>CM063449.1:5000000-10000000 GCA_032191425.1 Lymantria dispar
ACAAAGACCTACTATATCATATTATTTTGGGTTTCACGTTCAGCACACCCGTCGCCCAGCTCCGTGCGGGGCGACAGAGGAGCGGTGGCCCCATGACTCACCCGTAGCACGTTGCCTTCGTCGTTGGGCCGACCACCGGTGCGGAGTTCCTTGTCGTCAGTAGTCGGCCTCTTTCCCCCCCCGGTGACGGACTAATCCCCGGTCACGTCACCCGCGGCATCAGCTAGGGCAGTATCAGGCGCAGGTACACGCGCCTGTGCCGCCCGAATCGCCGGACGTGTAGGCCCTCCTCCCGCGCGCTCTCCACCGCCTCCTTCCGCGCGCTCTCCACCGCCTCCTTCCACGCGCTCTCCACCGCCTCCTTCCGCGATCTACTATAGTATGCTAGTCAGTCGTATTGGTTCATTCATTTCATTTCAAGTTCTATTTTTTTCTATTTCTAGTTTTGCATAAATGTTATATGCATATTAAAGCTCTTTATCGTCTTATACGACCACGACGGGGAATAGAGTGGGGGTGGAAAGCCTTTATTTATGTATCAGACATCAGCCATTGTTACTTCTTTATCACACAGTAAAATCAAACATTTAATTCTCAAAAAAGACATATATAAAATCGTAAAAGCGGTTTATACATGTAGACGTATTGTTATAAGATACATTTTATTTCCGTGATAACCTTTGTTATCACAAGACTGTTTGTCGACGGTTTATGTTATTTTTACTCATATGATATCAACCATATTTATTATATATACGTAAATAACATCATAATCTCGGACCCGTATTCTATTGATAAGTTTTTTTTCTTTTTATCTTGGCAATCAGCTGATTGCCAAGATAGTAGCTACTAATACGAGGCATTTTTGTTAGTGTCAAGTTATACATTTCTTTACAAATTACCAGTTACTTTATATTAGTAATTGTCCATCAGTAAGTCAAAATATCGCCTTCAATAGTGCTATGCCCATTGTTAACGGTAGCTTCTGAGAATTTTTATGGAAACAAAAAAAGGTATGTAAAGCTGTTTTCTATCATTTTCAGTACACCTCAGCAGTTCTTCCGCCACATATTATATAAAATGTCATCAAAATTATTTAATATAACATGTTAAAACAATGATCATCATCATCCCACTGTTGGTCTCGGGACTCCTCCACAATAGGAGGGCATTTAACCTACTATACTACGCTTGCTGGTCAGACCTGTTGGTATAGGGTTTCATTTCGAGTCTTCCTTCTCTTGCACAGATTATATCCCTTAGTCGTCTTTTACGACATCCACGGATTCTTTTTTTTTTTTTGGGTGGGCTATGGTAAGAGCACGCGCGGTCCTGTCCGTCCGGGGCGATGAAAGGACGGCGCGCAGGCCCATAACCCACCCGTACCCACGTCACCTCGTTGTTTGTTGGGCCGGGGCCGACCACCGGAGCAGATGTGACTTGTCATCAGTGGTCGGCCCGATGGAATACCCTTTCGGGTAACCTCACGTCTCGACGTACTGGGACGTCGGACGCCATCGCGCGGTCAGCCTCTCTACGGGTGACGGACAATTCCCCGGTCCGATCACCCGCGGCCTCGGCTAGGACGGCATTAGGCGCAGATACTCGCGCCTGCGCCGCCCCAGTCGACATCCACGGATAAGATAGGGAGTGGTGAATTGTATTCTTACTCCGTCACCACACGAAACGGTTAAAATAGTAAGATATTGAATATAAAATAAGAACACCACATGAAACTTCCAAATTCTCGCCAAAAGTCTAGGCATGTTCTTTTTATACGTGATTTTGTCGTGAAATCGTTAAATCTTCGATGCTTTGGTGAGCAATAACTATTGTCGCAATAATTATTATTAGAACGTTGGTCGACTGTAGCAGGAATTGCGAAGTGGGCGCCGCTAAACTTATCTTGTAGGAATAAAGGTGAAGTCTCTTGGAGAGAACAACATTCACTTTAATTATGTTCGCCACTACTGCCGCAGTGAGACTAACCGCCTGAATATGGTGTTCTGACAGTTTACTGAGACTTAGAAACGCAGGTAGCATTTAGTTATATAAATCTTCGAATATAAAAATATCATAAGATAATTTTTAACAAAAAAGAAACTGACTTCAAACAGTAAACTAAAAAGCAAAATAAAATCGTAGTGCCACATAAAATGTGAAAACGTGCGTGTATAAAATACCCAATGAAAAAACTTACAAACGCATTAGCGCCAACGATTTTTGAAAGTTTCCCTCGATTTCTCTGGTCTGACATCATCAAACCCTAACTTTCTTATCATGGGACCTTTGAAATATCTTCTTCCCAAAAAAAAGGATCATAAAAATCGGTTAAAAAGCGACGAAGTTATCCGCGAACATACGCATACGGTGGAATTGAGGCTCCTCCATTTTTGAAGTCAATTAAAAATAGGCCAAATATAAAATTGTGTTTTATTTACGAAAAGTTAAGTTTACATTTTTTTTATATAATTAAATGACGATGAATAATTTAACAAGAGGGCTCTACGATAACAGGTATTTCTGTATAACCGGAAAGGGTTATCTGCCGGGCCCGCCACGGATGTTGAGGAATCAGTGCCAGTTGTCAGTCCGATGGTGATGGGGAGGGAACACGATAGGTTTTGGGGCCGTATGCCGTCCATCTTTTGTTTGGATAAGGCGTATACAGAACATAACATACCACAAAAAAAATATTCATCATCATCATTACAGCCCATTTACGTCCCACTGCTGGACTCGAGCCTCCTCTATAATAGGAGGGAAATTGACCTACTAAACCACGCTGGTCAGACGTATTGGTATAGGGTTTCTTTGCTAGTTTTCCATCTTTTGTATAGATGTTATCTGCATATTCCCTTTCGTCTTTTACGAAACTCACGGGCAAGATAGGAGGGGGTGGATTGTATTCTTACTCCATCACCATATGGACAATTGTTATGCTTAAATTAATGACTAACTTTCCATGTGATGGTGGATTAAGAATAGATCTGGTTCGTGGGTGTCGTGAAAGACGACTAAGTGATATAATATCCATATAAGGCTCTTCCAGAGTATAGTACTAGACTAGATTACTTTCACATGCTTAGTCTAAAAAAGCGAAGAAACAACTCTGATCTATTAACTCTTCACAAGATCATAAATGGTTCGATAGACGCTCCGCTAATCAACTGTCTGAAATTCAGAGTCAGCATGCGAACTCTGCGACAACCTCGTATATTTGATATCCCAGCATCTACCTTAAATACTTCCTTTAACAGTCCACTTACACGCATGGCAAGGTCATATAATATAAGGTCTGTTGAAATAGATAATATCGACATATTTTCAATGACATATGCAACATACAGACACTGCCTTTTAAAGGGCGAGTAATTGCTTCTTTGTTGTACTTTGTTTTTCTTTTTTACTAATAATTAGTTACAAATAATTATATTCATATACAAAATTAGTATCTCGAATTTAATGTGTTAATGAATGTCATGCATGCCTATCATCTGTGCAATTACTATTAAGCTAAAATTGTTAAATTTGTAGTATTAGTGCTTCTGCTGTAATTGTGCTGTTGGTGTGCTGAATAAAATAAAATAAATTAATAAAATAATATTTATGAAGGTTAAGGCAAATTCGTAATAAAATAATATGCCAATACGCCAGACCAAAATCGTATGGTTTGTGAATTGTCCTCCTATTGTGGTGGAGGCAAAAGCTCTGCCGTTGAGCGCGTATGAGCTGAGAAAGAGATACGTTCAGTTGTATATAAATTGTCATTTTACATTTGCTGCAACAGAAAAAAAATGTACTTAGTTATCAATAAAATTTGATTTAACTAATTTTAAAATTTCTTTATTGTATTGACGGAGTAAGAATATAATTCATTACCTCCCTTCTTGCTCCTGGATGTCGTAAAAGACGACTAAGGGATAACAATATGCAAATAACATCTATGCAAGAAGAGGAAATCTCGAAATAAAACCCTATGCCAACCCATTTCACCAGCGTGGTATAGTAGGTCAATTCCCCTTCCATTGTGGAGGAGGCTGGAGTCCAGCGGTGGGACATAAATAAGCCATGAGGTGAGGCATTTTAAAACGTTCATTTTTCTTTGATTAAACTAATAATTCCCACTCGACTCGTTGATGTTTGGTTGCCTGTTGAGAATGGAATATTATACTTGTAAATATATCCTAGAGTATACCGCGATACGTAGATAAGGTGTAACGAGTACGTATAATGTGGCGTAAAAAATTCAAATTGTGTTGTATTTCTTTAACTGTTATATTATTTTTATTAGTTTTCCAGATAATTCAGAGGTATGAATGTGCGCTTATCTATCGTAAGGGCTATGATTTGAATTAAGAATCGAGAAATTGAATAGCAAAATTCATGCTTTCATCCATTCATCAGCCCGAAGACGTCAATTGTTCGACATAGGCCATACTCGTAGTATGCCACTCGGAACGGTCCTGAGTCATTTGCATCCAACGGTTCCCTGCGGCTTTCAAAATATTTTCAGTCTATCTAGTAGGGGGTCATCCTACGCGGCGCGTTCAGATTCGTGGTCGCCACTCGAGGACCTTTCTTTCCCAACGATTATTGGTTAGACGAGCGATATGGCCTGCCCATTGCCATTCCAACGTGCTAAATCTGCGGGCTTTGTCGGTTACACCCGTTCTTCTACGGATAAGATAAAATCCTAAACTTTCCTGTTTTCAAAATATTTGAGTCCAAAAGATTTTCTTAAAGATATATAGATCAATCATTCAGGACTAAGCCAGTGTAGTGAACTATGACATATAAATATAGTATTATAATTGAGAACCTATTGGAATATAAAATGTAAGCATAAGTGTTGAGCATGAACTTGAAGGTGTCATAAAAAACGACTAGGGGATTAAATCATCGGGCAGCACCTCAATAAAGTCGGCTTGATCTGTCGGACGCCCAATTCGGTTTCAGGATGGAGTTTTCGACCATCGTGGTCTTGCTACGCCTGAGGGCCGTGGTTGCGGAGGTAGCTGCTGGCAGAGGGATGCCGTTGGCGGTGTCTCTAAGTATCACCTACGCCTTCAACAGACAGCCATTCAGCTGAATCAGGGAGGCGCTCCGTTATCACGAGGTGCCAATATACCTTGTGCGAACGTCCATGTCGTGCAGTGTACCACAGATGTCGGTTCGGGGCCCACCCTATGGAACATCGGATAAGACTGGGCGTTGAGGGGGAGTCTCCCACCTGAGCTAGGCGTAATTAACGATACGCTGACGGTACACTCTTCACAGTCTGAGGTGGGACGCTGGAGGAGGCGGCACGCCTAGCAATTCTCGACACCGAAGAGATTATCTACTGGATCAAGGTGAAGGGTTTGAGGGTAGCCCTGGATAGTACCGTGAGTTCCGTATCAGCTCTTCCATTGGCACCTCCATCACCGTCAATTCGGTTACCGTCAGCATACGGGCCCCTATGAAGTACTTGGGCCTCGACAGATATTGGTGGTTCCGGGAGCATGCACCGCTATATATACCCGACACCCACGCATAAGGGAAGAGGTCGTGAATTGTATTCTTACTCCGTCACCACATGGTTGGAGAATCTGTCCTAAATATTTAACCCATATTCAATAGTAGACGTTGACACGCTTAATCTGTTATTTTATGCATATATACTTGTACAAAATAATTTCAATGTTGTTTTACATCTGCCCGGCGTCCTGATCGACAGTTCCCTTTTTTATAGCCGATGGCGGCAAACGAGCAAGTAGTACACCTGATGGTAAGTGATACTGCCGCACATGGATCTCTGCAATGCCAAGAGCATAGCTACGTCGTTGCCTACCGTGAAGAAAATGCTATTCTTAACCTCATTTAAAGAAGGATATGTTGTAGCGCTAGGGAAACACAGCAGCAGGTAGTTGATTCCGGAGAAATGATTGCTGGAAAGGTACAGTTGAAGACCGTAACATTTTCCAGGTGAAATGGATGAACTCTGCATGGACGGATATATATAAAATTGTAATCAAACATTAATCTCATAACAATAGTTTCCATGTCAAGCTAACAGCCATGTATCGTAAATGTATACACAGGATCATTGTGCTATGTATCAGGTTAAACCTTTTGTTCTAAATGTGCAGTATGATCTACGCTTCGTTCTGTTGTTGAAGTCCAAACAATACAAACACCTAAGCATTGTTTGCGGTGTTGAAATTTAATAGCCGGTCAAGACTATTTTATTAAAAATCTTTTTTGTTTGAAGTAATTAGCGCGTATATGAGTGGTTTTTAAAATAAACTTACTAAATAAGTTATGCATTCTGTGTAAATTAGTAGTAAAAAAGTAAGAATACAATTCACCACTCCCTATCTCGCCCGTGAATACCATATAAGACGACTATGGGATATAATATGCACATAACATCTGTACAAGAGAAGGAAAACACGAAATTAAACCCTGTACCAACATTTCTGACCAGCATGGTATAGTGAGTCAAATTCCCCCCCATTATTGCGGAAGCTCGAGCCCAACAGTGGGATGTTTGTGGGCTGCGATGATGATAAATCAATGACAATTCATTATCCCCTCTCTTGAAGATGAGTTATTGATATAATATAGATATAAATCTATGTAAGAGTAGGAAAACTCGATACAAAAGGTTATGCCAACACGTTTGACCAGCGTGGTATCATTTAATCATCATTTCAGGCCATAGATGTCCCACTGTTGGGCTTGAGCCTCCTCCACAATAGGAGGGAAATTAACTTAACTATACGATACTGGTCAATCAGGTTGGTATCGTTGGTTCGAGTTTTCTTCTCTTGAATAGATGTTATATGCATATTATATCCCTAACTCATATTTTACAACATCTATTGTCAAGATAGGGAGTGGTGATTTCTTACTCCGTCACCACACGGCGTGGTGTAGTAGGTCAATTGCCCTTCCATTGTGCTCAAGCCCAATAGTGGGGCATATATGAGTCGGGATCATTATGATGGTGATTTATTTTATAACAACACCTTACCCTAAGTTATCTTCATATTACGGCGGCTTTTAAAAACATACAATTAATAGACACAAATTACCCAGACTCCGAACAACAATTTATATTAGTATTGTCCTACGTGGGACTTGAATCCGAAATACTGGGCATGCTAATTCAGTATCTTAATCTATACGTCATCTGATCAATCAATTTTCATCTTCAAACATTACATACTCACGTCCAATTATTATAATTTGATTTTCTTTTTACTCAAAGTTCATAATTATACTCTCAAGAGTTTTTGAAGGGTACTCGGTAAACATGAATTAATAATTATGTGGTTTGTTTAGTCTCGAAGCAATTGCCTGACTACTTAATTTTATTTCTTTTCTTGTTAGTTGCTAAACAATTAAAAATAACATATTTAATAAAAAAGTAGGATTTTATACAAAGAGAAACGCCTAGTAAATATTAAAATATTTTACAGCTTGTAACTAAATACCAATTTTCTCTGTGTGGTGACGGAGTCAAATTCAAATCTTATCTTATATCTTTAAACGATATATATATATAGATATATATATATATATATATATATATATATATATATATATATATATGTTCAGGATCTCGGAAACGGCTCCAACGATTTTGTTGAAACTTGGCATACTAGAGGATTCGGGTCCAAAAAATCGATCTAGATAGGTTTTATTTATAGAAAATGTTGTTATGTCCGTGTTTTTAGCTAATCAATACAATGACATAAAATATCAATAGAATATAGATTCAAATTTAACCGTCAACGTCATGAGTTACGATAGCTCAGTTGGGGAGACGGCCGGTTTTAATTTTGGGTTTTGTAGTATTCAAACTGCGTCGGTTCGAATCTCGGTGTTATTATTATTCTCTTTTTGTAATTTTTTATATAATTTTTATTATTTATTTTTTATTAATATATATCTAAATAAATTCGAATAAAATATTCCGAGCGAAGCTCGATCAACCAGATATTCATTTATTATGCATAAACTCAGCGGGCTTGTCAATAATTTTCATTTTTTTTTTTCTTCTTACGACTCGGATATAAATTGTGTACAACAAGTTTTGTAAGAATTAGCTCCAGTGTGATGCCCTTCGATACGTAATATAATTCAAACGATTATGGCTGGACCAGATCCCACAAGCGGCACCCAATCACGAATGTAATAATACAATTCACCATCCCCCATCTTGCCATGGGTATGGTAAAAGAAGACTAAATAATTGAATATGCATATCTATGCCAGAAAAAAATAATTTGAAATACCGACCCATCTGAGTAGCGTGGTATTATCATCATCATTTCAGCTCTTATACGTCCCACTGTTGGGCTCGAGCCTCCTCCACAATAGGAAGAAAATTGACCATACTATATCATACTGGTCAGACAGGTTGGTATAGGGTTTTATTTCGAATTTTCCTTCTCTTGCATAGATGTTATATGTGTATTATATCCCTTAGTCGTCTTTACGACATCCACGGGCAAGATAGGGAGTGGTGAATTGTATTCTTACTCCGTCACCACATGGAATAGGTCAATTACCCTCCTATTATGGAGGAGGCTCGAGCCAAATAGTGGCACGTATATGAGCTGTTATGATGATAATGATGAAATACCAAAGTTCTATACAAATCTTATATCTTTAAACGAGCAATTCTAGTATATATATATTCAGGATCTCGGAAACGGCTCCAGCGATTTTGATGAAATTTGGCATACTAGAGGTTTCGGGGCAAAAAAGTCGATCTAGTTAGGTTTTATTTATAGAAAATGTTGTTTGGTCGGTGCTTTTAGCTAATCAATACAATGACATAAAATGTCAATAGAATATGGATTCAAATTTCACCGTCGCCGTCAAGAGTGACAATAGCTCATTTGGGAACTTGTCCAGTTTCTTTTTGTTTTGTTTAGGTATTCAAACAGCGTGGGCTCGAATCTCGGTGTTATTATTATTCTCTTTTTGTATTTTTTTATATTTTTCTCATTATTTCCTCATTTTATTTTTTATTAATATAGATATATCTAAATAACTTCGGCAAAAATACAAAAAAAAATATACCGGTCAACCAGATATTACAATTATTAAAACATACCTACCTACACATTAACAATTTGTTTGAATTGTGTCCACCTTAAATAAATAGTAGGAACGTTTTAAGTCGCGCTAATGATCTATGCTGACGGACAGTTTATAAGGAAATCCTTATAACTTTAAACTTCCTTTAAAATTTGTAAAATCACTTAAAGTTTTATTATTGAGTACCTTAACCTCCATTTCTAGAAGGTTTGGGTATCAACGAGTTTGAAATGTTTATAATTTATATACTTTGACAGATTTCCTTTGATGACTGAAGTGAAAAGTAATGTAAAAGTATATAAGTAACTAAATTATTAAATTCTAATATTAAGGCCGTCTTTGAAAATAAATGGTTTTTTTAGTTCATATGTGATATATTGTTTTGGGTTCATTCCATTTGGGTCAATGATTACATTCCCAAGGAGGGTTGACGTCAGGCAGGCGGCCGGTCATAAAAGTCATTGCCGAAACTTTTTGCAATATGTCAAAACAGATGACATATTGCGTCGACCCCAAGTAATTGGAGAGCTAAGATCAAGATGATGATGATGTGATATCTTATATATTTAAACGAGCAATTCTTGTATATATATATATATATATATATTCAGGATCTTGGAAACGGCTCCAACGATTTTGTTGAAACTTGCCATACTAGAGGATTCGGGCCCAAAAAATCGATCTAGCTAGGTTTTATGTATAGAAAATGTTGTTTTGTCAGTGTTTTTGGCAGACAATATAATGACATTAAATTTTAAAAGAATATGAATTCAAATTTTGCCATCAAGGTCATGAGTTGCGATAGCTCAGTGGCGAAGTAGTCAGGTTTCATTTTATTTTTGACATCGGCGACAAACGGCGTCGGATCGAATCTCGGTGTTATTATTATTCTCTTTTTGTAATTTTTATATAATTTTCATTATTTATTTTTTTATTTTTTATTAATAGATATCTAAATAAATGCTACAAAAATACTCCAAGCGAAGCTCGGTCAACCTGATATTATTGTTTTAAGTAACAAGCTAGTGTATCATCCAGATTGCAATACAGGATATATAATATTTATATCAATATACACCAAAATGAATATTTGTCTGTATGTATACATTCCTTTATAGAATAGTAAACTATGCATTTGACCATGTGATAATCTTCAGTAAAGTTTTGTGCATGAGCCCACAAAGGTTTCTGAGTTGGTAGGACCTAGTGGAGCCAGTGGGCGTGGTGTTCAATTACAAGGAGAAGAATATATATACAAGAGAAGGAAAACTCGAAACAAAACTAGCGTAGTAAATTAGGTCAAGCCCAGCACTGGAGCGTGTACGGGCTAAGATGATGATGAGATGATATATTTTATCCAAGGATTCCCTGAGACTTTTAAAATGTCGTCAGTCCACCTATTCGAGAACCTGCCCCAATGGTTACCGATTTTACAAGCAATGTGACCTGCCCAGTGCCTCTTCAATACCCTACTTCTTCGGGCAATATCGGTTACACCCCTTTTACTGAGAATTTTGAATTTCATGTCTATGGAGTAATATAGAGCATAGCATAGTAAAACATGAAATGCATAAAAATGAGTCGCAAAATCTACAAGAAACATTGGATATACCTAATATAAATTTGCCCTCCATGTGGTGACGACTAAGGGTTTATTGAAGATAACATCTATGCAAGAGAAGGAAATCTCGAAATGAAACCCTATGCCAACATGTATCGATGTTAAGAGAACGAAAACTCGAAATGAAACCCACACGTCTGACCAGCGTGGTATAGTAGTTTATTTGCCCTCCCATTTTAGAGGTTAGAGCCCAGCAGTGGGACATATATGAGTTATAATGATGATAATGATGAGTTGCTACTCATATAGATAATATTTTCACTTTACTAATACAAAGATTTATTTAAATTACATCCCAAATTTTCTATTTAACCCTAAATTCATTCAATATTATAATTTTCCCGCAGTTGAATCCTTTCCTAAACGCTGTTAACCCTCAAAATATATACAGATTCTGTTTAGATAATGAGCATTTACATGAAACGTGTCTTAACGACCTAGATATACAAGTTTATATTATATAATAGCGACCCGCTCTCGCTGTACTTCGGTTCCAGTCGCTTTGGCTCCACATTTTAAATCTGCAGTATCGTCTAAAATATGGCCTCAGATTCGAGACCCGGACCGGGGAGAATTTTATAAGGTTCTTCTGAGAGGAAGAACATCTAAGTTACTCCTTATGTAGACAGCTACCTGGTAGTAAAATTTTATTAAAATCGGTACAGCCATTTTGAAATGTACTCAACATAGATCCAATAAAAAAATTCGTTTGGCAAAACACGCTACCCTTTACAATTATAGTAGCAACAATAAAAAAAATAAACATGTGTGTAATTTCTATCATTGAAATAATGAGGAAATACCTGTATGAGGAGCTGCTCATTGCCAATCCGAGTTATCATCAAGATAATCCGAGATTTTATAATAACCTTTTAGATAAAATCTACTCTTGACTGCTTTTTTGAATTTATTCACTGGCATATCTCGGATATTATTCGGTAATTTGTTGTAAAAGCGTATACTTTGCGCCATGAAAGACCTGTTAACTCTTTGAAGACGAGTACTATGTACAACTAATTTATCCTTATTCCGGGTATTTACGTGATGAATGTCACTATATTTTTCAAATCTATCCATATTTTTTTATACATATAATACATTTTCGTATATATATTGGGATATAACAGTCAGAACATTCACTTCTTTAAATTTCTCTCTTAGTGATACTCTTGGGCCTAAATTATAAATCGCGCGGACAGCCCTTTTTTGTAGAACAAAGATTCTATTCAATTCCACAGAGCAACCCCACAGTAATATGCCGTATGAAAGTAAGCGAAATAAACTATTCTGGCTGTTTCGATATCGGTTAACAAGCGAATTTTTTTTACCGCATAAGCCGCTGCGCTAAGCCTACCTGACAGTTTTTCAATTTGAGGTCCCCATTGGAGTCTAGCATCTATAGTGATGCCTAAAAAGGTGGTTGATTTCACAAGGTCCAGAGCCACACCATTCATTACAACATTAGTGCCCACTTGTCTTACATTGGGTGTAGTAAATTTAATACATTTGGTTTTTGTCTCATTAAGAACTAAATTGTTAGAATTAAACCAGTGAACAACTTTAGACAGTGCATTGTTCACATCGTCATAATTAAGCATTTGTCTTTTAATTTTAAGTAGTAAAGAAGTATCATCTGCGAACAATACAATGTTTTGATTGTCCCCTACGTAATAGGGTAAGTCATTAATGTACACAAGGAACAGAAGGGCCCCAGTATTGACCCTTGTGGAACGCCCATTTTGATAATAGAGCCCTGTTCTATGGTACTGGTTCTATGTTTTGATGTTTAAATTTCGAGTTGAACAAATGTGATATTATTTTTATCTCTATTCTTTTATAACATTTAAGCGTAATGAACAAACAAACACACTTACTTTACTTTTATAATATCAGTTAGGAAATTAGGATAACTATACGACACCGAATTACCTAGCAATAGGAAACAGCATATTAAAATTATAAAGTTAATAAAATGTTTCCGTGTGGTGACGGAGATCGCTCGACGAACCGACAACCGCTGGGGAACAAAAGTTCTTGAATGGTGACCACGTATCGGACGATGCAGTGTAGGACGCCTGGAGGACCTGGTGAAAGTTACTGGGCGTCGTTGGATGCAGATGGACCACATTCTGTGGCGTAACATGAGGAAGGCCTACGTCCAGCAATGGTCGGCGATAGGCAGAAATGCTGATGATGAATATGATTTCTAAACCACTTGCTAAGAAATCATCATCATCATCTCAGCCCATGCATGCCCACTGTTGGGCCCGGGCCTCCTCCACTATGGGAAGGAAATTGACCTACTATACCGCGCTGGTCAGACGTGTTGGTATAGGGTTTTGTTTCAAGTTTTCCTTCTCTTGCATAGATATTATATGCATATTATATCCCTTTGTCGTCCGGGCAAGAGAGGGGGTGCTAAGGAATACGATTATAGTATTATTTGCCCTCGGAAAGGCCTCTATTCAACAGTAGAAGGTTTTTTACCGTCACTTTATTCAATATAATATTCTCACATGGTTAAATTTAAAAACAGAAGCTGTTTGTATTACGTAACACAATCAGCGTAGCTCGAGCTTTACAATAAGAGTACGTGCCTCAGGCGAAAAGCCCCGGAAGGGCGCAGTCGGTTAAATTATTTTTATTTTTAACCAGCACTTTCCTCTTAGCTCCGCTTGTCTAATAGTTCATTTACTTATATATGTTTTTGTATAATATTCATATATCATTTACTTCAATTCACCTAATCCAAATATGAAGCCAGAAACTCATCATGAATAATTTCCCTATTTGAATAGGAGGTAGATAATTTCATGGGTTTAGGACCATAATTATTTTTGGATTTAATATGACATAGAAAGACGCGTAGAAAATAAAAAAATACTCTATATAACATATATTAATATATTTCTTGTGGTTCTAGTAAAAAAATGTCTTAAAGGATGAATGCAGACATCATCGTTGTAAGAGAGGTATATCAATAACTGTTATACCCCAAATGATTACATGAGTTCCTATATCACCATCATTTGCCTGCCCACATCCCACGCTAAGTGGGGTCGGAATAACACGTTCTTACTTTCCGTAGTTTCCAATCAGCAGTAATATCTGCACTTATTGCTTTCATATGCAAATCCTCATTCACACAATCCATCCATTTTGGGTCTCCCACGCTTCTTACGTCCATCCACAATCATATTGATTATCCTTTTAGTCGCATGCTTTTCATACCTCTTCATTATATATCCATACCAGGACAATCTCGTGCTCCTAATCTTCTAGCACTGGTGCCACTTTCAGGCTTCCCCTAATATACTCATTTCTTATCTTGTCTCATCACAAGTTCCTATAACAGATTTAAAATAAAATATTTTTTATGGATTTTATGGATGTCACGCGAAAATCATATGGAGGACCGTCCTACGGTAACCATGAACGCTGAGAAGTGTACGAAAATATTGGAAAATCCAAAATTAAATACAAACGCAATAAAATAGTTTTATTTTAAACCTAATCTGGTCAGTGGCCCTTTTTAGGCCAGTTTTCGTTATGTAAAGGCGGGCTCAACAGTATTCGGGCTGAGAATTGTGCTAATAGATACAAATACTAAATACATAAAGAACATACAGTAATATTGAAGTCTCCCTCAATAGCCTCATGGCCCTCAATACAAAACTAACTGTAAAATGATTTCAGTTACGACATTTCTAAAGGAAAATTAATAAAATAAACCCTTTTCTCTAAAATTACATTTAAATTGTCAAGTAAATACGGTTAAATTAAAATGCCCTTAGCCCTTATTCAGTGGACGGAAAAGGTACATTAAAGTACTAATTGGCCTTCGCACACTAAAACATTAATTAAACACGACATACCTCCTCACTCAGAGATTGTTTTGAGGCTAATTTTAGATAATTTGCAATGAATGTGAACTTCGTCCGTATAGTGACGGAGTAAGAATATAATTCATAGCTTCTGCTCGCGACTTCGTCTGCGTGGTACTTTAAGGTAATGCTTACTTTAACCTAAGGTTTTCTTTACGTAGAAGGTGAAAATATTTTTTTTAGCAATACGGTTCCGTCACACATGATTTTTGCGATAATTTAACCGTTTTTCCGTTTACGCAGCGAAAATTCTCAAAAGGAAAATTAAACCCCGATTTTGAAACATTCTTCATTGGTGCTCCGCTTTTGTAGGTCTTAGCAGGATAATATTTTTAGCATATAGCCTTTCTCGATAAATGGGCTATCTAACACTAAAAGAATTTTTCAAATCGGACCAGTAGTTCCTAAGATTTGCGCGTTCAAACAAACAAACTCTGCCGATTTAAATATTAGTATAGATTAACCCCTTTCTTGCCCCTGGGTGTTATAAAAGTCGATTAAGGTGTTTGATATGCATTTATTTATTTATTTTATTTATTACTTCATGTATTGAGTACAATGGCGGACTTAATGCCAAAGGCATTCTCTACCAGTCAACCATAGGTAGTGCAGAGATAATAATTGGTAGGCACATGTGTCGAGAAAGAAAGTCATATGATTAAAAAAGACAAGGGAATACATAAGAATATACAAGAATACATAATACATACCAAATATACATAGATAAAAAACACATAAATACGATATATATATAAATATATAAAATATATATAAATATATACATACATAGTATATATACATAATTATACGAATATTATATTATATAAGTTGCGATGATTCTGCTAATTCATTTAGGAGATGTAAACGAACTCTTTTCTTGAATGTGTGACGGCTAGTAGACATTCTGATGTCCAGAGGTAGAAAGGAAGAATGAACACGATCGGTATGGTGAGATGGACTATCTGCGCCTAATGCCGCCCTAGCCGAGGCCGCGGGTGATCGGACCGGGGAATTGTCCGTCACCCGCAGTGTGGCTAACCGCGCGATGGCGACCGACGTCCCAGGATGTCGAGAGGTGAGGGTACCTGAAAGGGTATTCCGTCTGGTCGACCACTGACGACAAGTCACATCTGCTCCGGTGGTCGGCCCAACAACGAGGTGACGTGGGTACGGGTGGGTTATGGGCCCACGCGCCGTCCTTTCATCGCCCCGGACGGACTGGACCGCGCGTGCGCTTACCATAGCCCACCCATAAAAAAAAAAAAAAAAAAAAAAAAAATGGTGAGATGGACAAAGTAGCAGCAGATTGTTGGCGGAACGCAGGTTTCTGTTGTGATTAGTGGAGAGGTATTGAAATAAACAAGATAGGTAGCTAGGAGAATTAGGAGAATTAAGAATAGAGTATAGCAGAGTAAGGGCGCGCATACTACGGCGTTGGCGAATATCAAGAAAATTTAGTTGAGTACGATAGGAGGAAATACGGTCATACTTGCGAAGATTAAATATGAATCGAATGCAGTTATTGAGAAGACGGTCTAGTTTATTAAGAAGATCTGCATTCAGGTCAAAATAATACACATCAGCATAGTCGATTAAGGGAAAAATTAAGGTTTGAACAAGCGTTGTTTTAGTTCTTCCCGGTAAAAAGTGTCTCAACCGATTAAGAGCACGCAAGCTACTGATGACTCGCTGACTTGTTCTGGCGACGTGAGTTCTCCAGCTGAGAGTAGAGTCTATGTACAAGCCAAGGTCTTTGACAAAAGGGGATAGTGGTACAATAGAACCGTTGTACGATATAGAAGGGAGAGGTATGACGTCTACTCGGCCTATTATACGCTGACTACCCACAATTATCGCTTGGCACTTAGTAGGGTTTACCGTCAGCCCGAACCGGCCACACCAGCTTTTTATGTAATCTAAATCCCTATTTATCTTGGCGATTGCTAATGGGATATCTTCCACGCTCACTTGACAGTACAGTTGCAAGTCGTCGGCATAAAGATGATACGAACACTGAAGATTATAAGTAATGAAGTTAATAAATATAGAGAATAACAAAGGAGAGAGTATACCGCCTTGAGGGACGCCAGCATTTGACATTGGTTTTTGATTGCCCGACGTTTCGAACACTACAGCGTTCATGGTCACGGGCGGATATCGTAGTCCGTCCGTGACATCTTAGTCCTTAGACCTTTTTATTTACCGTGACATAAAGTAGATTTATTTACCAAAATCTATATGTTTCTGAAGCTACGTTTGCTAAGCTACGTTTGTGAGCTACACACAAGAATAAAATCTTGAATGGTGGATGATATCTTAAAAAAATACTAGGAAATTTGATATTGTTGAAGTTATTTCCCGAAGTTAAATATTCTTAAACAACATTAACTTACATTGCATTTCAGCCGGCTATGCGTCTTTTCACATGAGATAAGGCAGCGTTTGGCTTTAATCCCATCTGATAATAATGAATGATACAATCTTGGGTTATAAAGTACGTTAATTTTATAAAAGTTTTCGCTTTATTTTTTTAAGGTTCATCGCAATACTAACTATATTAACATTGTATACTCAGTTAAATACCTTTAGGCTATCTTGTAGATATAATAATTTTATCAAAAAGTGAATAGTAAATACACTTTCTTTCTTCTTCCTAAGGCAATAATCCTTGTATTGTTGGCAACTTTTGGAAACATATTTTGTAATTAATGGACACAAATTACATGCAAACTAGGAATAACAATTTGTGGATATCACAAAATATTATCCTAAATCAAATTCAATTCATTTATCATGCATAAACCCCGAGAGGGCACTTACATATTGTCAAGTTTACAAAATTAAATTAGATTATCTAAAAAAAATAAACTATCACCGGATCGGAACGCGACCACTACTGAGAAGATCCGGCAAGAAACTCAGCGGGTAATCTCAGCGGTACTCCTGCATGGTAATCGACCCCATGACACTAAGATAGTAGGTCATTATCATAAGCAGCACACCATCTGTGCAGACAGATTCTAGTACTACCAAATTACCGCGATTTCAACCACATAATTCTAAGTTTCCGTCAGAATACGATGATAAAATATAGCTCACATTGATCGCTGATAATGTAGCTACTCGGGTAAATCATTAACTAGTCTTTTTTATAGCCGTCATAAGGTTTAATACTAAACAAGTTCCTGTCCTTTCCACAATGAAAACTGTTTGCCATCCCAAGCGCGACGGACGAATGGTATTTCACGAATTTTCCTCTTTCTTCTTCATATTATCCACTTATATCGCTTCATCATGATCATCATCTCAGCCCACTGTTGTACTCGGGTCTCCTCCATTATAGGAGGGACATATGCCACGCTGGTCAGACGTATTGGCATATAGCTTTTTTCGAGATTTCCTCCTTTTGCATAGATATTATGTGCATATTTTAGCCTCTAGTCATCTTTTACGACATCCACGAGTAAGAGAGAGGTGTGGTGAATTATATTTTTATTCTCTCACCATACAGAATATCCCTTCACCTTTTACAAATTTTGGGAAAGAGGTATTGGTGAATTTTATTCTAACAACATCGCCAAACTTGAAACTTTATATATCTCATTTTAAATTAAATATCACTGTCATTTCAGGTCATATACGTCCCACTGTTGGGTCGAGCCTCCTCCATAATTGGAAGGGACCTTACTGTACCATGCTTGTCAGACAGATAGTATAGGGTTTTATTTCGAGTTTTCCTTCAGTTCCAATATTATATGTGTTATATCCCTTAGTCGTCTTTTACGACATCCACGAGTAAGATAGGGAGTAGTGAACTATATTTTTATTCCGTCACCACACCTAATTTAAATTAAAATACCTGGTTGGCCAAGCTTCGCTCGGAATATTTTTGTCGAATTTATTTAGATATATATTAATAAAAAATAAATAATGAAAAATATATAAATAATTACAAAAAGAGAATAATAATAACACCGAGATTTGAACCGACACTGTTTGAATGTCAACAAAATCAAAATTAGAACCTGTCAACTTCCCATCTGAGCTATCGTAACTCATGACGTTGACAACGAAATTAGAATTCATATTCTTTTAAAATTTAATGTCATTGTTTGTTTTGCTAAAAACACGGACAAAACAACATTTTCTATAAAGCTCGATTTAGCTAGATCGATTTTTTGGACGCGAAACCTCTAGTATGCCAATTTTCAACAAAATCGTTGGAGCCGTTTCCGAGATCCTGAATATATATACAAGAATTGCTCCTTTAAAGATATAACTGACTAAAATGTGGTTGTTTCATTTAATATTCAAAAGAAAAGTTATAACAATCAAAATGATGAATAACAAAACCAACGGTCCGCAACGCTCACTGGCTGTAGTAATATGATCTGATTAATTCGTGAGAAAGGGCACTGGATTACGTGCATGTCCGCGTGAAATTTGTTTATTTCGTCTCCTTGAATTTTACAGGTAAAAAGGAAATACAACTTAAGTGGGACAACCGTGTAGTGATAAGCTAAGAATACAAAGGGTCGTAAAAACTGGATAATTCTGGATCAGGAGGAGCATTCACCTCAGAAACTTATAACAGAATTGTGATCGCCAACTTGTCTGTTAAATGATTAAAGTATTATAACTACCCATTAGCGATGGCTTTTATTAAAAATCCACCGTATGGTGATCGAATAGTCGAAGCCGCGGGTGAGCGGACCGGGGATTTTAGTCCGTCACCCGCAGAGAGGCTGACCGCGCGACGGCAACCGACGTCCCGAGACAGGGACGTCGAGAGGTGAGGGTACACAAAAGGGTATTCCGTCGGGCCGACCACTGACGACAAGTCACCCTGCTTCGGTGGTCGGTCCAACGATGAAGGCGACGTGGGTACGGGTGGGTTATGGGCCCGCGCGCCGTCCTTTCGTCGCCCCAGGCGGAGTGGACCGCGTGCGCGCTTACCATAGCCCACACATAAGAAAAAAATTAAAATAAAATGGTGATCGAGTAAGAATACAATTCACCGCTTCCTCTCTTGCCCGTGAGTGTCGTAAAAGACAACTAAGGGATATAATATGCATATAATATATATCCTTTCCGTGTGGTGACGGAGTAAGAATACAATTCACCACCCCCTATCTTACCCGTGGGTGATCGTACGAGACGACTAAGGGATATAAAACGCATATAACATCTATGTGAGAGAAGGAAAACTCGAAATAAAACCCTATACCAACACGTCTGACCAGCGTGGTATAGTAGGTCAATTACCCTTCCATTATGGAGGAGGCCCGAGCCCAGCAGTGGGACATATAGGGGCTGAGATGATGATGATGATGATGACGCAGAATAAAAATGGTGGCTGAAGTAATGACTTCCCATTCCAAATGCTATGACTTCAAAATCCATTTTGAACAGTCTTTGTACGATACAGAATTCCTTAATCTGGTTCGTATATTATTTTTTTGTCTATTAATGTGTTCGTAAAGGCCTCAGTCCCGACATATTTATTCTTTAACTAGCAATTTGCTCTCGCTTCGCTTTGGTTTCAGTCGCCTTACCCGCATAGTTCGCGTTCCCGTGGGAATACGGGAATAAAATATAGCCTATGTTACTCCCTGATATTATATATAGCTTTCCATTGGTGAAAGAATTTTTGAAATCGGTTCGGTGGTTTGAGCGTGAGCAAACAAACAAACCTATTTTCGCATTTATAATATTAGTAAGGATGTTTTTTGTCAGTGTTTTTAGCTAATCAATACAATGACATTAAATGTAATTGGAATATGAATGTAAATGCCGTCGCCGTCAAGAGTGATAATAGCTCAGTTGGGAAGTTGTCCAGTTGCATACTGTTCGCGACAAGTGTAAAATATCGTGATAGTGCTTAAAAAAACGAACTGTAACATAATAGTGAATTTTGAGAAAAGTATAGTGATAAGAATACCGTGAAAATTAACTAACTCAAAGTGTATCGCCAGATAGGAGTGCGTAACGAATATCGACCAATCAGGGCGCTCCAAATACATAACGAAATTCGTAAGATGTAAACATTACGAATTAATGTGTACAGTGCTAAATAAACAATGTGAGTAATGAACATTAAAGTAGATTAATTATACGTTATATTGTAGTAAAAATTGTGTTAAAATAGCCTATAACTGTTTGTTTTTCTTAATTTATGTAAAAACATAATTGTACTTAGTTACGTTGTAATTTTTGTTGTTTATAGTGTCAAATTTGCAATAAACATAAATATTCTTGGTATTTTATTGAAATATACGCTAGGACCTATCGAACGCAGTAAGAACCAACACCTTAGGTATTATAACTTGCGAGATATAGTCTAATAAAGATAGGAAAACAATGCTGATAGTATAAAATAATAGTTTTTAGTGCTTGTATAAAGCCTATTTTACTACCTAGGGTCGCGGCCACTACTGAAACAGATAGATGTATCTTAGATAAATAGAATAGTATATAGAATGTAAGCATATCTGTAATAGTCTTAGCGTTATAGTTAATTGTTCAATAAAATCATAGCACAAATCGGACGAATGCGACAACCGTTTACGCTAACAGCCTCGTGGCTGTCGTTACGGTAACACCTCAAGGTGCCTAAGCCTCTCGTTTAATGAACACATAGTAGCATAGACTACCGAAGACACCTAGCGGCACGCGATGGAAGCTTGAAACCATAGTATGAAGTAATGATATGAAGAAATAGCGAACTTCAAGCATTAACATTCAGGGGCTAGGCAGCAACGGTGTAATATTCGTCCGATGTGCAAGTTACTTCAAAATCGATCGTTTTATTTCTTCACTGAAACCTGCCAGTAGGGAACCGAACCCGAAGATACAGTCCACACATACAGTCCACATAAACCACCGAACCAGCGACCAACCGGGACGTCAGCCGACTACAACACATTTGTCTGAAGGCCCGTCCCGCACACATACAAACAGCGTGAGATCGAATCTCGGTGTTATTATTATTGTTTTTTAATTTTTAATATATTTTTTCATTATTTCATCATTTTTAGTTTATTTATTAATATATAACCTAAATATGTTCATTAAAAATACCATAAACTTACAAAAAAAAAAATTATACCGCGCAAAGCTCGTTCCACCAGGTATTTATAATAATATATTTATAATAAACGAAGATGCAAATAAAAAAATAGATTCTTTATAAGAATCCTTTCAGATATTCGTATTCACCTCAAAGAAGATGTCAAGCGTGAACGTGCTTAAGTAAATAAGTTGTCGTGAGGTTGCCACCTTGAGGAGTTCAATATAATTTACGTAACAACTACGTTGAGCCCTACATCATGCTAGCGTCGGAAATTGTTCAAAATATACATACATCTATACCAATAAATAAAATTGGAGTGTCTGTTTGTAATGTCAAAATAATAGGCTTTTTTCATGCTCACATGGTTATTTGCACTATACACATGCCTAAAAATCACTTTATATTTTTTTTGTCTGTCTGTCTGGTTGTTCCGGGTAATCTTCAAAACGGCTGGGCCGATTTCAAAAATTCTTTCACCAATGGAAAGCTGTAATATCAGGGAGTAACTTAGGCTATATTTTATCCCGTTGTCCCTCCGGGAACGGGAACTACGCGGGTAAAACGACTAAAACCGAAGCGAAGCGAGGGCGGGTTGCTAGTTTTATATAAGTTGTATTGTATAATATATACTTATATTTCAAACAATTATTTTCGTTTGAATTTTGTCATCCGTTGTTCTTGTAACACTAAAGGATTTTTTTTTATTTATCATAGAGAAATTTGAGAGAGCCGACAGCCTAATTTTCTGAGGGTGTTGGCGTGTGGTGGGTTTTAATGATGCTTTTAGTTTCATCAAAACTCATTGCACGTATTCACACTCCTTTCACCTTCTTCACGGTAGGCAACGGCCTAGCAAAGATCCATGAACGGCAGCAACACTTACCATCAGGTGTACTGTTTGCTCGTTTACCACCGCTTGCAATACAATAAAAGAGAGTTTTATAAATTTGTTTATTGACCATTTGTGTATTCTAATGAGAATATAATATTTAATTCTCCATAATGGAGATGCATTATATGTTAATTTAATATTAAGACCTGTAGGCATAGGGTTTTAGATCGGGTTTTCCTTCTTCTGCGTAGATATTATCTGCTTTTTTTTTTTTTTTGTGGGTGGGTCGCGGTCGGCGCGCCTCCGCACCACTCCGTCCGGGGCGACAGAGGGGCTTAAGCACGCAACTCCCGCGACCCACCCAAAAACCACGTCGCCTTCGTCGTTGGGCCGACCACTGGAGCAGCGTTAACTTGTCATTATATTGATATTATCTGCTTATCGTATCCCTGACGACTCAGGGATACGATAAGCAAACGAGTCTTTTACGACACCCACGGGTAAGTGAGCGAGTGATGGACTGTTTTCTCACGGAAAGACAGACATGTTGATCTATAATTCTATCATCATCTCATCGTCATCATCTCAGCCCATATACGTCCCACTGTTAGGCTCAGGCCTCCTCCGTAATAGGAGGGATATTTACCTATTATTCTACGCTAATCAACTAACAAAAGTGTTGGCATTCCAATTCCAATTGGCGGTTTAATTTCGAGTTTCCTTCTCTTGCATCGAAGTTATCTGCATATATCTCTTAGCCATTTTTTACTACACCCAGGGGTAAGATAATGGGTAGTGAATTGTAGCCTTACTCTGTCACGACACAGATATACTATATATATACCAAGCATTTTTTTTTGAGAGGTTATGGTAAAGTCATGCCCCACCCAATAAGTCCGGGATGATGGGACGGTATTATCATGTTGACGGGCTATCGGTTCCCAATATTTGTCGTCGCTGACCCATCCTTGGGTCACCTTTTTAGGTAGAATCATATGTCGACGCTCCGGCAACAAAGTACACTATTGCCAGGACATTTCACGCGGCAAGTTTCTTTACAGGTGGCGGACTAATCCCCGGTATTGCTACCTACGAATTCAGCTAGAGCGATCTCAGCCGCAGATACTTGCTGCTATGCCGCTCGACGCACCGGTGACGGAACGTCCCAACTCCTGACGCTGTCGATCATCATTCTAGCGACGGCTGACAGCGTCAGGATATGATTGCAACAATTGTCTTAGTCAAATGTATTTTACCGTCAGGTGGCATTTGTTTTTGCAGGCACGATTACCTGCGCCTGATGTTGCCCTAGGCGAAGCGGCGGGTGACTGGACCGGAGAGTTAGTCTGTCACCCGCCGAGAGGCCGCCCGTGCGAGGTAAGACCGACGTCTTCCCCCGGGTTATGGTCTACATCGGTCGAGCAGAGGATACTCCTCAGGGGTATAGGGGTATTACGTCAGGTCGACTACTGACGACAAGTCACCCAGCACCGGTGGTCGGCCGAACGACGAAGACGACGTGTTACGGGTGGGCTGCGGGTGTGCGTGCCTTCGGCCCTCTGTCGTTCCAGACCGAGCCTGGCGACGGGTGCGCCGACCGTAGCCCACCCCCAAAAAAAAAGGTGGAATTTATTTTAAATTTTATTCATATTTTATTTATAGATATCAATTATTTTTCGTGTGGTGACGGATTAAGAATACAATTCACCGCCCCCTCTTGCCCGTGAGTATCAAATAAATATAGTTTAAAAAAACTAAAAAACACGCTTTCAACTAAAAAGTGTAAAATAAATATTATTGTAAAAAAAGCGTGGGCTGCTCGACTTACGAAAATGTGGCACAAAGCGCCCCACGCTTTTTTCACAATAATATTAATATATTTCGTTCATTATTACTTTCTGCTTATATTGAAAATTATTTTACACTTTTTAATAGGTCTACAACTTTGCTCCCGCCGTTTTTTTTTAATTTGAGGCTTTATTACAACAAAGCGATTAACTACATTAAGTTTCAAAGTATTGTCCATCGTTAGCTACCACTTTGGCCCATCTCTCGGGCAGCAGGCGAATCCCGCGCCGAATAAATTCTTAATTTTTCGATAAGATCCATGAGTCGTTCCAATTTTTCACTTCTTCATACGAGCTGAAGTGCTGGTCAGCCAGGCCGTGTGCCATTGAGCAAAATAGGTGAAAATCAAACGGAGCAACATCTGGAGAGTACGGCGGGTGAGGTAAAATTTCCCATTTCAACGTTTCGAGATATTTTTTCACCACCTTGGCAACGTGAGGTCTAGCATTATCATGCTGTAAAATAACCTTATCGTGTCTCTCGTTGTACTGTGGCCGTTTTTCTTTTAAAGCACGGCTCAGGCGCATCAATTGCATTCTATAACACTCACCTGAGATGGTTTCAGACGGTTTCAGAAGCTCATAATAAATTGCGCCAAGCTGGTCCCACCAGACGCGAAGCATGACTTTTGAGCCATGGATATTCGGCCGAGGTGTTGACGTAGCAGTATGACCGGGCAATTCCCGTGATTTTCTGCGCTGGGGGTTATTATAATGTACCCATTTTTCATCCCCAGTAACAATACGATGGCGAAATCCCTTTCGCGTTTGCCTTTCCAGCAGCTGTTCACAGGCAAACAAACGTCGTTCGACATCTCTTGGTTTCAACTCGTGGGGTACCCAATATCCTTCTTTCTGAATCACTGTCAACTCTTTCAGGTGTTTTGAAATTACTTGCTGACTGATACCCAATAATTCTGATAATTCTTCTTAAGTTTGACACGAGTCTTCACTGAGAGTCGCCTCCAATTCTGCATCTTCACCAACTTTTTCCCGTCCACCACTATGCCGGTCTTCGACAGCAAAATCACCACTCTTAAAACATTGGAACCATTCCCGACACGTTCTGTCACTAATAGCCGTTTTACCATAAGTATTATCTCAAAGATAATGAGCGGTGAGCCTCAGACGCAGATTTTTTCATATTGAAATAAAAAGCAATACTTCCCGTAAATGACGACCTACCTCAAAAAACCAACCCAAAAAAAAAAAAAAAACCAAAGAAAAATCGGATTATTGCATTGTCATCGGTCTTTGATAGGTGTGCAAAGTTTAAAGAAAATCTGATCGCTCAATGTAAGACAAAATCGAGCTCAAAGGTGAACGTTACAAACAAACATACAGGTGAAGCTAATAAAAGTGTGTTAAAAACGACTAAGGTATAAATATGCATATAACATCTTTGCAAGAGAAGGAAAGCTCGAAATAAAGCCCTATACTAACACGTCTGGCCAGCGTAGTATATTGACGTTGCCGACTATCGCCAGGGCGATGGTCGGCAGCGTCGGGAACTGGAACGCGGTCGCAGCCTTCTGTGAGGCAGTGATCTCACAGAAGGATGCGGCGGATCGCCTGCGCGAGGAGCGCAGCCTCGATGAGGTGGCCGCGGGAGACGTGATCGAGGAATTAGTCCGTCACCCGCTGAGAGGCCGACCGCGTGAGGAAAGACCGACGTCCTCCCCGAGGGGGGGACGTCGATCGATGGGATGGTACCCCAAATAGGGGGTATTCCGTCGGGCTGACCACTGATGACAAGTAACCCTGCTCCGGTGGTCGGCCCAACGACGAAGACGACGTGCTCGTGGGGTGGGTAGCGGGTGTGCGTGCTTATGCCCCTCTGTCGCTCCGGACGGAGTGGTGCAAGGAGCGCGCCGACCGCAACCCACCCCCAAAACAAAAAAAAAAGCGTAGTATATTAAGTCAATTTGCCTTCTATTATGGAGGAGGTTTGAGCCCAGCAGTGGAACTTATCTGAGCTGTAATGATAATGATGAATTTTATTTTAATTTTATTGAAGTGAAACTTCTTTGCGCGCATGAGGGTAATTTTTTTACAGATGAAACGCAACTTAGCGTCACGAAGATGTGCAGCGTTTTTGTCGAAGAAGAAGCAGAGCGATTGAGACCGATTGAGAGAGAGAGTGAAAAAAGGTGAAAATAGCACGAAACACAGCCATGGGGCGAGAGTAGGGAGCAAGCGAGTGAGAAAGATCGAGTTTATTTTTTAATACTGATAAAAACACATGGAACCAAAGAAGTTTTACTTCTGACATGCGTACTTAGTACTCACGCTATTTTTTTTCATTTATTTATTCCTACCAAAGTATCACCCTACCTTGGGGTATTCTTTAGCTTACGTCTAGAAAAGGATGGCGAAATTCTAATTAAATGATGATACTACATCAAATTGTAAATTAAATATTATTTGTTACTTTAAGAGTGAATTACTACGATCTAGATTGTAGCGGTCTCCACTCTCCAAACTTTACCAACTAAATTAATATCGAAACCTTATTTGTGAGGTATTTCCTTTAAACTAACAATTTGATAACATAGTTATGTGAGATATCTTGTTTACGTTTGTACATTTATGTAAACTATCAATATATACACGAAATGACTGGATGACGAATTTGTTATCTTTAGTGGCAGATAAGCAAAGAGCCTATCTGAGGCTAGATGCTAATGCTTGGACAATATGCTGAAATTACAAAAAACTTGTATTAACCCTCGGAAAATATAATATCTTTTTGAAGTAAAAACTTCAAAAAACATACCTAAGTAAAATTCAAAATTTTGAATAATCCCGACCCAAACTAATATTTTGGAAAATACCTGATACTCTTACACTGCTCGGCCGATATTAACCGAACATAGCTGTTCGCGACAAGTGTACAGCACCGTCATGGTGTGTGAAAAACGAACTGTAAACATTAACGAATTGTAACATTAACAGTCCATTGTGTCCGTGAAAAAAGTATAGTGTATAAGTGTAGTACAAACTAAGTAACCGAAGTGTATTGACAGACAAAACTACGTAACGGATATCGAACAATCAGGGTAATCCAAAACGTCACGAAAGTTGTGAAACGTAAACAGTGCAAAATAAACAATGTGAGTAATGAACTTTAAAATAGGTTAATGTCGTCTTACTGTATTACTGTACTAAAATTATTTTTACATAGCTTATTACTGTTTGTTTTACATAACTTATGTAAAAAACTTAATTGTTCTTAGTTGTGTCATACTTTTATTATTTCCAGTGTCAAATTCGCAATAAAAATATATATTTTTCGCGTTTTATTAAAATATACATTAAGGCCTATCGAATGTAGTTAGAACCGACACCCTAGGTATTATAATTTTCGAGATATAGTACAATATAGATAAACAGTGTCGATAATAACATTTTAGTTTTTAGTTATATAAAACCTTTTTTACTACCTAGGGTCACGGTAACTACTGCAATAGATAAATATGTTTGATACGAATAGAATAATATATAGAATGTAAGCATATCTGTAATACTATAGTTTTAGAGTTATAAGCATCATCATCATCATTTGCCTGCTCTCATCCCACGCTAAGTGGGATCGGCACAACATATTTTTACCTTCCATAGCCTCCTATCAGCCGTCATATGTGCACTCACTGCTTTCATAGGCATATCTTCATTCACGCAGTCCATCCATCTCTTCTTGGGTCTCCCACGCTTCTTTCGTCCATCCACAATCATATTGACAACCCTCCTTGTCACATGCCTTTCATCCCTCCTCATCACATGTCCATACCATGACAATCTCGCGCTCCTAATCTTCTCTATCACTGGTGCCACTTTTAGGCTTCCCCTAATATACTCATTTCTTACTTTATCTAACCTTGTAACCCGACACATCCATCTTAGCATTCGCTTCTCTGTAGCATGCACTCTTCTCTCATCCGCCTTTTTCAATGCCCAACATTCAGATCCATACATAGCAACAGGTCTGATGACACTCTTGTATATTTTCCCCTTAAGTTTGAGAGGCAACTGGGTGTCACAAATTATTCCCGAGACCTGCCGCCACTTCATCCATCCTGCATTCATTCTACTATTAATCTCTCGGTCAATGTTGCCATCGTCTTTTTAGAGTTTTTTTAGTCATCATCGTCGTTTTAGAGTTATAAGCAAATAACTAATAAAATCAGAGCACAAATCGGGCGAATCTGACCACTGTTGTGACCAAGATTCTTGCGGCTCTCGTGACGGTAAAACCTCGGAGTACCTGAGTGGCACATTGAAATGAACGTGCCGTGTTATAGACTACCGATTACTGGGTTGAGAGCCATCAGCGCTCACCCTTAGTCCGGGCTATAAAGGCTATAAAAGCCATCTGAGGCTAACAGCTATACACACACAAAAAAAAATAGACTACCGAAGACACCTAGCGGCGTGTGATGGATACATGAAGCTATAGAATGACGGAATAGTATGAAGAAATAGCAAACTTTAAACATTAGCGTTCAGGGGTTAGGCAGCAATAATGTGAGCAGCGGCGTGATCTCGTCGCAATCATTGGTGCCGACCTGACGCTGCCGACCATCGCTAGGAAGATGCTCGGCAGCATCAGGAACTGGGACGCTTTCGCCTCCTTCTGCGAGGCAGTCGTCTTGCGGAAGGAGGTGGCGGAGCACGTGCGGGAGGAACGCCTCCACGTTGACGCAATCCGCCGCCAGTGACTCGGGCGGTGCAGGCGCGAGTATCTGCGCCGTCGACGCCCGATGGAATACTCGAGTCGCGGGGTACCCTTTCCTCTCGACGTTCCCCCTCGGGGACGTCGGTCGCACGGTCAACTTCTCTGCCGGTGACGGACTAAATTCCCGGTCCAGTTAACCACGACGTATTAACGCTAACACTATATCTGTAGCTATATCACTATATCTGTATCAATAAATGTTAATAAAAGATGAATGTATAAGTTTTAATTTACAAATTTTAATTCAGAATCAAGCAATCAATTTGAATATGCAAAAATAATCTGGGGGCACTGCTGTGGCCCCGCCAAGTGGAGCAAAAAAAAAATGTTTGTTCATGACTACTTTATATTCTTTGCATTCTTTTTTTTTGTGTGGCTATGCTCTAGACATACATCGGAGTTTATCCGGAGCGCCCCATCTGGTACCGACTCTTTACCTTCGGAGGCCGGCTCAGGAAAAATAACAACTCTCTTACTGTTGTGATGGGACACTTTCTCACAAAAGTTTCATTTAAAGTTTAGAATTATTACATAAATTTATATCTATCTAAAATAGAATTATAACTTAAATTTATATCTACCCGCCACAATATTAGTTTTTATATATTTACCCACAATTTCAAACAAATGCTTATAAAATTATAAAAATGACAAAATAATAAAATACATAGAAATAGTGTCTCATCAGTGGCTCATCGAAATGAATATAGAGAGTGACGTCTACGATAGATTATGGGAATGTATGCCGTCCGTTTTTGCAGTGGTTTGAGTAAGCTCTGACTGGACTATGGTTGTTGGATGGCCTATCCCAAAAAAAGATTTATTTAAAATAAATAAGACCATTATCGCTAATCGAAAGGTAGAAACTCGAAGTATGCTCTGACGATATTTGTAGCTGTGTATCGTCATGCTTGATTGGTTTAATGGCAAAAAACAGGTATGAGTAGACGGTAACGAATGAGTAAATAATAACGCTTTTAATACTATTTAATTAGATAAAAGCTAAGTTAAAAATTCCTATTATGCTATAAATGGCTAACTAAACGAATTTCAATAAAGGCAAGCGTAATTGAAAACCACTCAAATTGTAATTAAGAATACATATAAACACATTATATCATAGAATATTATGTTCCCTAGAGCATTTTATTCGATGTACAGACATCTAATTATTTTGCAAAACATAAAGCCTTAAAGTATAAACTAATTATTTCTATATTTAGCAATTCTGTATATAATCTCAAACTAATTAAGATTTGGTAATTATTTTTAAAATGTATATACCTGGTGTTGGCAGAATACCAGCGCTATTTCCTTAAAGAGAGGCAGCATAAGCTGAGCCAACAGCCTTTTTTATTCCTCGTTAAAATTAAATTATTTTATGTAAGAAGATATCTTATTTAATTATATTTATATTTTATTAGAAGTAACGAGAACAGAATAAATGATTTTCTTTTTTTCTTTCTATTATATAAAACTGTTTTATGGATTTTATCGTGCTTTAATTTTCACATTGCTGATAATTCTAACACTTTTCAACAGGCGAAAAGTGTTCACGTCCAATAATCAATAGTTATTTGTTGTTTTCTTTTTGAGCTAAGTTATACCTACCTAATCAATAACATTTTTACAGTAAGTGCATGGAATGTATACTATTAATACTTTTGGTTCAATAAAGTCTTATTATCTATCTATCTATCTATTACAGAGATTTTCTCTTACCGCTAGGGTATAAATTATTATTTTTTTGGCTAAATAAAAATCTGATCTGAAACGTCTGCACTGTCCCGTGACTATGAATGCATTTAATAACATATTTAAAACGTCAGGCGATGAAAAACCTAGTTCGAACGCGATAAATATTGTGAATTCATGATTAATAAAATATATCATGTATTTAGGGAACAGTTCTATTAATTTGGAATAACCATTTTATTCGCAGCGATCGCAGTTCGAAGTTTTATAAGTTTCTCAGATGATAGCGACTGCCTTCTTGGTGATACACTTAGTCGATTCTTACGAACCCCATGGGTGAACAAAGGGGTGACGTCAATTTTCTTTTTATCTCGTCGCTATACGGGGTAAGTATAACATAAGATATTTTATGACGTCTGAAGAACAGGCTGTTATAAAAGAGTTGGCTGATCAAGTACTAGAGTAACTAAAAACACGTAAATTTGGTGTTTAAATACTTTTTTTTTGGCAGAGAGCATTATTGCTCATGAAAATTGATATGTTTCAAGGTAACAAAGCGTATAATCTGAAGCGAATCCGCTAACCAAATTTGAAACACCCAATTTTCTTTCTGAAAGACTTATGTAAAATAATCGCAAGGTTTCAGTAATCCCTCGGTCGAATACGCTCCTATCCCATAATAGGATATACTCGAGAGAACCCGCAAAGGATATTTTAATTAAATTATGTTCATTTCATTTTAATATCCTTATAGAAAAAGGTTGTAATGTTGTTATCACCATTTGATTACTTTTTCAAATGATCCGCGAATGGAAAATTTGCCAACGTTGTTATTACCATCGACAGCGTCGGGAATTGGGACGCGGTCGCAGCCTTCTGCGAGACAGTGATCTCGCGGAAGGAGGTGGCGGATTGCCTGCGCGAGGAGCGCAGCCTCGATGAGGAGATCCGCCGCCGGCGACTGGGGCGGCGTAGGCGCAACTACCTACGCCTCATGCCGCCCTAGCCGAGGCCGCGGATGACGTGACCGGGGATTAGTCCGTCACCCGCCGAGAGGCCGATCGCGTGAGGAAAGACCGACGTCCTCCCCGAGGGGGGAACGTCGGTCGATGGGAGGGCACCCCAATAGGGGGTATTCCGTCGGGCCGACCACTGATGTCAAGTAACCCTGCTCCGGTGGATGGCCCAACGACGAAGGCAACGTGGTTTTCGGGTGGGTTGCGGTAGTTGCGTGCTTAAGCCCCTCTGTCGCCCCGGACGGAGTGGTGCGGAGGCGCGCCGACCGCAGCCCACCCACAAAAAAAAAAAAAACGTTATTACCCAATCAATATTTTTATATTACTGGGTTCATCATATTCACGTGGGTGGATGGACCAGTGATGAGTCCGCCACCTGCAGAAAGGCTAACCGCGTGAGGGCGACACCCGTCAATACTGCCTTGTTGCGATGCATTGAAGAGGACGATACTCGAAAGGGTAAAAACTCGCCGGGCCGGGTACGAGTATCAAGGAATCGGTATCAGCGGTCGACTTAATGGCGAACAATACAAAAAAAGGTCTTAGTGAAGAAAATATTGTAAATATGCGATCCATAAAACCAAAAACAATTATGAATTTCAATCGAGCGAAATGTACAACAATAAAATGATTCTATCTCAGGCGAGTTTTAATAAATAGAATATGTGGTACTTGAACAGAAAGCATATTTATCCGTCTGCCGTGGGTGTCGTAAAAGACTCGTTTGCTTATCGTATCCCTGAGTCGTCAGGGATACGATAAGCAGATAATATCAATATAATGACAAGTTAACGCTGCTCCAGTGGTCGGCCCAACGACGAAGGCGACGTGGTTTTTGGGTGGGTCGCGGGAGTTGCGTGCTTAAGCCCCTCTGTCGCCCCGGACGGAGTGGTGCGGAGGCGCGCCGACCGCGACCCACCCACAAAAAAAAAACAAAAAAAAAATAATAAAGTTTGCTGTTTTTATATTAACATAACCGCACTTTATTTTGAAATATAGTTATGAATCTGTTCAAATAAATCATAGGTACTGATTTCTACTTTTCTATTTACAATTATTCGTCATAATCATCTCGGCTCATTTACATCCCACTGCTGCGTTTGAGTCTCCTCCATAACAGTAGGGAAATTGACCTTATTATACCATGCTGGTCAGACAGGTTGATATAGGGTTATTTCGAGTTTTCCTTTTCTTGCTGTTGTTATATACGTATCCCTTAATCGCATTTCACGACATCCGTAGACTAAATAGGGAATGGAAAATTGTATTCTTATTTCGTCACAACACGAAAAGTTTATCGGATTTTAAAATTAGGACCTACGACTTGAAAATTATTATTTGTTACTTATTTTATATGAAGTTTAAGAGATTCGTTTTCTTATGTTAATAATATCAAACTGGGTAAATGTGTACGGCACGGAAACGTGGTCCCTAAATGTAGGCCTTATAACAAGGCTTAAAGTCGCTCAGCGTGCTATGGAGCGGGCTATGCTTGCGATTTCTCTGCGAGATAGAATCCGGAATACGGAAATCCGCAGAAGAACAAGTGTAACCGACATAGCACGAAGAATTAGCACGCTGAAGTGGCAATGGGCAGGCCACATCGCTCGACGAACCGACAACCGCTGGGGAAGAAAGGTTCTCGAGTGGCGACCACGTATCGGATGACGCAGTGTAGGACGCCCTCCACTAGGTGGACCGATGACCTAGTGAAGTTTGCTGGGCGTCGTTGGATGCAGGCGACACAGGACCGCACATTGTGGCGTAACATGAGGGAGGCCTACGTCCAGCAGTGGACGACAATAGGCTGAAATGATGATGATGAATGATGATGGGTAAATGTAGGTAGAACTCAAGGACGAACGCTTTTTAACCATCCTATGAGGTGTTGTTGTTTAAATACTTTAAATATAATATTACATTATCAACATTTCTCGCCATCTCAGTCTATATAAATTCTATTGCGGAGCTTGGACCTCTTTCGTAATGAGAGGGAAAATGATCTACTATATCCCGCTGATTATACCGGTTGGTATGGGATTTTACGTCGAGTTTTCCTTGTTCTGCATATATTTTATTTGCATATTATATCCCTTAATCATCTTTTACGATACTTAGTCAAGTAAAGGGGTGGTTAGTTATATTTGTACACCGTGACCCCACATAATTAATCTATACTAATATTATAAAGAGGAAAAGTTTGTATGTGTGTATGTTTGTTATGAATAAACTCAAAAACTACTGTGCCGATTTCAAAAATTCTTTCACCAATGAAAAGCTATAATATCAGGTAGTCATATAGGCTATATTTTATCCCGGTATTCCCACGGGCACGGGCACTAAGTGGGTAAGGCAACTGAAACCGAAGCGAAGCGAGGGCGAGTTACTAGTATTTAAATAAATAAAAAGAAAAGTCCACGCTTTTTTTTATTCTGATTGTGTTATCATAACACGATGCGAATTTTAAAAGTTTTTCTACCTACTTTTCATGAAATATAGTCCATTAACAGACAGATGGATGGACAGATGGATAGTAGGGGTTTAATAATAAGATTTCGTTAGCACCCTTTGTGTACGGAACCTTAATAAAAGTCTCAACGAGGTAAACAATTTGATTTTACACAGAAAATAACTGGCAAGCAAATTGTTTACCTTATAAGTTCAATACAAATTTATGTAACAAAATGAAATTTCCGATAGGCAATATTTTACAATACCGATGTAGTTAGCAGTTTAAAATGCTACGCAAACGATTTTAGTTTAATTTAATAAATTTTATATACATTTTGATGTTACTTTTCTTTGTATGTAAAAACCATTTTGCACTAAAATCTAAATCCTTACAACAATATACTTTACAAACATAATAACATAGTAAATGGATACATATGATGATCAAATTTAGAACAAAAGCAATATCTTTCTTTTTGGCTGACAGGGGATTGGCTTGGTGGATGAGAAGTGACACAGGTAAAAGTCTGACTGGATAACGGATCTGCTGATAATCGATTATCGATTCTCAAATCGATTATTGACAACGAACGTTACTAATTATTACAATACTAATAGGTATCGCTATAAAAACATAGGGTAGAAAATTTAGGATTATATGTGTTTTTCCGTGTTGAATTATAAAAAAAAATAAAACAGAAAACTGTGCCGAAAATAATAAAAAAAAAAATTGAAAAGAAAGAAAGAATAAGCTTTTATTTTCACGGTCTCGATACAACAACAATAGCAACACTCATAAATACAGATTATGCCTAAATAAAAAAAAGTAAAAAGTTGGCAATTGCATGTGTCGTGAGCGTGTCAACGAGGCGTACACTCAGCATGATGCTGCGTTGTGAGGGCACAACACGGCGCTGATTTTCAGTGTCAACCTCAAGTGACTTACGTGATACAATTACATAACTAAGTTAACCTAACCAACAACATAAAACAATAACCTATATAAAAGCAAAACATTAATAATAAAAGCGAAGAGTGAATAGCAATAGAATTACAATACATAATATTCAATGAAATTATAGTAAGTGAATTACATATATACACATTAAATAAATACATTATATTCAGCGTATACAAATATATAATACATTACAATATGATACATACCAATAATCTAAACATATATACTTCTGTACATCATACGTAAATAATAATTTGGGTTGGATCACTCGTAAAATTTAGGGATATGAAAAATAGATATTGATCAATTCTCAGAGCAATACAATATGCACAGAGAATTTCATAGAAATCGGTCGAGGCGTTTCGGAGTAGTTTGGTTACGAGCACCGCGACACGAGAATTTTATATAAGTACTAGCAACCCGCCCTCGCTTCGCTTCGGTTATAGGTTATAGTCGTTTTACCCGCGTAGTTCCCGTTCACGTGGGAAAACCGCGATAAAATATAGCTTAGTTTACACCCTGATATTATAGCTTTCCATTGGTGAAAGAATTTTTGAAATCGGTCCAGCCGTTTTGAAGATTACCCGGAACAAACAAACAGACAGACAGACAGACAAAAATTTTTTAATTGCTGTTTTAGGCATAGGTGTCGTGCAAATAACCGTGTGAGCATGAAAAAAGCCTATTATTTTGACATTACAAACAGACACTCCAATTTTATTTATTGGTATAGATAAAGTAAATATATCTCATAATTTCAGCTCCTATACGTCTCACTGTTGGGCTCGAGCCACGTCCACAAAAGGAAGGAAATTGACCTTACTATTCCAACTTCCTTCCAATTGCCAAAACCTACGGACAAGATAGGCAGTGTTGAATTGTATTCTTTTGTTTTGTAAAATGCAATAGAATAAAAAATCGAATAAAACCGTCGGCCACGATTGTTCCTCAGAAACTTCCAACTTTTACGTCTTTCTGTATAGAAAATACTACCCGATTCTCCTAATGATCTCCCAGCCAATTTTTACGACTGCCACGGGAAGGTGCACACATTTAATTCTTAACCAACCAACACGGGGAAATCAAACATGTACTAAATAAATTGCAATGGTGTAAGCCGACATATTAATTTTCTCTCAAATGCTTACATATTTTACAATAAATTGACTGCACACTTGGCGTAATGCTAAAGATACCGTGCCGTGGATTCGATTCACGCAGAACAACACTTTGTACGATCTAAAAATTGTTGTTGCGAGTCTGGGTGTAATTTGTGTTCGTTAATTATATGTTTGTAAATCCCTCGCAATACAAAGATTATTTTCATAGTGCAGGGTGTATTTCCCTTAAAAATCTAAGAAACGTAAAGTAAAACTGTAAAATTAATGAAACATCTACCAATTTTTTTAGTGTGAAGACAATGGACTTACGCTGATTGTTGGACCAATCCATCCGGGTTGATATGGAATACCAGTCAATATGAAATTGATGCCAGAGCTAAATTGCCTTCAACAATAAATTCATTGTAAATGGTAGGAGCACTCTGTTAACGATCATCTGTCACAGGCTGGGGTCCGTTCAGGGCAGTACGAAACTAGCAGAAAATCAACATCTGAGTAAATTATCACTGCATATCGTTCGATGAGCGAGAGAGCCGGAAGTAGGGATGTGAAAAAATAATAGATTTTTATAAAAATCAATTATTAATCGATAATTTTTTTGTAATAATCGATTTTTACAATCGATTATCAAAATAATAAAAAATCGATTATTAATCGATTATTTATTATTCGAAATTAATCTATTATTTCACTGCCACATTTCCTAAAAAAAAGGTCATCACGATACTGCGTGCAGTGTTTCATTCCAAAATAAAGCTCACATTTCCAAAATAAAAAAATAAAAGGTCATCATAATCCTGTTGGGAGAAAAAATCGATTATTTTATAATCGATTATTTATTTTTAATTAATCGATTATTTTATAATCGATTTTCTTATAATAAATCGAACCGATTTATAATCGATTTTTTAAATAATCTATTTATTATAAGGAACAAAAAATCGATTATTTGACAAATCGATTATTTTCCCTCCAAGTCACATCCCTAGCCGGAAGCCTAACTTTCTGAGGGTGTTTACGTGGATACGATGGATTTTTATGATGCTTTTAGTATAATCGAACCTCAATGCAAGCATTCATACTCCCCACTTTCGTTACAATAGGCAGCGGCCTAACAAAGATCCATTCTCATAAATACTGGTATTAAGTCAAACTAACTTCAACATTGTGTGCAAATAAAATTCTTTCCGTTTGAAACTTGCAAATATTGAACACTTATATTTTTGCACATCTTAACAAAAAAAAAAAGCGAGGAAATGCAAAAGTTTTCGATACTTTCATAAAATCATTTCGCACAGATAACTCGGTGAAGCCATGAGTTGTACGAGATTTGTAGAAATACAAAACTTGTCCTATTCTCGTTGAAATATTCCGAACGATCATTCCCTCGAGTTTCGCTGTCATTTTACCCATGAGATTGAAATGAACCAGAAAGTTTGCCTGTCATACTTCCTTCTTTTTATTTTCTATCGGATTTATTAAATTTAGCAGACATATTTATATATTCTAAGTAGATTTAGGTTTATAGCAAATACAATAGACATATATTTACATGAAAGAATAAAGATATTTGCAATTGTCATGAAGCAGTCTTCATATATCATAATATTCTGTGCATTTTGTGTATTGAGGATAGATCGTGATTTCTATATCGCAATAATATATTTATCAATAGACCCCTCAGCTACTGACTTCAAAGTGCAAGCACTGGAAAACACTAGCTGTTGAGTGGGCCATTAGCGTCAGATGACCATACTGCGATATTCCCGAAAATCACAAAGAATTCGCTTGGTCGCCTGTGGGGTCTCATGCCCTCTTTCTGTTAATTCAGATAAAGCGGGCAGTGGAAAAGGGCTTAGTATAGTCCAAATTGTCTTCTTCTTGGGCCACATATTATCCTTACTAATATTATAAATGCGAAAGTAAGGATGTTTGTTTGTTACGCTTTCACTCTTAAACCACTGAACCTATTTCAAAAATTCTTTCACCAATGAAAAGCTATAATATCAGGGAGTAACATAGGTTATATTTTATCCCGGTATTTCCATGGGAACGGGCACTAAGCCGCAGGTAGGCCGACTGAAACCGAAGCGAAGCGAGGGCGGGTTGCTAGTGTACTATATATGGTCGGGTCTCCTCCACAATGGGAGGGAAATTATCCTTAGCAATATCACGTGGTAAATCTTTCGAGTTGAGTGTATAGTTGTGTACTCTGTGTACTCTACCGACTCTTTTATGGGAAGTGCTGCGAGGAGCAGTTTGACTTGGTACCACCGTCACCGTTTTACCAACGTACCACTCGACACAGTAGCAGGGTTCATCCATTTCACATGGAAGCCTTATGGTCTTTAACTGTACGTTTCCAGCGAACATTTCTCCCACGTACGTGCAAGCTCTGGAATGAACTACCTGCTGCTGTGTTTCCCGAGCGCTATGACATGTCCTTCTTTAAACGAGGTTTAAGAAGAGTATTTTCTTCACGGTAGGCAACGGCCTGACTGTGCTCCTGGTATTGTAAAGATCCATGTGCGGCAGTATCACTTACCATCAGGTGTACTGCTTCCTCATTTGCCATCATTGGCAAAAAGAAAAAAAAAAGAGTTATGTCGAGTTTTTTTTCATATAAATCGTTTTTTTTTTATATCAATGTTGTCTATCATCATATCCCTCACGCCGTCTTTTACGATACACACTGACAATAAATTCATCAAATTCATAATCATTTTGCTCGTATTCTAATTACTTGGGATTGACGCAATATGTTCTCTTTTTTACTCAACCATATCAAATGTCATTCCTGTGTTTACTGATTGTCTATCTATGTTTCACGTAGTCCATCTATCTTTAAAAGCTTTCGATGTTCATACTTAAAATTTGCTTCACAACATTATTTTTATCTAACAAGCTAGAAGTGTCAATCGGTCTACAAAAACAAGAACATGAGTGATAATTACGTAAATAAGCCACAGTATGCGGCTAGTTGAAATTTGTGTTTGAGTATTAAAAGTTGTTTGAATATGCACAACATAAAGCTAGTTTCTAAAGTGTACGTGGCCGGAATACCACTTTTGTTATGAAACTTTTGTCTACAAATTTCGGCGTTGGATAACGTGTAATTGAAAGTTTTCATATTGAAAAACAAGAACCGTGGTTTATCATTTCAAACGGAATGATTTTTGTTATTAGATTTGTTTTCAATAAATACTTGTTTACAACTTTTAATAGGTAGGTAAGGCTAAATAGCGGAATAATTTTAATTGGTCTTTTTTGAAGCAGAAAACTATAGTAATGGTCTTTTACAATTGTATTTGTGATTTTCATTTTATTTTTTTAAATTGTCCTTTAATAACTTTAATGCGTATCAATAATTCGTGTTTTTATATTTGTTCGAATGAAGCCATGCCAGCGTCACCGATACCGGCCGGTAAAGGCCAGTGAGCATCTCTGCTTTTAAGTCCCACGGGAGAATTCATATAGAGACGATGATCTGGTCTGGTAGTAAAATATTATCAAAATCAGTCCAACTATTTTGAAGATTATCTGGCACAAACAGACAGACGGAAAGCCAAAAAGCTGGTTTCCGGCAAAGGTATCGTACAAATAACCGTGTGAGCATGAAAAAACCAACTATTTTGACATTAGAAACGGACACTTATTTTATTTATTTATACCTATAGATAATTATTTTCTATAACTTCATAAATGTCTTCTTTTTATTGAATTACATTACGTTACACTAAATTTTATAAATATTGATGTTTCTATAAAGTATCATTAGGCATGTCGAATTTGATGTGGGTTTTAACTTAATAAATTGCTGAGCACCTCATTTTGTATATTCAATTTGACTGGTAGGTAAATAACTTGTAATAAATTTTGACAACCTACGAAATATAAATAAGCTATAATTTATTGGTACCTTGAAGTATTGTTTTCATTTAATTCAACTACGCAATCTAGATAAAGGCGAAATCAATTGAGTTATTTCTGTCAGACTGTTTAGCTGACAAATTTATCTATATATCAGCCTATTCTTGAATGTTTTTCGATGTATCGATGTTATTTTATATAATGTTTTGATATCGATATTTTGCCTGCATGATGTAAAATGTATGGTACTTTTAGCAGAGTCTGCGTAACGGTTAAGGTACTCTGTTTCTAAATAGCTAAAAAAGGGCATCACGCAAATTTTGGTGCTTGAGGTAAACAACGTATTTGCATGAAATTGATTATAAGTTATTACTCTTAGAAATTAACTACAAAAAAAGAAAAATCTTCGCAATCCCACAAGGAAAATATCTGATACTTTATAGATCTCTAAAAACATCGATGTTTCAATACATCGATATTTTCAGAGCGATTTTTTTTGTACATTGCTCTTAAACATCGATGTGTCGATACATCGTTGTATCGACACATCGATAATGCTGATGATGTTAGACACAGACGATGATGTTAGACATAGACGGGCCTAGCGGGATATTACCATAATCGCCATATTAGGCTAAGTATTTAGGTACTCTTAAAGTTGGTGCTACTAGTTTCAAAGTAGAGTGTTGATGCTTACTTCTCTGCTAGGAAAAGATAAACTATATCCTTTTGGTAGAATATTAGTCAGTATTTTATTTCTATTAAAACCATACCATTTATCCAAACACAATTAATAGAATGGTCCTCCAAATCCTTCTTGCTTCCTTGGCTCCATGATATAGTCGGTAGCCAATTTAATTATCGGTGAGGCAGGTTAGCCATTCGCACGATACCCTTTTTTTTTTTTTTTTTTGTGTGGGCTGCGGTCGGCGCGCCTACGCACCACTCCGTCCGGGGCGACAGAGGGGCTCAAGCCCGCAACTCCCGCAACCCACCCGAACACCACGTCGCCCTCGTCGCTGGGCCGACCACTGGAGCAGGGTTACTTGTCATCAGTGGTCAGCCCGACGAAATACCCTCTACCCGGGGTACCCTCCCATCGACCGACGTCCCCCCCTCGGGGAGGACGTCGGTCTTTCCTCACGCGGTCGGCCTCTCGGCGGGTGACGGACTAATCCCCGGTCACGTCACCCGCGGCCTCGGCTAGGGCGGCATTGCACGCAGGTACTCCCGCCTGCGCCGCCCCAGTCGCCGACGGCGGGTCGCATCATCGAGGCTGTGCTCCTCGCGCTCGCGACCCGCCGCCTCCTTCTGCGAGATAACTGCCTCGCAGAAGGCTGCGACCGCGTCCCAATTCCTGATGCTGCCGAGCATCTCCCTAGCGATGGTCGGCAGCGTCAGGTCTGCACCGATGATTGCGACGAGTTCACGACGCGGCTCTGCCCAAGCGGCACAGACCTCGAGCGTGTGCTGCGCCGTGTCCTCGTCGCAATCGCAGTGGTGGCAGGACGGAGTTCTCTCCCTCCTAGCGACCCTGTACAGGTACTTGCCGAAGCATCCATGCCCCGTCAAGACCTGCACGAGTCGGAAGGAGAGCACCCCGTGCCGCCTTTCTAACCACTGCATCAGCACCGGCCGGAAGGCCTCCACGGTCCAAACACCGTATCGAGGCCTCTCCAGCCGGTCTGCCCAACGGGCGATGACGTCCCGGCGGGCGTCGACACGCCAGGCGGTGAGCTCCTTCAAGGAAACAACACTACCCCCCCCGCGCACCCCCGACACCCGCCGATATAAGTCGGCGAGCATTTCCGCCTCCAGGTCCCACGGGGGAGTCCCGGCCAATAGGCACGCCGCCTCCGTCGCCACCGTGCGGTACCCGCGGATGATCCTGACCGCCATGACCTTCTGTGGACGCCACAGAAGGGCCCTAAGTCGGGCGGTCATGGATCCCGCCCACACCGGTGCGCCGTACAGGGCCATCGACCGGATGACCCCCGCGTACAGCTGTCGACATGCCGCGCTCGGTCCGCCCACATTCGGCATCAGCCATTGTAGGGCGGACGCCACGCCGACGAGCCGCGGGACGAGCCTGCGGAAATGCTCCCGAAACCACCATCGCCCGTCGAGCACCAGGCCCAAGTACTTCATATGGGCCTGGATGCTGATCCCAACCGAATTGACGGTGATCGAGACGCCGATGGGAGGGTCCATACGGGGCCCATGGAACAAGAGGGCCTCCGTCTTGTCCAGGGCCACCCTCAACCCCAGCGCCTCGATCCGCCTGACGACCTCTTCGGTGCCTGAGGTCGCCAGGCTTACCGCCTCTTGTAGCGTCCCACCGCGGGCTGTGACGAGCGTGTCGTCGGCGTAACAAATCACGCCCAGCCCGGGTGGGAGGCTCCCCCGCAACGCCCAGTCGTAGCCGATGTTCCACAGGGTGGGTCCGAGGACCGACCCCTGTGGAACACCGCACGTCATGGGCGTTCGCACAACGTCCCCTATTCGGTTGGCGTAGAGGACGCTGCGCTCCTCTAAATAGTCTGCCACCAGCCGCCTCAGGTAAGCTGGCACTCCATGGTAACGGAGCGCCTCCCTGACGCAGCTGAATGGCAGACTATTGAATGCGTTGGCGATGTCTAGGGACACCACCAACAGCACTCCCCCGCCGGTGACGGCCTCAGTCGCCACGGCCCTCGGGCGCAACAGGGCCTCGATCGTCGAACGACCTCTCCTAAACCCAAACTGGGCGTCCGACAGATTGGGCCCCGTGCCGACAAGGTGCCGCTCGATGCGGGCAGCTACTATCCACGCACGATACCCTACCATCACTCCGGATAATTTGAGTGGAACAGATTATAAAAATATAAGGGACGACTAATGTGTGTAAACAAGGAACTCCATTAAAAGAAAAACTGCGCCAGTTTCTTTACACGTTAATTTTTTTTTTGTGCTAGCAATAAATTTGTATCAAAATGCGAATCAGAATTTAATAACTAATTCTGTAGAGGGTAGATATAAATCTATTACTTAGTCTTAGTCCGCCTGTGACCGTGAGAGCTGTAAAGTGTTCGAAACGTCAGGCAATCAAAAATCAAATAAAAACGCGATAAAATCCGTAAAATAGTTTTATTTACAATGTGTAATACTGGTGTAAGCATCAGAAATCATTATAAAATATGTAGTACTTAAAAAAAAGTGAGTCAAGTGAGTTTATAGCTAACTGAACTAAACATGCGATACAGAAAATAAGGATACTTTCGAATCGCACTAAATTTAGTACAATTTCATATAATATGTATTACTTGTGAGGTATATTGTGTTTTCATGCGATTTCCAAGTCATTCTGTTTATTTAAGACATAAAAGACCTTTAATATTGATATAGTCACTATAAGAAGTTGTTAGGTTAGCTATTTACGTAATAACTTAAGAAGAAAGGTCCCTTATGCAGGGACTGAATGAGTTTACCGACTTGATATACCATGGACCTCACAACTTTTTATGGTAGAAGAGCTCAGTTGCGAGGCTTGGCTTTTTTTTTTTACAAGTTTTGTTTTTGATGGTATTGTATATTCTTGGGTATAACTATGGATAGGTTTTGTAATTGGAAACTACATATCGAAAAAATAACACACAAAATAGATTGTTTTTGTCTACGCATTAAAAAGAATTAGGCAAATTGTAAATGTACAAACCGCAATAATGGCGTATCAAGCATATGTAGCGTCAATTATAAGGTACGGCATTATCATATGGGGTAACTTAGTAGATGTGGAAAGAGTCTTCAGAGCGCAAAAAAAATGTTTGCGGGCAATTTGTGATCTAGAATATCTAGAAAGCTGTAAACCTTTATTCGGGCGATATAGAGTACTTCCATTGCCATCTATTTATATGCAGGAAGTTTGCTTATTTGTTAAGAAACATCCACACTTATTTAAAAAACTTGCAGACTTCGAAACTAGTCGCACTAGACAAGGATCTAGACTTCAAATTCTGAAAATAAAACTAGAATTCATCATCATCATCATCATTTCAGCCTATTGCCATCCACTGCTGGACGTAGGCCTTCCTCATGTTGCACCACAATGTGCGGTCCTGTGCCGCCTGCATCCAACGACGCCCAGCAACTTTCACTAGGTCATCGGTCCATCCGGACCATCCGGTCCAAACTAGAATAATTTAAGAAAAATTCCTACTGTATGCCTGTAAAAATCTTCAACCATCTACCAGAGTATCTTAAAACTCTACCATACACACTATTTCGTAGAAAACTACAAACAATGCTGCATGATAAAAATTACTATGATATTAATGAATACCTTAATGATAAGTTGTGACCATCTAAAATTTAAATACTAATAATACTGACATCTAAATTGAATATATTAATATTTACATATTGAACATTGCCTACTGTTGAAGATTTTTACATATAACTTTACATATAATTTGAATTTTTTATACATTTATTGACATGCTATGAGTAATTGTGTTTTTAATATTTTAATGATTGTAACGAATACAATTTATTTAAATAATTAATTACAACGACTAGATATAGCTAATAAGCTGTATCAATAAAAAAGACACTGTATTAAACATTTCCACGCCATACATATATGGTAGAATATGCTGGATCATGTTATATAATTAAGACCTACTATAACCATATTTTTGGAAATAAATATTATTATTATTCTATTATTATTAAAAATAGGAGCATTTCCAAAAAACAACCGCAGCGCTTTTAATGCGATTATAACTAACGCTCTATGCACTATTTATAAAGCCTTACAGCTTTTGCAGGTGTTGTGTGAACCCTTTGTTATTTAATAAAGCGCAGGGTTGTACATTTCTATTTTAAAATAAATATAACAATACGTAAGTAAATAATACCCAAAAATAATAAATCATTAAAAATCATTGAAAATAAAAAGAAATAGAAAATATTTTTCATTCTATTAAACTTTTTAATTTTCTATCTGATGACAACTCATCCTTTAGGCGATTTTTACGAATTCCACAGATAAATAAGGATTTTTTTTTTGTTTTGGGGGTGGGTTGTGGTCGGCGTGCTCCTCGCACCACTCCGTCCGGGGCGACAGAGGGGCGTAAGCACGCACACCCACAACCCATCCACGATGCACGTCGCCTTCGTCGTTGGGTCGACCACCGGAGCAGTGTTACTTGTCATCAGTGGTAGGCCCGACGGAATACCTCCCATTTGGGGTACCCTCCCATCGACCAACGTCTCCCCCTCGGGGAGGACGTCGGTCTTTCTTCACGCGGTCGGCCTCTCGGCGGGTGACGGACTAATCTCCGATCACGTTACCCGCGGCCTCGGCTAAAGCGAGATAAATAAGGAATGGGGACAACTATATTCTTATCCCTGTGCTACCTTGTAATCAAATGTCTATGCGATGACTCAAAAAGCATTTTTCTAGAAAAGAAAAGTTCTATAGTTTCATTCTGCAGTACAAAGGTCTCTGTTCTCTTCTACTAATCTCCCCAATCGTAGAACACCCAATTCTGTTTTAAAAGTTCTTTCTTTTTTGTCTACATCGTGTACTAAATGCGAGATACAATCAAAAATTTGGAGCACCGTCGTCATAGAAACACCATGCACTTGGTTAAGGCTGAATGATCAAATGGTTCATCGCAACTCATATACGTCCCACTATTGGGCTCGAGCCTCCTCCACCATAAGAGAGTAATTGACTTACCACCCTGGTCAAACGTATTGGTATGGTTTACGTTAAAGTTTACGTACGTTTACGTTATGTGATTTTATTTCTCTTGCATGGATATTAAGTATATAATATTCCTTTATTCTTTTTTTTTTGGGTGGGTTCCGGTAGGCGCATTTATCGCTCAACTCCGTCCGGGGCGACAGAGGGGCGTAAGCACGTACACCCGTAACCCACCCTTGACACATCGCCTTCGTCCATCCATCGTTCGTTAGGCCAACCAGCGGAGCAGAGTGACTTGTGTGATCACTCTGCTCCAGTGGTGGTAAAAAGTGGTCGGCCCGAAGTATATTATATCCCTTAGCCGTCTTTTACCACTTACCCAGGGTTAAGATAGGGGATGGCGCATTCTATCCTTACCCCGTAACTACACGGAAAAAATATTATAGTAAAGAAATCCGAAATTGAATAAATGATTATCAAAATCCAAGTAACTTCTATCTGATTTTTCCCTTACGTAATAAAACGATTTAACCCTCAGTACTGAGTTAGTGAAATTTACTATCATGCCAGGTGTGAAAAAAGAAATACTGTTATCAGCCCTATCAAAGCCTTAGGGGACACAAGTTGCTCTCATTGTATTCAGTTGAAAGAGACTTAGTTGGAATTTTAGCAAAGATACGGCACATGGAATTAAAATAATAAGTGTATACAAATTTTAAAGTAATATGTATCTATAATTACGTGTGTGTGTGTATATAACATATAGCGAAAAAGCTGTACCGATTTTCATCAAATAATTTTTATACATTCAGGTGGGTATAAAAATGGTTTTGATTTATAGTTGTCTTTTATTTTTTACAAAATAGATAAAAGAACAAACTAAAACCCAACTACGACAAACAACGAATTATCGGATGAATACGGGTAAAGTCATGAGCAAATGCTGATAATATATACATTTTTGAAATGTACAAGTAACGCCCTTTTCAAATGATATGCAACACGACATATTTGTCTCAAATTTATTTTGTAACTCAGTACTTTAAGACTACTAGAGGGCGCTATATTAGATTCAGTAACTCCTCATATAGCCTATAACCAGCGGACAATCAAAACGCTTCTAACGATGTCTCATTTCTTCGGTTCTAATCAGTAGTTGAGGAATTATGAGGGAACAGATGAACATACATACATAACCTGTCAAAATCATAACCCTCCGTAGTCGGGTAATAAAAAAATTGTACAATCTAGAAAAATAGGTCATCATCATCATCATCTCAACCCACATTCATCACACTGTTGGGCTCGGGTCTCTTCCATAATGGGAAGGAAATTGACCTACTATCCTACGCCGGTTAGATGTGTTGGAATAAAGTTTTACTTCGAGTTTCCTTGTCTTGCATCGATGTTATCTGCATATATTCTTTAGTCGTCTTTTACGACACCCACGGGCAAGATAGGGAGTGGATTGTATTCTTATTCCGTTAGTTGCCACAGGGATATAGATTAGGTATTTCTGTTTAATTTGAAGATGGTGAATAGTTTTATTTTTTTAAATACTACTTGGCCAATGTGTCTCACCCCCTTGTGGTGGCATTTCATAAAATCTTTTTTTGGGAACCTGTACTTAAAAAAGCCTTTTTAAATAACATGAACTAACACGATGATTTTTTTTAATTGCTGTTGATGGTAAGAAAGCAAACGTAACATCTGATAGTAAGTGATCCTATCGCTCATAACCCTTTACTAGGCCGCTGCCGCTGTGATCTTAAAGACATAACCAAAACTAACCACACGCATTCGATATTACTGAGCTATTGCTACTACTCAGACATTCTGCGAGAGTGTAATACAACCCCAAACAGACCAGCCTGCGGCTGTAGATAAATAATTATCAACAGTGGTTCTACACATGGTTTTCTCAATTTATACTAAATGTCCTTTCAATGGATTATTCATCATTTAAAAAAAACTACTTTACGGATTTTATCGCCTTTTTATTTGATTTTTGATTGCACGACGTTTCGAACACTTTGCAGCGTTCATGGTGACGGGCGGACTAAGATGTCTCACGTCCAACAAATCATCGTTATTGCAGAAAATTTATAATTATCTACCCGATACAGAAATTAGTTATATTGACCCACATTTTGATACAAATTTATTGCCAGTGTAAGAAGAAAATGATTCTATATGAAAAAATTATATTGTGTATGATTAGTAATTATAAATTTTTAACATTGAAATTAATAGTAATTATATTTGAAAAACCTAACAATCTAGTATACTACCACCGGATCGGAACACAGCCACACTGAGAAAGATCCGGCAAGAAAACTCAGGTGACATGATGCTAAATTAATATTAATTTTATTTAAAATGTGTAATATTCGTGCCTTATTTATCATTTCATCATTTATCATTCATCGTTCCACTTTTTTAATTTATTATTTATTTCATTCCTTAATCGTCTTTTACGATACCCACAGATCAGAAATTTTCGGGGAATTATATTCTTTCTCCATCACCACACGACTATTTCTATATCCCTAAAACACACACTTATATAGAACAAATGATGGATACAAACGCACAGTAATAGTTACGACAATTAATAATACAGTTACCGCATTTGACAGCCGCTGAAACGTTTTACTGACGGCTTCACACACTCGTAAATAGCAAGGGTAGTGCAACCTCAAAATGGTTTTGACATCAGTTTGCCATTTTGATGCGTCATTGCAACTGTGAATAGTATGATATTTTGGCTATCACAATATAAAGTTTCCGTGTGATGACAAAGTACGAATACTATTCACCACTCCCTATCTTGCCCGTGGGTGTCTTAAAGGACGACTAAAGGATTATAATACGTAGATAACATCTATGTAAGATAAGGAAAACGCAAAATAAAACCCTGTACCAACATGTCTGACCAGCGTGGTATAGTGAGTCAATTTACCAGATGATATAATAGATCAAATTAGCCCGTACTCACTTCACTTTCATTTGCCTAACCCGCTTAGTTCCCGTTCCCGTGGGAATACCAGGATAAAATATAGCCTATGTTACTCTCTGATATTATAGCTTTCCATTAGTGAAAGAATTTTTGAACTCTGTTCAGTGGATTAAGCGTCAAAGCGTAACAAACAAACTTACTTTCGCATTTATAATATTAGTAAGGATATAGTGTAGAAGAAACTATCTTATACAATAAAGTTCTTTGAAATTGGACTAGTGGTTCCTAAGATTGGCACATTCAAAAAAAAAATCTTTTACAAAAGAACTTTTATGAAAGAATTTTTGAAATCAGTTCGGTACTTGAAGCGTGAAAGCGTAAAAAAAACACAAATAAACAAACAAACAAACTTACTTTCGCATTTATAATATTAGTAAAGATACAGATTGATTTAATACGATAAAGAACCGTATTTACCGATGTGGTTGTCTCAAGGGTATTTAGAATATACACGCATAAATTTCAACAAAATAACCTTGCGTGTTCTATTTTACTCAGACTTGGCTTTTGGAATAACAAAAACAATTTCTGTTTCTTTATAAAATAATCACTAACTGATCTTATAGTTCGCTAAAGAATCATAATCATAATAATCCTAACTCATATACGTCCCACTGGACTCAAGCCTCCTGTAAAATAGAAGGGAAATGCTATACCTCGATAGCCGGACCTGTTGATATAGGGTGTTATTTCGATGCCACCTCTCTTCCAACGATCTCATCTGTGTATTGTATTTGGTCGTCTTTTATGGTCTCCACGGATAAGACAATGGGTAAGGTATGCACACGGCAAACTAGCGTACCTATATTACGCACTTACGTATTTACGTACATTTTCCAGGTGACGGTGTAAGAATATAATTCATCATCCCCTCTTTTCGCCGTGGGTGTCGTAAATTACGACTATTGTATATAACATGCAAATAATAAAGCCCAACGACGAAGGCGACGTGCATCGTGGGTGGGTTACGGGTGTGCGTGCTTACGCCCCTCTGTCGCCCCGGACGGAGTGGTGCGAGGAGCGGGCCAACCGCAACCCACCCAAAAAAATAAAAAAATAAAAATGCAAATATCAAAACTAAAACTAGAAATAAAACTACATAAATTCGCCATATCAGCCAACACGTATAACCAGCGCGGTATAGTAGATCAAATTCTCTCTCATTGTAGAGGAGGCCCGTGCCCAACAGTGGGACTTATGTGGCCTGAAATGATAATGATGAATTTCGTTAATTAGGTAAATATTTATTTTAATCAATCACATATTTATCCCTATTAGTTGTTTCTCTCGATTCGAAACAATTTTGCATGACAACTGCTGTCATGAAAAATTGTTTAAGTTAAAATTGTTATAATAGAATTTGTCGATAATTAACACTTAATATTTGCACTTATTTATACTACGCATCTGAACAGCTTATATTAATTTGCCTGGCTTTATGGAGGAAGTTTAAGAAGACGTTATGAGTTGAGGGATAATGGTATTAAACTAGTCCATCACATATCACCAGATAAGTCCAGTCCGTCTCATCTTGCTCGAAGACGAATAATGGATATAATACGCATATAAGAAAAGAGAAGGAAAACTGTAAATAAAACCCTATACCAACCTGTCTTACCAGCATGGTATAGTAAGGTCAATTACCCTCCTATTGTGAAGGAGGCTCGAGCCCATCAGTGGAACGTATATGAGCTGAAATGAAGTCCAGTCAGGAATCCATTTTTTTAAATGACTGACTATAGCTTACTATTCTTGAAATAATTTTTTAAATTAGTCGGATTACTGCGGTTTCCCCCGCTTAGATCCTGTTGCCAGAAATATCAGGCTAGAGTGTAGCCTATAGTACTTGCTGATAATGTAGTAAACCATATTATCAGCGAATAAATCATTGGTGAAAGAATTTTAGAAACTGTCCAGTTCCCTCAATTTCATTCGCATATTGCCAAGTCTCGGGAGAATACCAAAATAAAAAATAGACTATGTTACTTACTGATAATGTAGCTTTCAATTGGTGAAAGTTTTTAAAAATCGGTCAAATTCCCACAGTTTCTGACGCGTAGTTCCTATTTCCGCTGGAATCATCATCATCATCATCTTGCTCTTATCCCAATTACTTGGGGTCGACGCAATATGTCATCTGTTTTGACATATTGCAAAAAGTTTCGGTAATGACTTTTATGACCGGCCGCCTGCCTGACGTCAACCCTCCTTGGGAATGTAATCGTTGACCCAAATGGTACCAGATGGAGTTGGTCCGGGTCAATCAAGGGCTCTTAGTCGTCTTTTACGACACCCACGAGCAAAGCAAGGGTTGGTAGTATTCGAAGCCGCTACCACACAGCAACTATTTCCGCTGGAATACTGAGATAAATAGATTATAGGCATTATTACTCGTTGATAAGTTACATTAGCTTTCCATTGGTGTAAGAATTTTCACAATCAGTCTAGTGGCTTCATCGACAAAGCGTAACAAACTTAGTTTCCTATTATATTAATATATAATTAGCAAATACCCATTATATAAATGTATGTGGGAATTATCGTTCCATAAATGAACGACTCCACAGATTTTTTTTTATGGGTGGGCTATGGTAAGCGCACACGCGGTCCATTCCGACCGGGGCGACGAAAGGACGGCGCGCGGGCCCATAACCCACCCGTACCCACGTCACCTTCGTTGTTGGGCCGACCACCGGAGTAGGGTGATTTGTCGTCAGTGGTCGGCCTGACGGAATACCCTTTCGGGTACCCTCACCTCTCGACGTCACCATCCCGGGACGTCAGTCGCCGTCGCGCGGTCAGCCTCTCTGCGGGTGACGGACTATATTCCCCGGTCCAGTCACCCGCGGCCTCGGCTAGGGCGGCATCAGACTCTACAGATGGCGTAATTTTCTATGTAATGACTTCCCGTGCAATTTGTGGTAATATTTTGGTAATATAAACATTTAATACATAATATTTTAAGTAATCCACAAATATTTGTCTGAGTGTAATTAATCTGACATATATTTTTAAAACTTCTAGGAAAACAAATTTAAACTTATTATAATAAAATAGCTTAACGTAGTTTGCTTTAATATCGGTAACAAAAAGAATCCGTTTATTCAAACACCAATTGAAATTATTCCCCGAGTTTGAAATGTCGTGGGACGAAATGGCATGGAGTAGAACATTGTTCGTTGATAGAACCGAGTTATTCAAGAGTTGCTTGGATTGCAAGATTAAGCTTTGAATAAAACCAAGTTTTAGGGAATGCTTAGTACGCATTCCATTTTACAACAAAGCTTGAATAGCCTTCAAAACACTTGAGGCAAACCGTGAAAGAAGCAAAACTATAATTAAATTCGAAATTATTAAAACTAATCCCTTAATTATTTCTATGTTACTTTCTTAAAGTTAAAATGATCTTGATATTTCTCTCCGATTCCCTCACTCCGTCTGGTGATATAAGAATACAATTTACCATCCCCTATCTTCCTGAAAGGTGTCGTTAAAGACACCTTTCAGGAAGGGAGGCGATTTGCACTTAATTTCGTTGCAGGGTAATATAGAATCACCATTTTTCTTCTGTGTTATATGAAGCCAGAGCCTAACAGTGGGATGCATATAGGCTAAGAAATCATTATGAAACTGCATATTATTTATGGGTTTCAATCCTGGGCAGACAAGAAAGTATTGATGCAGATTTTTTTTTTAAAGAGTCTTAAACATTTTTCATCAATGGTAAGTTTTCGTTCCGTTCCGTATTTCACATGGTGACATAGTGAAATTACGTTCCACCAACCCTTCGTTACGTACAGTGTAGAAGGCGCCTAATAATATCACTGTAAAGCTCTATACCTAATTCTTATATTAGTTTATTTTGCCTCCCAGTCTCTAAAGGATCTTGACAAACAAACATTAGAATATATAAGGGTAGAGAAGAAGATGATTTAAATAAGACAGGGTAAAGCCAGACTCATAAATAAATATTTGGCCAAGTTACATAAATACTTTTTTAAATTATTGAGACCATTTAAAATGATACGCTATTTATAAAAACTAGTTTACGAGCGGCAAAATAAGGGTTATTTTATAAAAAAAAACTAGCTGACCCGGCATACGTTGTTTTGCCATGTAAATAATTTTTAGAGAATTTCTAGTGTAGAAAAAAAAACTAACTTATTGGCAGCGTGTAAGGATGTGGTATATGAGTGAAAAAGGCATGAAGCGCTGTGAACGATGAGGGAATATAAAAATAACAAAACACCAAACATTCATTTTTTAAATTTATTATAATTTATTTTAAGTAGTCATTATTTATATAATTAATTCATTACATAATATTAATCTCTTAATACTACAGCGTGAACAATATTTTTTGTTAGCCCGTCTTCAGCTAATACAAACAAACCCACTCGAGAGCATGCAACGTATAATTGTCCGTGTGAAAAACATGGTGTACTCAAATCTAAGGCACAAACAGACATTGTTTGGCCTTGGGATTTAATAATAGTCATTGTAGATGCCAATCTAATTGGAAATTGAATACGCTTAAATTGATTTTAAATAAAACTACTTTACGGATTTTATCGCGTTTGTATTTGATTTTTGATTACCCGACGTTTCGAACACTTTACAGCGTTCATGGTCACGGGTGGACTAAAATGTCTCACGTCCAACAAGTCATCGTTAATGCAGAAAATTTATAATTATCTACCCGATACAGAAATTAGTTATTAAATATTGACCCACATTTTGATACAAAATTGATTGCCAGTAATAATTTTTCGCTCGTAAACAAGATTTTTATAAACGTGTGTTGTTGCCCGTATGGTGCCGACAACCTCTTCCCTTTCTTTCTTCTAAGAGTTGCAATTATAATTATCGTCTTTGGCGAGCCCTATATCGAACAGTGAACTTCTATAGGCTGACGGACGGTTAGATGATCTTTATTCGTTATTCTGGCTATTCTTCTTTATCTATGCATATTTTATATATACAAAATAAACATGGAATACGTAAGCCCTCATTTTATTTTATGTAAAAATAAAAACATAATAAAATCGGGCTCACAACAGAATGAGTGACATCAAAACTATTACCATGTCGTTCATTTCATATGTGAATTATATATTAAAACAACAATAGCGGCCCCAAACTGGCAACACAAAGAGAAACTCAACCGAACATGCAAAAAAGTTGATATTTCATTCTTTTGACAGAATTCACGCAAATTATATTGGTAAAGTTTAGCGTATGTAGGAAAACTTGTGGCAGAACTCATCTGAGAGATGTGGAGGATAATATAATGATAAAACTTTCTACATTCTGTAGCAAAGGGTTAAAACAACATTTGACTATTCTGCGGCAGTCAACAGTCAGCAGTCCATGACCCTTTATGAGTAGTCACAATAAGGGCATCGTCAAGCCATAAAAAATAAATTTAACTATACCGTCACACTCATCAAGCAATTACTAGAACTAATGGTCGCTGAGTGGTCGAAATTAAAATTATTTTCCTGCTACACAATTTTCTTTTTAATTATATTTATGATGTATAATTGCAAATTGAGCAAGTGGTATTTCACTAATAACTAATGTGTAAGTACAAATATCTATTAGAGATTGTCACCATAATTATGATTGTTTGACATTCAGTTTGTCTATAGACTTGAATCATAAACAAAAGTGTATTGTCATGTTTATATTTATTATAGTCCATAACATATAGGATGATCTCTGTGACAGTTGTCCCTAGTGCTGTCACGCTTACGATAAAGTCCGTACGTGTTTTATCGATAAAACTCTTTATCTTTATAATTGTGATTTTCTATTATAATTAAAATACAATCAATGAAAATCTTTTTGATTTTATTTCAAACGAAAACTGTTTTTTGACTGTTTTAATTATTCAAAAGGAGTACAATCAAGGCTTAAGTCACTATTATCGTCATCACTGGAGCGTTCCTGCTTGAACATTTATCATTTTTTGCCAAAATAGGGACAGTCACTAGATCAATCGATCAATTACGACTGTTTTATAAATAAACATGTCTACTTCATTGACAATAATGCGTACATAATATTATCATTTACTCTGAGACGAAAAGTAGTTTTTTTTAATGTTTAATTAAGTCAATTTAATGTATTTTATAATGTAACTGTCTGTTTTAATTGTAAAAAATATGTTGAAAGTTTTATATAGGTACTGTATTGGGTTTATTTCTTCTATGAATAATTTAATAAAGAGCGGTTATCGATTTACCTATATCGACGGTCCCATCTCTTTTTTATTTTCAGTCCAGTATGATCTTGTACGTGCGTAAGCGTCATTTATCTATAAAATGTTTACTAGGTATTTCAGTACTTACGAGGTATATTTTAGGCATGAATATTAATATTTTTACATTTATAATATATTGCAATTCAGTTGCAATAAAATTGGCACGCAAAGAATGAAAATAGATTTGATACAAAATGAAATTGTAAATATGTCGCTCGTTCAAACTTACTTCGTTGGTTTCGTTAACATCTGTCACAGAGATCAAGCTATATTTTATGGACTATAATTTAATGTATAATGATTTCTGACGTTTACGCGAGTATTACAACCTCCTTACTACCTAATATTATTGCGCGGCTTGGGCAGTGCAGCGCTGTGAACTCGTCGCAATCATCGGTACGGACCTGACGCTGCCGGCTATCGCTAGGGCGATGGTCGACAGCGTCGGGAATTGGGACGCGGTCGCAGCCTTCTGCTAGACAGTGATCTCGCGGAAGGAGGCGGCGGATCGCCTGCGCGAGGAGCGCAGCCTCGATGAGGAGATCCGCCGCCGGCGACTGGGGCGGCGTAGGCGCAACTAGCTGCGCCTCATGCCGCCCTAACCGAGGCCGCGGGTGACGTGACCGGGGATTAGTCCGTCACCCGCTGAGAGGCCGACCGCGTGAGAAAAGACCGACGTCCTCCCCGAGGGGGGGACGTCGGTCGATGGGAGGGTACCCCAATTAGGGGTATTCCGTCGGGCCGACCACTGACGACAAGTTAACGCTGCTCCAGTGGTCGGCCCAACGACGAAGGCGACGTGGTTTTTGGGTGGGTCGCGGGAGTTGCGTGCTTAAGCCCCTCTGTCGCCCTGGACGGAGTGGTGTAGAGGCGCGACAACCGCGACCCACCCACAAAAAAAAAAAAAACTATCTAATATTATAAATGCGAAAGTAAGTTTGTTTGTTTGTTTGTTACGCTTTCGCGCTTAAACAACGGAACAGATTTTAAAAATTCTTTCACCAATGGAAAGCTATAATATCAGGGAGTAAGATAGGCTACATTTTATCTCGGTATTCTCTCAGGAACAGGAACCACGCGGGTAAGGCGACTGGAACCGAAGCGACGCGAGGCCGGGTTGCTAGTTGTAAATAAAACTAATTTACGGATTTTATCGCGTTTGTATTTGATTTCTAATTGCCCGACGTTTCGAACACTTTGAAATGCTGCTGCTGATAAATCATCATCCTGAAATATACCACCAAAACATTTCAGTTACGATACCCTTAGTTTCTAATAGAAATCGTTAATTAATGTGTCATAGCCTCGGATTTCAACTTCATAATAGCACCTTTGATTAACACCAAGCTTTATCAGATGGCGAGGACACGGCGCAGTATACACTCGAGGTGTGTCTCGCGTGGGCAGAGTAACGCCGTGAACTCGTTGTAATCATCGGTGCCGACCGGACGTTGCCGACCATCCCTAGAGAGATGCTTGGCAACGTCAGGAACTGGGACACGGTCACCGCTTTCATACATTTCAGTTGCAGTTTCCAACATGATCGTTTTGTGAACCCGAAAATTTTCTATATGAATGAATAAAATGTCCGTTTAGTACGGACAGTACAGTACAGTACGTAGTAATAAATTATATTAAAAACCAATATATTATCATATTCATTCGTATTATAAGCATTTGGGAACCTTGGGAGGATCTTGTCGTCTAATATTCCGTAGTGTTTGAAAACAAAAATATATACAGTGTCTGTTACTAGCGATGACTTATGACACTGAAACTTTGTCTCTAAATGTTATAAAAGGTACAAAGTTGCTCAACGTGCTATGGAGAGGTCTAAGCAGGATATATCTCTACGTGATAAAAGCCGACATACGGAAATCCGTACAAAAAAGAATGTAATCGACATACCTCGAAGAGTTAGCACGTTCAAGTGGCAATGGGCAGGCCATATCGCTCGTCGAACCGAAAACCATTCTTTTCTCAAGAAGTTCTCGGGTAGCTATCACGATTCAGATGACAGCGCCAGACAACTAGGTGGACTGATAACTTTTAAAAGCCATTGTGAGTGGTATTCTTGTATGGAGGCCAATGTCCAGCAGTAGACGTCAAAGGGTTGGATAGATGCATGGAAAATATTATATTCAACTCATTGACTTTTTTGATAACTATATTAGAAGAAAACAATTGTCTGTCTATTAACCTGGTCATCATTCTCCACTTCACAAGATCTATCCGCCGCATAAAAGAGACTAATTTCGGTTTCAAACTAATCATTGGAATATTGTGCCATCTTTCAGGTGATTTCAGTGAACCACACGCTTGTACTTTAATATATTCAACTCAAGTAGATAACTAATTATTTAAATATAATATTTAGTATATGAAAATGGAAAATCTGTATAACATATATATAGCTATTAGGGAGATCAATTTTTTTTATTTCCCTTTAATATGTGAATAAAATCATTCTAGAAATCGCAATAGCGAAGGGATTTTTTCTTTCTGTCTACTATTTTGTTTAAATTTTATATATGGCAGTGACTATAATTCCTTTCTAGTTAATAATAGATTGTATTTTTTTCTGGGAACGAAGGTAAGCTAGTTTCGTTAACGCTATTACATAATTGGATTCAGGACGAACATTTATCGAGCCTATCGCTTGATAATATTAGGTACCTACGAGTATGTAGTGAATTTAATATCACTATGTGCGATCTATAAGCAATCCTATAGTAGAAATATTTAAACAAAATATTTAAACCTTATAAAAGGTACAATACTAACTATTTCGATGGGCAATAATCCAAAATGTCACCACCCCTTACGGGTAAATACCCGTATGAGTCGTAAAAATCCTCTCATCACCAAGAGATTGAGCAGAAGCAATTCCAGGGAAACACCAAGTATGGTGATTATGTAAATATACCACTAGGAGAGGCTTACGTCCTAGTACCTGCGCCTGATGCCACCTGATAGCCAAGGCTGCGGGTGAATACTTGAATAGACCGGGGATTAATCCGTATTGAGACTGACCATTTAAGAGGGACGTCGGGGAGGGACAATACCTGAAACTGTTACCCACCTGGCTGGCCACGGACGTCAAGAACTCAGAGGCCAGCCTAATGGCGAAAGGGGGGGAATAAAGTGGGTTATGGGGCCATGTGCTGCCCTATTGTCACCCCGGACGTAATCGATGGCGGGCGTGCTGACCATAGCCCACGCAAAAAAAAAAAACAAAAAGTGAGTGAGGCGTTGGACCTATTAGACATACTCAATAAAAATATGTATATATTTCTTATATATCCCAGAGCCTACGCAAAAGAAGTCCACTACAAACCGTTGTTGAAAGCACTTAAAATTTTCAGAAAAATCCAACATTCATTCAAGGCCTTATTAGCTAATTATTTGCCTCATAGGATTGCTTGAAGATAAATCGATTTGCGTGGCTTATATCTGGAATAGTAAGAAATTGATATTGATTGATCGTTTACCCTATGACAAATGAGAAATAGTAAGACATGAACTACTTGCTCTTGTGTTTCCTGAGCGCTATGACATGTCCTTTGAACGAGATTTAAGAAGAGTATTTTCTTCACAGGGCTGTGCCCCTGGTATTGCAAAGGTCCATGTGCGGTAACATTCCTTACCATCAGGTATGCTGCTTGCGCGTTTTCCAACATTGACAAAATATAAAAAAAATAAACAATCGAAGTTTTCCTTTATATTTATCTCAGCCTATATACGTCCTACTATTGGGCTCGAGCCTCTTCCGCTACTGGAGGGAAATTAACCTACTATACCGCGCTGATCAGACTCCATCCAACGTCCTCGTCACGTCCTCGGCGTAGAGGACGACAATATCACACTCGCTCAACGTAGAGCCTACACGGCCTGTGGGGCCTTAACACATAAATATCCGCGGTTCCGCCCTCGCCGTCGAGGTGCGAAACCGCGCCGCGCAAAAGTCACGAATCAAAATGTGGGCACGCCCACTTTGCCTCCAGCGACGCCCCAAGCCGAGGTCCGTTCCCCACAGGGGGAGCCCTTGGGCGATGTCACTTAGCATACTTATCTCCGGGTTGAGAGCCCTCAGCGCTCACCCATAGTCCGCGTCAAGCTGTCAAGGCCATCTGCGGCCAACAGCTGTACATAAACAAAAAAAAATGCGCTGATCAGACGTGTTGGCATAGGGTTTTGTTTCGAGTTTTCCTTCTCTAGCAAACATGTATGCATATTATAATACCTTAGTCGTCTCTTACGATACCCACGGGTAAGATAGCGGGTGGTAAATTGTATTTTTACTCCGCCACCACACCATCCTTGATAATAGTCTAAAATTAATTGACCAGAATGGGCTTCGATCATACGATGACGTCATCATTTCATCATTTGATACAACATTACAATTACCGCAATTGTAATGGTATATAAGAGTGAATCTTACCAAGAAGCTTAATGCAAGTGCTTTCAGATCATAATTGCTTTAAGATTCTTTATGTACTTATTACTTCGCAGATTATATTGAAGGCAAATTCTATAAATATTCAAGATATATTGGATTTTCCAAATTGAAGGTGCCTATTGATCTGGGGATATAGTGTAATAAATATAGAATAGCAATACTTCTGATTAGCGATGTACAATACTTGGCCTCTCACCTATGTGAATTTTATTATTCCCCATAACAGGAATAGACATATTGGTGGTAGGACCACACTGTAGACAGTCTTTTGTTTGCAGTCGCGGGCCGGTCCGTCCGGGGCAGTACCACACTCTCGCAGAAGATCGACGTTTGAGTAGTAGCAATTTGCTGCTGCACTTCGTTCGGTGAGCGAGAGAGCCGGGAGCCCAACTTTCTGGGTGTGTTTGTGTGTGGCGGGTTTTGGTGAGGCCTGAAACCTGCGGTGGTGAGGTCTTGGTCGGGGTATTGAGCGTGAGGGGCTGGCATGGTGTACAGGGAGACCCGATGGGAATGGTCACCGCCGGCCACCTGCCGGTCAGCAGGGGACCCGAACCCAGGATCATCCTCCCTGGGAGGCTGTCCCACCAACCGGCGAAAATCCCGTTGGGTAGTCGTCGTGCCGGTGTGGGAAACCGGAGTGGACCTCGGCGGCTACACACGGGGGGGCATCGGGGGCCCTTCCGTGCTTCGTGTCAGCTCCTCACAACACTCACTCCTCGACCATGCACTATGCCCTGCCTTTTTTTTTTGGTATCACCAAACTCCGTTATACACATTCACACTCCCTTCCTCCTCTCCTTAAATTAAAAATCATGGCCAAGAAAATTAAAAAGAGACGATTTTCTACGGCGGTCCCCTTATCCACATTTGATGTGGATTTTTGCAATATCAGGGGTTTACATAGCAATCTCGACGCCGTTCACCATCACCTCGAGACGGCGCGGCCTGCCTTACTCTTTTTAACGGAGACGCAGATAGGTGCTCCGGATGACATTTCGTACCTAAATTACCCCGGCTACGAGTTGGATACCTTCCGTCGTAAAGCCGGGGTGTGCGTATTCATCCGAGGTGATATCTGCTGTCGCCGCCTTCGGGCCCTCGAACATGGTGACTTGTCAATCCTGTGGCTACGCGTAGACTATGGAGGGCTTACCCGCATCTACGCATGCCTCTACAGGTCCCATGGCAGTGATCCGGGGTCAATTCAATTATTCGAGAAAGTCCAATGGGGGATTGACGAAATATTGGAGCAGTGTCCATCAGCGGAGGTGGTGGTTCTTGGAGACTTCAACTCTCATCATAAAGAGTGGCTGGGGTCCCGAACCACTGACCTCCAGGGTCGACATCTCTTCAATATGATCTCGGCCTATGGTCTCTCACAACTGGTGACACAGCCCACCCGTATCCCAGATATTGAGAGCCATGAGTCTTCTTTACTGGATCTTCTGCTGACTACACACCAGCACGGATATCAGGTAGTGGTTGAAGCGCCTCTTGGATCTTCTGACCACTGCTTGGTCCGTAGCAGTGCCCCTGTTGTAAGGCCTAGTCGTTCTAAGGCGACTGGGACTCGCAGAGTCTGGCAATATAAGTCAGCAGATTGGGATGGACTGCGCGAGTTTTACGCATCCTACCCATGGAAGCGGCTTTGCTTCGCCTCTGGGGACCCTGGCGTCTGTGCGGACTGCGTTACCGAAACGGTTATTACGGGGATGGAATTATTCATCCCCAACACCAAAATACCCGTCGGTGGCCGCAGCCGACCCTGGTTTAACAAAACCTGCAGGACGGCTGCATGCCAGAAACAGTCCGCATATCGGGCCTGGAATAGGGCCAAAAAATGCCAGGACCCGAACGCCAAAGAGGTGAAGCGGAAATTTAACGCCGCTTCTAGATCTAGTAAGAAGGCTATTGCCAGAGCCAAGGCGGAACATGTTGCCAGAATTGGCGAGCGATTGCAAAGCTATCCCGCTGGGAGTCGTGCATTCTGGTCGCTCGCCAAGGCTGCACAAGGCAACTTCTGCCAGCCCAATCTGCAGAAACACGATGGTAGTCTGGCCCACAGCGCAAAGGAGAAGGCCGATCTTCTAGGTCAATTCTTTGCCTGTAACTCGACTTTGGATGCCGGAGCTGCCACACCACCTACCATCCCACGGTGTGAAAGCTCACTGCCCGAAATCCGCATCACGCAGCGAACGGTTAGGCGGGAGCTGCGGCTTTTAGACGTCCATAAGTCGAGTGGACCGGATGGCATCCCTGCAGTGGTACTAAAGACGTGCGTCCCTGAATTGACTCCCATCCTCACGCGCCTATACCGACTTTCCTACGCTACTAATAGGGTTCCGTCTTCGTGGAAGGTAGCCCATGTCCACCCGATCCCTAAAAAGGGAGACCGGTCTGACCCATCGAATTACAGGCCAATTGCGATAACATCCTTGCTCTCCAAGATAATGGAGAAGGTTATAAACCGCCAGCTTCTGCAGTACCTTGAGGATCGCCAGCTTATCAGTGATCGCCAATACGGCTTTCGTCATGGTCGGTCGGCTGGTGATCTTCTTGTGTACCTCACACACCGTTGGGCAGAGGCCTTGGAGGGCAAGGGTGAGGCGCTGGCGTTCAGCCTAGATATCGCAAAGGCGTTCGATAGGGTCTGGCACAGGGCACTTCTATCGAAGCTACCATCATACGGAATCCTCGAGGGACTCTGTAATTGGATTGCCAGCTTTTTGGATGGTCGGAGTATAAAAGTCGTCGTAGATGGCTCCTGCTCCGATACCATGACCATTAATGCTGGTGTACCACAAGGCTCGGTGCTCTCCCCGACGTTGTTTATCCTGCATATCAATGACATGCTCTCTATCGAGAGTATGCGTTGCTATGCGGATGACAGTACGGGTGATGAGCGGTACACTGAGCAACGGAATATCCCTCGGAGTATTCAGGAAAGAAGGGTTCAACTTGTGTCTGAAGTCGAGCGCTCTCTGGGGCGGGCCTCGGAATGGGGTGAACGGAACCTAGTCCAGTTCAACCCCACAAAGACACAAGTTTGCGCGTTCACTGCAAAGAAGGACCCATTTGTCATGGCGCCTCAGTTCCAAGGAGTAACTCTTCCAATTTCTGAGAGTATTGGGATTCTCGGCGTCAAAATATCGAGCAAAGTCCAGTTTGGGAGTCATTTGGAGGACAAAGCCAAATTGGCAAGCAAAAAGTTGGGCGTCCTGAACAGAGCCAGGCGGTGCTTCACACCGAGACAGCGTCTTGTGCTATACAAAGCACAAGTTCGTCCTCATGTGGAGTACTGCTCACATCTCTGGGCAGGTGCGCCCAAATATCAGCTAGACCCACTTGACTCCCTGCAAAGACGGGCTGTTCGAATCGTCGGGGATCCCAATCTTACGGACAGATTGGAGTCGCTGGAGCAGCGGAGAGACTTTGGGTCACTCTGTGTACTCTACCGACTCTTTCACGGGGAGTGCTCCGAGGAACTGTTTGACTTGGTACCACCGTCACCATTCTACCAACGTACCACTCGACATCGCAGCAGTGTTCATCCATTTCACCAGGAAACGTTATGGTCTTCAACTGTACGTTTCCAGCGATCATTTCTCCCACGTACGTGCAAGCTCTGGAATGAACTACCTGCTGCTGTGTTTCCCGAGCGCTATGACATGTCCTTCTTTAAACGAGGTTTAAGAAGAGTATTTCCTTCACGGTAGGCAGCGGCCTGGCTGTGCCCCTGGTATTGCAATGGTCCATGTGCAGCAGTTTCACTTACCATCAGGTGTGCTGCTTGCTCGTTTGCCACCGTTGGCAATAAAAAAAAAAAAAAAAAAGGACAGGTTTTAATGAAATCATTTCACAAAGCAATTATATAGATTATTGAATAGGATAAAATACTGTACAGGTACCCGTGTGGTGATAGAATAGGAATACAATTTACCACTTCTTTTCCGTGCATGTCGTAAAAGAAGACAAGATAACTTGAAATAAAACCCTATACCAACCTTTCTGATCAGAATGGTAAGATCAATTTCGCTCCAACTATAGAGTAGGCTCGAGCTCAGCAGTGGAAAGTATATCAGCTGAGATGATAATGAATTATGAATGTATAGGACGAAAAGACAAAAAATATAATAGAAAATTCTATCCACAATAATGGTATCTGCTATAGAAATGGTTACAATATCGGCCCGCTACATTATATTCTTGATTCTATTTACAGAATGTTCATAAAACCAACGATGTTTTGATGCAAATTTGGACCCTGAGGGATTCCAGTTTATTTAAATTTACGGTAACCCACAAATCTGCAGAGGTAATAAATGCTACTCCTACGTACTACTTACTTGGTACTGAATTTGTTTATGTCTTATCTGCATAAACTATCGAAGGTTATAAAAAAAAATTGGAAAATATATACGGTTTTACTTTATGTGATGGTAAAATATGAGGGTGTCGTTGCCTACCGTGATATATATGATATTTTAAATTTTGCACTTCATATTAAATAAGCCAGGATAAAAGAACTGCTCTTTTGAGGATAATAGATTACTTTCAAAAGAGCAATCCTTTTATCCGGTTTTAGAAGACTTCAAAAATCATATACACATTATGTATTCATAAATATCAATGGAATAGTCTGAATCTTTCAACCTATTGATGTCTATTATGGAAACGAGGGTACAATACAATAATCGCTACACTTGGCTCACGAATTGGTGATCGAAATTGATGCTACATGTTTCCCAGGACATTGCCACTATCTATTCTCCTAGCAACGTGCGTGGAGACGTCCATCTTGTCACTATATCTCAGTTTTGGAATAAATTAAATGTTGATTTCCCTGTAGGATTTTGACACTTATGATGACAAATGAGCAAGCAGCACACCGCCGATATTACTGCCTGCATTTTTGTAATATCAGATGTGCCCCTAGACAATTTCCTACCGTGAAAAAAGTGCAAGAAGGGCATTTTAAACCCTATTTTAAGAATTTTATTTTATTAATTTGCTATGTTAACGTTACGCTTGTCAAAGCCTGGGTAAGACACTAATGACTCGTTTAAACAGTGACAGATCATGTATCTCGAAAAACCAAGCAGCAAGTAGTTTATTCCAGATCCTACGTGGAAGAGATAATCGCAGACTACATTGCAAACCAATTATTATTAAAAAAAAGTGAAATGAATGAACCCTGCTACAAAGTCAAGTGGTGTGGTAAAAAGACGATGGTGGTACCAAGTCAAATAGTTCCTCAAAGTGCTCCTCGTGAAAGAGCCAATAGAGTACGTAAAGTGATCCAAGATCTCTCTAACGCACCAGGAACTGCAGTCTGTCCGTGACATTGGGATCACCGATGATGCAAACAACACGGAATCAAGGAGTCAAGTAGATCCAGCTGGCACTTTTTCAATTACGGTTCGACCATTATTTCGCCTGCTACCGTATTCAATAAAACAAAGTTTACTTCTGTTTATTTTATATAAGACTAGCGTACCCAGCCCGCTTCGCCGGGCTAGATTTTGCTTTATTTTATCTATACCAATAAATAAAATTGGAGTGTCTGTTTGTAATGTCAAAATAATAGCCTTTTTTCATGCTCACACTGTTATTTGCACGATACCTATGCCTAAAATAGCAATTAAAAAATTTTTGTCTGTCTGTCTGTCTGTCTGTCTGTTTGTTCCGGGTAATCTTCAAAACAGCTGGACCGATTTCAAAAATTCTTTCACCAATGGAAAGCTATAATATCAGGGCGTAAACTAGGCTATATTTTATCCCGGTATTCCCACGGGAACTGGAACTACGCGGGTAAAATGACTATAACCTATAACCGAAGCGAAGCGAGGGCGGATTGCTAGTTTAAACAATAAACTTACATCATTTGATAGTTCAAAAAGAGGAGTGCTCCAATCGTCACCAAACTATACAGGATTACTCGCCAGGTCAATCTGGAGATTCCCTGAAAGTTTAATTGAAATCGGTCCAGCCGTTTCGGAGCCTATATGGAACATACCCACACACTTTCTCTTTTATATATATATAGATTTATTTTAAGAATATCCCGAGGCATAAACAACATAATAAGGTGTATTTAACAAACAAATTACCTTGTATTCAAAAAAATGGTGCGAGCTCATCTTCAAGCTAAATATAACGTCATTATCATTTTTTGCTTGAAATGTTTTTGAATAAAATCTTCCAACAATACCAACAAATTGTACAAAGCTTTACATTTTATATACTTATAGGCTCATTTTGCCATCTTTGTAAGAGGCTTGGATTCAAACGTGACTTAAATTCAACCGAATCTAAGTAGGACCCGTATAAAAGCCTATGAGTACATTTGGTGAACCTTGATTACAACGAAAGGCGATATGTATGAGTACGAAGTATAAGGTTATACAGAGCAGAAGTGAGTGGTTAACGTAATGACGATTTCAGAGAGTCGAATTTTAAAGGTACCCGAAGGAAAGGGGAGGGTAGGTAAAGGAAAATGTAAGTATCTTAAACATAATTAATGTTTCAATGTTAACATTATATGTATATAGTTTATCTTATATCTTTAAACAAGAAATTCTTGTAGAGTTCTACATTTTTATATTCAGAACTTCGGAAACAGTCCATCTCGACGATTTTAATTATGTTTAGGATACTGAAGTTTTCTGGGGTGATCAATTGATCTAGATAGGTTTAATTTATAGAAAATCTTGTTTATACATTTATATTTCTTAAGAAAAATATTGGAACTTTGTCACTACATATTATAAAACATAGTTGCTTCCCGCTGCCAATCTGTCCCTATGTAATATAATATGTTAAGATCTTTAAAAATACGCAACGGACTCTGATGCGGTTTTTAAATAGATAGAGTGGTTCAAAAATAAGGTTTATACGTATAATACATGCATAATATGTAGCTCTTTCAAGAGTAACCTCAAAAGAAAATATATTTGTATTGTATAATTTCAAAAAAACTGTAAATGTTCAAAATAAAGACGTTCTGTAGTATATTTAGTATCAACATTGGACTCGTGCGAAGCCGGGGTGGGTCGCTAGTTATTAATAAATATATTTTCCGTGTGGTGCTAAAGTAAGGATTTAATTTACTACTCCCTTTCTTGCCCGTAGGTATCATAAAAGACGACTAAAGGATAATATGCGGATATCACGTATGCAATCAAAGGACAATTCTACTCTATATATTCTATACCAACATGTCTGACCAGCGTGGTATATTAGGTCAATTTCTCCTTCATTTTGAAGGCGCCTCAAGCCCAGTGTGGGCGTATATGAGCTAAAACAATGATGATGATGCTGATGATGATATTTTCCAAAGAAATATAATTTAACAAAATATCCGAGCTAAGGATCCGGATACTCTATTTTTTCCAAGTAAGTCAAATAATCATCATTCATCATTTCGGCTCATATACGTACCACTGCTGGATTTGAGCCTCCTCCATAATAGGAGGGAAATTGATCTTATTATACCATGCTGGTCAGACAGGTTGGTATAGGGTTTTGTTTCGAGTTTTCCATTTCTTGCATAGATGTCATATGCTTAATATATCCCTGAGTCGTCTCTTACAACACCCACGAGTAAGAGAGGGGGTGGTGAACTATATTCTTATGCCGTCACCACACGGAAGAGTAAAATAATAGTGATTATTAATAAATGCTTGCATCTTATATACGATCATCTATAGCACTGAAACCTGTTCTCTAAATGTCGCCCTCATAAAAACGCTCAACGTGCTATGGAGGGCTATATTTGTTATTCGCTACGTGATAAAATCCAGAATATGAAGATCTGTAGAAGAACGAGTGTAACTGACATAGCTCAAAGAATTAGCGCGTTGAAATGGCAAGAAGTAAGCCACATCGCTTGTCGAAGCAACAACCGTTGAGAAAGAAAGATACTCCACCACAAACCGGACGACGCAGCGTAGAACAACCTCCTACTAGGTAGATTGACAGCATTTTGCGAACCGCCGGGAACCAACCAAGTGGCACAATATCGTTCTGAGTGATATTCTTATGGGGAGGCCTATCTCCCACAGTGGATGTCTACAAATTGATGAATGAAATGTTATAGATATTATGAAGAAAGATTTCATTTGGCTAATGAAGACAAACTTGTTTTGTTTTTTATTGTAACCTATCCACCAGCCTTATAAGAATAATGTCATCGAAACAATCTAACTACCAATCTCCCATGCAGCACAAACAACTTACAACCACACAAGGATTACCCTATAGATACCCTATAGATTTTTTTATCCATAAATTATTTTCCTGAGTCTGGGCGAAGGGGTAGAAAGAATTTATTTCATTGTATTACTTTATAAAAGAATTAACAGCGCCCTGCGGTTTCATCCGCAGTTTCTCTTCCCGTGGCCATATCAGGATAAATTATAGCCTATGTGTTATTATGATATATAAGCTGTATTAATGTGAAGTTTCATCAAAATCCATTCAGTAGTTTTTGCGTGAAAGAGCAACAAACATCTTCACATTGTCATATCTTCACATACTCACAAACTTTCGCGTTTATAATATTAGTAAGGAAGACACGCTAGGCAGGCCTGATAGCGATTGTTGGATTTTCTATAAGTTTCATAGGAAAGTGCTTTTTTTATGGGTGGGCTATGATAAGCGCACACGCGAAATATATAGGAAGTACACACATAGGAAAGTGCTGCTTATCCATTTTCCTGATGAGGCGCATTTCTATGACGTAAAGATAAATTATGTTGACGGTTGCATTCTTAAGCTAACATCATGAGATGTATTATACAACTTCCCGTGAAGTGACAGATAGAGATAATAATCTGTCACAGCTTCTCCCATAGCAGACGACTAATGGATATGATTACTTCATTATCAGAGAAGGCAGACTGAAAATAATCTTTGTGTCAATCTTCTAGACTCTTGTAGTGTAATAACCTAATTTATCTTTTGAGTGAGTTTGTATGGGAATGTATATCATGTATAATAATACCCCTTTGATATAGTTATCCTAGTTCTTGTTTAAATTTATACTAAGCAAAACCATTAAACGCTTTCAAAGTGCTACTCTAGGCTACTAAAATATTTCTCTCGACAAAATATATGAGAAATAGTGTAATTAAATCCACGAATATTCAGGGTACTGGTATTACAAGCATTTGCAGTATATAGTGTTAATAAAGTTACTTTTAAGTAACGCATCTGGAAATTGTTGCAATAAATTTCCATTTACGATCAAGTTAGTGAATTTATCTATTTCATTTACTAACTTGATTTTTTTGATTACACGTGCTTTTTTAGGGTTCCGTATCCAAAGGGTAAAAACGGAACCCTATACTAAGACTTCGCTCTCTCCGTCCGTCTGTCTGTCACCAGGCTTTATCTCAAGAACCGTGATAGCTAGAGAGTTGAAATTTTTACAAATTATGTATTTCTGTTGCCGCTATAACAACAAATACAAAAAATAAAATAAAATCAATATTTAATTTATCCCATACAACAAATGCGTTTTGTGCCCCTTTTTGCTCAATGATATGGAACTCTTCATGCGCGAGTCCGACTCGCACTTGGCACTTCAGAATTGGACCAGCTAGCGACAGGTACATAAAGCTGACACTGCGATTTTTTATTTGTAAAAAATACCGTCTCTTAGTTAGGCTATTTTATGTAAATAAACAAATATTTGAGGCTATTTAACTAACTCAAAAGACTTAGTTCTGTTCGGATCTAAAAACGAATCAAAATTAAATTCCTATTACAGGACTGTAGCACCACTTGCGGGGCCAAATTTTGGATTTACTTTATTCATGTACTCAGTTTCACTTTTTATATTTATGTAATAAATTTTTCATTTACAATTGTGGGTGTTTAACAATTAGAGATCAGTGACATGTGTTGGTAAGAACTATCGTAGAACAGAAAAGTACTGAACAATGATTACAATTTCATCTTACACTCATATGACGGTAACTAAACAGCCAAGCCACATATTTTGACAAAGGTGTAGAGCTTGTGAAGTCTTTTTGACAGTGCGAACCATATCTTTCTTCAACATTTTACATGAAAATGTTTTTGATGGGATATACACACCTTGTGGTGACGGTGTAAACATACAATACATCACCCCCTTTCTTGCATAAGGGGTCGTAAAAAACGAAGAAAGGTTATAAGATTCGCATAACATGTATACAAGAGAAGGAAATCTCGAAACAAAATCCTATACCAAAACGTCGGAGCAGCGTGCTATAGTAGGTTAATTTCTTTTCCATAGTGGAGGCAGCCTAAGCCCAACAGTGGGATGTATATGGACTGACGATGATGATGATACACTTACTTAAGAATTATATATTTATTTCATACATATTTCCTTAAGATGATGGAGTAAGAATGTAATTCACCACCTTCTCTCTTTAAATTCAAATCATTTATTATGAATAAACCCCGCGGGGGCACTTACATATTGTCATTCCTTTTACATTTTTTCTTAAAATTACCGCCGGATCGGAACGCGCCCGCACTAGGAAGATCCGGCTAGAAACTCAGCGGGATTGTCTATTTTTTATTTATTTTTCTAATTTCACTTATATGAAATTACATCTTACAACATGCTTAATAAATCTAGTGTGATGCCATTCAAAATATTATATTATATAATTCACAAATATAATAATAATCACAAATATTATGAGAAGTGATTTCTGATGTTTACGCGAGTATTATACATTTTAAATAAAACTACTTTACGGATTTTATCGCGTTTGTATTTGATTTTTGATTACCCGACGTTTCGAATACTTTACAGCGTTCATGGTCACGGGTGGACTAAGATATCTCACGTCCAACAAGTCATCGTTACTGCAGAAAATTTATAATTATCTACCCGATACAGAAATTAGTTATTAAATATTGACCCACATTTTGATACAAAATTTATTGCCAGTGTAAGAAGAAAATTATTCTATATGAAAAAATGATATTGTTTATGGTTAGTAATAATTAAACATTAAAATTAATAGTAATTATATTTAAAAACTAACTAATAATCTAGTATACTACCACCGGATCGGAACATGGTTACACTGAGAAAGATCCGGCAAGAAAACTCAAGTAACATGATGCTAAATTAAAGTTAATTTTGAAGGTGGCTTACTTTATGTTACTAAAAGGTTTTAATTTATAAAATTATCTTTAGTTATTATTATTGTGGGTCAAATCTATACAATATGAGCTCACGGTGTCTTGCAGTCTTGTGATGGTCTTTTTCAATAGAGAGGATGGCTGGGTGTTACCATCAAGCTGGAATCCTGTTATAAACATTATTAAAAACAAATCCAAAAAGACAGACAAAATATGACATAATGCGATATTTTCTCTCATTATAGAAAAGATCAATAACCAATCGTGTGATATTTAAGGAGCGAAGAAAAAGAATACTCTCATAAAAATGCATTTATTCATACTGAAATCTAAGGAGTCATAAAAAACAGTCCAAATAAATCAGAGAGAAACCTGTGTCGACGTTTTTGATAATGAAATGGAATGACGTTCTCGCCATGTAAGGAGGCCAATTCAATTTTGTTATGAAGCATAAGGCTTAGAACATTGTATGTAGGCATCTTCTTTCGACGCAGCTACCCATTAATTTTGATTCCCCTAAAGAGTACTTTATGATAATATGATACCGTTACAAATTTGATACGGATTCCTAAATATAATAAATGACAATAATAATAATGACAGTATACAAATTTACTAAGATCCGTTATCTTTTCACAAGATGGAAAAACTGCTGAAAACTTTTTGGTGGAGCCTCCTTATTTTATTTTGTGATAATGTTTTGTTTTGTTTATTATTGAGTATATTACAATACTAACAACGATAAGACTCGCGCTTTTATAAAAATTTATAACAATTTATATTTATTCATGATTAGAAATATGGTCATTCTTCTATTACAAAATTGAATGCTTCTGATATTTGTTTAATTTTCAAGCACTTGTAACAGTGCCTGTTACTGATTAAAATTAGGGTTCAAGGGAATAACTATTAGTAAGAGAGTAGTATTTAATTATAAATGCTTAGTATTGGATTATATTATATAACAATATCTGGTTGACCAAGTTTCGCTCGGTATAATTACTTTTTTCATAAATTGTATTTTTAACGGACTTATTTAGATATATATTAATAAAAAAAAACATTCCCGAAAAGGCCCCGAAATCTCTAGTATGCTAAATTTCATGACGATATTTCCGAGATTCTGGAAAAAATAATTATTATTATTGGCAGGCGGTTCGGCTGCAATTGATTGGCCAGGTAAATCATATTATGTGATAGCCATGAGTAATGTAAACATTAGTAATATTCGTAGAAGATACTTCACAGCACTTTACATAACGTGTATATTTTAATATATTCATTTTCATTACCATTATCTACTAATGAATTGTGACTGATCATAAGACCCTTTCAAAACGTACTAAAGAATGTTTTGATTACGTATGTGTCTATATTAGTGGTGGTCGTTGAATAAACGAACAGTTTTTTTCGACTGTTTCTTTGCCGTGAACTAATTAACTAGTTTATAGTTGACTGATAAATGTTTATGTATGAACGGCTTCGCGAATCGGTCGTCGCATCAACGAATGACACAAACGCGAAGACGACTTGCGAGTGTTCGCCCGAATCGGCCCGGACTTCGACGACGGGACGCGTGCGCACTCGCACAGCTCGCTACGCTCCTTACCCGCCCCGCAAATGTCACCGCCCGTGGGCGTGAGTCGAGGCGAAATCATAACGTATAGATAGATTGAATTGCAATTCATTGCGCTCTGCTATCATGTGATGGAACTACCATCTACCATTACATATTGAAGCGTCAATGTACATTGTACAATGAAACTGTTGTCTAATAAAATTCGTTGAAATTTCGTTGTCCTTTACCAATGGACGATCAACGTACGTCATAATATAAACTAAACGTCTCGTCTTGTCTAATCGTCTACGACGTAAACTAGTCGAAAATTAGACTGTTTTTTCAACTAGTTTATCATCGACGATAAACGGTCTCATTGCGTCAACTGTAAAATCGTCGACGACACACTACTAAGACATATTAATGTAATATTATTTCAAGTTAGAACAAGACATGTATTCGTGTACGTGTAGGTATATTCTGGCAACGTTTCAATTTAATCAGACAATATCATTAGTTGTGGGTGAGTGAATATATTTTACAAGTAACTTATCTGCTTTGTTGGCTTAGTGACTGGTTGAAATCTATTATGTTCTAGACAAGTGAATATATTAAGCCCGTGTCTTGACGAGTTAAGAATACAATATGTTTGTTATAAAACTATTTTTACGTATCGTGTTACGTATTCGCGTTCTCGCTCTCAACATTGCTCTGTGATGGTGGTGCCGATTATTACCAGCCCCCTTACATTACTCATGGGTGACTGCACAGATGGCGTAGTGGTTAAGATACCGACCTATCGTGCCAGTGTCGCAGGTTCGTATCCCACTTTGTGCGATTCACAAATTGTTCTCTGTCCGTTAATTACATATTTGTAAAATCCTCCGCAATACAAGGTTTATTTACGGAGTGGACAGCGTTACCCTATAAAAAAACTAAAAGCTTAACATTGACCGTAGCTCCATCTGACGCCGTCTAGTCAACAATTACATTCTTAAAGGAGTTTGACGTCAGACAGGTGGCTGGCCAAAAAACTATTATTATTTTTTATAATATTTACAATGACAGACCTCCGTCCTCCACGAGGGGGGGGCGTCGGTCGATGGGAGGGTACCCTAGTAGGGAGTATTCCGTCGGGCCGACCACTAATGACAAGTAACCCTGCTCCGGTGGTCGGTCCAACGACGAAGGCGACGTGGTGTTCGGGTGGGTTGCGGCTGTTGCGTGCTATACGCCTCTCTGTCGCCCCGGACGGAGTGGTGCGTGGAGCGCGCCGACCGCAGCTCACCCCAAAAAAAAAGTACTCAAACTTGCCGCACGAAAACCTGCCCTAAGGCCTCATTTGCGGCGACGCGGCGCGTCGCGCGTCGCGATAGGCTGCGCGGCCCGCACTAAATTCAAATGTAGAGCGTTGGATGAGTGCGTTTACGGAGAAGCGATTTTACACGCGTTTGCTTGAAATGGAGCGTGTTCTACGGCCGAGCCCGCGGATGGCATCGTCACGTCTCACGCGGTGTTTATCGCGGCGGCGCACGCAGCGGCGATTCTCGATTAAGCGATGCCTGTGGCGGCACCTTCTACCAGTCTCATTTGCTAATCGTGCAACACAGACGTAGTTACCGTCGCAACGGAGTATGTTATGATAGACTTTTTAGAAGAAAATTGTATTTTAAAAAGTGAGTTATTTAATATAAAGAGTGGCCCAGTGTTTATAATAGCGGAACATGAGAAGTTTGGGTCGGATTAACTGAGAACCCCGCGTGCGCCGTAGCGATACTCGCCGCATGCTCCGCTACACGCTTAAGAAGACGACGCGGGCGCAGCGGCGGGCATCGCCACTCTTCCCGCCTCGCGTCTCTATAAACAACATCGCATATTGCTATAAGTTTGTGTTTACGCGTGCGATGATACGTGCCGCTTCACGCGCCGCCGCTACGTAAACAATTAAAACGTCCGACGCGCCGCGAGACGCCACGCCACACGCGACGCGCGACGCCCCGCGTCTCCATAAATGAGACCTAAGTCATCACTGGTAACACACACTGCTCATAACTAACCTGTGTTTTCAGTCACTGAGGAATGTTGTACTAGAAGATCCTCTTAAGTTTCCCGAACGCTACCCAAACGAGTTGGATTCATCGGCTGACCTCTTAAATATAAGCTTGTAAAATCATTAAGTTCAGAACTATGATTGATAAACGTCAATTCAACCTTTACTGCGTGGAATTAAACATTATTTGGCGAATTATAAATGTGTTTATCTGACCTTTTCACAAAAGACAGATGAATTTTGAAAGGAAAAAGCAAATAACTATATAATGATATCTGATGTTTACGCGAGCACTACACATTGTAAATAAAACTACTTTTACGGATTATATCGCGTTTGTATTTGATTTATGATTGCCCGACGTCAAAAATGTCTGTAAAAACGATTACTTGTTGGACGTGAGACACCTTAGTCCGCCCGTGACCATGAATGCTGCAAAGTGTTCGAAACGTCGGGCAATCATAAATCAAATACAAACGCGATATAATCCGTAAAAGTAGTTTTATTTACAAATAACTATATATAATTTATGGTATCAATACAATTGATGAGTTTTTTTTTTTTTTTTGCAGACAGTGGCAAACGAGCAAACAGTACACCTAATGGTAAGTGTTGCTGCCGCTCATGGACCTTTACAAGGCCGCTGCCTACCGCGAAGAAAGTGAAGGGAGTGTGAATGCGTGCATTGCGGCTCGGTGATACCAAAACCCTCCACACGCAAACACCCTCAGAAAGTTGGGCTTATGATTAAAGAAAAAAATACTGATTGTGTGGTTTTGTGTAACAACGGTAGCAGTGAACCTTTTTTTCGCATTACAAAAAAATAGCAACATTTACATTAAACACTGATAAAAACAAACAAATAGCGTGGAGCACTGGCACAAATGAGTAATAGTTCTATACACTACATGGTCAGCTGATGCGAACGCCGCCATATTGGCCTCGGCTGCTCTGTCGAGCACCTTTCACTTTACCCCAACTCCGCGGCCGACCATCACGCGACATGCAATAGAAGGACGAAAAATTTTGACGCGATGTAATAATAGTTTCACTTTAATAATAATAGCATTTTCTTTGCCCTACAAAGTACAGCACAGTAAGACTTTCCTTCCAGCGTCTTACGTCGCGTCCTCCGATACTTGGTCGCCACTCGAGCAACTTTCTTATCTAGCTGTTGTCAGTTTGTTGAGCGAAATGCTCATTGCCACTTGAGCATGCTAATTCATCGTCACGTATCGTAACTCGTCGTCGTTCATTCGTCCTGCTATATCAGTTACATCCGTTCTTCTACGGATTTTCATATTTCGGATTCTGTCTTGCAGATAAATCCCGAGCGTAGCTCGCTCCATAGAACGCTGAACGACTTTGCGCTTAGTTATGAGGCCCAAATTTAGGGATCACGTTTCCGTACCGGGAATATGAGGACAGAAGAATGGGTGTAACTGACATGCACGACACCTATGCCTAAAATACAGTTTAAAATTTTTTTGTTTGTCTGTTTGTTTGGGGTAATCTTCAAAACAGCTAGACCAATTATGATAATATTTTACATCAAGGTAGCTGTCTGCATAAGGAGTAACTTAGGCTATATTTTATCCCGATGTTCCCATTGGAACGGGAACTACGCGGATAAGGTGACTGATACCGAAGCGAAGCGAGGACGGGTTGCTAGTAATAATTTAAAATTAACATTTTCAAATTAGCTGTTTAAGACTGACTCCAAAGAGACTTGACATTGAGATGTTACTGTATTCATTATATTTCAAATCACTTTTTAATTTATTCCAGTGTTTAATTTATCAGATTCTTATCACAAAACGTTGTTCATCATCTCATCCCATATACGTCCCCCTATTAAACTCGGGCCTCTACCAATATGGCAAGGATATTGACCTACTATACCACGCTGGTCAGACGTGTTGGTATAGGGTTTTGTTTCGAGTTTTCCTTGCTTTTAGGACACCCACAGGCAATTTTGAATTGTATTATTAGTCCGTCTCCGTATGTAAAAAAAACTTGTTACTAAATTGTAACTGCAAAATAGTATCTATTATTAATCTTAATATATATAAATTACGTGTCACGTTGTTTGTCCGCGATGGACTCCTAAGCTACTTAACTTACAAATTTGCACACCGTGTGCAGTTTGGTCCAACTTGAAAGATAGGATAGCTTACATCTTAATTTATAGTCGTAATATTATTTTATGGTAAATTATTTGTCTATTATTTGATTTGTTTGACATTCACAATTATCTGTTAACTCCAAACGATTTTAACAGATGGCGATATCTGTTGACTGGATTGAGTAATAAATTAATAGTTGGCGTTGCTATTTCAAAGCTACAAACGTGCCACATACGATTTTAACTTGCTTTTTTACATAGATGCCATTTGTAAAACAATATTACGACCTCCATGACAGATGTTCTCTTACAGTTCCACTTAAATAGTTTAATAAAATGTAATATAACAAAAACATTAGCCACAGCAATGCGTGGCCGGGTCTGCTAGTTATTTTATAATAATTATTTTCCGTGTAGTGAGGGAGTTACAATACAGTTCACCAGACCTTTGATTGATGAGTACCAAACTAATCAGATGGATATATATGGGATTTAATTCGAGTTTTCCTTATCTTGTTTTTAAAATATCAATGATATTGGAAAAGTTACGGGCAATCATTTAAATATTTTTAGTCTCTTAATTTTTTTTACAGTAAAAATACCATTCACCACCCCCTTTCTTCCCCGTGGTTGTTATAAAAGACGAATAAGAGATATGATATAAAGAAACCTTGGTGCAAAATCCTATGTCACCATGCCTGATCAGCGCAGTATTTACTGATCAATTATCGTTCCATTGTGGAGGAGGCTTCGGACTTAACAGTGGAAATAATATGGGCTGAGATAAGATCATGAATTTCTGGGATACGATGAACAATGGTCTCGGAATAAGAATACGATACGAGTAGGTTTGCAAAATTTGACTAACAGTTCCCCAGTGGCTCTCTCCTGGGTAGGGTTGCCAGGTCGTCAAACCTAATAGCCGGACAGACCAGCCAATTTGGCCGGACATTATTGAGGATTTTGTGTTTTAGTATTATTAGGTATGACAAAAAAAATTATGTAAAATTAAGCTTTATGGATTACTAGCAACCCGCCCTCGCTTCGCTTCGGTTTCAGTCGCTTAAACTCGCGTAGTTCCCGTTCCTGTGGGAATACCGGGATAAAATATAGCCTATGTTACTCCCTGATATTATAGCTTTCCATTAGTGAAAGAATTTTTGAAATCGGTTCGGTGGTTTAAGCGTGAAAGCGTTACAAACAAACAAACAAACATCCTTACTTTCGCATTTATAATATTAGTATGGATTATGACAACAGTCGACTCGCTTGCGCTCCGCCACGCTCGGCGCTAGCTCATTTGCAAAATATAAAAAGCCTAATAAAAGCCGGACAAGTCGGACACCGATTATTTTGACCGGACACGCAATTAAAAAGCCTACCTATGTCCAGCTTTATCCGGACGCCTGGCAACACTACTCCTGGGAAATGTATAACACCTCACGGAGATCTGCAATCCGCTTGCCAAACGTGACAATTATGACACTATTCTCTCATATGAAAGCCATAGAGCCATAATATCTCTCCGTGTGAAGACTATGTGTATGGAGTGTAGAGGTAAGGAGTGTCATTTAATATGGTAGAGAACTTAAAAAAGTGTCCATCTGTAAGCTATAAATAACAGTTCAAAAATTCTCCAGAATGGCGCTAGCATAGGCACAGGGTATGATATGAATTGAGCAGTTGCTAACTGATTGAAGTATGCTGAGTTAAGTTAGTGACAGTTGTGACAGTGTCAATATCAATTCTTTTTATATTCTTCATTAATTATTAACATGAATTTTTACATCTATTTTAAAACTGACATTTATGAAATTTACTTTTTTTTTTTGCTTTTTAAGAAAGTTAGCGGAAGTTTTTCTTTCCTTGTTTCTTTCTCAAACCTACTCTCGCTTCCTTTAAAATTTAACCTGATGCTAATGTGGCGCCACCCTAATTTAATGCAATTGGACGGACACTTTTTCAGGTACATAGATGATTCTCCTTACCTCTACCCTCCATAACTATGTGGGAGCCTTACATCGAACAGTGAACGACGAAAAGTTGAATGTTATTAATGAACTATGATTTAAGCTTATTTTTTTTTTTTTTTTTGTGGGTGGGCTGCGGTCGGCGCGCCTCCGCACCACTCCGTCCGGGGCGAGGTGGTTTTCGGGTGAAAACCACCTCGCCTTCGTCGTTGGGCCGACCACCGGAGCAGGTTTACCCGTCGTCAGTGGTCGGCCCGACGGAATACCCCCTACGTGGGGTACCCTCCCATCGACCGACGTCCCCCCCTCGGGGAGGACGTCGGTCTTTCCTCGCGCGGTCGGCCTCTCGGCGGGTGACGGACTAATCCCCGGTCACGTCACCCGCGGCCTCGGCTAGGGCGGCATGAGGCGCAGGTAGTTGCGCCTGCTCCGCCCCATTCGCCGGCGGCGGATCTCCTCATCGAGGCTGCGCTCCTGGCGCAGACGATCCGCCGCCTCCTTCTGCGAGATCACTGTCTCGCAGAAGGCTGCGACCGCGTCCCAATTCCCAATGGCCGGCAGCGTCAGGTCGGCACCGATGATTGCGACGAGTTCACGGCGCTGCGTGGCCCAAGCGGCGCAGGCCTCGAGCGTATGCTGCGCCGTGTCCTCGTCGCAATCGCAGTGGTGGCAGGACGGTGTACTCTCCCTCCTTACGACCTTGTGCAGGTATTTGGCGAAGCTCCCATGCCCCGTCAACACCTGCACTAGTCGGAAGGAGAGCACCCCGTGCCGCCTTTCCAACCACTGCATCAGCACCGGCCGGAAGGCCTCCACGATTCGCACCCCGAACCGAGGCCTCTCCAGCCGGACTGCCCAACGGGCAATGACGTCTCGGCGGGCGTCGACGCGCCAGGCGGTGAGCTCCCTCAAGGAAACAACACCGCCCTCCCCGCGCACCCCCCACACCCGCCGATACAACTCGGCGAGCATTTCCGCCTCCAGGTCCCACGGGGGAGTCCCGGCCAATAGGCACGCTGCCTCCGTTGCCACCGTGCGGTATCCGCGGATGGTCCTGACCGCCATGACCCTCTGTGGTCGCCACAGAAGGGCCCTAAGTCGGACGGTCAAGGACCCCGCCCACACCGGTGCGCCGTACAGGGCCATCGACCGGATGACCCCCGCGTACAGCCGTCGGCACGTGGCGCTCGGTCCGCCCACGTTCGGCATAAGCCACGATAGAGCGGACGCCGCGCCGACGAGCCGTGGAGCGAGCCTGCGGAAATGCTCCCGGAACCACCATTGCCCGTCAAGCACCAGGCCCAAGTACCTCATATGGGCCCGGATGCTGATGTCAACCGAGTGGACGGTGATCGAGACGCCGATGGGAGGGCTCATACGGCGCCCATGGAACAAGAGGGCCTCCATCTTGTTCAGGGCGACCCTCAACCCCAGCGCCTCGATCCGCCTGACGACCTCTTCGGTGCCATAGGTCGCCAGGCTTACCGCCTCTTCTAGCGTCCCACCGCGGGCTGTGACGAGCGTGTCGTCGGCGTAACAAATCACGCCCAGCCCGGGCGGGAGGCTCCCCCGCAACGCCCAGTCGTAGCCGATGTTCCACAGGGTGGGTCCGAGGACCGACCCCTGTGGGACACCGCACGACATGGGCGTTCGCACAACGTCCCCTGCTCGGTTGGTACAGAGGACGCTGCGCCCCTCCAAATAGTCTGCCACTAGCCGCCTCAGGTAAGCTGGCACTCCGTGATACCGGAGCGCCTCCCTGATGCAGCTGAATGGCAGACTATTGAATGCGTTGGCGATGTCTAGGGACACCGCCAACAGCACTCCCCCACCGGTGACGGCCTCAGTCGCCACGGCCCTCAGGCGCAACAGAGCCGCGATCGTCGAACGATGATTTAAGCTTATAAGGATTAGTTGAGATTATCAAAGCACTTATTATTTGCCTAACATTTGAATAGACAGGCGTATTAAAATAGGCAACCAAATTCAATATCATCATCTCATCATCTCAGCCCATATAAGTCCCACTGTTGGGCTCGGGCCTCCTCCACAATGGAAGGGTAATTGACCTACTATACCACGCTGGTCAGACGTGTTGGTATAGGGTTTTATTTCGAGTTTTCCTTCTCTCGCATAGATGTTATATGCGTTTTATATCCCTTAGTCGTCTCGTACGATCACCCACGGGTAAGTTAGGGGGTGGTGAATTGTATTCTTTCTCCGTCACCACACGGAAGAGAGAGAGAACAATAGACATATATAGATACATTTATATATACAATATTATTATTAGCCTTTATTGCTGAAACTAAACAATGGTTTTATATATACAGTAGCAAATTGTTTTAACTTAAATCTAATACATCGGGTTGCCCGGTTCAGTGGTCAGCGTGTCTAGCGACACATAGGCCTCTTCCAGCTGCTTCCATTCTTCTCTGTTGTTAGCTTTTCTAGACCAAGTTGTCCCTCCGATCAACTTGATATCATCTGTCCATCTTTTAGCTTGTCTGCCTCTTTTTCTTTTGCCATCACGCGGCTGCCATTCTGTTATAATTTTAGTCCATTTCATTCTGCTTTCCCTTGCCATATGTCCTGTCCAACGCCATTTTAACAGTTTTATTTTCTTTACAACGTCTTCCACCTTTGTTGTAGATCTAATGTCTGCTGCTCTTTTGCGGTCTTTTAGCGTCACGCCCAACATACTCCTTTCAATTCCCCTTTGACACGATCTAAGTTTTAAAAGATGTTTTTGAGTCAATGCCCATGTTTGGCACCCATACGTAAGACATGGCAAGATGCAAGAATTAAACACTTTTTTCTTGGCTGTCATAGGAAAGTGTTTGCTTTTAAATACTTCTTTAAGGGACCAGTATCTTTTCCAAGCACAGGCCACTCTGCTTTGTATTTCTATGTCTGTCCGGTCTCTAAAAGACATTAATTGCCCTAAGTATGTATAGTTTTTAACATATTCAATTTCTTCATTGTCTACTTTTATGAGTATTTCTTCTCTGTTTGTCATTACTTTTGTTTTTGATTTATTTATAGTAAGACCAACTACTCTGCTTGCCCCAGTTAGCTGTTGTAGCATATGTTGAAGGATATTCGCGTTGTCAGTTATTAGGATTAAATCATCCGCGAATCTTAAGTGGCTAAGTTGTCTACCATTAATATTAATGCCAAAATTTTCCCACTCAAGATCTCTGAATATGCTTTCTAAGACTGTTGAGAAAAGTTTTGGCGATAGCGGATCTCCCTGTCTTACACCTCTGCCTATTGGGAACTCTTCACCGGTTGAATCCAATTTTATTTGCGCTGTGCTGTTTGCGTATATATTTTTAATTATACGTATGTATTTTTTTGGCACTCCCTGCTGGATTAGAGCCCTCCAAAGCGAATTGTGTTCTATAGAATCAAATGCTTTTCTATAGTCCACAAATGCGATATACAAGGCTTTACCGTATTCTTGACATTTTTCTATTAGCTGTTTGATGACGTGCATGTGATCAATAGTTGAAAACCCCGCTCTAAAACCAGCTTGTTCTATAGGTTGTTGTTCGTCCATTATTCCTGTTATTCTGTTCAATATCAATTTGGAAAACACTTTGTAAATATTCGACATAAGGCTTATAGGCCTGTAGTTTTCTATAATGTTCCTATCCCCTTTTTTGTGTAATAGTATAATTGTGCTCTTGGTCCATTGCGGTGGTATACATTCTGAGCTTAAAATAGAATTGTATATTTCCGTGAGCTTTATTAGTTTTTCCGGTGCTCTAATTGAGATTTTGATCATTTCATTTGAAATTTGATCTGGTCCAGGAGCTTTGTTGTTCTTTTGACTATTGACAGCTTTTTCTATCTCTGATTGTAGAAAAACTGGTATGTCTTTGTCCATGTCATCGTTATCGAGATTTATAGTTAAGTCTCTAGTTTTTCGTTGTGTTGCATAAAGTTTTCTATAGAAGTCAGTTGCAGTCTGTATTATAGCTTTTCTTGTCGTTTGCTGTTTTCCTGCTTTATTTTTAATGTTTGGGATCCATTTTTTCGCCTCTATCAGTTCTTTCAAAGCTTTTCTAACTCCTCCTGTCTTGTTTATATGGTAATTAAGTACATTCATTCTTTTCTTAGTTCTGTCTTTTTTGATACTGTTACTTATTTTTTTGCTTAACTCTGTTATGGCCTTTAGATTTTCTTTGTCTTTTCCAAGTTTTAAAAGTTTTCTTCTTTCTTGCATTAGTATTTTAGTGTCATTTTCGGTATGAGTTGACTTAGGCTTTGCAAATTTGTTGAACAGTGGACCATATATTTCTTTAATCTCGTTGTTATATTTATCTTCTATCTCATTTTTAGGTGTATTTATAAAACATTGTTGTTGTGTATTTATAAAGTTAGCTTTTGCATTGTATTTTTTTCTACTCATTTTAGGTTCAGTGATATTTATTACTGCTCTCACTATCCGGTGGTTGGTATTAAAATTAAATTGGCTTAAAATGTTTATATCATGAAAAAACATTTTTTTGTTCGTTGCTATGTAATCTATTTCATTTCTGTATGATCCATCTGGAGATAACCAGGTCCACTTTTTCTTCGTATCTTTTTTAAAAAAACTGTTCATGAATGCAAGATTGTTTTCCAATGCCATATTAACCATTCTTTCTCCATTTTTACTTCTTCTACCGTATCCAAATTTACCTATTATATTTTCTTCACCAGTTCGTTAGACCCTATTCTACCATTAAAATCTCCTGTAACCATAACGTTTTTGTGTGCATCTTGTAAAACTGATGACAGCTGATCATAGAAGATGGCTTTAACCTGTTCGTCTTGTTGTTCTGTGGGAGCATATACTTGAATAATCGACCATTTGTGTCTGTAGCCCGGCAGTCGCATATTGAGTACAGCTATTCTCTCCGATATACCTACAAATTCTTCAATATTTTTTTCTAAGCGTTTTTTAATCATGAAGCCGACACCATAACTTCCTTTGGTTTCCCCTTTATAATATAGGACGTATTCCTTTCTATCTTCAATATTTTCACCTAATCTTCTTACTTCACTTAAACCTATTATGTCCCATTTTATTTTTGAAAGAGCTAACTCTAATTCGGTAAGTCTCTCTTGTGTTCTCAGTGTTAAGCAGTTTAATGTGCAAATATATAGTTTCCTATTTTCTTTTATTTTTAGTGTTTTGGTGTTATTGGTATTTCCTTTTAATGGAGCTGGAAGGGATTGGTCGATATCTCCCACGGTGACCAGCCGGCTTGGGAGAGGTGCTGTTGTTTTGTTTGTATTGTTAGTAATTTTCCGTTCATTTGTTCTGATCTTCCGGTTTCCGATGTGTGTTGATTGCTATTCTTTACTTATATAAGATGTTGAGTGAGCTCTGTTTCTGTACATTCTTTCGAAGGCATTTATTTTGTTTATTTTTGCCGGGGCGTTTTCAGTGTCATTCGTTGTCTTTGGTGAGGCCGACTGGTCTCTCTTCCTTTTATCTCGCATCCCACTTGCTTCACCTTCAACAACTAGTTTGTCGTACTTTATGTATGCTATGCGCCCCTTTTTTCGTTCTTCCTTTAATTGAGGTATTAGTTCTTTCCTTTTTTCTAAAATTTCTTTACTAAAATCCTCTTTAACGTAAATATTTTTTGGCAGCTTTTTTTTGTTTCGCAAAATCTCATTTCTTTTCCATGCGTTTAGCATATTAATTAAAATTGGGCGTGATTTTCCTTTCACTTTACCAATTCTAAACGCTTTATTAATAGCTGTTTTATGCACTTCGATACCCGAATTGTTTAAAGTTTTTGATACCATTTCTACTATGTTAATATTTTCATTCGACTCCTCGAAGCCGTAGAATATTAAATTATTCTCCTTTTTTCCACATTCTAGGCGTTTTACTTTCTCATTTAATTTCTCTACTTCATTTTTTAGAAACAAATTTTCTTCTAAAATTGGTGTTAACTTATCATCCATTTGTTTTAATACTGCTTTCGTAATTGACTCTGTTAAGGTTGTTGTTTGTTTATCCATTTCTTGTTTTAGTTTTGAAAATAGTAATTGCATTTGCTCGTCCATTTTAATTTATGAATTCGGATTTTAACAGAACTCTTTTTTTGGTTGAAATTTGATGGTAAATGTGGCAACACTTGAACAATAGATTGCGTGTAACGAAACGTAGTGTTCTAATCTGTGACGTTGGTAGAACTGTTATAAAATACCAAAGTCACTATTGTTTAAAGGTTATGTTATTACAAAGGTTTTTTGCACTTATTTTGTTCGGAGCAAAATACACAAGTTTTTTACCACTTTATTTGCACTATTAGTCCGTATTATTCGATTCACTTGCACAGTTTATAGTTTTGTTCAGTATTTCAACAGTTATGTTTTTATATTCTTGGAGCAAAATTTGTGACGTTTGTACTATCCAACGATCCACCGGAAGTATATACAATATATACACATATAAATACATACTATTATTTAACACGAGCCTGTCACAAAAATATAAGTAACAAAAAACAACCTGTCTGTTAACTTTTATTTTTTTTTTGGGGTGGGCTGCGGTCAGCGGACACCACTCCGTCCGGGGCGACAGAGGGGCTTAAGCACGCAACACCCGCAACCCACCCGAACACCACGTCGCCTTCGTCTTTGGGCCGACCACTGGAGCAGGGTTACTTGTCATCAGTGGTCGGCCCGACGGAATATCCCCTACCCGGGGTACCCTCACATCGACCGACGTCCCCCCCTCGGGGAGGACGTCGGTCTTTCCTCACGCGGTCGGCCTCTCGGCGGGTGACGGACTAATCCCCGGTCACGTCACCCGCAGCCTCGGCTAGGGCGGCATTGCACGCAGGTAATCCCGCCTGCGCCGCCCCAGTCGCCGGCAGCGGGTCGCATCATCGAGGCTGTGCTCCTCGCGCTCGCGACCCGCCGCCTCCTTCTGCGAGATAACTGCCTCGCAGAAGGCTGCGACCGCGTCCCAATTCCTGATGCTGCCGAGCATCTCCCTAGCGATGGTCGGCAGCGTCAGATCGGCACCGATGATTGCGACGAGTTCACGATGCGGCTCTGCCCAAGCGGCATAGACCTCGAGCGTATGCTGCGCCGTGTCCTCGTCGCAATCGCAGTGGTGGCAGGACGGAGTTCTCTCCCTCCTAGCGACCCTGTACAGGTACTTGCCGAAGCATCCATGCCCCGTCAAGACCTGTACGAGTCGGAAGGAGAGCACACCGTGCCGCCGTTCCAACCACTGCATCAGCACCGGCCGGAAGGCCTCAACGGTCTAGACACCGTATCGAGGCCTCTCCAGCCGGTCTGCCCAACGGGCGATGACGTCTCGGCGGGCGTCGACGCGCCAGGCGGTGAGCTCCCTCAAGGAAACAACACCGCCCTCCCCGCGCACCCCCGACATCCGCCGATACAAGTCGTCGTGCATTTCCGCCTCCAGGTCCCACGGGGGAGTCCCGGCCAATAGGCACGCCGCCTCCGTCGCCACCGTGCGGTACCCGCGGATGATCCTGACCGCCATGACCTTCTGTGGAGGCCACAGAAGGGCCCTAAGTCGGGCGGTCATGGATCCCGCGCACACCGGTGCACCGTACAGGGCCATCGACCGGATAACCCCCGCGTACAGCTGCCGACATACCGCGCTCGGTCCGCCCACATTCGGCATCAGCCATTGTAGGGCGGACGCCACGCCGACGAGCCCCGGGACGAGCCTGCGGAAATGCTCCCGAAACCACCATCGCCCGTCGAGCACCAGGCCCAAGTACCTCATATGGGCCTGGATGCTGATCCCAACCGAATTGACGGTGATCGAGACGCCGATGGGAGGGTCCATACGGGGCCCATGGAACAAGAGGGCCTCCGTCTTGTCCAGGGCCACCCTCAACCCCGTTCCGGCCCCGCCCCCCCACCTGTCTGTTAACTTAAGATTTTATTTCGACTTTTCTTATAATATGTAACAGGAAAAAATTATACAAACGCGGCAATAATATTGTAAAAAAAATACAAAAATATAGAAACAAATTCAGAAGGACCATTTGTGGATTGCATAAATATTTCTCATACGTGAGATTTTGATTCACAGCCCTCTACATAGAAGATTGCTTTTTACACCTCTTTTTTATTATATAAACACGACGCAATAACAAATAAATCCTTATATAGCGAGGGAAAATAAATAATCCTCTAACAGCCAGACTTGGAACGCCATTAGCGATCGCTACCTAAACTTACACTATTTATTCAGCTAGAGTAAACATGTACTCTAATCAAAAGGAAAAATCAAAAAGATTTGAACAGAACAATGTCTGTTGGGTCAGCTAGTGAACTATATAACATTAGCTGACCTAATAGGCGTTGTTCTGTTAAAATAATAGTAAAAGGAATTCTCCGGGTCTAATTGTGAATCTAAACTATTCTTGAATCCATTTGAAAGAAAGAAAGAAAAGACACACAAAAAATTGCATCATGGGTGTGTTGTAAATTGAACTCCTTCTAAACGGCCAGCCGTTTGTCGTTGAGTTCAATTACAAACACACAAACAGAAGATTTATTTAAACAGATAGAAAAGTTTATATAGTTGAAAAAAAGGTTACATTAGAAAAGTATATATAAACGTTAAGTTTTCTTAAATTTTCTAATGTTCTGCGCAACTTTCTTATTTTTTTTTTTCGTAAAGATCTTTTTTAAAATATTAGAAAACTTAAAAAAAAAGATGGACGAAATCGGTAAAGTCGTTCTTAAGTTATGTTGTTGTCCTGCCCGAACAGCGCCACCTACCGGGTCCAATTGAATCTAAACCATCCTCGAATCCCCTTGAACACACATAAAAAAATTCGTCAATATCGGTCCAGCCATTTAGGAGGAGTTCAGTGACATACACACGTACGCTAGAAATTTATATATAAAGATTTAATCGTTAACAATAATAAATACTAAATTTACAATAAAGATTAAACTTTGATGCCTCAGTAAATCTTGTAGGGTTAGTGGTTTGCTAAGCCTTTTCAACCTGACATTGTAACATCGACCAACAAAATAATATATCTTTCTTAACATTTCATAACATACAAGCTCAAAGGATTTTTATTTTGCAGCAAACTCTTTGAATAATGTTCTTTGTAATATTATCTTAAATGTGATTTATAACCTCAGCCGTGTAACCATGTTTTTCTTTTGAATAAATTTGTAATTACTGCAGTTAATGCCTGAATACTTACTTAATAAACATTATACTTATTCTAAACACAAACAAGGAGTTTCTCTGATATTTTAACGTAAAATTATCATAAGTTTTTATTGAGGAATATATTAATTATATACTTTTTGGCAAATTGGATAATTGTGTGGTGACGGAGTAAGACTACATTTCACCATACCCTATCTTGCCCGTGGATGTCGTAAAAGACGATTAAAAGATATAATATGCACATTAAATTCGTGCAAAAGAAGAAAAACTCGAAATTTTCATTTCGAGTTTTTCTTCGACTACTGATACCAATATGTCTGATCAGCATGGTATAATAGGTCAAATGCCCTCCTATTGTAGAGGAGGCCCGAGCCCAACAGTAGGAAGTATGTGGCCTGCGATGATGATGATTTAATCTTGTGACAACGAAGTAAAATGCTGTGTGGTAGCGGCTTCGAATACTACCAACCCTTGCTTTGCTCGTGGGTGTCGTAAAAGACGACTAAGAGCCCTAGATTGACCCGGACCAACTTCATCTGGTACCATTTGGGTCAACGATTACATTCCCAAGGAGGGTTGACGTCAGGCCGGCGGCCGGTCATAAAAGTCATTGCAGAAACTTTTTGCAATATGTCAATACAGATGACATATTGCGTCGACCCCAAGTAATTGGGATAAGAGCAAGATGATGATGATGATGATGACAACGAAGTAAAATATACAATAAATTAATCCCTTTTTTAACCACGTAATTTGTAAAAGACAAATAAGGCATTTAAGTAATATGCACATGAAAAACTCGATATAAAACCCTATACGAAATCATTATATGGTTTTATTTCGAGACCGACGTCCCGGGACAGGGACGTCGAGGGGCGAGGGTACCCGAAAGGGTATTCCGTCGGGCCGACCACTAACGATAATTCACCCTCCTCCGGTGGTCGGCCCAACGACGAAGGCGACGTGGTTACGGGTGGGTTATGGGCCCGCGCGCTGTCCTTTCATCGGCCCGGACCGAATGGACCGCATGTACGCTACCATAGACCACGCAAAAAAAAATATCTCGTCATATCATCATCATCATCATCACAGCTCATATACGTTCCACTACTAGGCTCGATTCTCCTCTACAATAAGAGTCAAATTGACCTACTAAAGCACGCTGGTGAAGCGGGTAAGTATAGGGTTTTATTGCGAGTTTTTCTTGTCTTGTATAATTGTTATATAGACAAGATATCCCTCAGTCGCTTTTTACGACATCCACGGGCAAGAGAAGGCCTGGCGAATTGTATTCTTACTCTGTCACCATATAGAATAGTAGTTCAATTTCTCTTCCATTGTAGAGTAATGTTCCGTGTGGTGACGGAGTAAGAATACAATTCACCACTCCCTATCTTATCTGTGGATGTCGTAAAAGACGACTAAGGGATGTAATAAGCATGTAACATCTGTGCAAGAGAAGGAAAACTCGAAACAAAACCTTATTCCAACACGTCTGACCAGCGTGGAATAGTAGGTCAATTCCCCTTCCATTATGGAGGTCTGAGCCCAGCAGTGGGACATATATAAGCTGAGACGATGACGATGATGATGTATGAAATGAGATAATAATCACATAACCGACTGCACAGATGGCGTAGTGATTAATATACCGACCTACAGTGCCAGTGTCGGGTTCGAATCCCGCGCAGGACCACACTTTGTACGATCCGCAAATTGTTGTTCTGAGTCTGGACATAATTCGTGTCCATTAATTGTATAGGGTGTTGTCTTAAAAAAAAAAACGTTTCAAACAACGTCTTCTAGAAATTTAATATTTCATTTTTTTTTGCAGATTTACGCCTTGTCTCGGATGGGGAGATCAGCGATACTGTTAAAAATAGGCTTCTACAAATTAGAACTATGTCATGGTCACTACGTTTAGCAACCCGGTGTGTTATCTTAGAGTATTGCAATACTCTAGAGACAGTTGCTGTTCATCCTCCAAATACTTTTAATTTCTCACACTAAGTGTTATTTATTTGATCCATAATACGGATGGAAAGTGTTGCTGCCCACCTTTGGACGGGAAAAAATATGGTAATTGCTTGCCCTATAAGCGGGATGTAATTTTCAAAATAAAACATAATTTGGTTAGGTTAGACTACGGTAAATTTTACTTAATTAAGAAGAATATTGTTTTAAAAAATTAGTCTTCCATGAATACTTGTAAAAAGAAATACTATATTTTTACTTGCCTTATATTCGAAATGAAAATTATAGTTTAGACGGGCGAAAGTCACCAATTCTTGCTTGGACTAGAGCCATATATAGTCTAAATGGGGTTCGTTTCGACCCTTTTATAACAAATTACTACTTCCCTTTAGTTTTTTATTATTGGCATATAATGACACATATTTTTGATGGAGTCTTTAATGAACTTCAAATTATACTTCGAAAACAGCTAGAGAAATTTCACTTCGGATGCTGCATTTACGATGTCAGTAATTAAGTCTCTCAGTAACAACTACCAGGCAAACTGACCTTCCGTACTTTACGAGTTTCCCCCGTACATAAGCACTGTGTTTGAGATTACTTGCAATACTTCGTTCAAGTAAATACATACCATCGCTACTTTTAGTATCAAAATCTTTGGGCTTTATGAGTACAGCTGAAATACGTTCACGGTTTATTTCTTAGCCTGCATTTTGGGTTTTAGTGGCAGATGGTAATTTTGTGATGTTGTTTTCTATAAAATGTTTTATATAATTTTTTATTAATTCAGGGTTTAATATTCCGTTTGGTAGCAGAATAAGAATATAATTTACCACCCCCCTCTCTTGCCCGTGGATGTCGTAAAAGACGACTAAGGGATATAATATGCATATATCATACATGCAAGAGAAGGTAAACTTGAAATAAACCTTATACCAACCTGTCTGACCAGCATGGTATAGTAAGGTCAATATCCCTCCTATTGTAGAGGAAGTTCTAGCCCAACAGTGGGACATATATGAGATGATGATGACGATGAAGAGAAAATAACTTGAAATATTATGCTATGTCAACCTAAAATGCCATATACACTTTTGAAAGAAAAATTTTTATAACGTATCCTGTGATAACAGGTTAAAAACGCAATGAGTCATGGTGTGTACTATGCATTATTTTTCCCTGGGAGTCATAAAGCCGATTGAGGGATAATTAGCCATCAATAGCGAAATCACTCTCTTGAGAAAGTCGCATCTATCAATGGGAGCGATAGCATTTTCCCCCTTAAGAACGCCTATATCCACAAGAGGATGCAAATATTTAATCCATTCGCAAAAAACATTCAAAAACTCACAAGAACGTCTTTGTCGTCGTCTCAGCTCATATACCTATGTCCCACTGCTGGGCTCGAGCCTCCTCCCCAATAGAGGGGAAATTGACCTACTGTACCATGCTGATCAGACATGTTGGTATGGGGTTTTATTTCGAATTTTCCTTCTCTGTCACAGATCTTATATGCATATTATATCTCTTAGCCGTCTTTTACGACATCCACGGGTAAGATAGGGAGCGGTGAATTGTATTCTTACTCCGTCATCACACGGTTCAAAGAAGAACGGTCATTGAATATTTAAATTGAGTATTCCATTGGGTTTATTGGCAATATTGAGCTTTATTTAGTCACAGTCGTTTTACCTGACTCATATTCATCATTAACTTAATCTAAAAATGCAAATAAAACCTTGTCTTAAACTGAAGTCATAACTTCTACGTACCGATGGCTCGTAAAACAAACTCATCAGCAGATGAAAAAATATGGTAAGCTTTATTTACAACATCACTTTACTTACAAGGCTACATTTGGACGATAGGATATTAAATTTTGTCAACATTCAGCATGTTTTTAAGCCGTAAATTTATACTTGTAAAGGCACAGATGGTGTACTGAAGTTTAAGGTTAAATATGAGAGATGAGAAAAAATTTGGTTTAAATTAATAATAGTCTACAAGCCCATGTAAAAAATAAACCTGTGAAATGAACCAACGTGAATAACGCTTAAAAGGCTGATACTATATCATAAAATAGCTCTGAGTTATTTCTGAGTGGTACAGGTGAGTACGTGAGTAAATGAATTTTTTCTCAGGTACAAATGAGGAATTACGACTAATTATTAATGTACCCTTACATATTTCTTTTATTTTGTTTTTAGTATTTGTTGTTATAGCGGCAACAGAAATACATAATTTGTGAAAATTTCAACTGTCTAGCTATCGCGGTTCTTGAGATACAGCCTGGTGACAGACAGACGGACAGACAGATGGACGGACAGACAGCGAAGTCTTAGTAATAGGGTCCCGTCTTTACCCTTTGGGTACAGAAACCTAAAAAGCGCATCACAATCCCAAGAAAAGCAAGAAAAATACCTGTTTCGATACATTGCTTTTAGGGCGATGCTTTTTGTACATCGATGTTAGTGTGTGTATTTCTTGCTTTCGATAGTTGCATCCCTAGTTATGAGAGGAGAAATTGACCTACTATACCACGCTAGTCAAACTGATTGGAATAGGGTTGTGTTTCGAGTTTTTCTTGTCTTGTATAGATGTTGTCTGCATATTATAGCAAGAGAGGAGACGGTGAATTGTATTCTTACTCCTTCATCATACGGAATATAACTATCGACAATGTAATATAATCATTAAAAAATTAATAGTAAAATATTTTAATATTTCCACGAACATTAATGCCGTAAATATCGGAAACTTTGAAATATATTTAAATACGATAACAAATTGTAGGTACCTTATTCATTATGTTTAAAACGTTCATATGGAAATTTGTGAAAATTTTATAGTTTTATTTTTATCTAATAGTATTCTTTGTTTGTTTTACAGGAAAATCAGCAATTCCGTGTTGGAAATGGTCTTCTTAAACCTCGTTTACACGGATGTGCCATAGTGCTAATAGATTGTAGTTCAAGATTCTGCAAGCGGTAGAAACGATCGCTAACATTCTAACATTAGTTTTTTTTTTTTTTTTGGGAAAACCATATAATTAAGGAATATAATATTGTCAGGTGAAATGAATGCAGCGGTATTGAGTGCTACGGTGATAGAAAAGTGACGGTAGTTGTAAGTCCTCCTCAGAGTATTTCTGGTGAAAGAGCTTCTAGCGTTCACAGAGTGACCGAAATCTCTTCACCTATGGTCCTTATACGTCACAGGGACGGGTCTCCTCTAAATAAAGTAAAATAATCTACTATACCATGCTGGTCAAACGAGTCAGCATAACGCTTTAAGATATCTGCCTCTTGTAGATATATTATCCTTAGTCGTACAGTGATTACGAACGCTGAAAAGTGTTCGAAACGTTGTGAAATCCATAATCAAATACAAATGCGATAAAATCCGTAACAGTAGTTTTATATCAAAAGTGTAATACTTGTGTAATCATCAAAAATCATTATTTATCATGTTCTTAACAGATTTTAAACGGTTTTATTTAGCTTTCCCCGTTTGTTGGTTTATTTTTTCTTTGTTGGGTAAATTTAGTAATTGAAATTTCACCCTCTTGCTGTCAACCGATTGATCTGAAATTTGGTATTCGCCTTTAATTTTGATGACAATACATTTATGTATAGTCAATATTTTTGTAAATTCAAGATGGCCGCCGTTACAAAATGGCGGATAACCTATTTTTTTTTCAATCCCATCAATATGGGTATCAAATGAAAGGGCTTAACAAGTAAAATACAATGCACTATATAAATTCAAAATCTAAGATGGCCGTCGCTACAAAATGGCGGACAACCTATTTGTTTTTCAATCCCATTAATATGGGTATTAAATGAAAGGGCTTGACAAGTAGAATACAGTGCTCTATACAAAATCAATATAAAAACTAAAAACTTGAAAATAAAAAAAGGAAAAAATAATTTTTATATTAAACGGTTTTATCGTAAAGAAACAGTAAAAATAAAATCGTGGGGCACGTCAAATATCTACAATCGTTGATTATCAAAATGTTTGTTTTGTAGTGTCCCACGATTTTATTTTTACTGTTTCTTTACAATAAAACCATTTAATTTAAAAATTATTTATGATAACGACAAGAAATGAAATGGTGGTGTTTAAAAGTATACTCTTTTAATGATTTCTTACGTACGACATTAGAAATAGAACTCTATTCTCTAAACATATAAATTATAGAAATAGTACAAGGCAAACGTTATTTTAATACGCTTTTTTTAATTTTCAAATTAATTCCAGAAAAGTTGAAAATTTCCGGGTTATATTATTAACTTTATTCAAAGTAGACAGGTGCTGTGAACATGTTTGTTGAACTCAAAGTATTCTAATGAGTTGATTTTATATGCTAGCTTATTTTATATCATTATAATAAGAATGAGATCGGTTTATAATTTAACGCTACACTGAAAAGTTACGTACCGTACCAATGTGCGGTTAGATTTAAATTGCTTGTATATTTTGAAGACCAGCTTCTTTAATTAAAAGAATCCGCAAAAGTTTGTAACTCCTCTCTTGATTGGAGGATAAATATAATTAAACATCAACAATTACAAATAATTGTCGATAAATTTATATGTAGGTATTTTGCTTACTGATAATTGCCTTTGATTCTCTAATACATAAAAATATGAGGCAAGTTCTAATGAATAATTCTTCTCAAAGATAATATAAGGCTATTAAGCGGTATTTATAAACATAGCTTGACATGTTGACTATTAACAGCTGGAAAAGAAAAGACAAGGAGACTTTCCTAAATTCTTTCTAGGTGTACCAACTTTTTTTAATTCACGTTTACGATTTGCGTGTGATATTGTATTATTTCATTCCGTTTGGTGAAGGAGTTCACCAACCCCTTTCGTGCCCGTGGGTGTCGTAAAACGACTTTAATGTGCAAATAACATCTATGCAAAAGAAGAAAAACTCGAAAGATTATACCAACACGTCTGACCAGCGGAGATCAGCGGATAGATCGGTTGCCCTCCCATGGTAGAGGAGGCTCGAGCCCAGCAGTGGGACGTGTAATGATGTACTGCTTATCATTAATTAGATGTTATGCTGCTACTCGTATTTTAACCGTAAGTGTAAGAATATGTGTAAACAACTATTGGGGAAGTAAATCATCATCGCAGCCCACATACGTCCCACTGTTGGGCTCAGATCTGCTTCACAGTGGAAGGGAATTTGACCTACTATACCATACGGGGCAGACATGTTGGTATAGGGTTTCATTTCGAGTTTTCCTTCTCTTTCATAGATGTTATGTGCATATTATATCCCGTAGTTGTCTTTTACGGTATCCACGGGCAAGATAAGAAGTAGCGAATTGTATTCTTACTCCGTCCCAATACGGAATAGGGAACTAAATAAATAAATAAAATTTCACTTTTACCAAAACATCTGCAACGGATATTGAGTTCGGTCTCTAAAATTTATGTATGTTTTGTAAAAAAAGGAAAACCATAATGCATAGAAAAGGGTTGTTTGTAAAAATATATTTAAGTAAATATTTTTAGGTTAACCTTTTACTAATTATATGGCTTTTTTACAGAACTCTACCTCTTTTTTGCCCGACTTGCAGAGAATCCCTTTTCCCTTGTTATAAATCACATGTAATAGATTAAAATATGCGTTACATCTGGTATAAAGAGTTACTTTGGTATGTGTTATTCTACATAATGATTTCTAGCGAGTTTTTGATTTCTCATCGTTTCAAACATTTTTATGATTTTTCAGAATTCATGGTCGCGGGAGTACTTAAGTGTCTCACGTCTAACAAATCATCATTATTACAGAGATTTCTATCCTCCTCGAAAAATCGGGCATTCAAAAATTAAACGTGACCAAATGCGTAAAAATATGTTATTTTTTAAATTTGTTATTTTGTCTACATGTGGTGACGGAGTAAGAATACAATTCACCACCCCCTCTCTTACCCGTGGGTGTCGTAAAAGACGACCAAGGTATATTCATATAACATCTAAGAGGTTGAAAACTCGAAATAAAACCCTATACCAACCTGTCTGACCAGTGTGCTATAGTAAGGTCCATTTCCCTCCTATTATGGAGGAAGCTCGAGCCCAGTAGTGGGACTTATATGAGCCGAAATGATGAATAACGAAATTTTTAATTGTGTTCTTTTGTTATTTTTAGTGCGATGTAAATTTTATCTGAGACTAAGCCCTCTCGCTCGGCTATGTAACACGCGTTCAAATAAACTCGGCTCTTGTGGACTAAGGGAACATTTTAAGACTATACAGATACAGAAGACGATCAGTTAGAGAAAAACTTATCATGGTAGTTTATACACAATTATAATAATTATTGGTCGCCGAGTAGTCGAAATTCGACCATAATTCATTTAAATATATTTTTCTGCTACACAATTTTCTTTTTAATTATTTTTTATACATATATTTCTTGTGTATGTGTGTGTCACTCTATGAACTCTTACTAATTTAATAGTTTTGTTCGCCAGTTTGACACAGTTTAAAATATATTGAATATTTTTCTATTGTGGCAAGTTTCATAGGTGCTTGTACCAACCGCGTTATTTTCGTAAAAAGAAAATTCACCTGTAGATATATTTTATATTGTAATTGTTATACTTTGTGAATATAAAAATGCTCTTTGCATCCAACAGTTCCTTATGTTTTTACTATTTCACCACTTTGCTTGATAGTACTGTCACATAATAACTTTACTGATACATCATCATCGCAGCCCACATACGTCCCACTATTGGGCTCAGGCCTCCTCCACAATGGGAGGGAATTTGACCTACTATACCATGATGGTCAGACATGTTTGTATTTTTTTTTTTTTTTTTATGAGTGGGCTATGGTAAGCGCACGTGCGGTCCAATCCGTCCGGGGCGATGAAAGGACGGCGCGCGGGCCCATAACACACCCGTACCCACGTCACCTCGTTGTTGGGCCGACCACCGGAGCAGATGTGACTTGGCCTCTCTGCGGGTGACGGACAATTCCCCGGTCCGATCACCCGCGGCCTCGGCTAGGGCGGCATTAGGCGCAGACATGTTGGTATAGGGTTTCATTTCGAGATTTTCTTCTTTTGCATAGATGTTATATGCATATTATATCCCTTAATCGTCTTTTACGACATCCACAGGCAAGACAGGGAGTGGTGAATTGTATTCTTAATCCGTCATCACACAGAAAACTTTACTGATTAACATATATTATTATTGAAATCAGTTTAATGCAGTAAGTATAGGTACAAACGAACGTCGTAGGACGTGATTTTATATTAAAAATATATTTTATACCAATACGTTTATCACAAGACGAATAGATATAGGGAAAAAACTAAAACTGTTGACCTAAATGGTACTTTGCCTGTGACCTCTAATTTATTTTACTGATAAGCTATTTGCTTTGGAATAATAAAATAATCTTCATTATAGATGTTTATTATTAATATCAATCTATTATAATTGTTTTTTTTTCTGGAGAAACCACCTGGGAATGACGGATAAGAGGGTACAAGATTAACTTATAAGCAAACCGCTGTCATATTTATGTGGTCTACTATTGCCACTGTACTGCCTGCTTATAATTTAAGGTTACCAAATACGCCTAAAATTTAGCTAAAAAGCTCATCACGGGAACCCTGCAAGGAACGATGGTGAAAGGAATGGTTATGGAGAAAAATATCGATATTGTTTTTCCATATATCGAACTCCGATATTGATATATTTAAAAATATCGATACATCGAAAATAAGATATGTTTAAAGATAAAAACAGCCCTAATTTATTATGATAACGATGATACCTATATAATCAGCCGTATATACTTGATGACAGATAGCAAGCTTTTCTTCGTCATCTTTCCTAGCGTCCATGTTTGACATCCGTACGTCAAACGTGGAGAGGAGTATATTAAGAATAAGAGCTAGAATAAGTAATAATCACATAAGAAATAGAACAAAAATATAGCATGTTAGAGAAAAAATAAGACTTCTTAAATGGAATTGGACTGGACACATATGTAGATTAGAGGATAATAAATGGACAATAAAGGTCACGGAATGGGTACCAAGGGAAGGTAAAAGAAATCGAGGAAGGTCAAGGAGAAGATGGCGGGACATATTTACGGATGTATGTGGACCAGACTGGAAGAGAAGAACACGACAGAGAGAGGAGTGAAGGGATTTAGGAGAGGCCTACGCCGTACAGTCGTCCGCTATAGAAAATAATAAGAATTAGAAGTATAATAATTAGAAATAAATATGTATACGTTAGTTTTTAATTGTTTAAGCATTGTGGTATAAAATAAAGGCTTTATTATTTATTTTATTTATATACTTAATGCACGACGATAAATTGTTACAATTTTTTGTCTTATTTACTAACATTTATGACCATTGCTCCACTACTAATCTATGCTCTTCTATCTCAATTTTTTTCGCAGTGTTTTCTATTATAAACTATATGTTATCTTTCTCGATAAACAGCCAATTCGACGCTGAGATTTTATGAAAATTAAATTGTTAGCAACACTTTTGACGGCACTTTGAAAACGTCATGTGATTTTCTTGTATATCTATTATTCAATTTCTTCGTGTTTTAATGTGTTATATTAAATAATTTTAATAGCAGTTTATTTAATTTGATGCCGAAGAAGTGCTGGGATATAACTACTGGGACGTATGATATAAATGTGCATTAGGAATGATTTAATTTTCCACCTTTAAAAACCTTTAACCACCGTTTAAAACTACCAAAAGATACAATTAACAGTGTGACCATTAACCACCGTTGTTGAAGATGACGATTTGACTAACTAATGGACAATGACCAACGTAAAGAAACTAAAAATGTGCAGAAACTTATAATTAATAAATAATATTATTTAACTTGACACTGGCAACAATTACCTCATTTTATTGGTTGATTGGCAATACGATAAAAAGCAGAATAAAATGACAGCAAATTGGCGCGTTTAACCAAGCTTTGAATAATAACGTATAGAAGGATAGTCGCTACTTCGAGCGATCGAAAACATGACGCCAAAAATACTACACGCACGCAGGCGATTATACACGTACACCACTATACAAATTATGAAATCAAATTTTGTTTTTATTAACATAAATCGTTGAAATACTTTTAAAAGTAATGTTAAAAACCTTTTTATGTATTTCAAATGTGTTGTGACACCATTTGAAAGCACAAATCGTCATAATAACCTATTTATTTCTTAAGAGTTGCGTACATACGTGCAGTACAGTGACCTTGTATATTACGGAACGGTTCCGGCGTAAGCTCCATTAGGCTCCAATTGAAATGCTTCATTTTTTGTGCGCGGACTTACCTTCTATACGTTATTATTCTAAGGAACTAAGAGTAATATTTAGCATAATACATTCTGCACACCACTTGCAAATCTTCACATTGTCTCAGTCAAATAAGTCCTACTATTGAGCTTGGACTGCCACCGTATGTGAGAGAAATTAACGAGATGAAAATTTACCTAATGTATCGCGCCCATCAATCTTATTTGGCATAGACTTTTATGTCGAATTTTCCTTTTCTTGCATATATGTATATAGTATATGTATATAGTATATCTGTGTGGTGACCGTGTAAGAATACAATTCACCACCTTCCATTCTTGCAAGTGGGTGTCGTTAAGATGACTAAGGGATGCAGATAACACCAATGCAAGAGAAGGAAAGTCGAAATAAAAACCCTATTCCAGCACGTTTGGCCAGTGTGGTATAGAAGGTGGATTTCTCTCCCATTGTGGAGGAGGCTCTAGCCCTACAGTGGGACGACGGGCGGAACACACGCTCCCGGTCATGGCTTCAGACAGCGACTGGGAGGCCGATGACATGTTCCGCCCATCACGGAGCCGGAGATGAGGGCGACAGTGGCGCGTATGCGCACTAAATCCACCGCCCCCGGACCCGACGGTGTGCTAAACCAGGTGCTGGCCCTGGTCCTCAAACACCTAGGACTACGCGTCAGGGTACTGTTCGACACTCGTTTGGCATCTGGGCAGTTCCCGGGGTGCTGGAGAGAGGAGGACGGTCTCCCGAGTCGGCCTCGGCCTTCAGGCCCATCGTACTGCTCGATGATACGAGTAAGCTATTGGAGAGGGTGCTGGCTGCCCGCATCGAGCGACACCTCGTCGGCACCGGGCCCGATCTGTCGGACGCCTAGTTTGGGTGCAGGAGGATCGTTCGTCGATCACGCCCCTGTTACTCCTGAGTGGCGTGGTAACAGACGCCATCACCATCGGAGGCGTGCTGTTGACGGTATCCCTAGACATCGCCAACGCATTTAACAGTGTGCCATTCAGCTGCATCAGGGTGACGCTCCGCTATCACGGGGTGACCGTGTACGTGAGGCGGCTGGTGGCAGACTACTTACGTTTATGGGCTGAAATGATGATGTTCCTTAGTAATTTTTTACTACAACCCCAGACAAGAGAGGAGTTGTTGAATTGCATTGTTACTCTGTCACCACACGAAAACTATCTTCACATAATAAAAGAAATACGAGTTAAATTTATGCTACCGACACCATAAATTACTTAGGCATAGTATAATTTCTCAAGTAAATAATAACCTTGTTTCCTGTCATAAATCTAGGTGAAACAAATTGGTGTTATTAAAAATGAAAAAAGCCGCACAACTTGTAACAAGAGTAATAAAACGCGCACCCTACTTCACTGTTTAGCCTGTGAAATCTGTCGTAAAATATATATTTATACTACGTTGAACGGGGTAAAGGCAGATATGGAATTCACGTTACATAGCTTTGTGTTCGGATTTTCAGTCTAATCAGATTCGAATACAAAATAATTTTTTAATAAATTAATTTTAATAAATTGTTTGACAAAAAACTGCAAGAGAAGGCTCTCGAAATAAAACTATACCAATTTGGACCAGCGTGGTATAGTAGGTCAATTTCTCTCCCATTATGAAGGAGGATCAAGTCCATGAGACATAGCTGTGATGGTGATGACGCTGATGATGATTGACATTTAATTTACAGAACATTAAACCTGACATTAGTATTTATACCGATTGCTTATACTATCATAGATATTCGTTCAAAGAAATCAATTTGTAAAGCGTAAGTTATAGAGGAATCCTTCATAGATTCATCATAATTTTTTGCTCATTACTAAAATAAAATTATTTTATTTATTTCCGTGTGGTGACGGAGTAAGAATACAATTCACCACATCCTATCTTGCCCGTGGGTGTCGTAAAAGACGACTATGGGATATAATATGCACATAACATCTGTGCAAGAGAAGGAAAACTCGAAATGAAACCCTATACCAACATGTCTGACCAGCATGGTATAGTAGGTCAAATTCCCTCCCATAGTGGATGATGATTTAATTATTCCTGTTTTTTATTACTGTTGGTGGAAAATGAGAAAACAGTACACCAGGTGGTTAGAGATATCGCCGCTCATGAACCTTTGCTTGGGCGCTGCCTACTACGAAGAAACCAAAAGAAATGTGTATGTGGCAATGTGATTCGGTAATAATAAAGGTATAACCAAACTTCACCACATGCAAACACCCTCAAAAAGTCGGTCTTATAACGCTTTCTCTTACTGAATGAAGTATTAACACTAAATTGCTACTATTTGGACGCCGGTTTTCTGCGAGATTATGATTCTTCCCCGGACAAAAGGCTTTCGACAGTGTGGTCCTACCACATTAGTAATTTATGACGTATACAGATAATTTTATTCCATCCCGACTGACCAGCTTTATATAATAGGTCAATTTTCCCCTCTCTATGAAGTAGCCGCGTAGCCCACTGCTGGGCTACTTCACACACGTATATAAGCTGAACAATACTTACTTCTCTAAAGACAAAGCACGCCACGGACCTTAAATCTTAAAGATTAAGATATTTACGTAGCTCTACCTCATTTTTACACCAGCCTATCACACTTTTTTCCATTATCTATTATTAAATTACCATAATCTTTTGACGATAAAATAATAATCTGAGTGATTAAATTAAAAAGCTCTTGATCTCGTTCTCTCTATGAAATTCATGAAATCAATATTTTAATGCGGTTAACTCATCCGGTTTAAAAGTTTGTCGACCGGTGCCCTATATTAATTCGTCTGACGAACATATTAATTTGCCTTCATATAGTCCGGAATCAAAGTGTTCATGTTTATTACATGTACTTGAGTTCTGATGAAATGAAACCTATAATAAGAATGATAAACCATAAATCAATACGTTTTAGAAGTGTTTTAAAAAGCCGCCTAAGTATTTATCTGTACGGTATATGTGTATACTTTCAAATCGAGCGGGCAATAATAATGCACCTAGGACTTTAGCTAACAATGACAATCGTTTTTAATAACTATTATATATTTTTAAATATATGAAATATAATAAAAATTCGACTTATAGATGTGACAACATATTGGATTATGTTTGATAATGTAGCTTTTTTTAAAAACCATACGGACAGCCATATGGTGACAGAATAAGAATACAATTCACCACTCCCTATCTTGACCGTGGCCTCGTAAAGCGGACTAAGGGATATACGCATATAACTCATATGCAAGAGAAGGAAAACACGAAATAAAACTTTATATATACCCACTTGTCTGACCAGCTGGTATCATCATTTCATCTCATGTAAGTCCCACTGTTGGGCTCGAGCCTCCTCCACAACAGGAGGGATATTGACCTTACTATGATAGTCAGATAGGTTGGTATTAGTTTAGTTGGATAAGTTTTTATTTCGAGTTTTCCTTCTCTATAGATGTTATATGCATAATATATACTTTAGTAGTCTTTACGACATTCACCGGCAAGATAGAGAGTGGTGAATTGTATTCTTACTCCATCACAACACGGGAACACCAGCTGGTATAGTAAGGTTAATATCCCTCCTAGGAGGAGGTTTGAGCCCAGCATTAGTACATATGAGCGGAGATGGTGAATGTAGGTACACGTATATCATTTATGAAATTAAGATTATTTCAAAAATCATTTAAAGTTTATTATTTAAGTTTATTCCGTGTGGAGTAAGAATACAATTCACCATTCCCTATCCTATTCATGGTCTTGTAAGTGAAGACAGAGGAATTACAATATGCAGATAACAGCTATATGAGAAAAGGGAAACTCGAAATATAACTCTATATTAGGGATTCCCAACCAGTGGGGCGCGCCTCACTTGGGGGGCGTAGAATGATCCAAGGGCGGGCGCGTAGGAATTCGTTAAAATTCTCGTGCGCAAAATTTTCGAAGCTGTGGGGCATAAAGACCAAGTAAATAAATAGACTATATATCGAAAATGATCTACGATGTGCACTGACCAATATGAAACCAAGCCAAGCCAATTGGCTAATAAAGTACAAGCCCAATGTTCTCACTAATTATGTTATATTTGGGTCATTTGATTACATACGCACTTGCTATTTAATAAAATAAAGTCTATTGAAATTTTAATGCTTTGTTTTTTTATTGTAGTTGGGACAAAGGGGGCGTAATATTTTAGCATAAACTTGAGTAAGGCGCATAGAGTAGCGTGGTATAGTAGGTCAATTACTCTTCCATTGTGGAAAAGACTCGAGGTCAGCAATGGGACGGGACGTATATATGAGCTGTGATGATGATGATTATTATAATGTACGGTATTTGCAATAAAACCTCAATAATGGCTTCTACACAAGTTTAGAATAGTAACTCATAGAAGGTAACTCCGTGCACAAAAAATGAAGCATTTACATTGGAGTCTATTGAAGCCTACGGCGGACCGTTCCGTAGTGTACAATGTCACGGCGTACGCAAAGCAACTGTGTTATATAGTGGTGTGCGTGTGTAATCGCTTGTACGCATGTAGTTTTGGCTTCATGTTTTGATCGCTTAAGTACCGACACTAAACTTAGATACGTTATTATTCTAAGTGTGTATGTTTAATACATACAGTTAAAAGTGATAGGTGTGAAACCAAGACATCTGCGTAATAGTCCGTTAAATTTCTACTCGGTTATTGTTGTTTCTGAATAACAACGCATATCTTACGAGAATGAATATTCATTGCCAACTATGTGAGTGACATGGGCTACTTACAACCATTATGTTTATTCTTAGTACCTTTACTGGTATGTGACCGCTTTCCCATCAAAGGGACTGTGTGAAGTATGACTACACAGATGGCGTAGTGGTTATGATACCGAACTATCGTGCTAGTGTCGTGGGTTCGGATACCACGCAGGACGACATATTTTTTTCTTTTGTGGCACGTGACTGGACCGGAGATTTAGTCCGTCACCCGCCGAGAGGCCGACCGCGTGACGGTGACCGACGTCGCACGATCGGATTCCGTCATGCCGACCACTGAAGACAAGGAACCGGTGGTCGGCCCAACGACGAAAGTGACGTGCCACCGGTGGGTCATGAGGCCGCGCGGCGCCCCTCTGTCGCCCCGGACGGCGCTGAGCAGCCAGCGAGCTGACGATGGCCAACCCCCCAAAAAATAAGGATCGATGCGATTCACAAATGATTGTTTCAAGTTTGAATGTAATTTGTGTTCGTTAATTATATGCCTGTAAAGTCACCAGCAATACAAGGCTTATTTCTTTAGTGCAGGGTGTGATCTTTAAAAAAATATCTTAAGTTTAAATTAATATATTTTCCTTATATATTAATTACTATAAATGTAATGTTTAATCATTACTGGCCTAAAACAGTAATTTTTCTTCATATTGAATCATTTTCATTTTGTACTGGCTATAAATTTGTATAAAAAGTGGGTTAAAGTTTAATAAATAATTCAGTAGCGGGTAGATATGATTCTCTATAATAACAAGGACTTTTTGGACGTGACATCTTAGTAAATAAAACTATATTTACCGATTTTATAATATTTGTAATTGATCTTTGATTTTTCGAAGTTTCGAAAGAGAACACTTTTCGGTGTCCATGGTTACGGAAGAACTAAGATGGTTCACGTCCAATAAGTCATCATTATTACAGAAACGTATATCCGCCTTTCGAAATGTCGGTAAATCAAAAATCAAATACAATAGAAATTCGTATAATAGTTTTATAAGAAAAATCATGCTTTTGTATCAACTAGTTATTTATTATCAACATAATAAAAATCGTATATCTTTAAACGAGCAAGTCTTATATATATATGGGTGTATATTAGGGCGTTTCAAAAAAAAATTTTTTTTCTCTCGGAACCAGGCTCAAAAGATTCGTTTAGATGCCAAAATAGGCCTCTGAAAGTATGAGCTCTTACTATTAATGTTAAGTATGTCCGCACCGGACTTTTCGATTTTCCATAACAATTACATAGGAAAAATTTTATTTCTTATTCTGATTTTTGTAACTAAGGAACCATACATCGCTCTTCAATTCCCATTACATATATTTGTAGAGAAATAAACGCCCTAAAAAAAGGTTCATAACATTTTTCGATGAATCTACTCATTCAAAAGTTATTCAAGGTCAAAGTTAAGTACCTTTTTTAGTATTAAATTTAGTACAAAAAGTTCTTTCTTTTTAGCTAAGTTTTATTTATAGAAAATGTTGTTTTGTCGATGTTTTTAGCTAATCAATACAATAACATAAAATGTCAATAGAATATCGATTCAAATTTCGCCGTCAACGTCAAGAGTGGCGATAGCTCAGTTGGGAAGTTGTCCAGTTTTCTTATTGTTTTGTTTTGCCATTCAAACAGCGTCGGATCGAATCTCGGTGTTTTCTCTTTTAGTAGGTAATTATTGGTATTTTTTTCATTATTTAATATTTCTTTTTTATTAATATATATCTAAATAAATTCCACAAAAATACAACAAAAATATGCCGAGCGAAGCTCGGTCAACCAGATATTATTATATTAATATTTATAATATCAATATTTTTTGTCTCGTTAATTAAAATGAAATTATAATCATTTCGATTTCTTCTCTTATTGTAATAACAGGCAAATTCAAAATGATCATCAATCTGCTATTATTTCAATTACTTGGGACCGATTCAATATGAGTAAGAATACAATTCACCACTCCCTATCTTGCCCGTGGATGTCGTACAAGAAGACTAAGGGATATAATATGCACATAAGATCTGTGTAAGAGAATGAAAACTCGAAATGAAACCTTATACCAACATGTCTGACCAGCATGGTATAGTATGTCAAATTCCTTCCCATTGTGGAGGAGGCCCGAGCCCAATAGTGGGACGTATGCGGGCTGCGATGATGATGATGATGACTCAATATGTACTCTTCTTTTATAGTACATATTTCAAAAGCAATTAGCAATAGTTTTATAATCAGCTGCTTTCATAACGTCCTCTTTGTGAATGTAATTATTAACTAGACGACATCAAACCTAGTTGGCTTAGGTCTATATCAAGGTCTTATTTGTCCTTTATGACACCCACGAGCAATATGAGCTTTGGTAAATCTCGTAGGAATTACCACATAACATACACGTTTCAATAAAAGAAGTAATATTGATAACCTGCCCTCGCTTCGCTTCGCTTCGGTTTCAGTCATCTTACCCGCCTAGTTCTCGTTCCCGTAGGAATACCGGGCTAATATATAGCCTATGTTACTTCATGATATTATAGCTTTCCATTGGTGAAAGAATTTTTGAAATCGGTCTAGTAGTTTCGCAGCCTATTCAATACAAACAAATCTTTCCTCTTTATAATATTAGTATAGATTGATACCACAATAAAAATAGATCAAATTTATATTAGTATGTATCACGTTAATTTATAACTACCCTTCATTAAACGAATTTAATGAAAAAATGATAACATTTGATTTTTTTTTAATTCGCTTAATATTTATTCTTACGATATGAGAAATAAAACCTTTTCCTTATTGAGATTCAAAATCTCAATCTATATAAAATAGGTTCGTCAGTTCCTAGTATTTTAATTTAGATTGAATACTTTCATACTTAGAAACGTAGATGTCTTACAATTTTGAATCTGAATTTCCATGTAATATCAATACCTTAAACACATTTCTAGAATAATTTGGTTTCTCTACATTCCCAAGGAGGGTTGACGTCAGGCAGGCGGCCGGTCATAAAAGTCATTGCCGAAACTTTTTGCAATATGTCAAAACAGATGACATATTGCGTCGACCCCAAGTAATTGGGATAAGAGCAAGATGATGATGATGATGATGATGACTATTACTAGCTACACTGTGGTAACGGAGTAAGAATACAGTTCACCACCCCCCTCTCTTACCCCTGAGTATCGTCAAAGATAACTAAGGGATAAGCTATGCAGATAATATCTATGCAAGAGAAGGAAAAGTCGATAATGATGATGATGATGAATGAAGCTCGCATACCGTGCTTCTATCGCCACTAAAAGAACTCGGACCATAGTTGACAAAAAAAACAACCACAATTGTAGTTTTAAATGCATTACATAATTATATATTACCGTATGGTGACTGAGTAAGAATACAATTCACCACACCCTGTCATGCCCGTGGATGTCGTTAAATACGACTAAGGGATATAATATGCACATAACATCTGTGCAAGATAAGGAAAACTTAAAATGAAACCCTATACCAACATGTCTAACCAGCATTGTACATTAGGTCAAATCCCCTCCCATTGTGGAGGAGGCCCGAGCTCAACAGTGAAACGTATGTGGACTGTGGTGATGATAATATTAGTCCGGTCAGTTCAGACATTTGAAATAACAAATATTCCAAGAAAGAAATCTTCAAAAGTCCCCATCGATCCCATATGTGCTACATAACCAAAGTTATTCAGGGTCAAAGGTCAAAGTCGGATTTTATTTGGATTTTTCTCAATAAAGTTTATCAAAAAAATACTTCGGGCTAAAGTTGTAGATCTAAAAATTCTCTACAAAAATAATTCTTATAATTTTTCTCTAAGTGTCACCAGTACTGAGATATCGCGATTGTAAGATTAATACCACAAAAATACCCACAAAAATTTGGCTCTGTCAGAATTTTTGTTATTTGAGCACTATTTTTATGTCTAACTTGACCGAACTATATATTATCTTTTTAGATTACTTGACGCAACGATATTGCCACGTTTTTAACCCCTAATGACTACACTCGATGATTTTTGTATATTTTATACATACACTATATAAAAAAATGTTTAAAACAAAAGCAATAAGAGATGAAAGATATAAATTTGAACGTACAAATACTATTGTATTTCGTTATAGTATCCCTCTTTAGAAACAATTGTCATCTTGTATCAAACAGGTTTGGTCAGGGCGTAGGACTGGAGTAGGATGTCAGTTCAAATAACACTTGTAAGTGACAGTTTACAATGCTCTCTGAGGCATGAAAGGATCTACGTTAAGCTCCTATTGTGAACTTTAAGCAAAGGTCTTATCTTCTCAGTTTTAATTATTAATATTAATAAAATTTAATTTAATTTCATTACTAAAATGATCTCTTTTAAAGGTCGCGTTTTTATTTCGATTGTTCTGTCTCGACGTTTGGAATACGGTTTAGTATTCATAACGTAGGTAATTTATTTAATATTTTTGAAGTAAAACTTTAGAATCGTTGCGATTTAAAACTCGATGAAACAAAAAAGCGAGTCCATAGAGACACCAACATGTAAATGTATAGGATTCAGCCGGCGAGAGAGTGAGATAAAGGATGAAGGATGGAGGATTAAGAATGAAGGATGAAGGAGTTTCACTTCCGATATGCGTACTTTGTACACACACTCTTTTTTTCTTGGTGTAAATAATATAACGTTACAACAGGATTTGGGTGATTATCTCTCTGTATCCCACTTTTTTAGATTTATTATAATAAACAATTTATTTTAATTTTGAAATCTGGCGATCTAAGTATTAAAATTACATTACAGAAACTATTTCCAAGTCATGCATCATCATCATCATCGGCTCGTAAAGGTCGTTCTACTGGACTCCTACTGCTGCCCTACTAACAATGTTTAGTATAGGGGTTCATCATAGGAAATATATTTTTTTTGTTATATACACATTCTATTTCTTAGTCGTCTTTTACGACACCCACGAGCAGGATAGGGGATAAGGAATTGTATTCTTACTTCGTAACCACGTGGTAGATATCTAAGTCAGGGCGTCAAATTTTTATCTACATATATATATATATATACGTCCCACTGTTGGGCTCGAGTCTCCTCCACAATGGGAGGGAAATTGACCTACTATTCTACGCTAGTCAGACGTGTTACAATAGAGTTTTATTTAGTTTCCTTCTCTTGCATCGACATTATGTGTATATCCCTTAGTCGTCTTTTACGATACCCACGAGCTGAATACGGATATGCCGTCACGGATATGTACATGCCTGTGACTTCGTCCGTGTGAAATAGTTACTTTGGGCTAGCGCTAACTTTAAGCAGCGACTTGACTTATCTAAAAGGTGAAAATATTTTTAAATATTCAAGAGTGGTAGAACCACACTGTCGACAGTTATCTGTCTACAGCTACGGGCCGGTCCGTCCGGGGTAGTACCACACTGAGCAGAAAATCGACGTCTGAGTAGTAGCAATTTGTTGCTGCGCTTCGTTTGGTGAGCGAGAGAGCCGGAAGCTCAACTTTCTGAGGGTGATTGCGTGTGGAGGGTTTTGGTGGTGCCCTTGGTATTACCGAGCCTCTATGCACGCATTCACTCTCCCTTCACTTTCTTCGCGGTAGGCAGCAGCCTTGTAAAGGTCCATGAGCGGCAACAACACTTACCATCAGGTGTACTGTATGCTCGTTTGCCACCATTTGCAATAAATAAAATAATAATAATACGAAGCTGTCACATATGATTTTTGCGAAAATATAACCGTTTACACAGCGGAAGCTTTCAAAAGAAAAAAAACCCTCATTTTGAAACATTCTTCATTGGTGCTCCGTTCCTATTGGTCTTAGCGTAATGATATATATCGATAAATGGGCTATCCAATACTAGAAGAATCTTTTAAATCGAACCAGTAGTTCCTGAGATTAGCGCGTGCTAACAAACTCCTCAGGTTTATATATTAGTATATAGATAATGTTATTTAACAAGTGTTCTATAAACATATTGTTTGGTAATGACTTTTGATGTCTACGTAAGTATTGCCCATTTGAAACAAAACTATTTTTACGGATTTTATAGCGATTTTATTTTATTTTTCATTTCCCGTTAGATATATTATAGTAGTTAAAGATTATTCCATAATATTAAAAAAAATTGTAAGATAAAGTAAATCGCCTTTTAAAAATCAATATATATATTTATTATCATGACCTCCGAGTTTACTTGTCGGATCTTTATCAGTGTCGTCGCATGCCGATCCAGTGGAAGTATATTGGATTTATTAGGTTTAAATGAATAAATATATTCATTTCATGATGATGACAATAGTCATCCTATTAATATTATAAACGCGAAAGTTTGAGTATGTGAGTATCTTTTTGCTCTTTCTCGCAAAAACCACTGAATGGGTTTTGATGAAATTCACACTAATATAGGTTACATATCAGAATAACACATAGGCTATAATTTATCCCGATATGCCCACGGGAAGGGGACCTATGCGGGTAAAACCGCAGGGTGCGCTAGTAATATAATAATTACTACAAAGGGCTTGTTTAATAATTACTGACCAAAAAAACAATACATTTCTTTTTTCATACACAATCATTTTCCTTTTCTACTGCCAATATAATTGTATTAAAATTGTGGGTCAACATTTAATAACTGATTCTTTAGCGGATATATACAAATCTTTAAAAAAACGATGACTTGTCGGACGTGAGATACCTTAGTCCGCCAGTCAGCAAGCACACTGAAAAGTATTCGAAACATCGGCCAATCAAATACAAATATCATAAAGTTCGTTAAGAAAAAGTTTTATTTCACACTGTTGCTTGTGTAATAAAAATAATTTTTAACAAAAACCCGACTTCAAACAAAAAACAATTCCCAAACAAATTAATATGCACTAAAAAGCAAAAAAATAATTCTTGTACAATGTAGTGCCCCGCCCAACCTTACAAAAACTTGATGAAAAAAAAAATAGAGTACTTAAAAGTCAATCAAATTATTAATATAATGTAGTTACAATTATTGTCATTTTTGGAGTCGGTGTCTATGTCTATGTCGGTATGTTCGTCGGTGTCCTAGTTTTGACTGACACCGACTCCAAAAATAATAATAATTATAACTACATTATATTGTCGTAATAATTTGATTGGCTTTCAAGTATTCTATTTTTTTTTCATCAAGTTGTGGTAAGGTTGGGCGGGCACTACATTGTACAAGAATTATTTTTTTGCTTTTTAGTGCATATTAATTTGTTTGGGAATTGTTTTTTGTTTGAAGTCGGTTTTTTTTTGATGTGAAACATCTATAAGCGAGGGTGACCGTGATCGTCGCGTGGCGTTTAACGCCACGCCTCGCGGTCCCCTATTAATTAAACAATAAATAAATATTTGGATGCATATACCTACATTTTTGTAACGAAACCATGGTGCGATTTAAAATTTTGTACAACGCCATCTAGTGAACCCAAAGTAAATTGTTACTTATAATGTATATTAATGAAAATAAATGTTTATTGAATAAAAATCATCATTTTTTGGAAAAAAGCCGCGATATTTTATTAATACTTTATGCCTTAGTTTTATCGTATTAGTTCCTGTCGTAATCAAATGTTCTTTTATGCATATATACTTGTTTTATAAATTAATGTAAAATTCTCTAACTTAGTAATATAAACATACCAGTAGGTATGGTATTTAGTTTACTTTCAGCTACGAAACCCGTTTTTTTATAGGCTTTTATTAGTTTCTGGTGTATATATATATTTATTTCTTTGTATATTACCGACTTCATAGGAATTGGATTTTGACTCACTTTAAACAGTCAAATTTCATTTAAAAGTTGAAAATTTAAGGAGGACCATGACGTTAAAATTATTTAGATAATTTGTCTTATTATCATTACAGGATTAAAAATTTCTTTATTAAATATATTGAAGCTGAGAGTTGGTCGTTAGCTCGATAAATGCCGCCATTTCTGTTTCCTAAATCACACTCTTCGTGCGGAAAGAATGTCTGTGAACGGATGAAAGCATTTCATTTTTTATAGGCTTTTATTAGCTTCAGCTGTATATTTATTTGTTTGTATGTCACCAACTCCTTAAGAATTGGATTTTGACTCACTTTAAACAGCTTATTGTCATATCAGGATTAGAGAGTTCTTTATAAAATATATTGTAGCTTAGAGTTGGTCGTTTGCTCGATAGATGGCGCTATTTCTGGTTTATAAATCGCAAATTATTTCAAGCTACGTTTTAGAAGGTTCATTTCGTTTGTACTAAATGACGTTACCATAAATATGAGTCGTAAAGTTAATTTTAAAATGGATAATTTATTCGATACGATACCTACCAAAAAGTACTTATTGACTAAAATATCGAAATCCAAATGTATCGGTATCGAAAGAAAAGTACTCGATACCTAAAGATAAAGTAAATAAAAGTACTCTATACTTTAAACAGTACGTTACTTATCTTTCGATACTATTCATGAGTTTAGTATCGATACTTTATATTCGATACCGTGTCTCTACTCGTACAAAATAGTTTCGATGTTTTACATCTGTCAGGCGTCCTGGGCGACGGCTCACTTTTTTTTGTTAAAAATTATTTTTATTGTTTGATCTTTAGTGAATGTGAAGTGCACATTTTTTTTTCTACCTATGAGTCAACCTACTAATAGTGCTGCTCGTTTGGTATCAGTCCCGTTCAACATTACGGTAGGTGACTCAAATATCCGGATACTATAAGAGATTCAGCCGAGTGTCGATAATTTGCTCCTAAGAATTGAAGAGTACCGTTACTTTAGCATGGATCCTATAATCAGAACCTAATCTAACTACCCTTGAAGTACATCCTATCCAATAAAAAGAATCATCGAAATTGGTTGGTGTTATATTGAGTTTTCGTCCATGTGTAGGTACTATATACGTTATGCAAATTTAAGACTTAAATAGTTTTCTCATGGATACCACGTTCAAAACTGGACTAAATTGAAATGGAACCACACGGAAAACACCAGCTTTCAAATAAATAAAAAAGAATCATCAAAATCGGTTCACACAGTCGAAAGATCTGAGGTAACGACCATAAAAAAAAAATTAAAGTTGAATTTACTTTAAAAAAGAGAAGGTTCTTAACCTTCTCCTTTTTTAAAGTCGGTTAAAAAAGAATCATCGGCTTCGGTTGGCGTGGTTATTGAGTTTTCGTCCATTTATCGCGCACATACTTAATGCAAATTAAAGACTTATGTGGTTTTCCCATGGATGCTATTGTCGAAACTGGATGAAATTGAAATGGTACCACACGGGAAGCACCAGCTTTCAAACAAAAAAAGAATTATCAAAATCGGTTTACCCAATCGAAAGTTCTGAGATAACAAACATAAAAAAAAAATACAGACGAATTGAGAACCTCCTCCTTTTTGAAGTCGGTTAAAAATCATAATAAGACAATATATGAACCTCATATACGCCGTAAAGGGCAAAATCATATTATTTCTAAACTTCTACAGTATAGATTTCACATTCTCATTATTTCACAAAAAACGTGAACAAAAGAGCTGTTACAACAAATCATTATTTGCTGTCAAATATTTTGACATACGATATATTTTAGGAAGATCTTGGTATTTTCTGTCTATCGGCTTACATACAAGTTGGCAATATCATAAGAAGGCTCACCAGAAGAATTTTGTATCATTTACATATTATAATGATTTCCTGTGGCTTATAAGCTATCTGTCTATTTAGTTTATCTTATCATCCGCCGAAAAATGCAATAAACAAAAGCCCGATATGAACGAAAAAAAATAAAAATAATTCCATTTCATACCAAAAATGGCTTACATCGTTTTTGAAAAGAGCCTATTTTATGATCTAAGATATTTTAGGATACTCTTCAAACTCGTTGATCGATTTCACTTAAGCCTTCGATAACGATTATATTCAACTCTAATAGCAAATTATGTTTTATTAATAACGAATATTTACATCTATACAAATAAAATTCATAATTGTGTTTATATTGGCAAAATAATAGGTTTTATTTATTATCACAGGGTTATTTGCACAATAACTAAATCTGTTTTTTCTTGGGTAGCCAGCGCACCCGTCGCCCCGGCTCCGTCCAGGGCGACAAAGGGGCGGCACGAGGCCTCATAACCCACCGTAGCTCGTTACCTTCATCGTTGGGCCGACCACCGGTACCTAGTTCCTTGTCCTCCGTGGTTGGCCCGACGATACCTAGGCTTAAACACCAGTTTAAATATTTTGATCTGTCTGTTTATTCTGGGTAATCTTCAAAAGGCTGGATTTATCTAAATAATACAGTAGAACCTGTTTAATACGATCACGTTTAATACGATTTCCCGCATAATACGCCATATTGCGTCAGTCCCAGTAACTTGAGACATATTTTCATACATTTCTTAACGCTTAATACAATCGTCATCCCGTTTAATACGCCAACACGTGCCACTCAAATACACATATTACCCCTTGCGGCAGCAGCCAGCGACTGACGAAGTGACGACTGTCCAGCGACCCTAAGTGATAATGACCAAGAAGAGTCAACTGTGATTTTGTCACATGCCCAGGCATTATTATGTAATTTCTTTGTATCAAAGCGAAAACGCACTGCGGAAATTAAATTACGTTAAAAATCTTGTAATTGCTAATAACTCAAAATCTTTTTGTCAAACTAAAATAAGTAGTGTCCGACCGAATGTTCGGTTTCGGTTTCGGTCGAGTTTCGGCAAAAAAACGAGTTTCGGTTATGTTTCGGTTTCGGCAGCAAACCTGCCGAAACTACGACCGAAACCGAAACTGTATTCGGGAGTTTCCGCACTGTGCTCGGGTGTGTTCGGCGCGGTAAATGACATCCAAGCGACGATGACATTTGGCCGCGTCCACGTGCGTAATCATGTCGTAACCTGTTTGTTTGCAGTGCATTTTGTTTGTTGTGAGTTTTCGTGTGATATGTTTTGAATTCGGTAAGTTTTATCATGTGATATAATATAAGAGTACCTCGAAAAGTAATTTAATATAACAAAAGAGTACCTAGATTATAGTAGAATCAAGTTTACCATAAAAAATTAAAAATCTAAACATTTTGTGTTTAATTTAACTCTTTCGCTAATGCTATATGTAAACAAACATTAGTTAGGTACATGGTATTTACTATAGTGCATTAGTGGAGATAATATTAAGGATTTAGAGTATCGCGTTCAATTTAATAATTATTAAGTAGGTTCCAATTTAATAATTGTTTTTTTTTTTTATAAATTAACACTTATAATTAAACGAGTAGATACCTACCCGGTTATCCGTATAAAATTAACACTTATACTTATTTTATTTCTGTTTTTGAATTTAAAACCTTATCCATAATAGTTCACGAATATAAATAAATAATTTAAAATACATTGAGTAGGTACCTACTGATTAAACCTAATAGAGAACCTTTCTTTTGTTGTAGTATTGAATCATCTATTATGAAAGAACAATGTCGTTAAAAAACAGCATTTGGCTATTTTTCGAGAAAAGTTCGTCTGATTTATCTAAAGCCAAGTGCAACCAGTGCAATAAATTATATTCACTTGGAAGTTCCGAGCCTACAAGGCAAACTATTTCCGGTTTGAAACTACACTTGTCTAAATTCCATGAACCAGAACATAAGCAATATCTAAAACGTCAGTTGGAAATCGATGAGCACAAATCTGAAGCTAAATTAAAGCGATATGACTCACAAAACTCAGTAGCCAGCATTGACAGTGGCAGTGGTAGCAACCTGGTGCAGACCACAATCCCTGACATCGTGCACGCCCAGACGCTAGCTTCAAAATCATCAAAATGGCCAGATCATCATGTAATATCACGCAGAATTGATAAAAGTATCATGGATTTAATACTTGTCGATATGCTTCCATACTCTTTAGTAGATAGTGAGGCATTCAAAAGACTTAATTTTACAGATCCTCATAGTCCCCAAAAGTACAATTTAAAATCAGAAAAATATTTTAGAACCACTTTAATGCCACAAACTTACGAAAAAGTTAGAAAAAAAGTACAGGATTTGATTGCTAATTGTGAGTGGATTAGTGGAACTTGTGATATATGGACAAATCCGCCTAAAACATGCTCACTCTTAAGTCTCACTGGCCATTTTATTGTTGGACCTAAACGCCTTAAAGTTATACTAGGTGCTCAAGTACTCGAGAATGACCACACCGGATCATATATTGAAGAAAAATTACGAGAAATGGTAGACAAATGGAATATCGGTAATAAACTATTTCTACTATTGCGTGACAATGCAAAAAATATGGTCAGCGCTATGCGAGGTCAATTTGAATCTTTAGGCTGCATGTCACACACACTACAGTTGGTAGTAAAAGATGCATTGTTTTCGGAGGAACAACATGAACAGATCATTAAAACTTGCAGACATATAGTAGGACACTTCAAAAGAAGCGAGCAGGCTTCTAGAAAATTGACAGAATGTCAAAATCAATGCGGATTACCAGTACACTCATTAATTCAAGATATTGAAGTTAGATGGAACAGTACTTACAACATGTTAGCAAGATTGTTCGAACAAAAAACTGCCATAAATTTATACAGCTTGGAACATGGCCGTATTGACATTCTTTCGCCTTCGGACTGGGAAATTATAAAGAATCTTACTGAGGTACTAAAATTTTTTATGAAGCTACACTTGATCTGTCATATGATAACGCATGCATTTCCCTGGCAATTCCTTTAATATCACTATTAAATAGAAAGCTGCAAACTAGAGACGAAAATGAAAGCGAAATAATGAGAAACATGAAGACACGGTTGCATGAATCAATGAATCGACGATTTGCCTACGTCAAAGGACATCCTGCTCTAATAACTTCAACATTACTGGATCCAAGATTTAAAAGCACATACCTGAATTCTGATGAAGTTGACATTGCTACTTTGGAAATAGAAAACCATTTGAGGATTTGCACGGTCGATGTTAGCGATACAATAAGTGAAAACTGTCATTCTGGAGAACCACAGCCATCTTGTTCATCTAGAATAGTGTCTTCCGAAAAAGCAGAAGGGCTTTGGGACGGCCATGATAAATCTACTTGTAACTTTATAGAAACTTCTGGTGTGGAGAACAGTGATTGTTTAACCCAAATTAAGCAAACTATTCAGGCATACTTGTCAGAGCCTAGATTACAGAGAAGTGCAGATATTTATTCTTACTGGGATTCTAGTCCATATCTGTCTTTGAGAAAGGTGGCACTGAAATACTTATCAGCTCCACCAACGGGTGTTTCCAGTGAACAATTATTTAGTGCTGCTGGACAAATTTATTCAGACAGAAGGAGCAATCTGCGAGGCGAAAATGTTGATAAACTATTGTTTCTTACCTATAATATAAGATTGTTTAACTATGAATATTAATAAGAAGTAACATTTGAGTACAGATACCTACTTGAAATTATTAGTATCTAGTCGTCGCGTTTTGCAATATTATGATTACGATTAGTTTATAATTTAGCTTTTGTTTTTTGTTGAAGTGTCAATATGACGATTAAGTATAGAAGAAGTTAATTTGTTTTTAAGACAAAAGTGATTTATATTGTTTTGTTCATTACTTAAATATTAAGTACCTATCCACCTATAACTATTGTGATATTAGGTAACAACATAAATAAATAAGTATTAAAGCTACCTATGTGATTTAAAGAAAAAAATTAAAACTGACTGATTATAATACATTTTCTTTATTTTTCTCTGAAAACATGATCCTTTAAAAAAGTTTCGGTTTCGGTTTCGGCCGAAACTGAGACCGTTGCCGAAATTCGGTTTCGGTTTCGGTTTCGGTCGTAAAAACCAGTTTCGGTCGGACACTAAAAATAAGTGATTATTTTGTTTTAGGTAATTTTTAAATGTTAAATTCAATACGTAGGTATTCAAAATAATAATAGAATATTATAAATAATAATGGCACGTTTTTCCCCTTTCCCGCATAACAGGCTTTCCCGCCTAAGACGCGTTTTTGGTCGGATCCCTGCGAAATTGTCTTAAACGGGTTTTACTGTATATTACTACCCGGTAGCTGTCAATATAAGGAATAACTTAGGCATTAGGCAGACAAGGTATTATTATTCCCTTATTAATTAAATTAATTGTGCCTGTGCTAAAGTAACAGTGTATAATATACGGAATAGAAGAAACAGGCATATGAATAAGGGAAACACCCATCGCCTCTGTGATTAAAACTTACGGTTAAATATACATTTATTACACTTTAAATTACCACTTTAAAGAAAAAGTTTTAATTACATAGAGTAGAAAATAATATTTTACTCTTTAAATAGAATAAATTAATATATAGTCTAACAAGAATCTCCAATAAGCCACCAAAACTTAACGTACTTTTAGGTAATATAATTGCTTAAGGTATGAAAGTTTCCTAATTTTATTAATTTTATTGTCCAAATTTTTTTCAATGCAGTTATAAGCTGAATTTATTTGTTTGATGACGAAGTATGATACCATAATCACCCTTTATTGTAGAGTTAAATAATAGGCAACTAAAGAACGCAATCAGATAATATTAATGTTAGAGAAGGCAAAATCGAACTTAACCTCCTATATTTACCCGGCTGATCAGCATGGTGCATCAATTTCTTATCTGTAGAGTAGGCTTAAGCTTTAAGTAAGTTGTATATGTACGCACGTACTGGGTTGATGATATACTGAATTGTAAGAGAACCACATTTCGTTGAATAGCTTCTAAATAATATACAGCGTACGTATAATTCTCAACTAGCAGAAGCAATCTGTCCATCCATCCGACAGCGAGGTCTAATTTTAGAAATAAGTCTCCTCAAATAGTAATAGAACCGTTGACTTTATAAGTTTACCAAGAGAATTCTTCAGGCTATTCTTCAGGCAGCCGAGGCCGCGGGTAACTGGACCGGCGAGTTAGTCCATCACCCGCCGAGAGGCCGACCGCACGACGTGGACCGACGTCCTCCCTGAAGGGGTTACGTCGGTAGCGGAGAGGGTACTCCTCAAGGGGTATTCCGTTGGGCCGACCAACGACGAAGGCGACTTGTCACGGGTGGGTGACGGGACTGTGTGCGCTGCCCCTCGTCGTCCCGGACGGAGCCGGGCAACAGGTGAGCTGAGCTGATTGTTTTTTATTCTTAATAAGTAATCATTTATAGGATTAAATGATGCAGGACAGGCTCGATAATTGATTAAACGACTTGATAGATCTTTGTTGCGCTACCATTTCATGTAAAAGATGAAAGACTCAATCTGAGTACTGTCTCGTGTTTGGTACTATAGAACTTGGAGTCAATTTAAATTGCAGGAATGTGGCATGAGACATACATTTGAGAGAAAGAAGTGACAACAAAAAAAATATGTCATTATAATTTGCCTGCCAGTTTCAAACTCTGTATTCTCAATAAGAATTTTCTGGTAGGTTCAAGTCAAGTCGAACGCTTCAAAGTCCAGTACAGTATTTACGCGCTTACTTTGATGTTACCTTATAAAAATATATACTTAGATTCGTACGAATTCTTCGATTCGAAGATTCGTACGAATACTACCTTTATATAAATCGTTTTCGCTTTTGTATTGTACCTCTTTTTTACATATATTACTTAAGGTTTTCGTGTGGTGACGGAGTAAGAATAAGATTCGTCACTCCCTATCTTCCCCATGGATGTCGTAAAAGACGACTAAGGTATAAAATATGCATATAACATCTATGCAAAACAAGAGAAACTCGAAATCTAATCCTATATCAACCTGTCTGACCAGCATAGTATAGTAAGGTCAATTTCCCTTCTATTGTGGTGGAAGCTCGAGCCCAACAATGGAACGTATATGAGCTGAAATAATGATGACTTAAGTTGTTGGGTAAATTATAACGTTTGCTAGGGCTTCTAGGGGCGGGCTGATCACTGAGGACAAGGAACTCGGCACTGGTGGTCGGCCCAACGACGAAGGCGACGTGAGTACGGGTGGGTTATGGGCCCGCGCGCCATCCTTTCATCGTCCCGGACGGAATGGACCGCGTGTGCGCTCATCATAGCTCACCTATAAAAAAAGGATTTCTAGGGTATAAAAACATAACATAGCAGCAATATAATTCATAATAATATGCGCGAGATTATCATCACTTCAGCTTATATCCCTCCCGTATTCGAACCTCCCACACAATAGGAGGGAAATGGATCTACTATACTCTATTGGTCAAAGGTGTGGAGTTTTATATCTAATAACAATGTGTTTTGTGTAAATGTTTCTTGCATATTATATCCCTTAGCCATCATTCACGACAACCACGACTGGGAAAGACGTTGGTGAATTGTATTACCTCACCACACAGCGAATAATCAACCGAACACTCTAGATAATCCACAGTTTTTCGAGTAGTATAGTATTATTTTTTTATAAGTTTTTGTTATGATATTAAATAATTCGGGTGACTGGACCGGGGAATTAGTCCGTCACCCGCCGAGACGCAGACCGCGTGAGGAAAGACTGACGTCCTCCCCGAGGGGAGCTCGTTGGTCGATGGGAGGGCACTTCTCAAGGGGTATTCCGTGGGCTCAACCACTGACGACAACTCTCCCTGCTCCGGTGGTCGGTCCAACGACGAAGGCGACGTGTCACAGGTGGGTTGCGGGTGTGCGAGCTTACGCCCCTCTGTCGCCCCGGGCGGGGAGGTGCGAGGAATGCGCCTACCGTAACCCAGCCCCAAAAAAAAATAATATTATAAACGTATTATATCCCTGTGTCGTCGTTTACGACACACACGGCAAAAGGTGGTGAAGAATTGTATGCCTATTCCGTCACTACAATACTTACATAAATGAAATTGTTAAACTTATTTCTTTTTATAGTCACTAGATTATAAATTACTTAAGTAGGTAATCAAGGACGATTAAGACGACTCCCCACCAGATGGACCTAAAAGTCGCAGGACACCGTTGCATGCAAGTGGCACAATAACCTTCCGAGTGGTTTTCTCGTGGGAACATTTATGTCCAATTGTGGACGTCTACAGGCTAATAGTTGGATGAATTGATTATTAAACATATTTTTATATAACGATTTTTATCTACAGAATTTTTATCTTTTAGTGGCATAGTGCAATTGAATTTGAACGTCTAGGAAATTAGTTTTCGTAGCGTTAATAGACGATAATTACTGTATTAAGTAGGTGTTTGAAAGTCTTAAAATATGTTTAAGAATTTGCTGGAAAATATATTAGCAACTAATATTTTTCCATAGATGCTTAAAGACGTTTAAGAACTATATAAAGCAACTAGGGCTTACAAATTATTAAAAATATTTTAAACACTTTAATATACATATAACGTCGGCTGCAGCTGCTGTTATGGGTATCAATTTGGTATCTAAAAATTCTCTGTTGTAATTTACGGTTTTCAATTATAAATTTTGTTGTTTTATTAAATTTCATTACAAACATGACAATATCAAAGGCGTGTAATCATAAATTTATTCTTCATAAGTTTGTTATAATTACTCTTTTAAACTGATTAAAAAAATATAACCTTACTAATATTATAAATGCGAAACTAAGTTTGTTACGCTTTCACCCTTAAACCACCGAACCGATTTCAAAAATTCTTTCATCAATGGAAAGCTATCAGTAAGTAACATAGGCTATCTTTTATCCCGGTATTCTCACGGGAACGGAAACTACGCGGGTAAGGCGACTGAAACCGAAGCGAAGCCAGGGCGGATTGCTATTATTGAATAAAACCAACGAGGTTCTCAGATTTAAAAAATAATAATCTCAACTGTGTATAATTTTAAAACTGTACACTTTTATCTTGAAAGGAACAAAAATAAATACACTTATAGAAACAAGTTCAAAGATAATAAATTTATATCTAAAAAATTAACATGGACAAGACGAGAAGAAGTTATATCTAAGCCCAATATTATTTCAGTGATAGTCCGAATTGGGAATATAAATTTCAAAGTTATCAATCATTATACTACTTTGAACAAATAGTCCAGCTAGATTGATTCGATCCCGAGAAAGAGGTCAGCCGACGAACCCAATTCGGGTGGGCAGCTTATGGTGTGAAAACGTGGTCATTTTATAAATTTCAATATCATAACTAGGCTCAAAGTCACTCAACAGTTATCGAGCATAACCGCTGAGTGACTTTAGTATTTTCTCTACGAGCAAGAACAGGTCTGATAGAACCGGAATCCATCCATCTATCAGCCCGTAAAGTTCCACTATCCGACATAGGCCTCTCCATGAGAATGCCACACAGGATGGTCCTGTGCCACTTGCATTCAACGGTTGCCTGCGATTTTCAAAATGCCGTCAGTTCACCTAGTAGGAGGTTGTCTTACGTGGCTTCATTCGATTCGTGGTCGCCACTAGAGACCCTTTCTTTCGCAACGATTGTTATTTCGAGGAACGATGTGATCTGCACATGGTTATTTCAATGTGCTAATTCTTCGGGCTATGCTAGTTACACCGGATCTTCTGTGGATTTCTGTATGTTGGATTTCATCACGTAAATAAATATCGAGCATAGAGCTCTTCATAACATGTTGAACGATTCTGAGCCTTTTAATGAAAATGACATTTAGGGACCATGTTTCAGTGTCATAAGTCATTACTGGTAATACACCCTGGTTATAAACCTTTATTTTCAGATACTAAAGAATATTAGACGAGAAAATTCTCTTAAGTTACCCGACCCCGAAGGATTAGCATACTGAAATATCATTGGGCAGGTTACATTCCTCAATCAACCGATAACCGTAGGGGAAGATCCAACTTTCTACGTTTCATATTTCTTAACAGGCATTCACGTATAGTACGACGTAATGTAAATTGAGCTCCTACTCCATAGATTTAGAATTTAGTCAGAATTGTAGGAAACCGTTGAATAGGTACAGGTGGCACAGATAGACCTACAATGCTCAATGGGGGAGACACGTCACCCAATAGATGACAGTAAACCTAGCAGTATATCTTTGGCTATGTAGCGACGAGAGAAAAATACAATTGTCCTCTCCGTTGCTATGTAGTCCTCAACAGGACTATTAATTTTGCATATTTTTTTTTTAATTAAAATTAACCGCCCTATTGGTAAAATAGGCAACAACCCTTTACTGAGAAACGTAATATATATCATCTTACTGCGATCGCCCACCTGCATGCCGAGCATGGAGATAATCGCACTATCCTTTCATTCGTGGGAGGGTCTTACGTCCATTAGAATGGTGAGAGGCTAAACGATGATGATAATCATATTTTTGAACCTCAAAGAAAAGGCGCGTACTGCCGTTTTTCGGCCATATTGCCAAACTTAACAATCGTTATCTTCGTCACATCTCGTACATAGCCTACTGCTGGGTTCGACCCTCTTTCACAATAGGAAGCAAATTGATATACTATACCACGCTGGTCATACGGGCTGGTATTGACTTAACAATGATTATGTATTCATTGATGTCAAAGCTCAATGACTGGCACGTCTCATCAATTGAATTTGGGGAAGTGAATTTTTTGATCACCCATCATATTTTAGTCCTTCCATCCATCAGGCGATCAATGTCCACTGCTGAGCATATTTTTCTCTACGAAGTAGGAAACGTCGGTATAATCGTCATGTTTCGTGAGTGGTTTGGCGATCGCTATTGGTGTTATCCTTATACTCGCTTAACTTGTTTTTACTATTCTCATGAAAAAGAAAAGGGTGGTGACCTATTGTATGTTTAACCCATTTTGTCATCTCAGCTCATATATCCTATTGCTGGACTCTAGCCGCCTCCACAATAGGAGGCGAAATTAACCTACTATACCACGCTGGTCATGTTAATATAGGATTTTATTTCGAGGTTTTCCTCTCTTGCACAGATGTCTTATAAATATTATATCCCTTATTCATCTTTTACGGCACCTATAAGTAAGATAGGGAATGGTAAATTGTATTCTTACTTCGCCAACAGACACGCAAAATTAAGCCCATGCCACAAAAGGCATTTTTAAATATGCTAGGTACATTTTTAAATTTTTTTACCTATTAATATTTTTTAAAGGCAAATCTCATAATAAAAACATATACCTACTTCTATTTTTTCAACGTGTTACAGTAAGTTAATTCTTCTCGTATCGTGAAGTAGACGCATGTCCGAATTTGAAATATATATTAAAGTAAAAGTAATTCTTAAAGGCTTAGAATCATAATAAATTTGTTTGTATTTCTAACATAAGTAGTAGTAACGTATATTTCATTCATGTATATATCATTTATCATTATAGAAAACAAAATATAATGCCTCAATCTTAGAATAATAACGTATAGAAGGATAGTGTCAGTACTGCGAACTTCAAAAATTTGAATCTAAAAATACTAATGGCGGGCAGACGATTACACACGTACACACGCACACCACTATACAAATTATGAAATCAAATTTTGTTTTTATTAGCATAAATCGTCGAAATACTTTTAAAAGTAATGTTAAAAACCTTTTTATGTTTTTCAAATGTGTTGTGGCACTATTTGAATGCACAAGCCGTCATAATTACCTATTTATTTTTTAAGAGTTGCGTACGTTCGTGCAGTGCAATGACTTATACATTACGGGACTGTTCCGGCGTAGGCTCCATTAGGCTCCAATTGAAATGCCTCACTTTTTGTGCGTGGACTTACCTTCTATATGTTATTATTCTAAGGCCTCAATGTAATCCAGAGTGAATCCCCTAGTTAAACTTTTAATATTTATTTGCAACGATAGTCACAAAGCTACAATTCATTAAAAAAATATAAAAGAACAATATATTTTAAAAATCAATTTTAAAAACACTATCTTAATATTAACATAACTCTTAAAATTTTATTCAATTATAAAATAACGAATATACTAACAAAATAAGTTACTAACATTTTTTTGTTCAACTTTATATTTTGAAAATCTAATCTAGTCTCATCATCTTATTCAAGCACCAATCACTGTTCTTTAAGAAAAGAGAAAATACTTTATCAACGAACAATTTAAAAGGAAATTTCACCGTCAAACGTTTTGTCGCTGTCGTTGCCTTATCGAAAACAGAAAATACACAAAGATTTTCGTTTCATTACCTTTGACGAGAGTTCATTAATAAAGGCAACGTCATCGGTAATTCGATTTCTCAATAACAAGTAATGATGAAACAAATAGATTTTTAATATTTATAATAGTAACTTAAAGAAATAATTAACTTACCACCGAATAATGTCAGTAATAGAAACAAAAACTTAAAAACTCCTTGGGCAAACATGTTAGTAACACTAAAATCACTCTCACTATAAAAAAAAAACTTTTGTTGGCTATGTAATAACGTTATGTTACACAAGCATATTATCCCAATATTTCGATTTTAAATTTAAGCGGCAAAAGTGAACGAACGGTGTGTGCTCTCCCCGGAGGCTATTTGGACACTGCTGAAAATTGGCGTGCCGCGCGACTACCTGACGGGGCCGTCAGATTTCAGGATACCACATGCCAATGTAATTCAAACAGATTTCTTGTTTTACTGCGAATATTTAACTTACTAGCTAATTTATTTTTTTACTCTGTGGTTTTTTATATACATCCGCAGGGAATACCATCCCAACGATTCATTTAGGTGGTTTAAATGACAATTGTGTGCCCAAACGCCAGTTTAACTCGTGTGCTTTACATATCAGACCATTTGGGATTGTTTGTTATGTATCACAGCGCGAATTCGATTTAACGTTCGTCAATTTTAACAAAATAATGATTTGATTACCAATATCTTTCAATCGAATTAATAAATTTCAGATTTTTTACTATAAAATAGTTTACGACTTGATCATTATCATCATCACAGCTCATATGGATCCTACTGTCGGACTCGAGGATTCTTCATAATGGGAGAAAAATTAACCTACTATAGCACGCTAGTCGGACGTGTTGGTAGCGGGTCTTGTTTCGAGGTTCTCTTGCACAGATGTTGAAGACAAATCGTATCTCTTTGTCATCTTTTACAACACCCACAGACAAGATGAGGGTGAATTGTATTTTTACTCCGTCACCATACGGCAACGGCTTATTAATATGAATTTCAACATTACATTTTTTTTCCATATTACCGTACCCAAATTACATCTACATTGACAATAATCATTCGTAGATTACACAAAGGGTTTTTCTACATGGAGATCAAAAACTTATAACTCTGCACGTGAGATTAGTTCTTATCTCATATAATCTTAGCTTTGTTCCGGTAAGCAGTGATTTGGCTGTGCTTTGAGCATTACTAAAGAACATGAGCGACAGTTATCACTTACCATTAGATAGAGTGCTTGATTGTCGTCACCAAAGGCTATAGAAATAAAATAAAACACCAACTGTGGTGGTTTACTCGGTAACTGAGCATAACCAAATCAAACATTGGCCGTCAACCGACTAATAAATGTATTATAATTTGCAGACATTTTATAATAATAATAATATATTTTCCATGTGGTGACGGAGTCAGAATATAATTCAGCACTCCCTATCTTACCCGTGTATGTCATAAAAGACGACTAAGGGATATAATAGGTACATAACATCTGTGCAAGACAAGGACAACTCGAAATGAAAGCCTATATCAACATGTCTGACCAGCATGGTATAGTAAGTCAAATTACCTCCCATTGTGGAGCAGGTCCGAGACCAACAGTGGGACGTATATGGGCTGCGATGATGATGACGAATATAATAATGTCTGTGGCGACCGTTTAGGAGGCTCATTCAGTTAGTTAGCGAGTCACCTTCTGCTACTGTTCAATACAATACAATACAAGGGATTGAAGGCGAATAACAGATAAGTAATTAATAGTTTTAAGTAGAACAGTCCATCAAACCTCGCAACCCCATAATCAGATTTTTGATCAATCATGATTACACAATAGTTTTAGCTACCATTGATACCACTTCATGAGTGTGGTGCAGACGTGGAGTGTCACTGTAGACGTCCATCCCATTTTTACATTAATCTTCTCCGAAGGCCTCTGCTTGTTGGATCCATATCCCCATGTAAGCCTTTCAAAGGACCGGGTATCTTGTCTTGGAAGATTCCGTGAAGAAAAATGAGATACAATATAATAAGAAATATCAGCCAACGGTTTAATAGGCAAGAGCCTCGATCAATACCGTAGTTGAATTGCAGATCTGATGCAGAAAGTGGTATGATTGGACACGGCGCACATCGTGAGAAAGTTCCTCCATTTGTAGCTCTAACCGTCGGCAGCTTGGAGCCTTGTATTCACTATTGATGGGTCAACACGCTTTTTATATTTTTAATTATTTTATTTTCAATATTATATTTAAAAATGTATTTGGTAGTTTGTGAGTTAAATAAAGATAAATATCAAAGCTTTCGCGTTTTTGCGAATTGGTTAATGTTTAGTAAAACAGAATTTCTCGAATTCATATAGCAATTTAGGTAGTGATGAATTTCAAATAAAGACTGCTCGAAGGCCTCTAGGAAATAATTATTTATCTAATTTAATATCCATTAAAATCCTATTCCTGGGAATGACACCTTTTAAGCAAATGAAAAAAAATTAAAGATCCTTTCTTAAAGAAAATAAATCTGAAGTTTGATCAAAGAAAATTATGTGATAAAAGTAATTAGGAGAGAAAAAAACAACTTACGAGTACATCATTACGATGTTAATAATATGATTGCACAGTTGCTGAAGTGATCAAAGTATCTAACTTTCGAGCCTCTTAGGTTCGATCCTGAGGTAGGACATTTTTTTGTTTCGATGGTGACGGATTAGGAATACAATTCATCACTCCATATCTTGCCCGTGAATGTCGTAAAAGACGACTAAGGGATGTAATAAGCATATAACATCTATACAAGAGAAGGAAAACTCGAAACAAAACCCTATTTTAACATATATGACCAGCGTGGAATAGATATATCCATTCATTCACCTTCCATTATGGAGGAGGCCTGAGCCCAACAATGGGATATGTCCCATTATAGGCTGAGATGATGATGATTTTTTTTTAGGAGAGTAGAGGAGGAAAGCGTACCCCGCGACCGGGGTATTCGTCCGGCCGGCCACTGAAGACAAGTTACTCTACACCGGTGATCAGCCTAACGACGAAGATGTGCCACGGGTGGGTCATGGGGCCGCGCGACGCCCCCCCCCCCCGTCCCCGGACGGAGTCGGGCGGCAGAGGGGCGGCTGTTCACGCTATGAAAATATTAGAAGATTTAATAATACAGTCAAACATAGATATGTGTAATATTGGATTTTTTAGCAAGCTTATCAGCGAGACGACTAGTTCAAAACAAGTGGTTTTTACGTCTATTTGGACTCAATTTGTAATAACTGTATAAAAACACCACAAGGCATCTCATCTCTCATCATCTCGGGCATACGGTGGGTTTTAGGGCCACGCGCCATCCTTTCATTTTCATTCTCTTGCCCGTGGGTATCGTAAAAGAAGGCTAACGGCCCGTTCACGACCTTGCCGCTGTGAGCGGCGGCTAAGCGCGGAACGGCGCACAGTGGGAAAATCGCGTATGTTTCGTCTCAAAACTCCGTATCTCAGTTGTTTCAATACTAAATGAGCTGTAATTTTGCACACATATACTTGAGTGTTTAAAGTTTAAATGAAACAACTTTAATTTTAAAAAATCTGTTTATAAATTAATTAAAAAAATAAAATTAATAATACATGAATTATATAAGAAAAAAATACAAAATATGCTTGTTTAAGGTTGGTGTGATGGGTCAAAAACATCGATTTTTTTACATTTTTCGGAAGAACCACATTTTAAAAATATGCTCATAAATTTTCAGACCGAAATTTAGAATATTTCCTAAGTTATAGGCAAAACAAGAGAGCGCACCGTAGAGTGTATGAAAGTGTGCTGACACGCCAGCGGCAGCTGCTCTGACCGTTTCCTCTTTTATTGTCCTTCCAACCTTTATTATTTAAAGATACCCAGGTATATTTAAGCTAACCTTTTCAACTGACAAACACGAAATATAAGAATTTCGTACCGTATACAAGAAATATTTTGAGGAAACAGAAGGATTGCTGTATGCACCGGGCATAGCTGATTAAATAATGTAAGTATTATTTGTTGCCAAAACTTTGAACGCGTTTTTCTCGAAACCATGTTTTTGAAATTTCGGGGAAGCACTGACTCAAAACTATTCAAGCGATTTGGCTCAAAATTTAACCAGTTATTCTACATGCACATATCTAAATACCTAACCTTTAAAACATTTGATTTTTTAATAATAAATTAATTTTTTTAAACATTTTATCAACAAAAAAAATTACATTTTGAGAACTTTTTTTCACAAGTCTGCTATTTTTTTTTATTATGTATATTATTGGTTAGTTCATTAGAATAAGGTCTACACAATAATAATCTTTTTGATTTTTCATTTCAGATGACTACGGAAGGCTGTGTGCTTCCCTGAAACAGCTCATCATTTTTTAGAGGACTCCACTTTGACATTACATATTGTAAATAAATAAAAGGAAAATTAAATATTTTTTTTTTTTTGTATCATTTAAAGTACTTAAATAAATATGTAAAAGTTACAAAACGATCGTATATTATTTACTTGTTAAAAAAAGGTCACGAAAAAAGTCGAAATTTCGGCCGTCACACTGGACTACTACCTTAATTTACATAAAATGGTAGAACATAGTAATAACATATTATAAACGTATACTACATTACTACTACATACTATATATACTAAAATGGCAGACCAAACTAGAAAAAAAAATTGTAAATAAAACTACTTTTACGAATTATATCGCGTTTGTATTAATTATTTATATATGTATTATATATTAATTTATAAATTTTATTCCATTACAACGACTTTCACATGAAACGGTTTTAAGACTGCTTTGTATGGGGCTTTACCAGCGTGCGCCGCTCGGCACGCCGCACAGCTCGCCGCTAAGACCAAAGTCGTGGCCAGGCCGTAAGGGATATAATATGCATATAACATCTATGTAAGATAAACAAAACTCGAAACAAACCCCTATGCCAACATGTCTGACCAGCGTGGTATAGTAGGTCAATTTCCCTTCCATAGTAAAAGAGGCCTGAGCTCAGTAGTGGGACGTATATGGGCTAAAATAGATAAATAGAACAATTATGCCATCTGTGCAGTCGCAGCAGTCTGAAGCAGTTATAGGTATAACTTAGTTTAATTTAAAAAAGTCTCATATGTATAAAGACCCTTCTGTTACAATCGTAGCTAATGTTTATTGTACTATAAGTTATTTCTATCTGGCTAAGGAAATAGAAATGTTTATTTTAGATAAATAAAGAGAGTTATTAATTTCTTCTTCGACATATGTTTTTTCCTGTACTTCATCATCGTCATCATCATCGCAGCCCACATACGTTCCACTGTTGGACTCGGGCCTCCTCCAGAATGGGAGGGAATTTCACCTACTATACCATGCTGGTCGGTCATGTTGGTATAGGGTTTGATTTCGAGTTTTCCTTCTCTTGCACAGATGTTATGTACATATTATGTCCCATAGTCGTCTTTTACGACATCCACGGGCAAGATAGGGAGTGATGAATTGCATTCTTACTCCGTCACCACACGGATTTCTGTACTTATTCCATATTTTTGGGTAAACAGATTGTCTATTTACCCAATTATTTTGTAAATATTACTAACATAATTTTGTGTATACATATTGGCTTTTATAGATGAAAAGACAGAAATTAAGATGGATGGAGGATATAAATGTATGGTAGAAACAAATATATAGACTGTACAGATGGCAGTGGTTAAAAAATCGACCTACTGTTACAAGTGTCACAGGATCGATTCCCATATCTTTGTGTGATCAAAAAATTTTTGTTCCCACTCTGAGTGTAATTTTTATCCATTACATATATGTTTGAAAAGTCTTCCATCCCCCTTATTTATTCATTATTAGTTACCAAATTTAGTTTTCCAATAGTTCCTTAGTGCATGACGCCCTTAAAAAAATATAAAGGTGCTGTGTACCGTGTTAAGGTTAAAAATACGAAATACAACTATATTTTTTGTTATATATTATAAATTACCACATTCCTGCGGCTTCACTCACGTAGTTCTCATTCCTGTGAGAATTCCGGCATGAAATAAGCCTAAGCTACTCCGTATACAGAGAGTTACCTGGTAGTATAATCAAAATCTGTTCTGCCGTTTTAAAGATTACTGTACCAGAGTACTGTGTAATGCATGTCAAAATAAAGTAATATTTTTACATGTATCATCATCATCATTACAACTCATATACGTCCCCCCCTGCTGGGCTCGAGCCTCCTCCACAATAGGAGGGAAATTGACCGACTACACCACACTAGTCGGGCGGCTTGGTATAGAGTTTTAGTTCGAGTTCTCCTTCTCTGGCACAGTTGTTATATGCATAATATATCCCTTAGTCGTCTTTTACGACACCTACTTGTAAGATAGGTGGTGAATTGTATTCTTACTCTGTCACCACACGGAACCTTACAAACAGACAATTGAATTTTATTTATTTCTATATATAGTAAGTAACATTTATATACCGATAATTTTATAGATATTAATTTAATAATTTTTTCTTTAGCATTACATAACCGAACGTAACGACTTATGTTGACGGGTTTTTTTTTTATTGCAAACAGTGGTAAACGATCAAACAGTACACCTGATGGTAAGTGTTGCTGCCGCTCATGGACCTTTACAAGGCCGTTGCCTACCGTGAAGAAAGTAAAGGGAGTGTGAATGCGTGCATTGACACTCGGTAATACCAAAGACACCACACCAAAACCAAAACTCCACACGCAAACATCCTCAGAAAGTTGGGCTTCCGGCTGTCTTGCTCACCGAACGAAGCGAACAAATTGCTACTACTCAGACGTCGATTTTCTGCGAGAGCGTGGTACTACCCCGGACGGACCGGCCCGCGGCTGTAGACAGATAACTATCGACAGTGTGATCCTACCACTATTAGGGTTTAGTGAATATGATATAAAAGTGCTTTATACATGTCTCAATAAGTTTGCCACCAAAATTACCAGAAGATATCATTAACAATCTATCCGTAGTATTGTTGAAGGCATAGATTTGACATACTGAAGGACGATTACTAATATAAAGAGACTGAAGATCTGAAGAAACATTTGTAAAGAAATTCTCATTCTTGACATGGACCTGGGCCAACTGCACTTGATACCATCATGTTAATAATTACATTCCCAAGGACGGTTGATAAGAAGTGTTTCAATTTCAGACATTATTGTACACCATAATATATAAAAGGTGTTAATAACAAAATTTTCTAACAATTATAGACCCTCTAAGGCACGGCCACAGTAGAACCACCGTTACCATTTTACCAACGTACCACTCGACACCGCAGCAGGGTTCATCCATTTCACCTAGAAACGTTATGGTCTTCAACTGTACTTTTCCAGCGATCATTTCTCCCACATACGTGCAAGCTCTGGAATGAACTACTTGCTGCTGTGTTTCCCGAGCGCTATGACATGTCCTTCTTTAAACGAAGTTTAAAAAGAGCATTTTCTTCACGATAGGCAACGGCCCCTTGTATTGCAAAGGTCTATGTGTGGCAGTATGACTTATCATCAGTTGTGCTGCTTGCTAGTTTGCCACCATCGGCAATAAAAAAAAAGAAGCGAGTCACATTTTTATAAATTGTTATAATATTATTATCCTTTTACAAATACCCAAAATAATAGAATTATTGAATAATTATTATTTTATTACCATTATTATTGGAATTAATTAGTGATTTATGTATGGACATTATTATACCTACACTCGATCAGATGCTATGATTTAAATAATCTTTGATACATATTTCCGTGCGGAGAAGGAGTAAAAATACAATTCCCCACCCCCTATCTTGCCCGTGGGATTATAATATACATATAAAATCAAAACAAGGGAAGGAAAACTCGAAATAAAAACCTGTACCAACATGTCCGACTACCGTGGTATAGTAGGTCATTATCCTACTGTGGAAGAGGCTCGAGCCCAGCAGTGGGACGTACGTATATATATATATGCTGTGATGATTATGATGATGATTGCAATAACATTCTTTTTAATAAAAACACTTTTAATTATTTTACAGAGTAATTATGTGTTTCTTAATTTTAAATTTATGGGCAATGTTGGAAGGAATAGCCGAAGCCGCGGGTGACCGGACCGGGGAATTTAGTCCGTCACCCGCAGACAGGCTGACCGCGCGACGGCGACCGACGTTCCCGGACAGGGACGTCGAAAGGTGAGGGTACCCGAAAGGGTATTCCGTCGGGCCAACCACTGACGACAAGTCACCCTGCTCCGGTGGTCAGCCCAACAACGAGGCGACGTGGGTACGGGTGAGTTATGGACCCGCGCGCCATCCTTTAGTCGCCCCGGATGGAATGGGCCGCGTGTGCGATTACCATAGCCCACCCATAAAAAAAAAGGTTGGAAGGAAAGAGTACACATTGTGGCGATCCCAAGTGATTGGGATAGGAACAAGATGATGATGACGATGAAATATTTTAATATAATTCAGCCGAATAGATGTTTCTTTAAATGTTATCTATATCGTAGTAATTATACTATTTCTTAATCAGAACGATTTTAATCAGAACAAGGTTGTAATAATATGATAATTAACCTTTGCCCAAAATCTTGTATTTGCTGCTAATAAGTCTTACTGTTTTTATGAAAATGATAACATAGACAAACAACTCTAATAATTTAATTAGCTTGGAGTACTTATAATATGGCAATTGTTTGAGATAGTAATTATTGTCATACATTTAAAATGTATTACCATCTTCGTTGCCATTCCTTCTAGTAGTAGTAGTACTCTAGTAGTTAAGTCAAGTAATCGAGGGTCACTAGTAAGATTTAATTTAAAACTAACTTAAAAGAAGCTAGCCGTTCCGATTCAGTGATAAATGATTATTTTGACGTCTTCCCCGAGGGGGGGGACTTTGGTCGATGGGAGGGTACCCCAAATAGGGGTATTCCGTCGGGCCGACCACTGACGTCAAATCACCCTGCTCCGGTGGTCGGCCCACCGACGAAGGCGATGTGCATCGCGGGTGGGTTGCGGGTGTGCGTGCTTTCGCCCCTCTGTCGCCCCGGATGGAGTGGTGCGAGGAGTGCGCCGACCACAACCCAGCCTAAAAAAAAAATTATTTTAATTTCAAACAAAATATGTAACTGACAATATGATCTCTTAGGGGTCATCCATAAAGGAAGTCGTAGTAATTTGATGATTTTTACTCCCTCACTCCCTAGTAGGACGTCACATATTTTACAATTTTACATCTAGAAATTGTTAAATTAAAACTGCAGTTTTAAAGTTCAATTTAATTTAGAGATTTTGGTAGGTTTTAATATACTGTTTTTAATAATTTGATATAAAAAAGAATATAATATAATATTTTTTAATTTCAGTGGCTTGTTTTTAAAAATGCCAGAAATCAACCGTACAAACATAATTCGCAAAACTCGCAATGCCGCAAGTTGAAGACATACAAGAGCCGAGAGCAAACGTGGAATAAAGTTAAAAGGAATCAATGGATTTGTAATCAACAGTAGGGCAATGTTGCTTTTAACCCTTATTGAGCTGCATTTAATTATAACGTAGAAATCTATTACATTTGATACCAAATTGTTACTTTTCTATATATTTTTTTATTAATTATACCAATTCCTATTCATAGTTAAGACATGACAACGTCTGTCGGGTCAGTTAGTACATGATTTCTCTACCGTGTTACATTATTTGTTAATACCTTAGACTCTTCAATATACAGTTTACTATCTGTCGGCACAATATATTTGGCAAGTATTCGAAAATCATTAATTGCTTATCGGTTCTAAATATAGCTATATAGAGCTAGCGCAATACCTGTATTCTCAGTTTCATTTTTCGGACTTCAATTGTGTTTTAATATAACACTAATAAGTTTGCGACTAAGAATTTCTATTTGTCTTTTCCCTCTGTTGAAATACCTTCTTCTGAAAGCATTTGCGGCAATGTAGATGGCGTACACGAGTGGCGACCACGTATCGGACGACGCAGTGTAGGACGCCCCCCCACTAGGTGGACCGATGACCTAGTGAAAGTTGCTGGGCGTCGTTGGATGCAGGCGGCACAGGACCGCACCTTGTGGCGCAACATGAGGGAGGCCTACGTCCAGCAGTGGACGGCTGTAGGCTGAAGTGATGAAATGACGTACAATTAAAAATCCGTAAAGTATTGTATTACTAAAATCATAATTCGCTCGTATCGAAAATTTTCATCAGGACCACCATCACAAATAAAAGAATGAATGAGCTTATGTTTCCGTCAAGCACGAAATCATGATTGGCATGGCGTGCGTATTTTATCAACCATCGATAAAAAGAAGAGTTGATCAGGGCCTAAACTTTAAGCCAAAGATCGAAGGTTTCTCATCGTAGTAGTACAGATTAGATTTCAAATGCAGCATATAGTCTGGTTTGAACAGTTTTATAGGAATAGTTACGACGTGTCTTTTTTCTTCCTCAGTGTTAAATCGTCTGGGAAGTAGTCTCAAGTATTACCCTGATCGACTCATAAAATATCCTTGCTTACAAAATTTAAGCCAAATTAAGTTCAATATTTTCTTGTCCAATGTGTTTGTGTAAGTCGTCCGATATTTTACAACACCTTATAGTTTTAATGCGACGTCGATCATCAGCTGCGCTATCAAAACCTGTAATCTATTTTATGACATCAATCATACTGAGTTGCTTTTCTTCTACTCTAGGCCGAAAAATATAATTTCAAAGTTTTATCGCTTTTTTATATATGCGCTATTTTATATAATGATAAATCGAACAAAAAAGTGAAAATAATTCTTAATATGAGAATAAAATAATGAACAAAAAATATTGGTCAACATCATTATCCCGCTCTTTTTCCAATGAATTGAGGTTAACACATATGTACTGCTCTTTCATCACATATATTAGAAATAGATAATGGCAATAATTTTATGCCCGACCACCTCCTTGGGCCATTGGCCTTCATAAGTCAACAATGTTTAAATGAAATCCGATCTCTTAAATTGGGTCAAAATTGAATTCAATCAAGTTGGTTACTAATAAACAAACATATAGATGCCACTAATAAAAGCGTATTAAAATTACCTATAATTTAAAATATGATGTTACGAAACTTATCCTTTGTCACACAATGTCATATTTTATTGACAATAACGTGTGACATAGTTAATGGATGGTCCCTTAAAGAGTCTTAATCCTAAAACCTAATTTGCTTTGATTTTAAATTAGTTAATTATTACCTATCTAGGCATCTTTTTTCCACATACTGTGTGGTGAAGGTTCAAGAATAGAATAGGTTGCCCGCTCATTTACACTTATAAATGGGAATCCTTCAGCCGGATTTTAAGATACGGTAAGGGTTTGCCCGTGTATTGACGGAGTAAGAATACAATCTGTCATCCCCCTATTTTAACCGTAGGTATTGTAAAAGATAACTAAAGACCAGTGGCGGCTGTACCTTAAGTGCGCTCGTGCACTGAACCACCAAATCAAAAGATTTGAACATTACAAAATGTTACTTCATCTTTATTTTTAAATGACCATATTAATATTTATTCTTTTAACATACAAAAACATATAATAAATAAAATTTCCCAATTATAACGAAACAATTTAAGCGCTTTACTAAACTATAAAAACTTATTTTCCCTGTAAAAAAACTCGTGCGCTTAGGCGAGCGTACGGGGACTGCCCATACAACTTGTATTAGTTTTGAATTAAAACGCCTGGCGCGTGAGACAGAAGATAGATCATAGAAATATACTGAAAAATGAGTCTGTTCCCGTACGGCGCACGGCCGAACCGAATATTGCCGAGAGAACTCGACTTTCGACGAAATTCGCCGATGACGTCTCGTTAAGTACAGTAAGTAGGTATATTTTCGATGTATCTGTAACGCGTGAAATATGGTTTGGTAACATTATTTTTTTTTTATTTTGGTCTCAGTTCTATTTTATACTGCGTATACAGTATGTGGTGCGAGTGAAAATGAGCATAAATATAAAGCTGATATAAATTGGCGGGACTTTGTGAGCAAGTAAAGTACACCACCATTGCTACCAGCCGCCACTGCTAAAGACATTGTATTATATGCCGGATAAGAAAAACTAGAATTAAAATCTTATGGCTTTTTTTAGGCGGAAAAAAAAAACATCACGTCAGACTGGCATGGTACATCAGTTCAATTTCCCTCTTATTTAGAGGAGGCTTAAATGCAACAGTGGGAAGTGTATGAGCTGAGATAATGATGATAAAGAGGTTACAGTACATTGTATTCTTAATCCGTTACCTTGTAGAGGAAAGTTAGTTATAAGAGCTGATATTAATTAAAATATTTATCGAATATATTGTAGAAATATTAAGGGTGTAGATCGTGAAAATCACCGAAAAGAGTGTTACGATTTTTCATATTTAACCTATTTACATATGATTGATATCAATGATAATTTGTATATATTACAATCAAAGACCAATAAGTATGTTCATGCTTATATTAAACTCTTAAACCTAATAGTTGTTATATAATAAACGTCAACAAACGCACAAAATTGAGTAAAAATGCAAAAACATGACTTCGTATTTTTCAGATTTAACCCCATAAATCAACACACATTGATAAAAAGAAACACTTTTTGAACACTGAAGAAACCAATAAGTATAGCTGTATACTTCTTTTTATACCTTTACAAACAAAGACTTCCTCTTTTAAAGCCCTAAAATCTAGATATAAATTTTTCATACACAAATGCATGGGATAACGCGTTCGTTTCGTGCAATCTCGGTGGTCGGCAGTTCCTTTCTGTAAGTGAACGCGACACCACGCTTGTCGGCTGCAGACAGCAGAATTACGTATTGTGAATTTGTGTTTTTTGTAAAAAACTGTAAGTATAACATTTTTATAATTAATTTATTTTCAGTTAGTAGAAAGTATCGATATAATGAATGTCTGAAAGAAAACCATGATGGAACTAGATATAAATCGTAAAAAATACAATATCTACACTAATAGGTATTATAAAGAGGAAAGATTTGGATTTTTGTATGTAACGAATAAACTCAAAAAGTACTGGACCGATTTTAATAATTCTTTTATCATTCGAAAGCTACATTATCACTGAGTAATATAGTAGTATAATAGGCTATTTTTTTCGCAGGACTGATTGAATTTGAGTGTTATGCCAGGGAAAAGAAAGTTTTGTACGCATTATAAAATATAAAAGCCAAAAGATCTCGGAATAAAATGTAAGTTCCTCCCTACTTATTTATTATCGCATTTGAACAGGGTACATTACAAAGCTAATACAATATGTCATATGATTTAGATCGCCAGATTCAGACATATACCTACAATAACATGTAAATATTGGTTTGTATTATCTATATCTATACTGATAAATAAAATTGAAGTATCTGTATGTAATATCAAAATAATAGGATTTAAAAAAAAAAAAGGCGATACGGAGTTCGCCGGGTCGGCTAGTATTGTCTAAATATCAAATTGTGGAAGTAGGTAGACGACAGCGCAACTATGTCGACATACCTATACCGCCAAACAGACGCGAGACGCCTAGCGTCTGGCTTAGGGTTGTACAAAATAAATAAAAGTGGATAATATTGATGAATAATATTTCCAGTATTGAAAATAAAGAAAACCTTGGGGCCGAGACTCTGAGCAACAATGCTACGCGCTGTATAGAGGTAAGTTGTTATACGTAATTCTTGTAGACTTGTTACATAAATAAACAAACTACTTAGTTAGTGATGGGCGAAGACAAAATCTCAATACCTACCTATAGATTTTTTCTTGCATTATTTATTATTTTCATCGAGAGACAAACACCTTAGTACCGAAATACTTCTCAATTACTTTCTCAAAAGAAAATTTACGTTCAAATAGGTGACGTCATAAAAAAACAATACCTAATGCGTAAAGAAATTATAATTTCTATTCATCAGGAACCTAATATTGTATTAATTCTTTTGCATTTTTTTAAATTTTTAATTATTTTTTATAAAAAAAATCAAGCCATTATCTTTCTTTACAGGAACTAGTTATTGAAAACGACCAAGAGGGAAAGGTGGATGAAATGGAAGTTGGGCGTAGAGTTGTAGACGTTTCTTTTTTTTTTAAAGCTCTTCAGGCCATAGGGGACCACGGTCCAATGGATTGTAAGTTAAGTTACCTCAGTATAATAGGTGAAGTAAAAGTTGGTCTGGACTCAAAACTCATCATGAAATGTAGTATGTGTAGTATGAAATTTACTGTGTGTTTGATTGAAAAGAAAGAAGATAGAATGGAAGTGAATCATCAAATTGTACCTGGTATCATATCATCTGGTGGGAGCTACTATCAGTTAAAAACATTAACTGCCGCAGTAGCCCTACCAATCATGTCACCTTCATTATACAATGAAATTAATAATACGGCTTGCGATTGGTGGGAAAAGACAGCAGCACATTCCATGGCAGAAGCTGTCAAGGAAGAAGCGGAGTACGCAGTGTCTATAGGTAGTTTTGATAAAAATGGTACACCATTAATATCTGTTGCTGTTGACGGTTGTTGGAGCAAGAGATCTTATGGTAAGAATTTTTCCGCCTTGTCCGGCGCAGCTGCGATAATTGGCATTAAAACTAATAAAGTATTGTTTTTTGGAGTTAAAAATAAATACTGCGTAGTTTGTGCACGAGCCGCAAAGAACGACAGTCAGCCCTCGGAACACCGTTGTTTCAAGAATTATTCGGGATCATCTACCGGTATGGAATCGACCATAATAGTTGAAGGGTTTAAACGTTCCATTGTTGATCACGGTGTAATTTATAATAAATTTGTAGCAGACGGCGATTCCAGTACTTATAAAAAATATTAGATTCGCGACCGTACGGTAATTTAACAGTAGAGAAAATTGATTGCAAAAATCATCTTTTATGAAACTACTGCAATAGCTTGGAGAAACTGTCGAAAGACACTAAGTATCCTTGCGAATTGCGGAAATTCCTAAAAGAAAGGTATTTGCGTTTAAGAACGGGTGTAAAATGCGCTATTAAATATTGGGGCGATCAAAATCAGTCACTCGAAGAAAAAATAAAAAATCTTAGTGAAGATATCCTAAATGGTCCACAACACGTATTTGGTAATCACCAATATTGCAAGGAGTATTTCTGTAGACCTGATACTCGTCGAATAGAACCTGTTGGGTTGCTTCCAGCAATTGTTGGATGCGGATTAATGGACGCGGTACACATTTTAAGTAAAAGACTGTCATATCATTCTAGAAGTTTAATTCATAATTGTACAAGTAATATAGTTGAAAGTTTTAACGCAGTGATTGCCAAATTAGTAGGGGGTAAGCGTGTAAATTATTCTTCCAGTGGTTCTTGTGCGGGCCGATGCGCAGCTGCTGTTGTGTCTTTTAATACAGGATCGATTCATAGTAAAACTCATGAAGTAATAAGCACAAGTTGTGCTGTTCTTGTTCGTAAAATCGTTTATGGTAGTAATATCTCCAGTTTGCCTGCTGTACGGTACGGTATCGAAAACGAAGAAACCGCAATTAAACAGTTAGAAATTCAAGAGAATATTAGTATACAAGGTTGCGGTTTGTTCGTCGACGATCAATATGAATTTCTTGGTACTACACCAGATGGCATTTATGCAAACGGTTTAATTGAAATTAAGTGCCCACATTCTTTAGCTGGCATGACTCTTGATGAAGCAATGGCCAAACATACCTTTTGGGTTAAGGACAAGGCTTCCAAGGGTTATGTCATAAATAAAAATCATAACTGGTATTTCCAAATTCAGGGACAGGTGCATATTACTAAAAGAAACGTTTGCATGCTTGGCATCTGGTTTGGTGCTACTGTACCTATGAAAGTTTATATTATAGAAAAGGACGACAAATTTTGGGAGGAGAAAATGGAGATGAAAAGGGAGACCGGTCTGACCCATCGAATTACAGGCCAATTGCGATAACATCCTTGCTCTCCAAGATAATGGAGAAGGTTATAAACCGCCAGCTTCTGCAGTACCTTGAGGATCGCCAGCTTATCAGTGATCACCAATACGGCTTTCGTCATGGTCGGTCGGCTGGTGATCTTCTTGTGTACCTCACACACCGTTGGGCAGAGGCCTTGGAGGGCAAGGGTGAGGCGCTGGCGTTCAGCCTAGATATCGCAAAGGCGTTCGATAGGGTCTGGCACAGGGCACTTCTATCGAAGCTACCATCATACGGAATCCCCGAGGGACTCTGTAATTGGATTGCCAGCTTTTTGGATGGTCGGAGTATAAAAGTCGTCGTAGATGGCTCCTGCTCCGATACCATGACCATTAATGCTGGTGTACCACAAGGCTCGGTGCTCTCCCCGACGTTGTTTATCCTTCATACCAATGACATGCTCTCTATCGAGAGTATGCGTTGCTATGCGGATGACAGTACGGGTGATGAGCGGTATACTGAGCAACGGAATATCCCTTGGAGTACTCAGGAAAGAAGGGTTCAACTTGTGTCTGAAGTCGAGCGCTCTCTGGGGCGGGCCTCGGAATGGGGTGAACGGAACCTAGTCCAGTTCAACCCCACAAAGACACAAGTTTGCGCGTTCACTGCAAAGAAGGACCCGTTTGTCATGGCGCCACAGTTCCAAGGAGTAACTCTCCCAATTTCTGAGAGTATTGGGATTCTCGACGTCAAAATATCAAGCAAAGTCCAGTTTGGGAGTCATTTGGAGGACAAAGCCAAATTGGCAAGCAAAAAGTTGGGCGTCCTGAACAGAGCCAGGCAGTACTTCACACCGAGACAGCGTCTTGTGCTATACAAAGCACAAGTTCGTCCTCATGTGGAGTACTGCTCACATCGCTGGGCAGGTGCGCCCAAATATCAGCTAGACCCACTTAACTCCCTGCAAAGACGGGCTGTTCGAATCGTCGGGATCCCAATCTGACGGACAGATTGGAGTCGCTGGAGCAGCGGAGAGACTTTGGGTCACTCTGTGTACTCTACCGACTCTTTCACGGGGAGTGCTCCGAGGAACTGTTTGACCTGGTACCACCGTCACCATTCTACCAACGTACCACTCGACATCGCAGCAGGGTTCATCCATTTCACCTGCAAACGTTATGGTCTTCAACTGTACGTTTCCAGCGATCATTTCTCCCACGTACGTGCAAGCTCTGGAATGAACTACCTGCTGCTGTGTTTCCCGAGCGCTATGACATGTCCTTCTTTAAACGAGGTTTAAGAAGAGTATTTCCTTCACGGTAGGCAGCGGCCTGGCTGTGCCCCTGGTATTGCAAAGGTCCATGTGCAGCAGTTTCACTTACCATCAGGTGTGCTGCTTGCTCGTTTGCCACCGTTGGCAATAAAAAAAAAAAAAAAGATGAAATTAGTTAGGTTTTATTACGATTGCCTACTTCCAGAATTAGTTGATCCTCGGCAGTCACGAAGCATGCCCATTCGTGACGCGCCCAGTATCATAGAGGCTATGAAAGAGAGGAAAGAAAGAGCTTTACGTGTTATGAAAGGGAAGAACGCCTAATGATTTTGAAAGATACAGGTAACTTAACTACCCAGCCAGTCGATTCACGTAAACACGCCAGTCCAAAAGTCGTTTTAACTTAGGAACTTAGAAATCGCCTTTTGGTTTTCTGTTTTAAACGCACTTACTTATCTAGTCTTGGATTGTCATAAATCTTCCAATAGCTCAATTACTATACAATTTCTGAGTTACCTGGTGTAAAAATCATAAAAATTGGTTCAAAAATACAGCGAATTGAGAATTCTCCTTTTTTTAAGTCGGTTAAAAGGGCTAAATTTGCAAAAAACGAAGTGACGTCACTGCGCTACGGTTTTTATTACTTACGTGAATCGGGCAGCTGGTAACGTTTTCATTCTGATAGGTTTTGTGATAGCCATTGATTTTATCATCAAATTAGCAGAAATCAGAACTTGATCCGTAATCGAATGAAAAAACATTAGAATTTTGAACTCATATTTCGTTATTGTTTAATTACATACTTTTAATTAGTATATTAATAATTTACAAACTTTAATAATTAATAATTACTAACCATAAACAATATAATTTTTTCATATAGATTCATTTTCTTCTTACACTGGCAATAAATTTGTACTAAAATGTGGGTAACAATTTAATAAATTTATAACTGTTTTCTGTATCGGGTAGATAATTGTAAATGTCTGTAATAACGATTACTTGTTGGACGTGAGACACCTTAGTCCGCCCGTGACCATGAATGCTGCAAAGTGTTCGAAACGTCGGGCAATCATAAATCAAATACAAACGCGATATAATCCGTAAAAGTAGTTTTATTTACAAACTTCTGTTAAAATTAGTAAATAAATGAATTATTTACTAATTTTTGTAGGTACAACCCTAGCACGCTTTTGAGATAGCGATTAATGGCGACTCATATTTGTTATTGTGTAGTAAATAAATCATTTTTATACTTGTGTTTCATTTATTGACATTTTTTTAAAACCCTAGGATTTTTTTTAGATATCGACGAGGTGATCGTAAACAAAAAGTAAGTATTTGAGTTTACGCAATAGGCACATTTCCTTGCGTAGAGATAAACACACTTCCTACTGAATTTGCAATTATTTTATTGAATGAAAATTTTACGAATTAGAATAAATTTTGGTAGTGAAATTACAAATAAATACATAGTTGGAATTTTAGGTAAGTAGAATACAAAAATGTCAGTCCGGACCTGCTCTTGATTGTATATTATATTATAAACTAGTAACCCGCCCCCGCTATCTTCGCTATCTTCGGCAATATTCACTTAAATTACATACTATAAAAAGCATATTGATCTATAATAAATGCACAATTTATTTAAGGTACTTAATTGGATAAGGATTAATGCTGTATTGTATAAAATCACTTAGTAAATAATCATTTTTTAGTAGAGGATAAAAAATGGTTATGGTGGGTTATCCCTAAGAGATAGACATATGCCATCGTGGACTTTTTTGTTGAACTTTTTAAGATGGATAATACTGTAGTACATTATTTTGGTCTATCTCGTAGGGTTCAGCCAACGTTTGCAATATAAGCGCAAAAAAACGTGCTTATTTACGACATCACATTAGAAACCTCTAAATTAATCAGCGTTTCTCTACTATATTATGCATGTATTATACATATAAACCTTCCTTAAGAATCATTCTATTTATTTAAAAAAAACTGCATCAAAAATTGTGTCTCAACTACTCTTATTAATCTATTAAAAAGAATCAACAGCTAGTTTCCAAAAATTCAACGTTATTGTTATGCTGTAAATATTCAAGTTCAATAACAATTTCTCAACGTGGAACGTTTGTTGCAAAACATTTTGAAAATCGCGCTCTCTAGGTCATTCATCCGCCCCGTCGGATGTTACATTAAACTTTGGCGCTGCGGTCGCTCGAAATCGAGAACTCAGGCCAACAATCTACACCCTTAACGTCTCATTATTTAGAATAATGAGAAAGAAAGAAAAAAAAATTTTTAATTTCGATCTCATAGTAATAAATAACTGTGTGGTAGCGGCTTCGAATACTACCAACCCTTGCTTTGCTCGTGGGTGTCGTAAAAGACGACTAAGAGCCCTAGATTGACCCGGACCAACTCCATCTGGTACCATTTGGGTCAACGATTACATTCCCAAGGAGTGTTGACGTCAGGCAGGCGGCCGGTCATAAAAGTCATTGCCGAAACTTTTTGCAATATGTCAAAACAGATGACATATTGCGTCGACCCCAAGTAATTGGGATAAGAGCAAGATGATGAGTAATAAAACTGCACAGAATCTATATATAATTCTAAAGATTATACTAACATATAACTTAGGAAGAAAACCTATATTTAAAATTATACTAAAAATACATAGTTAAAAACGAAAGCGAAGATATAAAAGATTAATTAACACATAGTACATAAAGAGATCGAAAAGGTCCTATATCAGCATAATTTGCACCGAGACGGTGTAGCGCTGGTTTTCATATAGAACCATAGTGGTGAAATCACGGGTAGTCACATCAAAATATATAAAACAAAGCGTTCAAATTATATAAACTCAAGCTGACCGTATTATAATAAATAATTACCGATTGACGCGTAGTAACGCCATCAGTTTTATATAAAATATTATTGCATAGATAAGTAAAGACATAGCAGGTATCAGGATATAGACAGAATAAATGTAGTACTTAGCTCTTATGAGCTCTAATAGATGTGATCTTGTTTTTAAAATAAATAAATGTAACATAAAAGTATTCTATCACATAAAAGGTTCTTGGGCTAAATTGGAATCGCATAAAAAATAACGAATTCTAAAAGCGTGATTTTAATATTATTTACTGAGGGTAGCTCATTTTTTAGAAGTTTCAAGCAGACCACAGACCTTGATTACAAAAGAAGATTGATATATTATATATGTCTGGCTAAACGAGACGGTTCATAGTCAAATTCAAACTCTAATGATTTATAATATTTAAGCACTGCGAGAGCATTTCTACGATTTTACATAATACATTAATTCTATCTAATAATATAACATTGGATTCAAAATCAAGATCGGATCAGAGAATATATATTGAAAATACTAAGGTTATATAAACTAACTAAATACGTTAGCTAGACGGGTTGGTACAACAAAAACTTTAATTTTTAACTCCACTTACAAAAATTTTACTTGCTTACGTCTTCTAAACGATTTTGTCGTACCTCCAAGGAACTATTGTCCACTGTATTTGTAGTGTAGCACACGTTCGAGGTGTGTGCCGCGTGGGCCGAGCAGCGCCGTGAACTCGCCGCAATCATCGGTGCCGACCTGACGCTGCCGACCATCGCTAGGGAGATGCTCAGCAGCATCAGAAATTGGGACGCGATCGCAGCCTTCAGCAAGGCAGTAGTCTCGTGGAAGGAGGCGGCGGAGCTCGTGCGGGAGGAACGCCTCCAAGACGACGTGGTCCGCCGCCGGTGACTGGGGTGGCGCAGGCGCGATTACCTGCGCCTGATCATTAGTCCATCACCCGCCGAGAGGCTGACCGTGCAACGACGACCGATGTCCCCGAGGAGGGGACGTCAGTCGAGGAGAGGGGGAGAGGGTACTCCGCAGGGGTATTCCGTCGGGCCGACCATCATCATCATCTTGCTCTTATCCCAATTACTTGGGGTCGACGCAATATGTCATCTGTTTTGACATATTGCAAAAAGTTTCGGTAATGACTTTTATGACCGGCCGCCTGCCTGACGTCAACCCACCTTGGGAATGTAATCGTTGACCCAAATGGTACCAGATGGAGTTGGTCCGGGTCAATCTAGGGCTCTTAGTCGTCTTTTACGACACCCACGAGCAAAGCAAGGGTTGGTAGTATTCGAAGCCGCTACCACACAGCAAACAGCCGTCGGGCCGACCACTGGCAACAATTCACCCTGCACCGGTTCTCGGCCCTACGACGAAGGTGACGTGCCACGGGTGGGTTACGGGGCCGCGCGCCGCCCCTCTGTTGCCCCAGACGGAGCCGGGCGATGGGTGCGCTGACCGTAGCCCACCCCAAAGAAAAGAGCGTTTTATTTGGAGTTTTCCTTCTCTAGCATGTATTTTGTATGCAAATTTAACTTCTAAGTCGTTTTTTACGACACCCACTGACAAGAAAAGAGTTTGTGAATTGTATTACTCCATAACCACATAGAAATATTTATAATGCTCAGCAAAAAATAAATACAAATGAGATTCTATTGCAAAGCCTGAAAAACAGATTACGAGTGTAAGGGGCCAATACGATCCTTAAATTACACTGTGGTCTTGACTAAATTCCTTCCATCCATCTATCCGTAGACGTCCATTGTAAGACGTAAATCTCCTCACAAGAACACCACTTAGAACGAACAGGTGCTAGTTATATCCAACGGCTACTTTAAATACTTTTAAAATGTCACCAGGCCACAGGGCGTAGGACGACTACCCACAAGGTGGGTCGTCCTACGCTCGTGCTCTATAGTTCTGTTTTACGAATTTTCATATTCCACATTTTGTCACAATAGACAAATATCAAGCCCGCTTCATAGCACTATAAGCGACTTTGAGACTTATTATAGAGGCAATATTGAGAGACCACTAAGCTCCTTAGATAGAAATAAAAACGCACCTTGAAAGAATAGAAGAGCTCCGACACGTGTATAGGCTTATATAAATATTAATACCTGTCTATTTCTTGTATAATTACTTGCTCTTTCATGTTTTCAACAGGCTCTATATAAGCACACTTCAACAACCATTTAGTTATGTTATAGACACGTGACAAATATTAAATTTATTCTCTGTAACAAAAACCAAGCTTCTTGCTACTTATGGTCTATTGTTGTTACGTATGGTGATAGAGTAAAAATAAACCACCCCCTATTTTGCCCGTAGGTGTAGTAAAAGATAAATAAGGGATATTAGATGCATATAACATCTATGTAAGAGAAATAAAACCCGAAATAAAGGCCTTTACTAACCCGTCTGACCAGTGTGATAATGTAGGTCAATTTCTCCTCCATAGCGCAGGAGGCTCGAGCCCAGTAGTGGTGCATAAATGAGGTGAGATAAATGACGAGATATGACTGGTAGAACTAAATAATATTGCTTAACTCAGAATTTGAACTCACTTTCAATGAAATCAAATTATAGATTATATTTCATAAAACTATTCGCTGAGATTTTACAACATAAATGCTTTAAATGAAATCAAATCATCGATAATATATTATAAAAGTGTTCTCTGAGATTTTACAATACAAATACGCCTTATTTTTATTACTGACAATCGAGCAAGCAGCACACTTAATGGTAACTGATACTACCGCAAATGAAGCTCTCTTTAAATCTCGTTTAGAGTTCATGTTCTCTTGGAAGCTTCGTTCGAAGAAGGATATATCATAACACTCGGAAAACACAGTAGCAGGTAGTTTATTCCAAATCCTACACATTCGTGGGAAAAATAATCGTAGAGTTGAAGACCATAACATTTCCAGGTGGAACGTACGAACACTGCTACAGTGTTGAGTGTTATGGTGGTAAAACGGAGACAGTGGTACTAAATGAAATAATTCTTCAGAGCACTCCCCGTTAAAGATTCGGTGGAATACATGCAGTGACCCAAACCCTCTCCATCGCTCCAATGACACCGATCTATTCGTGAGAATGAGATTGCAACGGTTCGAACAGCACGTCTTTGGAGGCAGTCAAGTGGTTCTTTACGCGCCTCTACCCAGATATGTGAGTAGTATTCCACATGAAGACGAACGTGTTATTTTCATAGCACAAGACTGCCTCAGTGTTAAGTACAGTCTGGCTCTGTTAAGGCAACCCAACTTCTTACTTGCTAATTTGGTCTATTCTTCCAAAAGACGCCCAAACTGGACTAAGGTCGATATTTCAGCGGATCCTAATATTATTGGAAACTTGGAGAGTTACTCTTTGAAACTTACAGACTTTTAGCAAAGGCCTCCTTCATAAAGCAAATTAAAGATTTTCCCGATCAGTTTTAGTGATTTTATCTACTTATTATAGATCTTTGAATCTTCACCCATAACATAGTTATAAAAAAAGTATGTGTGCTTATGTATGAACATAAGAAATTACTATTTCTTTGGCACATCAAGATAAAAATCTTTCTAAAAGTCTTACTAAAAATTTTACCTTCGCGTTATCCTACGTTTGTAGAAAAAACGACACCTATAATAGAAAAAAGGCATTTAATATTTCGAAAGATTTATTATAACGCATTATCTATCTGTGATGGTATGCGCGCGCATCCTAACAATTGTTAACCAGCTAACTTCAGGGCGTCGGTTTTTCGTGACAATGTGCGCGCCCATCGTATAAATTTATTCTCAACATTTTTTCCAATGAACCAAAAAAATTATAATTTCGATAAAACAAAAGGTATTTCGTGCTATTTACATAAACACATTCGCAATACCCAAGATTATATAACAACAGCAATTAATTACTTGTTAAGTAAGAGCCTTATCTGGGAACTAATTAAGTTACTGAAGATCCACAGTGTCCACATAACTCGGGCTCTATTAAAGGTCGAGATTGGACCGATGTAACTAGGGCCTTGATGTAATACAAAGTGCAAGTGTTGAAATTATTTAGGAGGGTAGAATGAAGGAAACGTAAGCTTAGTTGATATACTACCGACCTTAATGAAGAGATTGTTCTCTAAAAAATATACGCGGATATACTTTCGTTGCTAGACTCGCCTTCTGCTTTTTATTTTTTATAATTTGTACGCTTTTTTCTTGAAAATGGTAGGTAAGTATAGGCGTCAATATTCATGTGATTGGCCCGTTGTATATAAAATTGGTCTTTTTATGTAATGCAATACGCACACACGGGCCTAATAGAGCAAAATATCATAATCGCCATGTTTAGTGGATTGATGATCGTAAAAGTCCTGATTTTAATCGTTTTAGGACTTGAAGCAAAAGGTATTGAAAAAATTTTGCTGCCCTCCTATGCAAAGCGGGTAATATGAGCTAATAAATAAAAAGACGGACAGTTCCTTGAAGAGTAGTAGTTATAACAGAGCATAAGAAGTCTATATCTGAGTCTTAAAATTGATTGTAATAATAGGTATAACAAAATCCCCTGAACGCAGGGAAAAATCTCGAATTTCTATAAGCTCCGTATAGTACATATACTAACCCTGGACGTACTACTTCAGACTGTCGTATATAAGATTGCGCTCTCTACGCTAGAGACTGCACTCCCACAAGATGTGATGAACTGTTCGTTTAAAATCGCAGTTAGACGTGGAAAGTACGTAATTTTCTTTATGAATTTTCTAGAAGAATGCTACTCACTATTATTCTGACAAAAATACAGCTGCATATTTTTTACTTTTACAATTCTCATGGAGAAGGATGGGGCCGTCAGTAGTATTTTTAAAGCATCATCAACTGAATAAACTCCTTATAATTGTCTCATGCAGTTAATAATAGTCATCATCATTTCAGCGTATGTGATGTCCTACTAATGGATTCGAGTTGCGTTATCACAAAGATGCTTAGCAACGACAGATGCTGGTCTTCGATGGCTTCGTTTTGTGAGGCCGTCATATCAAGGAAGGAAGCGGCGGAGCAAGAACTCGAGGCGCTTGCGTCTGCTGACTAACTTCCTCGCCGGCGACCAGGAAGGAGGAGGCGACAATATGCCCCCTCAACGCATAAGGTCCGTATAGTATACTATCCCAGAAGTGACTTGCAAACTGTTTAACCCACATATTACGGAATATACGAAAAATTTATAGCAATAATATAAATAAAATAATAATATGAAGGGTTGTTATCAGTTTACGTAAATAACGATATCGGGAATCCCAAAAGTTTAAAATTAATATTGGATTACATAACTTTTATATCAGATAAAAGATAATTATAGAATTGAGGTCGTACAATTTTGTAAGCCAATTAGCGTTATTTGCATATGAAATTATGCGCGATTGGAAAATTATTATTTGGACAACAACTTTATATAATCCTCGGTTATACAGGAGTTTATCGAATAAATCCCTTCATGCCCAAGTTTGAAAACTGATCTCATCGCTACCATATTACCCATGGCTTTGATACGTTATATAAATTAATTTGAATTATCAGTGTGTAATTTGCACACTTGCACGATCATCGTATCGTAACTGAGTGGCTCCTAAAGCTAGACTATCATGACACAGATAATCTTCTTCGACCAATTCTATAAACATACTCGGATATAAACACCTGCCTTGTGAATGCATCATAGGACAAACACACTCATTCATATACACACATACGCACACACACACACACCCACCCACACACAAATACACACCACACACATACACATACACACACACACACACACACACACACACACACACACACACACACACACTCAAACACACACAAACGCACACGAAGGTTTACTACTAATACCATATCTATATTAATTTTATATTTTCTATCTTTTATTGCCTACTGTGTTATTTTAATTTTGTTGAGTATCATCTGTATAAGATTATTAATAAGTGACACTGGAAGGTTGCTGATACTTATAGCACAGGTTTACCTATTTTAAGTATCAGCAGAACATCAAATTAATGTTAAATTTTCTTGTATATCCATTTGCACTTTATTGTTGTATATACCAGTTTGTGGCAATAAATCATTATTATTATTATTATTATTATTATTATTATTATCAGTTTTTTTTTTTTAAATGATGTTTCCGAATGGTGGAATAAGAATACAATTCACCACTCCCACTCTGGTCATGGATATCGCAAAAGACGACAAAGGGATTTTATAAGTATATAACATCTATGCAAGAGAAGGAAATCTTGAAATGAAACCCTATACCAACACGTCTGACCAGCATGGTATATTACCTAAATCTGCCTTCCATTGTGGAGGAGACTCAAGTTCAACAGTCAGACTTATATGAGTTGAAGCGAAGTACCCTAAGGTTGACGCTGTCTCTTAACTAGAAAAAAAAAGTATAGTATCTAAAAATAAACTTTGTCTTTAACAAGTTACAAGGCCTTTCTAATTTTCAGTATCGATTAGCCGACGTAAACCTCCTCAAGGTAGCAAAATCGTCCGACATCTCTGAGGGGGGACGTCGTGAGAGGAGGGTACCCCGCGATCGGGGTATTCCGTCGGGCCGACCACTGAAAACAAGTTACTCTGCACCGGTGGTAGGCCCAACGACGAAGGCGACGTTCCACGAGTGGGTTACGGGGCCCTCTGTCGCCCTGGACAGAATCGGGCGGCGGGTGTGCTGACCGTAGCCACCACACCACACAAAAAGCTGGCAAAGTCGTATGATTGGCAGATGAGTTGGCGATTGTGATTGATATTATAAGTTTTCCAGGAAATTTATAGTGCCCATTCTCTCTGTGATCATTTAACAGGTTTTTAAAACTCGCCCAAGAATTAATAGTGCTAATTTGATATTGTATTCTAAATCCTTCAGCGGTGAGCTGTTAATCTTATATCTTTGCAGTTCTGTGAGCAATTCTTGTATATATATACCTATATATATTCAGGGTCTCGGAATCGGCACCAACGATTTTGATGAAACTTGGCATACTAGAAGTTACGAGGCCAAAAAATCGATCTAGCTAGGTTTTATTTATAGAAAATGTTGTTTTGTCGGTGTTTTTAGCAAAACAATACAATGACATTAAATTTTAAAAGAATATGAATTCAAATTTCGCCGTCAACGTCACGAGTTACAATAGCTCAGTTGGGAAGTTGTCCAGTTTCCTTTTTGTTTTGTTTTGACATTCAAACAGCGTCGGATCAAATCTCGGTGTTATTATTATTCTCTTTTTGTATTTTTTTTATATTTTTTTTCATAATTTAATTTTTATTTTTTATTAATATATATCTAAATAAATACAACAAAAATATGCCGAGCGAAGCTCGGTCAACCAGATATTATTCTTTTAAAGGCACTGACAGTCCTTTACAAACATAATTAACGGACATTAATTACGAGTACATTTGTACACAGAACATTAAATTTGTGGATCGCACAAAGTGCTGTCCTACAAGGGATTTGAACCTACGACATTGACACGGTAGGTCGGTATCTTAACCACTCTGTGCAGTTAAAAGTTAATGTTAATTTATTGAGTTTCAAATACATTGCCTCTATTGAAGTAAAATAAACGTAACCATTTACATTTTTTATACAACACATTTCACTAAGAAAATAATTCTTGTATTGTGGAAGACTTGAGCAACATAATTAATGGGTTTTCTAGTTGACTGTTTATAAAAGTTACATCAAATTATTTCACTATAGAAACGTGGGTCACAAGAAATGCAAAATTACAAATGCGAAAGTAAGTTTGTTTGTTATACTTTCACGCTTAATTCTAGTAGGTTTACCACCGATTTTAAAGATTCTTTCACCAATGGAAAGTTACATTATCAGGAAGTGGCATGCTTATTAATATTATAAATGCGAAAGTGAGATTGTTGTTTGTTACGCTTTCACGCTTAAACCACTGAACCGATTTAAAAAAATATTTAACCAATGGAAAACTATAATAACATAGACTATATTTAATACCGTTATTCCCACGGGAACAGGAACCATGCGGGTAAGGCGATTGTAACCCAAGCGAAGCGAGGGCGGGTTGCTAGTAGGCTATATTTTATCAATGCACGCCCACGGAAACGGTAACTAGGCGGGTGAAACTACGAAAATTTGCTAGTAACACTATAATTATAACTTAATTAACTGTAATTAAAAAATTGGTGTTGTGTTTCTAGGGTGTCTGGGTAGCTTACTATTTTTGGCAGTCTATAAGTCTAACAACACTGCTCAACCATACGTAGTATGATTTGTGAACTTAGAACTTTAAAAAAAAACAGGAATTAAAATTTGAACGTAAAGTTTATTGAACCTTTATTTTGGACCATAAAATAAAATAAATTCAGAGCATTCTCTCTAAAAACTACTTTTTATATCATAGTGATATTTTAAGAGTCGCAAGATATGTTGGATGCAACTAACTCAAGTCAATTCTGATTGGCATTATTGTAAGTGGCGTCTCTACGTCCAACAGTGCACGTCTACGAGCTTATGGATGGTTGGAAGGAGCATAATTTTTTCTTGAGATTGTAACTATTTCCGCGTGGTGACGAAGTAACAATACATTACATCACCCCTTCTCTTATCCATGGCATCGTAAAAGATGATATACATATATAATTATAATAATTATATATATATATATATATATATATATAACATCTAGGAAAGAGAGGGAAAAAATGAAATACAACACATGTTCACTGTGCACGTCAATTTCCATCTTATTGTGGAGGAGGCTCGAGTTAAACAGTGATACGTGTATGAGCTGAAATGTTGATGAATGATGAAACCATAGGCTTTATGAGAGTATGATCTTTCTAAAAAATTAATCCTTCGCGTTATCATACGTTTCTAGAAAAAACGACACTAATAATAGAAAGAAGGTACTTACTTGTGCGAGCGCAGGTATTGGCACCTGCGTCGCCCTACTTATACACCACGGTTTGCCCACCAATGGTAGTATCCCCACTAGTAGGTGCCTTAGCGTACTCTGCTATAACACCTTTGTGACCTTGCAATGGTAAGGGAACTTTTCAAACTAGTTAAAAATTCTATACCAATAAAGATTAGCATGCATATTTGAAGGTGGTGAAATATGAATTCAGATTTGTATATGTTTTTATGTTTTTTGGGCATAACTCTGTTGTATAATACAATTCCGTGTGGTGTCGGAGTAAGAATACAATTCACCACCTCCTATCTTACCCGTGGGTGATCGTACGAGACGACTAAGGGATATAAAACGCATATAACATCTATGCGAGAGAAGGAAAACTTGAAATAAAACCCTATATCAACACGTCTGACCAGCGTGGTATAGTAGGTCAATTACCCTTCCATTATGGAGGAGGCCCGAGCCCAACAGTGGGACATATATGGGCTGAGATGATGATGAGATGATGATAATACAATTACGGAATACTCCCCAATTAGTAACGGAATAAGGATGCAATTGTAAATAAAACTACTTTACGGATTTTATCGCGGACGAGTCTGCCCTGCACTCCCAAAGGTTGTGATGAACTGTTTGTTTAGAATCGCAGTTAGATGTGGAATGTATGTAATTTTTGTTATTGGTCATCATGAATACTGTAAAGTGTTCTAAACGTCGGGCAATCATAAATCAAATACAAATGCAATAAAATCCGTAGTTTGATTTAGGTACAATGTGTATTAGGTACCTACTCGCGTAGACATCAGAAATCATTAAGAATGCAATTATCACTGCCGTTTACTTACTCGTGGAAGTCGTAAAAATTTACTAAAGGAGAGTGGGCAGTTTCTCTCCCCTGGGAAACTTATGACTGATACTAAAACGTAAACTCTCGTCTATCTCGCCTATGGCCAGTTTACAACCTGTCATAGGTTGAATGATGATGACAATATGAACTTGCAATTTTTTTTTTTGAACTTGTTATTTAAATTGATGCTATTGAAATTTCGGAAAGATCTGATGCAGCTGATTGTTATTAAAAAAAACTCTTAACTGTGTGTCATATACACACATCTTGAATAGTATGAAATCTTTATGAATCTTTATGACACACTCAAGAAAGAGGGGAAAATAAAATGTATATTTATGATTCATTCATTAGCGTATATAATAAAAAATGATGATACCAATTCTTTACTTTTTGGCAAATATTTGACCATCCAGCGAGGTATAGTAGGTCAATTTTCCTCCTATTCTAGAGGAGGTTCGAGCCTAATAGTGGGACGGATATGAGCTGAAATGAAATATTTGACTGTTTGATTTTACGCTACAGTCAATATCTGTTTAATTTTTTTTTAAATTAAACTCTCTGCATCTTAGCTTACAAGTGATTATGAATTAGAAAGGACTATAAAGTTAATTTCATAAGTCAATCCAGTCACGTGTGCCAACCTAAAATGCGGCCAGTCTTTCGCCGTAGCCTCGGGGCTCAATATAACCGTTTGCGAGTTCCAACGGATATTGAAGAACATGTACCATAAAATTGATATATGGTACATTAAATATAAAATATAAGGCTTGTTTATTTGTTTTGTGTTTGAAAAAAAATAATATACTTTTTTCTATATATACGTCAACCGAATGACGATAGTTTTGTAATTCGTGTACATCTCATTCCTGGGCTCGCGCCTCTTCCACAGTAGGATGGAAAATGATCTACTTTACCACGCTGGTCAGACGTCATTTCATGCCTAGATGTTATATTAATAAAGAAAGGTTTGGTGAATGATATTCCTTTTATCATCATCATCTTAGCCCATTTACATCCCACTGCTGGGCTCGGGCCGCCTCCACTGTGGGAGGGAAATTCTAGTCAGACGTTTTGCATAAGATTTTGTTTCGAGTTCTGCCTCTCTTGTATATTCCTTTATTCAAATTATAATTTTCATTGTCATACGGGAGAAGAGGTGAAGGTAAATTTTATGTATAAATATATCCATTAGCCAGTTAACTTGAAGAATATTATGTCCAATAATGGATGTTGGACATAATCCGCTTTACGTTAGGTAAATAGTACCATAATTTTCATGCTTGATAGGTGGATTTAAGCTGCTGTTATGAATTTTTGCTTAAAAGAACTGCCCACTACCCTCATCCTTGCCTTAGCCGTGTTTTACAACTTCCAAAATAATAATATGTATCACAGTTTAGTTTAGACTTAACTGGTAAAGCGGTTAAAACGGCTTATTAATAGATGTCAATAGATGGATTGAAATGAAAACCCACAATTGCTAATATTTCTCACCTGTAAAATATATTTTATTTTTTTGTATAATATAATACCTAGTAAGAATACAATTCACCACCCTCTCTCTTACCCGTGGGTATCGTAAAAGATGACTAAGGGATATAATATGTATATATTATCTATGCCAGAGAAGGAAAACTCGAAACCAAATCCAATGCTAATACGTTTAACCAACGAAATACATATTTATTAACACATTTTACATTAAAATTGCAAAATATCTCTGTTCATCGTCATCATCATCATCATCATTCAGCTTATCGCCATCCACTGCTGGACGTAGGCCTTCCTATTTCGCAAAAGAATGCGATCCTGTGCCGCCTGCCTATTCTGCTCGTCATATAAGAGAATAATGCCGTAATCGCCACGATTGGCAGCCTGACTGGCGATTGCAGTAAAATTTTATACGATTCCCAGACCAAAGCTGCTGCCCACTCTCCTGGTGAACCCTTAGCCAATTCTTACAACTTCCGGGAACAAGCAAGGGGTGCCACACAAAGGGTGACAATTGTATTCCTATCCTGCCACCTAACGGAGAAGTTTTCTCCTTTAGTTTAGGAATTTTATTAATTACAGTACTAAAGGTGACAATGACCGCTTTGATGAACTCATTCAGGCTGGTTTACGTAATAAAGTAACGTCACTACTTCTCAATTAGTTTTATACTTGATACAATCTTAATAATGATTTCTATATAACTTTTGACAGTTCTCTACAGCCACGAGCCGGTCCGTCAGGGGTAGTACCACTACTTCCCGCGGCTGTCGAATCGACGTCTGAGTAGTAGCAATTTGTTAAAGCGCTTCATTCGATGAGCGAGAGAGCTGGAAGCCCAACTTTCTGAGGGTGTTTGAATATGGTGGCTTTAATATCACCGATTAATATCACCGACCAATCCGTGTGGTGACGGAGTAAAAATACAATTCACCACCCCCTATCTTACCCGTGGGTGATCGTACGAGACGACTAAGGGATAAAAAACGCATATAACATCTATGCGAGAGAAGGAAAACTCGAAATAAAACCCTATACCAACACGTCTGACCAGCGTGGTATAGTAGGTCAATTTCCCTTCCATTATGAAGGAGGCCCGAGCCCAACAGTGGGACGTATATGGGCTGAGATGATGATGATGATGAATATCACCGAACCTCATTGCACGCATTTGCACACCCTTCAATTTCTTCGCGGTAGGCAGCGGCTTAGCTGTGCCCCTGATATTGCAAAGGTCTTTGAGCGGCAGCAACACTTACCATCAGATGTATTGTTTGCTGCATACAACTGCGTATGCTGACGGAGTAAGAATACAATTCGCCACCGCCTCTCTTGCCCATGGGTGTCGTAAAAGACGACTAAGGGATGCATAAATTCAAATTCAAATTCAAATACTTTATTATGCATAAACCCCGCGGGGGCACTTACATATGGTCACTTTTTTACATTTTTACCTTACACTACTACCGGATCGGAACGCGACCGTACTGAGAAGATCCGGCAAGAAACTCAGTGGACTTGTCTTCTTTTTTATTCATTTACTATTTTTTTATAATAAGATAATATACAACAACATGTCTATTAATAGCTCCAGTGTGATGCCTTTCGAGAATATATACGAGAATATATATATACATATAATATCTTATTAAAGAAAGGAAACTCGATATAAAACTATGTCAATACACCTGTCCAGCGTGGTTCCAGGAGGTTAATTTCCCTCCACTTGTGGAGGAGAATCGAGCCAACAGTGGGACGTATATCAGCTGAAATGACGATAATGATACAACTGACAATAGGAAAATGTAACTTTTTTATTTTTATAATTTTGTTATTGCAAATAATTTTCTATTGCAATTAAGTTCGATTTATAAGCCTGAATTCAATACACCAAATAAAAGCTTGATACGTTTTTGTCAATTATTATTGACTAGCAACCCGCCCTCGCTTCACTTCGGTTTCAGTCGCTTTACCCGCGGCGTAGTTCCCGTTCCTGTGGGAATACCGGAATAAAACATAGCCTATGTTACTCCCTGATATTATAGCTTTCCATTGGTGAAAGAATTTTTGAAATCGGTTCGGTGGTTTAAGCGTGAAAGCGTTACAAACAAACAAACATCCTTACTTTCGCATTTATAATATTAGTATGGATGATTGAAATCTAGGTTGGAGAATTAAGGTTGATTTTGCCATTACAGAAAAAGAAAATTGCAAAGCTTTTAAAAAACTTATTTGAAATTTTTAAATCGGATTTAATGATACCAAAAAATGTTAAATTTTGAATTGCATTTCAAAATCAATAAATAAATTATTTTTGTACAAAATATTAGTTTTAATGAATCGCTAATAAGAAAAAATCTTTTTTTTATTGTAGACTAGCAACCCGCCCTCGCTTCGATTCGGTTTCAGTCGTCTTTCCTGAATAGTGCCTGTTCCCGTGGGAATACCGGGATAAAATATAGCCTAGTTTACGCCCTGATATTATAGCTTTCCATTGGTGAAAGAATTTTTGAAATCGGTCCAGCCGTTTTGAAGATTACCCGGAACAAACAGACAGACAAAAAAAAATATAAAGTGTATTTTAGGCATATGGATAGGGCAAATAACCGTGTCAGCATGAAAAAAGCCTAGGTATTATTTTGACATTACAAACAGAAACTCCAATTTTATTTATTGGTATAGATGGTGGCAAATGAGCAAACAGTACACCTGTTGGTAGCTGTTCTACCACTCATGGACCTTTCTAAGGCCTCTGCCTACCGTGAATAAAGTGATGGGAGTGTGAATGCGTGCAATGAGGTTCGGTGGTACTAAAGGCAACACTAAAACACACCACACAAAAATACCCTCACAAAGTTGGGTTATCGGCTGTCTCGTTCACCGAACGAAGTGCAGTTGCTACTACTCCACAACTACTGCACAAATTGCTACTACTCGAACGTCGACTTACTGCGAGAGTGTGGTATTACCCCGGACGGACCCGCCCGCGGCTGTAGATAGATAACTATAAACAGTGTGGTCTTACCATTAATCAGCTCGGTATGTAGTTTAATATGTAGTTTATACTAATATTATAAATGCGAAAGTGGGGATCATCATCATCTTGCTCTTATCCCAATTACTTGGGGTCGACGCAATATGTCATCTGTTTTGACATATTGCAAAAAGTTTCGGCAATGACTTTTATGACCGGCCTGACGTCAACCCTCTTTGGGAATGTAATCGTTGACCCAAATGGTACCAGATGGAGTTGGTCCGGGTCAATCTAGGGCTCTTAGTCGTCTTTTACGACACCCACGAGCAAAGCAAGGGTTGGTAGTATTCGAAGCCGCTACCACACAGCAGAAATGCGAAAGTAGGGATGTTTGTTTGTTTGTAACGCTTTCACGCTTAAACCACTGAACCGATTTCAAAAATTCTTTCACCAATGGAAAGCTATAATATCAGGGATTAACATAGGCTATATTTTATCTCGGTATTTCCACAGGAACGGGAACTACGCCGCAGGTAAAGCGACTGAAATCGAAGCGAAGCGAGGGCGGGTTGCTAGTATTATATGTATTTGTAAAGGGCTAATATAGTAGTTTGTTCGGTAATCGAAAGAGCTGGAAGTCCAAGTTTCTGAGGATTTTTGCATATGGTGGCTTTAGTATCATTGAACCTCAGTGTAGGCATTCACACTCCCTTCACTTCTCTTCTTCTTTTGATATTGTTAGTATAGAAGAGAATTTCAAAACATTCGGGATGATCATGGAATTATTATCAATGGTCCACTCAAAAGCGGCGGGGAACACAGTGGATTACAGGCACGCCGAACTTTCATTGCTGCGGAAAAAATAGACATAGGTGTAATACCAAACCATAACCTACCAAAAAAAAGAACAAAGTAAAAGAGAAAAGCAATACTCCTCTAAAGGGTAAAGATAAAATAAAATTTTCTACTTCTTTTTTATAGATAAGTAAGTTGGGCACGAACCCCTTTCATAATAGACTTCATTTAAAATTTTTCATCTCTTCCTTACATGCCATAGATATAATATATATATATATATATATATATATATATCCACAGGATAAAGAGGTTCGTCGTCGTTGTTTTAGTTCATACAAGTCCCACTTTTAGGCTCGAGCCTTCTCCCCAATAGGAGAGAAATTTACTTATTACACTATACTGATGAAACAATTTTTTTTTATTATTATTAAAAGACAACGCCTAGGGAAGGCCTAAGGAAATAATCCTTGTATTGCGGAGGACTTTACAAACTTATAATTATTGGTATACATATAACTATTGGTATAGGGTATATTTCGAGACTGCCTTCTCCTGCACAGATGTTAAACGCCTATTACATCCTTTAGTCGTCTTTTAAGACATCCACGTTCACGGTAGGGAATGGTGAATTGTATTCGTACTCGTCAAAACAAGGATAAAATAATAATTAATAAAAAAATATAACTCGAAGCTATTTAATGAACCGAAAATAAATAGTGTCTACGATGGAAATGTTTAAGAGACGACAGGGCCAATTGTTCATGGTCCTAAATAAACATTGTTAGGCATTAAGTTTACTTTGACATTTCCTGATCATTGAATTTCTAACTTGTACACAACGGTCGAGCTACTTTGTAACAATATTCTTCCTTTGCGTTATAAATTATATCTTTATTGAATTATACATGAGTTAATTCATCCATCTGGACATAAGGTCTTTTTTTTTATTTCTCTTGGTGGCAAACAAGCAAATAGCAAACTTGATGGTAAATGATAATGCCGCATAGACTTCGACGAACTTACCACTGACGACAAGTCACCCTGCTCCGGTGGTCGGCCCAACGACGAAGGCGGCGTGGGTACGGGTAGGTTATGGGCGTGCGCGTCCTTTCGTCGCCCCGGACGGAATGGACCGCGTGTGCGCTTACCATAGAAAAAAATTACTTAGACGAACTTAGACTTTTGTTTACTGTGAAGAAAAGGAAGGGAATACGAATGCGTGCAAAAAGGTTCGGTGATACTAAAAGCATCAAAACCGAGATTGAGCTACCGACTCTCTCGCTCACTGAACGAGTGCAGTAACGAATTGCTACTACTCAAACGTCGGTCTTTTGCGAGGGTGTAGTATTACCCAGCCAGCGGCTGTAGACACAAAACTGTCGACAGTGTGTTTCTAACATATATTATTTGCAGTACAAAGATGACTATATTATTATGATGTACACTGCATGATTATCGCGTGGGATATAATTTACCACACTCATGTTTGCCCATGGGTGTCGTAAAAGACGACAAAGGGATATAATATGCATATAACATCTGTGCAAGAGAAGGAAAACTCTAAATGAAACTCGATATCGAAATACCCATCTGACCAGCGTGATATAGTTGGTCAATTTCCCTCCCATTTTGGAGGAGGCTCAAGCCCAACAGTGGGACGTATGTGAGCTGTAATAATGACACTGCGGCATTTACCAATAAATATTTTTTTGTCGCATTTAATAATTTTGTGGGCAGTGTAATATACATTTATATTATTAAAATTTGAAGATAATAATGACTATCAGTTTGGCTAGGAATATAATAAGAACGCTTTTAATTATATGAAGAGCAACTAAAACATTTTCTATGTGGTTACGGAGTAAGAATAAAATTCACCACCCCCCTTGCCCGTGGGTGTTGTTAAAGATGTCTAAGGATTTAATATGCATATAATATCTATGGAAAAGAAGGAAAGCTTGAAACAAAACTATATACCATCGCGTTTGATCAGCGTGATATAGGTATTTTTCCTTTTCCATTTCCCTCCCATAGTGGAGGAGGCCCGAGGATTACATTTCCATTGAAAGATTTTTATGCATATACATCAAACAGCTCGCGCCTCCAAACTCGTTTGTTTAACTTAACTCATTATCATTATCATCATTGCACCCCACATACGTCCCACTGTTGGGCTCGGCCCCCTCCACAATGGGAGAGAATTAGACCTACTATACTATGCTGGTCAGACATATTGGTATAAGGTTTCATTTCGAGTTATCCTTCTCTTGCGCAGATGTTATGTGCATATTATATCCCTTAATCATCTTATACGACATCCACGGGCAAGAGAGGGAGTGGTGAATTGTATTCTGTATTGTATTTGGATGCGAATAACTTCTTGTAAATCATTACGAGTGCTAGTGGTGAGCGCAGGGGGTTATCAACCCAAAACAGTTAAGCAACGGGGCGCAAGGAGATCCCCTATGAAGTATGAAACTCAGTTTAGGGCATTGTTGAGAGCTATATGGAAGTTCCCAAGTGAATTTCATTGATTATTATACGGCACGGTTTCAAACGTTAGTACGCAGTACATAAGTAAAATAACAAAAACGGCTCCATTCATGACTAAGTAAAAATTTAAAATATTTTAGGCATTAACATGTAAAGAGTTCCAAGGTGGCCTATTTTATTATGCCTCCGTCTGTCAAGAGTCTGTGTTTCTTGTGCTGTAATGGTTAGATAGGCGGCTAAAATACAAAATATGTATGTAATTGTTGTTAAACAATAGAAATTAGAAGAAATGAAAGGGTACCCGCACAAAAGCCTTTTGTTTTCAGCTTTTTAGGGTCCCGTATCCAAAGGGTAAAAACGGGACCCTATTACTAAAACTTCGCTGTCTATCCGTCCATCTCTCTGTCACCAGGCTGTATCTCGAGGACCGTGATAGTTAGACAGCTGAAATTTTTACAAATTATGTAGTTGTACAAAAAATAATAACAAAAAAATAAAATAAATATTTACGGGGGCCTTCCATACAATAAAAGTGATTTTTGTCAATGGTACGGAACCCTTCGTACGCGAGTCCGACTCGCAATTGGCAGATTTTCTTTTTTCATCTGATTTCGAGGAAGCGCATTATAATAAAACATCATCCCAATATCCTGACGGGTTGTGTATAATCAATCAGCACGCGTTACTTTCCCCTGAGCACCGTATAAAGCGGTCGATTGTTCTGTTAAAGTCAGTCCAACCTTTTCGCAAATTGTTCACAATTTTATTGCTTTTATTTTGCAGAACCATAATTATTTTTCTGGTCCAAAAATTGTTATCATCCATTGAAAGGGGAAAAACTCAGAGTATGCTTTGGTAACATTCGTAGCTGCGGATTGTTACGCTTGAGTAGTTTATTAGCAAAAAATAGTTATAAATAGACGGGTTCGAATCAGTACAGGGCATGCCATGACACACTTCAACTAATTAGTGGTTGGAGGAGTTTCCTATACTAGGAATTTCCAAAATATCTTCTATCCAACGTTCTCGATACATCCTTCTTTGATGGGGAGGACAATAAAATTACACGCGCTCTATGTAGAGCGTACACGGCTCGCGAGGCCATCACACGGTTCTGACCTCACCGTTGTGGTGCGAAACCGCATCGCGAAAGTCATTAATACCGTGGACACGTGCACTTTGCCTCCAGCGACGCCCCAAGCCGGAGTCCTCTCCCCACAAGGAGAGCCATTGGGCGATAATATAACAATGTATTTAATTAAAAACTATAATTTCGGCAATCAATTTCAATATTGAATTCTTCTAATAAAAAGGTAGTTCTCTAATGGATTTCATCGCATATAAATTTAAAAGAAAATGAGGAGGTAGATCTACTAGCCAAACAAGCCTTACAAGGAGGTATATCCCCTAAATGTGCTACCACTCTCCACGGATATCGTTAAATTAGTTCAGCTGCAATGTAAGGAAGCGTGGCAGGAATATTTTGATGAGAGTTCACGCGAGAAGGGAATTTGGTACCGAATTATCCAACCACAAATATCATCACACCCTTGGATAGATAATATAAAGGTCAATAGAGAATATCTAAAGACAGTTCTTAGATTATGCTCGGGACACATTCCATCAAATAAGTTCGCATTTCTGATGAAAAAAACCCTATCTCCAAACTGTAGTGACTGAGGAACTATTGAGGATGTTCAGCATGTTTTGATGGAATGTGTTCGACATTAAAGTTTTAGGTAGTCATGCATCGCAATGATTAGATCCATAGATATTTATAAACTCATTTGCAAAAAAAACGGGCGGTTTTGATTTTCATTCATATTTAAAAAGATACAATACCAAAAAGGTTTCAATCGTTTGTACACGTTACTGGCCGGTTTTAAAAATGCTGTGGTATTTTAAAAAGTACGTTCTAAATTCAATTTTTCATTTGATGTTCATTTTTACAGAAAACCCCTTTTTATCCTACATTTTTGGCGCGAAGTTCCAGAAGTTAACATCGACTTTCATAACTTTTATTCAATTTTTATCGATTAATTTCATATCCTTGACTGTCAAAGCTTTATTTAATGCTGTTTGGTTGTATCAAAAATGGTAGATAAAGTGGTAAAAGCTACCAAAATTATCGCGCTGCTTGAAGAGGGTTGCAGCCAATGTTTCGTGGCTAGGAGGCTAAATGTTAGTCGCTCGACAGTCCAAAGGACCTGGCAGCGATATCAGGAGACTGGTTCCGTCGAGAGAAGGCCTGGTTCTGGAAGAAAACCATGTACCCAACCACGGGATGATCGTTTTCTTGTGAGTCGCGCATTGAGAAATCGCAAATCTTCGTATGTGGATCTTAAGAACAACCTCCAAGAAGTAAGAAATGTGCATATTAGTCTATGGACGGTCAGGAGGAGGCTTCTCGCTGCCAATATACGCAGTCACCGCCCGGCCCGCGGCCCCAAATTACTCCGTGAGCACAGAGTTCACAGGCTTAGGTTCGCTAGAAATTGTGAATCATGGACTCAAGACGATTGGAATAGGGTTTTGTTCTCTGATGAAGCCAGGATATCTCTGTTCGGTGAAGATCGACGTCGGCGAGTGCTAAGAAGACAAGGAGAACGCTTTGCAGAGGCATGTTTCGAAGAAATCACACCTTATGGTGGGGGCTCTGTTATGTTTTGGGCAGGAATAAATTCAATGGATCGTACAGAGTTAGTCTTCATTGAAAACGGCTCACTGACTGGGCATCGATACATAACGGAAGTTCTAATTTCTCATGCACAACCCGCATTGGCCGCTCTAGGTGAAGACTCGATTTTTATGGACGACAATGCTCGCGCCCACCGATCCCGCGATGTTAATGCGTATGTGCAAGAGGTCGGCATTCGTCGTTTGGATTGGCCAGCTCGAAGTCCCGACCTCAATCCCATAGAGCATGTCTGGGACGTTCTGAAACGGCGTGTGAGATCAGTACACCCGGCTCCGCAGACCATCAGAGAGCTGAAGAATGTGATTACTGCGGAGTGGGAACGTATTCCGCAAGCAAGTATCCGGGATATACTCGCTAGCATGCCCAGACGAATTCAAGCTGTGATTTTAGCTAGAGGGGGTCACACTCGATACTAAACATTTATCTGCTTTTACTTTATTAAAGAAAAACAAACAAAAAAACTTTTTTATTTTTACTTCATGAGCATATGCACTACTAGCGAATATACACTACTAGCGAGGTTTAGCATTATTTCCCATAAATTGTATCTAAATTTTATGAAATACTGATGAAAACGATTATTTTCTTATTAATTTAGCAAATTGTGTGGATAAAACTACCTATAATTATCAAACAAAGAAATATTAACATTTGAAATGGTTCATTGCTTAGGTGCCCGTTTTTTTTGCAAATGAGTTTATTATATAGATATTGGCCTTCTTAACAGTATATTAGCGGATCCTACAGCTGAAAATATTAGTTAGATTAGCAGAGTTAGGATTAAAATAGTGATAAGTAGATTTATTGTATATGTATTTTTTGAAGTGAAACTTCTTTATCGGTGTTGGAAAAAAATTTACCGTCACTTTTTTCGATTACGCGTCACATTTTTTCGTTACGCGCCATCTTTTTCTCGTCCCCACCACGGTCGATTTGAATAAAAAGTACTTTCTCCAGTGGAGTAGGGATAGCATGTCGTTTAAGCGGACATAAAGTGATAAAGGTATAAAGGGATAAAGGTATAAAAGGATAAAGGAATAAAGGGATAAAGTGATAAAGTGATAAAGGCTTAAAGGGATAAAGGGATAAAGTGATAAAGGAATAAAGGGATAAGGGTATAAGGGGATAAAGGGACAAAGAGACAAAGGAACAACGGGACAAAGGAACAAAGGGACAAAAGATAAAGAAGTTTCACTTCTGCTATGCGTACTTTGTACACACGTTCATTTTATTTTGTTGTTCCTATAAGACGATATGGTCGCTGTGCGACAAAGTCCGTAAAATAAACTAAAAAAAAGTAATAATTTCGGCACTAGTAATTCTTCTTCAATTATATTTATCTAACAATATGAATAACGCAAGATATTTAATTGAGTCAGATGCTACGTCAACATTATTTCAATGTGTGACTGTGCGTAAATTTACAGATGTTATCTTCTTGCTAATGAGATGTTTAAAATGTTAAAATGTGTGTTAATGTTTTAAAATAAAAAAAAATACTTCCATGAAGATCATCATCATGTCGTCCATATGTCCTACTGCTGGGCTCGAGCCTCCTCGACAATGGGAGGGAACTTGACCTACTTACTTTACTTGGCTTGGTATAGAGTTTAATTTCGAGCTATTATATGAATATTATTTTAGTAAACTGTATTCTTACTCTGTCATTACATGGAATAAATATATAATAACATAAAATTTGTTTCCGTGCTGTGTGGTAGCGGCTTCGAATACTACCAACCCTTGCTTTGCTCGTGGGTGTCGTAAAAGACGACTAAGAGTCCTAGATTGACCCGGACCAACTCCATCTATCCATATAACCTGTTCCATCCTGTATACATTGTAGGGTATTATCTATAGACTACAAAGAAAATAGAAGGTAAATGTTAAAGAAAATAAATAACTTACCAGTCATGGTAAGACTTGAACTTGCTTCAACAGCTTGCACTGTACTGTCAATTAATATATAAAAATTGTTTAATAACATTACGTAATAGCTATGAATGAACGTTTATCGTGTATTCCCTTTGTCCCAATACATAACCCACCTTTAATTTCATACAAATTCAGGACAGAAAGAACGTTTTTTTTTTTTTTTTATTGCAAACGGTGGCAAACGAGCAAACAGTACACCTGATGGTAAGTGTTGCTGCCGCTCATGGACCTTTACAAGGCCGTTGCCTACCGCGAAGAAAGCGAAGGGAGTGTGAATGCGTGCATTGAGGCTCGGTGATACCAAGGACACCACCAAAACCCTCCACACGCAATCACCCTCCACACGCAATCACCCTCAGAAAGTTGGGCTTCCGGCTCTCTCGCTCACCGAACGAAGCGCAGTAACAAATTGCTACTACTCAGACGTCGATTTTCTGCAAGAGCGTGGTACTGCTCCGGACGGACCGGCCCGCGGCTGTAGACAGATAACTGTCGACAATGTGGTCCTACTTTAATTTATTTTCATATTATTAATTATCTATACTAGTATTATAAAGAGGAAAGATTTGCTTGTTTGTTTGTATTGAATAGGCTCCAAAACTACTGGACCGATTTCAAAAATTCTTTCACTAATGGAAAGCTATAATATCAGGGAGTAACATAGGCTATATTTTATCCCGTTATTCCTACGGGTTTGGGAAGTACGCGGGTAAAACCGACTGAAACCGAAGCGAGGGTGGGTTGCTAGTCAAACATATAGGTATAAGGCTAACGATGAGAAATTTTGGATATAGGTTTTATTAAGTCGATATGCGTAAATTTCTGTGTGGTGACGGAGTAAGAATACAATTACCTGCCTCGACTGGGGATGTTGTAAATGACGAGTAAGGAATATAATATGCAATGCAATATATGGAAACTCAAAATGAAACTCTATCAACACATCTGGCCAAAATGGTGTATTGAGTTAATACCTTTCCCATTCTGGAGGGTTGGAAGCTCAAACCCAGCACTGGGCTATTCATGAGCTGTGATTATGATGAATGCCAAAATCGTCATATACACCCACTGTTTTGGTAGTCTCTCAGCAAGCTTTTACGATTGCTACGGTAGAGTTAAAGTGAATACAATATTCCTACAAATGGTCACGATATGTAAAGTGTACTCAATTGGACTTTTTCTCCATAAATGATCTCTTGGTAGCGACTGACGTTTCAGTTTATGTTGAATTAGGTGAAATCTGTTTTAGAAATGGGTAATAAATAACAAAATTCTCCGTAGAATATAGAGTTAATTACATGATTCCAGGATGTTAGCTCTCTGATTATTCCATCAACGATAAAGGCGTATATGATTGACTGGATTATATAATTGACTAGCGAACACGTACTAAGCTTCGGTAACGTTAATGAGGATTTTGTGAAATCCATTCCAAGGACCGTAATTTTTTGAGAGAAGAGGAGGAGAAATAAATAGCCCATTACCTCATCATGCAAAATTTCATAGTTATTTAATCATTCTAGTGTGATTAATATGCATTTTTTTTTATTGTCCTACGGTCAGCTCACCCGCCGCCCGGCTCCATCTGGGCCGACAGAGAGGGGGCACAGGGCCCCGTAACCCACCCTATAGCACGTCGCCTTCGTCGGTGGGCCGACCATCGGTGCAGAGTTCCTTGACTTCAGTGGTCGGCCCAACGGAATACCTCGAGGGTGCACTGTCCAACGTCCCATTCCCTGGACTCCAACCGCTGTCGCGAGGCGACGCTGGTCTCCACGGGTTCCGGACTAAATCCCCAGTGCGGTCACCCGCAGCCTCTGCTAGGGCGGCATCAGACGCAGGTACGCGCCTGCGCCGCCCCAGTCGCCGGCAGGGGACTATGTCCTCGTGGAGGCGTTCCTCACGCACACGGACCGCCGCCTCCTTCAGCGAGATGACAGCCTCGCAGAAGGCGGCGACGGTGGATTAATACGCATTTAATAATCTTTCGCAATTATTATCATAGTAATATAAAATTATATCGGCCAATGACCTACCCATGTAGTGGAATGGTTCCAGAATTAAGAATACTATTCACCACCCCTTATCATGCCCTTGAGTATCGTAAAAGACGACTAAACAAAGGAGACCTTCTTCAAAGAATATACATATTATGCGCAGTTTCCTCCACATTGGACCACGATAGCCCAAAGAAATAGGACTATATAATTAATTGAATAAAATATAGCTATTAGTCTATTTTATAATAAAGTCTCAAAGGTCAAAAATACAGACGTTGAATTTTTGATGAAAGTTAACTAAGTTAAAAACAGGAAGGAAAATTAATTCAGCACTTTTTAAAAATAATATCTGACTAAATAACAGCTGTTAGTTAGGGAATGAGATTCAATTAATTTTCATAATTTTTAGGCATTAACTTAAATAAATTTGTCTTAAAAACTTTAAATTTGTAAAACTTATATGCAAGATTATTGTCACTGTTGTATTGATTACTGTTACCACATTTATAGAAAATCCACTACAAAAGCTTTAACAATTAGGCTAGTGTTGGCAGGTACGTATGATAACCAAATTATGATTCGTCATTATGAGGGACATTCAACAGACCATCTAATAAAAAATGTGTACATTTAGTTCCGCTTTAATACTTATTTCAGTTAATGAAATATGTTTCTAGAAGTCCAACTTAAAACGTACTTTCATGTATGATAAAAAAAGAAACAATAAATCTAAAAACCAAAAATTACCAAATAACCAACGCAAGCATAAGTATCTAGTGTAAAATATTAAAAAATGTCATCATCTCATCCCATAGCCCATCCCACTGCTGGCCTAGGGCCTCCTCCACAATGGAAGGGAAATTGATCTATACCACACGGGTCTGACGTGTAGGCATAAGGGTTTATGTCCACCCTCTCTCTTGCCCGAGGGTGCCGTAAAAGACGGCTAAGGGATATAATATGCATGTAATATCTATGCAAGAGAAAGAAAACTCGAAACAACATCCTATACCAACACGTCGGACCAGCATGGTACAGTAGGTTCCCTGCCTTAGTTAGGCAGCCCGAGCCCAACGTGACATAGGTATATAAGCCGAGATGATGATTATGTAACCTATAAAACTTAATTTAAGCGATATTATGCGAACGCAACTACGAGCAAAACTAGTACGTATATAACAATAAATTTATGTTATTTTTATCATGAAATATAAGCTGAAAAATTGTTCTTCTAATAACATCATAAAGTATATAAAGAAATGAATATTTATATGTTTGTTACACTCACTTGAAAACTACTCAACCAAATGGGCTAAGACACGTTATTAATATTAGCACCAGCTTGTTTTTACGTGTGGATGGAATAAATTAAAAAAGGCAAAATTATTCAGCATCATCGTCATCATTTCAGCTCATATATCTCCCGCTGTTGTGTCGCTCCTCCACAATAGGAGGGAAATTGACCTTACCATGCCGGTCGGACAGATTGGTATAGGGTTTCATTTCGAGCTTTCGTTCTTTTGCAATGAGCTTATATACTTATTACATCCCTTAGTCGTCTTTTATGACATGCACAGGTAAGATTGTGAGTGGTGATTTGTATTCTTACTCCGTCACCAAACGGTAATTAATAGCAATTTTTAATTAAATAAAGGTTCATCATTTCAGTTCAAATAAGTCCCGCTGGACTCGAGCATCCTTCATAATAGGAGAAATTGATCTACTATACCATGCTGGTCAGATGTGTTGGTATTGAGATTTATTTTAAGTTTTTTCTTTCCTTGCATAATATTTATACGACATCCTCGGGCAAGAGACAGAGTAGTCCATTTTATTCTTATTTCGTCACCACATGAAAAAAAGACATGCTGTATAGAGACATAAGGCATATTTATCCCTCTTTCTCCTGCTCAGGAAAACTTTATGTCATATGCCTTCAATTATTATGGTGGCCTATTCTACTTTGCTCCATCACTGAGTAATGTAATTTCATGTAAAAAGCCACGTAAAGCCCGATGAAGAAGCTAGTTGCTTATAAAATATGTCATGGACGTAGCCTATTTTGTTTTTTTACTCAAGCTTTGTATTTCTTGGCGTTGTCTAGATTTATGTTCTGTTCCCGATAATGTCTCAGCAAAATGGGAATACATAGTAGCTTTTACGTAAATATGGCTACAAGTAACGATGTATACTGCTAATATTTATATTAATATAAACCGACATTGTCTAAGTCATAAGCTTTTGTAGATTTATTTAAATCTTCTGCACAGAAATAAAGGTACACGGTGGACTTAATGCCTTAGGCATTTTCTACCAGTAGACCTAGGGTGGAGCAGAAATAAATTACGAAATATTAAAATATTAATTTTACCTTTTCTTTTTTTTTATAATGTAGATACATTGCCTGAGGACACTAAGGATTAGGACCGGTGTCGATGGCTTACCCATATGTCATAAAACCTGTGTGGTATAAGTTATGGGGTTGCGCGCTGTTCCTTCCATCGCCCCGAATGGATCAGGTGTGCTGTGCCCATAACGGGGATGGTGAATTGTATTCTTACTGTAGCTACAAAAATAAATATCACAGCAATAGAAATAAAAATTGAAATAATTCTGTGCCATCCTGTTTGCTTATAGTAGGCAAATTTTCCTCTAGAAATTGAAAAGGCGCATTCCCAGCAAATTTATACCTACTATATCGCCTAAGAAGAAGTTATCGACCTTTAAACAGATGCCAGAGAAGTTTATTAACGCCTGTATAGGTTTCATAGCATCTAATTAATACATTATTTTAATCATACAGTCCTTTAAACGAAATTTTCAATAACTTAAGATAACCTTTAATTTGTTTCAAAATTGCTTTAAGCTTATTGCTTTCACCAATTATAACACAAACACGCACGAATAGGGTGTGGTCTAGAACTATTTTAATTAAAATTTAAACTTAAATTTGATATTTGCACATATATATTTATAATAAAGAACATTCTGGAATATTTGCTTTATAAAGTTTGTATTATGCGATGTTATTAGGTCTATTATTATAGAATATCGAATTTATCAAAAGCTTTGATTAAATTATAGCACTATTTATTCGGACAACTTCAGAGGATCATCTAGTCTAATATTCTTCAGTGTCCGAAAACAAAGGTTTATAACCAGTATCTGTTACCAGCGATGATATACGGCACTGAAGCGTGGTTTCTAAATGTCGGCCTCGTGAAAAGTCTCAAAGTCGCTCAACGTGCCCTGGAGAGGGCTATGCTCGATATTTTGCCATCCGCGGATACCGCACGGTTGCGACGGAGGCAGCGTGCCTATTGGCCGGGACTCCCCCGTGGGACCTGGAGGCGGAAATGCTCGCCGAGTTGTATCGGCGGGTGTCGGGGGTGCGCGGGGAGGGCGGTGTGATCTCGTTAAGGGATCTCACCGCCTGGCGCGTCGACGCCCGCCGAGACGTCATTGCCCGTTGGGCAGTCCGGCTGGAGAGGCCTCGGTTCGGGGTGCGAACCGTGGAGGCCTTCCGGCCGGTGCTGATGCAGTGGTTGGAGAGGCGGCACGGGGTGCTCTCCTTCCGACTAGTACAGGTGTTGACGGGGCACGGGAGCTTCGCCAAATACCTGCACAGGGTCGTGAGGAGGGAGAGTACACCGTCCTGCCACCACTGCGATTGCGACGAGGACACGGCGCGCCACACGCTCGAGGCCTGCGCGGCTTGGGCAGTGCAGCACCGTGAACTCGTCGCAATCATCGGTGCCGACCTGACGCTGCCGGCCATCGCTAGGGCGATGGTCGACAGCGTCAGGAACTGGGACGCGGTCGCAGCCTTCTGCGAGACAGTGATCTCGCAGAAGGAGGCGGCGGATCGTCTGCGCGTGGAGCGCAGCCTCGATGAGGAGATCCGCCGCCGGCGACTGGGGCGGCGCAGGCGCAACTATCTGCGCCTCATGCCGCCCTAGCCGAGGCCGCGGGTGACGTGACCGGGGATTAGTCCGTCACCCGCCGAGAGGCCGACCGCGTGAGGAAAGACCGACGTCCTCCCCGAGGGGGGGACGTCGGTCGATGGGAGGGTACCCCGCGTAGGGGGTATTCCGTCGGGCCGACCACTGACGACAAGTAAACCTGCTCCGGTGGTCGGCCCAATGACGAAGGCGAGGTGGTTTTCGGGTGGGTTGCGGGAGTTGCGTGCTTAAGCCCCTCTGTCGCCCCGGACGGAGTGGTGCGGAGGCGCGCCGACCGCGACCCACCCAAAAAAAAAAAAAAAAAAAACGCTCGATATTTCTTTACGTGATAGAATCCGGAATACGCCAATCACTAGAGAAACGGGTGTAACCAACATATTCCGAAGAATTGCACTTTTTTTTTGGGGTGGGCTGCGGTCGGCGCGCTCCTCGCACCACTCCGTCCGGGGCGACAGAGGAGCGTAAGCACGCAACACCCGCAATTCACCCGAACACCACGTCGCCTTCGTCGTTGGGCTGACCTCCGGAGCAGGGTTACTTGTCATCAGTGGTCAGCCCGACGGAATACCCCCTGCTTGGGGTACCCTCTCATGAAGAATTGCACTTTGACTGTACATATGGCGTTTCGTTTTTCGCGGTTCGAATACCACGCAGGACCACACTTTGTGCGATCCACAAATTGATGTTCTGAGTCTGGATGTAATTTGTGTTAGGTAATTACATGTTTGTAATGTCTCTCGCAATACAAGAATTATTTCCTTAGTGCAGGGTATTGTGTTATAAAAAAATAGCACGTTATTATTACGGTATAGTAGCAGGAACCGTAATTGGACAATGGAGCGTAGACGAGCACCTAATAGGTGTACTGACGACATCTTTAAAGTCACAGGGTACCGTTGACAGCGAGTGGCACAGGACTATTCTGAGTGGCATTCTCATAAAGAGGTGGGGGAAGTAGACGTTATTTTTTTTTATTTGAACAGAACAGCGTCTATTTGATCAGCTTTTCTATGTGGTAACGGAATAAGAATACAATTCATCACCCCCTGTCTTACCCGTGAGTATCGTAAAAGACGACTAAGTGTTTAAATATCCATATAAAATTTATATGCAAGAGAAGGCAAACTCGAAATTAAACCCTATAGCAACACGTCTGACCAGCGTGGTGTAGTAAATCAACTTTCCTCTTATTGTTCAGAAGGCTCGAGGGGCGGGCCCGAGCATTATCACCCATGTAAAGGGCATCTTCACCAATAACAGTCAGTGCGAGTTGTACATGTTGATAAAGGCTTTCTGTTATGTACCTTTGCACATTTAGTGCAATTTTCGATGAATACTATCTCGGTTCGATAGCAGGCAGTTACACCCGCCCAAAACATAAAGGATAGGGGGTGATTTCTTCAAAACACATGTCCGCATAGCTTTCTCCTGGTCTTCTTAATACTCGCCGACGTCGCGTCGGTCCTCCCTATGCAAACAAATTTGAACCTCATTGAAGCAAAGTACGCTCCAGTTACCTAGTGTCCATGATAGGCAATTTGTAGCGCTCAATGCAGCGCGGTGTACTTTGTGAGCCCGCGCTGGTCGTCAATTACATATATTAGCTTCCAAAATCCTCCTTCTTACTATCCATAGGCTAACTTATGCTTCTCGTACTTCTTCAAGGTTTCTTTTAGGTCTATGTAACTGCGTTTGCGCTTCCTCAGCGCCTGAGTTACTAAAAAGCGGTCATCTCGTAGTTGTGTGCAACGTTTTCTCCCAAAACCTTGCTAATTCACCTTTAGCCGCTATGAGATATCACATTGGCTATACTCGTCTTTCAGTAGCGCTATAATTTTACCAGCTCTTATTGCTTTTTTGTCATTATAATATACACAAACATGTTTGAACACAATATGTTTTATATCACAATAAGGTAGGTTTATATGACAAACATAAATTATTCTACTAAAAATAACGCAAAGTTAAGTTTATTTGCCTGATAATTAATCTTTTAACCGCCATCCCTCCAAAAGTAAGTAAATTGTTACAAACTGAAAAGGGGATTAATTTTTTTTAAAGCGAAACTTTCACATTTTAAATTATATTTTTTCATACGCAGACTTTTTATTAAGTGCCAGAAACATAGTTTGGCTATTAAAATCTCTCTAAAACTAAATTATTACCATAAATGTAGAAATATCTAAACCGCCCGTTGTTTTTTTTTTTTTTGCAGAGGAGTGTATTTTCTTCAGGTGAACATAGGCTCACACACTGTTAACTGACGAAAGACGAATTTCGAGTGAATACTTTAGTGCGTAATAGCTGTAGTATATACTTTACTATCTCAGAATTAAGTTTTAATAACTTTTAGTAAATACAAGAATAGTTGAAATATATTTGTGTTATAATATAATACCTTAGTTGAAATACAATTTAGTAAATTAATATACATACGTAGAGTGCATAACATGGCTTAGCGTTTATGTTACCCACCTAGTGCGCTAAGTGTTGCAGACTTAATACCCATGAAGGGCAATAGCTTGTGCGGTCGACAAATTATTGTCCTAAGTTATCATTATTATCGTCACGGGCCCTCCCTAGGGACACGAAAAAAGTATCGATACTTTTAGGTATCGAGTACTTTTCTTTCGATACTGATACTTTTGTACTCGATACTTTGGATTAGTGTTGCCCAAATGCAAGACCAAGACGAGACTTGGACCAGTCTTGGTCTTGCAACATCAAACCTGGTCTCGTCTTGGTCTTGGTCTTGCGCACCCGAGTCTTGGTATTGCAGCAAGAGTCTCGCAAAGTTTTGCAGTTAGAATAACGTAACAGTAATTTATCATGGCAATGAAAAATCCAACTAAATTAATCAAATATCCTATCCTATCTATCCATCTGCTAGCCTATAGTTCACTATTGAATACAATACTTACCACTGGAGAAAATTACTCTTCTATTCCCCTGGTGTTCCATTAGACAGCGTTACTACTCTTATGACAGGACTTTCGACCCTATTTTCTTAAGACGTCACCACACGAGGCAGTTGATACAATAAATTTTATGTCATTTTATAATCAATGCGATATTTTACAATTAATGCGATTGTTTATATTCCCCTTCAAGTTAAGTGGTATGTATCTATTGTATTTCCAGTTTAGTTACTGATACTCTGGATACTTGAAAAAACCTGTTGCTCTATTGCCTATATAAATACTTTGGCTGCTGGATCCATGTAGCTCTTAATATACTATTTATTCAAGAACATATAAAACTGATTTAAAATTTTATGGTTTTAATACTTGTAAAATGTATGATATTCGTCGTCATCGTCACAGCTCATAAAAGTGCCACTGCTGGGCTTAAGCTTCCTTCCAGTAAGAGGAAAATTGATCTACTATACCACGCTGGTCAGACATGTTGGTACAGGGTTTTCTTTCTAGTTTCACTTCTCTTGCACATATGTTATATACACAGGCTGTATCAGGTTATGGGACAACTGTTCATGTATGTTGTAGTTCAACAGTCATAGATCATAATTAGAATGTATATTACACAAAAACAATATAACGTAAAAGTTATAGTGATTATAAAAATGTGTGTCTAAGAGTTTATGCCTTAAATTTTATGCATTATGTAGGTATGTACAGACAGGATATATGTAAGCATGTAAAATTTCGACAGTATAAATAGGTATTAGATTTGCGCGAACCTTTCAATGGTTACGTAGGTACAAAGGCGACTCATCAACGGTCATCGGCCGATCAGCTGATTTATGTTAAAGCAAAGTTTGTCTTGCTTATGCAAACGTAATCATTGATTTATTCAAATTCTAATGAACATTTAACAAAATACGAATATGTTGTAGATTAAATATCATTCCTTTATACATTTTAATCAATTTACACGAAAAAACGATGACAAAATTGAGAACTTACATGTCTCTCAATTCATTAAAGAATCGATAATTTTATTTCAATTTTTTTTTCATGGGTTCCTAACACCATTGCCCAATCCGATTTGATACGACATCCACAGGTAAGAGAGTGGTGAATTATATTCGTACTCTGTCTTTTTTTTGTGTGTGTGTAGCTGTTGGTTGCAGATGACCTTGACAGCTTAACGCGCTCAATGGGTGAGCGCTGATGGCTCTCAACCCGGTAAGTAAGTTAAGCGAACATCGCCCGAGGGCTCCCTCCTGTGGGGAACGGACCTCGGCTCGGGGCGTCGCTGAGAGCAAAGTGGGCGTGGCCAAGTTTAGGTTAATGACTTTTACGCAGCGCGGTTTTCGACCTCGACGGTGAGGCCGACACCGCGGAGTTTTATCTGTTATCGCTGCGCGAGCTGTGTAGGTCTTTTCTTGGGCGATCATAATAGCGTCATCTTCTTCAAGAAGATGACGAGGACGTCGGACCGCGGATATTTTTGAGGGGACGTAGTTTACCGCCCCAACCACTAGTGGATTGGGGTGAGTCGTGGCAGAGGCAAAATAGCGCTGGGAGCAACGCTTCATGTACTGCCTGATGGTGATCGTACTCTGTCCCTACATGGACATTTATATAGATTAATTGTAGGCATATTTCTATGTCCAACAGTGAACGTCGTTGGACTAATGAATAAACGGATATATAAATATGTATAATGGGCAAGAGCGCTCTCGTGATTACGGTATTTTTGTCCTTAAGCCTTTCCGAAGAGTAATTCTGAAAAGCCAACACCAACATTGGGAATCGATTTGCCAATAGATGGATATCTCAAGACTGATTTGACTTGCCGTGTAGTGACGGAGTAAGAACATAATTCACCACCCCCTATTTTACCCGTGACTGCAAACCCACGACTAAGGGCTATAATATATAACATCGGTGCAAGAGAAGGAAAACTTGACATGTATGACCTGTAACAACACGGCCGATCACCGTGGCGATCCCCCTCCGGCCACGGCTGATTCTCCTCCTGTTATGTAGAAGACACGAGCTCAACCGTATATAAGCTGAAATAGTGATTTGAATTAAATGCAAGACCGCGAGACTCTTGCAGGCCCAGTCTTGGTCTTGCTCAAGTCTTGCAGGGCCAGTCTTGGTCTTGGTCTTGCAAAAATTAAGTGGTCTTGGTCTTGGTCTCGGTCTCGCATTTCTCGCAAGACCAAGACCAAGACCGCAAGACCAAGACTTTTTTGGGCAACACTACTTTAGATTCGATACCTTTACTCAATGAGTACTTTAGGGCAGGTATCGTATCGAATAAATTGTAGAAATTATTCATGTTAAACTTCACCTTACGACTCATGTTTATGGTAACACCATCTAGTTCAAACGTAATGAATCTTCTAAAACGTGGCTGAAATATATATTCTAATCCGTACACAGACGTTCAAATTTCTAAAAAAAAAAGAAGCTCATCATGACATAGATTCTAGGAAAAGTACTCAGTACTCCATACTTAGAAGTATCGATACTTTTGATTTGATACCTTTTTGATTAAGATACTTTTTCTTCGATATTACTCATGAGTACAGTATCCGATACTTTCTGTTCGATATCGTATCCCCAGTCCTCCTGGGACGATAATGATAGTTAGGGAGGGAGGGTACCAAAAGGATATCAAACGACAGCGACAGATAGAACAAAACGACAGACAGATAAACAGAATAAAATTAAACTTATTTTTATTAGGCATAGGTATTTTACCGCCGAGCTGGCCACGAACGACAAGGATCTAGGTACAGGTTGTCAGTTAAATGGTGAAGGGAAATGAATACGGTGGGTTATGGGGCCACGCGCCACCCTTTTGTCACCCGTGTGCGCTGTCCGTAGTTCCACTCAAAAATAAAAATAGCGTGAGTACTACGTACGCATGTCAGAAGTGAAACTTCTTTGGTTCCATGTGTTTTTTATCAGTATAAAAAAAAAGAAAAAAAATCCCTCGATCTTTCTCACTCGCTTGCTCCCACTCCATGGCTGTGCTTCGTGCTACGTTCGCCTTTTCTCACTCTCCCTCAATCGGTCTCAATCGCTCTCTCCCTCTTCTTAGACAAAAACGCTGCACATCTTCGTGACACTAAATTTAGTTTCATCCGTAAAAAATTTAGCCTCATGTGCGCAAAGAAGTTTTACTTCAAAAAAGCATAGGTATTGTGCAAATAAGCGTGTAAGCATGGAAAAAAAACAAGCAAACACTTTTATGTGTATAAATTATAAAAGATTATGTAATTTATCTGTATAAAATAAAGCACAACATACTGATACAACTACATTTTCTTAGCAAAAGTATTCTTATAAACTATGAAATACATTTTCATACAGCCATTTTTCAAAGTGTTTTTGAATAACTTATCTTCAAGTTTTATTATATGTTCAGATGAATGGTTGTAACTACAACCAAAGTACATATATTTCTGCTATAAAAGACTCTCTTACAGTAGAAATGTTTACTCCCTGATATTATAGCTTTCCATTGGTAAAAGAATTTTTGAAATCGGTTCGGTAGTTTAAGCATGAAAGCGTAACAAACAAACTTACTTTCGCATTTATAATTATTACTAATAGTAAGGATTGTATGTTTTTTTAATTCTTGGAATACTTACGTTTAGAATCAATCTTGGAATTAAAATAATGACGAGTTTTTTTTTTACAAATAGGGTCATACAATCTGCTTCAAATGAAGTGATTAAAATGCATTGTATTCTTAATGCTTCATATAAGGTTTTAAAGGCATTAGCTACTTTTAAGAGAGTAGAAAGTCAAATCCGTATTCAGAAAAACTCCTGACGTTTTCTTAACAGATTTTAGTCGATATCTTTACATAATATTGCTCCAAATATACATCGAATAATCATAATGCAACTACAATATTTTTGTCTGCCTTTGTCTAAATGGAAGCCAATTTTTCACGGCAGAATAAAAGATATTCATAAAAAGATCGTAAACCACTTCCTGTTCTAATATTCTTCTAATGGATTGAACACAGCAGATAAGCGACAGCGATTATAGCCAAACAGCTTATTTTTTTCTTGTTTATAGAAAAATTCATCTGAATTCCAGGAGACAAAGGATAGTTTAAAGCATTCCATTGTTGAATCTAACTCTCATTCAATGTCTATAATTTAAATAGTACACTTTTCCTGACAGTGTCATTAGAGATGTCTAAGAAACATATGCCGATAACACTTTTGTAAAATAAGGAAGACGTGAAATAGGACCTTATAATAATCCGTGTGGCGAGTATGGTTTAGTAAGTGGATTTGCCTGCTTTTGTAGAGTGGACTCAAATACAGCAGTGAAACGTATATAAGTTGAGAGTATCATGATATTGATGAATGATTGCTATACATTTTTATCTGGCTAAATTCATTTAGCCTAGAAAAATGACATATTTTCAATACAAACTTTATGTGTGACTGTCTAAATTCATAATATAATTATAATTATCATTTCATATACGTCCAAACAACTCATCCGAGTGTCCAAACAACACGTCCGAAAGTTGGGCTCGAACCTCCTCCACAATAGGAGGGAATTTGCTTATTATACCACGCGAGTCAGACGTTTTATTTCGTTAGTTTTATTTTATTTTTGGGACGCGGTCGCAGCCTTCTGCGAGACAGTGATCTCGCAGAAGGAGGCGGCGGATCGCCTGCGCGAGGAGCGCAGCCTCGATGAGGAGATCCGCCGCCGGCGAATGGGGCGGCGCAGGCGCAACTACCTGCGCCTCATGCCGCCCTAGCCGAGGCCGCGGGTGACGTGACCGGGGATTAGTCCGTCACCCGCCGAGAGGCCGACCGCATGAGGAAAGACCGACGTCCTCCCCGAGGGGGGGGACCTCGGTCGATGGGAGGGTACCCAAAGTAGGGGGTATTCCGTCGGGCCGACCACTGACAACAAGTAAACCTGCTCCGGTGGTCGGCCCAACGACGAAGGCGAGGTGGTTTTCGGGTGGGTTGCGGGAGTTGCGTGCTTAAGCCCCTCTGTCGCCCCGGACGGAGTGGTGCGGAGGCGCGCCGACCGCAGCCCACCCATAAAAAAAAAAAAAAAGAAAAAGGGTTTTATTTCGAGTTTTCTGTCTCTCGCATAGATTTTATATGCATATCTCTTAGTCGTTTTTCACTACATCCATGGACATGAGAGAGGGTGGTGAATTGTATTCTTACTCCGTCACTACACGGAATCCATCTCTACACGGCAATTCATAATACAGCAATATTTTTTTATGATTTTATTAAATAAGCTGATGGATATAAAAATCGGAGACTCAGTTAATAGAAAAGACTCAAATAGAGTTGAATGTATTATGTGAATAAATATAGTATGAAAGGCACAAATACAAATATGGCGGCTAAAAAGAGTCTATGGTAAGCTTTTGTTCGGCGATCAATTATGATAAGCTAATTTATTAACAATTTTTGCTTAGGTAGGATTCTATCTTCTGCGGCAATTCTACATATGATAAAATTCAAACATGTTTGAAACACTAAGGAATAAATAATCCAAGGAAATTAATCAAACTTTAATATTATGATATTTTCCGCTACTCCTATCAGTGTGGTTCTTCCGTAAACCACAACTGTCTACGTTGTTCATGTCTGACATTTCATTCGATGCTGGAAAATAATTCGTTCGGGAACCGAGACACATAGTTTCGCGTGAAACGTAAAAACAATAGGAATTTCGTTTGTTGAATATCCAATAACTTGAACAATCTCAAGTGACAGTTTGATCTATTTTGTTTATATTTTAAATGTTGATCGCACTGAAAATATATTTAATGTTTTTTGAACAATAAGAGGGACTGTCTCTTCGTGTGGTGACGAAATAAGAATACAATTCACCACTCCCTTCCTGCCCTTGTAAGTGTAGCGATGAAATGGTGTATCCAAACCATAACCTGGTAAAAAGGGGCAGTAAGCCATTTTTTTTACTCTTTCAAACATGTTGCTTATTCCCTCCAATTCTCGTCACACATAAAGTTTACGGATCAGAAATTCAAAGCTCTCTCATAATTAGTTTCATTTCTAAATTCTAAAATGTCGCAAGAGTTTGAAGTGACATTTTGTCAACAATTTTGTTTATTACTAGGGCGGCATTAGGCGCAGGTACTCGCGCCTGTGCCACCCAAAGCACCGGCGGCGGAGCGTGTTGTGGTAGAGGAATTTCTCCCGGATCCACTTCGCCTCCTCCTTCTGCAAAACAGTTGACGCGGTAACCGCGTCCCAGTTCCTGACGCCTGGCTAGCTCGAGGAGCGAGACATAGCCGCCCCACGCTAGCGTTGCCGACACCCGCCGGTAAAAACTAGCGAGCATCTACGCCTCCAAGTTCTACGGGGGAGTTGCGGCCAACAGGTACGCTGCCTTCGTCGCCACCGTGCGGGGACCACAACCGCAGGGAAATTTACCTATTGAATCACTAATCCATCTTGGGTTGGTAATAGATTTTTTTCAATTTTTATTTGTCTTGCATAGATATTATATGTATATTACATATAATACTTACTTATTTTTACATCCTTTACTTATTTTTTATGACACCTATATGCAAGAAAGGGGGTGAGAAATGTATGAATGGAAATGTAACGAATAGGTAATTCAAGTTTTCAGTTTTATCTCAAACTTAATTAAATTTTTCTACACTACATAAAAAAAAAAAACAAATATATAATTCAAGTTAATTAAATATTTTAATGCAGAAACACGGTTTTCCTTTTATATAATACAAATGTGATTTTATGCTTCTTGTTGCTCGATATTTGTAACGGCAACTCAGGCGGTTTTTAGAATAAAATCGAATTGAGTTTTCAAACATGTGTCAAAATAAAATGTTATTTAAATCAAAAACACTAAAGTGTATTGTTATCAACTTTGAAGCAAATCACCCCCAAAAGAATTTTCTACCCCTTTTTAACCCCGTTAGGAAATGAATTTCAATAAAATACGAATCATGACTTTCATTAATTCTATTCAAGAATGTTTATGCAAAATTTGTAATAGATTGGACCAAGGAATCACATTGTCCTGTACAAACTTTGCCCCGCTTTTTCACTCCTTTAGAGGTATAATTTTTAAAAACTTTCCTTTCTTATCGGATGCCTACGTCCTACAAAGAATACGCCCTCGAAATTTCAGGTCTCTACGATCAGTGGTTTGGGCTGTACGTTGATTCATCACTCAGGACAAAGCATTTTATATATATACTAGCAACCCGCCCTCGCTTCGCTTCGGTTATAGGTTATAGTCGTTTTACCCGCGTAGTTCCCGTTCCCGTGGGAATACCGGGATAAAATATAGCCTAGTTTACGCCCTGATATGATAGCTTTCCATTGGTGAAAGAATTTTTGAAATCGGTCCAGCCGTTTTGAAGATTACCCGCAACAAACAGACAGACAGACAGACAAAAATTTTTCAATTGCTATTTTAGGCATAGGTGTCGTGCAAATAACCGTGTGAGCACATTATTTATTGGTATAGATTTCAGTGGTTTTTACGACACCCACAGGTAAGATAGAGAAAGGTGAGTTGAACGGAAGGTAAATAGACCGTTTCATCTGTAACCCGAAGACGCGGGCAGAATAGTCTCTTTTGCGTGGTACTATAATATTAAAACTAACGTAGATTTCATTCCTGTCCACTCCTTTTGGTGTAAACGTGTGAGCCTATAAAAAATAATTCACCGGCCAAACCCCTTATAAATGACTAAAGTACCTTAAAAGCTTGCGAACGAATCTGGGTTGATTGTCAAAAATTAATTTAATGCATGACATGCTCGCGGCCATTAACGCGATATGTGACGTGGCGCACGAACGAAACGCATTTGATTATTAAATGTGTTGTGACGTTCTATTTTTTGTAATAAATCCAGTTAATAGTTTATTTTCATACTGCAGTTGGTAGTAATGGATTATTATAATTATTAAAGTTGTACTTCGTTTGGCGCGTTAGGGAAAATGATGAGAGCAAATTTTTACGATGTGCGTCTACACCGTTACAAAGAACCGACATCCTGAAGTTAGCTACATTTTTTACGATAACCGAGTACACAGTCATAAATGTCAACCATATAATTATAATTAAATTTCAGTAAAATATCAATGTAATAAAATTTCAGTGTCAAAATCAAATACCTTTTTTATACACATTTTTTTATATTAAAACTAGCTGACCCAGTGAACTTCGTACCGCCGTAATATTTTTCGTAAATATATTTTCTCGATTTCCGAAAATATAGTGTCTAATAGAAGAACCATTACGGCTTTGTCGGGAAAGATTCAATCGTCTTAATCGCGGCATTGTTAATGATGATTCAAAGAGAATACAAATTACTGATTGTTGATATCTGACAAAATTATAATTTTCAAATTTTCAACCATACTTAACTATAGACAAAATATCGTTTAGCTGTCATATGCGTTTCTTTATTACATATCAAATGCGTTTTTGTTATACTACGTTTCTTTGACATTTTATCGAACGGGTAACGGGGACGTGAACGAACAGGATAAAAAGTATCCTAGGTCCGTCTCCTGGTTCTAAGCTACCTCCCCACCAATTTTCAGCGAAATCGGTACAGCCATTCTTGAGTTATAAATAGTGAAACTAATACAACTTTCTTTTATATATATATATATATATATATATATATATATATAGATATAATAAAATTTTAATATCAAAATCAAATACCTTTTTTCTATCATTAGTGTCGTTTTTTCTACAAACGTAGAATAACGCGAACACAACTTTTTAGGGAGATTTTTAGAAAGTTTTTTATCTTGTTATGCCAAGAAAGGATAATTTCTTACGTGCTTACTTAAGTAAACAAAAAAGTGTATGTGTACTTATGTACACACTTTTTGCTATCGAAATTATTGAAGCAAATACTTTCTAAACGCTTTCCAACGATTAGGGACTAGGAACACATTCCTTGCTAAACGTGAATAACAAATATGCATTGCATTCTTAAGAATTTTTAGTAATAAAAATATGATTAATAATTATTAAACATCAACCGACTTTTTTTTTTTTTGTGACGGAGTAAGAATATAATTCATCACCACCTAATTTGCTCGTGGATGTCGTTAAAAGCGATTAAGAAATTATAATATGCATATAACAGACATAAGATAGCATAAGTACTAAGTACGCACATCAGAAGTGAAACTTCTTTGGTTCCATGTGTTTTTTTATCAGTACTAAAATTAAAAAAAAGAACCTCTCGATCTTTCTCAGTCGCTTGCTCCCTACTCTCATCCCATGGCTGTGCTTCGTGCTATGTTCGCTCTTTCTCATTCTCTCTCAATCGGTCTCTCTCTCTTCTTCGACAAAAAAGGTACACATCTACGTGACGCGTTTCATCCGTAAAAAATTTACCCTCATGCGCACAAAGAAGATTCACTTTCAAAAAAAAAAAATCAAAATAAAACTACCAACCTCTCTGACCAGAGACCTCTCTGGTAGTATAGTAGGTAAATTTTCCCCCATAGTGGAGAAGGCTTGAGCTTTAATGTAATTTACAAAACAGTGCAGTCAATAAACACCATCATCATTTCAGCTTATATACGTCCCACTGTTGGGCTCGGGCCTCCTCCATAACGGAAGGGTAATTGACCTACTATACCACGCTGGTCAGACGTGTTGGTATAGGGTTTTATTTCGAGTTTGCCTTCTCTCGCATAGATGTTATATACGTTTTATATCCTTTAGTCGTCTCGTACGATCACCCACGGGTAAGATAGGGGGTGGTGAATTGTATTCTTACTCCGTCACCACACGGAAGGAAAACACCATACTATAGAATTAAAATTTTCTATTACGACGTAACATTTTAATTATTCATAAATCACTTTTGAATAGCATATATTGTGTTTGACATTTATTGTTTTTTAAAGAAAGCACGAGCATTATAGAAATAATCGTTGTATTCCAGAAGTTGTTCTGCGTGGAATTCGAACCCGCAATACTGGCACGTTAGTTCATCTTAACTACTACACCAGCAGTCAATATACAATCATCATCACCATCATCACAGCTCATATGTCCCACTGCCGGGCTCTAGCTTCCTCCACAGTGGGAGGGAAATTAACCCACTGTACTACATTGGTCAGACGGGTTGGTACAGGGTAGAATTTCGACTTTTTTTCTTTTGTATAGATGTTGTATGCGTACGTATTCCTTAGTCGTCTTTTACGACACCCACAAGCAAGAACAAGGGTGGTGATTTATATTCTTACTCTGTCATCACACACGTAATTCATCATCATCATCATCGCAGCCCACATATGTCCCATTGTTGGGCTCGAGCCTCCTCCACAATGGGAGGGAATTTGACCTACTTTACCATGCTGGTCAGACATGTTAATATAAGGTTTTATTTCGAGTTTTCCTTCTTTTGCACAGATGTTATGTGCATATTATATCCCATAGTCGTCTTTTACAACACCTATGGGCAAGAAAAATGGGTGGTGATTTATATTCTTACTTTGTCACCACATACATACGTAATTATTATAGCACTAGCAACCCGCCCTCGCTTCGCTTCGGTTTTAGTCGTTTTACCCACGTAGTTCCCGTTCCCGTGGGAATACCGGGATAAAATATAGCCTAGTTTACGCCTTGATATTATAGATTTCCATAGGTGAAAGAATTTCTGAAATCGGTCCAGTCGTTTACGGAGATTTACCGGAAGAATCGGAGAAGATTACCCGGAACAAACAGACAGACAGACAGACAAAAATTTTTTAATTTGTATTTTAGGCATAGGTGTCGTGCAAATAACCGTGTGAGCATGAAAAAAGCCTATTATTTTGACATTACAAACAGACACTCCAATTTTATTTATTGGTATAGATAATAGGTCAATTTCCCTTTTATTGATAGCTCAAGCCCTAAGAGTATACCCACCACTGATGAACTGAAGATAAATTAAAAGATATTCAATTTTCTCTAGAAATATATTATCTATACAACGCAAAACATAACATTGGCTTTACTTTTCAGAGCAGGTTTCTTATTATATGCAAAACCTTGCATCAACCACGTATTTCATCAAACTAACAAAGCTGAATTCTGTTTAAATATTTAAACGTTAAGTAAACTGACAAGATTTTAAAATACGGTTTATATAAGATGTTATGCATTAAACCTGTATATTTGTTTGTAATCTAAATACCTGTAGTATTTACCTGTAATAGCAACACGCCCTCGCTTCGCTTCGCTTTCAGTACCTGGATAAATTATAGCTTATATTACTCCCTGATATTATAGCTTTCCATTTGTGAAAGAATTTTTGAAATCGGTCCAGCCGTTTTGAAGGTTACCCGGAACAAACAGACAGACAAACAAAAAAAAATAAAGTGTATTTTAGGCATATGTATAGTGCAAATAACCGTGTGAGCACGAAAAAAGCCTATCATTTTGACATTACAAATAGACACACCAATTGTATTTATTGGTATAGATTAGTACTATAAAACGGTTATACTAAGTTAGACTACACAGATGGCGTAGTGGTTAAGATAGCGACCTAGAGCGCCAGTGTCGGGCGTTCGAATCCCACGCGGGACAACACTTTGTGCGATTCACAAGTTGTTGTTCTGAGTCTGGATGTAATTTGTATGTTTGTAAAGTCCCCCGCAATACAAGAATTATTTCCTTAGTGCAGGGTGTTGTCTTAAATATAAAAAAAAATAGACTAGGGCATTAAATATGCATATAACATCCATGCAAGAGAAGGACTAGAGGTAAAACACTATACCAAGCTGGCAGTGCTTTTTTTTTTTTTTTTTTTTTTTTTTTTTTTTTTATGGGTGGGCTATGGTAAGCGCACGCGCGGTCCAGTCCGTCCGGGGCGATGAAAGGACGTCGCGCGGGCCCATAACCCACCCGTACCCACGTCACCTCGTTGTTGGGCCGACCAAGCTGGCAGTGCTAGAGGGAGTTATTAACCTAATTTAAGACGCTATTCAATAACGCTTATGCCACTAATTGGATCGAAGTTTCATGATTTAGTTTTTACAGTCCATTGCTAGGCGTCTCCAAAGATTATATTGCCACAACTGCCATGTGTGGCTGGCGGATTGACAATAGAATATAGGTTAATTTATCAGAAGAGTATTGCTATTTTTTTTCTGGTTAGTTCTAAACCAGTTTTTACGACTTGGGAAAAATAATTGAGGAGATTGTATTCTCATACATTATGAAACAGATATTATCTTTTATCTATTCTTCATCATCTGCGCTCGTATACATCCTATGGCTGGTCTCAAGCCTTCCTCCATCATCATCACAGTTCCTTTACAATGAGGACCTACTACACCACGCTGGTCAGGCGGGTTGGTATACGGTTTTATTTCGAGTTTTCCTTCTCGCACAGTTGTTATATGTATGTTATATCCCGTAGTCGTCCTTTACGGTACCCGCGAGAGGGGGTGGTGAATTGTATTCTTATTCCGTTACTACACGGGTAATTGAGAGGCAAATAAATGATGCTGGTCAAATAATTTGGTGTAGGCTTATATTTCGCCGCACCAGCAAGATTTAAGAACGCTATATTTGGGGCAGTAGCATTCGTGTGTAAAATATAGCATTTTATTTGTGTCGAGTTTTCTCTTGCATGAATAGTGCCGCCCTTTGTTTTCTGGCGTTCTGTGAAAGAACTTTTTTAATATATTAAACTATAAAAAAGGAAGAAATAATACTTTTTATTTTATTCTATAACTTGTTCTAGTATAATTTTAGTGTTCATAAAAACACGAAATAAAAATTACAAGCGATTTTGTTTTTAATAAAGTTTCGAAGCTTTTAAAATATCAACGCTTATAAAATTTTACGCTCTAACTATAGCCTTAACAAGCAACTTGTGTATTATAAAAAATGTATGCCGGTATTTTATTTGAAAACCACATAGTGTCCGCTTAAAAAATTTATATTAAAACTTTATGCTAACATAGGGTTACATCCCGATGTTTTCGACGCATGACGTCACATCGCCCCCGAGCTCAACAATTTCCCGTGCAATACTTTGACAGCGGACTGATGGCTTGGCACTTTTCACAACTTCCCGTCAAACTTGCCGCAACGTTTAATGTGTAGAATATGTCAGTGCTTTTAGTGATTTTGTATAATTTTAATATAGAAAACAGGCAAGGAATTCTGCCACTTTCTCACGTCTTGATAATATCATTCATTCATTTTCTGTATCTGAAAACACAGGTCTACAACCAGGGTGTGTTACCAGTGATGACTTACGGCTCAGAAACGTGTTACCTAAATGTAGACCTAATAACTAAGCTCAAAGTCGCTCAGTGTGCTATGGAGAGAGCTACGCTCGGGATTTCTCTGCGAGATAGAATTCGAGATACGGAAATCCGCAGAAGAACAGGTGCAACCGACAGAGCACGAAGAATTAGCGCACTGAAGTAGCATTGGACAGGCCACATCGCTCGACGAACCGATAACCGCTGATTAAGAAAGATTCTCGAGTGGCGACCACGTATCGGACGACGTAGTGTAGGACACCCGCACCTTCTACGCGGACTGACGACCTAGTGAAAGTTGCTGGGCATCGTAGGATGGAGGCGGCACGTAACCGCACTCTATGGCGTAACATGAGGGAGGCCTACGTCCAGTAGTGAACAACGATGGGCTGAAATGATGATGATGATGATTCATTTTCTTTTCAGTTCATACACGTCCCACTACTGGGCTCGAGCCTCCCAATAGGAGTGAAATTTATCTACTACACCATGCTGGTCAGTTGGGTCGGTATACAGGATAGGGTTAAGATAGTATAGAAGGTAAAGCATACTTTTACTCTTATATGATGAGTGGTCAGAATGTCCGTGTGGTGACAGAGTAAGAATACAATTCACCACTCCCTCATCTTACCCGTGGATGTCGTAAAAGACGACTAAGGGCACATAACATTTGTGCAAGAGAAGGAAAACTCGAAATAAAACCCTATACCAATATGTCTGACTAGTATGGTAAGGTGAAATTCTCTCCCACTGTGGAGGAGGCCCGAGGCCAATAGTGGGACGTATGTGGGCTGCGATGATGATGATGATGATGAGTCAGAACTTGACTCTGAAAATTTCCGGAAGAAATCGAATATAAATTATCAACACGTGTTTCTAATTTACACGAGATATCTTCAAGAGAGCTTTGTCATGGAGATTCGATCTTCTACTGTAATCCTTGCGATATATTGTTAAGCCATAAGAAAGTATATTTTTCTATCTTCTATTTTAAAATAATAATTGAGATATATAAGAAAGATAAATAAGAAATAAGATTACCAACAAGTATTACCTAATTCCATGAACTATTCTTAATTTCACTAATATATGCTATTTTTAGATGGATGAATTGTAGGCAAACCAGCTATTCAGGAAAATATCTCATTTCATCTTATAAACTTTCCAGTGCTCGGTCTGAGCGTCCTCCATTGTTGGAGGGAAATTGACCGCGGTTGGTATAGGGTTTATTTAGAGTTTTTTTTACCTTGCATAGATTCCATATGCGTATGAAATTCCTTAGATGCCTTATACAATATCCATGGCCAAGATAAGGTGTGATGAATTGTGTACTTACTCCGTCACCACATGGAGAAATACCTATATGTATATAAATCGTTGCACTTGAATCTTGCTGTGTGAATGCGATCACCAATACAACCAACTTCTATTGCTACTGAGTATCGAAAAGACAAAAAAGAGCTTTACATCGACCGGGACCAACTCCACCTGATGCCATTAACAATTACATTCTCAACAAGGATTGACGTCAGACGGGCCGCCGGTCATAAAACTCTCTGATCGGGTGCTGCTTATTTTGTTAATTACATTTTCTTTTGTTTTTTTAGTTGTATTAAATTTTGGAAAAAATATGTATATCTCATTTCAAAGGGCTTCACAATGTAGCTAGCATTATATGTTGTAAACATACAATTTTATTTAATGTAAATTGTGTAAAATTGGTAGATTGTTATTGAATTATTTCAAACGATATACTTATGCAGTGCAGTGATTATGGAGAATAAATTATTGTCAACTTTTAATAGGCATCAACATTAACGGCGAATACATCACTCACCTTCGATTTGCAAACGATATGGTCGTTATGGCAGAATCCATGGAGGACCTTGGCACAATGCTCAATGATCTCAGCAGGGTATCCCAACTAGTGGGTTTACGAATGAACATGGACAAGACGAAAGTCATGTCAAATGCCCATGTCATTCCTGTACCAGTCCTAGTTGGCAATGCGATTCTCAAAGTTATCGATCACTATGTTTACCTAGGACAAACAGATCAGTTAGGTAGATCCAATTTCGAGAAAGAGATCAGCCGATGAATCCAACTCGGTTGGGCAGCGTTCGAGAAACTTAAGAGGATCTTCTCGTCCAACATACCTCATTGTCTGAAAACACAGGTCCTACGACCAGTGTGTGTTACCAGTGATGACTTACGGCACGGAAACGTGGTCCCTAAATGTAGGCCTCATAACAAGGCTCAAAGTCGCTCAGCGTGCTATGGAGCGGGGTATGCTCGGGATTTCTCTGCGAGATAGAATCCGGAATACGGAAATTCGCAGAAGAACGGGTATAACCGACATAGCACGAAGAATTAGCACGCTGAAGTGGCAATGGGCAGGTCACATCGCTCGACGAACCGACAACCGCTGGGGAAGAAAGGTTCGCGAGTGGCGATCACGTATCGGATGTCGCAGTGTAGGACGCCCCCCTTTAGGTGGACCGATGACCTAGTGAAAGTTGTTGGGCGACGTTGGATGCAGGCGGCACAAGACCGCACATTGTCAGTGTCAGTGTCACTAAGAGAGAAATTTAAAGAGATAAATATTCTGACTGTTATATCTCAATATATATACGAAAATGTATTTTATGTAAAGAAAAATATCGGTAACTTTGAAAAATATAGTGACATTCATCATGTAAATACTCGGAATAAGGATAAATTAGTTGTACACAGTACTCGTCTTCAACGAGTTAACAGATCCTTCATGGGGCAATGTATACGCTTCTACAACAAATTACCTATTAATATTCGAGATATGCCAGTTAAAAAGTTTAAAAAAGCAATCAAGAGTAGATTTTGTAGAAAAGGTTATTATAAAATCTCGGATTATCTTGATGATAATACAGACTGGTTATGAGCAGCTCCTCATTCAGGCATTTTCTCATTATTTGAAAAGGTGTTACATACATGTTTATTCTGTTGCTGTTAATATAATTGTAAAGCGTAGCGTGTTTTGCCAAACGAATTTGTTGTTTAATCTGTGTTTTATGTTTGTGGCCCATGGTATTGGTCATGCTCACTGAAGGGTCTGCTTGCGGTAGCTACGAGGAGCGGGTCACTCCCTTCCCTCCATTGTGGTTGAGGGGAGTGATGGCTGCTCTAGTGGTTAACTCGTGATCGGGTGCCGCTTGCGGGATCTGGTCCAGCCATGGTACTTTTTCGTTATATTTAATAACTGTATTGTATGATGATTCGAAAGGCATCACACTGGAGCTATTAATAGACATGTTGTTGTATATTATCTTATTAAAAAAAAAAAATAGTAAATGAATAAAAAAGAAGACAAGCCCACTGAGTTTCTTGCCGGATCTTCTCAGTGCGGTCGCGTTCCGATCCGGTAGTAGTGTAAGGTAAAAATGTAAAAAAGTGACCATATGTAAGTGCCCCCGCGGGGTTTATGCATAATAAAGTATTTGAATTTGAATTTGAATTTGACATTGTGGCGTAACATGAGGGAGGCCTACGTCCAGCAGTGAACGGCAATAGGCTGAAATGATGATGATAGGAGATAGAGATAAATGATTTGATAGGAGATAGCAGGATACTCGTTACTCAATCGCGCCAATACAGTTTACTGGTTCTGAATGATATTAAGTAAAGATATTATAATTACAAATACAATCAAAAAATAGAAATCCTTAAAATGTCTTTATCGTCATCATCATCTCAGCCCATATACGTCCCACTGTTGGGCTCGGGCCTCCTCCATAATGGAAGGGTCATTGACCTACTATACCACGCTGGTCAGACGTGTTGGTATAGGGTTTTATTTCGAGTTTTCCTTCTCTCGCATAGATGTTATATGCGTTTTATATCCCTTAGTCGTCTCGTACGATCACCCACGGGTAAGATAGGGGGTGGTGAATTGTATTCTTACTCCGTCACCACACGGACTAAATGTCTTTATATAAATATAAATTATTTCTAAAGCCATTTCCAAGAAATAGCACATCAACAAAAAATAAGCAGTAATAAAATGTTGATTTGTTTGATTAATAATAATATGTCGACGGTCAACAGACTAATGATATAAAATTTTGTCAGAACTATGTCAAAGAAATAAAGCCCTATTACTAAGTACTGCCTCATCTTATAATAAAGCCTAATTTTCTTAGATCTGTTTTCCATTTGATTTTAATGTAACGACAATTATTAGGCAACTCTGTGGAGTGTTATTATAATTGTTATTATTTAATGGTATCATTATTAATATCAATATTGCTGGATCTAATAATACTTGTGCTATAACAATCTGAAGTAATATTGAAAATTACTTGCACCCATAATAAGCAATAAAATGCCACCATTAACGGACTTCTTAAATTGCTCCCATTCAGTAGACAGCTATAGAAATATTGGAAACATCTTTCGTATTCAAAAGCGCCTCTCTGCTATCTGGAGTTGTAAAGTAGTATGTATTCGCATCTGGCTCACAATAAAGTTTCATTAAATGTTTCGAACGCGGCCATGTTCTCCTTTCTAATGCGTTCTACTAGTGAGTTAATTATATTTCTGCTCATTATAAAAATATTTACAAGCACAAGATACTCAAATCTTTAACTACCTACATATCTAAATTATAATTTTGTTTAATATCATAAAAGAGTATATTCTTTTTCAATAATACTAATCGTTTTTTAAGTGATTTATTTATTGCTCCAAACTGTATTATACATAAGTCTAAGTATTCCAATCCTAGTAACACTCACTTACAACCTTCCACTAGCTAACCTGTCGCCAGCAATTGGATAATAAGCGACGAGTTAGTACAATTCGGGTGCCAGTCGGCTCTAATGAGCTGTAACATTTGAACACAGTAAAAAAACTTTATAGCATAAATATTATTAGTAGTAACGCACTTTAAATTTATTATAACGCTTATTTATATTACAATTCTAATATTTGAGGTGTTTACGAGTTAACTTTGTAACACTATATTTGAATACGATCACAGCTTTTCATAAAATGAATAGAATATTTAAAATATTACCATTCGGATTTGAAATTTCAGTACGAATATTGAAATAAAATATAAACAGAAGCGGCATACTGAATTTTACAGTGAACGGTCGCTGTAATGTAATGGTTTCTCTCACCTTTTGTATTGGTTTTTCTAATCTTTGCTACATAATTATTAAACAGTTTTATTTCTATAATGGACGCTACAGACCTTTAGTTTTAACAGTGCAATTTAACTGTACAGTCGAACTGTACAGATATATCATTAGGTGTGTAGGACAAACAGTTGAACTGCACAGTTTAACTGAGACCTAATCAAAATATGAATAGATAAATCTGTACAGATAGAAGTGTACAGTTAAAACTGAGGGTAGTTAAAAACTGCAGTTTTTTTTTTATTCTGTTGATACCAGTATGAAGTGAAAACGTATTTTTGGTATTAAATTTGTTAAACTTTTTTTTTGTGGTGTTCCTAAACACAAAAGATGCAAACAGGTATCCTCATTCATTCTCAAATAATTATTGTAATCTTTTGGGGTAATTCTCAGTTCATTTATCAAGGATGTATGTGAATACAATTTTCTCAACAGAAGCAAGTGTTTACGCCACAATTCCTGTTTTTTTCGTTTTCTTCTACTTTCTATCACACACATTAGCCTTACAATCGCTAAAGCGTCGTCTACGGAAGCCATGATGATAAAAACTGAAAGATCGTACAGTTTTACTTAAACGTATGTAGGCTATAGGGACCTACGATTTATCTATACAGTTCGACTGTACAGTTAAAACTGCAAGGTGTGTAGCGCCCTTAATCTTACGTTATTATCCTCAAAGATTAGGTAAGTAAAAACGTCAATATGGCGTCTGCCAATACACGTAACTGCCGTTGAATACGTTGGTATCCAAAATTATAATCTTGTGAAAGGGTAATCGAAAGCAATCTCTATAGATAGTCCCTCTCAATAGACGGAGAGATGACACACGGAATTAAAAATAAATGCAGTGTTGCACAATTTGTCCTTAGTTGTTTGAGTATACATTAAGGTGACATGTGGTTTCTTTTTAGAACTCCCTGTTTAAGCCTCTGGTGGGACACATAGAGGCTTACTTTTTTGGATGTTTATCAACTTAGAGCTAGTGGCAAGCCCCATGATGGGTATCGCACCTAGTCCTAGTCTTTAGGAGTGGTAGGACCACACTGTCGACAGTTCTCTGTCTACAGCCGCGGGCCGGTCCGTCCGGGGCAGTACCATGCTCTCGCAGAAAATCGACGTCTGAGTAGTAGCAATTTGTTACTGCGCTTCGTTCGGTGAGCGAGAGAGCCGGAAGCCCAACTTTCTGAGGGTGATTGCGTGTGGAGGGTTTTGGTGGTGCCCTTGGTATCACCGAGCCTCAATGCACGCATTCACACTCCCTTCGCTTTCTTCGCGGTAGGCAACGGCCTTGTAAAGGTCCATGAGCGGCAGCAACACTTACCATCAGGTGTACTGTTTGCTCGTTTGCCAGCGTTTGCAATAAAAAAAAAAAAAAAAAAAAAAGTCCCTATATATATAACCACAGACTCAAATAGAGCAAAAGAACATTGTCTGTTAAAAAGGAGGTAAAAAATTTGTAATACATCAGTGTTACAACTAGACTTTAGAGGGCCTACTGGTCAAAATAGCGACATATTGCTTGTCAAAGATTTAATTCCTGAACAAAACGAGGATGTAATTATTATACTGTACATAGTCAATTAGTATCCTAAATGAATCCGCATCTGTATATTATAAATCAATAAATAATAATTTTTTCCTTAATTAACAAAACACCATAATGTAGAGAGAAGTTTAACTTTTCTCTTAATCATCATTATCTCAACTCATATACATATATCTCACTATTGGCCTTCTACACAACAAGAGATTAATTTTTCTATTATACCATACTCGTGAGACTAGTTGTTATAGAGTCTTATTCCGAGTTTTGCTTTGCGTAGATGTTAACTGGAATTTATATTCTCTAGTCGTTTTCTACGACACCCACGGGCAAGAAAGGGAATGGCGAATTGCATTCTTACTCCATCATTTCATGAAAAACATTTCTTATCATCATCATCATTTCAGCCTATTGCCGTCCACTGCTGGACGTAGGCCTCCCTCATATTGCGCCACAATGTGCGGTCCTGTGCCGCCTGCATCCAACGACGCCCAGCAACTTTCACTAGGTCGTCGGTCCACCTAGTGGGGGGGCGTCCTACACTGCGTCGTCCGATGCGTGGTCGCCACTCGAGAACCTTTCTTCCCCAGTGGTTGTTGGTTCGTCGAGCGATGTGGCCTGCCCATTGCCACTTCAGCGTGCTAATTCTTCGTGCTATGTCGGTTACACCCGTTCTTCTGCGGATTTCCGTATTTCTTATAGATTCCCTAAAATTAGAATATAGATATACTAGTTTTTGGCTGCAACTTCATCCACGTAGTGTGTGTAACAGAGGCAAACAGAAAAGGCTGTGCAGGTTATTCAAGATATGCACATTCTGTCTGCAAACTACATCGCCTTTTAAATTATCTTCCTGTTATACAAAGGTACGCTTTTCATACCCTTTGGAATTAAATTTCATAAAATACAATCTTTATGAGCTTCTACGACTTAAAAAGGTACCATTATCAAAAATAAAAAAAAAATCTAGCTGCATTCGTTTCGGTTTGGCATTGATAAGTTTAGGTTCTTTATATATATATTACATTCAAATTGATCTATGAACTTCTGTGTGGTAACGGAGTAAGAATACATTTAACCACCTCCTATCTTACCAGTGGGTATCGTAGGAGATAATAGAGAGATTATAATATGCCGTTAACATCTAGAAAAGGAAAACTCGAAATGAAACATGAATCATCAACATCATCGTTATCGTCATCATTATTATTTTTATCATCATCATAATCATCCTGCTCTTGTCCCAATTGCTTAAGGTCGACGAAATATTTACTCCTCTTCCATCGTACATATCGTTAAAGTGGTTAGAAATGGTATCACACAGGCCGCCTGCCTGACATCAACCTTTCTTCAAGCAGTAATTATTGACCTGACTAAATAAGAGCTGCCCCAAAGCGAAATAAATGCACTGGTGTGGGAGGGTGGACCCTGACCGTCCGTCTAAGGACTCTTTTGTAGCAACCACAGAGAGCCATGGCGATCAGGGCTATACGCGGATACCGCATGGTAGCGACAATGGTGGCAATTGGAGGTGGAGATGCTCGCCAGAATCTAGCAGCGGTCGTCGGAGACGCGGGCTGGAGGCGGCATGGTCTCGTCGAAGGAGATGGCCGCCTGGCGGGCCCGACACCCGCCGTAACATCATTACCCGTTGGGCATGCCGACTGGAAAGGCCTCGGTATGGTGTCCAGACCGTTCAACAATCAGCACACCACATTCTCTGGGAGTACGATTTTTTTTTTGGGGTGCGTCGCGGTCGTCGGGCTCCTTGCACCACTCCATCCGGGCGACAGAGGGGCGTCCCGACAGAATACCCCCTAGTGGGGTACCCTCCCATCGACCCCCCCTCGGGAAGGACGTCGGTATTTCCTCACGCGGTTGGCCTCTAGGCGGGTGATGGCCTAATTACCCGGTCACGTCACCCGCGGCCTCGGCTAGGGCGGTATGAGGCGCAAGCAGTCGTGCCTACGCCGTCCAACTATACAGACCTTGTAGCAACTCGAGAAAATTTTCCTGCATTCAGGCGTTTCTGCTATACCTACTATAGCAATCAATCTCAAGGCTCACATATAGGTCCCTTCAAACTCTCCCATACCTATGGTCATGTGTCGCTGCGTTATCGTAGCTGCACATCCTCTTATTTATTGACTAACTAGTTAATTTTGCTTCATGTTTACCGCATTCTGTAGGAGGGAAGTTGAATCAATATTTTATATAACTCCTCCTGTTAACTTTTCTAATTAAATTTGTTGCGGGTTCCAAGCCAATTAAAATCATTTCCCGGGACTGCCTGAGTGTCATACCTCGGTGTGATCTATGGATCCATGATCCTGGCTTACAGAAGTTACAATGGTGGGAATGTGTGGTGGGATTAGTCTCAAAAAAAAAAACCACAAATATCGACATAAGAGTAGAATTATGATGATGATGACTGGTTTTTTATGAGACCCGTGCAATAGAATGGATTGGTGAATTGGATTTTAACTCCATAAACACATGGAGTCATGTGTAGGTACACATATTATTTCATAAATTAACAACTAAAATAAATTATTTTAGTGTAAAGCATATCTGTGGAGAAATATAGCTACAAGTTGAATCGTAAACGTCCTATTGATCGTAATAAAGTTACACTAAGTTAAGCTCATATGTTGGGAAATATCGCAAGGCCAAACCAGTAGAGTATGACTTTCAAATTATTATAATTTGTACATAAACTTAATTCATAATTTCTTTATCAGTTGTAGATTTAGGTTTAATAATTAATATGCCAAAGCCGTATTTATCGAAAGATAAAATATTTTTCATAAATATTCGTAATTTATATCACCCTTTGGATGAGCAATACCCATCACCGGTACCAAGTTCCTTGTTGACCATGACCAGCCCGGCGGAATACCCTTTCGGATACCCTCTCTTTATAACTCCCTTCCCGGGAAACGTCTGCGACTAACGGGTCGCCCTCACACGGTCAGCCTCTCCGCGGGTGATAGACTATTTTCCCGTCCAGTCACCCGCGGTCTCAGCTAGAACGGCATCAGGAGCAAGTACTTGCACCTGCGCCACTCGAAAATTACGCAAGCCTAGGGATAGTTTATGACTATTGTCGAGAATGGTTGCAGTTCTTGGATTGAAAAGTGCCAACACGATGGCCTCTCTGAAGCTTTGGAATAAGAATAAAATTCGTCACTACTTTCTTTCACATCCGTATCGAAAAGTTCCCTAAAAATGCAAGTAAAAAACATCACTGCAAAAGAAGGAACATTGGTAATAAAAATCTATAGTAACTCGTTTAATTAGCATAGTGTAGAAGACCAATTTATGTTATAGAGCAAGACGTCCATGCCCTTATGTGTATGGAAATGTAAATTGACTGTAGAACAAGAAAAGCCAATTAAGCAATATTATCTTACGTATAATCATTGCTTAAATACAAAGTACAGTGAGGGTCCTTTCGAAAGTCAGAGAGTAATCGTATAGTAAGTTTCTAGGCCAGACAGTAATCTGTATTCGCCTCGAAGGTTCAGACCAAAGTTTATTAAAATTAGTGGTATAAGTAACTTGATTTCACATCGTCGTGAGATAGAAAACCCCATAATTCATTGTTCAAAATGAAATTAAGTTTTGCATTTCTAACTTTATTACAGGAAAACATCTAATTCTATAAAGTTATTGGCTTAAACGGAAAGGTAACGTGATTATTGGCTCAAACATTTACGTTAAATATTTCGATTTCAATTACGTTTTACGAAGACGATTCGCTTTTATTGAGACCCTTTAGGATACCAAATATTTGTTCAAATATTGAAATTGTAATAGTGAAATGACAGTTTAAATTACGCAAATTCCTGTTGCAAATTTGCGAAATTTATTTTTCTGCTAGATAATTTTCTTTTTAAAGATATATAATAGTACGATCATTTGGTTGAAAAAATAGAGGTTACCTGGAAAGTTTTTTGGGAGTTTTGAAAATTGGCAATTTTATAGATTTTGACGTGTTTTGCCGAATTTCAACTTTGCCACCATATTTTTGCCGCTCACACTGGCATTTTGGAAAAATGGCGCCTGAAACAGTTTTTTGATTATATCTCCTTTTCAACACATATTACAGGAAAAAAAATGTATATACAACATAATTGTAGAGAATATTTGCTACATTTATGTCATAACCTTTTTTTCCTAAAATCAATAGTTTCAGCGTACGAGCTGTTATAGGGTCCCTTGCCGAGGTCGTTTAAAAAAAAGAATTATAATTGAAATTAAAATGTTTATTAATAAATGAATTACGAACTACGACAAGTATGGCAAGGGAACCCTGAATGCAACCGTTCTTCGCGGAGTCAAAGTCTAGACTGACGCTTGAGCGCTCTGCATCGAGCTTCATGCTAAAAGTGCTGACGTGACACAAATGGTTAGCGTCATACCGGCAGAGGGGGCTGAGAGCTACGTCATCAGGTTGGCATACATTGTATGGTTATAACACCTCCCCTCTTAGAGTGAACTTCGGGGTGACATCTGAAGTTAACTTTAAATTGAAGTTCTTAGGGTTGGAGCTGGAATGACTTGAATACCTTCTTCCAACTCTATGTTGCTCGATTCTATTTTGGGCGATTCGCAAAACCTATATTTACGAAAGTTGCATCCAGGTTTACAAAAATATAAAATAATCTTATAACTAAGGTACAAAATAATGATACACACTGTTATACTAGTGGCTATTGAATAATGTATCCCATATTTCACTATGTGAGAGGTGTCTCTAATTTTATCGGCTTCTGATAGAAGTTTGGATGTTAAACTTTGAATGTGGTTTATATCTTTTAAATGGATGTCTTCTAATTTAGTATGGGATAAATTATTTGTCATGTAGTTAATTCTATGTATACTACAACAATTGCTATTTATTAAGTTAAAATCGGGCAGCTTGATTGGTGACGTTAAATTAAGAATGTTATGGTATTTGGATAACAAGGTAGTACCTTTACAATAAGCTACACATTTATTTGGTATAGAAAGTATACCAATTCCAACGATATTAATTTCTTGAATCTGCCTATCGTTTTGACAATCTAAAGATAATTTTAGTGGTTCGGATTGTACATAGAGATACCTGTTATTAGATAGCGGTTTAAATATATTTAATTTACCAAAAATAAATTTAATATTACATTGCAGAGGAGTATCGGTTAATGTCTTGGATATTAATTCGCTTTCACAGTTGGGTTTTGTGTCTGCTTTGTAGATTATTGGGATATCACACAGATATTCGGCAGGGCTTAATATTTTACAATTTTCCAAAGATTCCAAGGTACAATAGTTTGATTTATCTTTGGTGATAGCAATGTATCTGGTACTGGGTACTATAAGGCTAAATATATCCGGTCGATTTACATTGTGCGCTGTTGGTAGTTCAATATTATTAAACAGTGTGTATTCTTGATTAGAAACTAAAGGAATACGTAATAAAAATACAAGCTTATAATTAAAATAGTAGCATAATAAAGTAGAGACCTTAACAATTAAATGAATGGAACTTATATCTAAGTGCATAGGTAAAATTAAATCATTGGCAAAGTGCCTCATGTTATCGGCCAACTCTCGGTATATTACAGTAGGGGATACAACTGCTGGATGTAGGATGTTTTGACTACAAAACATTATCGCGTTTATAATGTCTTCGAGTTGAAATGATAGGGTGACCATGGATGTTTCAAAAGTGTTAAGGATAAAATCAAAATGAGTTCGTAACGCTAAAGTATTGGTTAAATTCAACATCTTTAAAGAGAGTTCGCCGATAGCATTATTTAATTTTATTTCGTTCTGTTTAACTTTATAAAGACTATTATTAAAAGTGGATATGACCGAATTAGTGACCAAAATGTTATTTTTAATAAGTGACAATAAATTCTTTTGATTTTCTTGTACAGAATGGATTGCTTGGTCATATTCAAATGCGTCATTTTCGTCTAAAGTGCCAAATACTGTCTTTAGGACGGTTCCTATTCCGCCAATCCAAGCTCCTCGCCTGGATCTATTGTCTATCAGATGTGATATGGAACCAAACAATTTAACTATATTACGTTGTTGTACCATCAGTGGTTCGAATGTACTCTCACATTCAGAGGTTTTTATAAAGCCGGGTTGTTTGCACAGGGTGGAAACTGTCTCTAATGCTAGGTTGAGGTTTTCTATATGTGGTTCAAAATATGAAATTTCCATTGGCATAACAACGTTTAGGATGCCATTGTTAAATTTTAATTTACCTATGTAATTGAAAAATATCCCAGGACTCGTGGTAATCGGTTGGACACACTCGTTAGGTTCTTGGAGTTCCGCTGAGGCACTGCAAGTACATATACTAACTGATTAATTTATTCGCTACGGTGATAAGCAATGAGCAGAAAGGCTTAAAATATGGGTGGTCTTTAACGAACCAGTTAAATAATAAAAAAAAAATAGAATAAATAATCAATAGTGTATTTGTAATATTTTATGTATATATTATTGTAATATATATAGTCTAATATAAGTATTTGTATGGTAATTATTCAATAATTTAATAAGGTATGAACAATACCTTGCAAGTATTATACTTAGGTATAATTTTGATTGAAATATGCTATTTGTAGTGTTTATTTATAATGAATTCATAGCTTATTTACGCGTTAAACTATTTTAAGCTCGAAATATATAGTGTTGTTGTAATTTCTCTAATATTGTGTTAATATGTTATTACTGATTTATATATATGTAGCTAATCGTAGAATATGGGTGTAACTAATTATAAAACTAATTGTATGGTATAAATATATATTAATTACCTATATGCATGTAGTATATAAGTAAAACAAAGGGTGTACTGTATATGGGTACATTGATGGGGTGTATAATATGTATACAACATATATATATATATAAGTATATCATGTAAAAAGGTCCGTGTATATTTCTTTTACAGATTGTTAGTTGTATCGGCGAGTTTAACTTCATCGTAGTGATGACGCACGTGCCGTCTGTTTATTAGTAACGATAGTGTATTATTCCCATGAACCTTGATTACTTTGTATGGTCCTTTCCATATCGGTGATAAGGCCTTCCTGAGTCTAAGGTGGTTTTTTAAATAAACATAGTCGCCTATTTTGTATTGTGTAGGGCGAGTATGTGAGTCATAATAATTCTTAGATGTTAATTTAGACCTCTGTATGTATTCTAACGCTTTATCACGCGAGTATTTAATTCGATTTTGTAACATTCGTACATAGTCCGGATATGTAGCGCCTGACTGTTTATTGCATATAGAATTTGGTATATGGGGTTTGTTACCGAACATTAGTTCATAAGGAGTATAGTGCGTTGTGGAGTGGACAGTCGTATTGTAGGTTAACATAGCTGTGTAAACATAACGAGGCCAGTTTGTTTGTTCGTTATTTACAAACGATTTTAGATATTCTTTTAAGGTTGAATGGGATCTTTCTAGAGATCCTTGGGTCTGTGGGTGGTATGGACTCGACCACAGCTGTTTTATTTTTAGGAAATCACATGTACGTTTGAATAAATCGGATGTAAAATTAGATCCTTGGTCGGTTAATATCATTTTTGGTATACCGAATACTGATATGAAATGTAGAAGGCTCTCGCTAGTTTCTTCGGCGGTTGTACTGCGTAAGGGGTAAGCTGATGAAAATTTAGTGAAATCATCCTGTAAGGTTAATATATATTTTAGTTTAGCGATACCGGATTCGGGTAAGGGCCCTACTATGTCTAGTGAGATGCGTTCACAGGGTTTTGTTGAAGTGCTGGTTATCTGCATAGGAGCTCGATTTATTTTCCGAAGAGCTTTATTCTCCTGACAGGATTTACACGTTCTTACATATGATTCTACGTCACTACGCAAGTTTTTCCAGTAATAGAGTTCTTTAAGTCTGTTATACATACGGCTTACACCTAGGTGGCCGGCAACCGGTATGTTATGGTTGTCGTACAAAATTCTCTTTACTTCTGAAGGTGAAGGGTAAGTTATGCTATTATGAAAAATAGTAATATTTATGTTGGTGTTGTCAAAGAGATAATTAAGTATATTGTAAATTTTAATAAAACTGTGTTTTTCGAAGGGGTCCCGAAAGTCAGATATAGCTATTTCGCTAATTTCCGGTGTGTTAATTAGCTCGTTACGGATTAGTTTTAATGTTTGAAATATTTCTTGGTATGTTGTTTGGTCGAAATGGTGTACTTTTGTATATAAGAGGAAATAATTTTTATTATTTAAGGTGAATGTAGTGAAGTTGTGCAATTGCTTTTCTTGGTTAATTATTTCGTCCCTATTTTCTAGGTTTCCTAGTATTTCTTCTAGGTAGGGATTCGATGTGTCAAGATCTAATGAAGTGGGGATTAGTATTGTCTTGCTAGAGCTTTTTAGTAAGTTTTCGTTTCGTTCTATTATATTAGTGTTAAAAGATTTGGTTTGGTCTGCTATGTTTTTCAAAAAGGTTGTGTAATCGTCATTTAATGGCGTCGGGTGAGTGGTAGAATTGTCGTCTGGGTTGATTTCGGTTTCTGGGGGTATACGGTTTTCTGGTAACGGTCGTGGTGGCGTTACCGGTAGGTTAGGATCAGGGGATCCAATGTCTTGAAGATCTGGGGTAGTGCAGTCAACGAGAATATCAGGGTCCAAGTTGTCTGTTGAGATTGACGTAGGTGACGTCAGCAAGTCAAATAAGTCTTTATCGAGGTTTTCCGGGTTTAGAAGGGATTCTTCTAGTTGTGCGGAGGTTGTGTTGTGTGTAATGGTGTCGGAGTCTTGCGTACTACTAGTTGGTCTTTCACTTGTGGAAGGTTGAACAGGATTAACGGGGTACCTGGACAAAGCGTCTGCATTTGCGTTTATTTTTCCCTTTTTATATTGTATACTGTATTCAAATTCTTCTAATTTTAATCTCCAACGGATGAGTCGGGAACCAGGATCTTTACAGTTAAATAACCATTGGAGAGGTTTATGGTCGGTTATAATAGTAAAATGACGGCCGTATATGTAAGGACGAAAGGTTTTTGTTCCAAACACTATAGCTAAACATTCTTTCTCTGTCACACTATAGTTTATTTCTGCTTTATTTAAGGTGCGCGACGCATAGGTGATCGGCCGGTCGTTACCTATGGGGCCTTGTGACAGGATGGCTGATATGGCGAAATTAGATGCGTCGCATGTTAGTAGAAAGGGTTGATTGAAATCCGGATAAGCTAGTATTGGTGCTTCTATTAATTTGTTTTTTAGCGTTTCAAAGTTAATCTGTTGTTCATTCGTCCAGATGAAGGAGACATCTTTTTTAAGCAACGAAGTGAGAGGTTTAGCAAGTTTAGAGAAATTGGGTATGAAACGTCTGTAATACGATACTAGTCCTAAAAAGGATTTAATATCTTTAGGTGATTTCGGAGTAGGATATTGTGCAACGGCTTTGACCTTATCTGGGTTTGGTTTCACACCATTTTGAGTGATGATATGGCCTAAATATGCGACTTCTTTGCGGAGAAATTCACATTTTTCTGGTTGTAATTTTAAATTATATTGGCGGAGTCTGTCGAAGACAGCTCTGAGGTTTTCAATAGCTGAATGGAGGTCAAATGAGTATAGAACGATGTCATCTAAATACACATAGCAACGGGAGCCTTGCAGTCCCGTGAGACAGTTATTCATGAGCCTTTGGAATGTGGAAGGGGCGTTTTTCAAACCGAAAGGCATCCGGTTGAATTGGAAGTGTCCCTGGGGTACAGAAAATGCGGTTTTAGCTGCGTCTTCTGGCTTAATTAATAACTGGAGAAACCCTGATGAAAGATCGAGGGTGGTGAAATACTGACTCTTACCGAGTTGGTCGAGAATTTCCGTTATCTGTGGTATGGGGTAAATTTCGCCAATTGTAATATCGTTGAGTTTTCTATAGTCGATAACTATGCGCCATTTCTTTTGGCCAGAGGCATCAGACTTCTTTGGAACTATCCAGATTGGAGAAGACCAGGGTGACGATGAAGGAGTTATGATATCCTGTTCTAGCATTCTGTTTATTTGAGTTTCCACCTCTTTCTTGTGGCATTCTGGAAAACGGTACGATTTGGCACTTATGGGAGTATTGCTGTTGGTTTTAATCTCATGTTGGATAGCCGGGCAAAAGGAGAGGGGTTCATCTTGTAAGTGAAATATATCTGAATAATCTGAACATAATTCGAGGAGGGCGTTTGCCTCTTCTTCGTTGAGGTGAGATGTTCTTAATAGGCTAAGTACTTCCTTTGCTCGTTTAGATGCGTTTTGAGTGCAAAATGGTTGCATAGAATAGGTCTCTATTGGGTGAAGATGAAATTTTATGTCTCGTTTTATTTTAACCGGCTTATCGGAAATATTGGCAACAGTTAAATTAATTCTTTTATTTTCTTTCACTTTAACTAAACAATTTGCCACGAGAAGGGTTTTAGAGAGATGCTGGTCTATTATCGCGCCTTCGTTTAGATTAGGGTTTATAACGGCACACTCAATCACTGTTTCTGATCGTGCTGGTATGATGTAGCAGGGATCAAAGAAGTGAATTTTAATTTCGAAATCATCTATTTTTAGGACGTCGCGACTGTAGTCTATATTGCAGCCGTGTGCGGTTAAGAGATCGTTACCTATGATACCATCATACGGCAAGTTAATGTCAGCAATGACATGAAATTTATGACATATGTTTTTCTATCCAGATGCTTTAAATCTTAAATTAAAATGGCCTAATGTTTGAGTAGCTTCTTCGCCAGGATCAATTCCTTTGATACCTATGGGTTTTTTGTTTAACTTTAATGGGTGTCGGATACTGGACTGTTTCAATAAACAGATAGCAGCTCCTGAGTCGACTAATAACGTAAGTGGTATGTCAGAAACGTCTGTTTCAACTAAAATATGAGGTAAAAGTTTTTTCGAGGTGTCGATATTTACCTCGTAAATTTCTTTAGGCTCCGGGGCCTGTATACCAAGGTTTCCGCTTTGGGGCTGGTTACCCGGTTGTATAACCTTGTGTTTTGTAAGGTTTCCGCTTTGGGGCTGGTTACCCGGTTGTATAACCTTGTGTTTTGTAAGGTTTCCGCTTTGGGGCTGGTTACCCGGTTGTATAACCTTAGTTGCTGCGAGGTTTCCGCTTTGGGGCTGGTTACCCTGTTGTATAACCTCAGCGGCAAGAGTGAGGTTCCCGTTTTGGGGCTGGTTACCCTGATGTACAACCTCATTGAGAGAGTGCCTAAGGTTTCCACTTTGGGGCTGGTTACCCTGTCGTATAACCTTGGCGGCAGGAGCGAGGTTCCCGTTTTGGGGCTGGTTACCCTGATGTACAACCTCTTTGAGAGTGCGCCTAAGGTTTCCATTTTGGGGCTGGTTACCCTGTCGTATAACCTTGGCAGTAGGAGCGAGGTTCCCGTTTTGGGGCTGGTTACCCTGATGTACAACCTCTTTGAAGACACGTCTAAGGATTCCATTTTGGGGCTGGTTACCCTGTCGTATATCCTTAGGTGTATGATGTCCATTTTGGGACTGATTAGGCTTTGTGCCGACTTTGACCTTACGTCCTGTGCAACACGGTTGCAGGACGTTTATAGGTTTAAATCTTCTGGGATTTCTTCTTCCTCGGTACTTTCGTATTCAGGTTCAACCTGCTCTTCGTCGTTATCTTCACTGACGAAGTTTACCGTAGGAGATTTATGGGGTTGCGACCCCGAGGGTTTATTATAGATATCCTTTTGTGGATAAGAGGAAGCGAAACGTTTGTGAGAGAGTTGACGCTTTAAGCAATTGTTTATGTCGTGTCCAACTTCCTTGCAATACCTATATTCGAGGTTTGGATTTGATTTAATAAAAGAGGATTGCGGCGATTTGACCTTTGTCATTTGATTTTGAGCAGAGAATTTCGGTTTGAACCGAATTTTATTTTCATTTTCCAGGGGCGAGCTGGGAATATTTGTTCGCTTATATAGCGTTTGTTGAATACGCTCCTCAGAAACAGCCAAATTTACGGCTTCATTAAACGTTTTAGGGGCTCTGCACCTAACAATGTTTGATATACGAGGGTGAAGACCCATGAGGAAATGATGGAGCGTTAAGTCTTCCATAGCCGCTGTACGGCCAGGTATTTCTTTCACCTTATGATTAGAGAGCGAGATTTCGGTAAGTAGTTGAGAAAGATAAGTTTCCATCCTTAGTGCGAATTGGCTGACATTTTCCGTCTGACTTTGTTTGCCTTCCTGGAGATCGGTTAATAAATGTGTATAATGTTTTCTCTCAGAAAACTGTGTTTTAAGGAACTCTTTCAATTGTTCCCACGAAGAAAACTCTTTTATAGAGCAGGCGATTTCAGCTTTTCCCGTAAGCTGGCATAAAATGTATTTAAAAAGAATAGGTCTCTGTGAATCGGATGCTAATTCATAAGCATTGTTACAATTAGTAATGAAAGAATTTAATATATCGCGACTGCCGTCAAAGGGTTTAACGAATTTTAACAAAATATTTAGTTCCATTTCCGCAACTGATTTTCTAGTTAATCTAGGTGAAGTGATCGGAGACTTTTGCTCCGGGATATCAAAAATTTCAATTTGTAATTTACTATCTTCAACTTTAGGCACTTTAGGCATAATATTTGAACAAAAACATTAAAATAATGTAAAATATAGAACAATAAGAGGTATAAGAGTAAAATTACACAATAAAAATGTTCGTTGATTTACTGGAACACGTAGACGGCGATAAAGGTCAGGCCTTTGATAAGCTGCATAGCGTCGCGTACACACGGACCGCACTATGATTTCACAGGACACTATTGACACAACGCGGAACACTCGCGGGTCGGAGAATGATAGGACGTATAACACTACGTAGAAAGGACGAGGAATACTCGTAGATACTCGCAGGAGTGTAGAATGCACTGGATGCTTGAAGGATGCTCGCTGGATGCTGCTAGCAGGGTTACTCGCAGGATGGTCGTATGTCACGACCGGCTACTCGAAGGTTGCGCGATGCTGCCCACTGGATGATTGCAGGATGCTCAGGATACCGCGGAATGTGTCATTCATACACACCGAAGAGTTTGTACTCTTTTCGTTTGATTTGCAGGATACGGCGAATTTTCACAATTTGTGATTTAATAGAGGTTTTACGCGAATCGGCACTGGAGATATCCGTATCCCACCGCTGCCACCAAATGTTATAGGGTCGCTTGTCGAGGTCGTTTAAAAAAAAGAATTATAATTGAAATTAAAATGTTTATTAATAAATGAATTACGAATTACGACAAGTATGGCAAGGGAACCCTGAATGCAACCGTTCTTCGCGGAGTCGAAGTCTAGACTGACGCTTGAGCGCTCTGCATCGAGCTTCATGCTAAAAGTGCTGACGTAACACAAATGGTTAGCGTCATACCGGCAGAGGGGGCTAAGAGCTACGTCATCAGGTTGGCATACATTGTATGGTTATAACAGAGCGCCATAAAGTGTAATCCAACACACTTTTCAGCAGAAATTTCGACACCACTATCCGGTAGAGAAAGCGTCGCATTTTTTTATCGTGGTATCCCCCCAGTGGACAGTTAAATTATGAAGAGAATGAATAAATATTTGTACTTATACATCAGTTATTAGTAAAATACAGCTTGATCAATATGCAATTATACATAACTCATCATTATTTTAGCTCATATATTTCCCACTGCTGAGAACGAGCCTCTAACAGGAAGGAAATTGATTTACTACTAGCAACCCGCCCTCGCTTCGCTTCGGTTATAAGTTATAGTCGTTTTACCCGCGTAGTTCCCGTTCTCGTGAGAATACCGGGATAAAATATAGCCTAGTTTACGCCCTGATATTATAGCTTTAAATTGGTGAAAGAATTTTTGAAATCAGTCCAGCCGTTTTGAAGATTACCCGGAACAAACAGACAGACAGACAGACAGACAGACAAAAATTTTTTAATTGCTATTTTAGGCATAGGTGTCGTGCAAATAACCGTGTGAGCATGAAAAAAGCCTATTATTTTGACATTACAAACAGACACTCCACTTTTATTTATTGGTATAGATACCACGCTGATGAGACGGGTTGGTATAGGCTATTATTTCGAGTTTTCCTTCTCTTGCATAACCTTTATATGCACATTATAACCCTCGCTCGTCTTTTACGACATCTACGGCCAAGATAGGGAGTGGCGAATTGTATTTTTATTCTGTCACCACACGGACAATTACGGACGGTACTAATAATGGTATGCTCTAATTCAGGGCCTAGAAATTCCATATTTACTTGAGATGTATATTGTTATTTGCTAGTACTTAGTTTACTCTACGACTACCTAGTCTACTGTTTATAAACTAGTTTATTTTTAAGCAGATTTTTATTTACACCATTGTACCCAAAGAACAGAATCCATTTTGCCGCTCTCGTCAATTTAGTTTCTGATTAAATTATTTATGAGACCCAAAATATCGGCTTAAGTGAATCCCTGAGGCCTCACTCTTCTTTAAATATATAGACGCGTAGGAAAATTCTTTTTGCGCAGTAAATTTATTATTCATGGGAACAATTAACAACTAAAATACTTCATGATAATGGTAATATCGCAAACTGTCCTGTAATTGTGTTTTTAATGTTCAAAAAATTGGAAATATGTAGCATAATTTCAATAAATGTTATTAAATTTACTTTATTTCTCATAACTATCAATAATATTTAGTTCTTATTAGCCAAGCCAATTCCAGCTATTAACCTACCATCAAAGTCTGACCATTGTTTATTTGGCGTATTTGAAATTAAAAACTGACTTACTTCGTGGCATTTCAATATCATTTTTGTTACTAATATACAAATTACTAAATAATAAATTGATACTAATATACACATTACTAAATAATAATAAATCCATGTGGATGGAATAATAATAAAATATCTGATTGACCGGTATATTTTTGTTGTATTTTTGTTGAATTTATTTAGATATATATTAATAAAAAATAAAAATGAAATAATGAAAAAATATCAAAAGATTCGATCCCACGCTGTTTGAATGCCAAAACAAAACAAAAAATCTGGACAACTTCCCACCTGAGCTATCGCCACTCTTGACGGCGAAATTTGAATCCATATTCTAAATAAATATATATATATATATATATATATATATGTATATAGGTATATATATACACAATTACCAAAACTAAGAATTAATACAAATTAATTAAAATAAAAATCTAAGTCTCAAATTAACTCATAGATCTACTGTTAATAGGGTAAATAAAAAACTTGGTAAGGATTACAGCAAATAATACAGAATAAAGCAAAAACATCTTAGCATGATCATGGATTCGGGAGCATTTCCATCGACTTGTTCCCCGGCTTGTCGGCGCGGCGTCCGCCCTTTCGTGGCTGATGCCGAATATGGGCGGACCCAACGCTACGTGCCGACAACTGTACGCGGGGGTGATCCGGTCGATGGCCCTGTACGGCACACCGGTGTAGGCGGAGTCCCTGACCGTCTGTCTGAGGGCCCTCTTGTGGCGGCCACAGAGGGTCATGGCGATCAGGGCCATACGCGGTTACCGCACGGTGGCAACGGAGGCAGCGTGTCCCCTGGCCGAAACTCCCCCGTGGGACCTGGAAGCGGAGATGCTCGCCGGAATTTACCGGCGGGTGTCGGAGGCGCGCGCCCGCGGCGGTATGGTCTCGTTGCAGGAGATTACCGCCTGGCGAGTCGACGCCCGCCGAGAAGTCATTGCCCGTTGGGCAGTCTGACTGGAGAGTCCTCGATACGGTGTCAGGACCGTCGAGGCCTTCCGGCCGGTGCTGAGGGAGTGGTTGGAGTGGACGCACGGGGTGCTTTCCTTCCAACTGGTGCAGGTGCTGACGGGGCACGGCTGCTTCGCAAAGTACCTGCACAAGATTGTCAGGAGGGAGACCACACCATTCTGCCACCACTGCAATTGCGACGAGGACACGGCGCAGCACACGCTCGAGGTGTGTGCCGCGTGGGAGGAGGAGCGCCGTGAACTCGTCGCAATCATCGGTGCCGACCTGACGCTGCCGACCATCGCCAGGGAGATGCTCAACAGCGTCAGAAACTGGGACGCGGTCGCGGCCTTCTGTGAGGCCGTAATCTCACGGAAGGAGGCGGCGGATCGTGTGCGAGTAGAGCTCCTATTCGGCGACACGTTCCGCCGCCGGCGATTCGGGCGGCGCAGGCGCGAGTATCTGCGCCTAATGCCGCCCTAGCCGAGGCCGCGGGTAATCGGACCGGGGAATTGTCCATCACCCGCAGAGAGGCTGACCGCGCGAAGGCAACCGACGTCCCAGGACGTCGAGAGGTGAGGGTACCCGAAAGGGTATTCCGTCGGGCCGACCACTGATGACAAGTCACCTCTGCTTCGGTGGTCGGCCCAGCAACGAGGTGACGTGAATACGGGTGGGTTATTGGGCCCGCGCGCCGTCCTTTCATCGCCCCTGACGGAATGGACCGCGCGTGCGCTTACCATAGCCCACCCATAAAAAAAAAAGCATTATCATGGATTTTGTCAAATATCCCAAAGCGTGTAGGATGATAACCCCACGTTTTATAGCTATTGAGAGAGATTTATTAATAAACTAACAACCCGCCCTCGCTTCGCTTCGGTTTCAGTCGCCTTACCCGCGTAGTTCCCGTTCCCGTGGGAATACCGGGATAAAATGTAGCCTATGTTACTCCCTGATATTATAGCTTTCCATTGGTGAAAGAATTTTTGAAATCGCTTCGGTGGTTTAAGCGTGAAAGCGTTACAAACAAACAAACAAACAAACAAACAAACATCCTTACTTTCGCATTTATAATATTAGTAAGTAAGTATGGATATGGATTTCATGTAATTTTCAATGCAACATTGCCCGTGTGGTGACGAAAAATACAATTCACTACCGTTTCTCTTGCTCGTAGTTGTCTTAAAATCGACTAAAAGATACAACATGTATATAACATCTGTGCAAGAGAAGGAGAACTCGAAATAGATCAGCGTGGCATAGTAGGTCAGTTTCCCTTCTATTGTGGAGTTTTCTCGAGCCTCGCAGTTAGACGTATATGAGCGAACATGAGGAGTTTTCATTACGATTTTTACAAAAATATACAACATACATCGTTATAGCTCGGGCTAACAAAAATTAAATTAAAATGTGATAAAATCCGTAAAAAATCTTATATTTCTTATTTAATCTATGTGGCAGGACTACACATCGTCTCTCTACAACCGCGGGGCAGTCCGTCTGGGATACTACCACACTCTCACAGAAAATAGACATTTGTGTAGTAGCAATTTATTACTGCATTTCGTTCGGTGGGCGAGAGAGCTGGAAGCCCATCTTTCTAAGTGTATTTGTATGTGGTTGGTTTTGGTGATGTTTTTAGTATCAGCGAACCTCATATCCAATCCGCATAGGCAATCCGCCCTCACTTCGCTTCGGTTATAGGTTATAGTCGTTTTACCCGCGTAGTTCCCGTTCCCGCGGGAATACCGGGATAAAATATAGCCTAGTTTACGCCCTGATATTATAGCTTTCCATTGGTGAAAGAATTTATGAAATCGGTCCAGCCGTTTTGAAGATTACCCGGAACAAACAGACAGACAGACAGACAAAAATTTTTTAATTGCTATTTTAGGCATAAGTGTCGTGCAAATAACCGTGTGAGCATGAAAAAAGCCTATTATATTGACATTACAAACAGACACTCCAATTTTATTTATTGGTATAGATATAAACAATTTTTAATAGTCTTAGTAATATGATAAATGGTGGTTCTTCTATTATAGCAATATATGTATTGTAGTGATATGCACATAAATAAACAGCACAAAAATTAATAGATACATATATCATCCATACTAATATTATAAATGCGAAAGTAAGGATGTTTGTTTGTTTGTTTGTAACGCTTTCCCGCTTAAATCACCGAACCGATTTCAAAAATTATTTCACCAATAAAAGATATAATATCAGGGAGTAACATAGGCTATATTTTATCTCGTTATTCCCACAGGAACGGCAACTACGCCGTGGGTAAAGCGACTGAAACCGAAGCGAAGCGAGGGCGGGTTGCTAGTATATTATAAAACAAATTATAAGTATATAAAATTATTATACTACTATAAGTTCTTAGGTATGTTTTTTTTCTTATTATAATCTTTATTCATTTAAATTAGCACAGTGTAATATTCTTTTTAATATTTTTTATAGTCCCTATGGGCATCCGTGATTTCACTCACAGGTTCCATTTGAAAATCAGCGCCATTGTACCTGGCATATGCTGAAATGGACTCCTGGTTGATACATTTCAAACACACGTTGTATATCCTTTTATTATAAACTCATTTGCAAAAAAAACGGGCACCTAAGCAATGAACCATTTCAAATGTTAATATTTCTTTGTTTGATAATTATAGGTAGTTTTATCCACACAATTTGCTAAATTAATAAGAAAATAATCGTTTTCATCAGTATTTCATAAAATTTAGATACAATTTATGGGAAATAATGCTAAACCTCGCTAGTAGTGTATATTCGCTAGTAGTGCATATGCTCATGAAGTAAAAATAAAAAAGTTTTTTTGTTTGTTTTTCTTTAATAAAGTAAAAGCAGATAAATGTTTAGTATCGAGTGTGACCCCCTCTAGCTAAAATCACAGCTTGAATTCGTCTGGGCATGCTAGCGAGTATATCCCGGATACTTGCTTGCGGAATACGTTCCCACTCCGCAGTAATCACATTCTTCAGCTCTCTGATGGTCTGCGGAGCCGGGTGTACTGATCTCACACGCCGTTTCAGAACGTCCCAGACATGCTCTATGGGATTGAGGTCGGGACTTCGAGCTGGCCAATCCAAACGACGAATGCCGACCTCTTGCACATACGCATTAACATCGCGGGATCGGTGGGCGCGAGCATTGTCGTCCATAAAAATCGAGTCTTCACCTAGAGCGGCCAATGCGGGTTGTGCATGAGAAATTAGAACTTCCGTTATGTATCGATGCCCAGTCAGTGAGCCGTTTTCAATGAAGACTAACTCTGTACGATCCATTGAATTTATTCCTGCCCAAAACATAACAGAGCCCCCACCATAAGGTGTGATTTCTTCGAAACATGCCTCTGCAAAGCGTTCTCCTTGTCTTCTTAGCACTCGCCGACGTCGATCTTCACCGAACAGAGATATCCTGGCTTCATCAGAGAACAAAACCCTATTCCAATCGTCTTGAGTCCATGATTCACAATTTCTAGCGAACCTAAGCCTGTGAACTCTGTGCTCACGGAGTAATTTGGGGCCGCGGGCCGGGCGGTGACTGCGTATATTGGCAGCGAGAAGCCTCCTCCTGACCGTCCATAGACTAATATGCACATTTCTTACTTCTTGGAGGTTGTTCTTAAGATCCACATACGAAGATTTGCGATTTCTCAATGCGCGACTCACAAGAAAAGGATCATCCCGTGGTTGGGTACATGGTTTTCTTCCAGAACCAGGCCTTCTCTCGACGGAACCAGTCTCCTGATATCGCTGCCAGGTCCTTTGGACTGTCGAGCGACTAACATTTAGCCTCCTAGCCACGAAACATTGGCTGCAACCCTCTTCAAGCAGCGCGATAATTTTGGTAGCTTTTACCACTTTATCTACCATTTTTGATACAGCCAAACAGCATTAAATAAAGCTTTGACAGTCAAGGATATGAAATTAATCGATAAAAATTGAATAAAAGTTATGAAAGTCGATGTTAACTTCTGGAACTTCGCGCCAAAAATGTAGGATCAAAAGGGGTTTTCTGTAAAAATGAACATCAAATGAAAAATTGAATTTAGAACGTACTTTTTCAAATACCACAGCATTTTTAAAACCGGCCAGTAACGTGTACAAACGATTGAAACCTTTTTGGTATTGTATCTTTTTAAATATGAATGAAAATCAAAACCGCCCGTTTTTTTTGCAAATGAGTTTATTTTGTATAATTATGTTAACGAAATGTATCAATAAACTATTCTTTCTTTCTTTCTTTCTTCACAGCTCATATACGGCTTATATACCCACTACTCGGCTCAAGCCTCCTTCTTATTGGGAGGGAAATTGACCTACTATACAGCGCTGCTCAGGCGCGTTGGTATAGGGTTTTATTGAGTGTTCCTTCTCTTTCATAGTTTTTATATTCACAAGATATCCCTTAGTCGCCTTTTACGACACCCACGAGCAAGAAAGGGGGTGGTGATTTGTATTCTTACTCCCTCACCACATTATTATGTTACGCGTGCATAAATATGTAATTACGTCTAATGAAAGTGTTGTTAGTTTAAAGTTAGTTGAAAGGAGGCGATTACAAGATTCTACTCTGGCAACATTATAGCTGATTTACGTCACAGTTGAATAGTTTAAATGTGTTAGAAGGATATAAATGACCGACTCGGATGTGTAGACAATATTCATTGCTATTATTTCATGTGGTAACTATAGCTACGTGTTTGCGACATTAGTGAAGAGTACACATGAAAACTTCCGTGTATTGACGGTATAAAAATACAATTCACCACCCCTCTCTTGCCTGTGGGTGTCATGATGACTAAGAGATATAATATCTAGATAACTTTGACGTAAGAAAAATCGCCAGGGCGAAGCTCGACAGCGTCAGGAACTGGGACGCAGTCGCAGCCTTCTGCGAGGCAGTAGTCACGCGGAAGGAGGCGGTGGAGCGCGTACGCGAGGAACGTCTCCTCAGCGACGCGAACCGCTACCGGCGACTGGGGCGGCGTAGGCACGATTACCTGCGCCTCATGCCGCCCTAGCTGAAATCTCGGGTAGCGTGACCGAGGAATTAGTCCATCACCCGCTGAGAGGCCGACCGCGTGAGGAAAGACCGACGTCCTCCCCGAGTGGGGGACGTTGGTCGATGGGAGGGTACCCCTCAAGGGAGTATTCCGTCGGACCGACCACTGACGTCAAGTCACCCTGCTCCGGTGATCAGCCCAACGACGAAGGCGACGTGTCACGGTTGGGTTATGGGTGAGCGTGCTTAAGCCCCTCTGTCGCCCCGGACGGAGTGGTGCATGGAGTGCGCCGACCGTAACCCACCCTCAGAAAAAAAAACAAAAAATGGCTCTCTTATTTTATAGTACCTACATATTACAAAATTGTAAATAAAACTACGGTTTTATCGCGTTTGTATACGATTTTTGATAGTCCGACATTTCGAACACTACAGCATTCATGGTCACAGACGGATTTGTACCCAAATTGTAGGTCAAAATTTAATAACTAATGTCTACAGTGGGTAGATAATAAATTATAAATATCTGTACCTAATAATGATGACTTGTTTGGACGTCAGACATCTTAGGCCGCCCGTGGCCGTGAATGCTGTAAAGTGTTCGAAACGTCGGGCAATCAAAGTCAAATACAAACGCGATAAAATCCGTAGTTTTATTTACTATATGTAATACTCGCGTAAACAATGAAAATTTTTGGTAATAGTTTTACCACAGGCCTCCTGTCTGACGGTAAGCCTCCTTGTGTGTTAATCCTCCGTGTATGTTAATTGTTGACGAGACGTGTAGCGTGTGGAAGCAGTTTATACAACTCATAGTGCATAGAAAGGTGATCGAAGGGTTATCTATACCAATAAATAAAATTGGAGTGTCTGTTTGTAATGTCAAAATAATAGGTTTTTTTCATGCTCACACGGTTATTTGCATGACACCTATGCCTAAAATAGCAATTAAAAAAATTTTTGTCTGTCTGTCTGTCTGTCTGTCTGTTTGTTCCGGGTAATCTTCAAAACGGCTGGACCGATTTCAAAAATTCTTTCACCAATGGAAAGCTATAATATCAGGGCGTAAACTAGGCTATATTTTATCCCGGTATTCTCACGGAAACGGGAACTACGCGGGTAAAACGACTATAACCTATACGAAGCGAAGCGAGGGCGGGTTGCTAGTCTATACCAATAAATAAAATTGGAGTGTCTGTTTGTAATGTCAAAATAATAGGCTTTTTTCATGCTCACATGGTTATTTGCACGACACCTATGCCTAAAATAGCAATTAAAATTTTTTTGTCTGTCTGTCTGTCTGTTTGTTCCGGGTAATCTTCAAAACGGCTGGACCGATTTCAAAAATTCTTTCACCAATGGAAAGCTATAATATCAGGACGTAAACTAGGCTATATTTTATCCCGGTATTCTCACGGGAACGGGAACTACGCGGGTAAAACGACCATAACCTATACGAAGCGAAGCGAGGGCGGGTTGCTAGTAAGGAATATACCTGTTGCTACAGAAATAGTATGTTGATGTATATTGTATACGAGAAGCATGGCGGTTCATATGTAACTGCGGCGATGACGTAAGAATACTATTGCCATCACTTCGCCATGGTATTACTGCCTAAGAATTATGAATATAATTTATATTGCCTTGGACTTGTCTAGCAGCCGGCATCGGACTATTAGTTCAAGGACCTCTTGTGGAAATGTTTATTGCGCCCCTAGGGAAATTTCACCTGTGAGAGGAGAGTTAAAGAGTACACTAATAAAAATGCTAAATACATTTCACTGTATATTGATGGAAAACATCCTTACTTCCTTACTAATATTATAAATGCGAAAGTAAGGATGTTTATTTGTTTGTTTGTTTATTTGTTTGTTTGTTACGCTTTCACGCCTAAACCACCGAACCGATTTCCAAAATTCTTTCACCACTGGAAAGCTATAATATCAGGGAGTAACATAAGCTATATTTTGTCCCGGTATTCCCACGGGAACGGAAACTACGCCGCTGGTAAGGCGACTGAAACCGAAGCGAAGCGAGGACGGGTTGCTAGTATTATATAACATCACCTCTATCGGGATGGTACCTAGGTTGCAATGACAATAGGTTACTACTACTTATTTAATACCTTCAAGTCTATAAGTTGTCGTTTGTACACTACAAATTACACGTGGTCATAACCACCATTTTCACATGTTAATTCACTGAGCGAGAGAAAATTCACTGCACGCGATATACACTAATTACTAACAAAGAACAAACAAGACGTCGACAAGGACTGCATCCCATGAGAAGCAAGTCCCGACGTGTACTGGACCTGGACGTCCGCGGGGAAATGCGCGCCTTCAGAACGGCGTGTCATTACCGCTTGGCGAACTCCAGCGTCGTTTCTTCGTCGTTGAATATGCAGATAAGCACGCAGTCTCAACCGAACTGGTAATCTGTCATGCACATCTATGCATGTAAGGGGAAGGGTGTGGCACCATGCTGGAGCGATAGCTAGCGCAGCTGATGCAGCAGAGCTGACCCATGACGTGGCATGTGGCTGAGAAAATAAATGTTCGGCAGACTCACCGGTCATGAAATCATTTTGAACAGGTTGCTAGTGTAATACGAAAAAAGGAGGCGTACCAGCGCGCTGCAAGCGGCGCCGTTACGGAAACGGGAAGAGAAGTACGAGACAAGCCCCGCACGCTCGGCATGCGGGCTCCCACGTAGTTTTACATGGCGCGTCCGACCTCGCTCGATGACGGGATCCAAAAGAGAAAGCCTTTACGACGCAACGCTCCGTGTCATGTCGCATCAAAATGGCGTGATCCTATTTACAGAAAGAAAGGTTCCTATTGGCCAGCTATCCAATCATAGACCAAAACCGCTCCATGAACTATTGTTATTGTGAATTACAACTGGCAATGGAATTCTGTATTTTATAAAATAATAAGATGATATGACATTGTGTGCTATTCAATCCATCTTCTACATATAAGTATCTACACGAATATTAATTGATTTGAATAATTGATTCATGTTATAGCGGGTGCCATCTAGTAGTTTGAATGTGTAACTTATATTAAATATAATTGGTTTTATTAAATGACCTAGTGCCATCTATCGGTTCACAATAAATCTATTATGTTAGACGGTTTTTTGAATGAATGTATGATAATATATCACTACAGACGACATCAGATAAAGTTGACCCAGATCGATGTAAAAGTCTTAGTCGTCCTTTACGACACCCACGAGCAATATAAGAGTTGGTGGTATCCGTAGCCGCCACCACACAATGTTAAGAAATCTCCAACAAAACAAGCAAAACATTTGGTACAACGAAAACATTTTAAGACTTGTTTTATTTGTCCATATTTGAATGTTTGAAGTATTTTATTAGATTCGAGGGCTGCAATGTTCTCACGGTTATTAATGTTACAATGTTGTATGTGGTTAAACTAAATGCAAATATGCGACCGTGCTCAGAGTGTTGGGGGCTTGAATTCTTTCATCGAGCCATTGAATAAAATATTTGTAAATTTTTGTCATGTTTATAGGCGGTGTGTTGCCAGCTATAAATATTACCTTGCATTGCTCGTGGGTTTCATAAAAGACTAGGCTAAGAGTTTTACATACTGCTGTTCAACAACTGCAGATGGCGTAGGGGTTAAGATACAGACTTTCAGTGCCCGTGTCCGCGGGTTCGAATTCCACGCAGGACAACACTTTATGTGATCCACAAATTGTTGTTTGGATGTAATTTGTGTCCGTTAATTATAATGACAATAGCGTACCAAAAAAAAAGAGGAAGATTGACGTCAGACGGCCGACCGATTATAAAACTACCGCCAATAACCCATGACAAAAATTTAATAAAATTATCGATTCCTTAATGAATTAGAAACATGTAAAGTTTTCAATTTTGTCATCGCTTTTTCATGTAAATCTGATTGAAATATATACAGTCAATGATACTTAATCTGCAACATATTCGTACTTTGTTATATATTCATTAGAAATTGAATAAATCAATGATTACGTTTGCATAAGCAAAACAAACTTTACTTTAAATCAGTTGATCGGCCGATGACCGTTGACGAGTTGCCTTTGTACCTACACTACCATTGAAGCGTTTGTGAAAATTATACTTATTTATACTGGCGAAGCTTTACATGCCTACATGTGTCCTGTCTGTACATCATCATCATCATCATCATCATCATCATCATTTCAGCCTACAGCCGTCCACTGCTGGACGTAGGCCTCCCTCATGTTGCGCCACAATGTGCGCGCCTGCATCCAACGACGCCCAGCAACTTTCACTAGGTCATCGGTCCACCTAGTGGGGGGGGGCGTCCTAGACTGCGTCGTCCGATACGTGGTCGCCACTCGAGAACCTTTCTTCCCCAGCGGTTGTCGGTTCGTCGAGCGATGTGGCCTGCCCATTGCCACTTCAGCGTGCTAATTCTTCGTGCTATGTCGGTTACACCCGTTCTTAAGTTGAGATGGGCACCATATTTTGGCCTCACATATTCCACTCCTTGTTTTTAGTTAGTAGTTCTTATTTCTTTCATTGGTGTCTATATTGTGTGAGGTTTACAAAATAAAATTTATTTCTTTCTTTCTTCTGCGGATTTCCGTATTCCGGATTCTATCTCGCAGAGAAATCCCGAGCATAGCCCGCTCCATAGCACGCTGAGCGACTTTGAGCCTTGATATAAGGCCTACATTTAGGGACCACGTTTCCGTGCCGTAAGTCATCACTGGTAACACACACTGGTCGTAGACCTGTGTTTTCAGACACTGAGGTATGTTGGATGAGAAGATCCTCTTAAGTTTCCCGAACGCTGCCCAACCGAGTTGGATTCGTCGGCTGATCTCTTTCTCGAAATTGGATCTACCTAACTGGACTGTTTGTCCGAGGTAAACATAGTGATCGACAACTTCGAGAATCGCATTGCCAACTAGGACCGGTACAGGAATGACATGGGCATTTGACATGACTTTCGTCTTATCCATGTTCATTCGTAAACCCACTAGTTGGGATACCCTGCTGAGATCATTGAGTATTGTGCCAAGGTCCTCCATGGAATCTGCCATAACGACTATATCGTCCGCAAATCGAAGGTGAGTGATGTATTCGCCGTTAATGTTGATGCCGAGTCTAGTCCAGTCTAAGAGCTTGAAGACATCTTCCAGTGCAGTGGTGAACAGTTTCGGAGAGATGACATCTCCCTGTCTCACGCCTTTCTGCAACTGGATCGGTTTCGTACTCCTATCCCGGACACGGACTGACATTGTGGCGTTCCTATACAAACACTTCAGCACTTCGATATAGCGATAGTCGATTTTGCACCGCTGAAGGGACTGCAGCACCGCTCAAGTTTCGACTGAATCAAAGGCTTTCTCATAGTCCACAAACGCTAAGCACAGGGGCCGATTATACTCCTCGGTCTTTTGTATAATCTGCCGAAGCGTGAGGATATAGTCTATGGTGCTATAGCCTTTTCGGAAGCCGGCTTTTTCGGGCGGCTGGAAGTCATCGAGCTTGCGCGAGAGTCGATTGGTAATGACCCTCGAGAACAACTTATAAACATGGCTCAGGAGTGAGATGGGTCTGTAGTTCTTTAGAAGAGCTTTGTCACCCTTCTTGAAAAACAGCACCACCACACTCCTGGTCCACGACTCTGGAACGTCGCCCCCGAGGATAACGGAATTAAATAGCTTCTGAAGGGCTATTAGGACTGGCTTGCCGCCCATCTTCAGAAGCTCTGCCGTAATTCCGTCATCTCCCGGTGCCTTACCGTTACGTAGTTGTTTGAGAGCCATTCTGATCTCGTACAAGCTGATGTCCGGGATTTCTTCGGTATAGTGTCGAGTTAGCTTGGATCTGGGATCTTGGACCAAGCCGACAACAGGATTTCGGGATGATTTGTATAACTGTCCATAGAACCTTTCGACCTCTCCCAAGATCTCACTTTGGGATGGAATGACAGTGCCATCGTCGGTCTTCAGCTTAGTCATTTGGCTTTGCCCAATAGACAGATCTTGAGCGAACACTTTTGAGCCACGATTCCGCTCTATCGCTTCTTTAATACGTAGCGTATTAAATCGGCGAATATCGCGACGCACAGACCTGGAGATCTGCCTATTTAGCTGCCTATGTTTGGACCAATCGGCTGAAGACTGCACCGTCATCTCTTTTCTCCGCTCCATGAGCTCGAGAGTCTGGTCAGAAAGATTTTTAGGTCTATTGAAGCGGTGAGCTTTGAAAAATTTCGACCCAGCCGCGTGGACAGTTTCCACGAACCTGTTGTTCATATCGTTCGGAGATTCGCACTCGTCCAGACATTGGAAGCGATTGTGTAGTTCGAGTTGAAAGCTTTCGAGGTTCTGGTATTGGACAGATGTAGGTCGGAGTGTAGACTACATCAAGCGTGACCGCTCGACTTTTGTATGGATATTCAATGTGGCTCGTACCATCCGGTGATCGCTCCCAGTTTTAATCCTGCTGATCACTGAGACATCATTGAATATCTGTCGTTTGTCTGACAAGATGAAGTCTATCTCGTTTTTTGTTGAACCATCGGGGCTAATCCAAGTCCATTTCCTTTGTGGCTGCTTCCTGAAAAAGGATTTCATCATAAAGAAGCTTTCCTTCTCCAGAAAATCAGCCAGTTTCTGGCCCCTCTGGTTTCTCTGTCCATATCCATGTTTCCCCACTCTCAACTCATCATCACTCCCTTTGCCTAGTTTCGCGTTAAAGTCTCCCATAACCACCGTGAAGTGAGTTTTGGACGCGTGTATGGCTTTCGAGATGTCCTCGTAAAATGCCACCACTTCGTCGTCGGAGTATGTCGAGGTAGGTGCGTATACCTGTATAACCTTCAGCGAATACCTCTTGGTAATTCTGAGTATAAGGTACGCTACCCTTGTCGACACACTCTCGATCCTCTCCACGTTGTCTACGAGAGACTTACGAACGATAAACCCTATACCACCTTGGGACGGGTGATCGCCCTCCCAGTAAAAGAGCAAGTTTGCAGACTGGAGGATTATCGTGCCCTCGCCCTCTCTTCGCACTTCTGATAATCCTACAATGTCCCAGCGGATTTTGCTCAATTCCTCTTCCAGCTCGATGACCCTCTCGTCAGTCCTGAGTGTCCGAATGTTGTGTGTTACCAGGGCCAAGGGTCGTTTTTATTGGTAGCCGAATCGCTGCCGGAGATTCCTCGCACCCCCCGCTCCACCACTACTGGGCCTGCCACCAAAATGAGCCCGTAGAGTACCGGAGTGGCCGTGACTGGGGGCCATTTTTTTGTTGTACGCCATGTTTCTTTTTTTTTGAAAGGGGGGATATTGCCGTAATCGCCACGCTTGGCAGGCGGGTTGGCGATCGCAGTATTGGTGTTTTACGTTTCCCAGGAGGGAGCTGCTGCCCTGCTCTCCTGGTGAACCTCAGCCGATTTTTACGACTCCCACGGGCAAGTAAGGGGTCTGTACATACCTACATAATACGTAACATTTAAAGCACAAACTCTTAGACACACATTTTTGGAATCACTATAACTTTTATGTTTCATTGTTTTTTTTGTGTAATATATATTATAATTACGATCTATGACCGTTAAACTACAACATACCCGAACAGTAGCCCCATAACCTGATACATCCCGTATACAATGATAGAGAAGTACATATTGCGTTGACCCAAAGTATGTAATTGGAAAAGGAGCAGAATGATGATGATTTATGGGTACCTAGGTACTAATAAATTATCGTCTAAGCTCATATATATGTCTCACTACTTGGCTCGAGTCTCCTTCACAACAGGATGGAAATTGACTGGCTAGACGGGTTGGCTATATCAGTGTGTCTACGCCGTGTCTTCGTGACGACGAGGGCGAAGTCTCAAACAGTACCGTTATAGCATCGGTGGTGGAACGCGTCGATTGAGCAAGCTCCCTCACCCACCCACACTCGCTCGCTAACATCTCGCGAACTACATCGCTTTGCATATTTTAGTTATTATTTATTTCATACAATTTCTTTATATCAAAACATTATTGTAACGAAGAATACAAGTTTATTAAGTCTGTAGTTGGATTTTATCGCTATTCGACTCCAACACAGTGGGATATATTTAAGTTAAATTATGACAGATATTAGAAGAAGAAATTATACGGATGGATATACCCGTGGATGTCGTAAAAGACGACTAAGGGATATAATATGCCCCGAGGGGAGGACGTCAGTCGAAGAGAGGGTACTCCTCCGGGGATATTCCGTCGGGCCGACCACTGACGTCAAGTCACCTGCTCCAGTGGTCGGCCCAATGACGAAGGCACCGGGTCTTACGGGTGGGTTACGGGTGTGTGTGCTTACGTCGCTCTGTCACCTCGGACGGAGCGGACGAGGAGTGCCCCGACCGTAGCCCACCCCAAAAAAAAAAAGGATATAATATGCGCATAGCATCTGTGCAAAAGAGAGAAAACTCGAAATGAAACCTTACACCAACACGTCTGTCCAGCATAGTATAGTAAGTCAAGTTCCCTCCCATTATGGAGGAGGACCGAGCCCAACAGTGGGACGTATATGGGCTGCGATGATGATGGTGATGATGATAAAAGATAATAATGAAGTAAGTGTGCATATAGGATGACCTACTCATTGAAGAATATTTTAGATGCTTTTTAAGATCTCATCATTAGATGCCGACTATGGGACCACGCAGAAAAGATACCTTATCGAATAAAAAAATCCTAATCACTCTTTGAACAAAAATAAAAAAAAAGGCCGAGCAATTGTGAAATACCTTCCTTGAGGTCGTTTAAAAAAATATTCCACGTTTATATAATTGACAACGCCTTGGCCTCAACTCACAGTTAAATAAAAAGCAATTGTGGCGCTTGAGCTTGGAAAGGCAAAAAATTTAAGTGTCTATCAACCTGTCAAAATTATATTTGTTTATTCATCCTCGTGTACTGAACATGTCACCATAAATAAAAAAGGAAAGAAGTAAAATAACCCAATATATCATTTTTTTTTTAATGTCTCATGGGAGTCGTGAAAAACACTAATGCCAGAAGCAGTGATCATGGACTAAGTAGCGTGGTAATTACTGCCTTATCTTCTTGGGTTGTTAGGGGGGGCCTGTATCAAAGAGGGAACGTTAATTAACTAATAACAAATTGTCCATATACATAACTAGACACGCAGTAGCGTGTGAAGCCACGTTCAGGCTGACAGAAAGGCGGCTATAGTGTGTAATATTACACGAACCATTTGAAGCCACTTTTTACCTTCTCATAACTCAAAAACTATTTCATACTAACTAACCCGGCGAACTTCGCACCGCCTTTTTCGTAATTATTTTGTTTTAGTATTTATCAGTTTGGTTTTAGTATTATCCATGCAGCGACGGAGCAAGAATACAATTCACAACCCGTGTGTGTCGTAAAAGATGACTAAGGAATATATGGCCTTTTCTTATCGATTCCAAAACCTTTTTTAATCTAGATTTACATGTAATTGTGGCAAAAATGTCGAACCGACGGGACGAAAATCAAATGTTTGACAGGTAATAACAGTTTGTATGGGAAAATAAAATTATTGTTTTTAGTATTTAACTCACAATTTTCCATATTTTCTCACCTCATAAACCTTCCCTGGACTTCCACAAATAATTCAAGACTTAAATTAGCCAAATCAGTCCAGCCGTTCTCGAGTTTTAGCAAGACTAACGAACAACAATTCATTTTTATATATATAGAACACAGACGTCTCAAATTACGGCTCACATATACCGAGAGACATACGATATATATAAATGTACACTTTTCATAAACCCACCTCAAACGAGTATTTAGATATAAACATCCAAAAATCGCAGTTTTTATCACTGACTGACCTATAGTCCAAAATTCTAACCCAGTTCCAGATGACCTAGAAAGTTAAAATTTGGCATCCAGATAGGTAAGTAAGTTAGGTTATACGAATTATTATTAAGTACCTACTAACAATGGTCACGGAAGAGCCCTATATTCGATGACTAGTTTCTGCCAGTAGGCCAAATTTTCGGTTGAGTGAAATAAGAACTTACAGCTTTAGAACTTGCGAACACCATCATTCGTATATTTGAACTAGCAAAGGCATACCTTAAGCTTCAATATATTAAACTAAGTTATAAGAAGAAATAATATTTTAAGTTGTTATAGAATATTATGTTGTTCTAAATAAATTTCAGGACTGACCATTAAACTTGGCACCCATTTTGATCTCAATTCTTTTGTCGTTGTAATTAACTACTAAGACATACATATCTATATCATAATATTGAACTTGGCTCTCATTTTTAACGGACTTCAAAAAATGGAGGAGGTTCTCAATTAGTCGGCATGTTTTTTTTTATGTATGTCACCGATTACTCAAAGACGCATGGACTGATTTGCAAAATTCTTTTTTGTTTGATAGGGTATACTTCCCAGGTGGTCCCATAGTCATCAGGTCAGGATCTGATGATGGTATCCTTAAGAAATTGCCGGATTTTTTTAAATTTTATAGACCATTTTAATTATTTACTGTTTGAAATCGTTATTTGTTAAAAATTATACATTTATGTTTTTGATGGGATTAGAATATTCTACAGAAATTAGGCACCTTTTTTATTAAAAAAATCCAATGTATGAATATTATATATGCTACGTCGGAATAGGAAAAGCTATCGAAAAACTTCAGCTTAAATTTAACACGTTGAACGCCAAGGGAGTCAGAATACTATGTAAATGTCGCCCACATAGCCTCGCCCATGACGTTCAACGTATTAAAGGACAAATCAATGACTATGCAATTTCTAATAGATATCAATAAATAAAAAATAAATAAAATAGCTATACAAAGAAATTCCGTGTCGTGACGGAGTAAGAATATAATTCACCACTCCCTATCTTATTCGTGGGTGTCGTAAAAGACGACTAAGGGATTAAATATGCATATAACATCTATACAAGAGAAGGAAAACTCGAAACAAAACCCTATAGAACCCCGACGCTGGTCAGAACCAGCGTGGTAAAGTAAAGTCAATTTCCCTTCCATTATGCAGGAGGCTCGAGCCCAGCAGTGGGACGCAAATGAGCCGGAATGATGATGATACAAAATTAATTTGGTCGTTACCGTCACGGCTCATATACGTCCCCATTCTAGGCTCGAGCCTCCTCCACAATAGAAGGGAAATTAACATACTTACCAGGCTGGTCAGACAGGTTAGTATAGGGTTTTTTTCGAGGTTTTCTACTCTTGTATAGATATTCTATGCATATTATATCTCTTAATCATCTTTTACGATACACACGGGCAAAAGAGGGGATGGTGAACTGTATTTTTACTCCGCCATCACATGGAAGGAATGATGTCTTTTTATATAAATTTCTTGTGTACTTGTGTATGTCACTGAACTCCTCCTAAACGGCTGAACCGATGTTGATGATTTTTTTTTGTGTGTATTCAAGGGGATTCAAGGATGGTTTAGAGTCACAATTGGAACCGGTAGGTGGCGCTGCTGTATTATTTAAATAGAACAACATCTGTTGGGTCAGCTAGTCACTACACAGTATAAAACAAAGTTGCTGTCGCTGTCTGTCCGTCCCTATGTATGCTTAAATCTTTAAAACTACGCAACGGATTTTAAAGTGGTTTTTTTATAGATAGAATGATTCAAGAGGAAGGTTTATGTATATATATATATATAATACATGCATAATATTGTAGACAAACACTGATAAATTTAGAGGTTTCTAATGTAATGTCGTGCGCTTATATTGAAAACTCTGGCTGAATCCCACGAGATAAATGAAAATAATGTACCACATTAATATACAACTTAAAAAGATCAACAAAAATGTCCGAGATGGTATGTGTCTATCACTTAAGGATAACCCACAATAACCATTTTTTATCCTTTATTTTTTACGGGAAAAATGGTTTATTTACGAAGTGATTTTAAGCGATACAGTATTAATCCTTATCCAATTAAATACATTGTCCATTAAATATAGATCGATATAGCCCCTTACAGCATGTAATTTAAATAAATATTTCCGAAGATATTACAGATTTAAAATGCAAGGACATAGCGGTGCGGCCATAGATAATTCACTATAAAAATAAGCGGTGCGGCGATCGCTACCGGGTTGAGAGCCCTCAACGCTCACCCATAGTCCGGGCTAAGCTGTAAAAGCCATCTGTGACTAACAGCTATACACACACAAAAAAAAACCGCGCTTTGCCCTATAGCACTTTATGATATGGGCCTATAGCCAGCGATCGGACGCGTTTATCTGAATTCTGTACCGAGGAATATTAGTAAGGATTATTTCTGTACGAAATAATCCTTACTAATATTATAAATGTGAAAGTAAGTGTGTTTGTTTGTTTGTTACGCTTTCACGCTTAAACCACCGAACCGATTTCAAAAATTCTTTCACCAATGGAAAGCTATAATATTAGGGAGTAACATAGGCTATATTTTATCCCAGTATTCCCACAGCAACAGGAACTACGCGGGTAAGGCGTCTGAAACCGAAACGAAGCGAGGGCGGGTTGCTAGTGTAGTATAAAATCGAGTTTTCTTTTTCTTGCATAGATGGTATCTGCATATTATACCATAGCCGTCGATATCACCCCCACAGGTAAGAAAGGCGGGTCAAAATAATGTTTAAAGTTAGATATATAACTACTCTAATATTCTATAAAGTGTTATATCTCTCGAGCCATCCACCAGACAGTTGATAGTTGTCTGTCTACAGCCACAGTCCGGTCCGTCCGAGTTAGTACCACACTCTCACAGAAAATCGACGTCTGAATAGTAGCAATTTGTTACTGCGCTCCGTCCGGTGAGCGAGATACTCGAAAGCCAAACTTTCTGAAGGTGTTTGCATATGGTAGGTTTTGGTATTGCCTTTAGTATCACCGAACCTTGTTGCATGCATTCACACTTTCTCCAAGGTAGGCCGCGGCCTAGTAAAGGTGCGTAGTAGGTCAATTTACCTCCCATAGTGGAGGAGTCTTGAGCCCAACACTAGGATGTGGATGGCGTGAGATAATGAAGATGATGATTTCGAATTTTTCCTTCGCTTGCACAGATGTTATATTCATATATTTTCCGTTAGTCATTTACTACACCTAAGGAAAATAAGTACAAGATGGTAATATTTTTTTCATTATTTCATCATTTTTATTTTTTATTAATATTATCTAAATAAGTTCAATTTCCAAAAAAAATATATATATACCGAGCAAAGCGATCAACCAGATATTATGAGTTAAGATGATAACTTGCTGTCATGCATAATGAATGATATAATAAAATGTGAATGTGATTCTCAACTTTAATATTATTATAAATAAAATTAAAAATTTTGAATAACCCCCGACGCAAATTAATAAAAAAGAAATTATTACGCTCTGTCCAACAGACATTATCAATTATCATTTAACGAGCACTTAATCACTCAATCGCTAAAGCACTTAATCGAGTAATATGATTACGCCATAACATCATTTTAGAAAAGAGCTGATATTCTTACACTGCTAGACCGATATTAACCAAAATCGAAAACCACCACAAGAAAACTCGCTTTCAAATGAAAAACGTCTCAAAATTGGTCCATCCGTTTGAGAGCTACAATGCCACAGACAGACAGACATCGATGTCAAACTTATAACACCCATCTTTTTGCGGCGGAGGTTAATAAATACAAATCATATATATTTTTATACGTCATTAAACTAATGACAATAAATGGCCTGAACTATATAAAATCCTCTTTTTTTTAGTGGTGGGTTACGGTCGGCGCACTCCTCGTTCCACTCCGTCCGGGGCGACAGACACGTAAGCACGCACACCCGTACACCACCCGTGCCACGTCGTCTTCGTCGTTGGTCCGACCACCGGAGCAGATGATTTGTCGCCAGTGGTGGGAATACCACTCGAGGAGTACCCTCTCCTCGACGGACGTCCCCCCTTTTCAGGAAGGAAGTCAGTCTTTCCTCGCGCTGTCGGCTTCTCGGCGGATGACGGACTAATTCCCCGGTCCAGTCAACCACGGCCTGGGCTAAGGATATAAAATCCTCTTGCAAAAATGTTTGCTGATTCGCATGTAAATACAGAATGATAAATGTCCGGCATAGGGACACGAGACGCTCTTCGCAGTACATTGAACACAGTTCGTCTATGGCTCCTTTTTTTCATGAAACTATTCTCGTCGTGTAAGAAATTTGAATAAATATTATTTTGCGAATGAAATATTGTTCTTAATTTTTCTATTCAATACTAAATTTCTATAAAATAATAAAGTATATTGTAATCTCAGAAATTTCTTAGAAAAATCGTGCCTAAATTAAGTATTCAAAATAGCCGTCTGGCTACATTAGTTCGAAGGATTTCGGTAAAAATAGCGTTATTTTTATTTATTTACTAAATCCATTCACCAGCCTATTAACGTCCACCGAAGGCCTATAGGCCTTCATACGATAGGGGATGCCACAATTGTCATGCTAGACTAATGGGCTGGCAATTGCTGTTGGTCTTATGAGTATCTCGTGAGAACGCAGCCACCTATTTCACTCGTGCTTCTGATTTTTATAAGTTCGACGGAAAAGCAAGGACTGGCGGTACATTGTATTTTTAGTTCAAACCTAACCGGTTTTATTAATCCATTCATAAACTTAAAAATTAAAAAGCCAGCTTTAACGTTCCATGGTTGCGATACTGTCCTCATTACTCTACTATTTCCTTATGTTTTTGTATGTACATTTGTTAACTGTTTCTAAATACAGATAGGTCAATAATTCGAATTTACAGGCGATGTCCTGTAAATTCAAATTATTGACCTATCTGTATAATGCAAGTTTAAATTGCTCTAAAAACAATTCTAAAATAATATACACTTACATTTTCTATAATAAGTTATTAGCGTTCATCATCATCATCATAGCTCATTTTCGTTTCACTGCTGGGCTCCAGCCTCCTTCACAGTGGAAGAGAAAGTGACCTACTATACCCCGCTGGTCAAACGTGTTGGTGAAGGGTTATATTTCTAGCTTTTCCTTCTCTTGCATCGATATTATTTGCGTATTTCAATCCCATTCCCGTGGGGTGATGGAGTAAGAATACAATTCACAACTCTTGCTCGTGAATATAACATGCAAATAACACCTGTGCAAGAGAAGGAAAACTCGGAATTAAATCCTATACCAACATGTCTGACCAGCATGATATAGTAGGTCAAATTCCCTCCCATTGTGAGGGAGGCCCGAACCCAACAGTGGGACGTATGTGGACTGCGATGATGATGATGATACCTTAGTCGTCTTTTACGACACCCACGGGCAAGAAATGCGATGGTGAATAGTACCGTCACCACACGGAAAGTAAGCCTTATAGAGCTACTAATATTATTAATATATAAGTCATCATCATCATCATCTTGCTCTTATCCCAATTACTTGGGGTCGACGCAATATGTCATCTGTTTTGGCATATTGCAAAAAGTTTCGGCAATGACTTTTATGACCGGCCGCCTGCCTGACGTCAACCCTCCTTGGGAATGTAATCGTTGACCCAAATGGTACCAGATGGAGTTGGTCCGGGTCAATTTAGGGCTCTTAGTCGTCTTTTACGACACCCATGAGCAAAGCAAGGGTTGGTAGTATTCGAAGCCGCTACCACACAGCATACATATATTATTAATATATAGGTATTTACTTTTTTTCTCATAGTTATTTACGTTTTAAATTTACGATTCAGATAAAGAATATAGAAAAACAAGATAGATGACGATTATATCAGACATGTCTAAGGGTGTATTAATAAATTGATCTCAAAATTGAATACGATCTCATGTACACTAAATGTTACACTATCTGTTTACTTAAGATCGTACTCAAGATTGGCATATGGCATACGGTATACGTACATATAAAATTGTTAATATAAAAATACATATTGATATGGGCTTTATATCTTTATATCTACATATGTACGCGCAAGGAACTGTCCTAGATCGAAACAACGATACTCTAGTCCAGTGATGTATAAAGTACGGCCCGCGGGCCAACTCCGGCCCGCGAAAGTATTTAATCCGGTCTGCCGAGAGTCCATCCATCCTAAATATTTTGACTTCAGCATTTTGACGCAAAAAATAAAATCTGACGTTTATATAATGATATCTGATGTTTACGCGAGCACTACACATTGTAAATAAAACTACTTTTATGGATTATATCGCGTTTGTATTTGATTTATGATTGCCCGACGTTTCGAACACTTTGCAGCACTCATGGTCACGGGCATGTCAGCGTGGCCGCGTTCCGATCCGGTGGTAGTATATTAGATTTGTTAGTTTTAAATCAACAAATTGTAACAATAATTGCTACAAATTTAATAATTAATAATTACTAACCATAAACAATATCATTTTTTCATATAGAATCATTTTCTTCTTACACTGGCAATAAATTTGTACTAAAATGTGGGTAACAATTTAATTAATTTATAACTATTTTCTGTATCGGGTAGATAATTATAAATGTCTGTAATAACGATTACTTGTTGGACGTGAGACACCTTAGTCCGCCCGTGACCATGAATGCTGCAAAGTGTTCGAAACGTAGGGCAATCATAAATCAAATACAAACGCGATATAATCTGACGTTTATAATTAAAAATCCCCGAATTTTTAATGAAAGCCAATTCGTCAGAGGTGTTTTGAGCTCTCATTATCTCATAATTAACTTGGCATAATTATAATTATGTCGGCAGTCTGTCACAGGTAATAGTTTATTTGTTGGTAAAATTCCATTCTATTCACCTATCAGTGAACGTTACTATCCGCCTAGTTCATGTATTGGAAAATACGGAGCGGAAGGCGTGGTGAAATATGAGGCGCAGGCGGCGGGGACGAGAACGAAAAAACTCAATAAGAAACCGATTGACTGATGAACGCCTTTTCGCATTGCTGAAAGTTGCTTCGTCACATCTGGAACCTGCTTTCGAAAATATTGTGGAAAATCAAAAACAATTCCATATATCTCACAAGCCTAACAAGGCGTAAAAGTAAAAGGTATTTAGTTTATTAAAAAGCTTTAATACAAAATGCATTTTTTTCTATAATTTTGGCCCCCCTCTAGAATTTCCTAAACTTTGTGGCCCGCCATTAAAAATGTTTGCCCACCACTGCTCTAGTCCGAAAGCGATACTTAGAACGCGATTTATGCAGTGAAATTTCAACATGTCTCAACGAAGTATATCACAAATTTCTTACACGACAAGTGCCGATAGTTCTTGTAACATTGTACATCCACAATATTCTGTATTGATGAAAAGTCAAGATATCCAATCTATCCAATATCCTAAAGAATATAAAATATTTTTATTCTCACGGATATCGTAAAAGACGATTGAAGTAACTTAAATAAATAATTGACTGAAAACTAGAAATAAAACTATTTCAACTATCGGTATTCCAAATTAATTTCAATTTCACTGTTATTTTTAAAGGAGGTATACATATGTACCTGATTTTTTTTTGGGGTAGCCTACGATCAGTGCACCTGCCGCCCAGCTTAGTCCGGGGCGACAAAGGGGCGGCGCGCGGCCCCGTAACACACCCGATAGCACGACGCCTTCGTCGTTGGGCGACAGTGGTCGACCCGACGTAATACCCTGAGGGGGTACCCTCTCTCGACGACATCCCCTTTCCGGGACGTCGGTCGCCAATTAATTTGAGTAGCCAATAATAACAACTGTTTGTTCATAGTTTTAAGTTTTCACTGCTGTTGGCAGTCCTCATGACTGGTATAAGGCTTTATTTCGAATATTCCTTCTCTTACATAGATTCTATATGTGTATTATATCTGTTAGCCGTATTTTGCGACACTCGTGGGCAAGACAGGAGGCGGGAAATGTATTCTTACTCGGCAAATATGAAATTAAAATCTATTTTAAAATATTGTGTTTGAAATTAAAATTCAATTTTAAAATTACTGATATTGACATTCACATTTCTCACAATGTCGTTTACAATAATGATAATAATTTTTTCACAAAACCCTTTACATACAAAAAATATTTCATTGGATTCATTTATAAAAAAACTACTACATTCGTTGAAAGAAAATAAAGAAAACATACAATCAATAACATACTATGTATTTTATATATCTCAAGGGTTTTCGTCTTCAGTATTGATACATATTTTATAACTAAACTATTTTCTTTTTGCAACTCCATTGGGGTTTGAGAACTGTATCGAGGAGTAACTGATTTCATATTTTTAGTTGCGGCTTTGGCCGCATAAAATTCATAAACATTATCCCGTTGGAATTTCAAGTTGGATCGGAATAAAAAGTATTCTACAGTATTGATGATAGATTATACGCGTAATTCATCATCGCAGCCCACATACGTCTCCACTGTTGGGCTCGGGCCTCCTCTACAATGGGAGGGAATTTGACCTACTACACCATGCTGGTCTGATATGTTGGAATAGGGTTTCATTTCGAGTTTTTCTTCTCTTGCACAGATATTATGTGCATATTAGATCCCTTAGTCGTCTTATACGACAACCACGGGCAAGATAGGGAGTGGTGAATTGACATTATATGCGTAATTAATTGAATTGAAATATTCATTGGTGGCAAGTTCGTTGTCGAATAGTCGATGTAGTTTATCTTAGTCTTGCGTCTATGTAGATTATTAACAGTACTCTTACTTTTACTTTCTTTGATGTAACATTCCGTCCGAACATCCCAGGCCATCCGTGTAGTGACGGAAAAATATAATAATACCCGTGGATGCCGTAAAAGACGATTAACGGTTAATCATTTAACATTTGGGAAGGAAAACTCGAAACAAAACCCTAAACCAACCTATTTGACCAGCATGGTATAGTAAGGTCAATTTATATAGTGGAGGAGGCTCGAGCCCAGCAGTGGGACGTATATGAGCCGAGATGATACTGGGGTAACGGAAAATCGGCGTGTGGCTCCATAGTTATCTCTCCATTGGCATTTAGTCTAGCCCTATAGTGTTTGCCATGGCGATGATATGAGCAGGCTAAACGTCAAGACAATCGATGCTGTAATTAAATTGTGAAAGAATAACAGTCAATCAAGCTCACATTTCCTATTTAGATATAATATTACTAGCTGACACAACAAACGTTGTTCTATTCAAATTAAAAAGAATAGTAAAAGGAATTCTCCTTTAAATTGATCGCAGCGCCACCTACCGGTTAAAACCACAAAAAGAAAACATCAAAAACGGGCCAGACGTTTAAGAGTTCAATAACAAACACACGAACAGAAGATTTATATATGTAAAGATTCAGGATGAGAAAATAATCATAATCTTAAATAATTATGAATGCGAAAGTCTGTTTGTTACGCTTTCACACATAAAGAACCGATTAAAGAAAAAATCTTTGCAAATAGAATATGCATTGTGCTATTCAAGCTTTTGACTAAATCTTATATTGTTAACTCTTACACTGCTGGACTAATATTAACCAAACATATCTAAGAACCACCACAAGGAAACTGGCTTTCAAATGAAAAATACTGCATTGAACTCGGTCCATCCGTTTGAGAGCTACGATGCCACAGAAAGACACATACAAACAGACATCGACGTCAAACTTATAACACGCCACTTTTTACCTCAGGGGTTAAAAATAGCCTACTCTCGGCACCGAGGAGATCGTCAGGCGGATCGAGGCGCTGCGGCCCTGGACAAGACGGAAGCCCTCTTATTCCAATCGGTGCCTCGATCACCGTCAAGTCGATTGTGATCAGCATCCGGCCCCATATGAAGTATTTGGGCCTGGTGCTCGACGGGCATTGGTGGTTCCAAGAGCATTTTCGCCGACTTGCTGCGCGGCTCGTCGGCGCGGCGTCCGCCCTATATGGGCGGACCAAGCGCTACGTGTCGACGGCTGTACCCGGGGTCATCCAGTCGATGGCCCTGTACGGCGCACCGGTGTGGGCGGGGTCCCTGACCATCCGTCTCGGGGCTCTTTTGTGGCAACCACAGAGGACCATGTTAGTCAGGGCCATACGCGGATACCGCATGGTGGCGACGGAGGCAGCGTGCCTGTTGACTTGGACTCCCCCGTGGGACCTGGAGGCAGAGGTGTTCGCCGGTTTGTATCGGCGGGTGCCGGAGGCGTGAGCGGAGGGCGGTATGATCTCTTTGAGGTAGCTTACCGCCTGGCATGTCGACGCCCGCCGAGACGTTTTTGCCCGTTGGGCAGTCCGGCTGGAGAAGCCTCGGTTCGGTATCCAAACAGTCGAGCCCTTCCTGCCGGTGCTGATGCAGTGGCTAAAACGGAGGCACGGGGTGCTCCCCTTCCGATTGGTGCAGGTTTTGACGGAGCATGGTAGCTTGGCCGAATACCTGTCCATGGTCGCCAGGAGAGAGAGTACACCGTCCTGCCACCACTGCGATTGCGACGAGGACACGGCGCAGCACACGCTCGAGGTGTGTGCCGCCTGGGCAGAGCAGCATGGTGAACTCGTCGTAATCATCGGTGCTGACCTGACAAGCCGAGGCCGTGGGTGTATGGACCGGGGAGTTAGTCCCTCACCCGCCGAGAGGCCGACGACGACCGACGTCCCCGAACAGCGGGGTGACGTCGGTCGAGGAGAAGGTACTCCTCAAGGGGTATTCCGTTGGGCCGACCACTGACGACAAGTCACCCTGCGCCGGTGATCAGCCCAACGATTAAGGCGACATGTCACGGATGGGTTACGGGGCCGCTCGCCGCACCTCTGTCGCCCTGGACGGATCAGGGAGGCGGGTGCGTTGAAAAAAAAATGCGCCAGCGACTCAGGCGGCGCAGGCGCGAGTATCTGCGCCTAATGCCGCCCTAGCCGAGGCCGCGGGTGATCGCACTGGGGAATTGTCCGTCACCCGCGGAGAGGCTGACCGCGCGATGGCGACCGACGTCCCAGGACGTCGAGAGGTGAGGTTACCCGAAAAGGTATTCCGTCAGGCCGACCACTGACGACAAGTCATATCTGCTCCGGTGGTCAGCCCAACAACGAGGTGACGTTCCCACTTTCATCGCCCCAGACGGACTGGACCGTGCGTGCGCTTACCATAGCCCACCCATAAAAAAAAGTCGTAATTTCTCAAGCCTTATTGTGAACGGCTAGTCTACGATTATAATATTTAGAAGCTGTATTTGGTTTGATAAACACGTAATTATATTCTATTACGTACAATATCATTACAACCGTAAGCCACATTTCACGCTAGAATTTTTTAATTCCACATAAATAGGAATGAGCTAATTGCCGTCTACCGGGTTCACAGTTTCAGACTTCGTATTTACAATTAAGAATTTCATGACGGGCAAACCTAACTTTAGACCCACTACGGACTTCACAATTAGTGTTCTTCCTTCACGGGATTAACATTTTAGTCTAATTATAATTTGTAATAATACAAATACGGATGTGTTTATATTTTTAACCCTTGGAATACATTAACCTCACATATCTATATTGTTTTCCGTGTGGTGACGGAGTAAGAATACAATTCATCACTCCCTATCTTGCCCGTGGATGTCGTAAAATACGACTAAAGGATTTAATATGCACATAAGATCTGTGCAAGGGAAGGAAAACTCGAAATAAAACCCTATACTAACATGTCTGACCAGCATGATATAGTTGGTCAAATTCCCTCCCAATGTGGAAGAGGCTCGAGCCTAACAGTAGGACGTATGTGGGCTGCGATAATGATGATGATGATCTATATTGTTATCATCATAGCACATATATGTTCGTCTTCTGGGCTCGAGCCTTCTTCATAATGGGAGGAATATTGACCTACAATATCACGCTGGTCGTGATTAGTGTAGGATTTAATTTCGAGTTTTGTACCTCTTGTGTAAGAGGGTGGTGAATTGTATTCTTATTACGTCACATGTAAAGCGTGGTCTAGTAAGTCGATATCATTCCTATTGCCATGGAGGCTTAACCCCAATACTGGGTTTCATCTCACGGAAAGAGGCGGCGAATCCAGTGGCGTAGCGTGTGTCACTGTCGCCCGGGGCGGAGTTATAATTTGCCGCCCTTTTGACATCGTAAAAATAGTAATTGTTGGTGTTGGTAAGAAAAAACGTAACGAAATGAAGGAATTGAGTGAAAAATATTTATTTCAAAACTATGTAAGTACATGTGTAAGTAACATGACTGTGTTAAAACTTTAATAATTTACACTATTTTTTTTTTTCGGGTGGTTTGCGGTCGGTGCGCTCCTCGCACCACTCCGTCCGGGGCGACAGAGGGGCGTAAGCACGCACATCCGCAACCCACCCAAGTGCACGTCGCCTTCGTGCCACAATAATTTACACTATAAAATTAATGTTTAATAAAGTCTAAACAGTCTAAAACTCTACTTTTCGCGACTTACGCGCAGCGAAATCATTTATTCGGTCCTTGGACCCACACTGTGTAACATCGGATACGACTGGGCGTTGGAGGGGCAGCCTCCCGCCCGGGTTGGGCGTGATTTGGCGGGCTCGTCACAGCCCGCGGTGGGACGCTAGAGGAGGCGGCAAGCCTGGCGACTCTAGGCACCAAAGAGCTCGTCAGGCGGATCGGAGCGTTGGGGTTGAGGGTAGCCCTGGACAAGATGGAGGCCATCCTGTTCCAAAGGCCCTGCATGGGCCCTCCCATCGACGTCTCGATCACCGCCAATTCGGTTGATATCAGCATCCGGGCGCATATGAAGTATTTGGGCCTGATGTTCGACGGCCATTGAAGGTTCCGAGAGCATTTCCGCAGGCTTGCTCTACGGCTCATCGGCGCGGCGTCCGCCCTATCGTGGCATATGCCGAACGTGGGCGGACCGAGCACTACGTGTCGACGGCTGTACGCGAGGGTCATCTGGTCGATGGCCCTGTATGGCGAGCCGGTGTGGGAGGGGTAGCTGATCGTCCGACTCAGGGCTCTACTGTGGCGACCACAAAGGGCCATGGCGGCCAGGGCCATACGTGAATACCGCACGGTGTCGACGGAGGCAGCGTGCCTGTTGGCCGGGACTCCCCCGTGGGACCTGGAGGCGGAAATGCTCGCCGGTTTGTATCGGCGGGTGTCGGGGGTGCGAGTGGAGAGCGGTGTGATCTCTTTGAGGGAGCTCTGCGCCTGGCGCGTCGACACCCGCTGAGACGTCATTACCCTTTGGGCAGTCCGGCTGGAGAGGCCTCGGTTCGGTGTGCGGACAATGGAGGCCTTCCATCTGGTGTTGATGCAGTGGTTAAAACGGCGGCATGGGGTGCTCTCCTTCCGACTGGTGCAGGTTTTGACGGGCAGGGATGCATCGCCAAATACCTGTACACGGTCGTTAGGAGGGAGAATACACCGTCCTGCTACCACTGCGATTGCGACGAGGACACGGCGCAGCATACGCTCGAGGTTTGTGAGTTTGTGTTCGGTGCTGGGTGAACTGAGACGAGGTCTCAGCCTTTGCGAGGCAGTAGTCTCGCGGAAGGGTAGTAGCTCGCTCTCGCTGTGTGGTAGCGGCTTCGAATACTACCAACCCTTGCTTTGCTCGTGGGTGTCGTAAAAGACGACTAAGAGCCCTAGACTGACCCGGACCAACTCCATCTGGTACCATTTGGGTCAACGATTACATTCCCAAGGAGGGTTGACGTCGGGCGGGCGGCCGGTCATAAAAGTCATTGCCGAAACTTTTTGCAATATGTCAAAATAGATGACATATTGCGTCGAACCCAAGTAATTGAGATAAGAGCAAGATGATGATGATGAGTCTCGCGGAAGGGGGTGGCGGAGCGCATGCGCGAGGAGTGTCTCCTCGACGACGCGAACCGCCGCCGGTGACTGGGGCGGCGTAGGCGCGACTACCTGCGCCTCATGTCGCCCCAGTCGTGGCCGCGGGTTACTGGACCGGGAATTTAGTCCGTCACGTTCATGGGTTACGGGTGTGCGTGCTTATACCCCTATGGCGCCCTGGACGGAGTGGTGCGAGGAGTGCGCCGACCGTAACTCAACCAAATAAAAAAGTGTCCGCAGAAAATATATTTCTTCCAATTTTGCCGCCCTTCTAATAGTGACGCCCGGGGCGGTCCGCCCCTCCGGCCCCCCCTTGCTACGCCACTTAGCGGATCGTGTGCGCGAGATACGCTTTCACGACGACACGGTCTGGCGCCGGCGAATCTGACGGCGCAGGCGCGAGTACTTGCGCCCTAGCTGAGGCCGCAGGTGACCGGACCGGGGATTTGAGCCCGTCACCCGCGGAGAGGCTGACAGCGTGACGGCGGCGATGTCCTGGGAAAAGCATATCGAGAGGAGAGGGTACCCGAAAGGGTATTCGGTTGGGGCGACCACTGAGGACAAAGAACTCGCCACCGGTGGTCGACCCAACGATGAAGGTGACGTGCTACGGGTGGGTTATGGGGCCACGCGCTGCCCTCCATGACCCACCCAAAAAAAAACCCAATAGTAGGTTATAATAAGTGTTTTTCTCTGGATAATTTTAATCTTCGTATGGTGACGATACACGTCACTACCCTGTCTCCAGACTGTGACTCGTTAAACATGACTAAAGGATATGCAGATAATATCTATGCAAAAGAAGGAAAATTGAACGTAAAATCCTATGCCAACGTCTGACCAGCGCGGTACAATAGATCAATCGCCCTCCCATATTCAATTCAAATGAATTATTATGCATAAACCCCGCGGAGGCACTTACTTATTGTATTTTTTTACATTTCTCTTTAAAATTACCACCGGATCGGAACGCGGTCGCAATAAGAAGATCCGGCAAGAAACTCAGCGGGATTGTCTATTTTTTATTAATTTACAATTTCATTTAAATAAAATTACATACAACAACATGCTTATTAATAGCTCCAGTGTGATGGCTTTCGAAATATGATATGATAAAAACAAATATAATGAAAAGATAATGCCTTTTTTAAGGGGTGGGTCATGATGAGCGCACGCGCTGCCCGGATCTGTCCGGGGCGACAAAGGGGCGGCGCGCGGCCCCATGACCCACCCGTGACACGTCGCCTTCATTGTTGGGCCGACTACCGGTGCAGGGTAACTTGTATTCAGTGGTCGGCTGGACGGAATACCCCGGTCGCGGGGTACCCTCTCCTCTCAACGTTCCCCCTCGGAGACGTCGGTCGCCGTCGTGCGGTCAGTCTCTCTGCTGGACCAGATCCCGCAAGCGGCACCCGATCACGAGTTAACCACTAGAGCAGCCATATGATGATGATGTTTAATTTTAATAGTACAATGTATGTCACGTATATATCCTTATTTATTTGTCGGTATCACAACATCTGTTCGTTTTCCTTATCAATAAAATGGATACTTGTTAAGCTTATTCAATATATTTTTCTCTTATAAACGTATTTGTTTTGGCTCATATATGTTCCATTTGCAAGCATTGCTCATTCGCACAATGACGAGTAATTTTTCTATTCCCATATGGAGCGCTGACCAGAAGATAGTTTTGTTTCAAAAATATTCTTTTTGTATAAATTGCTTTGATTTTTTACGATACTCACCAAAAAGCCAAAGCCGAGGCAGATTATCATGAGATTGTAAACTTGACCAGGCTTTTCATCTGGGAACATGTTAGGTATATACTGGCATTATTTTTAACTATGGTATGATGATAGAGTAGGAAATTAGGAATACGATTCACCATTCCTATCCATTCCCGTGGGTATCGGAAAAGACGACTAAGAAATATTATATCCCTACTGAAGATATTATAAATGCGAAAGTAAGTGTATTTGTTACACTTTCACGTTTAAACCACAGATTTTCACCAATGACAAGCTGTAATATCAGGGAGAAACATAGGCTACATTTTATCTCGGTATTCCCACGGGAAGAGCAACTAGGCGACGGCGACTGAAACCGAAGCGAAACGAGGCCGGGTTGCTAGTGTTTATAATATTTATGCAAGAGGAATACTCGAAATAATACCCTATACTAGCCACCAGCGTAGTGAAGTAGCCATATTTCCCTGATATAAAGAATATTGGCTAAGAAAATTAAGACGAAAATCATTTAATATTATTAGAAATACAATAGAGGACGTATGAAAATAAATCCTAATTTAATTAAAATTTGTCTCAAATACGCTGTTTTAACGGCTATAAATACCTTTAAATTGCTCGAAGGTTTTCTATAGACCTGGGCCAACCCTATCTGATGGCGTCAACCCAACAATTACATTCCCAATGAGGTTGATGTCAGGCAGGACATTTGCAATACGTACTATTAAACAGTTCAATATCGTGTTTGTGTGGTGATGGAGTAAGAATACAATTCACCACTATCTCGTCCGTCGATATCGTAAAAGACGACTTATATACGCATATAACATCTATGGAAGAGAAGGAAAACTCGAAATAAAACCTTATACCATGCCTATCTGACCAGCATTATATAGTAAAATCAATTTCCCTCCTATTGTGGAGGAGGCTCGAGCCCAGCATTGGGACACACATGAGCTGAAATGATGATGATGAAGACATATAGTTTTGACCCCAATTAGTCGAGATAAGGGGGCGGCGCAGGCGCGACTACCTGCGCGTCATGCTGCCCTAGCCGAGGCCGCGGGTGACGTGACCGGGGAGTTAGTCTGTCACCCGCCGAGAGGCCGACCGCGTGAGGAAAGACCGACGTCCTCCCCGATGGGGAGACGTCAGTCGATGGGAGGGTACCCCACTAGGGGGTATTCCATCGGGCCGATCACTGATGACAAGTAATTTTGCTGCGGTAGTCGGCCCAACGACGAAGGCGACGTGGTGTTCGGGTGGGTTGCGGGTGTGCGTGCTTACGCCCCTCTGTCACCCCAGACGGAGTGGTGCGAGGAGTGCGCCGACCGCAACCCAACCCAAAAAAAAAAGTAGTTGAGATAAGAGCAAAGTGATGATGATGAGTCTCAATTACGGACAAGCAGAACACTAAACATAAAACGTTCTATTTATAAGCTTCATTTTATAGAAGACTACATTCTTCTTTTTGCGTTCATTCCATTGTTGAGCTTCGACCTCCTTCTCAATGGGAGGGAAATAGAACATTGGAACTAAATAATTCAATTATTTTAACGAATTTCCATAATTGCATAATCAAACACTATTTATTCTAGCTAAACGATTATTATTGCTTGCCATCAAAGCAAGGAAATGGAATAATTATACTGAGCCGGTTTTGTCGTCTGGTTATAATTTAGCAGTCTTCAAAGTTAAAGATAATTGGCTTCTATAAATCTAGAGCGCATTGTGTTTTTTAAAGGCAACCTGCATTAAGGACACTTTAATACATTTTTGAGCTGTAACAATCATTTGCAGATCGATAAAAGATTTTGCCGCGAATGAATCAATCAATTTTCCATGTGGTGACGGAGTAAGAATACAATTCACCACCCCCTATCTTACCCGTTGGTGATCGTACGAGACGACTAAGGGATATAAAACGCATATAACATCTATGCGAGAGAAGAAAAACTCGAAATAAAACCCTATACCAACACGTCTGACCAGCGCGGTATAGTAGGTCAATTACCCTTCCATTACGGAGGAGGCCCGAGCCCAACAGTGGGACGTATATGGGCTGCGATGATGATGATGATGAATCAATCAAACCCACTATACGACATGGGATGTAGATAAAATTCTTGAAGTTATACTTTCTTTTGGCGTTAGGTAAAATTATGAGAGTCAATTATTATGATGCACGTCACGAAAAACCGACACCATGCATTTATCTAATTAATACGCCATAGAAGTAAAACTTCTTTCGTATACACATACTATTGCGCGATACATACCGTTTGACCCGTCTGAGGTGACGGAGTGGCGACGCTGGAGCCCGTAACCCACCAGGTTACGTTTCTCTGGTGCCAAATGGACGAGCTACCGGTACCCCACCTTATGATCACTGACCATATAGGTAACAAATGAAATAATTTAATAACATTAAGAATAAATTTTAATTTTTAATATTATCGAATTGCACTGCACCGATTGCACAGATGGCGTAGTGGATACCGACCTACCGTACCAGTGTCATCGTTTCGAATCCCACGCAGGACAGCACTCATAAAGTGCTGTCCTGCGAATTACATCCACACAACAATTTGTGGATCGCATAACGATCCACAAATTGTTGTGTGGATGTAATTTGTGTCCCTTAACTATATGTTTGTAAAAATACCCCGCGATACAAGGATTATTTCCTTAGTGCGAGGTGTTGTCTTTTTATAAAAAGAAAATAGATTAGAGTTAACATCACATGGGCGTAAGGTGAAAAATTTAATCAGGTTATATAATAATAAACTGAATGAATTGTTGTGTAGTAACCCACAACGAATCTTATTACATTAATATAAAGGATATAAATACCTAGTCCTGCCATAAATACTGTAACAAAGAAAAAAAAATTCTATTGCAAATAATATTTATAGTAGTTAGTTATAGTTTAATACATAAATATAAAACAATTTAAAATATAAAAAGCTTATTGGATCGAAGTTCCTTACGGCAGGCTTGGAGGAGATAGGGATTTTGCTGCGCGACCGAACTGAAAAAAATGTGATAGTAAAAACCGTAAGCAAAAGTGGGAGGAATAAAACCGTTAAATGAGCCGTAAGAAAAAGTGCGTGGAATAAAACCGTTAAATGAGACTAAGTACAAAGAAAAATGTGATAGTATTTTGATGTGAAACATCGTTCAACGTACAATTGTTTTGACCGCCGTATCTCAAAAACTATAAGTGCTAGACCATTTTTAATAGAAATTTTGACCCCCCTTGCACCTTACATTGCCGCCCGGACTACCCCTACCCCCCATTAGAAACTTCCCTCCCCCCCTTCTTTTGATGTGAAACATCGTTCAACCTACAATTGTTTTGACCGCCGTATCTCAAAAACTATAAGTGCTGGACCATTTTTGATAGAAATTTTGACCCCCCTTGTACCTTACATTGCCGCCCGGACTAGCCCTACCCCCCATTAGAAACTTCCCTCTCCCCCTTTCTTGATGTGAAACCTCGTTCAAACCCCAAACTGCCATAAATCAGTCATCTTTGACCGCAGGAACTCCGGATTTTTGACAAACCTAATAGAATTTCCAGTAGAACCGATTTAATACTAAAAAACCTAAATTTCAAGAGCCTACACCCAATAGTTTAGTCACAATAAATTTTATAATTAGAAACTAACAATGTTCGGAACAAGAACACCAACTAAAAGAGCCCTGAATTTTGATTTTTTTTGCAAATTGTGTCGATTCTACATTAGCCAAAGGAACTTCGTTCCTACCTGATGTCCCACGACACCACATTTCTTTTTTATTCGAAGTAGTCTCCATTGGCTGCAATACAGTCCTTTAAACGTTGAGGCCAGTTGTCAATAGAAGCACGCACTCTTTCCGTGGGAAAATTCTTCACTGCCAATCGTATGGATTGTTTTACGGACTCCAAATTATTATGGCGCTTAATGCAAGCCGTATATAAACTAAACGGATAACAAAAATAATAACAAATTAATTTGCTTGAAATTCCATTATCTTCTTCCTTTAATTATCACGCTCTGCGACATATATTATATAAGTGCAATGCTTATATATTATAAATGCCTTAAATTGCCGTGAGAGTCTTATGAAGCTGCTAAGGGATCAGTAGAAGTTAGCAGCGCACTCCTGGGAAATTTCAATACCTAGTAAAAGAGAAATCCGCATAGGCAAAGCCTATATCGTAAATATGTTTGTCGGTTTGATGAATATAAAATATATTCCTATAAATTATTCAGCAAACTTTGTTCATAAAAAGTTCTTGGAACATCTTCTCAAGTAAATATGATACCAAATTACGTTACGTTAGCTATCTTCCGTTACGAGTTGGCATTAGTTTTCTATAAGATAATACGAGGATTTTTCTTCATTACATAAAGGTATGCAAGTATTTTATTTCAAAAGACCGACCGTTAACAGTCTGATTGCGAAGATTTTGTAACTGTAGTCAAGTAATTATTTTACTCATAAATGTGTTACTTTTTATAGTAAAGAGTAGCAGAGGTGGTAGACAATTTTGTCGTTAACTGTGGAAGGGAAATCGACGTCAAAGAATTAATTGCTGTGTTACCACATAGACGGAAAGGGGTTCTAGGCACTAATATCCCATGCTGAGAGTCGGCGGTTTGACAAGTTTTTGTCAAAGCAGTATTTTTGAAAATCATCCTATTAGTTTAGATTTATTTCTTAGTATGAGATATTATTTTGTGTTAATTAACGAAAATTTATATATTACTAGCAACCCGCCCTCGCTTCGCTTCGGTTTCAGTCGCTTTACCCGCGGCGTAGTTCCCGTTCCTGTGAGAATACCGGGATAAAATATAGCCTATGTAACTCCCTGATATTATAGCTTTCCATTGGTAAAAGAATTTTTGAAATCGGTTAGGTGGTTTAAGCGTGAAAGCGTTACAAACAAACAAACAAACAACCATCCTTACTTTCGCATTTATAATATTAGTATGGATTATGAGCCACCACCCCGAACTTTATGGACTGTGCATAAATGGACCACAGACAACCATAAAACAGTGAAATTTTAATATTGCGATATAATCATTAATCATCATCATCATCGCAGTCCACAGACGTCCCACTGTTGGGCTCGGGCTTCCTCGACAATGGGAGGGAATTCGACCTACTATACCATGCTGGTCAGACATGTTGGTATAGGGTTTCATTTCAAGTTTTCCTTCTCTTGCACAGATCTTATGTGCATATTACATCCCTTAGTCGTCTTATACGACATCCACGGGCAAGATAGGGGGTGATGAATTGTATTCTTACTTCGTCACCACTCATTAATAAAAAAGAGATGTTAAATAAAATTATTAGAACCATACGTATAAAGGCTTTCCGCGTGGTGACGGAGTAAGATACAATTTATCATCCCCTTATCTTGTCCGTGGGTGTCGTAACAAAGTATTAAAAGGTGCAAAATGTATATAACACTAGCAACCCGCCCTCGCTTCGCTTCGGTTTTAGTCGTTTTACCCGTGTAGTTCACGTTCGCGTGGAAATACCAGGATAAAAAATAGCCTAGTTTACGCGCTGATATTATAGCTTTCCATTGGTGAAAGAATTATTGAAATCGGTCCAGCCGTTTTGAAGATTACCTGGAACAAACAAACAGACAAAAAAATGTAAAATGATTTTTAGGCATATGTATAGTGCAAATAACTGTGTGAGTATGAAAAAAGCCTATTATTTACACACAGACATTACAAACAGACACTTCAATTTTATTTATTGTTATAGATTATAGATTACAGATTATAGATTATAGATGTATGCAAGAGCTCGAAATAAAACCCCATACCAACCCGTCCGACCAGCGTGATGTAATAGGTAAATTTCTCTTCTATTATGTAGAAGGCTCGAGTCCAACAGTGGGACATATGGGAACTGGGATGATGATATGTCTACGTCTTAATATCGACTACACTAAGTGACTCTCAAAAAATTTCCTTAGCAAATATGTCTTACTACTGAGCTTAGGCCTGCTCAACAATAGAAGAAAATTATCCTGTTATACCATTCTAATCAAACGGATTAGTAGAATGTAATTTTACTTCAAGTTTTTGCTTCATCGTTGTTATGCATATTTCGTCTTTTCTAACACCCATGGACAAGAGGAGGGGAAGATGTTAAATTGAATCCTTACTCCGTTACCACCTGAAACTCTGAATAGGTAATCAAGCTGCACGGGGTCTGCACTCATCTGACAGAACGGCAGTGTAAGAAGCCGTAGTCCATTTTTTAGATAACATACGCTCTCGATATTTTCTTCCAGACCACTGCCAAAACTGTATTTAAATTCTACAACGCGCATGACGGCTATTTTTTTATAAATATAACCAATTGAGCCTTCACGATGTACTCATAAACGCCGTAAATTAACGGTAAGCTTTATATTTTTAGTTTGTATACGCCCCACCATTCGACTTGTGCACTCTCCACAATATGAGATAAATGGACCCCTTAAGCCAAGTTAAAAATTTTGAGTTATAATGCTAATAAAAAGGGATGCTTAAAACGTTGAACGCCGTAGAGGTCACCTCATTTAGTTTATGGAGCCAGCATAAAATCTTTTGTTTTTAAAATTTTAATGATTTTTTTTATTGCTTTAGGGTCTTTAAAATGTGGTGAATGACGTAGTAAACACTGAACAAAAGTAATATGTGACCTTATTTTGCTTAAAGTCACCGCGGGTTCGCAGTCACATGGTGTGCGGCCACACGGCCCACCACGGCTCCAAGGAAACAACTGTATGTCGGCTACATGGTGTCCTCTATGGCCCAAATGGAAAACTGAAAATCCAGCCGGTGTTTAACGTGTCAAATTATCTTTTAAGAATCCATCGGAAAGGGACCACTAGTAAAATTTATTCTCTCTGACACCTCACGGAAAATGTCTTATTAGTAGGTAAACCTCAAACATTTCGTAATGAAGTCTGAAATTTGTAGTCAAGTCAAGTATTGTCACTTGAACAAATATGACAATCGATGGTCCTGAAATAAAATCTCTGGCTAAAGCCGCCTCTAAAATAGAAGAAAAATGGACCTACTACGCGGATATAGGATTTTATTTCTTATTTTTCTTCATTTGTTATCAGTAAATTATATCCCTTAGTCGTCTTATATGAAGAGGTAAGAAGAGGTAAAGAGTAGTGAATGGTATTCTTACTGCCTCACCACCCAAGTGGTCTTAGGTGTTCGTAATTTCTATGAATAAGGCAAAAATACAGCAAGATTAACTATACAAAAGATATAACTCAAGCATTGAGTCGACGCAACTCCGCAGCCAAACTAGATATATAAACGAACAAAGTTTTCAATTTAGCTTACATTTAATTGAAACATTATTCAAATTGCTGAATTCGAAATAATAATATCGATTGCAATCAGTCAAATTGACATTCAGATAGTTCGCAGTTATGGGTAATAAAAGCATTTATTGCATTTGATGTAACTGAATTAATTACTTTACAGGCATATCGATGATTAATTCAACGATCAAATAACTCTAAAGGATTTATATTGACAAGATTATTTAAGATTTCATTAAAATCACTTGGATTGGACTTAGTCTTACATTTTAATGACTAAATATTGTGAGAAAACCAAAAGATTAAACTCGATCTTATGCAGCCAGCAATTTGGCTATACGCTCTTTATTGCAGAGATCTATGGGCGATCACCTGCAAATTGAATAAAAAAATAGCATTGGAAACTGTACAGAATACCATTTGCCACAGAATCACACTTATCTCACTCAAGTAATATTATTCTAGGATTAGACAAGGCCCAGGCCGGCCACGGATGTTAAAGAATCGATACCAGTGGTCGGCCCGATGGGGAAGGCATAGGATAGGTTACGGGACCGCACGCCGCTCATCCGTTGCCCCAGATAGATTAGGCGGGGTATGCCCAGACCATGCACTACTAAACTTCCACCGGTACTCGTTCGTATCATCAGTGATATACTCCCAAAAACCTACGTTATAAGTTTGCAGATTTAATAAACTTGTCATTAAATTTCTTATTGATTTTTGTGCTTCTTTAACAATGTACTTTTTAATTTATTTTAACTTGTATTTTGTTTTTTAATTTTTTAAATAAAACTACTTTACGGATTTTATAGCGTTTGTATTTGATTTTTGATTATTCGACGTTTCAAACACTTTACAGCGTTCATGGTCACGGGTGGACTAAGATATCTCACGTCCAACGAGTCATCGTTACTGCAGAAAATTTATAATTATCTACCCGATACAGAAAATTAGTTATTAAATATTGACCCACATTTTGATACAAAATTTATTGCCATTGTAAGAAGAAAATGATTATATATGAAAAAATTATATTGTTTATGGTTAGTAATAATTAAACATTAAAATTAATAGTAATTATATTTAAAAACTAACTAATAATCTAGTATACTACCACCGGATCGGAACACGGTCACACTGAGAAAGATCCGGCAAGAAAACTCAGGTAACATGATGCTAAATTAAAGTTAATTTTGAAGGCGGCTTACTTTATGTTACTAAAAGGTATTTATAAAATTATCTTTAGTTATTATTATTGTGGGTCAAATCTATACAATATGAGCTCACGGTGTCTTGCAGTCTTGTGGTGGTCTTTTTGGATTTGTTTTTAATAATGTTTATAACAGGATCCCAGCTTGATGGTAACACCCAGCCATCCTCTCTATTGAAATTTTTGTATTTTTTAATCTCAATAGCCTCGCGTACCATTCTAGGCAGGTATCGGTGTTCTTTTGCGAAGATTTGTGGTTTATCAAACCTGATGTTATGGTGGGCGCGGTTCTGACTATGTTCACAGACTGCAGACCTAGTGTCCCGGCGGTGCTTCACATCGGCTATGTGTTCTTTGATCCGAGGTCTTATGGATCTCTTTGTTTGTCCAATGTAAGAGAGACCACAGTCACAGTCAAGTTTATATACTCCTGCATCTTGTACAAGTCTTGTGTGGGGTAGATAATTATAAATTTTCTGCAGTAACGATGACTTGTTGGACGTGAGACATCTTAGTCCACCCGTGACCATGAACGCTGTAAAGTGTTCGAAACATCGGGTAATCAAAAATCAAATACAAACGCGATAAAATCCGTAAAGTAGTTTTATTTAAAATGTATAATACTCGCGTAAACATCAGAAATCATTATTGTTTTTTAATGAATACCAAAAGTAATTAAGTTTTTATATGGACTTTCAGACTTGCATATGCAAGTCTGAAATCATCATCAGCATCACTATCATCATTTCAGCCTATCGCCGTCCACTGCTGGACATAGGCCTCCCTCATGATACGCCACAAAGTGCGGTCCTCTGCCGCCTGCATCCAACGACGCCCAGCAACTTTCACCAGGTCTTCGGTCCACCTAGTGTGGGGGCGTCCTACCAGTGTAGGATGCAGTCGTCGTCCAATATGTGGTCGCCACTCGAGAACCTTTCTTCCCCAGTGGTGCCCCAGTCTCAAATAAATAGAACTATTTACACAAACTGCGTTATTATGAAAAACAAAATTCTCTTTCAATAAATATATTAAAACTGTTGGCAAGTACAACAAAGTTTTTTATTAACCCGGGAATATTTACGGCGATATTTAATCTTTACTTCTTAAAGCTATCCCTGGAGTTACACTCGCTGCTACGAATGTTCTGAATAATATAGCATATTTTATAGATTAAATATCTTGGACATATTAGATAATAATAATAATAATAGTTTATTTATTTCTCCTTCACAAAGGTACACAGATTATACAGGTACAACATAAATAGGTGGCAAACTTTCCTTTGTGAGAGGCTGGTGTCTATAATAGGGAACCCTGTGTCACAGATCACTAGGCTCTCACACCTCCAGGATAAATAGCAAAAATAATAACGGATCTAGATATTACATATTTCGTGTTAGTTGTGTGAAGAAAATCATATAGTTTAGTGTGTGGGTGTGTGTGTGTGTGTGTGTGTGTGTGTGCGTGCGTGCGTGCGTGCGTGCGTGCGTGCGTGCGTGCGTGCGTGCGTGCGTGCGTGCGTGCATGCGTGCGTGCGTGCGTGCGTGCGTGCGAGCGTGCGTGCGTGCGTGTGTGTGTATCTGTATCTGTGCGGATGTGTGCGCGTATGTATAGATATTCTTAGTCTGCTGTTATATTTGTTAAATTGCGAATTTAAAACTCGGCTTGTAACTGGCGATGCCCGTGGCTTCGCTAGCATAAATATTTTGTCAATAAATTTTCTGTCCCCTGGGAATATTTTTTTTTTATTTTGTAAATAAAATTACGGATTTCTTCTTGCACTGGCAATAAATTTGTACCAAAATGTGGGCAAAATTTAATAACTAATTTCTGTAGTGGGTAGATAATTATAAATATCTGTAATAATGATAACTTGTTGGAGGTCAGACAACTTGGTGCGCCCGTGACCATGAACGATGTAAAGTGTTCGAAACGTCGGCTAGTCAAAAAACAAATACAAACGCGATAAAATCAGTAGTTTTATTTACAATATGTAATAGTCGCGTAAACATCAGAAATCATTTCCTTCTTTTAATCATTTTTCTTTATAATTAATGAAAGAAAACAATAAATAAAAAGTCCTATCAGTACAATAACTACCAAACCTTTGCAGAATATTAACAATAATAGAAGAAAACATAATACCTAACATTCAAAGAGTTACTCTCTAGGCTTAAACGGTTTTTGAAAATCATGAACACTGGTCCAGCCGTTTTGGAGTACATAGGAATATATTAATATTTAAATTACAGTCATAATGATATTTTATTGTAACAGATAAAGAGTATATATAACATAATAGGTACTCGGTTCGTGAATATATGTTAGCATTTATAACAAAATGACTGCTAATAAGTACGAGTATATCTATAAATATATGAACCGTGGCCGGAACATACACGGATAGTTGACATGCATCAGGATTCGCATATTTTTGAATACAGAAGGGCTGAATACAAAAATTTTACTGGTCAATCAGTTAGTAATCCACCCAAATATACATATGAACAAAGTAATATTAAATGTACCTATTGTTTTTTTTAACGCCCAAATAATAGTGATTTGTCGACAGCACGAATACATCCCTAATAGGTCTGTATGTATAGACCTCACACATAAATATTCAAGTGAGTATTTAATTGGTCTATTTGTGAGTAAAAAGCAAATGGCGATTTATTTTTCAGAATTTGCGGTACAATAATTTTAAAAAAAGGCATAACACGAATGGAACGAGCAGTTTACCCGATCAACACGGCACTGAATAAAGGTCGAACATTATTTAGTAATTACTGCACGTCGATTTCGTTGTTCAACAAATACCGTCGAATCGAATGTGACGACCCCCATTTATATTTAGAAACCGTTTCAAGTTAACTTCCGTTAAAAGCGGCCTACAATTTCATTGGACATTTATTTTTGTATTTTTTCCTTTTCAAGTATTTCAAATATTTAAATGTTATTTAATATTTGTTCTAATTTAATGGTGCCATTTCTTTAAGATGGATTTATATAATTAGGACAACGCCAACACTTATCGAGTATTTATGTCATGTTTAGACATTTATCACAAATCTTTATTTTATTATTAAACTAGCAACCCGCCCTCTCGCTTCGTTACGGTTTCAGTCCCCTTACCCGCGTAGTTTCTTTTCCCGTGGGAATACCACGATAAAATATAGCTTATATTACTCTCTGATATTATACCTTTCTATTGGTGAAAGAATGTTTGAAATCGGTTCCGTGGTTTAAGCGTGAAAGCGTAACAAACAAACATACTTCTTTTGGTATTTATAATATTAGGAAGGATTATTACTACATTCAAAAATCATATTATAGGCACATTGTTAATGGTATCTCCTGAGAATTTTGGTAAGTAAAGATGGTAAGATTAGTGAAAGCTATGTATGTAGAAGCGCTCACGAATGTCCGATCCGAAGCTGGAGTCACTGATGAGTTCAGTGTCATTGTAGGCTTGCACCAGGGTTCGGCTTTAAACCCTTATATGTTCCTCCTGGTGATGGATGCTCTGACATTAGACATACAGAACGAAGCACCGTGGTGTATGTTGTTTACAAAAGACATTGTCCTCGTCGGAGATGAGGCAGTTGGAGTACAGAGCATACTTGAGAAATGGCGGAAGAGGTTGGAAAGAGTAGGTCTTAGGATCAGCCGCACCAAGACTGAACATCAGTTCTTTAACTTCGGTGACTCTTCCCAATTCTCTCACATTGCACGAGATTGTCTTGGTATGGACATGTGATGAGGAGGGATGAAAGGCATGAGACAAGGCGGGTTATCGATATGAATGTGGATGGACGTAAGAAGCAGGGGAGACTCAAAAAGAGATGGATGGACTGTGCGAATGAGGATATGCGTATGAAAAGTGTGAATGCAGATTGTGCCGATCCCACTTAGCGTGGGATGGGGGCAGGCAAATGATGAATGATCTACTGAGAATTTTGATGAAAAATTGTCATAATATATTGCCCATACTTTAGCACTTTCTCTTTACTACATTATATAAAACTGCATTGAAAATCTATACCAATAAATAAAATTGGAGTGTCTGTTTGTAATGTCAAAATAATAGGCTTTTTTCATGCTCACACGGTTATTTGCACGACACCTATAGTCTAACTTTTTATTAGCTGCAGTAAAATGACGTTTTGTGGGTTGCCGGTTTTTGAAGAAACAAATAGTGATGTAGCTAAATGAGTGAATCATAAATGAATAATCAGTTTGGTTTTTTTTTTGAGATTTAATATTCAGTTGTAATGTATTTTTTTAACCTATTATTATTACTATACTAGAGGATTGATCTTTTTTAGTGGAAGTATAGGGAGGTACATTCAAAATGAAACAAAAACGTCATAATAATGTTATTTAATTAATCTTTTTCGAAATCACTGTCGCTGTCGCTTTCGGTCACACTAATAACAAATCTATCTGTCACTTCATCTATAATATGATCGAGGTGGCACTTTTTATCTTCCTCTTTAATAGTGTGACACACACAGTCACTCCACTTAGCCGGTGTCACTTTCTTGATTCCTTCTTGGAATAAAGTTTTCACTTCTTGCATTTTATACGTCTTATTATTGTTTGCGACGTGACTCTTTACCTGCGCCCATACCAACTCAATGGGGTTCAATTCACAGTGATAAGGGGGCAGTCTTAAAAGTGTGATACCTTTTTGTGCAGCCATCTCGTCTACGGCATATTTCTCAGTATGATTTTGTTGTTTCACAATATCTATGAGAGTGGCCTTGACCATATTTGGTTCAAACGCAATATTTTTAGTAGTCAGCCACTTTTGAATTCGTGCTTTCGTCCACGACATCTTCGGGATTGTTTCGATCTTCCGAGAGTGATAGAGCGCATTGTCCATTACGACTACTGCATTCGGCTTGAGTTTAGGTAGAATACCGCCGAACCAATCCTCGAAACACTCCGCGTTCATTTCATCATGGTAGTCTTCTGTACCTTTCTTTGCTTCAAACATAAGAAGTCCGTCGACCAGGAAGCCTTCTTCTCCGCCTATGTGACTAATTATGAGTCGTTTGCCCTTTCCTGTGGGATTTTTTAATCCCGTAGTCAGGCCGTCTAAAAATGCCTGTCGAGAAGATTTAATACTTCCGTCAATCCAGGTTTTTTTTTGTAGTATGACCTGAAAAGAACAAAAAAGAATCATAAGTTTCGACATCAAAACAAAAAGGGAACAAATAGAAGAAACTAAGAGTTGACACGTACCAGCGTTGACCCAGGTCTCGTCTTGATAATATATGTATTTTCCCTCCCTACGATATTGTTTAATTAAACGCAGGTAGCGCTGGCGCCATGATATGATATCTTGTCTATCAATAAGCACACTCTTGCGTGATCGAGTAGCGAATTCGAAATTAAGATGCTTCATAATTTTTCTCAATGTCTCTTTCGAGAAGTTGGGCAATCCTGGGTCATCATTTACAACTTGCAGCACCTAAAAATTATTAAAGTTATTACCTAATTGGTTAAGATTACACATGGGATGGGAGAAAACATACATAACGTATAATAAAAAGATGAGTGACGACATGTGTAAACTAACTTTTGCGATGGTGGGTATTTCATTTCTATGAAAGAACTGATGTACAATTTGTCTAACAGCAGTGAATGTGAAATCATCAAGTTTATCTTTAAATGTAAGTTTTGGGCCCGTTTTTTCGGGAGGTTTTGGTGATTCGCTGTCGTTCTCCTTGTGCTCCTTTAAAACGGAATAAACTGTGCGGACGGATATTCCCAAGACTTCAGCCACCTTGTTAACGCATTCACTTGTTTTTGGAACTTCAATGTTTGATTCTGAAGATTTCACTTCAAACACATATTTGTAAACGTTTTGGACCCAAAGTTTTTCAGTTGCACTTAGAGCTAGCTATACGTGGCCTTTTTTTCTTAGGAGATAAAAATGTGTCTCCATCTTGCGATGTGCTCGGCAGAGCATCCATGTCTTCAATGTATCAAACAAAAAAAAACTAACACGATTAACGAAAACAGGTAATGAAAAACAAACACAACGTAACATAAGTTTAACAATAATGATAACAAAAACAACGCGCAGTGGGCAAATCAAAGTTATTCATGCACTCAAAACAGAAGTATGAAGCCGAATGAGCGAATGACAACCGAAACAAAATGGCGGTCAAGCGTCATCGTAGCACCTTAACCAAAAACCAGTACTACCAACTTGAGAGAGCGTTTTCTTGAGTGTTACCTTGTATATGTCTAAAAGGATCAACGTTTATACAGCCTTTTATTTACATTAATATTAAATAGAATTTAGTATGATCATTATGAGTCAGCTATGGAACGATTAGATATTCTATAAACTTTTGTGAACTGAATCACATCCCTATTGAGATTAGGCTGTCAACATTATTTTACGGAATGACATTTAGAAACGTCATTTTACTGCAGCTAATAAAAAGTTAGACTTTATGCCTAAAATATCAATTAAAAAATTTTTGTCTGTCTGTCTGTCTGTTTGTTCCGGGTAATCTTCAAAACGGCTGGACCGATTTCAAAAATTCTTTCACCAATGGAAAGCTATAATATCAGGGCGTAAACTAGGCTATATTTTATCCCGGTATTCCCACGGGAACGGGAACTACGCGGGTAAAACGACTATAACCTATAACCGAAGCGAAGCGGGGGCGGATTGCTAGTTATTAATATAATACATTGAAACACTAAAATATTGATATATAACATAAGACCGCCATATGATATTTTCACTTTCCCGTAAAACCCAAAATTATGTTGCAGCCTTTGTCTGAGACGATGATGGAAATATTTTACTAACTTTTCCCATGATTTCGTCTACGTGAAAATGATATGTGACGTGCCCGCAACATATGTTTTTATTTATTTAAGTTTTATTGTAAAATATATTAAATTAAAATAGTAACCTATTTTACACCAGGACCTAATTTATCTTCTGAGGTCCTGAATTTCTTAATATTCCTTTTTATTGATTGACATCACTAAAGTAAACAGCAAGCTTACTTATTCATATATTCTAGTTTTAATCCAATACAAAATCAAATAAAAGCCCTACCGTATGACAAATACTGAAATATGTGTTTATTTATTTTATTGAAAAATGTCTTTATTTTGAAAACAACGGATAGTTTTTTTAAGTCTGAATATATTTTTATTTTATTTGAATATATTTTTAAGTTGTGTTTATTGAGTCTCTTGGTCATTAATAAAAAGTACTGTCTAAATTTATTTTTTCTAGTTTCAGTGCTTCGAAATTTCTTTCAAACGAAATTCCTATAATCTAATCTCTATAATCCCTTAGTTGCTTTTTACAACATTCACGGTTAAGTGATAGGTTGTTGAATTATATTCTTACTTCGTCACCATAGCCACTACATGGAAAGAACTCTCCTTGAAGTCCATCGCAGCGCCATCTACAGGATCTAATTATTAATCTAAACCATTTTCGACTCTACTGCAAAATACACAAAAAATATCAGAATCGATCCAGACGAAGAATATATAAATACCCCAGAAATTCATAAAAATTATGACGATCATAAAAAACTAGCAACGCACCGTGGTACATTATGTTTTGACATAGCTATTTTTCGCATTCAATGACACTGTTTGTTTTGTTTGCATTATGATGTTGACAGCCGGAGGCCTTAATAAAAGGCGAAATAAAATAACAAGTAGTTTATTATATCAAAACAAATGTATAATTAATTCTTAAGCCTTGTCCTTTCGCGTTAGTAATTTAGTACAGTGATAAGTGATTTAATAGCTAAACTCGCGTTACTAGAATCACTGTACGTAATTCACTGTTATATTTCAAGATGAACGGGGTGCAACGCAATAAAGTCAATAAGCTAATAAACCCAACTAATAAACGTAACTAGAATTCACCACTAAAACAATATATTCGGACTAATTTAGTTCACGAATCAATGAGCAATATTGTGTCTTTGGGGAGCGCTACTTGAGGAAGAAAATGGAACGAAAGCACGAAGAATGATGAATTGACTGAACAAATCTTTCACTGAACTATTTGACTATTTTTTTTTTGTACACACGTTTACATATTAAATTAGTTGGTTGCTTGTTATTTACTTACTATTTAAACAGTACTTGTATGGTAGTTGCTAGGCATACTACCAATCCTTACATTTCTCGTGGTTATAGTAAAACTATGACCAGTGTGTGTTACCAGTTACGGCATGGAAATGTGGTCCCTAAATGTAGGCCTCATAACTTAACTCAAAGTCGCTTGGCGTGCTATGGACCGGGCTGTGCTCAGGATTTCTCTGCGAGATAGAATCCGGAATACGGAAAGAAGAACGAGTGTAACCGACATAGCACGAAAAATTAGAAAGGTTCTCAAGTGGCGACCACGTATCAAACGACGCAGTGACGTCTACTAGGTGGACCAACGACTTGAAAGTTTCTGGGCATCGTTGGGTTCAGATGGCACAGCGCCGCAATCTGTGACGTAACATGAGGGATGCTTACGTCCAGTAGTGGACGGCTTATAGAACTGGGCCAACTGTTTCGATGCCATTAGATCAACATTAACATCAATTAGGCGGCCAGTCATAAAAGTATTGCCAAATTTTTTTAAATTTTTACCGCAGAGGCATTGCTGCATATTGCATCGACTCCAAGTAATTGGGATAAGTGTGGAACCGTAGTGTAGTCATCACAGAAATATTAATATATTTAGAAAGGCTCGTTCGCAATCTCTACGAGCACGAGTGTCGCCGTATTACCCCCTCTACAAAATGTTAACACATACACAAGGTCTATACTTACAATTTCACACACTAACATAACACACACACATCAATCACGAACCTGTAGTTTGTACACACACTATAACTAACTTCTGTAGCCAACATACACTCACACATAACAAAAGCACGTGGACGTTAGAGCTACCACGGTGTTATCGCTGTGTTCGGTGATATAGCGTTGAACACAGTACCTTGCGCGGTTGCTCAAATAATCAAAGATAACATCCATGTATGGCAGACGATGTAATAATGTCTGGCTCTGTTTGCAATTTTATCGTTGTTGTCTATAAATGACTGATACTATTATAGTATTATAAAATTAACAAATATTACTGAATTAATAAGTTTATGGACTTATCAATGAAAAGAAATTCCTTCTTGGACGACACTACACAACTGACTTCTTTTACGACACGTTATAACAGCATAAGATGCTATATTTTTCTTTTTTTGTCAGAGATTCGTTTGAAGTCACTATATGAGCGCGACTATTGGCCGGTAAAATGAACTTCGTGAATATTAAGTGCGTTTGATCGCAATTTTGGCACACTTGCCCCGCCCACAAGGCCTTTCTATCTTATTAATTTTTCTGTGGTAGTCATCGTTTTACTCTAGTATTTACTAAACTATTTTAGTTGAAATTACTAAATTAATTTAGTTACTGAACTACTCAGTACTCAACTAAAACACTAAAGCTATTCAAACAAGACTTTAATAAAATAAAGTAAAATTCAAATTGGTTTATTATGTACATACCCCTCGTGGGCTCTTACATATTATCAATACTACATTTAATATTAATTTAATTCAATAAACTATCACCGTATTAGAACGCAACATTGCTGCTACCAAGATCGATTAAAAACTCAACGAGTTTTATTTTGTTTAGTAACTTTTCATCTAAAATTGTATACAATCTGTATAGTAAGTATTAGCTTCAGTTTGATAAGTTTCGAACCACTGAGTTCAAACAATCTTGGAGGGCAATGATTCTATCTACATAACTATTGCAAATATACCTTTAAGTAAGCATAACCAACACTAAAATTTTATTATAGGAAAATAAAAAGATGATAAAAGTGGTAAGGTAGTTGTCCGTGTGGTGACGGAGTAAGAATACAATTTACCACTCTCTATCTTGCCCGAGAATCTCGTAAAAAACGATTATGGGATATAATATGCACATAACATCTGTGCAAGAGAAGAAAAACGAAAGGAAACCCTATACCAACACGTCGGACCAGAGTGGAATAGTAGGTCAATTTCCCTCCCATAGTGGGGGAGGCCAGAGCCCAACAGTGGGACGTGTATGGGCTGAGATGATGATGATGATGATGATAAAAGTAGTAATGGAAATCTGAATAAATTCCTTACCTAACAATAGGACATCTACTTCATGAGAAAAAAAGTCACAAAAGCTTTTATCAGCAAATATTATCATACGTATCATAAAAATAAGAAAGCTTCGTGAATTTTCACAACCAACAAATGGTCGCACCACACAGCTATCTAAAGAAAAATATTGACAGTCAGTTATCAGATTTATCATACTTTCGCTATAAAAGGAAAACATCGGAATGGGGTATTAAAAAGAATTGGCAGTACAGACAAAACTCGTAAAATATAAGAATCATAACAACGATATCAGTTCTTTAAGTTATATATTTTTATATTTATACCACTATATATTTTGTATTGATAAATGAATTCGTTATTTTATTGCTCAGCAGATCATTATTGTCCACTCGGACGGAGTAGAGAAGGAGTAAGGAACCACACGGTTACGCAGTGGGAATACTATTGACCACTTCTGCCTGTGGGTATCGTAAAAGATGATTGAGGGATATATGCCGGTAACATTGATGCACGATGACTTGAAATAAAATCTTATGCCAACATATCTGACTAGCATGGAATAGCCAATTTCTCTCCCATTGAGGAGGAAGCCCGAGCCCAGCACAGGAACTTAAATGCGCTGGAATGATGATGATGAATTTATCATAATCATTCAGCGTATCGCCATCCACTGCCACGTATGCCTCCTAATGTTTCGCCACAAAGTTTAATTCTGTGCTGCCTGCATCCAACGACGTCCAGCAGCTTTCACCAGGGTGAAAATATGTTAAGCATGCGTTACACGGTTTCAAACAGTGGTTTGAAAGTTGAAACAAAAAAAGCAGAAAAGCACTTTGCTGGCTACATGGTTTTATTGCACACAAAAGTGCAAGACTTACTCCAACTTTTTGTTGTTTTGATAGGTAAGGCGCCATGACATCGTTGTAGTGAATATACGCGAGCATAAAGACGTCCTATCCGCGCCACGTTCTCTAAACACTGTTGGTTTCAAACTAGCTTAAAAACCAATATCAGGTTGACCGAGCATCGCTCGGAATATTTTTATAGAATTTATTTAGATATATATTAATAAAAACTAAAAATTATATAAAAAATTACAAAAAGAGAATAATAATAACACCGAGATTCGAACCGACGCTGTTTGGATGCTACAAAACTCAAAATTAAAACCGGCCGTCCCCCAACTGAGCTACCGTAACACTTTTCGAAATTTGAATTCATATTCTTTAAAATTTAATGCCATTTATTGTTATGCTAAAAACACCGACAAAAGAACATTTTCTATAAATAAAACCTAGCTAGATCGATTTTTTAGACCCGAATCCTCTAGTATGCCAAGTTTCAACAAAATCGTTGGAGCCGTTTCCGAGATCCTGAATATATATATATATATATATATATATATATATATATATATATATATATATATATATATATATATATATATATATATATATATATAATATATATATATATATAATATATATATATTATATATATATATAGTATATATATATATATATATATATATATATATAAACTCATTTGCAAAAAAAACGGGCGGTTTTGATTTTCATTCATATTTAAAAAGATACAATACCAAAAAGGTTTCAATCGTTTGTACACGTTACTGGCCGGTTTTAAAAATGCTGTGGTATTTAAAAAAGTACGTTCTAAATTCAATTTTTCATTTGATGTTCATTTTTACAGAAAACCCCTTTTTATCCTACATTTTTGGCGCGAAGTTCCAGAAGTTAACATCGACTTTCATAACTTTTATTCAATTTTTATCGATTAATTTTATATCCTTGATTGTCAAAGCTTTATTTAATGCTGTTTGGCTGTATCAAAAATGGTAGATAAAGTGGTAAAAGCTACCAAAATTATCGCGCTGCTTAAAGAGGGTTGCAGCCAATGTTTCGTGGCTAGGAGGCTAAATGTTAGTCGCTCGACAGTCCAAAGGACCTGGCAGCGATATCAGGAGACTGGTTCCGTCGAGAGAAGGCCTGGTTCTGGAAGAAAACCATGTACCCAACCACGGGATGATCGTTTTCTTGTGAGTCGCGCATTGAGAAATCGCAAATCTTCGTATGTGGATCTTAAGAACAACCTCCAAGAAGTAAGAAATGTGCATATTAGTCTATGGACGGTCAGGAGGAGGCTTCTCGCTGCCAATATACGCAGTCACCGCCCGGCCCGCGGCCCCAAATTACTCCGTGAGCACAGAGTTCACAGGCTTAGGTTCGCTAGAAATTGTGAATCATGGACTCAAGACGATTGGAATAGGGTTTTGTTCTCTGATGAAGCCAGGATATCTCTGTTCGGTGAAGATCGACGTCGGCGAGTGCTAAGAAGACAAGGAGAACGCTTTGCAGAGGCATGTTTCGAAGAAATCACACCTTATGGTGGGGGCTCTGTTATGTTTTGGGCAGGAATAAATTCAATGGATCGTACAGAGTTAGTCTTCATTGAAAACGGCTCACTGACTGGGCATCGATACATAACGGAAGTTCTAATTTCTCATGCACAACCCGCATTGGCCGCTCTAGGTGAAGACTCGATTTTTATGGACGACAATGCTCGCGCCCACCGATCCCGCGATGTTAATGCGTATGTGCAAGAGGTCGGCATTCGTCGTTTGGATTGGCCAGCTCGAAGTCCCGACCTCAATCCCATAGAGCATGTCTGGGACGTTCTGAAACGGCGTGTGAGATCAGTACACCCAGCTCCGCAGACCATCAGAGAGCTGAAGAATGTGATTACTGCGGAGTGGGAACGTATTCCGCAAGCAAGTATCCGGGATATACTCGCTAGCATGCCCAGACGAATTCAAGCTGTGATTTTAGCTAGAGGGGGTCACACTCGATACTAAACATTTATCTGCTTTTACTTTATTAAAGAAAAACAAACAAAAAATCTTTTTTATTTTTACTTCATGAGCATATGCACTACTAGCGAATATACACTACTAGCGAGGTTTAGCATTATTTCCCATAAATTGTATCTAAATTTTATGAAATACTGATGAAAACGATTATTTTCTTATTAATTTAGCAAATTGTGTGGATAAAACTACCTATAATTATCAAACAAAGAAATATTAACATTTGAAATGGTTCATTGCTTAGGTGCCCGTTTTTTTTGCAAATGAGTGTATAATATATATATATACAAGAATTGCTCGTTTAAAGCTATAAGATGTAGCCAGCAAAGTACTTTTCTACTTTTTCTGTTTCAAACCGTGTAGCGCATGCTTAACTCAACTTGGCCGGACCACGGCAGGGACGTCGCGGCGAGGGGGCGCCAACAGCTGTTCGCCGTGTGCCGCGTCGACCGATAGAACATTGCGCTGCGCTTCATACTTCAAATCGGACGCGCGCATTCACATACATACATATAATTATTTATTACATTTTAAATACTCGCCGTAGTTGTCACGGGTGAGTTACGGGTGTGCGTGCTTACGCCCCTCTGTCACCCCGGACGGAGTGGTGCGAGAAGTGCGCCGATCGTAACCCACCTCCAAAAGAAAAGGATAAGATTTATTTAGAAAAAAATTAAAAGGACAAATATCTTTTTGTTATAATCAGAACCTTTAATTTTATGATACGAAAATTAAGTTGTTCAGCCAGCAGTTGACAATTTCAAACGGACAACACGTCATATCATAATTTCAATCAATTAGAATTACCGCTTCTTTTGCAACTATTATTATTTTGGTACTATTGATGATTCGTGTGTTTGGAGTTTTATCATAGTGCTATATCATTTCATTATTTTGGCTCATATACGTCCCACCGCCGGGCTCAATCCTCCTCCATAATAGGAGGGAAATTAACCTTACTATAACCATACTGGTCAGACAGATTGGTATAAGATTTTGTTTCGAGTTTTCATCTCTTGCATATATGTCATATGAGTAATATATCCCTTAGTCATCTTATATTACACCCACGGGTGTGCGAGGGGGTCGTGAATTGTATTCTTACTCCGTTACCGTGCTATATCCTCCTCCTTGATTCGTATTCCCCATTACTGGGGGTCGTTACCCCTGTCTTTCAGGATACGATCTTGTATGATGGAGCACCATTTGGATCTATTGGTAGCTATCCGTAGAGCCTCGTGCATTGGAGTCTTAAGGGCGGTGCGGATCTGGTCTCACCAACGCATCGGGCTACGACCACAGGGCCTCGCGCTATACACACCGGTGCTATATATTTTTATTGATTTATAAGAAAATGTCATCTGTAAGACATCAAAATGACATGAAATTATATAAGTGCCTTATTATTGAACAAGATTTATGTATCTATATATCAATGTTCCCATTCATTAGTCCTCTATAGAAACAAGATGTACATTGGAAATATCTAACGCATTCAAAAACTCCTCTTTGCTCTCTAGATTTGTACAGTAACAGTATGTATTCGCGTTTGGCTTACAATAAAGTTTGATGGGATATTTCTAACATAGCCATGTTCTTACTCTGGCGCGTTTTACTAGTAAACTAATTAGATTTATGTTCATTAAAAAAATATTTACAAGTATATTTTTATGTACAGCTGTAATAAATCTACAACTATAGATAAATCTAAACGATGTTTAACATTATAATAAACTAATCTTTCCGTGTGGTGACGGAGTAAGAATACAAGTCACCATTCCCTATCTTGCCCGTGGATGTCGTCAAAGACGACTTAGGGATATAATATGCACATAAGATCTGTGCAAGAGAAGGAAAACTCGAAATAAAACCAACATGTCTGACCAGCATGGTATAGTAGGTCAAATTCCCTCCCATCGTGGAGGAGGCCCGAACCCAACAATGGGACGTATGTGGGCTGCGATGATGATGATGATAAAATCTATACAGGAGAAGGAACACGTCATTTTACATTAAAATGTGCCTATAAATCAATAAAATTAAACGCAACCGCTATTGAGATCTGGCAAGAATACAGTGAGTATACAATAGTACAATACTTTTTAGTATACAATTCTTTTTAGTAGTTCAATACTTTGCAACTAAAACTACTTTTACGGATTATATCGCGTTTTTATTTGATTTATGATTGCTCGACGTTTCATATAGAATCATTTTCTTCTTATACCGGCAATAAATTTGTACTAAAATGTGGGTCAAAATTTAATAATAAATAATTTTCTGTATCGGATAGATAATTATAAATGTCTGTAGTAACGATGACTTGTTGGACACGTTAGTCCACCTGTGACCATGAATGCTGCAAAGTGTTCGAAACGTCGGGCAATCATAAATCAAATACAAACGCGATATAATCCGTAAAAGTAATTTTATTCACAATGTGTAGTGCTCGCGTAAACATCAGATATCATTAAGTACCTACAATACTTTTTAGTTTTCTCTTCTCAAAATTGTAAATTGTATTCTCACTTGTCATCACACAGAGCTGTATGGTGACGGAGTAAGAATACAATTTATCACCCCCTCTCTTACCAGTGGGTGTCTTAAAAAAAGACTAAGGTATTAAATATGCATATAACATGTATGAGAAGAAAAAATTTGAATTAAAACCCTATAACAACACGATTGACCAGTGTGGTATTTTATGTCAATATCCCTCTTATTGTGGATATCCTTCTTATTGTGGATATCCTTCTTATTGTGGATATCCCTCTTATTATGGCTCGGGCCCAATATCCCTCTTATTATGGCTCGGGCCCAATATCCCTCTTATTGTAGCTCGGGCCCAATAATGGGACCTATATAAGCTCACATACGTCATCATCGCGTCATCATCATCGCAGCCCACATACGTCCCACTGTTGGGCTCGGAACTCCTCCACAATGGGAGGGAATTTGATCATGCTGGTCAGACATGTTGTTATAGGGTTTCATTTCGAGTTTTCCTTCTCTTATATAAGCTGAAATGATGAAATTATAAAATTTATTTTATTTCAAGGAACCTCTAACCAACAACAGAAGGTCATATATTACCCTAGAAAATTTAAATAAATTAAACTCAAACTGAAGCCGACAATAATAGAAAAAAAAAACATTTTTGAAGTAAAACTTCTTTGCGTGCATAAGGGTAAAGTTTTTCCGGATGAAACGCAATTTAGCGTCACGAAGATGTGCAGCGTTTTTGTCAAAGAAGAGGAAGAGAGCGATTGAGACCGCTTGAGAGAGAGTGAAAAAGGGCGAACATGGCACGAACACACAGCCATGGGCCGAGAGTAGGGAGCAAGCGAGTGAGAAAGATCGAGATATTTTTTTTAATACTGATAAAAAACGTATGGAACCAAAGAAGTTTCACTTCTGACTTGCGCACTTAGTACTCACGCTATTTTTTTTTAAACATACTTTTATTATTTGTTAATAAAATGAACTAAAAAGTTAAAAATCCAGGTCCATCATCAGACTCTGGTTACGGTATAGTATCAAAGTACTCGTCAAAACGAATCAAATGCGTCCAAACTCGATGGGGTTGCGTCGTTTAATTACGGCATTCCTATGGCCAGCTTCCAGGTCCATCATCAGATCAGCTCTATGTCACAATAATATTGCATTGTTATCCAATTTATATATGCATGCAAAATTTCAGCTCAATCAGTAACTGGTATAGGGGTCAAATGTAAAGACAACGAGACAGGTGAAACTAAATAAAACCTTATAAAAAAGAATATCCTGAGTAACAATGTTGGTCATTCAGAACATATTATAATGTCTTTTAACTGGCTAACGATGTCGATGATCATTTCTCTGTTACAATACCAAATCGTTGACATTTCTAGGTATGAACTAAGAACTATATCTCCAATAAGTCCTTACAATCACATACAGATAAAATCATTCATATCGTTAGCTATTCAAGTTTGGTTTGAATTATTCAAGTTTCACTGAAAGGAGTGGCGAACTCAATTGACGTATACCGCGAAAATATTAAGTAAAATATGTATTATATACTAAATTCTATACAACTTGTGTGTGAAGTTTTTATGAGTTATGGCTGCAACTGAGATTTTATCTAAAAACCGCTTCTTCATTTGAAAAACTATGAACAGTCATTATTCATTATAAGCAGTATTTTTTTATTATTTAAGTCATGATTATAATTTTCGATCCCAGCAGTGGGAGGTATAGTATACAGGGTTTATCAAGTTATGGGGCAACAGTTCGAGTATGTTGTAGTTTAATGGTCATAGATCGTAATTAGAATGTATATTGCACAAAAAACAATATAACTTAAAAGTTACAGTGATTTAAAAAATGTGTGTCTAAGAGATAGACTCTTAGACACACATTTTAAATGTTACGTATTATATAGGCATGTACAGACAGAATACATGTAGGCATGTAAAGTTTCGACAGAATAAATAGGTATGAATTGCGCAAACGCTTCAATGGCACGGTAATATAATCTACCAGTAATCCAACTTCATACTAACGGACGAAACACGAGCTATACCTACGCGCCTCGATCTCGGCATGCGCTCGGCATGTAGACAGTCGCGACTGTGCTGCAGTGACGAACGAACGGTGTGATGTTTTTTTAACAATAACTGCGCGAATTTTTCACTAAAATACATAATTATACATATATTTAATATGACAAGTAGGGTATATTGTGCTGTTTTTGGTTGCATGAATTCGTCAATAACGAATCCAGAGATAACTTTTTTTAGATTACCTGGAAACTCTGAAAGGTAAGATTATAAAATAATTTTACTTACTAGTAGGTAGGTACATAATGTGTGTCGTTTTAATGTATAAGTATTTCCTTTTATCTCCCGAAAAAAAGTTGTCTGGATTAATAAATGAAGTGAATAAAGTGATTGACACGAGTGAAAGAGGTAGTTATAGCCGGTTCATGAATCATGTTACGGTAGGTACGCTTGTGTTAAAACTCATGATGTGTTTTGTTTTGTTAGTTTATATAATTCAAAGTAAAGACGTGGTATTTTATTATTAATAATAATAGATGTTTATTGTACTGTGTGTATGAATAGTACTAGAAAAAAATAATTTGACCGTCTGTCTGTCACTAGATAATTTAAATTTATAGACCTATTCGTTATTTAAACATAAACATGTTTTTTTTAATTAAAACTACCAATAAAAAATCAACACGCATTTTATTGAACACTTCCTATTCAATTCACAAAGTATTTTATTTGTTTATATAAGAAAAGTATATACAAAACTAAATGGAAACACAAAGTAGGCAAATGTAATTAAAATGTTGGAGGCGGGCAGCCCTATCACATGTTTACGTTTAGGCATTTAATTCAAGGTTACGGCCGAGATACATTACTGGATAGATGACTATACTGTGTCAATGGTAACGTAGCGCGTAGGTACCAAGTGCCTCGTCAACGCCCATCGGCCGATCAACTGATTTAAATCGAAGTTTATCTTGCTTATGTGGACGTAAGCATTGATTTATTCAATTTCTAATGAACACATAACAAAGTACGAATATCTTGCAGATTAAGTATGACTTTATACATTTTAATCAGATTTACACAAAAAAGTGACGACAAAATTGAAAACTTTACGCGGCCCCGTAACTCACCCATATAGCACGTCGCCTTCGTCGTTGGACCGGCCACCGGTGCAGAGTTCCTTGACTTCAGTGGTCGACCCGAATTTAATTTTTTAATTTTAATTATTGACTTTCGATAACTTACAGAGTTCACGGTCACGGGCGGACTAAGATGTCTCACGTCTAACAAGTCATCGTTATTACAGAGACATTTAACAGCAACAGAATTAGTCTTATTTCACCATTGATTGTAATTATGATTATTATTATTGTAATGAAACATTTCATAATATTAATTTTCCAATGTCAATATGGATTTAATTAGATAAGATTTCGCTATAATAGGTTGGATTAAGATTTTTGGCTGAAAGATTTTTAAAATTATTTTCGTAATAAATTTTAGAACAACAAAAGAATATGATATTGAAACTCCTACGCGCTCTTTTGAATTTTTCTAAATATTTAAGTAATTCTAATATTAATATTACTTGTGAAATCCTACCGAGCTATTAGTAGTTTTCTAACATCATCCTTTAAAATACAAAGAAGTTCCCGTAATGCTTATATTAGGTTATTAAAGATTTAAAAATTTTATAGTAAAAAAAGATTATCATCATCATCATCCCAACTCATATACGTCCCACAGCTGAGCACGAGCCTCCTCATAGGAGGAAAATTGACCTTACTATACCATACTGGTCAGACAGGTTAGTATAAGGTTTTATTTCGAGCGTTTCTTCTCTTGCATAGATGCTATCTGCATATTAGTCGTATTTTACGACATCCAGGGGCAAGAAGGGAGTGGTGAATTGTATTCTAATTCCGTCACCACACAGAAAAAAAATTATATACTAATTTATTTAAAGAATTTGATTGAATTTTCAATATCACTCTATATGGTTAAATTACCGACATACTGTGCCAAGAGTGGGAAGCTCGAGTAAGTTGTGTCCGTTACTTGCCTGTTTTTAAAAACCACCGCAAAGATAATTTCTTTAGTGCAAAGTGTTGTCTTATAAATAATAAACCAGAAAAAATAACAATATGACCATTACTGTAATAAATTCTAACATCAAAAATGTTGTTCTTAAGACCACACGTTAAAAGTGACAAACTTTTTAAGACGAGGTATAATCATGAAAACACATATTTTGCTAATATAGTGATAGCATTTATAATACACTTTATTATCATCTCCTCGTCATTTACAAACTAAATCTCCAAGCCAAACACCAAAACATGTATATTGTCTAATAGCCCGTACAGACGTTGGCCGAGCTTAGGCCAACGTGAGCGTCGGCAAATAGGTACAAGGCGAGTGCTAGCGTCTACACGTTGGCCGAGTGCGGCGAACGCCAACGCGAGTGGCCAACGTAGACGAGCGTTTGTAGAAGTGTCTACACGTTGGCCTCGGTCAGTGTTCATTGTGCACTGAAACACTACGGACGTTGACATTAACGTTGCTGCAGCTTCGACTATTTATTTAATGAGCGTATATAACTATTATCTCAGTGTATACCGCAGTAAAGTGCGAAAAAAAGAAGGTGGTTGATACTGAGTATTCATAGAAATAGAACAATGTAAGATATATCGGTATGGTGACGGAGTAAGAAAAAAATTCACCAGTCCCTATCTTGTCTGTGAATGTCGTAAAAGACGATTAAGGGATACAATACATAATAAGCATATAACATATATGCAAGAGAAGGAAACCTCGAAATAAAACCCTATACCAACCTGTCTGACTAGCATGGAATACTAAGGTCAGTTGCCCGCCTATTGTGGAGGAGGCTCGAGCCCAACAGTAGGACGTATATTAGCTAAAATGATGATGAATGATGAAGATACATTTTGATACTATAGGTAACATATAGGGTGACTTGGATCTAATTATTTACGTCGCATATCTAGAAGTAGTGATGCAAATTTGAAAATATAATCATTTATATTGAGCGATAATATCACATTAAACAGGTCTAACCGCGATGGATCTCAACCGTGTAATGACGACTCGGCCAACGTGTAGACGGCATTGGCCGAGCGTAGACGAGTGCTTTTGATTTGTGCACAAAAACCGACACCGAGGCGAAGTGAGGCAAGTGATCACGAGCGACGGCGAGTGACGGCGAGTGAAGACAAATCAGCTGTCCACACGTTGGCGCTTGTATTCACTCGGCCAACTAGGCGAGCCACGGCGAGCGTTGGCCAACTAAGGCAAATCGGGTGTACACACGTTGGCGTTCGCCATCGCTCGCCTGCACTCGGCCAACATGTAGATGCCCTATAACATTATTAGGCATAGGTACATTCGCGTTTGACAAGTTACCATAGTGCGATATAGCATCATGTTAACCTGAATTTGCGCATGTCACTTTGTAGTTAAATACTTACTGTTCATACTATTTTGTGGTTTGTTGCTATAGTATATTATTTACAGATTACTTTATCTTAGATTTTGATGTAGGTCCTTTTATATTAAATTTCAGTAATCGCAAGCAAAAATAATCAAAGTTAGAAAGCCATTGGCGGAGTTATACAAAACCGCATTATAGTGAAGTGATTGAGAAGTTCAGAGTTGAACACAAAGGCTTCGAGAAACAGGTGGAATACGCCATTTTCTCTTTATTGCTCGGGATAATATTCCAAAGTTGGTGGTTTAAAAGTTTATGATCCTCGTCTAAGTAGGGCCTTTGAAAGTAGGCAGCAAGTCGTTAATTTACTTAAGACATTAATTTTTTACTTAGATGTTATACTTATTATTATTTTAATGGTCGTGTGTTCTGTTTCGATAAAATTGTCAAGTTTACCAACCAATTATTATTATTTGCATGGCAGTTTGATACTCATATTTTCAACCCAGATGATTACTGTTAAAATAATTAGGGCATTGGTAATATAGAATACACAACCGTCATTAAAATCAGAGGGTTTTGGCTAGTCTATCTTCAGTTGTAGCAATTTTTTTATTTTATAAATTAGTAAATAGGATAATTTATTTACTAAATTCTATAATTGTACAAGGCGGTATTATCGCTGAGCGACCAGGTGTTTAAAAAATATAAATAAAAAAAATAACATTGTTTCTATGTGCGAAATGCCAGACACTGAAATGAAATTATACGCATAACTAAGCATGCCTTGCAATTGAACTTGAAGTTATTTCAATTGAGTTATGTTGAAAGAGGAAATCCTTTTAAGTTTTTCAGTCGAGTTGGATTCGTCGGCGAACATTTTTCTCGAAATCGGATCTACCTATTTGTCCTATGTAATAATGATCGATCACTTCGAGAATCCCTTTGCCAGCTAGGATCGGTACTAGAATGACATGGGCATTTGAAATGACTTTTGTCTTATCCATGTTCATTAGTAAACCCACTAGCTGGGATATCCTGCAGAGATAGTTGAGCACTATGCTAAGGTTTATTGAATAAAAATAATATAAACAAAAACTGCAAATGTGACCAAATTACTATTTTCAGTTATTAAACGCAAAAGCAGTATTTAATATTTAATTACACCCAATAAACCGATAATATAAAACATAAAACCAAAAATTAATCCATTTTAAATTATTTTTAAATGGATTTTTTTTATTGCCAACGGTGGCAAACGAGCAAGCAGCACACCTGCTGGTAAGTGATGCTGCCGCACATGGACCTTTGCAATACCAGGGGCACAGCCAGGCCGTTGCCTACCGTGAAGGAAATACTCTACTTAAACCTCGTTTAAAGAAGGAGATGTCATAGCACAATTAATAATATTTTGATCATGAAATCTCGTACACTTCTCCGCGTCGAATCGTCCGAATCTGAGGTGTGTGAGTTTTCATGAGATTTCATATAAAGAATTCTAAAATTCGTTTCGTTCGACTCTTTCGACACGTTCGGCTCGAATAAGTGTGCGTTCACCTTTACTGTTTCATATACCCTGTAACCGTCCATCTGCCAGCACATCAATCAGCTTTTATTCGGTTTTCCACTCATGATCGAGGACCAACTAAAACATTTGGGCCTAGAACTCGACAGGCGATAGTGCTTTCGAGAGCATTTTTAAGGGATTGCTCCCCTGCTTGTTGACGCGATGTTGACGGCCATACGCGAGACTGGTTCCATGGCCCTGTATGGTGAATCTATGTGGGCCATTTCTGACCACCTATCTTAGAACTTTTTTCTGGCATTCATAGAAAGTCATGATGTTTAGGGCTACGCGAGGATACCGTACACGTTTGTATTTTACATGTTTTTTTTATATCAAAATATCATGTAGCGCTTTTAAATTGTATTCATTGTTTTAGTGTTTTATAGTGTTATATTGAATAATTCTGCTGATATTGTATGTAATATAATGCAGATAAAATTCTGAAATGTAGTGAATATAATAATAGTGAATTTCGTGCATTTTGACATTCTTCCAAAATTTCCAGAGAAGGCATGGCTTGGCTATCAGCACCGAATCATGCCAACGACTGAATGAAAGACGAAGATTAAAGACGTGAATAATCAATATAAATACTCGATGCTGGCACCTTATATTATTGTAGCTCATTGCCATTAAATAAGAAGAAGAAGTAGGTACATGTTTTTTGGACATGGAATGATTCGTATACTGAAAAACTAAAATGTTCTATTTCTTACCATTTCACAATTGGAACGCTACGTCCTGTTTGGGTGTTCTACACGTGTTCTAAAAGTGCTTGACCTTTCTAAAGCTTGGAAGCCTTCAAATACCGCACTGATATAGTACGTTAAGTTTCGAGACATTCCAATTTTATAGAGTATTCACATTACCAAGCTTTTATGTAAGTTCAACCTTTTTAGGGTGCCATACCCAAAGACTAAAACTGAACCATATAACTAAGACTTCGCTGTTCGTCCATCCGTCCATCTGTCTGTCACCAGGTATATCATGAACCATGTAGTTAAATAGTTGAAATTGCCCGGATGATGTATTTCTGTTGTCGCTATAACGACAACTACTAAAGAACGATAAAATAATAATTAAGGGGACCATTCAATAAATGTGTTATTTTTTTTTTTTGCTCCTTTTTGCTCGATATTAATAACGACAACAGGGAGGCGCTTAAAATACTCACAGAAAATTTAGTTTTATATACAATTTAGAAATACGTAATTAAAATAAAAAAAAACAAATATGAAAATATGTAAAAGCGGTACCCATTCAACAAACACGATTTATTTTACTGTTTTTATAGATAATGGTACGGAACCCTTCGACTCCGACCTACACTTAGCCGGTTTTTTGAATAAAATCGAATTGAGTTTTCAAATATATGTCAAAATAAAATGTTATTTAAATCAAAAACACTAAGGAGTGTTGATGTAAACTTGGAAGCAAACCACCCCCAAAATAACTTTCTACCCCTTTTTCACTCTGTTAGGAGGTGACTTTCAATAAAACACGAAATACGTCTTTTATCAATTCTGTTAAAGAATGTTTATGCAAAATTTGAAATGGATTGGACTAAGACCAATATTTTCGTTTGACGTATTTTCTAACCTCACAACAGTTCACTAAAAATAAGATTTCGCTTAAACCTGGGTACGAAAATGAAATTTAATTACTAAATAGCAAACTAGAATAATTGTTTTCAAAATATAAAAGAAATTATGAAGGGCTATCTACTTTCATGTTGAAACTAACTCTCGAACAAAATGGGCATTCTCCTTTCAATATTAATTAGTTTGTATTTATTTTATATCTTTAAACGAGTAATTCTTGTATATATCTTACAAGCAGAAACAAAAAAAAAAATCTATTTAACATTTTATGGTACGTCACATGAGAACGCGATAGAACGGGGTAAAAATAGCTCATTGCCATTAAGAAGAAAAAGAAAAAGAACGTGATAAAAAAGTATCCTATGTCCGTTTCCTGGTTCAAAGCTACCTCCACACCAATTTTCAGCCAAATCTGAGCAGCCGTTCTTGAGTTATAAATTGTGTAACTAACACGACTTTCTTTTATATATATCTTAATATCAGGTTGACTGAGCTTCGCTCGGAGTATTTTTGTAGCATTTATTTAGATATGTATTAATAAAAAATAAAAAAATTAATAATGAAAATTATATAAAAAATTACAAAAAGAGAATAATAATAACACCGAGATTCGATCCGACGCCGTTTGTCGCCGATGTTAAAAATAAAATGAAACCTGACTACTTCGCCACTGAGCTATCGTAACTCATGGCATTGACGGCAAAATTTGAATTCATATTCTTTTGAAATTTAATGTCATTATATTGTCTGCCAAAAACACTGACAAAACAACATTTTCTATACATAAAACCTAGCTAGATCGATTTCTTAGGCGCGAATCCTCTAGTATGCCAAGTTTTAACAAAATCGTTGGAGCTGTTTCCGAGATCCTGAATATATATATATATATATATATATATATATATATATATATATATATATATATATATACAAGAATTGCTCGTTTAAAGATATAAGATATATAAATTTCTAGCGTACTAGTGTATGTCACTGAACTCCTCCTAAACGACTGGACCGATGTTGTAAATGATTTTTCTGAATGTATCCAAGTGGGGCTTGGATGATTTAGATTCACAAATCAACCCCGGTAGATGGCGCTGCAGTCAGTATCTAGGTTATTTATCTATACTACAACTAAATGGCTGGATGGATTTAAATGAATTTTCTAAATGTATTCAAGTGGGGGCCTGGGTGATTTAGATTCACAAATCAGGCCGGCAGATAGCGCTGCAGTCGGTATCCAGGTTATTTATCTATACTGCAACTAAACGGCTGGATGGATTTAAATGATTTCTTGTGAATGCGAATTTTTGTGAACTTTCTTTCATTTATTTAGATTAAGATTTATCCAGACTAAATTCCATGAAGAAATTTCAGGAACTACCCATTTGATATTTAGTATAGTAATACAGATTGATCCACCAGCTGCCACCAACATTCACTGACTGAAATTTATGTTTGTGATTTGGGAATCTAACACTAATTTCTTTATATAAATATTTCTTGAGTACTTGCGTATGTCACTGAACTCCTCCTGAATGGCTGGGACCGATGTTGATGAAATTTGTTGCGTGTGTTCAAGAGGATTCGAGAATGGTTTAGATGATAGAGTAAGAATACAATTCACCACTCCCTTTTTTACTCATGGATGTCGTAAATATAATATGCTAAGGAATAACTAAGAAATATAATATGCTCATAACATCTATGCAAGAGAAGGAAAACTTGAAATAAAACCCTATACCAACACGTCTGATCAGCGTGGTGTAGTAGGTTGATTCCCCTGCCATTATGGAGGAGGCTCTAGCTTAATAGTGGAACGTATATGAGCTGTAAAGATGAAAGTAAATAAGACATATTTAAAAAACAATTTCAAAACAACGATATCGACCTATTTGAATATTGTATAAAGTTTTACCCGTACATTCACACATTAAATTTGTACTACTGAAAGAAAATTTCTTTAACAAATCTCTAAGAAATCGTATTGAGCATCCTGTATGTACTAGGGCCATTTCTAAGAATAGACTCCGTACACAGCGCGCAAATAATATGTATGGTGAGCGCACGACCACTTATATTGTACCACGACTTATAAACGAACTACCCCCAAATTTGTATAATAGTGTAATACATCAAAATATTAAAGTAAAGCTTAAAAAATATTTTTTAAAAAAGGAATTTAGTTTAAAGAATGTGTAAGTTGTGTTTCAAGAATACGTAAAAAAAAATGAAGTGTGTATAACACACTTTTTCAAATATGGATAGCTGTATTATATACTTTCTTTGATTACCACACAAACTTGTTTGTAAGTAGACTTTAGTAGTACGGGTTTAAACCTTAGTGGTTTTTAGTTGCTAATATTAACTAAATCTGTAATTTTTTTTGTATAAACAATAAAGAAATAAAAAAAAAAATAAAAAAAAAAATATTTATATTCTTGTTTTTATATTCTTGACGGGCAGTAAATATACTCTTTCTGAACCTACATATTCTGTCTACTATATGATTGTAACCATAGGTCGTATCGTACAGAGTATCTTATAATTAGGTAACTAGCTTCTGCTCACGACTTTATCTTGCCCGTGGATGTCGTAAAAGACGACTAAGGGATATACGCATACAACATCTATGCAAGAGAAGGAAAACTTGTAATAAGATCCTATACCAACATGTCTGACTAGACTGATATAGTAAGTTTAATTTCCCTCCTCTTGTAGAGAAGGCTCGAGCCCAACAGTGGGATATATATGAGCTGAAATGATGATGATGATGCCTCTGTAGTCCGAATCATCATTCATCATTTCAGCTCTACGTCCCACTGTTGGGCTCGAGCCTCCTCCAGTGTATGAGGGCAGTTGGCATTGAAAGCCAAATGCCGAGTCAATATCCAAAGGTAATATTGAAAATATTTATATATTTAATCATTCTGTCCTCCTCTCAATTACTTTCGGCAAAATATGTACTCTTTTTCCATAAAACTCTAACAGTTATCATATCTAAGCTCACTCCCTGTCCATTCATGTCACACTTCACGGGGTCTATCCATCTTACCTTATTTATTTATTTTATTAAGGTTTACCAACAATTGTTCATATTAAAGCTTAACACTTAACAAAATTCTTAATGCTAGTAACAATATGACAATTACTTAAAGGTAAACACCACATGTAAAATACAAAATAACAATACAGTGTATTTCGGTTATAACGACGGTGGAGGGACCACTTTAATGTCGTCGCTATATCCGGGGGTCTCTATATCTGAAATCAGTTCTTCTTTAACAGTAAATGTACGTCTAGGAGCCATTTTCACAAGTTTAAGAAACACTGTTCACTCAATGGAAATAGCTACGTAACTGATTCATAATTTTAACTTCACGCACATGCTAAGGAACGGTACACACAAACAAAGCATTTGACTATCTGCGAATGTAAACAAAGGGTAAGAAAGCTAATAGTTAAAGCTTATGAATGAGACTTTGTGCCTCTGCCGACTCAGTCGCAACATCCTAAAGGAATTTTTAGGAATCTGTCCCAAATAGTCCATAAAAACAATTCGGTATACCCGAATTAAGCGTTATATCCGGAGTCGCTATTACCGAATGTATTTCCTACAAAAGTATGCTTTAAATTCTAGGGACGCAAGTTCGACGTCACTATAACCGAAAAGTCGTTACAACCGAGGTCGTTATTAATGAAATCGAGTGTACATAAAAAAATACAGAGAGTTACAGGCAAGCAAAAATCTACTACCCTACAAAATCTTGCATAAGGAGAATTACCTTACCTTATCTGAAAAACCTTCGACATTCATATGTAAATATTGCCGCACAAAGTTACTTAGGTATATCCCGTTTCACACATGTCCATAACACGTCAGGCACATTATAACTTTTCTGCCTTCTTAACTTTTACTAAGTCAAATAAGACTTATTATTAAAATTAAATTTCCGTGTGGTGACGGAGTAAGAATACAATTCACCACCCCCTATCTTACCCGTGGGTGATCGTACGAGACGACTAAGGGATATAAAACGCATATAACATCTATGCGAGAGAAGGAAAACTCGAAATAAAACCCTATACCCACACGTCTGATCAGCGTGGTATAGTAGGTCAGTTACCCTTCCTTTATGGAGGAGGCCCGAGCCCAACAGTGGGACGTATATGGGCTGAGATGATGAAATTTTAATCATTTTTTCTTTGCTTTACTTAATATATTATTTGATTTATATTAAGAAATTTATTATAATATTAGTTGTGAAAGTTTCTGTATTTTATAAAAATTCAATAAATTTTTAGCAACTTGTATAAAGTAGTTCTTTATATTAAACTTGGAAATATCAAGACTAAAATCTGAAGTATATTTAGTATTTTAAATGAATTCAAATTAATGGCATAAGTTTGGATAATTTAAGAAGTTAATATTTTTTATTAAGGATTTTGTGATTACAGATTTTAATACCGACGTTGTGTTTACTCAAGTATATATTTTGAAATAATACAAAACTGTGTGTATGTCTCGAAAAATAAACAAGCTGTCGGGAAAATATGATCGCTCATATCGTCCTCCAAGGCTCGGACCTCCTTCCCAATGTAGGAGAGATGGACATACTAAATCACCCTGGTCAGAAGGGTTGGTATAGGGTTTTATTTCGAGTTGTTATTTGCATATATGTTATCTATATTTTTACAACTCCAACACCACACGAAATATTTACTACTGTAATGTAATATAATTCTTCTGTTCGTGATTTAGCTCCTCCTAAACGGCTGGACTAATTTTGATGATTATTTATCTATATTCCAGTGTATTTTAAGTAGAATTGAATAGCATAGCATCTGCTGGGTTGAATAATACCATCTGACCCAAAAGATTTAGAATTTTGTATAAATTACTCTGATACCTTTTGTTCTAACTAATCGTCATTTGTATCATACTCTAAAGTGTTTCCTTAGTTGACGAGAATTGACCTTGGTCGAACGAACTGTTATAAGCACCCTACGCTACTAAAAGGGCTGACAATTACATACTATCCCTAAGTCAGCATTCTATAACATATAAAAGGCAACCATCCTGAACAGCCCAGTCCTTCATGCGCCGAGCTACGGGAGCACCGTGGTTCATACGAAGCGTCAATCTCCACATCGACCTCGAACTGCCAACCATCAAGCAGTTTATGAAACGGTGCTCTCAGAGCTACTTTGACTCTGCCATGACACACCCCAACCAACTAGTGGTTGGGGCGGCTTCCTATAGACCCTCCAAAATCTCATCCATCCGACGTCCTCGTCACGTCCTCGACGAAGAGGACGACAATATCACACTCGCTCAACGTAGAGCCTACACGGCCCGCGGGGCCTTAACACATAAATAGCCGCGGTTCCGCCCTCGCCGTCGAGGTGCGAAACCGCGCCGCGCAAAAGTCACGACTAAAAACGTGGGCACGCCCACTTTGCCTCCAGCGACGCTCCAAGCCGAGGTCCGTTCCCCAAAGGGGGAGCCCTTGGGCGATGTCGCTTAGCATACTTTTCTCCGGGTTGAGAGCCCTCAGCACTCACCCATAGTCCGCGTCAAGCTGTCAAGGCCATCTGCGGCCAACAGCTGTACACATACAAAAAAAATAAAATAAAATAAAACAGCCCAGTCAGTCTGCATTTCAATTCCTTCCAAGTCGGTACGCGTCGGAAGCAACGTTGTTACCTTATACTAAATCTTACTAAATCTCATGTACTATTTTCTATGTGTTTAAGTTTAGTTTATATTAAAAGATTTTTTAAAAAAAACCGTGTTTGGTGATCCCGTATAATAGAACGTTATATAGCTACAAAAACATTCAAAGTAAAACTAATATTCCGTTTACGTTATCATAGGTGCCATAGATAATTAATTTGGCTTTTGCCATTTATATAATTCGACTCCCTGTTCTTTTTGTACTTCTTTTCTTAATGGCTTCTTAAAACGGGACCCTATTACTGAGACTATTCTTTTTTTTTTATAATTTTTTTTTTGGGTGGGTTGCGGTCGGCGCACTCCTCGCATCACTCCGTCCGGGGCGACAACACGCACAACCGGAACCCACCCGAACACTATGTCGCCTCCGTCGTTGGACCGACCACCGGAGCAGGGTTACTTGTCATCAATGGTCGGCCCGACGGAATACCCCCTTGTGGGGTACCCTCCCATCAACCAACGTCTCCCCCTCGGGGAGGACGTTAGTCGTTCCTCACACGGTCGGCCTCTCGGCGGTCTATTATTGAGACTTCGCTGTCCGTCCGTCCGTCTGTCACCAGGCTGTATCTCAAGAACGGTGATAGCTAGATAGTTGAAATTTTTACAGATGACGTATTTCTATTGCCGCTATAACAACAAATACTAAAAATAAAATAAATATTTAAGGGGGGCTCCCATACAACAAACTTGATTTTTGTTCAATATCAGTTACAAAATTTGTGTATCTACTGTTGTTTATCTAGTCAATGGTACGGACCCTTCGTGTGCGAGTCCGACTCGCACTTGGCCGATTTTTAATATTTCACCTTACGTCTGTTGCTTTTGTTATTTCCTAGTGTGTCTATTTTTTCTAATAATTATATTGTCTTAACTTACTAAGTTCAGTTCAAGTTGGTCAGTCCTTATCTTATTTTTTATTTTTCTTATAAACTTCAATGCTAAACAAGAGAGTTTTAAAAAGTTAAATAGCTTATTTCATTTCCTAAGTTTTATCATAGTTGCATAAATAACTTTTTGCAAACAAAAGAAATAAGACTAGCCCTAATTTACATAATTTTTCTTGAGTAAAAGAAGACCGATTTCTTTAAGGAAATCTAATTTATTTACCACCAACTAATTCATTTAAACATAATCATCCATTTTCTAGCGATATTTCCTTAATTAAGTTTTATTCAAGTTTGGAATAACAAAAGGGGCATTAATGTCTAAAAAAAGCTTTTTTATGGACTATGATCAGCATACACTCTGTTCTTTCGGTTTGGGGCGACAAAATGGCGGCGAGCGGACCCAGTAGGTAGGTTAACATATGCCCTCACCCTCGTTACTGGGCCGACCACCGGTACCGATTTCCTGGTCGTCCGTAATCACCCCGGCGGAGTCCGTACCCTTTCGAGTACCGGCTCTCCCCAACGCCCCGTCCAGGACGTCGGTCGCCCTCACGTGGTCGGCCTCTCTGCGGGTAACGGACTATTCCGGTCCCAGTCACCCGCGGCTCCGGCTTGGGCACGACCGTGTTCAGGTTGTTACTTGTTGAAGCAACCGTGCCTCTTCAATACCTACACCAGTCGGAAAGAAACTATTCCATGCCGCCGACTCAACCGCTCCATCAGCATCGACATCAGCCAAGAAAGGGCGGACGCCGCGCCGATAAGCCGCGGAACAAGTCGACGCAAATGCTCCCAGAACCACCAACGCCAGTCGAGTACCAGGCCCAGGTACTACCAAATTTAACGATTATAACACTATGTGACATTTCGTAGGTCTGCCTACATTTAGGGAGTCCATCAATAAACTGGCTGGGTATAATGGTTGGAACAATAATTCTGTTGTACTTCATATAATATTTCCAAATTAATAGCTCTTATTATTATAATTTATCATGTAATTCCATATTTAGAAAAAACTATAAGCATTTTTACCAACAATATCATCGTCCTGTTCTTATCTGTCACTTAAGGTCGACATAAATGTGCTCTGCTTCCATACAGTCCTATCAGACGTGATCTCTGTCATGCTTGACGCATTTTATCAATCTTTTTTAAGGTTTTATCTTACCCCTAAAGCTTTCAACTTACTTAAAACCTTCCTAACAACTTTATTTTCATCTTGTCTTAATACATGCGATGCCAATATTCACTCCTTAACGTTGCCATTACTGGAGCAATATTCAAACTTCTTCCAATACACACATTTTCAAATGAATATGTTATTAAATAAAAAGAAATACTATTTCTAACACAAATAAAAAATATATCTTAAAAATTGAACCCATTTTGTAAACTTTAAAACTCAATCTAATTCGACTTAGTACCGTTACGTGATGTGAATAACTTCAGTACAATAGTTATTCTGACTAGTGAATTTAAAAAGTTAATCATGTATTAAGCTATTTTTATTGCAAAAATAGTTATAGTATAAGTATATTGAGAATAAAAGCAGAAAAAAAAATTAAAGAAATTTCTAAGATAAATAAAATTATTTCACCGAAGATTACTTAAGAGCGTTATCGGTAATAAGTGGCGGTAAAGAAAAAAATGAAGTTTTTTGAAGACTAGTTACTCGTTAATAATAATAAATGTAAACAATACATTAAACACACCTTAATATTGTATTTGTATAGAATTATAACTCAATATTGTAACTATTTTATTAAAAGGCAAGAGTATTTTGAACTCAAGTTCATGAGATACAACGATAACGCTGGTTTTTGAAGTTCAGGTATGAATAAACCAGTGGTTCTCAAACTTTTTAAATGACGGAACCCTTTTGGGAAGCAAAATACTTTATGGAACCCTACAATAAAACAATTATTTTTATAAGTGTATTCTATATTAATCAGCATAATAAAAGTACAATGTATCAGTTACTAATTATTATTTACTTCACCACTTGGTAAGGACAATAATAGAAAACATTAAAAAAGAAAAAATCTAACTAGTGGGAGGTATGAAACTGTTTTTTATTTTTCATCAATTGCTTGATATCAGGTTTGATGGAAGAAAGTTGGAGTCTCATATCAGCTTCGGCGTCCAGTCTAATGCGATATTTTGTTTTCGTCGCTGCGTAGGTAGAGAATCCTGTTTCGCACAAATATGTAGTTGGGAACGGGAGAAGAATATCCAGAGCCATTTGGCCAAGCATTGCATATTCATCTTGGATTCTGCACCAAAAATCATTAAGAGGCGTCGTTTTGAACAATGACTCCATACTTGTGTCTGATGACATTTCTAAAAGAGATTCATATATCTCATTTGACATGTTTTCAGGCTTTTCCAAGTTGGGTAAAAAAGGATTATGAATCCAGGAGTTCACTTTAATTTTTGTATTGTGTTCTTCGGGAAAATACTTTTCAAAAGATGCGCGCATCGAACTGAGATATTGGACCAATTCTTCAAACACATTATCTTCAAACATTTCTGAGTCGTTTTCGCTAACAAACTCACTGAGTAACGTAAAACTTTCTATTTCTTTCTTACCAATGCAAATGATCCAAAAATCTAATTTTCTTTTAAAAGCAGTTATTTTATTATAGGCCGGAAACACTGTTGTCTGTTTACCTTGCAACGATAAATTTAATTCGTTAAGTTTTTGAAAGATATCCGCCATAAAAGACAATCGGAACAACCAAGTTTTATCATACAAACGGTCCTTCAAATTAAAAGAAGTATCTGCTGAAAGAAACATTTGTAACTCGGCTCTAAGTTCAAATAGCCTTGTTAAAGTTTTTCCCCGAGACAGCCATCGCACTTCTGTATGGAGCAGCAGTGTTTTATGTTTGCTGCCATAATCTTCACACAATAATGAGAACAATCGGGATTGTAGTGGTCGTGATTTGATAAAATTAATTATTTTTACCGCTTCATCCATAACTAATTTTAGATTAGACGGCATTTGCTTCATCGCAAGTGCTTGTCTATGCAGAATACAATGACTGGAACTACAATTAGGCGCTTTATTTTTCATTCGTGACACTGCTCCTACTGTTTTACCTGTCATCGCCTTGGCCCCATCTGTACAAATGTCAATGCAATTGTTCCAACTGAGATTATGTTCTTCAAAAAATATATTTATTTTATTAAAAATTTCTTCCCCGGTAGTGTTTGTAAGCAGCGATGAACACATAAGCATGTCTTCTTCAAAAGAACTTTTATATGGATATCTCACAATAACCAGCAGGATAGCCAAACCAGCGACATCAGTCGACTCGTCCATTTGCAAAGCGAATCGTGTATTTTGTAGACGTGTAACTAGTTCTTGTTTGACGTAGCTTGCCAGATCATGGATTCGTCGTGAAACAGTATCGTTTGATAGCGGAACAGTAGAAAGATGCTTTGCAGATTTTTCATCAAGCATACATTTTGTTATGTCTAATACACATGGTTTTATTAATTTCTCAGCGATAGTGTGCGCTTCACCTGCTTGTGCAATGCGATAGCTAACTAAGTATGATGCCTCCGTGGCCTTTCCGTTGGTAGTTTGTGTTACATGCATCATATTTTTTTGACTTTCTAATAACTGATCTTTTTTGCGAACAAAAAATTCTTTATTCTTGTCTTTAGTCTCGGGGTGTACGGTTTCTAAATGTCGACGCAATTTGGCAGGTGCCATGGAACTATTAGGAAGCAGTTTACTACAGAGCATGCAGAGAGGTGAGCCGTTGGAATCAACAAATCCGAAACTGATATAAGATTCATCATACTTCCTTTTTTTCGTCTTTGAAACCGTCGAGCTTGACGTCGTGGCACTCGTGGCATCATCTTCTGGATCGGTGATTGCTAAATTCTCCGCGCGCATTGCTTTTGAACATTCAGCGTCATTAGAAGATGTTGTTGGAACACGTTTAACACCTTTAAGCCAACGTTCCATTCTTCTTTATTTATAATATTACAAGTCAGGATAGTGGGGTTTAAATAATGCACAATCGTTACTGCGTATAAGAGACTAAATTTAGAACCTACAGGGAAGAAATGTATAAAACTGAGACAACAGAATACAGCAGGCAGTAAAACAATGAACACTAGTTTCTCGCTAGCGAGCTTGTAAGTAGGTAGTAACTTATCGCTCCGAACGCTAATCATCAACTGACGACGCCAACGCTTTTTTTTTTTTTTTTTTTTTTTGTGTGTATTTAGCTGTTGGTCGCAGATGACCTTGACAGCTTAACGCGGGCAATGGGCGAGCGGAAGGCTCTCAACCCGGGACGCCAACGCGCGATCGCCGCTTTTATACTTAGTCCTAGACTCGATCTCAAATATTCTCGAAAATACTCGAGTCGGCACCTTTGATAAACAAAAAGCAAAAATAAAAACAGAAATTTAAAAATAGCGTTGTAAACAATATCGGAATACAGAAATCCGCAGAAGAACGGGTGTAACCGACATAGCACGAAGAATTAGCACGCTGAAGTGGCAATGGGCAGGCCACATCGCTCGACGAACCGACAACCGCTGGGGAAGAAAGGTTCTCGAGTGGCGACCACGCATCGGACGACGCAGTGTAGGACGCCCCCCCACTAGGTGGACCGACGACCTAGTGAAAGTTGCTGGGCGTCGTTGGATGCAGGCGGCACAGGACCGCACATTGTGGCGCAATATGAGGGAGGCCTACGTCCAGCAGTGGACGGCAATAGGCTGAAATGATGATGATGATGATGATGAAACAATATCGACTTTATCCTTTGAAGTTAGAGACGAAAGTCGCTAGTTGACAACTATAGCGTCTAATTCAGAGGCGGCTTTTATCAAAGAGACTGAGCGCTTACAAGTATACTACCCGCTCGTTTTAAGTTTGCCGCTGGCGATAGGTATGAGTGTATGACGTTCGAAATTTTTTATTTAATTGTAACAATAAAAATTGTGTACGTTAGATATTTGGGTAAAACTATGACACATTATAAGTTTTGTTGTCACGTGGGGGAGGGTACGCGCATTCCACAGACTGGCAAACTTAGAGCGAACGCGTTGTACAAGTATAAAATTGTTGAGACCAAACTTATGAGATATTGTACCAGCTAATGTAACACAAGCTTATACAAATACAAATAAATAAATAAATAACATTCATAGCGTTTTGTCTCCGCGCGGCCGCGGAGTCCGCACAGCCGCGGAGCGACCAGAGAGAGGTGTTTTGATTTTTTTATTTCTAAATTCTTGCGGAACCCCGACAGAGGTATCACGGAACCCTAGGGTTCCGCGGAACACACTTAGAGTATAGCTGGAATAAACCATAAGTCGTGGCAAGTCAAAAAAAATTGTATATATTAGGGAAATTACTGTTCTTGTTTTTGTATAAAATGAAATTGAAAATTTCTTCCATTTAAAGTTAAAAATACCTGAACTGCACAGCCCGTTCACCGATAACCCTCTTAATTGGATTAAGCTTTTTTATCAATTTATACATAATTAGATAGGAATTGAAAGTGCTTTCACAATAGGGCAGTGGTTCTCAAACTTTTTAAATGACGGAACCCTTTTGGAAAGCAAAATACTTTATGGAACCCTACAATAAAACAATTATTTTTATAAGTGTATTCTATATTAATCAGCATAATAAAAGTACAATGTATCAGTTACTAATTATTATTTACTTCACCACTTGGTAAGGACAATAATAGAAAACATTAAAAAAGAAAAAATCTAACTAGTGGGAGGTATGAAACTGTTTTTTATTTTTCATCAATTGCTTGATATCAGGTTTGATGGAAGAAAGTTGGAGTCTCATATCAGCTTCGGCGTCCAGTCTATTGCGATATTTTGTTTTCGTGGCTGCGTAGGTAGAGAATCCTGTTTCGCACAAATATGTAGTTGGGAACGGGAGAAGAATATCCAGAGCCATTTGGCCAAGCATTGCATATTCATCTTGGATTCTGCACCAAAAATCATTAAGGGGCGTCGTTTTGAACAATGACTCCATACTTGTGTCTGATGACATTTCTAAAAGAGATTCATATATCTCATTTGACATGTTTTCAGGCTTTTCCAAGTTGGGTAAAAAAGGATTATGAATCCAGGAGTTCACTTTAATTTTTGTATTGTGTTCTTCGGGAAAATACTTTTCAAAAGATGCGCGCATCGAACTGAGATATTGGACCAATTCTTCAAACACATTATCTTCAAACATTTCTGAGTCGTTTTCGCTAACAAACTCACTGAGTAACGTAAAACTTTCTATTTCTTTCTTACCAATGCAAATGATCCAAAAATCTAATTTTCTTTTAAAAGCAGTTATTTTATTATAGGCCTGAAACACTGTTGTCTGTTTACCTTGCAACGATAAATTTAATTCGTTAAGTTTTTGAAAGATATCCGCCATAAAAGACAATCGGAACAACCAAGTTTTATCATACAAACGGTCCTTCAAATTAAAAGAAGTATCTGCTGAAAGAAACATTTGTAACTCGGCTCTAAGTTCAAATAGCCTTGTTAAAGTTTTTCCCCGAGACAGCCATCGCACTTCTGTATGGAGCAGCAGTGTTTTATGTTTGCTGCCATAATCTTCACACAATAATGAGAACAATCGGGATTGTAGTGGTCGTGATTTGATAAAATTAATTATTTTTACCGCTTCATCCATAACTAATTTTAGATTAGACGGCATTTGCTTCATCGCAAGTGCTTGTCTATGCAGAATACAATGACTGGAACTACAATTAGGCGCTTTATTTTTCATTAGTGACACTGCTCCTACTGTTTTACCTGTCATCGCCTTGGCCCCATCTGTACAAATGTCAATGCAATTGTTCCAACTGAGATTATGTTCTTCAAAAAATATATTTATTTTATTAAAAATTTCTTCCCCGGTAGTGTTTGTAAGCAGCGATGAACACATAAGCATGTCTTCTTCAAAAGAACTTTTATATGGATATCTCACAATAACCAGCAGGATAGCCAAACCAGCGACATCAGTCGACTCGTCCATTTGCAAAGCGAATCGTGTATTTTGTAGACGTGTAACTAGTTCTTGTTTGACGTAGCTTGCCAGATCATGGATTCGTCGTGAAACAGTATCGTTTGATAGCGGAACAGTAGAAAGATGCTTTGCAGATTTTTCATCAAGCATACATTTTGTTATGTCTAATACACATGGTTTTATTAATTTCTCAGCGATAGTGTGCGCTTCACCTGCTTGTGCAATGCGATAGCTAACTAAGTATGATGCCTCCGTGGCCTTTTCGTTGGTAGTTTGTGTTACATGCATCATATTTTTTTGACTTTCTAATAACTGATCTTTTTTGCGAACAAAAAATTCTTTATTCTTGTCTTTAGTCTCGGGGTGTACGGTTTCTAAATGTCGACGCAATTTGGCAGGTGCCATGGAACTATTAGGAAGCAGTTTACTACAGAGCATGCAGAGAGGTGAGCCGTTGGAATCAACAAATCCGAAACTGATATAAGATTCATCATACTTCCTTTTTTTCGTCTTTGAAACCGTCGAGCTTGACGTCGTGGCACTCGTGGCATCATCTTCTGGATCGGTGATTGCTAAATTCTCCGCGCGCATTGCTTTTGAACATTCAGCGTCATTAGAAGATGTTGTTGGAACACGTTTAACACCTTTAAGCCAACGTTCCATTCTTCTTTATTTATAATATTACAAGTCAGGATAGTGGGGTTTAAATAATGCACAATCGTTACTGCGTATAAGAGACTAAATTTAGAACCTACAGGGAAGAAATGTATAAAACTGAGACAACAGAATACAGCAGGCAGTAAAACAATGAACACTAGTTTCTCGCTAGCGAGCTTGTAAGTAGGTAGTAACTTATCGCTCCGAACGCTAATCATCAACTGACGACGCCAACGCTTTTTTTTTTTTTTTTTTTTTTTTGTGTGTATTTAGCTGTTGGTCGCAGATGACCTTGACAGCTTAACGCGGGCAATGGGCGAGCGGAAGGCTCTCAACCCGGGACGCCAACGCGCGATCGCCGCTTTTATACTTAGTCCTAGACTCGATCTCAAATATTCTCGAAAATACTCGAGTCGGCACCTTTGATAAACAAAAAGCAAAAATAAAAACAGAAATTTAAAAATAGCGTTGTAAACAATATCGGAATACAGAAATCCGCAGAAGAACGGGTGTAACCGACATAGCACGAAGAATTAGCACGCTGAAGTGGCAATGGGCAGGCCACATCGCTCGACGAACCGACAACCGCTGGGGAAGAAAGGTTCTCGAGTGGCGACCACGCATCGGACGACGCAGTGTAGGACGCCCCCCCACTAGGTGGACCGACGACCTAGTGAAAGTTGCTGGACGTCGTTGGATGCAGGCGGCACAGGACCGCACATTGTGGCGCAATATGAGGGAGGCCTACGTCCAGCAGTGGACGGCAATAGGCTGAAATGATGATGATGATGATGATGAAACAATATCGACTTTATCCTTTGAAGTTAGAGACGAAAGTCGCTAGTTGACAACTATAGCGTCTAATTCAGAGGCGGCTTTTATCAAAGAGACTGAGCGCTTACAAGTATACTACCCGCTCGTTTTAAGTTTGCCGCTGGCGATAGGTATGAGTGTATGACGTTCGAAATTTTTTATTTAATTGTAACAATAAAAATTGTGTACGTTAGATATTTGGGTAAAACTATGACACATTATAAGTTTTGTTGTCACGTGGGGGAGGGTACGCGCATTCCACAGACCGGCAAACTTAGAGCGAACGCGTTGTACAAGTATAAAATTGTTGAGACCAAACTTATGAGATATTGTACCAGCTAATGTAACACAAGCTTATACAAATACAAATAAATAAATAAATAACATTCATAGCGTTTTGTCTCCGCGCGGCCGCGGAGTCCGCACAGCCGCGGAGCGACCAGAGAGAGGTGTTTTGATTTTTTTATTTCTAAATTCTTGCGGAACCCCGACAGAGGTATCACGGAACCCTAGGGTTCCGCGGAACACACTTAGAGTATAGCTGCAATAGGGGATAGTCTATACTTAATATACTTGTAGTATATATATGACGTAAAACTTAGGGGAGAAATAAATCGTAAAAAGATATATTTGAGGAATTAAATTATTTATTATATTGTTGTGTGGTGACCCTTCTATAAATACTATCAACCCTTACATTATTCGTGGGTATCATAAAAGGCGACTAAGATATTACATTTATCTGGCTCTACTCTATGTAATGATGTTCGGTCAACAATTACGTTCCCAAGGAGGGTTGACTTCAGGCAGTTGACAGGTCAAAAACTATTGCCAAAACCTTATTATAAAGTAAAGAAAGTTAAGTTATACGGAAAGTTATAAAAAAATTTAGCTAAGTCTAGTGGCAGAAATATGTGACTACCAGTGATAAGGTCGTAGCTTGAAATTCTTGTTTAATCAAATAGATTAACAATCAGGTCATTTTAAATAGAAAGTACGTAGTTTATAATAGTGCCTATCATTTCACTGTTGTATATAGGAGAATGACAGTGCCCAACAGGAGAATGACCACGAGAATGCCATTCAAAATGGTCCTGTGCCACGTGCATCTAATAGTTCTCTGCGACCAATATGAGCCCGTGTGAAAACGAAACTGCCTTGACTGGGAATTATGACATGATCGCCACGCTTGGCAGACAGGTTGGCGATCGCAGTAAATGTTATATATTTTCAAAGGAGATAGCTCTTCTGATGAGACTCTTAGCCTATTCTTATGATTCCCACTGGCAAGTAAGGGGTGACGACAATTGTATTCTATCCCGTTGCCATATGGGCGACCCGATCGATGAGAATGTCTTTGACTATTTTTATGCCACTCCACGAAGCTACATAATTGAAGCTCTGCTTTTATGCTGTAAAGATTTAGACTATAAAAATAAATTTTAAATTGAAAACATTTTTAGAAATCGAATTAGAATCGAAAAAAGTAATCAAACAAAATAGCCTTACCCTTAAAAGTACCCCTTTAAAATATACTATATTATTCATTTAAATTGAAAAGCACTCTCTGAAAAATAATTTTTGATTTGCAAGCATTTTCTTATACAAATTTAATACGATGCAGATATGGGTCACAAGTTCATTACTTTATAATGAAGGATAACATATTCCATTTAGTGGCTAATATCTATAGTTCGTGACCAATATTTCACACCTAAACTAACACAATACATAGTATGAAAACCGCCTGAGGTTTAGGCTTTATGACGTAACCCACACTAAATCCCAGAACCCATTAATTTCCCCGTACAGCTGCACATTTCATACATCACAGTCTACCTAATCCGGTTTAAAATGAGCGGTAGCAACAAAATAAAATAGATTTGGACAATAGTTTGTGTTTGTATTATTTATATGAAGATTTTGAGATAAGAATAGGGATTACTTCGTTAAACAACGGTGTAAGCATAGATTTTAATACGGTTTTGAGTTATATAATGCCCATAGTTAACGTTTCTAATAATTACTCACACTAGTTATCGATCTATCAGTCCAATAACGTTCTTTGATGGGCATAAATCTCCCCAAAATTGAATACTATTTGAAGTGTTATCCTAGATAGACGTGTTAGCAATCCCAAAAGAAAATTATTAGAATATTACTTAATTATTCCGCATGGTCATGTAGGAAAAATATAATTCGGTACCCTTTTTCCCATGGGTGTCGTAGAAAGCTACTAGGTACTAATATACTAATATTATTCTTTGCATAGATATTATAAGTATATACATATTACTCTCGTAATAAACCATACCAAGCCATCTGACCAGTATGCTATAGTAAGTAAATTACCCTCCTATTGAGGAGGAGATATGAGTCCAGCAGTGGGATGTGTATGAGGTGAGATGATGATGATGATGAATTTGTTTATTTTTCTCTCAGAGGCAAGTTCTAATTTATCATCTCATCATCTCGCCCTATAAACGCCCCACTGCTGGGCTCGAGCCTTTTCCACAATAGGAGGGCAATTTACCTTGCTATAGCATTTTTTTTGCGGTGGGTTATGATTAGCGCACACGCTGTCCGCTCCATCCGAGTGACGAAAGGGCGGTGCGCGGTCCCATAACCCACCGTATTGCCTTCGCTATTGGTCCGACCACCGTTACCGGGTGTCTTGTCCTCTGTGGCCAGCCCGACAGGTAACCCTGTGGGAGACTTTACTATACCACGCTGATCATATAACTTGTTATAGGGTTTTGTTATGAGTTTTCCTTCTCTTGCATAGATGTTTTATACCCCTAATTAATTTTTTTTTTCGACATCCACGGGCAAGATAGGGAGTGGTGAATTGTATTCTTATTGCATCACCACACGGACAAAGTACTAATTATATAAGTACAATATGCTTATGTCAAAATTAAGGCGCATACAACTTTAACAAGAAAAAATGTGTAGTAATGTAAGTAATTTTGGCTAAATAAGTATGATTACATAGAAATACAAAATTTCTAGTTATAAATTTTGTATGTAAATAATAACAATTTTTATATATAAATAATTTGAAAGACTTTCTTTTATATTGATCACAATTAAATGAAGATAATACGTAAATGAAATTCTTCTTAAAATGAGTCTAATTCTTTCCAGAAACATTTATTTCAAAGTTATTATTATGATAAATCTGTATCTCCATAACCAGTGTGTTTTACCAATGATGACAGTAAAACGTAGTGTCTGAATGTCAGCTTCATAACAAGACTTAAAGTCACTCAGCGTACTATGGAGAGTTCTATGTACGGTATTTCTCTACGCTACAAAATCTGGAGCACGAAAATTATTAGAAGAGCGGATGTAACCAACGTACCGTAAAAAATTAGCAAATTGAAATAGCAATATGCAGGCCACATCATTTGGTGAACTGACAACTGTTGGTTAAGAAATTTTGCTAATAAGGACCATGAATTGAAAGCACAGCTTAGGATAATAGTAGATGCACTAGTGACACCTTAAAGTCACAGTGAATTTTGCGGTGCAGGTAGCATAGGACCATTCTGAGCAGTATAGGTACTCGTGGGAATATTCGTGTCTAACACAAAATGTTTACAGGCTTATGGATGGATGGATGGATAGATATTAATTTATACATCGTTCATCTCAGCTTGTATATTTTCTACTGCTGGGCTCACGCCTTCTCCACTTCAAAAGTAACTTCAACATACTTCACCGCTCTGGTTAGTATAGGGTTTTTTTCGAGTTTACTCTTTCTTGTATAGATGTTGTATGCATATAATATCCCTTAGTCCTCCCATACGACATCCATGGGCAAACTAAGGGGTTAGAAATTGTATTCTTACTACATCGCTACACGGAATGACATCATTGAAATCGCATTTCTAGTTTAACCAGATACACCAAATAACTATTCCGTGGATCACCTACCATTAATATAGGCAGACAGACTATCTATGGGTTGTTGGATGTACACAGGACAGGATGCCACTTTATGCCGAAACATGACAGAGAATAACGTCCAGCAGTGGACAGCGATAGGCTGAATGATGATGATAATAACGATGACGGTGAAACATTCTATTAGTACCATTTTAAACTAGAAATGGATATACATATAAATGTACTACAACTCCGTCACCACAAGGAAACTAGTAAATACAACAAAAAAAACATAAAGGAACAAAAACTTTAAGTTATTTATCAAAAATAAACCTGTACATTCATGGCTCCATCGTGTTACAATATAGCCCAATCCATTCTCCGGAGTCACGAACAACAAGGCATTAAGCGCAAATCCGTTTATCTGGCCGTCCAGTCGCTGCGGCCATGCGTGGCATTGCTCTCCCGTTGTGGACCAAAGATTAGCGTCTGCTGAGATTTAGGAGTTAAGTGAACTTGAAAAACATCTAGTGTCAATAATGCTTATTGCCTTAGATAAAAAAAAGGGAGGAAAAAATGGCTGACTTAAAAAGTCTTATTTATAATTGTCAATTCGTATTGAATTATTATTTTTTTTTAATATTGTGTATGTACTTCTTTTTTTAATTTCGAAAATCCTCTAAGAAAATTATTATTCTAACGCGTGAAAGTTTACGAATTACATCCAGACTCGGAACAACAGTTTGTGGATCGCACAAATTATCATCTTGCATTAGAATCAAACGCGTGAGACATGGCATAATAGGTCAACATTAATCACTACAGCATCTGTGCAACAATATTTAATGTATTTGATAATACAGTTTTATTAATTACGTTTTTTATCATCTACCTATATAATTATCGTTATGCTGATCCGTGTAGTGATGAACTAAGAATACAATTCAATCTTTCCCGAGGGTATCCTAAAAGACGACTAATGAATATGATATGCAGATAACACCTATGCAAGAGAATGAAAACTCGCCATAAAACCCTTCATATACCAACACGTCGGGCTAGCGTGGTGTAGTCTCCCCGAGGGGGGGACGTCGGTTGTTGGGAGGGTACCCCACTAGGAGGTATTCCGTCGGGCCGACCACTGATGACAAGTAACACTGCTCGATGGTCGGTCCAACGACGAAGGCGACATGGTGTTCGGGTGGGTTGCGGATGTGCGTGCTTACGCCCCTCTGTCGCCCCGGACGGAGTGGTGCGCGACCCACCCCAAAAAAAAAAAAAGCGTGGTGTAGTAAGTCGATTGATCGCTGATCTAACTGTTAACTCGTGATCACTTGCCGCTTGTACAATCTGGTCCAGCAATATTTTTTTATTATTTCTATTAGAATATTTATTAGATTTTGATAAAAAATGTATACTATTTTAAAGATTATCACACTGAAGTTACTAATGCATATTGTATACATACAATTTAATTTAAAAGAAGTTATTTAAATAATAGCTCGCTGACTATCTTGCCGTATCTTCTCAGTTTCCGATCGCGTTGCGATCCAGTTATAGATTATTGGATTAATTTCAAATTATTTATAAAGGAGAATGCCTATTGAAGTATTGAACACGGTTTCACATAGTACATTCATGAACCTTACTGTCTTGTTAGGTTTTAGACATCGACTACAACAAAAAATATATCTCTAATTGGACGGGTCGTTGCACAAAATTATATATTTCATTAAATTAGATTTTTCCATGTTTTTTTTTATTATTGCAAACTGTGGCAAACGAGCAAACAGTACACCTGATGATAAGTGTTGCTGCCGCTCATAGACCTTTACAAGGCCGCTGCCTACCGCGAAGAATGTGAAGGGAGTGTGAATGAGTGCATTGAGGCTCGGTGACACCAAGAGCACCACCAAAACCCTCCACATGCAAACACCCTCAGAAAGTTGGGCTTCCGGCTCTCTCGCTCACCGAACGAAACGCAGTAACTAATTACTACTACTCAGACGTCGATTTTCTGCGAGAGTGTGGTACTACCCCGGACGGACCGGCCCGCGGCTGTAGACAGATAACTGTCGACAGTGTGGTCCTACCACTCTTGAATAGGTAAACACAACAGGTTTCATGTTTTAACATGTTTTTTTTTCAAGTAAATTTGCTTAATCGTTGTTTAAAAAATAATAAAAATATTAAGTCACTGTCAATGTTACAGTGAACGTTTGATACGTGGTGGGTTTTAAGATTCTTTTGTAGGTTACTTATGATTACGTTAAAAGCCATTTCGCGTTTACGCTCGAAATTATCTGATTTTGGGCTCCTAATCTACCGTCGTAAGTAACATCTAGATATTATTGAATACATATTAAAATGGGCCAATCTTTCGTATTGACGATTAATTTAGCACTTTTTCTAAAAGTCAATTGTTCTATCCATAGTAGCCCATCTCCCACAACCATTTTACTAGAAAATCGCCTCAGAGTCAATTTCAGAGCCTTGTATCTATGAATAATATTTATATTTTAGGCCACAAAAAATATAGTATACATCAGAAATATACTCTTATTGACATTTAATTTAACACATTCTAAATTTTTTATACCGTTAATCAGAAAAAAAATAAAACTCTAGGGCGATTTTTAAATTTTGCATTGCTTTTTTATCGCCTATTTTATGGCGTTAAAATAATAAAATTATTCTAAATTAAATTACACATTAAACTATGATCTTTGGAGAATCGAATTCTACAATTATATTGAAAATCCTTGTATGCAATTAATGTATTTAATTATTGAATATTAGTCCAAATTACAATAAATTACGATACACAAGTGGGCACCAATTAGTACGGTGCGAGCACCCGTCGAGGGTGGATGTATGTCGCTTGTTCCTGCGTCCCGATTCAGTGCGTTCGTATTCTAAAATCATTATTATACTGCAATTACATAGTTTTGATACATTTCGTATTTTGTCATAAGTTAAGATTTTTTTAATATCAAGTATGTATGACTTACATACGATGTACATGTGTGTAAGTGTGTAAGATTTGATCGGAATAAGAGTACGAATCCGATCCGATTGCAGCAAGGCATGAGACAGAGATACGTCGTCTCTCCGAAACTATCCACCACTGCACTGGAATATGTCTTCAAGCTCTAATACTGAGTCGGACTCGGCATTGACATCAACCTCATCTTCAATTTACAGTAATATCGCAATTTTTTTTTATTATTGCAAACCGTGGCTAACGAGCAAACAGTACACCTGATGGTAAGTGTTGCTGCCGCTCATGGACCTTTACAAGGCCGCTGCCTAACGCGAAGAAAGTGAAGGGAGTGTGAATGAGTGTATTGAGGCTCGGTGATACCAAGGGCACCCCCAAAACCCTCCACACACAAACACCCTCAGAAAGTTAGGCTGCCGGCTCTCTCGCTCACCGAACGAAGCGCAGTAACTAATACTCGGACGTTGATTTTCTGCGAGAGCGTGGTACTACCCTGGATGGACCAGCCCGCGGCTATAGACAGATAACTGTTGACAGTGTGGTGGTGGCATATCTATATCCTGTGTATGTCACCAGTGGTGAATTACGGCACGAAAATATGATGCCTAAATGTAGGCCTCATAACCAAGTTCAGTCGCTCAGCATGCTATGGAGCAAGCTGTGCTCGGGATTTCTCTGCGAGATAGAATCCGATATATATTTGAGGTGATGATTATGATTACACAGATTTTTTCTGACTAAATGTCTACATTTTTAAATTTTCATTGAGAAATGTTTTCGAGATTCCTTCTCCTAACAAACTAAACTAGGGCACTTTCAAAGTATAAGTAGATCCCATTCTTAGATAATTGCGGGCGAAGTTTTTGTTATCTTATTTCAGCCATGGGACGCAAGGACTACGTAATAATTCTGGTGGATTGTGGCTCAACTCAGTGTTCAAGAAAATTATAATATAGAAAAATGTCTTTTTATAGACAAGGATTTTTTTTATTTAGGGGCAACACCAGATGCGTTGTACAGTGAAGGATTAGTGGAAGTGAAATGTCCAACCTCGCTATTAGAAAATGATCCTGATGCTGTCTGACAAGCTAAAGGACTGAAATGTTTTAAAGTGAACAACCAATCTTAAATCACGACTGGTATTACTGGTTTCAAGGCCAATTGCACATAGCGAAAACTTATGTGTATGTGCTATATGGATTGGTCCTCATTTTCTATTGAAAATAGTCAGTAGAAAAAGACAACCAATGGCAGGAGAAAATGCTATCCAAATAAAATATTCATTTAGCATTTAATTGACATGTGTTTGTTTTTATGGTAATTGTTATTATATGTTTTACATAACATACTTATTTGTGTTTTCTTATTAATCTAACAGAAAAATTTCATTAGACAATTAAAATTTAATCTTTTATCAAAGCACATCACGTTTACGGCTCAAGACTACTTTGTCTATCTCGACCCTCGCGTTACACGCGCATCTGTAGTTAGCTACGCACACATAAACATTTCTGCAGTCTTTTACCTAAACTCGAGCGTAATGATTTTGCGATCAACCGAAGCTAGCTGGTGAAAATCTATATTAAAATGTTTTTGTTACTATATCGGTACTAATTGGTAATAGTATATAGTATAGTAGGCCTCTTAGAATAATAACATAGAGAAGGTAAGTCCACGCACAAAAAGTGAGGCATTTCAATTGGAGCCTAATGGAGCCTACGCCGGAACAGTTCCGTAATGTACAAGTCATTGCACTGCACGAACGTACGCAACTCTAAAAAAATTAATAGGTAATTATGACGGCTTGTTCATTCAAATGGTGCCACAACACATTTGAAAAACATAAAAAGGTTTTTGACATTACTTTTAAAAGTATTTCGACGATTTATGTTAATAAAAACAAAATTTGATTTCATAACGTGTACGTGTGTAATCGTCTGCCCGCCATTAGTATTTTTAGATTCAAATTTTTAAAGTTCGAAATACTGACACTATCCTTCTATACGTTATTATTCTAAGGTAGGCCTATATAGTGTAATAAATAATTATTAGTTCGAAAGCGGCGGTGTTAGTGGTGAAAATATATATCATTTGTGTAATCACTTGTCATTTTCGGTGTTGGTAGTAGGATATCTCATATCTATATATAAATACGTGAAGCAAAAACTTTGTACCCCTTTTTACGAAAATTATGTGGATGGACAAGTATGAAATTTGGTACCGTTGAAGTATATAATGAGGAGAAATGCATAAAAGTAAATTTTTACATAATAATGAATTAGAAATACATTAAATTCAATCAAAAAAGCATTACGCATACTACCATGCAATCGCTATACACACGCACACCCATGCGCGCGAACTAAACGTCAAATAATCATAATTATGATGACAATGTCAAATAGACATTTGTACTTATATATTAGTTATTAGTGAAATACATTTGCACATATATACAATTATGCATAAATAAAATTAAAAGCAAATTGTGTAGCAGAAAATTTTATTTAAATGAATTATGGCCGAATTTCGACTACTAGTTATTGTAAATCGATAATCATTAAGGATCTGTTTATACTAATGATTCATCATCATTATAGCCCATATAAGTGTTGGGCTCGAGCCTCCTCTAGAATAGAAGGGAAATTGGGCTTACTCTACTACGCTGGTCAGACGTGTTGGTATAGAGTTTTATTTTAAGTTTTCCTTCTCTTGCATAGATGTTATATGCATATTATATACCTTAGTCGTCTTTTACGACACCTATGAGCAAGAATAGGAGTGGTGAATTGTATTATTACTCCGTCACCACACGGATATTAATGAGTTATAAAAAAATATTTTGTAATGTAAATCATCTGCATTGAATACAATATTTTTTTAGTTATCTTTTTAAACCTTTCTCGCGATCATGTTGATGGTAAAAAAGCTTACGGAGATGAAGATCCAGACCTCATCTTCTTTTTAATTGACCATTATTATTTTAGAAGCTTGTAGCCCCAGAATTGTATACCAAATGGCAATATATCTGGCATCCAAAAAATATTGTTTGGCAAAGAATAGTTTATAAAACATGTTTATAATGTTTTTTAACAAAATCTAAAAAAAAAACTTGAAAATCGGCCAAGTGCGAGTCGGACTCGCGCACGAAGAGTGCCGGACCATTGATTAGGTAAACAAGTGTCTCCCTATTGCCATTATCGATATTGAGCAAAAAAATCAAGTTTGTTATATGGGGGCCCTCCCTAAAAATTTATTTTATTTTATTTTTAGTATTTGTTGTTATAGCGGCAATAGAAATACATCATCTGTAAAAATTTTAACTGTCTAGCTATCACGGTTCTTGAGATACAGCCTAGTGACAGACGGACGGACGGACAGCGAAGTCTCAGTAATAGGGTCCCGTTTTTACTCTTTGGATACGGAACCCTAAAAACAAAAAATGTACACTTTTAAATCGATGAAATTTTGGTTATATAAGTTTTTTATTTTCACGATGAGACGAAAAAAATCGTTGACTGTCGTTTGCCGTCCGACAGTTACTATCGAATGGTGGTATTTAACCATATTGCGAAGGCGAAACCTGTTTTATTTAGAACTTATATCCATACTAATATTATAAATGCGAAAGTAAGGATGTTTGTTTGTTTGTTTGTAACGCTTTCACGCTTAAACCACCGAACCGATTTCAAAAATTCTTTCACCAGTGGAAAGCTATAATATCAGGGAGTAACATAGGCTATATTTTATCCCGATATTCCTACAGGAACGGGAACTACGCGGGTTTAAGCGACTGAAACCGAAGCGAAGCGAGGGCGGGTTGCTAGTATTACTATATATGTTGCTAGCAACCCGCCCTCGCTTCGCTTCGGTTTCAGTCGCTTTACCCGCGGCGTAGTTCCCGTTCCTGTGAGAATACTGGGATAAAATATAGCCTATATTACTCCCTGATATTATAGCTTTCCATTGGTGAAAGAATTTTTGAAATCGGTTCGGTGGTTTAAGCGTGAAAGCGTTACAAACAAACAAACAAACAAATATCCTTACTTTCGCATTTATAATATTAGTATGGATGGCTAGGGAAATACAGTTGTAACATTAAATTAAAAATCGCTAAAAAGCCAACATTTCCGAGGGTACCTATTATCGCGTGATGGGCTTTGGTGATGCTTTTAGTATAATCGAACCTTATGAACGTGTACCTTCACTTTCTTCATGGTAGGCTTACAAAGGTGAGCGGCAATTTCACTTACCATTAGGTGTGCCGTTTACTCGTTTTCCATCATCATCATCATTATCTTGCTCTTATCCCAATTACTTGGGGTCGACGCAATATGTCATCTGTTTTGACATTAAAAAGTTTCGGCAATGACTTTTATGACCGGCCGCCTGCCTAACGTCAACCCTCCTTGGGAATGTAATCGTTGACCCAAATGGTACCAGATGGAGTTGGTCCGGGTCAATCTAGGGCTCTTAGACGTCTTTTACGACACCCACGAGCAAAGCAAGGGTTGGTAGTATTCGAAGCCGCTACCACACAGCTATTACTCGTTTTCCATCATCAATAAAAAAAATTACTATACATATATCCTTTCGAGATTTATACATAAAAATTAAATTGGAATTTGTATATACTTACCGCTCTTTTTATATAAAACTATAAACAAAAACCAATTACGTTGCTCACGGTACTCAACGTAAACATTAACAAATTAAAAGAATAATCAGAGAGAAGACTGATAATTTGGTTTCAATCAATTGATATCAAATAAAAGACGTCAAAGTAATGAATGTTTCTAAGAGGATTCAGACAACTAATTATTTTAATAAATTCTTAAAGACGTAATATTCCTAGTAATTAATTTCCTTTGATATATTGTAGGGAAGAAATTAATCCCAATGGCGCATAGTACATTTATTTCCATAATTATTTCACAAGAACGGAAAATTTCCATGAAAATATAATGTTATTTAGAAGAAACAGTAACTTAAGTAGTAATTGGAAATTTTCAGCCAAGCAAAATGTTATGCGGCGAACATCAATTTGTGTAAGTATGGGATTATGGGTCGGCAAGCAATGCCAAAAGTGCCGACGATTTGTTGCCTCACACGGGCCCATTTATGGCAAATACTGAACATTACACTGCGTAAGCAAACATGAGAGTTCGAAATTTATATGACACTCAATATTTAGTGCATTATTTATTTATCAGGTTAACCAACAACTGTTTATACTTAAATAATTGCAAGCTTAAATTAACGAAAACGAGTACCTATAACAATTAATTATAGGTTAACACCACATGCACTTAGGAAAGCTCAGAATTTGATATATATAGACTACTAGCAACCCGCCCTCGCTTCGCTTCGGTTTCAATCATCTTACCCGTGCTGTTCCTGTTCCCGTGGGAACCCCGGGATAAAATATAGCCTATATTACTCCCTAATATTACAGCTTGCCATTGGTGAAAGAATTTCTGAAATCGGTTCGGTGGTTTAATAGTGAAAGCGTAACAAAACAAAGAAACAAACTTAGTTTCGCATTTATAATATTAGTAAGGATATACAATCCACTTGTATTAAATAATTTTAAAATAATTTAAAAAATCAAATTAAAATATTGCAGTGTATTGACATGACTTATAAATACATGTACGAGAATTACAAATACATACATAGACACGAATTATGTTTTCTTTATTTTTAACAGCTTTTCATTGGCTTCACCATTTGTACATATTTACATAATGGAATATTTGAACACGTTTTTGAGCACTTCGAAACGTAGGATTCATTTGAAATTTTTCACATTTAAAATACAATAATTTTAAAAGTTTGTTCCACTAGCTAGATATACCTTTATAAGTAGTAATATAGTATTTTTGGTTATTAAAATAACCTCGGATGGTTCCCATATCGTTATTTTACATTTTCGTGCGGTAATGAATACTACAAACTTTACATTTCTCGCGGATGTTGTAAAAAACGACTAAAGGTTTCAGTCGCCTTACCCGCGTAGTTCCCAATACCGTGGAAATACCGGGATAAAATATAGCCTATGTTACTCCCTGATATTATAGCTTCCCATTGGTGAAAGAATTTTTGAAATCGGTGCAGTAGTTTTGGAGCCTATTCAATACAAACAAATCTTTCCTCTTTATGATATTGTAGTATAGATAACACTCCCAAGGAGTGCCGACATCAGGCAAACGGCCGGTCATAATCTATTACCAAAACTTATGCAATATGTACAATGGTAGAAGAGTGCACATTGCATCGACCCTAAGTAACTGGGATAAGAAGATGATATTGGTGATTATTTCTCGTCATTATCTGTCTTCGTTTTTTTATATTACCCTTTTTTATTTGGGGGGTAGGCTACAGTCAGCGCACCTGCTGCCCGGCTCCGTCCGAGGCGACAGAGGGGCGGCGCGCGGCCTCGTAATCCACCCATAGCACTTCGCCTTCGTCGTTGGGCCGACCACCGGAACAAATTTCTTTATCTTCGGTGATCGACCCGACGGAATACCCCGTGGGAGTACTCTCTACTCACGACGTCCAGCCTTGGGGACGTCGGTCGCCGTCGCGCGTTCAGCCTCTCCGCGGGTGACGGACTAAATCCCCGGTTACGCCATCCGCGGCCTTGGCTACGGCGGCATCAGAGCAAGTACTCGCGCCTGCGCCGCCTTAGTCGGCGTCGGCGGAGGACCGTGTCCGCGTGGAGTCGCTCCTCCCGCACACTTTCCGCCGCCTCATTCCGCGAGATGACAGCCTCGCAGAAGGCGGCGACAACGTCCCAGTTCCTGACGCTGGCGATCATCTCCCTAGCGTTGGACGGATTGTCATCGTGGAGGCGCCCCTCGCGGCCACTATCCGCCGAACAATTACCCCTTTTTGGAGGGGTGGGTTACTGTCAGCGCACCCATCACCCGACTCCGTCCGGGGCGACAAAAGGGCGGCGCGCGCAGCCCCGTAACCCACCCGGAATATGTCGTCTTCGTCGTTGGGCCGACCACCAGTACTGGGTGACTTGTCGTCAGTGGAAGAATTACCCTTTTTTTGTTACAGTCGGCGCGCTCCTCGCCCCACTCCGTCTGGGGAGACAGAGGGGCGTAAGCACGCACACCTGTAACCCACCCGTGCGACACGTGGCCTTCGTCGTTGGACCGACCACCGGAGCAGGGTGACTTGAGGTCAGTGGTCGATCCGACGGAATACCCCCTAGGAAGTACCCTCTCCTCGACCGACGTCCCCCTCTCGGGGAGGATGTCGGTCTTTCCTCACGCGGTCGGCCTCTCGCCAAGAATTACCCCTCAACGAGCTATTGAACTAAAAAATTTAAATATTTTTAAATATTGTAGCTTTTAAATATTTTTAATTCTATTTTCCAATCTTAAACTTATCAATAAACATTTTTTACTTTTAATAGGGTGTTTTGTCAGTCCTGTTTTTTTTTTAGTTTTTAAACTATTATTTAATTTGTTTTTCGCTGACAAGTATCTGATCACCAGCAATCTTTCCATTAGAGGTGACAGAAAAGCGGATTGCGCCTTGTCAGAAATTAGATTTCTAGAATTTAGTGGACTTGTTACTTTTTCCGAGTACCAGTTCGTCGGGTAACTTCGGTATCTGGACGAGAAATTGCCAATACTACGTCTTCAAGCAGCCAGCCGCTTTAAAGACAGCAGACTAATAGCCGATGTGACTACTCAACCACGCAAGTTTTTTTTAATTCATTTAAAACCGAATGTATTTATAATACTAATAATAAAAATAAAGTAATAATACATTTGAAATATAATAATTAAATCCCTTCCTTTACCATTATTATCCAAAGAAACAAAACTTAGCTGTGAATTATAAGCAGATATTGTCCACTTTTTTCGTTTTTTTTAATGATTTTCTGTCTGAACTATCTCTAATCTGTCTGATAGAAAACGCCATAATGTCTTAAGTCTGCTTATACATATAATATGCAAAAAGTATTAAATAAATAAAACTGAAAACCCTCTATGCCAATTTGTCCGACCAGCGTATTTCCTCATCCAGAAAACGCCCGTTATTCTTGTGGTACCGGTATAAAAATACAAGGGTTACCACGACTTCCTTTTCCATGGGTGAAGAAGAAAGAGGATCGAATCCAGCAGAGGGACGTATATGAAATAAAATGACGATGAAATCATATATACACTACTCGTGTGGTGATGATTTAAAATATAATGTCTCACCTTTCCTTAATCTCTTCTGGGAGTCGTAAAAACCAGCCAAGCAGATTACCAAAAGATTGAGCAGCAGAGCGTTTGTGAAAAAACTCGAACACTAACTGTAAATGCAAACCCATCTATTTTTTTTATTACAAACGAGCAAACAGTACACCCGATGGGAACTGTTGCTGCCGCTCATGGATCATGCCGCTGCCTTCCGCGAAGAAGGGAAGGGAGTGTGAATTTGTGAGTGTGCATTGAGGTTCGGAGATACATTTTTTTTGCCGTTGTGGAAATGCAATTTACGCACTATCCCCCGCCGGTGACAGACGAGGGGGAGTGTGGGTCTCACCGGCGACCTATGCTTCCGGAATACCCACTAAAACCACAACGGTGCCTTCCACGCCTTTAAGGCGTGCTGGAAATGTCGTCTTTTGACATTCGATCCCCGACGCCCCTACTGAGGTTCGATGATACCAAAGGCATCAGTAAAACCCACCAGAAGCAAACACTCTTAAAATAGTTGAGCTTCCGTCTCTCTTGCTCACCAAACGAAGCGCAATAACAAATTCTATTCTATTCTTATTCCGTCACCACACGGAGACAGCATAAAAGTTAAGAATATCATATCCCTTAGTCGTCTTTTAGGACATCCACGTCCAAGATAAGGATGGCGAATTGTATTCTTACTCTGTCACTACTCGCGTAGGCAAAAATAATATTCATTTATATTCTAATAGATTCAGATTACCAATCACATTTTCAATTTGTTCGAACTCACGAAAAATATGTCGGACTGTAATAATAAAATATCAGTATATTATATCCTGCATGTTAAAGTGAAATTCCTTGTTTCGACCCAATACCCTTTCATTGTAACCGTAGCGACCTTTCAAAGTTACCCCACTTTGAATGAAGAAAAGGTCAAGGGAGGAAATATTATTTCAATAATTAAATACACTGAATACAATTTCGACAGCTAATTTTGTTTCTGATTTGATTATATTGAAAGCATCGCTTTGAAGGTCATAATTAAAGCAACTAATACATCTGACAATAGAGCCACGGGTATAAATAGTGTAAAATTGGCTCACCAACCCATCCCTTCAGGGCGAGTTCGGGTAGAATTTCATTCTGAAGTTTAATTTTTGCAAGGACATTTTCTGTTTTATAGCTGAGCTTAACAGAAGCCAAAATAAAATATCATGTAAAAAATATACGTAGAATTCTTGAATATTATTGCAGCACTACCTACCAGCTACAATTGTTAATATTTATACATATAATTCTTCTGTCGGTACGTGACTGAACTCCTAAACGGCTGGACCGATTTTGTTGAATTTCTTATGTGTATTCTAGTGGATTCGAGAATGATTTACATTAATAATTGGATCCGATAGGTGATATTGCGATTGATTTCAAGGAGAATTACTTTTAATTTTTAGATTTAAACAGACGTCTGATGGCTAAAGCTTGTCTTATACGAATCATTACAAATTATATCTATCAAATGAACAAAATATATGGCATTAATTAAATAATATTTATAAAATAATTGATTATTTTATTTATTTTATTTTTCAATTTCTCATTTATGTCGCATAAAAATTTCGTTGTTTATTCCTTTTTTTTTTTCAATAATATATTGCTTTTATCTTTCATGAGGTGACGTAGTAAGAATACAATTCATCCCCCCCGTATCTCACCCGTGGGTAAAGTGTGGGACAACTGAGGGATATAATATAACATCTGTACAAGAGAACGGAAACGCGAAATAAAACCCTATACACCATCCGTATGACCGGCGTAGTATAGTAAGTCAATTTCCTTCTTATTATGGAGAAGGAACGAACCCAACAATGGAACGTTTGCAAGCTGAGATGACGATTTCTCGCAAATATAATTTAATTACAATTTTAATGAAGTGAAACTTCTTTAGAATCGTTGTGATTTCAAACCGGATGCAACGGAAAAAACGACAGGTAAGAGACACAAGTACAACAAATGTGTAGGATGAAGCTGGCAAAGAATGAGACAGAAATATATATACTATTTTATATTATTTTTAAATCCGTCTATAATTAAAGGATTAAAGGTTAAAGGATGAGGGATGAGGGATGAAGGATAAAGAAGTTTCACTTCTGACATTTTTGCACGCACGCTTTCTTTTCTTTGCACGCACGCTTTCTTTTTTTATTATTAGTGTGGTCGCTAAACTGGCGAGATGCTGCTGATATTTACAAAATGTAATAACACAAGCGATTTAAAATACTTTTATCAAAACTATTTACAGTTTTTCTTTCATATTTTCCTATTTTCTTGATATTTTTATAAAATTGTGCGTATGCGCAAGCGATACAACCTCCCCGTTCGATAGCTGAAGCAGCACTAAAGCGGTCCGCGTATTGGCTCTAAGGTGGACGAAGCGCGGATGAATAAAGGTATTTCCTTCATATTATTAAAACAAATATACTTACATTTTAAAAATGTAAAACGTATAAGTTATAGGAAACATGAAGTTTTATTAATTATCAAAATTTTATAAACATTTGTGAAGTATTTACGCCGTTTTTTTTTTGTTGTGTGTGTAGCTGTTGGTCGCAGATGACCTTGACAGCTTAACGCGGTCAATGGGCGAGCGCAGATGGCTCTCAACCCGGTGGTAGAATAGGTCAATTTCCCTTCCATTATATGGGACACCCATGCCGAACAGTGCGACTTACGCGATGGTGATAACGATGGATTCCTTGCAAACCAGATTTTACACAGAACGTAACTTCATCCGTGTGGTGTCAGGATAAGAAATGAAACCCTATGCCAATACGTTTGACCAGCGCGATCTAGTTCATTAATTTCTGTCCCATATTGGAGAAGGCCCGTCCCCAATAGTGGAACTCACCTGGATCGAGATGACGATATCAATGAATTCCGTACAAATCACATTTAAAATAGAACATGAACTTATGCTGAAGTATAATTAAAAAGTAAATCTTCCTAAAACATCTTTGAAACCATTTCATCATTGATCATTCATCAATGCGGCTCATATCCGGCCCACTGTAGGGCTCGAGCCTCCTCGATAATAGGAGGGAAATTAACCTACTATATCACGTGGGTCAGACGTGTTGGTATAGGGCTTTATTTCAAGTTTTCCTTCTCCTGCAAAGATGTTATATATATTTTATCCCTTAGTCGTTTATAACACCCTAGGGCAAGAGAGAGACGTGGTGAATTGTATTCTTACCCAGTTACTCACTATACGGAGTAAATCCTTTAAACCATTTAACCAATTTTAATGAGATTTTATAAATATGTGTTCCAACTTAAGGTTAAAAGGTTAACACTGTGTGTTCCAACTTTAGGTTTCAACTTAAATTATAAGAAAATTTTTATTTTCTTTTAGCTATATAAGGCTTGACTATACAGCTATATATATAAAGCCATTTTAAGTCTGTGAATTCAGTGGACCCTTAAATATCCATTTTTACTTTACCTTACCTGTTACAATGGATTTCAAGTATTTATGAGCTGTATATTCAACTAAAAATAGAAGGAATCGTAACTTTGTACGTTTCTAAAGCGTTTGCTGTTATTATTAACTCTTTGTATGTGCCACCTGAGTCACCTCTACCCTATTAAGGCTTCAAAGAGAAAACTGAGTACTTCCGTGAGCCTAGTGTAAATGTGACCCTTCATCGTCTCAGTCCATATACATCCCACTGTTGGGATCGGGCGTCCTCCGTTGTTGGAGGGTATCAGAACTACGTACTGTGCTGGTCAGACGTGTTGGCATAAGGTTTCATTTCAAGTTTTCCTTATTTTACATCGATGTTATATGCATTTTATATCTGTTAGTCGTCTTTTACGATACGCACGGACAAGAAAGGGGGCAGAGAATTGTATTGTTATTACGTCACCATTAGGCCCGATTAAATGAAAAGTAGGCTTGGTTGTTTTTTTATAGTTTTTATTCCGTCCCGACTTTTATTCCGTGGACTGTTTTGTCATTCGTTTCGCTTCACGATTTGGCTCATGCTTAGTTCAGTTGTCGAAATTTGCTCTCTGCTAACAAAAGAGTAATGAATACTAACAACAGCGTGATATCTTGTTTTCAGCTTTATTATATTTTTATTATTTACGAAAAAAATAGAATGGCACATTCAACTTAGTTGGCATAAAGGGCATTTATTCACAAATAGAAAATTTAGTATTAGTAATCACTCCCATCTCAGCATACATCCCACTGTTGAACAGAGGTACAGGTCCCTTAGGGTTCTCTACCGCGGCATCTACGTATTGTACGTCGATTGTGTATGCCGCTAAGGTTTGGTTCCACAAAGCAAGCCTCTACGTGGTGAGGAGCGCACTCGGAGGCGCTCGTGGTGCTCATGAAGGCATATCGTACGACCAGCAGGCCTGCGCTTACGGTCGTAGGTGGCGTGCTACCGGCTGACCTGGAGGTCATCCGTGCTGAAAAGACGACGGAGACGCGTACCGCGCGACCGGGCGTGCATTCCGGGACGGCGCGGGGTAATTAAATCGGAAATCGTTGCTCAGTGCTACATGAACCTCATTTCCTCTGAGGCAAATACTAGCAGACTGCAAGATTTTGCGTACGTCTGGTACAAGGCCATGATGACTTGAAGATCAGCTTGACATACAGCGCCAAGATGGCAGACAGAGCAGCGGTTAAGTGGCTAGAAGCGATTACCGCAAACGACGAAGACATACACTTGAGGTCTATCCTAATGATATAAAATACGACTAAGAAATATACTAACGCATATAACAACTATGCAAGAGCAGGAATCATTTATATGAAACCCTAGAACAACTCGCCCGACCAGCGTGGTATAGTAGGTTAATTTTCCTCTCATTATGGAGGAGGCTTAAGCGCAGCAGTGGAACGTGTATGTGCTGAAAAGAAGATGATGATAATGACGCACTACTATTACACTAATATTATAAATGCGAAAGCAAGTTTGTTTGTTTATTTGTTTGTAGGTTTATTACGCTTTCACGCTTAAACCACCGAACTGATTTAAAAAATTCTTTCACCAATGGAAAGCTATAATATCAGGGAGTAACATAGGCTATATTTTATTCCAGTATTCCCACGGGAACAGGAACTACGCGGGTAAGACGGTTGAAACCGAAGCGAGGGCGGGTTGCTAGTGAGATAATAAAAAAACACATCTATAACAAAATGGTCTCTCTATATTTTCTTATACATATACTATGTTTTATATTAAATTATTCACAGGTCTGCTAATATTGAGTTTTATCGATCCCAAAGGATTGCTTATTTCGATACAGAAATATACACCAAATCCCTAGACGCGTAGGAAATTTATTGTTTATTGATTCGCTGTTTCATCTTTAATTTCCAATACTTTATAGCATTGGATTCTTATAGATTATATTGGAATAGACTTTTATTCTAATGTGTGTGTGTGTGTGTGTGCGTGCGTGCGTGCGTGCGTGCGTGCGTGCGTGCGTGCGTGCGTGCGTGCGTGCGTGCGTGCGTGCGTGCGTGCGTGCGTGCGTGCGTGCGTGCGTGCGTGCGTGCGTGCGTGCGTGCGTGCGTGCGTGCGTGCGTGCGTGCGTGCGTGCGTGCGTGCGTGCGTGCGTGCGTGCGTGCGTGCGTGCGTGCGTGCGTGCGTGCGTGCGTGCGTGCGTGCGTGCGTGCGTGCGTGCGTGCGTGTGTGTGTGTGTGCTAATTCCATCCAAAGGTTGTCTTTTTTTGGATGTGGGCTATGGTTTGAGCACTCGTCGCCCGGCTCCGACCAGGGCGACAGAAGGGCGGCGCACGGCCCCATAACCCACCCAATAGCACGTCGCCTTCAGCGTTGGGCCGACCACCAGCGCAGAGTTCCTTGTCTGCAGGGGTCGGCCCGACGATCCAAAGGTTGCCTGGAAGAAATTGCTTATAGCAATAAAGACGCCCATTGTACTGTATCTAATATACATATATATGTAGTAGCCCTTGTCAATTCATCTATTTCATCTATTTCAGCCCATACTGTTCCCACTAATGGACAAGATCTTCCTACAAAATGGGAGTGAAACTAACCTATTACCACATTAGCCAGGTGGGTTGCTGTAGGATTTCATTCCGCGTTTTTCTTCTTCTCCAGTGATGGTGTCTGCTTACTTCACTTAGTCGTCTTTTACAACACTCGCGTAAAAAGGTGATAAGTCATATCACTCCATTGTCCAAGGAAATAAAATGTAACAATATGACACAACTGTAATTTTTGATGTGAAACATCTATAAGCGAGGGTGAACCTGATCGTTGGAGTGGCGTAAAGCTACGCGTGGCGCAAAGCTATGAGTGGCGTGAAACTACACGTGGCGTTAAGCTACGCGTGGCGCAAAGCTATGAGTGGCATGAAACTACACGTAGCGTTAAGCTACGCGTGGCATAAAGCTACGCGTGGCTGTAACAATTTGAAATATGTTTAAATTTTAAATAAATATTTATTGAATAAAAATCATCATTTTATGAAAAAAATCGTAACATTTTATTAATACATTATGCCATATTAGTTCCCGTCGTAATCTGGTCTTTTATGCATATGTATAAAATAATTTCGATGTTTCACATCTACCAAGCGTCCTGAGAGACGGCTTCCTTTTTTTTATATTAATAGATATTCTCCGATACTTTCTTTTCTGTATGATGATGGACTAAGAATACAATTCACCACCTCCTTTCTTGCCTGGGTATCGTAAAAGACGACTAAAGAATATAATATGCATGTAACAGCAAAAGAAGAGAAGGAAAACTTGAAATAAAACCCTACACCAACCCGCCTCAGGTTACTGGACCGGGAAATAATCCGTCACCCGCAGTCAGGTTGACCGCGTGAGGGCGACCGACATCCCTGGAGGGGCGTTAAGGTGGGGGAGGGGGGTGCTCGAAATTGTGTGTGTGGCGCCCAATGGCAAAGGGGAGGGAATACGGTGGATTATGTAGCCGCTCTCCACCCTTACCTCACCCCGGACGGCGATCCCACCTAAAAAAAAAATACCAACCCGCTTGACCAGCGTGGTGTAGTAGGTCGATTTCCCTTCCAATATGGAGGAAGATCGAGGAGCAGGACGTATTTCAGCTGTGATGAATAAATAATTGAGACTTTTCTTCAACTTATTCAATGTATACAACAACTAGCTGACCCAACAGACGTTGTTCTGTTCATATCTAAATAAAGATAGTAAAGGGAATTCTCATTGAAATCGATCACCACGCCATCTACCGGTTCCACCAGGTCGGGTCGTACCAACTCAGAAACCTTCGTAGGCTCATGCACAACATTTTGCTGAAGATCATCACATGATCAAATGCATAGTTTACGATTCTATAAAGGGCATACAGACAAATATTCAATTTTATATATATAGATTACAAGTTAGGGAGATAGGCATTGAAGAATGAACTTTTCCCTAAAATCAAAAGATATGTTTTAAAATAACAAAATTTTACTGAATTTCTGCGCTGATATACGTCAGTTGTCGAGCAGTGATCTTTTTTTTATTGTCAGTCTTACCTGATGGTAAGTGGTAACTGCTACCTTATCAATTTCAGGGGTATAGCCAATTCGTTGCCTACCGTGAGAGAAAAGTTCTTCTTAAATTTCGTTTGAAGCTACACACATCCAGCTACACCAACCAGACCAGACCCCGAAACTCTTCAAATTCAAATTCAAATTTATTTATTGTGGGCATAAGTTAACATATAGATAGTACATTATTGGTAGGATTCTCTATGTCCTGCTGCAATGAGCATACAATATTAATGTCTTATATATAGGAACATGATGGATTAATTAATTAGTATTATCATTCAAAAAATCGTTAATATTATAATAAGTTTTCTTAATTAATAATTTCTGCAATTCATTTTTAAAATTAGGTAGTTCTGGCGTCTTTAAAATATTTATTGTTGTTTTATTAAAAATTCTTGATACCATTCCAAAGAAGCTTTTGTCCAGTAATGCTGTTCTGTGAGGTATGGCTGGAATTTTAAGTGCGTTTCTCTTAGAGATAAGCTCACCAAATAAAATTCTATTGGTTCTAACAAAGACTCCTACCTCATATATATATAAACAGATGCAAATGTCAAAATATTGTATTGTGTAAAGTATGGCCTACATGAATCTGGAATATGTATATTAGCCATAGCACTTACGCATTTCTTTTGGGCTTTAAATACCATATCAACATATTTATTATTTGCGTTCTCCGCTCCAATGATGATCTTTACTATTGGGCTCGGGTCACCTCCACTATGGGAGGAAAATTGACTCATTATACTGCACTGGTCAGACGTGTTGCTATAGGGTTTCATTTCGAGTGTTCCTTCTCTTGCATACATATTAAATGCATATTGTCTCCCTAAGTCGTCCTTTACGACACCCTCAGGCAAAAAGGGGATGGTGAAATGTATTCTTACTCTTAAAATCTTTACTAACAATTTATAATTAATGATGTCCTTATCTCTTTTAAAATTAAATAGCCTAACAGTTTGGCATAGGGTTTTGTGTTAAGTTCTCCTTCTCCTTATCAGCTTACATGACTTCACCAATTCTTATGATATCCACGGGAAAATAGGGAATGGCAATATTTTTATTTCGTTACCACAGAATTACACTGTTAATTACATAATCGGGAGGCATTTACGATCATGCCTTCTCAATAGAACAAAACTGGTGATCGCATTTAATATTTTCAAAATTTTTTCTTGCCGTCTGTTATTTAAATATTCCTAAGATTTATTAATATGGAAATTTATTCTCTAGAAGGTAAGTTGCTTTTGCAAAGAATATAAAAAGGGCTTTGTTGTATTCGATTATCATACAGACATTATGGGTCTTCAGCTTATCGTCGCTTTCAATATTCTAAGTCTTACGTTCAATATACATCCATCATTTCAGTTACTAAATATAGAGATGAGAGAGATATGTATTTTCTTTTATTCTTATTTTTGTTATATTGTAGTAATATTTGAAGGGGAAACTTTAAAGGATCTTCTTGTCCAACATGAGGTATGTTGGACAAGAAGATCCTTCGCTAAAAATACAGGTCTACAACCAGTGTGTGTTACCAATGATGACTCACGGCATGGAAACGTGGTCCCTAAATATATTTCTTTGATGTTCTTTGTTTTTTTTTTCTAAAAATAATAAGGCGTACCGTGTGATGACAGAGTAAGAATACAATTCACAACTCCCTATCTTGCCCGTGAATGTCCTAAAAGACGACTATGGGGTATAATATGCACATAACATCTGTGCAAAAGAAGGAAAACGCGAAATGAAATCCTATAGCAACATGTCTGACCAGCATGGTATAGTAGGTCAAATTCCCTCCCATTGAGTGGAGGCTCGAGCCCTGTAGTGTAGTATATAAGCTGAAATGGTGAGAAATACATACGGCTGATCTCATAGATTCACTAGCGTAAATTACTTCCCTAGCCGAGGCTGCGGGTGACGTGACCGGGGAGGTAGTCCGTCACCCGCCGAGAGGCCGACCGCGTGAGGAAAGACCGACGTCCTCCCCGAGAGGGGGACGTCGGTCGATAAGAGGGGTACCCCAAGTAGGGGTTATTCCGTCGGGCTGACCACTGATGACAAGTAACCCTGTTCCGGTGGTGGGCCCAACGACGAAGGCGACGTGGTGTTCGGGTGGGTTGCGGGTGTGCGTACTTACGCCCCTCTGTCACCCCGGACGGAGTGGTGCGAGGAGCGCGCCGACCGCAGCCCACCCCAAAAAAAAGCATAAATTACTTGTCACCGAATAAAGGACTGTGCTAATCAGTTCAAACGGCAATGGCTAGATAATATAGCAAGTTGAAATACTCGCACCCCTTCTACCATCCCGGTCGATTCGAATGGAGATTGCTTATATAATCTATATTATTATTTTAAGCACAAGTCTTTATTATTAATTATTTTAGGAAAATATCCAATCTATTTCAATAATAATTTCGAGGAAATTGTTATTTTAGTAATTGTTATCGTAACGGAGATTACTTAGTGACGCATTAATAATATTTCCTAGTAACTTATATTGCCCGGTTTCTATCTTACGCATTTAAACACAATATAATAATTATTATGTTATGGCTTATTTGCCTGTCAGGAATATAAACTGCTCAAAGAGTAGTTTTCTAGGAAAATCCGCCAAGTCGTGCAAAAAAAAATCGGGCAAAACGCAACACTGCCGTAACACATACTTTTCTCGAAGCAATTCAGGCCATTTTCGACCCCCTGTAACTTCATTGTGTATAAAACTAGAAGCCTGAATTTTTGGTAACCTAACAGGCATTATATACATACGGTATATTTCAAATTTCATTTAATTTGAACCAATAGTCTAAGAATTATAACTAGTCAAATTTACGTAATTTTGTCACTCACTGACTGACTGACCGATCATCAATATTAAAGAGGCACTTCTAGCAGACATAGAAGCTTCAAATTTAGAATACAATTAATGTTTAGTGTATAAATGAAGGAAAAATTATGAAACAATGTAATTTTCATCCAGTTTCCGAGATACACTAACTGCATTAATAATTTTGTAAACCTATAGAAATATATGGGATTACAAAGTTACATTTGCAGTTATTGGAACGAGATGAGAATACAATTGTTGCCATCCCTTGCTTCCCTATGGGAGTCGTAAGGACCGGCTAAGGACTGCGCTGATGGCATAGTGGTTAAGATACCCATCTAACGTGCCAGTGTCGTGGGCTCGAATCCCACACGTCCTGTGTACGATCCACAAATTGTTGTTCTGAGTCTGAATGTAACTTGCGTCGGTTAATTATATGTTTGTAAAGTCCCCCGCAATATAAGTATGATTTAGTGCAAGGCGTTGTCACTTATATAAAAAATAACAAGAGAGTGGGCAGCAGCTCTTTTCGGCGAAATATATGATATCTCACTGCGATCCCAAAAGCCAACCCGCCTGCCAATCGTAGCGATTACGGTATTATTCTTCATATGGCGAAGAAAAATGTGCCCTAGTCATGGCAGCTTTGCTACCCTACGGGCTCATTTTGGTGGCAGGCCCGGCAGCGGTCGAACACGGGGTGCGAAGAATCTCTAGCAGCGATCCGGCTACTAAACAAAACCTTTGGTCCTGGTAGCACACAGCATTTGAACACTCAGGACTGATGAGACGATCATTGAGCTGGAAGAGGTATTGAGCAAGATCCGGCGGGAAATTGTAGGATTATGAGAAGCCTGCGTTGGGCGATCACGCATCCTAAGGCAATATAGGGTTTATCGATCGCAAGTATCGCGTGTACAACGTGAAAAGGATCGAGAGTTTGTCACCAAGTGTAGCGTATCAGAATTACCAAGAAGTATTCTTTGAAGGTCATACAGGTTTACCCAACATCTCGAAAGCCATACACGCATCTAAAACTTACTTCACAGCGGTTATAGGAGTCATTAACGTGAAAAATTGGGATGACGATGAGTTGAGAGTGGGACAACATAGATGTGGTCAGAGAAACCAGAGGATCAGAAACTGGCCGATTTTCTGGAGAAAGAAAGCATCTTTATAATGATTTTTTTGTTCAAGAAGTAGCCACAAAGGAAATGGACCTGAAAGAGCCCCGACGGTTTAACAAAAGACGATTTAGACTTCATCTTATCGGATAAACAACAGATATTCAATAATATTTCAGTGTTCAGCAGGATTAAAACCAGGAGCGCTCGCTGTATAGTACAAGGCGCATTGAATATCCACAAAAAAGTCGGGCGATCACGTTTAATGCAGTCTATTTTTCGACTTACACCTGTCCATACCAGAACCTCGAAAGCTTTCTACTCGAGCTACACAATCGCTTCCAATGTCTAGATAAGTGTGATATGGACGACAGGTTCATGAAAACTCGCTTGTCGAACCGGAAACTGTTGGGTAAGAAAGGTTCTCGAGTGGGGACCACGTATCGGGCGATGCATTGTACGGCGCACCCCGACTAGGTGGACCGACGACATGGTGAATGTTGCTGGGTGTCATTGAATGCAGGCGCCACAGTACCGCACTTAGTGAGGGAGGCCAACGTCCAGCAGCGTACGGCGATAGCCTTAATTATTAATGGAATAATAGGTGTACCTAGATATAATTATGTTCAAAGGTAACTTAAACGGTCAATTAACAGAATAAAAAAGCAAGAATGGGGTATATCTTATGAAGTTGTACCAAAATCTCCCAAAGTATTAAGCAGACTAAACTGCCTGAAATTTACCTAAAAGAAAGAACACCATCATAAGGCTCGATTGCCATATAAGCGGAGAGGAGACTAGAGAAGATGTGTTTCAATAAATCGATCAAATTTCTTTATTTCCACATCTCTCCGCTTAGCTTAAGTGGAAATGACTCAAGCGGAAAAGAGAGACGTCTCATTTTTCAGAGAGTGGGCTCTAAGAAAATCCGTTGTTGATGTTCAAGAAGTAGAAGGTACCGGAAGCGAAAATAAGTAGGTCTAATGATTTCTGATGTTTACGCGGCTATTACACATTTTGAATGAAATTTTCTGTAATAACGAGGACTTGTTGGACGTAAGACATATTAGTCCACCCGTGACCATGAACGCTGCAAATTGTTCGAAACGACGGGCAATCAAAAATTAAATACAAACGTGATAAAATGCGTAAAGTAGTTTTATTTAAAATAAGTAGTTCTATCTACAAAAAGAAATGAGATACCATCAAAAACAAAACTTGTAAAAAAGCCAAGCCTCGCAACTGAGTTCTTCCACCATAATAAGTTGTGAGATCCATGTTATACCAGGTCGGTTAATTCATTCAGTCCCTGCTTAAGGTACCTTTCCTCTTAAGTTATTACGTAATGAGCTAACCTAATAACTTCTTATAGTGACCATATCAATATTAAAGATCTTTAATGTTTTAAATAAATAGATTGACTTGGTAATCTTGGCAAATACTCGCGTAAACATCAACAACAGAAATCATTAATTGAATACATAACAGAAAAGCATTTAATATCTCTTTTAGAGTATTTCTTAAAAAAAAATATTTCACCAAAAAATAAGTCCGTGTATCGGAGAGGAGAGTAAAAAAGGATATACTTCAATTCACCACAGCATGAGCTGTGGGACGACGACATGAGACGTGGGATGTGGGACTTACATGAATACATCCCACTACTGGGCTCAAGCCTCTTCCACAATAGGCGAAAAACTGACCTAAGCATGCAACATCTTTGCAAGAGAAGGAAAACTCGAAATAAAACCCTATACTATCCTGTCTGACCAGCATGGTATAGTATGGTTAATTGCCCTCCTATTACGGAGGAGGCTGGAGCCCAACAGTAGAACGTACGTGAGTTGAAATGATACTACGCTGGTCAGACCAGACGTGTTGGTATAGAAATTTATATCAAGTTTTCCTTCTCTTGTGTAAATTTTATCTCCATAACCTATTAAGTGTCTGTTTGTAATGTCAAAATAATAGGCATTTTTCATGTTCACACGGTTATTTGTTACACGACTATTATTTTGACATTACAAACAGACACACCAATTTTATTTATTGTTATAGATAATCAGGTCACTTGTTTTTGTATTGCTGCATAAGCGTGGGCACCTATTATTAGCTTTAAGTTTTTATTTGTTCAACTTATAATGTTCTTATTAGCTGTTGGTCTTCCTAATAAAATAAAATAAAACAAAATAAAAATAATATAAGGGGCAAGGGGGTGGTGAATTGTATACATTTTATATTGGCACCATACGAACGGTTTTAATTAACGAGCACTATAGGAAATCTTCTACCTAAAGATAAGAATAAGGTCGATAATATATTATTACAGGTAAGCATTACACTAGCTGTAATTCAGTGGTGTGAGTTAAATTTTCGTGTGGTGACGGAGTAAGAATACAATTCACCATTCCCTTGCCCGTGGATGTCGTAAAAGATAACTAAGGGATATAATATGCACATAAGATCTGTGCAAGAGAAAGAAAACTCCCATTGTGGAAGAGGCCCGAACCCAACAGTGGGATGTATGTGGGCTGTGATAATGATGATGAGTTAAAGTTCTACATCTTTTCCATAGAAGACTAGAACTGGGAAACTAGTGGCTGGTGTACATGGGGAGAGAGGCATCCATACGGCAGGTTACGGGGTTGCACACTTTCATCGTCATGAGCGAATCGCGTATTTGGAAATTTAATTAAACCGCAGCCTGACCCCAAAAAAGGAACAAAAAGCAGTTTGAAGACTGCCGACAGAAGTGAAAACTTAAAAGTATGAACGAAGAGCAACTATTTAATATATAAATTAATTATTTTATCTTAAAATTGCGAATTAATAGTTTTTTTCAATGGCACATATATAATGACATTGTCATCGCTACAGATATAATTTTAGCATTAATACATGACCATGTCGATTACGACTTACATGAATTACTCCCCAACAAAACCTGGGTATAGAAATGTTCACTTTAAAAAAATACGTGTTTTATATAAGTTTTTTAGTTACCAATTTATAATAAAACTGGCTAAGTGCGAGCGAGAGTCGCGAATGAAGGGTTCCGTACCATCTATAGAAAGGGCATAAAAATCGCGTTTGTTGTATAAGAGCCCCCTTAAATATTTATTTTATTTTGTTTTTAGTATTTGTTGTTATATCGGCAACAAAAATACATAATTTGTAAAAATTTCAACTGTCTAGCTATCATATGTATTTTCTAAATAAATAAATCATGGTTCATGAGATGCAGCCTGGTGACAGACAGACGGACGGACAGACAGCGAAGTCTTAGTAATATGCTTCCATTTTTACCCTTTTGGTACGGAACCCTAAAAAGGCACATCAAATGGTAAATCAATAAAAGGATTAAATAATTTTAACTCTGAATCGTTACTATTCTATATCAATATAATTATTCCGAGTGGTAACGAAATAAGAATACAATTCACCACTCCCTTTCCCGTGGATGACGTAAAATTCGTCGAGTAAGACATATAATACGCATATAACATCTATGCAAGAGAAAGAAAACTCGAAACAAAAAAAAACCCTCTACCAACCTGTCTGACCAGCATGGTATAGTATGATCAATTTCCCTCCTACTGTAGATGTGCCTCGAGCCTATCAGTGGGACGTATATAAGCCGAAATGAATGAATAAATGAAATTTATTAGTCTAAAATTTAGTTTATAAGGTTATTTCCACCGAGTAAAACGTTAGATGTCTTTGGCAACAATCTTTATTTATCCTTTAATTATTAGAACTGTAAATTACTTCTTGCGACGGACACCCGATGAAGTAGTAATATAATAATTGACGTAAATAGTGTTCCTTATTACATTTCAATTATATTCAGCAAAGGGTATGAGGTAATTGAATTTTAATGACTGAATGACCTTTTTTGTGCGTACTATATTTCCGTCGCCGTAACACCTACCATGTCCTATGCAGGGAAAACCACGCCCTCTCCTCTCTCCCCAATTCTTCAACGCTTCGGTCGATACTATTTGGTATTCTTGTATACCATACCCGTGGTATCAGAGCACCATCTCATGTAGCTAAAAGACTACTTTTGAGTATTGGCAGTCAGCATTCTCTCGAATACCTTACTTACAATAAGCATATTGGCTGCAGTAAAATTAGCAACCTGTCCTGGCTTCAATAAGAGCACGAAACTTTCTTTTAACGTTCACGAAAACGTCCAGTTTCTAAGAAGATCTAAATAATGACTCGGTATTGTCTCTAATAATATAAGAAAGTCTGAATATTCGGTATTATAAGAATTATAGAATTCGATATGTGTACATATTATCTTACCCACAATTACACACATTGATTTTAGTAATGTTTTTAATTTTTTTTATGGGTGGGCTATGGTAAGCGCACACGCGGTCCATTGCGTCCGGGATGACGAAAGGATGACGCGCGGGCCCATAACCCACTCGTAACCACGTCGCACTCGTCATTGGGTCGACCACCGGAGCAGGGTGACTTGTTGTCATTGGTCGGCCCGACGGAATACTCTTTCGGGTACCCTCATCTCTCGACGTCCCTGTCCCGGGAAGTCGGTCGTCGTCGCGCGGTTAGCCTCTCTGTGGGTGCCGGACTAAAGTCCCCGGTCCGGTCACCCGCAGCCTCGGCTAAGGTGACATCAGGCGCAGGTGCTCGCACTTGCGCCGCCCGCGTTGCCAGCGGCGGAACGTGTCACCGAAGAGGGGCTCCTCTCGCCGCACGATCCGCCGCCTCCTTCCGTGACATGACGGTGTCACAGAAGGCGGCGACCGCGTCCCAGTTCCTGACGCTTCATTTCAGCCCACTGTTGGGCTCCAGCCTTCGCTGCAATGGGAGAGAACTTGATTTACTATACCACGCTGGTCAGACGTGTTGATACTGGGAAAATCGAAATAAAATGACGATTTTTCTTTCTCTTGCATAGATGTTATCTGCATATCATATCCCTCAACTCAAGTCAGTCGAACAGTCAAGAGAACGGTGGTGATTTGTATTTTTCTTCGTCACCACACGGAAATTCATCAAAAAACTATTTTTTAAGCATAAATTTCTCACAACTGCATTACAGTTTTATATATTCTGGATCTCATAACATTATAGACATCACGCTACGCTCGCGTGTTGGATAATAATTAACATATGAATGTATTCTACACGCCGTGATTAACGCCAAGCCTAGCTTGATATTATAACTATGTTGATGTAAATAGACACATAGATATAAAAGATATAATTTGCTTTATTTATAATAGAGAACACCTCACATCATCACGGCTCATACATGTACGTCGCAGTGTTAAACTCTCGACTATAGATTTTTTATTATTTTGCCTGTGGTTTGCATTGATAGTATTTGATGCTGATCATGCTCACTAAAAGATCTTCTTGCGGTAGCTGTGTGGAGCCCTTTCTCTATAGTGGTTTTCGGGAGTTTTGACTGCTCTAGTATTTAACTCGTATCGCTTACGAGATCTGGTCAAGCCATAATCATTTGAATAATATATTTGATTACGTACGATATTACTTATTTTTTGATTCAAGAATAGATAGAAGAAGAGAAGAAAAAAGAATAGATAAGCCGTCGTAAATGGCTCCTGCTTCGATACCATGACATTGATGATTGGTGGTACCACAAGGCTCGGTGCTCTCCCTGATGTTGTTTATCCTGCATATCAAAGACATGCTCTTTGTTATGCGGCACATGACAGCAGGGGTGACGAGCGTTATACTGAGTAACGGAATGTCCCTCGCAGTACACAGAAAAGAAGGGTATAACATGTCTGTCATCGAGCGCTCTCTGGGGCAGGCCTCGAAACGGGATGAACGGAATTTAGGCCAGTTCAGTCATCCAAGAAACCATCCCACAAAGACGCAAGTTTACGCGTTCATTGCGAAGAAGGACCCGTTTGTTATGGCGCCTCAGTTCCAAGGAGTAACTCTCCAAATTACCGACAGTATTGAGATCCTCAGCGTCAAAGTATCAAACAAAGTCCAGTTTGGGTGTCATTCGGAGGGCAAAGTCAAAAGTTGGACGTCCTGAACAGAGCCAGGTGATACTTCACACCAAGACAGCGTCATATGCTATACAAAACACAAGTTCGTCCTCATGTGGAGTACTGCTCACATCTCTTTCTTGCCCATGGGTGTTATAAAAGACGACTGAGGGACAAAATATGCATATAACCTCTATACAAGAGAAGGAAACTCGAAATGAAACCTTGTATCAATACATCTGATCTGCGCAGTGTAGTCTGTCAATTTCGAGGCGGCGGATCGCCTGCGCGAGGAGCGCAGCCTCGATGAGGCGGTCCACCGCCGGTGACTGGGATGGCGTAGGCGCGAACACTTGCGCCTCATGCCGCCCTAGCCGAGGCCGCGGGTGACGTGACCGGGGATTAGTTTGACACCCGCTGAGAGGCCGACCGCGTGAGGAAAGACCGACATCCTCCCCGAGGGGGGGACGTCGGTCGATGAGAGGGTACCTCAAATAGGGGGTATTCCGTCGGGCTGACCACTGCTGACAAGTAACCCTGCTCCGGTGGTCGGCCCAACGACGAAGGCGACGTGCACGTGGGTGGGTTGCGGGTGTGCGTGCTTACGCCTCTCTGTCTCCCTGGACGGAATGGTGCGAGGAGCGCGCCGACCGCAACCCACCCCAAAAAATAAAAAAAAAAGTCTGTCAATTTCCTCACCGTTGTGGAGGAGGCTCGACCCCTACAGTGGAAAATTATGAGCTATAATAATGATGATGATTATTTGCAATATTTCCCTTACCTGTGGATGTCGTAAAAGATGACTAAGGGATATAATACGCATAAGATAAAGAAAAACTCGAAATAAAATCCTAACATATTTGACCAGCATGATATAGTAGGCCAATGCCCCCTTTGGGGAGGAGACTCGAGTCTAGCAATAGAACCTGTACCTATAAGCTGAGACGACAATGAAATTTGAAAAATGAAATTAATTAAAAAAAAATATTACCAGGTATACCAATATTAATATCAAACAGGACTTGAACTCGCATCTAATGAAAGCCTGTTCTTACTATTAGGGCATTTAAACTAAAATGAGAGCTACGTATAATAATAAATTTTCCATTCATATTCTCCTCTTTACGAAAAGACTTTTTACCAAGTCATTTATTGCAAAATGTTTACACATTATGATACATACGTTTTATTTCGTTGTATGAAAATGCTATTTCATTTTTTCTTATACAAATGTAGGGTAAACATTACATGGTGAATTCTCTCATATAAATAAAATACATGGTAATATTACTGTTTGCTTATTTTTGCACGAGGAAGTCTGTTCATATATTTTCATGATATGAATATAATGACATTGGCGAGTACCTTTTCATTTCCTCATAAAATGTACCTAACCCTACAACCGGCTGATGGAGGCAACAGCTGAGTAATTTGACCGTGTGTCTTCTTGCCACTAATCAAATCAAACCAAATCATTTATTCTGCATAGGCCCCTTGAGGGCACTTACATATTGTCAAATTTATAGATCGTTTGAATATAATACAATATCTACCACCGGATCGGAACGCGGCCACAAGCTGAGAAGATCCGGCAAGAAACTCAGCGGGCTGTCATTTTTTTTATCATCTTTTGAACACAATTACGTATACAACATCTTCTTATCGTCTTAGCTGCAGTGTGATGCCCATCGAGATAGGATATAACTATTTTTTTTTTAATTTAGTTCAAATAAAAAAGGAACGGAAAACATGGTTGGACCAGATCCCCACTTTGCAGAACAAACCAGCACCATCATAGTACTTACTGCTTTCAAAGATCCGTTGGCATTAAATAGACGAGTATTCAAACAAAGATTAAGAATATAACTATTGTTATACTTGGAGTATCCATGATAGTAAAAAAAACATGTGATAACAGCCTTTTTTGGGAGGTGGGCTATGGTTAGCGCTTTCGCCGCCCGGGCAGAGGGACGGCGTGCGGTTCCATACCCACCTTAGCTCATCGCCTTCGTCGTTGGGCCGACCATCGGTACCGAGTTCGTTGTCCTCCGTAGTCGGCCCATGTCGTAACAGCCTAAGATTATAATGTCATCACACCTTACTTTCCTATTTAAATCGTTAAAAACGACTAAAGCCCTCAGCATTCTAATAGCAAACTTAAAACATGTATTAGGTTCTGAAACAAAATTATTTTTGCGGATTTTTTTTGTCACAAATCAACTACAAATGCGATAAAATCTGTTCAATAAATAGTTTTATTTTGAATACTCTCTTCATGATCATTCAGCCTATTGCCGTTCACTGCTAGTCACAGGCCTCCCTCATGTTTAGCCACAAAGTGCGGTTAACCCACCTGCACGTCGCCTTTGTCGTTGGGCCGACTACCGGAGCAGGGTTACTTGACATCAGTGGTCGGTCCGACGTAATACCCCCGACGGAGTACCCTCTGACTGACGTCCTCCCCTCGGGGAGGACGTCAGTCATTCCTCACGCACGTAAATATAGTGTTATGTGTGTGAATGTTTATGTAGTGACAAGGATTGAGAAAGGTATGTTAAGTTGGTTCGGCCATGTAGAGAGAATGAATGAAAAGAGACTAACAAGGAGAATTTATAAGGCAAATCTGAGCGGAAGTTTTAGAAGGTGAAGACCAAGGCAGACGTTCCACGATCAAATCGGGTACATTCTTTAGAAAGGCCAGGTTAGAAGCACTCTAAACCGAAGAATATGCATGAAGAGATTAATGAATGTGGAGGAGGCAAAAGTGGTATTTCAAGATCGTAGTAAGTGGAGGGAAGTGGTCTCTGCCTACCTCTATCGGAAAAAGGCGTGAATATATGTATGTATGTTAAATATAGCATTAAAATAGATACAAATGGTTTGCAAGTTAGTTGTATTGTGTTATTTTTATTAGCACTAATATAATATACTAAATTTAGACAAGTAACCTTAACGTAAACACTGTTACGAGAGAAGTTTATTCTAAGGAACGAACTTAAAACGGTCTCAATTACGAGTGATATTATAGTATTTAAATTATCCGTGTGGTGGTGAAGTAAGAGTACAATTCACCAACTCCTGTCTTGTAAGTGGGTATCATAAAAGGCTAATAAGGGAATATATAATATCCATGCAAGAATAAATAGTCTCGATATAAAAGCTTATACTAATCTGTCCAGCGCGGTAAAGTAGGTCAATTTCGCTCTTATTATAGAGAAGGCTGAAATGATGATATCTCGCTGGCTAGATGGGTTGGAATCGTTTTGAATTTCGAGTGTTTCTACTTTTGCTAAATCGTACCGTTCTATCTTACCCTTAGATGTCGAAGACAACTAAAGGATATATTGTGCATATAACAAATACGCAAGAGAAGAAAAATATCTAAATATAATCATATACTAACTCATCTGGCCAACGTGGTATAGTAGATCAATGACCCTCCTATTGTGTAGTAGGATGGAATAAGAATACAATTCACCGCTCTCTATCTCGCTCATGGATGTCATAAAAGACGACTAAGTGATATAATACGCAAGAGAAGGAACAGTCGATATCTATCTAAACCAATAAATAAAATTGGAGTGTCTGTTTGTAGTGTCAAAATAATAGGCTTTTTTCATGCTCACACGGTTATTTGCACGACACCTATGCCTAAAATAGCAATTAAAAAATTTTTGTCTGTCTGTCTGTTTATTCCGGGTAATCTTCAAAACGGCTGGACCGATTTCAAAAATTCTTTCACCAATGGAAAGCTATAATATCAGGGCGTAAACTAGGCTATATTTTATCCCGGTATTCCCACGGGAACGGGAACTACGCGGGTAAAACGACTATAACCTATAACCGAAGCGAAGCGAGGGTGGGTTGCTAGTAAAACACTATAATAACCTGTATGACCAGCAAAATAAGCATAATAAAGTCAATTTCACTCTTACTGTGGAAGAGGCTCGGACCCAACAGTGGGATGTTTATAATCCGAAATAATGTAGAGGAGGTTCGAGTCGAGCAATGAGACGCATACATACTAATAAAAAGGTCTACCTTACATTGACGTAAAAGAAGACGGTAATCATTATCATCATAGCTTATACATCCCATGCTCCCCATATTATATACGAGCATCTCATGTTTATTTGATCCTTGAAAATATACAGACAATCCGAACATTTTATTACTCAAACAAAGACTATACAAAATTGTCTACCACCAACCTAACAAGGTAATTAATATTGTTTTAATATCGTAACAACATCGTTCCGCATTTCTTTCTGTACAATTACCCAAGATTAACCTGAGCGGATATAAAGCTTACCCCCACTTACTTAACTATGTGTTACAAATACCGCTGTTAACGACGCACTCACTGCCAAGTAAGCTAGTTGGCTCTATGTAACGATGCCACAGATAATATCTTTATTTCTCAGCTTAGAGGGACATTTTTCAAGCTTTTCTTTCCAAAGGTTTTGTGGAATTTAAGGCGATTTAGAATAAATTCTTGTGATTTGTTTATGCATGATCCTTTTACACCTAGTAATTTTTAAACCCTGCTTATTATATATCTCGTATTCATTCATTAATTTCAGCTCAACGTATTTGAGCTGTTGGGCTCGAGCCTTCTCCATAAAAGAAGAGAAATTGACCTTACTATACCGTGCTGGTCAGATAGATTGATATAGGGTTTTGTTTTTTTTTATTGCAAGTGGTGACAAACGAGCAAACAGTACACCTGATGGTAAATGTTGCTGCTGCTCATGGACCTTTGCAAGGCCGCTGCCTACCGCTTGTGAACATTTTAAATGAAAATTTTGGTGTATAATACAAAATTTGGCCAACATAAATATCAACTACATCAAGCTAAATAAAACCCTTTAAAACTATTCGTCATTTATTTGTCCTTATGTGTCACCTAAAAATTGAAAGTTGACAATGAAAATGGGCATCGCCTCAACATCTTTAATGAAATCGCAAATAATAAATTCAACATCTTTATCGAAGCAAATAATGAAATTGCTGCCAAATATAAGTGGAACGTACAATACGTATATTTAGTATAAAAGCTGCAAATATATTGAGTAAAGTATAGACATAACGACTTTAACTTTATTAACACATAATTCAGCTCTCCATACAATTCTCATACCTCAAGTTATTTAATAACATTCATACTAAAAGCTCCAAAAAGTCCAATTTAATTTTCCCTTCAAATTCAAACATCCAAATATAATTTTTCAATTTATCATCAAATATTCTTGGCGTTGATGAAACATTTTATTCTGTACTAGCCAACTCACCCTCGCTTCGCTTCGGTTTTCATTTGCCTTCCCATTTCCGTAGGAATACCGCGATAAAATATAAACTAAATTACTCCTTATATAGATAGCTACCTGTTAGTAAAATATTATCAAAATCGGTCCAGTCGTTTTGAAGATTACCCAATACAAACGGACAGACAGACAAACTGTCAGACAAAAAAAAATAGCTTGTTTTTAGGCATAGGTATCGTTCAAATAACCTAGTGAATATGTTAAAAGCCCAGTATTTTGACATTACAAACAGACACTTCAATTTTATTTATTTTTATAGATTTTTTTTTATGGGTCGGTTACCGTCGCCGCACTCCTCGCACCGCTCCGTCCGGGGCGACATAGGGGTACACACACCCGTAACCCACCCCTATAGCACGTCGCCTTTGTCGTTGGATCGACCACCGGTGCAGAATTCCTTGACTTCAATGGTCAAATACACGTCATAAGAAAGAAGTACGTTTGGTTTTTACTCGCCACGAGTCGACACGGTCAATGGATTCCTTTGACAAATCGGTAACGTTAGAAACCGATTTGTCGACAACGGTATTAATATCTATACCACTAAATAAAATTGGAGTGTCTGTTTGTAATGTCAAAACAATAGGTTTTTTTCATGCACACACGGTTATTTGCAGTATACATATGCCTAAAAATCACTTTAATTTTTTTTTGTCTGTCTGTCTATTTGTTCTGGGTAATCTTCAAAACGGCTGGACCGATTTCAAAAATTCTTTCACCAATGGAAAGCTATAATATCAGGGCGTAAACTAGGCTATATTTTATCCCAGTATTCCCATGGGAACGGGAACTACGGGGGTAAAAACGACTAAAATCGAAGGGAAGCGAGGGCGGGTTGCTAGTCCGAAATATAATATGTACTTTATTTACTTAGGTTCCTATTATTTGACTTTCTTCAACTCAGGCTATAAAAGTCCCACTGTTAGACTCAGGCTTTCTACACAAAATGGAAGGGGAATTCTACTATTCCACGCTTCTCAGACGTGTTGGAATTAGGGATGTAAAAAAAATAATCGATTTTTATATTAATCGATTATTTTTTTTTGTAATAATCGATTTTAATAATCGATTATCTAAATAATAAAAAATCGATTTTTCTTATATTAAAATTAATCGATTATTTTAGTGATTGTTTTTTTTTTTAAATCGTCGTCATGATACTGCCAGGAAAGGTGCTCGATCGAATGTGAATGTTTCATACTATATTAGAATATAAATCTCACATTTCCTAAAAAAAAGGTCATCATAATCCTGTTGGGACAAAAATCGATTATAAAATAATCGATTAATCAATTCGAATAATCGATTAATTAATCGATTCTTTATTAATCGATTATTTTCCCTCCAAGTCACATCCCTAGTTGGAATAGGGTTTTATATCGAGTTTTCCTTCTCTTATTATTTCACTGTATAAAATATCTAATAGCACTGAGCTCCAGGTAGTAAGCATTGTAAGTCGAAAAAGCGATATGCCTCATGCTGAGTGGTAACTGCCGTTTATTGACCTCGACAATAACATAAGCACAGTTAAATTGCTGTCTATTGTCGTATAGTATTTGAGCCCATGTAATATTCTGAATTTAGGGGATTTAACTCTCTATTCACAACAAATACATCATCATCATCATATCAATCCATAGACTCCGCACTATGGAAGGGAATTTGACTTATTACACCATGCTGGTCAAACGTGCTGTAGGAATAAGAATACAATTCACCACCCCCTAAACACCACCTCCGTAGATATTGCAAAAGACGATTATGCATACCAATCAATAAAGCTGAAGAGTTTGTTTGTTTGAACGCACTAATCTCAGGAACTACTGGTCCAATTTGAAAATTCCATTTATCGACCAATAAGAGCAGAGCACCAATAGAGAATGTTTCATTTCTATCCGTTTGAGAACTTCCATTGCATGCATTGCGTAAACGGTTAAAGTTTCGCAAAAGTCATAGTGATAGAATCGTATTTTCTAAAAATATTTTCACCTTCTACGTAAACCAAGTCGCGGGTTAAAGTTAGCCCCAATTAGCTATTCCACACGGACGAAGTCGGGGGCAGAAGCTAGTATAATATACAGGCTGTATCAGGTTATGAGACAACTGTTCGAGTATGTTGTAGTTCAACGGTCATAGATCATAATTAGAATGTATATTACACAAAAAACAATATAACATAAAAGTTATAGTGATTACAAAAATGTGTGTCTAAGAGTCTATGCCTTAAATGTTACGTATTATGTAGGCATGTACGGACAGGATGCATGTAGGCACGTAAAGCTTCGACATTATAATTTCATTCATTCCCACCTAGAATTCCGCAAACGCTTTAATGATAGCGTAGATACAAACGCGGTTCGCCAACGGTCATCGACTGATCAGCTGATTTAAAGCGAAGTTTGTCTTGCTTATGCGAACGTAATCATTGATTTATTCAATTTCTAATGAACATTTAACAAAGTGCGAATATGTCGCAGATTAAGTATCATTGACTTTATACATTTCAATCCGATTTACACGAAAAAGCGATGACAATATTGAAAAATTTGCATGTCTCTAATTCATTAACTAATCAATATTTTTCCTTCAATTTTTTTTCATGGGTTCCTACCACTATTGCCTAACTCCCGCTTGACCAGTTGCCCCATAACCTGATACAGCCTGTATATGCCAGAGAATAAAAACTTGGAATAAAACCCTGTACCAAACTGTGTGACCAGCTTGGTATAGTAGGTCAATTCCTCATATATTGTGAAGGAAGCGAGTCCAATAGGGCGTATATGATCTGAGATGACCCAGCACTAAGAAAATAATTTCTGTATCGCGGGCGATTTCATCATCATCATCATTTCATCTCATATACCTCCCACTGTTGGGCTCGAGTCTCCTCTACAATAAGAGGGACAATGACCTATCTATAACATTCTGGTCAGTGGTATAGGGTTTTATTTGTCCGTCACCCGTCGAGAGGCCGACCGCGTGAGGAAAGACCGGCGTCCTCTCCGAGGGGTATTCCATCTGACCGACCACTGACACCTCAAGTCAAGTCAGGGTGGCTCCAGTGGTCGGTCCTACGACGAAGGCGACGTGTCACGGGTAGGTTAAGGGTGTGCGTGCTTACGCCCCTCTGTCGCCCCGGTCGGAGTGGTGTGAGGATTGCGCCGATCGTAACCGACCACAAAAAAAATAGGATTTTATTTCGAGTTTTCCTTCTCTAGCAATTATCTTTTACGGCACTTATGAGGAAGATAGGTTGATGAATTATATTCTTACTCCGTCAACACGCGTCTAATTGGGCAATATCACAAATATACACTAATGAACACAACACATTCAGACTCAACAATTTGTGAGTTGCTCAATTCATTGCCCTGCGTGGGAATCGAATCCACGACACTGGTAAAGATAATATCTGTGAAGTCACAGTCATCATCATCATCTTGCTCTTATCCCAATTACTTGGGGTCGACGCAATATGTCATATGTTTTGACATATTGCAAAACGTTTCGGCAATGACTTTTATGACGGCCGCCTGACGTCAACCCTCCTTGGGAATGTAATCGTTGACCCAAATGGTACCAGATGGAGTTGGTCCGGGTCAATCTAGGGCTCTTAGTCGTCTTTTACAACACCCACGAGCAAAGCAAGGGTTGGTAGTATTCGAAGCCGCTACCACACATCTGTGAAGTCACAGTGAAAATCATTATATTATAGGTGCAAAAATAATGGAATGTTCTGAAATAATAGTAAATGCTATTACGTAAAATTTACCCGGCAAATTAACTCGATTAACTCAGATTATTACATCAACAGTTTCAAATTGAGAGAATTGGAAACTATCCGTGACCTTTGTGTTGTTTTCGATAGGAGTGGTAGGACCACACTGTCGACAGTTATCTGTCTACAGCCGCGGGCCGGTCCGTCCGAGGCAGTACCACGCTCTCGCAGAAAATCGACGTCTGAGTAGTAGCAATTTGTTACTGCGCTTCGTTCGGTGAGCGAGAGAGCCGAAAGCCCAACTTTCTGAGGGTGTCTGCGTGTGGGGGGTTTTGATGGTGCCTTTAGTATCACAGAGCCTCAATGCACGCATTCACACTCCCTTCACTTTCTTCGCGGTAGGCAGCGGCCTTGTAAAGGTCCATGAGCGGCAGCAACACTTATCATCAGGTGTACTGTGTGCTCGTTTGCCACTGCTTGCAATAAAAAAAAAAAAAAAAAGGAAATTGACTTTTAAGCCTCACCTAGATAGTATTGTAAAGAAAGCATCTAAAATGCTGGGCTTTGTCTTAAGAAATTGTAAGGTCTTTCAAAACTACAAAACTAAGTTAGTACTTTACAACAGTTTGGTTCGTAGTGTTCTGGAGTACTGTAGCGTGGTTTGGCGGCCACATTATGCAGTCCACTCGTTACGTCTTGTACGTATCCAAAAACGATTCCTATGGCACCTGGCGTTTTCCGACGGTATCTCCAGGTCAATTTACTCTTATAAACATAGGCCTAAGTCTTTAAAAAATCGTAGGAAAATTCATGATGCAATTTTCGTGTGCAAAATTCTAAATCATCGTATCGACTGTCCTCCGTTGCTAAGTCTTTTTAAATTTCGCGTTCCCTCACGGCTTCCGCGTCACCCTATTACGCCTCTGGGTCCACCGTTTCGAAGAACAGTTTTAGGTGGTAATTCTCCTTATGCTAGATTTTGTAGGGAAGTGAACAGCTGCAGTGATATAGTCGATTTACATTTTGATTCAGTGTTAACACAAAAAGTACGACTGAATAATTTATTCGAGCCTTAAGTACATAGCTTCGTTGGTCTCATGATTGATTGTTGCTTGCCTGTAACTCATTGTATTTTTCATATATTGTTATTTTGTCTTTCACATGTGGTGTTTACCTTTAAGTAATTGTCATATTGTTACTAGCATTAAGAATTTTGTTTAGTGTTAAGCTTTAATGTGAACAATTGTTGATAAACCTTAATAAAATAAATAAATAAAAAATAAATAAAATATTCATCATTACTGTGAATTTTCTTTTAAAAAATATTATATTGCTTAGAATACCATAATCAAAAGTTGTTATAGAAAGTTGTGTCTTATGTGTATATAAATAATAATACAGATCGTTATTGAATTTTCTTTAAATCTGCTACAGGCTTTAGAATACTTGGAAACGACACATCACAGGCTTGCAATTAGGTGGAATAAATATGACTTCTGAGGTATTAACTTCCTAATGATATGTTTATTTTATGATTAATGATATGTATTTGAAATTATTTACATGATTCTAAAATAAACAGAACACATTCAGGGAAAACCTTTTTCTCTATTTAACCTTCAATAATGAGTCAAAATAAACAGAACTGAACTATATATTCCACGTAAATAAGAAATACGTCTAATTAAATTATGTTTTTATCCGACTTCGGTTCGTATTTTAGCACATTTAAAGGAAGCATAATTCTGGAATAAAAAATAGGGATCCGACAAGACTAATTACACCCAGTTGTTCAACTACACTGTATCAAAGAAACTGTTTTTATATGATAATTAAAATCTATAATAATTTACCAAAAATTTGAGAGTTTTGCAAACTAAGCTTTTTAAGGCAAATCTACGTAAGTGGCTGCTTGAGAAATATTTTTATTCAATGAATGACTTTTGTATTATAACCTTATTTATAAATTGATATGATTATAGAGTTTTATTTTTATGTTTTGTATTGAATTTTTTTTTATTTATTCTGTTAACATTTTTTTATTTTGTTATGGCAAAAAAATTAATTTGTTTTGTGGCAATTGGATTTAATAATAATTTTACTTGAATGTTGAAATTTGTGAAAATCTAATTAATTCAAATATGTTGCATGTCCTAGTAAGCGACGAAATATGTGAGACCTATTTGTGGACCATTAACTATACAATGTAAACTGCATTTCATGCAATAAATTTCAATTCATTTCTTCTAGAAAAAGAGGAGGTTCTCAATTCGGATGTTTGTTGTTTGATGTTCTTACCAACCGATTTGAAAAATTATTTTTTTGTTGGAAAGGATATACTTCCCAAATGGTCAGGCCCAGTGGTCCTGTGCCGCCTGCATCCAACGACACCCAGCTACTTTCACTAGGTCATCGGTCCACCTAGTGGGGGGGCGTCTTACACTGCGTCGTCCGATACGTGGTCGCCACTCGAGAACCTTTCTTCCCCAGCGGTTGTCGGTTCGTCGAGCGATGTGGCCTGCCCATTACCACTTCAGCGTGCTAATTCTTCGTGCTATGTCGGTTACACCCGTTCTTCTGCGGATTTCCGTATTCCGGATTCTATCTCGCAGAGAAATCCCGAGCATAGCCCGCTCCATAGCACGCTGAGCGACTTTGAGCCTTGATATGAGGCCTACATTTAGGGACCACGTGGAGTATATAACCGGAGTATATAATAAATGGCATAACGTCCGCGTCATAATCACCAAGCTTGGCAAGCATTTTGGTGATCGCAGTTGGCATTATATGCTTCCCAGGCGAATGCTGCTGCCACAGAAATATTAATACTTTAGAAAGGCCATTCGGCTGATTTTGTTCGAAAACCAGCGTGGCATAATTACTCCCTCCCGCTGATGTTAACACATATGCAAGGTCTATGCTTACAATAATTTCACACACTAACATAATACACACACATCAATTTCGAAGTTGCAGTTGGTACACAAACTATAACTAAGTTCTGTAGGCAACGTATGCTCACATATAAAAAAGCACATGTACGCTAGTGCTTGCCATGGTCGATATACTACACGATATTTATTTAGCCTGTTTTATCGAAACAAAAATATTAATGCCTTTAAATTAAGCACTTACTTGTGTGATGTGTTGAAGTTATTTGTAATGCAAGTAAGTAATTTAACAGTAAAATCATGCAAATGAAATACTCCTCACTATACTCTGTATAGGTGACAGAAAATTTAAGTGCTATAATAAATTACGTAAGCGAGTAGCGATTTGTATATTATATTGTTCCCATTTCAGATTGCCCGTTTCAGGATGAAGTCGGGCAATCGTAAATCAAATACAAACGCGATATAATCCGTAAAAGTAGTTTTATTTACAAGTAGCAACCCGCCCTCGGTTCGCTTCGGTTATAGGTTATAGTCGTTTTACCCGCGTAGTTTCTATATAGCCTAGTTTACGCCCTGATATTATAGCTTTCCATTGGTGAAAGAATTTTTCAAATCGGTCCAGCCGTTTTGAAGATTACCCGGAACAAACAGACAGACAGGCAAAAAAATTTTAATTGCTATTTTAGGCATAGGTGTCGTGCAAATAACCGTGTGAGCATGAAAAAAGCCTATTATTTTGACATTACAAACAGACATTACAAACAGACACTCCAATTTTATTTATTAGTATAGATGTGAAGTGCTCGCGTAAGCATCAGATATCATTCTTAAAATATGTTAAAATATTATTGTTTATTGAAATTCGGTTTATTTTTATTAGTACTATTATTTAACTTAAAAAACAAAACAGTTATTTAATTTTTTTTATACACTGCTACTGTTACTTGTTAGTACATTTTTTTTTATTGTAAACAAAAATGTACTAACATTATCCGTGTGGTGACGGAATAAGAATACCAATCACCACTACGTATATTAGCCGCGGATGTCCCATCCTAATATATTGAGACGACTGAGAGATATAGTAAGCATATAACATCTATGCAAGAGAAGAAAAACTCAAAAGAAAACTCTATACTAAAATGTCTGACTACTATAGTATAGTAAGGTAAATTTGCCTATTTTTGCGGAGGAGGCTCGAGCCCAGCAATGGAACATATATAAGCCAAGTTGATGACTATTATGTCAACATTTCTTGGAATAAAAATTCAACACTTATGAAAAGTTAGAAATCAACACATATATAATAACTAGTAATGAATAACCAGTCTCAAGAAATTAATTCTTATCATAAATTATTCCATCTTAAGGAAGAATAGAACAATTACTTTGTACGACAACTAAATACCTACTTAATTAAACATTACGTGTAAAATTCATATATATATATATATATATATATATATATATATATATATATATATATATATATGTATATATATATTTAGTGATTGGTCCCGAACATAGATATTTTATTACTATTATTTTGTTATTTCTATTTTATTCATTACTAAAGAGTGCTAATGAGCACTATGAAGTTTGTACTATAGATCATCATCATCATCATCGCAGCCCACATACATCCCACTGTTGAGCTCGGGCCTCCCTCACAATGAGAGGTAATTTCACCTACTATACCATGCTGGTCAGACATGTTGGTATAGGGTTTCATTTCAAGTTTTCCCTCTCTTGCACAGATGTTATGCGCATATTATAATCCCATAGTCGTCTTTTACGACATCCACGGGCAAGATAGGGAGTGGTGAATTATATTCTTACTCCTTCACCACACGGCAAATATACAAGAATGTACTATAGATATACAAGATAAATTAAGTAGATAATGTATATCAGAATAATTGATTTTTAAATACCTATTTAAATATTGTTAATATAACTATATAAAACGATTACTAAATTAAAAGTGTTAAAATATTTATTAATATGATAAAATTAACACATAGCTAATTATTGAAATCGATAACTTATAGTATGCTGGACAACACTATCGATACGCGTGGATCAACGTCAATGTTTTGAATGAAAACGTATGCTAAGGCGGTTCTCAGTGATATCGCATTGAACGTAGTACAATGCGCGGTTGCTGGACTAATAAAAGGTGATATCCATGTATGGCAGACGATGTATAATGTTTGGCTCTTTTTACGATCTCATAATTGTTTGTTACAAACGACATAATACTCTCATAAAATTACGAAATATCACTGAATTAATAAGTTTATGGACTTAATGATGAAAAGAAATGCCTTCTTAAACTATAACTACGCAACTGACTTCGTTTTCGACACGTTGTAACAGCGCAAGACGGCATATTTCTCTTTTTTGTCGGAGCTTCGTTCAAGGTCACTATATAAGCGCAACTAAGTGCCGGTAAAACGACTTTCGTCAGTATTAAGACCGTTTGATCGCAATTATGGCACGCTTGCCCCGCCCACATGGCCGTTCTATCTTATTAATTTTTCTGTGGCTGCTGCCCATTCTAATGACGATGAAAGGATCAAAAATTAACACCAAGACATTAAGGTCAAGGCCAGAATTAGTTATTTATCTATTGTGTTTAAAGAAACAAACAGTATTATGAGCTATTTTACAAGGTAAATAAAATTAATAGCGCTGTCACCAATTAAGTTTCTAACAACTATACATTAAGAAATTAATAAATATTGAGTTTTTTTTTTTTTGGATTATATAGAACTGAACAATAGGAAAGAAATACATAAAAGTACAAGTTATTGTGCTATTTTTAAAAGTTTAGATTTATAAGTAGTCAATGCTCACACGGTTATTTGTACTATACATATGCCTAAAATACATTTTATATTTTTTTTTGTCTGTCTGTCTGTTTGTGCCGGGTAATCTTCAAAACAGCTGGACCGATTTCAAAAATTCTTTCACCAATGGAAAGCTATAATATCAGGGTTACTCCCTACGTCCTTACTAATATTATACATGCGAAAGTAAGTTTGTTTGTTTGTTACGCTTTCACGCTTAAATCACAGAACCGATTTCAAAAATTCTGTCACCAATGGAAAGCTATATCAGGGAGTAACATAGACTATATTTTATCCCGGTATTTCCACGGGAACGGAAACTACGCAGGAAAGACTGAAACCGAAGCGAAGCGAGGGCGGGTTGCTAGTTATTAATAATTTTATATAAGAATCTCTGTAGGTGCGACGAGTTTCTAGTTATTTCTATTTCCGTTGTAGTAAGTCTAACTTAGACTTACTTTATGTGAGACTAAGACGTAAGTGGCGAAATTTATCTATGTTTGAAGAAAGAATAAACATTCTGACTGCATTAATAAAGGACACTATTGAGTGTAGAGTTTAATATTTTAATTTCAAATTTATTTTCTTGTATATAAAACAATATAAATGTAAAATTAAAAGAATACGAGGCAATTTTAAAACGAACAATTCTCGTTCAATGGTACAGCGCCCTTTGAATTCAAATGGATATTTAGCAATATCCATCAGCTAAAATTCTCCAATTTACCTCTATTTAACTTTCTCTTTTGTCTTTGTTACAAACAAAATTCAGACAACGTTGTACCAACAGCTATTTTCTGGCAACTAACAACAACGATAATCAAAGTAAAATATAGGAACCTAATCTGGTCTCAGAGAGATAATCTATTTCTAATTATTTAAACAAATATACAGTTTTAGCTCCAGATACTCTTAAAGTAAAAACTCTTTGGAAATTTAATTAATAATGTTACGAGTAGCGTGCTATGGAGTGGGAAATGCTTGGAATTCCTCTGTGAGATAGAATCCGAAATATAGCGATCCGCAGAAGGACGGGTGTAACCGACATAGCACGAAGAATTAGCACGCTGAAGTGGCAATGGGCAGGCCACATTGCTTGACGAACCGACAACCGCTGGGGAAGAAAGGTTCTCGAGTGGCGACCACGTATCGAACGACGCAATGTCGCCCAACTAGATGATACGACAACCTGATAAAAGTTGCTGGGCGTCGTTGGATGCAGTCGGCACAGGTCAGGACTCTGGGGCGTAACATGAGGGAGACCTACGTCCAGCAGTGTTCAGCGATAGGCCGAAATGATGATGATGAATGCTACGAATATGAGTATTTAAGAAGACCTTTTTTGGCTCGGGCCATGGTCAGCGCATAAGTTGTCCATTCCGTTCGGGGCAACGCAAGGGCGGCGCGCGACCCCATAAACCACCTTTTTCTCTTCTCTTCGCCATTGGGCCGACCATGGGTACCGATATTGATGATTTTTTTTTGTATGTGTTCCCGTGATTTCGAGAATCGTTTAAATTAATAATTTGACCCGGTAGGGTGCGTTGCGATCGATTTCAAGGAGATTTTTTTTATTTGAGCAGAATAACGTCTGTTGAGTCTATCGCGAAAAAGGTGTTTGCACCCTTTTTTCCAAGATGGCGGCCGGGGCACAAGGACGGCAAACCCACAAACTTGGGGTTAAGCTTTTATTGACCCCCCACACATGTCTCAAAAATAAAATTGCGTCCTCTAAAAAATTCAAAACTCATGTAACATTTCAATGGACTACAAATCTTATGTTTTCGTCCGCGTAGAAACAGAACAAAAATACAATTCACCACACCCTATCTTTCCCGCGGATGTTGTAAAAGACGACCAAGGGATATAATACGCATATACAAGATAAGGAATATCTATGCAAGATAAGGAAAACTCGAAATAAAACCTAACCCTAACCTGAACTATACCAACCCGTCTGGCCAACGTGGTATAGTAGGTCTATTTCACTCTTATAGGAGAGGAGGCAGGAGCCCAGCAGTGGGACGTATACGAGTTGGAATGAAATGAACAAGAAACCGTATACCAGTACGTATTGATTACAAGTAAACTTTTCTTATGACGATTCAAAATGTTAAAATTCTCAGCAATTAAAACAAATAAAATAAATTATAGTTAAAAAAAAAACTAAAAAACACGCTTACAAGTTACAAATTAAGTAGTTACTAGTAGTTTATTTTCATCTTACAAGTTTTGAACGCAACTATCTTGTAATACTCTTTGCTGCATTGTACTAAGCTGAAAGGCCTGATAGCCCGAATCATAGAAGTTTCGAATTTCACGCATGCGTAGTTCGCACACTAGCTCTATCGCTCTTGCTCTTAGGCAAAGGATACGATTAGAAAGTTCTATATCCTGGGGAATCTATTCAGTATTTTCGGCTATTTTGATGGAATTATTGCATTATCATGGGCCTTTGACGAGTGTGCAGTTTAAATAAAATCCATTCCAATATATTTTAATTTTTTTTTAATATTTATGTATAAACTAACATATTGTATTTTGCAATAAAAAAAATCTTTTCACAGTATTTATGGCAAGACTAGGTAGATACATACATACAGGTAAAACTAATGAAGCATGTTAAAAAGGATTTGAACTGCACGTTCCCGTTGAACTAATGAATTAGGTCGGATAACTTTGCGTGTAGTTCATCAATAAGACTTTAATAACCTGAAATAACATTTGTTTTAAAACTTACGGAGTTTAGGACTTAATAATTATAATGGAGTAGACATAAAGACAAACATCAATATTGTTTCAACTGCTTTATTGGTAAACACAAGTCAAGAAACACAAATATCAGCCGAGAGATTAATATGGCAAGTTTCGATTCGGTAGAATATCCCACAAAAGTGCTTTTCAAACAATTATTATATTTTCTCAGTGGTGATGGAGTACGACTATGGGTGAGCGTTAAATATGTAAAAGACAGAAAATTCAAAGCAAAACCTAATCTTTCTGATCAGCCTCGATTATTAAATCAATTATTGAAAGATTTTTTTTATTGCAAACGGTGGCAAACGAGCATACGGCACACCTGATGGTAAGTGTTGCTGCCGCTCTTGGACCTTTGTAAGGCCGCTGCCTACGGCGAAGAAAGTGAAGGGAGTGTGAATGCGTGCAATGAGCTTTGACAATACTAAAGGCATCACTAAAACCCACCACACGCAAACACCCTCAGAAAATTGGACTACCGGCTCTCTCGCTCACCGAATGAATACATAAACGAATAATTCTAACAAAGTCTCTCTTATAAATCATATTCAGAATTAAAAGGACGAGATTGCATTAAGTCATTTTCAACATCAATTTGCTTTTGAAATAAATTTACAGCTATTACAAGAAGTGATATATTTATCTATCTATTTAACCTCTTTAAACGAGCAATTCTTGTATATTTCTATAGTACATATTAGTTCTATACTTTTCTTTAAATTCGGAATTTCGTTAAGGTCGCCAACAATTTCCTTAAAATTTAGTATGCAAGAGGTTTCGGGGGTAGTAAATCAGCTAAGTCCTTTTTATAAATAAAAATATTAATTAAAAAAATATTTTAAAAAAACTTTTACTTAAATGCTGCTGATCAAGACTATTCAAACGAGTCCAAACTCAACGGTTTTATCTCGTTTAATTTAGGAGTTCCTATGGCCACCTGCCGACACCATCTTGAGATCAGCTTCATGGTACCATATTATTGCATTGTCACCGAAGTTACGTAAGTAAACCAAATTTCAACCTAATCTAACGACAGGAAGTGGTTCTAATTTAACTCGCAAGATTTGTCCCATACTAACATACTAACAAGGCAAGTTAAATAAAAGCTTAATAGTTTTTAAATATCGTTTTGTCAGTATTTGTAACTAGGCAGAAATGATAATAATCAGAATATGATTGAGCTACCTCTTTCAAAAATGATTTTTCTTTTTTTTTTATTACAAGCAGTGGCAAACGAGCAAACAGTACACCTGATGGTAAATGTTGCTGCCGCTCATGGACCTTTATAAGGCCGCTGCCTACCGCGAAGAAGGTGAAGGGAGTGTGAATGTGTGCAATGAGGCTCGGTGATACTAAAGGCACCACCAAAACCCTCCACACACAAACACCCTCAGAAAGTTGGGCTTCCGGCTCTCTCGCTCACCGAACGAAGCGCAGTAACAAATTGCTACTACACAGACGTCGATTTTCTGCGAGAGCGTGGTACTACCCCGGACGGACCGCCCCGCGGCTGTAGACAGATAACTGTCGACAATGTGGTCCTACCACTACCAAATATTCATCATAAGAAACATTGTTAACAAAGAGATATACCACAGCACAAAAGACTTATTGATCTAAATCCCGATGTTATATGCCAAGTGGATTCGATCCGCATGCAGGATGATTAATTAATCGACATTTTTTCGAATCTGAGTGTAATCGTTGTCATTTATTTCATCATCATCACAGCTCACATACGTCTCACTATTGGGCTCTAGCCTCCTCCATAATGAGAGGGAAACTATATCACGCTTAGCAGACATGTTGGTATAGGGTTTTATTTCGAGTTTTCATTCTCTTGCATAAATATTGTATGCATATAGAAAAAAAGAATAGTTTATCGATACATTTCGTTAACATAATTATACAAAATATAATAAAAGGTTAAACAACGTGTGTTTGAAATGTATCAACCAGGAGTCCATTTTAGCATATGCCAGGTACAAAGTCCTGGCGCTGATTTTCAAATGGAACCTGTGAGTGAAATCACGGATGCCCATAGGGACTATAAAAAACATCTTAAAAAGAATATTACACTGTGCTAATTTAAATGAATAAAGATTACAATAAGAAAAAAACATAGCTATGAACTTATAGTAGCATTTTATATACTTATAATTTGTTTTATAACACCGGTCAACACGATTTCTGGGTTTGGCTCCTGAATGTAAAATTTTGGTTTCTCTTATGTTACAAATAAATTAAAAAATATCTGTTCCGATCAAAGTTTGCTTTTGTAGAATTTTGAAATCACCTATTACTGGCCTATTAAGTGTATTCTGTATATTTTGACTTTTCCAGTCCTGTTGACATTTTCTAACTAAATACGACATAAAAGTCGGATGTTACAACTGTATTGGACGTTTTTGTATTAGTAATATACAAGTAAACACTCACTAGTGCCCTTCAGAAAGAATGCACAATTTGCAATTAAGGTAATCAAAGCGCTACCACCTATTGCTCATAAAAATCAATTAAAATCTTCAAAATGTACTTATATATCAGACAAAAGCAAACTTTAAGAGTTAAAAATAGATATCCGAGTGTTTTTCGACGTTTGGAATCAGAATTCAATCATTAGAACAGAAACCCAAAAAAATTTTTTTTTTTGTTGACCTGTATGATATATTTATCTGTTAATTTTTGTGCTGTTTATTTATGTGCATATCACTACAATACATACATTGCTATAATAGAAGAACCACCATTTATCATATTAATATATTATAACCATTAGTAGTATTTTACGACATCCACGGGCAGGATAGGGAGTGGTGAATTGTATTCTTAGTGCGTTACAACGCGGAGAATTATTCACATGTTTATAATGTTCTTTACGATACAAGATATTTTTAACACGCTTTTATTAGTTTCACCAGTATGAATGCTTGAAATCAAACTCTTTGAGCTCGATTTTCTCCTACTTTGAGCGATTCGATTTTATTTAAACTTTGTACACCTGTCAGAGACCGATTACATTTTTTTTTGGGGGGTTAGTTTTTTGGAGGTGGGTTACGGTCGGCGCACACCTCGCCCGCTCCGTCCGGGGCGACAGAGGGATGTAAGCGCGCACACCCGTTACCCACCCGCAGGTAATTTGATTTCAGTGGTCGGATGCAATAATCCGCTTAAAAAATCGATTGTCCTAATTAGATTCGCCAGGATTCATCAACTTCTTTCCGCATCCATTGCATGAGAGTAAGAGAGATAGAGCTAGTCGGGCACTCGGCATAACACAAATGCGTAGAGACTATCCTATGGTAATAATTGCGTCTTTATCCGTATACATTCATCGATGTATCGACAAATCTAATATGCATACTAATTACATTCCAGTGGCTATTCACTAAAAAGTGAAAAATAAATATAGTTTGAAAAACTAAAAAACACGCTTTCAACTAAAAAGTGATCGATTTACGAAAATGTGGCACAAAGCGCCCCACGCTTATTTCACAATAATATTAATTTATTTCGTTGATTATTATTTTCTACCTATACTGAAAATTATTTTACACTTTTTAGTTGAAAGCGTGTTTTTTAGTTTTTTTAAACTATATTTATTTAATCTTAAAACAAAATAAAGTGAAATTGTGCTTCGAAAATGTATAGTAGTTTCACCAATTCTAAAAAACGCTATTGATATTCAGAACTACGAATGTTGAGTCCTTTCTATTTAAAGCCCGTGGTGAACCAATCTAGCCTAGAGCTGGTTTATTAATGTTTTGCTTCCATTTTCATTCGTATCCATCAAAAGATGAAAATGGTCAAAGGAAATTCTTTTCTACTGTAACGGTTGCATCAAATAGAAGGTTGCTTATTAAGATCTTAAATAGTTTAAATAGAATACAACACATATCAATAAACACATACATCCTTTTATATTTTTTTTATTATTTCAGCCTATGTAAGTCGTATAAGTGTTGAGGTCAGGCCTCCTCCACAATAGGAGGGGAATTAGCCTACTATACCACGCTGGTTAAACATAATAGGGTTTTATATCCAGTTGTTCATTACCGTTCCCTACTGACCTAGGATGCGCAGTGGAAGGGAACACCAGGCCAGTGAGGGATACCAAATGGGTAATAACATTGGCTTGCGATTACGCAAGGCTATTTTAAGTTCTCCTAAATGATAGTACAAGAACAGATTTTAACACTTACGAGTAGATACCGCGGAGGTAGCTATAACGTAACCTAACTCAGCGTTCGGTCTGGCCAGACAAATAGAAACTAACTGAGGGGTTACTTAGCTTGTATCCAAAAGCGCGGTGATGACAACGGCCTCGTACACTTCAAGGACCCAGGCTTGCTACTCGTACACACAATTTAATGTTCACAAATATATACTTAACTCTAATTAACTCGCGTACATAAGCGGTACACAAAACAAAGGGTGGCGCGCAATATTACAAATACCACGATTTCACGGCTTTAGTCCACAAAAGACATAGCAATTACAAAATATGTGCGTACGCGACCGTTACTTCCAACGCAAGTCGATCCGCGAACAAAGCGAAAGTGAAAGTGAAAGTAACCAAAAGGGCGGAAACAAAACGACCCCGGGCCCGGCCGACGCGCCGGCCCCGTGCCATCCGCGCACCAAAGTGAAAGTGAAAGTAACCAAAAGGGCGGAAACAAAACGACCCCGGGGCCGGCCGACGCGCCGGCCCCGTGCCATCCGCGCACCAAAGTGAAAGTCAAAGTGAAAGTCGCGGCCGGCTCCGAGCCAACCGCGAACCACAAAAAACAGAACTACCCTACATGGATTTAATTATTAAACTAATATAAAAATGTTTGGTACCGAACATCTACCCGCCTCGGACAGGTCTACCTGGCCGCTAATCAATTGGTAAACGGGACAATGTTGCTACCGCTCTCTTCAGTACCGAACCGTCCACCTGAACCTCAGCAAAACGAGGCACATTATCTGCGCCATATACTAAATTTAAAATTCGGCCGCGACGCCAGCACAGTGGCGGCAAATTGGTATCTTTTATCAAAACGAGGTCACCAACTCGAGGTGGATTAGTCTTGTCAGTCCACTTAACGCGCTGCTGGAGAACATGAAGATATTCTAAGCTCCAACGCTTCCAAAAGCTTTGAGTAAGCTGTTGGACCAACTCAAACCGCGAGAGACGACTTGGTCTCACATCAACAAAGGGGTACTCAGGCAAAGCATTAAGTGGCTGACCAATCAAAAAATGACCCGGTGTGAGAACCTCCAAGTCACTCGGGTCTGAAGAGATCGGACACAACGGTCGCGAGTTCATTACGGCCTCTATCTTACAAAACACAGTTGCGAGTTCTTCAAATGTGAGTACAGACTCACCAATAACTCGTCGCAAATGTGCTTTAGCAACCTTAACTGCGGCTTCGAAAATACCACCCCAATGTGGGCATGCTGCCGGACTAAATTTCCAGGTTATACTACGACTGGTTAGTTTATTACCAATATTTGTGTGATTGCTGGCTAAAAAATCATGTACATCTTTCAAATAATTATTGGTTCCCTTAAAATTTGTGCCACAGTCCGAACGTATCAAAGAAGGCAGTCCTCTCCTTGAAACAAATCTATCAAGTGTCGCAACAAATGCCTCGGTGGAGAGGGATGACACTAATTCAAGGTGCGCCGCTTTAGTTGACAGACATACGAAGACACACAAATAGGCCTTGACTGTTTTACTGTTTCGTAGAGTTGAAGTCTTAACCAAAAAAGGACCTGCAAAGTCGGTGCCTACACCGGCGAACGGCCTCGATTCTCTGACACGATCAGAAGGGAGGTCACCCATCAAAGGTTGCATGGTACTAGCCTTCAGCCTGTAACAAGGCATGCAACGAAATACCACACTGCGAATCGTTCTTCGAGCAGACAAAATCCAAAATTCTCGCTGCAATATGGCTAATAAGGCGTTACAGCCAGCGTGAGAATTTCTAATGTGACGGTCCGTCACCAACAATTGCACAAAATGACCTTGCTTGGGTAACAATATAGGGTGCCGACTACCGTAGGGTAGACTAGAGTTTCTGAGGCGACCTCCAACACGTAAGACACCCGTGTTGTCCAAAAAGGGGCTCAACATACGCAAGGTTCCTGTTAGTCTAGCCTTACCAGCTTTCAAAATTTCAATCTCCCTTTCAAAATATGTATCCTGTACCACACGTATCCAATGGCAAAAAGCCTCCTGTCGTTCTTGTGGTGATAGAAAAGCCTCTAATTTTTTGTTCCGTAAGTGCTTACAGTTGTAATAGAAGCGCTTAATCCAAGCTGTTACACTTACTAATTTATCGAGGGAGCTATACCGATTCAATAAGACATTTGGATCGAATACGCAAGCACGCCTCTCAACAGCGAGCAGTCGCAATCCAGGCAACGGACCTACGTCCAAAACCGGCGTCAGTGGCCATTCAGACTCTGAGCGTAATAACCATTCCGGTCCCCACCAAAGGGAGTGCGTTACCAAGGCGGGGGATGTACAACCCCGAGATGCACAATCAGCTGGGTTAAGCTCACCAGGCACATGCCTCCAAATCAAGGGAGTCTCAGATTTCTGAATTTGGGAGACTCGGTTCGCTACAAATACCTCTAAGGTGTGAACTGAAGCCTTTAACCAGCACAAAACAATTTGGCTGTCAGTCCACGCGTAAGTGGTGCTAATGTTCACAGTATGACGCAACAAATTCGACACGTGATTAAGAAGACGCACAAGCAGAGTAGCCCCTGCCAATTCAAGTTTAGGGATTGTCAAAGCAGTCCGTAGGGGTGCCACCTTGCTCTTCGCCATGACCAGTGAGATCTTCACTTGGCTGTCAGAACCCACCGTACGCAAATATACACAAGTGGCGTAACCCCGTTCAGAGGCGTCCGAGAAACCATGCAGAGTTGCCTGGTACTTTCCTGGAGGAAGCATAGAACGAGGGATCGATACCTCATTGATCGCAGGAAGTGAGGATACAAATTTGGTCCAGTCTTCCATCAAAGCTCCCCGAAGAGGTTCGTCCCAGCCTAGTCCTGCCATCCAAAGCCTTTGTAAAAAGCATTTAGCCCAAAATATGACGGGACATATCCAACCATTTGGATCAAATGTTCTTGCAACCGTGGAAAGCACCAAACGCTTAGTCCAAATGCGCGGCAACTCTAAGTCAACATTGTAAGTGAATATGTCTGGGGCTGGTTTATACTGAATGCCGAGAACAGTCATCATAGCCGGGTTCTCGATATTCTCGAACAAATGCGGATCTTGCTGATGTTCATCCGGAAGTCCCTTCAAAAGCGCAGGTGAGTTGGATATCCACTTCCGTAACTCATAGCCCGCGGTGGCTAAGATGCCTATCAATTCATCCCGTAGAAGGATGGCCTCTTTCTCAGAGGGTCCACCAGTACAAATGTCATCGACATACAAATCCTCTTTCAAAATCGCGGCTGCGCGAGGAAACTTTAAGCGCTCCAGGTCCGCGAGCTCCCACAGAGACCGTATAGCCAAATAGGGGCTTGACTTTAACCCGTACGTGTTTGTATTGAGCTCATAAACAACCATGGGATCCTGGGGGCTTTCACGCCATAGAATCAACTGATACCGACGGTCATCCGGGTGAATAATCGTCTGTCTGAACATCATCCTTATGTCAGCCACAAATACAACCTGATGTCGACGAAACCGAGTGATGACGTCACAGAGATCCTTGATCAATTTAGGACCAGCATACAAACAATTGTTCAACGATACACGCGTTGAAGTTTGCGCAGAACCATCGAATACTGTACGCAATTTGCCATTTGATGCCTTAATTACAGCATGATGCGGTAGAAAGAAGTGATCCACTGTTTGCCAATCTAATTTCGACACAGACATGTGTCCCAACTCCTCATATTCACGCATAAAATCAATGTATTTCTCCTTTAGGAGAGCATCTCGAGCCATTCGGCGCTCCATAGCCAATAGTCGTTTCTCAGCAGCAGGCCGCGAGGTGCCAAGTGGTGGCCGTACGGCGAGAAACGGCAATCGAGTCATAATCTGACCAGTACGTAGGCGACTCGTATTGTTTTGGTAAAACAATTCGCACTCCTCATGCTCCGGATCAGTGCGCGGAGCCTGTGGTGGTTCTTCCACTTCCCAAAACCTCTGAACCGCATCAGAGAGAGCAGAGCCTACCATCAAGCCAATGTCAAGACGGGTATCCGTGAGGACCGGTCCCATCAGTGCAGAGCCAAATATGGTCGGGATGGCTACCATGCCTCCTGGTTGCATGACCTGAATGCTACCCAAGAATATGTTTCCCAGAACATCGGCGCCTAGCAACAAATCGACCGATCCAGGTATACCAAATTTGGGGTCTGCCAAGTTCAAACCCGACGCTAAACCAATAGCATACGGAGACAACTGCTTCTCCGGATGGGTGCCCAAAATATTGTTCATAACAATGGCTGAACACTCAAACAATGGGCTTGACGAGTTTATAGGAGAGAACGCACATAATACTTGGCCTTCAACATTGGCCACAACTGCGTTGCCAACACCTCTAGTGACATGAGGAAAATCACGCATACTTAGGCGTACCTGCCCCACCAACCAAGAAGACGCTATACACCCCTGAGAGCCTGTGTCCAGAATTGCCCGGACCACAACAGAGGCACCTGTCCGTCCCCAGACCCTTACAGAAGCAGTGGGTAGGAGTACGGTTTCAAACGGGGGTGGTGCATGACGGGGGGAGGCGCCGTGTTCCTAATGTCGTCTAGGCAGCGGGTGATTCTCATGTTCACGGGGAGCGTCATCAAAGGTAGGTACCCGCCCGTGACGATACGGGCGCGAATCGTGGTTATCACTCTTGCCACGGGCTTCCGATGACGGCGAGCATTGACCTTGTGGGCGCCTCGCTGCGGCAGAATCTACGACGCGCGGGGGTGAGCGACTAGGTCTCGGACTGCGGTTTTCATACCGGTGCCTTCGCTCATAACTACCCGTAGGTGAGCCTTGACGTTCATGTTCACGACCAATCCCATTATTATTCGCACAAAGAAGTTTCAAATGCTGGCCTCCGCAGTATGTACATGGGCGAGGATTAGGGCAATCGCGCTGGAAATGGTTTCCCAAGCAAGAAAAGCACCAACCTCGAGCCTTAGCCAAACGCCTACGCGAGGCCACGTGCAGCGCAGTAAAATCTGAGCAACTGGCAACTTTATGACTCGGGGACTTGCAATAGGTGCACTCAGGTCGCGACTGTACAGCAGCAAAACGTGGTGGGTGACGAACCTCTGGCCTTCTAAAGGCGTGATTGCGGGTCGGAGCCGATGACCGCGGCAACTGTTGACCAAATGACCTGTCAACGACCGTCATGTCTACCATCCTACACTCGTCTTCCAAAAACTTCTTAAGGTCATCAAAAGCAGGCAAGTGAGTTGCATCATCACCTCCATATTTTTGCTCGAAACGAGCCCTAAGTTCCGCAGGAAGCTTTTTCAAAACAATATGCACCAGCATATATGACCAAGTGCTCACCGGAAGGTCTAACCTTTCCAGTGCGTTGATCGCAATCATCAATGGGTTCAATAAGTCGGACCTTAAAGCCGAGACCCTAGATACCACTGGCAGACCCAAGAGCTGACCAATGTGTGTATCTGCCAGGCAACGCTTATTTTGGTAACGCTTTATGAGAAGGTTACGTGCCACTAGGTAGTTTCCATCATTGATCTCCAGGTGCTGAACTAAACCTCTCGCCTCACCTTCCAACACGGAGAACAGGTAGGCCAATTTTTGAGCGGAACCTAAGTCAGAACGCGCGTGGACTAAGCTCTCAAACAAGTTTATGAAACCTAGCCATTGGTCCAAACGACCATCAAAACGCGGCAGGTCCAAAGTGGGCAGTTTACTCAATAAGCCCGACGTAGAAGGTTTCACATCCCTAGACGCGGGAGACTCACCCCTTTTCGACGCGGAAATTTCCCTAGCACGCTGTGAGATTCGATCTGCATAATCCATGATCTGGTCATAATCCGCGTGTACCAAGTCACGATACGTTTGTGGGTAATCTTCATCAGAAATATCTAAAATTTTTGTGTTGAAGTTACGGTACACATCATCAACAAATTGTAAGCGCGTATCCAATTTGCTGTACCTATCCAGGAGAGACTCATTTCGATCAGACCTATCAACCAAGGCGGTTGCAGTCGAGAACCATCTCAACTCAGAGCGCAGCTTACCTGCCGAGTCCTTAGCGCTAGCAAAAGCAGCCATAATAATCGAATAAAATAATTAAATTCCAACAACAAAAAAAAATATATATATAATCAACTAAATAAATCAACCAATTGAAACAACAATCAAAAAATACAAATTACAAAATTGAACAACAATTAAATTATTGCGCAAAGGGAAACGTTAATATTTGTCTGTATAAGTACCATAAACAAAACGCAAAATAATATTAAACTAATTGTCTATACAGTTCAATTCATTCGTTCATTCAATCACGAGACTGCACTACTCTGTGGCACAATGTACTACGCAAATTATTTTATTACTCTGTGGCACATTAAGTAAACAATGATATTCAAAATTTCAAATGTTGCAGTGAACTTATTTATATGATATTTTTAATAACTAATAACAATAAGTACACAAATGATCAATCACACAAATATTTAATGTGTATCTTTATACACCAGACTATTTATTAAACTGGGCCGTAATACGTAAAATTCAAGTAATTATATATCGATTTATTTTTCAACACGGGCACTTGTAGATGTCAATACCAAACAAAACTACTAGATTCACTAGAACCACGCTCTGCTACCAGAAAGTATGTTCATTACCGTTCCCTACTGACCTAGGATGCGCAGTGGAAGGGAACACCAGGCCAGTGAGGGATACCAAATGGGTAATAACATTGGCTTGCGATTACGCAAGGCTATTTTAAGTTCTCCTAAATGATAGTACAAGAACAGATTTTAACACTTACGAGTAGATACCGCGGAGGTAGCTATAACGTAACCTAACTCAGCGTTCGGTCTGGCCAGACAAATAGAAACTAACTGAGGGGTTACTTAGCTTGTATCCAAAAGCGCGGTGATGACAACGGCCTCGTACACTTCAAGGACCCAGGCTTGCTACTCGTACACACAATTTAATGTTCACAAATATATACTTAACTCTAATTAACTCGCGTACATAAGCGGTACACAAAACAAAGGGTGGCGCGCAATATTACAAATACCACGATTTCACGGCTTTAGTCCACAAAAGACATAGCAATTACAAAATATGTGCGTACGCGACCGTTACTTCCAACGCAAGTCGATCCGCGAACAAAGCGAAAGTGAAAGTGAAAGTAACCAAAAGGGCGGAAACAAAACGACCCCGGGCCCGGCCGACGCGCCGGCCCCGTGCCATCCGCGCACCAAAGTGAAAGTGAAAGTAACCAAAAGGGCGGAAACAAAACGACCCCGGGGCCGGCCGACGCGCCGGCCCCGTGCCATCCGCGCACCAAAGTGAAAGTCAAAGTGAAAGTCGCGGCCGGCTCCGAGCCAACCGCGAACCACAAAAAACAGAACTACCCTACATGGATTTAATTATTAAACTAATATAAAAATGTTTGGTACCGAACACCAGTTTTCCTTCTCTTGCATCGATTAATGGCCTTTACAGCACCCATGGCCCTCCTAATTAATTATATTCTTATTCCGCATCCAGAATGTTCTATATAGATAACAAGGTATTCCTGTTAAATGCTTTTATTAAGATAATTGTCTTGAGCAACAAATTTAATTAGAAAAGTTAACACAGTTTGATTTCGCTTTCCTTCTATGCAATGCGTGCAGTCAATAAATTACAAAATACACGGCAAAGATAAACGCACTGATGTGGGAGAGCTTAACGCGGCTTATGTGGGAGCCTCGTTAGTACACTCTTGGAAAATTTTAACACTAAATACAACCGACAAACATGATTATTATCCACATTTAGAGAAACCTGTTCAAAAGTGAATTTTGGTATGATAAGGAATAGATTGTCTAGACCATATCCTACCATAAAAAAGGCTGAGAAATAGATACATAGACTTGATAGGGAATCTTTTGTTTAACCCTTAACAGGCTGGGTGCGGTCACCATGACCGCAGTAGGTCGCACCACTATCAATATTATACTCCTCCAATAGTCGATGGTACTTGCCGCTTCCAGTACCTTCGTAAATCAGCCGATTAGTACGGGGAGCGGGTTAGCAATAGTTGTATGCGTCATTTGTTTCGAGATTTTGCTGTTTAAAAATTGGCAGCAGTCATAGTGACCGCACCTGGCCTCTTGTGTGATTTTAAGTAATGAATTCTTTTCGTAGTAGAACCTATACCCGAAATAGAAGAAAAGCTGGAAACTAGAAAAACATGCTATACTTGCAATCCAAAAAAAAAAAACGAAAGACCTATCATATATGTTTTTATTGTAGAAAGCTGATATGTATCGAATGTAGCCAAATGATGTGTCGCAATTGCCGTGAAACAAGACCATGAATGACGGTTGTCAATTTTTCATTATTAATTTCGTTTATGATCGTTTTTAATTTCATAATGGTATATGATATCTTAAGATAACAATACCAAAATGTTGTTCAAAAAATTACCTTAGATTTTTTAAAGGACTGTTTACAGAATCTTAGAGGTTTTGTTTATTTTCAGCGTTAGAGTAATGGTTTTTTTTATTTAACAGTATTAAAAGCTGTATTTTGTTAAAAGTCAATAACACTGTGTATTTTTATTTATTAAGTGTTAATATAATAACATAAAAATATTATACCTACACTACATGACGTCACGGTGACCGCACCCGGCCCGTTAAGTTACAAAAAAACCACCCGGCCATTTGAGGGTTAATAGTGAATGTCAATTGGTGTAGAGAGCATGAATGAAAGGAGTTTGGCAAGGAAAATTTATAAGGTGAATGTGGACGGAAGTGTTGGAAGGGGAAGACCAAGGTGGACGTTACACGATCAAATCGGGGACGTTCTTAAGAAAGGCCAGGTTAAAAGTACCCTAAACCAAAGAACATGCATGAGGAGATTGAGATTGACATTTATTGAAATAACACTTTTTTATTCTGTATTTATAAAGTAATAACGTATACATTATATATAACTAGCTGACACAACAGACGCTGTTTTTATTAAAAATAAAATTAAATTCTCTGGTATCACGGGCAGCGCCACCTACCGTATCCAATTGGTAATTTAAACCATTCTTGAATTCACCTGAATACACACAATTTTTTTCCATTAAATTCGGTCCAGCCGTATAGAAGGAGGTCAACCACATACACTAACAAAAAATTATATAAATCAAGACTAGATGACCCAACAGACGCCGTTCTGTACAATTTTAATAAAAATTAAATGGCATTCCCTAGTATCGATGACAGCGCTCCTTACCGGCTCAAATTGTTAATCTAAACTATTCTTGAATTCATCTGAACACACACAAAAAATCATCAAATTCCATGCAGACGTTTAGGAGGAGTTCAGTCATATACACACGTACAAAAGAATTATATATAAATACTAGCTGATCCAACAGACGTTGCTCTGTTTAAATAAAATAAAGGGAATTCTCTTTGAAATCGACAACAGCGCCCTCTATCTAGTCCAATTGTGAATTTTAACCATTCTCGAATCCTCTTGAACACACACAAAAAATTTCATCAACATCGGTCCGTCCGTTTAGGACGAGTTCAGTGACATACGCACGTAAATATACTAGCTGAAATATATAAATATACTAGCTGACCCAACAGACGTTATCTTAGGGTCGTTAGGAGGGAGAGTACACCGTCCTGCCACCACTGCGATTGCGACGAGGACATGACGCAGCATACGCGACTACTTGCGCCTGATGCCACCGTAGCCGAGGCCGCGGGTGACTGGACCGGGGAATTAATCCGTCACCCGCCGAGAAGCTGACCGCGTGAGGAAAAACTGACGTCCGCCCCGAGGGGGGGACGTCGGTCGATAGGAGGATACTCCTAAAGGGGGTATTCTGTCGGGCCGACTACTGACGTCAAGTCACCCTGCTCCGGTGGTCGGCCCAACGATGAAGACGATGTGTCACGGGTAGGTTACGGGTGTGCGTGCTTACGCCCCTCTGTCGCCCCGGACGGGTGGTGCGAGGAGTGCGCCGACCGTAACCCACCCCCCCAAAAAAAAAAGCCTCCCTCATGTTTCGCTACAAAGTGCATCCTGCGACGCCCAGCAACTTTCACCAGGTCGTTGGTCCACCTAGTGGGTCGTCTTACACTGCGCTTTCCGATATTTGGACATCACTCGAGACTCCTTCTTCCCCAGCGGTTGTCGGTTCGTCGAGCGATGTAGCCTGTTCATTCGGTGTCCTAATTCTTCGTACTATGTAAGTTACATCAGATCCCGCATTTTGGATTCTATCTCACAGAAAAATTCTAAACATAGTCCGCTCCATAGCACGCTGAGCGACTTTGAGCTTAGTTATTAGGCCTACATTTAGGGACCATATTTCCATGCCATAAATCATCACTGGTAGCACACACTGGTCGTAAACCTGTGTTTTCAGATACACAAATACACTCCTTAAATTTTTAACAGCATATTTTTAGGTCGCATTTTAAAAAGAAAACAATTTAAGGCTTCCATTATGAAACACCGTTGTAGAAACGACGTTGCATTAAAGTTTCATTTTTATCTTTTGTAGAGTCCAGATCGCTAATATAATTATCTTCAAGATCTTTTCTACAATTATTTCAGTTGCAATCTACATTAAAAATTAAAACCGCTGGGTGTCAGTAAAAGAAAGGGTACAATTATGCTACTCTTAATTGTATGCTAGAACTATAGTTTCTGTGTTGTACTGACATTTTCTCTTTTATGTAGTTTCTACAATAACGTTGTGAAATAAAATAGTTCATGAAATATGGAAGCCGAGTAGATACTTCTTTGATAGAATAAAATATGGCTTCAAACTTTTGCATTTTTAAATTGCACAGTATGTGATAATAAATGTGCACCCCTTTTTACAATAGGAGGGAAATAATGACCTTTTTTTTGAATATATTTTAATAAAAATATTTATTATGTTTATATTAAAATATTGACTACTATACTATACTGGTCAAGCGATTTGATATAAAGCTTTATTTCAATCTTTCCTTCTCTTGCTCGTTTCCTATATTATTATTATTCCACATTCTTATATGCCTATTTATCCGTGTGATGACGGAGTAAGAATACAATTCACCACTCCCTATCTTGCCCTTTGATGTCTGTAGGGCCTATTGTGGGCTCCCTACGATCCTACAGTTAAATGATAGCTCACATTATGGAATTCCTTCTTTATCGGGTCTTCCTGGATAGAGTTGTTGTGTTGCTGATGGTTGCGAGTGTGCAATGTTGATTTTTCTTTTTTTTTCTTTTTTTTTTTGTGTGTGTAGCTGTTGGTCGCAGATGACCTTGGCAGCTTAACGCGGTCAATGGGCGAGCGGAAGGCTCTCAACCCGGGTTGCAATGTTGAGATTTGTGGTCTGTTATATATGATTTATGAAGCTGTATGAATTCGTTTTATTGGTGGAAAGATCGCGTCATATCGTAACTAGGACGCTGACTTGCTAGGACGCTGACTTGCTAGAACGTGTGTGCGAACGTACAATAAATACGCCTCCATCGAAGGACGTTCGTTCATGCAATTTGTTGATGTTGCATAAACCGAACAATGTCTAAGGGATACAATACGCATGTAACATATAACCAAAAGAAGGGAAACTCAAAACAAACCCTATACCAACTTGTCTGACCAACATGGTAAGGTCAATTTCCTTCCTAGTAGAGGAGGCTCGAGCCCAGCAATAGGACATATATAAGCCGAGATGATGATATGCATATTATAGCCCTGAGTTGTCTATTAAGACACTCGCGGGCAAGATAGCGGGGTGGTGAATTATCTTATATCGTCAAAAGACGTTTTCAGCCTTCCCTATCAACATTGATAGTTAAGGCATTTTAAATTAGTCTACTATTCTATGTTAGCTACTATGCTATTTTCCATACGGTGACGGAATAAGAATACAAATCATCACCCTCCTGCCCGTGGGTGTCGTAAAAGACGATTAAGGGACTAAATATATAAACATCTATGCAAGGGAAGGAAAACTTTAAACAAAACACGACACGTCACACGCGACACGCCTGACCAGTGTGACCAGTGTAGGTCAATTTTCGAGCCGAGCCCAACTGGGAGGTGCCGGGCGCTTATATGATCATTATTATTTACAAAAAAAAATACAGTATTCACTTTATTTTTTATCGCGGTATTTCATGATATAATTTTACGATTTATGTCATGAATAAACGTTGAACTTCCGTGTGGTGACGGATTAAGAATACAATTCACCACTCCATATCTTGCCCGTGGATGTCGTTAAAGACGATTAAAGGATATAATATGCACATAAAATCTGTGCAAGAGAAGGAAAACTCGAAATAAAACCCTATGCCAACATGTCTTACCAGCACGGTACAGTAGGTTAAATTCCCTCCCATTGTGGAGGAGGCTCGAGCCCAACGATAGGACGTATGTAGGTTACGATGAAGAAACATTAAAAAAGATCATATAAGTGCATGATCTTACTATCAATCCGTTAGCAGAAAAGACGATTAAGATGGACAGACGGACGGAATAAGAATACTATTCATCACCCCCTATCTTGCCCGTGGGTATCATAAAAAACGACTAAGGGTTATATGCAGATTACATCGATGCAAGAGAAGAAAACTCCAAATGAAACCCTATTGCAGCATATCTGACCGGCGTGGAATAGTGGTTCAATTTCCCTCCTATAGCGGAGGAAGCCCGAGCCCAACAGTGGGACGTGTATGGGCTAAGATGATGATGATAACATCTATCCAGAGAAGAAAAACTTGTAACAAACCCTATCTCAATACGTCTGACCAACGTAATATATTAGTCAATTTCCCTGCCATTGTGAGGAGACACCCAACAGTGGAACAGATATGAGCTGAAATGATGATCATGATGATGATTAGAAGAAAATGCTGCCCTAACTCCTGGTATTAATTAAAAAGTGTTGATTTTATTTTAATCAGTCTCCATATGATCCTCATATGCATCCAATTGAATCTAAGCACCTTAGAATAATAACGTATAGAAGGAAAGTGTCGGTACTTCGAGCGATCGAAAACATGAAGCCAAAAATACTACATGCGCGCAGGTGATTACACACGTACAAACGCACACCACTATACAAATTATGAAATCAAATTTTGTTTCTATTAACATAAATCGTCAAAATACTTTTAATAGTAATGTTAAAAACCTTTCTATGTTTTTCAAATGTGTTGTGGCACCATTTGAATGCACAAAACGTGATAATTACCTATTTATTTTTTAAGAGTTGCGTACTTACGTGCAGTACAGTAACCTTGTACATTACGGAATGGTTCTGGCGTAAGCTCCATTAGGCTCCAATTGAAATCCTTCATGTTTTGTGCGCGAACTTACCTTTTATACGTTATTATTCTAAGCTAAGAACATTATTTACATTTACATAATATAAATGTAAATGTAATGTAATGTAATTATTTACATTTACATAATGTAAATGTAAATAATGTTCTTTGTAAATGTAAATAATAATTTAATAATTAAATCATCAACTAGAATAGCGACGCGAATAAAAATTACTGATGGTAAAAAATGACAGCCCGCTGAGTTTCTTGCCGGATCTTCTCAGCTTGTGGCCGCGTTCCGATCCGGTGGTAGATATTGTATTATATTTAAACGATCTATAAATTTAACAATATGTAAGTGCCCTCAAGGGGCCTATGCAGAATAAATGATTTGATTTGATTTTAGTGAAGGGAATTTTTTTTTTTAATAATTTATTTAGTGCATACCAATATTTAAATGATTTATTTAGGATGTGTTTATACTGACTAAACGAACATTTCTCTGTTCACGATATAATATCAATGATTTTTAGATATTAGGGACCATTGCGCAGGCTATATTAATTTTTTTTTTGGGTTACGGTCAACGCCCCTGCCACCCGGCTCTATCCGGGGCGACAGAGAGGCGGCGCGCGGCCCCGTAACCCACCCATAAAGCACGTGGCCTTCGTCATTGGGCCGACCACCGGTGCAGAGTTCCTTGAATTCAGTGGTCGACCCGACGGAATACTCCGGAGTACCCTCTCCCATCGACGTCCCCCCAGGACACCGATCGCCGTCGCGAGGCTAGGCAATATTCAATTTGACAAAATTTGGAATTAAGTCGATATTCGCGCAAACCAGCGTTATATAATAAGAGGCAAAAATTTCAAAGAACATTTTAAAATAATCTTTCACTATCAAAAGAATACCACGAGACTTAGGTGCATTTTAATCCTTTGCGTCTTTACACAATCATTATCTTGTCAGTAACAGGTCTTTTCAAGAATATACCTTTTGATGTTCACTTTTATATTCCGTTCTACGATTCCATCGCTTTGTTATATTGCAAAATAAAAAAAAAGATTAGCATTAAATTGCGATACCATTATACTCATATATCATTATAAACCATTTCACCGTTTGTAACATATGGTGTTGGTCATGCTCACTGAAGGGTCTACTTGTGGTAGCTGCGTGGAGCGGGTCTCTCCCTTCCCTTCATAGTGGTTGAGGGGAGTGATGGCTGCTCTAGTAGTTAACTCGTCAACGGGTGCCGCTTGTGGGATCTAGTCCAGCCATAATCATTTGAATTATATTAAGTATCTTGCGGGTCGAAGGGCATTACACTAGAGCTAGTTCTTACAAAACATGTACACAATTTTATCTATACCAATAAATAAAATTGGAGTGTCTGTTTGTAATGTCAAATTAATAGGCTTTTTTCATGCTCACACGGTTATTTGCACGACACCTATGCCTAAAATAGCAATTAAAAAATTTTTGTCTGTCTGTCTGTCTGTCTGTTTGTTCCGGGTAATCTTCAAAACGGCTGGACCGATTTCAAAAATTAATTCACCAATGGAAAGCTATAATATCAGGGCGTAAACTAGGCTTTATTTTATCCTGGTATTCCGACGGGAACGGGAACTACGCGTGTAAAATGACTATAACCTATAACCGAAGCGAAGCGAGGGCGGATTGCTAGTATTTAATTTTTTTTTCTTATTACATACGCCCTTTCCAGCTTTCCATTGGTGAAAGAATTTTTGAAATCGGACCAGTCGTTTTGAAGATTACCCGGAACAAACAGACAGACAGACAAAAATTTTTTAATCGCTATTTTAGGCATAGGTGTCGTGCAAATAACCATGTGAGCATGAAGAAACCTATTATTTTGACATTACAAACAGACACTCCAATTTTATTTATTGGTATAGATTTTATATGGCGCCTTACTTTATCTTACTGAAAGGTTTTGGATTTATATTATAATCTTCAACTATTACGTCTTGTATAGATTTGACCCACAAATATTTAATGTAATCGAAATACGGTGTAACTGAAATAGCCCGAAGGATTAGCACGATGAAATAGCAATGGGTAGGCCACATCGCTCGTCGAAGCGACAACGGTTGAAGAAGATAGGTGCTCCTTGACGACCACGAATCGGTTAACAGAGCGTATAAAAACTTCCTACTAGGTGGACTGACGACGTCTTGAAAGTCACAGGGAACCGTTAAATGCAAGTGGCGCGGTACCGTTCTATGGGTCATTCTCGTGGAGACGCCTATATCCAACAGTGAACATCTATGAGCTGATCATCATTTCATCATCATCATTTCAGCTCATATACGTCCCACTATTGGACTTGAGCCTCCTCCACAAAAAGAGGGAAATTGACCTTACTATATCATGCTGGTCAAAGAGTTTGGTATAGTTAGGTATTGCGAGTCCTTATCTTCATGGGTTGATAGATATATAAAAATATGTTAAAAAAAAATTACAAAATTATATTACGACTAGCAAGCCGCCCTCGCTTCGCTTCGGTTTCTGTCGTCTTATTCCCGTAGTTTCCGTTCCCCTGGGAATACCGGAATAAAATATAGCCTAGTTTACTCCCTGATATTATAGCTTTCCATTGGTGAAAGAATTTTTTAAATCGGTCCAGCCGTTTTGAAGATTACCCGGAACAAACAGACAGACAGACAGACAGACAAACAGACAGACAAAAAAAAATATAAAGTGATTTTTAGGCATATATATAGTGCAAATAACCGTGTAAGCATGAAAAAGGCCTATTATTTTGACATTACAAACAGACACTCCAATTTTATTTATTGGAATAGATATAGATAATTATTCTTTTCTGAACACGTTGTATCCAGTGGACGAGAAATTTATACTTTTAGTCTATCACTAAAGATGACTCTAATTTTCTATTTAATTACGCCATTATTCAGTTAATGATTCTCCTAAATCCGCCATCAACGAGGCCCCTGCATGATATAAAGGCGCGGTTTTAAAATCACCTATAACTTTCAATTGTTCAATGCACATTGAGCATGCAACGCAGCAAATTCAAAAGTAGAGCATGTCAACATACAAGTAAAGCATGTCAACATACAAATGTGCAAAATTCGCACTGACATGATTAAAAGACGCTGCGTTACACTTCAAACTTACGACACACTAACACAAAATGGTATATGTGTGTATTAGCAATAAGTAGTATATAAGGTGTACATTTTGTAAAATAAATCAGATTTGAATTTATTCATCTCTCAGTTACATCCCTCTCACTGTGGCCAAGACACCCTTAGCCGTCAGTTCTGATCAGTCTAGTGAGTCTGCTTGACTGGCAGTGAGAGTTACCAATCCTCCACCCAAACCTCCATCTCACTGTGGCCAAGACACCCTTAGCCGTCAGTTCTGATCAGTCTAGTGAGTCTGCTTGACTGGCAGTGAGAATTACCAATCCTCCACCCAACATCCATCTCACATCTACCTGTCACCTTAGGTAGCGCGGTGCAGGTATCCCATCAGATAGGCTAAGAACTTAAGGGCTTTAGGTACTTCAAACTATAACCTTAGGTTCTTCTGTCAAACACGGCGTTAGTCCATCAGCCCAGACTACGCCTGTACATTTGGTCCTTCGAGTAAAAAGTAAAGTTTTTTTTTTTTTTCTCCCTCTAACCCCTCCGTAGGTTTGACATAACAGACATACGAATCAGTTAAGAACGGGCTGGTGTACTCAACAAAGCATCAGTTTCGGAATTGACTGAAGGACTTTTACTTACGTACTCTGTCAGAAAGCCTCTCGTTGCGGTTCGGTCACTGGCCTCCCACAAGCGGGACTCACCAGCTGATTGAGAAGTCGCACCTTCAGGGACGTGTTATAGCGAGAGCGCAGGTACGATAAGTATTGACTTAAAACATTAGTAGTAGGGAAGTTAGGGTAGGGCTATTAGGGAAGAAGACAAAAGAAGCACTATGGACATACAAGAAATAAACACAGTAATCAGAAGCCAGGAGGAGGATTATAACGAGATCAGGAGGATAATTACAAACATTAAAAAGGACTCCGTGAGCCGAAGAACACAAAAATACATTGACGAAAAAAGACAAACACTAACTACTATTTTCCAACGGGTGCAAGAGAATCACTCGAAACTGGAGAAACAAGAGATGTTATCATCTCACAAATATATCACTACAAATTACTTTGGAAATATCCAGAAACAATACAACGAGGGCTAAGCCCACCTACAAAAATATGAAGAAAGACTTCAACTTGTTCAGGCGATATATGAACCTGAAGAACAAAACACAAACGAAGAAGAAGGGAGAGGGAATCCCAAGACGTTTATACAAATGTTCAGGATATCCCAGATGTCAAAAAGGCTAATTCAGGCGAAAGAATCAGTCACTGAAAACAAACCTATATGGCATTTACAAACTACAATAAACAATTTACAAAAACGATGGCAGGATATTGAAGAAACACACATTGAATTATTATTGGAGGAGGATACATCGGGACACCTTTACTTCAAAAATAAATATTTTGAAAACACCCAAATTGAGTTCGATACTACAATGGAGATGCTGGAAGAAAAAATCCATGACAGTTCCAGCGAGAAAATTACCTTAACACAGTCGTCAGGAAAACTACCCCGTATCTCTATTCCAACTTTTACTGGGAGTTATGACTCATGGTATACTCATCGATAAATTATTAGATTTACCCAAGCTAAATGTTGCGAATGCAGCGGGTTTAAGAAACATGCACGATACCATAAAAGAATGTTTGGAATCTTTAAAACATCAAGGGATTGACATTTCAACATGGGACCCTTTTGGCTAGACCTATTTTGGCCAGGAAATGGGACCAACAAACTGATTCAAAATACGAGGATCAGTTACAACACCCAAACAAATTGGAATCGTTTGAAGAAATGTTACAGTTTTTAGAAAAAAGATTTAAAAGTCCTACGATCAGCAAAAAATTACGTATAATCACCTGAGTAATAACTCGGTGAATCATACAATAAATAAATACCGGGGAACACTCGTACCAATAGCAGAATCATCAAAAAGTAAACATTGCTGGTACTGCAAAAGCACAGAACATAATATAAATAAATGCCCTAGTTTTAAAACCTTGAACGTAACACAACGATATAAGGAAGTCTCAGACAAAGGAATGTGCAAACGCTGCTTAAATCATGATAAAGAAATACAATGCACGAGCGAGTTTTATACAAAATGTGAAATATGTCAACATAAAGGTCATAACACACTATTACACCGAACATTCGATTCAATTAAAAGACAACCAGGGTCTTCTGAGTATACGAAAAAGTTCACTCCTAAACCAACTATGAGTGATAAAAAACAAAACACAACGTTATCGAACTTATCAGCTACCAATTTAGAGGCAAAAAATACGGTCTTATTAGCCACAGCGCTATTACAAACCACGTCGTATGATGGAACACCACAATTATTAAGAGTATTGTGTGACCAAGGTTCAGAAGCGTCATTTTGCACGGAAGAAGTAGCACAACTGCTGTCGTATCCAAGACAAAAGGTTCGAGCCGAAATAAAAGGCATTGGAGACAACGAACCTAAGACATCGAAATATACAATTAACATAAACCTACAACCAAGGTACTCTAGTGAGTACAGACTACCTGTAACGCTTATAGTACTACCGAAGCTTACAAACTCGTTACCAAGAAGTAACTTACAACAATTACAAGAGTTGGACAATGTTCTATTGGCAGAACCAACGTACAACAAAAAGGGACCTATAGACATAATTTTAGGTACCCAAGAATATAGTAAAATACTATTACAAGGTTTTAAACGACTACAAGGCGGTATAATCGCTCAAGAAACAGAATTGGGTTGGATTTTATCCGGGTTATATCCGCAAGACACAAACGGTGGCATAAAAGTATTAAGCATGATGACTCGCACCGACGACATACAACAATTAACAAAATTTTGGGAATTAGAAGAAATTCCACGACACTATGCACTCACCAAAGATGATGAGTTGTGTGAAAATTACTATACAAATACTACAATACGAAGTTTCGACGGCACTTATACGGTACGACTACCGTTTAAGGACGCGAAAATAAAATATGGCGAGTGAAGGAAAAAAGCCGTGGCTCGACTATTACAACTAGAACGTCAATTCGAGAAAAATGAAAATTTACGCCAACAATACAAGGAATTTATGTACGAGTACCTAAATATGGGTCATATGAGAAAAGTACCTAAACCAGAATATTACACAGGAGAGTATTATATTCCCCACCAAGCGGTAATAAAAGAAGACTCTCTTACAACAAAACTACGAGTGGTATTTGACGCTAGTAGTAAAACAAGTAGTAAAATAAGCCTTAATGAAAATTTACATAAAGGACCACGACTTCAACAAGACTTATCAAACATATTATTACGCTGGAGAACGCATAAGATTGCTTTCATGGCCGACATTATGAAAATGTACCGGTTCATAAAAATAAACCAAGAAGACTATAAATATCAAAGAATTTTATGGAGATTTTCTCCAAAAAAGGCCATTAGTGAATACGAACTAACAACGATCACTTATGGCACAACAAGCGCGCCTTATCTGGCCGTGAGAACATTACAACAACTAGCATTAGACGAACAAGACAATTACCCTATCGCCAGTAGAGTAACGTTACAGGATTTCTATGTTGACGATATTTTGTCAGGAGAATCCCAGGAAAGCTCCGTCAAGGAATTACAAGAACAATTAATAGCAATGTTAAACAAAGGTGGTTTCCAACTACGAAAATGGTCTTCAAATAGTTCGGAATTGTTGAACAATTTAACATGCGATAACGAAGAAAGTCGGATGCTGAAACTTCCCTTAGACGAAACAAGAAAGTCGTTGGGAATTATATGGTCTCCAGGCGAAGATAAATTCTGTTTTCAAATAACTATAACAGAAAACACAAAAAACACCAAACGGTTCATTATGTCAGAGGTGGCAAAAATATTTGATCCGTTGGGCTGGTTAGCCCCCATCATCATAACACTAAAATTACTAGTACAACAACTGTGGACGTCTGGGATGGAATGGGACCAACCAGTAAATGACATAATACGAAATAAATGGACAGAAATACAAAAACAGTTAAAAAACATAGAAAGTATACAAGTACCACGATGGTGTCACACGATAGACAGGACAAAGTTTGAGCTATATGGATTCTGCGACGCCTCAGAAAAAGCATACGGGGCTGTCGTCTATAGCAGAGTAATGGTGAATAACAGTTACTACATAACATTGCTCCAAGCTAAGTCAAAAGTTGCACCGAAAAAACAAAAAACAACATTACCGCGTCTTGAGCTATGCGCCGCAGTATTATTGGCTAATTTAATAGAAAAAATAAAAAATGCTCTAAACAGTGATAACAATACCGTGATTTCATGCTGGACGGATTCTATGATCACGTTGGGATGGATAAAAGGAGATCCTGGGCGATGGCATACGTTCGTGGCCAACAGAGTGTCAGAAATTAACAGCATAATACCTAACGCACAATGGAATCATGTCATATCGTCTGAAAACCCAGCGGACATTATATCAAGAGGATTGGAGCCAGAAAATTTAATAAACTGTTCCTTATGGTGGAACGGCCCACCATGGTTACAGACGAGTGAAATACCTATTACAACAACAGCACCACAGCCAAATGAAGAAGCCAAGTACTGTTTATCAACAACAATTAATACTACGAATGAAAAGTATGACATCTGGAGTCGATTTTCTAACTACAATAAAATGATAAGAACATTAGCGTATTGCTACAGATTTATCAGCAAGCGCAAAAAGCACGAACCATTATCCTGTACGGAACTAGAAGAAACAGAGAAACGAATTCTATGCATATTGCAACAAGAAGAATATTACGATGAAAAAGAAATTATTCGAAAGAAAAAATCACTGCAGAAAAACAGTAAATTATCCACACTAGATCCATTTATTGATAACGATGGATTATTACGAGTTGGAGGTCGAATAGAAAACGCTGACTTGCCATATAATCAAAAACATCCTATACTATTACCACGCCGACATCATATAACGTCATTAATAAAAAAACGCACACATGAAAACATTACATGGAGGAAATAAACTAACTACAGCTGTCCTACGACAAAAATACTGGATTATAGGTGGAAAATAAGTTGTCAAAGGTATACTAAAAAAGTGCGTCAAATGCGCGAGATACAGGTCCGAAACGAATGTACAGAAAATGGGGATACTTCCAAAAGCAAGAGTCACGCAATCATATCCATTTAGTCACACTGGAGTGGATTATGCGGGACCAATACAAACAAGAACAATGAAAGGAAGAGGTCACAAGTCCTACAAATCATATATTGCTGTATTTGTATGCTTAGCAACAAAAGCAATTCATCTAGAATTAGTGGGAGATTTGACAACTGAAACATTTATTGCGGCACTGCGGAGGTTCATGGCCAGACGAGGACACGTGTCACATATGTATAGTGACAATGGCACGAACTTCGTAGGCGCAGCTAAATTTTTGGAACAAGAATTATTGCAAATAACACAGTCACCTGGATTCCAAAATACGATGACCAGTATAGGTGCTCAGTGGCATTTTAATCCGCCAGCAACCCCCCATTTTGGTGGGATTTGGGAGAGCAGCGTAAAATCAGTAAAGTACCATTTACGTCGAGTAATTGGAGAATCGACATTAACGTACGTTGAAATGATAACATTTTTACATCAAATTGAAGCTTGCCTAAACTCAAGGCCGTTATGTGCACAAAGTGAAAACATCAATGATAATACAATACTAACGCCTAGTCACTTTTTAATTGGTCGGGAAGCAGTTGGAATCCCAGATCCGTTATCAAACATAAATACTGATTTAATAAATAGATGGAAACAAATTCAAAGAATGAAGAAAGATTTCTGAAAAGCCTGGTCATCTGATTATTTACATCAACTTCAACAAAGATACAAGTGGAAAGAAACTCAAGAAAATATTAAAATCGGAACCATAGTACTAATAAAAGATGAAAACATAAGTCCAAGTAAGTGGCCCTTGGCAAAAGTGGAAACCGTTCACCCAGGAAGCGACGGGGTGATAAGAGTAGTGACACTCAAAAAATCGACAGGTTTATGTCAAAAACGATCAATACATACATTAATTCCTTTACCTGTATATTAGGAAGAATTAATGACTAACACGAATACATTAAGAAAAAATACCGAAACGCCTGTGAATAGTAACATAGCAAATAACATAAATAAAAAGTTTAAGACACTTAAGTCAGGCGTGTTACTCTATACTACATTATTATTGTGTATCGGACAAGTAACAAGTACATCAATGTTTACTATGAAACATTTAAATCCAGGCCTATATGTAGAACAAATAGGTACTTCAACAATAAACAGAGAGAGTTTTAGAATAGAAACTAATTACGAAAGGAGTGATTTGGAACTGAATTTAAATAATACGATAAAAATAACTAATCAGTTTCAAAAGTTATGCACTGACGCGAACAGTATACAAAAGACACCCATTGTGCAGAATTTTATTATCATTTGAACGAAGAGAAAGCACGATTTGAGAAGATAAAGGATTACCTTACTGGGATAAAGATTTCTAGAAGGAGACGTGGATTATTAGGACAAATGTTAACATACGTGTTCGGAGTCAACGATGAAGTATACAGAAGTATTGACTCATTGAGTAGCAATCAACAAGAACTTATAAACGCCGCCAATCATCAAACAAACATAATGATATCTACAGTATCCGCTGTAAACCAAACCGAGGAGCGGATTAAGAAAAAGTTAGAAAATTTTGAAAAAAAGTTAAATGAAGCTATAGCATTCATGTACGATAACGACGTATGGTATAAGATGGTAGACGCTAACAATGTGAAAATACAAGTAATACAAACGTATCAATTAGCGAGCAATTAGGTACATAACAGAGATTATTCACTATTACATCGGGTTACTTGAGATATACCTAAATAACGCATCAATATACACGATTTTGAGTCCTAAATACGCTAATGATATAATACAAACAACCAATCAAAAGTTACCTGTAAACTTAAGGATAATTCAGGATCAATTAATACAGACTAACATGGAAATAAATGCAACACATATAAACGTATTTGCGTACTATCCTATTCATGACATAAGAAAATATACGCTAATACACATAACGGCGATTCCTCAAAAGTTGACCGGGAGTTCTTTTGAATGCTTGTCAATCCCAAGAGTATTCATAGGCTTCGACTATAACAATGAACGATACTTTGAGTTAAGTAAAGACGAGTTCAAAGATTGTTTACACAAAAAATCGGAGTTTGTTTGCTATCCCGTGGCTGTTAAGAACATGCAATTGAACAAGAATTGCATTGTTGACCAGCTATTCAGCAACAATAATAACACTAAATCACAATGCACATCAAGAAGATACAACATTCAATCTACAATTCTATGGAAACAACTTTACATGCAGAATACTTGGATGTTTATCACTACAAAAACACAATCAGCTTCGATAATATGTGATGGACAAAGACAAGAGATTAACCTAGAGGATATAGGAGTACTACACATTTCAGAAAGCTGTGTAGTAAAGACGTTGAACAACATTCTTGCAGCTAAACGAATAACAACAACAACTGTGCAAGCATCATATTTTAAAAGGAGTAATTTTACTCTAGACACACAAGTAGTCCAATCAGAGATACCAGACATACCGAAGGAGGAAGTATTAGATAGCTCCACCAGTATATTTGACCACTTAGCCGCTTCAGAAGCAAAGCTAAAAACAAGATTAGATAACACAATATGGAGGCGAATAGAGTCTCATTCCTATGTGGCTAGTACCGTGACATCTCTTTCTTTAATAGTATTAGCTTGTCTTTTAATTTATTTCAGACCATTCAAACAATGTCGAGATAGACTTACAAGAAGACAAAACAAGGAAACAACTACAACTCAAGCCACAGATACAGACAAACAGCGGACAGCTCCACCACAACCACGGCCACGGTATGGGAAACCTCGTCCCCAGACTACAGTCCACACACCACAAGCGACGGAAGGACACATTGGACCATATGAGGTTATCGAATTATACGACTTGCAGTCGTGTTCCGGAGAGACCCCAGAATGTTCAATGCACATTGAACATGCAACGCAGCAAATTCAAAAGTAGAGCATGTCAACATACAAGTAAAGCATGTCAACATACAAATGTGCAAAATTCGCACTGACATGATTAAAAGACGCTGCGTTACACTTCAAACTTACGACACACTAACACAAAATGGTATATGTGTGTATTAGCAATAAGTAGTATATAAGGTGTACATTTTGTAAAATAAATCAGATTTGAATTTATTCATCTCTCAGTTACATCCCTCTCACTGTGGCCAAGACACCCTTAGCCGTCAGTTCTGATCAGTCTAGTGAGTCTGCTTGACTGGCAGTGAGAGTTACCAATCCTCCACCCAAACCTCCATCTCACTGTGGCCAAGACACCCTTAGCCGTCAGTTCTGATCAGTCTAGTGAGTCTGCTTGACTGGCAGTGAGAATTACCAATCCTCCACCCAACATCCATCTCACATCTACCTGTCACCTTAGGTAGCGCGGTGCAGGTATCCCATCAGATAGGCTAAGAACTTAAGGGCTTTAGGTACTTCAAACTATAACCTTAGGTTCTTCTGTCAAACACGGCGTTAGTCCATAAGCCCAGACTACGCCTGATGGACTCCTAAACTACTTAACCGATTTTAATCAAATTTGCACACCGTATGCAGTTTGACCCAACTTAAAAGATAGGATAGGATCTTAATTTATAGTCGCAATATTATTTTATTGCAAATTATTTGTCTATTATTTGACATTCGCAATTATCTGTTAACTCCAAAAGATTTTAACAGATGGTGAAATCTGTTGACTGGATTGAGTAATTAATTAATAGATGGCGCTGCTATGTCAAACCTACAAACGTGTCATATACGATTTTAACTTGCTTTTTTACATAGATGCCATTTGTAAAAAAATATGACGACCTCCATAACAGATCTTCTCCTACAGTTCCACTTAAATAGTTTAATAAAATTTAATATAACAAAAACATTAGGCACAGCAACGCGTGGCCGGGCCTGCTAGTATATATATATATATATATATATATATATATATATATATATATATATATATATATATATATATATATAATATATGTAATGTGGTTGGACCGTTATCAACTGTCCTCTGGCTACACCCGGGCCGGTCCGTCCTGGACAGTACCACACTCTCGCAGAAAATCGACGCTTGAATCGTAACAATTTGTTATTGTACTTCGTTCAGTGAGCGAGAAAGCCGAAACACTAACTTTCTGAGGGTGTTTGCGTGAAGTGGGTGTAGTAGGTTTTGGTGATGCCTTTAGTATTACGGAAGTTCTTGCATGCATTCACACTCCCTTAATTCTCTTAACGGTAGGCAGCGACCTAGCAAAAGTCTATAAACGGCAGAATCACTTACTATGCTGTGCTGTTTGTACGATATGTATTAATTATATATCTATACCAATAAATAAAATTGGAGTGTCTGTTTGTAATGTCAAAATTTTCATGCTCACATGGTTATTTGCACTATACATATGCCTAAAAATCACTTTAAATTTTTTTGTCTGTCTGTCTGTCTGTTTGTTCCGGGTAATCTTTAAAAAGACTCTACCGATTTAAAAAATTCTTTCACCAATGAAAAGCTATCAGGGAGTAAACTAGGCTATATTTTATCCCGGTATTCCCACGGGAACGGGCACTACGGGGATAAGGCGACAGAAACCGAAGCTCAGCGAGGGCGGGTTGCTAGTATATACAGGGTATTTTTTCAAAGAGTGCACAAATTTTTATTATATTCTAGATATAAATAAAATGATATATAAAATGTAAAATGTTTAAAATCACTAGTAATTAATTAATTATTTTGATTTGAAAATATCTAAGAATGTTCGTGACTTTTAACCACCCTATTTCCGGCCATTGAGAACGAAAAGTAGCGTAAACGCACACTAATACAGCATATTACTAACAAAAATTGTGTTATAGGCATTGATGTAACAAAAAACCCAAGATTCATAAACAGCGTCTCAAAAACGTCCCCATAAAAAGAGCGCCACAACAAGAATTTAGCATTCTTTTCAAGTGATTTGACCAATGAGAAGCGAGCTACGGTCGTAAAAATTTTATGGCTTATCGTACGTATTATTGTGAATACAACTATAAATTATGCTCATAAGGTTGAATTTTCATTAATGTACAATAATTATTTAGACTAGAAATACCTAAATACAATTTGGGACAGTTTTAAAAGAATTTTTGTATGAGATTGTGTATCTAGTTAATTTGTTACATCAATGGTTATAGGTAATAAGTTTACGATTTCAAGTGAATGGTTGAAACGTTTTCTCTAATTGGTGTTTATTTTCTATTTCACTTACACCCATACATATTGCTTAGTCTATCCTCTCTAACATAATCTTAATCAACCAACACTTTCCCCCATGCACGTTTTCGCATCTATTCATCTTTTTCGCACTACTCATAACATCCCATACTTCGCTGATTCTGTTCGCTCTCTTTCTAACACCCTAGTGCACTCAATCATTCCTCTCACTCTTTTACTTATTATGTTGCAGAAATACAAATATTTAATATTACATAACTTAATTAACATCCTTACACAATTTTTCTCTATCCAAACATCAAACGGGCTTAAGGATCGTCGTAATAAACAGATACAATAAAATACTAGTTTATTAAAGTCACATAATAATGTTCGTATTTATTAAAGCGTATTTAAAAAGTGGAATCAACAACAATTAAACTTACCTATTCATTCGGGTCCGTGAAAAAACTCTATCACTGATATTTTAATAATTGTTCAAAATGTAGGCCGTTCCTCTCAATACAAAGCTGGGTACGTTTGATTAAATTGTTTTTTAAATTTATTTGTGTCCGAGTACTTTTCACTTCACTAAATGCTCACTGCATTTAGTGAAGTGAAAATTTTTATTTTAATTTTATTACGAAGGTCTTCATAACTTCGCGCTTCTTCTACGTACACCCGTCTCTTAATCTCTCCCCACAAATAAAAGTCTAACAGGGTAAGATCTGGTGACCTTGGAGGCCACGGTATCGGAGCGCCGCGTCCTATCCATCTATCACCATATTCACTATTTAAATAATTACGCACAGCACTTGAATAATGTGGCGGTGCGCCGTCATGTTGATAGTGTAGGTTGCTTAACAGTCCCAGGGGCACGTTATCTAATAAATCAGGAATTACACTTTGCAACATATCCAAATAGTTACCGCCAGTCAATCGGTCGTCAATAAAAAACGGACCCACGATAACGTTATTAATGATCCCAGCCCAAACATTAACACTAAATCGCACTTGATGGTAACTGTCTTTAATTACGTGAGGATTGCTCACTGCCCAATAATGTTCGTTACGACTATTATAAAGTCCTATTCGTGTAAATAAGGCTTCGTCAGTCCAGAGAATGTTAGCGGAGTCGATGTTTGCCAATAACCACCGACTAAATTGAATCCGCTATGATCCATCATTTTCATGCAGTACTTGAACGCGTTGATAATGATACGGGTGGTATCCTAAGGAATTTAGCAGCTTCCACACGTAATAACGGCTTACGCCGAATTATCGAGCTGCGTCATTAGTACTAGCACAAGGGTCCCGTTCAAAAAACTCGATTACAGCATTCTCGACTGCCGGGATAATCGCAGCTGTACCTCCTCGAGATGTTGCCTGCCCCGGTGTAGTGAACTGCCCAAAATCCAATAACCTTTGGTTGGCTGCTAAAATCGTCCTCAAATTAGGTACTCTCGAGTTAATACCTTGTCAAAATCGTCCTCAAATTAAGTACTCTCGAGTTAATACCTTGTCGCTGTAAACGCGGTAAAGAGTCACTCTCGTAAAGTCTTTGAGCTCCACGTAGACTTTCAGCACTTAATATGTAGCACCGTACCATCTCATAATACTCGCGGTTTGAATATGTTATTTGATCTTGTGCTGCCATTGTAAAAGATAAGTAGTAAAAGATATGCAATACGCACTCGTAATTAAGTCACGGTCAAACGTCAACTGAAACTGACTAACCTGCCGACAAACGGCGTAGCGCGTGCGACGTGTGTTCGGGAGTGAGGGCGTGGGCAGTTGCAAAGCACAGGCGAGGGAATGTACCTATAGGTAATCATACGATATGACGTAACGATTTATTACGATGTCTTAGATTTATCTTTGTGTGCGTTCGTGGCGTAATTATAAAATTTATGAATGGCTACGCAATATCAACAAGTTTAATTTTTTTGGGAATGCATAAAATGTAAAATGGATATTTTTTTGAAAAAAAAAGCATATGTTTTTATTTCAATAATCAATTATACTATCGATTCTGAACCTCCTGTGCAAATTTGTGCACCCTTTGAAAAAATACCCTGTATATATAATCTGAATCTTGGAAACGGCTCTAACTATTTTAATGAAATTTAGCATAAACAGCGTGAGATCGAATCTCGATGTTAATACAATTTACGAAAATACCGAGCAAAGGTCGGTGAACCAGATATTCCATCTTTGAATGAGTAATCTTGTAATCGCGATAGTATACCTTCCCCTCTTGCCCTTGGGTGTCCTAAACTGCAACTAAATGAGTATATATGCATATCATATATTCTTGTGTGTATATATATATATATATATATATTCAGGATCTCGGCAACGGCAACAACGATTTTGATGAAACTTGGCATACTAGACTACTACTAGACTACTACTACTACTACTAGGTTTTGAGGCCAAAAAATCGATCTAGCTAGGTTTTATTTATATAAAATGTTGTTTTGTCGGTGTTTTTAGCAAAACCATACAGTAACATTAAATTTTAAAAGATTATGAATTCAAATTTCGGCGTCAACGTCATGAGTTACGATAGCTCAGTTGGGAAGTTGTCCAGTTTTATTTTAGTTTTGTTTTGGCATTCAAACAGCGTCGGATCGAATCTCGGTGTTATTATTATTCTCTTTTTGTAATTTTTTTCATTATTTAATTTTTATTTTTTATTAATATATATTTAAATAAATTCGAAAAAATACAACAAAAATATTCCGAGTGAAGCTTGGTCAACCAGATATTAACATCTATGCAAGAGAACGAGGACGCAAAATAAAACCCTATATAAATACGTCTAATCATCGAGGTATATTTGGTGAACTTCACTTCTATTGCGCAGTGTGCTCGAGCCTAGTATAAGTTAAATGATCATAATGAAAAAATAAAATGATTAAGTGGGATAATTTTATAATAGTTCATCATCATCATCGCAGCTCACATACGTCCCACTGTTGGGCTCGGGCCTCCTCTGCAATGAGAGGGAATTTGACCTACTAGACAATGCTGGTCAAAAATATTGGGAGTTTTTTTTTTATGGGTGGGCTATGGTAAGCGCACGCGCGGTCCAGTCCGTCCGGGGTGATGAAAGGACGGCGAGCGGGCCCATAACCCACCCGTACCCGACGTGGGTACGGGTGGGTTGCGGTCTGCGCGCTCCTCGCACCACTTCGTCCGGGGGACAGAGGGGCGTAAGCACGCACACCCGCAACCCACCCGCACACCACGTCGCCTTCGTTGTTAGGCCGACCACCGGAGCAGATGTGACTTGTCATCAGTGGTCGGCCCGACGGAATATCCTTTCGGGTTCCTCTCGACGTCCTGGGACGTCGGTCGCCGTCGCGCGGTTAGCCACACTGCGGGTGACAGACAATTCCCCGGTCCGATCACCCGCGGCCTCAGCTAGGGAAACATGTTGGTATAGGATTTCATCTCGAGTTTTTCTTGTCTTGCATAAATGTTGTCCCGTTGTCCCGTAGTCATTTACGACATCCACGGACAAAATAGGGAGTGGTGAATTGTATTCTTACTCCATCACCACACGGAATTTTATAATAGTCAGCCTTCTACAATTACGCAAATATCTTCTACATAAATACGTTTCGGGCTACCCATTGAATCCAATATTCCTTTTTAAATTTGAATTTATTCGACATTTGTCCGAGACGCACGAACTCTCTGACATAGAATATCCTTTTAAATTTCTAAAAAGCTATTTCTATCAACATTGTATTCCAGACAAAGGATAAAAAATATCGAATTTCATACAGCTTCTATGACAAAGATCTGAAATCAAAGACTTGAAATATTATGCAACATATTTTAAATTAGAATAATTTATTATTAAGAATATAAACATTTTCTTAATTAAATTTAACGTTTCACATATTCTACTGTAAACTGATCTAGATATTAGTTATTATAAAATTAATTTTATCAAAATAATATAATTACTCTTCGTTAATGTAAATAAATAATTAAAAAAGTAATTATCATCATTTTAGCTCATATACATCCCGTTGTGGGTCAATTTGCCTCCTCCACAATAGGAGGCAATTTGACCGACTATACCATGCTGTCATAACGCTATGGAGTTTTATTTCGAGGTCGCGTCTTTTACGACGTCCACGGGCAGGATAGGTAGTGGTTTGTATTCATACTCCGTCAACACACAGATATATATATACATACATATATATATATATATATATATATATATATAAACACACACACACACACACTTGCCATGATAATTTGAAGTCCCTAAAACAATCCATTCGATCGGCACTGAAGAATTTTCCCATGGAAAGAGTGCGTGCTTGTATTGACAACTGGCCTCAACGTTTAAAGGACTGTATTGCAGCCAATGGAGACCACTTCGAATAAGCTTTTTATATATTTTTTTTATATTTATGTATTAAACTAACACACTGTAATGTTTTTGCAATAGAAAAAAAAAAATTTCTTTGTACAATATTTATGGCAAGACTAGGTATATATGAACAGATGGTAATTACTTAAGAAATATTTTCCTTAGTCTTCATAAGCCTGTCAATATAAGACATAAAACACAATGCCCGAATCACACTGCTAAGCAGACGGGTTTGCTATCGCAGTCAATAAGTGACGAATTATTCTAAACCACTACAGGAACAAGTTACGAGGAATTGCTAGGTATTAGTTAAATACACTCGATTCAACAATTTACTAATAAGATAACACACCAGCCAAACTGTTAAGAGCGTTATCGGTAATCGACACTTCTCGCATTTTAGGTATTTTGCTACGGTCCGATATCGACGCACACTAATGCACTACACACACGCGAATTCATAGAATGACCAGTCTTGAGCCTTGGCGCTTATAATCAATCTCTAATATATTCTTCGGAGAAGGAGATTTTCAAAAATTAACATGTAAATTTTAAAATTTTTAATTAAAAACCATATCTCATAACAGTAAAACGGTTAAAATTGTATTTTTAATATGCAAAGTACAGGAAATAGTAAAATATAGGCACAGAGTATAACTTACAAGGAGACCCTCAGACGTGTGGGTCGGGGATTTCCATGATTTTTGGTGGGGTGGTAGAGGGGGCACGAGGGTATCACAACTACCAAATATTAGGGTCAACTGGGCCCTCGTTAAAAAGATTTTAAGGGTCAAAGTTGGATGGGTAATTTATGTACTAGAAAAAATCAAAGTCGAATCGCCAACAAGCGGTAATCTCGTGGTAACGTGCTCGCCGGTGGGAACTCTGGTCTCGGGTTCTCGGGTTCGAGACTCGACAACTTATTTTTTTTAAATTATCACATTTATGTGTAATAATTTTAAAAAAATAAAAAAACCCCAATCGACGTCCCTATCCCGGGACGTCGGTCGCCGTCACACGGTCAGGCTCTCTGCGGGTGACACACTAAAGTCCCCGGTTCGGTCACCCGCGGACTCGCCTAGGGTGGCGTGAGGCGCGGATACTCGTATCTGCGCCGCCCGAGTCGCCGGTGGCGGAACGTGTGACCAAAGATTGATCACACACGAGCCGGCGTCTCCTTTCGTGAGATGACAGCATCACAGAAGGCGGTGACCGCGTTCCAGTTCCTGACGCTGCTGAGCATCTCCCTAGTGATGGTTGGCAGGGTCTGGTCGGCACCGGTGATTGCAACGAGTTCACGGCGCTGCTCTGCCCACGAGGCACACACCTCGAGCCTGTGCTGCGCCGTGCTCACGTCGCAATCGCAGTGGTAGCAGGATGGTGGTGTGCTCTCCCTCCTAACGAGCTTGCGCAGGTACTTGGCTATCGTGACCCATCAATACCTGCACCAGTTGGAAGGAATGTACCCCGTGCTGCCGACCCAACCACCCCATCAGTACCAGCTGAAAGGACTCGACGGTACTGATACCGTATTGAGGCTTCTCCAGTCCGATTGCCCAACGAGCAATGGCGTCTCGACGGGCGTCGACCCGCCAGGCGGCAATCACCTTGATTGAGGCTATATGTGGCTCGCGTCTCTGATACTCGCAGGTAAAGCTCGGCGAGTACCTCCGCCTGCAGGTCCCACCGGAGAGTTCCGGCCAAGAGGCACGCTACCTCCGTGGCTGCCGTGCAGTAGTCGAGTATGACCCTAGTCCCCATGGCCATGGATGTCTAACAAGTCCAGTCAGAGATTTAAATCTACCCACTACAGAAATTAGTTATTAAATTTTGATCCACATTTTACTACACATTTATTGCTAGTACAAGAAGAAAATGATTCTCTATGAAAAAATTATATTGTGTATGGTTAGTGTTATTAAACATTAAATTTGAGTTAGCTGATAATCTTCAGAAGATGAGGCTGCATAAATGTTCCGTTCGGATTTTTGATGTGAAATATCTATAGGCGGGGTGAACCTGATCGTCGCGTGGCATTAAAAGCGGCGTTAACGCCACGCTTTGCGGTAACGACTTCAAAATAATTTTGATGTTTCACATCTGCCAGCCGTCCTGAGTGACGGCTCACTTCTCTTTTCGTTTACACTTTTGAAACTATAAGTACCTTACAGTTGTCGTGTGTACTCTTTTTCCTTGCCTTGTAACCGATTTTGTTTCCAAGATACAATCTGCTTTTTCGACCCATCACCTAAAACGTAAAAATATTCTATATTATTCTTTATAGAGATTGCATGAAAGTAATTAAAAGAATTATGTAGTAATAAATACTTACGAATCAAAACCGATCAGTCGCAGTATACGCTCAAGTTCGTATTGTCGTCTTTTACGCTGTGAGCGGAGAGCTCGAGCGACGTGACCCTGCTCCGTTGAGCGCCAAGGCGCGACTGGCTTATGAACTTTTTTTTTTTTTTTTGTATGTGTACAGCTGTTGGCCGCAGATGGCCTTGACAGCTTGACGCGGACTATGGGTGAGCGCTGAGGGCTCTCAACCCGGACTGGCTTATGAACAATTATGCCGTTCAATTTATAGTAATATTTAAAATTTAATTACGAGGGTGACTATTCGTATTTCAATTTGGTTTTTTTTTTTACTGCTTCTACAATAGTCGAACAAATAGTGGATATTTTTTTAAATATTCCAAGGTTAGTATTATTCACAAAATTAAATGTTTTACAGGAGCCATTTTCGTCAAATTAATCTTAAGGAAATATTTTTTTTTTTAGTTTTAAAAGGAAGAAATCTTGAATTTCATTTTATACATACCCAAGAACAGTAATTTTCCTAACATGTACAATTTTTTTCGAGCTGCCACGACTTATCGTTTATTCGTACCTGAACTTCAAAACTCAGCGTTTTCGTAAAATCTTACCCTTGCCTTTTAATAAAATAGTTACAATATTGAGTTATAATTCTGTACAAGCACAATATAAAGATGTGTTTAATGTAGTGGTTATATAAATTTTTAGTAAGCTATTATGATGAACGAGTAACCAGTCCTCAAAAAACCACATTTTTGGGTTTACGGCCGCTTATTACCGATAACGCTCTTAAGCCTTAGCATTCGTATAGAATATATTGTACGTTAAGTAAAGACCGCAAAATATACATGTTATGTTTATCAAGATTAACATAACATATTGTGATGTAAACAATGGAAGGGCTACAATTGTTGACTTAGGACCTGTGCAGAGTTACCAAATATCAAAAAAAAAAATTCTCTTTGTTTCACTCTTGTACATCATATATAATAAATAAATAAATAATAAATAATTATATATATATATATATATATGTATATATTGTTATAAAGTAAGAATATCATTAACCATTTTTGATATGAAGGGTGAACCTGATCGTAGGCGTAGCGTTTTTTTTTTTTTGTGTGTATTTTTAGCTGTTGGTCGCAGATGACCTTGACAGCTTAACGCGGGCAATGGGCGAGCGGAAGGCTCTCAACCCGGTAGGCGTAGCGTTAACGCCACGTTTGGATATGTGATTTGTGTAACGAAACCATAACTTGTTTTAAAAGGTTGTACAACGCCATCTAGTGAGCTCAAAATAAATTATTAACCTAAACACATACCTATAGTGTATACTATGAAAATAAATTTTTACTGAATAAAAATCATCATTTTCTACAAAAAAATCTTAATTTTTTATGAATACTTTATGCTATATTAGTTGATATCGTAATCTGTTTATTTTTTGTATAAATACTCGTACTTCTACAAAATAATTCCGATGTTTCACATTTGCCAAGGGTCTTGAGTGACGGCTCCCTTCTTTTTTAAATTATCTCTTGCCCGACGTTGCAAATTGCGAGTTAAATCGATACTAGAAAACGAAAAATTGATCATCATCATCATCATAATTTCAGCTCATTGTTAGGCTCGAGCCTCCTCCACAATAGGAGGGCAATTGACTTATTATTTCACGCTAGTCAGACGAGTTGGTACAAGGTTTCATTTGAAGTATTTCTTCTCATTCTTAGATATTATATGCATATTTAAGACCTTACGACACTCACAGGTTAGAGTGGAGTGGCGAATTGTATTCTTACTCTACCATTACACGGCAAACTTGTATAAAACCTTATTTCAACGCGTCTGACTACCTTTTTTTTTGGTAGGCTATGGTCTGGACACGCCGTCCATCCGCCCGGGACGACGGATGAAAGGCATGAGACCCCATAACCTACCTTTAACCTAACCTAACGTCATTGGGCTGACAACTGGTACCGATTCTTTAACTTCCGTGGACGTCCAATTTCCCTCCCGTATTAAATAATTTTGAATCTTTGTGAAATTTTGCTGATTGTAATTTGTGTTGATTCATTGTATCTTTATGACAACCACTACGATGATCTTTTTTCTTCTCCTTAAATGTAATGGTATCTTAATTTAAAAAAAAAAACAAGACAAGGTATGTCGTTGTGGCAATATCTCATTTCTGATTTCCACCGCGGTCAAGGAAACGGCACCAATGATCAGCCCAACGGCGAATAGAAGAGAAAATGGTTGGTTAAGGGACCGCACGCCTCCCTTCCATCGCTCTGGCAAGATTGGATGCGGTCTGTCCAGACCATTTTTCATTCATCATTCATTTATTTACATATAATTATGCAAGCGAGAATCTAATAAAATAAAATCATGTATTATGTACAAGTCCCGGACCAACTCCATCTGGTACCATTTGGGTCAACGATTACATTCCCAAGGAGGGTTGACGTCAGGCAGGCGGCCGGTCATAACAGTCATTGCCGAAACTTTTTGCAATATGTCAAAACAGATGACATATTGCGTCGACCCCAAGTAATTGGGATAAGAGCAAGATGATGATGATGATGTACAAGGCCCTTAAGGTCACTTACACGTTGTCAAATTTACAAAACGTTTGAAATAAATCTATTATTATAACACCGAATCGGAACGCGCCATGAGCTGAGAAGATCTGGCAAGAAACTGAGGGGGCATTTTAAAAATATTGTTTTGCTTAAAATTGTATGTATATAACATATGGCACTAATGACTAGGTCGGATACCGATGGTCCAATTTGATGCTAGAGAGAGGTACGTACCCTGCGGCCTAGGGACTCCCGGGCCGCCTCCCTCCCGTTGCCCCAGATGGATCGAACTCTGTGTAACGCACCATGACCTACCGCCAAAATAAGTATACAACATATAATAAAAGAGCATATATGTCACTGATTGAAAGAAGAAATTTATTAGGAAGAAATGTATTCATCAATTTTTGTGGTTCCAAAGGCAATGGTAATTTTAAAGTTCTCCAAAAAAAGCAATGTATTTTGATCGTTCCACTTGAACACCATTTACCGCGTGCAACCAGTGCAACGCATCGCAGAAAAAATATAAACACGTGACGTCTTTCGGCTACAGAACTCGAAACATAATGGCCGAAGCCGAACCCGAATGAACGTTCTCTCAGTGTTCAGACAGATCATTTCTCGTTCATTCGGAGTGCGAGTGAAAGATGCCGAATGCCAATATCCAACACTGTTGGATCGGTTCACTAATGATTCATTCGGCACTAATGTTTCATTATGTGTTCAGATGCTTCACTTCGAGTGAAAGATGCAAAATGAAAGACAAAAGTGAACAAAAAATGAACCGTCTGATATCAGCTTTAAGTACTTCATAGATCAGTCGCTAAAGCTCTTTTTCTCGCTAACTTTTAAAAACATAAAAAAGTTGTGGATCATAATTTTTAAGCCAATACCATCTATAATGTTTAAGAAATTGCCGTACGGTGGCGTAGTAAAAATACAATTCACCACTCTATATTTATTCCATTGATGTGATAAAAGACGACTAAGGGATATAATACGCATATAACATATAGGCAAGAGAGTGAAAACTTGAAATAAAAGTACCAACCTGTCTGACCAGCATGGTATATTAAGACTATTTTCCCTCCTATTGTGAAGAAGGCTTAAGCCCTGTACTGGGAGGTCTATGAGCTGAAATACTGACGAGATATTTCTTCTCAAAAATATCTTATATTTATCTATAAATATCTGTTTGACCGAGCTTCGCTCGGAATATTATTGTTGTATTTTTGTCGAATTTATTTAGATATATATTAATAAAAAATAAAAAATAAATAATGAAAAATATATAAAAAGTTACAAAAAGAGAATAATAATAACACCGAGATTCGAACCGACGCTGTTTGAATGCCAAAAAAACCAAAATTAGAACCGGTCAACTTCCCAACAGAGCTATCGTAACTCATGACGTTGACGGCGAAATTTGAATTCATATTCTTTTAAAATTTAATGTCATTGTATTATTTTGCTAAAAACACGGATAATACAACATTTTCTGTAAATAAAACTTAGCTAGATCGATTTTTTGGACCCGAAACCTCTAGTATGCCAAGTATCAACAAAAACGTTGGAACCGTTTCCGAGATCCTGAATATATATATATAGGTATATACAAGAATTGCTCGTTTAAAGATATAAGATAAGATACTTCTATTCATAAACCCAAATACAAGCATATCGGAATAGTAATCAACGCCTTATCAAATACCTACACCCAAGCTAAGATGCAAAGATAGAATGTCGTATAACTAAACCAATTACTAACCAACCAGATTGAGTTGGTAACAGCGTTTTCCCATTCCTCTATCGCACTTGCACCTAATTAAATTCCCTGGCACTCCAACACAATATAACTTTTCCAAACAAGATAGCTGAGTCAAGCTTGTTATCCCACAATGGTACTATGAATAAATAACTATTTATTAATGTTGAGTTGGCTTGATACATATTCGTTAATTCGTCGATATTTGAGGAAAATAAATAGTGCCTCGTTAGTCAATTGGTATGTTATTGTCGATTTTCAAGTCCTAAAATCCTTGTGAATCTTGGGAATCCTTGTGATTAATTTTGGCTGGTTTCTGAATGTTTGTTATAGCGGATAACTTTTTCTGCAACTACAGCAGTTCATAAATATATCCATAAATTTATAAATTTATTTTCATTGTAATTCATTATAATGAACTAGCTAACCCGACAGACGTTGTTCTGTTCAAATAAAATATTTTTTTCTTCTCCTTTAAAGCGACAGCAGCGCCACCTACCGGGTCCAATTTTGAATCTAAACCATTCTCTAATCCCCTTAAACACAATACAAAAAATTCATCAACATCGTTCCATCCGTTTAGGAGGACGGTGACACACACACGTACACAATATATATATATATATATATATATATATATATATATATGAGTAATTATTGTATATATATATGATATATATATATATATATATACAATAATTACTCATTTAAAGGTATATAATAAAAAAAAATAAGTATTTAATAACTATTCGAAATTTGAAAATAAGCATTTTATTATACCTATTCGTACTTTTTCATAGACTACTATTTTGTATTCTTACTGCGTCACCACAGGTGAAAATTTAAATATTAAAAGTTTATTTAATATTCAAATTTAAACTTTATTCCATAATAACAGTAAACATATGCGCTAAGTAATCTTAATATATATAAATTACGTGTCACGTTGTTTGTCTGCGATGGACTCCTAAACTACTTAACCGATTTTAATCAAATTTGCACACCGTGTGCAGATTGATCCAACTTGAAAGATAGGATAGCTTACATCTTAATTTATAGTCGCAATATTATTTTATTGCAAATCATTTGTCTATTATTTGACATTCACGATTATCTGTTAACTCCAAACGATTTTAACAGATGGCGATATCTGTTGACTGGATTGAATAATTAATTAATAGATGGCGCTGCTATATCAAACCTACAAACGTGTCATATACGAATTTAACTTGCTTTTTTACATAGATGCCATTTGTAAAAAAAAATATGACGACCTCCATGACAGATGTTCTCCTACAGTTCCACTTAAATAGTTTAATAAAATGTAATATAACAAAAAGATTAGTCACAGCAACGCGTGGCCGGGTCTGCTAGTTAGTATATAATTTTAGAAAGACAGCAACTATATAATTCCAAAATATGTAATCAATGAAAGATATAACCTACTAATATTAAAAACGCGAATGTATGTGAGGATGTTTGTTGCTCTTTCACGCAAAAACTACTGAATGAATTTTGATGAAATAATCACAATAATATAGCTTACATATCAGAATAACACATAGACTAACACATAATTAAAGGTAACTATGAGGGTAGGGCGCTGCTAGGGTAAAACCACAGGGCGCTGCTAGTAAATTATATATAACGAGCAACCCGCCCTCGCTTCGCTTCGGTTTCAGTCTTTCCTGCGTAGGTCCCGTTCCCGTGGGCATACCGGGATAAAATATAACCTAGTTTACTCCCTGATGTTATAGCTTTCCATTGGTGAAAGAATTTTTGAAATCGGTCCTGCCGTTTTAAAGATTACCCCAGAACAAACAGACAGACAGAAAGACAAAAAAAAAATATAAAGTGTATTTTAGGCAAATGTATAGTGCCTGGGACGCGGTCGCCGCCTTCTGTGAGGCCGTAATCTCACGGAAGGAGGCGGCGGATCGTGTGCGAGTAGAGCTCCTATTCGGCGACACGTTCCGCCGCCGGCGACTCGGGCGGCGCAGGCGCGAGTATCTGCGCCTAATGCCGCCCTAATGCGCCGAGGCCGCGGGTGATCGGACCGGGGAATTGTCCGTCACCCGCAGAGAGGCTGACCGCGCGACGGCGACCGAAGTCCCAGTACGTCGAGAGGTGAGAGGTTACCCGAAAGGGTATTCCGTCGGGCCGACCACTGATGACAAGTCACATCTGCTCCGGTGGTCGGCCCAACAACGAGGTGACGTGGGTACGGGTGGGCTATGGGCCCACGCGCCGTCCTTTCATCGCCCCGGACGGACAGGACCGTGCGTGCGCTTACCATAGCCCACCCATAAAAAAAAAAAAAGGCATATGTATAGTGCAAATAAAGGTGAGCATGAAAAAAGCCTATTATTTTGACATTACATTACTTTTATTACTACATGCCATTACTTTTAAAAGTAATTCGATGATTTATGTTAATAAAAACGAAATTTGATTTCATAATTTGTATAGTGGTGTGCGTGTGTATGTGTGTAATCGTCTGCGCGCATGTAGTATTTTTAGATTCATGTTTCGATCGTTTGAAGTATCGACACTATCCTTCTATACGTTATTATTCTAAGATTTAACCTTTATGTATACTTCAAATTATAAATATAATTATAATATATAAATACTTTTATAAATTAGACTAAACTCTACCACAGATTAGTTATCACACACAAAGGCCGTCAACATTTTCCTTGTCTGAACTAGAGGTGGCCTCGGATGACTATTATAAGTGAATTGACCGGGGATTAGTCCGTCACCCGCCGAGAGGCCGAGCGCGTGAGGAAAGACCGACGTCCTCCCCAAGGGGGGGAGGTCGGTCGATGGGAGGGTACCCCAATAGGGGGTATTCCGTCGGGCCGACCACTGATGTCAAACAACACTGCTCCGGCGGTCGGCCCAACGACGAAGGCGACGTGGTTTTCGGGTGGGTTGCGGGAGTTGCGTGCTTAAGGCCCTCTGTCGCCCCGGACGGAGTGGTGCGGAGGCGCGCCGACCGCAACCCATCCACAAAAAAAAAAAGATGACTATTATAATCCTATGCGGCCTAGTAGTATCTAGTAGTTATCGCTGAGGGCTCTTAATCCAAAATTTTTCAGCAACAGGACCCAAGAATACCAGCTCTGAAATACGAAAACCAGCCTTGACGGCTACACATTCGCTGTCGCAGTTTGTAACCGTTTTTAGGGTTCCCTACCCAAAGGGTAAAAACGGGACCCTATTACTAAGACTTCGCTGTCTGTCCATCCGTTTGTCTGTCACCAGTCTGTATCTCAAGAACTGCGATAGCTAGACGGTTGAAACTTTACAAATTAAGTATTTCTATTGTTGCTATAACAACAAATACTAAAAACAAATATTTAAAGGGCTTCCTATACAACAAACTTGATTTTTATAGATAACTAGCAACCCGCCCTCGCTTCGCTTCAGTTTTAGTCGTTTTACCCGCGTAGTGCCCGTTCCCGTGGGAATACCGGGATAAAATATAGCCTAGTTTACGCCCTGATTTAATAGCTTTCCATTAGTGAAAGAATTTTTGAAATCGGTCCAGCCGTTTTGAAGATTACCCGGAACAAACAGACAGACAGACAGACAAAAAATTTTTAATCGCTATTTTAGGCATAGGTGTCGTGCAAATAACCGTGTGAGCATGAAAAAAGCCTATTATTTTGACATTACAAACAGACACTCCAATTTTAATTATTGGTATAGATAATGTTGCTAGAGCATATTCTAGAAATTGCCACCTTTATATGAGTGATATTAAAGAGTGACAAAAAATGAAAATTATTTCTAAGTAATTGCGGTGAGTAAACGTTCATAATTATCATCGCATCCCACATACGTCCCACTGTTGGGCTCGGGCTTCCTCCATAATGGGAGGGAATTTGACCTACTATACCACGCTGGTCAGACATGTTGATATAGGGTTTCATTTCGAGTTTTCCTTCCCTTGCACAGATGTTATGTGCATATTATATCCCATAGTCGTCTTATACGACATCCACGGGCAAGATAGGGAGTGGTGAATTGTATTCTTACTCCGTCATCATACGGAAAACGTCATTTTAACTAATATTGTTAAAAGTAAGTTGCCGTGTGGTGACGGAGTAAGAATACAATGTACCAGCCCCTATCTTGCCCGTAGGTGTCTTTTTTTTTTTTTTGTTCTGACAAGGAGTTTTAGCCTCAGATGACTGTTACACCCTTACGCGGACTAGTGGTGAGCGCTGAGGGCTCTCAACCCAAAAAATTTAAGCAACGGGGCCCAAGGGCACCCCCTGTGGGGTACGAACCTCGGCTTGGGGCGTTGCTGAGGGCAATGTGGGAGGTCCCACTTTAGATTTACTTATTTTTACGCGGCACGGTTTCGCACCTCGACAGCGAGGACGGAACCGTGTTCTTTTCTTTGTTGCGGATATAGGTGTCTTAAAAAACGACTAAAGGATATAGAATGTGTCAGTCAGCGAAGAATGCGTCAACCAGTCGCGCGATTTAGTCGTAAGCAATTAATCGTGCAATCAACCTCGATACGCGGGATTCTACCTTTAACTGGCATTTATAAGCCTCACGAAAATATTAAGGATGGTGATATTTTGTACTCTTAACCCGTCGCCATACGGGGAATGCAAAAATTCGTTTACAAAAATACTTTTACAAAACATATTTTTATTTTTCCGTGTGGTGACGGAGTAAGAATACAATTCACCACTTCCTGTCTCGCCCGTGGATGTCGTAAAAGACGACTAAGGGATATAATATGCACGTAACATCTGTGCAAGAGTATGAAAACTCGAAGTGAAACTCCATACGAACATGTCTGACCAGCATGGTATAGTGGGTCAAATTCCCTCTCAATGTGGAGGAGGCTCGAGCCCAGCAGTGGTGATGATGATTATAAAACATACCATTAGAATTTAGGACGTCTTTTTAACGTTCATAGTCACCGAAAATAACAGCGATGGATTGTAAGACAGTCTTTTTATTCTCCTGAAAAATATTTTGAAATAAAATTACCTAAAACATCGATATATGTTTTGATATAATTAAAATATTATTCTTTATGTATAGAGGTAATATAAATAAAAGCTTTTATTCTTTCTTTTCTAAAACGTCAATCATCAAAAGTCCCTTTTCAAACATCATATTTCACGCTCTCGACTGAGAGAGGCAATTTACCCCGACGAGTATAACTTAGCATGTTTAACCAAGTTTGACGAAGCTCTATGAGCACTTTCGCAGTTAATGGCTTAGATAGTAACGGAGTGTTGCCAAGTATAACAAAAAGTTTACCCGAGATAAATCGTAATTCCTTGCGTTTACAAAGTTTATTCAAATATCAATACTACAATATTCTGTTTGTTAATAATTTACTTCTCAATCATTTTTGTTGTTTCTTTCATAACATACCTATTATTATGGAGTATAGCCTCTTCAAAGAAGGTCGTTGACTCAAGTATACTAAGCTGTGTTTTCTTTTAGATTTTCATTATCATAGAAGTTTCGATTAGGGTCTAATACGACTCCTACAGTCATATGTACCTACTAGCAACCCGCCCTCGCTTCGCTTCGGTTATAGGTTATAGTCGTTTTACCAGCGTAGTTCCCGTTCCCGTGGGAATACAGGGATAAAATATAGCCTAGTTTACGCCCTGATATTATAGCTTTCCATTGGTGAAAGAATTTTTGAAATCGGTCCAGCCGTTTTGAAGATTACCCGGAACAAACAGACAGACAGACAGACAGACAGACAGACAAAAATTTTTAATTGTTATTTTAGGCATAGGTGTCGTGCAAATAACCGTGAGCATGAAAAAAGCCTATTATTTTGACATTACAAACAGACACTCCAATTTTATTTATTGGTATAGATCAGCTATACTCTAAGTGTGTTCCGCGGAACCCTAGGGTTCCGTGATACCTCTGTCGGGGTTCCGCAAGAATTTAGAAATAAAAAAATCAAAACACCTCTCTCTGGTCGCTCCGCGGCTGTGCGGACTCCGCGGCCGCGCGGAGGCAAAACGCTATGAATGTTATTTATTTATTTATTTGTATTTGTATAAGCTTGTGTTACATTAGCTGGTACAATATCTCATAAGTTTGGTCTCAACAATTTTATACTTGTACAACGCGTTCGCTCTAAGTTTGCCGGTCTGTGGAATGCGCGTACCCTCCCCCACGTGACAACAAAACTTATAATGTGTCATAGTTTTACCCAAATATCTAACGTACACAATTTTTATTGTTACAATTAAATAAAAAATTTCGAACGTCATACACTCATACCTATCGCCAGCGGCAAACTTAAAACGAGCGGGTAGTACTTGTAAGCGCTCAGTCTCTTTGATAAAAGCCGCCTCTGAATTAGACGCTATAGTTGTCAACTAGCGACTTTCGTCTCTAACTTCAAAGGATAAAGTCGATATTGTTTACAACGCTATTTTTAAATTTCTGTTTTTATTTTTGCTTTTTGTTTATCAAAGGTGCCGACTCGAGTATTTTCGAGAATATTTGAGATCGAGTCTAGGACTAAGTATAAAAGCGGCGATCGCGCGTTGGCGTCGTCACACAATTCACTAGATTCCGCGTCGGAGACCCGTAGCGCACGGACGTGCGCCTCGCTGCTCTCCATTTCGCCGCGCTCACCCCGCACCCGCCCCCTGCGGTCGTGCGTTCACGCTCCGTCTCGCTCGCTCTCGCAGCGAACCACGCGTCGCGTCAAGCCGCCATCTTGTTCAACGTCTGTGGCCGTTCAGTGGCCCGCTCCGGGTGGCCGTGTATACGGTTGTCTGTGGCAGTTTCGCTGTTTGGACGCAGGTGTTGCCGGATCCCAACTGCACGAGTCGACTTTCTCAAGACGTCGAGTGCAGATTTCTACCGTTGGTAGATAAAAAGTCAACCTATTTTGGCCCCCTCAGGGCAGAAAACCATATTGTTTGGTCCCCGGCGGAAACCTCACGGTGTCAACGAAGCCGGGTGAGGCAAGGCCCCGATTTGCCTGCCGAGCCCCTTCAGGGCAGAGCTAACAATCGGAAGGGGTTAGAGCATCCGGCCTTGGGGGATCTCCTAGTCGGACCTAATCTACGGCTTTTCAACATTTTTCTGCGAAGGCCTAACGGCCCGAGCAGCTAGGAACCTATCGCACATTAAGATTGGCGAAGGATTACAAGCTTAGGGCACAGTAATTAAGTACTCATCCTCCCGACCTGCACCCGGTTGGGAGGGACACGCACCACACACAACCCAGGGTACCCCACCCAGGGCGCTAGGTTTCTACACTCCCTCCTAATTATCGTTTTCTGTTTTTTTCCGTTGGCCCACGATGGCGGAAAAAACCATTACGATTGACGCCCTTCTGGCAATTCCAGAAATCAAAGCATATATCGCTCAACATTTCGGAGCGATAACAATCCTCCCTCCGCAACCGAAACCCGCTCGATCCACCGCCCAGCCGCTCGAACCGGAACTACCGGCCGTCGGTACGGCGATGGAAACAGAATCTGCTTTTTCCTCCTCAAACTCGTCTTCCTCCTCCTCCGTGTCGGAAGATTCGCCCAATGAGGGTTCATTCATTGAGGTCCGCTCTCGCAAACGGAGCAAAAGGACCAAAAACATCAAAGAGGCCCCCTCTAAGACCCCAAAAATCAAGCAGACTGACTCTGCAACAACCTCTGCCGCAGCCCCGCCTGCAACGACCGCCACGGCCGCTCCGGCCCCCCCAGTCGTCTCACAGGCAGCCCTAATCGCTGCCCCACCACCTACGGACAGCAACACCGTCGCCCCACCGACGGTCAAAAAATCACTCGCTCCGCCGCCCCTATATATTAGGGACAAGGAGAAGTGGCTAGCCATCTCCGCATGGCTAAACACTAACAGGATTTCGTATAAATCTGCGAAATCCACCCCCCAAGGTATACGAGTGGACCTTCACTCGTCAGCCGACCACCTTTCTGTATCAAAAATGCTAGGGAATCAACAGATTCCCTACCATACGTACACCCTCCCTGAAGCCAAACTTCTGCGTGCTGTAATACGCAACGTACCGAGGGAAATAGAGACCAAAGAGATTCTAGAATCTCTTAAAACCCAGGATCTACCGGTTGTAGAAGTACACCGGATGATCCGGGGTAGGGGTCGTTATCCCCTCAACATGATACTCGTCTGCCTTACAAATAACGCAGAGGGTAAAGGCATTTTTAAAATTAAGACCATCTGCGGTCTATCTGGGGTCTCGGTTGAGCCCCCACACAAAAATGGCAACCTGGCACAATGCCACAAGTGCCAACTGTATGGACACTCGTCCAAAAACTGCTTTGCCCGTCCTAGGTGCGTTAAGTGCCTAGGTGACCATCACACCTCTCAGTGTGAACGGCCAAAGGACATCTCACTCTGCAAAGAGCCACCAGCGTGTGTTCTCTGTGGAGAATACGGACACCCGGCTAACTACCGCGGCTGCCCAAGAGCGCCGAGGAGGTTAGTCCGCCAGCCCAACACAAACGGCAAGGCCTTGTACTATAACAAGACCTTCGTCCCAGCCCCCTTACCAACCCACAATGCGTGGGCTCGCCCCCTGCTAAACAGCAAGGAGGCTTTCCCAACCCTGCCCAACAGGCAGCTCGCTGCCCCACCCGTAACATCTCAACTCAAACCACCAACAACCGGGCCAAACCAGCCCACTGGTGGTAACCCCAAGCCCCCTCAGGGCGCCCCTATTCCTATCGTCGTCGCTAAAAGCGCGCCCCCAAAAGCCCCCCAAGGACTAGATCCAGATCTAGCCCTGGTGGCCAACTTCGCAGCTCAAATCAATTTCACGGAAATCCGCGAAATTGCAGCCGAATTAAGAAGGAACGAGGGAAACAACCTCGCCCTCCTTAATACCGCAATTAAATTTTCCCCCACGTTAGAGCGTCTAGGCTCGCTTAAATTCAAATAAAATGGATAGGTACACTCCAGGCAGAGTTAAACCCAGACACCTCAAAATAGGGACATTCAATGCCAATAGCCTAACCCAACAGAAGGATGAAGTAGGCACATTCCTTCGGGAACACCAGCTCGACATCTTGCTAGTACAAGAGACGTTCCTTAAACCATTTAACAAGGACCCTAGAGTCGCCAACTATAATATAGTTCGCAACGATAGGACAACCTCACCAATGGGCGGAACGCTTATCTACTACAAAAGGTCTATCTACTACAATTTGCAGGCTAGCCCTCTCAGGCCATCAGCCTATCACCCTTGTATCCGCATATCTCTCTCCCAATAGAGAACATTCGAAACAGTTGGTTGAAAAAGATCTAAAAGCCTTGCTAGAATTGGGAGGCGCCGTCATCATTGGCGGTGACCTTAACGCCAAGAACACCTCTTGGAGCTGTCAAAGTTCCAATAAGAGGGGCAAGACTTTAGAGCTATTCGCTGACCGACTGGGATTTGATGTCATAGCGCCCATAGAGCCGACACACTTCCCCTTTAACGTTTCGCACAGGCCGGACATACTCGATATCTTTCTTCTCAAAAACATAAACCTTCGTTTATGTTCAATAGAAGTTCAACACGAGTTAGACTCAGATCACCGCCCGGTGACTCTGGAATTAGCCTCCCGCACCCCCGGCCCCTCAGGCCACAACAACGAAAGGACCAAGATAGCGACTGACTGGGCACGGCTAGAGAAAAATCTCAAGTCAACCTCGTCGGTCCACCTTGATCAAATTCCCAAAGACATTACGTCTAAGGAAGATACCTCTCAGGCGATCGACTCGCTCACAAGTCACGTGCAGTCGATAATGGACGACTGCTCGCGGCCGGTACCAGATACGAGCGATCGTAAATGGCGCCTGCCAGACGACGTCCGTGACTTGTTGAGACGGAAAAACGCCGCGACACGCGCTTATGACCGCTACCCTACGGAGGACAACCGTACCCGCCTACGGTCACTCCAGAGGGAGGTTAAACAAGCAATTAAAAAATTGAGACAGAGCAAATGGGACGCCATGATCGAGGAGCTAGAACCCTCTCACACAGCCTTTTGGCAGCTTTCCCGCTCACTCAAAAAAGACATCGTGTCCACTCTCCCTCCTCTCACCAGACCCAACCAGCCTCCGGCATTCATGGACGATGAAAAGTCAGAATGCCTGGCCGACTGCTTAGAGCTTCAGTGTACGCCGAGTACACTACACCCCGACGCCGCGAATCACCGCTTCATCGCCGACGAAGTGGAACGTCGTAACACTCTCTCGCGCTCGTTAGGAAACGACAGCCCCGATCAGCCAATCCCAGCAGTGACCACCGATGAGGTCGAATCGTTAGTCAGGCGTCTCAAAACCAGGAAAGCCCCAGGTTCGGACGGAATCTCAAATAAAGTCATTAAATTATTCCCCGCCCACTTGATAATCCTGTTGTGCTGCATCTTCAATGCAGCACTAAATAATAACATCTTTCCCGCGCAATGGAAAGAGGCCGTGGTAATAGGAATCCACAAACCCGGCAAGCGCCGTACCGAACCTAGTAGTTACCGCCCGATTAGTCTACTAAGAGGTCTAGGTAAGATCTACGAACGAATAGTTCTCAGTAGACTACGTACATTCGCCGAGGCTAACAACCTCGTTCCCGACGCACAGTTTGGCTTCCGAGCTAAACACAGCTGCGTACAACAAGTTCACCGTTTGGTAGAATACACAAGTAGTCAGTTCATCATGAACAGATATACGGGTGTATTATTCCTAGACGTAGCGAAAGCATTCGACAAGGTTTGGCATGAAGGCCTAATCTACAAACTCTATCTCCTCAAGATCCCTCACTACTTAATTCACATTATACATGACTACTTAAGTCATCGCAGCTTTCGCTACAGGGTGGAAGGGACGTTGTCGACCTCCCACCCTATCAAGGCCGGCGTCCCTCAGGGGTCGGTCCTCTCCCCATTTCTCTTCACGCTATACACTAGCGATATGCCCAAATTCAACCGGGTACATAAAGCGCTTTACGCTGATGACACCGCACTCTTTTGTGCTGGTAGATCCCCGACAACAGTAGCCAAGACTCTCCAAACAGCGGTTACCGCCCTAGCCAATTGGTTTAGGAAATGGAGATTAGAAATCAACCCCGAGAAGAGTCAGGCGGTCATGTTCACTAGACGAACTGCCCGTTCCTACTCTATCGATAGCATTCCCCCCCTTAAAATTTTCAACAAGCCGGTCACTTGGACCAGGCAGGCCAAATACTTGGGTGTGACCCTTGACGATCGACTCAGCTTCGCCCCTCACATAAAGAAAGTCCGCGCACGGGCAGCCTTTGTGATGGGCCGTCTCCACTGTCTACTCAACTCTAGGTCGCGTATGCCCCTGAGTAGCAAAGTCCGACTTTACACCACCTGCATACGGCCTATCATGACCTATGCCAGCGTGGTGTTCGCGCATGTTAAGCCACACAGGATCCACAGGCTACAGACACTACAAAATCGTTTCATGCGCCGAGCTACGGGAGCACCGTGGTTCATACGAAACGTCGATCTCCACATCGACCTCGAACTGCCGACCATCAAGCAGTTTATGAAACGGTGCTCTCAGAGCTACTTTGACTCTGCCATGACACACCCCAACCAACTAGTGGTTGGGGCGGCTTCCTATAGACCCTCCAAAATCTCCTCCATCCGACGTCCTCGTCACGTCCTCGACGAAGAGGACGACATTATCACACTCGCTCAACAAAGACTACACGGCCCGCGAGGCCTTAACAAATAAATATCCGCGGTTCCGCCCTCGCCGTCGAGGTGCGAAACCGCGCCGCGCAAAAGTCACTACCAAAAACGTGGGCATGCCCACTTTGCCTCCAGCGACGCCCCAAGCCGAGGTCCGTTCCCCACAGGGGGAGCCCTTGGGCGATGTCGCTTAGCATACTTTTCTCCGGGTTGAGAGCCCTCAGCGCTCACTCATAGTCCGCGTCAAGCTGTCAAGGCCATCTGCGGCCAACAGCTGTACACTAAAAAACAAAAAAAAAAAAAAAAAAAAAAAAATTGGCGTCGTCAGTTGATGATTAGCGTTCGGAGCGATAAGTTACTACCTACTTACAAGCTCGCTAGCGAGAAACTAGTGTTCATTGTTTTACTGCCTGCTGTATTCTGTTGTCTCAGTTTTATACATTTCTTCCCTGTAGGTTCTAAATTTAGTCTCTTATACGCAGTAACGATTGTGCATTATTTAAACCCCACTATCCTGACTTGTAACATTATAAATAAAGAAGAATGGAACGTTGGCTTAAAGGTGTTAAACGTGTTCCAACAACATCTTCTAATGACGTTGAATGTTCAAAAGCAATGCGCGCGGAGAATTTAGCAATCACCGATCCAGAAGATGATGCCACGAGTGCCACGACGTCAAGCTCGACGGTTTCAAAGACGAAAAAAAGGAAGTATGATGAATCTTATATCAGTTTCGGATTTGTTGATTCCAACGGCTCACCTCTCTGCATGCTCTGTAGTAAACTGCTTCCTAATAGTTCCATGGCACCTGCCAAATTGCGTCGACATTTAGAAACCGTACACCCCGAGACTAAAGACAAGAATAAAGAATTTTTTGTTCGCAAAAAAGATCAGTTATTAGAAAGTCAAAAAAATATGATGCATGTAACACAAACTACCAACGAAAAGGCCACGGAGGCATCATACTTAGTTAGCTATCGCATTGCACAAGCAGGTGAAGCGCACACTATCGCTGAGAAATTAATAAAACCATGTGTATTAGACATAACAAAATGTATGCTTGATGAAAAATCTGCAAAGCATCTTTCTACTGTTCCGCTATCAAACGATACTGTTTCACGACGAATCCATGATCTGGCAAGCTACGTCAAACAAGAACTAGTTACACGTCTACAAAATACACGATTCGCTTTGCAAATGGACGAGTCGACTGATGTCGCTGGTTTGGCTATCATGCTGGTTATTGTGAGATATCCATATAAAAGTTCTTTTGAAGAAGACATGCTTATGTGTTCATCGCTGCTTACAAACACTACCGGGGAAGAAATTTTTAATAAAATAAATATATTTTTTGAAGAACATAATCTCAGTTGGAACAATTGCATTGACATTTGTACAGATGGGGCCAAGGCGATGACAGGTAAAACAGCAGGAGCAGTGTCACGAATGAAAAATAAAGCGCCTAATTGTAGTTCCAGTCATTGTATTCTGCATAGACAAGCACTTGCGATGAAGCAAATGCCGTCTAATCTAAAATTAGTTATGGATGAAGCGGTAAAAATAATTAATTTTATCAAATCACGACCACTACAATCCCGATTGTTCTCATTGTGAAGATTATGGCAGCAAACATAAAACACTGCTGCTCCATACAGAAGTGCGATGGCTGTCTCGGGGAAAAACTTTAACAAGGCTATTTGAACTTAGAGCCGAGTTACAAATGTTTCTTTCAGCAGATACTTCTTTTAATTTGAAGGACCGTTTGTATGATAAAACTTGGTTGTTCCGATTGTCTTTTATGGCGGATATCTTTCAAAAACTTAACGAATTAAATTTATCGTTGCAAGGTAAACAGACAACAGTGTTTCAGGCCTATAATAAAATAACTGCTTTTAAAAGAAAATTAGATTTTTGGATCATTTGCATTGGTAAGAAAGAAATAGAAAGTTTTACGTTACTCAGTGAGTTTGTTAGCGAAAACGACTCAGAAATGTTTGAAGATAATGTGTTTGAAGAATTGGTCCAATATCTCAGTTCGATGCGCGCATCTTTTGAAAAGTATTTTCCCGAAGAACACAATACAAAAATTAAAGTGAACTCCTGGATTCATAATCCTTTTTTACCCAACTTGGAAAAGCCTGAAAACATGTCAAATGAGATATATGAATCTCTTTTAGAAATGTCATCAGACACAAGTATGGAGTCATTGTTCAAAACGACGCCTCTTAATGATTTTTGGTGCAGAATCCAAGATGAATATGCAATGCTTGGCCAAATGGCTCTGGATATTCTTCTCCCGTTCCCAACTACATATTTGTGCGAAACAGGATTCTCTACCTACGCAGCCACGAAAACAAAATATCGCAATAGACTGGACGCCGAAGCTGATATGAGACTCCAACTTTCTTCCATCAAACCTGATATCAAGCAATTGATGAAAAATAAAAAACAGTTTCATACCTCCCACTAGTTAGATTTTTTCTTTTTTAATGTTTTCTATTATTGTCCTTACCAAGTGGTGAAGTAAATAATAATTAGTAACTGATACATTGTACTTTTATTATGCTGATTAATATAGAATACACTTATAAAAATAATTGTTTTATTGTAGGGTTCCATCAAGTATTTTGCTTCCCAAAAGGGTTCCGTCATTTAAAAAGTTTGAGTACCACTGGTATAGATCATCAAAAATGTCTATCGACCTTTGCAGCTACAATTGATAACAGACAAGTTACAAGCAGATATTATTTACCAATACTATTGTTAAATGCTATTTATAAGAGTAACAACAGGAAGGCCTCAATAAAGTAAACTCGAATTTCAAATGTACCTACTATTATAATGCTTTGTATGGTAATGCATATACCACCGGGCCAGCCACGAATGTTAAGAATTTGGTATGAGTGGCCGGCGTAATGTTGAAGGTGAAGGAATACGGTGAGTTATGAGAGCCTGCGCCAAAAAAAAACGGTAATGCATAAAATTTATCCTTATAAGATAAGGGCAGGTCATTATCCTTAATTTGCCGTGTGGTGACGGAATAAGAATACTATTCACCACTCCCTATCTTGCCCCTGGATTCGCAAAAGACGACTATAGGATATAATATGCACATAACATTTGTGCAAGAGAAGGCAAATTCGAAATGAAATCCTATGCCAACATGTCTGACCAGCGTGGTATAGTGGGTCAAATTCCCTCCCATTGTGGAGGAGGCCGTAGACATATGTGGGCTGTGGTGATAATGATTATCCTTAATTACTTGATATTAACTCAATATATACTCGTTTTTTATAGTATAGATTGCAAAAGTTATTCGTTATAGATTTATGAATGGCCTCCTGACTAATGTCTACCATCATTAGCAATACAATTGTTAATCAGACGGCATCAGCTTTTTGGTGGGCTAAGGTCTGCGCACATGACGTCCATCCCGTCCGGGGCGACTAAAGGATGGCGCGTGGTCTTCTTGTCCGCCATGAAGCCAACCACAGTTGTCGGTCCGATGGTATACCCCCACGGGGTACCCTCTCTTCTCGATGTCCAGTACGCCGGTCGCCGTCGCGCGGTCAGCCTCTCTGCGGGTGACGTACTAAAATCCCCGGTCCGGTCACCCACGGCCTCAGCTGGAAGTAAAAAAGACCACTGATCAGCAAACTGCACTTGTTACATATTATGCTTATGCCTTTGCATGGTTAAATTATGGCATCATCCTATGGGGAAACAGTACAGATGCACCCTCACTCTTCACCATGCAAAAGAAATTAATAAGAATCTTAGTTAACATAGATTACGCAGACAGTTGCAGACCTCACTTTCAGACCTTAAAAATCCTTACACTCCCCTGTATGTATATTTTTGAAATATGTAAGTTTTTAAAAACACACATGGACTTTTATAAAAAAGGGGTTGATATACAATCACATTACACGCTTAGGCATAAAAATAGATTAAATCTACCCAAGTCTCGATTGAAAATGCATTCTTGTAGCCCCTATGTAATGTCTATAATAATATATAATAAATTGCCTATAACTTTAAAGAATGAAGAAACATATAATGACTTTGTAAAAAAATTAAAGGTGTTTCTACTAAGTAAAAGTTACTACAGTGTCAATGATCACTTAAATGACATCATTTAACTAGGTACCTAAATAGTAGTAGTAGTAAAAACATCCACATATAGATTAATTCTAATAATAAATAACAATAATCTAATAACAATAATCAAATAATAATAATTCAATTATATTAAGTAAATTAATAATGAATTTTTATAATAATTTTAATAATAACAATAATTCAATTAAATTAATAATTAATTCTAATAATCAAATAATAATAATTCTATTAAATTAAGTAAATTAATAATAAATTTTAATAATAATAAAAATTCTAAAATAATTCTAGTAAATTTTAAAAATAACCATAATTAAAATTTTAATAATAATAAAAATCGCATAATAATAATTCTAGTAAATATATGTAATAATTTTATTCTAGTAAATATATGTAAAAGTATGTATCATAAAATTAGGAAAATTCATAAAAATGTTCCTCTCTCCTACTGTTGCCGTGCCCTACAGGGTCCATAATTGTTACATGTTTTGTTGTTAAGATCTTTTATACATTATGGAGTGCAATAAAGTTTGAAATTGAAATTGAAATTGGATCAGCTTGATCCCGGTCTAGATATAGCTCTTAGTAATCTTTTATAACACTCACAACAGTGTCTTAGTTGTATTAGTAGCCGCTAGCGATGAGCGTAGAATAAACGAACCCGTTCATTCGACCGTCGACAAGCAATAAACGAATGGAAGGTTCATCAACGATGAACGGACTATAGTCGAACGTGGACGGATAGAACGGCTCATTCATAGAGACTGTCAACGCGACTTCTACATGTGAACAAAGTCTGATAATACGTTCAATCGACAACGGCCAGTCTACGTCTACAGGGATCAACATACCCTATTATCAACTCATTCACTCTAGATTTAAGGTTTAATTTTGTTTGCATGGACTGTCATTTCAACGACGGTCCGTTGAAATGCCAGTTCATGCAAACAAAATTAAACTTTAAATTTAGATCATTTGAGTAGATAGTAAGATAAGTAATATAAGATAAATAATATAATAGTAAGATAAGATAGTATCGGACGTCAGTGCGAAGACGAAGTAAAGTTTTCTGTGCAGCTGATTTTGCGTCGAAAATAATACTAGGTATATTCGATTTGATATTGACGTACCTAGAGTAACTTTTTTAGTCAAAGGTTTGATTTAATGTTTGCGAGTGTAAATAATAGTTTATTTTGTACATACTTAATAATTGTGAATAGTGTACATTAATTGTAAATAATATAAAAAGTCTTGTTGTTTTAATGAAGCTAGGTACCTACCTACTACCTATTGACTACTTACTACTTGGACTACTCATTATAGTAGCATCTAGCCTAAAATTGTCGTCGAACCGCGTCAATGAAGTACGAAAGTTCATAAAGAATAGACCGTCTAAATTCATCAACTAGTCGATAAATTTAACTAGTCCATGGACGAAAATGGACGGTCTAGTTTCGTCTACGTTAAATGCGTCGACGACGCATCTTTAGTAGCCGCTACCATACAGCATACATACAAGATCTAAAATACACACAAAAATAACAGGTAATTTAACGAGTGATAAAACGGACCCTAATCCATACCAGTCTGAATCTGATAAGAATTCACGTTTGTTATGAAAACCTAGTATTATTTTTTTAGGGTTCCGTACCCAAAACGTAAAAACGGGACCCTATTACTATGACTTCTCTGTCTGTCCGTCCGTCTGTCCGTTCGTTTGTCTATCACTAGGCTGTATCACAAGAACCGCGATAGCTGGACAGTTGAATTTTTTACTATGTATTTCTCTTGCCGTTGTAACAACAAATACTAAAAACAAAATAAAATATATATTTAAGAGGAACTTTCCATACAATAAACGAGATTTTTTGCCTTTCTTATAGGTAATGGTACGGAACCCTTCGTGCGCAATTCCGACTCGCACTTAGCCGGCTTTTTTCAAATATTGATTTCGTTGTACATTTGGCAGTAATTTATTAACTCAAATATGTGCTCAATTCGATGGTATTTTTTATGTTTGTTACGTCAGAACTTTCGACTGGGTAAACCGATTTTGATGATTCATTTTTATTAGAAAGTTTGTGATTCTACTATGGTCACAATTCAATTTGCTCTAGTTGAAGTCGTATTTTTGTTATAATTATTTAATTCACCGCTGATGACAAGTAACCCTGCTCCGGTGATCGGCCTAACGACGGCAAACAAACAAACTTTATGCTATTTACATGTTTAATGTTACTAAGGATTACAATTAATTAATTATTGAACAATTATTATTTAATCAGTGCATTAAAACATACGTTGAAATTTAAAATATCTTGCATCAGAAGCATCGTCAGTAAAATCAGTAATCTATACCAATAAATAAAATTGGAGTGTCTATTTGTAATGTCACAATAATAGACCTTTTTCATGCTCACACGGTTATTTGCACTATACATATGCCTAAAAATTACTTTATATTTTTTTTGTCTATCTGTTTGTTCCGAGTAATCTTCAAAATGGCTGAACCGATTTAAAAAATTATTTCACCAATGGAAAGCTATAATATCAGGGAGTAAACTAGACTATATTTTATCCCGGTATTCCCACGGGAACGGTAACTACGGGGATAAGACGACAGAAACCGAAGCGAAGCGAGGGCGGGTTGCTAGTTTTATACTATAACAAAGCCAATTATCGTAACGGCCACACAGTCCTTCGATATCTACAAAAGTGTAAGCTTCGTTACCATATTACAGTATCGTGTGTTCTATAGAACTTTGAGCAAAAATTAACTAAATTCATGAAGTACTATTATTTCACTAAGACGAATATCCATTACCCGAACGGAGATAGAGGGAAATTATCCTATAAAAATCAAGCAAGACTATAAAAGGCGACCGGTCTTCTTCGCCACACCTACACCGGGCTGAGAGCCCTCAGCGTTCACCCATAGTCCGGTTAAACTGTCAAGGCCATCAGATGCCAACAGCTATAGTCAAAAAAAAAATTCGCCACACCTTCGATCGCAACACAGTTCGCCGTCGACCACAGTAAAGTTTACATCGCTTCCAAGAGGGTATCGCCCGTCAATAGAGTTACTTTGCGTGTCATGTCCCGTACACATGTTGGCCGAGCCTAGGCCAACTCGAGCGTCGGCAAATAGGTACAAGGCGAGTGCTAGCGTCCACACGTTGGCCAAGTGCGGCGAACGCCAACGCGAGTGGCCAACGTAGACGAGTATTTGTAGAGTTGTCCACACGTTGACCTCGGTCAGTGTTCATTGTGCACTGAAACACTATGGACGTTGACATTGACGTTGTTGCAGCTTCGGCTATTTATTTAATGAGCGTATATAACTATTATCTCAGTGTATACCGCAATAAAGTGGTAAAAAAGAAGGTAGTTGATACTGAGTATTCACAGAAATAGAACAATGTAAGATATATCCGTGTGGTGACGGAGTAAGAATATAATTAACCACTTCCCATCTTGCCCGTGGATGTCTTAAAAGACGACTAAGGAATATAATACATAATACGCATATAACATCTATGCAAGAGAAGGAAAACTCGAAATAAAGCCCTATACCAACCTGTCTGACTAGCATGGAATACTAAGGTCAGTTTCCCTCCTATTGTGGAGGAGGCTCGAGCCCTACAGTAGGACGTATATGAGCTGAAATGATGATGAATGATGAAGATACTTTTTGATACTATAGGTAACATATAGGGTGACTTGGATATAATTATTTACGTCGCATATCTAGAAGTAGTGATGCAAATTTGAAAATATAATAATTTATGTTGCGCGACATTATCACATTAAACACGTCTAACAGCGATGGATGTCAACAGTGTAATGGCGAGCAGGCCAACGTGTGGACGGCATTGGCCGAGCGCAGACGAGTGGCTTTGATTTGTGCACAAAAACCGACACCGAAGCGAAGTGAGGCAAGTGATCACGAGCGACGGCGAGTGACGGCGAGTGAAGACAAACCAGCTGTCCACACGTTGGCCCTTGTATTCACTCGGCCAACTAGGCGAGCCACGGCGAGCGTTGGCCAACTAAGACAAATCGGGTGTACACACGTTGGCGTTGGCCATCGCTCGCCTACGCTCGGCCAACATGTGGACGGGGTATTACATTTAAATTAATTGCTGTGTGATTTATTTTGTGTAATTAAATTATAAAAGTCAGCTTGTGTTCATCATGAGTGTATTTTTTTAAGTAAATAGTATTCAATATTCAAGACTACTATACCATGCTGGTCAGCCGTGTTGGCATAGGGTTTCATTTCGAGATCTCCTTTGCTTCCGTAGATATTATATGCATATTATATCCCTAAGAAGTCTCTTAGGACACCATCGGGCAAGATAAGGAATGATTAATTATATTAGTGCTATTCTGAGGTATGGCTTGATACTATGGGGTAATTCGACTGACGCTTATAGGGTATTTCTGACTCAGAAGCGCTGCATCCGAGCCATGGCTGGGATTTCACCTTATGAATCATGTAAATCATATTTTAAAAAATTTGGTGTGCTAACCTTAACCTGCATGTATATCTACGAAATAAGCACATTCGTAAAATGTAATAGGGACTTATTCTATACTGCAAAGGATAAATTTCCGCGCAATACCAGAAATCCGCACAGATTAGTTCTAGAATCTCGACCACGTACTACCAAGTTAATGAAAAATTGCTATTCAATGTGTATAATAATTTATAACAAATTACCAGAATATATTAAGACACTTCCTCTTCCACAATTTAAAAAACATTTAAAATCATGGTTACTAGACAAGAATTATTACGAATTACAAGAAATGTGTGTATATAATTAAGGTCATTATTATTGTTGTAATTCTTATTATGATTGACATAACCATTTAAAATGGTGCAATTACTTTCAAATGCCTCTACAGGCAAGATAGATGAGCCAAACTAATACACTAAACACCTAATGTACTCTATTTTGTGTGAAATAAATTATTTCATTTCATTTCATTTCATTCTTACTTCGTCAGCACACGGCAAACGGGTTGTATAGGGTTTTATTTCAACGTTTTCTTCTCTTGTATAGATGTTGTATACATATTAATTATACCCCTTAATCGTCTTTTACGACAACCACGGACAAAAAGGGAGTCATCATCATCATCATCGCAGCCCACATACGTCCCACTGTTGGGCTCGGGCCTCCTCCACAATGGGAGGGAATTTGACCTACTATACCATGCTGGTCAGACATGTTGGTATAGGATTTCATTTCAAGTTTTCCTTCTCTTGCACAGATGTTATGTGCACATTATATCCCATAGTCGTCTTATACGACATCCACGGGCAAGATAGGGAGTGGTGAATTGTATTCTTACTCCGTCACCACACGGACAAAAGGGACAAAAGGGAGTAAATTTTCTTAATCCGTCACCACACAGAAAATCAATGGAATTAGATATTTTAAATTTTATGTAAACTCTAGCAATCTGCCCTCGCTTCGCTTCGGTTTCAGTCTTTCCTGCGTAGTTCCCGTTCCCGTGGGAATACCGGGATAAATTTTAGCCTGGGTTACTCCCTGATATTATAGCATTCCATTCGTGAAAGAATTTTTGAAATCGCTCCAGCCGTTTTGAAGATTACCAGGAACAAACAGACAGACAGACAGACAGACTGACAAAAAAATATATAAAGTGTGTTTTAGGCATATGTATAGTGCAAATAACCGTGCGAGCATGAAAAAAGTATATTATTTTGACATTACAAACAGACACTCCAATTTTATTTATTGGTATAGATTTCAACTATATCACACAAAACAGATTGTTTGTTATTGATGAAGTTAAATAAAAAAGGAAAAAATAAATTTTAAATTAAACGGTTTTATTGTAAAGAAACAGTAAAAATAAAATCGTGAGACACTACAAAACAAAAATTTTAATCGACGATTGTAGATATTTGACGTGCCCCACGATTTTATTTTTACTGTTTCTTTACAATAAAAAAGTTTATTTTAAAATTTATTTTTTCCTTTTTTTATTTTAAATTTTTTAGTTTTGATATTGATTTTTATATTGATTTTTTTGTATAGAGCACTGTATTCTACTTGTACTTCTACTACATACCCTTTCATTTAATACCCATATTAATGGGATTGAAAAACAAATAGATTGTCCGCCATTTTGTAGCGGCGGCCATCTTAGATTTTGAATTTGTATAGTGCATTGTATTTTACTTATCAAGCCCTTTTATTTGATACCCATATTGATGGGATTGAAAACAAATAGGTTATCCGCCATTTTGTAACGGCGGCCATCTTGAATTTACAAAAATATTGACTATACATAATTGTATTGTCACCAAAACCAAAGATGTATACCAAACAGATCAATCGGTTGACAGGAAGAGGGTGAAATTTCAATTACTAAATTTGATCCAACAAAGAAAAAAATAAACCAACAAACAGGGTAAGCTAAATAAAACCGTTTAAAAATATAATACACTGCATAGTTACACATAAAATTATGTTTGAAAATTTAATTTTTTAAAAGCTCAGCAAACAACGTCGTAAACAGGCATGGATTAAATACCGTTCCGATACATCTCGATTATTCATTGTTGAGTGAACAATCGATTATCCGGATGATGGATTCACGCGCACATCTTGATATTAATTTACCTTTCAGAAGCCAACAGAAAATATATATTAAAAAGAATACGTATTTAACTTATTACTTTTAGTCTAAATAACAATAAATAATATCACAGCTCAGATACATCTGAATACGAGCTTCCTCCACAATGTTTTGGAAATTAACATTATACTATAATATACTATACCACAAGTCAGGCGTGTTGATATAGGGTCTTATTTCGAGTTTTCCTTCTCTTGGGTAGTTGTTATATTATATACTAGCAACCCGCCTTCGCTTCGCTTCGGTTTCAGTGGCCTCACCCGCGTGGTTCCCAATCACGTGGGAATATCGGGATAAAATATAGCCTATATTACTCCCTGATATTATAGTTTTCCCTTGGTGAAAGAATTTTTGAAATCGGTCCACCCGTTTTGAAGATTACCCGGAACAAACAGACAGATAAAAAAATATAAAGTGATTTTTAGACATATGTATAGTGCAAATAAACGTATGAGCATGAAAAAAGCCTATTATTTTGACATTACAAACAAATACTCCAATTTTATTTATTGGTATAGATGTACAATATATCCCTTAGTAATTTTTATGACAACCACAACATTTTTATTCGCTTCGCTTCGGTTTCAGTCGCCTTACCCACATAGTTCCCGTTCCCGTGGGAATACCGGGATAAAATATAGTCTATGTTACTCCCTGATATTATAGCTTTCCAATGGTGAAAGAATTTTTGAAATCGGTTCAGTGGTTTAAGCGTGAGAGCGTAACAAACAAACAAACATCCTTACTTTCGCATTTATAATATTAGTAAGGATGTAGTAGTACTTATAGTACAGTTAATGTATTTATATATCTAATAATTGTAATATTTCTCTTAAAGTCCTCCGCAGTACAAGGATTATTTTCTTAATACAGGATGTTTCAATTTCCCTAGCCGAGGTCACTGGTGGACGGGCCGGAGATTAGCCCGCTACCCGCAGAGAGGCCAACCGCGTGAGGTCGATGCTCCGGCAACACTGTCTTGCGGGGACGTCGAATGGGAGGGTAACCCGTGGGGCCGGCCACGGATGTCAAGGAATCGGTACCCGTGGTCGGCCCCATGGTGATATGAGGAAGGAATACGGGAACTTCCATAAGTTCCCGCCCATGGGTTGCACACCGCCCATCCGTCGCCCCGGGCGGATTGGGCAGAGTGTGCCCAAACCATAGCTTACCCAAAAAAAGGTGTTTTCATTTAATTAAAACAATAAATTAGTCTTTTGCAATATAATTTAGTGCAGACATCATAAAAGATGCTATAATTATTATCTACACGCTGGGAAAGGGGGTTGCGGATTGCGGTAAAATGTTATACGTTACCTAGAAGCGTGATACTACCCATTCGCCCTGTCAAACTCATAGCAAATTTTTACTTCTCTTTTGGGCAAGTAAGAAGTGACAAACGTATTCTTTGACTTGCTATCATCACAAAAGGATATTCATAATATTACGTAATAAACCTCTAGTATGTAGGATAGTGTTCGCACAAGATCTGTCTATTGGGCAAAGCGAAATGACTAAGCTGAAGACCGACGATGGCACTGTCATTTCATCCCAAAGTGAGATCTTGGGAGAGGTCGAAAGGTTCTATGGACAGTTATACAAATCATCCTGAAATCCTGTTGTCGGCGTGGTCCAAGATTCCAGATCCAAGCTAACTCGGCACTATACCGAAGAAATCCCGGACATCAGCTTGTACGAGATCAGAATGGCTCTCAAACAACTACGTAACGGTAAGGCACCGGGAGATGACGGAATTACGGCAGAGCTTCTGAAGGCGGGCGACAAGCCAGTCTTAATAGCCCTTCAAAAGCTATTTAGTTCCGTTATCCTCGGGGGCGACATTCCAGAGTCGTGGACCAGGAGTGTGGTGGTGCTGTTCTTCAAGAAGGGTGACAAAGCTCTTCTAAAGAACTACAGACCCATCTCACTCCTGAGCCATGTTTATAAGTTGTTCTCGAGGGTCATTACCAATCGACTCTCGCGCAAACTCGATGACTTCCAGCCGCCCGAACAAGCCGGCTTCCGAAAAGGCTATAGCACCATAAACCATATCCTCACGCTTCGGCAGATTATACAAAAGACCGAGGAGTATAATCGGCCCCTGTGCTTAGCGTTTGTGGACTATGAGAAAGCCTTTGATTCAGTCGAAACTTGGGCGGTGCTGCAGTCCCTTCAGCGGTGCCAAATCGACTATCGCTATATCGAAGTGCTGAAGTGTTTGTATAGGAACGCCACAATGTCAGTCCGTATCCGGGATAAGAGTGCGAAACCTATCCAGTTGCAGAAAGGCGTGAGACAGGGAGATGTTATCTCTCCGAAACTGTTCACCACTGTACTGGAAGATGTCTTCAAGCTCTTAGACTGGACTGGACTCGCCATCAACATTAACGGCGAATACATCACTCACCTTCGATTTGCGGACGATATAGTCGTTATGGCAGAATCCATGGAGGACCTTGGCACAATGCTCAATGATCTCAGCAGGGTATCCCAACTAGTGGGTTTACGAATGAACATGGACAAGACGAAAGTCATGTCAAATGCCCATGTCATTCCTGTACCGGTCCTAGTTGGCAATGCCATTCTTGAAGTTGTCGATCACTATGTTTACCTAGGACAAACAGTCCAGTTAGGTAGATCCAATTTCGAGAAAGAGATCAGCCGACGAATCCAACTCGGTTGGGCAGCGTTCGGGAAACTTAAGAGGATCTTCTCGTCCAACATACCTCAGTGTCTGAAAACACAGGTCTTTGACCAGTGTGTGTTACCAGTGATGACTTACGGCACGGAAACGTGGTCCCTAAATGTAGGCCTCATATCAAGGCTCAAAGTCGCTCAGCGTGCTAAGGAGCGGGCTATGCTCGGGATTTCTCTGCGAGATAGAATCCGGAATACGGAAATCCGCACGAACGGGTGTAACCGACATAGCACGAAGAATTAGCACGCTGAAGTGGCAATGGGCAGGCCACATCGCTCGACGAATCGACAACCGCTGGGGAAGAAAGGTTCTTGAGTGGCGACCACGTATCGAACGACGCAGTGTAGGACGCCCCCCCACTAGATGGACCGATGACCTAGTGAAAGTAGCTGGGCGTCGTTGGATACAGGCGGCACAGGACCGCTCATTGTGGCGCAACATGAGGGAGGCCTACGTCCAGCAGTGGACGGCGATAGGCTGAAATGATGATGATGATGATGATGTAGGATACGTCGTGCCGATAATTTGGCAATCTCAATGCATGCCACCTAAATCTGATTTCAGAATTGTTGGAGACGCTTTTAATTACCCCGGCTTTTTTTACTATTTTAATTTAAAAAAAAATAGCGTGAGTACTAAGTACGCATTTCAGAAATGAAACTTCTTTGGTTCCATGTTTTATCAGTATTAAAAAAAATAGAAAAGGAAAATATAAAAATAAAAAAGAAAATAAAAAAAAATGAAAAATCCCTCGATCTTTCTCACTCGCTTGCTCTCGCCCCGTGGCCGTGCTTCGTGCTATGTTCGCCCTTTCTCACTCTCTCTCTCAATCGGTCTCAATCGCTCTCTCCCTCTTCTTCGACAAAAACGCTGCACATCTTCGTGACGCGTTTCATCCGTAAAAAATTTACCCTCATGCACGCAAAGAAGTTTCACTTCAAAAAGAAGAATACACAGCACTCTGAAAAAGTCCCTTCACGTTACTTAAATGGGCAATTATCCTGGTCTAACCAGATGGGTTTCAAGTTGCCTCTCTAAGGAAATTAACTCCTTACATCATATCATTATCACCATCATTTCAGCTCATATACGTCCCACTGTTGTGCTCGAGTCTCCTTCACAATGAGAGGGAAATGGTCCTTACTATACCATGCTGGTCAGACAAATTGCCATAGGATTACGGATTTATCTTCTCTTGCATAGATGTAATATGCTATCTCTTAAGCGTCATTGACGATATCCATTGCCAAGATAGGGATACATCATATCACTGTCATCATTTGCAACACCCACGAAAAAGCAAATGAAAAGAATATTTTGTGTAACATTTCTAATAATAAATTAAGTCTAAATATTAATTCCCAATGTGTATCATATAAATAGATTTATACAATTCCATTTAACAGATGATTTACATTATAAAGACACTATTTCCAGTACAATCTACAGACCGAATAGTTTAGGGAGCGTTGACTGCAAAGATTAATTGAACGGTTTTCACTACAAACACTCTCATGATGTCAGAACCTGCGGTCTAAAATGCACCTGAGGCTTAAAATGCATCGGACAGTGTTGAAAATGTATACTACACAAAAGCGAATCTTGGTTTTAAATACAATTAGGAACGATAACTTAATTTCAATTGAAATTACAACTATTTTTTTTTTTATAAAAGAACAATTCTCATCATGATTATTATTTTAGCCAACCGCCGGCCACAGCTGGATGTAAGCCTCCCTCATGGTTCGCCATAGAGTGCGGTCCTATGCCGTCTGCATTCAACGATGCCCAGCAACTTTCACCAGGTCATCGGTTCACTTACTGGGGGAGGCGCGTCCTACAATCCTTCGTCCGATACGTGGTGGCCACTCAAGAACCTTTTTTCACAGCGGTTGTTGTTGTGTCGCCTGCCCTACAACAACACTGGTTAAAGAAGATAATCCTTGTATTGCGTGAGATTTTATGCATATATAATTTAACGTACATAAATCACATTTAGACTCAGAACAACGATTTGTGGAGCGTAGGAAAATGTTGTCTTGCATGGGACTCCTCTTGCTACACTAATACGGTAGATCGGTATCTTAACCACTACGCCATCTGTGCAATTCACTATTACAACTAATGAGATAAATTCATTAAATATTGCATCAAAGAAAGTTCAGACTCAAACATTCGTCTAAAAACAATACTCAAACCCAACAAGGCATCCGTCAGAAACAAATGTAACGCATTCCAAGGATTCCGAACGCAAATTAATTCAGTTTATTTAGACAGACGTTTGAAATGTAAACGATTACAAAATAGCTAGGCTTCAAATTGAATATTAAAACTTCTCATTTAATTATAATAGGTGTTAAGTACCAGTAAGATTCACTGTTTATTTTTTTTTAACGCTGTTGGTAGCAAACGAGCAAACAGCACAGCTGATCCTTAGTAATAATATAATATATGATCGTGCCATGAGGTTCGGTGATACTAAAGGCATCACCAAAACCTATCACACGCAAACACCCTCAGAAAATTGGACTTTCGGCCCTCTCGCTCACCGAACGAAATGCAGTACTAAACTTGCACATAGATTATCTGCGAGAGTAGTACTCTGCGGACAGATTGGCCCGCGGTCCGCGAATGACGCACGGCATAAAGAGGAACTGTTTGACTTGGTACCACCGTCACCATTCTACCAACGTAGCACTCCACATCGTAGCAGAGTTCATCCATTTCACCTGGAAACGTTATGGTCTTCAACTGTACGTTTCCAGCGATCATTTCTCCCATGTACGTGCAAGCTCTGGAATGAACTATCTGCTGCTGTGTTTCCAGAGCGCTATGACATGTCCTTCTTCAAACGAAGTTTAAGAAGAGTATTTTCTTCACGGTAGGCAACGGGCCGGCTGTGCCCCTGGTATTGCAAAGGTCCATGTGCAGCAGAACCACTTACCATCAGGTATTCTGCTTGCTCGTTTGCCGCCATTGGCAATAAAAAAAAGATGTCAAATCATTCGTTCATCATCATCATTCCTGCTTATACATGTCTCATTGTTGGGCTCGAACCTCCTCCATAATAAGAGAAAATTGTCGTACTATACCACTCTGGTGGTTGGTCCAGGCATTTATTTTGAGTTTTCCATCACTTGCATGGTTGCTATATGCATAAAATATCCCTCAGTCGCCTTTTAAGACACCCACGGGTAAAAGAGGGGATGCTGAATTATATTCTCAGTCACCACACGAAAGACGACAAATGTGATTATTGTCATTTTCGTGTGTGGTAACGTTTTTCTAATAATAGAGAATTTTTATAAGTTTTTTTTTCTAGCTACAAATATAAGCCCATTGTTGCCAGTGTCGATTTACTATTGTCGTCACAAATTATCAGATTCTTCACGTATTTAGCATCCTAATATTAATTACTAGCAACCCGCCCTCGCTTCGCTTCGGTTTCAGTCGCCTTACTCGCGTAGTTACCGTTCCCGTGGGTATACTGGGATAAATTATAGCCTATGTTACTCAGGGATACTGTAATATTCTAATGGTGAAAGAAGTATCGAAAACCGTCCAGGAGTTAAGGAACGTTTCCTCTTTATAATATTAGTGTAGATTAGGTACATCCTTAGAGGGTGAAAATTAAAAAATGCTGAAACACGTGTTTATTTATTTTTACCAAATAGTATTTTTGGAAAATTTGAAGAAAATCGATGTAAATTTTTTTTCTCCTAATACAAACTTTGTTACTGCAGTTTACCCACTAGGGTTGAATTTCAAAAGACACTTTCTTAGTGACGTCTTTCCTCCTATTTTACAGGATGAAATGATGAATTTCCCTTAGAGGATGAAAATGGACAAACACTGAAACACGTGTTTACTTATTTTCATTAAAGAGTATTTGTGTTTAATTTGAAAACAGTAGCTGAAGATTTTTTTCCTTTCCATACAGACTTTACCGTTGCGTTTCACCCCCTTAGGGGTGGAATTTCAAAAAATATTTTCGTAGTGGGTACCTACGTCACGAAATGAAACTACTGTCCAAATCTCATTTTTTTAGCTTCAGTAGCTTCGGCTGACCCGGTTCCTTTATATGTATATTATTGTTAACGCCCCCGCAACACCCCTTGCAGGTGGAATTTCGTTAAATCCGTTCTTAGCTGACCTCTACTCGACGAAAGGAATATTTCTGCCAAATTTCAAGTCTGTATGCCTTATGGTTCCAGAAATATGGTGATGAGTCAATATATCGCTCGCAAAACCCTCCTCTCCTGTATATATATATATATATATATATATATATATACAAATTGTGCGTCAGTAAGTCAAACCATCGTCTTCAACAGTGCTATAGCCAAAACGTTGATGGTGTCTTCTAACAATTATAGTGGAAAAGGAAAACATTTGTAAAGCATGTTTATATCATATTTAGAGAATAGTATAGAGTATCGCAGCAGTTATTCCCCGTTATATTACAAAGCTGGCTATCAAAATTATTTAATGTAACATATTAAAATACTATGTTGTTGGTTGACGTCAGGCAGGCGGCCGGTCATAAAAGTCATTGCCGAAACTTTTTGCAATATGTCAAAACAGATGACATATTGCATCGACCCCAAGTAATTGGGATAAGAGCAAGATGATGATGATGATGATATTAAAATACTATGTTATTGAATGAAATACAATAACATCATAAGACGCTTTCACATTCCCACCAAAAGTCAACTTTTATTCAATTAGGTACCTACAGATATGATTATCGTCATCATATCCTTAGATATATTTCACTATAATTAAACAAATAACATCTCGTGTATCCCAGACATATTCTTAGGTAATCTAAAGTAGTCGCTTTTTAATTAATCTTGTAGATACACTCCAATAATGTTTTTGCTTTACCTAATATTCGAAGCTGCAAACCTATTCTTTGATACGTTTACTTATTTATATGAACAAATTAATCATACTTTTAAGAATGTACGTATTCAAATAAAAAAGATACATTAATTTATATATTTTACTACTGCTGACCCAATAGACTTTGTTCTGTTCAAATAAAATAAAAGGAATTCTCCTTCTCCGATAGCAGCGCCACCTATCGGAACCAATTGTGAATTTAAACCATTCTCGAATCCCCTTGAACACACACAAAAAATTTCATTAACATCGGTCCAGCCGTTTAGGAGGAGTTCAGTGACATACGCACGTACAAAAGAAATATATATAGAAAAGATAAGTTTTCAAAATTTTAATAACCGTATGATGTTTATCACAAGTCAATATTATTATTTTAAAAATTAAGACGATCTATTTCATCTGAATATTCTCCGATTACAGTATTACTGGAAGAAAGCAGAACAAGAGTTTTGGATAAATTGAACGGTCAAACGCCCTTCTGACATTAATCTATATACTCGTATACGTGAAACGAAAACTTTGTACCCCTTTTTACGAAAATTACGTAGAAGGAAGGACATGTATGAAATTTGGCAATTGAAATATATATTGAGGAGAAGTGCATAAAGCTGAAATTTTATATAATAATGGATAAGAAATACATTAAATTCATTAAAAAAGTAGTATAATTAACAGTAAATATAGTTAAATGAAAATTGTGTAGCAGAAAAATTAATTTAAATGAATTATGGACGAATTTCAACCCCTCGGCAACCACTAATTCTTATTAAAATAAGTTTAAAACCAATATAAATTTAGGAAATTATCGGTAAATATTCAAATGTACATAGGTGCGTCATAGAAATTCTTTAAAAAGGCAACCTTTAAAAGCCAACAGAAATGTAATATTTGTATATATTTGAAATTATCATTTAAAAGCATTTCTTTTTAAAAGCTACGTTAAAATACAAAGGTATTCTAATCACATACCATCGTAAAACAAAAGATATCTTTAAACATAATTGTTAACACGTGAACTTCGAAAAGTATTATCATAACGTATGCGTGGCGCGTTTAGAATGCTCATATTTCCAGAAGCGGGTATATAATGGTACGGGTATTATGTATTCCTATATTAAAACGGATCATACATTATTTCTTTTAATTGAATGAGTTTCAGAATAATTCTTTCACAGTTTCTTTCCACCATAGACATTCTTTAGGTGGACTAACAACATCTTAAAAGACGCGAGAACCGTTAGATGAAAGTGGTTCAGGACCGTTATCAGGTTTGGGGCTTTTTGAATAGAATTTTATCAGACAAGGGCGTTTTCAGGTTTGAGGTTTTGTGAATTGAATATTATCAGACAATCTCTCAGGGGCCCAGTAAACGCGGGTGACTGGACCGGGGAATTAGTCCGTCACCCGCTGAGAGGCCGACCGCGCGAGGAAAGACCGACGTCCTCTGAAAGGGGGGGACATCGGTCGAGGAGAGGGTACTCCTCAGGGGGTATTCCGTCGGTCCGACCACTGACGACAAGTCACCCTGCTCCGGCGATCGGTCCAACGACGAAGGCGACGTGTCACGGGTGGGTTACGGATGTGCGTGCTTACGCCCCTCTCTCGCCCCGGACGGAGTGGAGCGAGGAGTGCGCCGATCGTAACCCACCCCAAAAAAAATAATAATAAAAGAGGCCCAGTAAATGCGCTGAAAGATATGCTATGGTTTTAGTTGACTGGAAATTGAGACCGTCTCCTGTGGAAGAAAGTGCGTAATTTAATTTCCATTGTAAAAAAATAAAGGGAACGTTCTGAATGGCTGTTTTTCGTAGGCAGGCCTATGATCCAAAATTGGACGTTTATTGGTTGCTGAATGGATGAAAACGGTTTCTTCTTCTCAACATATATATAATATATATCCTAATTTTAAGCTCGAACCTACTCTACAATAATCGAAAAATTGACCGACTATACCACGCTGTTCAGATCGGTTCACATAGGATTTTATATCGAACTCTCCTTCTTTTGTATGTATATCATCTGTATAATAGATCCCAGTCGTGGTTTATGACACACATTGGCAAAAAACCTGGTGGGGAATTATATTCTTTTTCCAGTACACGAAAAAAACGGTTTCTATTTATTTAAAAAATTAACCATTAAAGAACGGTATTCAATGTGTCAATATTTCCTCCTTTTCCACTGATGTTACATGAAATTACTAGTCTCTGAAAGAAGATAACATAAATGTAAGAGAAATAATCCTTGAATCGTAATGACAATTGCCCTCCTACTGTGAAGAAGACGCGAATTCATAAGAGCTGAAATGAAATGTAGTAATCCAATATCCAATCTTGAGGCTCCCCGCTCCTGGCTCCAGGCTCCCGGCTCCAAGCCGAAACCCAAAAGTAGAACATAAATTGAGCTATGATCATGATAATGATTGAATCTCCAATTTGTAACTCATCGTCGAAAAAAAGAAGTCCTCCAATATACGTTTTAAAACTAGAAAATACACACATTTATAAAAAAAGCTAACCTAGTATCTGGTGAGTAAAACTAGCTAAAAAAATGTTTTTTAAACCTAGTCTGTATTACGATGAGCGATTCGTTCGTCACTATTTGTCGGGCCTTTAGTTTGATTGTAATAGTAGGTATTTTCAAAAACAGCTGAACGTCCAGAGGGCCATACAATATACTATTCCCGTGACTAGCAAGCATAAAAAATATTATCTAAACATCAAATAAGTACTTATTAATAGAAAGAGACTTGAATATAATAGGGAATTATAAATTCAAGAAGAATAATTTCATCCAAAACAACGCAAAAGCAAAAACCCAATATAATTATCACAAAAGAATAATGACTGAAGATAATACGCATAACGATTTAAAATAATCTCTTGTGACAAGTATTTTTGGTCATAATGTCATAGGAGATGTCTATTCATCATTGTATTATGATTCATTATATTACGGATAGCTTGGTAGTGACATCTTGCCGTTCCTCATCGCCAAATTAATTTTGCCGACGGATAATTACAAAGCAATTTAGTTGCTCTCTATTTTATTTATTATCGTTCTTATTGGATGATATAAGGACAGAATTGTTCGTTTATTTATAAAGATGAATGTTAGGTGTATATTGTAAGTTAAGAAACTATCATATTTACGTCGTACGTGCGTGATGATGCGGGCAAGCTGCTGGAGAGGGTGTTGGCTGCCCGCATCGAGCGGCACCTCGTCGGGGACGGGCCCGATTTGTCGGACGCCCAGTTTGGTTTTCGGAGGGGGCGTTCGACGATCGCGGCCCTGCTGCGCCTGAAGGCCGTGGTAGCGGAGGCCGTCACCGGCGGAGGAGTCCTGTTGGCGGTGTCCCTGGACATCGCCAACGCCTTCAACAGTCTGCCATTCAGCTGCATCAGGGAGGGGCTGAGGTATCACGGGGTGCCCGTGTACCTCAAGCGGCTGGTGGCAGACTACTTGGAGGGGCGCAGCGTCCTCTACGTTGACCGAGTAGGGGACGTTGTGCGAACGCCCATGACGTGTGGTGTCCCACAGGGGTCGGTTCTGGGTCCGACCCTGTGGAACATCGGCTACGACTGGGCGTTGAGAGGAAGCCTCCCACCCGGGCTGGGTGTAATTTGCTACGCCGACGATACACTCGTCACAGCCCGGGGTGGGACGCTAGAGGAGGCGGCACGCCTGGCAACTCTCGGCACCGAGGAGATTGTCAGGCGGATCGAAGCGCTGGGGTTGAGGGTAGCCCTGGAAAAGACGGAGGCCCTTTTGTTCCATGGCCTCCGTACCGCCGGGCCTCCCGCCGGCGCTTCGATCATCGTGAAGTCGGTCACCATCAGCATCCAGGCTCACATGAAGTACTTGGGCCTGGTGCTCGACGGGCATTTTTGGTTCCGGGAGCATCTCCACCGACTTGTTCCCCGGCTTGTTGGCGCGGCGTCCGCCCTTTCGCGGCTGATGCCGAATGTGGGCGGACCCAGCGCTACGTGCCGACAGCTGTACGCGGGGGTGATCCGGTCAATGGCTCTGTACGGCGCACCGGTGTGGGCGGGGTCCCTGACCGTCCGGCTGAGGGCCCTCTTGAGGCGACCACAGAGGGTAATGGCAGTCAGGGCCATACGCGGTTACCGCACCATGTCGACGGAGGCAGCGTGCCTCTTGGCCGGAACTCCCCCGTGGGACCTGGAGGCGGAGATGCTCGCCGACATTTATCGGCGGGTGTCGGAGACGCGCGCCCGCGGCGGTATGGTCTCCCTGCAGGAGATCACCGCCTGGCGGGTCGACGCCCGCCGTGGAGTCATTGCCCGTTGGGCAGTCCGGCTGGAGAGTCCTCGGTACGGTGTCAGGACCGTCGAGGCCTTCCGGCCGGTGCTGATGGAGTGGTTGGAGCGGACGCACGGGGTGCTTTCCTTCCGACTGGTGCAGGTGCTGACGGGGCACGGATGCTTCGCAAAGTACCTGCACAAGATTGTCAGGAGGGAGAGCACACCGTCCTGCCACCACTGCAGTTGCGACGAGGACACGGCGCAGCACACGCTCGAGGAGTGTGCTGCGTGGGAGGGGGAGCGCCGTGAACTCGTCGCGATTATCGGTGCCGACCTGGCGCTGCCGACCATCGCCAGGGAGATGCTCGTCAGCGTCAGGAACTGGGACGCGGTCGCCGCCTTCTGTGAGGCCGTTATCTCACGGAAGGAGGCGGCGGATCGTGTGCGAGTAGAGATCCTATTCGGCGACACGTTCCGCCGCCGGCGACTCGGGCGGCGCAGGCGCGAGTATCTGCGCCTAATGCCGCCCTAGCCGAGGCCGCGGGTGATCGGACCGGGGAATTGTCCGTCACCCGCAGTGTGGCTAACCGCGCGATGGCGACCGACGTCCCAGGATGTCGAGAGGTGAGGGTACCTGAAAGGGTATTCCGTCGGGCCGACCACTGACGACAAGTCACATCTGCTCCGGTGGTCGGCCCAACAACGAGGTGACGTGGGTACGGGTGGGTTATGGGCCCGCGCGCCGTCCTTTCATCGCCCCGGACGGACTGGACCGCGCGTGCGCTTACCATAGCCCACCCATAAAAAAAAAATTAAAAAAAAAAAAAAAAAAAAAAAATCATATTTACGTCACTGTCAAATTTGGTATTGCTCTCGAAAATGACGATGATGTTTAATCTGGCAATAATGTTGCTGATGAAAATGGCGGTTGAATAGTATAATATTTTGAGAGAGATATAGAGGACTCGAACGTGTTGACAAAAATGTATTAGCAAGTTATTATAATTGACAAGTAGTTTCGGAAATGAAGAATCTTGATCTACTCCGAAAATAGTTAGTCCATCATATTTCATAGTAGACGCATCGCTCTCAGGAACATTACTAAAATCCGGGTTTTGAAAAGTATTGAGCGTCAAAAGCGAAATATCTAAGTGGCATCCTTGACAAGCGTTAAAATTCGCTCAACGTATAACCATTATGTATTCGCTTGCAGCGTTCGTAATGATACGATTTCAGGAAAAATCACCAAGTGGTTAAGCAACAGTAGGTACTCTTATAAGATACTTATAACCCCAATTGTGATATCTAACTCATCTACCGAAGCATGTGATTAGGGCATTATTCTCTTTTGTTAAACTATACGTTTAATGGATGATGTTAATGAAGAATTTGTAGTTTACATTACAACTAGCTGACCCAACAGACGTTGTTCTGTTCAAATAAAATAAAAGGATTTCAGCACCACCTACCGGGTCCAATTGTGAATTTTAACCATTCTCTAATCCCCGTGAACACACACACAAAAATTTCGTCGATATCGGTCCAGCCGTTTAGGAGGTGTTCATTGACATACACACGTACGCAAGAAATTAATATATGAAGATATACACATTTATGCAGTTGAACAATATTTTGTTGTAAGTGGAAAATAATTTGTTGTATTCGAAACTTTCAATCTAACATTGACCAATAATCTTAGTAATATATTAATCTATTTTATCTAACACAACTTCATAAGTTTGGGATAATTAAACCAATAAACAATCCATATTTATAGATGGATAGATAGATAGATAACTCTTTATTTGTACACCGATTACAAAACAAAATATAAAAACTTAAATACTAACATAACACAGAATGTACAAAGGGCGGCCTTATCGCTATAAGCGATCTCTTCCAGGCAACCTTAGGATGGAAATGGTAGAACAGAGAGATGGTAGGTAGTTTACTGCTGGTGGTAATGGAGATCAGTGTAAATAATATTTATAAGTCATAGATAACGACTATATAATAAATTGTATAACTTGTAAAATAAAAACAATATAAAACAATAAATAGTACATTATAAGAGACATAAATATATATACATATACCCATTACACACATAGATATACACCTAATACCTACATATGCAGACATTCACATACATATACGTACACATCTATATATATATTAGGGACTTGCATAATAGGTACCTAAAAGAAACAATAAATAAATCGTACAGCGACAAGTAGTGATCGGTCAATTTTATTAATTCGGTCAATTTATTTATATTTGTTTTATTTCACAAAAATATATTGATGAGGGTCTTTATAGCCGCATAAATATTTTCTCTTCACAGATAATAATTTTCAAAAACATATTAATCATTATCATGAGATAACAAAACAGCCCTTAAGAGCGTTATCGGTAATAAGCGGCCGTAAACCCAAAAATGTGGTTTTTTGAGGACTGGTTACTCGTATAATAGCTTACTAAAAATTTATATAGCCACTACATTAAACACATCTTTATATTGTGCTTATACAGAATTATAACTCAATATTGTAACTATTTTATTAAAAGGCAAGGGAATTTTGAACTTAAGTTAATGAGATTTTACGAAAACGCTGAGTTTTGAAGTTCAGGTACGAATAAACGATAAGTCGTGGCAGCTCGAAAAAAATTGTAGATGTTAGGAAAATTACTGTTCTTGGGTATGTATAAAATGAAATTCAAGATTTCTTCCTTTTAAAACTAAAAAAAAAATATTTCCTTAAGATTAATTTGACGAAAATGGCTCCTGTAAAACATTTAATTTTGTGAATAATACTAACCTTGGAATATTTAAAAAAATATCCACTATTTGTTCGACTATTGTAGAAGCAGTAAAAAAAAAACCAAATTGAAATACGAATAGTCACCCTCGTAATTAAATTTCAAATATTACTATAAATTGAAGGGCATAATTGTTCATTCCGCGTCGGAGACCCGTAGCGCACGGACGTGCGCCTCGCTGCTCTCCATTTCGCCGCGCTCACCCCGCACCCGCCCCCTGCGGTCGTGCGTTCTCGCTCCGTCTCGCTCGCTCTCGCAGCGAACCACGCGTCGCGTCAAGCCGCCATCTTGTTCAACGTCCGTGGCCGTTCAGTGGCCCGCTCCGGGTGGCCGTTTTTACGGTTGTCTGTGGCAGTTCCGCTGTTTGGACGCAGGTGTTGCCGGATCCCAACTGCACGAGTCGACTTTTTCAAGACGTCGAGTGCAGATTTCTACCGTTGGTAGATAAAAAGTCAACCCATTTTGGCCCCCTCAGGGCAGAAAACCATATTGTTTGGTCCCCGGCGGAAACCTCACGGTGTTATCGAAGCCGGGTGAGGCAAGGCCCCGATTTGCCTGCCGAGCCCCTTCAGGGCAGAGCTAACAATCGGAAGGGGTTAGAGCATCCGGCCTTGGGGGATCTCCTAGTCTGACCTAATCTACGGCTTTCATCATTTTTCTGCGAAGGCCTAACGGCCCGAGCAGCTAGGAACCTATCGCACATTAAGATTGGCGAAGGATTACAAGCTTAGGGCACACTAATTAAGTACTCATCCTCCCGACCTACACCCGGTTGGGAGGGGCACACACACCACTCACCCCTGGGTTTTTTCCCCACTCAGGGCGTTAGGGCTGCTAGGAAACAGTCGTAAAGCTCTCAGCATGGCAATGGAGTGCCACAACAAAATCCAGTACTCACTAGAGTACTTATTAAACATTCCCGCCATCCGTGACATTTTAGTCGCCCTACACAGGGAGGAAAACGTTCCTCAACCTGTGTTCTCTTCCGCGTATCCCACGGTAACCGCTACAACATCGGCTATACCACCACCCTCGAAACCAATGTCGCCCACGGCAATGGAATTCGAGGTAGCCCGGCTCTCAGAGAGCTCATCGGACCAGGAGGATAACTCCTCCGACTCGTCCGACTCCTCTTCTCCCGATGAAGGCGAGTTCACTACCGTTCGCTCGCGAAAACGCAGTAAGAAATCTGCAAAAAACGTCGCCACTAAGGCCCTTAAAACAACCGCTACCGCGTCAAGCCACCCCGCTGCCTCCGTGGCACGCACCTCAACTCAGCCCGCCACCCAAGCAGGCCCCTCTAAGCCCGAGTCAATGACGCCAACCGCCGCGCCTCCGCGCAAGGAACCGACCCCACCTCCTATTTATCTACAGGACAAGTCCAAATGGACTACCGTCTCTGGGTGGTGCACCGAGCACCACATAAATTTCACCTCGGCCCGATCTACCCCACAAGGGATAAAAATCTCCTTGTGTGCCTCAGCCGACCACCGTAAGCTGTCGAGCTTATTAACGGTGAAAAAACTCCCGTACCACACGTACACTCTCCCCGAGGAGAGAATATTACGTGTCGTCATCAAAAACATTCCCACGGAACTCACAAAAGATGAGATCCACAAGTCCTTAGAGGAACAAAGCCTCCCTGTCTTAGCCGTGCACCGCATGATCCGCGGTAAAACCCGCAAACCCTTCGAGATGGTTCTAGTCCACCTCGAATTATCTCCAAAAGGCAAACAGATCTTCCGCATTAGTGAGATCTGTGGCCTGTCCGGCATTCATGTAGAGCCACCGCACAAAACAGGGCTCATCTCGCAGTGTCACAACTGTCAGATGTACGGGCACTCGGCCCGTAACTGCCATGCCCCCGCCAGGTGCGTTAAGTGCCTTGAAGACCATGGCACGAGTGATTGTCCACGGCCGAAAAGAAACGACCACATCCAATGCGACACACCGCCATCGTGCGTCTTGTGCCGCGAGGAAGGTCACCCTGCAAACTACCGCGGGTGCCCCAAGGCTCCCCGCAGGCAGTACAGACGCCCTCGCAACTCCCCAAACTGGGGCTTCCCACCCCAGCCCCCTCAACCTCTTCTTGCAAACCCAGTGCCGAAGCCTCCTCAGGTTAACGCATGGCGGGTATCCCAGGCGGAATTCCCACCGCTACCTAATAAAGGAGCGGTGCCTAACACCAACCCACCACCCCCCCATACTGCAGCAACGCCATACACGGCGCCTTGCCCACCCCCCGCGAGCCAACCCAAGCCCCAACAGGGCGCACACTCGAACCCGCATGTAGCCCCGAGGTCCGTAAAAACCCTACAAGGCGTAGATCCGGATCTCGCCTTAGTAGCTAAATTCGCATCTCAAATAAATTTCAATGAGATACGTGAAATCGCCTCTGAAATCAGAGCAAACGTAGGCAACAGCCACGCTCTCCTCAACGTAGCCATTAGGTTCTCTCCGGTCCTCGAGAACCTCGCCTCTTTTACAATCTAAAATGGATAGACACCCATCAGGCAGAGTTAAACCCAGACACATTAGAGTAGGGTACTTTAATGCTAACAGCCTAGCCCAACAGAGGGACCAAATAGGCGCTCTATTGAGCGACGAGCAGCTCGACCTATTTCTTATTCAGGAGACCTTCCTTAAACCGTACAATAGGGACCCCAAGATTGCGAACTATAACATAGTTCGCAACGACAGGCTTAACTCGCCTAAGGGAGGTACTCTCATCTACTACAAGAGATCACTGCACTGCACACCTATGGATTCGCCCCAATTGACGTACATTGAGGCTTCAGTCTGCAGGCTAGCCCTCACGGGGCACCAACCCATCACCCTCATATCAGTATATCTCCCCCCCGGTAGGGAAAACAATATCGAACTCCTCGAGAGTGATCTTAAATCACTCCTCGACCTAGGCGGAGCCGTCATCATAGGCGGCGACCTTAACGCCAAAAACACCTCATGGAGTTGTAACACCACCAACCCAAGAGGAAAAACCCTCGAATCCCTTGCCGAACGGCTGGGGTTTGACGTCATCGCTCCTATGGAGCCGACGCATTTCCCAGGGAACATAGCGCACAGACCCGATATTCTAGATATAGCACTGCTAAAGAACATTAACCTTCGGTTAACGTCTATAGAAGTGCTACATCAACTAGACTCAGACCACCGTCCGGTCATTCTCGAACTTGCCCCGAGACTGCCAGTCCCCTCAGGACCTGGGCAGGCCCCCACCATAACAGTAACTGATTGGAATACACTAGAGTCCGGACTCAAGTCTAAATCCACCAGTCACTTAGATAGGATCCCCGCTGACATTAAATCCCCGGAGGACACAATGACGGCAATCGACTGTCTCACAAGTCATGTACAATCATTAATTAATGATTGTTCGCGGCAAGTACCAGCAGCGAGCGATCACGGCTGGCGCCTGCCAGACGACGTCCGCGACCTTCTGAGACAGAAGAATGCAGCCATACGTGCCTACGACCGTTACCCTTGCGAGGAAAACCGCATACGTATGCGTTTCCTGCAAAGGACGGTCAAATCCGCAGTAGCAGAAGTCCGCGAAAAGAGATGGAACACCACTCTTAGCGAACTAGAACCTAACCACCAAGCCTACTGGCAACTCGCCCGATCCCTTAAGAAAGACATAGTTTCCACTATGCCTACCCTAAAGAGACCCAACCTCCCCCCCGCCTTTGAGGACGAGGAGAAATCCGAATGCCTGGCCGACAGCCTAGAGCAACAATGTACGCCAAGTACCACATACCCCGATGCCGAACAGCACGCCCACGTCGATAGGGAAGTGGTGTGGCGAGCCTCTCTCCCACAACCGCCGCTAGATACAGAATTAAGTAGGGACGACGCCCCAAGTCAGCCTATCCCAGCAGTCACCATAGATGAAGTAGTTTCGATCGTCAAGGGACTACGCCCTAGGAAAGCCCCCGGTTCGGACGGCATAACCAATAGAGTTATTAAACTTTTTCCCACGTCCCTACTGGTCCTTCTGACCTGCATTTTCAACGCAGCGCTCAATAACAAAATCTTTCCCGCTCAGTGGAAAGAAGCCGTGGTAATAGGAATCCACAAACCCGGCAAGAACCGATCCGAACCCAGTAGTTACAGGCCGATAAGTCTTCTTAACGGTCTTAGCAAAATGTACGAGCGCGTAATCCACCAAAGACTAAGAATCTTCGCCGAGGAAAACCACCTCATACCACACGAGCAGTTTGGCTTTAGACCCAAACACTCGTGTGTCCATCAAGTCCATCGTATCGTGGAAAGCATCAACGTAAAACTGCAACGCAACCTTTTTACGGGGATACTCTTCTTCGATGTAGCCAAAGCCTTCGACAAGGTATGGCATAATGGCCTTATCTTTAAGTTATTCCAACTAGGAATTCCCCACTACCTCGTAATTATCATACGAGACTTTCTAACAAATCGTAGCTTCCGCTACAGAGTAGAAGGGACACTCTCTTCCCCGCACCCGATCAGAGCTGGCGTACCGCAAGGTTCAGTCCTCTCACCCCTTCTATTCTCGCTATATACTAGCGACATCCCCAAGTCTAAGCTCGTGCAGTCAGCCCTCTACGCTGACGACACAGCTATATTCGTATCCGGGCTTAACCCGGACGCCGTCACTCGTAATCTCCAAACTGCAGCTACTGCCCTTGGCAAATGGTTCCGGAAATGGAGAATAGACATTAACCCAGAAAAGAGTCAGGCGGTCATGTTTCACAGGAGACGTGCCGACCTGCACCCCCCCAATAGCTTCACTCCAGTCCGCATTTTTGACAAGCCCATCCCCTGGGCGTCAAATGCCAAGTACCTAGGCGTCACCCTTGACAATCGTCTCAGCTTCGCTCGACACATAACCACTGTGCGCTCGCGTGCAGCGTTCGTTATGGGTCGTTTACACAACTTACTCAACCCAAAGAGTAAGCTGTCGCTCAAATGCAAAATCCGTCTTTACACTGCCTGCATACGCCCCATCATGTTGTATGCCAGTGTAGTATTCGCTCACGTTAGGCCACACAGGATCCATAGGCTACAAACACTTCAGAATAGGTTCATGCGTAAGGCTACGGGCGCACCGTGGTTCATACGCAATGCCGATCTCCACATCGACTTGCACTTGCCGACCATCAGGCAATATATGAAACAGTGTGCCCGTAGATATTTTGATTCTGCCACAACACACCCCAACCCCTTAGTGGTCGCTGCGACCAACTATATCCCGTCCCGCATCTCGAAGGTCACTCGACCGAGACTTGCTCTCGACGAGCCCGACGACGAGATCACGATAGCTCAGAATACAGCATACACGGCCCGCGAAGCCGCAACAAAGAAAAGACCACGGTTCCGTCCTCGCCGTCGAGGTGCGAAACCGTGCCGCGCAAAAATAAATAAATCTAAAGTGGGACCTCCCACATTGCCCTCAGCAACGCCCCGAGCCGAGGTTCGTACCCCACAGGGGGTGCCCTTGGGCCACGATGCTTAAATTTTTTGGGTTGAGAGCCCTCAGCGCTCACCACTAGTCCGCGTAAGGGTGTAACAGCCATCTGAGGCTAACACTCCTTGTCAGAACAAAAAGAAAAAAAAAAAAAAAAAAAAAAGCATAATTGTTCAAAAGCCAGTCGCGCCTTGGCGCTCACCGGAGCAGGGTCACGTCTCTCGAGCTCTCCGCTCACAGCGTAGAAGACAACAATACGAACTTCAGCGTATACTGCGACTGATCGGTTTTGATTCGTAAGTATTTATTACTACCTAATTCTTTTAATTACTTTCATGCGATCTCTATAAAGAATAATATAGAATCTTTTTACGTTTTAGGTGATCGGTCGAAAAAGCAGATTGTATCTTGAGAACAAAATCGGTTACAAGGCAAGGAAAAAGAGTACACACGACAAAACTGTAAGGTACTTTATAGTTTCAAAAGAGTAAACGAAAAGAGAAGTGAGCCGTCACTCAGGACGCCTGGCAGATGTGAAACATCAAAATTATTTTGAAGTAGTTACCGCAAAGCGTGGCGTTAACGCCGCTTTTAATGCCACGCGACGATCAGGTTCACCCCGCCTATAGATATTTCACATCAAAAATCCGAACGGAACATTTATGCAGCCTCATCTTCTGAAGATTATCAGCTAACTCAAATTTAATGTTTAATAATTACTAACCATACACAATATAATTTTTTCATAAAGAATCATTTTCTTCTTGTACTAGCAATAAATATGTAGCAAAATGTGGATCAAAATTTAATAACTAATTTCTGTAGTGGGTAGATTTAAATCTCTGACTGGACTTGTTAGACATCCATGGTCATGGCGACTAGGGCAATAGTCGACTACTGCACGGCAGCCACGGAGGCAGCGTGCCTCTTGGCCGGAACTCTCCGGTGGGACCTGCAGGCGGAGGTACTCGCCGAGCTTTACCTGCGAGTATCAGAGCCGCGAGCCACATATAGCCTCAATCAAGGTGATTGCCGCCTGGCAGGTCGACGCCCGCCGAGACGCCATTGCTCGTTGGGCAATCGGACTGGAGAAGCCTCAATACGGTATCAGGACCGTCGAGTCCTTTCAGCTGGTGCTGATGGGGTGGTTGGGTCGGCAGTACGGGGTACATTCCTTCCGACTGGTGCAGGTATTGATGGGTCACGATAGCCAAGTAGCTGCGCAAGCTCGTTAGGAGGGAGAACACACCACCATCCTGCTACCACTGCGATTACGACGTGAGCACGGCGCAGCACAGGCTCGAGGTGTGTGCCTCGTGGGCAGAGCAGCGCCGTGAACTCGTTGCAATCACCGGTGCCGACCGGACCCTGCCGACCATCACTAGGGAGATGCTCAGCAGCGTCAGGAACTGGAACGCGGTCACCGCCTTCTGTGAGGCTGTCATCTCACGAAAGGAGACGCCGGCTCGTGTGTGATCAATCTTTGGTCACACGTGCCGCCACCGGCGCTTCGGGCGGCGCAGATACGAGTATCCGCGCCTCACGCCGCCCTAGGTGAGTCCGCGGGTGACCGGACCGGGGACTTTAGTGTGTCACCCGCAGAGAGCCTGACCGTGTGACGGCGACCGACGTCCCGGGATAGGAACGTCGATTGGGGTTTTTTTATTTTTTTTTAATTATTACACAATGTGATAATTTAAAAAAAATAAGTTGTCGAGTCTCGAACCCGAGACCAGATTTCCCGCCGGCGAGCACGTTACCACGAGATTACCGCTTGTTGGCGATTCGACTTTGAATTTTTCTAGTACATAAATTACCCATCCAACTTTGACCCTTAAAATCTTTTTAACGAGGGCCCAGTTGACCCTAATATTTGGTAGTTGTGATACCCTCGTGCCCCCTCTACCACCCCACCAAAAATCATGGAAATCCCCGACCCACACGTCTGAGGGTCTCCTTGTAAGTTATACTCTGTGCCTATATTTTACTATTTCCTGTACTTTGCATATTAAAAATACAATTTTAACCGTTTTACTGTTATGAGATTTGGTTTTTAATTAAAAATTTTAAAATTTACATCATGTTGATTTTTGAAAATTTCCTTCTCCGAAGAATATATTAGAGATTGATTATAAGCGCCAAGGTTCAAGATTGGTCATTCTATGAACTCGCGTGTGTGTAGTGCATTAGTGTGCGTCGATATCGGACCGTAGCAAAATACCTAAAATGCGAGAAGTGCCGATTACCGATAACGCTCTTAATTAAATCAACAACAGTCTTAAATTAAATTATTATTCACTTATGTATTATGTTTCAAGGTTAACGTCTGTTATTTAATATTGAATTAGTTTCACAATTCATAATTGAGTTCAATTTTTTATTGTCGAAGGTAAAATACTGAAAAAGATTTTTGAAAATATTGAAATTATTATGTTACAAAATAATAATGTCGAAGTTCAATTTTCTCTATCATTGCAAATAGTGGACGCAAATTTTCTTTATAACAGCAGAGGCGAATTAAGATTTGGTATATTTTAAGCTACATATTAAGTTACAATTTAAGTTTTGATATTTTTGCATCAGAAAGAGATTTTTTGCGGCACCTAGAGTAAATTCGTCATCGAATATAGATCCTGATCCATAAAAGAAGAGGAATCGACCTACTATACCACGCTGGCCAGACGGGTTGGTATAGTATTATTCCAAATGTTGCTTCTCTTGCGATAAGATACCTGAATAGGATAGGAACATTAAATTGTATTGAGAATTAGCACGCTGAAGTGGCAATGGGTAGGCCACATCGCTTGACGAACTGACAACCGCTGGGAAAGAAAGGTTCTCGAGTGGCGACCACGTATCGGACGACGCAGTGTAGGACGAAACTAGGTGGACCGACGACTTGGTCAAAGTTGCTGGGCGTCGTTGGATGCAGGCGGCACAAAACCGTACTTTGTGGCGTAACATGAGGGAGGCCTACGTCTAGCAGTAGACGGTGATAGGCTGAAATGATGATGAATGATAATTGAAATGTATTCTTACATCATCATCATACGGAAATATACTTCTAATATTTCTATTCATCCATCAATTGGTCAATCTTGACTATTACACATAAAACGGAGGGGAATAATATTATAATTGCTACGCTTCAAAGATGGTGGCTCTTCGTAGTTAGTCTTACGAATTTCTCAGAAAGGTGCTTGGTGCTCCTTTATCTAGTTTTCACGACTACTAAGATAAAGGATACAGATAACATCAATGTAAGAGGGGGAAAACTCGAAATAAAACCCTACACTAACAAGTCTGATCAGCGTGGTATAGTAGGTCAAATTCCTTCTCATAAAGGAGGCTCGAGCCCAATAATGTATCAAATATTGGCTAAGAGAATGATAAAGGATTAAAAACATATTATACTTTTATCCCGTCACCACATGATGGTTTTTTTTTTAATTACAAGCGGTGGCAAACGAGCGAACAGTACACCTGATGGTAAGTGTTGCTGCCGCTCATGGACCTTTACAAGACCGCTGCCTACCGCGAAGAAAGTGAAGGGAGTGTGAATGCGTGCATTGAAGCTCGGTGATACCAAAGGCACCACCAAAACCCTCCACACGCAAACACCCTCAGAAAGTTGGACTTCCGACTCTCTCGCTCACCGAACGAAACGCAATAACAAATTGCTACTACTCAGACGTCGATTTTCTGCGAGAGTGCGGTACTACCCTGGACAGACCGGCCCGCGGCTGTAGACAGATAACTGTCGACAGTGTGATCCTACCACTCGAATGATATCTAAGAAATGGTAACTAAGGTCTGGCGACACATTGTAACCTTAAGGCTTCTCAGTTATAACGGTACTGAAATTAAAACAATTGTAATTGTATCGTCTTTATTTTTATAACAATATCGAATCAGTATTTCCTCTTTTAATCTAGATAGAATCAGGATCTCTGAAGAATTTTAGTTAAATTATACCATCTAACTCCGACTTAGGAAATCCTTGGAAATGCATATAATCGTAGACCAGGATTGACTAGATAGATTTGGCATAGATCCGTATAAAGATTTCATCATCATTATTATCTCAGCTCATATAATATGTACTCATATGGTTCAAGGCCAACAGTTCCCATTGCTGGGAATGAAAATGAAAAAAATTACGGGTTGATATAAGGTTATATTTCGATATTTCCTTCTCTTGGATAGATGTCTTATGCATATTAAATGCCTGTCATCTTTTACGACACCCATGTCACCACATGGAAGTATAAAGCTTTGACAAACTTTATAATACCTACGGATGGTAAAATTTAAAGTACAAGAGTACCACCATCATCATCATCACAATCTTATCTAAATCACAAGGAGTCGATAGAACATGTCCTCTTCTTCAACAGATATCTTCTCTGCATTCACTCTTTTTCTATCCATGTCATGCTTCATGCAATCCCATTTCCAGTCTTCCCTTACCTCTAAAGCCCTCTACATTCATACTTAAAACTCTCCTTACAATATTATAGTAATAATTATATATTTCTGACCATAATACTTTGTAATACACAATAACACCTATTTTAATGTTACAACAATGATTATGAATCGCTTTTGCCTGTGTTAGGTTGAAAATCTACCTGTAATACAGGTCACCAAGAAATCCACGGGGACTTTATACAATTGTACTCGGTGTAAATAGGACATGTGTAAGAGCTTGTATAACGGATGTTAGAATAGATTGTGTGTAAGAATGCGTGTGTGTTTGTGTGTTAGTGTGCGTGTGTGTTTGTGTGTGTTTGTGTATCTGTGTAAGTATGTGCATTAACGTGCATTCGTGCTTGTGTATGCGCGCGCTTGTCTAGAATAACACAATAACCTCTAATAAGTTTTCATATTACCATAACATTGTTGAAGATACAATTCCTGCAAAATCACTTTACATTTTGGTATTTAGAAAGGGCAATGATAGAAACTTGTGCAACTTGTTGTGGAGATTAGATCCCAGACAAATAAAAATACTTTCATTCTGTCTTCTTTACGTGCCCGTTCATTACTTTCGACATGTTCATACCACGTCAACGTTTACACGTATGAGCACGAGAAACCAAATAGTTTAAATAAAAATGTCAATAAAAATACAATAAACTTAATCAAAATATTCATTTGACCTGATTTTGTAATAATATTCTCAACAAAACAAAGTAAATGTAATCAGTTATCTCCTGTTCAATTTTATTAGAATGAATACGAGTTGATAAAATATTATTGACCGAATGATTTACTGCGAAAATTTATTGTTCAAAAACATCGCTGTGATCGTTTCAGTGCCGGTGATTTCAATTGTAAAAATAATATTTGATTTCTTTTTGTATATTTCTGGCAGATCACCTTATGGCAATTAGTATTATACGGAAATATATATCATTCCCATGTGGTGACGGTGAAATAATACAATTCACCACCCCCTATCTTGCCCGTGGATGTCGTAAAAGACGATTATGTGATAAAATATGCACATAAATACGCAAGAGAACTCGAAATGAAACCCTATACCAATCTGTCTGATCAGCATGGTATAGTTAGATCAGTATCCCTCCTATTGTGGAAGAGGCTTGAGCTCAATAGTAGGACGTATATGATCTGAAATGATGATGATATATTATAGGAACCTTTTCTGCCTAGTCGAGGTGATGTGAAAATAATGGCCATTTGTCCCAAAACATGTAAGTTGAATAGCTAAATGCGGCGGCGGAATGGCTAAGTATTTACACAGAAAACTGAAACTCTTTGAATCTTAGCGGTGAAACGTAGGTAATAAAATTATCACTACTTACTTCATCATGAAAAATAACTGATAAGACAGCATAACATTCATATCTCCTCCTGATACTTACAGAGCTGGTTCAACAGGTTTTTATTGTCATTTCGGACAAAAAGCCGTATACAACAAACACTACACCGCCCTCTTGTACCCGAACAAATTCCCTAAGAACAATACCAAGAGGTTCTTTGTTTAAGGAGCATAGCTTTAACCTGTGCCCCTTAGAATAATAACGTATAGAAGGATAGAGCCGGTACATAAGCCATCAAAAACGTGAAGCCGAAAATACTACATGCGTGCAAGCGATTACACACGTACACACACACACACACGTACACACACACACACGCAAACCACTATATAATAAAGTTGCCTTGCGTATGCCGTGACCTCGTACACTACGGAAGGATCCGGCGTAAGCTCCAATAGGCTTCAATTTAAATGCTTCATTTTTTGTGCGCGGAGTTACTTTCTATTAGTTATTATTCTAAGCTGTGCCCTTATAATAATTTTCAGATATTGATTATCTTGAATCAACAAGTTGGGGACACCAATACAATATACATAATTATGAATGATTAAATTCGTGTGAAACATATGAACATGTGTAACGGAGTAAGAATACCATTCAACACTCCCTTTCTTGCCCGTGCGTGTCATATAAGACGACTAAGGAATATAGCTTCTATGCAAGAGAAGGAAATCTCGAAATAAAACCCTATACCAATCCGTCTGACGAGCGTGGTATAGTAGGTCAATGTCCCTCCCATTGTGGAGGAGACTCGACTCCAACAGTGGGGCGTATTTGAGCTATGATGATGATGAAACATACGATAGAAGAATGGTTATTTACCAAATATTTTTATCTGTTTTCATAAATTATTTTTTTTATCTGCTGTCTTTAATTTATAAAGAAGATACATTAAAAAAAAATACTTGCACTCTTTTGTAAAAATTCACCGAGATGCCTTTTAAAAGTTATGCAATTTCTGCTTGATTAAAGTGCCTTTTTCTTTTGAAGCTAAGCTTCGGGGTGTTTAATGCTTCATTATCAATATTTCCTCGACTTACAATTAAGGTAATGCTAGAGTAAAAATAGAGTTTGTTTATTCTTTTGATGCAAAGATAACGATGTCTTTATTTTGTAGTGAATTATAAAGGAATTTAAAGTTCTTACACGAATTATGATCTGCCAAAAATATGATAATTAAACATCAAAATAGTGAAATATGTTTAATATCCATAATTACATACTTACTATGTAACCTTTTTCTTTTTTTTTTTATGGGTGGTCTATGGTAAGCGCACATGCGGTCCATTGCGGCCGGGGCGACGAATGGACGGCGCGTGGGTCCATAACCCACCCGTACCCACGTCGCCTTCGTCGTTGCGCCGACCACCAATGCCGAGTTCCTTGTCCTCAGTGGTCGGCCCGACACTAAGTAACCTTACTGTACACTTTCAATGCTTACGATGATACTACACAAGACCATAGCCCTGAATGTCGTCTACACATTAAAGTCCATTATTTACACCCTTTTTACACGACTAAACCACTTCACCGTAACACTCAGTAGCCACAAATATTGTCAGAACTTGTGTTCTGTTAGATAGTTCTGAAAGTTAACGGTTCCAAGATTGTCTTGGAACCGTTAACTTTCTATGACCGATAATAGACACATACATAGCGTCACGCCTGTTTCCTAGATGGGTAGGCAGAGACTACGGAAGGCCACAAGCCGCAATCCTGACATACTTCCATCGCATCACTCACACTCATCAGTCTTCATGCATTATCTACGGTGAAGCATACTTTTAACATGACTTTTCACCAGCACGTTTCCCATTTGATCCAGAAACGGACAGCGTGGTCTTTCTCTTGTAACCGTTCCACTAACACTTGCTTTGTATACTTGCTTCGTCATCCTCTCTTCACTCATTCTGCATGTCTAAACCACCTCCACATACCTTTTTTAATCTTTATCACTATGTACTTCTTTTTACCAATAATAAGTACATAAATATATCCATGCCTTCAGCAACATGTCGACATAATGACGCTTGGTATACGAGTGGTAGTCTTAATCGTAAAGTAAATAAAAATCATTGTTAATCTTTCCACGATTACTCAGTCGATTTGCAAATTAATCCATATTCTGTCGGTGTTTATAATCCTTAAGAACTATCTAGATTGTGATATGGGTTGAGGCTCTCGTAGCAGCTACTCTACCTAAAAGGCATGACCGCGCAATCGAATAAAATTAAATTTTTGCTGGAAAAGGATACCCGCCGGGGCCCTGATCATCGTCAATTCGGCCCTATCAACATCCAAGCTCAGATGGGTCTTTTTTTTTATTGCCGATGGTGGCAAACGAGTAGGCAGCACACCTAATGGTAAGTGAAACTGCTGCACATGGACCTTTGCAATACCAGGGGCACAACCAGGCCGCTGTCTACCGTGAAGGAAATACTCTTCTTAAACCTCGTTTAAAGAAGGACATGTCATAGCGCTCGGGAAACACAGCAGCAGGTAGTTCATTCCAGAGCTTGCACGTACGTGGGAGAAATGATCGCTGGAAACGTACAGTTGAAGACCATAACGTTTCCAGGTGAAATGGATGAACCCAGATGATGAGCTACGATGTCGAGTGGTACGTTGGTAGAATGGTGACGATGGTACCAAGTCAAACAGTTCCTCCGAGCACTCCCCGTGAAAGAGTCGGTAGAGTACACAGAGTGACCCAAAGTCTCTCCTCTGCTCCAGCGACTCCAATCCGTCCGTAAGATTGGGATCCCCGACGATTCGAACAGCCTGTCTTTGCAGGGAGTCAAGTGGGTCTAGCTGATATTAGGGTGCACCTGCCTTATATACTTTTCATTATTGAGTATGAGCCTCCATGCTGTAATAAGTCTACCAGAAGAATCATAGATGATAATTCGAGCCCCCTTCATTTCATTATAAGAAATAATTATGAAATAAAACTATTTTTACGCATTTTATCGCGGTTATTGTCAAGGGAAAACAGTTCTCGTGTGACCAAGAATGCTTAAAAGTATTCGAAACGTTGGTAAATTAAAAATATGTCCAAAAATGTCTAATAATACTTTAATATCATACATATATTTAATATCATACATCTTCCGTGTGACAACGGAGTAGGAATTCAATTCACCACTCCCTATCTTGCCCATGGATGATGTAAAAGACGATTAAGGGATATGATATGCATATAACGTCTATCCAAGAGAAGTAAATTTTTTTTTTTTTTTTTTTTTTTTTTATTGCAAACGGTGGCAAACGAGCAAACAGTACACCAGATGGTAAGTGTTGCTGCCGCTCATGGACCTTTACAAGGCCGTTGCCTACCGCGAAGAAAGCGAAGGGAGTGTGAATGCGTGCATTGAGGCTCGGTGATACCAAGGACACCACCAAAACCCTCCACACGCAATCACCCTCAGAAAGTGGGCTTCCGGCTCTCTCGCTCACCGAACGAAGCGCAGTAACAAATTGCTACTACTCAGACGTCGATTTTCTGCGAGAGCATGGTACTGCCCCGGACGGACCGGCCCGCGGCTGTAGACAGATAACTGTCGACAGTGTGGTCCTACCACTCCTAAGAACAAAACAAAACCCTATACCAAGCTGTCTGACCAGCATGAGTAAGATCAATTTCCCTCCTGTTGTGGAAGAGCCCAATAGTGGGACGTATATGAGCTGAAATAATGATAATGATCATACATATAATGTTTTCGTAACCATCAGAAATGGTTATATTATAGTTACTTTATTATACGGTATTGCCAATCTGCTGCTGTATTGCCAATCCCTACTAGTGCAGTTAGTAGTAATTTACCTTTTTTTTTGGAGTGGATTGCGGGTGTGCGTGCTTACGCACCTCTGTCGCCCCGGTTGAGAAATAAATAATAATTATTATAATATTGAAAGGCGAGGTTTTAAGTATGAATGTAGAAGGCTTTAGAGGTAAGGGAAGACTGAAAATGGATGATTTGCATGAAGCATGATATGGATAGAGAGGGAGTGAATGCAGAGAAGACATCCGAGATGGGTTCTGTTGAAGAAGAGGACATGTTGCGACCTCTTGTGATTGCGATAATATTGTAATGATTTTTTTTTGGGGTGGGTTGCGGTCGGCGCGCTCCTCGCACCACTCCGTCTGGGGCAACTGAGGGGCGTAAGTACGTATACCCGCAACACACCCGCGATGCACGTTGCCTTCGTCATTGGGCCGACCACCGGAGCAGGGTGACTTGACGTCAGTGGTCGGCCCGATGGAGTACCCTCCCATCGACCGGTGTCTCCCCCCCCCCTCGGGGAGAACGTCGGTCTTTCCTCACGCGGTTGGCTTCTCAGCGGGTGACGCACTAATTCCCCGGTCACGTCACCCGCGGCCTCGGCTATGGTGGCATGAGGCGCAGGTATTGGCGCCTACGCCGCGCCGCCCCAGTACCGGCGGCGGATCGCCTCATCGAGGCTGCGCTCCTCGCGCAAGCGATCCGCCGCCTCTTTCCGTGAAACTACTGCCTTGCAGAAGGCTGCGACCGCGTCCCAGTTCCTGACGCTGTCGAGCATCGCCCTGGCGATGGGTAATTTATCCTTGAAAACTATACTCTCGCCTTGACACTTCATTAACAATCCCTTGTCCATTCGTGACGTGTTAATATATCTATATATGCATGAACATATTATCTCTCAAAGATATTTTTGTCTATATGAAATATTTTCTTTTATACTAATAAATGTGCTTCATTATATAAGAAGCACACTGATTTTCGAAGATTATCGATTATTATTATTATCTTGTATCTCCTTATATTTTCATGGATATTTTTCTTAGGGAAGATACCCTGTCCTTTGAAAGGCTTACATGGGGATATGGATCCAACACGCAGAGGCCTTTGGAGAAATTTAATGTAAAAATGGGATGAGACGTCTACCGATGACACTTCACGTCAGCACATAACACACGTGAACTGCCAACGGTAGGTGTAAAACTAATGTGTAATGATGGTACCTAATACATGATTATGGGATTGGAGGTTAGATGGACTAGATTAACGGAAAACTATTGATTTAAAACTGTCGTCTGCCTTCAATACCTTTATCGTCTTGAACTTTGGCAGACGGTGACTCGCCAACTCATTGAATGGGCCCCCAAACTGTCGCCACAGACACGCAGGCCATACGGACAACAGGGGGGTAACATTGATGCAAGTGGCTTGGGGTGTCGAGCGGTGCGGCGCCGGTTTCACCATTGCAAGTCCCCGATAAACGCAGACCCGTAGTGGTTTCCCCGTAGTTATGCCCTTGAAAATTACACTTTCACACCCGAGCATATAGCTCTGGCGACCCCTCTCTGACCAGCCGTTTAAGGCAAGCTAGAGTTGAGAACCCTGCAGGCACTCTTTGGTTTCCACTCCAGCCAGCCAATAAAGGCGAGCTGGATACGAGGCCCTGGCCGACTCTCTGGGGCACTCAGGACCGCAGTGTCGCCACTCACATTCAGCACGACACAAGCTGCCCTGCGGTTTATTGGCTTTCCTATAAATCTTGTGATACAATTTTTCTTTTATAGCAAAAGAACTTAGAGAACCATATAATGTTCCTCCAAGGTTTGTGTTAGTCTCATAGTGAGATAACGACTGGCCCAGGGGGGTATTAATATTATTATTAATCTTAAAATAAAACTAGATAGAGAGTCTAGAGATATATCAAATCCTTCAGCCCGTATATCACGACATTCTTGGGCAAAATAAGGAGAGAAATTGTATTATTCTGTAACCACATAGAACTGTTACCATAGACAATAACAGAAATAAACGTTGTTTAGTTACATTATTATATTGACCATGCTTAGCTTATAAAAGATGTAAAGTCATGTCTTTTTATTATTATAGTTTCTGACGAATCGTCGGTATTTTTTGATATTATATTGTAGACAGAATAATTATTAACTATAAATACTTTTTACAATAACAAGCCAATAAACAAATAAAAAAATACGAGACCATTACAATACCGATAGCGTTAAATAAACAAAATCGTTACCCCTTTTTATCGCCTGTTCTGTATATAAAATAATATTTCTTTATACAATCATACTTAACACTAGCAACCCGCCCTCGCTTCACTTCGTTTTCTGTCGCCTTATCCCCATAATTCCCGTTCCCGTGGGAATACCGGGATAAAATATAGCCTAGTTTACTCCCTGATATTATAGCTTTCCATTGGTGAAAGAATTTTTGCAATCAGTCCAGCCGTTTTGAAAATTACCCGGAACAAACAGACAGACAGATAAAAATGTTTTAATTGCTATTTTAGGCATAGGTGTCGTTCGTGCAAATAACCGTATGAGCATGAAAAAGGCCTATTATTTTGACATTACAAACAGACACTCCAATTTTATTTATTGGTATAGATTATAAAAGAAAATGTTAGTATGTTTGTTACGCCTAAAGATTAACTCATCAAACGCTCATCATGACTACGCATACACATGGTCGGCGAGAGTATTTTTAATAAAACAGTCTGGCTATACCTACTGGCTTTTTAAATAAAACTGCTTTACGGATTTTATCGCATCTGTATTGATTTTTGATTGCCCGACGTTTCGAATACTTTGAAACGTTCATGGTCACGGGCGGACAAAATCAAATACAAACGCGATAAAATCCATAAAATAGTTTTATTTACAATTTAGAAAGAGATTCAAAAGTGATTGTGAATATTGACTATGGGGTATTACCATACTTTTTTTTATATTACGAAGTTAATATTCAAAATTAAGTAGTGATAAATTATAATTTAGGAAAAATAGTTGCATTAAGACTTAACAATCTAGATGATGGATGGCCAGTACCATTTATAATAGCGGCTGTACACACTCGACGAGACACCGCGAGACGGGTTGAGAGCGAGTATGTACATGGTACTCTCGTCTTATCTCGCGCTCTCGTTCTTGCCTCGGTTAGTCTCGGTCACCTATCGATTTTTTGCGCCCGAGTCAAAGGGTCTCGTTAAGTCTTGCTAGGAGAACGAGACAGAGCATGTACACATTCAATCTTTTAGTTGTCCGCTGATAGTGCAATCATCCCCCATCTTCTTTTTCTCCATGTCTTACGAATTTTCTTTTTATAATAAATGTTTTAATAATTATAATAGCTCGCGGCACGTCACAAAGACAAATAGCAACAGCAGTTTCTACGTCCATTGTCTCGGGTATTTACAGTGAAACTGGCATAACGAGGGTGTACAGGACGTGCTCTCGCCTAGAACCTCTTGGACGAAACTCTGAGCGAGAGGCTCTCGTTGAGTGTGTACAGCCGCCTTAATGATAACAATGATTCATCATTGATTATGACGTATGTTAAACTTAAATATCCTTTTAAATGTCGTAAAGATTCATTCAAATTTTCGTTACAAAATACGGATGATGTAAAACCAAAACGGTCGTGAAAAAAACCTGCAGAACTTTCGCCGTTAGAGAAGTAGAAGCAGAAATCTCTTTAAATATAGTAATTAGTATATTTTTAGTTATTATTTAGTAAATTGGTACAAGTATGAGACAACTTCCCGTCCTATCATAGTTTCGATTTCTGAATTGGTCAAGTTGTCATTGATTTTATCGTGCCGAATTCCTCAGTACGAGTGCTTAGTCAAATTAGTGCTGTTCTATAATGTACGAATAAAACACTTCAAAAGAAAACAAGTACTAATATAACGTATTTTTAGATAAAAATGTTATTAAACAAAACACAAATGACTTACATCTTTATATAAAAACTTCGAGACATAATAATATTAGAAATTTGAATGTATTTCTTTGAAGTTTATTTAATCTATATTAGAAAATATATTCGAATAAATTTTTGTTACTCAACGCTACTTCATAAATTTCATAAAAAGATTTGGCTATTGTACTTTTATTACGTAGGCTCTGAATTTATATCAAAATATTTTTAATAAACTGTCCTTAATATGAACGAATAGGCAAAACCAACACCCACGTTTACTTAAAAATGGCTTAGGCAATTATGTAATACACTTTATTTTATGAGGCTTAAAATAACATAAGTCCGTGTGGTGACGGAGTAAGAATACAATTCACCACTCCCTGTCTTGCCCTTGGATGTCGTAAAAGACGACTAAGCGCTATTTAATACACAAACAAGAGAAGGAAATCTCGAAATAAAACCCTATATCAACCTGTTCGATAAGCATGGTATATGTAAGGTCAATTTCCCTTCTATTATGGAAGAGACTAGAGCCCAACTGTGGGACGTATATAGGCTGAGCAGTATATAGCTGATGATGATGAAGATTACATAAATGAGGTGTTCTACTGCTGCATCTCTCTATGGAGACTAAAACACAAGGGCTTGAACTATTTGAAATATCTTGGACCACGTCTACATTATAATCCTTATAAAAACTTCCTACTCTTGGAATAACTTTTAAATTTCATCATCATAGCTCATATACGTTCCACTGTTGGGCTCGAGCCTGCTTCACAATGGGAGGGAAATTAACCTGCCACTCCACGCTGGTCAGACTTATTGGTATAAGATTTTATTTCGAGTTTTCTTTCTCAGCATACATGTAATATTCGTATTATATGCCTTAGTCGTCTCTTACGACATCACAGGCAAGAAAAGTGGGTAGTGAATTGTAGTCTTACTCCGTCACCACATGGAATTTAATCTAAGCTTTTGAACTCATCTATTAGTAACGTGGGAGCATCATCATCATTTGCCTGCCCTTATCCCACGCTAAGTGGGGTCGGCACAACATGTACTTACCTTCCATAACCTCCTATCGGCCGTCATATCTGCACTCACCCTTTTCATACGCATGTCCTCATTCACACAGTCTATCCATTTCTTTTTGGGTCGCCCACGCTTCTTTCATCCATCCACATTCATATCGATAACCCGCCTTATCACATGGCTTTCATCCCTCCTCATCACATGTCCATACCAAGACAACCTCGCTCTCCTAATCTTCTCTATCACTGGTGCTACTTTCAGGCTTCCCCTAATATACTCATTTCTTATCTTATCTAACCTTGTGACCCCACACATCCATCTTAGCATACGCATCTCTGTGGCATGCAATCTTCTCTCATCCGTCTTTTTCAATGCCCAACATTCAGATCCATACATAGCAACAGGTCTGATGACACTCTTGTATATTTTCCCCTTAAGTTTAGGGGGCATCCGTGCATCGCAAATTGTTCCCGAGACCTGTCGCCACTTCATCCATCCTGCATTCATTCTACGATTTACCTCCCGGTCGATGTTGCCGTCGTCTTGGAGAAGGGAGAATATCTATCCCATTCGATACTTCAGCGTGATGACCACTGCTCTACCAAGACCGTACAAGCTTTGAAGAAGGGAAAGCTAGCATTTACAGTTCTTATTTTATCAATCATCATCATTCATTGATCATTTTGACTCATATACGTCCCACTGCTGGGCTCGAGCCTCCTTCATAATAGGAGGGAAATTGACCTTATCATGATAGTCAGACAGGTTGGTATAGGGTTTTGTTTCGAGTTTGCCATCTCTTGCATAGACGCCATATGCGTAATATATCCCTTAGTCGTCTTCTACGACACCCACGGGTATGAAAGGGGGGTGATGAATTGTATTCTTACTCCGTCACCACATAGAAGTTTATTTTATCAATAGAATACAGTAATTTTAAATCATATTTTTATCATTATCATTATCATTCAACCTACCGCCATCGAGGTAGGTCTCCCTCATGAATCGCCACAAAGTGCGGTCCTGTGGCGCTTATATCCAACAACGCCCAGCAAGAAAATGAGCCTGTACGCTATTTGTTCTTTGTCCATAATATGAGAAGATACTGCCGTAATCGCTAAGCTTAACAGGCGGGTTGACCGCAGTGAGATGTTATACATTTCCCAGGAGAGCGGGCAGCAGCTCACCTGGTGAACTGTTAACCAATTCTTACAACTCCACAGAAAAATTAATAAGGTAGAATGACCTTGTGGGCGGGGCAAACGTACCGCAATTATGAGCATTTGCTCATAATATTGGCGAAATTCGTTTTACCGGCCAATAGTTGCGCTCATATAGTGATCTTGAATGAATCTCTGACAATAAGAGAAATATGATGTCTTGCGCTGTTATAACCTATCGAAAAAGAAGTCAATTGTGTACTATATTCTGAGAAGGAATTTCTTTTCATTAGTAAGCCATAAACTTATTAATTCAGTGATATTTGTTAATTTTATAATAGTGTTATGTAATTTATAAACAACATCGATGAAATCGCAAATAGAGCGAAACACTATACATCGTCTGCCATACATGGATGTCACCTTTTATTACTTGAGCAACCACGCAGTGTACTGCGTTTAACGCGATATTACCGAGAACCGCAATAGCATCGATGTAACATACGTTTTCATTCAAAACATTGACGTTGTGTACAACTCCCACAGACAAGCAAGGAGTGGCGATAATTATATTATGTATTCTTATCCTATCGCCACATAGGGTATTTTTCATACACTTTAGTTTAAGGCAGTTTGGTGTTTATGTTCGTTGGAGTAACGGGCTTCGTTGAGACTATACAGATAGCGTAGAGGTTAAGATGGTGTCGTGGATTTAAATCCCACGCAGAACAATGCTTTGTGCGACCCACAAACTGTTGTTTTGAGTCTGGATATTATACGTTTATAAAGTCCCACGAAATACAAGGATTGTTTCCTTAATACAGAATTCTGTCTTAAAAAAATTAACTGTGTGCAGATGAGTAAATTGTAACTCCAAGATTTACTAATATTTTGTATAATATTAGAGAGCTTACACTAACAGTTACATGTTTTCGTTACAAAGCTCTGACAACAAATAAAGTTTTATGGGGACCGCGAGCGGTTCGACGTTAAGTACACATAACATAACAAATCATTACATTGATCAATTAACACTGCTTAATCGCAGCCGTAATAGTTGCGAGTAGTCGTAGTGGTCGTATTTTTAATTATGTCGGTTTTTGACCTGCTCAGTGTTATCTATTCAAATCAAATCATTTATTCTGCATAGGCCCCTTAAGGGCACCTACATATTGTCAAATTTATACATCGTTTGAACACAATACAATATCTACCACCGGATCGGAACGCGGCCACAAGCTGAGAAGATCCGGCAAGAAACTCAGCGGGCTATCATTTTTCTCATCTTTTGAATAAAATTACACGAATATAACATATTATAGTCTTAGCTCCAGTGTGATGCCCTTCGAGATAGGATATATATATTTTTTAATTTAGTTCAATTAAAGAAAGGAAAATATGGTTGGACCAGATCCCACAAGCAGACTTATGGTCTCATGTTTGGAGATGGTCTGGTACAAAATCATTACATTTACTCTACTTCAAGTTACCTAAATAAGTAACCTGGTGGTCGTAACTTTACTCTTGTCTAAATATACAACTTATAAAAAAGTTAACCTATTTTCTAAATAAACTTTCAAGTAAATAAATGATGACACAATCGATCACAATTTATTATTATTATCTCAGCCTATATGTCCCACTGTAGGGCTGGAGCCTCTTCCTTTATGAGAAGGAATTCGACCTATTTTACCACGCTGGTCAGACTATTGTTGGCGTAAGTTTTTATAAGTGTTCTAAGTGTTGGCATAAGTTTTTATTTCGAGTTTTCCTTCTCTTGCATTGGTGTTACTTGCATATTACATCCCTTTTGTCTTTTACGCCACCCACGGGCAAGAGAGAAGGTGGTGTATTCTTACCCCGTCATAATTAAAAAATAATACTACTTTTATATATCAAAAAATGCTCCAATATTCTGTGAAAATAGACAAATTTCTCCATTCCTGATTTTATCACGTTAAAAAACACCGAGCACAACCTCTACATAGCACGCTGAACGACTTTAAATTTTATGAGGGTGACATTTAGAGACCACGATTCAGTTTCATATCGCTGGTAACATGCACTATAAACTTTTGTTTTCAGACACTGAAGCATAATGGATAAAACACGGGATAGAAAATATTTGCAATTTTCCAAAATTTTATATAAAACTAGCTGACCCGGCCAACGTTGCTCTGTTCAAATAAAATAAATGGAATTCTCCTTGAAATCGAGAGCAGTGATACCTACAGGGTAGTTGTGAATCTAAACCATTCTCGAATCCCCTTAAACACACACAAAAAATTCATCATCATCGCAACCGTTTAGGAAAAATTCAGTGACATACGAGTACACACGTACACAAGAAATATATATGTAAAGATTCTTTTATCGCTATTTCAATTCTTATTTCTATTCTTCTTTTTTATTTTTTAATATGTAAGAAAAAACAAAGTAAGCCTCAACATTCTGCCGTCTTATGCCTAAGCCATTCGACCAAAGAAAACAGCTTTCAATAGATTTTTCAACTCTCTAGATAATTATATCACCCAGATAATTTTGTGAAGTGAAAATTGAGTAATTTTAACCAAGCCCTTCGACGGTTGCCTGAACGAGTAAGTTTAATCAAGGAAAGTGTATTTTGTCTTCACAAATTTATTTTTAATTACAGTCGAATTATTGAAACGAGGATTAATTTCCTTAATTTTGTCTTTGCAAACTTTTCTATTGTGTAAAAAAAAAATCTATGTGATTCTTTTTACACAAATAATATTTCGCTACGTTCGAAATACGAAATACGTTTTACACGATTTATTTACGAATTTAATTACGTTAAAGCTATGTTAAAAAGGTCTACCATATTTGTAGCGAAGCTAAAGTTGTTACTGGATCCTTAATTAGTGTAAATATATAAATGTAATGAAACGCACTATCGAATGTTGTGATTTTTACTGAGCTCTACCCCCTTTACTACCTTATTGTCCTCATCAATGGCCTAAACCGCGGTTTGCGCCCCACAGAGTCCCTTGGGCCCCGTTGTTTAAATGTTTTAGGTCGAGAGCCTTTTGTCGGTCTCAATCACCTGCGTATAAAATACATGTTATTCGAAGTTAACATTCTTAATCAAAACAAAAAAAAAGATAAAACGCATTGAGTACAAATATGTTCGTGTGTTGTAGAATCATGGCTGTCAATTAGTATATTATAAGTGTATTTGTTAAGTTATTAAGTTATATGTCATTATGGAGAAATAATTATGAAGATAATCCATGTAGTGACGGCATAAGAATACAATTTACCAACTCCGTCTCTTATCCGTGATTGTAAAGGACAACTAAGTAATGCAAGCAGATAACGTTACTTTAAGGCAAACATTAAAGTTAACCCAATACCATCTCGTGTGAATAGCCTAATACAATGAATAGTATGTCATTTCCTCTTCCAATGTGGAGGAGACTCGAGCCCAACAGTGGGACGTAAGTAGGCTGAAATAATAATGATAACGAATTTTGGATTACATATAGCGAATTATACGTTTTTTTTTTTGGGGTGGGTTGCGGTCGGCGCGCTCCTCGCACCACTCCGTCCGGGGCGACAGAGGGGCGTAAGCACGCACACCCGCAACCCACCCACGTGCATATGGGCGCATATCGCCCTCTATCGGCAATATTTGTAAATTGTTGATGTATGTGTTATCAATTATAGTTATAAACATGTTTGAAATATTTGCAACTAATATTTAAATAATTATTTGTAGTAACAACACTGCTATTTACCATGCTATGATATTTAAGACACTTTTTGAATGTATTTCTAGAAATCTTTGATTTAATTGTTTAAATATTTATATAATTGATCAAATTAAAATCGATTAGAATTAGTGTAATTATTTCTAACCATATTTAGTTGTTTTTACACAATAAAGATTGTAATTTATCTCTAGTTAGAGCGCCGTCTGTTGAACAATATATGAGAACAATATTTCCTTTAATTACATTAATGTAAATTGTGTAAAATTGACTATTTGGAATTATGTTAAATGCATAAGAATATTTATCATTATTATTTAGCTATATTCAGATAATTAACAATATTGTTTTATTGGTTTGTTATAAAGAGTAATTAATTGTAGTTACTAAGACTAGATCGTTTCATTGTAAAGCGGAGGTTATAAAAACATTGTAAGATTAGAATAAAGGACAGTTTTACTTCACTCACTTCTCCAGCAATAACTCCTAATAAATACAGTGATTACATACTCGATATTTTAATATGGACAACCTAATTCCTGGCACAACGCCGACAGCAGCGGTGGGATCACAGCCCCAAAACTCTTCCAGATCTACGGATGAACTTCACTATGGAGCAAGTGATGGATCTCCTGACCTCCATTACAAAATACTGCTGCAACAACAGCTGCGAGAGCCGCATTTTCTACGGAGGCTACTATGTAACGGCGGCACCAAAATTTTTATCTACCGCCGTTCAACCCCGACGAGAGATCGCATCGATAATCATCGACATCGGGGACTAGTGCGCAAATGTTAACGAGACGACCATGGCTTTCAACATATAACGGTAAGAAGCAAGAATGGAGGCTTTCTTGAACTCAAAAGGTACGGCAGACACATGGGCGTTTTGGATCAATTACATGGCAACAAGTGGAAGATGATGTCGTTAGAACCTTCGGCAAGGAGTTCCGGTATGCTGGCTACGTCCAGTGGTGGCGCAAATGCATCTCTGAACAAGCGGACAGTTACGCAGACTACGCTACAACGGGCCGGGCTCTGTTCAAACGTTTGAGACGTGAGGCTACGGACTCCGAGGTGATCGACACCGTAATAACAGGTATTTATCTTGAATTAATAAGATCTGAGCTATTGCAAAACACACCTTGACTTTGTCTAAGCTCGTGTTTGTTTTATTAACTTTTCGTTAGCGAAATCTACCATCTAACAGTAATTGTGAGCAAAATTATGAATTAATATTGGTAAACTGTCTGAAGGCGACGCCGGGGGTTTCACCGGTGTGCAGGCGGTGAAGTTATGTAATGACTATTGGCGCCAAAAAGTACTGATGTGTTGAGAAACTGGTTTATTTAAATAATATTGACTAATAATAATAATAGTAAACGGCACAGGACATTTAAAAATGATAAGGCTCGTATTTTACACCTAGTCCTGGTGACATGAGCGCGGGAGCGCGCGAGAACCTCTCCCCGCGCGACCAATTACCCCGCGCGCCAGTTACCCCGCGCACACTTGCATAGCAACAATAGAATGCCTACTACATATTTACAATTATTAAATAGTTCTTATTTTGAATAATTCGCGTCGCTTACACTGTCTAGTAATTGTGTTAACTGTAATAACCTAGGACCTTTTTGTGATGTAAATAGAAGCGTCTACTTATCACGCTTGCAGAGTCCTTGATTTATAACTTTCATAGCCCCTTTAATACGACGGAAGTTTATAGTACCGTTTTTGTTATAGAAAATACCATAGTGAAAATAATTATTTCCGTAAGCAAATCGATAAAACTTAATAACTAACAATCGGACTATTATTTTTTACTTCTAGAGATCGCATTATCACAAGGTAAAGTTTTCAATAGCTTATTCCATACTGGTGTTGATTGTTCTCCGATCCCAAATAAGTTTACTGGTTCGATTCCGGGCAAACGCCAGATCGTTGATGTTGCTTGTATTACAACCAAAGTTAGTTTCCATGACGTGTCGAGGTAGAATTGGTTATGACATTATTAGTGCTGTTTGATATTACCGTAAGTCTTAAAGAGGGTATATATAGAAAACTGTAACTGCTGATAAATGAACCCTCCATGCTATCTATAACTTTGATGTTAACTTCAATCTAAATGACTCGATATTGTTTTAAGTTACATGATGTTCTCAAGCTTTATATATCACTAAATGCTCAAAAGTCCTCGCGTAGTTCAGTATGTGAACCATGTGCGTTGAAATAAATACCGCTCGTGAGCTGAAGACGCTAAACTTCGTATAAAGCTATTAAGCATTTCCGTCACTTCTTAGGTGGTCAATTATTTAAAGTGGTAACTGTTTATGTTGTAACTGAAATTCACTTAAGGTTTCAAGACACGGCAGAAAGAGCACACTCCATGAGTGCATAACTGGTAGCATTTCTTTAAAATTTTTAGTTTATTGTAGAATATCGAAAGGGTGACTGCTTAGTTAATACAGATTAGTCTTAATCTGTGTTAAGTAAACCATATGCTCTAAAACGAAATAATTGTTTATCTCGTCGCAAATTCATCCACTCTTGACCATACTTGGCTTCATGTAGGGCAGAAGAGTGATTCTTTAATAAAGGAGATTGTCGACTCGGACAGTAGTCTATACTTTATGTAATTTAACAAGATATTGCCGAGCCATAATGTTCAAATAGTATCGTTTCACGTAATTACCGTTAGAAACTCATGTTACGATCACACTGCACTGCACAGATGACGTAGTGGTTAAGATATCGTGCCAGTGTCGCGGGTTCGAATCCCGCGCAGGACAACTCTGTGCGATCCATAATTTTTTGTTCTGAAATTGGATCTAATTTGTTTCCATTAATGTGTTTATTACCTCCACCGCAATATAAGGACTATTGCGAGACTACCACAACTTTTGTTGCGAAAAAGTACTGGCTAAAATCGGCGAACAATATTGGTACCCGAATATGTTCGAAAATTTGTGAAAAATTGTGTTGGCTAACATTCGTAAAGACGAAATAGGGCGTAAAACAATTGACTTTACACCCAATCTATAAAATTGCAATATAATTTTCATACTGTGTGCGCTGACATTACAGGCTGCATTCATGGCGTCTTTATAGTACTTTAACACTAACGATCGCACGTCACAATCGGCTATGAGGTCTTTTCGTGAAGTTGTAACTATATTTGGAACTCATCTCTTCTTATATATGATTAAATACGGTATTGAATGTACCTTGTGGCTAAGGGAAGTAGTAGAGCAAATAGTTAAGTGGGACGAATTGTGAAAATTATCAAAGATATTTATGTCTGTAGTTGAGCTTGATAAACCATGCCACAGTGCTATTCGCGATTTCCTATTGGTTATAAACTATGCAATATTACTGGGAGTATTGTTCAGCAGAAATATTAACCGCTGTTTTATCGAGATGTTGCAGGTAGAGGACGACGAACGGACAAAAGATTAAGCGTCTGTAAGAAAAGGATGGACGAGCGATCTTTTCTAGAGTTAATTGATTTGACAAAGGTAAAGACAAAATAAATGTATTTTTTGGCAATTTTGTTTTCGTGCATCGCCATGATCGACGCACTCTTCGAGGGTATCATGGCACTTTAGGAGGTATTGCCTAATGACCGATACATGTTGAAGCATAATTATTCTCCGCGGATGTGGTGTAAGTATCGCTAGCCATGACTTTTTATGACCAGCGCCTGTTGCAAAGACTGATTTTTTTTTTATCACAGCAATGCCGTATGGGCGGGTGAATATTAATTTTGAAACAAAGGCTTTTTATTTTTCCTATCCAAACCATCCTTCCTAAAGCGCTGGCTGGCCACCATGCGTATCCTTAAACCTGGTCTTGTGATTGGCTAGATCCCAGGATGGGTGATGCCTTATGGTTGGCTAGATCCCGTATGGGTGATGCCTTATGGTTGGCTAGATCCCGTGGTGGTGATGCCTTATGGTTGGCTAGATCCCGTGGTGGTGATGCCTTATGGTTGGCTAGATCCCCCTTTTTTTTTTTTTTTTTTTTTTTTTTTTTTTTTTTTTTTTTTTTTTTTTTGTGTGTGTACAGCTGTTGGCCGCAGATGGCCTTGGCAGCTTGACGCGGACTATGGGTGAGCGCTGAGGGCTCTCAACCCGGAGAAAAGTATGCTAAGCGACATCGCCCAAGGGCTCCCCCTGTGGGGAACGGACCTCGGCTTGGGGCGTCGCTGGAGGCAAAGTGGGCGTGCCCACGTTTTTAGTAGTGACTTTTGCGCGGCGCGGTTTCGCACCTCGACGGCGAAGGCGGAACCGCGGATATTTATTTGTTAAGGCCTCGCGGGCCGTGTAGGCTCTTTGTTGAGCGAGTGTGATAATATCGTCCTCTTCGTCGAGGACGTGACGAGGACGTCCGATGGAGAATTGGCTAGATCCCAGGATGGGTGATGCCTTATGATTGGCTAGATCCCGTGGTGGTGATGCCTTGTGGTTGGCTAGATCCCGTGGTGGGTGATGCCTTATAGTTGGCTAGATCCCGTATGGGTGATGCCTTATGGTTGGCTAGATCCCTTGGTGGGCGACGCCTTAACAGCACAAGGGACGCGCTGGAGTCAGTATGGCCGTATGGGCGCATATCGCCCTCTATCGTCAATATTTGTAAATTGTTGATGTATGTGTTATCAATTATAGTTATAAACATGTTTGAAATATTTGCAACTAATATTTAAATAATTATTTGTAGTAACAACATTGCTATTTACCATGCTATGATATTTAAGACACTTTTTGAATGTATTTCTAGAAATCTTTGATTTAATTGTTTAAATATTTATATAATTGATCAAATTAAAATCGATTAGAATTAATGTAATTATTTGTAACCATAATTAGTTGTTTTTACACAATAAAGGTTGTAATTTAATTACATTAATGTAAATTGTGTAAAATTGACTATTTGGAATTATGTTTAAATGCATAAGAATATTTATCATTATTATTTAGCTATATTCAGATAGTTAACAATATTGTTTTATTGGTTTGTTATAAAGAGTAATTGTAGTTACTAAGACTAGACCGTTTCATTGTAAAGCGGAGGTTATAAAAACATTGTAAGATTAGAATAGAGGACAGTTTTACTTCACTCACTTCTCCAGCAATAACTCCTAATAAATACAGTGATTACATACTCGATATTTTAATATGGACAACCTAATTCCTGGCGCAACGCCGACATGCACGTCGCCTTCGTCGTTGGGCCGACCGCCGGAGCAGGGTTACTTGTAATCAGTGGTCGGCCCGACGGAATACCCCCTATTTGGGGTACCTTCCCATCGACCGACGTCCCCTCCTCGGGGAGGACGTCGGTCTTTCCTCACGCGGTCGGCCTCTCGGCGGGGACGGACTAATCCCCGATCACGTCACCCGCGGCCTCAGCTAGGGTGGCATGAGGCGCAGGTATTCGTGCCTACGCCACCCCAGTCGCCGGCGGCGGATCGCCTCATCGAGGCTGTGCTCCTCGCGCAAATTATACACGTATATCGCCCCTACAAGGTGGACTAATGACATCTTGAAACTTGCAGGGAACCATTGGATGGTGGCATAGGATCGTTCCGAGTGGCATTCTTATGGAGAGGTCTATGTCCAACATAGTCGTCTTCTACGACACCCACGGGCGAGAGAACGGATAGCGAATTGTATCTATTCTTATTCCATCACCACACGAAATATGTTTGATATCTTATTGTACTAAACACAAAGAAAATTAATAAATAAACCATAACGTACAGATTAATAAAAAACATTACAAATCATAAATATAATTCTGTTAACAGCCGCTAGAGGTCGTTCACAGATCATGCCCAATGAAAATAAAATTTAATTAATATTGCTCTTTTGTTACGAAAATAATTAAGAATATTAAAGCAATCCCCAGACGTTTGAGTATCTCATTAAAATGATAGAATTACCTTTTTCTTAATTAAAGTATTTCTGTTATGTACATATATATTTTTTATTTTCTATTTCATATTTCCCTTAAGAAAATAGGTGAGAAATGAGGTCGCTATGATTTATTTGTGAATCTTTATTGTGTTATTTAAGTATAAAGTCTAAACTTTAAGTTTAAATCCTGACCTCTCTGTATTATATTATAGAACGATTCTTAAGCAGTATAATTCTTTTTGCGATCCAAGAAGTTGACCAGCTATACTACGCTGGTCAGACGTGTTGGTATAAAGTTATATTTCGAGTTTGCTTTCTTTTGCGTAGATGTTGTATGCATAATTAATCCCTTAGTCGTCTTTTAAGGCACCCACGGGCAAGACGGAGGGTGGTGAATTGTATTCATAGTCCGTTACCACACGGAATTTGCTTATGTTTTGCTCATTGCTATAATTGATAAAGCAAATCAAAGTGAAAGTAAGTTATTTCTATCGCGAGTATTGTCTGTATTATCATTATAATGCTGAAGAGCTTTTTTATTTCTTTATATGCACTAATCTTAGGAATTATAATTTGGTTTCCAAAAAAATCTTACTGTATCAGATATTTATTTATCAAGTCAAATAACAGTGATACAAATAAGAGGTGCTCCTCTTATTTGACTATGAATGACAATATCAAGCAAAATAAATCCATCCATCCATCTATTCATCAGCCTACAGACGTCCACCGCTGGATATAGGCCTCCCCACGAGAATGCGACTCGGAACGGTCCTGCGCCACTTGCATCCAACGATTCCCTGCGACTTTGAGAATGTCGTCAGTCCACCTAGTGGGGGGTCGTCCTACGCTACGCCGTCCAATTCGTGGTCGCCACTCAATAACCTTTCTTCCCCAACGGTTGTCGGTTCGACGAGCGATGTGGCCTGCCCATTGCCATTTCAACGTGATAATTCTGCGGGCCTACTAAATACTAATAAATACCAAGCACTTACTGTCAAGCATTTTTTTTAGCGGGCTATGGTCTGCACACATGCCGTCCGTTCCATCCGGGTCACGAAAGGGCGACATGCGGTCCCGTAATCCACTATGTCCCTCCCCTTTGTCATTGGACCGACCACTAGTAGTAAGTCCTTGACGCGCCAGCCCGGCGGGTCACGATTTCGGGTACTGTCCCACCCCGATTCTCTCCAGAGCGTCGCCCTCACGCAGTCGGCCTCTTTGCGGATGACGAACTATTCTGCGGTCCAATCACCCACGGTCTCGGCTAGGGAGTGTAGCTTTCAAGCTTAGCTTAGTCGCCGTTATCATGACGACAGTTAAGATAACAAAATTCGTGATTGATCTATATGTCTTTAATGTTGATATTATTACTAATGTTGAGCAATGACTTGGATTTTTTATATTTCCAACGATTTTGATGTGAAACATCTATAGGCGAGGGTGAACCTGATTGTTGGCGTGGCGTACATAGCTCATGGTGATACGACGTCACGCTATATGACGGAATATGCGAGGGTAAACCTGATTGTTGACGTGGCGTAACAGCTCGTGGCGACAAAACGCCACGCTATATATATGTACATACGTAGTCTATACATAGTACATATATATATAGCGTGGCGTAAATTACTACAAAGTCGACGATTAGCACTAATATTTCTGTGTAAGGCATACCGAACAGTTAGCACCGAAGCCTTACCAGTACTTGCAGGTGTACTCCCGGTTAGGGATGATCGATGATCATCGATGTTCGATGATCATCGATGTTGAAAAGAAAAACATCGATGTTTTAACATCGATGTTACTATAGGCAAAACATCGTAACATCGATGTTAACTGTTTTTAACATCGATGTTGAAAGGGAAACATCGATGTTGAAAGGAAAACACATCGATGTTACTAGGAGCAGAACGAAATTTTACTATCGATGTCAAGAATATTCGACAGATGTCCTAAAAAAAGCTTATCAAAAATTGCCTATAAGATTTCATCGATGTCAAAAATATTACCGTAACATCGATGTCAAAAATATTCGACAGATGTCCTAAAAAAAAGCTTATCAAAATTTGCCACGAGAAACATCGTAACATCGATGTTCGATACTTTTGTAACATCGATGATTTCCCTAACATCGATGTTAGGTGTTCGATAAACATCGAACATCGAAGTTGGGCTTTCGATTTTAACATCGATGTCAACATCGATGTTTTTCTAACATCGATCATCCCTACTCCCGGTCGACTTGGAGATACAAAGGCGTGCGTCCATATATTATTCCACTAGGGAAAACATAATTAACAATTTTCTTTTACCACGCGATCGTAATAAAATTACTAGACTTTTTGCGCCTCAATCCGTCGTGTACGATAAGCTTCTGACTGAATGGCAGGAAAGGTGGGATTCGTCAACAAAGGGCCGTCATCTATATCTATTCTTTCCATCGGTTCGTGAACGCTTAGAGAGAACTTGGCTAGAAATTGACCACTATGTAGCCCAATTCCTCACAGGCCATAGGTATTTTAGAAGTAAATTATACTATTTTAAACTGGTAGATTCGCCATTTTGTCAATGTTCGACCTCAAACTCCGATTTCAAACAAACAGCTCATCACATCATTTGGGAGTGCATTATCTGGCATAACGAGCGGAATCTCATGTTAGACAGTCTGCATGTCACGTCTGGGATAATATACTATTTGAACCTTGTAGCAACTGGAGAAAATTTCCGTGCGTTCAAGCGCTTTTGCCATACCTACTATTGTAAGCAAACCTAACGCTCAAAAATAGGTCCATTATGCTCTATTCAATCCGTGGTGCTGTACCGCTGCGATTAACGTAGTTGTACAAATTATTCTTTTATTACTGGCTTATTAGCCAACTTTGCTTCATGTCTCCCGCTTTGCATAGGAGGGAAGTGGAATAATTCCAACTCCTCCTGTTTTTCTTTTCTAATTAAATTTGTTGCGGGTCCCAGGACAATTAAAAGCGTTTCCCGGGACTTCCTGAGGGTCTAACCTCGGTGTCTTATACGGAGACCATTGTGGATCCTGGCTTACAGGAGTTACAGTGGTGAGAATTTGTGGTGGGATTAGTCCCATTTAAAAAAAAAGTCTAAACATAGTAGTCAGACGAAGCGATGCAATGTGCGCTATCTCTCTCGTCGCACTACTAATGAATAAAAAAACTGTTAATTGAATAAAAATCATTATTTTCTGGAAAAAATCGTAATTTATTATTTATACTTTATGCCATATTAGTTCCTTTCGTAATCTGTTGTACAGAATTATTTCGATGTTTCACATCTGCTAGGGTCCTGAGCGACGGTTCCCTTTTTTATCATTCACGATCAGTAATGCATCCTTATAAAACTAAAACGCGGCAAAAGTCATCAAAAATTCTTATATTGTACTATTAATATGGACCCCCGTCCGTAATAAATCATTTTGATTTGAATATTCTTCCGCGTCGTTATCAACGGGCCGTGTGCCCAAAAGTCTAGTTTCCCCATTTTATATGGCAATGCTGACCTGCCATAAGATATATACGATTTGAATATGAAATATGTATATTTATATAACTAACTTTCATTTTATCTGTACTCCTGTACTGAAATGATAAAACATTTTTCGTTCGTAAACAAATGTATGACCTATTTATTTCTGTTGATTAATGTGTTGTTTACCACTCGATGGTCGCTGTTTGAGATAACATCGTGCAGTAAATAAAATAAAGGTTTTCCTTCTTATATTTACCAGCCAATCAATAGCTCAAGCAAAAAATACTGAGATATAATATATTGTATACTTACAAAGAACTTTAGGTGAGAACTTTTAAATCTATATATATTCGTTAAGAATATATATGTACCTTATTTGCCCGTGAGAATAAACAGCAGCTCTGAAACGTGACCAAGGAAAAGAACAGTAAGTTGTCAATCCTATAACACCAACTACGATCGCCAAATCACCTTCTTGTTATGATGATAGATAGTCCAAATGGCGTTAGAGAGGTTACACTCCTTCCTTCAAATGTCCTCGGATGATTTTGCCGAGTTATAACCGAACTGTAGCCTTGAATATGGTATGGTTTGCCATGTGGCTTTTGTTGTGGTGTGGTGACGGATTTAAAATGCAATTCGCCACCCCCTTTCTTGGCTTATCTGCGAGTTTCGTAAAACACAACTATCGTATTATAATATGCAAATAACTTCTATGTAAAAGAAGGTAAACTCGAAATAAAACCATATACAAACCCCTATGATCAGGAGATAGGAGGTCAATTTAGATCCCAATATGGAGGAAGCTTGAGCCTGGTAGTGGGACATATATGCTGACGAAGATAATGAGCGCCTCTAAAAAAAAATTGTAATTATGGCATATTGGTGAGACCTTTGTCTAAGAATGGAGTTCAATAGGCTGGGGGTTGGATAGAATTTGAATTTGTTATTAAAATCATCATCATCATCATCTCGGCCCACATAAATCCCACTGTTGAGCTCGGGCCTACTCCATATTGGAAGAGAAATTTACCTACTATACTGCGGCTATCAGACATGTTGATATAGGGTTTTATATAGACACTTCCTTCTCTTACATAGATGTTAAATGCACATCATATTCCATAATCGTCTTTTACGACATCCACGAGGAAGAAACTGGTGAATTGTATTCATACTCCACACGCGCCATACAAATGAAATTATCGAATACCCTCTATTAACATTTATGAAACAAGATCCTAAAATTTCGGATTAAAATAAGATGTATTTTTGGTAAACTCCCCTTAACAACATCAAGTATCACAAGTTTAAAGTTGAACAGGTTCGTGACTCCCGGGTAATCAATTTTTGTAGCTTGACTGCGTTTGAAAAATATGAGAAAATGGTTTAGAGTTTGAAGCTAAGTTTGTTTTATGCTGCCGAACACGAAAATAAAAATAGTACAAAAACTAGCGTAACTTATTTTATCACTCATCATATCAGCCTACATTGCTGTGTGGTAGCGGCTTCGAATACTACCAACCCTTGCTTTGCTCGTGGGTGTCGTAAAAGACGACTAAGAGCCCTAGATTGACCCGGACCAACTCCATCTGGTACCATTTGGGTCAACGATTACATTCCCAAGGAGGGTTGACGTCAGGCAGGCGGCCGGTCATAAAAGTCATTGCCGAAACTTTTTGCAATATATCAAAACAGATGACATATTGCGTCGACCCCAAGTAATTGGGATAAGAGCAAGATGATGATGATGATATCAGCCTACATAGGACCCACTGTTTGGCTCTCGTCTCCTTCATTTTGGGAGAGAATTTGACCTACTATACCGCGCTGGTCAGACGCGGTATATTCACTACACCCGAGCAGTTTATCTGAATCACATTACAAAAAAAAGTACCATCTAACTTATTTTATATAACACGTTGAAATACTAAGATATTGTATACAACACAAGAACACAGCATGTCGCTTTCACATTCACGCCAAAACTTTCCATTTTGATGTCATATTGCTTCAATCGTGAAGCGTAGGTTCAATTCCACACGAATTTTTATTTTTGTAAAGTGGAGTGGGTGACACGAAGATTTATTAAGTACAAGAGCTTCAAGAAAATAAAAATATAATGCACAGTTACCGGTTCGAAAAGATCCCTGTAATTAATTTCCTTTTTATTACGGACATTCATAAAGAAATATTTCACTATTATCGTTAAAACAGTGAAGCCATACTGATAAGTGGTTCTTCAAAGCACCATTTATGAACGAATAAGATTGCTTATATAAATAGATAAAAATGGCAATTTATATATTCACTTAAAATTTTATTTTAGAAGCAACTAAGTTTCGATTCGCAAGTAAACAGAAGTAACCTCTGGTTCAGATCTTAAATAAGTTTATTTGGAATACGTTGTACTGGAACCAAGGTCTCGGGTGCGTGGGCCTTCATTTGCAGCAAGACCGACGACGAAAGAGCGGCTTGTTACCTGGATAGATCTCAACTGTGATAGGAGCATGAATTCTAATTATACCATATAGGCTAAAATAGCCAAGGATCTGGATCCGATGGCTATTGATGTTGAGTATAATGGCAAGACACAGATTCGGCACCTTTCCATTGCCTCGGACGCTTAAAGCGTGATGGATAAACAATAGTATATCCAAAAATATATATGTGATAAATCAAGTACTTAATCCACTCCAGAGATGACATAGTTATCGAATTTTTTTTAACAAGCATTAAGGAAATAATCCTTGTATTGCGGGGGACTTTACAAGCATATAATTAACGGACACAAATTACATCCAGACTCAGAACAAAAATTTGTGGATCGCACAAAGTGTGGTCCCACGTGGGATTCGAACCCACGACACTGGCGCGGTAGGTCGATATCTTAACCACTACGCCATCTACGCAGTCAACGAACTAAAATTATTCCGAGCAAATAACACCCAAATTATTTGGATCCATTAATTATATACTTGTAAAGTCCTCTGCATAAAGACATCCGGATTTATCAATTAGAGACTAAAAAACTATCATCAAAGGATTTCTAATTAAATCTATTAGCTAAAAAGACTTGTTTTTGGTTGACATAAAATGCTTTTATAACAGCTTAAGATTAGAACTGAAAGATTTGTAAACCAGGAAAACTTAATAAATGACTTTAAAAGAACTAAGATAGGATAGTGAGACCATTTGATGTGACTTCCAGACTATCTTTGAAACGTTTCACACAAGTTTTAATTGATCAATTTAACTTTAACTACCAGCATTTGACTTAGATATAGGGTTGAACGGATTTTTAAATGCCACTAAAATAATTTTCTTTTAGTAGCTCGTTCTACACGGCAAACGGTATAAGCAAATATGAAATGAAAATCTTTCTAAATATTGTATCATTCGCGTTATCCTACGTTTATAGAAGAAACGACACTAATAATAGAACAAAGGTATTTAATATATTGAAAGATTTATTAAAACGCATTAACTTGTTTACATATATGTCGGCCTGCGCATCATAAATGTTGACTAGCTAACTTCAGGGTGTCGGTTTTTCGTGACGATGTACACGCATCATAAAAATTATTCTCATCTTTTTTCTCTAACACGCCAAAAGAAGTATAGTTTCAACAGTACATGCGCCATCTTGCTTTAATCCCAATTATCTAGACTCTACTCCTGTTTCATCGTACATATGCCTAAGTTATTGGCAATAGTTTTATAACTACCCGACCGCCTAACATCAACTCTCCTTGGGACTGTAATTGTTAACCAGACAACATCAGCTGAAGTTGGCCCAGGTGAGTCCAAAGCTCACAGCACTCACAGTGACACCACCGGGGCATTATTGGAGACGGTACCCGAAAGGGTAACTTGCCTGGACGGGCCGCTGACGACAAGGTTGGGTACCAGTGGCCCACCCACTTGGCGCTTGAAGGTACGCACCCGGCCGGCATGTTTTCGTAAGCACTACTTTCGTAGCACTTGTGCAAACAAATGGTAAGATAATGTGATAGTCAGTATTCATTGTGCTTTTTTTTTTTAGGGGCGATGAAAGGACAGCGCGCGGGACCATAACCCACCCGTACCCACATTACCTCGTTGTTGAGCCAACCACCGGAACAGAGGTAAGTCACCTTTGGTCATCAGTGGTCGGCCCGACGGAATACCCTTTCGGGTATCCTCACCTCTCAACGTTCTGGGACGTCGGTCACCGTCGCGCGGTCAGCCTCTCTGCGGGTCACGGACAATTCCCCGGTCCAATCACCCGCGGTCTCGGCTAGGGCGTCATTAGGCGCAGATACTCGCACCTGCATCGCCCGAGTCGCTGGCGGCGGAACGTGTCGCCAAATAGGAGCTCTACTCGCACACGATCCGCCGCCTCCTTCCGTGAGATTACGGCCTCACAGAAGGCGGCGACCGCGTCCCAGTTCCTGACGCATGTCGAATATCTCCCTGGCAATGGTCGGCAGCATCAGGTCGACACCGATAATCGCGACGAGTTCACGGCGCTCCCCCGCCCACGTGGCACACACCTCGAGCGTGTGCTGCGCCGTGTCCTCGTCGCAATTGCAGTGGTGGCAGGACGGTGTGCTCTCCCTCCTGACAATCTTGTGCAGGTACTTCGCGAAGCAACCGTGCCCCGTCAGCATCTGCACCAGTCGGAAGGAAAGCACCCTGTGCGTCCGCTCCAACCACTCTATCAGCACCGGCCGGCCTCGACGGTCCTGACACCGTACCGAGGACTCTCCAGCCGGACTGCCCAACGGGCAATGACATCTCGGCGGGCGTCGACCCGCCAGGCGGTAATTTCCTGCAGCGAGACCATACCGCCGTGGGCGCGCGTCTCCGACACCCGCGGTAAATTCTGGCGAGCATCTCCGCCTCCAGGTCCCACGGGGGAGTGCCGGCCAGGAGGTACACTGCCTCCGTCACCACCGTGCGGCCCTGATCGCCATGACCCTTTGTGGCCGCCACAAGAGGGCCCTCAGACGGACGGTCAGGGACCCCGCCCACACCAGTGCGCCGTACAGGGCCATCAACCGGATTACCCTCGCGTATAGCTGTCGGCACGTAGCGCTGGTTCCGCCCACATTCGGCATCAGCCACGAAAGGGCGGACGCCGTGCCGACAAGCCAAGGAACAAGACGATGGAAATGCTAATATTCATAGTACTGCGGCAATTTCTCAATACGTAGAAGTAAGCAGATTCCTTATACCCTATTCCACTTTCAAAAATTTCTTGTTTATGTAATTTATTTTTTGTATTCATAATAATAATAATAATAGTAGCCTCTGGGCCAGTTGTTATCTCACCATGAGACTAACGCAAACCTCTCCATAATCGCCAGAGCTATATCCTCGGGGCTGGAAGTTTAATTTTCAAGGGCATAACTACGGGGAAACCACTGCGGGTCGCCGTTTATCTGGGACTTGCAATGGTGAAACCGGCGCCGCACCGCTCGACACCCCAAGCCACTTGCACCAATGTTGCCCCCCTATTGCCCGTATGGTCTGCGTGTCTGTGGCAATCGTTTAGGAGGGCCCATTCAGTGAGTTAGCGAGTCACCGTCTGCCAAAGTTCAAGACGATAAAGGTATTGAAGGCAGACAACAGTTTTTAAAATAATAGTCTTAAGTTAACCAGTTCATCGAACCTCCAACCCCATAATCAGATTTTAGATACCATCATCACATAATAGTTTTACACCTACCGTTGGCAGTCCACGTGTGTTATGTGCAGACGTGGAGTGTCATCGGTAGACGTCCCATCCCATTATTAAATTAAATTTCTCCAAAGGCCTCTGCGTGTTGGCTCCATATCCTCATGTAAGCCTTTCAAAGGACCGGGTACCTTTCCTAGGAAGATCCCGTGAAACGGAGATACATAATAATGTAATTTATTTCAGACATCAAGATGCATATTAGTGTTAATGTAAATAAATAAAATACTAGTGTAAATAAACTTAGCCTATGTTAGAAGTAAGATAAAAATACATAAAACTTAAATAGAAACAGAAACAACTGTATTCGAACACTGATATAATATTCTCCTATGCCATCAGCGTCCAAATACAGTGTTTGAAGAAAGGGCTATCCCACTTAGCAGCTAAGGTCTTCTGGATAGTGTTGGTGCTCGCACAGATTCTGCACAGCAGGGACGCGACTTTTTTCCGCACACACGCATGGAACTCGTCTGTGCGTGTTTCTGTAAACATACCAGGCGCGCTACAGAACCATGGGAGCCCCAACAGCATCCTCAAAGCTTAATGTATTGGACACGAAGTGCGTTGACCGATTTTTGATTACATGTAGACCACAGACCACACGCGTAGAATGTTTGGCAAAAGGACTTAAAGTAATTTTAACCTCTCTTGAACATCGATAGAACCTACGGACCAACATGTTAGCTCTCACGGTCAACGCTCTTCGTTCCCTCTCTATATCTAACCGATCACTCAGACTATCACAAACAATATGCCCTAAGTATTTAAAATGAGTTACGCGTTTTAAAAAAGTCTATACAACATAACGGGCGGTACCACTGCTAGGCGTCATATAGTTGATTTATACACATAGTGGATCTTTTTACATATTTACAGTTAAAACTTATTAATTTACACACATCCATTATAGTTTTGTACGACTGCTCTGCCCACCTTCATCTGGCCTGAAAAAGCTGAAGAAGCGTCTAAAGGTTATAACCATCTGGCCATAGTTTCACATTCATGAATACAGAAAGCTGGCTTCTAGATACCATAATTTTATAGGCATTGTAGTCGCGAACCTGTTTACTTTTTAACTTTTCTGGGCATACCACAACATTAGTTTTGTGTAGAATATAATTTGATATGTCTTCAGGCGATGTGTTCCTATCAACATTATTTATAAACAATGGGATTTTATATCTGCTGCTTTACATTTTGTACTGAGTTTAATTATCGCTTCACTCTTTGCTGTCTGAAGTCTATTTCTATATCTCCTTCTCTGGACAATTTTCCACTCTTCACTAGGCTCCCTGGCTTTCCATTTTCCCTCTCCACTAACCAGTAAAGCATATGATTTGCGTTGCGGTGACGAGTCATGAGGTATCACGAGCTCAGAGATTGATTGGGTACTGACCTGAGGTGCTGGTTTTGCCCTTGGCATTAAGTAATATTTTTTCTTATAGAAATTTATTTTTTCCTGCTGTTTATATACTGTTAGTAATATTTCGTGTTCATTAGGTACTATGTTAAAAAAATGTCTCAATAAACTATTCTTTCTATCTTTTTTCTGTATCACCGATATAGTTGCTTTGCTAAATAGCTATAATAATTAATCTATCCAATGTCGTCATAAATTCAATTAAGAAGACATACAAGAAAGAATGCACTTAATATACGTAATTGTATATTGGTTGCTTTTGCTTTTCAACCTATGTCCCTCTCACCGCTGAGCTCGAGCCTTCCAAAGGAGAGAAATTGGCCTATACCATATTAGTTATATGATCTAGAATCATCATCATCATCTTGCTCTTATCCCAATTACTTGGGGTCGACGCAATATGTCATCTGTTTTGACATATTGCAAAAAGTTTCGGCAATGACTTTTATGACCGGCCACCTGCCTGACGTCAACCCTCCTTGGGAATGTAATCGTTGACCCAAATGGTACCAGATGGAGTTGGTCCAGGTCAATCTAGTGCTCTTAGTCGTCTTTTACGACACCCACGAGCAAAGCAAGGGTTGGTAGTATTTGAAGCCGCTACCATACAGCACAGTTATATGATCTAGAATAAAAAGTTAAATATCATTGAAACACAAAGAGGTCGATGAGTTTCATTAAACTCCTGTAGTAAAATTTGGAGCGTGGTCGACCCAAAAAGAGATGGATGGACTGTGTGAATGTGGATATGCCTGTGAAAAGAGCGAGTGTAGCTATGACGGCTGATAGGAGGTTATGGAAGGTAAGAACATGTTGTGCCGACCCCACTTAGCATGGCATGTCGGCAGGCAAATGATGTAAAATTTGGAGCAATGCATTATTAGGTCATATTTTATCAAATTACTAGCTGACCCGGCGAACTTCGTACCGCCATATTATTTTTCGTAAATTTACTTTGCTGTGTGGTAGCGGCTTCGAATACTACCAACCCTTGCTTTGCTCGTGGGTGTTGTAAAAGACGACTAAGAGCCCTAGATTGACCCGGACCAACTCCATCTGGTACCATTTGGGTCAACGATTATATTCCCAAGGAGGGGTGACGTCAGGCAGGCGGCCGGTCATAAAAGTCATTGCCGAAACTTTTTTCAATATGTCAAAACAGATGACATATTGCGTCGACCCCAAGTAATTGGGATAAGAGCAAGATGATGACTTCTAAATTGCCGAATATATGGTATAGTAATCTCTAATGGAAGAAGCATTACGGGTTTGTTGGGCAAGATGCAAGACGATCGACGTCTTGGTCGCGGCATTGTTAATGATGATTCAAATAGAATACAAATTACTGATTATTTGATTTCTGACAAAATTATAATTATCAAATTTTGAACCATACTTAACTATAGACAAAATTACGTTTAGGTGTCATTTGCGTTTTGTTATTACATATCAAATGCGTTTTTGTTATCCTACGTTTCATAGTCATTTGTATTCTCTTTGACAGGAGTTTCTTTTTGCCTTTGAATATGGAAATGTTAAATGTTAAGCTCTTGTATTATTTTTATTTTAGTGTTTTATAGTGTTATATTGAATAATTTTGCTGATATTTTATGTAATATAATACAGTTAAGGTGTTGAAGTGTGTTGAATGTGATATAAGAGCGGTTTACGTGTACTTTCATATTCTAGTGAAATTCCCAGATAAACCATTTAATTAGGTTTTCAGCGCCTAATTAATGGCAACGACTTGACTTACTGACGGCCATGACAATAAATAAGCTACTCTATATAAAGAAATGTTAAATAATATGAAGAAAATGGTATCAAACTTAGCTGTATGGGCTTTGATCCCTTTGTCTGTCCCAATGGACAAATAAAAAATGTCCTATGTCCGTCCCCTGGTTCTAAGCTATCTCCACACCAATTTTTAGCCGATTCCATACAGCCGTTCTTGAGTTATAAATAGTGTATATATATATATATATATATATATATATATATATAGCGGACTAGCGGTCACTAGCGGACCCGACGAACTTCGTATCGCCATAATTTTTTTCGCAAATATATTTTCTAAATTTCCGAAAATATAGTCTCTGGAAGAACCATTACAGCTTTGTCTGGAAAGATTCGGTCGTCTTGGTCACGCCATTGTTAATGATGATTCAAAGAGAATACAAATGACTGATTATTTATATCTGACAATATAATAATTATCAAAATTTCAGCCATACATAACTATAGACAAAATTACTTTTAGCTGTCATCTGCGTTTTGTTATTACATATCAAATGCGTTTTTGTTATACTACGTTTCTTTGACATTTTATCGAACAGGAAACGGAAACGCGATCGAACGTGATAAAAAGTGATAAAAAGACGAATAAGTAGAACGGGATAAAAAATATCCTATGTCCGTCTCCTGGTTCTAAGCTACCTCCCCACCATTTTTCAATCAAATCCATACAGCCGTTCTTGAGTTATAAACGTAGTAACTATCACGATTTTCTCTTATATATATGTAGATAGATGTAAAAGAACCGCAACTGCATTACAGTGTGTTAAATTTAAAAAATATTCGTGCTGTTATGTCGCTTCTTCCTTTTCTTATATCAATCATCATCATCACAGCTCATATACGTCCCACTGCTGGGCTCGAGCCTCCATCACAATAAGCGGGTAACTGAGGTCAGTACTCTACCACGCTGTTTAGGATTGGCATAAGCTTTTAATTCGAGATTTTCTTCTCTAATCCCTTAATCATCTTACGACACCCACAGGCGCAAGAAAAGGCGTGTTGAAATTGTATTCTTTCTCCATCACCACGTGGAATATTGATTGATTGATTAATATATATCAACTGTATATGCATCCACAGTATTTTACGATACCCACAGCTAAGAAAATAAGTGTTCAAATATATTCACACTCCACCAACATACGGCAAAGTTTCGAAGGTGTACCGACGTCCTCCCCGAGGGAGACGTCGGTCGATGGGAGGGTACACTACTAGGGGATATTCCGTGGGGCCGACCACTGATGACAAGTAACCCTGCTCCGGTGGTCGGCCCAACGACGAAGGCGACGGGGTGTTCGGGTGGGTTGCAGGTGTGCGTGCTTACGCCCCTCTGTCGCCCCGGACGGAGTGTTGCGAGGACTGCGCCGACCGCAGCCCACCCCAAAAAAAAAAGTTTTGAACATGTTGTATTAGTTTTCACAACCCTAAATTCATTATCATAACACTTTAATTCCTTCTCTCCTTCGAGACTGTACCTGTTATTACAGATCTAAGTGCTAAGCGATCATAACTTTACATCGGCAGGTATGTAATCGGCAATTATTTTCTTAATCCCCTAGATATTATGACAAGATCGAATTTCCAATCATAATAGTCTGAATGTTATTACGATACATTGATAAATTATTTAATGAAATAAGATAACTCATATGACTTAATCTATAACTTGCCGTGTGGTGACGGGGTAAGAATACGGCGTAAGAAAACTCCTTATCTTGCCCGTGGACGGCTTTAGTCCGGCAACCGCAGAGAGGCTGACCGCGTGACGGCAACCGACGTCCCCGCACAGGGAGGTCGAGAGGTCAGGGTACCTGAAAGGGTTTCCCGTCGGGCAGACCACTGACGACAAGGAACTCGGCACTGGTGGTCGGCCCAACGACGAAGGCAACGTGAGTACGGGTGGTTTAAGGGCCCGCCGTCCTTTCGTCGCCCCGGACGGAATGGACCGCACGTGCGCTTACCATAGCCCACCCATAAAACAAAATAAAAAAAAGTCTTGCCCGTGGATGTCGTAAAAACAGAAGGAAAAATCGAAATAGAACCCTATACCAACCTGTCTGACCAGAATGGTATCATCATCATTCATCACTTCGGCTCAATTACGTCCCATTGTTGGGCTCGAGCCTCCTCCACAATAGGAGGGAAATTTACCTACTGTACCACGATGGTCAGACGTGTTAGAATAGGGTTTTGTTTCCAGTTTTCCTTCTCTTGCATAAATATTATATGTATATCTCTTAGTCGTCTTTTGCGACACACAAGGGCAAGAGACGGGGTGGTGAATTGTATTCTTTCTCCAACAGTGGGACGTATATGAGCTGATATGATGATGCTGATGATGAACGTTTGTATTTAATTTTTTGATTTCCTCATGTTTCGAACACTTTTCAGCGTTCATGGTCACGGGAGTACTAAGATGTTTCACGTCCAACAAGTCATCCTTATTACAGAGATATCTGCAGGCAGAAAAGTATTCCAAACACCGGGCAATCAATATACTTTTAATTATCATGTGCAATACTTGCGTAAACATAAGACATCATTAAATGTTGTATGCATATTATAATCCTTTAGTCGTCTTTTACAACACCCATGGGCAAGAAAGGGTATAATGAATTGTATTCTTACTCCGTCACCACACAAAATATCCATGTAGCACATGTAGCCTATTTATCGGAAAAGGTTATATAATTATTCCATAATGCTGAGGCAAAACATTGCATATAATTATAATTAATCTCGGGCAAAATTTAATAATAATAATCGCCGAGTGTTTTGCGCTGTCACCATAGTCTGTTGAAATTACAAAAATTATGATTGATATTATGAATGACAACGATGATATTATGAACTCCACAGCACAGATTAATAAGTAGTCTAGGTACTCTAGTGCTGAATGCCACGAGTTCGATTTCCAATTTTCCACGCATAACAACTCTTCTTTTAGCATAAAGTTGAAGTTGGAGCCTGCAGCTCTCTCGCTCACCAGCAAATTACTACTACACGGATGTTTATTTTTCTACCTGAATGTAATGATATCTCGGACTAGTCAGTCCATTTATAGCTGCATTTAAGACCCAGCAATACTGCTCAATCATTTGGAATTTAGTGAGTATTTTATACAAGAGTCATCATACAAGAAATTACATCTTATTTACTTAATTGACGTAATGCAATTATAACCACAACTAATGAAAGTATAAATTCTATTTCAAATTATTTTTTATGTATTAACCTCGCTTGAGCACTTACATATTGTCAATTTTAACATTCTACCTTAAATTAATCTAATCAACTACTACGACATTGGAACGCAACCGCCACTAAGGATATCTGACAAAAAACTCAGCGGGTTTGTCTATTATTTTCATTTTCATCAAAAAAAAATGTTAAGCATGAGCTCCGCTGCCCATCGCATCATAATATAATGTAAATGTTCTTAAATAATGCACAAGATTTTAACTGGATTATATCAGGAAAACGGCATTCCTTCATGAGTTTACTCACAGACATCACTCTCCTAGATAATCACATAATATAGTCTGGTCCACAATATGTTAGACTATGTCTTGATAAGTTACTGAACCCATAAAGTATTTTTTTTATTATTGTTGATGTCAAACGAGCAAAACAGCACACCTAAGTAAGTGATACTACCGCTATTCCCCCTTGGTAGGCCTCTGCCTACCATGAAGAAAGTGAAGGGGGGTGGGAATGGGTGCAATGAGATTCGATGACAAATTATTGTGCCATTAGGCATCAACAAAATCCACCATAGGCCAACACCCTCAAAAAGGCTTAGGCCGACTTTCTCGCTTACCGAAGGAAGTGCAATAAGAAATTGCTACTACTCAAGCGTTGATTTTCTGCGAGAGTGTCAGACAAAGACTAATGACAGTGTGGTTCGTATAAGGAGCAAGTATTCGATACATATACCTAACAAAATTATATCATTTATTGTTATTATTATTCACGACATTCTTCATATATTATTTACAAACAACCCACCTTCGCTTCGGCTTCAGTCGTCTTAACCGCCTAGTTTCCGTTCCCGTGGGAATACCGGGATAAAGTATAGCCTATGTTACTTCCTGATTTTATAGCTTTCCATTACTGAAAGGCTTTTTGAAATAGGTTCATTAGTTTAAGCGTGAAAGCATAACAAACAAACAAAAAAGTTATTTTCGCATTTATAATATTAGTAAGGATTTATATATCTAAATACACGTTATAACACATTAAGGTAAGTACAAAAGGTATTGTACAAAGTGTCAACAACTGTTGTCGAGACTAAATTCATTATTAATTTTAAAATACTTCGCCGAGTAAAGCGTTATGTGAACTTTACTTGTGTACGGTGTAGAGTCACCATGAATTTGTAATGGAAATTATTATTTTTTACCGTTTCAACGACAGACTGCAGCTGCCGGAGCGATGGAAAGACTTGGACTCTGTTTATCGGCTCTTTAATAGAGAATACTCTAAAGAGCTCTATGTATACGTTATAAGTTCTGGAATTAAATATCTGCTGAGGTGCTTCCCAAATGCTTTATTTTATTTTTTATTTTATTTATTTATTTAAGACAACACCCTGCACTAAGGAAATAATCCTTGTATTGCGGGGGTAAAGTCCCCCAAACATATAATTAACGGACACAAATTACATCCAGACTCAGAACAACAATTTGTGGATCGCACAAAGTGTTGTCCCGCGTGGGATTCGAACCCCCGACACTGGCGCTGTAGGTCGCTATCTTAACCACTACGCCATCTGTGCAGTCAAATTGCTTTGATATGTTCTTGAGCAGCAGTATCACTTACCATCAGGTGTGTTATTCGCTCGTTTGCCACCAATAGCAATAAAAAAATATCTGTTAATCATCTTTTACGACACCTATTGACAAGATGGTGACGGGGGTGGAGGGTTACATTTTTACTCCGTCACGACAAGTTTGTTCTTTATAGTCCATATAAGTCTCACTATAGAGTATGATACTAATACTGCTAGTAGAATGGACGTATTAATACCGTCGCAGTGTTTAGTTTGGCCAATCAGATTTTATTTGGAACTTATTTTCTCTTATAGGGGCATTGCCCCCTTATGTCTCTTAGTACGACAATACTTTGTGCCATCCATAAATTATGGTACTGAGATTGAGCGTTTTCTTTAAAAATTATCATTACATTATGAAGTGATAAAACTTTTCAAATAAAGTTATTTAATCACCTTTTCGTTTGTGATTTTCTACTATTTTGTCCTTGCTTTTTGCTATATAACATTTCCATACTATCTGATCGTAATAATTTCTAATGATTTCTGATGTTGGCTCGAGTATTACATATTATGATTAAAACAATTTTTTTCAGATTTTATCGCCTTTGTATTTGATTTTTTTTTTTGATTGCCCGACGTTTCGAGTACTTATCATCGTTTATGGTTACGGGTGGACTAAGGTGTTTCACATCATTATTACAGGATTGAAATAAAAAACCAAACACAAACACGACAAAATTCGTGAAAAATAGTCTTATTTTCTAATAATCAAAATATGCACAAGCACATAATAGAAAACAAAATATTGTAAATAGCTATATAAATCATCACTTAGGCAAATAAATTATTCAAAAAAAAACAAATGATAAGATCATCTATTAACGCAACGTTTAACACAGCATAGCCTAGCCTTAGCTGCAAAGTCGGCAGGAGATGCTGGACGCGAGCGCGGCGATATGGCTTCTTTGAGGGAGCTTACCGCCTGGCGGGTCGACGCCCGCCGAGACGTCATTGCTCGTTGGATAATCCGGCTGGAGAGGTCTCGGTTCGGTGTCCGGTCCGTCGAGGCCTTCCGGCCGGTACTGATGCCATTGTTGAGCGACGGCTCGGGGTGCTTTCCTTCCGACTGGTGTAGGTTTTGACGGAGCATGGTAGCTTCGCGTCAAATACCTGCACACGGTCGTTAGGAGGTAGAATACACTGTCCCGCCACCACTGCGATTGCGACGAGGACACGGCGCAGCACACGCTCGAGGTGTGTGCCGTGTGGGCAGAGCAGCGCCGGGAACTCATCACAATCATTGGTGTCGAGCTGACGCTGCCGACCATCACTAGGGAGATGCTCGGCAGCATCAGGAACTGAGACGCGGTCGCAGCCTTCTGCGAGGCAGTAATCTCGCGGAAGGAGGCGGTGGTACGCGCGCGGGCAAACTCCTCTACGATGACGCAGTCCACCGCCGGCGACTGGGGCGGCACAGGCGCCGGCGACGCCTAGCCGAGACCGCGGGTGACTGGACCGGGGATGTAGTCCGACATCCGCCGAAAGGCCGACCGCGCGACGGCGACTGACGTCCCCGAGGGAGGGACGTCGAGGAGAGAGGGTACTCCGCAGGGATATCCCGCCGGGCCGACCACTGAAGACAAGTTACTGTGCACCGATGGTCGGTCCAACGACGAAGGCGACGTGCCACGGGTGGGTTACGGAGCTGCGCGCCGCCCCTCTGTCGGCGGGTGCACTGACCGTTGCCCACCCCATAAAAAAGCCTTAGCTGCAAATAAAATAAGTGCATACTTATATTCTTATCAAAACGTTACAGTTCAATCGAATATAATACCTACTTGAATACTGAAACGTATAAATTCACGGCTTCATACGTCATGGTCACCCCAATCCGGTTTTAAATCAAATACAGGCGGCTATGAAAATAAAACAACTGTGGACAACCATTGTTTTAGTTAAACTATATTTACACACCGAATATTGTTGAGCGAAGTACGACTAAATCCTCATTGTTTGTGAACTTACTGAAGAGTTTAGGTATGTGAATCACAGTTATTAAGAACGACCTACGTGAAGCGGGTCTCTCCCTTTCTTCTAAAGTGATTGAGGGGAGTAATAGCGGTTCTAGTAGTAACTACAAGTGACACTCTCACAAGCGACTTGAGTGTTAACTCATGATCGGAAGTCGCTTGTGAGATAAAATACTAGAAAATTGCCGTGATTTCATATATTATACTAAGCCTTTGAGGGCAAGGGTGAGGCGCTAGCAATCAGCCTAGATATCCCAAAGGCGTTCTTAGGGTCTGGCACCGGGCACTTCTATCGAAGCTACCATCATAAGGAATCCCCAAGGGACACTGTAATTGGATCGCCAGCTTTCTGGATGGTCGGAGTATAAGAGTCGTCGTAGATGGCACCTGCTCCGATACCATGACTATTAATGCTGGTGTACCACAAGGCTCGGTACTCTCCCCAACGTTGTTTATCCTGCATATCAACGACATGCTCTTCATCGAGAATATGCGTTGCTATGCGGATGACAGCACGGGTGACAAGCGGTACGTCGAGCAACGGAATGTCCCTCGGAGTACACAGGAAAGAAGGGTTCAACTTGTGTCTGAAGTCGAGTACTCTCTGGGGCGAGCCTCGGAATGGGGTGAACGGAACTTAGTCCAGTTCAACCCCACAAAGACGCAAGTTTACGCGTTCACTGCAAAGAAGGACCCGTTTGTCATGGCGCCTCAGTTCCAAAGAGTAACTCTCCAAATTTCCGACAGTGTTGGGATCCTTGGCATCGAAATATCGAGCAAAGTCCAGTTTGGGAGTCATTTGGAGGACAAAGCCAAATTGGCAAGCAAAAAGTTGGGCGTCCTGATTAGAGCGAGGTGGTACTTCAAACCGAGACAGCGTCTTGTGTTATACAAAGCACAAGTTCGTCCGCATGTGGAGTACTGCTCACATCTCTGGGCGGGTGCGCCCAAATATCAGCTAGACCCACTTGACTCCCTCCAAAGGCGTACTATTCGAATCGTCGGGGATCCCAATCTTATGGACAGGTTGGAGTCACTGGAGCGGCGGAGAGACTTTGGGTCACTCTGCGTACTCCACCAACTCTTTCATGGGGAGTGCTCTGAGGAACTGTTTGACTTGGTACCACCGTCATCGTTTTACCAACGTACCAATTGACATCGCAGCAGGGTTCATCCATTTCACCTGGAAACGTTATGGTCTTCAACTGTACGTTTCCAGCGATCATTTCTCCCACGTACGTACAGGCTCTGGAATGAACTACCTGCTGCTGCTGTGTTTCCCGAGTGCTATGACATGTCCTTCTTTAAATGAGGTTTAAGAAGAACTTTTTCTTCACGGTAGGCAACGGTCTGGCTGTGCCCCTAGTATTGCAAAAGTTCATGTGCGGCAGCGTCACTTACCATCAGGTGCGCTGCTTGCTCGTTTGCCACCAACGGCAATAAAAAAAAGTTACTCTTTATACAGATATCTACCTGGTATTAAAATATTTTCTAAATCGGTCCAGCCGTTCTGAAGATTACTTGGAATAAAGAGACACAGGTAAAAATATTTAAATTGGTTTTTAGGCGTTGATATAGTGAAAATAATCATGAGAGTATGAAATATACCTAACATTATGACATTACAAACAGACACTTCAATTTTATTTGTATAGATGAGAAGTTAACACGTTCCTGGGCAGTAAGTCACCCTACTTTAGCAGTATTTTTTTTGTATGGGATTTTGCGATTTCCTTCACGATGCGTACCAACTAATATCATCAAGTGCGACGCGAATGTTATAGCAGACGATTGCTTAACTGATGATGATGTAACTAATGCGGATAGTAAAGCAATATCTTGACGATTGTTCAGATTCTTCAATGCTGGGAGCCGAAGAATCATCTGAAACTTCTTCAAACAACCTCAGGATTTGCTCTGATTCTGTAATTTTGAAAGCTCAAGGATATTTTTTTGGGTGCCATCTGTGAATGTAAATAATGCGGTTTGGGTATTTTTTTTCAACTTGTCTAACGTTATTACCTAGTTGGTCTAACGTCAAACTACTGAAATACATTGTAAATAGCATCATAGTAACAAACAATCAAAAGAAATCATGAAAATATTTGTACTTACGATAATTGTAATATGTTGGCGCGGAACGAAAATACATAACACACTCACTACCACTACGTGCGACAGTAACCACTACATTGACAGGATTTCAATACATTTGACGCATGCTATAGCATACGTTACCACGCGGGTTAGACCGAGCGAGGAGTAGGGAAGGGATAAACGCTGTTTTATCTTTGTGTGCAAAACAGCTCTCGTATGGACAGTAAGCGATCTGTGGTTGTGTCAGCACTGACAGTAAGAAATGGACTACCTGTATTTTATAGGTAAAAAGCAACTGCTCAAGCATAACTGACAAAATAACTCGACAAACTTGGAATGCTATAGCATCCGCGACATAATTAAAATGTCCAATACGAATGCTGTAGCATGCTCGTCCGGGAACATGTTAATGTAATCATCATCATCGCAGCCCACATACGTCACACTGTTGGGTTCGGGGCTCCTCCACAATGGGAGGGAATTAGACTTACTATACCATGCTGGTTAGACATGTTGGTATAGAGTTTTATTTCGAGTTTTCCTTTTCTTGCGCAGATGTTATGTGCATATTATATCCCATACGTCGTCGTCGTTTACGACATTCCCGGCAATATAGGGAGTGGTGAATTGTATTCTTATTCCGTTACGATACGGAAAGTATATAGTTACGTTATAGTCATTGCTACCGTATATAAGTCCGTATGTAAGTTATTACTGGGCTCAAACCTGCTCCACAGTAGGAGGCAGTCAGTGCCGTTACAATCTGACATGCTCGAAAGTTATCTTAGTTTATTTTAAACATGAATAATATAAACAATTCGTGTATATGATATAACACTACTTTTTTTCAGATATTATGATGGAAGTACTGCCGTGAATATAAATGCTGAAAAATTTTAGAAACGTCGTGTAAGAAAAAGCGTAAAAATTGGTAAAAATAACTTTCTATAAGTAAAATGGACATGTGAAATGTCCATTTTACTCCATAATACTCGCATTTTTATGCAATCAGTTTTTTTTTGTACGTTAGTTGTAGATTAGAATATATTCTTAACACATTTACTTACCAATGGATGACCAAAATTCCAATTACGTTAGCTTCAGAATAATAGGCCTATCCGCTTGCCAAAGACGGCGACTATGGCTTTATACTAACATATTTTTTATGTAAAAAAAATATCATTAAAAGTAAACAAGCTTCACGTATTACATAAAAAATTCACAAACAGATATTATTTGGGTGCTTTTATTGCTAAAACTAAATAAACTTTAAGAGATATATCAAAATAATGTATTACGGAATTGTGCATCTCATAAAGATATACAAAAAGTCCGCTTAATATTATATTTCTTATTTATCTTCTATCCGCTTTAAACATTTTCCTGTTTTCGATTTTCTTTTTCCTGGGTCATACCTACTATGTTTTTGAAGAATATAAATACAAACATTATTTACCGTGTGGTGATGGCGTAAAAAAAATTATTCATATCTTATTTCTTCAAGGTAGGTAACCTTACCATGCCGGTCAGAGAGGTTGGTTTTGTTTCGAGTTTTTCTTCTCTTGCATAAATGTGTATTATATCCCTTAGTCGTCTTTTACGACATCCAGGGGCGAGATTGGGAGTGGTGAATTGTATTCTAACTCCGTCACCACATGGAACTATTGCACAACTAGAATTAGCGTGAGCAAGAGCGCATCTTCTTTTATTTATAAATTTCTTGTGTACGTATGTCACTGAACTTCTCCTAAACGACTGGACCGATGTTGACGAAATTTTTTGTGCGTGTTCAAGGGGATTCGAGAATGGTTTAAATTCACTATACCAATAAATAAAATTGGAGTGTCTGTTTGTAATGTCAAAATAATAGGCATTTTTATGCTCACACGGTTATTTGCACTATACATATGTCTAAAATACACTTTATATTTTTTTTGTCTGTCTGTTTGTTCCGGGTAATCTTCAAAACGGCTGGACTGATTTCAAAAATTCTTTCACCAATGGAAAGAAAAATAATATCAGTGAGTAAACTAGGTAATATTTTATCCCGGTATTCCCACGGGAACGGGAACTACGCGGGAAAGACTGAAACCGAAGTGAAGCGAGGGCGAGTTGCTAGTCACAAATAAATATTTAATTAAATATGACCTGTATACAATTCATGAGGCCGCAAAATAGGCCGGTCCATTCACTAGACTCACCGATAGCAAGGTATTAAATCCAAATCCCTTTATCTGTTCGTCCAGTCGCATCACTCATGCGTGAAATTACTCTCACTGTTGTGGGTTTGTGATGGAGCTGGTACAGAGAATTTGGAGGTCAACATTTAAACATTTTCCCCTTAATTACATTTACTTATTTTACGAGGAATAAGAATACTATTCGCCACCATCTTGCCCGTGGGTATCGTAAAAGGCGACTAAGGGATATAACATGTATATTTATCTTATATCTTTAAACGAGCAATTCTTGTAAATATATACCTATACTAGCAATCCGCCCTCGCTTCGCTTATAGGTTATAGTCGTTTTACCCGCGTAGTTCCCGTTTCCGTGGGTATACCGGGATAAAATATAGCCTAGTTTACGCCCTGATATTATAGCTTTCAATTGGTGAAAGAATTTTTGAAATCGGTCCAGCCATTTTGAAGATTACCCGGAACAAACAGACAGACAGACAAAAATTTTTTAATTGCTATTTTAGGCATAGGTGTCGTGTAAATAACCGTGTGAGCATGAAAAAAGCCTATTATTTTGACATTACAAACAGACACTCCAATTTTATTTATTGGTATAGAAGATATATATATATATATATTCAGGATCTTGGCAACGGCTCCAACGATTTTCATGAAATTTAACATACTAGAGGTTTTGGGGCCAAAAAATCGATCTAGCTAGGTTTTATTTATAGAAAATGTTGTTTTGTCAGTGTTTTTAGCTAATCAATACAATGACATAAAACATCAATAGAATGAGAATTCAAATTTCGCCTTCGCCGTCAAGAGTGACAATAGCTCAGTTGGGAAGTTGTCCAGTCGCATTCAAATGGCGTGAGATCGAATCTCCGTGTCCTTATTATTTTCTTTTTGTAATTTTTGATATTTTTTCAGTATTTCATCATTTTTATTTTTACTCATATACACGGTGACATTTACATGTGTCCTCTTACAAAAGCAGGTCAATTAAAGTATCCAGTATCTACTAAACATTTGTACAATTAAAAGGTTAAAAACAATATTTACTGGAATATTTTTAATAAAAGTTATTATAAATAACTACTAATTAAAATAGTAAGGAAACAGCATGTAGCGAGCGCTTAGATACTCAACACAGCTGATGAACTATGTAGGTACTACGACCACTTGACCTCGGCGCCAATCGGGCATCGCAAAGGATACCTGTTACGTATCTAGCGTAAGCGCTTATTATACTACACGTTATTCAGGGCCCTGAATCACTAGGGGTGCTGTACAACAGCTAAATAGTGGAACCTGTGTCACCTTTAGCGAAATAACAGTTTCAGAAAACTGTTCCAAAATAACAGCCTGTTGTGCTGTAATACGAGAAAAAAGGGGAAATAACCATTATTTAGGCATAATGTTTAGAAGTGGTTTCAGTGTTTGTTCGTAAAATGAAAACGATCCTTCCTGCTTTACATGCTTAGGACTGATTTATGTATATATTTTAGATATGAGCGTTATTTCACGTCATTAGTTACAATAACCCATTACGCGACATGTAACAATCACTATTTACGAGTTGACAAGTAAAAGAGGTGATTTTTGTAACTACGTTATACTTAACACGACTCACAGATATGGGATAATAGTATTATAATCGAGCGAGCGAGGAAGAGCCGACCGCACAACGTTGATTACGCTAAGTACATTTCTTTCACATCGCGGCCGAGTGAGCGAGCAAGATAGCTAATCGAATGACACGAAATTATTCGAAGTAATCTGACCAAATACCGAACACTCACGTGCCGTGGTATGCAATAAAGACCAAACAGCGTAACAATACATTTTATACCTTTAATTTTTATACATAAAATTGCATTTATTGATAATAAAATAGAGTGATTTTTGTTTATAAGTAATTTCAACGCCTTGGCGTTGCGGGAAACGAAGCGAGTGTTACTTTGAAATTTGAATTTAAAGTAAAGAATTTAATTTATTTATTGTTTTAGTTTGTTGTTTTACTAATAAAAACATCATACATTATAAAGTGCATATAACAGTGAAAAAAACTGTAAATATATCAAAAGTGTAAATAAACTGTAAATATAATAATTGTATATACAATCACTTTACTTTTAAATACATCTGCATTAATACAAATTTAATTAAAATAATAGTTTAATTATAACCTCTAATCAATTGTAAATACATATAATGCAGTCAGTCATCAGCCTGAAAAAAGTATGAAAGGAAGTTAATTTATTGATTTAACTGTATAGCTACAAATTTATTTTCGTTTTGCGTGTAACTGTATATAGTTAGTGCAGCTATTCATACAATATGCAAACAATCAAAGTACCTGTATACAAATAAGTCGTTACAAAAATCACTAGTTTTGAAACACGTGACGTCGACCAAGTTACTAAATTCGTTGTTTCTTAAAAATAACGTAACGACCCACGTCTAATATATTTAAGCATGTATTTATTTTATGTATATCCATACTAACATTATAAATGCGAAAGTAAGGAAGTTAGTTTGTTTGTTTGTAACGCTTTCACGCTTAAACCACCGAACCGATTTCAAAAATTCTTTCACCAATGGAAAGCTATAATATCAGGGAGTAACATAGGCTATATTTTATCCCGGTATCCCCACAGGAACGGGATCTACGCCGCGGGTAAAGCGAATGAAACCGAAGCGAAGCGAGGGCGGGTTGCTAGTATATAATATTATTATTACATACAATATAATATTATTATTTATACATATATATATATATATATGGAACGTTATGGAACAGTTTTCTGAAACTGTTATTTCGCTAAAACTGAAACAGGTGAAACAGGTCTCACAATTTAGCTGTTGTAGAGCACCCCTAGTGATTCAGGGCCCTGAATATCGTGTAGTGTAATAAGCACTGTAGGGAATTACGCTTTGTAAAAGCCGTCCCGTCCTTCATACCTATGATTGGCTAACGAAATTCCGCATGATTTCTTTTGTTTAAAATGTAAACATAATAAACAGGCTGTTACAAAATATTAATTTTAATTTATTTTATTTATTATTTTTTATAACTGCCACTATTGAACATTTAAATATGTTAGATATATGTTTCTTTGGTCAGATACTTTTATAGTTTTTTTTTTGTAAGACGACAAAAAAGTCACCGTGTATATCTAAATAAGTACAGCAAAAATACAAAAAAAATATAACCACCAGTCAAACAGATATTAATTTTTATGTGAGATATATAAAACCTAAAATATAATCCTATTACTAACCCGTCTGACTAGCGTTGTACGTCAATTTCTCTTCTACTGAAGAAGGAGGCCTGAGCCCAGCAGTGGATCGTATAAGAACTGAAATTATTTTCTTTTTGAGGACGGAGTAGGCATACAAGAGTAATGAATGTTATTGCCAATCAAGATGTGGCAACACAAAGTATGCTCTGACAACATTTGTGGCTGCGTACCCTCACACTTGAGTGGTTTACTAGCGAACAACGATTATAAATAGAAGATCACGAATGAGTTGAGGACATTCGGTGATCACACATGGCAGAGTCAACAGAAGCAAGGAACAAGTATAACATTTGTATATTTTGCCCTAACCAAGGCCACGGGTGACGTGACCGGGGAATTAGTCCGTCACCCACCGAGAGGCCGACCGCGTGAGGAAAGACCGACGTCCTCCCCGAGGGGGGGCGTCGGTCGATGGGAGGGTACCGCAAATAGGGGGTATTCCGTCGGGCCGACCACTGATGACAAGTAACCCTGCTCCGGTGGTCGGCTCAACGACGAAGGCGACGTGCATCGTGGGTGGGTTGCGGGTGTGTGTGCTTACGCCCCTCTGCCGCCCCGAACGGAGTAGTGTGAGGAGCACGAGGACCGCAACCCACCTCCAAAAAAAAAAAAATATATAAAGATGTAATTGTGGCGATATACGTGTAACAGGTTGTATATGATAAGGTTTATAACAGAATAACAGGCTAAAATCCTAAATTGTTGAATATAATTTATGACCGCAAACATGACATTTTCACGTTACCACCAAAATTCCAAGGGTTTTAACACTTCCCATAGGCCTCGCTATAATTCGCCGATTATTTACTGTGCGTTACAGGTGAGAGTGACACTGCGTTTTGTTGTTGCCAGTGTGAGAAAAATGCGTAATATTTGAGATATATTTTTATCTTGTTATGCCAAAGACGTATAACTTTTTAGGTGCGTACATAAGTACACACATTTTTGTTTTTAAGGACAATTCCTTGCACTTCTTATTCCTGTTACAGTAGACGGCATCTAAGCTATGAACTAGTATAATTAAATTATAGTAGTGGCAATTAGCATTTAGAATCAGGTGACCTGCCTGCTCTTCTACCACTAAATATAAAAATCATCTATTTTGTTTCTATTGTTAGCGTGATGTCCATTTCATTTTTCCACATTATGGATAAATATCACATTAATCTCAATCAACTAGATGCAATATCACAAGAAAATAATGCAAAAGTAATATAATGCAGAGAAAATGCTAAAGTTTATATATTATAATATACACTTTATATATTATAATAGTGAATTGCGTGCATTTTCATGTTCCGCCAAAATTCCTAGAGGAATTATTGATTTGGTTGTCACCGCTCAATCAATGGTAATGAGTATGACCAATATGAAGAGATTAAAGACGTGAAAAAACTAACAATTTGTAAAGAAAATTATAGCCCAAAAAGGCATTAATGGCCCATACCTATCTGTAAGTGATTGCCAACAAAAAAAAGAAGAATGGGTTTACTACTTCATTATTTTAAAGTCTACCGCATTAGAGGATAAATTATTGCACCTTTATAAAACTCCGAACACAACAAAAATGTCAAGGAAACTTGTCAGTTTTTAATCAAATAAAGATAGATACCACACGTAGCTTAAAACTCAAAGCTAGCGCATGCTTTATAGATTAACGTAATTCAATTGTTATTTTTACAATGCTTTTATTTATTTATTATAGAGGCTTTGTCAATTTGGGCAACTATATGCCGTATACAATATTTACAATTGAACAATACGCTTTAAATCGAAACAAGAGTGCTTCGATTTGCATATGAAAAATACGAAAAATATTTATCAAAAACTATTGAGGACGTTTGTATGGATTAGTTTGCAAAAATTGATTTTTGCAGAAAGTTGCCTTTTCTTTCATTTTTTTTTTATGTATTTAGTTTTCGTTCTTTGACATAATTCAATAATATGTCCGCAATAGAATAAATAACAATAGTTATCTTAAGTGACATCTGTAAGTAATAACGGAGCGATGACATTATAAAAAAAATATTTTTGTTAGAATTTTTTTTCATATAATATTTGTTTGTTTTTTTTTCATATAGAATCTTTGTCTTTTTGTACTAACAATAAAATTATATTAAAATACTAGCAATCCACCCTCGCTTCGCTTCGGTTTTAGTCGTTTTACCCGCATGGTGCCAGTTCCCGTGGGAATACCGGGATAAAATATAGCCTGGTTTACGCCCTAATATTATAGCTTTCCATTGGTGAAAGAATTTTTGAAATCGGTCCAGCCGTTTTGAAGATTACCCGGAACAAACAGACAGACAGACAGAAAAAAATTTTTTAATCTGTATTTTAGACATAGGTGTCGTGCAAATAATCGTGTGAGCATGAAAAAAGCCTATTATTTTGACATTACAAACAGACACTCCAATTTTATTTATTGGTATAGATGGTTCAAAGTCTAATATCTAATTCTGTATCGGGTACACATAAATCTTTGTAATAACGATGCCTTGTTGGACGTGAGACATCTTAGTTCACCTGTGACTATGAATGCAGAGGAGTGTTCGAAACATCGGTCAATTAAAAATCAAATACAAACGTGTTACAATCCGTAAAAATTGTTTCACTTACAATGTGTAATACTCGCGTAAACAATGATGGCACTTATTTCAGTAGTTGATAATGAAATATTTCAAAGTAATATCAAAAGATAAACGCATCTTTCTTTACACAACTATATCTACTTCTTTCTTCGTCTTCTTTACTATATTTGTTTCTTTTTAAATTATATCTATAATATTATTTACAATGCATTACTTACAATGCTACAAACTGCGATCCTCTATCGCCCGCGTACAATGACTTACACCAACTTTTGTCAGGTCGATAGCCCACCTGGTGAGGCGGTGTCCTACACTGGGTAATCCAATACATCGTCACCACTCGACAGCTTTTCTTCCTCAGCGGTCATCAATTCGTCGAGCGATGGTGACTCTCCATTGCTATTTCTTATTTCGTATCCTATCTCGCAGAAAAAACCCAGCCGTAGCTCGTTCCATACACGCTGATCAACTTTAAGCGTAGTCAGGCCTACATTTAGGCTGTAGGTGACCGAACCATTCCGGATTCCATCGGGTCGACCACTGAAGTCAAGGCACTCTGCAGCGGTGGTCGGCCCAACGGCGAAGGCGACGTACTATATCAAAGACTCACGGAGGTAGTGGAATTTGTTAACATTATCTAGACAAGTATTTTCATGAATAAGGGAAAGAAATTTATCTCTATACCCAAGCCAGCACTGATAACCGCCGTCAAAGTGTGATAAATTAATTTTAGGTAATCTAATAGTTATTTTTTGTCCCACCTGTCACTGATGCTTCGGAGCGTGTCACAAAACCTGCCGAGTCACGATGCTTGCCGTCCACGGACAGCAAACTTCACGCCAAGGCGAACAGCTTATGATACTGCTCCTCGATTTGAGACCTTACAGCATAGGCTTCGTCCGGTTTATCTTTATGTGTTTATGTTTATCTTTATAAATGAATTTCTTGTGTACGTGTGTATGTCACTGAACTCCTCCTAAACGGCTGGACCAATGTTGATGAAGGGGTTCGAGAATGGTTTTGATTCACAATAGGACTTGGTAGGTGGTGCTGCTGTCGATTTCGATGAGAATTCCTTTTATTTTATTCGAATAGAATAACGTCTGTTGGGTCAGCTAGTTAATAACTGATATCTAACCACAAATATTTAATAGATGCTGTCATCAGGAACTATTATTAGAACTATTATATTATATCATAATTATGATTTTTTGACATTCAGTTAATTTCAGTTCGACCAGAGACTAATCATAAACAAAAGTATATTTGCATGCGTGTGGATTGCATGTTATATTATTGTGCATCGTGTTTTTATTTAGTAATTTAATGTATCTTTAATGAATTATTATATCAAATTTTAGTTTTGTTCACTACTCGTCAATATGTTCTTCACCTGTGCCAAATTTCATACTTGTTCATCCTCGTAATTTTCGTAAAAAGGAGTACAAAGTTTTGCTTGACTTACCTATTAATACACGTATATATATATATATATATATATATATATATATATATATATATATATATATATCAGAAATTAGATATTGTGGCGTGAATAGGTATGTGTATTATACGATTAAAGCCGAGGGTACATCTTATAATGTTATACAAAAGGTCACACTATTTACTTAGGCTTATCAGCGCACCCTAGCTTAGGGTTTAATCACTGTCCTCATTTTACTTAAGGACTGCTAAATGGAGCAGATTATATTACTGTTGAAATTTATAGCTGCAAGAATTTGTAGGTCAGTCGAAAGGTATTAGATAGGACCGCCTTTGGGAGGGATTAAATGCCATTAATTATTCAATTATGTACATGAATGAAAACTATTATTGATCAGTTGGTTAATATATTCATTGAATTTCCAAAAATCGTTTTTAATTTTAATTAATTTTAATTTTAATTTACTATACTACACCTTCTATTAAATTTAAAAATGATTTTTTGTTACAAAACGACCAAATACAATTTAAAATTCATATGTTTTGTTTTAGCTTCTGCCCGCGACTTACTGTATGAAAATTAACTTGTCCAAAGTTGCATTATTATCCAAAGGGAACATATTATCGGGATGAAAATTATTTTTTGTGTTAATATAGGAAATGCTCTATTTATGTACTAATTTACACTCAAATCTGGTAAACAGTTTACGCGTTATTGAGTAACAAACGTCCAAGCGTCTTTAAAAACTTTCACAATTATAATAAATATTACTTCCAGCTGCGCAGTTGAAGTTCCCGTGGATATATGGTGATAAATATAGCCTTTCTTATGAGCTGATAATGTAGCTATTAATTGATGAAAGAATTTCTAAATTATATCAAATTGTGGTTCACGTGGTTTTCTCGTAGATTTCGTTTTCGTAGGAATATTGGGACAAAATACAGCCTATGTTAATCACTGATAATGTATATTACATTTGATGAATGTTTTTAAAATCAGTCAAATTCTTATGGTTTCACTGGCAATAAAAAAATATACCCTATGTAACAATAGATGGAGTTGATAATATAAATTTACATTGGTGAAAGGATTTTAATAATAGGTTTACTGGCTTAAGCGTGTAAGCGTAACCAATAAGTAAACAAACTTACTTCGCATTTATAGTGTTAGTTAGGATATACCTATAATCGCCTTTTAAAGCCTTTTATTTTAATACTCCTTCCATTTTTTTTTTGAGGTTGGGTTGCGGTCGGCCCGCTCCTCGCACCACTCTGTCCAGGGCGACAGAGGGGCGTAAGCACGCACTCCCACAACCCACCCACGATGCACGTCGCCTTCGTCGTTGGGCCGACCACCGGAGCAGGGTGACTTGACATCAGTGGTCGGCCCGACGGAATACCCCCTATTTGGGGTACCCTCCCATCGACCGACGTCCCCCCTCAGGGAGGACGTCGGTTTTTCCTCACGCGGTTGGCCTCTCAGTAGGTGACCCGCGGCCTCGGCTAATTACTCCTTCCATGGGCTTTGAAAATGTTTTTAAAGCTCGTACCTTAAATCGGATCACAATGCAATATTATTGGGACATAGAGCTGATCTAATGATGGACCTGGAAGCTGGCCATAGGAAGATCGTAATTAAAAGACGCAACCTCATCAAGTTTGGGCTCATTTGATTCGTCTTGACGAGTACTTTGATACTACATATATGGTAACCAGAATCTGATGATGGACCTGGATTTTTAACTTTTTAGTTCATTTTATTAACAAATAATAAAAGCTTGTTTTAAAAAGGTTTTTCCTTAATTTACTTCCCTCGACTACATTCTCCTTGTCCTTTATATTATGGTTACAAAGTCGAATAAATATTTTTCTTGATCTTCGGTTCAATACCAAATTTCACTTTATTTACTATAGGAACGTTTTAGTTTGATTAACGTTTTACAGACCTATAGATTTGTTTGATTTATGATTATTATTTTTCTCCGATGAAACACGAGTCTATTTTGATATGGATATTATAAAAACTTTTTGAAATATGACTACAATGTAAGCTGATTCACTATCTTCCATTTTATTATGGATCCAAATTGCTTTGATGAGCTATTTTTATAAAGACGAGTTTGTTATATAAATTCAATCTCTTTTATTTGATAGATAATAGTCCGGTTCTAACCCAACTAGCTTTGTAGGGTGACGGAAATGTGGTCTAAAACCTTAAAAACTGACGAGCGTCTTCACTTTTTAGTGAACCAATTATAAGGATTATTGGCCCTTAGCCTATGAAATAAGATTCATCTCGATATCCATTCAATCATTTATGTCAATTCCAGAAAAAAAAACAATTTTCTATCAATGAAAATATAAATAACACACAAAAAGTGGCTGTAAATGATAATTATGAAGACGGAGATGCGTCAATTTTGGTTTTATCAAACGCCCGGGCTTATCAGCGGTTAACAATTTAAAACAATGTAACTTCTTTGAGTCAAATAGAATCTTTCTCAATGGAGTCAACGTGAACACTGCAAAAGTTAAATTAAATAATGTAGTAAATCTTACAACTGCCAATATGGTAATAAATAAAAAAATCATTGTCAAAACACTGTTTTCTATAAATAAAATCTACCTTGATCGATTTATTGGCCTCAAAAATTGCATACTAAAATTCATGGAAATTGATGCAGCCGTTACCAAGATTCAGAGTATATGGAAATATACACGAACTGCTCTTTTGAAGGAATTAGATTAATATTAGTATTATTATTGATACCACGAGATGACGTAGGTGTACACGTAAACGAAAATAATTTTTTGTTTAAAAGAGGGTTACTTTGAAATAGTCCCAAAACACTCAGATAAAGTCTGTATTTTTTGTTAAAAACTTTTCTTTTAAAGGTTCGACGAAAGAAGACAAAATGCGATCGCGCCGTGAAAGATAGATATTCTACTAAATCTGCAATGCTAGCAAGTTAATTTGAAGTGAGTCGTTTCTTCACGACAAAAGATGTATGTCGCTTTTAGATAGCACGCTGAATATTGGCAGAATTTCGACGAAGACTACATCTTAATTGAAACTAATGATTTGGTTGTGGTCCCTCCATTCTCACTATTCTTACTCAAAGGTAAATGACACATCATATTCTTAAATCGTCACCACATGGGCATGAGTATCAGCATACTTGATTAATAAACAAAAAAGTATGATTTTTATTCAACATAAAACGCTTATTTATACATATAAAAATTAATATTCCTAATCTACTCCAAATCGGTTGAACCTATTTTTATGAAATTTTCAGGGCATCTTCAGATTAGCTTAGAAAATAATTCTGTTTCGTAATGATTGCATCAATAGATTTTCTTTTATTTATTTTTTTCACTTTCTATATCACATAAATAATATAATGCTTGCATTGCCGGGTTTCGGCCTTCTACTAAATAAGAGGTAAATTGACCTACTATACCACGCTGGTCTGATGTAGAATTTTATTTCGAGGGTTTCTTCTCTTACATAAATGTTATGCTATTGTGGTCATGGTTATATGCGTTCAATAAAACTCTTTCGTGAGCGCTGAAATGTGTTCGAAACATGGGGTAATCAAATACAAGCGTGATAAAAGGCGTAAAATAATTTTATTTATTATTTGTAATACTCGCATAACCATCAGAAATCATTACCCTCGAGACAAGAAAAATATTATTAAAGGAATTATATGATCCACAATGAATCATAACACAGTGATAAATAGACCTTTGTATATCTTTGGTAACATTTTAAGTAAATATACTTGTCACATTATTAATCATTTTTGATGCAAATATAATATACATTGGCAAATCATTATGCGTATCATGTCTCCATTCATTATTCTTTCTGTCGTGATAGATAAATTGTCTGAAACTTTAAACATTATTTGATTCAGCTTCTATTTTAACATGCTTTCATTAGTTGCACTTGTATGTTGATTTATAACAGACTTTTTGAACTCGATTTTGATGGCCAGTTAGTAAATTTTACTTAAAAGTTTGTAGATTTATCAAGGATTAATAGCAATTCAAGAAGATAATCTCATTATGCTGATCAAGATCACCAGGAAAGAAAGAGATAGAAGAAGCGCGCAGTCTACTACTCTCCGAACTAAAAAATGAAAAATAAATATAATTTAACGCGCTTGCTAATATTTTTCGTTCATTATTTTATTTCTATATTAAGAACTATTTTATCTAAGAATTATCTAAAACCTCTTTTTAGATTTTAGAAACTATATTTATTATCTATTCGATAGCTTCAGTTAAAGGAGTGCTGTGAATAATTTTCGTGTTTGGCACAAAAATCTAGTAGTATTAATACTCCACAGTTGAATGAAAAGGCTTCAATAAAAAAATGTATAACTGAACTTTCAACATGGCTAGTTAGTACCAGTATAGGCCTGCAAGCCATCCTTTCCGTCACCTCTGATAGTCTGAGCAGGCTGCAACCGAACCAGAACCTGTCAAATAAGATGAGAAGAAGTCCCGGAATTGCAAGAGTATCGCTAGCGATACTCTTGCAATTAAGTACCGGGACTTCTTCTGTGGTAAATTTTATACTTCACCTAGGTGACGTATAAAACTTACAACCGTAATGAATCGCTACTAATCTAAAATTTGAATCTCAGCAACAATTCAGAGTGCTCACTATAACTTTAATTGGGCGCTGAGGCAATGAAAACTGACATGAAGGGTGACCACTATGACCCATTGAAAAATAACTTTATATTTAAGAATATTATAATTTATTACCACAAAGGTACATTTAATTAAAGTTAAATAAATAAAGAGTTTAATTTAAAAGCTATTTCTATAATTAGTTTTTAAAAGTATTAGTTAAATATATTTGTAAGGAATACCTAGCCATGATATGAGTCCGCCATTTGCAGAGAGCCCAACTGCGTATGGGCAACGCTTCAGCGGTACAGTTTTTTTGCAGTGGTGTCGAAGTGGACGGTGCCCGAAAGTATAATCCACCCAGTCGGCAACGGATATTAAGGAATCGGCGCTAGGTGTCGGGTCAATGGTGATCTTAGTGATAATGATGGATAGATTCGTTATACGCGCGTTCTAAACTACTATTATTGGTGTTCTCAACCGATATGCAAAGACTTAGTTGCTAAAAAAAAAAAAACAAAAAAAAACAATATTTTTCCTCCGACTCAGGATTCTAATCACCTCTTAAATTTTCTTCATACAGCTATTTTTTTGCAATTTTGATTTCACAAATAATATAGAAAGTAAAATTCTTATTTCATATACCTGTTTAATATTCTTGACCTATATTACTAGCGGTGAATGTAGTCCTTGAAATTTCCAATCACACTTTGCGAACCAGAAAATATAGCAAAACTGGAATATTTTCTGCAACATGTTGTCTGAATAGAACATTTGTCTAGACTAAACTAAATTAAGTTTAGAAAATTTATATAACCCAATCCACAAACTTTGTAGTTTATTTATTTTATGGAGCATCTATTGCTTCTACTTCTATATATACCAGACCGCTCGTCAAAATTGGCCTATAACGGTAAGCCTTGTTTGTTACAATAAATGTACATAAGAAAATACGCTTTGGTAATATTAGCAACACAGTTTTGATCTATAGCAATAATCTACATTATGTGTAGGTAAATTTTTCCTCAAAGTATGCTTTGGAAAATTAACTGTCTTTTATTCTTAAGTTTTGGAACCATTTTATGTAAGATATTAATAACCTCCCACCATTTCTATTTATCAAGACTATCAGTCAAGTTTGATTCGCTTTTGATAAACAAAATTCATGAAATGCTGCAAGCAACTTACATTCCTCATCATCATTATCGTCATGGTCATAGCTCATATACGTCCCACTGCTGGGCTGGTGGCTCCTTCATAGTTGGCAATTAACCTATATCACGCTGGTGAGACGTATTGGAATTTGGTTTTATTTAAAGTATTCCTTCTCTTGCATGCAACATCTATGCATCTATATATTTTAATCTTTTAGCCGCCTTTTACGACACCCATGAACAGGAAAAGGAGTGGTGAAATATGTTCTTACTCCATCACGGAATGAAAGAAATTTATAATTTGTTAACTAACAATAAGAATTAATACAATAATGTTTAAAATTTTAAAATCATCCTCCTTACAATCCACTGAGGTTATTTTTTTTATCATAGACCCTCACCCTGTGCTGTATGATGGCAGGCAACATTTAAATAATTATGTAAACTCCATATTTTGTTAGTATCAATAAAAAAGCTTAAAACTAGTGTTAGTGACATAAACCACACCAACAAACCATTAAATTAAATCAAACAAATTAAATTAAATCAAATTAAATCAGAATAAAACAATTTAAATCAAATTAAAACAAATAAATTACATTCTACTAAATTAAATCAAATTTAAGGGTGTAGATTGTTGGCCTGAGATCTCGTTTTCGAGCGACCGCAGCGCCAAAGTTTAATGTAACATCCGACGGGGCGGATGAATGACCTAGAGAGCGCGATTTTCAAAATGTTTTGCAACAAACGTTCCACGTTGAGAAATTGTTATTGAACTTGAATATTTACAGCATAACAATAACGTTGAATTTTTGGCAACTAGCTGTTGATTCTTTTTAATAGATTAATAAGAGTAGTTGAGACACAATTTTTATGTTTTTCTATCATTACATTACATAGTTTAAACAAAGTCGCTATCCGCCGTCTGTCTGTCCCTATGTATGCTTAGATCTTCAAAACTACGCAACGGATTTTGATGCAGTTTCTTTTAATAAATAGAATTATTCTTAAGGAAGGTTTATATGTATAATACATGCATAATATAGTAGAGAAACGCTGATTAATTTAGAGGTTTCTAATGTGATGTCGTAAATAAGCACGTTTTTTTGAGCTTATATTGCAAACGTTGGCTGAACCCTACTTGATAGACCAAAATAATGTACTACAGTATTATCCATCTTAAAAAGTTCAACAAAAAAGTCCACGATGGCATATGTCTATCTCTTAGGGATAACCCACCATAACCATTTTTTATCCTCTACTAAAAAATGATTATTTACTAAGTGATTTTATACAATACAGCATTAATCCTTATCCAATTAAGTACTGTTATCAGGCAACACTTCCGGCCTCAATGTGTGAGGCGAGCACATAGTAATTAATATATGGTTAATCATTTTATAAATTGATTGTAATAATAAGTAAATAATTGATTCATATCTCTGTAAAACAAAATAGTTGATTCATATATCATACGCGCCTTCCGCTTATTAGCTTCCGGCGCGACTGCTAAATATTGCATACCTATTATTATAAACGCCTGTACTCCCTTACATAATATAATTGTTAATTAATCAATCCTAAGATCATTTTAATTTGTTATGTATAATATAATGATTAAGTGATTAGATTCTTATTCCACTGAATTATGATTTCATCATACTGATTTCTGCATGTTAACTTCCTGCGTAATAAATCTTTAATGTTACATAAACCGGTATAATATTTACATGTAAATAATTGTTAGAATAATTAAGATATTTTACATTTAATATTATCTATTAAGTTCGTGTATTTAATATTAGCTCACGCCGCGTGTATCTATAAATACCGCCATCTTGAATATTTCGGGGCATTCGTATTGTAACTACTCTATGGTGAATTACAACATCCAAAGTAAAACGTGTCGTTATTGTTGCCGCCGCCACCCTCAGCATCCTCACAGTACCTTAAATAAATTGTGCATTTATTATAGATCAATATGCTTTTTATAGTATGTAATTTAAGTGAATATTGCCGAAGATAGCGAGGGCGGGTTACTAGTTTATAATATAATATACAATCAAGAGCAGGTCCGGACTGACATTTTTGTATTCTACTTACCTAAAATTCCAACTATGTATTTATTTGTAATTTCACTACCAAAATTTATTCTAATTCGTAAAATATTCATTCATAAAATAATTGCAAATTCAGTAGGAAGTGTGTTTATCTCTACGCAAGGAAATGTGCCTATTGCGTAAACTCAAATACTTACTTTTTGTTTACGATCACCTCGTCGATATCTAAAAGAAATCCTAGGGTTTTAAAAAAAATGTCAAATGAAACACAAGTATAAAAATGATTTATTTACTACACAATAACAAATATGAATCGCCATTACTCGCTATCTCAAAAGCGTGCTAGGGTTGTACAAAAATTAGTAAATAATTCATTTATTTACTAATTTTAACAGACGTTTGTAAATTATTAATATACTAATTAAAAGTATGTAATTAAACAATAACGAAATATGAGTTCAAAATTCTAATGTTTTTTCATTCGATTACGGATCAAGTTCTGATTTCTGCTAATTTGATGATAAAATCAATGGCTATCACAAAACCTATCAGAATGAAAACGTTACCAGCTGCCCGATTCACGTAAGTAATAAAAACCGTAGCGTAGTGACGTCACTTCGTTTTTTGCAACTTTAGCCCTTTTAACCGACTTAAAAAAGGGAGAATTCTCAATTCGCTGTATTTTTGAACCAATTTTTATAATTCTTTACACCATTTCTTTACCCAACTTTCATAGGTACAGTAGCACCAAACCAGATGCCAAGCATGCAAACGTTTCTTTTAGTAATATGTACCTGTCCCTGAATTTGGAAATACCAGTTATGATTTTTATTTATGACATAACCCTTGGAAGCCTTGTCCTTAACCCAAAAGGTATGTTTGACCATTGCTTCATCAAGAGTCATGCCAGCTAAAGAATGTGGGCACTTAATTTCAATTAAACCGTTTGCATAAATGCCATCTGGTGTAGTACCAAGAAATTCATATTGATCGTCGACGAACAAACCGCAACCTTGTATACTAATATTCTCTTGAATTTCTAACTGTTTAATTGCGGTTTCTTCGTTTTCGATACCGTACCGTACAGCAGGCAAACTGGAGATATTACTACCATAAACGATTTTACGAACAAGAACAGCACAATTTGTGCTCTCTCGTTTTTTACAAACTTCCCCGAACGATGATGAGGTTAGTAATTTTCTCCTTGTACTCATCCACTCAGAACTAATTCTTTGCAAATGGGTCGACCTTTCAAGCTCCTCTCTTTCAGCACAAGACAACTTTAAATCGGCTAAAAAAGATGACTTGGCTTTCTCATATAATTCTGGACTCAGATCAGGTTTTTCGCAGTTTGGTCCATAGTGAGCCTCTTTCGATACAGCGCTGTGGCTCTTTTTCAGTCTTAATTTAGGTTTAGCAATTAAACGGATTCTACGATTACAATTTTCCACTTTCGCGATCAAAGGATTAGGACTAGATTTAAATATTACTTCATGAGTTTTACTATGAATCGATCCTGTATTAAAAGACACAACAGCAGCTGCGCATCGGCCCGCATAAGAACCACGGGAAGAATAATTTACACGCTTACCCCCTACTAATTTGGCAATCACTGCGTTAAAACTTTCAACTATATTACTTGTACAATTATGAATTAAACTTCTAGAATGATATGACAGTCTTTTACTTAAAATGTGTACCGCGTCCATTAATCCGCATCCAACAATTGCTGGAAGCAACCCAACAGGTTCTATTCGACGAGTATCAGGTCTACAGAAATACTCCTTGCAATATTGGTGATTACCAAATACGTGTTGTGGACCATTTAGGATATCTTCACTAAGATTTTTTATTTTTTCTTCGAGTGACTGATTTTGATCGCCCCAATATTTAATAGCGCATTTTACACCCGTTCTTAAACGCAAATACCTTTCTTTTAGGAATTTCCGCAATTCGCAAGGATACTTAGTCTTTCGACAGTTTCTCCAAGCTATTGCAGTAGTTTCGTAAAAGATGATTTTTGCATTCAATTTTCTCTACTGTTAAATTACCGTACGGTCGCGAATCTAATATTTTTTTATAAGTACTGAAATCGCCGTCTGCTACAAATTTATTATAAATTACACCGTGATCAACAATGGAACGTTTAAACCCCTCAACTATTATGGTCGATTCCATACCGGTAGATGATCCCGAATAATTCTTGAAACAACGGTGTTCCGAGGGCTGACTGTCATTCTTTGCGGCTCGTGCACAAACTACGCAGTATTTATTTTTAACTCCAAAAAACAATACTTTATTAGTTTTAATGCCAATTATCGCAGCTGCGCCGGACAAGGCGGAAAAATTCTTACCATAAGATCTCTTGCTCCAACAACCGTCAACAGCAACAGATATTAATGGTGTACCATTTTTATCAACACTACCTATAGACACTGCGTACTCCGCTTCTTCCTTGACAGCTTCTGCCATGGAATGTGCTGCTGTCTTTTCCCACCAATCGCAAACCGTATTATTAATTTCATTGTATAATGAAGGTGACATGATTGGTAGGGCTACTGCGGCAGTTAATGTTTTTAACTGATAGTAGCTCCCACCAGATGATATGATACCAGATACAATTTGATGATTCACTTCCATTCTATCTTCTTTCTTTTCAATCAAACACACAGTAAATTTCATACTACACATACTACATTTCATGATGAGTTTTGAGTCCAGACCAACTTTTACTTCACCTATTATACTGAGGTAACTTAACTTACAATCCATTGGACCGTGGTCCCCTATGGCCTGAAGAGCTTTAAAAAAAAAGAAACGTCTACAACTCTACGCCCAACTTCCATTTCATCCACCATTCCCTCTTGGTCGTTTTCAATAACTAGTTCCTGTAAAGAAAGATAATGGCTTGATTTTTTTTATAAAAAATAATTAAAATTTAAAAAAATGCAAAAGAATTAATACAATATTAGGTTCCTGATGAATAGAAATTATAATTTCTTTACGCATTAGGTATTGTTTTTTTATGACGTCACCTATTTGAACGTAAATTTTCTTTTGAGAAAGTAATTGAGAAGTATTTCGGTACTAAGGTGTTTGTCTCTCGATGAAAATAATAAATATTGCAAGAAAAAATCTATAGGTAGGTATTGAGATTTTGTCTTCGCCCATCACTAACTAAGTAGTTTGTTTATTTATGTAACAAGTCTACAAGAATTACGTATAACAACTTACCTCTATACAGCGCGTAGCATTGTTGCTCAGAGTCTCGGCCCCAAGGTTTTCTTTATTTTCAATACTGGAAATATTATTCATCAATATTATCCACTTTTTATTTATTTTGTACAACCCTAAACCAGACGCTAGGCGCCTCGCGTCTGTTTGGCGGTATAGGTATGTCGACAAAGTTGCGCTGTCGCCTACCTACTTCCACAATTTGATATTTAGACAATACTAGCCGACCCGGCGAACTCCGTATCGCCTTTTTTTTTTTAAAAATCCTATTATTTTGATATTACATACAGATACTTCAATTTTATTTATCAGTATAGATATAGATAATACAAACCAATATTTACATGTTATTGTAAGTATATGTCTGAATCGGGCGATCTAAATCATATGACATATTGTATTAGCTTTGTAATGTACCCTGTTCAAATGCGATAATAAATAAGTAGGGAGGAACTTACATTTTATTCCGAGATCTTTTGGCTTTCATATTTTTATAATGCGTACAAAACTTTCTTTTCCCTGGCATGACTCTCAAATTCAATCAGTCCTGCGAAAAAAATAGCCTATGTTACTCAGTGATAATGTAGCTTTCGAATGATAAAAGAATTATTAAAATCGGTCCAGTACTTTTTGAGTTTATTCGTTACATACCAAAATCCAAATCTTTCCTCTTTATAATACCTATTAGTGTAGATATTGTATTTTTTACGATTTATATCTAGTTCCATCATGGTTTTCTTTCAGACATTCATTATATCGATACTTTCTACTAACTGAATATAAATTAATTATAAAAATGTTATACTTACAGCTTTTTACAAAAAACACAAATTCACAATACGTAATTCTGCTGTTTGCAGCCGACAAGCGTGGTGTCGCGCTCACTTACAGAAAGGAACTGCCGAACTGACCACCGAGATTGCACGAATGAAACGAACGTTTTATCCCATACATTTGTGTATGAAAAATTTAACTTAAAATATATCTAGATTTTAGGGCTTTAAAAGAGGAAGTCTTTGTTTGTAAAGGTATAAAAAGAAGTATACAGCTATACTTATTGGTTTCTTCAGTGTTCAAAAAGTGTTTCTTTTTATCAATTTGTGTTGATTTATGGGGTTAAATCTGAAAAATACGAAGTCATGTTTTTGCATTTTACTCAATTTTGTGCGTTTGTTGACGTTTATTATATAACAACTATTAGGTTTAAGAGTTTAATATAAGCATGAACATACTTATTGGTCTTTGCTTGTAATATATACAAATTATCATTGATATCAATCATATGTAAATAGCTTAAATATGAAAAATCGTAACACTCTTTTCGGTGATTTTCACGATCTACACCCTTAACTATAATACTGTGTAGTAGCGGATTCGAATACTACCAACCCTTGCTTTGCTCGTGGGTGTCGTAAAAGACGACTAAGAGCCCTAAATTGACCCGGACCAACTCCATCTGGTACCATTTGGGTCAACGATTACATTCCCAAGGAGAGTTGACGTCAGGCAGGCGGCTGGTTATAAAAGTCATTGCCGAAACTTTTTGCAATATGTCAAAACAGATGACATATTGCGTCGACCCCAAGTAATTGGGATAAGAGCAAGATGATGATGATGACTAACTTTAACAAATTAAATAATCATTTTATTCACAAATAAATACTTTTTTATTATTATTATTATTGTTATTGAATAACTCTTTTGTTTTCAACTTTCTTTTCGAGTGTGACTCGAGAAATATCGATCCTATGGAAAAAATGATAAGAACAAAAATTGTAGAAAATTTAATTTTGAACAACCTTGGTAATAACCATTTTTCGTGTAAAATTGAAAATAAACGAGTTATTTAAAAAACATAAAACCACCCTTAAAATCAAGATGGCGGAAAACGCAAGACCACTGAGAATTCGAAAACCGAAATGTAGACTCCCTAACGAATTCCGAAGGAAAATTCTACTTATAATTTTTCCTGGGTTTGGTCCGTTTTTCGTCTAATTTTACTGGGCTATACGGCTACGGCTACTAATACTACCAACCTTTACATTGCTCGTGGGGGTCTCAATAGACGACTACTAACTTTATATCGATCTGTGCCAACTTTCTGAGGGTGTTTGCATGTGGTGAGTTTTAATGATGTCATTATCATGTAAATACCCGGAATAAAGACAAAATAGTTGTACATAGTACTCTTCAACGAGGTAACAGGTCTTTCATGGGGCAATGTATACGCTTTTACAACAAATTACCGAATAATATCCGGGATATGCCAGTGACTAAGTTCAAAAAAAGCAATCAAGAGTAGGTTTTATCTAAAAGGTTGTTATAAAATCTCGGATTATCTTGATGATAACTCAGATTGGCAATGAGCAGCTCCTCATATAGGAATTTCCTCATTATTTTAATGATAAAAATTACGCACATGTTTATTTTTTTATTGTTGCTACTATAATTGTAAAACGTAGCGTGTTTTGCCAAACGAATTTTTTATTGGATCTGTGTTTTATGTTTGTGGCAAATGGTATTGGTCTTGCTCACTGAAGGGTCTGCTTGCGGTAGCTACGAGGAGCGGATCACTCCCTTCCCTCCATTATGGTTGAGGGGAGTGATGGCTGCTCTAGTGATTAACTCGTGATCAGGTGCTGCTTGCGGGGCCTGGTCAAGCCATAATCTTCTCATTATATTTGTGATTATATGTTTGTGAATTGTACTACATAATATTTCGAATGGCATCACACTAGAACTATTATTAAGCATGTTATAAGATGTAATTTTATTTAAGTGAAATTATAAAATAAAAAATAACCATTCCCGCTGAGTTTCTTGCCGGATTTTGTCAGTGCGGTCGCGTTCCGATCCGGTGGTAATTTTAAGCAAAAATGTAAAAAAAAAATGACAATATGTAGGTGCCCCGCGAGGTTTATCTATACCAATAAATAAAATTGGAGTGTCTGTTTGTAATGTCAACATAATAGGCTTTTTTCATGCTCACACGGTTATTTGCACGACACCTATGCCTAAAATACAGATTAAAAAAAATTTGTCTGTCTGTCTGTCTGTTTGTTCTGGGTAATCTTCGAAACGGCTGGACCGATTTCAAAAATTCTTTCACCAATGGAAAGCTATAATATCAGGGCGTAAACTAGGCTATATTTTATCCCGGTATTCCTACGGGAACGGGAACTATGCGGGTAAAGCGACTAAAACCGAAGCGAAGCGAGGGCGGGTAGCTAGTACATAATAAATGATTTGAATTTGAATTAGTATCACCGAACCTCACTGCACGCATTCACACTCCTTTTACTTTCTTAGCAGTAGGCAGCGGCCTTAGAAAGGTCCATAAGCGGCAGCAACGCTTACCATCAGGTGTACTGTCTGCCCGTTTACCACAGTTTGCAATTAAAAAAAGTATCCGGTACCATCACCTCAACAATTACATGCCCATAGAAGGATAACATCAGTGAATTTTCAACTTTTACTATATGTATGACTTTTCCGTATGGTGACCGAGTAAGAATACAATTTACAGCTCCCTGTCTTGCCCATGGGAATCGTAAAAGACGACTAAGGGATATAAATTGAATATAATATCTATGCAAGAGCAAGAAAACTCAAAATAAACCCCTACCCCTATATAAGCTGCGATGATGATAGTAAAATGAAGTGACAGAAATATAACTTACATATCAGAATAACATATAGGCTATAATTTATCTCGACATTCCCACGGGTAGGGGAACTATGCGGGTAAAACCGCAGGGCGCTGCCAAACCAACACGCCTGATCAACAAAGTATAGTAGGTCAATTTCCCTTCCATTGTGGAGGAGGCTCGAGCCCAACAGTGGGACGTATATGAGCTGTGATGATGATAATCTTTTACGGGTCCTTAAGTTATTAAATAATACTAATATTACTAATACTTCTTTCGCTCTCGAATGTTCGCAGCAAAACAATTTTTGATTTATAATTGAACTAGCAACCCGCCCGCACTTCGATTTCACCCGCGTAGTTCCCGTTCCCGTGGGAATACCGAGATAAAATATAGCCTATGTTACTCCCTGGTATTATAGCTTTCCATTGGTGACAGAATTTTTGAAATCGGTTCGGTGGTTTAAGCGTGAAAGCGTAACAAACAAACAAACTTACTTTCGCATTTATAATATTAGTAAGGATAAGTAAAATGGAAAAATTTTTAATAAACCCCGATGCAAACTAGAGTAAAAAAAAGTATTACGTTCTCATCAATAGAGATAATGGCACGTGTGAAGCTCTTAATCGAATAATCATACGCCATTACATCATTTTGGAGCTGATACTCTTAAAATGCTGGACCGATATTAACTAAACAAAACTAAAAACCACCACAAATAAACTGGCTTTTAAGTGAATAAACCGCATAGAAATCGGCCCATCCGTTTGAGAGCTACAATGCCACAGACAGACGGACATCAATGTCAAACCTATAACACCCCATCTTTTTGCGTAGGAGGATAATTAAAACTTAGTAAAACTAACATTAATAATGCATTAATATGTATAAGTGGCGACGGGATAGAATACAACTGTCGTCACCCCTTACTTGCCTGTGGCAGTCGTAAGAATCGGCTGAGGGCCTCACCAGGAGAATGGGCAGCAGCTATCTCCTGGGAAAACGTATAACATCTACTGCGATCGCCAACCCGTCTGCCAAGCGTGGCGATTATGGCATTATAAAAAAAAATAAAAATGGTAGCTAAAAAAATGACGGCCCCCAGTCACGGCAGTTCCGCCTCTCCACGGGCTCATTTTGTCGCAGGGAACCGTTGGATGCAGGTGGCGCAGGACCGTTCCGAGTGGCATTCTCGTGGGGAGGCCTATGTCCAGCAGTGGACGTCTATTGGCTAATGGATGGATGGATGGATGGATGGATGTATAAGTTGGTGATACTTCGTTTTGTCTTCTAATCAGCGTAACTTTGGAGAGATATCTGATATACATAGCTCAAGTTTAATCTTAGTTTGGGGGGCCAGAGATCTAAATACAATAAGACCTTAGAACTTCATGGAAACTCAATTTGTGTTAAAATATTGTAAACTAGCAACCTGCCCTCGCTTCGCTTCGGTTTTAATCACTTTACGCACATAGTTCACGTTCCTGTAGGAATACCGAGATAAAATAAGTTACTCATTACATAGTAAAATATTATCAAAATCGGTCCAGCCGTTTTGAAGATTACCTCAAACAGACAGACAGACAGACAAACAATTTTTAAACTAGTTTTTATGCATAGGTGTCGTGCAAATAATGTGCGTATGGGCATGAAAAAAGCCAAGTATTTTGATACTACAAACAGACACTTCCATTTTATTTATTTGTATAGATTAATTTTCAAATATTAAGTTATTAATATTGTTATCCTTACTCATATTATAAATGCGAACGTAAGTTTGTTTGTTTGTTACGCTTTCACGCTTAAACCACCTAACCGATTTCAAAAATTCATTCACCAATGGAAAGCTATAATATCAGGGAGTAATATAGGCTATATTTAACCCGGTATTCCCACGGGAACGGGAACTACGAAGATAAGGCGAGTCAAACCGAAGCGAAGCGAGGGCGGGTTGCTAGTATACTTATATATAAGTATATAGTGTGCGGTGACGGAGTAAGAATACAATTCACCACTCCCTATCTTGCCCGTGGATGTCGTCAAAGACGACCAAGGGACATAATACGCATATAACATCTATGCAAGAGAAGGACAACTCGAAACAAAACCCTATACCAACCTGTTTCACCAGCGTGGTATAGTAAGGTTAATTTCCCTTCTGATGGAGGACGCTCAAGCCCAGCAGTGGGACGTATATGAGCCGAAATAATGATTAGACATCAACGTTTAAGTTGTATAACAAATATTATTAAAACATGTCACGGTATATTATTGATGAGAATTTTAGTACTCGCTAAAGTTGCCCGTAGCGAACTTTCACTAGAAGTTAGCACAGAAACGTGAAGTGGAAATCGTTTTTCATTTTAACAAATGGAGCGTTTTTTATTAGAAAAGTTTTCGTCGCCTTTCAATATGTTAAATTCCTACTTCCTGCTTATTGGATTCTTCTAAAGGTGGAACTTTTTTCTGAGGTGGCACTGATGGCTTGCCATCAATCTCATCTGAAGATGGGTTTTGAATCTGCACTGACTTATGTGGTTAGGTTATGTTATAAATAAGCTGTGCTTACAGATTTTTTCGTGTGTATTTTATACATACTTTTTGATATACTACAAGTTTTAATATCTTATGAAATTCATTACAGGGGAAAGAAATCATCGGCACCATTACCAACATCACAGCTCATTAATTTTTCACTATGGAACTCTAACCTCCTCCACAATGTGAGGATAACTAACTTACGCCACGCTGGTCAGTCATGTTGGCATTTTGGGCGGTCTTTGGTCTGGACGCACGCTGTTCGTTCTAACCGGGCTGGCGAAAGAGCGGCGCATGGCCCCATAACCACGGTATTCCCGCCCCTTGGCCATTGGTACACAGTCCTTGATATCTGTGGCCAGCTCGGCTGAGAGGCTGGGTGCTGTCCCTCTCCAATATTCCCACGGGGCATAAGATCAGTAGGTTCGTGAAAAAATAATCGATTTTTATATTAATCGATTATTTTTTTCGTATAATCGATTTTAATAATCGTTTATTAAAATAATAAAAATCGATTTTAAATAAATCGATTAATTTAATACTAAAATAAATCGATTATATTGCTATTTGCTTTTTATTGTTTGAACTTAAAGTTTTCTATTGTATCTATCTATATATATAAAAATGAATTCCTGTTTTCCTTGGTCACGCCATCACGAGTGAACGGCTGGACCAATTTCATTAATTCTTTTTTTGTTGTATTTGTTATTGTCAGGAGAAGGTTCTTATGGAAGAAATAATAAGAAAGTTGCCCAGAAAATTAGAAAATTTAAGAATACTTAACCATCATATAAAATTATTTCTAATCTAACCGCTTTGGACAATATAAACTTTTTTAATGTAACCTTATGACGTTTAACATAGAATTGACAGAACGCGTGCTGCAAATATCGTCAAAGAGGATGTAAAAAAACTGAAAATTGTTTAACACAGATGCTTCGGTTGGAGTTATTTTATTAATAAAATACATGTACAATTAATTCGTTATTGCTTACAGAAATAATGTAAGAAAACTGAATTTCTTAGTGCACATCAGGGTAGGTAAGTTCAGAGCCATCACGACTAATATAAAAAGTCAATTTAATATGGAGTTTTGGTAATTAATATACATGTTACTAATATAACAAGTGATATACTTAGTTATTAAGAAGAATACAATAGTTTTCTTTAATTTACAGTTGAATTTTCGTTTTTGAAAATGCCAGCAATTAGATGTACAAACTTAAGTTGTAAGTATTGGGTCAATGAACGTTGTATGCCAATATTGCAAGGCATTTAAGTTTGGTAACTTATGCCTATTTTCATGACTTCTTTGGAGGGTGGTTTTTTATAGGAAAATAAAAATGAATTATCTTGAATATTTAGAGTGTCTTTATTTACATATTGAAAATATTAAAAAAAATTATTTGAAAAATTTAATAGTTTATTACTATTATTATTGTCACTTGAAGTTGGAACCTCAAAAAAAATGCACGTGGGTGGCCCAGGTGATTTTGGCTCTTGATGTTATCTGAAATCAAATATTCTTGATTATTCTTAATCTATAGACATGTCATTCTGGTCGGAACTACTGAAGTTAAATTTCAAGGGTAAATAACAAAATGGCGGACTTTGAAAACAAAAGTCCTTTTATTTTAGCAAAGAAAGGGTTGTAAAATAAAAAGTTAGGGGTGAAAAAAATTCTCGTTAGTACCGACGAGAACTATAAGTGTGTAGAACAGCCTGTTAAAATTTGAAAGCAATCGGTTCAGTAGAAAAAAAGTTAGGACCCGGGCTGACCAGAAAAACAATGTTTTGAGAAAAACGCGTTTAAAGTTCAACAACAAATTTTCATAAGTAAACTTATACTTACGGACTTTTCGTACCAGGTTTTTTTCCTTTCCTATCCATCTTAGATGCTTACGTGTCAACGTATGATCAAATACTAACAGAGTACTGTGAATTTTAACTTAAATATACTTTAAAATAAATGAAATGAAATGAATAATGATTTATAGTCACGAGCTAAATTGACGCAGAAAAGCATGAATTACATTCTATTTAAATAAATACATAACAGCTCATAACAAAACGATATATATATTATATATAAATTAGTGGTGGTCGTTGAATAAACGAACAGTTTTTTTCGACTGTTTCTTTGCCGTGAACTAATAAACTAGTTTATAGTTGACTGATAAACATGTTTATGTATGAACGGCTTCGCGAATCGGTCGTCGCATCAACGAATGACACGAACGCGACGACAACTTGCGAGTGTTCGAAAGCGCCCGAATCGGCCCGAACTTCGACGACGCGATGCGCGCGCGCTCGCACGCTGCACGACTCGCTACGCTCTTTACCCGCCCCGCAAACCTCACCGCCCGTGGGGGCGAGTCGAACCGAAATCATAACGCATAGATCGATTGAATTGCAAATGCGCGCAAACAACGGGTTGAAAGCCCTCAGCGCTCACCCACCAGTCCGGGTAAAGTTGTCACAGCCATCTGAGGCTAACAACTAAGTCACACACACAAAAAAAAAAAAAAAAAAAAAAAAGCGCGCAAACAATAGAAGGGTCCAAGCGGTTGCAGCTGCCGGTCGACCTTAAAGGTTGGACTCCGAGGCGCTCTAGGAAACTCGTTATAACTCCCGAAATATTTCGAATTTCAGTCTGAAATTTTCACAGTATATTCTCAAGACATTGTACTTTCAAATTAAGCAAAAAAAACTTTAGATTTTATGAACCCAAGTTACCAGACCTTAAAAATTAAGGTACTGGATTGTGTTGCCCGAGCGCAATTGACACCATTGGTACCGCCCTCAGAGCCATTACATTCATTGGTTTCATACGCATAAGGAAAAAAAAATCGTTGTATATAGGAATTAGAATAATAAACATTTTTTTTAATTCAATTCGAATTCAATATTCATAGTTAAGACATGACAACGTCTGTCGGGTCAGCTAGTTAGTTTATAATACAAGAACACCACATGAATCCTCCAAATTGCCACCAAAAGTAAAAAAACTTGGTTTGTTTTTTAGTTTTAAAACGAACACATTGTTGTTTTAGGTATTATCGACTTTTATTTAATTGTATTATTATGTACAAATAATCCAACCTTACAAATAGGAAAGAAAATCGATTTTTATAATCGATTTTTTACATTGTAAATAAAACTACTTTTACGGATTATATCGCGTTTGTATTTGATTTATGATTGCCCGACGTTTCGAACACTTTGCAGCATTCATGGTCACGGGCGGACTAAGGTGTCTCACGTCCACGATTTTTTACAAATCGATTTATTTTGCAGAAATAAAAATCCATTATTTATTAATTGATTTTTCACCTTCTAGTCGCACCCCTAAAGCGCAATATGATGACGAGATAAATAATAAGAATTATATATTATTCCTTATGGTGATGGAATAATAATACAATTAATTACCCCTTACTTTCTTTATCCGTAGGTATCTTAAAAGACGACTAAGTGATATATGCATGCATGCATGTAGCATCTGCAAGAGAAGGAAAACTCAAAATTAAACTCTGTTGGCGTTTGGCCAACTCATTGTATAGGAGGTCAATTTCACTTCTGTTTTGAATGAGGTTTGCGTCCAACAGTGGGACATATGTGGGCTCAGATGAGGAATTATAAAATATTTTATTTATAAATTGTTGTTCTGAGTCTAAGTGTAATTTATGTCTATTAAATGTTATGTTTGTAAAGTCCCCCGCAATACAAGAATTATTTCCTTACAACTCAAATAGTAAGATTGCGCGCAGCGGTCGCACTTATTTGCTTGATTAAAAAGTTCCAATTTCTCATCAGTAGAAATCAACCCTAATAAAAATTCGTTGCCATGTGATATGCCCCTACCCTACAACAGAGGGTCATCGTAAACCATAGTCTTTATGACAACATTGTATTGTAAATAACATTTAATATCTGCACAAAGGGTAAAAGATTTTTTGATTCAATAAACTTTACTAATATATTGGCTACAGAACATTAGTTTCTTTTCTATTTTATTTTATTACTAGCTTTTTTTTTGGGGGGTGGTTTACGGTCAGCGCACTTCTCGCACCACTCCGTCCAGGGCGACAGAAGGGCGTAAGCACGCACACCCGTAACCCACCCGTGACACGTCGCCTTCGTCGTTGGGCTGACCACCGAACCAGAGTGACTTGACATCAGTTTTTGTTACTAGCTGACCCAACAGTGACTGATAGAAGGTTATGGAAGGTAAAAACATGTTGTGCCGACCCCACTTAGCGTGGGATGAGGGCAGGCAAATGACGATTAGCTGACCCAACAGACGTTGTTATGTTGAAATCTAAAAAAATAGTAAAAGGAAGTCTCCTTCAGATCGATCACAGTGCAACCTACCGCTTTAAATTATTTATCTAAACCATTCTCATATTCACCGAAACAGCCATAAACAAAATCATCAAAATCGTTCCAGACATCTAAAATGAGTTTAATTACAACACACGAACAGAAGATTTATAAATATAAAGATTTAGTTGGCAATAACTTGGTGGTGAAAAGGAGAGTTCATTACGGGTAAAGTTTCAACTAAAACGCGACCTATATGTATATCTAATTATTTAACCAACATTGCTCGAGGATGTCGTAAAAGATGACTGTATTTTAGACAGTTTGCAAGTCACGTCTGGAGTAGTATAATACATGGACCTTGTAGCAACTCGGGAAAAATGCCATGGAATTAGGCGTTTCTGTCATACCTACTATAGCAATCAATCTTAAGGCTCACATATAGATCTTGGCAAGCTTCCCTGTACCCTTGGTGCTATGCGACTGTGCTTATCGTACCTGCAGATCCTCTTATAAATTCTACCTTTGCAATTTTACTTCCAGTCTCCCGAATCGCATAGGAGTGGAATCTTTCCAACTTTTCTTGTTTTTCTTTCCTAATTAAATTTGTTGCGCATCCCAAGACAATTAAAATAATTTCAAGAGGCAGCCTGAAAGTCAAATCTCGTTGTCACTATAAAGATCATTGTGGATCCTGGCTTACAAGAGTTGCAATGGTAGAAATGGGTGGTGAGATAAATGCCAAAAATAATGCCTGTCCAAAAAATGGTATACAAATTTCACTTTAATTAAGAAGGCTGAACTCCCAATAGCGGCATTTACATGGAATTATGAAGAATAAGAAAAATATGTCTTATTTAAAGTAAAATTGAAAATTTCGAATAAACCCCGACCCAAACTAAAATAATAAATAAAATATATCACGGTCTATTCAATAGGAATTGTCAATTAATTGTTATTAAACGATTGTACTGGCACGCGTGAAGTACTTAATCGAGTAATCACACGCCATTACAATGCTTTGGAAAAGAGTTGATACTCGTACGCTGCTGCACCGATATTAACCAAACATAGCTAAGAACTGCCGCAAGAAAACTGGCTTTCAAATAAAAAAAAACCGCATCGAAATCGCTCTATCCATTTAAGAGCTACGATGCCACAGATGGACTCATACACACACAGACGGACAGACATCGACGTCAAACCTATAACATGCAAGAAATTTAATTATTAAAATTAATATATTGAATCCTAACACGATATGTCTTACTACAACTTTTCGAGAAGTTGGGTTCTCTGGAGACCAGTCAGATTGTAGTACCAGGTCAACGTGACCGTATTACAAAATCATAACCCACTAGGCACCTACTTATTGAAACTAAACTATTGAACCCAAAAACACGAAATATCTGCTGTGAGTTTTCGAAGAGTTGGGTTCTCTGGAAACCATTTTGGTTGCAGCATTAGGTCGAAATTATGAATTAATTTTCATTTAACCATTAAGTATACTATCACGTGTAAAACAATCGAATAATTATACGCCATTAGATCATTTGGGAAAACAGATGCTACTCTTACATTGCTGGACCGATATTAACCAAACATAGCTAAGAACCACCGCCGGTAAACTGGCTTTCAAATGAAAGAACCCGCATCGAAATCGGTCCATCCGTTTGAGAGCTACAATTCCACAGACCGACACACACTCAGACTGACATCGAAGTCAAACTTATAGCACCCCTCTTTTTTTGTCCGGGGTTAAACATCAGCAAAGGTAAGAATTATCACTGGCACATCTGCAATATTATTAAAATAATTTCGTCTCGAAAATAGCGAAAACAGCAAAAAGTAAAATTACTTCAGCCGAGGTCCTATAAAGAGTTATTGTATGAGTAAGTACGTAGGGGAACCAAAATTTATCACAACTTCCAGTTCCCTTTATTTGTAGGAGGTATTATTTTATTGTAGCTTGGCAAAGTTTCTATCCCCGGTTATGAAAATATCTAAAACGTTGCAATGGTTTCAAGTTATCTTACTTTGCTGCTGAAATTCCAATTTATCCATACAAATAAATAAAATGAAGTCATCACAACTCATATAAGTCCCACTATTGGGCTAGAGCCTCCTCCACAATAAAAGGGAAATTGACCTACTATACCGTGCTGGTCAGACGTGTTGGAATAGGGTTTTTTTCGAGTTTCCCTTCTCTTGCATAGATGTTATATGCATATTATATGCCTTAATCGTCTTTTACGATACCCACGGGCAAGAGAGGGGGTGGTGAATTGTATTCTTACTCCTTCACCACACAGAGAAGTATTTGCTTGTAATATCAAAATAATACTATTTTTTCATGCTCACACGTCTATTTACACGATATCTTTTTCTAAAAACCAGTCTAAATATTTTTTCGACATCAGCCAAGAACGGCGGACGCCACGTTGACAAGCCGCGGAACAAGTCGACGGAAATGCTCCGGGAACTACCAATGCCCGTTGAGCACCAAGACCAAGTACTTCATATGAGCCGATGATCGAGGCGCCGGTGAGTTGACTGATACTGGCCTAAGAAACATTACGGCTGCAGTCTAGTCCAGCGCTAGAAGAACGACTCATGTGCGACATTGCACGACATGGGCGTTTGCACAACACCCTCCAGTCGCCTTGTGTAAAGGATGCTGAGTCCCTTTAAATAGTCTGCCACTAGCCGCTTCAGGTATACGGGTACCCTGTCCCGACTGATACCGAAACGCCTCCCAGGGCAGCTGAATGAGGCGCGGGAAGGGTTGCTCAGTGCCGCGCTGAGGGCCAGGCTCAGGGCTCAGGCTCGAAACTGTCCAGCATATCCTGCCAACTCACGTTTTTAACGTTACGGAATACCAGGCTGAAGGCAGACCAAATAGTGCGGTGAGCCTCGTACAACTAGACTGCCTGCTCAGCGTCACGGTGACGCCGATATCTGTGGGTGCAGGAGCTCTGGGTAGACACTCAATCCGGCGGTTCACCAAGTCCCGGGAACGAAACAAGTCTTACAATTGGATAAATTACGAACATGTTCATGCACGAATTGTTGTATATACATATTTGGCCACTACAGCCAAATTAGCGCCTAGAGCGTTTATACATTGACTTAAATTGTTAAACGCCTTAGACTCATACAAAATGAGTAAGAGATTTTTTGGAATAAGTTCATCATTTCCAATCAGAGATAACGTTGTATGTGAAGATTGTAGAATTTCTAGATATAAATAAATTTTATCTGCTTATTATATTATTTGTTCATGTGGATGCAAAGTTCTTCAGTATAAATTTTAGCTTCGGGTGACTGGACCGGGGAGTTAATCCGTCATCCGCCGAGAGGCTGACCGCGTGAGGAAAGACTGAAGTCCTCCCCGAGGGGGGGGGGACGTCGGTCGAAGAGAGGGTATTCCTCAAGGGATATTCCGTCGGGCCGAACACCGACGTCAAGTCACCCTGCTCCGATGGTCGGCCCAACGACGATGGCGACGTGTCGCGGGTGGGTTATGTGTGTGCGTGCTTACACCCCTCTGTCATCCCGGACGGAGTGGAGCGAGGAGTGCGCCGACCGTAACCCACCCACAATATAAAAAGTATACATTTTAGCTTAACAAAAGACACTGCTATGTCATATTCACTACACTTCAGCATTCTCTCTGTATTATAATACATAAAATACCAGCAATAATATTAAATGTAACATTACGTAACGCTGAAATATTGAATAAAAATTAAGAGCGCCACATGACATTGAATGTGCCCGCCAAAACTCCTAGGAATACTGTCTACCACACTGTCTATCTGTTTACCACATCACACTATTCAAATATCCAATAGATAGAAGACGAATGAATGTTAAAATGTTGACGAACGAATTTTAATGAGGGCAGGATTTGCCAAGGAACGCCCTCATGTTTGTTTAGGACATAGGATTTTTTGTTGAGCGCTGATCTCCCAGACCGCGCTACAGAAAATAGTTCGAACCATTGGATTTGAAAGTTCCATATATTAAGTTTGGGGATTTATATCATCATAATCCATTTTAACAGACTTCAAAAAAGGAGATTCTGAATTCGTCGGCACCTTTTATTTATTTATGTATGTTCACTGATACTCGAAGACGTGTGGAGCGATTTGGAAAATCCTTTTTTTGTTCGATACTTTCTAGGTGGTCGATCATTAGGTCGGGATCTAATGATGAAATCTATCACTGAAACAAAAAAAAAATGTTAAGTAAAAAAAACCGCCTGCGAACCACACGGAGAAATAAAAAGCAAAAATTAATACCTTTTGAAGTTGGTGCATCCTATAAATCAATACCTTACTTATACAATCCTCTTCCTAATTTTATTGGAAAATATTTAAAATATAATATATTTTGATATTTGATGTTTACGCGAGCACTACACATTGTAAATAAAACTACTTTTACGGATTATATCGTGTTTGTATTTGATTTATGATTGCCCGACCTTTCGAATACTTTACAGCATTCGTGGTCATGGGCGGACTAAGATGTCTGACGTCCAAACAAGTCAACGTTATTACAGATTTTTACCATTATCTACCCGCTACAGAAAATTAGTTATTAAGTTACGAAGGTTTTAAATAAACCTTTTAGTAACACAAAGTAAGCCGCATCTAAAAATAAAAATTAATATTAATTTAGCATTATGTCCTCTATATTTTACTTGATACATATTTATACGTGTAGTATAAATACAATTACAAAGCCCTATCTTGGTCGCAATTTACCTAAATGACGAGTTCGAGATATAATATGCTTAAATGCATAATCTATGCAAGAGAAAATCAAATCTATATCCACTCGTCTATTCTCTAACCAGCATAGTAGGCAATTTCACTCCTATAGTGGCGGAGGGTGGAACCCAACAGTGTCTACGAGCTAAGGTCATGATGATGACATGTTTATTATAATTATTGGCTTGGAATTAACCCCTCCTCATATAATGAATTTGTACTATACTTTCCCATGAACCTCTTAAAAACCAACTTACACCTAAGGTTAGTGGCAGTTCTGATATAACCAGCGATTGCAAACTCGCCTACAACATATAGTGATTTTCGGCAATATCACCTCTTCGTGGGTTGATTCCTGCCCGAAGCTAACCACGAATTCAAAGTAAATGCCAGGATATTTCGATTAGTTTGAATGGAAATAGAAAATTTTTAACGTAAACTATCTGTATGGTGACAGAGTAAGAATAAAATTTATCACCTCCATTCTTGCCTGTGGGTGTCTTAATACGTCTAAGAGATTATAATATGTAGATAACATCTATGCAAGGGAAGTAAAACTCTAAATAAAGACCTATACGAACCCGTCTGGTATAGTAGATCAATTTCCTTCCTATTATAGAGGATGTTCAAGCCCAGCAATGGGACGTATAGGAGCTATGTCTAAACATTTTGTGAAGCAAGCAAAATTACTTTCACTCAAATATTTTTATAGACAAATAGCAACCCGCCCTCACTTCGCTTCGGTTTCAGTCGCCTTACCGGCGTAGTTCCCAATCCTTTGGGAATACTGAGATAAAATATAGCCTATGTTACTCCCTGATATTATAGCTTGCCATTGGTGAAAGAATTTTTGAAATCGGTTCTGTGGTTTAAATGTGAAAGCGTAACAAACAAACGAACTTCCTTTCGCATTTATAATATTAGGAAGGATATTATAGTTAAGTTCATTAGAAGCATTAATTTGCTCAGCTACTGTCACTTTCTACAGCATCATAATCTCAACAAGTCTCAAAAAAAAAACTGTCAAGAAAGTCAGCATGTATAATTACCACTCTAACTGAAACTGTGTATTAGAAGCCTGCATCTAATATCACTGAAGATGAAATCCTGAATTGACAGACTAGATCATAGTAATAATAGTCTACCATCCAATATGGTGTATTTCTGTGTGGTGACAGAATAAGAATACAATTCACCACAACCCATCTTGCCCGTGAATGTCGTATAAGAAGACTGAGGGATATAATACGCATATAACATCTGTGCAAGAGAAAGAAAACTCGAAACAAAACCCTATACCAACCTGTCTGACCAGCATAGTAAAGTAAGGTCAATTTCCCTCCTATTGTGGAGGAGACTTGAGTCCAACAATGAAACGTCTATGAGCTGAAATGAATCCAGTATAAGACCAAGTGGAAAGGGGCATTATCCTGTAGGTCACTGCCATGTTGTTTAAGGGTTGCGCGAAGGATTAAATTGTCAGACTAGCCACTAGAACTGCAAATAAACTACTGTTATCGTAATTTTACCAGTCAATACAAACTAAGTATTTGGTTATTTAATGCTAATTCATTTAACTTCAACAATAAATGGTTAAAGTTTGATGACTATGAATAAGAACGACTTAATTGTTAGTTCTTATCAATCGAAAGGCTCCTTTTGATTAGTCCTTTAATTAAACTCGACATTTACATAATTACTGTCTATACATTTCTCTTTAAGAGCCCAACTTCTTAAATGTTTAATTTTTTAATGATTACTGATGTTTACTCGAGTATAACACGTTTGATTATTGATTTTATCGTTATTAGATTTATTATTTCTCAAAATTAAGATCACTTTTCACCGTTTATATCACAGGAAGCCTCAGGTGTCTCACGTCTAACAATTCATCGTTATTACACACACACACACACAGAGAGAGAGGGAGAGAGAATAAAATAAAATAGATTATTTTATTCAATTGTTATATCGATTTTCAGGAAGGGAAAGCCCCGTGATAGTCGGTAATAAGTATTATTAAAACTCAGTGGCATTTTCTTTGAATCTTTCTTACTCCCCGGAAATTTAAAATTAAATACAAACGCGATAAAACGTAATTTTTAGTGGGTGCTTTTATTATGCATAAAGAAGAGCGCATCATAATAATCATTTTGGTTAAATCAAATCAAAAATCATCTATTATATATAAGTTCTGCAAGGGCTCTAGCATATTTTCAATTTTACAATTTGTCTGAAATTAATCTAATAACCTATCACTGAATCGAAACGTGGAGCCGTAGTCGAGGAGATACGGCGAGAAACTCAGTGAGATATTCTTATTTTTTAAATGATCTCTTTTACCTAAAATTATATACCCAGGAGGCTGCTGCTACCCACTTCCTTGGTGCTTCTCTTAATCAAATTTTACGACTTCCATAGAAAAAAAAATAGGCGACGCATTTCTAACCAAAAGAGTATACGTAAATTATAAAAAATATATGTCAATTAAAAAAAAGTATGAAAATGATGTGTTTTTTAAGATATTTTTGTAATTATATGTGTGTAATAAGTGAACAATGAGATACCATAAGTAAAACGTTCCATGTCGTAATACTCCAGGTTTATTTTATTATTTTAAGAAACAACAGACAATTTCTAAGCAATCTTCATAAATCTGGCCAAAAAAAATATACAATAAACGAAATACGAATATTATAATAAAATGTTACAGAACATACGTTTTTTACGTTCATGCAGACCTTGAAACTTTACTAGGGGACACTCGAAAGAGAAGTGAGTGAATCTCGTAAAGAGCATTAAATATAGGACCCTTAGTTCCGTCCGTTCAAGACTCGTGTACGGAAATACGCTTGCTCCGGATTGCTTTCGGAAATTTCTGTGTAAGTAGTTACAATTTTTATGACATTTGTTTATTTATATCTGAACGTAGAATTTTGTTTCCTGGTCCGATTTTTTCCTTATTTATAAACTCATTTGCAAAAAAAACGGGCGGTTTTGATTTTCATTCATATTTAAAAAGATACAATACCAAAAAGGTTTCAATCGTTTGTACACGTTACTGGCCGGTTTTAAAAATGCTGTGGTATTTAAAAAAGTACGTTCTAAATTCAATTTTTCATTTGATGTTCATTTTTACAGAAAACCCCTTTTTATCCTACATTTTTGGCGCGAAGTTCCAGAAGTTAACATCGACTTTCATAACTTTTATTCAATTTTTATCGATTAATTTCATATCCTTGACTGTCAAAGCTTTATTTAATGCTGTTTGGCTGTATCAAAAATGGTAGATAAAGTGGTAAAAGCTACCAAAATTATCGCGCTGCTTGAAGAGGGTTGCAGCCAATGTTTCGTGGCTAGGAGGCTAAATGTTAGTCGCTCGACAGTCCAAAGGACCTGGCAGCGATATCAGGAGACTGGTTCCGTCGAGAGAAGGCCTGGTTCTGGAAGAAAACCATGTACCCAACCACGGGATGATCGTTTTCTTGTGAGTCGCGCATTGAGAAATCGCAAATCTTCGTATGTGGATCTTAAGAACAACCTCCAAGAAGTAAGAAATGTGCATATTAGTCTATGGACGGTCAGGAGGAGGCTTCTCGCTGCCAATATACGCAGTCACCGCCCGGCCCGCGGCCCCAAATTACTCCGTGAGCACAGAGTTCACAGGCTTAGGTTCGCTAGAAATTGTGAATCATGGACTCAAGACGATTGGAATAGGGTTTTGTTCTCTGATGAAGCCAGGATATCTCTGTTCGGTGAAGATCGACGTCGGCGAGTGCTAAGAAGACAAGGAGAACGCTTTGCAGAGGCATGTTTCGAAGAAATCACACCTTATGGTGGGGGCTCTGTTATGTTTTGGGCAGGAATAAATTCAATGGATCGTACAGAGTTAGTCTTCATTGAAAACGGCTCACTGACTGGGCATCGATACATAACGGAAGTTCTAATTTCTCATGCACAACCCGCATTGGCCGCTCTAGGTGAAGACTCGATTTTTATGGACGACAATGCTCGCGCCCACCGATCCCGCGATGTTAATGCGTATGTGCAAGAGGTCGGCATTCGTCGTTTGGATTGGCCAGCTCGAAGTCCCGACCTCAATCCCATAGAGCATGTCTGGGACGTTCTGAAACGGCGTGTGAGATCAGTACACCCGGCTCCGCAGACCATCAGAGAGCTGAAGAATGTGATTACTGCGGAGTGGGAACGTATTCCGCAAGCAAGTATCCGGGATATACTCGCTAGCATGCCCAGACGAATTCAAGCTGTGATTTTAGCTAGAGGGGGTCACACTCGATACTAAACATTTATCTGCTTTTACTTTATTAAAGAAAAACAAACAAAAAAACTTTTTTATTTTTACTTCATGAGCATATGCACTACTAGCGAATATACACTACTAGCGAGGTTTAGCATTATTTCCCATAAATTGTATCTAAATTTTATGAAATACTGATGAAAACGATTATTTTCTTATTAATTTAGCAAATTGTGTGGATAAAACTACCTATAATTATCAAACAAAGAAATATTAACATTTGAAATGGTTCATTGCTTAGGTGCCCGTTTTTTTTGCAAATGAGTTTATATATTCCTAGACTAGAATCTTTTCGAGAATAGAAGAGAACTTGACCTACTATACCACGCTGGTAAGACATGTTAGTCTAGGTTTTTAATTCGAACTTGCCTTGCAAATTATTTTATAGGTTACAGGATTTATTATCCAATACACCCGGAAACGTTGTGATCTTCAACTGCATGTTTCCAACGATGATTGCCCCTTATACTTATTTATTAAACTTAATTAATGGCGGACTTAATGCCACAGGCATTCTCTAGCAGTCAAGCATAGGTGGCGGCAAGATAATAATACATAGGTAGGTACATGTGCTCAGGAAGTAATGTGATTTTAAAATGAAAAAGAACATACATTCTGCATAGATACATCCGTCCACTGCTGGACGTAGGCCTCCCTCATGTTGCGCCACAATGTGCGGTCCTGTGCTGGTAGCCAGATCGCTGCCGGAGATTCCTCGCACCCCCAGCTCCACCACTACTGGGCCCGCCACCAAAATGAGCCCGTAGAGTACCGGAGCCGCCGTGACTGGGGGCCATTTTTTTGTTGTACGCCATTTTTTTTGAAAGGGGATATTGCCGTAATCGCCACGCTGGCCAGGGGGTTGGCGATCGCAGTATTGGTGTTTTACGTTTCCCAGGAGAGAGCTGTTGCCCTACTCTCCTGGTGAACCCTCAGCCGATTTTTACGACTCCCACGGGCAAGTAAGGGGTGGCGACACATGTATTCTAAACCCGTCGCTACACGGGGAATGTGGCGACGGGTATTCTAGAATACTCAGGTATTTACTCGGATATTCTATTCCGTATTCAAGAATACTTGCCAAAAACATAAGTACACACATACATAGATACGTACAATATGTAGGTATATATCCTTACTAATATTATAAATGCGAAAGTAAGTTTGTTTGTTACGCTTTCACGCTTAAACTACCCAACCGATTTCAATAATTCTTTCACCAATAGAAAGCTATAATATCAGGGAGTAACATAGGCTATATTTTATCCCGGTATGCCCACAGGAACGGAAACTACGCGGATAAGGCGACTGAAACCGAAGCGAAGCGAGGGCGGGTTGCTAGTCCTTACTAATATTATAAATGCGAAAGTAAGGATGTTTGTTTGTTTGTTACATTTTCACGCTTAAACCATCGAACTGTTTTCAAAAATTCTTTCACCAATGGAAAGCTATAATATTAGGGAGTAACATAGGCTATATTTTATCCCGGTATTTCCACAGGAACGGCGATTATGCCGCGGATAAGGCGACTGAAACCGAAGCGAAGCGAGGGCGGATTGCTAGTAAAAATATAAAGAAAGAATGAAAAATAATTTATTACTCCTTTACGGGCGGAAAACATCACAAAGGCTTAAAATGTGAGTACAAGATAAATATAACAATAAATAATAAACAAAAATCATAAAATAAAGAAAAATACTAGCTGACCCGATAGAAGTTGCTCTGTTCAAATAAGGAAGTCTCTTTGAAATCGACAGCAGCTCCACCTTTGGGTCCATTGTGAATCTAAACCATTTTTATATCTTCTTGAACACACAAAAAATTTCATCAACATCGGTCCAGCCGTTTAGGAGGAGTTCAATGACATACATACGTACACAAAGCAACCCGCCCTCACTTCGCTTCGGTTTGAATCGCCTTACCCGCGTAGTTCCCGTTCCCATGGGAGTCTCAGGATAAAAAGAACTATCCGTAGCTGTGTTTCCCGAATGCTATGACATGTTCTTCTTTAAACGAAGTTGAAAATACAATTTTTTCCCGGTAGGCAGCAGGCTAGCTGTGCACCTGGTACTTCAAAGATCCATGAGTGACATTATTCATTCCATAAAATGTGCTGTTTGCTACTTACTACAGCATCACAGCTCATATACATCTCATTGCTGAAATCGAGCCTCCTTCGCAATAGAAGGGAAATTGACATACTACATGATGCTGGTCAGACAGTTTGGTATAGCGTTTTATTTTGATTTTTCCATCTCTTGCATAGATATTATATACATATTAACCTCTTGCGTACATCTGTACTACATAAAGTACGTAGGAAATATAATAATCTGTGGTCCCTATTTTCATTATTAGTTCTAAAATATGTTACTGGCGACATCTAGTGACTACACAGGTTAATACAAAAAATAAAACAACACATTTGACATCTGTCATTCTTTTGAAAACGGCATCGGAAGGTGGACGAGCGAACGTGCGTTTCCGCAGAAGTAAGTTTATCCATGTTAATCTTTTCTGTTTTTATGTGATTTCATAGTTTTTTGTGTAATATAAGAAGAGTTTAGTTTTTTTTTTAATATGTTGTGAAAAAGAGTTTAATTTCTGTTAATTTTGAAAGATTTAAAAAAACTACTTAAAATCATACATCCAATCTATTATTTATTGCTCTGCTCACTATGCTACCCAAAATAGGTTACGTCCTTTATGAAGCACATAATAGTTTAGTTCCCTAGTACTTTGTATAGAACATAGAGAAAAACCAGGTTTTCCGGTACTTGATTTTTCTAATATTTTTCCCGTACTTAGTACGGTCTAATAGTGCAATACAAAAGTTTAAGAAAGAAACAATAGAAAAAGGGTGTCTGGTACTTAGGAGGTTATATCAGTCATCTTTTACGATACCCACGGACAAGATGGGAGATGTTAATTTGTATTCTTACTCCGTCACTACACGGAGATACTATAGACCAGTGATGGGCAAAGTACGGCCCGCGGGCCAACCTCGGCCCGCGTAAGTATTTAATCCGGCCCGCCGAGAGTCCATTCATCCTAAATATTCTAGTCAGAATTATGGCGCGAAAAATAAAATCTGACGTTTATAATTGAAAATCACCGAGTTTTTAATGAAAGCTCTAAATAGTCAGGGGTGTTTTGAGCTTTCTTATCTCATAATTAACTTGCCATAATTATAATTATCTCGGCAGTCTGTCTCAGATGCAACCTGCATTCGAAAATATTATGGAAAATCAAAAACAATTCCATATGTCTCACGCCTAACAATGCGTAAAAGGTAATTTGTTTATTAAAAATCTTTAATACAAAGTGCGTGTTTCTATAATTCTAGCCCTCATCTAGAATTTCTTAAACTTAGTGGCCCGCCATTAAAAAAGTTTGCCCACCACTGCTATAGACAATAAAAAAAAAGATTTATTTGCTAACATTATCAATTTTAAAGTTTGTACTAAAGTATTTATGATTTTCCAATACACTACGCAATTATATCAACTGGAGTTTTAAACAATGCGGTTATCTGTATCCGAGGCAGTTGCGGATGCCCCTCGCGGATATCCGCTGATAGTGATAGGTGAATTATATTAGTTTTAGTTTGTTTGAAATTTGTTATTGTTGGGTATTGATGTTTAATTAATGTTGGCTTTTATCTTTATGTATAAATTTCTTGTGTACGTGTATGTCACTGAACTCCTCCTAAACGGCTAGACCGATGTTGATGAAATTTTTGTGTGTCTTTCAACAATGATTTAGATTCATAATTGGACCCGGTAGGTGGCGCTGCTGAGAATTCCTTTTATTTTATTTGAACAGAATAACGTCTGTTGGGTCAGCTAGTCTTTATATATATAAATATTTCTTGTGTATGTCGGCGTTGCGCCAGGAATTAGGTTGTCCATATTAAAATATCGAGTTTGTAATCACTGTATTTATTAGGAGTTATTGCTGGAGAAGTGAGAGTAAAACTGTCTTCTATTCTAATCTTACAATGTTTTTATAACCTCCGCTTTATAATGAAACGGTTAAGTCTTTAACTATAATTACTTTTTATAACAAACAAATAAAACAACTATTTTTAACTATCGGAAAATAGCTAAATAATAATGATAAATATTCTAATGCATTTAACATAATTCCAAATAGTCAATTTTACACAATTTACATTAATGTAATTAAAGGAAATATTGTTCTCATATATTGTTCAACAGACAGCGCTCTAACTAGAAATAAGTTGCAATCTTTATTGTGTAAAAACAACTAAATATGGTTACAAATAATTACATTAATTCTAATCGATTTTAATTTGATCAATTATATAAATATTTAAACAATTAAATCAAAGATTTCTAGAAATACATTCAAAAAGTGTCTTAAATATCATAGCATGGTAAATAGCAGTGTTGTTACTACAAATAATTATTTAAATATTAGTTGCAAATATTTCAAACATGTTTATAACTATAATTGATAACACATACATCAACAATTTACAAATATTGCCGATAGGGGGCCATATGCGCCCATATGTACATATGTATGTCACTGAACTGCTCTTAAACCGCTGGACCGATGTTGATGAAATTTTTTGTGTGTGTTCAAGATGATTCGAGAATAATTTAGATTCACTAATGGATCCGGTAGGTGGCGCTTATTTGAACAGAACATCGTCTGTTGGGTCAACTAGTATAAGTATAAATTGTAACTGATAAGGTTCATTCATATAAGTTTATGGTATATTTATAGATTATTTCATCATCAACATTAGCTCGGCTCATATACTAGGGATGTGACTTGGAGGGAAAATAATCGATTAATTAAATAATCGATTATTTGTTTTTTAAAAAATCGATTATAAAACAATCAATTAATTAAAAATAAATAATCGATTTTTTTCTCCCAACAGGATTATGATGACCTTTTGTTTTAGGAAATGTGAGCTTTATTTTCTAACTAGCAACCCGCCCTCGCTTCGCTTCGGTTTTAGTCGTTTTACCCGCGTAGTGCCCGTTCCCATGGGAATACCGGGATAAAATATAGCATAGTTTACGCCCTGATATTATAGCTTTCCATTGGTGAAAGAATTTTTGAAATCGATCCAGCCGTTTTGAAGATTACCCGGAACAAACAGACAGACAGACAGACAAAAATTTTTAATCGCTATTTTAGGCATAGGTGTCGTGCAAATTACCGTGTGAGCATGAAAAAAGCCTATTATTTTGACATTACAAACAGACACTGCAATTTTATTTATTGGTATAGATATAGTATGAAACACTGCACGCAGTATCGTGATGACCTTTTTTTAGGTGATCTGGCAGTATAATAATCGATTAATTTTAATATAAAAATAATCGATTATAATCGTGTTTTTAGTATTTTGATAATCGAATATAAAAATCGATTATTACAAAAAAATCGATTATTATAAAAATCAATAATTTTTTCACATCCCTATCACATACGTCCCATTTATGAGCTCGAACTTGTTCCACAATGGGAAGGAAATTGACCTAATATACCACGATGGTTAGAGGTGTTGTTGGAAATTGACCTAATATACCACGATGGTTAGAGGTGTTGTTATAGGGTTTTATTTTGAATTTTCCTTGCATATATGTTATCTGCATATTACAATCCCTTAATCTTTTACAACACTTACATGCTAGAAAGGGGGAAAAATCATTACAGAAAATTACAACTACAGCTATCATCATCAACATCGCAGCCCTCATACGTCCCACTGTTGGGCTCAAGTCTCCTTCACAATGGGAGGGAGTTGACCTACTATACTTTGCAGGTCAGACATGTTGGTATAGAATTTTATTTCTAGTTTTCCTTCTCTTGCACAGATCTTATGTCCATATTATATCACTTAGTCGTCTTTTACGACATCCATTGGCGAGACAAGGAGTAATGAATTGTATTCTTACTCCGTCACCACGTGGAATATAAGTATAAATTACATAAGCATATAATTAACGGACACACATTACATCAAGACTCAAAACAACAATTTGTGGATCGCCCAAAGTCTTGTTCTGCGTGATATTCAAACCCGCGCCACTGGGACGGTAAGTCGGTCTATCTACCTTAACTACTACGCGATCTGGACAGTCATTTTTCTTCTCTTGCACGGATACTGTATCTCAGCCCATATACGTCCCACTTTTGGGCTCAGGCCTTCTCCATAATGGAAGGGTAATTGACCTACTATACCACGCTGGTCAGACATGTTGGTATAGGGTTTTATTTCGAGTTTCCTTCTCTCGCATAGATGTTATATGTGTTTTATATCCCTTAGTCGTCTCGTACGATCATCCACGGGTAAGAAAGGGGGTGGTGAATTGTATTCTTACTCTGTCACCACACGGAAATAACTGTATATAGAAAGAGAAAGAAAAATAATTTATTACTCCTTTACGGGAGGGCAACATCACAAGCTCAAACAGTGACTACAATATAGATAAAACAATAAATAAACACAAAAAGAAATTGATATAAACACTGGTATTCCCTTCGCAAAAGAGAAAAAGGATCGCTGCTCAGCATAATATTGAGGCATTTACTATAAGAGAGATACCGCAACGCTGTTATTCTGCAGCGTCCTGCGACGTCTGTCAGCAAAGTACAGGTAGCAATTGAATATAATTAAACTAACAAATTACAGCTGTATATATTATCCCTTATTCGTTTTTTACGACACCTACGAGTAAAAAAGTGAATGGTGGTATTCTTACTCCTTCGTATAAGCAGTATGTCAATGGCATATATCATATACAATCCGTTACACGTATGCCTCCACAATTACATCTTTATAAATAAACACTGAGTATATAATATAATAAGCTTTATTTATCCCTTACAAAATAGTATAACTAAAAAAAGTAACTTAATGTTTATGATTTCTGTTAGTATATTGCTTAAGATGAGACTGTTAGTAATTTTTCTTTAAAATTTATTATATGTAAGGGGCCGCCTTTTGCGGTGTAAGCCTCCTCCAAATTATGCTAGCTTTCTCTCTCTTGTGCCATTCTTGTCCAAAGTGGTCCAGCAACTTCTACGATGTCATCGCTCTATCTTTTAAAAGGTCTACCTCTTCTCCTCTTTTTATATATTGGGTACCAGTTTGTAACAATTTGCGACCATCTATTGACTGCTATTCTTTGGATATGGCCTGCCCACTTCCATTTGAGAATCAATATTTGTTTAATTACATCTTTGGCCTTTGTTCTTTTCCTGATACTTGAGCTTTTGATCCGTACCTTTAATTTAATATTCATAAAGCTTCTTTCTATGCCCCTTTGACAGGATCTTATTTTATTTAAGTGTGCTTTTTTGAGCGACCAAGTTTGACATGCATATGTCAAACATGGGATCAGACATATGTTCATTGCTTTAGTTTTTAGGTTTATTGGTAAACGTCCTTTAAATATTTCTTGCATCGACCAGTATTTATTCCACATGTTTTTTATTCTTCTTTCTATTTCATTCTCTTAAACTTAACACTTATAGTCCAGAAAATATGGGATGATCTCTGTGACAGTTGTCACTGGTGCTGTCACGCTTACGATAAAGTCCGTAATTTTTTATCGATAAAACTGTTTATTTTTCTAATTGTGATTTTCTATTATAATTAAAATACAATCAATAAAAATCTTTTGGGATTTATTTCAAACAAATCTGTTTTCTTAATTGACTGTCTTAATTATTCAAAAGGTGAAGATAATCAAGGTCTAGGTCACTATTATCGTCATCACTGGAGCGTTCCTGCTAGAATATTTATGATTTTTTGCCAAAATAGGAACGGGACAGTCGTTAGGTCAATCGATCAATTACGACTGTTTTATAAATAAATATGTCTAGTTTATTCACAATAATGAGTACATAATATTATCATTTACTCTGAGACAAAAAGTAGTTTTTTAATGTTTAATTAATTCAATTTATGTATTTTATAATGTAACTGTCTGTTTTAATTGTAAAAAAATACATTGAAAGTTTTATGTAGGTACTGTATTGGGTTTATTTCTTTTATGAATAATTTTATAAAGATCGGTTATCGATTTACGTATTTCAACTGTCCCATCTCTTTTTTATTTTCAGTCCAGTATGATCTTGTACGTGCGTAAGCATCATTTATGTATAAAATGTTTACTAGGTATTTCAGTACTTACGAGGTACATTTTAGGCATGAATATTAATATTTTTATAGATATAATATATTGCAATTCAGTTGCAAAAAAACTGGCACGAAAAGAATGAAAATATATTTGATACAAAATGAAATTGTAAACATGTCGCTCGTTCAAACTTACTTCGTTGGTTTCGTTGACATCTGTCACAGAGATCAAGCTATATTTTATAGACTATAGTAACATAACCTGAATAAGCACTTGTAATATCCAAATATTATAGGTACTTCTTCCTTGCTTCTGTTGACTCTACCATATGTGCCCACCGAATGTCTTCAACTCCTTTTTTTTTTTTTTGTTGTGTGTATAGCTGTTGGTCGAGATGACCTTTACAGCTTAGCGCGGTCATTGGGCGAGCGGAAGGCTCTCAACCCGGTAATCTTCAACTCCTTCGTGACCTTCTATTTATAACCGTTATTCACTAGTACACCACTCAAGCGTGATGATACGCAGCTACCAATGTTGTCAGAGCATACTTTGTGTTGTGACCTTTCGATTGGCGATAACAATTGCTACATAGAAAGTTACAGCTACAATTATTACAACTTTAGTGCTTTTTTTAGGGTGGGCTACGGCAGCGCACCCGGCGCCCGGCTCCATCCGGGGTGACAGAAGGGCGGCGCGCGGCCCTGTAACCCACCCGATAGCACGTCGCCTTCGTCGTTGAGCCGACCATCGGCGCAGAGTTCCTTGTCTTCACTGGTCGGCCCGACGGAATACCCTGAGGGGTCAACTATAGTGCTAACTAAAGGTTCATATCCGTGCATCGCGGCCAATGCGACAGTCGTAAGCGATCGTTCATGCGCGGCCGATGCGACAATAGTCAAAGTATGAAAATGTATGCCACCGTTTCCGAGGTACGCGATAGCCGCATGCAGCCAATGACAGAAACGACGCCATACATTTTCACTACTGTCTGTTTTGACTACTGTCGCATCGGCCGCGCGCGACATTTGCGATCGATTGATCGCGCACGGTCGCGATACACGAAAATAAACCTTAAATATCAATGATAATATCAGCTTATACATGTCCCTTTCTTGCCCCAGCCTCCCCCACAATAGAATGGAAATTTGACTTACTTTACTTAGTCACACATATTGGTATAGGGTTTTATTTCGCGATTTTCTTCTCTGGCATATAATACCCTTGGACAAGATAGAGGACAGTGAATTGTATTCTTACTCCGTTACCACTCGTAAATAACAATCATCATCATCATCATTACAGCTCATATACGTCCCACTGTTGGGCTCGAGCCTCCTCCACAATGGGAGGGAAATTGACCTTACTATACCATGCTAGTCAGACAGGTTGGAGTAGGGTTTTATTTCTCTTGCATAGATGTTAAATGCGTATTATATTCCTAAGTCGTCTTTTACAACATCCACGGGTAAGATTGGGAGTGGTGAACCATATTTTTACACTTTTTTTTGCGGTGGGTTGCGGTCGGCGCGCTCCTCACACCACTCCGTCCGGGGCGACAGAAGGGCGTAAGCACACACACCCGCAACACACCCGCGATGCACGTCGCCTTCGTCGTTGGGCCGACCACCGGAGCAGGGTGACTTGACGTCAGTGGTCGGCCCGACGGAATACCCTCTATTTGGGGTACCCCTCCCCCCATCGTCTTTCCTCATGATAGTATTTTTACACTACACATTGTTTTAATATTACGTAACAGGCTAGTAGAATTTAAGCCCAAGGTGACAAAAATAGCAATCCTATTCTTATCCTTAAGCCATTATACGTAAGAAGCAATTAGTAAAATACACTGAATTTTTGTTTCGCGGAAGGGCTTGGTTATAACAATCTATTACACTTTACCTAACCCATTATTTTAATTAATTTAACAAGTAAAACGAGTTTCCTGCCTTATAAACTTTGTTCCAAATAATAGGTAAACAAATGCTTCTAAGAATTTTTCTAAGTGAATATTAAAAAATAATCATTGAAAAACGTTTATAAGTAGATTTACTCAGTTACTTAGATTTAGTTATTTAAATATCTTATTTGAATTAAAAAAAAAGAAAATTATTTCATTTATTGACTTGGCAATCGCAATATGTTTAGTACAATTTGATATAATATGTATTATTTGTGAGGTACATTGTATTTTCATGCGATTGCCAAGACATTCTGTTTATTTAAGACATAAAAGATCTTTAATATTGATATAGTCAGTATAAGAAGTTGTTAGGTTAACTATTTACGTAATAACTTAAGAAGAAAGGTTTCTTAAGCAGGGACTGCATGAGTTAACCGACTTGGTATAACATAGATCTCACAACTTTTTATTGTAGAAGAACTCAGTTGCGAGGCTTGGCTTTATTTTACAAGTTTTGTTTTTGATGGTATGCAATTTACCACTCCCTTTCGTGCTCGTGGTTATCGTAAAAAACTACTAAAGGATTATAGAATAGAAGTAATATCTATGTAAGAGAAGGAAAAATCGAAATAAAACCCTATAGTATAGGTTTTCCAGTCTGACCAGCTTGGTATAGTAGGTCAATTTCTCTTCCGTTGTAGAGGAGGCTCGCGCACAACACTGAGCCATATATGTTAATCGGTATGATATTGAGACTTACTGGCACTTGACGTACTTACACATAATGCACTTTTCACTACAAAGTATGTTACCATTACGCGTAAGTACGCCATTTAGGAGTCACTTAAGCTCGTTATCACCAAAAAGTTTCGTTCCCCAAAAAGGTTTCGAGCCAAAATTTCAAAAAGGAACTTTTAAAAGTTTAACTTAAAAAAAACTAATATCACATATCTAACCTGAGATTAACCTAAAGATTTATTACAGATTTTCTCTCTACCTTTGCAACCGTCCACGTGTTATTCTTAGTTCATCTTGGCTCATAATGTCCCACTGTTGGGCTCGAGCCTCCTCCATAGTGGAAAAGAAATTGACTTACTGTACCATGCTGGTCAGGTGGACTGATATATGATTTTATTTCAAGTTCTTCATCTCTTGCAGTGTGTTCTTATCTGATTGTGCCCCTTAGTCGTCTCTTACGATCACCCACGGGTAAGAAGGGATGGTGAATTGTATTCTTACTCCGTCACCACACGGAAAAGCCGAATTTTACTCCTCTGAAATTTTTCATAGCATGTATAAAGTTTAAGACTTTGCTTGATAAAGAACAATAGGTTCGCTGTCAATAATATAAAACTTAAACTTTATATTTTGTCGTATAGCAACGAAGTAAGAATACAATTCACCACCCCTCTCTTGTCCGTGGGTGTCACCCAACACGTTGATCAGACGCGTTGGTCTAGGGTCTTAATACGTAAGTTTTCTTTAAATAGATATCTACATATAAATACGTGAAGCAAAAACTTTGTACCCCTTTTTACGAAAATTGCGTGGATAGACAAGTATGAAATTTGACACAGTTGAAGAATATATCGAGGAGAAGTGCAGAAAACTAAAATTTAATATAATAATGTATTAAAAATACATTAAATTCATTACAAAAGGCATTACGCACACTACAACGCAATCGCTACACACACACAAACACACACACACGTTTGTGTGAGTGTATGTGTAGCAACGCTTATACACTTTTGTTTACGGTTAAAATCTCTGGTCGCACTGAACGTAAAACAATCATAATTATGATGACAATGTCTAATAGAGATTTGTGCTTATATATTAGTTATTATAGTCCATAAAATATAGCTTGATCTCTGTGACAGATGTCAACGAAACCAATGAAGTAAGCTTGAACGAGTGACGTGTTTACAATTTCATTTTGTATCAAATAAATTTTCATTCTTTTCGTGCCAGTTCTATTGCAACTGAATTGCAATTATTATAAATATAAAATATTAATATTCATGCCTAAAATGTACCTCGTAAGTACTGAAATACCTAGTAAACATTTTATACATAAATGACGCTTACGCACGTACAAAGTTTTACTGGACTGAAAATAAAAAAGAGATGGGACAGTACATACGTAAATCGATAACCGATCTTTATTAAATTATTTACAAAAGAAATAAACCCAATACAGTACCTATATAAAACTTTCAAGATAATTTTTACAATTAAAACAGACAGATTTAATGTTTACTTTACGTCTCAAAATAAATGATAATAATATGTACGCATTATTGTCAATAAACTAGACATATTTATTTATAAAACAGTCGTAATTGATCGATTGATCTAACGACTGTCCCTGTTTGGCAAAAAATGATAAATGTTCTAGCAGGAACGCTCCAGTGATGACGATAATAGTGACCTTTTTTTTTTTTTTTTGTGCGTGGGTCGCGGTCGGCGCGCCTCCGCACCACTCCGTCCGGGGCGACAGAGGGGCTTAAGCAACTCCCGCGACCCACCCAAAAACCACGTCGCCTTCGTCGTTGGGCCGACCACTGGAGCAGCGTTAACTTGTCGTCAGTGGTCGGCCCGACGGAATACCCCTAATTGGGGTACCCTCCCATCGACCGACGTCCCCCCCTCGGGAATAGATAATAGGTCACGATAATAGTGACCTAGACCTTAATTGTACTCCTTTTGAATAATTAAAACAGTCGAAAAACAGTTTTTGTTTGAAATAAATTCAAAAAGATTTTCATTGATTGTATTTTAATTACAATAGAAAATTACAATTATAAAAATAGAGAGTTTTATCGATAAAAAACTACGGAATCTATCGTAAGCGTGTCAGCGCTAGGGACAACTGTCACAGAGATCATCCTATATTTTATGGACTATAGTGAAATACAGCTTGCTCAATTTACAATTATACATACATAAAATTAAAAGAAAATTGTGTTGCAGAAAAATTAATTCAAATGAATTATGACCGAATTTCGACCACATGCCGACCACTAGTTATTCTAAATTTTTAAATGGATATATTCTGCGTAATGACAGAGTAAGAATTCAATTCACCACCTCCTCTCGAGTCCGTGGGTCTCGTAAAAGGAATGAGGGATGTAATATGCATATAATGTTTGTGCAAGAGAAGGAAAACTCGAAACAAAACCAACACGTCTGACCAGTTATTATACTAAGTAGGTAGGTAAATCCCATAGCCGAAGAGGGCTGAGCCCAACAGTGGGACGTGTTTAGGCTAAGATGATAATTCTGCATATTATATCTTAGTTGTCACCCACAAGTAAGATATTAGGAGTAGTAAATTATATTCCTAATCCGTCACCAGGCGAATAAAACAAAACTATAATATATAAAAATTACTTCTAAAATAAACAAAAATTGTATATGAAAAAATTATATTACCAAGTAACATCTCCAGTTCCTCATAGAATACAAGTTAGTAAGGCATGAAGTTCGACTTCATATTGAAACTTGTTGTTCTTAATATTTCGAAGGCAACACAAGTTTCGCTATCGGTAATGAATTTCTCGTTACTGGATATATTCAACAGCTCGTTCGAACAACATCGAAAACTACGTCCCATAACTTTGGAAGGGAAAAAACCTGCAAACTGTATATCCCATTAGAGTGAAATATAGACATGTTTCACTATTTATAACCTCGGTTTCATTCGCGTTATTATAGGTTTTATCAATTCGGGAACAGTACATTCTTTAGAGAATAAAAAGTAATTTATGCACCATCCAGACTATATTCTGTCTCTGTATCAATTTAATCCAGATCAGTTCAGCAATTCTCGTATTATTGACAAATATTCATTCATAAACATTTTTATAAATAATAAATGCCATGCGGTGACGGAGCTCCGTCACCACGGACGGCAACTTACTCTTTGGGGTACCGTCCCTTCCCGATGCTCTCCGACATGTTGGTATAAGCTTTCATTTCAAGTTTCAAGTTTTCTTTCTCTTGCATAGATGTTATATGCCTATTTAATCACATAGTCATCTTTTACATCACCCACGAGCAAGAGAAAATGATGAATTACGTTCTTACTCCATCATTAAACGGAAATATTGCTGGCTGTATAAAAAAAAATATAATTTATATGACAATCTTGTGGTGGTCTCATAAAATTATAACGAATTGCCTCCAATTAGACGGAGTACCTCAGACTTGATTACGCTAAGAAAAAAATAGCTTAATTCGAGAAAGCCATTTCGCTGATAACTTTTTCAAAATGGCAACTTATTTTGTGGAATAAAAATGGGTGAAATATAATAAATGTAGAGGTAGAACCACATTGTTGACACTTGTCACTAGTCCGCGTAAGGGTATAACAGCCATCTGAGGCTAACACTCCTAGTCCGAACCAAAAAAAAAGATTTGGTGACAGTTGTCTGTCTACAGCTACGGGCCGGTGCGTCCGGGGTAGTACCACACTCTCGCAGAAAATCGACGTTTGAGTACCAATTTGTTACTGCGCTTTGTTCGGTGAGCGAGAGAGCCGGAAGCCCGGGTGTTTGGGTGTAGTGTTTTGGTGGTGTCTTTAGTTTCACCGAACCTAACTGCACGTATTCACACTCCCTTCACTTTCTTCGCGATAGGCAGCGGCTCAGCAAAGTTCCATGAGCGGCAGCAATACCATTAGGTGTACTGTTGATTGTTTGCCACCGTTTACAATAAAAAAACTGACAGATGACGTATTAAGAAAAAAATATCAACCTACTTCCTTAATTATACAGTGTGGTTAGTAGCTACGAATGCTATGAACCCTTTATTGCTTGTGGCTGTCGTTAAAAATGAGTAAGATTGCGACATCGGCCCAGACAAAAACTCCACCGACGACCTCCCCGAGGGGGGGGGACAGCCCACCCCCAAAAGAAAAACTTCATCTATTTCAAAATGTCTGTTGTTGTGTCTGTACTATTTCAATATTTATCTATACTAATATTATAAAGAGGAAAGATTTGTTTGTTTGTATTCAATAGGCTCCGAAACAACTGGACCGATTTCAAAAATTCTCTCACCAATGGAAAACTATAATATCAGGGACTGAAACCGAAGCGAAGCGAGGGCGGGTTGCTAGTGGACAATAAATCCCTAAATATGTTCTGTGTGGTGACGGAATAAGAATACAATTCACCCTTCCCTTTCTTGCCCGTGGGTGTCGTAAGAGACGACTAAGGGATTGTAATATGCAAATAATATCTATGCAAGAGAAAGAAAACTCAAAATGAAACCCTATACCAACCCATCTGACCAGCGTGGTATAGTAGGTATGTGTAGGCGTAGTCTGGGCTAGTGGACTAACGCCGTGTTTGACAGAAGAACCTAAGGTTATAGTTTGAAGTACCTAAAGCCCTTAAGTTCTTAGCCTATCTGATGGGATGCCTGCACCGCGCTACCTAAGGTGACAGGTAGATGTGAGATGGATGTTGGGTGGAGGATTGGTAATTCTCACTGCCAGTCAAGTAGACTCACTAGACTGATCAGAACTGACGGCTAAGGGTGTCTTGGCCACAGTGAGATGGAGGTTTGGGTGGAGGATTGGTAACTCTCACTGCCAGTCAAGCAGACTCACTAGACTGATCAGAACTGACGGCTAAGGGTGTCTTGGCCACAGTGAGAGGGATGTAACTGAGAGATGAATAAATTCAAATCGGATTTATTTTACAAAATGTACACCTTATATACTACTTATTGCTAATACACACATATACCATTTTGTGTTAGTGTGTCGTAAGTGTGAAGTGTAACGCAGCGTCTTTTAATCATGTCAGTGCGAATTTTGCACATTTGTATGTTGACATGCTTTACTTGTATGTTGACATGCTCTACTTTTGAATTTGCTGCGTTGCATGTTCAATGTGCATTGAACATTCTGGGGTCTCTCAGGAACACGACTGCAAGTCGTATAATTCGATAACCTCATATGGTCCAATGTGTCCTTCCGTCGCTTGTGGTGTGTGGACTGTAGTCTGGGGACGAGGTTTCCCATACCGTGGCCGTGGTTGTGGTGGAGCTGTCCGCTGTTTGTCTGTATCTGTGGCTTGTGTTGTAGTTGTTTCCTTGTTTTGTCTTCTTGTAAGTCTATCTCGACATTGTTTGAGTGGTCTGAACTAAATTAAAAAACAAGCTAATACTATTAAAGAACTTCGTACGTTAATGTCGATTCTCCAATTACTCGACGTAAATGGTACTTTACTGATTTTACGCTGCTCTCCCAAATCCCACCAAAATGGGGGGTTGCTGGCGGATTAAAATGTCACTGAGTACCTATACTGGTCATCGTATTTTGGAATCCAGGTGACTGTGTTATTTGCAATAATTCTTGTTCCAAAAATTTCGCTGCGCCTACAAAGTTCGTGCCATTGTCACTATACATATGTGACACGTGTCCTCGTCTGGCCATGAACGGAGGTTCATGGCCGCAGTAAATGTTTCAGTTGTCAAATCTCCCACTAATTCTAGATGAATTGCTTTTGTTGCTAAGCATACAAATACAGCAATATATGATTTGTAGGACTTGTGACCTCTTCCTTTCATTGTTCTTGTTTGTATTGGTCCCGCATAATCCACTCCAGTGTGACTAAATGGATATGATTGCGTGACTCTTGCTTTTGGAAGTATCCCCATTTTCTGTACATTCGTTTCGGACCTGTATCTCGCGCATTTGACGCACTTTTTTAGTATACCTTTGACAACTTGTTTTCCACCTATAATCCAGTATTTTTGTCGTAGGACAACTGTAGTTAGTTTATTTCCTCCATGTAATGTTTTCATGTGTGCGTTTTGTATTATTAATGACGTTATATGATGTCGGCGTGGTAATAGTATAGGATGTTTTTGATTATATGGCAAGTCAGCGTTTTCTATTCGACCTCCAACTCGTAATAATCCATCGTTATCAATAAATGGATCTAGTGTGGATAATTTACTGTTTTTCTGCAGTGATTTTTTCTTTCGAATAATTTCTTTTTCATCGTAAAATTCTTCTTGTTGCAATATGCATAGAATTCGTTTCTCTGTTTCTTCTAATTCCGTACAGGATAATGGTTCGTGCTTTTTGCGCTTGTTGATAAATCTGTAGCAATACGCTAATGTTCTTATCATTTTATTGTAGTTAGAAAATCGACTCCAGATGTCATACTTTTCATTCGTAGTATTAATTGTTGTTGATAAACAGTACTTGGCTTCTTCATTTGGCTGTGGTGCTGTTGTTGTAATAGGTATATCACTCGTCTGTAACCATGGTGGGCCGTTCCACCATAAGGAAAAGTTTATTAATTTTTCTGGCTCCAATCCTCTTGATATAATGTCCGCTGGGTTTTCAGACGATATGACATGATTCCATTGAGCGTTAGGTATTATGCTGTTAATTTGTGACACTCTGTTGGCCACGAACGTATGCCATCGCCCAGGATCTCCTTTTATCCATCCCAACGTGATCATAGAATCCGTCCAGCATGAAATCACGGTATTGTTATCACCGTTTAGAGCATTTTTTATTTTTTCTATTAAATTAGCCAATAATACTGCGGCGCATAGCTCAAGACGCGGTAATGTTGTTTTTGTTTTTTCGGTGCAACTTTTGACTTAGCTTGGAGCAATGTTATGTAGTAACTGTTATTCACCATTACTCTGCTATAGACGACAGCCCCGTATGCTTTTTCTGAGGCGTCGCAGAATCCATACAGCTCAAACTTTGTCCTGTCTATCGTGTGACACCATCGTGGTACTTGTATACTTTCTATGTTTTTTAACTGTTTTTGTATTTCTGTCCATTTATTTCGTATTATGTCATTTACTGGTTGGTCCCATTCCATCCCAGACGTCCACAGTTGTTGTACTAATAATTTTAGTGTTATGATGATGGGGGCCAACCAGCCCAACGGATCAAATATTTTCGCCACCTCTGACATAATGAACCGTTTAGTGGGTTTTGTGTTTTCTGTTATAATTATTTGAAAACAGAATTTATCTTCGCCTGGAGACCATATAATTCCCAACGACTTTCTTGTTTCGTCTAAGGGAAGTTTCAGCATCCGACTTTCTTCTTTATCGCATGTTAAATTGTTCAACAATTCCGAACTATTTGAAGACCATTTTCGTAGTTGGAAACCACCTTTGTTTAACATTGCTATTAATTGTTCTTGTAATTCCTTGACGGAGCTTTCCTGGGATTCTCCTGACAAAATATCGTCAACATAGAAATCCTGTAACGTTACTCTACTGGCGATAGGGTAATTGTCTTGTTCGTCTAATGCTAGTTGTTGTAATGTTCTCACGGCCAGATAAGGCACGCTTGTTGTGCCATAAGTGACCGTTGTTAGTTCGTATTCACTAATGGCCTTTTTTGGAGAAAATCTCCATAAAATTCTTTGATATTTATAGTCTTCTTGGTTTATTTTTATGAACCGGTACATTTTCATAATGTCGGCCATTAAAGCAATCTTATGCGTTCTCCAGCGTAATAATATGTTTGATAAGTCTTGTTGAAGTCGTGGTCCTTTATGTAAATTTTCATTAAGGCTTATTTTACTACTTGTTTTACTACTAGCGTCAAATACCACTCGTAGTTTTGTTGTAAGAGAGTCTTCTTTTATTACCGCTTGGTGGGGAATATAATACTCTCCTGTGTAATATTCTGGTTTAGGTACTTTTCTCATATGACCCATATTTAGGTACTCGTACATAAATTCCTTGTATTGTTGGCGTAAATTTTCATTTTTTTCGAACTGACGTTCTAGTTGTAATAGTCGAGCCACGGCTTTTTTCCTTGACTCGCCATATTTTATGTTCACGTCCTTAAACGGCAGTCGTACCGTATAAGTGCCGTCGAAACTTCGTATTGTAGTATTTGTATAGTAATTTTCACACAACTCATCATCTTTGGTGAGTGCATAGTGTCGTGGAATTTCTTCTAATTCCCAAAATTTTGTTAATTGTTGTATGTCGTCGGTGCGAGTCATCATGCTTAATACTTTGATGCCACCGTTTGTGTCTTGCGGATATAACCCGGATAAAATCCAACCCAATTCTGTTTCTTGAGCGATTATACCGCCTTGTAGTCGTTTAAAACCTTGTAATAGTATTTTACTATATTCTTGAGCACCTAAAATTATGTCTATAGGTCCCTTTTTGTTGTACGTTGGGTCTGCCAATAGAACATTGTCCAACTCTTGTAATTGTTGTAAGTTACTTCTTGGTAACGAGTATGTAAGCTTCGGTAGTACTATAAGCGTTACAGGTAGTCTGTACTCACTAGAGTACCTTGGTTGTAGGTTTATGTTAATTGTATATTTCGATGTCTTAGGTTCGTTGTCTCCAATGCCTTTAATTCGGCTCGAACCTTTTGTATTGGATACGACAGCAGTTGTGCTACTTCTTCCGTGCAAAATGACGCTTCTGAACCTTGGTCACACAATACTCTTAATAATTGTGGTGTTCCATCATACGACGTGGTTTGTAATAGCGCTGTGGCTAATAAGACCGTTTTTTTTTGCCTCTAAATTGGTAGCTGATAAGTTCGATAACGTTGTGTTTTGTTTGATATCACTCATAGTTGGTTTAGGAGTGAACTTTTTCGTATACTCAGAAGACCCTGGTTGTCTTTTAATTGAATCGAATGTTTGGTGTAATAGTGTGTTATGACCTTTATGTTGACATATTTCACATTTTGTATAAAACTCGCTCGTGCATTGTATTTCTTTATCATGATTTAAGCAGCGTTTGCACATTCCTTTGTCTGAGACTTCCTTATATCGTTGTGTTACGTTCAAGGTTTTAAAACTAGGGCATTTATTTATATTATGTTCTGTGCTTTTGCAGTACCAGCAATGTTTACTTTTTGATGATTCTGCTATTGGTACGAGTGTTCCCCGGTATTTATTTATTGTATGATTCACCGAGTTATTACTCAAGTGATTATACGTAATTTTTTGCTGATCGTAGGACTTTAAACTTTTAAATCTTTTTTCTAAAAACTGTAACATTTCTTCAAACGATTCCAATTTGTTTGGGTGTTGTAACTGATCCTCGTATTTTGAATCAGTTTGTTGGTCCCATTTCCTGGCCAAAAGTCTAGCCAAAATAGGGTCCCATGTTGAAATGTCAATCCCTTGATGTTTTAAAGATTCCAAACATTCTTTTATGGTGTCGTGCATGTCTCTTAAATCCGCTGCATTCGCAACATTTAGCTTGGGTAAATCTAATAGTTTATCGATGAATTTAATTGATATCATTCGTTCGTCTTCATAACGTTGCGTAAGCAATTTCCATGCGGTTTCATAGTTCGATTCACTTATCGTTAGATGACGTATAATTTTTGCTGCGTCACCTTTTACATTTGTCTTTAAATATTGCATCTTTTCTACCAATGAAATATTTTTATCTTCATGAATAATTTTTTTGAATAAATCATGAAAAGTATACCATGAGTCATAACTCCCAGTAAAAGTTGGAATAGAGATACGGGGTAGTTTTCCTGACGACTGTGTTAAGGTTATTTTTTCGCTGGAACTGTCATGGATTTTTTCTTCCAGCATCTCCATTGTAGTATCGAACTCAATTTGGGTGTTTTCAAAATATTTATTTTTGAAGTAAAGGTGTCCCGATGTATCCTCCTCCAATAATAATTCAATGTGTGTTTCTTCAATATCCTGCCATCGTTTTTGTAAATTGTTTATTGTAGTTTGTAAATGCCATATAGGTTTGTTTTCAGTGACTGATTCTTTCGCCTGAATTAGCCTTTTTGACATCTGGGATATCCGGAACATTTGTATAAACGTCTTGGGATTCCCTCTCCCTTCTTCTTCGTTTGTGTTTTGTTATTCAGGTTCATATATCGCCTGAACAAGTTGAAGTCTTTCTTCATATTTTTGTAGGTGGGCTAAGCCCTCGTTGTATTGTTTCTGGATATTTCCAAAGTAATTTGTGGTGATATATTTGTGAGATGATAACATCTCTTGTTTCTCCAGTTTCGAGTGATTCTCTTGCACCCGTTGGAAAATAGTAGTTAGTGTTTGTCTTTTTTCGTCAATGTATTGTTGTGTTCTTCGGCTCACGGAGTCCTTTTTAATGTTTGTAATTATCCTCCTGATCTCGTTATAATCTTCCTCCTGGCTCCTGATTGCTGTGTTTATTTCTTGTATGTCCATAGTGCTTCTTTTGTCTTCTTCCCTAATAGCCCTACCCTAACTTCCCTACTACTAATGTTTTAAGTCAATACTTATCGTACCTGCGCTCTCGCTATAACACGTCCCTGAAGGTGCGACTTCTCAATCAGCTGGTGAGTCCCGCTTGTGGGAGGCCAGTGACCGAACCGCAACGAGAGGCTTTCTGACAGAGTACGTAAGTAAAAGTCCTTCAGTCAATTCCGAAACTGATGCTTTGTTGAGTACACCAGCCCGTTCTTAACTGATTTGTATGTCTGTTATGTCAAACCTACGGGGGGGTTAGAGGGAGGAAAAAAAGCTTTACTTTTACTCGAAGGACCAAATGTACAGGCGTAGTCTGGGCTAGTGGACTAACGCCGTGTTTGACAGAAGAACCTAAGGTTATAGTTTGAAGTACCTAAAGCCCTTAAGTTCTTAGCCTATCTGATGGGATGCCTGCACCGCGCTACCTAAGGTGACAGGTAGATGTGAGATGGATGTTGGATGGAGGATTGGTAATTCTCACTGCCAGTCAAGCAGACTCACTAGACTGATCAGAACTGACGGCTAAGGGTGTCTTGGCCACAGTGAGATGGAGGTTTGGGTGGAGGATTGGTAACTCTCACTGCCAGTCAAGCAGACTCACTAGACTGATCAGAACTGACGGCTAAGGGTGTCTTGGCCACAGTGAGAGGGATGTAACTGAGAGATGAATAAATTCAAATCTGATTTATTTTACAAAATGTACACCTTATATACTACTTATTGCTAATACACACATATACCATTTTGTGTTAGTGTGTCGTAAGTGTGAAGTGTAACGCAGCGTCTTTTAATCATGTCAGTGCGAATTTTGCACATTTGTATGTTGACATGCTTTACTTGTATGTTGACATGCTCTACTTTTGAATTTACTGCGTTGCATGTTCAATGTGCATTGAACAGGTATTTACTCCTATTGTGGAGGTGGTTCAAGCCCAGTAGTAAGACATGTATAAACTGAGTCAACGAATTGTTGAGAAGGCTTAAACCCAGGGGTGGGACGTTTGGACAGCTGATATGAAATGATACTATGATGGTATTAAACCAACCACTTATTATTAATATTATAAATTGATGTATAATAATAGTCGACATATGGGATGTGGACACGGTAATCGTACCGATAGTCATTTCGACCAATGGGTTAATAGCCAAGAGCTTCAATCAACACCTAAAGAGGCTCGCGTTAGGTAGTAGGATGGCGGGTCTGCTGGACACGGCGTGATGGCTGCTCTAGTAGTTAACTCGTGATCGGATGCCGCTTGTGGGATCTGGTCCAGCCATAATCGTTTAAATTATATTAAGTGTCTTGCGGTTCGAAGGGCATCACACTGGAGCTAGTTCTTACAAAACATGTACACAATTGTATAACTAGTAAGAAGTAAAAAAAAATTAAAAATAATGACAAGCCCGCTGAGTTTCTTGCCGGATCTTCTCAGTAGCGGTCGCGTTCCGATCCGGTGGTAGTATATTTTTTTTGGAAATTGTAAACCTGACAATATGTAAGTGCCCTCTCGGGGTTTATGCATAATAAATAATTTGAATTTGAAATTGTGAGAAAGTTTCTCTCTTTGTAGCCCTAACCACCGCCGGCTTGGTCCTTGTATTCGCTGTCGGTGGGTCATTACGTTTTTTAAATTTTGATGTGAAACATCTATAGGCGAGGGTGACCGTGATCGTCGCGTGGCGTTTAACGCCACGCCTCGCGGTCCCCTATTAAATAAATATTAAATAAATATTTGGATGCATATACCTACATTTTTGTAACGAAACCATCGTGCGATTTAAAATTTTGTACATCGCCATCTAGTGAACTCAAAGTAAATTGTTACTTATAATGTATATTAATGAAAATAAATGTTTATTGAATAAAAATCATCATTTTTTGGAAAAAAATCGCGATATTTTATTAATACTTTATGCCTTAGTTTTATCGTATTAGTTCCTGTCGTAATCTAATGTTCTTTTATGCATATATACTTGTTTTATAAATTAATGTAAAATTCTCTAACTTAGTAATATAAATATACCAGTAGGTATGGTATTTAGTTTACTTTCAGCTACGAAACCCGTTTTTTTATAGGCTTTTATTAGTTTCTGGTGTATATATATTTATTTCTTTGTATATTACCCACTTCATAGGAATTGGATTTTGACTCACTTTAAACAGTCAAATTTCATTTAAAAGTTGAAAATTTAAGGAGGACCATGACGTTAAAATTATTTAGATAGTTTGTCTTATTATCATTACAGGATTAAAAATTTCTTTACTAAATATATTGAAGCTGAGAGTTGGTCGTTAGCTCGATAAATGCCGCCATTTCTGTTTCCTAAATCACACTCTTCGTGCGGAAAGAATGTCTGTGAACGGATGAAAGCATTTCATTTTTTATAGGCTTTTATTAGCTTCAGCTGTATATTTATTTGTTTGTATGTCACCAACTCCTTACGAATTGGATTTTGACTCACTTTAAACAGCTTGTCTTATTGTCATATCAGGATTAGAGAGTTCTTTATAAAATATATTGTAGCTTAGAGTTGGTCGTTTGCTCGATAGATGGCGCTATTTCTGGTTTATAAATCGCAAATTATTTCAAGCTACGTTTTAGAAGGTTCATTTCGTTTGTACTAAATGACGTTACCATAAATATGAGTCGTAAAGTCAATTTTAAAATGGAATATTTATTCGATACGATACCTAACAAAAAGTACGTATTGACTAAAATATCGAAATCCAAATGTATCGGTATCGAAAGAAAAGTACTCGATACCTAAAGATAAAGTAAATAAAAGTACTCGATACTTTAAACAGTACGTTACTTATCTTTCGATACTATTCATGAGTTTAGTATCGATACTTTATATTCGATACCGTGTCTCTACTCGTACAAAATAGTTTCGATGTTTCACATCTGTCAGGCGTCCTGGGCGACGGCTCACTTTTTTATTTTATTTTTTTACTTTTTCATTCATATTTAAAAATATAGTAGGTAGTTTTTAATTTAAAAAATGTGATAATTATTAATAATAAATAGATTCGAATCTCCTCCACAATAGGAGGAAAATTGACTTTACTATACCATGCTGGTTAGATAGGTTGGATAGTAATGTTTCGAGTTTTCCTTCTCTTCCATAAATAGATGATAGATGCTTATTATATCCTTTAGTCATCTTTTACGACATCCACAGGCAAGATAGTGAGTGGTGAATTTGTATTCTTATTCTGTCACACAAAAAAATAATATCGTCATATATAAATTTCTTGTGTACATGTGTATGTCACTCAACTCCTCCTAAACGGCTGGACCGATGTTAATGTAATTTTTTGTGTGTGTTCAAGGGGACTCTAGAATGGTTTAGATTCACAATTCCACCCGGTAGGTGGTGCTTATTTGAACAGAACATAGTCTATTGGGTCAACTAGTTATGTATAATAATATTTATAGGTAATTATAAACACGAGGTACCTTTGTACTATACAGAGATCATTTTCCACAAGTTTATAACTTCAGTCAACTATATTAGCATAAGTGAGAATCTCTAGACAAGTGCTACAATAGGTTCGCCTCAAACTTCTTCAACTGAACAAACTCCTGTAACGGACTTATTCTGCTGGAAAGAACTCAAAGGTATACGGATACAGAAGCAAACTATAAACTTGAAAACGCCTCGAGGGGCTTTCTGATTTATATTCCGATGCAATTTCTTGTACAAATGTCTATGAAAAATATATTCATAGATATAGATTATTTTATATGCTTAAATGTTTTCTTTTAGGCGATAATCGTTAGGTTTATGCTAAACTAGCAATCCGCCCTCGCTTCGCTTCGGTTATAGGTTATAGTCGTTTTACCCGCGTAGTTCCCGTTCCCGTGGGAATACCGGGATAAAATATAGCCTAGTTTACGCCCTGATATTATAGCTTTCCATTGGTGTAAGAATTTTTGAAATCGGTCCAGCCGTTTTGAAGATTACCCGGAACAAACAGACAGACAGACAAAAATTTTTAATTGCTATTTTAGGCATAGGTGTCGTGCAAATAACCGTGTGAGCATGAAAAAAGCCTATTATTTTGACATTACAAACAGACACTCCAATTTTATTTATTGGTATAGATTGTAAATAAGATTTCCTTATAAGTGGTTTTATAGTATGTTCTGCGAAATTTAAAAAATACTTGTGGAGAAAGGACTGGTGCAATTCATGGCACATATGTCATGTCCTTTGTGGATCGCACAAAGTGTTGATCTGTGTTGGATTCGAAACGACACTGGCACTATAGGTCGGTATTTTAACCAATACGCCATCTGTGAAGTCGATGTTCTTAGGCATATACAGTTAATTTTCTTAGGCATATACTATTTTTGGGGCGGCGCAGGTGCGAGTACCTGTGCCTGATGTCGCCCTAGCAGAGGCTGCGATTAACCGGACCGAAGATTTAGTCCGGCACCCGCGGAGAACCCTCGCGACGGCGACCGGCGTCTTGGTGAGGACGTCAACGGGAGAGGGTACTCCCTCGGGGTATTCCGTCGGGTCGACCACTGAAGTCAAGGAATTCTGCACCGGTGGTCGGCCCAACGACGAAGGCGACGTGCTATGTGGGTGGGTTACGGGGCCGCGCGTCGCCTCTCTATCGCACCGAACGGAGCTGGGCAGCGGGAACGCTGACCGTAGCCCACCCCAAAAATAAAGACATTATTTTCAGTACGTTGCTGCTTTCTTTTAACTCGTTCTAATTGCTAATCTTGACTACAATTTACTAACCCCTTTCTTGCCCATGGGTGCCGTAAAACATCTCTATAAGAGAAAAAACACTCGATTCAAACCCTATACTAATATGTCTGACCAGCGTGGTATAATAGGTTAATTATCTTCGTCGTTAAGTATCTTCGTACTCCATCCTAACAGTGAAATAAATATGAGCTGCGATGAATGAAATTGCAAATTTAAAACTATTCAACTGACTTTCTCGACAACACAAATGAAATCGAAATAACCATTCTTTACTTCAACCCTTAAGTACCAATAAGTAAACTCATTAGCAAAGTTCTTCTACTGAAGCATGTCGGTTGTCAGCAGGATAAATTATTTGCGCAGACAGGTGATTTATTGATCGTTGAAGTTGTAAAGTGATCACTCGTAAAGAAAGATTGCGTTTAGTGGCCTATATTTTAAATGCCAACGCACTAGAATCTTCAACGATTTATTAATGTAAAAAAAACTAGAAACTTTCTAGCTTAAATCTTTTTTTTTGTCACCAGAACCTATATTTTTGATATCATGATTTCAGCTGTTCTGTTACAGAACTTCATACTCCTCCACGATGAGAGAAAGATTAATCCTCTTTTGATGTGAAATATCTATAGGCGAGGGTGAACCTGATCGTTGGAGTGGCGTTAACGCCACGCTTTCATATGTACATTTGTGTAACGAAACCATAACCTGTTTTAGATTTTTGTACAGCGACTAAACTGATGACTATATTGGAAACCTACGCAATGAGTGACATAATAACCAAACTACAGATCACAGATAAGCTATTAATTTGGCTTCCATATCGAAATTGTGCCCCTGGCTACCAAAATAATTTTACTCTTACTACTTATATTCATAAACTCTATTTAATACATAATAAAAACAATAATTCTATTAATCACAAATACGGATTAAAATTATTATATTTGTTTTTTAATAAGCAAGAAATTGATACGAAGCTCTTTTATATGGCAACACAATGGTCATATTGTATTCCCAACGTTTGAACCGCGAATATGTTACCCTTGATTGGGGCGAGATTATTTTATGTGGCAACTCGAGGGTGATTGATTAGAAGGGAGAGCTCTAAAGACTTCATGAATTATTTTTGGTTTTTAATAACCGTATGAAAAGGATTTATATCATATAGAATGTCGGTTTGTTTTTACCATCAAAATATTATATAACATTGAATTGCAAGCCAGAGGTTTCTGCTCTAATAAGACCACTTGAAATTCAGTCTATTTTATTCTTCATTTTTAGGGTTCCGTGCCCAAAGGGTAAAAGCGGGATCCTATTACTAAGTCGCCATTTAGTAAACTTAAAATAAATTATTAACCTAAATACATACCTATAGTGTATACTAATGAAAATGTTTATTGAATAAAAATAATCATTTTCTGGAAAAAAAAACATAAAATTTTATTAATATTTTATGCCATATTAGTTCCAGTCGTAACCTATTCTTTTATGCATATATACTTGTACAAAATAATTTCGATGTTGCATATCTGTCAGGCGTCCTGAGCGACGGTTCTCTTTTTTTTGGTAGGCTATGGTCTGGACACACCCGGCTGTCCGGGGCGACGGATGAGCGACGTGCGACCTCACCTACCGTATTCGCCATCGCCATTGGACCGACCACTGGTACCCATTCCTTGACATCTGTAGCCGGCCTGGAGAAAGATTAACTGGTTAAACTACTTATATATACCATAGAACCTTATTAACCAAAACCAGAACTCTACTAACAACTCTACTATATACCATACTACTAATTCCTTCGATCAAAGTTCTGATGTAAGGGACACTAATAAGTCATCATCTCGATGATCTATCTGATTGGTCGTCTGTTACGGTGATTTATATGAAAGAACTAGCAACCCGCCCTCGCTTCGCTTCGGTTATAAGTTATAGTCGTTTTACCCGCGTAGTTCCCGTTCCCGTGGGAATACCGGGATAAAATATAGCCTAGTTTACGTCCTGATATTATAGCTTTCCATTGGTGAAAGAATTTTTAAAATCGGTTCAGCCGTTTTGAAGATTACCCGGAACAAACAGACAGACAGACAGACAGAAAGACAGACAGACAAAAATTTAATCGCTATTTTAGGCATAGGTGTTGTGCAAATAACCGTGTGAGCATGAAAAAAGCCTATTATTTTGACATTACAAACAGACACTCCAATTTTATTTATTGGTATAGAAGATTTGAGGTGATCATTTGTAATCTTACTCCGTCAGCAGATAGATATGTTAGTTTTAAATATGGTTAATTTCAATTAATTGAAGATATAATTTAACGTATGAGTGCTTGGTTGACACTCCAATTTTATTTATTGGTATAGAAGATTTGAGGTGATCATTTGTAATCTTACTCCGTCAGCAGATAGATATGTTAGTTTTAAATATGGTTAATTTCAATTAATTGAAGATATAATTTAACGTATGAGTGCTTGGTTTATTAATGTGTAAAATTAATATTTAAAACATCCTAGGTTTTCCTAGAATCTAGCAATCTTTTTTAAAAGCAGTCACTGAGCTGTTACTTAAATCATATTTCGATAGTGGTAGGACCACACTGTTGACAGTTGTCTGTCTACAGCCGCAGGCCGGTCCATCCGGGATAGTAAGTACCAAACTCTTGCAGAAAATCGACGTGCGAATAGGAGCAATTTGTTATTGCGCTTCGTTCGGTGGGCGAGAGAGCTAGAAGCCCAACTTTCTGAGGGTGTTTTCGTGTGGTGGTTTTGGTGATGTCTTTAGTATCACCGAAACTTATTGCACGCATTCACACTCCCTTCACTTTCTTCGCAGTAAGCAGCGGCCTTGGAAAGGTCCATGAGCGGCAGCAACACTTACCATCAGGTGTACTGTTTGCTAGATTGTCACTGTTTACAATAAAGAAAAAATATCATCATCATCATCTTAACTCATAATTTCACCTTCATTTCACTGCTGGGGACTTACGGCCTCCTCCACAATTGAAGGGAAATTGATTTGCCACACTTATCAGATTGGTTATTATACGGTTTTATTGCCAGTTTCCCTTTTCTTGCGCACATATTCTATGCTTAATATATGCCTAAGTCACGGACAATATAGGAGGATGGTAAATTATATTCTTACTCTTTCCCCACACAGAAGGCTGAGAAAAAGAAAAAGCCTGTGCACCGAATATATTCAAAGGGCTTTACACGCAAATAAGAAATATTCTTAACAAATTCTTCAATTTTTTTCTTATTTAAAGAAGTCTTCTTCTTTCCAGTAGTAAATTTGGAGTTTCAAACTGCCCAATTTTAATGCAGGCAGCCCTTATAAAATGATGTAGCAACCTTCCATGCATTTTAATGACTTAAATCACAAGACGTGTAAACACACGTCCTCAAATGCAGTCTTATTGCACAAATGTGAAATCCACTAACTATTCTAAATCTATGTGCAATTTGTGTCCGTTGATTATATACCTGTAAAGACCATTACAATACAAAAATGTATTTTTTTATTGTAAACGGTGGCAAACGAGCATGCAATGGCTTTACAAGGCCGCCTACCGCGAAGAAAGTAAAGGGAGTGTAAATTCGTGCAATGAGGTTCGGTGTAAAGCCATCACTAAAACCCACCACACGCAAACACCCTCAGAAAGTTGGGATGCCGGCTCTCTCGCTCACTGAACGAAACGCAGTAACAAATTGCCACTACTCGGACGTCGATTTTCTGCGAGTGTGGTACTACCCCACACATACTGGCCCGCGACTGTTGACAGAAAACTGTCAACAGTGTGGTCCAGTTTAGTATACTTAAATACAAAGTATCTTATTAAAAAAGTTGTTTTTCCCAACATTATTAACTAAGATTATGTACGAACCGCAAAAACAAACCTATTACTAACTAGAAACAAAACTAAAGCCTTGTTACCTAATTAAGAAAAGAATATACCACAAAGTATTTGAACAAAAAAATAATTGGGTGTATAATTCTAACTCAAGAATTGAAGATTTTATGGAAGTTGGATTTTTCAGATATAATTCATCATATCATCATCATATCAGCCCATTCAGGTCCCACTGCTGGGCTCGGGCCTCCTCCACAATGGAAGGGTAATTGACCTACTATACCACGCCGGTCAGACGTGTTGGTATAGGGTTTTATTTCGAGTTTTCTTTCTCTCGCATAGATATTATATGCGTTTTATATCCCTTAGTCGTCTCGTACGATCACCCACGGGTAAGATAGGAGGCGGTGAATTGTATTCTTACTCCGTCACCACACGGACTAGACTCGGATATAATTAAACCACATAATTTGTAAACTTTGAATATAGAGATCTCTATTATTTAAAATTAAACTGGCGTATTTACTATGATTATGCGCGTGGTGACAGAGTTTTCGTCCCTCTATCTTGCCCGTGATTGTCGTTAAAGACAAATGAGAGCTAAAATATGTATATAACATCTGTGCAAGATAAGGAAAACTCAAAATAAAACTGTACCAACCTGTCCGACTAGCGTGGTTCAGTACTCATTATTATTGTGGAGGAGGCTCGAGCACAGCAGTGGGACGTATAAGAGCCGAATTATTGATGATTAATTTAGGTTAGTCTTATAAAAACAGATATATAATTTATTTCTTAGGAACTTAAATACACAAGTAATAAATGGTCTAAAAACTCAAAATAGGAGACAAATACTTATTCAAATAAACCGCTGCCAGTAGGTAACGTGCCCAGAATGCTGGCAGCATTGCCACGTTGGATGGCAATGCTTAACCTCTGTGCCAAGTAAAGGCCAGCATTCCCGTCACGTGTCGCTTCATTAAGGCGTTTACTTAAATCTTTAAATATATTATGGGCGCCAGGCCCCCATGGTCCCAAAGTTTCTACCCCAAAGAAGTCTTATAAAATAAGTACAAATCATAGAAAAAACAATGCAAATACATAACAATGTAAATAGTCGATTAAGCGGACTAATAGTTGTCGGTAGGCATTCGGATAATCGAAAATCCATGTAATCAAATGTTTGAAAACCTTCTTCAGTTTCGTGCATATGTAATATGTACATAATTTAATGTGTTTATTAAAAGAAGAATACATATCCCGCGGGGCATGCACCTCAGAGCGGCATAACAATTACTAAAACAATAATCAAACGCGTGGGTCGGCGATCCCGCGGGACGCGAGAGACACGTTCATGCTTGCATAAATTCGATTTGTGGGTACAATAAGGTCGCGGTTGGTAGTCCGGATAATCGCGAATCCGTATAACCGAGGACCGGATAATCGAGTTTCTACTGTAGCTAGTGAAAATTATATCCAACAAAAGTCCTAGCGAAAATTTAATTACTTAACTTTATTCATGTTTATTAGTCATATTTTTAATGCGTTGTTTAATAACATTTAAATTACAAGTAAACGTGGAAGTTACTTTAATAATTTGGTAATAATTTTCTTGTATAAGTAAAAGAACAATATTGTGTTAACGTCTTCGAGGCGTTTGCCTGACAACAAGTGTAAATAATTTTAAATTTGCGCCAATCTTGCAGCGTTGCTATCTTGATTATTATAAAAATAAATAAGCTTGCTATTTTACTGGGCTTATGGAGAGTTTGTTATCATTATTAAAAATGTCTTGTTAATACTCTTGAATGAAAAACGGTATTATCCATACTAATATTATAAATGCGAAAGTAAGGATGTTTGTTTGTTTGTAACGCTTTCACGCTTAAACCACCGAACCGATTTCAAAAATTCTTTCACCAATGGAAAGCTATAATATCAGGGAGTAACATAGGCTATATTTTATCCCGGTATTCCCACAGGAACGGGCACTACGCCGCGGGTAAAGCGACTGAAACCGAAGCGAAGCGAGGGCGGATTGCTAGTTTTGTTATAAAAAAATCATTGATAATATCCTTATCAGTGAAATTTTTATTTGTAGATAATAGACGATTTAAGCTGTATTAATACATGACTTTCCGTGTCATCATTATTATCATCATCTCAACACATACATGTCCCACTGTTGGGGTCGGGCCTCCTCCACTATGGGAGGGAAATTGACCTACTATACCACCCTGGTCAGACGTGTTGGTATTGGGATAGGGTTCCCCGTGTGGTAAGAGTTATAAAATACAATGTGTCATCACCTACCAGAGAGAATCATAAAACTGACTGAGGGAACACCAGGGGAGGACATTTTCCTTGACCATGCATTATCCATGTGGTGACCGAGTAAGAATACCATTTACCACTCCCTGTCTTGTCCGTGGATGTCGTAAAAGACGACTAAGAATGTAATACGCATATATCTGTGCAAAAGAAGGAAAACTTGACATAAACTAAGGATGTAAAAAATAATCGATTTTTATAATAATCGATTATTAATCGATTTTTTTTTTTTTGTAATTTTAATCGATTTATACAATCGATTATCAAAATAAAAACAAATCTATTAATAATCGACTTTTTCTTATTCGAAATTCGATCGAAATTAATCGATTATTTCACTGCCAGATTTCCTAAAAAAAGGTCATCACGATACTGCGTGCAGTGTTTCATACTATATTAGAAAATAAAGCACACATTTCCTAAAAAAAAGGTCATCATAATCCTGTTGGGAGAAAAAAACTATTGTTTTATAATCGATTATTAATTTTTAATTAATCGATTATTTTATAATCGATTTATTTTAACGAACAAATAATCGATTATTTAAAAAATCGATTATTTTCCCTCCAAGCCACATCCCTAACATAAACCCTATACCAACATATCTGACCGGCATGGTATAGTAGGTCATTTTGCCTCCTATTGGGAAGGAGGCTCGAGCCCAACAGTGGGAGGTGTAGCTGAGACGTGACGATGACGATGCAAAAGCATTATGAAGCGAAGAAATTATAGAATTATGCCCTCATGTGGCAACCTACGCTTGAGAATGGATGCTGATAGGCTGTTGAACTACCTCATCATAAATGAAAAATCTGATATCTGGTTGACCAAGCTTTGCTTGGTATAATTTTTCTTTTTTCGTAATTCGTATTTTTGACGAACTTATTTAGATATATATATATATATTAATAAAGAATAAAAATGATGAAATAATGATAAAAATATGAAAAATTACAAAAACAGAATAATAATAACACCGAGATTCGATCTCACGCTGTTTGAATGCGACGGGACAACTTCCCAAATGAGCTATTGTCACTCTTGACGGCGACGGCTAAATTTAAATTCCTATTCTATTGACATTTTACTTCATTGTATTGATTAGCTAAAAACACCGACAAGACAACATTTTCTATAAATAAAACCTAGCTAGATCAATTTTTTGGTCCCGAAACCTCTAGTATGCTAAATTTCATGTAAATCATTGAAGCTGTTACCAAGATTCTGAAAATAAACTCATTTGCAAAAAAAACGGGCGGTTTTGATTTTCATTCATATTTAAAAAGATACAATACCAAAAAGGTTTCAATCGTTTGTACACGTTACTGGCCGGTTTTAAAAATGCTGTGGTATTTAAAAAAGTACGTTCTAAATTCAATTTTTCATTTGATGTTCATTTTTACAGAAAACCCCTTTTTATCCTACATTTTTGGCGCGAAGTTCCAGAAGTTAACATCGACTTTCATAACTTTTATTCAATTTTTATCGATTAATTTCATATCCTTGACTGTCAAAGCTTTATTTAATGCTGTTTGGCTGTATCAAAAATGGTAGATAAAGTGGTAAAAGCTACCAAAATTATCGCGCTGCTTGAAGAGGGTTGCAGCCAATGTTTCGTGGCTAGGAGGCTAAATGTTAGTCGCTCGACAGTCCAAAGGACCTGGCAGCGATATCAGGAGACTGGTTCCGTCGAGAGAAGGCCTGGTTCTGGAAGAAAACCATGTACCCAACCACGGGATGATCGTTTTCTTGTGAGTCGCGCATTGAGAAATCGCAAATCTTCGTATGTGGATCTTAAGAACAACCTCCAAGAAGTAAGAAATGTGCATATTAGTCTATGGACGGTCAGGAGGAGGCTTCTCGCTGCCAATATACGCAGTCACCGCCCGGCCCGCGGCCCCAAATTACTCCGTGAGCACAGAGTTCACAGGCTTAGGTTCGCTAGAAATTGTGAATCATGGACTCAAGACGATTGGAATAGGGTTTTGTTCTCTGATGAAGCCAGGATATCTCTGTTCGGTGAAGATCGACGTCGGCGAGTGCTAAGAAGACAAGGAGAACGCTTTGCAGAGGCATGTTTCGAAGAAATCACACCTTATGGTGGGGGCTCTGTTATGTTTTGGGCAGGAATAAATTCAATGGATCGTACAGAGTTAGTCTTCATTGAAAACGGCTCACTGACTGGGCATCGATACATAACGGAAGTTCTAATTTCTCATGCACAACCCGCATTGGCCGCTCTAGGTGAATACTCGATTTTTATGGACGACAATGCTCGCGCCCACCGATCCCGCGATGTTAATGCGTATGTGCAAGAGGTCGGCATTCGTCGTTTGGATTAGCCAGCTCGAAGTCCCGACCTCAATCCCATAGAGCATGTCTGGGACGTTCTGAAACGGCGTGTGAGATCAGTACACCCGGCTCCGCAGACCATCAGAGAGCTGAAGAATGTGATTACTGCGGAGTGGGAACGTATTCCGCAAGCAAGTATCCGGGATATACTCGCTAGCATGCCCAGACGAATTCAAGCTGTGATTTTAGCTAGAGGGGGTCACACTCGATACTAAACATTTATCTGCTTTTACTTTATTAAAGAAAAACAAACAAAAAAACTTTTTTATTTTTACTTCATGAGCATATGCACTACTAGCGAATATACACTACTAGCGAGGTTTAGCATTATTTCCCATAAATTGTATCTAAATTTTATGAAATACTGATGAAAACGATTATTTTCTTATTAATTTAGCAAATTGTGTGGATAAAACTACCTATAATTATCAAACAAAGAAATATTAACATTTAAAATGGTTCATTGCTTAGGTGCCCGTTTTTTTTGCAAATGAGTGTATATAATTACATAAGAATTGCTCGTTTAAAGATATAAGATTAGAACGGAAACAAGTTTATAATCAAACTCCAAATATCTACAGAAAAGGACTCGATCATTAGAAAACACCCACTATAAAAATATAGGCCGCTAGGAAAATACTCAGAGAAAATAAAATAGTAGAAAAGAAAATTTCATTTGATATTTAAAAAGTTCGAACCATCGACTTCTCGAAAACTAACTGTGAATTGAAGTAGCGAAATAAATAATCCACTGGTCTTATTGCAGCCCTCAAGGTCCAAGCCACGGTTCAAATGTTTCTAGTGCTTATTATTCGAGTTTTGAGTGAACAATTTAACTTCACCGGCTAAAACTGAGAGAAATAGGTAAAAATTTGATGCGGTATAAAATTTAATTTCAAAGCTCCTATTGTAAATATAAAAATCAAAAAAGTCTTCGCAAGACGTTGAGGGTAAATAAACCAAGTTAGTCCACCACGCTCAGAGGTTAACTGAAGGGTAATGCTCGGCGCTTCGTTACAGAGTCATCGTAGACATGTCATGATACCCGAAAGGGTAACTCACCAAGCGGGCCACCGATTTCAAGGAATCAATATTGGCAGCTCAGTTTGTGATGGAGAGGTAATAAGTTGGGGCCGCAACTATTGTTTCGTTACCTTGGGTAATTTGGATTTGGAGGTGTTTATACACCTCATCCAAATGCAATAATGCCAAATACATCATCATCATCAACTTGCTCTTATTTATTATTTAGCTGTTCATTATACTTAGTTGCCCAAAGCATGTAGTGAACCATTACAATTCTATAATTTAAATGCACAATTATTAGATAAAAAGTGTAAACATAAGTTTAGAAATAGATCATACTAGCAACGCCCTGTGGTTTTACCCACATAGTGCCCCTTCCCGTGGGAATATCGGGATAAATTATAGCCTATGTGTTATTCTGATATGTAAGTTATATTATTGTGAAGTTTCATCAAAATCCATTGAGTAGTTTTTGCGTGAAAGGGCAACAAATATACTCACATACTCACAAACTTTCGCGTTTATAATATTAGTAGGCTTTGGTGAAAAATGTATCAACCTCCGGATACTGAGCAATCAGTGAGTCGAGTAGTGCAACGGCCTTACTGTTAGAGGCAAAATATGCGGTCACGTCTCAGTTACTTGAGATCGACTTAATATGCTCTTGCTTATTTTTTTATATTTTTTATGAGTGGGCTATGGCAAGCGCACACGCCGTCCGTTCCATCCCAGGTGACGAAAGAACGGCGCGCGGGCCCATAACCCACCCGTACCCACGTCGCTTTCGTCATTGGGCCGTCCACCAGTGGAGAATTCCTTGTCCTCAGTGGTCGAGTCGACAGAATACCCTTTCGGGTACCCCCACATCTCAACGTCCCGGTCCCGGAACGTCGGTTGTCGTCATGCGGTCAGCCTCTCTGCGAGTGACGGACTAAAGTCCCCGGTCTGATCACCCGTGGTTTCGGCTAGAGCGGCATTACTCGCGCCTGCGCCGCCCGAGTCGCCGGCGACGGATCGTGTCACCGAAGAGGAGTTCCTCTCGCGCACGATCCGCCGCCTTCTTCCGTGAGATGACGGCTTCATAGAAGGCGGTGACCGCGTCCCAGTTCCTATGCTGCCGAGCGTCTCCCTAGATCGCTATCGGCTAATCATCGGTGCCGACCTGACGCTACTGACCATCGGGTCGGCAGCGTCAGGTCGGCACCGATGATTGCGACGAGTTCACGGCGCTTCCGGAATCACCAATGCCCGTCGAGCATCAGGCCCAAGTATTTCGTGTGGGAATATACTCTTACTTAGCTACCATAGTACATATCGCAGAAATTATTGATATTATTAGTTTTATGATCGATCGCAATTATTGACCAGACGGCTTCCGGTAGAGTTGGCCTTAGTCTATGTGATACTTTTAATGATCTATTATGACACCCATGAGCATTGTAAGAGGAAAAGCACAGCATCTGTGTAAAAGCAATGTTCACTCATGCCGATTATTGCATCATTTCTCCAGAGAGACTTATATTTCACAAAAAAAGGCAATAGACAATAAAGAGTTTCAGGAAAGTATAAATCACTACGATAAAAAGTTTGAAGAAAGCTTAAAGCGTACAATAAAGTGTGTTTAAAAGAAAGCATAAAATATACATAAAAAGTTTGAAAAAAGTATACATTTTTTTGGCGCCAGGCCATGGTGTATTGCTCACTTTCCGTCCCGTCCGGGGAGGCGAAAAAGCCCACAGCCCGTCGTATGCGTATCTCTCTCAAGCGCCGTGGCAACCATCGGTACCCGATCTTAACATCATTGGTTCATAAACATATACTAGAAATATTTATCAATATATAGACCATGTCCGTGTGGTAACGGAGTAAAAATACATTTCACCACCCCCCTCTTTTTCACGTGGGCGTCGTAAAATATGACTTTTTACGACCTGCCGCCCGACTCCGTCCGGAGCAACAGAGGGGCAGCGCGCGGCCCCGTAACCCACCCAATAGCACGTCGCCTTGGTCGTTGGACCGACCACCATTGCAGAGTTCCTTAATTTCAATGGTCGGCCCGACGGAATACCCCGAGGGAGTACCCTTTCCGTTCGACATCTCCTATCCCAGCGCGTCGATCGCCATCACGAGGCTAACCTCTCCGTGGGTGCTGGACTAAATCTCCGGTCCGGGTCGTAAAATACGACTACGAGATACAATATGCATATAACATCTATGCATGAGAAGAAAAACTCGAAATAAATCCTATGCCAATACTTCCGATCGGCATGTTATAGTAGGTCAATTTCCCTCCTATTGTGGCGGAGGTTCGAGCCCAGCAGTGGGACATAACATAAGCTAAAAATATTTATCAATAACTATGTATATAGTTAGGTACGTTTTGATTTATAAAAGTATATCATATCAAAGTAAGCAAGGAAGCGTGTTCTGATTGATATGTGTATATGTTCATTATAACTTGAACAAGAAATCTAGTTTAGCAAGTTTATGTGCCATATTTTGTTATCATATTTCCAATAATAATATATCATATAAATATATTAGAGTATAAAAAATATTATTGTTAAAGAAACATTATGAAATAAACTTTCGATATTTTAAATGGAAACAAACAATTTAAATGGAAACAAATAATTTATGTTACTTTTTATTTATCCCGCACTAAAGAAATAATTATTATGTTACGGGGATCTTGACAAAAATATAATTAACGGAGACAAATTACACTCAAGCATAGAACAACACCTTATAGATCGTACAAGGTATTGTCCTGCGTGGAAATTCGAACTCGTCGAACTTTGTCGGTATTTTAACCTATTGGCGTAATGCCATCTATACAGCCACCATTTGACTCGGTACTTACTAAACGTAATCATGAAATATAATATTTTATCTATATCATACATTTATGCAAAATATTCAAAATTAATTAAATTCTTACACAAATACATACACACAGGCACGCACGAAAATACATAGACACACACACATAAATACACACAGATACACACATACACGCATGCTATATTACCACTCAGACCAAACTAACTACAGCCTAGTTGACCTCGCGTACGCGCCTTCCGCAATATCGACATAGCGGCGGCAGCAGATACAAAGCGCTGATTCAGCAGGACGTGCCGCATCGGAACACCACATGCCTTGAGATTGTAATAAATTGCAACTCCACCTACCAATTCTCACTTTCGATCTAGCATCAATCGACTGTCAACATACTGTAGCTTGTAATTAGTTTAATAAATTTATTAAATAAGAGACTGCCTTCTGTGGGGTGACGGAGTAAGAATACAATTCACCACTCCCTGTTTTGCCCGTGGATGTCGTAAAAGACGACTATGGGATATAATATACACATAAAATTTGTGCAAGAGAAAGAAAACTTGAAATGAAATCCTATACCAACATGTCTGACCAGCATTGTATAGTAGGTCAAATGCCCTCCCATTGTGGAGGAGGCCCAAGCCCAACGGTGAGACCTATGTGGGCTGCCATGACGATGATGAAGAGACTTTGTATTTCTTTTCACTCTCTGGCCACAGCCTTCGTAAGTCGCATACACATACACACACACGCACAATACACAGACATACACATACACGCATACACATATGTACGCACGCAGACACGCACGCACGCATGTCGCACGCAGGCACGCACGCACGCATGTCGCATCCACGCACGCACGCACACACACACTTTTGTTTTTGATAATTATGTTTAAAATGTCCAGCTGTTAGCAGAATACCAGTGCTATTTCTTGAGAGACAAGTAGCATGAATTGACCCATTTCCGTTTCCCGTTAAAATGTGATTATTATAGAAGTTTTTTTTTTAATTATGTTTGTGTTTATTTTTAGTAGCTTTTAACGAGAGCGGAATAAACGTTTTCTTCCTTTCTTCGGGTATGTATAATAAATCTTCAATTAGAACTGGTTGTTCTTGAGATTAGCGCGTCAAACAAATCAATTCCTTAACATCATTATTCAGCCTATCGCCGTCTACTGCCGAAACAACTTAAGATTCTCTATAATAGAATACGATAGATATTATACAGGTCCATGAGTAGCAACACAGCAGCAACACTTACCATCACGTATACTGCTCGCTCCTTTGTCACCATTTGCGATAAATAAATAAAAAAGATATTGGTAATAGTTTTATGAGCCAGCCGCCTGCCTAACGTCAATTCTCATTGGAAATGCAATTTTTGATCAGACGGCATCAGAGGGTGTTGACCCTACTCGATGTAAAGCTCTTAATCTTGTTTTACGATACCCACGAGCAATTTAAAAGTAGGTAGTATTCGTAGCCGCTACTACATAGTATAAAGGTTTGGACAGCAAATGCAGTAGCAAATTGTGATTCAGATATTTACGCGAGTATTATACATCTATACTAATATTATAAAACAGAAAGATTTGTTTGTATCGAATAGGCTCTGAAACTACTGGACCGATTTCAAAAATTCTTTCACCAATGGAAAGCTATAATATCAGGGAGTAACATAGGCTATATTTTATCTCGGTATTTCCACGAGAGCGGGTACTACGCGGGTAAGACGATTGAAACCGAAGCGAAGCGAGAGCCGGTTGCTAGTTGTAAATAAAACAATTTTTATGGATTATATCACGTTCATGCCGTTCATAGCGTTCTTAGTCCGCCCATGACCATGAACGCTATAAAGTATTCGAAACTCCGGGCAATTAAAAACCAAATACAAATGCGAATCCGTAGTAAGTAAAATTGAAAATTTTGTACAACCCCCGACACAAATTATAATAATTTTTAAAATGTTAAATTACGTTCTCTTCAACAGGAATTATCAATTAATTATCATTTAACGATTATACTGGCATGCGTGAAGCACTTAATCGAGTAATCATACGCCATTACACCATTTTGGAAAAGAGCGGTTACTCTTACACTGCTTTTTTTTTTTTGGGTGGGCTGCTGTCGGCGCCCTTCACATCCGCAACCCACCCGAACACCACGTCGCCTTCGTCGTTGGGCCGACCACTGGAACAGGGTTACTTGTCATCAGTGGTCGGCCCGACGCAATACCCCCTACCCGGGGTAGGGGGTAGTCGATGGCAGGTCATCAACCGACGTCCCCCCCTCGGGGAAGACGTCGGTCTTTCCTCACGCGGTCAGCCTCTCGGCGGGTGACGGACTAATCCCCGGTCACGTCACCCGCGGCCTCGGCTAGGGCGGCATGGCACGCAGGTAGTCGCGCCTGCGCTGCCCCAGTCGCCGGCAGCGGATCGCATCGTCGAGGCTGTGCTCCTCACGCTCGCAACCCGCCGCCTCCTTCTGCGAAATAACTGCCTCGTAGAAGGCTGCGACCGCGTCCCGATTCCTGATGCTGCGGAGCATCTCCCTAGCGATGGTCGGCATCGTCAGGTCGGCACCGATGATTGTGATGAGTTCACGACGCGGCTCTGCCCAAACGGCACAGACCTCGAGCGTATACTCTTACACTGCTACCATTATTACACCAAACATGTATTATACCAAACATAGCTAAGGACCACCGCAAGTAAACTTTTTTTTTATTGCCGATGGTGGCAAACGAGCAGGCAGCACACCTGATGGTAAGTGATACTGCCGCACATGAAGACGGACGAACTTGTGCTTTGTACAAGACGCTGTCTCGGTGTGAAGTACCGCCTGGCTCTGTTCAGGACGCCCAACTTTTTGCTAGCCAATTTGGCTTTGTCCCCCAAATGACTCCTAACCTGGACTTTGTTCCATATTTCGACGCCGAGGATCCCAATACTCTCTTTCAAATGAAAAAAAACACAAAATCGGTCCATTCGTTGGAGAGCTACGGTGCCACAGACAGACAGACATCGACGTCAAACTTATAACACCCCCCTTTTTTGCGGCGAGGGTTAAAAATACTTTTATTTACAGTAGCAAATTGTTACTACCGTATGGTTTTCTGCATGAGTGTAGTACTACCCCGAGATTATATGACATAAATGTATAAATTACCACATCTATTGATTGCTAGTTTCGTAACTCCTATATCCATTCCGTTCTTGGGCACGTCGGAGTTGCTCTAATGAACTCATTGATGCCTTCGCCGTCGCTATTGTACTTTAGATATGCTCTCATAAAATCAATCAAACTCCTCCATTAAAAGTTACCCGTAGCTTCGCAGGTCAACGTCGAATCTTAAAAAATATAACAATGTTTAATTAAGTTTTAATTTCTCTTATTCACTTTATTTCTTACTAGCAGGGTTCTTCGGTTTTACCCGCATAGTTCCCCTTCCTGTGGGAATATCGAGATAAATTATAGCTTATGTGTTATTTTGATATGCAAGCTATATTATTGTGAAGTTTCATCAAAATCCATTCAGTAGTTTTTGTGTGAAAGAGCAACAAACATTTTCACATCTTCACATACGTACAAACTTTCGCGTTTATAATATTAGTAGGACTTAAAAACTGACATAGTCATTATAATCGTTTCTCATTTTCTATCACTTCATTTTATTATCATCATCGCAGCTCATATACGACCCACTGCTGGGCTCGAGCCTCCTCCACAATAGAAGACCCTACTATACCATGCTTTTCTTTTTTTTTTTTTTTTATGGGTGGGCTATGGTAAGCGCACGCGCGGTCCAGTCCGTCCGAGGTGAAGAAAGGACGGCGCGCGGGCCCATAACACACCCGTACCCACGTCACCTCCACCACCTTGTTGGGCCGACCACGGGAGCAGATGTGACTTGTCGTCAGTGGCCGGCGTGACGGAATACTCTTTCGGGTAACCTCACCTCTCGACGTCCTGGGACGTCGGTCGCCGTCGCGCGGTCAGCCTCTCTGCGGGTGACGGACAATTCCCCGGTCCGATCACCCGCGGCCTCGGCTAGGGCGGCATTAGGCGCAGATACTCGCGCCAGCGCCGCCCGAGTCGCCGGCGGCGGAACGTGTCGCCGAATAGGAGCTCTAACTCGCACACGATCCGCCGCCTCCTTCCGTGAGATAACGGCCTCACAGAAGGCGACGACCGCGACTATACCATGCTGGTCAGACATTTTCGTATAGGATTTTGTTTCGAGTTTACCTTCTCTTGCATATATGTTATATGCATATTATATCCCTTAATCGTCTTTTACAACATCCACGGACAAGATAAGAAGTGGTAAATTGTATAACATATAATAAACGGACACAAATTACATCGAGATTCAGAACCACAATTTGTGGATCCTACAAAACATTGTTTTGCGTGGGCATCGAACCCAGAACACTAGAATTATAGATTAGTATCTTAACCACTAAGCCGTCTGTATAGTCAAACGATCTCATTATATATATTAAACTAGCTGACCCAACAGACGTTGTTCTGTTTAAATAAAGCGCCACCTACCGGGTCCAATTGTGAATCTAAACTATTCTCGAATCCCTTGAACATACACAATTTCGTCAACATCGGTCCAGTCGTTTAGGAGGAGTTCAGTGACATACACACGTACGCAAGAAATCTATACCAATAAATAAAATTGGAGTGTCTGTTTGTAATGTCAAAATAATAGGCTTTCTTTATGCTCACACGGTTATTTGCACGACACCTATGCATAAAATAGCAATTAAAAAATTTTTGACTGTCTGTTTGTTCCGGGTAATCTTCAAAACGGCTGGACCGATTTCAAAAATTTTTCACCAATGGAAAGCTATAATATCAGGGCGTAAACTAGACTATATTTTATCCCGGTATACCCACGCGTGTCGTAAACTACGCGGGTAAAACGACTAGAACCGAAGCGAAGCGAGGACGGGTTGCTAGTTTATATATAAAGATGATATCATATCCATAATTGTAGCTATAACATGTGACAATTTCAAAGCAAACTCACCGCTATTGTTTGCAAACAAACAAAAAAGATCATTTTTATTATCTCGTTTGTTAGTTCCCGAGACGAGCGCCGTTAGAATAAAATGTTGTATTTAAATTCATGTCTTGTACATCTTGGAATAGAGGAATATCTGAGAAAATACTAGGTTAGAATTCTTAAGCGTAGATTCTGCACTTTCAAAAGAAAATCGACCGTTTCCAGTCGAAGAGAACTAAAAATACGATCTAATAAAAAATGGGTAAAAATAAAAAAGTACGTACATTCTGCTCGAAATAATTGCAATGTTTTACAATTGCTTTTATTTTGAAGTATTCAGAATGCTATGAATTTTCGCCTACTTTTTCATATCTCGGTATTTTTTCTTTCTTTAATGGTATATATTATATTATATTTTATTCTGGTATTCCCACGGGAACGAGAACTACGCGGGTAAAACGACTAAAACCGAAGCGAAGCGAGGGCCGGGTTGCTAGTACTTAATATAAATGATTCTGGTATACGACAACTTTGTAGAGGAGTCTTATCGCGCTTATTTAATATTCGCAATGTTCTTACAAAGTTATCTCATTAGCCGGCAGACGACGCTGTTGGCGCTCCACGATATCAGACCTCATTAACTAATAAATTGTACATTTCAATCACTTTTAAACATTCGTTCATTTTTACAATAATTTCGTTTTTCTCGTTATAAAAATAAATAATAGCTGTTTCATTTCCGTGTGGTGACGGAGTAAGAATACAAATACATCACCCCCCTCTCTTGCTCGTGGATGTCGTAAAAGACGATTAAGGGACGATAATTATAAAATCTATGCAAGAAAATGAAAAATCGAAATAAAACCCTATACCAATCCATCTGACCAGCGTGGTATAGTAGGTCTATTTCTCACCCTTTGCGAAGGAGGGTCGAGCCCAGCAGTGGGACGTATATAAGCTGAGATAGACACATATAGATATAGCTTCATATAGAGAAATGCTCTGAGGAACTAATCCATCTATTGCGTAGGATTTTACAAACACATAATTAACGACCAGAAATTACACCCTGACTCAGGATAAGTCGCGTTAAATGTTGTCAATTCAAATCATTTATTACGCGTAGAGCCCGCGGCTGCTTACATATTGTCAATGTTTATATTTTATCTCAAATCAATTCAAATAACTACCATCGGATCGCAACGCGACCGCACTGAGAATATCCGGCAAGAAACTCGGTAGGTTTGTTAATATTTTTTACTAAATTCTTTTAAATAAAGTATGTCTTTCTTTGGGCGGGTTATGACCAGCATACGTGCCGTTAATTCCGTCCAGGTTGGCATAAGGAAGACGCGCGTCCCCATACTTCACCGTATTCTCTCTCTTTCGCTATTCGGCCAACTATTGGTACCGAATGCTTGATGATCGTGGCCACCCCAACAAGAGACCCTTTTCGGTAACGTTCCCCCACTCATGACCTTCGAACCACGATAGAATGATATTACTTATATTATATTGTTCGAAGGTCATCATATGATCCATTACTATACATGTTGTTTTATTTAAAAAAAGTCAGTATAAATAAAAAGTATTAAACTTTTAACAGGATAATTTTTGGAAGATTTCCTACGATATTTTGAGCGTAGAGCGAAGAAAAAACAATATTTTTTACACCCTAATATATGTATACATTTTAATGCAGTTAGACCTTAGTCGGCTTTTAGAACACTTATGAGCAGGCATTTATCCTTACTCCGATACAGCATGGCAAATTCACTGATTCATTCATTGCTAATAAGTCATTGATTCATACTACTCTACGATTCATAAGTCAACAATTTTCTAAATGTTTGTGATATATCATAAAACCTTTATAATATTTATATTTCAGAGGAATGCCAGAGGATGTATTTTACGATGAAAACGCAGTAAATAATTTTAGGAGCCCATGAAACGAACGAAACAATAAACTTTTCATGGTAGGAAATTAAGTGGAGAGCCAAAACATTACGCATACAAAGTTATTAACCACTTTGTCTTGGTTCCGACGGGTTTTACAACCATTGCCAGTTGTTGTCATAGTACAAGCATTTATCTGCTAAGGGTAACGTTTCAAATTGGGGTACCCGGTCAGAAAAAATGTTATTGGTCTGTCAAGAAAGCACTAAAGGTCTTACATAGGTAATTTGGAGTAAGACAGTGGCCTCATTCTGCTGGTTTAAAGTATTTACGTCCAACTATTAGGCAATCCGTGTGGTGATGGAGTAAGAATACAATTCACCACCCCCTATCTTACCCATGGGTGTCGTAAAAGACGACTAAGGGATTTGATATGCATGTAATAGCTGTACAAAAGAAGGAAAACTCGTAATTTCTCCCATTATGGATGAGGTTCGAGGCCAACAGTGGGACGTATATGAGCTGTGCTTATAGAATGTTAGGAAAAGGGAAATTGGGACAAAACTTGAGGTATCTATTCCGTTAGCCAAATAGGTTATTATAAAGTTTTGTTTCAAGATACCTTCTCTTGCTATGACGTCATCTGTTCACGTTCATTGGTTGCCTGAGACCATCAGACAAAGAGCGGTAGTGAATTTTTATTTTATCTTTATATTTGTAAATAAAACTACGGATTTTATCGCGTTGTATTTGATTTTTGATTGCCCGACGTTTCGAACACTTTACAGCGTTCATTGTCACGGGCTGACTAAGATGTCACACGCACACGTCCAACATGTCATCGTTTTTACAGATATTTACGGCTCTCTACAATCTACTTGATAAAGAAAATTAATTATTAAATTCTGACCCACATTTTGGTACAAATCTTATGCCAGTATAAGAAAATAATTCTATATGAAAAAATTATATTGTTTGTGGTTAGTAATTATTAAACATTAAATTTGTGGTAAACATTAATTTTGTAGTTATTATGACAATTTATTAATTTAAAAACCGATACAAACGCGCAATTAACTATTACAAACATGATAAAATCCGTAAAGTACTTACCTTTATTTACAACTAGCAACCCGCCCTCGCTTCGCTTCGGTTTCAGTCGCCTTACCCGCGGCGTAGTTCCCTTTCCTGTGGGAATACCGTGACAAAATATAGCCTAAGTTACTCCCTGATATTATAGCTTTCCATTGGTGAAAGAATTTTTGAAATCGGTTCGGTGGTTTAAGCGTGAAAGCGTAACAAACAAACAAACATCCTTACTTTCGCATTTTTAATATTAGTAAGGATGTGTAGGTAATACTCGCGTATACATAAGAAATCATTATCATTATATCTTTTATATCCATTGAGGTACCTAAAATATGATACACCATCCTTTCTACTCACATATTTGCTGTTATTTGCACAGATTATGGACGCCATACACGTTAGGTTTTGCATGATGGTTTTGCCTGTGCATGCATAACCGACAGGCATAACCGAGTTTCATATTGCACATACACGTTACGGTTTGTATGCACAGTTTTGCCATTAACTCTCAATTGAACTACGTGACGGCTTGTGTAGGACGCCTACTTCTCTTAGTGGAGCTACGTCTACGTAGTACATGACGGTGTCTGTAGGACACCAATAACAAACTACAATAAACGACGACGATGTAATAGCTGTATTTCGCTTAACATTTGTTCTGCAGAACAGAACAAGAAAAAGAGATGGCACTGAATGGTCTAAACGCTGGTTATTGAAAAGAAAGTAATTCTCCCACGTAAATTTGATAAATGAATTGAGATTTACACCAACAGATTACAACAATTATCTACTAATGTATGAAAACTGTGCAGGCAAGCTCGTCGGACGCCACACACGCTCGGTTATGCTCGAGCGCGAGCATAACCGAGCGGCATAAAATATCAATTTTCATATTCGCTCGGTTGCATGTACATGCATCGATAACTGTACAGTTTAATCCCATACACGCTAGGGCTTACCTGTCGGTTATGCATGCACAGGCAAAACCATCATGCATAACCTAACGTGTATGGCGTCCATTATAACCGAATACTTTGGCTTATATACGTCACACTGCTGTGTTCAATCCTCTTCGACGATAGGTGGGCCATTGACCTACTATATACCGCTGGTCAGCCGGATTCTTATAGGGTTTCCGAGTTTTCCTTACATTACATAGATTTTATCTACATATTATAATCCTTTGGTAGCCTTTTATACACACGGGCAATATACAAGAATAAGAATACGAAAACATTGTCGTCAGTGTTGATTTATAATCTTTATGCATACCGTTACATATTATCACCTTCTTCACATGTTTAGTATCTACATATAAGATATCTTCCGTCAACAAATAACAATATCGTCATATTCAACAGTGCTAAAGCCATGGCTTTTTTTTGGGGATGGGTTATAGTCGGCGCGCTCCTCGCTCAACTCCGTCTGGGGAGACAGAGGGGCGTAAGCACACACACCCGGAACGCACCCACGACACGTCGCCTTCGTCGTTGGACCGACCACCGGAGCAGGGTGACTTGACGTCAGTGGTCGGCTCGACGGAATATCCCTTGAGAAGTACCCTCTCCTCGACCAAGGTGGCCTCTCGGCGGGTGACGGTCTAATTCCCCAGTCCAGTGACCCGCAAAGCCATGGCCTACAAATGTTGATGAAAAGTAAAAAAAAAATATTTATTACAGCTGGCGACCAACGGCTAAATCTAAGAAAAACAAATATATTTTTCGTCCCACAGCTTTATTTTTGTTATTATAAGACAGCTTTATTTTTTACTTACAACGTCACGCCTTTGTCGTTACACCCCTTCGGACAAGTTAAAGTAACACATCCAATATATTCAACGTGTAGTTTAATAGTCTTAATTAATAATGTGTGTACCGTGGAGTGTCGAACTTCGTGTTGCTATAGAGATGTGTTTCAGAAAACCTTACGATTTAACCAATAACATAGTTATTATTTAACTAAAAATCAAAGTCTTATAATGAATAGTAGATTTTTTTTATTGCAAACGGTGACAAATGAGCAAACAGTATACCTGATGGTAAGTGTTGCTGCCGCTCATGGACCTTTGCAAGGTCGTTGCCTGCAAATAAAGTGAAGGGAGTGTGAATGCATGCAATGAGGTTCGACAAAACCCACCACACACAGCAGAATCGCACAGATGTTGGGCTTCCGGCTCTCTCGCTCACCGAACGAAACGCAGTAACAAATTGCTACTACTCGGACTTCGATTTTCTGCTCAGTGTAAGAGCGGCCGCAGACATACAATTGCAAGTTGGACGACTATCGCACGACTAAATTGCGTACTTTTACAATTTAGTTGGCCAACTTTATTTAATTGGTTACACGCCGCAGACTTAACCGATTTACTCGGTGCCAGTATTGCCAGCGCGGTGCGTGTGCGTGCAAATGCGGGGAAAAACCTTTTAATCACAAAAACAAAAGAACAGTTTGGGTGCTGCCATATTAAGTAACAGATTACAATATGGGAAGCATCATACAATGCATTATTAACTCAGATATTACCCTTTTTTTTTTTTATGGGTGGTCTATGATAAGCGCACGCGCGGTCCGGTCCGTCCGGGGCGATGAAAGGACGGCGCGCGGGCCCATAACCCACCCGTACCCACGTCACCTCGTTGCTGGGCCGACCACCGGAGCAGATGTGACTTGTCGTCAGTGGTCGGCTGACGGAATACCCTTTCGGGTACCCTCACCTCTCGACGTCCTGGGACGTCGGTCGCCGTCGGGCGGTTAGCCACACTGCGGGTGACGGACAATTCCCCGGTCCGATCACCCGTGGCCTCGGCTAGGGCGGCATTAGGCGCAGATACTCGCGCCTGCGCCGCCCGAGTCGCCGGCGGCGGAACGTGTCGCCAAATAGGAGCTCTACTCGCACACGATCCGCCGCCTCCTTCCGTGAGATTACGGCCTCACAGAAGGCGGCGACCGCGTCCCAGTTCCTGACGCTAACGAGCATCTCCCTGGCGATGGTCGGCAGCGCCAGGTCGGCACCGATAATTGCGACGAGTTCACGGCGATCCTCCTCCCATGCAGCACAATCCTCGAGTGTGTGCTACGCCGTGTCCTCGTCGCAACTGCAGTGGTGGCAGGACGGTGTGCTCTCCCTCCTGACAATCTTGTGCAGGTACTTCCCGAAGCAACCGTGCCCCGTCAGCACCTGCACCAGTCGGAAGGAAAGCACCCCGTGCGTCCGCTCCAACCACTCCATCAGCACCGGCCGGAAGGCCTCGACGGTCCTGACACCGTACCGAGGACTCTCCAGCTGGACTACCCAACGGGCAATGACTCCTCGGCGGGCGTCGACCCGCCAGGCGGTGATCTCCTGCAGGTAGACCATGCCGCCGTGACCATGCAACTCAGATATTACCCTGACAAATTGTTTCAAGTCTTTTTTGTACAACGCTGGCCTTTTTTGAACTTCCTCTATGAGCTCTTCTACTTTTTCGTTTGCAACAAGTGATCGGGAGACAGACGTCGTACCTGTCGACGAAGATGCGAGCGTGGGAAATCACGCGCACGCGTGTGGTCATCTTGAATCTTGCCGTGCAACTGTCCAACTAAGTTGGATAGTGTGCGAACTTGCATAGGATAACCGTGCTAACAAGCAGTTGGCCGATAGTTGGACAGCTTTTTAATTGTGTGTAATCGGAAGGGAATCGTGATTCTGATACAATCAGTGTCCAATTGGACGATTTAGTTGGAGACGATATGCGGGCTAGCATAGTAACTACATCTAATACACCTACTTGCGATTTAGTCGGCCAACTTACAATTGTATGTCTGCGGGCGCTCTAATACTACCCCAGACGGACTAGCCCCCGGCTGTAGACAGACAACTGTCAATAGTGTGGTTCTACTACTATTATTTATAGACTCGCGAGAGAGTCATCATCATCTTGCTCTTATCCCAATTACTTGGGGTCGACGCAATATGTCATCTGTTTTGACATATTGCAAAAAGTTTCGGCAATGACTTTTATGACCGGCCGTCTGCCTGACGTCAACCCTCCTTGGGAATGTAATCGTTGACCCAAATGGTACCAGATGGAGTTGGTCCGGGTCAATCTAGGGCTCTTAGTCGTCTTTTACGACACCCACGAGCAAAGCAAGGGTTGGTAGTATTCGAAGCCGCTACCACACAGCAAGACTCGCGAGAGAGTCCTGTGGAATAATTCTCTTCTCAAATAACAGTGTTTGAGTTGTGGCGACCACGTAGAAACAAGATGTGGTGCTCTTAAATTGTATACAATACTTAAATGTTTTATTATAAACTCATTTGCAAAAAAAACGGGCACCTAAGCAATGAACCATTTCAAATGTTAATATTTCTTTGTTTGATAATTATAGGTAGTTTTATCCACACAATTTGCTAAATTAATAAGAAAATAATCGTTTTCATCAGTATTTCATAAAATTTAGATACAATTTATGGGAAATAATGCTAAACCTCGCTAGTAGTGTATATTCGCTAGTAGTGCATATGCTCATGAAGTAAAAATATAAAAGTTTTTTTGTTTGTTTTTCTTTAATAAAGTAAAAGCAGATAAATGTTTAGTATCGAGTGTGACCCCCTCTAGCTAAAATCACAGCTTGAATTCGTCTGGGCATGCTAGCGAGTATATCCCGGATACTTGCTTGCGGAATACGTTCCCACTCCGCAGTAATCACATTCTTCAGCTCTCTGATGGTCTGCGGAGCCGGGTGTACTGATCTCACACGCCGTTTCAGAACGTCCCAGACATGCTCTATGGGATTGAGGTCGGGACTTCGAGCTGGCCAATCCAAACGACGAATGCCGACCTCTTGCACATACGCATTAACATCGCGGGATCGGTGGGCGCGAGCATTGTCGTCCATAAAAATCGAGTCTTCACCTAGAGCGGCCAATGCGGGTTGTGCATGAGAAATTAGAACTTCCGTTATGTATCGATGCCCAGTCAGTGAGCCGTTTTCAATGAAGACTAACTCTGTACGATCCATTAAATTTATTCCTGCCCAAAACATAACAGAGCCCCCACCATAAGGTGTGATTTCTTCGAAACATGCCTCTGCAAAGCGTTCTCCTTGTCTTCTTAGCACTCGCCGACGTCGATCTTCACCGAACAGAGATATCCTGGCTTCATCAGAGAACAAAACCCTATTCCAATCGTCTTGAGTCCATGATTCACAATTTCTAGCGAACCTAAGCCTGTGAACTCTGTGCTCACGGAGTAATTTGGGGCCGCGGGCCGGGCGGTGACTGCGTATATTGGCAGCGAGAAGCCTCCTCCTGACCGTCCATAGACTAATATGCACATTTCTTACTTCTTGGAGGTTGTTCTTAAGATCCACATACGAAGATTTGCGATTTCTCAATGCGCGACTCACAAGAAAACGATCATCCCGTGGTTGGGTACATGGTTTTCTTCCAGAACCAGGCCTTCTCTCGACGGAACCAGCCTCCTGATATCGCTGCCAGGTCCTTTGGACTGTCGAGCGACTAACATTTAGCCTCCTAGCCACGAAACATTGGCTGCAACCCTCTTCAAGCAGCGCGATAATTTTGGTAGCTTTTACCACTTTATCTACCATTTTTGATACAGCCAAATAGCATTAAATAAAGCTTTGACAGTCAAGGATATGAAATTAATCGATAAAAATTGAATAAAAGTTATGAAAGTCGATGTTAACTTCTGGAACTTCGCGCCAAAAATGTACGATAAAAAGGGGTTTTCTGTAAAAATGAACATCAAATGAAAAATTGAATTTAGAACGTACTTTTTTAAATACCACAGCATTTTTAAAACCGGCCAGTAACGTGTACAAACGATTGAAACCTTTTTGGTATTGTATCTTTTTAAATATGAATGAAAATCAAAACCGCCCGTTTTTTTTGCAAATGAGTTTATAATTCTATTTCTAATTCATATAATACTAGCAACTCGCCCACGCTTTGCTTCGGTTTCAGTCGCCTTACCCGCGTAGTTCCTGTGGGAATACCGGGATAAAATATAGGCTATTTTACTCTGTGATATTGCAGTTTTCCATTGGTGAAAGAATTTTTTAAATCGGTCTAGTAGTTTCGGAGCCAATTCTTTACAAACATATTAGTATAGATTATGCAGAGAATGAACTAAATGGCATTGATGTAATATAACAGTACCTCACGTGATTCATATCCGGTCAAAATTTCAAGAGAAACTTATAATTGGATACCAAACATTCAATTATAAGTACGTAACGACTTGACTTGCTGACAAACGATGCCTTTAAAAAAAATTGCAATAGTGAAAACTTGACAAATCAATTCATTTGACACTTATATCAATGCCATTTTTTTTTTGGAGTGGGTTGCGGTCGGCGCGCTCCTCGCCCCACTCCGTTCGGGGTGACAGAGGGACGTAAGCACGCACACCCACAACCCACCCACGATGCACGTCGCCTTCGTCGTTGGGCCGACCACCGGAGCAGGGTTATATATCAATGCCATGGCAAACATAAAAAAAGTCTTTTGACGGGAATGTCAGAATGTCATGTCATCATCATCATCGCAGCCCACATAAGTCCCACTGTTGAGTACGGGCCTCTTCCATGATGGGAGGGAATTTGATCTACTATACCATGCTGATCAGGCATGTTGGTATAGGGTTTCATTTCAAGCTATCCTTCTCTTGCACAGATCTTATGTGCTTCAGTATCCTTTATTCATCTTTTACGACATCCACGGGCAAGACAGGGAGTGGTGAATTGTATTCTTACTCCGTCACCACACGGAAATGTAGCATTTTTAAATTTTATTCTTTATTTTAGTGTCTTACAGTGTAATATTGAATATTTTGCTGATATTTTATGTAATATAATGCAGATAAAATGCTAAAATATAGTGAATATGATATGATAGTGAATTGCGTGTATTATCTATCATATTCTACCAAAATTCCTAGAAAAATCATGATTTGGTCGTCGATACCTAATCAATGGTAACGACTTTGACTAAAATATGGAGACTAAAGACGTGAAGAAAAAATATTATAACTCGACACAGACACCAATAACTCATAATTGCAATTTTTTTTTGAGGGTGGGTTACGGTCGGCGCACTCCTCGCACCACTCCGTCTGGGGCGACAGAGGGGCGTAAGCACGCACAGCCGTAACCCGTAACCCACCCGACGTCCCCTACTGGGACGCCGAACGCCGTCGCGAGGCTAACCTCTCCGCGGGTGCCCGGACTAAATCCCCGGCCTGGATAGTTGCAGCTTACTGCCATTACACAAGAAAAAGAAACAAAAAAAAAAGAAATTTTAGTGGTTTAGAGATACGATAACGGATGTAAAAGTAGTCCTATATCTCTGATAATAATTATTTCCGGTTCTCTTCACAATAGAACATAAAGTTAATTTAATATAATTAACCACATCAATGAAATTCATGGGAGTAGCACATTTGTTGCGAAATATGTAGATAGACATAACTAAATTATTAAATTCGACATTGTCATTGTGGTTTGTTCGCTAACCTATTTCATCGTGCTACACGCGAAGCCAATATTATTTTTTTTAACATGCAATATTTCTAGATTATATGTATAATATTTCCGTGTGGTGACGGAGTAAGAATACAATTCACCGCTCCCCTATCTTGCCCGTGGATGTCATGAAAGACAACTAAGGGATATAAATATGCACATAACATCTGTGCAAGAGAAGAAAACCTCGAAATGAAACCCTATACCAACATGTCTAACTAGCATGGTATAGTAGGTCAAATTCCCTCCCATTGTGGAGGAGGCCCGAGCCCAACAGTGGGACGTACATATGTGGACTGCGATGATGATGAATACATAAAACATTTTTTGTCTGCACAGATGGCGTAATAGTTAAGGGTGTAGATCGTGAAAATCACCGAAAAGAGTGTTACGATTTTTCATATTTAACCTATTTACATATGATTGATATCAATGATAATTTGTATATATTACAATCAAAGACCAATAAGTATGTTCATGCTTATATTAAACTCTTAAACCTAATAGTTGTTATATAATAAACGTCAACAAACGCACAAAATTGAGTAAAAATGCAAAAACATGACTTCGTATTTTTCAGATTTAACCCCATAAATCAACACAAATTGATAAAAAGAAACACTTTTTGAACACTGAAGAAACCAATAAGTATAGCTGTATACTTCTTTTTATACCTTTACAAACAAAGACTTCCTCTTTTAAAGCCCTAAAATCTAGATATATTTTAAGGTAAATTTTTCATACAAAAATGTATGGGTAAAACGTTCGTTTCATTCGTGCAATCTCGGTGGTCAAAAGCGGCAGTTCCTTTCTGTAAGTGAACGCGACACCACGCTTGTCGGCTGCAGACAGCAGAATTACGTATTGTGAATTTGTGTTTTTTGTAAAAAATTGTAAGTATAACATTTTTATAATTAATTTATTTTCAGTTATTAGAAAGTATCGATATAATGAATGTCTGAAAGAAAACCATGATGGAACTAGATATAAATCGTAAAAAATACAATATCTACACTAATCTATACTAATATTATAAAGAGGTAAAATTTGTAAGTTTGTATGTAACGAATAAACTCAAAAAGTACTGGACCGATTTTAAAAATTCTTTCACCATTGGAAAGCTATAATATCAGGGAGTAACATAGGCTATATTTTATCCCGGTATTCCCACGGGAACGGGAACTACGCGCGTAAGGCGACTGAATCCGAAGCGAAGCGAGGGCGGATTGCTAGTAGGTATTATAAAGAGGAAAGATTTGGATTTTTGTATGTAACGAATAAACTCAAAAAGTACTGGACCGATTTTAATAATTCTTTTATCATTCGAAAGCTACATTATCACTGAGTAACATAGGCTATTTTTTTCGCAGGACTGATTGAATTTGAGTGTCATGCCAGGGAAAAGAAAGTTTTGTACGCATTATAAAAATATGAAAGCCAAAAGATCTCGGAATAAAATGTAAGTTCCTCCCTACTTATTTATTATCGCATTTGAACACGGTACATTACAAAGCTAATACAATATGTCATATGATTTAGATCGCCCGATTCAGACATATACCTACAATAACATGTAAATATTGGTTTGTATTATCTATATCTATACTGATAAATAAAATTGAAGTATCTGTATGTAATATCAAAATAATAGGATTTTTAAAAAAAAAAAAGGCGATACGGAGTTCGCCGGGTCGGCTAGTATTGTCTAAATATCAAAATGTGAAAGTAGGTAGGCGACAGCGCAACTTGGTCGACATACCTATACCGCCAAACAGACGCGAGGCGCCTAGCGTCTGGCTTAGGGTTGTACAAAATAAATAAAAAGTGGATAGTATTGATGAATAATATTTCCAGTATTGAAAATAAAGAAAACCTTGGGGCCGAGACTGAGCAACAATGCTACGCGCTGTATAGAGGTAAGTTGTTATACGTAATTCTTGTAGACTTGTTACATAAATAAACAAACTACTTAGTTAGTGATGGGCGAAGACAAAATCTCAATACCTACCTATAGATTTTTTCTTGCAATATTTATTATTTTCATCGAGAGACAAACACCTTAGTACCGAAATACTTCTCAATTACTTTCTCAAAAGAAAATTTACGTTCAAATAGGTGACGTCATAAAAAAACAATACCTAATGCGTAAAGAAATTATAATTTCTATTCATCAGGAACCTAATATTGTATTAAATTCTTTTGCATTTTTTTAAATTTTTAATTATTTTTTATAAAAAAAATCAAGCCATTATCTTTCTTTACAGGAACTAGTTATTGAAAACGACCAAGAGGGAAAGGTGGATGAAATGGAAGTTGGGCGTAGAGTTGTAGACGTTTCTTTTTTTTTTAAAGCTCTTCAGGCCACAGGGGACCACGGTCCAATGGATTGTAAGTTAAGTTACCTCAGTATAATAGGTGAAGTAAAAGTTGGTCTGGACTCAAAACTCATCATGAAATGTAGTATGTGTAGTATGAAATTTACTGTGTTTGATTGAAAAGAAAGAAGATAGAATGGAAGTGAATCATCAAATTGTATCTGGTATCATATCATCTGGTGGGAGCTACTATCAGTTAAAAACATTAACTGCCGCAGTAGCCCTACCAATCATGTCACCTTCATTATACAATGAAATTAATAATACGGTTTGCGATTGGTGGGAAAAGACAGCAGCATGCGATTGGTGGGAAAAGACAGCAGCACATTCCATGGCAGAAGCTGTCAAGGAAGAAGCGGAGTACGCAGTGTCTATAGGTAGTGTTGATAAAAATGGTACACCATTAATATCTGTTGCTGTTGACGGTTGTTGGAGCAAGAGATCTTATGGTAAGAATTTTTCCACCTTGTCCGGCGCAGCTGCGATAATTGGCATTAAAACTAATAAAGTATTGTTTTTTGGAGTTAAAAATAAATACTGCGTAGTTTGTGCACGAGCCGCAAAGAACGACAGTCAGCCCTCGGAACACCGTTGTTTCAAGAATTATTCGGGATCATCTACCGGTATGGAATCGACCATAATAGTTGAGGGGTTTAAACGTTCCATTGTTGATCACGGTGTAATTTATAATAAATTTGTAGCAGACGGCGATTCCAGTACTTATAAAAAAATATTAGATTCGCGACCGTACGGTAATTTAACAGTAGAGAAAATTGAATGCAAAAATCATCTTTTACGAAACTACTGCAATAGCTCGGAGAAACTGTCGAAAGACACTAAGTATCCTTGCGAATTGCGGAAATTCCTAAAAGAAAGGTATTTGCGTTTAAGAACGGGTGTAAAATGCGCTATTAAATATTGGGGCGATCAAAATCAGTCACTCGAAGAAAAAATAAAAAATCTTAGTGAAGATATCCTAAATGGTCCACAACACGTATTTGGTAATCACCAATATTGCAAAGAGTATTTCTGTAGACCTGATACTCGTCGAATAGAACCTGTTGGGTTGCTTCCAGCAATTGTTGGATGCGGATTAATGGACGCGGTACACATTTTAAGTAAAAGACTGTCATATCATTCTAGAAGTTTAATTCATAATTGTACAAGTAATATAGTTGAAAGTTTTAACGCAGTGATTGCCAAATTAGTAGGGGGTAAGCGTGTAAATTATTCTTCCCGTGGTTCTTATGCGGGCCGATGCGCAGCTGCTGTTGTGTCTTTTAATACAGGATCGATTCATAGTAAAACTCATGAAGTAATATTTAAATCTAGTCCTAATCCTTTGATCGCGAAAGTGGAAAATTGTAATCGTAGAATCCGTTTAATTGCTAAACCTAAATTAAGATTGAAAAAGAGCCACAGCGCTATATCGAAAGACGCTCACTATGGACCAAACTGCGAAAAACCTGATCTGAGTCCAGAATTATATGAGAAAGCCAAGTCATCTTTTTTAGCCGATTTAAAGTTGTCTTGTGCTGAAAGAGAGGAGCTTGAAAGGTCGACCCATTTGCAAAGAAGTAGTTCTGAGTGGATGAGTACAAGGAGAAAATTACTAACCTCATCATCGTTCGGGGAAGTTTGTAAAAAACGAGAGAGCACAAGTTGTGCTGTTCTTGTTCGTAAAATCGTTTATGGTAGTAATATCTCCAGTTTGCCTGCTGTACGGTACGGTATCGAAAACGAAGAAACCGCAATTAAACAGTTAGAAATTCAAGAGAATATTAGTATACAAGGTTGCGGTTTGTTCGTCGACGATCAATATGAATTTCTTGGTACTACACCAGATGGCATTTATGCAAACGGTTTAATTGAAATTAAGTGCCCACATTCTTTAGCTGGCATGACTCTTGATGAAGCAATGGCCAAACATACCTTTTGGGTTAAGGACAAGGCTTCCAAGGGTTATGTCATAAATAAAAATCATAACTGGTATTTCCAAATTCAGGGACAGGTACATATTACTAAAAGAAACGTTTGCATGCTTGGCATCTGGTTTGGTGCTACTGTACCTATGAAAGTTTATATTATAGAAAAGGACGACATATTTTGGGAGGAGAAAATGGAGATGAAATTAGTTAGGTTTTATTACGATTGCCTACTTCCAGAATTAGTTGATCCTCGGCAGTCACGAAGCATGCCCATTCGTGACGCGCCCAGTATCATAGAGGCTATGAAAGAGAGGAAAGAAAGAGCTTTACATGTTATGAAAGAGAAGAACGCCTAATGATTTTGAAAGATACAGGTAACTTAACTACCCAGCCAGTCGATTCACGTAAACACGCCAGTCCAAAAGTCGTTTTAATTTAGGAATTTAGAAATCGCCTTTTGGTTTTCTGTTTTAAACGCACTTACTTATCTAGTCTTGGATTGTCATAAATCTTCCAATAGCTCAATTACTATACAATTTCTGAGTTACCTGGTGTAAAGAATCATAAAAATTGGTTCAAAAATACAGCGAATTGAGAATTCTCCTTTTTTTAAGTCGGTTAAAAGGGCTAAATTTGCACAAAACGAAGTGACGTCACTGCGCTACGGTTTTTATTACTTACGTGAATCGGGCAGCTGGTAACGTTTTCATTCTGATAGGTTTTGTGATAGCCATTGATTTTATCATCAAATTAGCAGAAATCAGAACTTGATCCGTAATCGAATGAAAAACCATTAGAATTTTGAACTCATATTTCGTTATTGTTTAATTACATACTTTTAATTAGTATATTAATAATTTACAAACTTCTGTTAAAATTAGTAAATAAATGAATTATTTACTAATTTTTGTACAACCCTAGCACGCTTTTAGGATAGCGAGTAATGGCGACTCATATTTGTTATTGTGTAGTAAATAAATCATTTTTATACTTGTATTTCATTTATTGACATTTTTTTTAAAACCCTAGGATTTTTTTTTAGATATCGACGAGGTGATCGTAAACAAAAAGTAAGTATTTGAGTTTACGCAATAGGCACATTTCCTTGCGTAGAGATAAACACACTTCCTACTGAATTTGCAATTATTTTATTGAATGAATATTTTACGAATTAGAATAAACTTTGGTAGTGAAATTACAAATAAATAAATAGTTGGAATTTTAGGTAAGTAGAATACAAAAATGTCAGTCCGGACCTACTCTTGATTGTATATTATAAACTCATTTGCAAAAAAAACGGGCGGTTTTGATTTTCATTCATATTTAAAAAGATACAATACCAAAAAGGTTTCAATCGTTTGTACACGTTACTGGCCGGTTTTAAAAATGCTGTGGTATTTAAAAAAGTACGTTCTAAATTCAATTTTTCATTTGATGTTCATTTTTACAGAAAACCCCTTTTTATCCTACATTTTTGGCGCGAAGTTCCAGAAGTTAACATCGACTTTCATAACTTTTATTCAATTTTTATCGATTAATTTCATATCCTTGACTGTCAAAGCTTTATTTAATGCTGTTTGGCTGTATCAAAAATGGTAGATAAAGTGGTAAAAGCTACCAAAATTATCGCGCTGCTTGAAGAGGGTTGCAGCCAATGTTTCGTGGCTAGGAGGCTAAATGTTAGTCGCTCGACAGTCCAAAGGACCTGGCAGCGATATCAGGAGACTGGTTCCGTCGAGAGAAGGCCTGGTTCTGGAAGAAAACCATGTACCCAACCACGGGATGATCGTTTTCTTGTGAGTCGCGCATTGAGAAATCGCAAATCTTCGTATGTGGATCTTAAGAACAACCTCCAAGAAGTAAGAAATGTGCATATTAGTCTATGGACGGTCAGGAGGAGGCTTCTCGCTGCCAATATACGCAGTCACCGCCCGGCCCGCGGCCCCAAATTACTCCGTGAGCACAGAGTTCACAGGCTTAGGTTCGCTAGAAATTGTGAATCATGGACTCAAGACGATTGGAATAGGGTTTTGTTCTCTGATGAAGCCAGGATATCTCTGTTCGGTGAAGATCGACGTCGGCGAGTGCTAAGAAGACAAGGAGAACGCTTTGCAGAGGCATGTTTCGAAGAAATCACACCTTGTGGTGGGGGCTCTGTTATGTTTTGGGCAGGAATAAATTCAATGGATCGTACAGAGTTAGTCTTCATTGAAAACGGCTCACTGACTGGGCATCGATACATAACGGAAGTTCTAATTTCTCATGCACAACCCGCATTGGCCGCTCTAGGTGAAGACTCGATTTTTATGGACGACAATGCTCGCGCCCACCGATCCCGCGATGTTAATGCGTATGTGCAAGAGGTCGGCATTCGTCGTTTGGATTGGCCAGCTCGAAGTCCCGACCTCAATCCCATAGAGCATGTCTGGGACGTTCTGAAACGGCGTGTGAGATCAGTACACCCGGCTCCGCAGACCATCAGAGAGCTGAAGAATGTGATTACTGCGGAGTGGGAACGTATTCCGCAAGCAAGTATCCGGGATATACTCGCTAGCATGCCCAGACGAATTCAAGCTGTGATTTTAGCTAGAGGGGGTCACACTCGATACTAAACATTTATCTGCTTTTACTTTATTAAAGAAAAACAAACAAAAAAACTTTTTTATTTTTACTTCATGAGCATATGCACTACTAGCGAATATACACTACTAGCGAGGTTTATTATTATTTCCCATAAATTGTATCTAAATTTTATGAAATACTGATGAAAACGATTATTTTCTTATTAATTTAGCAAATTGTGTGGATAAAACTACCTATAATTATCAAACAAAGAAACATTAACATTTGAAATGGTTCATTGCTTAGGTGCCCGTTTTTTTTGCAAATGAGTGTATTATAAACTAGTAACCCGCCCTCGCTATCTTCGCTATCTTCGGCAATATTCACTTCACATTACATACTATAAAAAGCATATTGATCTATAATAAATGCACAATTTATTTAAGGTACTTAATTGGATAAGGATTAATGCTGTATTGTATAAAATCACTTAGTAAATAATCATTTTTTAGTAGAGGATAAAAAATGGTTATGGTGGGTTATCCCTAAGAGATAGACATATGCCATCGTGGACTTTTTTGTTGAACTTTTTAAGATGGATAATACTGTAGTACATTATTTTGGTCTATCTCGTAGGGTTCAGCCAACGTTTGCAATATAAGCGCAAAAACGTGCTTATTTACGACATCACATTAGAAACCTCTAAATTAATCAGCGTTTCTCTACTATATTATATATGTATTATACATATAAACCTTCCTTAAGAATCATTCTATTTATTAAAAAAAACTCCATCAAAATCCGTTGCGTAGTTTTAAAGATCTAAGCATACATAGGGACAGACAGACGGCGGATAGCGACTTTGTTTTATACTATGTAATGTAATGATAGAAAAACATAAAAATTGTGTCTCAACTACTCTTATTAATCTATTAAAAAGAATCAACAGCTAGTTTCCAAAAATTCAACGTTATTGTTATGCTGTAAATATTCAAGTTCAATAACAATTTCTCAACGTGGAACGTTTGTTGCAAAACATTTTGAAAATCGCGCTCTCTAGGTCATTCATCCGCCCCGTCGGATGTTACATTAAACTTTGGCGCTGCGGTCGCTCGAAATCGAGAACTCAGGCCAACAATCTACACCCTTAAGATACCGATCTACCGTGCCAGTGTCATGTGTTCGAATCCCACGCAGGACAACAAATTGATCCACAAATTGTTGTTCTGAGTCTGGCTCATTACATATCCTGATGTAATTTGTGTCCATTAATTACATATTTGTAAAGTACCCTGCAATACAAAGATTATATTTCCTAAGGGCAGGGTGTCGTCATTTAAAAAAAAAATCAACAAAAAAGACATTTAGAAACTGAATAGATCCTGTTATATGAATAATGGTGGCTGTCCAATTACGATTACAAATTAAGAGAATGCCTTATACGAGCCATTAATGGTCTGTCAATTACCTATAATATAACAAAGCTCCTCGCATTGTAACGATTTCTTTCTTGGTCTTCTGAAACAAAATTTAAATTTAAAATATGACTACGCTCATGGCTACGCTCGAGCCTCCCCCACAGTGGAAGGAAATTAACCTACTATATCACGCTATTCAGAGTTGGGCTGCCCGTCCACCGGAGGCGGCGGAGCGGAGCGACGGAGTAAAACGCTTATTACACTACACGATATTCAGGGCCCTGAATCACTAGGGGTGCTCTACAACAGCTAAATTGTGAGACCTGTTTCAGTTTTAGCGAAATAACAGTTTCAGAAAACTGTTCCAAAATAACAGCCTGTTGTGCTCTAATACGAGAAAAAAGGGGGGAAATAACCATTTTTTAGGAATAATGTTTAGAAGTGGTTTCAGTGTTTGTTCCTAAAATGAAAACGATCCTTCCTGCTTTACATGCTTAGGACTGATTTATGTATATATTTTAGACATGAGCGTTATTTCACGTCATTAGTTACAATAACCCATTACGCGACATGTAACAATCACTATTTACGAGTCGACAAGTAAAAGAGGTGATTTTTGTATCGTGTAGTGTAATAAGCGTTTTACTCCGTCGCTCCGCTCCGCTGCCTCCGGTGGACGGGCAGCCCAACTCTGAATAGCGTGATATAGTAGGTTAATTTCCTTCCATTGTGGCGTTGCGTACTGTCCGTCCACCGAAGCGGAGCGGAGCGAGAAAGTAATGCGGAGCGGAGTTTAGTATTTAGTAAGATTAACTTTAAAGTTTTTCATTACTTTCATTGTTGATATTAGGATGTCAAACTATAGAGATTTAAAACATAATAATAAGAATTCGGTTTAGTACATAAATTGAAAAATGATATGGGAAAAAAGTATTAACTTAATTCTCTTTATGCAAAAAAATAAATATATAATAAAATTTTTCATGTAGTAATTACTAAAATGATTCTTTCCTTTTAAAAAATGAGAAATAGTTTTAAATGCATTTCACAATATTTTGTTTTATAATTATGTATTCAAAATGTGGAAATAGTGAATAATGTACTATCAAATAAATCCATCCTTCATCATTTTTATATTGTTTTCTGTTTTCTTTAAAGTTACACAATACTAAACAAAAGTTATTGCCCGTTATTTCACCACCTAAAAAACTGGTGACATTTTTAATTTGATTTTATTTGTTTTATCGTTCTGTTGGTCAGGTGACCCACCTAATATTGCTAGGGCATTTGATATACGCAGAAATAAACTTACAAAGAGATTTCCAGAATTGTTTGTAAAATTGTTTTCTATTGTCACAATTTATTGCATCAAAGCGTATATGGAGATAAATTCTTTTGTGAACGGCATACTATCAACGGTATACTAACAGAGATGATCGTTTTAATCAGCTCCGCGATGTAGAAACCTTCGAATAATGGCTGTTTAAGCTGGAAATGGACTAAAGAAAGTTCAAAGTGTGGCAGTAAGTGAGCTTACAGTACAAAGAAGACTTTAAGAAGCTAATTTAAATTCATTCAAGCTCGCCAAAGCTCCAAAACTTGCAGTATCATGGGCGTACCCAGGTTCTGGCCCAGGGGGGGGGGCAAGTCAGATTTTTTATACGCTAGGTGCTTATCTATACATATAAAAGGAGAAGCTGACTAACATATCAACGCAGAGCCTAAAATATAAGAGCTAGAACCTTGAAATTTTGCACAGGGGTTCCCTTTATAGCGTACGGGAGCACTAAGAAAGGATTTTCGAAAATTCATCTCTTAACATTTTATCTTCTACCTGGGTACGCCCATGTGCAGTATTTTATCTGATCACAGAAATAGATTAGTTTTCGGCCGTCAACTTTGGAACCAAAGAAAATTGTTTTTAATGAATGCAGATTTATTTTTTAAGTCGATAGTAGACCAAGGATGTACGGACATAGAAACAAAGATATAATCAAGCAAATACATAAACTGCAGTGTCATAGGGTGAGAGATTCATAATGCTATTGGATCACGTAGAGACTTATTCTCCTTGATCTCTCATCGTCCTGCTCTTGTCCCAATTACTTGAATAACAGAAGAAAATCTCAAAATATAGTCCTATACAACAACAACAACCCTTCTGACTAGCGTGGTATAGCAAGTCCCTCTTGTTGTGGAGGCTCAACAGTGAGACGTCTACAAGCTGAGATAATGATGATGATGATAATGCAATATGTACTCTTCGGTCATCGAAAATATTGTAAAAAATTTGGCAATAGTTTTATGACCAGCTCCCTGCCTGACGTCTACTCTGAGAACGATATTTTAATTTAAAAAGACAAAGCCCTACAATAAGGAAATAATCCTTGTATTGCGGGGAACAACAATCTTTGGATTGCAGTAAGTGCTGTCATGCGCGGGATTCGAACCCACGATACTGGCACGGTAGATCGGTACTTTAACCACTACGCCATCTGTGCAGTCAAGTATGTTAGATGTGCAATGGACAGCCCTTTTTTACTACAATTGCCATATAAAATGTTCTGGCCGTCGCATAGTGGGATTAGTCCCAACAAAAAAAAGTGTAGTCCTACCACGTTAGAAAACATTGAAAAACAGAATCAACATTTAACAGTTCATAAATGTTTCTATCATGCTAAATAATTAAAGGAAATAGGTAAATCCAAATGACATTTGATAAATTGGCTGTTTTATAATAATAAATCGATTGACAATTACTCCAGTAGGTAGGAAGTCACAAACACAAGTTTTGAGCTACACCTTTTTCTACTGCAGGTGTGACGTGGGTAACGTGAAGCCTATGGCCAATTGGTAAGCTCAGCAACATGATTATGAATATATGATTTCATGGGAACGTAGTAAGCATGTATTATATCACTTTCATTGCCTTCACCCTTTATTGCTTTTGGTTATTGTAAACGCTTTATAAGTGTAGACCATTGTAATCACGCTGTGAGACAATGAAAACGTTATGAAAATGCTATGACGACTTGTGTGACCAGTTAAGTAAATATAATAGTTCAAAAAGGCTCGATCCTCGAGTGAGACTTTGATTTTGAAGTGGGCAAAGTAGGTACCTATAGGTAAATATTTTCTTTCTTAGTCTGCAACTATATAAAAGAACTAGGGCTGCTATACTAGCTACGTACACCTCACAGTAAGGAGATCTACATTCAAATTGACATAGCATTCTGGTTCTAGTTAACATAATTATTAAATTGTATTAAATAGAAAATGTGCTATAGCCAGAGTTAACGAATTTTGTACAAATGTACTAATGCCATCTCTTAGCACAGTGGAGAAAATGTGTAATGGTAGTTAGTACTGTAGAAGAACATAGAGGGCGCAGTGTAATATTATATTAATTTTAAATAAAATCCTTAATTTTAAAATAACATATTTGATTATTTCAAATCACCAAAGAATAATTACTATTGAATACAAATAGAGTGCCGAAATTCTGTTAAACCGTACCTATAACCTATTATCAGAATAGAAATAAAAATTCTAATAGAACGTTATTACTTTATACATTATTTTAATAACGTAGATTATATGTTATTGAAACAAATAATTTGTTATTTTAATCAATAAGGCCAAGCACATACATATAACTTGTATATCGACTAAATTGATTAGAACGAACACATACTGTTTAGACAATAATTGCTCGAGATAAAAATCTAAAGTTGCATCGATTTGCTTTTTGGAAAATGAACAATCGACTAAAGAAATTGTATGTGCACCTATAGGAACTAAATGATTTTATTGTGTGGAATTTACGACAAATTCTTCAGCTAATTTATGCTAAGGATGGTGACCTATTATATTCTTAACCAGTCACTTCACGGACATAATAGGAAATAAATAACAAGATTTTAGCTTGTGAAATACAATAATTCCCTACGCGTTCTTTTGTTGCACGTGACGTTAAAAATGTATTTAAGCATGTAAGCAAATAAATTAGGTACATATATTCTTTCTTTGCTAGTAGCATTTATGATATAAGACTATAATGTTACAAGGATATTATTAGAAGGCCTAACTTAGTATATTTACTTTCACTTTGATGATAGTGAAATTCAAATGTACCCAGGCGCAAATATCATTTTATGTTTTATACTTCTAATCACGAACATCAGTAACTATTTGTTAATAATAGTAACTTGCAATTTATTGTTTAACAAATTCACTGCACTAATGAAATAATTTGATGCATCCTTTTAATGAAGTTTAGTTGGTCAGTCCGTGATGAGTAAATAAGACTTATCATTGTGTTGTTCTATAAAATCTGTGATTTAATACACATATTATTTTTAGAATATAATCTGCCAATAACATGTTAGAATATATTCACATCATTAGAAAAGTATAAATTGATCATAGAGCTATATATTTTTTTATATAAAACGAATTTATGGCAATACCGACATAGTGAGCCATCGCCCTACTAACGGTGTCATGGCGGTTTGACTTGTTTAAGGGTTTTTTTGCAATAAATTACTAGTTAACGTGCTTTTTAGCAATTTGATCTTTACTTTCTGTTAATAATATCACGTGATACCAGATAGTAAATAATGCGTGAGTACAAAATAGTTGTGTTAGGCAGCGGAGGCGTGGGAAAGTCCGCCCTGACAGTACAATTCGTACAAGGCATCTTTGTCGAGAAATACGACCCCACCATCGAGGACAGCTATCGGAAACAGGTGGAAGTTGATGGACAACAATGCATGCTAGAAATTCTGGATACAGCTGGCACAGAACAATTCACAGCAATGAGAGATTTATACATGAAGAACGGCCAGGGATTCGTTTTAGTATATTCCATCACCGCACAATCGACATTCAACGATCTACAGGACCTGCGAGAGCAAATCCTACGAGTAAAGGATAAAATTGATGTACCTATGGTGCTGGTTGGGAACAAGACAGACTTGGAAGCGGAGCGCGTGGTTGGTAAGGAACAAGGAAATAGTCTTGCGTGCCAATTCAAATGTTCTTTTATGGAAACCTCTGCGAAGGCTAAAGTACACGTAAACGATGTGTTCTATGACCTAGTGCGACAGATCAACAGGCAATCACCTAAGAAAGATGAGCCCAAAAAGAAAACCCCGAAATGTGTATTGCTGTAAGGGTGCCGCCTCAGCCTCCAACGCGTATAGGTATAGAATATTTAATAATTTGAAAGACTTCTTGTACCCGGATTTGGCTCTCAACTGTTCCCAAAGTTAATATGGTTGGGTGTGGAGCATTGTTGCTTGGTAATCATAATTGTAGCATTCTACGAATGTACATTTGATGAGTTGTGATGAAGTGCTATAGCATGAGTGGAAGATCCACAGAGCGCTTTGGATTATATCCAGGTACTCATTCACACCAATGTGCAGGCTCTTATTATTCCAGGTTTCTATATTTTAAAAGTTTATAATGTTCGTGGATAGATTCAGCGATTCTGTGTGTATTTCACTCTTGAAATTCCAATTGTAATGTGTGGATGCTGTTAGGTTCAGAAGTTGTAAATGGTTATAAATTTAAATACTACTTAAAATGTAAGTATAAATTGTATTCATTTATTTTGAGTCCATGAGGAGTATGTTCTAGAATATCCTGTGACAATACTGATTATTCATTTCATTCATTACCATTTAAACTTAATCATGGCACTTTTGGTGTATATCTAAGCATATACTACTCATTGACTCCTAGTTTATTATAATTTCAATACGAAAAGGCTTCAATTATTTCCGGTTGGCAGTGACTTGGCTCATAATGCTAATGTCTAGAGTTGGAGACCCTAGATATGTAGGCCGCTAGCTCATCTGCCGCCATAGGCAATAACAAAAATAAATATTTTGTTTTTAAATAAATATGTTATTAATTAACAATATTAGGTACAGACAGTTCTCTGAACATTACTTCAACAGGAAAACTGTGTGTACATTAAATTTATTATATATCCATCACATTATATTTGTTCATAAAATACTTACAGCCTTGGAGTGACTGCATTTATAGTTAAATATTTATATAAAAGATTACATGCTGTCTGGACCTAATAATATAGATATAGTTTACAGTTTAGTAGTTATTATCATATTGATTAGGGGCGAGGCTGACTTCTGAACAGCAATGTGAAAGTTGAAGCGGACTCCGTTGGGTATTGGGCGAGAGGGCCCGAACCAGCATGTAATGTTTAAATATGTGAATTAAGGATACATTAAATTTTTTCAGATATATTCTCTTGTTATATAATTCAAATGTATCGAGTGAAATGTTAATATTGCAATGCCATTTAGAACTTGGTAACTGAATAAATAATATTAGAGGGCCTTAGGTGAAATTTGTGATTATAGTCACCAATGTCTTGTGGTAAACCCATCCCTGCCTTGTGTTATAATTGTACAACCCTGGCTGTTACACCATACTTTAAACTCCCTACAAAATTGAAAGAATAAGAAAATTTATCGTTATTGTAAATGAATTAAAAAGTTTTTATGATTAACAGGCTCATTTAAATAAATTTATAAAAAATACCTATGTTTTGCTAATAGAACTTTGTTAAAAGTAAATAATTATATAGGTGTTCATAATATTGTTACAGAATTAGATATGTCACACAATTGTAATTTCCGTTTACATTTAAGATTTAATTGCACAAGGATATTGGATGTAACTTTGATCCGAGTTGAATTATATTTTTATATATATTGTGAAAATTAAGAACTTGTATATTTTTATCTTTGCAATCAATAATGGACATGTACAATAATCTATTAATTTCATTTTTTTTGCATTAATAAAACCAATTTTAAATATGAAAATGTTGGGGTATGTTTTATCCCCTCCCCCTTCAAGCAGTATGCGCGGCGTTCTCGTAGTGTCAATTGAGGTCGCGTAAGGATGACTCACGTACACCAGACCGCGGCCACAATGCCCCTACCGCCTATTGAATTAACGTCAATTGACTCGGAATTTTAAGGAATTAATTGAAACAACCACATAAAATCTACAGATATTTTATTGAGGTGTAAAAAAGTTACATAAACGTGTCTATACTTATTACATATATGACTAGTTACAAACTATCAAAATTAATAAAAGGCAGTGTGATGTGATGGGCGTATGTCGACATTCTAGTAACATAAGAATTGACACAGTCCAGTTGATATGAACACAATACTCCCTAATTTAATACCTGTGAATGGACTCGATTACTAAGCAATTTAATCTGTGAATACAAAACAAGTGTTGGATTACATATTTGTACGTACACACCCCATCATGTGTAACAAGGTCTCCTACATAGATCGAGTTCACTCTAGGGCGTGTTACAGAAATTAATACTTTAATTACTAAATATAGAGTCGAAAATTAAAGCGAATGTTTAGTGAATCTACATACAATAGGGTTTGCTTATAGTGTGGTGCCGATAACCGACCGAAATATATAAATTGTGTAATGAAATGGGTGTTGAACCATTTTTATCTGAACTCTCCGGGTCCGTCTGCTGCGCTTATCATTATAGGGTTAAATGTGATGCAGGATAGCGGTGCTTTTACAAAACAATGCAATAACTTAATAGACATGTACATATAGTTCGTGAACTTCTGATACTACCTAACGTATTTAGAATTAAAGATTCAATGCAACTACTATAAAATATAGCTAGAAATAATAGGTATTGCAACATTGATAGCAAAGACTTAAAAACAATCCCAAGCGGTTTTTGTTTTTAATTTTCAATATACATTACGGAGTAAATCAGGTCATCGTTCCTCTTGCAAAATTTCTTTTTAGTCAGATCTGAGGAGTTTCGAACGATATATCATTTAATAGTCGCCTACAGTAATAAAGGTGATCGGGAATCGTATAGAAAGCTCACAGAAAATTGACGTGTGAGTAGCAGCTTGCCGCCGCGTGGCTCCCTGAGCGAGAGAACCGGAGGTCCAAATCGCCACTACAATAGGCAGCGACCTAATTGTGCCCAAGTTAATAATTTTATTGCAGTTGTGATGAGCTGCAGTTACATTTATTATCGGGTGGAATGATTATTTCCCGGATGGTGACGGAGTAGGAATACAATTCACCACCTCTCTCGCCCGTGGGTGTCGTAAAAGACGACTAAAAATGTGATATGCATAATATTTATACAAAAGAATGGAAACTCAACCAAACCCTGAATAACAATAGTAAAGGAATTTAGTTTAAAGAATGTGTAAGTTGTGTTTCAAGAATATGTAAAAAAAATGAAGTGTGTATAACACACTTTTGCAAATATATATAGTTGTATTATATACTCTCTTTGATTACCACACAAACTTGTTTGTAAGTAGACTTTAGTAGCACGGGTTTAAAAACCTTAGTGGTTTTTAGTTGCTAATATTAACTAAATCTGTAATTTTTTTTGTATAAACAATAAATAAAAAAAAAAAAGATGAATTTCCCTCCCATTGTGGAGGAGGCCGGAGCCCAATAGATAGACGGAGATGATAATAATAATTGGTTGCACATCTGTCACCAAAGAAAAAAATGTTTAGAAAACTATCCACATTTAATCTAATAAATTTGAATGCCCAGATGGCGTAATAATCTAAATATCGACCTCCCACCGAGTGTTTGGGCTCGATTTTCGCGCAATACAATTCTTTCTTCGATAAAATGTACCTGTTATTTAATTTATTCAATAAAAATGTAATAGCGATTAGTGAATAATTATTTAGCCTCGAGTTTAGTGCGATAAAGTGCAATGTGAAATTTATAGAAATTTTACTTTAACGTAATAAACATTTATTAATATTTTCATACTTGTAATAAAGTGCCTTGACCAATTTAAATGAAAATAGGGATGGCGCTAAGTCTTAGATTTACGGAGAGCAGTTTTTATTGCGGTGGAATCATCGTAATACTATATAATAAAGCTACACATCCCTCGCGACACAAACTTGTAGTTTCAACAATAAAATAATACTAAGTAATAATTGGACTTTATGGAATTGTGCTTAAAAAAATAAAAAAAAAACCTGATCTATATAATTTCCTTTGCATATGAAACAAATAATATATACATAATGAAATATTTAAAAACAAACGTTTATATTAAACTTCGATGCGGAAAACGTGACAGTTATTTACCTAAGTGCTATAGATTTATTACTCATATCTAATTAAAACTGTGTCCCGGGAGGGGAGACCGTTTGATGTCATTCTTAATTAATACGAAACCATGACTAGAGCATGTGACTAGAATAGTAAAAAAAAAAACATTTGCATAAATACAATGGATATATCAAACTGGGAAATCTTTTTTAATTATTATTTTGTATAAATATTTAGAACATACGTGTGCGGCAATAGAATTATATAAAAAAATTACATAATTGTGTTATAAAATGCTTGTAATGCAAAAAAAATATTTGCGAATAGCCCTTGCAAAATATGACTAAACAAAATTTAATTAATATTTAAAGGAATTGCACAGACGGCGTAGTGGTTAGGACGACATATAGCAGTGTCGTGGATTCGATTCATATTCAGAACAATACTTTGAAACAAAAATTGTTGTGAGTTTGAGCACATATTAGCTCATTAATTGTATAGTCCCCCGCCATACAATGATTATTTCCTTAGTGCAGGATTGTCTAAAAAGAAACAATTATTTCCTTCATTTTTATAGCGGAAAGTTAAATATTAAAAATAAGGGCGGATGGATCGCTATAATTTGTCCGCAATACAAGGATTACTTCCTTAGTGGAGTGTTGCCATAAAAAATAAATATGGCTATGTATGGTCACACTTCTGACAATTTTCTGGCCGACCATAAATGGGTATGCCCGTTCAGGATAATATCACACACACGTGACCATTTTAATACAGCGCTTCATTTGATGAGCAAGTAAGCCAGTAGTTTTATGCTACGTAGCTACGGTTGTTGCCCTGGTATTGCAGAAGACGGCAGAAGTTCATAAGCGGTAATTGCCACTAAGCATCAGGTGGACTGCTTGATGACCACCAAAGACAATAAAAATCTAAATTACTACCTTTTTAAATTGCCAATTTAGTTTTAATATAACAAATAATAAGTTACTATTAGGTATACATGAATCAAAATGATTTCACATAATTCAATCATACCGAACTATATTGACTAGTTCTTGAATCACATATATAAATTACGATTTACATAATCACTACAAATATTAAAAACCATCAAAAACACACAATTTATGCGTAATCTCGAAATACTACGGTATGTTCTGAATCATTGGCTCTATAAAAAATCTCTTCCTCACATTTCCGGTCTTCGTACTGACCTCAGCGTGATTCATCGTTCAAGACACACTGACTCATGGCTGTTATCAAACAAATCATTGTTTCAAATGACAAATTATTTCCCGTAATACGTGAATCGTGCCTTACAATTTACCAATCATAATTTAAAAAACTAGTCCGTTACCATTTAAACATAACCGTATCATATCAAATACTTCCTCATGGTGACATAGGGGAGACTAATGTTTATTTTGGTAACACATGTCTCGTAAATAATATAATTAGTTTTTAAGTTAACATGCGCCTGCGCTGGCAGTGATGACGTCACATGTACTGATTACAACATTTAACGACTAAAGATAAACGGTCTCATGAACTATCTGTATTGAGCGGTAGCTCGTTTTTGTGAACAAAAGATTACTTTTTACCATAATAAATAACCGCTGTCGAAGGCGACATCACCATATTTGTTCTGCCATCGCCAACTCGTTTGTATTTTTCGTATGATTGAAAACGATTTTTTCGAACAATACTAAAAATAGCATTGTAAATTGGAGATTCAGTGATAAACAGATCGTATAGGAAACAACATTGGATAGTTATCCATTGTGTTGGCTCATTTGCACACCGCACAATTTGCCTGTAAAGGAAACTTGGTACGACACAGCTGATTATAAATTATTCAATTTGTATTGTTAGCGTTTTTAGCTTTGGTAGACCGTTGTTGGTAATTATCGCCGATCTTTGGGTAAGGATTTTTTTATTTGGAAGAGTCGTAGCTGTCGTTGAGTGGGGGTAGACTGTGAGCTAGAGTACTATCAAGCTTCCTCGCCTCACTTTCCAACGTGTAGCAATCCAATGCTGGATCCTGTGGACAAAAGGTTTGATTAAAATCGTAGCAAAATTCACTAAATACAGACTAATTACAGACTAATTACTTATTCCTATTTGGACCATCATTATCTTCGTGTGGTGACGGAGTAAGAATACAATTCATCACTCTCTATCTTACCAGTGGTGATGTAAAACACGACTAAGGGATATAAATATGCAAATAGGTCAATTTTCTTGTATTATGAAGGACGCTTGAGTCAAATAGCTCACATACGTCATGTGAGCTGTTTATTTTCGATTTTTCCTTTTTGCATAAATGTTATCTGTATGTTCTCATTTGAAATTGAGATGACGAAAAATTTTAAATTTTTTCTCTGTGCAATACATAGCATCGCATTCTCCAGTTTTAAATAAACTTCTTAGTTTATAAAAATACGTCCTATTGTTGAGCGGGCCTCCCCTCTATGACGCTAGCCTTTTTAAAATAACAAATTTGAATATCCAAAAATAACAACTGTTTGTTCATAGTTTTAACTTATCACTTCCGTTGACAGCCCTCATGACTGGGGACACAAAGCCTTTTTTTTAAGGCAAGCTGTGGGTAAAGTAAAAACCACATAGTGGTGACGGGGGAAACGACGCGCGACCCCATAAGCTGCCTACATAGTACCTACCTCTTTTCGCCATATGAGAGATGACGCTAACCGAGTGTTTTTTTTTTTAGTATTTTCTTTCTCTTTCAGAGATGTTTTCTGATAACATTCCTCAATTGTTAAGATCACCCACAAGAAAGGAAAGTGCATCATTGTATTGCTACTCCGCCATTACACGGATAATAGTCAATAATGTTATAACTACTAATAACACGTTTTATTTCATGATTCAATATTTCATGAAATTAATAAATTCCAATTATTAAAATTACGACGTACACGCTATATCACTCTGTGACCTCACAATACTAGGAATAATTCATTATGAATTAATGTGACGGTAAAGTTATGGTATAAAATAGCTCATCATTTTACACATGTTATGGTGTAATTTAACAAGTATGAAATAGAAAAAGGAACAAACATGAAATTGAAAACGTATGCAATATGAAAGGGAGAAAGTATACTGAAAATGTAGCACGTAGGAAATAGATTATGTAACGAGTATGAAACTAAAAACGTAACGAGTATGAAATAGAAAACTTATACTGAAAAGGTAACACGTGTGTAACAAAAAATGTAGCAAGTATGAAACTAAAAACGTAACAAATATAAAACAGAAAACTTATACTGAAAAGGTAACACGTATGTGACAGAAAATGTAGCAAATATGAAACAGAAAATGTAGCAAGTATGAAACTAAAAACTTAACAAATATAAAACAGAAAACTTATACTGAAAAGGTAACACGTATGTGACAGAAAATGTAGCAAATATGAAACAGAAAATGTAGCAAGTATGAAACTAAAAACGTAACAAATATAAAACAGAAAACTTATACTGAAAAGGTAACACGTATGTGACAGAGAATGTAGCAAATATGAAACAGAAAATGTAGCAAGTATGAAACTAAAAACGTAACAAATATAAAACAGAAAACTTATATTGAAAAGGTAACATGTATGTGACAGAAAATGTAGCAAATATGAAACAGAAAATGTAGCAAGTATGAAACTAAAAACTTAACAAATATAAAACCGAAAACTTATACTGAAAAGGTAACACGTATGTAACAGAAAACGTAGCAAGTATGAAAAAGAAAATCTAGCAAGTATGAAACTAAAAGCGTAACAAAAATAAAACAGAATCGTCCGTTGCCCGACACGAATCGGGAGGGGAGTGTAGCACCATAGCTTATCCACAAAAAAAGATCACCATCTACACTACATTTTGCTGTGGCAGTCGTGAAGATCACCGTGGTATTCAGTGACAAGAAGCAATCTACTGGGAAAATTATACCAGCAATTGCGATCGATGAACCATTTCAACGAGCTAATTCTTCGAGCCAGGTCGATTACTGCCCGATATTTCACAAAGAAAGTTGGTGTCGAAAAAACCAGCTCTAGCCGTGAAGTCAGTCACAATCAGGAATACAAGTAGCGTTCTTGCAACTTATAACACTAACTGCGAATGTTAAAATGCTAGGAGCCTAGGCGATTACATCATTACCCCGTCAAGAAGATGTCATGTTCCCAACGCCGATAGAAGGATCCCTAGGTCTATCTCTTTTAACGCCCCAGTAAAAGCGTCCGGGGACGGTACACGAAAGGGTCTCTCGCTGGGCTGACCATGGACGACAAAAAATTCGGTACCAGTGGTCGGACTAATGATGAAGAGGTGGAGATATTATGCGTGATGAGGCCTCGCGCTACCCTCTCGTCACCCCAGACGGAAGGGACGACATGTGTGCTGACCATAACCAACAAAAAAAAAAAGGTTCTAACCCTTTGGAAAATATAAGCAAGCATTAAAAAGAAGGATCGACTTCATTTTAAATTTTGGTTTATTTAGTCCTTGTATGGTGAGAATTCTCGATCTTAACAGAATTGGATTTAACTAGGTCGCCCGTTAATAAATTCAAAAAAATATTTTACTAACATTCCTTATCAGTGTGATATTACGGCCGCTTGTCACGACAAGTAAATATTTAACTTCCATTATATGAAAATTAAATAACTTACATAATTTAAGTAAAATGGTATTTGTTACTATATACGGTGTCACTGCAAAAATATTTTTCTCGGTGCAATGCCACAAAAATGGCTGACAAATACATTTATGGGTCCTTCAAAATGTTTATCCTCCTATGTTCTAGTCTTCATCCTGAAGTGAATGTTTCTTTTTTAAAGACAATACTGAACTAAGGCACTATTAATCCTTGTAGTGGCTCCCTTGCCTCCAATGTGGTTTGAGGAGAGCGATGACTACTCAAGTAGTTAAGTCGTGATTGGGTGTTGCTTGTGGGATCTGGATTTGTTCCTAGTGACTTATCATCATCATCTTGATTTTATCCCAATTACATGGAGTGGAGGCAATATACAGGATGTGTCAGGTTATGAGGCATTGTCCGATGACCGTTTACTAGCCGTCTTTGTACCTACGCTACCAAAGAAGCGTTTTCGCAATTCATACCTAGTAATACTGTCGAAGCTTTACATGCCTACATGTATCCTGTCTGTACGTACATGCCTACATAATACGTAACATTTAAGTCATAGACTCTTAGACAGACATTTTTGAAATCACTATAACTTTTGTTTTATTATTTTTTTTTGTGTAATATACATGCTAAATAAGATCTATGACCGTTAAACCCGTTAAACTACAACATACTCGAACAGTTGCCCCATAACCTGATACAACCTGTATACTCCTTTTACATCATACGCATTCCAAGTTATTAGACAATCATTTTAGGACTGGCCGCCTGCCTGACACCAATCCTGCTCGACAATGTCATTGTTAACCAGACGCCCTCAGATGGAGTTGTTCCAAATCGATGTAAAGCTCTTACTCGTATTTTACGACACCCGCGAACAAAATAAGGGTTGGTAGTATTCGTAGCCACCATGTAAAACAGCATTCCTAGTGACTATGAATTATCTCATCTCAGCCCATATAGGTCCCACTGTTGGGGTGGGTCCTTCTCCATTATGGGAGGGAAATTAACTAAACTAACTAAATACTTAGTTTTATTTCATAGATGTATTCAACAAAGGACATATTATTTCACTGTGACCATGAACGCTGTAAAGTGTTCGAAACTTCGGTCAATCAGAAATCAAATACAAACACAATAAAATTGGTAAAATAGTTTCATTTACAATATGGTTCTCATTATTGTAGGGTGAAAAATAAAAAGCAAAACAACACCTATTTTACACCCTCAGTGTGGTATCCTCGAAAGAATAAAAAAAAAGTTTTATTTACAATATGTAATACTTGCGTAAACATCAGAGATCACTATCTATACCAATAAATAAAATTGGAGTGTCTGTTTGTAATGTCAAAATAATAGGCTTTTTTCATGCTCACACGGTTATTTGCACGACACCTAGGCCTAAAATAGCAATAAAAAAATTTTTGTCTGTCTGTTTGTTCCGGGTAATCTTCAAAACGGCTGGACCGATTTCAAAAATTCTTTCACCAATGGAAAGCTATAATATCAGGGCGTAAACTAGGCTATATTTTATCCCGGTATTCCCACGGGAACGGGAACTACGCGGGTAAAACGACTATAAGCGAAGCGAGGGCGGGTTGCTAGTGTTATTATAAATTGAATACAGCATTACAAGTACGTGTATAATTTGCTATACCCAATAGATTTGTACAGAATAAGCTATAAATTTATATACGTCATAATTAATATACCACTGCGTACGTCACATATATCTAATTCCACATAAAGGATAACGCTGAGTTTCAATTAATTGTTTATAACATTGAACTTTATGAACGTGGTGAGTCAGTGAATTTTTTGATCCATATTTAAAATATGGCAACCCTTTTATTATCTACTAGCAATCCGCCCTCGCTTCGCTTCAGTTATAGGTTATAGTCGTTTTACCCGCGTAGTTCCCGTTCCCGTGGGAATACCGGAATAAAATATTGCCTAGTTTACGCCCTGATATTATAGCTTTCCATTGGTGAAAGAATTTTTGAAATCGGTCCAGCCGTTTTGAAGATTACCCGGAACAAACAGACAGACAGACAAAAATTTTTTAATTGCTATTTTAGGCATAGGTGTCGTGCAAATAACCGTGTGAGCATGAAAAAAGCCTATTATTTTGATATTACAAACAGACACTCCAATTTTATTTATTGGTATCATGTCTGTCTGTTTGTTCCGGGTAATCTTCAAAACGGCTGGACTGAATTCAAAAATTCATTCACCAATGGAAAGCTATAATATCAGGGCGTAAACTAGGCTATATTTTATCCCGGTATTCCCCCGGGAACGGGAACTACGCGGCTAAAACGACTATAACCTATAACCGAAGCGAGGGCGGATTGCTAGTTACATATAAATAATTCCGTGTGGTGACGGAGTAAAAATATAATAGAGCAGCGCCGTGAACTCGTCGCAATCATCAGTGCCGACCTAACACTGCAGCATCAGGAACTGGGACGCGGTCGCCGCCTTCTGCGAGGCAGTCGTTTTGCGGAAGGAAGCGGCGGAGCGCGCGCGGGAGGAATGCCTACACAACGACGCTGCGTAGGGCGGCACAGGCGCGATTACCTGGGCCTAATGCCGCCCTAGCCAAGGCCGCGGATGATTGGACCGGCTATTTAGTTCATCACCCGTCGAGAGGCCGACTGCGCGACGGTGACCGACGTGCCCGAGGTGGGACATCGAGAGTAGAGGGTACTGCGCAGTGGTATTCCGTCGGGCCGACCATCCATCCATCAATCACCCTACAGATGTCCATTGCTGGACATAGGCCTCCCCACGAGTATGCCACTCGGAACGGTCCTGTGCCACTTGCATCCACCAGTTCCCTGCGACTTTGAGAATGTCGTCAGTCCACATAGTGGGGGGTCGTCCTACGCTGCGCCGTCCGATTCGTCGTCGCCACTCAAGAACCTTTCTTCCCCAGCGGTTGTCGGTTTGGCGAGCGATCTGGCCTGCCCATTGCCATTTCAACGTGCTAATTTTGCGGGCTATGTCGGTTACACCCGTTCTTCTACGGATTTCCGTGTTCCGGATTTTATCACGTAGAGAAATACCGAGCATAGCACGCTGGGCGACTTTGAGTGAAGCAAAAGTGGAACTTATGTGGACTGAGATGAAGATGATGCTATGCTATTTATAAAAACTTGAAAAATAATTACCACACGTGGAGAGAAGGAAAACTCGAAATAAAACCCTATATCAACACGTCTGACCAGCGTGGTATAGTAGGTCAATTACCCTTCCATTATGGAGGAGGCCCGAGCCCAACAGTGGGACGTATATGGGCTGAGATGATGATGATGATGATCTACCGAAATACCGTTCCAATCCTCCTGTCTTTGAACCAGCATGGACAATATGTAAAACTTGTCTGATAGATATCGCACTGCTCCCATAAATACGACAAATGCGAGTGACAAATAAGGAATATGCATGAAACTCCAAAATGAACAAATTATTTTTATTTGTAATCTTTATTGCTTAAAAACATACCTATACAATTATTTTTGAATTTTATCATTATTTAATAATCAAATACAAACGCGATAAAATCCGTAAAGTAGTTTTATTTAAAAATTATTTAATAATTAAATTTAATTATCAAAAAGTGGGTTTTTTGAGATTCGCTCGCAAATTTCTAATACGCAATGTTGTTCAAACGTGACGTCATAGTACAGTCAAGTCTTCTGATTAGGGCTGTCGATATATTTAAAATATCGTTTTTCGATATATCGGTATTTTTAAATATATCAATATCGGAGTTCGATGTAAAGAAAAAAAAAGCGTGCGTACAAAGTACGCATGGCGAAAGTGAAACTCCTTTATCGTTTATTATTTATTCTTCATCTTTTATCCTTTATCTCATTCTCTCGCAGGCTAAATCCTATTATACATTTACGTGTTTATATTTCTATGGACTCGCTTTTTCGTTTCATTGAGTTTGTAATCATAAATGATTCTAAAGAAGTTTCACTGCAAAAGTATTGATATTTCGATATATTTCCCCGTGACCTCTTTTTAACTTCGTTCATTGCGTCGTTGCCGCGCCGAGCATTTTTATCAAATTCCAGGAGTAAGTGATAACTGATCATCAACTTCATGCCAGCATTTTTACAGTAGATTAAGTTTACGGTGATTTTGTAGAATAAATACTTTACAAGAAAAGATAAAACACCAAATTTATTTAAATAAATGTCGACCCTCGATATTAACTTTTTGGTACCTGGGCATTTTCATAAAAATGTACAAGGGCGTTTTCAGGCCTGTCCCTCTAAAACATAACCTTTTTTAAACAATTAGTTCTATTTGAAACTAGCACAAAATTGTACATTAGGTTTATTGTACATTTAAGTAATATTTTATAATATTATTTAAGCCAATTATAGTATAATTTTTCGATTAAAAAATAATATAACAACAGATTGCTATCATTTTATCGTGTCCCTTTGTAGCCAGACGATATTTCAACACTGAATTTAGGAGAACGGAAGGTATAACGGACCCTGTAGGTAGAACGGACCGGACTAATAACTTTTAAAGTGTTAACGCCAACTATTAGCGACTCGCATCAACTTGACAGTCGCCTCTCATTCAGAGCTGGTCAGTGTTCTTGGAGTGGCCATAAAGCGGTACACATTTTATCAAGGTAAGTTAATTTTCGCACATTCTGATCTAAAAACTGCAAATTTTGATCTACTTTTAGTTTTATTACGTTGAAGATATCAGGGATTTTGTATTATTGTTTGAGATATTGTTTATTGTTAACGATAAATAGGCAAGGTTCTCTTCAATCTTAATCTCAAAATAATTTACTGTTTACATGCCTACCGAAAAGGCAAAATGGAACGGGCAAAACGGACCACGTGGTCCGTTTTACCTTCAATACAGTTTATTTGTGATTATATTTATATTATTTGATATTTAAATAGGTATTTTCATTTCAGATGGTTAACAACTATAAAAGAAAGTCGGACCGACAATCTTGGTATGAGGAAGACATGAAAAATGCCATTGAAAAGTAGCTACACGCAATATGGGGCTTAACAAAGCGAGCAATGAACACGGACCATCAATGATTTGACCCCAAGAAGCGCCCCCCAACGAAAAACATGCATCATCAGTTATTCAAATAAGACACCACCACACACACACATCTAGTCAATGAGGCAATTACAGCTAAACCTGGCACATCTAGCTATGAATGTGTCACTTGACCATTGTTACCAATAACTGATAAAGATTTGAGCACCATTGGACTACCGTCGTCAATATTAAGTGATCAGAGCATTTTCCACAGTAAAAATCTAACTAGCAATGATGAATAGCAGCCATCTACGAATACATCCTTTTCTATTACTCCCAAAGGATATCATGCCCATCCCTAGAATTTCTAAACAAACTAGAACTAATATTAAGCGAGGAAAGACAGTCGAAATAATATCATCACTTTATCTTTATCAAAGAATTAGAAGCTACTAAAAAAGCACAGGAAGTGAAAGAGAACGTAAAAAAGATAAAACAGAATCTTTTCACTGGAAAGAAGGGGAAAGGCCAACAAACAAACACACAAAAAGGAAAGGGGAAATCTACAAAGAAGAACACTAAAATGAAAAGCAAAGACTCATCTAGCGAAGATGAAGAAGACGATGTTTATATTGCTCTCATTTATTTTCTGAATCGACAGAAGGCTGGGTTCAGTGATTTATGGGCACACAGCAGTTGTACCGGTGTCGAAGATGATGATGAAGATGTTAGATTTGTTTGCGAAAGGTGTGTCGTTGTATCAGTAGTAGAATTTTTTTTTGTTCTATGTTGCCATAGGTCCATTTTGCCTTCATGCCTGGTTCATTTTACCTTTACGTGTAGGCAGAATGGACCAAACCAAGGGTTTTGGAAATCGTCCAATATCTTCTATATCTGTGATTTGATTCAAGTGTTCCTTAATAATAAGTTTGATTAATAAATGCTCAATTATATAACAACAAATAAAGAAGAATAAATATATTGCTTTTTGTGTTACTTTGATTTTCCCTTAAGTGGTCCGTATTACCTTCACTTCCCCTACATATTAGTTGTAATAATTTGCTCAGTGCCGTATTTTATTTTTCTGGTAGATAGTGTAGGGTCAATTTATTAAAAATATATATTAACTAGACGTAAAATAAATAAATTAAATAGAATTTGATTACCGTGGTGCGTCTTTAAAAATTCTGACACATCAGTTTTGTTACCACATTTTCTCCGAAATACTACTCTTTTTGTAGATGTTTTATGTAATAATAACACTAACAGTCTTTTATTCAGCGGCTGATTTGTAAATATTGTTTAGTTTCTTCCAAAATTTCGTGTCAAGTGCACGTTTGATTCAGTGCTTCGCGCGGACATTTTTTGTCAAGGTAAGTTACCAATATTTCTTAATGCATTAATTAGTAAACATATTTTTGTGGTTATTTTCAAAATATTTATCATCTAATACAACTTATAAAACTCGTGATGAGTCGTCACCACAATCGTATATTTTTTAAATAATTAATCATCTTGCGAGGGTAAGATAGTGTTACGTCAGTTTTGTATGGTAACATATAGTATGACCTAAAAAGTAACAAAACTGACCGTAAAGAAGACTGGACATTACACTTTTTACCAACTTACCAAAGAAGGTACCTATGTATGCCTACCATTTTATTTTATTATAGAGATTTTAGAACTTATTATTGGATTCTGACGAGAATGTAAATGTTTCTTTACAATTTTGTTACCGTCAGTATTGTTACTGTCCCCCAAATATTTCAACTTAAATTCTGGCTATTTTCTATATTTCGGGCTTTAATACCGTAATTTAACTTAACTTAAGTTCAGAAATATGATAACTGTTTTATTATTATAATTATATTAAAAGAACCATAGCTTTACATAAAAAAAAATTAAAGTTAAGTGTTCCTTCTGTTACCAACGGTAACACAATTTTGAATTTATGTGTCATATTTTTAGTATTTTTTTAAGTTTCTTTGACGAATCTATATGATTAGGTAATTCAACCATGTTCTTTACGTTTTTTATTAAAAAAAAAGGTTATTCCATTTATTGTTTCATTTTAATCATGTTATAAAAAAGTATCAAACCTGACATCTTTTTGTCTGACAGGCCCACATTTTTGCTTATTTGTAATAAATTATGCAATGAATCCAAGTTAAAAATTGAATTTCGTTAAATATATAAATTAGACCATTTCTAACATACATAATACCAACTAGAAATGAAAGTTAAAAAAATTCACAAGTTTTTTTAGTACTGCTTATTTTTGTGAAAATGCCCATCTATCAATATATCGTCCGAAAAAATAAACCAAAAAATATCAACAGCCTTAGTTGACAGCCCTAGCAACTTGTTCGAGTACTCTGACGTCACAGAATATGAGCGCCGAAGTAGCCGTGTTTCAATCGCGCAAAAATGGTAGCGATTTAAACATTTTTTTTTAGGTTTATGTTTTATATTTTGGATGTATTATATTTATTTCTACTAATGTAATAACTAGTAGAAACATTTAAAAAAAAATCATGCATATTCCCTTTTGAATGTCATTCATACGCCAGTCCACCCTGGTCCAAGGGTAGGACGATTGGAACGATATCCATAGGTATAGGTTCCAAACCCGGTTTTTTAAGTATATTTCATCATACATCATCGTCATTTCGGCCTATCGCCGACCACTGCTGGACGTAGGCCTCCCTCATATTACGCCACAAAGTGCGGTTCTGTGCCGCCTGCATCCAACGACGCCCAGCAACTTTCACTAGGTCATCGGTCCACCTAGTGGGGGGGGGCGTCCTACACTGCGTCGTCCGATTCGTGGTCGCCGCTCGAGAACCTTTCTTCCCCAGCGGTTGACGGTTCGTCGAGCGATGTGGCCTGCCCATTGCCACTTCAGCGTGCTAATTCTTCGTGCTATGTCGGTTACACTCGTAAGTATATTTAAGATGTTTTTTTTTTTTGTGGGGGTGGGTTGAGATTGGCGCTCTCCTCGCACCACTCCGTCCGTGGCGACAGAGGGGCGTAAGCACGCACACCCGCGACCCACCCACGATGCACGTCGCCTTCGTCGTTGAGCCGACCACCGGAGCAGGGTGACTTGACGTCAGTGGTTGGCCCGACGGAATACCCCCTATCTGGGGTACCCTCCCATCGACCGACATCCCCCCCAGGGGGAGGACGTCGGTCCTTCCTCACGCAGTCGGCCTCTCGGCGGGTGACGGACTATCCCTGGTCACGTCACCTGCGGCCTCGGCTAGGGCGGCATGAGGTGCAGGTATTCGCGCCGACGCCGCCCCAGTCGCCGGCGGCGGATCGCCTCATCGAGACATATTTGAGATGTTATAAGTGTAATGGTCCATTCTCTTGATCATTTCTCAGTTGATTTTTACGACACTGATGGCAAAGGTTAGTAAACACAAAAGAAGATTAGTAACAAAAAAAATAAATTCAATGTGTTCTGAAACTGACCAATAAGACGGACCTGTTAGCTTTGTGCTTTTTTTGGGGGGCCTGTGGTCAGCATACACGGCGTCCACTCCGTCCGGGGCAACATAAAGCGGACTTTACCATTAGGCTGTGTACGAAAACCTAATGCCACTTTACTCAACCTTGTCTTTTTGGTAGGCCTTCACGACAACCTTCTATTGTCCAGAGTGACATCACCGCAGTAGTTTCGTAACTTTTTACTTACTCCATTTTAGAGCGAACTAATGAAATTTTTACATTCAATCAACATCGCACAAATTCTGTGCTCATCCCGAGAATCGAATTTGTTGTCTCACGGATCGATGGTACACTTAAATCATTATGTCAAGGTCGCGTATGACACAAAGTTCTGATTACCTACTATTATTGATTTTCCTTTACAACATTAATATTAATTGAATATATACATATTAATAATAAGTACATTAAAATTATTTATTAGTATTATAAATAGAGTTAATGTACTTATCATAAATAAATTACAACTGGGTAAATATAGTGGTTGGTGGCAGAAATTTATAATTTATTATATCTATATATTAATACGTGAATCAAAAATTTTGTAACCCTTTTTACGAAATTTACGTGGATGGACAAGTATGAAATTTGGCACAGTTGAAGTATATAATGAGGAGTGCATAAAAGTGAAATTTCATATAATAATGGATTACAAATACATTAAATTTATTAAAAAAGGTATTACACACACTAGCATACAATCGCTACATACACACACCACGCTTAACACTTTTGTTTACGGTTAAAATCTCTGGTCGAACTGAGTGTCAAACAATCATAATTACGATGACAATGTCTAATAGAGATTTGTACTTATATATTAGTTGTAATTATTATTAATTAGTTGTATTAAATACATATAAATCTATACCAATAAATAATATTGGCTAGTTATATATATAAACTAGTAACCCGCCCTCGCTTCGCTTCGGTTTTAGTCATTTTACCCGCGTAGTTCCCGTTCCCGTGGGCATACCGGGATAAAATATAGCCTAGGTTACTCCCTGATATTATAGCTTTCCATTGGTGAAAGAATTTTTGAAATCGGTCCAGCTGTTTTGAAGATTACCCGGAACAAACAGACAGACAAAAAAATTTTAATCTGTATTTTAGGCATAGGTGTCGTGCAAATAACCGTGTGAGCATGAAAAAAACCTATTATTTTGACATTACAAACAGACACTCCAATTTTATTTATTGGTATAGATAAAATTAAAAGAAAGTAGTTGCAGAAAAACAGTTTAAATGAATTATGGCCGAATTTCGACCACTAGTTGCTTATAATTATCCGTGTAGTGAATTCAAATCATTTATTAGGCATAATCCCCGCGAAGGCACTTACATATTGTCAATAGACCGCACAGATGGCTTGTGGTTAAGATATCAACCTACCGTGTCAGTGTCGCGGGTTCGCATCCACAAACTGCTGTTTTGAATCGGAATGTAATTTGTGTCCGATAATTATATACAGGATGTATCAGGTTATGGGGCAACTGTTCGAGTACGTTGTAGTATACCGGTCATAGATCGTAATTAAAATGTATATTACACAAAAAACAATATAATATAAAACTTATAGCGATTTAAAAAATGTGTGTCTAACAGTCTATGCCTTAAACATTACGTATTAGGGATGTATAGACAGGATACATGTAGGCATGTAAAGCTTCGACAGTATAATTTCATTGATACTGAGAAGTTTCAATACTGAGAAGATTTGGCAAAAAAATCAGAGGGCTTGTCTATTATTTTAATATATTTTTTTATTTCATTTTAATTTTATATAACATTGTATACAAAATGTCTCAGAATGTACCAGCTCCAGTGTAAAATTCGAGCGATTAAGATTGGACTAGATTCCACAAGTGCCACCTGATCACAAGTTAACTACTAGACCAATCATCACTCCCCTCAACAAGGATTCTATTGACAACCACAGAGCATCGCCGCCAATATGCCATAAGACATAAAACTATAGAATTAAGCGAAATAAACTATTCTACCTGTTTCAATATCGGTTAACGCTTAATTTTTTTTTAAGTGGCGTATCGTACCTTGGAGGGGGCCTTCATTTGGGCCCCTGTATTAAAATTAGGGGCCCAAATGAGTAAAATAAAAGGGTAAAGATTTCTCACAAAAGAAACAAAAATGCTTTTAATTGATATAAGCTATCACTTCCTCCAAGAAATTGAAGTAAAAAAAATCTCATTGCGGGCATCCCGCAATAACCGATGTAGGATGTCCCCGTCAATTTTTGGGCGACCGCTGAACTCGAGAAATGGATAACATTTTACTTATTTTTGCTTACATACGTACATTAGGGGCTCCTGTAGCCCGGGGGCTCTGTATCATTGATACGGCTGAAATGGCGGTAGGTACGCCCCTGAAGCTACGCCTACTCGACAATTTTTTAATATGACGTCACCATGGAAGTTAAGGTTATACCTAAAAATTATAATGATGACTTATGAGTATGGTTTACCTGTGACACAGTCCGCAGTGAGTCACCGAGCGCTGAACGCAGTCTCTGTACGTCCCGGGCCGCTCGTCCGCTCCTAGCGACGTATGCCTGCCGGCGTCGGATCTCCGCAGACAGCTGAGAGCGGAGCTGACTCGCCTAATAAAACCAAAATATTGGTTACAATGACATAACTTTTTCGTGTGGAGACAGAGTAAGAATACAATCCACCAACTACCTCGGATCTTAGCCGTGGTATCTTAACCGTGTCGTACATTTTTTGAAACAGAGAGAGAGAGAGAGAGAGAGCCGGAGGCCCAACTTTCTGAGGGTGTTTGCGTGTGGAGGGTTTTGGTGGTGCCCTTGGTATCACCGAGCCTCAATGCACGCATTCACACTCCCTTCACTTTCTTCGCGGTAGGCAGCGGCCTTGTAAAGGTCCATGAGCGGCAGCAACACTTACCATCATGTGTACCGTTTGCTCGTTTGCCACCGTTTGCAATAAAAAAAAAACAATAAATATGACCGTCCGCCTGCCTGACGGCAAATCTTAAGAAAGTAATTGTTGACCCAACACCATCATATGGAGGTACCCCGAATGGATTTAAAACTCTTAGTCGACTTTTACGACACCCACGAAAAATGTAAGGGTTAGTAGTATAAAAAAGGTAGTTAAAAACAAACCAAATTAATAATCTTCGACATAAAATTATCTATTTTTAACGAGAAATATAAAAGGCTATTCAGGCTTCAAGGCTGGCTTCACTTAAAATAGTCGTAATTATAGTCCAGTCAAATTACGAAATGAATAAACATGAAAATACGTAGTTTGGGGATTATTAAAGATCTATGGGGGAGTGTATTCTGAGCATAAATTCCAATTTGAGGGGTTCTCCGAAGGTCAGCTCAAGGTCATTTCGATGAAAACGTGTTTAATTCGATATCTCGAGAACGACAATACTCTTAAAAATTAAATTTACTAACTTTTTTATCTAAAACTTTTTTTATCTTCAATATTTTTCAACTTATTATTTCCGAAAGACAAAGTTTTACTTTTTTTCTCCCTATTTTTCATCAGGTTTTCTCCTTATTTTTCAACTTCGATAATCGGTAAAATTTCATAAAATTGAACGGTTAAGGAAAAATGGCGAAAAATGTAAAATAGGGAGAAAAAAAAATAAAACTTTTCAGTTACCTGTGCTTCAAGGCGCATGATCTGCTGACGGTAGCTCGTTTCTCTGGCTTCCAACATTCGCTCGGCGTGCAGCGCCGCCTGACGGTAACGTTCAGCATCATCACGCCTTGAAGGTGAACCGCACGGTACTTCGGACAGGAACCGAGTGCGGACTAACGCCAGCTCCGACTCCTATACGATAAATAAATTTATATTATTATCCGAACCAGAGACTGTTCTGTATACATTAAAAGCAAAATAAAAATTGGATTCTTAGAAAATATATCGCAGTTCCACCTACCGGCTCCATTTTTTAATCTAACATTCTTAAATCCACTTAAACACATAAAACCGTTCATTATAATCGGTCGAATCGTTTAGAAGTATTTCAGTGACAGACACACATAAGAAAAATCCATCATTTCATCACATATACGTTCCAATGTTGGGCTCGAGCCTCCTCCTCAATAAGAGGGAAATTAACCTTACTATACCATGCTGGTCAGACAGGTTGGTATAGGGTTTTATTTCAAGTTTTCATTCTCTTGTTATATGCAAATTATATCCCTAAGTCGTCTTTTACGACATCCACGGGCATGATAGGGAGTGGTGACTTGTATTCTTACTCCATCATCACACGGAAAAAGAAAAAAAATTAAAAATTATACGTATAGATATATATAAGCCACGATTTTCAATAGATGTAGGTTCAAATTTGGTATGTTTATAATTAATTAAATATGTACTTTGTCAGCCAGCTCCTTCTCCAGGCGCCTGATCTTCATTCTTAGCTCCCTGTTCTCTAGTTCCAGGAACGTCAGATCGGTAGCGAAGCCTCTATCCTTCGACGGTATAGTGCTGCATTTGCATTCCTTCGTAACCAGCGGCTCTTTGTAGCCTCGAATTGATGAGTCCTTGGTGGATTCAGGACCTAAAAAATGTGCTATGTAATTATACAAAATAGACTGCACAGCGTGCGTAGTGGTTGAGATACTCATCTATCATGCCTAGAGGAGTGGGTTCGATGCCCACACAAGACAATACTTACGATACATTTTTTTTAAGACTACACCTAGTAATAAGAAAATAATCCCTGTATTGTGAGGGACTTCACAAACATATAATTTAACGGATACAAATTACACTCTCTCACTCAAAACAACAGTTTGCTGATCGCACAAAGTATTATCCTGCATGGGAATCGAACCCACAACACTGACACGGTAGGTCGTTATCTTAAACACTACCATCTGTGCTGTTTTTCTATTTTGTTCTGATTCTGAGGGTAATTGGAATCTGTTCATGTTTGCGAAGTCCCCTGCCTGAAGGAATCCTTGGATTCCTTAGTGGCGCAGCATTATTTTTAAGAAAATAAAAACAGTGGCACTCTGGGAGAGCTGACAGAAGTGAAAACTTGAACTATTACGTGCGTTTTTCTTTGAAACGTCAGGCAATATTTTATTGGAACGCAGTCGCAGCCTTCTGCGAGGCAGTGATCTCGCAAAAGGAGGCGGCGGATCGCCTACGCGAGGAGCGCAGCCTCGATGAGGCGATCTGCCGCCGGCGACTGGGGCGGCGTAGGCACGAATACCTGCGCCTCATGCCGCCCTTTTTTTTTTTTTTTTTTTCACGCTGTGGAAATGTATTTGTGCACTATTCCCCCGCCGGTTACAGACAGGGGAGTGTGTGTGGGACTCGCCGGCCACTGAAGTGACCGAAATACCCACTAAAACCACAGCGGCCCCTTCCGCGCTTTTACGGGGTGCCGGAGAGATCGTCTGATAACATTCTATCCCCGACACCCCAACGCTTGGCCGTCTGGCCACATCCTGTCGTCATTCAGAGTGGGGGGTGGAGGAGCGCATAGCGGCGTCTCCTCCTCCCTGGTCGTCGCCGGCGGAGCGAGTCAGCGGACGCAAGCGCCTCGCGTGCCCGCTCCACGGTCTCCTTCCTTGTCATGACAGCCTCACAGAAGGAGGCCATCGACGACCAACAGCTGTCGCTGCCGAGCATCTTGGAGATGATGGTCGGCAACGACAGGTCTGTTGTTGCCATGTCTGTTGACAGGACGTGGCGCTGAGGCCCCCAGGCGGGGCATACTTCCAGTGTGTGGCACGCATCGTCAATTGCCGCGCCACACTCATGACATCCTGAGGCCTCTTCTCTTCCAATTTTGTGCAGGTACTTACCGAAGACCCCATGTCCGGTAAGCACCTGCACCATTCTAAATGTAAGGCTGCCGTGCCTTCTCCTGAGCCAGCGGTGGAGATGTGGCGCGACCGCCTTCACAGTCCCCCGCCCTGCTACGGGGGACTCCAGCTCTTCCCTCCACCGCCGGATTACTTCCCTTCGGGCCACTTCCTGGGCTCTGCCCCCTTATGGACACTTGCTTTCCGTTGGCTCGTGCTGTGGCGCGGAACCGGTACACTTCCGCCAACGCCTCCGCCACCAGTGGCCAAGGCGGGTCTCCTGCCAGCAGTGCAGCCGAGGCCGCGGGTGACGTGACCGGGGGATTAGTCCGTCACCCGCCGAGAAGCCGACCGCGTGAGGAAAGACCGACGTCCTCCCTGAGGGGGGGACGTCAGTCAATGGGAGGGTACCCCACGTAGGCAGTATTCCGTCGGGCCGACCACTGATGACAAGTAACTCTGCTCCGGTGGTCGGCCCAACGACGAAGGTGACGTGCATCGTGGGTGGGTTGCGGGAGTTGCGTGCTTACGCCCCTCTGTCGCCCCGGACGAAGTGGTGCGAGGAGCGCGCCGACCGCAACCCACCCCAAAAAAAAGGCAATATTTTATTGATCTTTTAAAAAATATTGTAACCACACTTTTATTTTTATTTTATTGATACCATACACAGAATACAATTTCACGAACACAAATTACACCCAGACTCAGAACAATTGTGACAAGAACTATTTGTGGATCAACAGGAAAAAGGTTTTTTTTTCGATTCGAAAAGTTCCAACTTGAATATATTATGTCAATGTTGAACGTATATACATAATATATGTTTATATTATGTATAATATCTGGTTGACCGAGTTTCGCTCGGCATATTTTTATCGAATTTATTTAGATATATATTACTAAAAAATAAATAATGAAAAATATATAAAAAATTACAAAAAGAGAATAATAATAACACCGAGATTCGAACCGACGCTGTTTGATTGAAAAAATACCAAAATTAAAACCTGTCACCTGCCCATGCGAGCTATCGTAACTCATGACGTTGCCATCGAAATTTGAATTCATATTCTTTTAAAATTTAATGACATTGTTTATTTTGCTAAAAACACGGACAAAACAACATTTTCTATAAATAAAACCTAGCTAGATCGATTTTTTGGACCCGAATCCTCTAGAATGCCAAGTTTCAACAAAATCGTTGGAGCCGTTTCCGAGATCCTGAATATATATATATATATATATATATACTGACTGAATATATATATATATAGATACACAAGAATTGCTCGTTTAAAGATATAAGATAATAATACTATCAATCTATTTCAAGTCAAACTCAACGTCAAGTCATTATATAGGTCCGTTATATAGGGTCCAGTATATTATATAGGTTCCTTTATACAGAAGTGTCGCTAACGGTGTCGCGAGTTCAATTCTTTTAGCTCATCTCAAAAATACACAACACGCCCAAAGAAGTTATCACATAAAAATCTAAGTCATTTCAACTTACTAAATTATTTATAAACGTATTGTCATCTCTTCATAACGTTGAAATGACCTTTGAAACCCAATGAAATGGAGATATCGCAAACTTTTATGAGTTCTTCTCATCTCCAAGCCATACACATCTCACGACTGGGAACGTATCACCGTCACGATAGGAGACAAATTGCTCCACTATACTATGCTCATCAGAGAGATTGATGTGGGTTTCATTTCGAGTTGTAACTTGTGTCCGTTAAGAGCGTTATCGGTAATAAGCGGCCGTAAACCCAAAAATGTGGTTTTTTGAGGACTGGTTACTCGTTCATCATAATAGCTTACTAAAAATTTATATAACCACTACATTAAACACATCTTTATATTGTGCTTGTACAGAATTATAACTCAATATTGTAACTATTTTATTAAAAGGCAAGGGTATTTTGAACTTAAGTTAATGAGATTTTACGAAAACGCTGAGTTTTGAAGTTCAGGTACGAATAAACGATAAGTCGTGGCAGCTCGAAAAAAATTGTAGATATTAGGAAAATTACTGTTCTTGGGTATGTATAAAATGAAATTCAAGATTTCTTCCTTTTAAAACTAAAAAAAAAAATATTTCCTTAAGATTAATTTGACGAAAATGGCTCCTGTAAAACATTTAATTTTATGAATAATACTAACCTTGGAATATTTAAAAAAATATCCACTATTTGTTCGACTATTGTGGAAGCAGTAAAAAAAAACCACATTGAAATACGAATAGTCACCCTCGTAATTAAATTTTAAATATTACTATAAATTGAACGGCATAATTGTTCGTAAGCCAGTCGCGCCTTGGCGCTCAACGGAGCAGGGTTACGTCGCTCGAGCTCTCCGCTCACAGCGTAAAAGACGACAATACGAACTTCAGCGTATACTGCGACTGATCGGTTTTGATTCGTAAGTATTTATTACTACCTAATTCTTTTAATTACTTTCATGCGATCTCTATAAAGAATAATATAGAATCTTTTTACGTTTTTAGTCGTGACTTTTGCGCGGCGCGGTTTCGCACCTCGACGGCGAGGGCGGAACCGTGAATATTTATTTGTTAAGGCCTCGCGGGCCGTGTAGGCTCTTTGTTGAGCGAGTGTGATATTGTCGTCCTCTTCGTCGAGGACGTCGGATGGATGAGATTTTGGAGGGTCTATAGGAAGCCGCCCCAACCACTAGTTGGTTGGGGTGTGTCATGGCAGAGTCAAAGTAGCTCTGAGCGCACCGTTTCATAAACTGCTTGATGGTCGGCAGTTCGAGGTCGATGTGGAGATCGACGTTTCGTATGAACCACGGTGCTCCCGTAGCTCGGCGCATGAAACGATTTTGTAGTGTCTGTAGCCTGTGGATCCTGTGTGGCTTTACGTGCGCGAACACCACGCTGGCATAGGTCATGATAGGCCGTATGCAGGTGGTGTAAAGTCGGACTTTGAGAACACATGACAAAACTGTAAGGTACTTATAGTTTCAAAAGAGTAAACGAAAAGAGAAGTGAGCCGTCACTCAGGACGCCTGGCAGATGTGAAACATCAAATTTGAAGTCGTTACCGCAAAGCGTGGCGTTAACGCCGCTTTTAATGCCACGCGACGATCAAGTTCACCCCGCCTATAGATATTTCACATCAAAAATCCGAACGGAACATTTATGCAGCCTCATCTTCTGAAGATTATCAGCTAACTCAAATTTAATGTTTAATAATACTAACCATACACAATATAATTTTTTCATAGAGAATCATTTTCTTCTTGTACTAGCAATAAATATGTAGTAAAGTGTGGATCAAAATTTAATAACTAATTTCTGTAGTGGGTAGATTTAAATCTCTGACTGGACTTGTTAGACATCCATGGCCATGGGGACTAGGGCAGTACTCGACTACTGCACGGCAGCCACGGAGGCAGCGTGCCTCTTGGCCGGAACTCTCCGGTGGGACCTGCAGGCGGAGGTACTCGCCGAGCTTTACCTGCGAGTATCAGAGACGCGAGCCACATATAGCCTCAATCAAGGTGATTGCCGCCTGGCGGGTCGACGCCCGCCGAGACGCCATTGCTCGTTGGGCAATCGGACTGGAGAAGCCTCAATACGGTATCAGGACCGTCGAGTCCGAGAAGCGTCAATACGGTATCAGGACCGTCGAGTCCTTTCAGCTGGTGCTGATGGGGTGGTTGGGTCGGCAGCACGGGGTACATTCCTTCCGACTGGTGCAGGTATTGATGGGTCACGATAGCCAAGTACCTGCGCAAGCTCGTTAGGAGGGAGAGCACACCATCCTACCACCACTGCTATTGCGACGTGAGCACGGCGCAGCACAGGCTCGAGATGTGTGCCTCGTGGGCAGAGAAGCGCCGTGAACTCGTTGCAATCACCGGTGCCGACCGGACCCTGCCGACCATCACTAGGGAGATGCTCAGCAGCGTCAGGAACTGGAACGCGGTCACCGCCTTCTGTGAGGCTGTCATCTCATGAAAGGAGAAGCCGGCTCGTGTGTGATCAATCTTTGGTCACACGTTCCGCCACCGGCGACTCGGGCGGCGCAGATACGAGTATCCGCGCCTCACGCCGCCCTAGGCGAGTCCGCGGGTGACCGGACCGGGGACTTTAGTGTGTCACCCGCAGAGAGCCTAACCGTGTGACGGCGACCGACGTCCCGGGATAGGGACGTCGATTGGGGTTTTTTTATTTTCTTAAAATTATTACACATTAATGTGATAATTTAAAAAAAATAAGTTGTCGAGTCTCTAACCCGAGACCAGAGTTCCCGCCGGCGAGCACGTTACCACGAGATTACCGCTTGTTGGCGATTCGACTTTGAATTTTTCTAGTACATAAATTACCCATCCAACTTTGACCCTTGAAATCTTTTTAACGAGGGCCCAGTTGACCCTAATATTTGGTAGTTGTGATACCCTCGTGCCCCCTCTACCACCCCACCAAAAATCATTGAAATCCCCGACCCACACGTCTGAGGGTCTCCTTGTAAGTTATACTCTGTGCCTATATTTTACTATTTCCTGTACTTTGCATATTAAAAATACAATTTTAACCGTTTTACTGTTATGAGATTTGGTTTTTAATTAAAAATTTTAAAATTTACATCATGTTGATTTTTGAAAATCTACTTCTCCGAATAATATATTAGAGATTGATTATTATAAGCGCCAAGGCTCAAGACAGGTCATTCTATGAACTCGCGTGTGTGTGTAGTGCATTAGTGTGCGTCGATATCGGACCGTAGCAAAAAACCAAAAATGCGAGAAGTGCCGATTACCGATAACGCTCTTAATGGTATATTTATAAAATCACCCACAAGGACTAGTTAAAGTATAGGATGGACAATTTTATAAAATAAAAAAATTGTATGTTGTTTAGCTACCTGACTTTGTGGTATCTGCCCGCATATAAGTCCAATGGGAGAATATATCGTACGTAGTTATAGTCTCCACGTTGTGACTGAAGAGAATACCTTCTGCCACCACCTCTTAATTTCGCGTGGGAATCATAAAAACCGGTTGAGGGACCAGGAGAATGTAGAGCAACACTCTCCTGGGCAACTTATTATACTATAATGGTATAACTTAGTAAAGCCTATGACTAACATTTGACATTGATGACCTGATTAATGGTTGGATTAATAACTTACCAGAATCCAGGTCGGAGTAGTAAACGCTCTTCTCAGTTCTATCGTGGCTTTTACTTCTGAGCGCAGGTCTGGTGGCCGTCATGCGTCGATCAGCTTCAAGTTTTCGCACGGTGTCCTGCAGGGCGTCACACTTGGACCTCAATTCCGATCGTTCACGTTGTAGCTGATGCAACTCACGCTCCAGTTCGCTATCAGCATTGCTCTCTTTACCGTCCCATGTTGTCATGCGAAGTTGCGATTCCAGACCAGACCTAATAAAATTATTTCGTGTATATTTTAAATCATCCGGGTGGTGACGGAGTAAGAATACAATTCACCCCTCCCTGTCTTGCCCATGGATGGCGTAAAAGACGACTAAGGGATATAATACGGATATAACATCGACGCAAGAGAAGGAAAACTCAACTTAAAACCCTATACCAACCTGTCTGCCCAGCATGGTAAAGTAATGTCAGTTTTCCTCTTATCGTGAAGGAGGCTCGAGCCCAACAGTAGGACGTATACGAGCTGAAATGATGATGATATTTTAAAAGCGAGATTATAGTAAAAAATTTATAACATGTTTTATTTCTTAATTTGTTATTATACATGCATCTGTTAGGTTGTCAACGTACACCATAGATTTCCGCAAGCCATAATGATTACACTTGGCAGGTATGTTAGCGGTCGCTGTCGAAATTATAAGTCGCTCAGTAAAGCGCTGCTGTTCATTCTTCTGATAATTCCTCAGTCAGGAGTTGGCCAACTCCATGTAATTCTAAGTTGCCTTATACGACACCCCCAAGTAATGTACAAGTTGATAGTGTTTGTAGCTGTCACCACACAGCATCAAGTGAATATCATATATATAATTACTATGGCCATGTGGTGATCGTGTAAGAATACAATTCCCCACCTCCTTTCCTCCCCGTGTGTATGTCGTAAAAGATGAGTTAGAGATTATAATACACATACAACATCTATGCAAGAAAAGGAAAACTCGAAACTAAACCCTATAACAACCCGTCTGACCAGTGTGGTAGCCAGACCACCCTTCCTTTGCGGAGGAGGCTCAAGCCCAACAGTTGGACGTATATGAGCTGTGATGAATGAATGAATATATTATTCGCTCTTTTCGACAAAAAAAAAACATGTATTAAAGTGGTTTATTTAGTACCTTTGAACTTCAATATTCGCCAGTTGATTAGTGAGTCTGTGTACTTGATCTTCGAGCGTCGAGTTTATTCTTTTCAGCTCTCCGAGGGCAGACTTGGCGCTGTCTAACTTTTCAGCTAACACTCGTTTTTCGTTTTCACAATTACCTAAAATGTAAATCTTAATCAATTTTTAAAAGCTTTTATTTAACTTGCCCTCTTGGTATGGGACAAATCTTGTGAGTTAAATTTGAACCACTTCCTGTCGTTAGATTAGGTTGAAATTTGGTTTACTTACGTAACTTCGGTGACAATGCAATAATATGGTACCATGAAGCTGGTCTCAAGATGGCGTCGGAAGGTGGCTATAGGAACTCCTAAACGAGATAAAACCGTCGAGTTTGGACTCGTTTGAATAGTCTTGACAAGCACTTTTTCTTCGTTTTAGAGCATTTAAATAAAAGCTGGTTTTAAAAAAAATATATTATTTATAAAATAAAGATTATAATATTTCCGTGTGGCAAGAATACAAATCACCTACCCCTTTCTTGCTTATGCCTTTGCAAGAGAACGAAAACTCGAAATAAAACCCTAAACCAACTCATCTGATCAGCGTGGTATAGTAGGTCAATTTCTCTCTCATTGCGGTGGAGAATCGAGCGCAGGAGTGGGACGTATATGAACTATGATGACGATGGTTATTAAAAATTTTGAAATGTTACTCTCAGAATAGAAACTTAATGTGTTGAGTTCTTAAAAAGTGGTTGCTATCAGAGCTCAAGCATTATTTTCAATCATTTGCAGGCATTTCGTATATCGGTAGTATCGCCCTTAGGGACGTCACGCCCACGCAAGATAGAACATAAAATGAATTAACTAATAATATAATATTTCCGTATGGTGTTTGATTAAGAATACAATTCACCATTCCCTATCTTGCCCGTGGATGTCATAAAAGACTACTAAGGGATATAATACGCATATAACATCTATGCAAGAGAAGAAACACTCGAAACAAAATCCTATACTGACCTGTCTGACCAGCAGGTATAGTAAGGTCAATTTACCTTCTATTGTGGAGGAGGCTCGAGCCCAGCAGTGGAATGTATACGAGCCAAAATGATGATGATGAAAACAAAAACATCCGTTTGGTGACGGAGTAAGAATACAATTCATCACCTGCTCTTTTTCCCGTGAAAGGTGTAAAGACGAGTATAAACCGAATTAAAAAAAGGAGGAGGTTCTCAATTCGACTATATTATTTTTTGTGTTCTGAGGTAAAAACCTCAGAACTCATGACTGAGTGAACCAATTATGATTTTTTTTTATTTGAAAGTTGGTGCTTCTCGTGTGGTTCCATTTCAATTTGACCAGCGTAGTATATAGTAGGTCAATTTGCTTGAGCGCAGCAGTGGGATAGGTACGTCTCACTAAAAAAAAAATAATAAAATGGTAAAGAATAATAGTAAAATGGAGTAAACGTACCAACGCTCTTCTGTAACTGACGTAATTTATCAACGGCATTATGTTCGTTATTTTTAACTTCATTCAATTGTCTTGTGATTTTGCTCAGTTCAACTCTCAGTTCACTCTCAGCTGTGGCGGCCTTCTGTAGTGATGTGGACAGCTGTTCGACTGTTCCTTTTAGTGATGTACATCTATCTTCCAACTGAGCGATAGTACGGGTGTAGCCTTCACAACGATCTTGAAGTTTCTGGAACATGACATCTGTATTAATCTAAGAAAAAAAATAGTACTCCTCGAAAGCGACAACAGCGCCACATGCACAATGAACAATTGAAAATCTAAACCACACTTGAATACAGGTGTATTCTGTATGCTCAGGTAGCATAGAGAAAATAACATCAAAATCGGTCCAGCGGTTTAGGAGTTAAGTCATATCGTACAGAAAAATTATATACAAAATGATGAATAACCTTGAGTGCTTGGTCCCTGTCCCTTGCGGCGACAGCAGCACGTTGAACATCGCCCTCCAATTGCGCGCGTCGCACATCCAAACGAGCGGCACGACCTATTCAAATTTAAAACCATTCACTATCATCTTAGCTCATATAAATCCCATTACCGGGCTCGGGCCTCTTCCATAATAGGCGAGAAATTGACCTACCACGCTGATCCGACACGTTGGTATAGAGTTTTATTTCGAGCTTTCCTTTTGTTGCATTAGGGGTCTTTTACGACACCCACGAGAAAGATAGGGAAGGTGGTAAATTATATTCTTAATTCGTCACCACAAGGAAATCCAATAACGGAGACCCTACCAAATTGAAACCTGACCGTATCCGGCAAGAAACTGAGTGAACTTCCTTTAATATTTCGCACCTTTATTCCAATACCGTCACTATCCTAAATAAGCAAATTATACAGGTGAGCTATTTAAAGATTTATGACAAATATTAACTAACTAGCAACCCGCCCTCGCTTCGCTTCGGTTTCTGTCGCCTTATCTCCGTAGTTCCCGTTCCCGTGGGAATACCGGGATAGAATATCGCCTAGTTTACTCCCTGATATTATAGCTTTCCATTGGTGAAAGAATTTTTTAAATAGGTCCAGGTGTTTTGAAGATTACCCAGAACAAACAGACAGACACAAAAAAATAAAGTGATTTTTAGGCATATGTATAGTGCAAATAACCATGTGAGCATGAAAAAAGCCTATTATTTTGACATTACAAACAGACACTCTAATTTTATTTATTGGTATAGATATAAATAAGAGTATATTAGCGTTTCAGGAATAATTGTCTTTTATTTTTATTTTATTAACAACTATTATTCCTATTAAAACACATTTTTTTTTTCATTTTAATTATTAATTATTGGATATAAATAATTTAAAATATTAGTGACGTACACATTTTCGACAAAATTTAAAAAGTTAAGTGAAATTAAAATGTATAAATTGAAGTAATGTGTAAATTCAATGCTCAGCAAATAGAAAGAAAAAAAGAAAGAAAGAAAACATTTATTTCGGTTTCCAAAAAAAATAAGGTAATCAAAATTCTTACAAATTCATACACAAGCTACCGAAAAAGGTCCCACCTCAGCATAAGCTGCACCACAAACGTGTTACAGCGCTGATTTTCAGGTAAAACCTTTAGAATGAGTACGGTTCATTACAACGTATAGCATAGAATACAATATTGCATGCAGACTGTACTACAATATGTATTGTGTATGTATAGTCTACATACAATATGTCTCCAGACTTAAACATACTAAGTACAATTTTTATTTTATTTACTTATTATTTCTAATTATTAATAGATGCCATTAAAAACAGTTTTTCGAAAATTTTCGTTTAGTGACGGTATTAGATTAAAAGTGCGATTTGTTAAAAGAATATATGTTAGAAGACCTGACAAGAAATTCTGTGCTAAAAATTTATCAACTTTAATATATCAACTTCAGTGTGATGGCCCTCGAATCCTCGGAATAGTCTACAGATTAACACCCTTCTTTAAACTACATATTTCCCTATTGAGTCAGAGCCTCCTCCAAACTGGGAGAGACAATCCAATCCAAATCAAGAGCCTATCAAGGTAGACTATTAGAAACTAGTCTCGCCAATGACCAATAGGACAAACGGTTTACACGCGTGCAGTACAGATCGAATGGAAACAGAGGTCATGCGAACAAGATTCTTTTTAAAAAAAACTAGATTTTACCCACGGTTTCATTGGCGTATACAATAATTTTCTACTCCTAGTAAACAATACTTCTGAATAGTCATCCTCCATTTTTTTTATGGGTGGGCTATGGTAAGCGCGCACGCGGTCCATTCCGTCCGGTGCGACGGAAGGACGGCGCGCAGGCCCATAACCCACCCATACCTACGTCGCCTTCGTCGTGGGGCCGACCACCGGCGCAGGGTGACTTGTCGTCAGTGGTCGGACCGACGGAATACCTTTTCGTGTACCCTCACCTCTCGACGTCCCTGTCCCAGGACGTCGGTCGTCGTCGCGCGGTCAGCCTCTCTGCGGGTGACGGACTAAATTCCCCGGTCCAGTCACCCGCGGCCTCGACTAAAGTCATCCTCCCTATGAGGTATTCTGTAATCTTAGCAAATTATCCGTATTATAGTTATCCGTCTAGTATCGGAGTAAGAATATAATTCACCACCTCTCATGTCTGTAAAAGACCCTATACCAACACGTCTGACCAGCATGATATAGTAGGTCAATTTCCCTCTCATTTTGGAGGAGGCCCGAGCCCAACAGTGAAACTTATATGGGCTGAGATGATGATGATAATAAATCAAATGTATAATTTCAGAATTGCTACTATTAATTCAGTAATAAAATTAATATAATCAGTAATAAACACTATGTACTAAGGAACAAATAATTGTGTTGTGATGTCTTTGTAAATTTAACAGATTGAAAATTAAGAATTGCGCAAAGAGTAATTATTTGCATAGCACAAATAGTTTTCCTGTGTGAGAGTCCCACTAAAGAATCAATCATTAATAACCTAAGTGAACGGAAGGTGGGCAATAGACCAATACAAGATACAAGAAAAACAAAATTATATCACAAAAAACCTTCAGCTGCTGCTAGCGCTTCGCGTAGCTGTCCAACTTCTTGAACTCTTTCAGCTAATTGCACCCGAAGATTATCAGCCTTGTTCTGAAAATTATATAACAATAATCATTATCTCGGCTGATATACGCTACACTGCTGGGTTTGCCTGATATAATATGCATATAACGTCTATGCAAGTGAAGGAAAACTGAAAATAAAACCCTATACCAACCCGTCTGACCAGCGTGGAATAGTAGAACAATATCCCTCCTATTACGGAGGAGCTTCGCTTCGGGTTTTATTCGTCTTATCCGAATAGCTCTCGTGGGAATGCCGCGACCAAATATCGCCTAAGTAACTTCTTATATAGATGGTAGTAAAATATTATCAAAATCGGTGCAGCCGTTTAGAACATTACCCAAAACAAACAGACAGACAGACAAACAAATAAAATTAAACTGGTTTTTAGGCATAGAGGTATCTTGCAAATAACCATATCAGCATCAAAAAAGCCAAGTATTTTGACATTACAAAAAGACACTTCAAATTTTAATTAATTGTATAGATGTATAGATGATATTAATATACAGAACACAATGTTGTGTAGTGCTCGTAGGTGTCGTATAAGACGAAGTCGACCTGGACCAACTACATCTGATGCCTTCTGATCAATAACTTCATTTACAAGTAACGTTAACCCCAGGCAGGTGGCCGGTCATAGAACTATTGCCAAAGTTGTTACCAAAAAAAAAAATCAAAGAGAGGGGAGACTGTACAGCAGCATTTTCCTGAGCAACTTATAACAGCAACTGTGATCAACTCGCCTACCAAGCGTGGCGATAATTGTCCCTTTGGGGAGGTCTATGCCTGAAATTAGACGTAGATAAGCAGATGGATGGATGAATGGATAGTAAAACATAAATTTCACTACTTTATTGATCTATTGATAGATCCTATCAGCAGCAGCAATGTGATTATTTCACACAAAAATTAATATTCAAACAATATAAAATTCCGTGTGACAGAGTAAGAATACTATTCACCACCCCCTATCTTGACCCTAGGTGTCGTAAAAGACAAGTAAGAGATATAACACGCATATAACATCTATGCAAGAGAAGTAAATCTTGGAATAAAACCTTATACAAACCCGTCTGATCAGCGTCGTATTCATTTCATTATCTTAATTCATATACGTCCCACTGTTGGCCTTAGGCTTTTTCTATTTTGAGAGAGAATTTCACCTACTGTACTACAGAACGTGGTATATACGTGGTCTATTTCACTCCGAACAAGATGGAGGCTCGAGGCAAGCATGGGACTTTATGAACTAAAATTAATATAACATCAGAATCCATGTCCATAGACGCCGTTAATATACCTACTTTATTTTGAGAGAAATACAAGAAATTATTGTCAAAGATATAAAAACGTACCTCATTTTGCCCTTTCTCCTCCGTGATGGAGGTCAACATTGCCTCTAGGCTGGTGATCTTGTCTCTTAAGTTGCTTATTTCAACGGTCTTCGTTTGTACTGACTCGTTCTGAAAATAGAATCGTGTATTTTACTTAAATTGAATACGGTAACTATAGCCGTACGATCTGTTATGTCTACCCCATGTCAGTACAAGGGATGATAAATATATACTACCCATTCATCCATCCCATTTCCGTATGGTGACGGAGTAAGAATAGAATGTGTCGTAAGAGACGACTACTTATAATATGCATACAACATCTATGCAAGAAAAGAAAAACTCGAAATAAAACTCCTATGCCAACACGTCTGACAAGCGTGGTATAGTAGGTCGATTTACCTCCCATAGTAAAGGAGGCCCGAACCCAACAGCGGGAAATATATGGGCTGAGATGACAATCCCAGAATGGCCAGTCAGCGATCGCGTACATCCCTGTCATTTGCTATAAGAGACAAATGACTTTATCACGGACGCTAAACAATGGGCATACACCGCTCGCGAGGCCATAACACATAAATATCCGCATTACCACCCTTGTCATCGGGGACGGCACGCGTGGACCCCAAATAATTATAATAAGAACTAGCTGCCCCCCCTAGCTTCGCTTCGGTTTCAGTGGTTTTACCCGCGTAGTTCCCGTTCCCGTGGGAATACTAGGCTAAAATATAGCCTATGTTACTCCCTGATATTATAACTTTTCATTCGTGAAAGACTTTTTAAAATCGGTTTGGTGGTCTAAGCGTGAAAACGTAACAAACTTACTTTCGCATTTATGATATTAGACGATACTGATGACCAAGAATAATCCTGTGTGGGAATCTAACCTATGACACACGGTCCACTTAGATCATTCCAGACATTGTGCAGTCAAAGAAAAAGCTGGTTATTGATTTACTCTTAGTCTAAATGGCACCTTACCAAAGCGTTAAGCTGCGCTTCCTTCTGCGAGCAAGTGGCCTGAAGGCGCGCCTTCTCCTCTTGTACTGTGCGAAGGTTGCTTGTGACTGATTGTAGCTTATTATCGCCCTTGCCTTGTTGCTCGTTCGCTTCCTTCAATTGCTTCTTCATTATATTCACTTGGGATTTGTAGTCGTCCTATACAATACAAATTCAAATCATTTCATCATCATCATCGCAGCCTACATACGTCCCACTGTTGGACTCGGGCCTCCTCCAAAATGGGAAGAAAATTAACCTGCTATACCATGCTGGTCAGACGTGTTAGCATAGTGTTTCATTTCCAGTTTTCCTTCTCTTAATACAGATGTTATGTGTATATTATATCCCTTAGTCGTCTTTAACGACACCCAGGGGCAAGAAAAGGGGGGGGGTGTACTGTATTCTTACTCCTTCACCACATGGAGTTCATTCATTTAGTATTAAGAGACCCCGCGGGGGAGGCAAATGTCATTTGTTACATTTTACCTTAATTACCATATCGGAACACGACTATACTGAGAAAATCTGGCTAGAAATTTAGCGGGTTTGTATATTTTTGTTTATTTACTAATTTCTTTAAAGTAATATTACTTAAAACGTGCTTATTAATAGCTCCAGTGGGATGCTTCATTCAAACCATGATATAATACAATTCTCAAGTAATGATGCAAAACATTATGGCTGGACCATATTTAATCTTTCAACTAAATATGCCCATTTAATTGTGGAGAAGACCATTGCTCAATACTAGGAATTTACACAACGCTATGAGGTCTTTCCTTTCGACACCACTGGCAGTTTAGGCGGAGTGTGACCGGACAAAATCAATATTTTGGCTATAAAAATACTAATATGTGGCTGTAAAAAGCCAATATCTTGGCTGTAAAAGAATATTATCTTGGCTGTTAAAAACTAGTATTATGGCTGTAAAAAAAGAACTAATATCTCGGCTGTAAAAACATCTTGATTGCAAAATATTAATATTACCTTTTCACGTTCAATCTGACAGACTTCATGCATCAAATTACGCACACCCTTCTTAATGAGCTCCGGATCAACGTCTATTATTTCATTGCGATCTTCGGAGTGGTCTCGACCTGAAAATAATAAGCATTACGATATAAGAGCCAGAACACCTTCGGTTGAACTAATGATCCTGATATTTAAGCAAGTACACATGTGAAATAAAATTTTAAGAATTTTTATTTGATTTTTACGACATTTCAAACATATCCTTTATGGTGAACGCTTATTCGTAAGAATAGTTTTATTTCAAACGTATGTTGAACTTGACACGTATACACATTGATATAGAATGCTTGTTATTGATTTCCTGTATTTTAATTTAAGCTTAATATATTTAATTCTATTTCGCCTTTCTGTTATAATTCTTCTTATCGTGTGGTGAAGGAGTAAGAATACCATTCACGACCCCTTCTCTTGCTCGTGGGCATCGTAAAAGACGACTAAGGAATTAAATATGCATGTAACATTAATACAAGAAAAGAAAACTTGAAATTATACCCTATAGCAACACGTCTGTTGGTATAGGGTTCATGTCACCATGGTGAATTGTATTCTTATTCCGTTACCACACGGAAAATTCAATTACAGTGGATTTCTATTATAACGACGGCGGAGGGACCACTTTAATGTCGGCGCTATATCCGGAAGTCTCTATATCCGAAACAATTATATTAACATTTTTCTTTAACAGTAAATGTACGTCTAGGAACCATGTTCATAAGTTTAAGAAACACTGTTTACTCGCTGGAAATTGGCTACGTAACTTACTCATAATTTTAACTTTGTGCACATGCTAAGTAACCCTACACACAAACAAAGCATTTGACATCTGCGAATGTGAATAAAGGATAAGAAAGCTTAATAGTTAAAGCTTATGAATGAGTCTTTGTGCCTTTGCCGACACAGTCGCAACAACCGCAATCAATTTCTAGGAATCTGTCCCAAATAGTTCATAAAAACAAGTCGGTATACCCGAATTCGGCGTTTTTTTTTTTATTGCTAACGGTGGCAAACGAGCAAACAGTACACCTGATGGTAAGTGTTGCTGCCGCTCATGGACCTTTACAAGGCCGTTGCCTACCGCGAAGAAAGCGAAGGGAGTGTGAATGCGTGCATTGATGCTCGGTGATACCAAGGGCACCACCAAAACCCTCCACACGCAATCACCCTCAGAAAGTTGGGCTTCCGGCTCTCTCGCTCACCGAACGAAGCGCAGTAACAAATTGCTACTACTCAGACGTCGATTTTCTGCGAGATCATGGTACTGCCCCGGACGGACCGGCCCGCGGCTGTAGACAGATAACTGTTGAGTGTGGTCCTACCACTCCTAAATTATATATATATATATATATTATATCCGGAGTCGCTATTGCCGAATGTATTTCCTACAAAAGGATGCTTTAAATTCTAGGGACGTAAGTTCGGCGTCGCTATAACCGAAAAGTCGTTACAATCGAGGTCGTTATAAATTAAATCCAATGTATACGGTAACGAAATTAGGATTATTCTTCTTTGTGCAGTTTTAAGCGTAACAGTGTACCTTGATTAGCCAGTTAAAGTATAGTACATACGTATAGTAGTTTTTCGTGTGGTGACGAAGTAAGAATACAATTCAACACCCCCTTTCTTGCCCGTGGTGTCTAAAAAGACGACTATGGGGTTATAACACGCAAATAACATATACGTAAGAGAAGGCAATTTCGAAATATAACCCTATACCAACTCCTGACCAGCGTGGTTACCATGGACCAGTAGGTTAATTTCCTTGCTATTGTGGAGCAGGCTCAGGACCAGCAGTACAACATATGAGCTGTGATGATGACTTGAAAATATTCGTTATACAATAATGCATACCTCTATGTGGGCTGTATCTCCTGACTGGACTTGCAAGCCGACGGCGCGCAGCTGCATGCACGGATCCATCTGGTTGTACTCCGCATATGCGTCTTAACGCATGAGCGGTTGATGATAGTTTCGCCTCCGCTTCACGCTTGCCAGCCTCACACTGCGACAACGATGCTTCCAAAGCTCTGCACCGGCCCTCGCTACCACCCAGCCGGGCCTATAACACATTCCACGTTCGTGTTTCTGGTTCTTGACTGCACAGACGTCATAATACTTATAATACCGACCTAATCTGCCAGTGTCGTGGGTGCGATTCCCAAGCAGGATTCATTCGATCCACAAATTGGTGGTCAGAGTCTGGTTGCATTTTGTGTCCAGTAACTATGTTCGTAAAGTCCTCACCAATGCAGGAATTGTTTCCTTGGTGCAGGGCAGGCAGTATGCAACAACAAAAAAGACAGACCTCCCCATAGATAATGCGCTAATCACCACGACAAGCGGTTTGACGATCGAAAATTGATGTTGTAATATGTCCCAAAGAGCTGCTGTCATGCAGACCCCTACAGGTTTTTTATGAAATTATAACTTCTAAACTATATTTGCGGAACATATGTTGCATTTAGATGAATTATTGTGATTTTCTAAACTCAAAAAAAATGTATGACTATAAATGGACCAACTGTATAAACAAACCATTAATGTATTGTAATGTACTAACTGACCCAACAGACTTTGTTCTGTTCAAATAAAATTAAAGGAAATTTCCTTGAAATCAACAGCAGAACAGCGCAACGTTTTCTTGACTGCCGGTGGTCCGCTCGGCAGATTAGTATTAACCCTTTTTTTGAGTTGTGTCCAACAGAGATGGCTGATGGCAACAGTGATGACGTCGACAGGCTGATTGATGTATGGATATTTATAGTACAAACCTTAAGCTCTTGTATTTGCTGCGTAGCATCAGCAAGACATACTTCCAAATTGTGTTTCAATTCTTCCAAGCGACGTTCCTTTGAACGACAGTCTTCCAAACGAAGTACGAGTTCCTGAATAAGAAATATAATTAATTATGGCAAGAAAATCATTATAAGAGAACTGAGGCTTATCTTGATGATGGATTCAATAAAATTGCCGAAACGACCATGAATCTTGTAAAAATGGTGAAAAAAATTTGATCACTTCAACACTTCAGCTCATATGCGTTCCACTGTTGGGCTCTACGTCGTTGTTCCATAATACCACGCTGGTCATGCGAGATAGTATAAGGTTTTATTTCGAGTTTTCCATAGTTGGTATTGTTTTAGATAGTTTTGTACAGTTGTTACATGCACAAGATATCCCTTAGTCGCCTTTTACCATACCCACAGGCAAGAGAGTGGGTGGTGAATTGTATTCTTACTCTGTCACCACACGGACAGAAAAAATACCAAATAGTAATTTTTTACATGGTAATATTTACATATTTTTCCATTGGCCTTTCGCAAGTGTACTAAATATAAATAGATTTAAGATCTTCCCTGACAGCACTCAGAGATGTTGTTGACCAAAGTGTGGTCAGATTGAAGTAAAGAAAATATGTCACCTGGTCTCTTGCACGACAAGCGTCTTCTAGTTCTGCGGCGCGTTGCCTCGTGGCTGCAAGTTCAGCTCGCGCCTGTCCCAACAGAGCATCCAGTTCAGCACCATGCCGCCGCGCTGAAGCTGCTTCGCCTGCAGTACGTTCACGCTCTTCACCTTCGTTCTGTAACCTAATCAACACAATTGTTTTATGTATATTATTTTGAAATGCAGTATTTCCATGTGGTAACGAAGTAAAAATATAATTCACCATTCCCTTTCCTGCCCAAGGGTGTCATAAAAGATGATACGCATATACCATCTGTGCAATGGATGGAAAACTCGAAATAAAACCTTATAACAACCTGTCTGACCAGCGTAGTATAGTAGGTCAATTTTACTCCTATTTATTGTAGAAGATGTTTGAACTCAGCAGTGGAACGTATGCGAGCTATAATATTAATAAAAATATTATTTTTTAACATAGAAACTGTATAAGAATACAATTCACCTCTCCTTATCTTGCCCGTGGATGTCGTAAATGGCGACTAAGGGATATAATTTGCATATAACATCTGTGCAAGAAAAAGTCGAAATAAAACAGGCTCAAGCCCTGCAGTGGGATGAACATATATGAGCCGAGATGATGATGATAGAAAATTGTTACTTTTTTCCTTATCGATTAGCGATCTGTGGCTAAGTCATGTCAGTTTTCAATAGACAATAGACATAAGATATAAACTCATTAGCAAAAAAAACGGGCACCTAAGCAATGAACCATTTCAAATGTTAATATTTCTTTGTTTGATAATTATAGGTAGTTTTATCCACACAATTTGCTAAATTAATAAGAAAATAATCGTTTTCATCAGTATTTCATAAAATTTAGATACAATTTATGGGAAATAATGTTAAACCTCGCTAGTAGTGTATATTCGCTAGTAGTGCATATGCTCATGAAGTAAAAATAAAAAAGTTTTTTTTTTTGTTTTTCTTTAATAAAGTAAAAGCAGATAAATGTTTAGTATCGAGTGTGACCCCCACTAGCTAAAATCACAGCTTGAATTCGTCTGGGCATGCTAGCGAGTATATCCCGGATACTTGCTTGCGAAATACGTTCCCACTCCGCAGTAATCACATTCTTCAGCTCTCTGATGGTCTGCGGAGCCGGGTGTACTGATCTCACACGCCGTTTCAGAACGTCCCAGACATGCTCTATGGGATTGAGGTCGGGACTTCGAGCTGGCCAATCCAAACGACGAATGCCGACCTCTTGCACATACGCATTAACATCGCGGGATCGGTGGGCGCGAGCATTGTCGTCCATAAAAATCGAGTCTTCACCTAGAGCGGCCAATGCGGGTTGTGCATGAGAAATTAGAACTTCCGTTATGTATCGATGCCCAGTCAGTGAGCCGTTTTCAATGAAGACTAACTCTGTACGATCCATTGAATTTATTCCTGCCCAAAACATAACAGAGCCCCCACCATAAGGTGTGATTTCTTCGAAACATGCCTCTGCAAAGCGTTCTCCTTGTCTTCTTAGCACTCGCCGACGTCGATCTTCACCGAACAGAGATATCCTGGCTTCATCAGAGAACAAAACCCTATTCCAATCGTCTTGAGTCCATGATTCACAATTTCTAGCGAACCTAAGCCTGTGAACTCTGTGCTCACGGAGTAATTTGGGGCCGCGGGCCGGGCGGTGACTGCGTATATTGGCAGCGAGAAGCCTCCTCCTGACCGTCCATAGACTAATATGCACATTTCTTACTTCTTGGAGGTTGTTCTTAAGATCCACATACGAAGATTTGCGATTTCTCAATGCGCGACTCACAAGAAAACGATCATCCCGTGGTTGGGTACATGGTTTTCTTCCAGAACCAGGCCTTCTCTCGACGGAACCAGTCTCCTGATATCGCTGCCAGGTCCTTTGGACTGTCGAGCGACTAACATTTAGCCTCCTAGCCACGAAACATTGGCTGCAACCCTCTTCAAGCAGCGCGATAATTTTGGTAGCTTTTACCACTTTATCTACCATTTTTGATACAGCCAAACAGCATTAAATAAAGCTTTGACAGTCAAGGATATGAAATTAATCGATAAAAATTGAATAAAAGTTATGAAAGTCGATGTTAACTTCTGGAACTTCGCGCCAAAAATGTAGGATAAAAAGGGGTTTTCTGTAAAAATGAACATCAAATGAAAAATTGAATTTAGAACGTACTTTTTTAAATACCACAGCATTTTTAAAACCGGCCAGTAACGTGTACAAACGATTGAAACCTTTTTGGTATTGTATCTTTTTAAATATGAATGAAAATCAAAACCGCCCGTTTTTTTTGCAAATGAGTTTATTACGAAAAATGCAATTTAGCAACAAGTCTTATTTCCCAAGGAGTTTATAAACGGTTAAGAGATCAAGAGAACACTGACCAACACGCCCCTAACAACATTTGCGATCGCTTCACTTGGCATTCACATTAGCGATTATGAAATTATTTATTTTCTATAGACACTAGGTTATTTAGACCAGTGGACATTGATGGGCTGAAGGATAGATAAAAAAAACGGAGCCCTTGCTCAGGACCCCTAGCAAATATAAAACATCTAAATTATTTTGTACAAGTATATTTGCATAAAAGAACAGATTACGACAGGAACTGATATGGCATAAAGTATTAATAAAATCATACGTTTTTTTATCCAGAATCAAATCAAATCATTTATTCTGCATAGGCCCCTTGAGGGCACTTACATATTGTCAAATTTATTATACATCGTTTGAATATAATAAAATATCTAGCACCCGATCGGAAAAATTATTTTTATTCAATAAACATTTATTTTCATTAGTATATACTCTAGGTATGTGTTTAAGTTAATAATATATTTTGAGCTCACTAGATGGCGTTGTACAAAATTCTAAAACACTGTTTCGTTACACAAATGTAAATATCTCATCGTGGCGTTAATACCACGCCAACGATCAGGTTCACCCTCGCCTATAGATGTGTCATATGAAAAGGAAGCAGAATGTTATTGAGCAATAGCTTTTTAACATAGAACTAACCTCGATTGTAATTCTTTGATGTCATGATGCGCCTGTTCCAATGCGGCTCGTTCCCTCTTCAGCTGACTCTCGGCGGCCTTTAGTTCCCTCGTTGTATGCTCACCGCCTGTCTCACTCTCCTTTAACATAGTCTGCACACGAGATAACTCCAATTCTAATGATGTCCGATTTTCTTCTAGACCTAAAGCCGAATGAATTTTTAAAAGATTAATTTGTAGTACAGGAAACTGTCTATAATATATGTATAGTGGAAATGGTCACAGACGTACACAAGCGGCGTAGTAGTTTAAGTAGCGACCTACAATGACGCATGCTGTTAATTTGATTCCGTGCAATACATTTTTTATCATTCATTATCATCATCATTTCGGCCCATCGCCGTCCACTGCATTTTTTTATGGGTGGTCTATGGTAAACGCACACGCGGTCCATTCCGTCCGGGGCGACGAAAAGACGGCGCGCGGGCCCATAACCCACCCGTACCCACGTCACCTTCGTCGTTGAGCCGACATCGCCGTCCATTCTTCCATGTTACGCTACAGAGTGCCGTCCTGTGACGCCTGCATCCAACGACACCCAGCAACCTTCATCAGGTTGTCGGTCCACCTGTTTGGGACATCCTACACTGCGTCGTCCGATACGTGGTCGCCTCTCGAGAACCTTTCTTTCCCAGCGGTTGTCGGTTTGTCGAGCGATGTGGTCTGCCTATTTTTTTTAAGCAATCTACAAATTATTGTTCTGCATATACAATTTGAGTCCGTTAATTGTACAAAAGTCCTCTACAATACAAGGATTATTTCCTTAGTGCAAGTGCTGTCTCGTTAAAAAATACCTTCTTCAAATCTTTATTTAAACCACTAAGCCAACTGTGTAATCACGGTCTTTTCTTGCAGTGTTGTTATTCGCTTATAATCTTTAGTATTGAACCGATATCGGACATTCAACAGGGACAGACTAGATGGAAGCACACATCAGCACAGGCTCTTAACACTACCTCAACTCGCAAGGTTTTGGTTGATTTGGTGAGCTACGTGGTTAGCGTGATATATTATGGTGGCGACATGCAGACACCGTAGTAATATAGGATCGTTTAGCCCCGAATGCGATGGAGCCTTGTTGGACGATTCTGCTTGACACTCTCAAGAAGCAATCACCGTCATCTTCACCGTCCGTAGCTGCGTCACTACACGTTGCGTTACGTGGGCCGCACTGCACGCTGAGGTCTCGCAGATGTCGCTGCACGATGGGTGTCGTAAAAGACGACTAAGGGGTATAATACGCATATAACATCTATGCAAGAAAAGGAAAACTCGAATTAAAACCCTATACCAACCTGTCTGATCAGCATGGTATGGTAAGATCAATTTCCCTCCTATTGAGGAAAAGGCTCGAGCCCAGCAGGAGGACATATATGAGCTGTGATGATGATGATGATAATCTTTAGTCATTATTTACGACGCCCAAAGAAAAGTTAGTCAGTTACATCCTATCCTTTTTACTACCCAAATAATATCACTTACCAGCAATCTTATGGTAAGCCTCGTCCCTCGCCCGTGCAGCTTCTCTTCTCTCTTGCTCGACACGTTTGACATGATCGCGAAGTTCACGACAGCTACTATTGTACTTGTCACGCTCTGCTGTACAGTTGGTCAGTTGACGTCGGACATCTGTCAACTCCTTGCGAAGACTATCCGATTCGTTCTCCACTAATAACAAGACAAAAGAATAATAAAAACTTATTGTTATGAGCTTGAATTATTTAAATTACTGATTACTTTTTGCTGATTTGGTAAAAGACATGGTCATGTGTCCAGTTACAAAAAAAAAACAAAATAGACCATTGAGGTCCATCTAAAATGTGTAAACCCCGCCCCTCAGAGGCTTCAAAATCATTTCTGTCCTTGGACCTCGTAAAAGACGACCAAGACCTACAATATGCATCTAACACCAACAAGTGAAGGAAAATGTGACTTAAAGTCTCTAGGACTTTGGTGTGTGGGACACCCTGTCCCACCAGTATTTGATTTCACTGACGGCCTAGTGGTTGATGTCTGATCCTGCACTGGACAATACTTTGTACAATCCACTATTGTTGTTCTCAATCTGGATGTAATTTGTGTCCATTAAATTATATGTTTATAAAGTTCCCTGCAATACAAGGATTATTTCCTTAACGCAGTGTTGTTTAAAAAAAAAGGATAACAGGTCAAGTTCCCTTCCATTGAACCTACTCCAAGTTCAAGCGGAACGATAGAACGTATAGGAACCGATATGATAATTCAAAAAAATTCAACTGTATCGATATGCGATGGTCGTTGAAGTACTTTTTCATAAGCGTCCTAGCTCACACACGTCCTGCCGTCCAATTTTTCTTCTTATGCATAGATGTTATATGTATATTAGGGTGCTTCATTTCTGGGCAACATTTTTTTTCTTCAAGTCCCGGCTGAAAATCTTGTAATGTATAGAAAACAAAATTTTTGAGCATATTGCGAGCCCTGAATTCGAATTTTAACCCATTGCTAGAGAATTTTGAATTTTATCCATTAGAATAACATAAAAAATGATTTTTTGTTTTTCCTTCCGCTCACCCAGAAAAAATTTTCTTGGGATTTTTGACTCATGGATTCTTGTTATAGGAAAAACTTCACAAAAAATTTCACAGCAATTACTGATTTGAAAAATTTTGCTGCCAGAAAATTTCAAAAAATACAATAACAAACAAATTTTTCATCCAATTTTTTAACTTTGATTTCATAAATTAGTTATTATTGAAAAAAATAGGTTTTTTTCGTTAATTTTAAGGTTTAAGTTTCTTTAACAGCTAAGCTATGAGAGCTACGAAAAAATATTTTAATACAAAATTGTCGCGCATAAACCCCTCTACAAATTTGTCATTTACTTTTTCTTTCTATCTTCACTAGTTTAGCATATAAACGCGATTTACTACTATTTTTATAAAAATTCAGTTTAAATTATATTTTTCGTCGAACTCGTTAGAGTTACAAACTCGACGCAATGGGCTTTTTTATAGGATATTATACCTATAACAAGAATCCATGAGTCAAAAATCCCAAGAAAAATTTTTTCTGGGTGAGCGGAAGGAAAAACATATAAAAAATCATTTTTTAATGTTATTCTAATGGATAAAATTCAAAATTCTCTAGCAATGGGTTAAAATTCGAATTCAGGGCTCGCAATATGCTCAAAAATTTTGGTTTTCTATACATTATAAGATTTTCAGCGGGGACTTGAAGAAAAAAAATGTTGCCCAAAAATTAAGCACCCTAATGTATATTCTACGAGGGGTGATCCAAAAGTAATGATAATCAATAATAAACACAATGAATAAAATAAAAAAATATATTTATTTCTCAACATAGTCTCCTAGCAAGTCTATACATTTAGTCCATCTCTTTTCTAAACCTAAAATTCCCTTACAAAAAAAATCTTTATCTTGACTCTCAAAAAAGTCCTCAACCGCGGCCATCACGTCGCTATCATCATCAAATTTCTTGCCTCGGAGGTGTTCCTTGAGTCGTGGAAAGAGATAGAAGTCACTGGAGGCTAGATCTGGTGAATAGGGGGGGTGTTCCACCAACTCAAAGCCCGCTTCCTGAATGCCAGCCATGGCAATTGCAGCTTTGTGAACAGGTGCGTTGTCTTGATGGAACAACACTCCAGCCCGCAGTTTGCCTCGCCTTTTCTCCTTAATAGCCTCCCGCAATCTTCTTATTTGTTCTGCATAGTAGGAGCCTGTAATAGTGGCCCCCTTTTCCAAGTAGTCCACCATGATTATTCCTTCAGCGTCCCAAAAAACAGACGCCATAACCTTCCCTGCTGAGCTTGACACTTTGAATTTCTTCGGCGTCGGTTCATCGGATCGTTTCCATGTCATCGATTGTTGTTTTGTTTCAGGATCAAAATGGTGGATCCAGGTCTCGTCCATGGTCACAAAACGTGACAAAAAATTGTCCTTGTCTGCCTGGAACTTTTCGAGATTTGCTCTTGACATGTCGACTCGTTTCTTCTTTTGCTCGTCGTTTAACATTTTCGGTACCCAACGCGCGGAGACCTTTCTCATATGCAATTCGTTCGCAAGGATTCTTTGAATGCTGCCATATGAGATCCCTGTGACCTCAGCTACATGCCTGATAGTCACTCTTCGATCTTCCAATACAACTTCTTCAACTTTTTTCACATTTTCTTCAGTGAGGGACGTCGATGGGCGTCCTTCGCGGTGTTCGTCTTCCGTCGATGTTCTTCCCAGCTTAAACTCCTTAGCCCAGCGTGCAACTGTGGAATATGGAGGAGAAGAGTCCCCTAATGTTTCCACCAAGTCGCTGTGTATGTCTTTGGTAGACATTTTTTTCAAGCAGAGGTATTTAATGACAGCTCTGATTTCGTGTTTTTCCATTTTGATGTTCACTCCTTGACAGTCCGTATTCAAATGAATGTAGCTCCCGGGAATTGTGGCCTATTTATATGATTTTTTTTTCCTGAACTAGTGGGTAACTGAGCAAGTGACTGAAATTTTTTTGTATTTTTGTGTGCACTAGAAATAACTGATTATCATTACTTTTGGATCACCCCTCGTATCTCTTAGTCGTCTTTTATGACACTCACGACCAAGATAAGAGAGTAGTCAATTGTACTCTTATTCCATCACCGCACTTTATCGATTATTGCTTTAATAAATTCTATTTATATATTTTTTTTCTAAGAATTTCCCCCACTGTAATATACCAATATCCTTACTAATATTATAAATGCGAATGTTTCTTCGTTTGTTACGCTTTCACGCTTAAACCACCGAACCGATTTCAATAATTCTTTCACCAATGGAAAACTATAATATCAGGGAGTAACATAGGCTATATATGCCAGTTCGAGAAGGGGAACTACTCTGTATCTCACGGGACTGGAAACGAAGAGAGGCGGGAGCGGGTTTGCTAGTATGTATAATATAGTTCCAAAATAATATAGTGTACTCACATTCCTTAAGTTTCCTAATAGTTTCTTGAAGTAGTGCATAAGTATTATCATACTTGTCTTCTGTGAGTGATAAATGTGCGCGAATCTCTGTACATTCACGAATAACAGATTCCTTCTCCAAATGCAGCTCTTTGATTCTATTTTCGAAGCGAGCGCATTCATCTTCCGCTGATGCTCTGAAATGAATATTTACCGTAAAATATTATTCTCAGTACTTTCACATTCTAATATTTCAGCAGCCCTTTTTGCAATAGAATCTCCTCAGAGTAGTCTATCACTGCTTCGCCGAGTACCTACACATGGTCTTGAGGAGGGACAGCACAGCGTCCTGCCACCACTGCGATTGCCACGAGGACACGGCGCAGTAAACACTCGAGGTGTGTGCCGCGTGGGCTGAGCAGCGCCGTGAACTCATCGCAATCATCGGTGCCGACTTGACGCTGCCAACCATCGCTAGGGAGATGCTCGACAGCGTCAGGAACTGGGACGCAGTCGCCATCTTCTATCAGGCCGCCATCTCACGGAAGGAAGCGGCGGAGCGTGCGCGCGGAAGTCGTCTACGGCGACACGATCCGCCGCCGGCGACTCGGGCGGCGCAGGCGCGGGTATTGGCGCCTGATGCCGCCCTAGCCGAGGCCGCAGGCCGGGGATTAGTCTGTCACTCGCAGAAAGGCTGATCGCGCGACGCCGGGCGACATGCTGGACGTCGAGAGGAAAGAGTACCTAACAAGGTATTCCGTCAGGCCGACGACTGAGAACAAGGAACACGGCACCGATGGTCTGACTCAACATTCCTGTATTACTCACATATATCCTCAATTTATTCTCATACATTGTCATTAAAAAAAATACATACTTTGCTTCCTCTAATCTAGTCTTCAGCGCAGCAATTTCATCTTTAAGCTGATTCACAAAGGTCCTGTCCTGTTCAGCACGCGCGTGTCCATCGCGTCTACACCGCTCCAGTTTATTCTGTTCACAATCCAATGCGCGCTTTAGTTCTTCCAGACGTTCAAGCAGCGCTTGATGTTCTTGATGAGCTGATAAAAGAATGATACCATTAACTCCTGTGGGTTAAAACACAATTTGCATCCATCCCTTACTTCAAATTATTGAGATTTAGGACTTGACATGAGAGCCTTTCAATGAAACAATCATTGATACGGATCGCCAATTGATAATCATTTTTCAGTCACAAATAAGTTTTTATAAACATCACTTACTTTCCCATGGGAGCCTAAAAAATCTGATGAAAGATCACCAGGATGAGCAGCTGCATTATCCTGACCCTATAACACCAACCACAGTCACCAAATCGCTACTCGAACGTAGCAATTATAGCATTATTTCCCCCTTGAAGCGGCCTATGTCCGGTAGCGGTCTGATATAGGTATGCATCTACCATTAAAGCTCTTAAATGAACTACCTTCTGCTGTGTTGCCCGAGCGCTATGACATGTCATTCTTTAAACGAGGTTTAAAAAGAGTATAATCTGCACAGTAGGCAATGGCCTGGCTGTGTCCCTGTGTATTACAAAAGTCCATGTGCGGTAGTATTACTTACCAGATGTGCTGCTTAATCGTTTGCCACCATTGGCAACAAAAAAAAATATAATGAAGAAATCAAACGGTTCCAGAAAATAGTTTTTGTTTTATTACGCTTACAAAAAGGAATATTAGCACGCTAAAGTGAGAGGGGCCATCATCGCCTGATGAACCGATAACGGCTGAGAATTAAAGTTATTGAATTATTTATTCTCGAATCGAACCATGTATCGAACGACGCTGCACGAAACGATCTAGTCTAGTCACTAGTCTGGGTGAAAATTGCAGGGAATCGCTGGATGCGAGCGGCACAGGATTGCGTCTTGTGACATTCTATGGGAAAGACTGGTCGTACAGCGGTGGACCGTGTAAGGCGTGATAATGAATACACACCCATGAGCAACGCCTGTTGTTTGTCGTTTTCAGCTCGCAACATAGCCTCATCGTGCTGAAGGATAAGCTGGTCACGAGCAGCCAATAGTTTCTTCTCCCTCTCACGCGCTGCTGCCTCGCAGCATTCCTTCTCACTCGTTAGACTCGCTATAGTCTGACTCAACTTGTGTTCTAAAGCTTGACGTAATTGTTCCTGCAAACGTTGATTGAATTTACTAATTCGTCGACCCAATGAACATTCTCTCGTCCTATTTTTAGGCAAGGAACTCATTTAGATGAAGAAAATTAACCGAAGCAACGCTAAATAGGTTGATGTAGGGTGACATTTACAGTTTTCCTTCTCTTGCAGTGATATTCCTCTCAACTATACATCCCATTGCTGGGCTCGATCTCTTCTAAAAAAGGGAAATGAATCATTATACCACGCTGGTCAGACGTATTGATATAGTCTTTTTTCCTTTTTCGTCACTTAATCGTAACCCACACAAGAAAGATGCTGTGAATTGTATTCTCACTCTGTCATCACACATTCTTTAATCAAGGCCATTTTATTCTTAATGCACTTTCGTAGAATTATATGGCTTATTTTGTAAGTTACCTTTAGCGACCACAATAAAAAAATAATTAATATTTTCATATGATTGATGAATATTTGCCTTTGGAGAGGCAGTCAATATGCTGATTTAACCAAATTCTAAATATTTATGGGGTGCAAACCCCGCGAGGGCACTTACGATTGATAATTTTAACATTATCAACTTAAACTAATCCAATAAACTACCTCCAGATCGGAACGTGTTTTGTCTGTTACTTTACATACAGGGTGACTGGTAAAAGATTGTACATATTGAAGGGGGGTATTCAGTAATCGATTCTGATACCGAATATGTAAAAAAAACGGTACTTAAATTTTGAACCAATTATCTTATAAAGATATTTAGTTATGGACACATCTGAAACAGCTGTTTTATAGGTCAACGCACTTGAAATAAATAGTTGCGACACATTGAACTAGTTAGTAAATTACGTCATGCCATTTCATTGGCCTCGTGCTGAGCCAGCCAATGAACACGCGCTACAAAATACGTCATGCCATTTCATTGGCCTCGTGCTGAGCCATCCAATTACCAGTGTTTCCACTATCACGTTGTAGTTTTACCCTAGATTTTTTCATTAATTTGCCCTAAATACCCTAAATCAGTCTCCAAAAATCCTGATTTAGGGCGCAAAATTTAAATGAGTTTGTAATAAAACAAAGCTTGATGGTTTAATTTTTATTTTTATTTGCATCTATTAATCAAAGGTAGTAAACATGTAATCATAAAAAGAATTCATTTTAATATGTGGAAGAAGTAGATGGTGAACAATATGATGCTGTTGTTGAAGCTGAAGCATTTGGCTTAAGTTTTTTAGCTGCGGGTAAATGTTGAGTACATTTGTCTGTCGGGTTCTTAAATCGAATCTGTCATATTTAGTGTGGTGTGCAACAAACCATTGAGGGTTTCATTATGAAGCTTTTGTCTTGGGTTGGGTTGTTTTTTGAGCCAACGCATACTCCGTCCATTTCTTCCGGGGGTGATGAAAAGGTGACGCAAGTCTCATAACCCTCCCCTTCGCCATTGGGCAGATGGATCCTCGTCGCAATCGCAACCTTGGCAGGACGATGTACTCTCTCCTCACGACCGTGTGTAGGTACTTGACGAAGCAACCGTCCGTCGTCACTACTTACGCTAATCAGCAAGAAAACACCCCGTGCCGCCGTCCTCAATACTCCAAGAGCACCGGCCGGAAGGCCTTGACGACCCCAACATCGTAGCGGGGCCTCTCCAGCCGGACTGCCCAATGGGCAATTTTCCTATACCAGCTGTTAGTATCACACTGAAATATCGACATCTACACACTGCAATATATTTAATTTAAATTCTACTATCGTATCTTACACAATGTAATTTCGGTGAACTCTGGGAGCCCATAGAGGGTAACCATTGTTTGTGGTCAGCAAAGTCTATGATAAAATAGTATTTCCTACTTTTATATTCAATTTTACCCCAAATTACCCTAAGCCCTATTTTAAATTAGTAATTTCACCCTAAAATAGTGCGAAATCCCTAAAAGTGGAAACACTGCGCGCTACTCCAATTGGGTCTAGTGTGACCAGATTTAGCAGAATTCTGCGATTTTAGCAGAATTCGATCCCTAATTTAGGGCTTAGCAGATTTCGAAATTTTGGCAGATTTTAGCATAATATTAAAAAGCCTTGCAGGAAAGTAGCAGAATTAGACATCGACTAAATAAATGTATTTCACTAGGGTAGTTGCCCTAAACATATTTAAAAAATCTATTTTTCTTAAATAGTGTAAGTTTTTTTTTCTGAACATTTTCTTTCTTTTTTTTAAAGGCAACGCACTAAGGAAATAGTTCTTATATTGCTGGGGACTTCACAAACATATAATTATCGGATACAAATTACATCCAGACTCAGAACAACAAGTCGCACAAGGTATTATCCCGCATGGGATTCGAACCCGCGACACTGGCACAATAAATCGATGTCTTAACCATTATGCCATCCGTGCACTCAATTTTTGTGCATGTGTGCAGGCAACTGGCAATTCTCATATACATTCTATGTTTAATACATCTTGTGAGCGCATATTTTCTTAATTGAACAGTATAAAAAAATGACGTGCGAAACAAATTTAAAAATGAACATGTTGCTGTAATTCTACGTGTCAAACAGGTAGTTAAAGAACAGGATGAATGCGTAAATTTTACGAGCTAGTTTAAAACCCTATACAGGTGTATCAGGTTATGAGGCAACTGTTCGAATATGTTGTGTAGTGTATTTTCAAAAATTCAAAAAGTTATTTCAAAAATATGTGTCTAAGAGTTAATGCTTTAAATGTTACATATTATGTAGGCATGTACCGACAGGATACATGTAGGCATGTAAATTCCACAATTCTATGAATTGCGCAAATGCTTCAATAGTAGCGTAGATACAAAGGCACCTCGTCAACGGTCATCGGCCGATCAACTGATTTAAAGCGAAGTTTGTCTGTTTATGCAAGTGTAATCATTAATTTATTCAAATTCTAATGAACATTTAACAAAGTACAAATATGTTGTAGATTAAGTATCACTAACTTTATACATTTCAATCAGATACTACTACTACTACTACTACACGAAAAAGAGATGACAAATTTGAAAATTTTACATGTCACTAATTCATTAACAAATCGTTATTTTGCCTTAAAATTTTTTTTTCATGGGTTCCTACCGCCATTGCCTAACTCCCGTTTGACCAGTTGCCCATAACCTGATACACTCTGCATACAAATGTGAATAGAATTTAGAAACTTTTTGTTGATAAACATTTGAAAACATTAAGTTGCGTTTTCCTTTAATATTCGTGCACATTAAAACTTCATCTATTAGTAGAATTTTAGCATTTTAAAAAAAAAGAATGGCAGATTTTAGCAGAATTCAAATAAGTAGCTAGCATAATTTAAATCTGGTCACACTGCAACCTAAAATAACATAACCTAAAATAATTACGGAATCGTAATAATGTATTTCTAATCCTTGCGTAGCTCCGCACGCTATATTGTTTTTTTATACACGTTCGTTATTATTTTTTTAATATTATGTCAATAACAATTTAGCAGCGATTACACATATGTCATGTTCAACGTGTTCAAGACTTTGGTGAACGGGATTATTTCCCGCGAATGCAATTTGGCCACATAAATCTAGAAAAGACTAAGTGTGATTCAGTGTGTTATCATATGTTAAGTGTAGTGTTTTTCGGTTTCTAATGCGCCCTCGTCGTGAGACGTATGGTCGTAACAAGGTACACTGGCAAAACTATTCTTTTGACAAGAAAGAAATCCTTACCTTATTTCGGGATTGGTATGAGCTGAGTCTGCAACTTTTAATGGTTTTTATGACATTATTCCTACACCTAGTTTTAGTAATTCTAGTAATAAATATGAAAATCTTGACAACAGTTCTAACAAAACTGTAATTGTAATGCTATCAGAATCAACGTGTCGCCTATAGGGCGACCAACTTTTTAGGAGTCTTGCGACACTAATGTTGTTGATGTTTACTATGTGGTTAATTAATATTGTCTTCTTTTTACATTTTTATTGGTTACATGTGACCATTGTCTATCGTTTCCTTCAATATGTACAATCTTTTACCAGTCATACTGTATAATAGGCATGATGACAGTAAACAAAAATCACTAAAATAATGTGTTTATCTACTGTAACACAAAAAAATATATCTTGAAATAAATATTTATTTTCTTTTATAAGAAGAGATTACTAATTTAGTAAATAAAATAAAACTATAAAATACACAAGTCCGCCATGCTCAGCTAAACACCAATCAAATTGAGTTACGTCACTCCTATGTATACCGGTCATTATCATCGCAAATTCTGTACGAAACTACGATCGTTACACTTATTAATTGTTTTAACTTGCATTTAAAAAGTATATCGTGATTTTTATTGATCTCTTGGTTACTTTTGTGTTCTTACTAAAAATGTAAGTCATGGAAGAAGGATTCGCCAAGGCAAACAGCTCTAATTTGCCTAGAGTTGATTTGTTAATGCTGGGAGAGTACCTAGCATTAAACAGACTTCTGTTCAGCAGAATTTAGAAATCTCAAAACTACGCTGTAAGTAAAATATTGATTAATAATCTTCTAACACCAATAATTTAAAATCTATTTAAAAATAATACCGCTTTTTTTTTGTGGGTGGGTCGCGGTCGGCGCGCCTCCGCACCACTCCGTCCGGGGCGACAGAGGGGCTTAAGCACGCAACTCCCGCGACCCACCCAAAAACCACGTCGCCTTCGTCGTTGGGCCGACCACTGGAGCAGCGTCACTTGTCGTCAGTGGTCGGCCCGACGGAATACCCCTAATTGGGGTACCCTCTTATCGACCGACGTCCCCCCCTCGGGGAGGACGTCGGTCTTTCCTCACGCGGTCGGCCTCTCGGCGGGTGACGGACTAATCCCCGGTCACGTCACCCGCAGCCTCGGCTAGGGCGGCATGAGGCGCAGATAGTTGCGCCTACGCCGCCCCAGTCGCCGGCGGCGGATCTCCTCATCGACGCTCCTCGCGCAGGCGATCCGCCGCCTAAAAATAATACCGCTTGAGATGCTAACATCTCAGGTTATGTTATTTAAATTATGCCTTTGTAAACTTGGTATTAAACTGCAGTTAAACAAAGTTACACACCAAATAAAATATACGATATTAAGTAATTACTTACGTTAAAATGATCTTCACAGAAATAAATAGTCTCCTATTTATTTTTTTATATTTATTTAAATTTATGGCTTTTGGATTTCGCCGTGTAATATTAAGCCACTTATATCTTATTGTTTTATTGTGTGGTACATAAACAAACAGTTTGTTAGGGGTTTTTATTGATGTATTAACACATTGAGGATCCGCACACCACTTATAAACTTTCGAATTCATGTCTAAATAAAATATATCAGATTTTTTGCTTTAACTCCCTTACATTTACAACTCCAGTGGATAGACGTGACGTCACAAGCAGACGCCATGACACTAGGCACCGTTTTGGCGCTAATTTATATGCATTTAATTAAAATAGCATTTATTTCTAAAGAAACCGCACTTATTGTAAAAATAATATATTTTTGGATAATAGTAGTTATTTAAGAATATTATAAGACAGTTTTTCAAAATTAGTCATCATGCCTATTTACTAATTTTATAAAATTGTATACAACATTTTCTTAAGTATTAGCTCCAGTGTGGATGCCCTTCGAACCGTTATAAGCAAATGGATGGATTAACTTTGGAATGGACATCGGGGTGATGTCCATTCCAAAGTCGATTGATGCTTTATTTACAATGTCTTGAAGCAACACATAGCCTTTAAATCCTTTAGACTGTTCCTGTTGAATGAATCCTTATTATCTAACCTTTTCTTCCTTGAGTTTGGTGATGTTCTGTGTGGTTGTACGGTTAATATTCGTTATAATCTGCTGGTATTCAGCCTCCTTCTTGCCGGACTGTTGTTGCATCGAGTTGCGAGTATCACGTAACTTCTTCTCGCTGTTCTCCAAGTCTTTTGTGAGACGAGCTATTTGACCTGCACAATAAGATAATCGAATGTACTGTTCATCTACCCGTGACCATGAACGCTGTAAAGTATTCAAATATAAATGCGATAAAAAAAAATTACAATGTATAATACTAGCGTAAACATCAGGTATCATTATGAACTGTTGGTGTTTACACAACTATTAGTCCCCCTCTATAATAACTGCACTGGCGTAGTGGTTAAGATACCGACCTACCGGGCCAGAATCACGGGTTCGAATCTCACACAGGATAATATGCGATCCATAAATTTTCGTTCTGAATCTCGGTGTAATTTGTCTCTGTTAATTATATGTTTATAAAGTCCACCGCAATAAAATGATTACTTCTTTAGTGCAGGATGTCGTCTTCTTTAAAATTAAAATAATATTATTCAGGCAATCTTTGTAAGTTTGTGGAGGTACATGATTATTTAACGATACAGAAATTACTCTGTAACTATTGACCCATTCATTATTCGCTAATAAGAGTTTATAATTATTTTTATTTTTTTATTTATTAAACTTTATGCAATAAGTACAATGGCGGACTTAATGCCAGAGGCATTCTCTGACAGTCAACTAACCATTATCTCTGATCCCACGTTTTATTCCAGGTGAATGCATATATTTTCCAAGGGAGGCAGAACGACTGAGCTATCATAAGCACAATATTCACGCGATTTTGCTTTGCCCCATCCTAAAAGTGCTGAAAGCGCCTAATGAAATGTTCACTTCATAAATAAAAGTCAAACCTTTGCAGTTTTCCTGTTGCACCAATGTCTCTTGTAATTCATGTTCAAGTTTGGCACGCTTATTGTCTGCGTCCTCTAACATGTTCGCTGTATCGAACAGCACTGCCTCTAACGCGTCCTTCTCTGACCTAACTCCGGCTAATTGCTCTTGAAGATGATGCTTGTCTTTCTCCAAAGTATCAATCAGAATCTACAAAACATAAATACATTTTTTGAAAACTTTTATTTAACTTGCCCTGTTAGTATGGGACAAAACCTGCGAGTTAAATTAGAACCACTGCCTGTCGTTAGATTAGGTTGAAATTTAAACCAAATTTACGTAACTTCGGTGACAATGCAATAATATGATACCTTGAAGCTGGTCTCAAGATGACGTCGGAAGGTGGCCATAGGAACTCCTAAACTAAGCATGATAAACCGTCGAGTTTTGACTCGTTTGAATAGTCTTGACAAGCATTTTTTTTTTGTTTTAGAGCATTTAAATAAAGGCTTGTTTATATATTTTTTTTAATTAATATATTTTTTATTATTATAACTAGGATTCATTAGGGTTGATGAATTATTGGACCCTGTCCGCGGGTCATCATCACATTCTCACCTGCTTTTCCTCTCCATCTTTAACGTGATCTTCAAGTGCTCTGTTGATCCTGCCGATGGTCTCGTTGGCCTGTTCCAATCGCTGTTGTAAGCGAATAATCTCCTCGTTCAAAGTGTCCTTCTTACGAACCATCGCTGTTAGCTGAGAGCTAAGTTCACCTCGTTCCCTTGAGAGAAACATCTTTTTGATCAACCAAATTCAAATAAATTATGCATATTCCGCGTCGTGACAAAGTAAGAATACAATTCACCACCTCCTCTCTTGCCCGTGGGTGTCGTAAAAGACAAGTAACGGATAAAATATGCATATAATATCTACACAAGAGAAGGTAAACTCGAAACAAAACCCTATACCAACACATCTGACCAGCGTGGTATAGTAGGTCAATTTCCCTCCCATAGTTTACCATCGGATCGGAACGCGCTACTGAGAAGATCGGACAAGAAACTTAGCAGGCTTGTCTATTATTTTCATAATATTTTCTTTTCCAAATTTCTTTTATATAAGATTGTATACAACATGTCTAGCAAGTACAGTCCAGTGTGATGTGTATATAACTCGAAATGAAATTCAAACGTTTATAACTGGACCAGATATCAAAAGCCGCACCCGATCACGAGTTAACTACTAGAGCAGCCATTACTCCCCTCCTCATATCTATCCTCCTCCATATCTAATAATATACTGCAATAGATGCATAGCATAGACGTCTAAACAATGGCCTTTTATGTCAAGTGTCATGGATAAAACCCAAGCAGAACAGTTGTGATCCAAAGAATGATTGTTTTAAGTCTGGGTATTAGTTGTATTAATTAATTATGTGTTTGAAAAGTCGCCCGCTTGCCTTCCGTATGATTACGGAATAAGAACGCAATTACCCATCTCCTCCTTGCCCCTAGATGTCGTAAAAGACAATTAGTGGGATACATACAAGTAGCATCGATGCAAGAGAAAGCAAACTCGGTATACAACCCAACACATTATCAAAGATACATACATAAAAACGTACTGTTCCCGAAGCTCAGGCGAAACGATTTATAAAATCAAAATAAACTCAAATCACAGGCATAACTTGTAAATAAATAAATTCCTAACGATCCGTTCAAATCCCGAATTCCGAAGAATGGCCGGGAGCACCCAGTTGAATACTTTAAAACACCAACTACAATCGCCAACCCGACCGCCAGGGTGGCGATTATGGCATTAAACGTTGAGCCATAGATGAATGATACAGATAATAGTTTGATGAATGGATTACCTAACAACTTGTCTTAGTTCAAGTTCAACTTTTTCTCTATCAGCTTCTAGAAATTTAATCTTCTCACACAGCGATGCTTTGTCAGCCTCCAGCTCCATGCGGTTCTGTTCGGCGGCGAGGAGCTCCTTACGTAACGAATTCAAGTCGCCAAGCTGCTCCGATGATTGATTAGATAGACTTGACTTTTCGTCTTCCAACTGAATCAGTCAAATAATGAATTATAACTAAAAATATTTTTACGGATTTTATCGCGTTTGTATTTGAGTTTTGATTTCACAACGTTTCGAACAGGTTTCAGGGTTCATGGTCACGCGAAGGCTGTCAATATAATATGTAATACTTGCGTAAACTTTAGGAATCATTAAATAAATTATGATTTAAACAACTGATGTGTTATTATAAAACTATTTTTACGGCTTTTATCGCATTTGTATTAAATTTTTGATTGCCCTACGTTTTCAGAGTTCGTAGTTGCGGGCGGACTTCAATTTCCTTCGTCATTACAAACGCGATAAAACCCGTAAAAAATGTTGAATTATTTAATTAACCACTGTTGGCGCCACCTGTAGCTAAGAGGGGAAGCGGGGGCGGCGGAGGGCCGTATTTAACCAGGCCAGCACGAACCGCCCTACACACGTTAACAGCTCGCTCTCCATACGACACGCCTTTCTATCCAATGTAATGTAATTAATGGAGCCGTTCATAAAATACGTCACAACTTTTTTTCACCCCCTCCCCCCTATTGTCACGCTGTGTCACACTTTATGTAAATATTTCGTCACAAAAACTAAGACCCCCCCCCTGAATATCATAAGTTTCCCCCTGAATATAATAAGTAAATATATCGAGTTACAATATATTGTAATAAAACTATATACGTTTAGAAGTCTATGTATTTACTAAATACGAAATGAATGACTTTGTATCATGATCAAAATTGAGAAAAAAGTATTTATTGAAAAAATAATTTAAAATCTTTTAAGAGCGTTATCGGTAATAAGCGGCCGTAAACCCAAAAATGTGGTTTTTTGAGGACTGGTTACTCGTTCATCATAATAGCTTACTAAAAATTTATATAACCACTACATTAAACACATCTTTATATTGTGCTTGTACAGAATTATAACTCAATATTGTAACTATTTTATTAAAAGGCAAGGGTATTTTGAACTTAAGTTAATGAGATTTTACGAAAACGCTGAGTTTTGAAGTTCAGGTACGAATAAACGATAAGTCGTGGCAGCTCGAAAAAACTTGTAGATGTTAGGAAAATTACTGTTCTTGGGTATGTATAAAATGAAATTCAAGATTTCTTCCTTTTAAAACTAAAAAAAAAATATTTCCTTAAGATTAATTTGACGAAAATGGCTCCTGTAAAACATTTAATTTTGTGAATAATACTAACCTTGGAATATTTAAAAAAATATCCACTATTTGTTCGACTATTGTAGAAGCAGTAAAAAAAAACCCAAATTGAAATACGAATAGTCACCCTCGTAATTAAATTTTAAATATTACTATAAATTGAACGGCATAATTGTTCGTAAGCCAGTCGCGCCTTGGCGCTCAACGGAGCAGGGTTACGTCGCTCGAGCTCTCCGCTCACAGCGTAAAAGACGACAATACGAACTTCAGCGTATACTGCGACTGATCGGTTTTGATTCGTAAGTATTTATTACTACCTAATTCTTTTAATTACTTTCATGCGATCTCTATAAAGAATAATATATAATCTTTTTACGTTTTAGATGTTGGGTCGAAAAAGCAGATTGTATCTTGGGAACAAAATCGGTTACAAGGCAAGGAAAAAGAGAACACACGACAAAACTGTAAGGTACCTATAGTTTCAAAAGAGTAAACGAAAAGAGAAGTGAGCCGTCACTCAGGACGCCTGGCAGATGTGAAACATCAAAATTATTTTGAAGTCGTTACCGCAAAGCGTGGCGTTAACGCCGCTTTTAATGCCACGCGACGATCAGGTTCACCCCGCCTATAGATATTTCACATCAAAAATCCGAACGGAACATTTATGCAGCCTCATCTTCTGAAGATTATCAGCTAACTCAAATTTAATGTTTAATAATTACTAACCATACACAATATAATTTTTTTATAGAGAATCATTTTCTTCTTGTACTAGCAATAAATATATAGCAAAATGTGGATCAAAATTTAATAACTAATTTCTATAGTGAGTAGATTTAAATCTCTGACTGGACTTGTTAGACATCCATGGCCATGGCGACTAGGGCTATACTCGACTACTGCACGGCAGCCACGGAGGCAGCGTGCCTCTTTGCCGGAACTCTCCGGTGGGACTTGCAGGCGGAGGTACTCGCCGAGCTTTACCTGCGAGTATCAGAGACGCGAGCCACATATAGCCTCAATGAAGGTGATTGCTGCCTGGCGGGTCGACGCCCGCCGAGACGCCATTGCTCGTTGGGCAATCGGACTGGAGAAGCCTCAATACGGTATCAGGACCGCCGAGTCCTTTCAGCTGGTGCTGATGGGGTGGTTGGGTCGGCAGCACGGGGTACGGCACGGGTACATTCCTTCCGACTGGTGCAGGTATTGATGGGTCACGATAGCCAAGTACCTGCGCAAGCTCGTTAGGAGAGAGAGCACACCACCATCCTGCTACCACTGCGATTGGGACGTGAGCACGGCGCAGTACAGGCTCGAGGTGTGTGCCTCGTGGGCAGAGCAGCGCCGTGAACGCGTTGCAATCACCGGTGCCGGCCGGACCCTGCCGACCATCACTAGGGAGATGCTCAGCAGCGTCAGGAACGCGGTCACCGCCTTCTGTGAGGCTGTCATTTCACGAAAGGAGACGCCGGCTCGTGTGTGATTAATCTTTGGCCACACGTTCCGCCACCGATGACTCGGGCGGCGCAGATACGAGTATCCGCGCCTCACGCCGCCCTAGGCGAGTCCGCGTGTGACCGGACCGGGGACTTTAGTGTGTCACCCGCAGAGAGCCTGACCGTGTGACGGCTATCGACGTCCCGGTATAGGGACGTCGATTGAGGTTTTTTTATTTTTTTTAAATTATTACACAATAATGTGATAATTTAAAAAAAATAAATTGTCGAGTCTCGAACCCGAGACCAGAGTTCTCGCCGGCGAGCACGTTACCACGAGATTACCGCTTGTTGGCGATTCGACTTTGAATTTTTCTAGTACATAAATTACCCATCCAACTTTGACCCTTAAAATCTTTTTAACGAGGGCCCAGTTGACCCTAATATTTGGTAATTGTGATACCCTCGTGCCCCCTCTACCACCCCACCAAAAATCATGGAAATCCCCGACCCACACGTCTGAGGGTCTCCTTGTAAGTTATACTCTGTGCCTATATTTTACTATTTCCTGTACTTTGCATATTAAAAATACAATTTTAACCGTTTTACTGTTATGAGATTTGGTTTTTAATTAAAATTTTTAAAATTTACATCATGTTGATTTTTGAAAATCTACTTCTCCGAAGAATATATTAGAGATTGATTATAAGCGCCAAGGCTCAAGACTGGTCATTCTATGAACTCACGTGTGTGTAGTGCAATTAGTGTGCGTTGATATCGGACCGTAGCAAAATACCTAAAATGCGAGAGTGCCGATTACCGATAACGCTCTTAATGAACGGCGAACATCACGTTGCCGTAGACCCCCCCGTCCTTCTTTGTCACATCTTGTCACACTCAGCAAACCCCTAACCCCCCCGCCCCTTGTAGGCGAACGTATTTTATGAACGGCCGCTTTAATCTAAATTCAATATAAATTCAATTAATTTCAATCAAGCAATTATATTTATGTTCCTGCGCGAACAACCACTACTGTAACACTTGTAAGCCAAAATCCACAATGGTCTCTATAATTGACTCTCAGAAAACCGTGAAAAGCTTTTAATAGTCTTGGGACCACTTTTATTGAAAAGAAAAACAGGAGGTGTTGGAAATAAATCCATCTGCCATCTATGAAAAGCGTGAAACAAAGGCAAACTGAGTAATAAACCATTAAATAACTTCATCGTAACTGGAAGCTTTTATATTGAGAGAGCGTTTCCGTTTCCGTCGTCGAAGCATCAATTTCAGTACTTTTAACCCCCTTTTAAGGCGGAAGTAAGTGGCGCCACCTGGCGATTGCGCGACAGTGAAGGTTTCATGTAGAACTGCGCGCCATTCGAATTCATTGGCGTTAAAATTTCCGTCGAAGCAACACGCTCTCAACAGCACTACCGTAGTCTGTTGTATTATATATATTTAAAGTGTGAAGTTAATAGTAAGGTGGTAAAAAATCCTCGGAATTATTTAGAGTATACTGTTGAAGTGTTAAAACAGTAAGTACGGACCTTTTATAAAAAGTAAAAATAAGTGTTCCAAAAACGTATTTTAATGGTTTTTGCCATTCGGTTATTGTCATTTGCCTTGATGTTCGTATTTTATTTGAGTTGCAAATAACTGTTATTTTGTGTAGTATAATTAAAACTGCACTTATAGATAAACTATCATCTTATTGTTTTTATTAATACTATTGAATATCTAATAAGGGTGGTAATCACGATAATGTTGTTTAAATTAGCTGCGATTGCGTAACGTTTTGTTTTCAAAAATTATTGGACCGTTGGTATAACCTGTTTTAATACTTTCTAGATATGAATGATAAAGTTTTAAATTTCGAACCGTTGGCCAGCTGCAGTGGTGAAGGATATAAGCGGAAACGAAGCTCTTCTAGCAGCAATAGTAGCACCTCCACTACCACTACATCTTCGTCATCCGATTATAGACGAAGGTCGCGTAGACGCAAGCATAAGACAAGTAAGCGCTCCAAACATTCTGATCCCCGTGTGGATGTACTAATGAAGGAAATAGGTGAGCTAAAACATCTAGTTGCTTTAAACAACGATATTTATCAGGACAGTGTGTCTATTTATCCAGAGGGTGGAGAACTGGATCAACAGCTCGATTTTGAACCCGAGCAGAATGACGCTAACCTTTCTTTTGAAATTGAAACAAAGTTGAAGGAACCACCTGTTCCTAAAACTCCTGATAATTTTTTGAAAATGTTGTCGGATGTCCAAAAATTGGGTACCACTTCGTGGTCGGACGTTAGATACGCCGATACTCAGAAATTATATAATCATACACCAGGTTTCGTTGACCTGGAAATAAATGATGAAATAAAGCTACACGATGGCTTACGCCATCTCATGTATGCAGACAGGTCATATGCTGCTTTCACTTACTGCATACTTAAACAAAAGATGTCATTACAAGAAGGCATTAGAAGCCTTCTTCTTTGGGCAAAAAATACAGATTCAATTAATGCCCATAACTTAAGCATTAAGATAGACGAATTATTTTTGAAAGGCGATTTTTTTAAGGTGTCTTCTGACCTTCTTCAACTAGCTTGTGGTCACAGAGCTGAAAGCATTGAGATGCGCCGTGACGCTATTATAAATCAGGTTCGTGACCCCTTGGTAAAAGCATCCTTAAATAAAATTCCACCATCATTAACACATATTTTTGATGCTCGACCTTTCTCTCTCGCCTTGGAGAGATCTGGAGGGGTGCGTAAAACTTTTTGGCCTTGCAAATCTAATGGAAATTCTCAATCAAAGATATACCAACCTAACAATCGCTCATCACAAGGGCAAGGTACACGAAAACCAGCCGCTCCATCGCGTGGAGCTCGACACCATTATTTTAAATATGGTAATCAAAACACCATGCATTATGAGTGTAATAATCCACCCTCGCGGGGTGAATATTGTTTGGAAAACTATCCTCCATCACATTCCACGTTCAATAATTATAATGGTAGAGGATTTTTTCATAATCGAGCCTCGCGGGCCGATCGAGAGAGTAGCAGAGGGCGTGCAAATACCCGAAAATCTTCCAGAGGTGCCCATAGCTACAATAAAAGACAATGACTGCAAGTCATTTCAGGCAGGCCAGTTAATACATTACTACAGAGTATGGAAGAAAATGGGAGCACCAGATATAATCCTAAAACTAATTCAAGGATATCGTATACTATTCCATCAAAGACCACCTCTAGTTTACCCAAATGTAAGAAAATGTCCATATCGAACGCCTGTGTCGGAGGAGATGTCTGCCATAGTACAGAAAATGAAATCTCAAGGAATTTTAGTAGCAGCTCCATATTCACCAAGCTTTATCTCTCCTCTATTTCTGGTGCCCAAACCGAACGGATCAGTTCGACCCATATTCAACCTGAAAGCGCTCAACGAATACGTACTGACCAGTCCATTTCACTTAATAAATATGCACAAAATACCGGACTTTATACAGCCCAAGGACTGGATGTGCAAGATAGATCTTTCTCAAGCCTACTTTCATCTGAAGGTAGTAGAGTCTCAAAGGCGATTCCTAATCATCTACGATCAAGAATTACTGGAAATGACTTGCCTACCTTTCGGTCTAAATACAGCCCCAAAAATTTTTTCAATTCTTACAAATTGGGTTGCTCAAATATTAAGACAACAGTGGAACATCAGAATTGTGGTCTACCTAGACGACTTTTTAATAGCACATCAGAACGTTCATATGCTTCTGGATCACGTCAATCTCGCAACAAAAACATTACAGAAATTGGGGTGGAAAATAAATTCAGAAAAATCAAGAGTTAACGAAAAAGCATAAATTATCTGGGAATAATATGGCAACCATGGGTCAATCTAAAAAGCCTGCCAAACGAGAAGATCAACCATATAAAGGAAAAGATAAATTTGACACTTTGCCAAATCAAGGCGACGTTAAAAGAACTGCAGAGAATAGTAGGGCTCCTAAATTTTGCCAGTTTTGTTGTACCACGAGGTCGACTCAAACATCGACAAACGTTAATATTTATGAACAAAATTCCAAAAAGTTCTATCAAAACATACCCTCTACCACAAAGTGTACGCATCGAATTGACGTGGTGGATTCAGAATTGCCATCTATCGACACCACTACACTCTGCTTCTCCAGTGAACTTTTTAATAACCGACGCATCAGATGTAGCTTGGGGGGCACAACTGAACGACCAGACCCTCTGGGGCAATTGGTCTCCAGCAGAACTACACCTACATTCCAATCAGAAAGAGATGCTAGCTATACTACACGCTGTACAAAAGTTAGCTTATTCACTACAGGGCAGCTCGCTTCTGATACAATGCGACAACACGGCTGCAGTTGCACAGTTACGCAAGGAAGGAGGCACGAAATCGATTACCTTAATGAATATTACCTATCAAATTTTGGCATTACTGGATCGATACCAAATACATTACTCAATACATCATATCCCGGGCAAGTACAATCAAGCCGATCACTTATCGCGGCATCGTCAACCGACGGAGTGGCATCTACTGCCATCCTGTACGGAAATGGTATTTGCCAAATGGGGGACGCCCGTAATCGACTTATTCGCTTCAGAGAATGCTCACGTAGTATACAATTATGTCTCCCGAAACCTGAAAGATCGTCACGCCGTGTTTCACAATGCATTCAGTACCCCATGGAATTTTTCACTGGCCTGGATATTCCCGCCACCATTTCTTATTCCAAAAGTATTGATTCACTTGAATCAGTCGACAGGAATTTTTCTAATGGTTGTCCCTCGTTGGGAGAAAGTGTTCTGACGGGCAGATTTGAAAACACGTGCCCTCGAACCACCATTCACGTTGACCGATCTACACAAACGTCTGATCGATACATCAACGGGATACCCTCCACCGCAGATCCAAAATATTGTTCTCGAGGTGTGGAAATGTGGGGGTGGGACGAGGCTATAAGGACTTGGAATAAGGATCAATTAAGGCTACTTAAGAATTCTTGGCGTAATTCTACTTTAAAGACTTATGAAGTCGCTTGGAAACGTTGGCTTTTATGGTCTAAAGATAGCAACGTAGATCCAAAGAACCCTAATGGGTCTCAGTTAGCACAGTTTTTATCAGATTTATATTTAATCCATAAATTATCTTATAATACTATTCTCCTACACAAATCTGTAGTGTCTACACTGTGTAACTCTGAAACGTCAGGTCAATTGAGTTCACACGTTCTGGTGAAGCATATACTTAAATCGATTGCCTTAAAAATTCCAAAACGTATATCTCGCCAATTTGGGATATCAATAAATTAAGCTCCTTTCTGACAAATTATGCGATAAATTTAAACAGCGAATTTCAAATATTACGTCATACAGCAATTCTTTTATTATTATGCTCCGGACGGCGAATTCATGACTTAACACTATTAAGAGTCGATGCTGATCATTTCATAAAGACCGATAATAGTATAATATTAATTCCGGAATTTGGTTCCAAAACAGATACCAATAACTATAGGCAGTCCAGTTGGAAGTTCCTTTCAAATCCTAGTAATCGTAATTTAAATCCAGTTTTTTGGATAAATAAAACTGTGTCTTCATTAGATACCAGAAGAAATAATGCAAAATCTCAAAGTTTATTTATTAAATAATGCAAAATCTCAAAGTTTATTTATTACAGTCAAAGGAGTAGCTAAAGCCGCCTCACGTACTGTGATAGCAGGATGGATTAAAACCCTATTTAAGGAAGCTAATATCACAGCTGCACCTGGTAGTGTCAGAGCCGCAGTCGCTTCTAAAAGCTGGCTGGATAACGTATCCGTTGAAGAAATTTTGAATCGAGGAAATTGGAGATCAGCCAACACGTTTCACAAGTTTTATAAACGTGAAGTATTGAAAAATGATTCTAAAACTGTAACCCAATTATTTACATCTATTACTTAGATTAAGGAACAAGCCTTATTTAATTAGAGATTCATAATTTCTATTTGTTTATTTCAAAATATGGAAATAAATTTATTTTCATCTTCTAATGTCTTTAATTTCAATAACAAATACTTATTCACATTGGCGTTGTCTTAGCCCTACAGTGGCGTCACCAGGCGAGAACAAACAGACTCTCAATATAAAAGCTTCCAGTTACGGTCAAGTTATTTAATAGCTGCGTTTTACCTGAAATAAAACGCATATTAAAATACTTACCTAACTGGAAGCTTTACTTTAATTTCTGCCTGGTGCATATTGAGCCAATGAATTCGAATGGCGCGCAGTTCTACATGAAACCTTCACTGTCGCGCAATCGCCAGGTGGCGCCACTTACTTCCGCCTTAAAAGGGGGTTAAAACTACTGAAATTGATGCTTCGACAACGGAAACGGAAACGCTCTCTCAATATAAAAGCTTCCAGTTAGGTAAATATTTTAATATGCGTTTTATTTCAGGTAAAACGCAGCTATTAAATAAGAATATTTAGGTACAACTGAATGAGAATATGTTTCACTGCTGGGCTCGAACTTTCTTCAGAATGTGAGAGATACGTGATAGTACCACGCTAGTCAAATATGTTGTTATAGGGTCTTATTTTGAGTTTTCCTTCTCTTGCATAGCTGTTATCTGCATATTATATCCTGTAGTCATCTTTTGCGACAGAAAGAAGGGGGGGGGGGGGGTGGTGGTAAGAATACAATTCGCCACTCCCTATCTTGCCCGTGGATCTCGTAAAAGACTAAGGAATATAATATGCATATAATATCTATGCAAGAGAAAGAAAACTCAAAATAAAACCCTATACCAACACGATTACAATTAATAAGAATAAAGACGAGAGGGTAAAAAACTCACATGTTTCACGTCATCCAGCAGCTTCTTCTTATCACCTTCGAGATTTCTGACCGCCGCCTCTAGCTTCTCCACTAGATCTTGCAGATCACCTCTTTCCATCAGAGTTCTTTCCAACTCTATCTCAAGATCACCTAAGAAAGAATTAAAAAATATTTTTATATGTTTGATGTTCATGATCATCATCATCCCCATTCATATACGTCCCTACTGCTGGATTCGAGCCTCCTCAAGAGGAATGAAATTGACCTACTATGCCACACTGGTCAGACGTGTTGATACAGGGTTTCTTTTTCAATTTTTTCTTGTCTTGCATAGCTGTTATATGCATATTTAATGCTTGAGTCGTCTTCTACGACCTGCCTGTGAGGCAAGAGCGGGGGTGGTGAATTGTCTTCTCACTCTAATACCATAAGGAAAACCCACAAACAGGAATTATTATTAAAATTAACAAAATTATCCTTACTTCTGTGTTTCTCCAATTGCGATAATATACTGTCGCCTTCCAACTTCTGCTGTTCCAAAAGGTCTCTGGCCAAAGCAGTTTTGTTGAGTTCTTCTCGTGTCGAGACCAACTCCGATCGTAGACGAGAAGAACGTTCTTCTTCAGCTCTATAATTGACAATAATAATAGTCATCATGATTTTTAAACATAATATGACACACCCTTATTACGAAGTTTTGATCTTTACTGATAGTTCATCATCCCCATCCTGTCGGCTCGTTTATGTACCACTGCTGGGCTCGAGCCTCCTCCACAATATGAGGGAAGTTAATCTACTATGCCACGCTGGTCAGACGTGTTGGCATAGGATGTTATTTCGAATTTTCTTTCTCTTGCATATATATTATATGCATATAGTATCTCTTAGTCATCTTTTACGACGCCCACGAGTAAGAGATGGGGTGGTGAATTGTATTCTTACCCCGTCACCACACGGACAAGTTACGTCTGACAAACTGTGAAAAAAAAATTATAAAAACTTTATCATCACGCTAAGAACCTGAACACATTGAATGACAAGGGGGTCAAAATACTATATAAATGTCGCCCAACATGTGTACGTACCTATCCCTTTGGCGTTCAACGTGATACGATCACACTGATCATCATATGAGAGTAAGAATACTTCCTCATCTCCTATTCCACCTAGATCTTATCCCTATTCTTTCCATTGCATCGTGGTAAGCAGTATATTGATTAAGCGTGAGAAATTGGTGGGTCTCCTTTCTTCCATTTTAAAATAATAAAATTTTTTTTTCTTATTTTTGTATAAGCCTATGGTAGCGATGGGAGGGCGGCGTACGACACTATGCCTTACCTTATCCACCCTCTATCGCCATCGAACTGATCACTAGTACAGATTCCAGATTAAAAAAATACCTTAAGACAGCCTCCCTACTAGTTGCCTCACGATGTAACTGGTCCACTTCACCGTTAAGATTCCTTTTCTCCGTCTCCAAAGCTTCTATCGTTTTTTCTAGGCGACAGTTTACCTTCTGAAGCTTCTCATAGTCCGATGTTAAAGATTCCACCTAAAATTTGCACGTGGTAATAACTTTAATTGATACGAACAACAGTTCTTCGTTATATATTTAAAAAAATTCCTGGGGTTTCACCCGCGTTGTTCCCGTTCCCGTGGGAATACCAAGATAAAATATAGCCTAAGTTACTCATTATGCAGGCAGCTGCCGGATAGTAATATCAAAATCAGTCCAGCCGTTTTGAAGTTTACTCGTAACAAACAGAAGATAGACAGGTAAAAATTATTTAAACTGGCTTTTAGTCATAGCTATCGTATAAATAACGCCGAGACGTCATTGCCCGTTGGGCAGTCCGGCTGGAGCTGGAGTGGCCTCGGTTCGGGGTGCGAACCGTGGAGGCCTTCCGGCCGGTGCTGATGCAGTGGTTGGAGAGGCGGCACGGGGTGCTCTCCTTCCGACTAGTGCAGGTGTTGACGGGGCACGGGAGCTTCGCCAAATACCTGCACAGGGTCGTGAGGAGGGAGAGTACACCGTCCTGCCACCACTGCGATTGCGACGAGGACACGGCGCGCCACACGCTCGAGGCCTGCGCGGCTTGGGCAGTGCAGCGCCGTGAACTCGTCGCAATCATCGGTGCCGACCTGACGCTGCCGGCCATCGCTAGGGCGATGGTCGACAGCGTCAGGAACTGGGACGCGGTCGCAGCCTTCTGCGAGACTGTGATCTCGCAGAAGGAGGCGGCGGATCGTCTGCGCGTGGAGCGCAGCCTCGATGAGGAGATCCGCCGCCGGCGACTGGGGCGGCGCAGGCGCAACTATCTGCGCCTCATGCCGCCCTAGCCGAGGCCGCGGGTGACGTGACCGGGGATTAGTCCGTCACCCGCCGAGAGGCCGACCGCGTGAGGAAAGACCGACGTCCTCCCCGAGGGGGGGACGTCGGTCGATGGAAGGGTACCCCGCGTAGGGGGTATTCCGTCGGGCCGACCACTGACGACAAGTAAACCTGCTCCGGTGGTCGGCCCAATGACGAAGGCGAGGTGGTTTTCGGGTGGGTTGCGGGAGTTGCGTGCTTAAGCCCCTCTGTCGCCCCGGACGGAGTGGTGCGGAGGCGCGAAAAAAAAAAAAAAAAAAAAAATCGTATAAATAACCATGTGAGTATGAAAATACCTATTATTTTGACATCACAAACAGACGCTTATAAGACTATAATAATCACCGTTGGACTCGGGCCTCCTCCACTGGGAGGGAAATTGACCTTTTATACCACATTGGGCAGACGTGGTGTCGGTATAGGGTTTTGTATCGAGTTTTCTTGCTCTTGCCTATATATTATATCCCCTTGTCGACTTTTACGACACCCATGGGCAATAGTGTGGTAAATTGTATTCTTACTCCATCACCACACGGATAACCTAAAAAAAGTGAGCCGTCGCTCAGGACGCCTGGCAGATGTGAAACTTCGAAATTATTTTGTATGTATAAGGTTTACGTTTTGTAAGTATATATGCATAAATGAACACATTACGACAGGAACTAATATGGCTTAATGGATAAATAAAATATTACGATTTTTATTTACATTATTATTTATAATATTACACAATCATAATTAATTCACCGCACAGTCCTTACGCACAACACGTCACTTCGTCTAACTCACACACTATTAGGTATAGACTACGTATAGTACATATATTCCATCATATAGAGTGGCCTGTTTACACCACGCCAACGATCAGGTTTACCCTCGTATATGAGAATATTACACAAATGCGAAATCAGATTCAAAAAGAAATCAAAGACCTCAAATCTGCGACTGAAAATTTGACCTTAGAATATAAAAAACTAAATGCAGCTGTAGAGAATATAACATCCGATCATAAAATTACACAAAATAAAGTCACGTTAATCGAAAGCGACATAAAAAATCTCAAAGAACATGTATCTAACAATCAAACATCAATGCGTGATAATAAGTACGAAATTATTCACGAGGTTCAAGATAGATTGGAAAGGCGGAAAAATATAATAATGACAGGCTTAGTAGAGAATTTCGATGAAGATGCTATTCAAAGAAAAAAAAAACAAAATACTTACAAATATATTTCAGAATTGTCCCGAACCCGTTAAACTACTAAGATTAGGTAGATTCAATACAGACAAAACACGACCTCTGAAAATAATTTTTGAATCTTCTGACACACCAAAACTTATACTAAAATATCGATCAAAATTAAATGATAATAACATTAAAATATATTCGGACCAAACTGAATCCCAGAGAAAATATATGCAGAATTTACGAAGTGAAATAATAAAAAGAGAAAAAAAAGGAGAAACAAATTTATTAATAAAATATATTAAAGGAGTGCCTGTTATAATTAAAGCTAGCTCTTATCCAAAAAACTAAATTCTATTCACCTAAAAAGCAATAAAGAATACCAGATTATAAGCAAATATGAGGATCTGCCGACTCATCAAACATTTCTTAAATTTTACTATTTAAATGTGAGAAGTATTCGGACGCCAGGTAAATATGAAGAACTCCAATGCATTCTTAAAGCTATTAAGACAACAGTTCATTTTGTTATACTAACCGAGACATGGATAACATCAGAACAAGATGCTAAGCTCTATAATCTTCCTAACTACACTCATGTATGTAACTATCGGCATGACAGCAGGGGTGGAGGAGTATCAATTTATATACATAATAAAATTACGTTCGAGATTACTGAAGACAAATATAAAGATAGCAATCATTATTTATGGATCTACCTTCCCAAGTTTGCTTTACATATTGGAGCTGTGTACAAGCCCGGCAGCACAAATTTCAAAGAGTTTCTTAAGATATTTAGTCAACAAATAGAGAAAAGGAAAAGATCTATTGTCTTTGGAGATTTTAGTCTGGACCTACTTAGTACCAACACCTATACAATACAATATGTAACTACTATTGAAGAGAATGGCTACGAAATTATAAATAAAATTGATAAAAACTATTCAACCAGACAAACTGAGGCAACTAATACAATCTTAGATCACATTTTAACAGACTTAACAAACTATTCTTTTTACACTGCAATACTAGATTCGGCTATGAGTGATCATAAGCATATTTATTTGGAAATTATTAATTACAAAGTGCAACAAAAGCAACGATTAAAATATGACACCATAGACTACACCAATTTGTACAAAAGTATTGAGCAGATTACATACACGAATGAAGAACACGACTATAAACTTTTCGAAGAATTTATAAAATCACATATATTTCAAAATAAAAAGAGTAAAATCAAGATTATGAACCTATCGAAGGATGACTGGATAAATAAAGAAATAATAAATTCCATTAACAACAGAAATATTTTATGGCAAAAACTAAAAAAAGATAAGGCAGATAAGACAATAACAGAGAAGTACTTGACCGAAAAAAATAAAGTGCGCAAGAAAATCGACAGAGAAAAACGAAGCTACTACTATAAAATATTCCAACAAAATTCTAAAAACCCCAAAAAAATATGGCAAACAATAAATTCGCTGGCATTGAATAAGATTAAAACTAGTAATATTGTGCCTAAACTTGTAGTAAACTCAAAAATTTTTACTAATGGTGACGATATATGCGATATTTTTAATGTATTTTTTTCAAACGTTGGTTCTGAATTGTCTGGTAAGATACCACAGAAATATCATCAAAATTCAGGTAATATACTAATGTATAATGACAGACACAAGCATGATATTACACTTAAAACATTTTCACCTTGTATCGTTAGAGAAGTTGCTCAAATAATAGACAATTTAAATAGTAATACTAGCACTGGTTTGGGTGGGATTAGTACAAAATCTATTAAATGCATTAAACAATTAATTATTATACCGCTTACTAATTGTATAAATAAATGTCTTGATTGCGGTTTATTTCCAGACAGCTTAAAACGTGCCAAAATATCTCCTATTTATAAATCCGGTCTAAAAACGGATCCAAATAATTATAGGCCTATTTCAGTACTTCCGGTGTTATCTAAGATATTTGAAAGAATTATTTACACACGAGTCTTTAAATACATAAGCGACAAAAAGTTTCTGATCAATGAACAATATGGCTTTAGAAAAAAATCTAATACATTATCAGCTACAATTGATATAGTCACCAAGATACAAACAAATATTGATGAAAAGAAAATATGCTTAGGTGTGTTTATTGATTTACAAAAGGCGTTCGATACCGTTTCACATACTAAGCTCTTGGCAAAACTATCTAACTTGGGTATTACTGGAACTGCTTACGAAATATTGAAATCTTATTCAACGAATAGAGTTCAAATGGTAAAAATAGATTGTTACGAAAGTAAAGTCCTCAAAATTACACATGGAGTTCCACAAGGCTCGATTTTGGGTCCATAGTTATTTCTTATCTACGTTAATAATATCAATCAAATAGGATTAAAAGGCAATTTGACTCTTTATGCAGATGATACAAGTTTATTTTATTTTGGTAAAACAATGGATAATATTATTGCTGAAGCTCAACATGATCTGAATACCTTAAATGAATGGTTTCTTCATAATTTGTTATCTATCAATATATCGAAAACATCTTATATGATATTTGCTGCTAAGAACAAAAAAATACCAGCGTATAGCCCTCTACAAATAAATGGCCATATAATAAGTTGATCTAATAAGGAAAAATATCTGGGTTTAATATTGGACGATAAATTAATTTGGAAACCCCATATTGACTATATAAGATCTAAATTAGTATCAATTACTGGGGCACTGCGCAACGTAGGAAAATATATGCCAAATAAAGTAAAATATACTATCTACAATACGCTAATTAAACCCCATTTGGAGTACCTCATTGAAGTTTGGGGCTCGGCATCAAAGACTACTATTAAGGATTTACAAATAACACAAAACAAATTAATTAAACGATTATTCAATTATGATTTACTCACACCCACAAATCTTTTGTACACTAAAACTAATATCTTTAACCTTTCACAAGTATATGCCTATAATGTGTGTATATTAATAAAAAATATATTAGATAATAAAATAAAAACAAACTAACTTTACTAAGAAAAGGTACAAATACAACTTAAGGAATAGAAATAAATTAATTTTACGTCATCCTAGAACAGAAAACTATGGCAAAAAGACTATTTTATTTCAGGGGGTGCAATTATATAACAACCTCCCAAACGAAATAAAAGCATCACAAAGTATGATTACTTATAAAAGAAAATTAAAATCCCACATCTTAATATAATTCACAATATAAAATAAAAGTTATAATATTTACAATAACCACCTCCTGGTCTACATCTAACAAAGTAGCATACTCACACTACTATGCAACTACACCCAATTAACATAACATTTTTATACTTTGCCTGAGTGAGGGTATTCTGTGATATTTTATTATGATGATTTGTAACACATTGTATTAAGTTTTCTATACATAATAACTTTTGTACATGGTGTAACAATTAATTTTAGAACATTTACGTACTTTTACTATTTTCATTTACAATTTTACTTTACTATTATAATTGTGGTTTGTTGCATGTCTGACCCACAACGAACGAATATTTAGGTGAATTGTGTATTTTTTTTATATATCTCATGTAAGTGAACTTTAATTATGTTCTTATGAGAATAAAGTTTCTTTAAACCCATATGCCGTCATATAGCGTGGCGTTGCGAGGCCGCGGTCTGTTTACACCACGCCAACGATCAGGTTTACTCTCGTATATACCGTCATATAGCGTGGCGTTGCGAGGCTGCGGTCTGTTTACGCCACGCCAACAATCAGGTTTACCCTCGTATATGCCGTCATATAGCGTGGCGTTGCGAGGCCGCGGTCTGTTTACGCCACGCCAACGATCAGGTTTACCCTCGTATATGCCGTCATATAGCGTGGCGTTGCGAGGCCGCGGTCTGTTTACGCCACGCCAACGATCAGGTTTACCCTTGCCTATAGATGTTACACACTGAAACTATATAATAGGACTAATGACTAAAAAAAAGACTATAACAGATGGTATATATGGGTTCCTCATTGTCATTACCGTTGCATTACTCACCATTGCATTAATTTCAACTCTGTTCCTTTCTAGATTGTTCTTATCAATTCTGAGTGACTCCAGTGTCTTCTGCATCGACTCTTTCTCTTGTAATATTTGATGAAGATCGGCATTAGCTTGATCCAGCTTACCTGTTGAATTGCAATAGAATTAATAATCCCTTCAAATATTATTATATAATGGTCTGATGCAAAACATATGAAAGTATTTCAATAAAAATTGGCAAACACAATTGTATTAATACCACGCTGGTCATTCGCGTAAGCACAGGGTTTTATTTACAGTTTTCCTTCTCTTCTATAAATGTTGTATGCCTATTATAATCCCTTAGTCGTCTTGTAGGACACCCACAGGCAAGAAAGGGGAAGGTGATTCGTATTCTTACTCCGTCACCACATGGAATATAGAACGAAGAAAATACAGTGTATTTCGGTTATAACGACGGCGGAGGGATCATTCTAACGTCGTCGCTATATCCGGAGGTCTCTATAACCGAAATCAGTTTTTCTTTAACAGTAAATGTACGTCTAGGAGCGATTTTCACAAGTTTAAGAAACACTGTTCACTCACTGGAAATAGCTACGTAACTGATTCATAATTTTAACATCGCACACATGCTAAGTAACACTACACACAAACAAAGCATTTGACCATCTGTAAATATAAACAAAGGATAAGGAAGCTTAATAGTTATAGCTTATGAATGAGACTTTGTGCCTATGTCGACTCAGTCGCAACATCCGAAAGGAATTTCTAGGAATCTGTACCAAATAGTTCATAGAAACAAGTCAGTATACCCGAATTAGGCGTTATAGCAGGAGTCGCTATAAACGAATGAATTTCCTACGAAAGTATGCTTTAAATTTTAGGGACGCAAGTTCGACGTCGCTATAACCGAAAAGTCGTTACAACCGAGGTCGTTATTAATGTAATCTACTGTATGTATTAATGTACTACTGTATACAACAATAGAACAACAAAATGACCAGAGTACATAAAAAAAAGATATAAATTTTGATCATGTTAATAAATTATGTCATTATTTCCCTCTTAGGGAGGCCTAATTTCGGCAGAGGATGTGCGTAGACCAATGCATGAAGAGAAATTAAAATAAAACTTATTCTAATCTGAGTTTACCTTTATATGAGGTTATTAGACCCCATATATTATCCACCTACCTGGTATAGTTGTTAATTGGATGTATGTTTAGTTCAGCACAATTTCGCCGTCATCATCACAGCTCATATACGTCCCAGTGTTGGGCTAGAGTCTCCTCCACAATAGGAGGTAAATTGATCTTACTATACTATGATGGTCATACGATATAGGGTTTTGTTTCGAGTTTTCTTTCTCTTGCATAGATTATACCCCTCAGTCGTCTCTTACGACATCCACGGGCAAGCGGAGTGGTGAATTGTATTCTTATTCCGTCATCACACGGAAAATTAAAATTGAATTATCACGGATGGGAACAGGATTAGAATACAATTATCGCCACCATTTGCTTGCCGTGGGAGTCGTAAAAAGCGTTGCTAATCATGGCGATTATGGCATTGTCCCCTCGTGTGAGCATCATCAATAAAAATTAAAATGGCACTCAGCCAGGGCAACTCCTGTATCATCCTGCTCCTATCCCAATACCTTGGGGTCCTCTCCTTCCATATATCCCTATCAGACGTCATCCTACGGGCTCATTTTTGTAGCATTTGCTGAAGTCGTTGGATGCGAGCGGCACAAGACGTGACACACTTTGTGACGAAGCACAAAAGAAGCCTGCATCGAACAGTGGACGGCGAGAGATGGAAAGATAATGATTATTATGTATTAGTACTGTATCGTACAACTTAGGGAATACCTTGTAGTTCCTGTACTTTCCTCTCCAAAGAAGCAACGGCCGCGTCAGCAGCCTCACCGTGCTTCCTACATGTAGTTAACTGCTCTCTAGAATTCTGTAGTTTCACCTAAAATAATAATAATATACTTAGAATGATTACTATGATAATATAAATCATTGTTCATATACGTCCTACTGCTGGGATCAACCCTACTCCACAATAGGAGGTAAATTGACGCACTGTACCACGCTGGTCAGAGGTTGTTACAGGGTTTCGTTTTGAGTGTTTCTTCTTATGCATATATGTTATAATATGCTATTTATAGCCTTATTATATTATTTTTTTTACGACACCCACGAGCAACGTAGGAAGTAAAACGGTAAACCATATTCCACCTCCATCACAATAGGGAAGCAAATAATGGAAATAATTGACTAAAATAATTCTCTTAAATATAAACTTATTTTCAATTGCTTTATGATACTAACAACTGAGGTTTTAAAACTTTTATAACTTTTTAATGCCCCATATTAACTTTTTTTAAATTTCCTAATTATTCATCTCAGCCCATATGTGTCCCACTGTTGGGCTCGGGCCTCCTCCACAACGGAAGGGCAATTGACCCACTATACCACGCTGGTCAGACGTGTTGGTATAGGGTTTTATTTCGAGTTTTCCTTCTCTCGCATAGATGTTATATGCGTTTTATATCCCTTAGTCGTCTCGTACGATCACCCACGCGTAAGATAGGGGGTGGTGAATTGTATTCTTACTCCGTCACCACACGGAAGGACTCTTAATTATTAATATTCCATTTTTACATTAGCACACTGACATGATCTGATTGTGACCTATCCAATATGGCAACAGCATGTTAAGTGTTGCCAAAACCCCTTGTACGATAGAAACTTCGACACTTTCACTTTGTTATGATTACACCACTGAAGGAGATATGACTTCAATGAAAATTATTTTTTTGACTGTCACACGATACAGGCACAAATTGTTGCGGTATTTATTTCATTCATCATCTCAGCTCATTAACGGCCCACTGTCGGCTACGAGGCTCCACCACAATAGGTAGATAATAGACCTACTATACCAAGGTGGTCATACAGATTGATAGAAGAGTTTTATTTCGAGATTGCCTTTTCTTCCATAGTTGTTATGCACATATTGTATCCCTAAGTCATCTTTTACGACACCCGCGGGCCAAAAAGGGGGGTAATGAATTGTATTCTTACTCGGTCACCACACGTAAAGTACATAAAATAAAACTTACTTGTAATTCGTGTATTTGTATTTGATACTTATGAAGAGCAGCTTGAACAGCCGATATAGTACTTTCAGCGAATGCTGTCGCATTAGCTGATGTTGGAACACGTTTTGGTGATCTGTGAACATATTATCATCATCATTATCATTTTATTGGTGGGCTATGGTAAGCGCACACACCGTCCATTCCGTCCGGAGCGATGAAAGGACTACGCGCGGCCTATAACGCACCCGTACCCACGTCGCCTTCGTCGTTAGGCCGACCACCAGCGCCAAGTTCCTTGTGCTCAGTGGTCGGCCCGACGGAACACCCTTTCGAGTACCCTCACTTCTCAACGTCCCTGTCCCAGGACGTCGGCCGCCATCGCGCGGTCAGCCTCTCTGCGGGTGCCGGACTAAAGTCCCCGGTCCGGTCACCCGCGGCCTCGGCTAGTCACTGTTGGTATAGGGTTTTGTTTCGAGTTTTTCTTCTCTTGCATAGATGTTATATGCATACCGCTGGATGAAACGAAGGCACGGCAACCTGACATTCCGGATGACGCAGGTACTTACCGGACATGGGGCCTTCGGTAAGTACCTGCATAGAATCGGACGTGAAGAGGTCCCCGGACGCCATGAGTGTGGCACGCCAAATGATGATGCGCATCACACCCTGGAGGAATGTACCGCCTGGGGGCCTCAGCGCCATGACCTCGGCGGTTATAAGAATAGACCTGTCGTTGTTGAGCATCACATCAAAGGTGCTGATCCACAGGCAAGATAAGGAGTGGTGAATTGTATTCTTACTCCGTCACCACACAGATTATGGTCGACTATGGTGATACAATTATTATTTATAACACTTTATGTACCCACCCAAAAATAAATCGATTGATTGTTTGATAACAAGTAACTTACTATTTTTTATTTCGTAAAAAATGAACTCTTGCCTTATCATAGATCTAATCCACAAATTCTACATTAAAACGAGCGAAGCCTCGTGTCTAATTTGTGGAAAAAAATCTATAAAATAAATATAATGACTATCATGGATGGATGGACCGACGAGCTGGTGAAAGTTGTTAGGCGTCGTTGAATGCAAACGGCATAGGTCCGCACTTTGTGTCTAATAGTGGACGGCGATGGGCTGAATGATGATCATCACCATCACAACTCACGTACGTCCTACTACTGAGCTAGTGCCTTCTCCACAATGGGAGAGAAATTGACGTACGGTCAGAGGGGTTGGTATAGGGTTTTATATCAAGTTTTCCTTCTCTCACATAGATGTCATCTGCAATAGTGCCTTAGTCGTCTCTTGCGACACCCACAGGCAAGACTACCGCCTTGGTAGTGAATTGTATTCTCACTCCGTCACCTCGCGGATGAATGATAATGATGAATGATGATGATAAATGATGATGATGACATACCTATCATGTAGATGTATATGAGCCGAATGTGCAGCGTGAACAGGGACATCAGTATCAGAGTCGTGTATAAGCGCTCGAGCTACTTCTTCCAATGCGCCGCGCATCACGTTTGCCTCGTTACAAGCCACCTCTGCCATTTCGCAACGTTCCTCCTGCATAAAGAATAAAAAAAAATACAATATTCCTTTAGTTACCTTATCCAAACAACGTGTGTATTATATATTCTAATATTGAGCACATCTTTCATCGAAAACAGGAGTAAAAATAATCTACCTCCATGATCAGATACTGACAGAGTTTTATTAATGGTCTTCCTTGTCTTGTACTTATTTTACGGCCTGTTCTTTATGGGTGGGCTATGATCAGCACACACGTTATCCGTTTCGGGGGGACGGAAGGGAGGGACGGAAGGGGGGGGGGGGAAGGGGGGACGGTAGGGGGGTACGGAGGGGGGGGGGCAAAGGGGGGAAGGAAGGGGGGACGGAAGGGGGGACGGAAGGGGGGGACGGAAGGGGGGGACGGAAGGGCGGCCCGCGGCCTGCACTGAGCCAGCCACCGGTACCGAATTCCTTGTCGTCTGTTTTCTGCTTAATTCTCGTTTACAACACCCGTGAGGTACACAGAAAACAAAAATGTGGTAAATTCTATGCTTACTTTACCAGCAAGAGGGCAAACACCATAGGCGTTAGCAAAATTTTATTTCCAGCTCCCTATCCGGAGGCGCCTTTCATAGCGTATAATAGCGGGATAAAATATAGCCTATGTTACTCCTTATCAGTCCAGCCGTTTTGAAGATTACCCGAAACAAACACAGACAAAAATTTTCAAGCGGTTTTTAGGCATAGATATCATATAAACAGCCGTTTGCGCATAACAAACGTATTATTTTGACATTACAAATAGACACTTCGATGTTATTTATTTGTATAGAAGATTAGTCTCCACAAATAAAATGATTCACAAACAAAAGCTGGAATTAGATAGAGCAAGGCAAGGATGAGACATTTATACTTACAAGTCCCTGTAACTCTCCTAACAGGCGCTGTATACGAGTATCTCTCTCCCGTAGCTCGGTAAGAGCAGAGTCGCGCTGTGCTGTCATTTCCCGTAAGTCGACTCGCATACTCTCAAGATTGATATTGCCTGATGCAGTTGTTGAAAACCCATTTGCCGCAGATTGACCAATGTTACAAGGTTGTTGGCCTCCAGATTGGTAATTTTGGCCTCCAGATTGGTAATTTTGGCCTCCAGATTGGTAATCTGGTTGCTGTTGCTACGGAGAAGAAAATGAATTATATTATGAACTTATCACACCAAAAATTAAAGGAGTGCTAAAGAAAAAAGTAGCCATAGCTTGGTAAGAATCCATTTCATATACCTCCATTTCAATATTGTGTGTATATATTGTAAATTTTTAAGTAGAGTAATACCCCGCTTTACGCGAGGGATACGTTCCATAAAAAATCGCGTTAAGTGAAATACGCGTATATCGGGGTATATGATTTAATACAAAAAAAAATACAAATCATTTGAATCAATGAATTTAATTCTAAAAACACTTTATGCAATATTACATGTTTTTTATGGAAAATACGTTTATTGTCTTTTGGGTAGCGTTTATTTTACGTTCTTGTAAAATACGTTCATAACACCCAATGGGGATTTTAATTGTTTGACACACGGTCTAAACACGATGATAACTACGTTAAGTACATACACATTCATGCTTACCTATGAATATGTATGTACATAACGCGGTCATGCACTGAATTAGCGTAAATCGAGGTATTTTAACGAGAAATTTGAAATTCGCGTAAAAGTGAAACCGCGCATAACGGGGTCGCGTAAAGCGGGTATTATTGTATCAATTATTTTATAGTTAAAGGAACACATCAGTAGGTATGTAAAACATATTCCACAATAGCTTTTAGTTTTAGCTGTGATGGTCAATTTGAGGAGTCACACTTAAATATATCAACATATAGTCTATTCCCAGAATAACCGTTTTGACTTTCCAGAAAAGTGCCTCTGAGTGTTCTCATAATGACGCCCGAGCCGATTTGTACATCACACATAGGAAAGTGCATTCACAATGTACCACAACATGTAATTAAGAACATTAAAATGTGGGTTACTAAGTATTATATAAGCTTCATGTTATGTACATAAAAAAAAAGTATTTTAGTTATTTGTTACGTAGACGTAGTCAGGGGACATCGCTAGTTCATCGCGTTGTCTCAATACCAGCGACATCAATTGCGACACTCAACATGAAGAAAGATGACTCAAGAACACCTGGCGTGGACGACTCACGAATTGACGAATTCTGATGGGAACGCTCGTCACTTTTCGATCGATCGCCGATCGTTATAGTCACCCTTAGAAGTAAATTATAATATTAATTATGTAACTTTAAGTTTATATTAAATTCGTTATACTACATCGGGTTTTTTTTGCATCCTCTGCTGCCACCGCTCATAACTTATTAGAAAATAATTTATGTCAATATAGTAGTATTAAAAATATTTTAAATGAAAATAGAGTCCAAATAAAAGTCTAGAGCAGCTATACTCTAAGTGTGTTCCGCGGAACCTTAGGGTTCCGTGATACCTCTGTCGGGGTTCCGCAAGAATTTAGAAATAAAAAAATCAAAACACCTCTCTCTGGTCGCTCCGCGGCTGTGCGGACTCCGCGGCCGCGCGGAGACAAAACGCTATGAATGTTATTTATTTATTTATTTGTATTTGTATAAGCTTGTGTTACATTAGCTGGTACAATATCTCATAAGTTTGGTCTCAACAATTTTATACTTGTACAACGCGTTCGCTCTAAGTTTGCCGGTCTGTGGAATGCGCGTACCCTCCCCCACGTGACAACAAAACTTATAATGTGTCATAGTTTTACCCAAATATCTAACGTACACAATTTTTATTGTTACAATTAAATAAAAAATTTCGAACGTCATACACTCATACCTATCGCCAGCGGCAAACTTAAAACGAGCGGGTAGTATACTTGTAAGCGCTCAGTCTCTTTGATAAAAGCCGCCTCTGAATTAGACGCTATAGTTGTCAACTAGCGACTTTCGTCTCTAACTTCAAAGGATAAAGTCGATATTGTTTACAACGCTATTTTTAAATTTCTGTTTTTATTTATGCTTTTTGTTTATCAAAGGTGCCGACTCGAGTATTTTCGAGAATATTTGAGATCGAGTCTAGGACTAAGTATAAAAGCGGCGATCGCGCGTTGGCGTCGTCACATTCCGCGTCGGAGACCCGTAGCGCACGGACGTGCGCCTCGCTGCTCTCCATTTCGCCGCGCTCACCCCGCACCCGCCCCCTGCGGTCGTGCATTCTCGCTCCGTCTCGCTCGCTCTCGCAGCGAACCACGCGTCGCGTCAAGCCGCCATCTTGTTCAACGTCTGTGGCCGTTCAGTGGCCCGCTCCGGGTGGCCGTGTATACGGTTGTCTGTGGCAGTTTCGCTGTTTGGACGCAGGTGTTGCCGGATCCCAACTGCACGAGTCGACTTTTTCAAGACGTCGAGTGCAGATTTCTACCGTTGGTAGATAAAAAGTCAACCCATTTTGGCCCCCTCAGAGCAGAAAACCATATTGTTTGGTCCCCGGCGGAAACCTCACGGTGTTAACGAAGCCGGGTGAGGCAAGGCCCCGATTTGCCTGCCGAGCCCCTTCAGGGCAGAGCTAACAATCGGAAGGGGTTAGAGCATCCGGCCTTGGGGGATCTCCTAGTCGGACCTAATCTACGGCTTTTCATCATTTTTCTGCGAAGGCCTAACGGCCCGAGCAGCTAGGAACCTATCGCACATTAAGATTGGCGAAGGAGTACAAGCTTAGGGCACATTAGTTAAGTACACATCCTCCCGACCTGCACCCGGTTGGGAGGGAAACACACTACACACAACCCAGGGTTTACCCCACCCAGGGCGATAGGACACATTCCTGCGAACGTTTTTCCCGCCAGCCCACGATGGCGGAAAAAACTATCACCATCGACGCCCTTCTGGCGATCCCCGAGATAAAAGCCTACATCGCTCAACATTTTGGAGCGATAACTATTCTTCCACCGCAACCCCTACGCGCTCACTCCACCGTCCTGCCGCTCAAACCGGAATTACCGGCCACCGGCACGGCGATGGATACGGAATCGGTCCCCTCCTCAGCCTCAGCTTCATCTTCCTCCGAGTCGGAAGATTCGCCCAATGAGGGCTCCTTCATCGAAGTTCGCTCCCGTAAGCGTACTAAGAAGGCAAAAGCCAACAAAGAGGCCCCCTCTAAGGCCCCAAAAATAAAGCCAACCGAATCGGCCATAACTCCAGCCACAATCCCGTCTGAAACGACCGCTACGACCGCCTCTGCCCTCCCTGTCGTCTCGCAGACAGCCCCATTCTCTGTCCCATCCACTACGGACAGCAACACCGTCGCCCCACAGACGGTCAAAAAACCACTGGCTCCGCCGCCCCTATACATTAGGGATAAAGAGAAGTGGCTAGCCATCTCCGCGTGGCTAAACACCAACAGGATTTCGTACAAATCTGCGAAATCCACCCCCCAAGGCATACGAGTGGACCTTCACTCGTCAGCTGACCACCGCTCCGTGTCAAGCATGCTAGGGAATCAACAGATTCCCTACCATACATACACCCTCCCCGAAGCCAAACTTCTGCGTGTAGTAATACGCAATGTCCCGAGGGAAATTGACACCAAAGAGATCTTAGAATCTCTTAAAGCCCAGGATCTGCCGGTTGTAGAAGTACATCGGATGATCCGAGGCAAGGGTCGTTACCCTCTCAATATGATATTGGTCTGCCTAGCAAATACCCCTGAGGGTAAAGGCATTTTCAAAATCAAGGCCATATGTGGTCTATCCGGGGTCTCAGTAGAGCCCCCACACAAAAATGGCAACTTGGCACAGTGCCACAAGTGCCAAATGTATGGACACTCGTCCAAGAACTGCTTCGCCCGTCCTAGGTGTGTCAAGTGCCTAGGTGACCATCACACCTCTCAGTGTGAACGGCCAAAAGACATCTCCCTCTGCAAAGAGCCACCAGCGTGTGTTCTCTGTGGAGAATACGGCCACCCGGCTAACTATCGCGGCTGCCCAAGAGCGCCGAGAAGAATAGTCCGCCAACCCAACTCAAATGGCAAGGCCTTGTATTATAACAAGACCTTCGTCCCAGCCCCCTTACCAACCCACAATGCGTGGGCTCGCCCCCTGCTAACCAGCAAGGAGGTTTTCCCAACCCTGCCCAACAGGCAGCCCGCTGCCCCACCCGCACCATCTCACCCCAAACCACCAATGATCGGGGCAAACCAGCCCACCGGTGGTAATCCCAAGCCCCCTCAGGGCGCCCCCCTTCCCATCGTCGTCGCTAAAAGCGCGCCCCCAAAAGCCCCCCAAGGACTAGATCCAGATCTAGCCCTGGTGGCCAACTTCGCGGCTCAAATCAATTTCGCGGAAATCCGCGAAATTGCAGCCGATCTTAGAAGGAACGAGGGAAACAACCTCGCCCTCCTTAATATAGCGATCAAATTCGCCCCCACGTTAGAGCGTCTAGGCTCACTCAAATTCAACTAAAATGGATAGGTACACTCCCGGCAGAGTTAAACCCAGACACCTCAAAGTAGGGACATTCAACGCTAATAGCCTTACCCAACAGAGGGATGAAGTAGGCACATTCCTTCGGGAACACCAGCTCGACATCTTGTTAGTACAAGAAACGTTCTTAAAACCATTCAACAGGGACCCTAGAATCGCGAACTATAATATAGTTCGCAATGATAGGACAACCTCACCAATGGGTGGAACGCTCATTTACTACAAAAGGTCGCTGCATTGCACACCTGTGGATCCGCCCCCTCTGATGTACATTGAAGCTTCAATTTGCAGACTAGCCCTCTCAGGCCATCAGCCTATCACCCTTGTATCCGCATATCTCTCTCCCAATAGAGAACATTCGAAACAGTTGGTTGAAAAAGATCTAAAAGCCTTGCTAGAATTGGGAGGCGCCGTCATCATTGGCGGTGACCTTAACGCCAAGAACACCTCTTGGAGCTGTCAAAGTTCCAATACGAGGGGCAAGACTTTAGAGCTATTCGCTGACAGACTGGGATTTGATGTCATAGCGCCCATAGAGCCGACACACTTCCCCTTTAACGTTTCGCACAGGCCGGACATACTCGATATCTTTCTTCTCAAAAACATAAACCTTCGTTTATGTTCAATAGAAGTTCAACACGAGTTAGACTCAGATCACCGCCCGGTGACTCTGGTATTAGCCTCCCGCACCCCCGGCCCCTCAGGCCACAACAACGAAAGGACCAAGATAGCGACTGACTGGGCACGGCTAGAGAAAAAACTCAAGTCAACCTCGTCGGTCCACCTTGATCAAATTCCCAATGACATTACGTCTAAGGAACATACCTCTCAGGCGATCGAGTCGCTTACAAGTCACGTGCAGTCGATAATGGACGACTGCTCGCGGCCGGTACCAGATACGAGCGATCGTAAATGGCGCCTGCCAGACGACGTCCGTGACTTGTTAAGACGTAAAAACGCCGCGACACGCGCTTATGACCGCTACCCCACGGAGGACAACCGTACCCGCCTACGGTCACTCCAGAGGGAGGTTAAACAAGCTATTAATGAATTGAGACAGAGCAAATGGGACGCCATGCTCGAGGAGCTAGAGCCCTCTCACACAGCCTTTTGGCAGCTTTCCCGCTCACTCAAAAAAGACATCGTGTCCACTCTCCCTCCTCTCACCAGACCCAACCAGCCACCGGCCTTTATGGACGACGAAAAGTCAGAATGCCTGGCCGACTGCTTGGAGCTTCAGTGTACGCCGAGTACACTACACCCCGACGCCGCGAATCACCGCTTCATCGCCGACGAAGTGGAACGTCGTACCACTCTCTCGCGCTCGTTACGAAACGACAACCCCGATCAACCTATCCCAGTAGTAACCACCGATGAGGTCGAATCGTTAGTCAGGGGTCTTAAAACCAGAAAAGCCCCAGGTTCGGACGGAATCTCAAATAAAGTCATTAAATTATTCCCCGCCCACTTGATAGTCCTGTTGTGCTGCATCTTCAATGCAGCACTAAATAATAACATCTTTCCCGCGCAATGGAAAGAGGCCGTGGTAATAGGAATCCACAAACCCGGCAAGCGCCGTACCGAACCCAGTAGTTACCGCCCGATTAGTCTACTAAAAGGTCTAGGTAAGATCTACGAACGAATAGTTCTCAGTAGACTACGCACATTCGCCGAGGCTAACAACCTCGTTCCCGACGCACAGTTTGGTTTCCGAGCTAAACACAGCTGCGTACAACAAGTTCACCGCTTGGTAGAATACACAAGTAGTCAGTTCATCATGAACAGATATACGGGTGTATTATTCCTAGACGTAGCGAAAGCTTTCGACAAGGTTTGGCATGAAGGCCTAATCTACAAACTCTATCTCCTCAAGATCCCTCACTACTTAATTCTCATTATACATGACTACTTAAGTCATCGCAGCTTTCGCTACAGGGTGGAAGGGACGTTATCGACCTCCCACCCTATCAAGGCCGGCGTCCCTCAGGGGTCGGTCCTCTCCCCATTTCTCTTCACGCTATACACTAGCGATATGCCCAAATTCAACCGGGTACATAAAGCGCTTTACGCTGATGACACCGCACTCTTTTATGCTGGTAGATCCCCGACAACAGTAGCCAAGACTCTCCAAACAGCGGTTACCGCCCTAGCCAATTGGTTTAGGAAATGGAGATTAGAAATCAACCCCGAGAAGAGTCAGGCGGTCATGTTCACTAGACGAACTGCCCGTTCCTACTCTATCGACAGCATTCCCTCCCTTAAAATTTTCAACAAGCCGGTCACTTGGACCAGGCAGGCCAAATACTTGGGTGTGACCCTTGACGATCGACTCAGCTTCGCCCCTCACATAAAGCAAGTCCGCGCACGGGCAGCCTTTGTGATGGGCCGTCTCCACTGTCTACTCAACTCTAGGTCGCGTATGCCCCTGAGTAGCAAAATCCGACTATACACCACCTGCATACGGCCTATCATGACCTATGCCAGCGTGGTGTTCGCGCATGTTAAGCCACACAGGATCCACAGGCTACAGACACTTCAAAATCGTTTCATGCGCCGAGCTACGGGAGCACCGTGGTTCATACGAAACGTCGATCTCCACATCGACCTCGAACTGCCGACCATCAAGCAGTTTATGAAACGGTGCTCTCAGAGCTACTTTGACTCTGCCATGACACACCCCAACCAACTAGTGGTTGGGGCGGCTTCCTATAGACCCTCCAAAATCTCCTCCATCCGACGTCCTCGTCACGTCCTCGACGAAGAGGACGACAATATCACACTCGCTCAACAAAGAGCCTACACGGCCCGCGAGGCCTTAACAAATAAATATCCACGGTTCCGCCCTCGCCGTCGAGGTGCGAAACCGCGCCGCGCAAAAGTCACTACTAAAAACGTGGGCATGCCCACTTTGCCTCCAGCGACGCCCCAAGCCGAGGTCCATTCCCCACAGGGGGAGCCCTTGGGCGATGTCGCTTAGCATACTCTTCTCCGGGTTGAGAGCCCTCAGCGCTCACCCATAGTCCGCGTCAAGCTGTCAAGGCCATCTGCGGCCAACAGCTGTACAACACAAAAAAAAAAAAAAAAAAAAAAAAAAATTGGCGTCGTCAGTTGATGATTAGCGTTCGGAGCGATAAGTTACTACCTACTTACAAGCTCGCTAGCGAGAAACTAGTGTTCATTGTTTTACTGCCTGCTGTATTCTGTTGTCTCAGTTTTATACATTTCTTCCCTGTAGGTTCTAAATTTAGTCTCTTATACGCAGTAACGATTGTGCATTATTTAAACCCCACTATCCTGACTTGTAACATTATAAATAAAGAAGAATGGAATGTTGGCTTAAAGGTGTTAAACGTGTTCCAACAACATCTTCTAATGACGCTGAATGTTCAAAAGCAATGCGCGCGGAGAATTTAGCAATCACCGATCCAGAAGATGATGCCACGAGTGCCACGACGTCAAGCTCGACGGTTTCAAAGACGAAAAAAAGGAAGTATGATGAATCTTATATCAGTTTCGGATTTGTTGATTCCAACGGCTCACCTCTCTGCATGCTCTGTAGTAAACTGCTTCCTAATAGTTCCATGGCACCTGCCAAATTGCGTCGACATTTAGAAACCGTACACCCCGAGACTAAAGACAAGAATAAAGAATTTTTTGTTCGCAAAAAAGATCAGTTATTAGAAAGTCAAAAAAATATGATGCATGTAACACAAACTACCAACGAAAAGGCCACGGAGGCATCATACTTAGTTAGCTATCGCATTGCACAAGCAGGTGAAGCGCACACTATCGCTGAGAAATTAATAAAACCATGTGTATTAGACATAACAAAATGTATGCTTGATGAAAAATCTGCAAAGCATCTTTCTACTGTTCCGCTATCAAACGATACTGTTTCACGACGAATCCATGATCTGGCAAGCTACGTCAAACAAGAACTAGTTACACGTCTACAAAATACACGATTCGCTTTGCAAATGGACGAGTCGACTGATGTCGCTGGTTTGGCTATCCTGCTGGTTATTGTGAGATATCCATATAAAAGTTCTTTTGAAGAAGACATGCTTATGTGTTCATCGCTGCTTACAAACACTACCGGGGAAGAAATTTTTAATAAAATAAATATATTTTTTGAAGAACATAATCTCAGTTGGAACAATTGCATTGACATTTGTACAGATGGGGCCAAGGCGATGACAGGTAAAACAGCAGGAGCAGTGTCACGAATGAAAAATAAAGCGCCTAATTGTAGTTCCAGTCATTGTATTCTGCATAGACAAGCACTTGCGATGAAGCAAATGCCGTCTAATCTAAAATTAGTTATGGATGAAGCGGTAAAAATAATTAATTTTATCAAATCACGACCACTACAATCCCGATTGTTCTCATTATTGTGTGAAGATTATGGCAGCAAACATAAAACACTGCTGCTCCATACAGAAGTGCGATGGCTGTCTCGGGGAAAAACTTTAACAAGGCTATTTGAACTTAGAGCCGAGTTACAAATGTTTCTTTCAGCAGATACTTCTTTTAATTTGAAGGACCGTTTGTATGATAAAACTTGGTTGTTCCGATTGTCTTTTATGGCGGATATCTTTCAAAAACTTAACGAATTAAATTTATCGTTGCAAGGTAAACAGACAACAGTGTTTCAGGCCTATAATAAAATAACTGCTTTTAAAAGAAAATTAGATTTTTGGATCATTTGCATTGGTAAGAAAGAAATAGAAAGTTTTACGTTACTCAGTGAGTTTGTTAGCGAAAACGACTCAGAAATGTTTGAAGATAATGTGTTTGAAGAATTGGTCCAATATCTCAGTTCGATGCGCGCATCTTTTGAAAAGTATTTTCCCGAAGAACACAATACAAAAATTAAAGTGAACTCCTGGATTCATAATCCTTTTTTACCCAACTTGGAAAAGCCTGAAAACATGTCAAATGAGATATATGAATCTCTTTTAGAAATGTCATCAGACACAAGTATGGAGTCATTGTTCAAAACGACGCCTCTTAATGATTTTTGGTGCAGAATCCAAGATGAATATGCAATGCTTGGCCAAATGGCTCTGGATATTCTTCTCCCGTTCCCAACTACATATTTGTGCGAAACAGGATTCTCTACCTACGCAGCCACGAAAACAAAATATCGCAATAGACTGGACGCCGAAGCTGATATGAGACTCCAACTTTCTTCCATCAAACCTGATATCAAGCAATTGATGAAAAATAAAAAACAGTTTCATACCTCCCACTAGTTAGATTTTTTCTTTTTTAATGTTTTCTATTATTGTCCTTACCAAGTGGTGAAGTAAATAATAATTAGTAACTGATACATTGTACTTTTATTATGCTGATTAATATAGAATACACTTATAAAAATAATTGTTTTATTGTAGGGTTCTATCAAGTATTTTGCTTCCCAAAAGGGTTCCGTCATTTAAAAAGTTTGAGAACCACTGGTCTAGAGGGTATTCAAGTATTGATGGAACTTAATTTATGGAAGCGTATAACAGAATTTCCTTTACTTGTTCTACCCTGTCTCTTGTTGAAAAATTTTGAATTTTGATAAGTATATTAGGCTTATTAAAATCTATTTAATATGCCCAAAAAGAAAAATCATACCTTACAAACAACACCCTGAGCAGCAAAGGCATTAATAGAATATCCACTGAGAGTGCCAACAAGTTCCCTGACATTGGAATCAAACTCGTTTTTGACTCGGAACAAATCACGCTCGGTGTTAGTTTGCAATTCAGAGAAGTGACGTTTAACAGAAACAACTTCTCGCCACAAGCTGAGTAGACGGCTGTGTTCATTTGAGTAGTAGTCGTTAAATGCCTGCAAACAATATTTCAGTTTCACACCAAAAACTATGATAACAATAGCAAATAAATCTATGTATATATAAACAAAATGTTCTTTATCCACAGCAATCATCATCATCTTGCTCTTATCCCAATTACTTGGGGTCGACGCAATATGTCATCTGTTTTGACATATTGCAAAAAGTTTCGGCAATGACTCTTATGACTTTTATAAAGTCTTTATTAAAAAAAACTAAAGAAAAATAATAATTGTCAGAGAGATAGCTAGTAAATGAATATATACACAAATTTAAACAAGCTATAACCTGTTCCTCATCCTTCCACTCATCTTCCTTGATAGCCATCTCATCACGCAAGGCCTCCCAGTCATTGGTAAGTTTCTGTAGATCAGCAGTGAGAGCTTCATTCAGATTATGAGACTCCTCGAGCTGATCTCGAAGCAAGGTATTTTGTTGCACCAGTTTTTCACACCTATTTAAAAAAATAAGTTAAATAAAAGAATAATAAAAGGTTGAATTTTTATAATTTTTCTCCTCTCATCTGCGTAATTCTGTGTAGTAAGAGAGGAATTAACTTATAGCCATTGAAAAAGAATCTAGATACTTGCTTGATGTGCTTACAATGGACTCTAACATGTTGGTACATGGCAAGGGTGACAAACCTTTAAGTATTAACATGCCATTTTTTAAAGAAATGTTTAACGAGACGCTGTGTATACCGTTCCTGCTTTCTGTGGGAGTAAAAATACAATCCACCACCCCTTTCTTGCCTGTAGGTGTTGTAAAATATAACTGAAGGATATGATATGTACATAACATCACTCAAGAGAAGGAAAACTTGAAACAAAACCTTATGGCAACTTTTCTAATAGAATTGTATAGTAGGTAAATTTTTCTCCTCTTGTGGAGGAGGCTGGAGCCCAGCATTGGGGCATATATGAGTTGGGACAAACACAACATGACAATTTTTGTTGTTTTATTATCATAAAACCCTTCTGATATGAAAAACTTGGCTACCCCAGTGGGTGTATGCATTTACTAATTGATGCTTGAAAACTTTTGTTTATTTTATCACTACTCATATCATGTGTAGCTTATGTTACAATATACTTCTGGACATCTTACCAAGTCTAAAGATGTAATTATAAAATTTTGTTAGCAATCAATTACTTGCGTCTCTCCTCGTCCAGTCGTCTCAACGCGGTCTCGAGATCATTAATTCTGGCATCAGCAGCAGCCACTCCAGATGTTGTAGCGGATACGGGCGGCGGTGGCAGTGCAATGCTACTGGTCTTAGCAGCTGGTGACCGGTACGATAATAATGGGTCGCTACGTGGAGTAGTCTCCAGCATTTGATTCTCCAGTTCAGAGCATCGCTGTTTGTATTGAAGCACCTATCGTAAAAGAAGATTATTTTAAATAAAATAGCATAATTAAAAATGGATAAGTCTATAATATATTACTTTTGCGCATAGGTATATGTATATACAGTTTAACTGTAAACTAACGAATAAAGTACAATGTAATACCTTATATCCATTTTAATGAATCTCGTTTATTGCTGTAGAATAAAATTAATTTCTTTATCAAATTTAAATTTAAAATTTTATCGGCATATTGACATGTGTCAAATTTCTTTTGACAGCTTTGAATACAATTTGAAGGAAAGTCTTATGTTCAGAAGTCAAATTTATAAGCAAATTAATAAACATTCTCGTATAATATGTTACTAAACCCCTAAACGGCTGAACCGATGGTGATGAAATTTTTGTGTGTGTTGAAGGGGATCCGAGAATGGTTTATATTCACAATTGGACCCGGTAGGTGGCGCTGCTGTCGATTTCATGGAGAATTCCTTTTATTTTATTTGCACAGAACAACGTCTGTTGGGTCAACTAGTAATGTACATATTTTAAGTTAAACTTAAAATAAATAAGAATGTTATAAATGTAATAGCGCCAGATTTATATATTTTTTTAACGTGTAAGTAGTTTTTGGCCCACATAATGGGAGCACATCCCATGACTGATGTATTTTTTAGACTTAGACTGCTATTAAGAAATTCTTTCTAAGAATTTTTATCTAACTAATATAAAATATTATTATACAACCATTTGCACGCCCCACGGGGCAGAATATGATGTACTCAATCGATGTGTAGCACCTTTATAAACCATATTTTAGTAAATAAAATGAATTGAATTTATCACTATCTGGTCTTTTTTTCGGTGGGCAAAAGCCAGCACACCTGCCACCCGGCTCCTTCCAGGGCGACAAAGGAGCAACGCGCGGCCCTATAACCCACACGTAGCACGTCGCCTTCGTCGTTGAGCCGACCACCAGTACCGAGTTCCTTGTCCTCCGTGGTCGGCCCGACGGAATACCCTCTCCTCTCAACGTCCCCTTTCAAATATACCTACATCAGATATATTTAAATGTGTGATGAGGAACTGAAAATATAAGATTTATGTTACTAATCTGTTCTTCTGAAATAGTGTTGAATAAAGCGTATATGGAAATCGATATTAATCTCATATACAAAAGATATTTAGTGTGTATATTAAATATCTAGTAAACCATCCATCCATCCATCCATAAGCCCGTAGAGGTCCATTCCTGGTTATAAGCCTCCCCACGGAAATATTACTCAAAGCAGTCCTGTGCCATCTGTATCCAACGTTTGTCTACACCTTTATGATGTCGTCAATCCACCTACTGGGGAGTGTTCAAAAACTTTTCTTCTCCAACGGTTTTGGGTTCGTCGAGCAATGTGTCCTGCCGCATGTGGGCCTTTAACGAGCTATTTCTTTGGAGTATATCGATTACATCCATTCTTCTACGGATTTCCGTATTCCGGCTTTTGTCAAGTTGAGAAATACCGAGCATAGCCCTCTCTATACCGTAGTATAGAGTTGAGCGACTTTCAGCCTTTTTATGATGCCGACATTTAGAGATCAATTTCTATGCCATGGCTCATCGCTGGTAACATACATTGGTAACTAACCTTTGTTGTTAGACACCACGGAATATTAGATAACATGATCCTCTTAAGTTTCCTGAACGCTGCGCAATCAAGTTTGCATCTGGTCTTTTTCTTGAAATTGAATCTGCCTAACTGGACTGTTTGTAGCAGATAAACATAATGATCGACAACTTCAAGAATCTTATTCCCAACCAGGATGACATGGGTGTTAGACTTAACTTTCTTCTTGATTATTCATATTCATTCGCAAACACAATAGGCATGATGACAGTAACCAAAAATCACTAAAATAATGTGTTTATCTACTGTAACACAAATAATATATCTTGAAATAAATATTTATTTTCTTTTATAAGATGAGATTATTAATTTATTTAATAAAATAAAATTACAAAATACACAAGTCCGCCATGCTCAGCTAAACACCAATCACATTGAGTTACGTCATTCCTATGTACACCTGTCATTATCATCGCAAATTCTGTACGAAACTCTACGATCGTTACATTTATTAATTGTTTTAACTTGCATTTAAAGAGTATTTCGTGATTTTTATCAATCTCTTGCTTACTGTTGTGTTCTTACTAAAAATGTAAGTCATGGAAGAAGGATTCACCAAGGCAAACAGCTCTAATTTGCCTAGAGTTGATTTATTAATGCTGGGAGAGTACCTAGCATCAAAGACTTCCATTCAGCAGAATTTAGAAATGTTAAAACTACGATGTAAGTAAAATATTGATTAATAATCTTCTAACACCAATAATTTAAAATCTATTTTAAAATAATACCGCTTGAGGTGTTAGAGTTATGTATGTTATCTGTGTATGTTATTTAAATAATGTTTTTGTAAACTTGGTATTAAACTGCAGTTAAATAAAGTCACACACCAAATAATAATAAATATACGATATAAAGTAATTACCTACGTCAAAATGATCTTCACAGAAATAAATAGTCTCCTATTTATTTTTTTATATTTATTTATTTAAATTTATGGCTTTTGGATCTCGCCGTGCAAGATATGCTACATATCTTATTGTTTTATTATGTGGCACATAAACAAACAGTTTGTTCGGGGTTTTTATTGATGTATTAACACATTGAGGAACCGCACACCACTTATAGACTTTCGAATTCATGTCTAAATAAAATATATCAGATTTTTTGCTTTAACTCCCTTACGTTTACAACTCAAGTGAATAGACGTGACGTCACAAGCAGACGCCATGACACTAGGCACCGTTTCGGCGCTAATTTATATGCATTTAATTAAAATAGCATATATTTCTAATCAAACCGTACTAATTGCAAAAATAATATATTTTTTGATAATAGTGGTTATGTAAGAATATTATAAAACAGTTTTTCAAAATTAGTCATCATGCCTATTGTGAAAAAACGCTGAGATCATTGAGCATGGTGCCAAAGTCCCCCAACGATTTTGCCACGACTATGATATCATCTGCGAATCGAAGGTGATTGATGTATTCGCTGTTGACGAGTCCGGTCCAGTTTTAGAGATTGAAAACATCTTCCAGCGCAGTGGTGAACAATTTCGAAGAAATGACGTCTCCAAGTTCCATTTTTCTGCAACTGCATCGTTTCGTACTCTTATTGTGGATGCGAATCGACATAGTAGCGTTTCAAACTTCTTGCACTTCGATGTATCGATAATCTATTTGACGCCGCTGAAAGGACCGCAGCATCGCCCAAGTTGCAAGCATCGGAATCAAAGGCCTTCTCATAGTCCACAAATAACATAGAGGTCGATTAAACTCTTAGGTCTTCTGTATCTGGCTTAACGTAATACCTTTTCGTATTCCAGCTTGTTCGGGTGGCTGAAAGTCGTTGAGCTGAAGCGCAAGTCGTTTTGTAATGACTGATAAAAACAATTTGTACATGTAGCCCAAATGTGAGATGGGTCTGTAATTCTTCAAGAGCGTATAATTGCCTTTCTTCAAAAACAGCACCACTACCAGTAAACAATGCTACCAAAACCATTTCAATGCATAATCGCCCTGTAGATATTAACATGAATAAAACCGGCTAAGTGCAATTCGGACTCGCGCACTGAGGATTCCGTACGAACCTGTAGGTATATACGCCAAGGTTCACTCATCACGATAATCGAGTCATAGTTATGGTGTTTTTATTGCAAAATGAAATCCATAAAATGACAATATGGAAAGCACGAAAGTAGTAGTAAGTTTAAAATTATAAAAAATATTTTTGTTATATGAGGTAGGTAACTAAAAATTTACGGTTTTTGCAATTTTTTCTTTACCTGTGTTATAAACACGTTGCTTCGTACCAAATTGCAAGATTCTAAGATCACGGGAAGTACTCTTTACTCTGTAGGTTTAATTCCCTTGCGTGTGTCGAAAATTTCTGGAAATTGGCGGCTGTATCTTTTGATTACGTTGGCTTAGAATTAATTTTTTCACAGATTTTAGGGAGAGTAGACCTTAGTCTTCCGTGGAATCCGTGGAATCTTCCGTGTGGTGATGGAGTAAGAATACATTTCACCACCCCCTATCCGGGGCCCCCCAGGCTACCATATGTGCAAAGTGTGCAATGCACACGGGCGCCATTCTTTAGGGGCGCCAAAACCCAGGGTCAAAAATTGCAAAACAATGCCAAAAAAAAAAAACAAAAAACAAAAATTAATTTTAAAATAAAAGTTGGGAAATTAAATAGGATTAGGTATAAATACACACGAAATTTTATTAGTATATCATCCAGTTACTGCCGATTAGACATGGGCGTTACCGGCTATTTATGCCAACGGCTACTAACCGTTTATTTGCTGTGAATACCGATATGGATAAAATAAAGAAGGCCTGTGCCCATTAGTAGTCTTTTATGGACTGAGATGGTGATTCATCATCATCATTACAAACCACATACGTCCCACTATTGGGCTCGGGCCTCCTCCACAATGGGAGGGAATTTGACCTACTATATCATACTGGTCAGACATGTTGATATAGGGTTTTATTTCGAGTTTTTCTTCTCTTGCAATATAGATCTGACCAATCATTTGAAGAAATTCTTGTACAAGCGAAAGAAGTAGCACTCTCCCTCGAAATTGATGAAGACTTTCCAACGTCGACGTTCGTTTCCAACGTTACCAACGGTCAGGAGGAAATTTAAACCAAAACTGTTTGACTGTGAACACCGAGATGAGACCCCTCATGATCCAAAAACTGCCTTTAAAATTTGTTTTTTCTTAAAAATTATAGATCAAACATTAAGCTCTCTAAAAAACCGATTTGACTTATGAAATGAGTATGATAATATTTTCGGATTTTTAGCGACATATTCAAATTAAGTGACAGCGATCTTTTAAAACATTGTTCTGTTCTTGAAGAACAACTGACAGATCAGGATAATAAGGATATAGACTCCAATGATTTGTTTAATGAAATTAAAGCGTTAAAGTTGTTTTCATTACCTGATGATACTGACCCCTTAAGTATTTTACAATATATATTTGAAAACAATTTAATCTCCACCTTTCCAAACGTAAGCATTTCACTACGAATTCTTCTGACCATTACCTGTATCTGTAGCTTCTGGCGAGCGATCTATTTCAAAGTTAAAAATCATTACAAATTATTTAAGATCGACAATGATTCAAGAAAGATTGTCTGGGCTAGCGATACTAGCAATTGAACAAGAAATGTTTTTTTTCTTCTATGGTATAAATTTTAGTGACGTAATTAATGAATTTGCAGTAGCAAAGTCTCGGCGAATAACGCTGCTACAATAGCTATTTTGGATTTCATTATTGTACCTAGCTATCATTTTTTTTGATTTTATAACTTCGTTATAATTTTTTTTTACAATACGACAATACAAAAAATTTTTACAATACACGCTTTTTTACAATACAATAATTTTTTTATAATACAAAATTTTTTTACAATACACGCTTTTTACAATAAAAAATATTTTTTCTTATATACACTATTCTTAATTCAAATTTTTAAAAAAATATTTTCTATTTTTTAGTTGGATTTTCTTTAAAAGCGTATTTTTTTAGTTTTTTTTTGAACTATTATTTATTTTTCATTTTTTAGTTGAATTTTCGCTAATCCTGATTATCCTAGTAAGGATAACGGGTCAAACTATTTAAAATATTGAATTGTCATCGGTCCTTAATAAGTATGCCAAATTTCGAGTTAAGCCGACGTTTTGAAGGGGGTCAAAATCATGTTCATAAATTCCGTTACATACTAACATACATACGTCTGAAGCTATTAAAAGCGTATTAAAAAGGGTCTTAACTAACAGACAGACGGACGGAAGGATGAACAACAAAGTGATCCTATAAGGGTTCCGTTTTTTCCTTTCGAGGTACGGATCCCTAAAAAGTGAAACATAGTCTTTATCATAATGTCAAACCTTTGCTTGAAGTCTGGACACCAACTGAGCTTGTCCTTGTTGTGCCCTGCGGTAAGCGTCTAACCGTCTTTTATGATCGGCAGCCTCTCCCGCAAGGCGAGCACGCAGTTCTTCATTTTGCCTTCGGAGATCGCTGCTGACGCTCCCACCTGGAGAATCCATCTGTGGTGGACTGTCCAGAGGCTTCCAAATTAAGCAAAAAAATGAATATTCAGTTGCCCTCGTATTTTATCATATGAAAATTTCTGATTAAATAAAGCTTTTTAGTCATTTCGAAAATAAAACCCATGATTTCCATACCTCCTTTTTCAACCGTTGATGCGGTAAGGTGTTAGGTCTTCTACCAATAGGAGCGCGAGCGCTCCTCGGCGTAGTGAGACCTTCCCTGGTAGGCAACTGAAAAGAAAAACAGTGCTTCAATATTTAAAATTCAGTGCTCGAATATCACCATTATTGTATAGATACAATGAAGACGTTCAATTATCAACCTGAAACGTAACTTTCTTTTTAACTTTTTTTTGCTTCATTTCTAAATATAAATGACGGGCGGACCTAAATTCGAAAGACATTTTACAACTTTATATCTCATTCACAATCAAAATTTAACACCGAAATAAAATAAAACATCCATGAAATCACGAAGAAAGGGAAAGAAAACACAAATAGAACAAAGAAACAACATTCTAAGGTGTGGCAGCTATGAAATTACGGTCTATACTGCAGAAATAACTTAGGTAGGCGTTTTGTAAGGCTGGAAGAACGTTAGTTATCGCTCTAGACATCTAATTACCCTCGCCGACAATGGAGTTACTCACAAAGAACCCCGTTTATGAGCATAAACTAAGTTCATCAACTTGATTTTATTACATACTTTTATATTTAGGTAATATTTAAATGATATAGCTTTATGATTGGGCAAGTCTTAAATATGAAACATAAAACATGAACAAATTAAAATGAGCAAAATTGGAATTCTCGTCCAACATACCTCAGTGTCTGAAAACACAGGTCTACGACCAGTGTGTGTTACCAGTGATGACTTACGGCACGGAAACGTGGTCCCTAAATGTAGGCCTCATATCAAGGCTCAAAGTCGCTCAGCGTGCTATGGAACGGGCTATGCTCGGGATTTCTCTGCGAGATAGAATCCGGAATACAGAAATCCGCAGAAGAACGGGTGTAACCGACATAGCACGAAGAATTAGCACGCTGAAGTGGCAATGGGCAGGCCACATCGCTCGACGAACCGACAACCGCTGGGGAAGAAAGGTTCTCGAGTGGCGACCACGCATCGGACGACGCAGTGTAGGACGCCCCCCCACTAGGTGGACCGACGACCTAGTGAAAGTTGCTGGGCGTCGTTGGATGCAGGCGGCACAGGACCGCACATTGTGGCGCAATATGAGGGAGGCCTACGTCCAGCAGTGGACGGCAATAGGCTGAAATGATGATGATGATGATGATGAAAATTGGAATGAATGGACATTGAATGAACGAAATGGTTATCTCATAAAGACACGTTGCCAAATTCGATTTCGAAAATCACAAATTTATATCACGCGTAATTAACTACCATCACACATGAATAAATTAAAATTTCTGGAGCAAAGTGCTGGACATCAGTGAAATGGTAGTACAAAGATGAGAGCCGACAACAACTGAGAAAGAAAGGTTTTCGAGTGGGAACCACATATCGGACGACGTAGTGTTGGACAAACCACTAGGTGGACCGATGACCTGGTGAAAGTAGCAGGGCATCGTTGGATGCAGGCGGCACAGGACCGCATTCTGTGGCAAAACATGAGGGAGGCGTAGGTCCAGCAGTGGACGGTGATATGCTGAATAACGATGATGATGATAATGAAATAGATTATTAAAAGCAGCTTTCATGAATTTTTCATAATTTGAATATGCAAATCACAAGATAAATACTTTTATTACAATGAAAACCCAATAAAATTATTTTGTGTAATCTACGATGACGTTTGTAAATACTACGTCATACAAATTCTTAACTTTAGCAGTTAGTAGCTAGGTCATGTTACAGGTCAATTACCTGCCTTGACTACCATTATCGTATGCTCAATGAGTAAAGTTGACCTTGTATAACAAAGCATGTAAACAAACCATACTTCACAATACACAATGTATTATTTCCAGAGTATAATTAATAATTAAATCATGTATTATTTAAAGGTCTTACCTATTTATAAAATAATATGACGAATTCCATGCTTCCCGGTTGATTTTCGGTCAAAAGTTGTTAAGAAATTGATAATCCATACGTATCCTAGCAACCGTGCAATTAGTAAATGGTAATAAATCTATTTAAAACTACATACACGTTTGATTAATATTAATTTAATTAATACAGATAGTTTTTTTGTGACGTTTTAATTTCTACGCCTATTATGAAGATAAAGTTGTCATCTTTATAAAAAAGTAATTTAAATAAAGAACGCCTACTTTATTAGCGTTTGCAATGAGTATTAAGTAGGTAGACGAAAACATTTGAGTGTAAATTACGACATTTTCTTTAGTTTTTAGTTTCTAATTTACACGTGTATACAGCTAAACGTCACGGGGTGTACTGTGTAAAAAATTACTAATAGTAGACCAAATACAAGGGGGCGACCGTTTCGCTTGAGTAAACACCCCCTTAGGTTCAGGTGTACTTAATTCATGATATGATAACGCTTTTTTATTTGGGTTCCACATAGATAATAGTCACAGCTGATAATAACCGGTACGTTTTAATTTAAACAACAGTATTATCTATATAAAGAAATAAAATTGAAGTGCTGGTTTGTAATGCCAAAATAATACGTTTTTAACATGCTAATACGGTTATTTACATGTTACCTATACCATAAATCCACCTTAAAAATGTTATGTGCCTCGTTGTTCTGGGTAATCTTCGAAGCCTCATGGATTGCAGTCAGGTATCGTAATATTTTAGAAGATATTGGAGATTTAAAATGCGGGGAAGAGACTGAAACTGAAGCGAAGCGAGGGCAGTGTGTTAGTACGATAATATACCTACCTAATTAATAGATATCTTGTTGCATATATAAATTAGCCTAAAAATCTGCCAATGCGGTCGTCTTCATCTTCTTCTGAGACACGCTTACGACACTCGGGCAAGATAGGGGGTGGTGAATTGTATTCTTACTCTGTCACCACACCGACACGGCTAGGTGTATAAACTGAATTGAAAATACATGAAAAGTCAATTGTATTATATCCGTAATTACAATTACGTACGGAACTTAATATACAAATACAACTCGCACTTGATTTCCTAGTCTGACATTATTGATTGCTATTTTTTTTAAACATTTCCAATCTCAAGCAAGGGCGTATTATTTTAGAATGTTTCGTATGATAGTAGGTAGTATCTGTTACGTCTTGATGACGAAATAAAAGTGAATAAACCGAAGCTTGTCAATGATTGTTGTGATAAAATGATTTACTGTATAATTATAGTAAAAATTATTAATATTTATTACTAGCGGATTAGTAATAAATACTTAGGCTTAGAGGTAAGCAGATAATTTCATAAAAACAATTCGAACCAAAACCCTATGCCGACAATAAGCCATTTGCATTGCTATTGTGGAGAAGGTTATTGACACAACGCAAGGCGTTTGTGGGCTATAAAAGAATTAGGTGATTATTCTTTAAATAGGTGAAATATGATTTTAACCTGTGACTTCATAGCCATGTTTAAATACCGACTTCTCGTGCTGAGTGCCGCAGGTTCTATTGATCCTCCCAGAACTTTTTTTTATGTGTGGGCTATGGTCAACGCAAACGCCGTCCATTCCGTCCGGGGCGATGAAAGGACGACTACCAGTGCAGAGTTCCTTGTCCTTAGTGGTCGGCCCGACGGAATACCCTTTCGGGTACCCTCATCTCTCGACGTCCCTCTCCCGGGACGTCGGTCGCCCTCGCGCGGTCAGCATCTCCGCGGATAAAATCCCCGGTCCGCTCACCCGCGGCCTTGGCTAGGGATCCATGCAGAACCAGTTTTTCTATAATCCGTAAATTATTATTCAGAGTCTGGGTGTGATTTGTGTCCATTAATTGCATATTTTTGAAATTCCACACAACGATTTAGTCTTTAGTGTGACAGTTATCTTTATAAAAAGAAAAAAAACGAGAGTATAATGCAAAAACAGAAGTGGAACATGAAAGTATTTATAAATCTTACAATTTACGATATTCCTAAGGTTTCTCCTTAAGATACAACGACCTCAATCATCATCATCTCAGCTCATATCTCCTACTGCTTGGCTCGAGCTACCTCCAGAATAAGAAGGAAGTTGACCCACCATGGTGTAGTTGTTAGAGGCTTTTAGTTCGAATTTTCCTTCTTTTTCATAGATGTTATATGCGTATTAACTTCCTTATTCGTCTCTTACGATATCGACGGCCAAGATATAGGGTGGTGAATTGTATTCGTGCTCCATCACCACACAGAATAATCTCATTCATACCTAATATTTTTAACTTTTTTTATAAAAATGTCCTCATTACCCTACTCCTATCCTATTACTTGGATTCGAATCAATATATACTCTTCTTTCATACACATTACGTACGTACGTAACATATTGTAAAAGTTTTGACATTCGTTTTATGACCAGCCGCCTGTCTGAAAAAAAATTTAGTCATCTCTATAACACTCACGAGCAATGTAAGAGTTGTTGGTATTCGTAGCCGCCTCCACACACCTATTTTAATAAAAAAATACATTTTAGATAAAAGGCTATTATAATTTTTTGTTCCTAAGAATACACTAACCCCTAACTTGGCCATGGGTGTCGTAAAAGACGACTAAGGGATAAAATACGCATATAAAATCTGTACAAAAGAAGGAATCCTCGAAATAAAACATTATACCAACCGGTCTGATTAGCATGGTATAGTAGGTCAATTACTTTCCTATTGTGCAAGAAGCTAGAGTCCAGGAGTGAGACGTATATAAGCCAAAATCAAATGAATAAAAATATTGCAATTAGATATGTGTCGACTGGTCGGTAAAGCCACCTACTATCGTAGTCGGCAACTATTCGACCAAGAGCGCCGACTATCCGGCTTCTTACTCTGTATATATTTCTAAATAAAACATATATAGCAAGAATTACATTTAATATGGTTCCTGATACTTGTATTTGTCCTGATCATCATGAGAAATTATCATATGACATCGGTTACACTTCACTTTCAGTATTGTCAAATGGTTAAAAAATCCATACCCAAGACTTTCTTATTGACATGTTTAAATTTGGTTAAGCTCTAACACTTATTTCATTACATTGTTATATTAAAACAATAACAATATTACAGCACCAAAATGCATTTTATTCCCTCTTCATTGTTATTAGGCCGACCACTAATACCGAATCCCTGGCGTCCGTGGAGGCACGCACTGCCTCCACGGACGCCTAGCGCCTAGCGCGCGAATCAGCTGTAGGTAAACGAATTGCCACGGAAATTTTCGAACATCCTCGAAAGCTTGATCGGCTGGGCCGACTATTCGGTCCATTAGTCGGCCTCTTTACAACCGACTAATCCGCTAGTCGGCCATAGTCATAGTCGGCACATCTCTAATTGTAATTTTTACATGTATATTTTTTTTATTTGTGCGTATGATGTCATACGTACGCACTAATCCTAAGATTCATATGTGCGTCATATTTTGCTATGCGGGGGTCGATGACCGTTATCTCTATTCGCGATAACTACTTATCTCAAAATACACAATAATCTTAAAATAATACCTAATGGAATTTGAGTTTTCTTGAGAATGTATGTAAGACTTGCTACGTGATACGACATGGCTCGGCGGTTTTATAAAGATCCAATTTTTTAAGTTATAATCGACTATTATCACCTGCAATACATCACTTCCTTGAGCGTGGGTGTCGTAAAAGCTCACTAAGAGATATAAAGTAGTCCACAATTATATTACTTAGGAGGGTCGATATCAGACAGGCAGCTGGTCATAAAACTATTGCCATAATTTGTGCAATATGCTCTTTAAAAGAAGATTAAATGTTAAGTGAATCCCCATGTAATCGGGGCAAAAGTTATGATAATAATTTATGCTTTGTCACAAAAAAAAAACAGACAGATTTATTAATTAAATTACTTATAGAGATTTTAAATGAATTTTACCACGTTTTCGTATCTTTAAACATATAAATCATCATCATCATTACAGCTCATATATGTACGTCCTACTGTTGGGCTCGATACCTTCTCCAAAATGCGAGGGAAATTGATCTACTACATCACACTGGTTAGGCGGATTGGAATAGTTTTATTTCCTTCTCTTGCACAGATGTTATATGCATAATATGTCCTTATCCCACGCGTAAGATAAGGGATGGTGAATTGTATTCTTATACGGTCACCACACGAAAGCATAAATCCTTACTAATATTCAGTGCCGGATATAGGCAGCGCGGGGCCTGTAGTAAAGTCGCCACCCTCGCCTATAGATGTTTCACATCAAAAATATATGTGTAATTTGAAAAACGGAATCTGCCTTGGACGTAAATTGACGCAATTATGAATGGAATTTACAAATTTGCAAATAGCAACATAAATAAGTAGTTACAACCAATTTATTGTCTTCTTATCGTAGTATTTTCGCAAGTATGTAGCATAGAGATACAATTACTGTGGCTTAAATATGTTGCGATAAAAAATATATTGTCTACTAGCAATCCGCCCTCGCTTCGCTTCGGTTATAGGTTATAGTCGTTTTACCCGCGTAGTTCCCGTTCTCGTGGGAATACCGGGATAAAATATAGCCTAGTTTACGCCCTGATATTATAGCTTTCCATTGGTGAAAGAATTTTTGAAATCGGTCCAGCCGTTTTGAAGATTACCCGGAACAAATAGACAGACAGACAGACAAAAATTTTTTAATTGCTATTTTAGGCATAGGTGTCGTGCAAATAACCGTGTGAGCATGAAAAAAGCCTATTATTTTGACATTACAAACAGACACTCCAATTTTATTTATTGGTATAGAATAGATATAGATATCTTGGTGGTAATATTTCTGATTAATGTTGACCTCGTAACAAAAATGCATTTTATTGATGGGCTTGTCGAAAACAAGTTATCTTCATCTACTATTTTTATGGTATCCGATGTACTCGAGGTTACTAATTTTTTTTAATCTTTTTATTAACTGATTATTATGCGCTTGGCAACATGATGCACGCTATTGAATGTCTATGTGGTCTTACATTGGTAATTTCATCTTCATTAAAGCCACCTTTTTGAAGTGAAACTTCTTTAGAATCGTTGTGATTTCAAACTCGATGAAACGAAAAAGCGAGTCCATAGAGACACAAAAACCTAAATGTATAGGATTCAGCCGGCGAAAGAATGAGATAAAGGATAAAGGGTAAAGGATAAACGAGTTTTACTTCTTATATACGTACTTTGAACACTCACTCTTTTTTTTATTTAATATTTGATTTCTCTCGAAGATTATCCACCTGTAAGGGTAAGTTTTTCGCCGGCGACTGGGGCGGCGTAGGCGCGAATACCTGCGCCTCATGCCGCCCTAGCCGAGGCCGCGGGTGATGTGACCGGGGAATTAGTCCGTCACCCGCTAAGAGGCCAACCGCGTGAGGAAAGACCGACGTCCTCCTCGAGGGGGGGACGTCGGTCGATGGGAGGGTACCCCAAATAGGGGGTATTCCGTCGGGCCGACCACTGACGTCAAGTCACCCTGCTCCGGTGGTCGGCCCAACGACGAAGGCGACGTGCATCGCGGGTGGGTTGCGGGTGTGCGTGCTTACGCCCCTCTGTCGCCCGGACGGAGTGGTGCGAGGAGCGCGCCGACCGCAACCCACACCAAAAAAAAAAGTGTAAATTTATAGTCAGGATAGGTTGTCAATATTTTGTTGGGTGGATGATAGTTAAAATAGGGATAAATATAAACTATAATTTAGAAACGTTAACTGGTTGAGATAACCATAGCCTGTACAAATGGCATAGTTGTTACGATACCGACTTATTATGCCAGTGTCATCGGTTCTCAAATTATTATTCTGAGTCTAGTGGTTAATTATATAAAATATATCTCCCGCAATTCAAGGATAGTTTCCTTAGCACACGGTCTTTAAAAATCAACGTTCAGGCAACTTAGGAGGAACTCCTAGACTTATTTACGCAGTATCTGAGAATCCATCATATTGCGTAGACCCCAAGTAATAGAGATAAAAGCAACATAATCATGAGTGTGTTGATCCTTTTAATACCTGTGTCTCTCAAGTTAAAAATGTCAATGTCATGCCAATGATTTATTTTCTGAAATGTAATAAGTTAAGAGATATTCATATAAGTAATAGCATATTTTTGTTCAGATAACTTTTAAGCAATATGCTTAAATATGCACATTTATTTAGTTATAATTTTATTTATCATTTACCGACTTTTATTATTTTATTATTCATTGTAAGCTATATGTGAAAACTTGTAATTAGCCTTTGTTATTTTAGTATATATTATATATTGTTAAGCATGTATTAGCTGTAAGTTTGCCGAATAAATAAAAAATAAAATATTTATAATAAAATAAAAATATATAAAAAAAACATATTTATTTAAGCGAAGACCCTGGTTATTCTAGTTTGTTCTAATTATCAGCTTTTTTTTCCTTTTTTTGTGGGTGGGCTGCGGTCAGCGCGCCTCCGCACCACTCCGTCCGGGGTGACAGAGGGGCTTAAGCACGCTAATTATCAGCTGTGTTCTAATTATCAGCTGTGTTGAACAACACTATAATCGTGTTTAATATTCTGCGATACAGACGATAAATTCGAGTTGATAAAGTGAAAATAAATACTACCGGGGTGGATTATCTTCGGTATTAAGGGCTTTGTTTCAGTGATATTGAACGCTAGGCTGAAGCCTAAAACCAAAAGGGTCGTAGTTAAAGTGTGTGTGAGTAAGCGCTGGAACGATGGGTCTCTCTCAATCTTAATCACTATGCCATCTATTATCGCCACAATTTTTGGTTTTCTCTAACCAAGATTGACGATGCTAAATTAATTAATGGCTGTTTCTATAAGATTGCTTAGGTTTAAGTGTGTCCTTTTTTAAATTTCATCCTATACCACGCTGGATAGTTTAGTGTAGTGTTTTATTTCGAGTTTACCTTCTTTTTGACATTTTATCCCTTGGTTCATCATATCTCATCTTTTATAACTCCCACTGGCTATATATGGAGTGGAAAATTGTATTTTTACTTTATCACCTTAAGGAAAATTGAACTATAAATCCCATATTAATTGAACGAAGTATATGTATAATAAAGGTTTAATTCTGAATTTTTCTCCTCTTACAGTAATGTTATCTACTTAAATCTCCTACTTCTTTTACTACACTTGCACAGGAAGAATTAGAGTATGAATTGTATTATTAACAAGCAACTCGTGCTCGCTTTGCTTCAGTTTCAGTCGCTTTATCCGCGTAGTTCCCGTGCCCGTGGGAAAACCAGGATAAAATATAGCCTAAGCTACTCCTTATATAGACAGCTACCTGGTAGTAAATTTTTTATCAGAATCCGTCCAGCCGTTTTCAAGATTACCTACCTCAAACAAATAGACGTAAAAAGAAATTTAAACCAGGTTTTAGGTATAGATATGCAAATAACCGTATCAGCAGGAAAAAAGCCCATTATTTTGACATTACAGACACTTCAATTTTATTTATTTGTTAATATTTTATTTATAAATGACTCGACACGCGTACGATATAAATGCCGACCTCCCAAGATGCTTTGAGACAATTTATAAACAAGGATTAAAATTATAATATTAATCCTTAAAATGATATATGACGCAAACACACATCGAACCACATTAGGCCGGTACGCCCGCAATGGTACAATAGCTCGATGATGTTGACGCAAGACATTCTATAGTCCATAATTGCAAAGTAATTCTTCGGACATTGACACTAGTCTTATCACAACTTTGTATAATTTCTAACTCAAAATATTATGGCTCGAAACTGTTAATAAGTGATATCGTTTTAACGCTTACTGATAACATATGGTAACCTTTTCGTTTTGGCAATCGTAATCTGCAATTGAATTGTAATATATTTGAATTAGTGCATGGTAGTGAAAGGTTTATCATTGATTTATCTCAACCTGTATAATTCCCACGGTTGGGCTCAGGTCTCCTGCACAATGGGAAGGGAATTGAGCTACCAATCCACGCTGGCCAGACGTTTAAAATATAAGGTTCTATGTTGAGATTTTTTTTGTATAAATATTATCCATAACTATTTTTTACAGATTTTATCGCGTTTGTTTTTGATCTATAACCTCCCGTCGTTTCAAATACTTTATAGAGATCATAGTTATGAAAGAACTAAATTTTAATTTTAGAAATTATAAATCTTAAAAACTGAATAGGTGCAAACGCTACAAAATCCGTAATAAATGTTTTATTTTAAATGCAGTAATACTTCCTTCAATTTATTTTAACCTCTTTCCTGTTTAGCGACGGATTAAGAACATACACATTGTCGCCACTCTTAATTTTCTTCAGAGAATGATAATAATCGACAAAGGCATCATTAGGAGAATAGGCAACCGCATCACTCTTTTGGGAAACTTATAACATCAACTACAGCGATGATTACGGTCATTATTTCCCTCAGAAGATCTATATTTGGTAGTATGTAGTGAATAATTTTGATAAGGATGAAGATAGTTTCCGTGTGGTAAGAATACAATTCACCATTCCTAATTATGCCCGTGGGTGTCGTAGTAAAAGGTGACTAAGGGATCGTAAAAGGTGGCTAATAAGGATGTAATATCTATGCAACAGAAAGAAAACTCGAAACAAATCCCTACAACAACCTATCTGACCAGCATGTCATAGTAAGGTAAACCCGCCTATTGTGGAGGCAGTTCTCGTGCATAATATCTAATGTTATCTATATGCATATACCTATCCCTTAATCGTCTTTTACGATATCCACAGACAAAATAGGGTATTCTTGTTCCGTCACCACACGTAAAATCAAACAATACAAATTAAACAGCAAACAAGACCTTTCTTAAGTTATATCTCTTCTAAACGTTTATTGAAATCAAGTAATACGATATAAACAAATAAGTCAGAGTGTATTCCATCCTTCTTTTTAATAAATTCAAATACTAAAAGAAATACAATGAATTACAATTAATCACATAAAACCAGGAAGGTACACAAAATCGTGCGATATTGATCACCTGTATTAGTCAAAGTTATACACCTGTATTAGTCAAAGTTATACAATATAACTTAGCCGATATACAAGAAGCTGACTGTTTGTGTATCCAAGTGCGTGTTTGTTCAGACTATATAGGTCACAATAAACATTTACGACGAAAATGATAATCTTGGTAAATAAACGACGATGGGACCAGACGAATCGGATTGCTATTGGAGCAAGTACGTTAGAGTTTCGTTGCTGACGTGAATATGCGTGGAATTTGTATGATAAAATTATGGTAATTGCATTTTCTTAAATGCATTAGGAGCTTCTGAGTTGTTAGCGATTGGGTATTAATATACTATCGAAATTAATGACACGCAATATATATTTTTTTTATAACCATGATCCTGCAGTATGAAAATAACGTTATGGGAGACTTTACAAATAAGGTGGGTGGACCATGGAAGGCCATGCTCCTTTGAAGGTCAACTGTAAAAAAGTCATAGTTATTGTCATGTGATGACAAATTCCTTCCACTCATATTAAGATCCATTAATCTCAATCACACAGACGCGGTGGCGAGTCACTCGCGTCGCTATTTTGTTTGTCGGGTCCCTCTCTTTGTACACTTCAGTCAACGACGCTAAAATTGTAATTGCCGCTCACAGAAAAAGTCATTTTTATGTAAATATCCTATTATTATCATATTTTTGTAAATTGTAAATTGTCATGTAAGGCTTTGTTATGACCCTAAAGAAGAATATAATAATTTTGCTTCGATTGGAGTTAAAATATTAGTAATGTGCCTATAAAAGCCCCGGTGGTTCCTTGTAAGGCCAATCAAAAAAGCCAATCAATCATAACCGATGGCCTTGCTTTGAGGGGACATAGAACAACAAAACAGCAAAAGATTGAAAATAGAGATGAAGGAAAGTGCAGAAGGTCAAGAAAAGGAATGGCGCATGTCGCGAGTGTGTAGTTGTGTCATTATAAGTTCGTTATAATTAGAGAAATTAGTTGTTAGTTAGTAGTTTATATCTATTATTTTATTAAGAAAAAAGAAAGAACGGACCCCTAAGAAAGCCATTATGGGTAATTTCTTTTTTTATAATTTCGTTCTAAAGCGCATTGGCAACTTACTTTTTATCGATATAATACTCCTTACTAAATTTTAAATAATTTCTATTAATATATTCTTAGTTATACGATGTTGTTCATGCAATGTTCGGTGATTTGTTTTAAAGAAGATTATTATATATTAAGCATTTATTGTTTCGTTTAAATGAAAGAGCTTTTTATATAGTTTTAGTAAAAGCAACTATTTTGATTATTACAACTCTAGTTTTAAGTTAAACGACTGATTTATAATATTGGCCTTGTATGGAGCCCTGTTCCTTGCAAGGCTGTTTGGAAGAGCTTATAAAAAGTTTCAATTTAATGTATAATAATTACATCTAGAATAAAAGAAAGTAATTTATATGTTACACAATAAAACAAAGGGTTAATTAATAATTTGTTTGTTTAATTTATTCTGTAAATGAACGAATAAAAACTGTTTATTCGTTAGAGTGGCCATCCATAGTCAACCCACCTTATACATTAAACGGATACAAATTAAATCAGACTATAAAAATTTGTGGTTTGCATGAAATACTATCCTGCGTATGGCGACGGAGTAAGAATACAATCCACTACTCTCTGTCTTGCCAATGGATGTCGTAAATCGTCACTGAGGGATATATTATGCATATAACGTCTATGCAAGAGAAGAAAAGCTCGAAATAAAACCCTTTACCAACCCGTATTACCAGCGTGGTATAGTAGGTCAATAGCCTTCCCATTATAGAGGAGGCTCGAGCCCAGCCATGGGATTATAAGGGCCGAAATGATGATGATTGTCCTACGTGGGAATCGAACCCTTATCACTGGTACGGTAGGTCGATAACTTAATAACTACGCCATCTGTGCAGTCATATAAATGTAATTAATATTTTCTATATCTTCATTATCATTATTTCAGCCTAAATAAGTCCCACTGTTGCGCTCAGGCCTCCTCTACAATGAGCGGGCAATTAACCTATTATAGGGAGTTTTTGGCGGGAATCTGAAGTGCCATGTGGTGTTCTTGTATTATATTCAATATCTTAGTGTTTTAACGTGTTATGTTAAATAATTTTGATGGCATTTTATGTAATATATAGCGACAGAACTGCTGAGGTGTAGTGAATATGATATAAAATTGCTATACATACCTTTTTGTTTCCACCAAAATTCTCAGAAGATACCCTTAACAGTGGCCATTACACTGTTGAGGGTGAGACTTTGACTTACTGACAGCCCATTACTGACATGAAGAAACTGAGAACTTGAAAAGATAATTATAACTCAACACTTTCAAAAATGGCTCGTATTTGTAGCTGATTGCCAAGACAAAAAAGAAGAAGAAGAAGAAGAACCTATTATAGTAGATCCCTTAGAATAATAACGTATAGAAGGATAGTGTAAGTACTTCGAACTTTAAAAATTTGAATCTAAAAATACTAATGGCGGGCAGGCGATTACACACGTACACACGGAAACCACTATACAAATTATGAAATCAAATTTTGTTTTTATTAACATAAATCGTCGAAATACTTTTAAAAGTAATGTTAAAAACCTTTTTATGTTTTTCAAATGTATTGTGGCACCATTTGAATGCACAAGCCGTCATAATTACTTATTTATTTTTTAAGAGTTGCGTACATTCGTGCAGTGCAATGACTTGTACACTACGGGACTGTTCCGGCGTAAGCTCCATTAGGCTCCAATTGAAATGCCTCACTTTTTGTGCGTGAACTTACCTTCTATATGTTATTATTCTAAGAGTAGATCCATTTCCCACCATTCCCGTCTCGTCAGACGTGTTGACATATAGGGTTTTATGTCGAATTAACCTTCTTTTGCATAGATTTTATCCGCATATTATATCCCTTAGTCATTTTTTACGACACCCACGGGCAAGAGGGGTTGTGATTTGTATTCCATTATATCATATTCACTACACTTCAAAACTTTCTCCACGTTACTAACAAAATTATTCAATGACATTGGAAAACACTAAATAAATTAATCTATACCAATAAATAAAATTGGAGTGTCTGTTTGTAATGTCAAAATAATAGCCTTTTTTCATGCGCCCACGGTTATTTGCACGACACCTATGCCTAAAATACAGATTGTAAAATTTTCGTCTGTCTGTCTGTTTGTTTCGGGTAATCTTCAAAACGGCTGGACCGATTTCAAAAATTCTTTCACCAATGGAAAGCTATAATATCAGGGTGTAAACTAAGCTATATTTTATCCCGGTATTCCCACGGGAACGGGAACTGCGCGGGTAAAACGACGGAACAAACAGACAGACAGACAGACAAAAATTTTTTATGTATGCCTAAGCATAGGTGTCGTGCAAATAACCGTGTGAGCATGAAAAAAGCCTATTATTTTGACATTACAATTACAAACAGACACTCCAATTTTATTTATTGGTATAGATTCTCTATAAACCTTATCTATCAACTAAGTGGAATCTTTCCAACTCCTCCTGTTTTTCTTTAGTAATTAAATTTGTTGCGGGTCCCAAAACAATTAAAAGCATTTCCCGGGACTCCCCGAGGGTCAAACCTCAGTGTCTTATACGGAGACCATTGTGGATCCTGGGAGTACAGGAGTTACAGTGGTGGGAATGTGTGGTGGGATTAGTCACGTTAAAAAAAAAACCTTGTCTAACGGTAATAGTGGAGCTAGAGAGTAAATCCTCTGTACCGAGGTACATATACGTCAAAATAGCATCAAATTACTTTTGATCGAGTTATAAGACTTTCGAAATTATCTAGACAAGAAAATTATAATTTACCAAAAATTACACGCAAATTCGTTGCAATTTACGATCTTTTAATGCAAAATTTGTAACTTTTTCAATCCCTATTCAAAGTTCGCTCCCCTTTTTCGCGTGGCCAAAACTTTGTCTCATTAGTGTCAAACTTTTCGATAGCGAACTTGGAACCAGTTATTAACAATCAACTATGATTATGTTTAACCAGGTATTTTAGCTTTTCAAATTTAAATCTATCCTCAATAACAGTTAATTCAGCGCTTGAATGATAGAGAAATGGTTTTGTTAATTGCCTTAATCAAATTACATTGTTTAGTCTAAGTAGACTACTTAACAATAGGACAGATTATATAATAGTTATTTTATAATCTATAAAACGATGTCGAACGGTGCTTAAGTCTAGATTGCTAAATTATATTTTCACCAACTAACTGAACAATATAATTATTCCCTTCAAGCACTAATTGCGACTATAAAATATGTAATTGCAGCCATTGTTATTTTAGTAGATAATCTTGTCTTTATTTTTTTTTTTTATGAAATACCTCAGTACATTACATACATTTTCTATTTGTGTTCTCTGTGCTGTATGGTATCGGCTGCGAATACTACCAACGCTTACATTGCACGTGAGTCCTGTAAAAGACACTAACAGTCGGACCAATTCCGTTTAATGCCGTCTGGTGAATAATTACATTCCCAAGGAGGTTTGACGTCAAACAGACGGCCGGTCATAAAACTACTACCAATAAATTTTGCAATGTGTACGATGGGAGAGGAGTAGGTACATATTGCGACAATCCAATGACATTTTCTATAACCTACTATTACTTTTAAGACTTGTTAATGTAATCATAGAACATGATTTTCTACATTGCATGGCATGGGTACCCATAATTCTTTTTTTAATTACCTACTTAAGGGTTGATACCAATTGTCGTCATCTTGTTATATCTATACAAATAAAATCACACGGACATTGGCATCATCTCATTCGAACGTCTAAGGAACATGCCTATATCGACAATTCCTCATGTCTTTGAACGTCCCATAAAACCACCATGAATAGAAATCGTTCATTATATTCATATATCCGCGGTTCGTGACAATCTTGCATGTCGCATCCCGACTTGCGAACTTCCTGGTCGTAAATATTGTTTTATGTTATGTGTCAAAGCCGCCATCTTGGTTAACTGGTAAATTTGAACACACAAGATTTTCTGTTACAAATTCCCTTTTTCAAATTAGAGTGCATTATGCCCTTGACATAGAGTCTAGAATATGGTATAACGCTTTTTTATTGTGTCGACTTTTTTGGTGTTGTTTATAAAAATGGGAGTGGTTGTCTTTCTATCGATTGTGCCAACTGGTGCTTACCTCCAACTACGATCTCAATCCGTCGAAAATTGGCGGGCAATCGAATAGATTACTGGAATTGTAGTCTTTAGTGATAATATAAGAGGTGTAACTTCAAACGTTCAGTTGAGTTTAATAGTTTACCAGCTTGAAACTGGCAAAGGTATCGAATATTTTTGAATTTTACACGTCATAACAGTTATCACCTGCAATTTGTAGCCGCGTTCGCTAAATTTAAACTATAGTTGGTTGTCATGATATTAAGAATTATTTAATTTTATGTTAACTTACTGAATTTTTGTTTTTGATTTGTTTTAATACTTATTTTTTAGTATGTATTGTTTTTTTTATTACATTACATAATATGACATATCTTTAGTCTATAGGTTTATCCATAGTCTTAAAAAGGGACATCTGATTGTCAGCTATATCCACAGGCAGTTTAACTTTCAATTTGTGGAGAAAATCTCAAAAATTAATAACAAGCAAAATTAATTTTTTTATTGCAAACGGTGTCAAACGGGCGAACAGTACACTTGATGGTGTTGCTGCCGCTCATGGATCTTTGCAAGGTCGCTGCCTACCGCGAAGAAAGTGAAGGGCGTGTGAATGTGTGAAACGAGTTTTGGAGATACTAAAGGCATCACCGTGCTAAAAGCATTTCCGTGTGGTGACGGAGTAAGAATGCAATTCACCACTCCCTTTTTCATTGAATGCAATAAAAACATAAGAATGCAATTCACCACTCATCTTGCTCGTGGATGTCGTAAAAGATGACAAAGGGATAGAATACGCATATAATATCTATGCAAGAGAAGGAAAACTCGAAATAAAACCCTGTACCTACCCGTATGACCAGCATGGTATTAATACAATCATGTGACCAGCCAGACTATGCCATATAATAGGTCAAATACCCTCCCATTGTGGAGGAGGCCCGAGCCCAACAGTGGGACGTATGTGGGCTGCAATGATGATGAAAGGCATCACTAAAATCCACCAAACCACACGCAAACACCCTCAGAAAGTTGGGCTACCAGCTCTCTCGCCCACCGAACGGTGCATGTTGTCAATAGTTAGAAATATTTGATTGACAGATATGAGTAGAAGAATTATCATTTTGATAATATCTTAAAAAGCACCCCACGCTTTTTTTATAATAAAAAATATTTTTTTATTTATATACACTATTCTTAATTCAAATTTTTAAAAATTTATTTTCTACTAGCAACCCGCCCTCGCTTTGCTTCGGTTATAGGTTATAGTCGTTTTACCCGCGTAGTTCCCGTTCCCGTGGGAATACCGGGATAAAATATAGCCTAGTTTACGCCCTGATATTATAGCTTTCCATTGGTGAAAGAATTTTTGAAATGGGTCCAGCCGTTTTGAAGATTACCCGGAACAAACAGACAGACAAAATTTTTTAATTGCTATTTTAGGCATAGGTGTCGTGCAAATAACCGTGTGAGCATGAAAAACGACTATTATTTTGACACTAGCAACCTGCCCTCTCTTCACTTCGGTTATAGGTTATAGTCGTTTTACCCGCGTAGTTCCCGTACCCGTGGGAATACCGGGATAAAATATAGCCTAGTTTACGCCCTGATATTATAGCTTTCCATTGGTGAAAGAATTTTTGAAATGGGTCCAGCCGTTTTGAAGATTACCCGGAACAAACAGACAGACAAAATTTTTTAATTGCTATTTTAGGCATAGGTGTTGTGCAAATAACCGTGTGAGCATGAAAAAAAGCCTATTATTTTGACATTACAAACAGACACTCCAATTTTATTTATAGGTATAGGTATAGATTTTTTAGTTGGATTTTCTTTAAAAGCGTATTTTATTAGTTTTTTTGAACTATTATTTATTTTATATGTTTTAGTTAAATTTTCGCTAATCCTGATTATCCTAGTAAGGATAACGGGTAAAACTGTTTAAAATATTGAATTGTCATCGGTCCTTAATAGGTATGCCAAATTTCGAGTTAATCCGACGTTTTGAAGGGGTTCAAAATCATGTTCAAAGATTCCGTTACATACTAACATACCTACGTCTGAAGCTAATAATAAAAAAGCGTATTAATAAGTATGCCAAATTTAGAGTTAATCCGATGTTTTGAAGGAGGTCAAAATCATGTTCAAAGATTCCGTTACATACTAACATACATACGTCTGAAGCTAATAAAAGCGTATTAAAAAAAGCGTATTAAAAACAATTATTTGATTATTATTTGCCGGTGCTTTTCATGGTAGTTTTAGACTATATTTGCAAATATCACTTAAACTCTGATCACTTTAAGTGATTGCCTCATCATCTTCATCACAGACATATTAATCATCATCATCATTATCATCCCAGCCCATATACGTCCCCCTCTTGGGCTCGGGCCTCCTCCACCATGGGAGGGAAATATACCACTTGTTTTACGACATCCACGGGCAAGGGAGGGGGTGTCAATTAGGCGGGGTGTGTCCAGAGCATAGCTTACAAAAAGGCATAAACGGCGTGAACTCATTACTTACTCTTGAATCACGATTCCAATCCTAAATCCAAACGCAGCTCGAATTTGAGAAATTTGGTACTCTTGAAAGCGACACTAGCGCACGATTGGCATTAAATTCGGTGCAATTTTTTTAAACTAAATGAATTCGACTCTCGTCGATTAAATCAAATATTTGCTACTCCCGACGTGATTTTGACGTAATTTAAAATCTGTATAATAAATATTGCACAATTTTAAGAAAGCGTCTTTGTAGTGATCGAGTTCAGTAACGTTATTAATTTAAAGAAATAAAATACGGCACATTTGGTGAAAATAACAACGGCAAATGCGAAGAATTCATTCTCGATTTTGTTTAAAAGTACCAAATATAAGTTTGGTGAGATTGGAATTGAATCGGATTCGAAATTAGAATTGATTTCAAGAGCAGCCACACAGGTCGATGTAAACCTTTTATTTGTTTTTTACGATACCCACGAGCAATGTAATATTTGTAGTCACCATCAGACAACTAACTTAAAGTGATTGCCTATTTTTCATTAATTCATTTCAGCCTATATAAGTCTCAATGTTGAGGCTAGGGACTCCACAATGGGCTGGCTACGGAAGACAAAAGGAGCTCGGTACTGGTGGTCGGCCCAACGACGAAGCAGAGAAGCTACGCTAAGGCGGGTCATGGGGCGACACGCCACCTCAGACGGAGCTGGACGACGGAGGCGCTGACGATAGCCCACCCCAAAAGAAAGGGACTCCACAATGGGAGGGGCATTCACCTAATTTGCCACTGATCAAGACGTGTTGGTATAGGATATTATATCGAGTTTGCCTTTTCTTGTATCAACGCAAGAAAAGAAAAAATTGATATAAAATCCTATACCAAAATATCGTTAACCCTATTCCAACGTAGAATAGTAGGTAAATTCATCTCCCATTGCGGAGCCACAATTATATAGGCTAAGATGAATGAATAATAGATGACAGTAAAATAGTAGTTTAAATATCATCATCATTTCAGCTCATATACATCCCACTGCTGCACCCGGGCCTCCGTCACAATAAGAAGGCACTGTACTGTATCATGCTCGTCAGGCAGATTGGTATAGGGTTTTATTTCGAGTTCCTCTTCTCTTGCATAGATGTTAAATGCGTTTTATATCCCTTAGTAGTCTTTAGGGAGTGGTGATTTATATTCTTATTCCATCACCACACGGAATGAGTTTAAATACAGTGATACCCCTACTTACGTTACCCCGTTTCACGCGAATTCAAAGATACGCGGTTATCTCTTCGAGCGCTCAAGCCTTAGATTACTTTTTTATTCATAAAATTTCAATTATATTTTATCTATTATTATGGCCATATTCTCTAAAATTATTGTCTTCTTTGAACTAGTTTCAAATAACCATTTTTTGTACATCTATACCAATAAATAAAATTGGAGTGTCTGTTTGTAATGTCAAAATAATAGGCTTTTTTCATGCTTACACGGTTATTTGTACGACACCTATGCCTAAAATAGCGATTAAAATATTTCTGTCTGTCTGTCTGTTTGTTCCGGGTTATCTTCAAAACGGCTGGACCGATTTTAAAAATTCTTTCACCAATGGAAAGCTATAATGTCAGGGCGTAAACTAGGCTATATTTTATCCCGGTATTCCCACGGGAACGGGAACTACGCGGGTAAAACGACTAAAACCGAAGCGAAGCGAGGGCGGGTTGCTAGTTTAATATAAGCAAAATTAAATCCCGACTTACGCGAATTCTACTTACGCGGTTCTCGCTCGGTCCCACCTATCGCGTAAGTCCGGGGTATTACTGTATACGTAAATATATAAAGGAAGTAAATTAAGGAACTCAAAAACAAATGCGTTTTATACTTATTTTATAATCTGTTGTAGACTGATTTTATGTTGTAATATCTGACTAGCGCAACTTTATCTGACTCCCTTAAGAGGGTTATCGGTAATCGGCACTTCTCGCATGTAGGCAATTTGCTACGTTCCGATATCGACGCACACTAATGCACTACACTAGTTTAGACTACTGTCAACAACGCGTAGAGTTCATAGAATGACTAGTCTTGAGCCTTGGCGCTTATAATCAATCTGTAATATATTCTTCGGAGAAGTAGATTTTCAAAAATCATGATAATGTAAATTTTAAAATTTTTAATTAAAAACCAAAACTCATAACAGTAAAACGGTTAAAATTGTATTTTTAATATGCAAAGTATAGGAAATAGTAAAATATAGGCACAGAGTATAACTTACAAGGAGACCCTCAGACGCGTGGGTCGGGGATTTCCATGATTTTTGGTGGGGTGGTAGAGGGGGCCCGAGGGTATCACAATTACTAGATATTAGGGTCAACTGGGCCCTCGTTAAAAAGATTTTAAGGGTCAAAGTTGGATGGGTAATTTATGTACTAGAAAAATTCGCAGTCGAATCGCCAACAAGCGGTGGTCTCGTGTTAACGTGCTCGCCGGCGGGAACACTGGTCTCGGGTTCGAGACTGGACAACTTATTTTTTTTTAATTATCACATTATTGTGTAATAATTTAAAAAAATAATTTGTTTTTTTTTTTATAATTTTACGCAGAATTATAAACTATTTCCCTCCCTCACCTCTCGACGTCCCTATCCCGGGACGTCGATCGCCGTCACGCGGTCAGGCTCTCTGCGGGTGACGCACTTAAGTCCCCGGTCTGGTTATCCGCGGACTCGCCTAAGGCGGCATCAGGCGCGGATACTCGCACCTGTGCCGCCCGAGTCGCCGACGGCGGAACGTGTCACCAAAGATCGATCACACACGAGCCGCCGCCTCCTTTCATGAGATGACTGCCTCACAGAAGGCAGTGACCGCGTCCCAGTTCCTGACGCTGCTGAGCATCTCCCTAGTGATGGTCGGCAGCGTCCGGTCGGCACCAATGATTGCAACGAGTTCACGGCGCTGCTCTGCCCACGAGGCACACACCTCGAGCGTGTGCTGCACCGTGCTCAAGTCGCAATAGCAGTGGTGACAGGATGGTGTGCTCTCCATCAATCAATACCTGCACCAGTCGGAAGGAAAGTACCTCGTGCTGCCGACCCAACCACCCCATCAGCACCAGCTGGAAGGACTCGACGGTCCTGATACCGTACTGTGGCTTCTCCAGTCCGACTGCCCAACGAGCAATGGCGTCTCGGTGGGCGTCGATCCGCCAGGCGGCAATCACCTTGATTGAGACTATATGTGGCTCGCGTCTCTGATACTCGGCGGTAAAGCTCGGCGAGTACCTCCGCCTGCAGGTCCCACCAGGGAGTTCCAGCCAAGAGGCACGCTGCCTCCGTGGCTGCCGTGCAGTAATCGAGTATGGCCCTAGTCGCCATGGCCGTGGCTGTCTAACAAGTCCAGTCAGAGATTTAATTCTACCCATTACAGAAATTAGTTATTAAATTTTGACCCACATTTTACTACATATTTATTGCTAGTACAAGAAGAAAATGATTCTCTATGAAAAAATTATATTGTGTAGTTATATTAAATTAGTTTTTAAATTAGTTAAATTATATTAGTAATTATTAAACATTAAATTTGAGTTAGCTGATAATCTTCAGAAGATGAGGCTGTATAAATGTTCCGTTCGGATTTTTGATGTGAAACATCTATAGGCGAGGGTGAACCTGATCGTCGCGTGGCATTAAAAGCGGCGTTAACGCCACGCTTTGCGGTAGCGACTTCAAAATAATTTTGATGTTTCACATCTGCCAGGCGTCCTGAGTGACGGCTCACTTCTCTTTTCGTTTACTCTTTTGAAACTATAAGTACCTTACAGTTTTGTCGTTTGTTCTCTTTTTCCTTGCCTTGTAACCGATTTTGTTTCCAAGATACAATCTGCTTTTTCGACCCATCACCTAAAACGTAAAAAGATTCTATATTATTCTTTATAGAGATCGCATGAAAGTAATTAAAAGAATTAGGTAGTAATAAATACTTACGAATCAAAACCGATTAGTCGCAGTATACGCTCAAGTTCGTATTGTCGTCTTTTACGCTGTGAGCGGAGAGCTCGAGCGACGTGACCCTGCTCCGTTGAGCGCCAAGGCGCGACTGGCTTATGAACAATTATGCCGTTCAATTTATAGTAATATTTAAAATTTAATTACGAGGGTGACTATTCGTATTTCAATTTGGTTTTTTTTTTACTGCTTCTACAATAGTCGAAGAAATAGTGGATATTTTTTTAAATGTTCCAAGGTTAGTATTATTTACAAAATTAAATGTTTTACAGGAGCCATTTTCGTCAAATTAATCTTAAGGAAATATTTTTTTTTTTAGTTTTAAAAGGAAGAAATCTTGAATTTCATTTTGTACATACACAAGAACAGTAATTTTCCTAACATCTACAATTTTTTTCGAGCTGCCATGACTTATGGTTTATTCGTACCTGAACTTCAAAACTCAGCGTTTTCGTAAAATCTCATGAACTTAAGTTCAAAATACCCTTGCCTTTTAATAAAATAGTTACAATATTGAGTTATAATTCTATACAAACACAATATAAAGATGTGTTTAATGTAGTGGTTATATAAATTTTTAGTAAGCTATTATCATGAACGAGTAACCAGTCCTCAAAAAACCACATTTTTGAGTTTACGGCCGCTTATTACCGAAAACGCTCTTAAGAGAGAAAGGGTTATAAGGGTTGATCGTAAGCTCCTGTGACGCACACACAACGGAAGCTCTCAAAACAAATAACACTAATGTAATATTTTTCCATGATTTGATGTTGCTGGTGGTCATAGTGTGGTATAGTCTATAGCTTTCTCGATAAAGGATCCAACATAAAAAACGTAATCAGTAATTCTTGAGAATAATGAGTACAACCAAACAGATTCTTCAACTTTCTAGTATTTGTATAGCAGTAGTAGCCACGCTGGTCAAACATATTGGCGTGGAGTTTTATATGCAGTTTTCCTTCTCTGCACAAATGTTATATGCATATCGTATGCCTTAGTAATCTTTTACGATATCCACTAGCAAGATATGGAGCAGTGAATTGTTCTTACTCCGTCACTACACAGAAAATACTTTGTGCGAGTCACAAATTGTTCTTCTGAGTCTGGGTGTAACGTTTGTAAAGTCTCCAGGAACACAGGGATTATTTCCTTAGCGCAGGTAGATGTAAAAAAAAAAAAAAATAAATTATGGTTACGTAAATTGATTTACGTTCAGAAACGTTATGTCTTAATTTGATTTTCTTTTGCACGCACGTTTCACTATAGCACGGCAAGCTTAAAAATTAGTCATATTTTTTATTTGTTTGGTACCAATGTAATATTAATTAATGTTTCCAGATTATATTGTACAATTAAAATAATATATTTATTAGATAATAGGACTTATCAACCCAATAGTATGTCTATACAATCGATTTCCATATGGTGACGATTGTATTTTCGTGTAGTAATGGAGTAAGAATTTAATTCACCATCGCCTTTCTTGCCCGTGGGTGTCGTAAAAGACGACTAAGGGATATGATATGCAAATATCTATCCCTACGGAAGAGAAGGAAAACTCCACATAAAACCTTATACCAATCCATCTAACGCGCGTCCTATACTATGCCATTTCCTGCAAAATTATTCACTGTAAAACATTAAAGTAAATCTAAAATAGTGAATAAAATATATGAGCGCCACGTGACATTTAGACATTCGCGCCAAAAACCGCCATCGTACCTAATAAATCCGTGGTGCTGTCATTAAAAGAAAGAATTTTTTATCTGATTAAAAAAAAAGTAAATAAATTTAGAAGATCGTTTATCGAATTCCAATGCGCATCAAAGACAATATCATACAAACTTTATCGACGATGCGGACAGCTCATTCGGTAACGTCCGGTTTTGTTTTTATATTCAAATCAAACGCATAATGTAATTAATATTATCGTAATAAACTTAAGCTGTAGGTATGTATATTATTGAATTAATCATCGTTATCCTATTATTCGTAAAGTTACACTAATCACAAATTAAATGGAAATTGTCTGTAGTCATTGATAAATTGATGCACTAGTTAAAATTGAAGTTATTTGTTGCGGATATATTGTATCTTGTTTCAATAGAATTATTATGAATATAAAATAATTATCTGTGTTGTGACGGAATAAGAATATCATTCACTATCTTGCCCGTGGATGTCGTAAAAGTAGACTAAGGAATTAGATATGCGGAGAACATCTATGGAAAAGAATGAAAACTCGACTTAAAACTTAAACCAACACGTCTGATCAGCGCGGTAAGGCAAATTCCCTCCCATTGTGGTCCGAGTCCAATAGTAAGAGTTATGTGAATTGAGATGATGATGATTATTATAAAAAAAATGTCTCGTCATCATCATCTCAGCTCATATACATCCTCCTACACGACTCGAGCTTCCTCCACAAGAAGAGAGAACTAGACATACTTATATCATGCTAGTCAGACGGTATGAAATAGAGTTTTATCTCGGGCTTTCCTTCTTAAAGTTTTTTTTAATTTTTTTTTTATGGGTGGGCTATGGTAAACGCACACGCGGTCCATTTCATCCGGGGCGACGAAAGGACGGCACGCGGGCCCATAACCCACCCGTACCCACGTCGCCTCATTGTTGGGCCGACCACCGGAGCAGGGTGACTTGTCGTCAGTGGTTGGCCGTCTCACATAGAATAGACATTTTTATTACACATGCCCAAGAAACAGGCGAATTGTATTCTTACCCCTTCACTATACTGGAAAATTTTAATGAATCATTGCCACTACTGACACGAATTCGATTTTCTTTTCATTATTATCGTTCAGCCTATCACTGTCTACTGCTGGAGGCAGGCCTCCCTCATGTTTCGCCATAAAGTACGGCCCTGTGCCATCTGTATCCAACGACGCCCAGCAACTTTTACCAGGCCGCCAGTCCACCTAGTGGAGGGCGCGAACTGCGACGTCCGATCGCCCCTCGAGATCTTTTCTTCCCAGCGGTTGTTGTTTCTTTTAGTGATAATAAATTTTGACTGTTGAGATAACTTAGAGATCTAAATACCAGTCCTCTGTGATGAGTGGCATAGTTTCTATGTCTACCTTGGACAGTTACTATGCAATCCACAAAAGGTTGTTCTAAAAATCGGTACAATCTGTGTTCGATAATTGTATGTTTTGGTTCTGCGTGATGCAAGGATTTATTCCTAACATACTATTTATTCCTATGATTTATTGCTACACAACACGTGGAAATCATCATTTTTGTTCTACAAAACGTAAGTTTATCAAAATTGGCCTTTTACGTATTGCCGTTACTCAAATCCGGGATCCGATCTCATTAGCTGTTCTTATCATAGGTCAACGTGGAGGTGCGGAGGTCGGCCGATAATTAGAGACACGAGCAATATGCGTGAGGTAGGCTCCTCTATTTTTTTTTCACTAATTATAAGTATTTTCTGGTCACGCCCATCCAAAACATCCATGGCGATAGGCGCCAATTCATCCTCACTGCCAATTGACCTCGGCGCTGGAATTTTTTAACTTCGTTGGAAAGCTTAAGGTTTATTCAAATGTGATTTTTACTTATAATATCATCCTTTTTCTCTTGTTAAGTGCAAAAACAGATACTGCCATCTTCTATCTTGATATAATAATAATAATAATTGATAATATTAATTTTTCAATCAATAGTTTTTAGTTTAACCAGTCCATCAAACCTGGATGGAGTTGACTCCATAAACAGTTATTAGATACCATCATCACACAATAGTTTTACACCTACCGTTGGCAGTCCACGTGTGTTATGTGCAGACGTGGAGTGTCATCGGTAGATGTACCATCCCATTTTTACATTAAATTTCTCCAAAGGCCTCTGCGTGTTGGATCCATATCCCCATGTAAGCCTTTCAAAGGACCGGGTATCTTCCTTTGAGAGATAGCCGTGAATCGGAGATACATGAAAATAATAATTGCTTTATTTAATGTCCATACAAGTAAAACAAGTCAAATAATTAATTAGATAATAGTAAATTTAAACAATAGTAAATTAGAGTAGAAAAATAATTATAAAAAAAATTTGATTAGTTATATAAAAGATTATGTAAATCTTATATCTTGAAACGAGCAATATTATTCTTGTATATATATATATATATATATATATATATATATATACATATATATATACATATATATATATATATATATATATATATATATATTCAGGATCTCGGAAACGGCTCCAACGATTTGTTGTTGAAACTTGGCATACTAGAGGTTTCGGGTCCAAAAAATCGATCTAGCTAGGTTTTATTTATAGAAAATGTTGTTTTGTCCGTGTTTTTAGCAAAACAATATCACTATATTGTTTTGCTAAAAATTTTAAAAGAATATGATTTCAAATTTCGTTGGAAACGTCATGAGTTACGATAGCTCAGTCGGGAAGTTGACCAGTTCTAATTTTGGTTTTTTTGGCATTCAAACAGCGTCGGTTCGAATCTCGGTGTTATTATTATTCTCTTTTTGTAATTTTTTTATATATTTTTCATTATTTATTTTTTATTAATATATATCTAAATAAATTCGACAAAAATATTCCGAGCGAAGCTCGGTCAACCAGGTATTATTTCATAGCACTAAAAATTAACAGTCATTAATTTAGGTATGTCATATTTAATATATTAATAATTGATGATGATATTTTAATTGTTATTTATGTCCTATATTTTTTCCTGTATGGACCCCCTTTGAGTAAAAGCCTCCTCCATATATTTCCACCTCTCTCTATTTATAGCCAAGTGCCTCCATCTATGACCTGCCGCTACAACAATCTCATCAGCCCATCTAGTACATGGTCGTCCACTTTTGCGGGAGCCTTTTGGTTCCATCCATTTAAGTACCTATTTTTTTAATCCATCTATTATCATTATACCGGCTATATGTCTATCTTGATATAGTCCGACCTAACCACGACCAATTATCTGGAGCAATGAAATTCTGATTTGGAAAACAATGAAAAATTTCCCTTTGCTATCGATGGCACCACTGAACCTAAAGCCTTCAATGAATAATACTCGTAGCAACAATAATATTACCCATGGGTGTCGTAACAGCCAACTAATAACTCCACATTAAACTTACCATCCTACCCAGAACAATGTAAACAACGATTATATTAGTTAAAAGTTTAATCAAACATCAACATGTAGCATAATTTGCTATTTCTCCCACCTATATTTGGGATGGCATGCTTTGTCGACCTCATATGAATTTTTATGTCTAATCTTCGATCTACCGCTTCTATTTTCTACGCACGACCTCTTTATTTTTTAATGGGTTATGCTCCTGCCACGGCCAACTCGAACCATCGACATTGGCCAAAGCGATTCATGTACCTAGTATAGCTTCATATCCTAGGTATTGTACTTTTCTGTTAGAATTTCGGCTACATACCTATTTCGGCTACCTTTTTTAATGTGGGAGGAGCATGCTGTTAAATGTCGTCTGTCTACAGTCGCGGGCCGCTCCGTTCGGGGTAGTACCACACTCGCAGAAAATCGACATCTGAATAATAGCAATTTGTTGCTGCACTTAGTTCGGTGAGCGATAGAGCTGAAAGCCCAACTTTCTGAGAGGGTTTGCGTATGGTGGGCTTAGTATCATCGAACCTCAATGTATGACGCATGCCTTTTAAGTTTTGTCGTTTGAAGGAAAAAACAACTAGAACCTTATAGTACTTTTTATTGTTTTTCAAAGTATTCACCACGTAGCTTAATACACTTTGCCATTCGCTCAAACCAGTTCGGGCGTCCTTCGCGAGATTTGTAACTAACACTAATATGTCCACGCTGGAATTCTAAATATCAGCGTTCGACAGTCCGCAGACATGAGGCTTCATCACTGAACACAGATGTTAGCTCTTCAAAACACTGAAGCCGTGTCAGGCCTCTTCTAAAGTTGTAGAAAATTATTGCACGAACATTTTCCTTAGAAAGATTCATTTTCGTACGTAACCTGACAGATTCCAATCGACGCTGTAACTAAACAATAGCATTAATCCTAATACTTTTAACTGTTTTGAGATTCAAAATTTAAACACATTCGAATGTAGAACAGTTCCAAATTCAAAATTGCCGGGAAATATGGAAACGACAGAACTTAAAAGGCATGCGTAGTAAACATTCACACTCCCTTCACTTTCTTCATGATAGGCAACAGTCTAACAAGGTCCATGAGTGGCAGTTTCACGTACCATGTGCTTTTTGCTCGTTTGCCACTAACAGCAAAAAAATAAGCCGAATTCTTGTCCCATCAGATGTGCTGTTTGCTCATTTGCCCCCAATATCAACAAAAAAACTGATTTCTTGTCTTTGCTGACAAATACCTTTTTTTGTTTTTTTTTGCGGTGGGTTGCGGTCGGCGTACTCCTCGCACCACTCCGTCCGGGGCGACAGAGGGCGTAAGCACGCACACCCCCAACCTACCCGGACACCACGTCGCCTTCGTCGTTGGACCGACCACCGGAGCAGGGTGACTTGACGTCAGCGGTCAGCCCGACGCAATACCCCTTGAGGAGTACCCTCCCATCGACCGACGTCCCCCCCTCGTCGGTCGGACGGACTAATTCCCCGATCCAATCACCCTTGCTGACAAATGCCTACACAAAACTTAATGGGACGTTAAATAGAAATATTTCCGACCATAAATATACCATTTGCAATACAAACTGAACTGCGGTTCCATAGATAACAGAATGTTTATTATCCAAGGTGCCGTATCTGCTTGCCCTGTACACGCGGCGGTGACGTGAATGCATCTCGTTTTATTTAAAGTGCACAATTAATTAGTCTCGTCTTAAACCATTAACTGTTGCCTACTGTTTTATCAACTCGCTTGTTTATTTCATATCTGTTATATATTATGGCTCTATAGTGTAATGGTTATACATTAGACTGCCGTTCATAATGGTTTGAATCTCATCCTACCTAATAATCATTATCGTAGCCCACATACGTCCCACTGTTGGGCTCGGGCCTCCTCCACAATGGCAGGGAATTTGGCCTACTATACTATACTCATCAGACATGTTGGTATAGGGTTTTATTTCGAGTTTGCCTTTGCCTTCTCATGCACAGATGTTATGTGGATATTATATCCCATAGTTGACTTTTACGACATCCATAGGCAAGATGACGGAGTCAGAATACAATTCACTACTCCCTAGTAGTGGATTGTATTCTTAGTCCGTCACCACACGGAAAACTATTTAATGAGAATATTTAATTGTGACGATACGCTCTCAGCCTATTTTTTTATTAATAACTCTCCACACGTAGGAATAAGTCCTTGTATCGCGAGGGAATATCCAAATATAAAATTAACGGATAAAAATAACCCGCAGACTCAGAATAAACAATTGTGAATGGTACAAAAATTGTCACTGAACTCCTCCTAAACGGCTCTACAGATGTTGATGAAGTTTTTTGTGTGTGATGTTCAAGGGGATTCGAGAATGGTTTAGATTCACAATTGGACCTAGTAGGAGGCGCTGCTCGATTCACGTCGTGTCGCGTCGATTTCAAGGAGAATTCCTTTTATTTTATTTGATTACAACAACGTCCGTTGGGTCAGCTAGTATATCTTAATATATATAAATCTCCTGTCACGATGTTTGTCCGCGATGGACTCCTAAACTACTTAACCGATTTTAATCAAATTTGCACACCGTGTGCAGTTTGCTTCAACTTGAAACATAGGATAACTTAGATCTTTAATTATAGTCGCAATTTTATTTTATTACAAATTATTTGTCTATAATTAATTGACAGTCACAATTATCTGTTAACTCCAAAAGATTTTAACAGATACCGATATCTGTTGACTGGATTTAAGTAATTTAAGTAATTTGTGTGTGCTCAATGAGATTCGAGAATGATTTAGATTCACAATTGGACCCGGTAGGTGGCGCTTTATTTGAACAGAACAACGTCTGTTGGGTCAGCTAGTATATATATATATATATATATATATATATATATATATATATACAGGTGTCCCTAAATTAAACGTTAAGTGGGTGGTAGATGACTTTCTGACACTTACTTACACGACCACAAGTACAATTAAAACTAGACATGTTACAATAACATAAAAAAAATATACATTTGTTATGGTTATTCCTTAATTTTTTCGAAGAAAACGTTAATCATTTGATTTGTGATACCACCCTGTAAAAAAATGTAGCGTAACCATAGTGGCAAGTAATTTCAAAAGATGGCCAAATTATTCATTATTCCAAAATGGTATAATACATTCTAGATGTTATCGTAACTTTTAGAAAAAAAAAATTGTGACAGACAATGAAGTTTATGAAAAATGATTAGGTATATTTTTATGTTTTATTTTATTAGACCTCATATAAAAAATCCTAATGCGTGTGTGAAAGAGAGACAAAAAGTGACGCCTATTGTATTTTATTGGGCACTAAGTAAATGTCACTCCGAATATGCTCGAGGAACATGAATGAACACTCGATGGTCTGGATAGTCTTCAGTAATCGGATATCGCTCATGATACAATCAGCAGTATGATCATTGCATCTGTCCTCTTTATAGATCAAATGCATATTAGGGGCTTCTAACATTGTATAAGAAGACGGCATCGTAATCACACAAGTCACTTTTTATTTTTAATGTCACTCTTTCTATACTAGTACTATCTACTTTATGTAAATAAATGGCGTAGCTTTTTTTTTTTTGTGGGTGGGCTGCGGTCGGCGCGCCTAAATGGCTTAGCTGCGGGTGACCGGACCGTGGCTGCGGGTGACCGGACCGTGGCTGCGGGTGACCGGACCGTCGCTGCGGGTGACCGGACCGGGGATTTAGTCCGGGCACCCGCGGAGAGGCTAGCCTCGCGACGGCGTTCGGCGTCCCAGTACCCCTACGTCGACGAGAGATTCTTCCCTTGGGGTATTCCGTCGGGTCGACCACTGAAGTCAAGGAAATCTGCACCGGTGGTCGACCCAACGATGAAGGCGACGTGCTATACGAGCCCTTAAAATATGAGCCCTTAAAATTAATATTAAGGTTGTCCGCATCGCACTTTTCGATTACCCATAAGAATAACACAGGAAAAAGATTTTTTTTCTGATTTTTGTAACTAATGAACCATACATTGCTCTGCAATTTCCATTAAATATTTTTATAGCAAATTGAACGCTCTACAAAAAAGTTCTAATATCATTTTTCGATGAATCAACTCATTCAAAAGTTATTCAATGTTTGGTGCGATGCGGACAACCTTAATATTAATGGCTCATATTTTCGGAGGCCTATTTTGGCATCTAAACGAAACTGGTTCCAGAAGATTTTTTTTTTGAAACGCTCTAATATGTCTAAAGAAGAAGGTAAACTAAAGAAATATTTACGAAAACAAGGTAACATTTATTTTCATATTGAATAAGACAGAGACAAAAATACAAACAACGTGACGTCAATGCGAAGATGGTTTTAGACTACTTGAACAATACACGAGAACGCTGTGCGATCAATTTCAAGATTTCTTTTTATTTGTACAGGACAGTGTCTCTTGGATTAGGTTGTAGTGCATCATCAGCATCATCGCAGCCCACATACGTCCCACTGTTGGGCTCGGGCCTCCTCCACAATGGGGAAGAAATTAACCTACTATACCGTGCTGGTAAGACATGTTGGCATAGGGTTTTATTTAGAGTTTTCTTTCTCTTGCACAGATCTTATGTGCATATTGTATTTTTGCTTTTAGTGCATATTATATATAAGCGTATTGCTTGTAGTGCATATTTTTTAATTATTATAGCAAATCTGCCCTTAAATTTATATTCTTAGTAAAAAATATTAGTAATAATTTAACATTTAATAGTTTACCGTCTAATAAATTACCTAATCACATGCATAAAATTAAAATATCTTTTGGAGCAACAACCAACTATCTAAAAATATAGAGTTGCATCCTTCGATACGTATGTAAAGGAAATTCAGTTCGTTGCATGCTTGCAATAGTCTGTCCAATGTAAAATCGACTTTATTATATATCTATAATAATGCTTATACTTTATACTGATTGTTTAAATAGATTCTACGTGGGTAGTAAAAGAATATACCATCAATGTAGAGCAATGGCCTGTAGCTTAGCATGTAAATTTGTAGTAAAGTTACGAATAGTAACATTATCGAGACCAATTTGTATGGATTTGGAGCAGCGTCCCCAGGGGCGTATCAATGATACGGGGACCTCGGACTACAAGGGCCCCTAATATATATCTGTCATACGTGCCTATAAAGTCAAGAATAGCAATCTCTTTTCCCCGAGTTAAAGCCTTAGCCCAAAAATGGTGGAAATTTCGTAATGAGCTTTTTTTTGTGAGAAATCTTTACCCTTCCTTGTTTCCTATACCAAACTAATTGGGGGTTCAACCCCCAATTAATTTTGATACAGGGGGGTCCAAGGCTCACTACATCACTGAGTGTTCCTATCATCCGATAGAGGCGCTGCTCCAAATCTCATAGAAATTGGTTTCGATAATTATACGAATACTTTGGTACAAATATTCGTACTAAACTCACTATATAATGAGTGCCTTGTGAATTTAAAACATGGACATTTTTACATACATTTGTTCCGTACATATGTAATTGCTTTTACTGAACAATAAAATGGTAATTCTCCGTGTGGAGATGAGTTAAAAAATGCAATACGTCACCAATAGTGTTGCAAAGGAAATTTCATAACGAATGTAAAATCGGATAAATATGTAAAACTATTATTTCAAGTAAAAAAGATTTTCGCCTCCAAAAAACACCGAGGGACAAAAAAGCAATAAAGAATACCTTTTAGTCTTTTGTTGTAGACATACACATAAATACTGAAAAAGGTCTCACCTCACCTGCATTACAAAAATGTAACGGCGCTGATTTTCAGACCAAATATATCATACAGTCAGATCAGATTTCAGCTAAAAACGTACCCAGCATGGTATAGTAGGTCTATTTCGCCCCTAATCGTTGAAGAGTCTGGACTGGACTGGTACGTACATAGACCAGATGATGAAGATGACTCTAACTAAATGTACAAAGTCTGAAATTGTATTATCTGCTTTCAGAAAGACTGAAAGTTAAACACTACCCAAATGTTTGTCATCACGTCTCATCCCATGTCTATATCACGTGAGACTTCGGACGATCATAATCCCTCCCATTGCGACGAAAACCCTGGCCCAATAGTAGAAAGTTGTGTGCTAAATAAGAACGCATAAACTTAATAGATATTCGTCATCGTCACAGTCCACAGATGTTCCACTGTTTGGCTCAGGCCTCTTTCATTCTGGGAAAATATTTGATCTGCTATGCCAGACTAGTAAAACGTGTTAGGATAGGGTTTATTTCGAGTTTTCTATCTCTTGCATGTTCTTTGCATACTTAGCACCCCTTATCCGTCTTTTACAACATCCACGGACAAGAGAGGGGGTGGTGAAATGTATTCTTACTCCGTTATCACACGGAAAAGATGTTATGTAAGAAATAATTCATCATCATTCATTCATCACAGCTCATATATGTCCCATTACTGGGCTCGAGCCTCCTTCATATTTAAAAGGAAATTGACCTACTATACCACGCTAATCAGGCGGGTTGGTATAGGGTTTTATTCCGAGTTTTCCTTCTCTTGCATTGTTGTTATTTGCACACGATATCCCTTAATCGCCTTTTACGACACCCGCAGATAAGAAAGGGGATTGTTAATTATATTTTACTCCATAACCACACGGATAAATTGTTATTATTACGTAAGAAATAATTAACAAGGTCTTATTTTGTAATTAATAATTCTTCACCAACTTCTGTAAATAAAACCTCTGACATTGACACGCTAATTAGTAAATTATCAAACGTATATTTTTATCACATAACGGATCTAGTTTATACAAACAATTTCCATTTCGTTGTAGACCGTTTATCTACTCATCACGAAATCACCACGGGTATCCAAAGTCCAACGCCCATTCGACTATCATACATGTGTACAAATCTGTTCTAATAGTTTTTTTTTGCTGCGGACTGTCACAGATTAGCCAGCGAGCTACGCGATAATGAATAATTAAGGTAATTCTTGGCCTTTTTTTTTTTGGGGTGGGTTGCGGTCGGCGCGCTCCTCGCACCACTCCGTTCGGGGCGACAGAGGGGCGTAAGCACGCACACCCACAACCCACCCACGATGCACGTCACCTTCGTCGTTGGGCCGACCACCGGAGCAGGGTTTCTTGTCATCAGTGGTCGGCCCGACGGAATACCCCCTATTTGGGGTACCCTCCCATCGACCGATCCCAGGGACCGACGTCCCCTTCCGCGAGATCACTGCCTCGCAGAAGGCTGCGACCGCGTCCCAGTTCCTGACGCTGCCGACCATCGCAGGTCGGCACCAATGATTGCAACGAGTTCACGGTGCCGCTCTGCCCAAGCGTCACAGACCTCGAGCGTATGCTGCGCCGTGTCCTCGACGCAATCGCAGTGGTGGCAGGGCGGTGTACTCTCCCTCCTAACGAACTTTAATTCATAGACATAACAATTATATTTAGTGTTGATTTATTGCTACTGCTGTTGGCAAACGAGAAAGTTGGAGAAATTAAGGGCAGTGTAAATACCTGCAATGTAGTTCGGTGACACTGAATTCCATGATACGCAATATGCTCAGAAAGCTGGGCTTGCTAGCAGCTTTTCTAACAGACACCCAAATGGCCTAACTTGATGGTAAGCAGTAACTGCCACTTACAGATCCGCGCAACCTACTAAAGTTGTCACAAAATAAGAGGCCCGTTTTGACACTTGGTCTTACCGATGTATTTAATGATGAACCATACGATTCAGTACTCGATACTCACAATAAATCGAATCAAGTGTATATGAGTATATAATCGATTTGAATATGTATTGTAAAGTGCATTGGATTAAAGTTCTGATTTGAAAATTTTACTTAAACTGTGATATTGTAGATATTCTGAAATGATACAATGTTACGAATGGCCAATCGAATGGTTTTTATATCATTTAATATTTTTCGGATACAATAACATTCACTCAATCACAAAAATATCGAGAAAAAGTGAATCTTCAATCAATCATTTTCTTAAGATGATGAGCCAAAATTGTCAGTTGAGTTATTGTTACCCATATATATATATATTATTTCATTTTCATATTGTCGAATTTTCAGTAAAAATCACTACACAGCTGGTGAAATTCTGTAAATGGTTGGTCTAAATACTAGTATTCAAATTAATAAGTAAGGCAAGTACGAGTCCGCCTTAAAAAATATATCTTGATCGATTTATTTTTCCTTAACCGATTATTAATAGTCTGTGGACGATATGGAAAAAATCGTTATGCCACAGCACTTAGCCCAGTGGGCGGTACCCGTCAATGAAAAATATAATTACCTTCAAAACAGTTTGATCGGTAAAAAATAGAAAACTTCTTGGGCGTGAACTGTCAAAACGAGCCTTTTATTTTGTGATTACTATAACGGAAGTTAAAATTTGGGCGTCTTGTCTCTCGATAACTGAACGTTACGTAGTATCCAATTGCTACAACTCGACATGACCCCGGATATGCTGGACCATTTATGGCTGCAGTAAGAAATGCCTGCCATCATCAATATTATTTCAGCTCATATACGTCGCACTGCTGGGCTTGAGCCTCCTCAACAACATGAGGAAATTAGACCTACTATACCACGATGATCAGATGTATTGGTATAGAGTTTTCTTTCGAGTTTTCTATCTCTTGCATAAATGTTACACGCATATTATATCCCATAGTCGTCTTTTGCGACACCCACGGGCAGGATAGGGGATGGTGAATTGTATTCTTACTCCGTCACCACACAGATCTAAATAAATGTACTATGAAATAATCATTATCTTCTCTAACTCTTATCCTAATTACTTAGGGTTGATTCAATATGTATTCCTTCTCCATCATACCTATTGTAAAAATTATTGTCAATAGCTTTATGACTTGCCATCTATCTGACGTCAGCCTTCCTTGGAAACTATTATGTAATATAAATCAAATTTTAGCGAGCAGGTCATGATTTTCTCTACTCAGCCGTCAGAAGCGCTGGAAAGATCTCGTACAATAGTTTATCGACGTCTACTATTAAACATAGAACTCCACGTGTATAAGAGATGCTCTAATCGTCGACGATTAGCAGCCGGATTCATGATTGCAAATGATAGTATAAGTTTTCTAGCAGTATTGCTGACCGCTCTCTTAGTGTTCCATTATTTTAACAAGTCCCACGGGTAGCATCTGGTACATCATTTTCTTAATCTATCTCCTCAATCTCCTCACGGCGGTGGTATCTTATTGTTGGACATAATCACCTCCAGATTCAGAAAACAGAAAAAACTGCCACGCTGAATTGATTGATAGGTACACAGGATCAAAGAGGTTGGTAATCTGGTTGTTAATCTGGTTGTTTTATTCTCAAGTTTTCCAACTCTTATTATTATATTATCTGTTTAGACACCCAGTGAAAGAGTGAGTTAAATTTTGGCATCAAATAGTTTATCATTATCACTAACCCAAGCGGTCTATTTCGGAGCGCCCGTAATGTCTCTTGGCATAAATATCTGCTAACTGAGCTGTCCAAATTTGGTATCCTAAGGTGGGTGGGTGATATTGAATTTGTTGTGAATAATGATCGATCGATTAGTAAGGCGTCATTAATATATTTATAAACGGAGGATAGGTTTCTTCAGTAAACGCGGTAAGCATGTTCTGTGCTGTTGTACAAAATAGTCAAAATACTAATAAGTGCCTTCGTTGAGCAAAAACCATATTTACGTTAATTTTAAACTTTTTTTTTTTGGGACTAATCCCACCATACATTCCCACCATTGTAACTCCTGTAAGCCAGGATCCACAATGGTCTCCATAAATGACATCGAGGTTTGATCCTCAGGCAGTCCCGGGATATGATTTTAATTGTCTTGGGACCCGCAACAAATTTAATTAGAAAAGATTAAAGAGGAGGAGTTGGAAAGAGAGATTCCACTTCCCTCCTAGGCAAAGCGGGAAAACAGGAAAACAAAAGGACTAGTCAGCCAATAAGTAAAAAGGTGTACAGCTACGATAGCGCAGCAGTACGGCACCACGGATACGGAAGAGCTTAACGGGGCCTATATGTGAGCGTTAAGATTGATTGCTACAGTAGGTATGGCAGAAACGCATGAACGCACGGAAATTTTCTCGAGTTGCTACAAGGTCCGTATAGTATACTACCCCACAGGTGACTTGCAAACTATTTAACATAAGGTTACGCTCGTTTCGCCAGAGATCGCACTCCCAGAGAATGTGATGTGCTGATTGTTCATACTCGTGGTCAGATGTGGAACATTGACATAATGGTGATGGTACGAGTTTAAAAGAAAATAATTTACTTTTAAAGTTGCCATGGCCAGTTAAAAATTGGGCCACGAAGTGGTCAACCTAGCCACACCTTCTCTAGGCGCTCCCGGATGCATGGAAAAATAGATAAAGATTCAGTTAAAAGTTCCTCATAGACAATGGATTGTGGTGCAAACAATCTAGCAATTTTATTTCGGCCGCGCGGTTGAAGGAAATCTGTATTCATAGTTTCCTTTGTGGTGTAATACATTGACGCTCGTCTCTGAATCTCCAAATCAACCGGAAGTACACCCGCGAGTACTGGTAAGGCCTCAGTACTAACCGTTCTATAGGCTTTACATAAGAATATTAGGGCCAATCGTTGGCTCTGTAGTAATTTAAGGCGAGCCGCCCCTATGGTGGCCCTATCGGCCCATACAGGTGCAGCGTAACAAATACACCCCAAATATGTGGCCATGTATATGGTTTTAAGTGTATTAAAACGAAGGCCCCAAGTAGATGTGGATATTCTAGTAAGCGCGTAGAAATTCCATTTCGCTTTTTCGCCTACAGTTTTAATGTGCTCTATAAATGAAAAATTTTTTTCTAAGACTAGGCCGAGATAGCGAACTGATTCTTTCTTTTTGACAGTCATATTATTGAATTTTATACGCGGCGCCTATTGTAAATGCCCTTTTAATAAAAGATGATATGTTTTTTGTGGTGCGAAGGCAAGCCGGTTTCGTGTACCCCAATCGAATATATCATTGAGGCATGTTTCCACTAATTTCTCTAAACCATCCCTTGTGTTCGATTGTATAAGTAAAAGTCCGTCGTCTGCATAGCCGATCAGTAGACAATTTTTCGGTAGAGGTAACTCGAGAAAATCGTCAAAACCTAAATTCCATAGATATGGACTTAATACCGAACCTTGAGGGCAGCCCATCGTCCGTGGTTTCGACACAGCATGGTGACCAAGTTTCAATTTAGTCGAGCCATTTAAAAAGTACGACTGTATGATTTGGTAGATATTTCTATAGCAACCACGAGCCTTTAATTTAAGAAGTAGCATTGGCTACCAGGCGTTATCGAAAGCACCTGAGATATCCAGGAAGACACCTAGTACGTATTTAAAAACGGATGCGCTAATGACACGTCTTACCGCAACGGCCGCGTCGATAGTTGATTTGCCGTGAGTGAAGCCGAATTGTTTATGATTGAACGTTGGTCCACCCGGCAATAAACGAGGAACAATGAGACGTTCTAAGAGCTTGCCTAAAGAAGGTAGTAAGGTGATTGGTCGATATGACTTCGGGTCGTCTGGTGGCTTATCACCGCCTTTAGGAATTATACGTATATAACCGCGACGCCATATACTTAGTTAATTTTAAACTACAGAATTTCAAAAATATATTAACTTGTGCTGACAGAGAAAGCCTTTAGATAAACCCTACATTTTGCAAGGAATAGGTACAATTCCGCCATCGATGTGGCCTAAAACTAATGTTAGATGGCTTATAGGTTTAAAATAATAACATTTAATCACTGGTATTGACAAATAATATTTGGTTTTATATAAATTTGTTGTAATAAAGTTTAAATCATCATCATTTCAGCTCATATACGTCCCACTTTTAGAGTCAAGCCTCCTCTATAATAGGAGGCAAATTGAACCATTACACCACGCTGGTCCGACGAATTGCTATACGGTTTTATTTCAAGCTTTTCTTCTCTTAAAGTTTAAACCATGGATAAATGTAATGTGAAGATTCTTCACATTTTAGCGCCGTTATGCGCTTTACGACCTTGCTCATATAGACAGCACATTCTAGGCCTTCCCCTATAATGCACGGCTTAAGATTATGTAGCGAAAACTTTACAGGTCTGCTTATTCCTTCAAAAGTTCGTATCAATTATTTTTTTGTAAGAGAAAGAAATAACCTAGAAATCATATTTGATAAATAAGTTGCGTGTTATAGCAACAGACTGACGAGGCCTCTTGCGCGTTTCGCAGGCCATTACGTGTTTGACAAACATTAGAATGTAGCGAAACGCTGATATGAAGCCATTTCGCCCCGCCACCTGCCCTTATCATGTCGTACAAGAAATAATCACCAAGCATTATATAACAGAATCGATTCATTAAACTACTTTATAACTATCCTATATGATTAAAATATTTTCATTCGTAAATTTCAAGCAAAATACATCTTAGTAGAGATTATCCATCTACCTATGATGATAGGTTTTTCTTCTGGAAGGTTTTCGTTTATCTTTGAAATTATAATTCAAGAGAAAATGGAAAAGTGCCGTTTCCGATGGTTAGAAAATTTTATGACAGAATCTCCATTACGCGATATCCAAGTGGTGATGAAGTAAGAATGTAAGTCACCTCACCCTATGTTAACTATGGGTGTCATAAAAGATGACTAAGGGATACATCATCATTTCTGTGTGGTGACGGAGTAAGAATATAATTCACCAGGTAAAAGACGACGATATAATATGCATATAACATTCAGACTACATAGTGCACGAGAAGGCAAACTCCAAATGGAATCCTATACTAACATGTGCGACCGACGTCCCAGTACGTCGAGACGTGAGGTTACCCGAAAGGGTATTCCGTCGGGCCGACCACTGATGACAAGTCACATCTGCTCCGGTGGTCGGCCCAACAAACAACGAGGTGATGTGGGTACGGGTGGGTTATGGGCCCGCGCGCCGTCCTTTCATCGCCCCGGACGGACAGGACCACGCGTGCGCCACACAAAAAAAAAAAATACTAACATGTGTGACCAGCGTGGTTGGTAAATTTCTCTCCTATTGTGGAGGAGGCTAAAATCCAGCAATGAGATGTATATGAAGTGAAATGAAGGTATATAATATGCAAGAAAAACTTTGAAATAAAATCTTAACAAGTTTGACTAGCGTGGTATTAATAAGTCAATAAATTGTTTCTATTAATGAGAAAGCTTGAGCACAGCAGTGGGATGTTCATGAGTTGCGGTAAGATAATGACAATATGCGAGCGAAGCCCCGGCTACAGTTAATTTTAAATAAATAGATTACGGAGAAATTGATATCTACAATAACAGTAAGAGCTAAGGTCAAATGATAGTTGCTCCGTTGAATAAAAATATGTACTGACGAATCTGGATAACCTTGAACATCGACTTGGATACAATTGAAAATAATAAAGATTAACAAAAAATTGCTGATATAAACATTTAATTGAACTTTACAATCACTATACCTACTGTTATCGACAACCGCTATAAAAATAGACCGTAGCGAGCCCATTACTAAGGCCTAAAATACGCGCGGAATAATATGTCAAAACTCTCATGGAATACATTGAAGGCGTTGGAGTGGTAGGACCACACTGTCGACAGTTATCTGTCTACAGCCGCGGGCCGGTCCGTCCGGGACAGTACCACACTCTCGCAGAAAATCGGCGTCTGAGTAGTAGCAATTTGTTACTGCGCTTCGTTCGGTGAGCGAGAGAGTCGAAAGCCCAATTTTCTGAGGGTGTTTGCGTGTGGAGGGTTTTGATGGTGCCTTTAGTATCACCGAGCCTCAATACACGCATTCACACTCCCTTCACTTTCTTCGCGGTAGGCAGTGGCCTTGTAAAGGTCCATGAGCGGCAGCAACACTTACCATCGGGTGTACTGTTTGCTCGTTTGCCACTGCTTGCAATAAAAAAAAAAATACAATTCACCATTACCCCTATCTTAAACGTGAATGTCGTAAAAGACGACTAAGGGAAATAATACGCATATAACATCTATGCAAGAGATGGAAGACTCGAAATAAAACCCTATACCAACCTGTAGTAAGGTCCATTTCCCTCCTGTTGTGGAGGAGGCTCGAACCCAGCAGTGGGACGCATATGAGCTGAAATGATGATGATATGTCAAGTTATTATGTTAGTTATCGCACCTTTAATCCAATACCGTCACTCAACGAAATTATTCGAAAAACAGTTTTTCGAGCACTAAATTTACACATTGCTTCAATTTATATTTTTTTAATTACACTTAACTTTTTAAATTTTTTCGAAAATATGTACGTCACTAATATTTTTAATTATTTAGATCCACTAATTATTAAATTAAAATGAAAAAAGAATGTGTTTTAATAGGAATGATAGTTGTCAATAAAATAAAAATAAAAGACAATTATTCCTGAAACGCTAATATACTCTTATTTATATTAGTTAATATTTGTCATAAATCTTTAAATAGCTCTCCTGTAAAATTTGCTTATTTAGGATAGTGACGGTATTGCATTAAAGGTACGATATGCAAGTGTTATTATGACGCTCTTGAACCACTTGACTTACTAATGGACGATGACTATTAAAAAGCTATTCAAAAATGAAAAAGTGTTAAATAATATGTGAAGAAAATTGTATAAAAGCCAACTGTATGGGCTTTGCTCCCTTGTCCGAATATGCAATACAATATGCACTCTTTCACCCATAGCATATATTGCAAAAGTATTGATTGACTTTAGTTTTGAGTACAGCTGCCTGACTTTAATATTCGTTGGAAATCTAATTGTTCACCAGAGGAGGTCAGATCGAGTTGGATCAGATCTATGTTAAACTCTTATGGTGAACGCACACTTATCCGAGCCGAAGGAGTCGAACGGATCGAATTTTAAAATTTTATATAGAAATCGTCTTCCAGGTGCGGACGATTCGATGCGGTCAAGCGTGCGAGGTTTCATGAGATTTCCTATTCAGCATTCTAAAATTCGTTTTGTTCGACTCGTTTGACTCGTTCGTCTCGGATAAGTGTGCGTCCACCTTTATGGTGGTCCGTAAACGCACACGACGAAACGACAACCGCTGGGGAAGAAAGTTTCTCGAGTGGCGACCACGTATTGGACGACGCAGTGTAGGACGCCTCCCCACTAGGTGGACCGACGACCTGGTGATAGTTGCTGGGCGTCGTTGGATGCAGGCGGCACAAAGATATATTAATATCAAGTTTAAATTATTATAAAAAATATCATAATATAATTTTGCTACTTGGATAATGTCCGTGTGGTGACGGAGTAATAATACAATTCACCACCCTCTTTCTTGCCCATGAGTGTCGTAAAAGACGACTTTTTTTTTGAGGGTGCGTTACGGTCGGCGCACTCCTCGCACCACTCCGTCCGGGGCGACAGAGGGGCGTAAGCACGCACACCCGTAACCCACATGTGACACATCGCCTTCGTCGTTGGACCGACCACCGGAGCAGGTTGACTTGTCGTCAGTGGTCGGCAGACGACTAAGGGATTATTGCAGATAACATCTATGCAAGAGGAGGACACCTCGAAATAAATTGCTATACCAAACCGTCTCTGACCAACATGGTATATAGTAGGTCAATAACCCTCCGATTGTAGAAGAGGCTTGAGCCCAGAAGCGACACGTATATGTGCTGTAATGATGAAAATGATGAATCCTACTCATATTATAAATGCGAAACTGTTTTTAGATGTTTGTTATTGTCTTCAGATGAAACCCGGTAAACAGATTTGGATGAAAATTGGCACATAGATAGACCATTCCCTGGATTAACACATTAAATACGGCATCCCTTAGTATAGTAGTAAAATTTTAGATTTTTTTTTTTACTAAACGACAAACAACAAAACGTTTTCAATAAAATTTTATCTTGGAAAGTTACTTTTAATGCGAGCAGAAACCATTAATTAATAAAAATTTAATAAATTTATTAATATTCATCATTTCGGCTTATACATATACCTCCCACAGTTAGGCTCAGGCCTTCCCCATAATAGGAGGGATGTTGACTTATTATGCCATGCTGGTCAGATGGGTTGGTATAGGGTATTATTTCGAGTTTTCCTTCTCTTGCATAGACGTTATATGTATCCTATAGTCGTCTTTTACAACATTCACAGACAAGATAGAGAATGGTGAATTTCTTACTCCGTCACCACACGGATATTGTTTAATACTCTTACTCCATCACTAAACGGAGTAAGAATGCAATTCATCACTACCTATCTGGCTCGTGGGTGTCGTAAAATACGACTAAGGGTTTATAATAAGCAGATGACATCTATGCAAGAGAAGGGCAACTTGAAATGAAACCCTATACCAACATGTCTCACCAGCATGGTACAGTAGGTCAATTTCTCTTCTATTGGGAGGGAGGCTCGAGCCCAGCAGTGGGACGTATATAAGCTGAAACAACGACGACGACCAAAAACGTTACAATTTTTATATAGTACTAGCAATCCGCCCTCGCTTCGCTTCGGATTCAGTCGCCTTACGCGCGTAGTTCCCGTTCCCGTGGGAATACCGGGATAAAATATAGCCTATGTTACTCCCTGATATTATAGCTTTCCAATGGTGAAAGAATTTTTAAAATCGGTCCAGTACTTTTTGAGTTTATTCGTTACATACAAACTTACAAATTTTACCTCTTTATAATATTAGTATAGATGATTCTCTTTTTGTAGGTTCTGGTAATGATATCCGTCTGGTGACGGAGTAAGAATACAATTCACCACACCGTTTCTTCTATTCACGGGATATCGTAAGAGACGACTAAGGGATTAAATATGCATATAATATCTATCTATGCAAGAGAGGGAAAAGCGAAATAAAACCCTATACCAATACGTCTGACCAGCGTGGTAAGTCAATATCTCTCCTATTATGGAGGAGGCTAGAGCCTAACAGTGGGACGTATATGAGTTGAGATGACGACGATACCACAAAACGTTATAATTTTTATATAGTACCTATTATTTTCTTTTTGGGAATGAATTTATATCAAAAATTATGGTTGAACATTAAACTAATACTGTAGCGATAAATAACGGTAATATTCTGCACATGAAACACCTTAGTCTTCCGATGAACATGTACGCTGGAAAATATTTAAAGCGTCGGGCAAGACAAAAATCAAATACAAACGCGATAAAATCCGTAATAATATTCATACGTCCCACAACTGGGCTCGAAGCTCCTCCACATTGAGAGGGAAATTGACCAACTATACCACTGGGTTGGCGAAGGGTTTTCGAGTTGCACAGTTGTTATATGCACAAAATATCACCTAGTCGCCTTTTACGATACCATCGGGAGAGGGTGGCGGAGGTTGGGTTAATTATATTCTTACTCCGTCACTACACGGAGTAAAATATATTTATTTGAATTGTGAAATAGACGCGAAAACATAAGAAATCATTAAGTACTTGAGTACACAGATAGCGTAGTGATTAAGATACAGGCCAACCGTGCCAGTGTCATTGGTTCGAATCCTACGGATAACAATACTTTGTGCGATCCACAAATTGTTCCGAGTCTGGATGTAATTTGTGTTAATTATGTGTTTGTAAAATATCCCGCAATATAAGGATTTTTTTCATTATTGCAGGGTGTTGTCTTTAGTCTATCCGTGTGGTGACGAAGTAGGAATACAAATTCACCACTCCCTGTCTGCCCCCTGGATTGCGTAAAAAACGACGGGATTGTAATACATATAACATCTGTGCAAGAAAGGCAAACTCGAAATAAAACCCTATACCAACAGGTCATTCTCCCTTTTATTGTGAAGCAGTCTCGAGCCCAGCAGTAGGACTTGTATAAGTTGAGATGAGATGATGTTGTCTTTAATAAAATATATGTCAGTAGGTTAGCATCTTAACCACTACGCCATTTTTGTTATTTTTAATCGAATCCGCTGTGTTTTTAATAGTTTCCGCTAGATATTTTGCACACGTGCTAAAAACATAGATAGTACGTTATCAGCGTATCTAACGAGGCGATGAGCACGTGTCCATAATGTGCTACAACTCATTAGGGAAACGTCCCATAAACTCATAACGTATTCCCTCATTCGTCTTTGGGCTGACCACCAGTATCGAGTTCCTTGTCGCCCGTGGCCAGCCTAGCGGGATACCCTTTCGGGTAACCTCCCTTTCTAACGCCTCTCTCGAGATTTCGGTCGCCCTCGCGCAGTCAACCTCTCTGTAGGTGACGGACTATTCTCCGGTTCAGTCACCCGTGGCCTCGGCTAGGGCGGCATCGGGCACAGGTACTCGCGCCTGCGCCGCCCAAGTCGCCGACGACGGCACGTGTCGCCGTAAAGGAGTGCCTTACTGGCACCTTTATTCCTAAGGTTTAATCGTTATTATAATACAAATATTTATACATTAAATAATATCCATTTTTCTATGTGGTGACGGAGTAAGAATACAGTTCAGCTCTCTTACTCGTAGGTGTCGTAAAAGACGACTAAGGGTTATAATATGCATATAACATCTGTGCAAGAGAAGGCATACTTGAAATGCCAACACTTTCTTTTCTTAAATTACGACAAAAATACAGAGGTAATTTCATAGGTCATTTTTCAATTGGTTATATTATAAACTAGCAAACCGCCCTCGCTTCGCTTCGGTTATAGGTTATAGTCGTTTTACCCGCGTAGTTTCCGTTCCCGTGGGAATACCGGGATAAAATATAGCCTAGTTTACGCCCTGATATTATAGCTTTCCACTGGTGAAAGAATTTTTGAAATCGGTGCAGCCGTTTTGAAGAATACCCGGAACAAACAGACAGACAGACAGACAAAAATTTTTTAATTGCTATTTTAGGCATAGGTGTCGTGCAAATAACCGTGTGAGCATGAAAAAAGCCTATTATTTTGACATTACAAACAGACACTTCAATTTTATTTATTGGTATAGATACCTATACAAATAAATAAAATTGAAGTTTCTGTTTGTAATATTTCATGCTCAAATGGTTATTTGCACGATACCTATGCCTAAAAGTCAGTTTTTTTATCTGTATGTCTGTTTGTTCCGGGTAATCTCTAAACGGCTCACTGGATTTTGATAATATTTTACTACCAGATAGCTATCTATATAAGGAGTAACTTAGGTTATAGTTTATCTCGGTATTCTTACGGGAACGGAAACTACGCTGGTTAGACCGCGCGAATTTGCTAGTAGAAAATTATTCTAAAATTTACTACATTTATTATTTTAGTACACTAATGCTCATTTCCAATAGATTGTCTTGGTATGGATATATGATGAGGGATGAAAGGCATGGAACAAAGAGTATGATTAAACGGTGCTCTTGTTAACCATTATCAGGTGAGTATTAGTGACCATGAGAGTTTGAAATTCTTTCTTCCTTCTTCAATCGATATATATGAAACACAAAAATATTTATACCTATATCCGTTATAGACTTTGAAACCATTCCATCGATTTAACCCTCGCCTGTTTCATTAGAAAGACAGATACCAAAGATTCATCACACGCAGAACCAACACTGAGAAGAAAGTGACATAATGAGACATTTTTTTATGAAGAAAGGACCGTATGCAAACTTTGGACACGGAACATATGAATTAATTATCTTCAACTCTTCTCCTACTACTTTTTAACCCATTTACATCGCATGGTTGGACTTAAGCCTATTGCTCAATGGAAGGGAAATTAGTAAACTCTACTCGACCAGAAGGTTCGGTATAAAGTTTTATTTTGATTTTTCCTTTCCTTGATGGCACTTACATTACTTTGTAGAAAGAAAGGGATCGTGAGATTAATATACATATGTTCAATAGAAGAAAGTGTGACTTGCTAGTAAAAGCTTTAGGTCAATCTGGGCTAACTCCATCTGGTTGCCGTCTGGATAATTACATTCCCAAGGAGGATTGACTTTAGGCAGGCGGCCGGTTACAAAACTATTGCTAAAGCTTTTTGATTGAGTCGATCACAAGTAATTGGGATATATGTTCCACTGCTGGGCTCGACCCTCCATCGCAATAGGGAGGCAATTGACCTACGGTACCACGCTTGTCAGACGGATTGGTATAAGGTTTTATATAGTTTTTTCCTTCTCTTAAATAAATGTTATGTGCATATTATAATGCCTCAGTCATCTTTTACGACATCCACAGGGAAGGAATGGGGTGGTGAATTGTATTATTTTTTCATCACCACACGAAAAGTAGTTGAGATAGGAGCAGGAAAATAATGATGAGAAGAGAGTATTCTTAGATTTTTAAGTCAGGTTTACTTTACTAAAAATCCTAATCCTATATCTAAAGCGAAATGAATTCAGAGCGATGCCGTTTATTGTACAAAGCTGGCTTCGTCACCGCTGGCATACCAGAAAAGTTTTGGCCATAAAAATATTTATTTGACTTTTACAAGCTTAGCATATTTTCACATAGGTTGTATTTTACCCTAAACAACTCGGCGAACTTCGTACCACCTAAAATTTAATTGATTATAATTCATCATAACCAAACATGTGACAATTTCAAAACGACGATTTTTATGCAAAATTACAAATTTCGGTTTAATATTTTAATTTCTAGCTACTTTTTCAGATTTCTTTAGATTTTTTTAAGATTTTCTTTCTTAAATTTAAATATTCAAATGTAATAAATACAAGTCACGATACTTAATTTATTGAAAGTTTCTTGCATGGTGTAGCTGTGGCTATAAATCTATACCAAGTTAATAAAATATCGGGGTAGATTCTTATTTCCGATAGGTCTATGATGGCATGACTGTTGGATATTCCCTGCATCGTACTCAAACTATTTACGTATTTCTATTATCAGTTCTATGTATAGTTTTAGATAGAGTTTTATCGGAAAGTCTTATATATTAAATCCCGAAATCAAAATTGATTGCATTCACATTATAAATCATAAACGAAAAAGTCACGTGTAGTTAACAATCTTTATAGTGAAAAACACTATGCGATTGGAAGATTATTAAATAACTTTGTGTAAAATTGGTAATATGTAAGTGCCTTCTCAGATTTAACACACTTTAAGTTTGAATCCAAATCGTTCTTCTAATATCGAAATGCAGAAACTGCTGTCAGCAAAGCACCATAAAAGTATGCCATAAAAGAGTAGCAAAAACACGGAATATATAATGTTATTACCGTATAGATAATTACTTTTAAAGATATAGTCACTTACCGGCATGTTGATCCTCGAAAGCCCGCGTAGTCCGCCCTCCGCGCCCGCCGCCCTACTGCCACGAGGAGCAAACCTCCACTGTGCCAGCTCACCACCTTGCCCCATCTGAAGCTGCATCGCGTGACTGACATCCTCAACAACTTCCCTACCAAATTCAACCCTACTGTTCCTTAAATTAGAATCAATTTCTTTATCTTTCCTTTCGTCATAATTTACATTCACATTTGATGTTTCTTCGACATTGTCTCCAGTTATTATAATAGTTGAAATTGCTTCAGTAATATCGGCCTTATCAGTATTAGTTACAGAAGGTATATTGGTATACTGTGGTGTGACACCAAATTTTTCTTTCAGTGAATTAATAACGGCTTGCCTAGCATGTTCATACCTTACTTTCGCTTGGTCTTCCCTCCATTTTTTGAGCACTTTACTTTTAGAATCAACATTTTTCATTGTTCTATCAATAAAGTTTCCGTACAGTTTTGAAGTTAATGCTCTTTGTATTTTTAAATTGCTTGATTTATCTTCAACTGTCTGTTTACTATTATGTTCTATTGGCATTACTTTACCCGTATTATCTTTAGTTGTTATTTGTGTGTCTTCATTGCCATATGTTTCCCACCATTTTATTGCAGCATCATTAATAGGAGCTCTTGAACGGGCTGCATATGGCGATTTATGTGCATCACTCATATCCCTAAACGGCCTAACGAATTATTTAATATGTGCTCAATATAACAAGGAAAATTCATACTATACCTACAAGAACTTAACACCAACTGATCTAAATAACGTACATTTGAGTATTATCAAAAATTGCAAGTCAGTTTTTGTCACTTAACCTGTACCACGATGTATTTTCGAATAGGATCTGAAAAAAACGTCTCTGTCTAAAGAGTGTAATAAAAAAGAGATAGAGCAAAACCATTATATACTCATAAGCTTTGTAATGTAACATGGTAAAGGTTTATAAGACATTAACAATAGTTCGGTTTTCTTATTATTGGAAGCCTCCTTTTTTATGTTTATAGGTCAGTATGTAAAGGCATTGATTGCAAATAGCTGTCGGAGTTGCGTGGTTATCATAATATTCGGATTCACCAATAAATTTTAGACGTATATTATGTAAATTATACATTTCCGGCTTGCCGAGTAAAGATGTTTTAGGGGATATTTGCATCGGCAGTAAAATGTAAGTATTTTGCTTTGTCACACGCTATCTTTTACGGGACGGGTACTTCAATCCTTTGCCTGCTTTTCTGATTTAATTATACTTATAGTTGCAATGAAATATCGTCTTAACTCAAAATATTTAAATTATTTAAAGTAAATTTATATCTTTTCCGACCCCTGTCTTGCCCATGAAAGTCGTAAAAGAAGTAGTAAAATAAGTATAAGTATTTGCATTTTAGAATAAATTAACTATCTCGGAACAGGCACCTACCTTTTTTCATCTCTGCATCACTTATGGTTGACTGATAGAGAATACCTCTGGCATTAAGTCCGCCATTGTACTTGTTGCATGAAGATTAATAAATAAATAAATAAAAATTATAAGAATATCAGAATAAATAACGAAAAATAGAATATAGAGAACATTAATTTAAAAAAAATATATAGCTATATAGCTGCATAAAAACCAATCACTTCACATTGAAACACAATTAGTGTCCTGTTTTCAAATTTAATCATATTATATGTCAAATCTTTCGTTAGTATCATAAAGTCGTTTCGTAAATAACATGTGAATTAGTAGTGAGCCCTACGCTTTGGACGGGAATATGAAAGTGTCCTGCGGTCTTAGAATAGTAACGTATAGAAGGTAAGTTCGCGGACAAAAGTGAAGCATTTCAATTGGAGCCTAATGGAGATTACGCCGGCATCATTCCGTAATGTACATAGGCACCTTACACTTTGCACGTACGTACGCAACTCTTAAAAAATAAATAGGTAATTATGACGGTTTGTGCATTCAAATGGTGTCACAACACGTTTGAAAAAAATAAAAAGTATATTAACATTACTTTTAAAAGTTTTACGACGATTTATGTTAATAAAAACAAAATTTGATTTCATAATTTGTGTAGGGGTGTGCGTGTGTACGTGTGTAATCGCTTACACGTATGTAGTATTGTTTGCTTCATATTTTTGATGCCTTACATATGGACACTATCCTTCTATACGTTATTATTCTAAGCCTGCGGTGTTATTATAAATAAAAATCTTATTTGTAGAACCAATTTTCGAAATGATTTCTGATGTTTACGCGAGCACTACACATTGTAAATAAAACTACTTTTACGGCTTAAAACTACTTTTGCGTTTCTATTTCGTCCCATGACCATGAATGCTGTAAAGTGTTCGAAACGTCGAGCAATCATAAATTAAATACAAACGCGATAAAATCCGTAAAAGTAGTTTTATTTACAACTAGCAACCCGCACTCGCTTCGCTTCGGTTATAGTCATTTTACCCGCATAGTTCCCGTTCCCGTGGGAATACCGGGATAAAATATAGCCTAGTTTACGCCCTGATATTATAGCTTTCCATTGGTGAAAGAATTTTTGAAATCGGTTCAGTCGTTTTAAAGATTACCCTGAACAAACAGACAGACAGACAAAAATTTTTTAATTGCTATTTTAGGCATAGGTGTCATGCAAATAACCGTGTGAGCATGAAAAAAGCCTATTATTTTGACATTACAAACAGACATTCCAATTTTATTTATTGGTATAAATTATCGAAATTTGAGATTCTAAAATTAGTAGTACTTAGTATACACGAGATTTTGAAATCATTTTCGACTTTATCACATAAAAAAATTAATTAATTAATTTTGAATATTCATTTACCTTAATTTATATATTAAGATAAATAATTACTCGAATTAAGTAATTTTTCATTTCATTCATTCTATCACAACAAGCAGTACAAACTTCGCCAATTCAACAAGTTATGAAAAAAGAAAATATCGACACTCTATGGAAGCTGCTACGTATTAAGGTATTATCGTTACAGCATAGCAACTCGTAGCACAATTCCAATATAATCCAATCCATGAGATAACGATTTTATAAAGGGGATGTTATAAAGCTCTGTAAGCGTAACTTTTCGTGTGGTGATGAAATGAGAATACAATTCACCACGTGGCTGTCGTAAAAGTCGACTAAGGTATACAATACGCGTATAACATCCATGCAAGAAAAAGTAATCACGAAACAAAACTATATAAATCAAATCAAATTATTTATTCTGCATAGGTCCCTTGAGGGCACTTACATATTGTCAAATTTATACATCGTTTGAATACAATACAATATCTACCACCGGATCGGAATGGCCGCATTCCGCACAAACTGAGAAGATCCGGCAAGAAACTCAGCGGGCTGTCATTAATACGCTTTTATTAGCTTCAGACGTATGTATGTTAGTATGTAACGGAATTTTGAACATTATTTTGACCCCCTTCAAAACGTCGCATTAACTCGAAATTTGGCATACTTATTAAGGACCGATGACAATTCAATATTTTAAACAGTTTGACCCGTTATCCTTACTAGGATAATCAGGATAAGCGATTTTTTGTTTTCCTGAGACCCGGAGTGTAAAGCGTATTTTTTTAGTTTTTTTTGAACTATTTTCTATTATTTTTTTACCATCTTTTGAATTAAATTACACGTATACAACATATAGTCTTAGCTCCAGTGTGATACCCTTCGAGATAGGATTAACTATTTTTTTTTTAAATTATATCAACTTGTCTAACCTGCATTGTATAGTAAGGTCAATTTCCCTCTCATTGTGGAGGCTAGTCGTCGTCACCTTCACGTGATTGGACTTTCCGCGGATGACTAAACGAACTTTGGCATAAGCGAAGTTACGAGCAAAACACTAGTGTTATCATTTCGAGCAAGTGTCAAGAAATAAATAATAAGAGTTAACAAGATCACGATAATAGAAGGAAAACTTAAAACAAAATCTTACGCCTATCTAGCCCACTTGGTATAGTAGACAAATATCCCTCCTATTAAGGAGGAAGCTTTTGTTGAGAGGTTGGCAGCATTTATCGACTTAAAAAAGAATTAAAAACATTCGATTCAGAATAAATTCATTCTATAGAATAAAAAGAATAGAATAAAAACGATTTATGAGCCTATTGTATCCATTTTTAAAAATGCACTAGTTACATAAGAGTTAAATACTGATTAAAACTTCCTCCCTTCCTGTCCTCATTCCATTACCTTTAATCATCTCCATCCATCCTACTCCATCCACTTTTATGAAGTAAATATTAAATAAATCAATTAATATCAACTTTATTTATAATCTTAAATTATAATGCAATTAATAATAATATGCAGACGTGGAGTGTCAGCCGTAGACTTCCGATCCCGTTTTAAGCTTAAATTCCTCCAAAGCCCTCTGCGTGATAGATCCATTCCCATATAAACCTTTTAAAAGACCGAGAATCATCTCTGTAAAAGATCCTGTGAACAAAAAGGAGATACAATTAATTTAATTACAGACAACTAAAAAAATACAATTAATAAGTGTTAAAATTCTATCAAATAATGCCTGTTGAAACGCACGTAACGTAACGCACGTAACGTATCAAATAAATTAGATTTAATTTTTATTTATGCCTCTGCACTAAATAACATATATTGTAGATAAATGGTTTTTTTAAAGTACTGTGCGGTAGCAAAAATCAGACTAAAAGCCCGCAGATTTTTATGAACACTCAGCGGCTGAATTCAACATAAGAATAGTTGTTTCGATACAATTTTAGTTACCTATAACTATACGAGTTGCTTCGACGGCAAGTTATCTTCATGATATGTGCAGGTCACCGGTGTTTTTCCTGAGTACGAGTGCATTGCCACGCAACCAGTCAGACGTACAAAGTACGTGCCGGCCAGACGACGCGACCCACTTGCTCGATACGTATCAACAAGTACAAGGATATTTACTTCTATCTATCAAATGATTATTTCTTAGCAGGAATTCGTAAAAAATATGTTTTTTACAACGATATTGATTGCAGTTTTGGTCTACACCACGATTATATCTAAAATTGTAAACGAACAATTCTTATATATTTCTGTATAACGAGAATCTCTCAAACGTCTTCAATGATTTCGATAAATTGATCTAGCTAGGTTTCATTTGTAGAAAAAAAAATATAATTAGAATATTAAAATAAATTTAGTCACCGCCGATGGCGGAATAAAAATAGTTTAGTCGGTCAAATAGAGTAGTCCATTAATCAGACAGCCCTAGTTTTAACGATCGATCGAATCTAAAAATCAAAAATAAATTACATTTAAAAATTAATAATTTAGGGTGTTCGGTGATATTACGACGAAAAGCACATGCACAAGATTTGTGTGACCTGTGGGGAGTAGCGCCGTGAACATTTTGCAATTATCAGTGCCAACCTGCACTGCCGCCCTGACGCTGCTGACCATCGCTAAGACGATGTTCGACAGCGTCAGGAACTGGGACGTAGCCGCTACCTTCTACGAGGCAGTCGACTCGTGTACACGTGCCATACGCATCGCCGACGGCGTACTGTGAGGGCTAATGATGAGTTCGATATATCAAAACGTAACTTATATCGGATATGTGTTAGATATCATACCATATCGATATCTATATCAATGTAACCGATATCACAAAAACCGTATCGAGTCAAAACTTAAAACTATAACGATATGAACACGTACGAACAAAACGTAAACTTCACAAACGATATTGAGATATGAACCATATTCGTTCCTCTCGTTCTAAGTATACATTCTTTTATTAGTATAAAAGAGATGAAGAGAATATGAAATAACTTTAGCCATGTTTGCGTGGTTAATATATCTTACTGTATTAGAACTAAGGTTTAGTTTCCATTGTATAGTTATAGTTATGATAACGTTTCTGGCGGCTACGGCTACTCGATATTAATGAGACACTTATTCTATAAAGTGGAACTAAATTTCGAAGTTATAAGGTTGAATTTGAGTTGTTACAATATGGACACAAGTCTGTAAGTAATAATAATAATTGTTATTGTTTCGTGACATATTTTGATTTGAAAAACAAATTTTGTATTGTTTGTGATAGTTTTTAATTGCACTATATTTAATCATTGTAAATATCTCAATTTTTAAATGCGTCAGAGAAGTAATACCAGTTCACAAAAAAAAAATTAACATTACTAGTCAAAAACTTTTCTGCTAGTCCTAAGCCTAGTAAAGCATGAAGGGAAATCGCCGTAGTTACAGTTAGCTAATTGTTAAATAACTTTAGGTAAATACCTATACCTAAGACCTGCATCGATGTACCGCTGACAGCTTAACTCTAAATGTGAGAGTCTGTGTTAGTTCGCATTCGTAGTTAGTTTGCTCATTTTAATATCAATGTTAACGTTTGAAAACTGTACTACTGATATCGATATGAGAAAACCGTTTTCGATATCGATATGCAAACTGTATATCGGATACTTAACCGTTTGTGGCACAAACAGAAAACGCCCATATCTAGTGAGGGCAGGCGCGAGTACCTGCGCTTTTTGTTTAGCTATGGTCGTGCGGCGTGCGATCCCATAACCTACCGTATTCGCTTCCCATCACCATTGGGCTAACTACTGATACCGATTCTGGCCGGAAAAGGTCGCCGGTTGAATTGAGCGTAGTTGGACCAGACGATAGCCTAGCCCAAAAAACAACGGTGCTTCGATGATAATTGTTTTAAGCACCCCATATTTTTTAATAATAAAATATTTTTCACTTTATTCTCAAATCCTATTAACTGTCTACGCCATATACATATAATACGAATTTTTTTTTTCTACTTGTTCTTTCTACATTATTAATTACCGGAAACTTCGGTTTTTTTTTTCATCATTTAGCCCTCGAACTCATATAATATTCATTTTTTTGTGTTTTATAGTGCTATATTTAATCATTTTGTTGATATTTTATGTAATACTAGCAATCCGCCCTCGCTTCGCTTCGGTTATAGGTTATAGTCGTTTTACCCGCGTAGTTCCCGTTTCCGTGGGAATACCGGGATAAAATATAGTCAAGTTTACGCCCTAATATTATAGCTTTCCATTGATGAAAGAATTTTTGAAATCGGTCCAGCCGTTTTGAAGATTACCCGGAACAAACAGACAGACAAAAATTTTTTAATTGCTATTTTAGGTATAGGTATCGTGCAAATAACCATGTGAGCATGAAAAAAGCCTATTATTTTGACATTACAAACAGACACTTCAATTTTATTTATTGGTATAGATAATACAGTTGAAGTGCTGAAGTATTGTGAATGTGATATAATAGTGGTTTACGTGTATTTTCATGTTCTACCGAAATTCCCGTAGAAATCATCATTATGGTTTGCAGCACTCAACACCTTGACTCACTAACAGACGATGACTATTAAATAATCTACTCAATACGATAAATAATGTAAAAAAATCGTATTAGACTTAACTTATAATTATTTTAGGAGTGGTAGGACCACACTGTCGACAGTTATCTGTCTACAGCCGCGGGCCGGTCCGTCCGGGGCAGTACCATGCTCTCGCAGAAAATCGACGTCTGAGCAGTAGCAATTTGTTACTGCGCTTCGTTCGGTGAGCGAGAGAGCCGGAAGCCCAACTTTCTGAGGGTGATTGCGTGTGGAGGGTTTTGGTGGTGCCCTTGGTATCACCGAGCCTCAATGCACGCATTCACACTCCCTTCGCTTTCTTGCGGTAGGCAACGGCCTTGTAAAGGTCCATGAGCGGCAGCAACACTTACCATCAGGTGTACTGTTTGCTCGTTTGCCACCGTTTGCAATAAAAAAAAAAAAAAAAAAAAAAAAAAACTGTATGGGTTTTGCTCCCTTTACCTGTCGAAATGGAAACAGAATCAAAAATAGAACATACCGGCAAACCCACCTTCACAGCTTTTTTGTAAAAGAAGAAAATAAACCGAAGATTTTAGGAGACAACTGCGTTTCATTATGTCAACAGACATTAACAACGCCATAATAAGTAAAATTTAAAAATTTTAATAACCCCAGACAAACTATAATAATAAAAAAATAAAGTATTACGTTCTCTTCAACAGGAATGATCAATTAATTGTCATTTAAGGATTGCACTGGCACGCGCCAAGCACTTAATCGAGTAATCATACGCCATTACATCATTTTGGAGCTGATACTCTTACGCTGCTTGACTGATATTAACCAAACATAGCTAAGGACCACCCGCAAGGTTCAAATGAAAAATAATCGCATCGAAATCTGTCCTTCCGTTTGAGAGCTACGATGGCACAGACGACAGACATCCATGTCAAACTTATAACACCCCTTTTTTGCGTCGAAGGTAAATCTTGATATATATCCCATTACCACTTATTTATATTGTTATTTTTTTATAATTTCCATTCACTAAGATATGATTGATATATGACGCAATAGTATCAACAAATGTACAATGACATATTATGTAATATTTATTATTCACGAAATCATAAATGTATGATAGGGAAAACTCGAAATAAAACCAATACGTTTGATCAACGTAGTACAATAAGTAAATTCCTTTTCGTTAAAGAAGACGCTAGATCTTAGCAGTGGGCGGTACATGAGTTAAAATGATGAGATATGGAGTCATTATAATCCTCCTTATCCCAATTACTTGGGATCGATCCATTACATATTCACTGTATTGCAAAATATTTATATTGAGCGGAATAATATATTAAGGGTGTATTCTGGTTTAGAAAGTCTAAATTTTAGGCATTTTTCAAACTAAGATAAAAAAGAAAAAAAAAACATTTTTAGTATCGGATCTGGAATCGCCGATTAATCCAAAGTGTTATTATCTGAGTTATTCTACAGAAATCGTTTCTTAAACTTTAAACGCGTTTTTTTCAAAACTACTTTTTTCGAGGTGGTTGACATGATATCTCAAGTTCTACATGACTGATTCCTTTGAAATTTTATATATATCTTCTTTATATATCTGCCTTGGATTTATTAAAAAATGATTTTAAGTAATTTAAAAAAAATCGAAAATGTCGAAAAATGGGGGTGCAAACTTTTTTTATGCCGACGCCATTTTGTGAATTTTCTTTTTTTTCTTTGGCGGAAGTCAAAGTCATCGACAGTCAGCGACATCTTTACTAATTTAAAATTTTCTTAATTTGTTTGATTACGATCACTACAAGTGTTGATATCATGACAACCGTTTTTTTGCAGGCCCCACTTCACCGGCCTGAAATTAAACGATTTTTTGATTTTTATTATTTTAATTTTGTTTTTATATTCTTAAAATGTCAATAAAATCATATAAAAAAATCCATAGTAAAAATGTTTTTAATTTTTTTTTATCCTAGTTTGTAAAATGCCTAAGGTTTAGGCTTCTAGACCATAATACCCCTTAAATGAAAAACATACCCCAGAAAACCCCTTAAGGGTATTTCTGTGTGGTGACGGAGTAATAATACAATTTACTACCCTTTTTTACCCGCAGGTATCGTAAAAGACAACTATACAGAAAACAGCATTTTAAGAGAAGGCAAACTTGACATAAAACCCTGTACCAACCCGTCTGACCAGCGTGATATAACAGGTCAATTTCCGTTCCAATTTGTTCCGTTCAATTTCAATTTGTGGAGGAGACATCGAGTCTCCTCCACAACGGAACGGCACACAGCAGTAGTACGTATATAATACATACATTATGAGATTATTTTTTAAAATATGTCTGAAGTTTAACTTCGTCCACAAATTCAAATTCAATTCAAATTCAAATCATTTATTATGCATAAACCCCGAGAGGGCACTTACATATTGTCAAGTTTACAAAATTAAAATAAATTAACCAAAAAAATAAACTACCACCGGATCGGAACGCGACTGCTACTGAGAAGATCCGGCAAGAAGCACAGCGGGCTTGTCTGTTGTTTTTATTTTTTTTTTTCTTTTTACTAGATATAAAATTGTGTACAACATATTTTGTAAGAACTAGCTCCAGTGTGATGCCCTTCGAACCACAAAATACGTAATATACAGCCCATACGTTCCACTGTTGGACCCATGCTACCCGCGAGGAAAGGACGGCGCGCGGGACCATAACCCACCCGCACCCACGTCGCCTTCGTCGTTGGGCCGACCACCAGAGCCGAGTTCCTTGTCCTCAGTGGTCGGCCCGACGGAACCTTTTCGGGTACCCTCACCTCTCGACATCCCTATCCCGGGACGTCGGTAAAAAAAAATTACCAACAAGGTATAGTGGGTCAATTTGCGGGGGAGCCTCCCGCCCGGGCTGGGCGTGATTTGTTACGCCGACGACACGCTCGTCACAGCCCGCGGTGGGACGCTAGAAGAGGCGGTAAGCCTGGTGACCTATGGCACCGAAGAGGTCGTCAGGCGGATCGAGGCACTGGGGTTGAGGGTCGCCCTGGACAAGACAGAGGCCCTCTTGTTCCATGGGCGCCTTATGAGTCCTCCCATCGGCGTCTCGATCACTGTCCACTCGGTTGACATCAGCATCCGGGCCCATATGAGGTACTCGGGCCTGGTGCTCGACGGGCAATGGTGGTTCCGGGAGCATTTCCGCAGGCTCGCTCCACGGCTCGTCGGTGCGGCGTCCGTCCTATCGTGGCTTATGCCGAACGTGGACGGACCGAGCGCTACGTGCCGACGGCTGTACACGGGGGTCATCCGGTCGATGGCCCTGTACGGCGCACCGGTGTGGGCGGGGTCCTTGACCTTCCGGCTTAGGGCCCTTCTGTGGCGACCACAGAGGGTCATGGCGGTCAGGGCCATCCGCGGATACCGCACGGTGGCGACGGAGGCAGCGTGCCTATTGGCCGGGACTCCCCCGTGGGACCTGGAGGCGGAGTTGCTCGCCGGATTGTATCGGCGGGTGACGGGGGTGCGAGCGGAGGGCGGTGAGATCTCGTTAAGGGAGCTCACCGCCTGGCGCGTCGACGCCCGCCGAGACGTCATTGCCCGTTAGGCAGTCCGGCTGGAGAGGCCTCGGTTCGGGGTACGAACCGTGGAGGCCTTCCGGCCGGTGCTGATGCAGTGGTTGGAAAGGTGGCACGGGGTGCTCTCCTTCCGACTAGTGCAGGTGTTGACGGGGCATGGGAGCTTCGCCAAATACCTGCACAGGGTCGTAAGGAGGGAGAGTACACCGTCCTGCTACCACTGCGATTGCGACGAGGACACGGCGCGCCACACGCTCGAGGCCTGCGCGGCTTGGGCAGTGCAGCGCCGACCTGACGCTGCCGGCCATCGCTAGGGCAATGGTCGACAGCGTCGGGAATTGGGACGCGGTCACAGCCTTCTGCGAGACAGTGATCTCACAGAAGGAGGCGGCGGATCGTCTGCGCGTGGAGCGCAGCCTCGATGAGGAGATCCGCCGCCGGCGACTGGGGTGGCGCAGGTGCAACTACCTGCGCCTCATGCCGCCCTAGCCGAGGCCGCCGAGGTGACGTGACCGGGGATTAGTCCGTCACCCGCCGAGAGGCCGACCGCGTGAGGAAAGACCGACGTCCTCCCCGAGGGGGGGATACGATAGGTGTTCTATAGATTTTCTAAATGCTAACTCCAAAAAAATAAATGGACAATCATCATCATCGCAGCCCACGTACGTCCCACTGTTGGACTCGGGCCTCCTCCACAATAGAAGGGAATTTGACCTACTATACCATGCTTGTTAGACATGTTGGTATAGGGTTTCATTTCGAATTTTCTTTCTCTTGCACAGACTTTATATGCATATTATATACTTTAGTCGTCTTTTACGACATCCACGGGCAAGATTGAGAGTGGTGAATTGTATTCTTACTCCGTCACCACACGGATTAAATGGGTAATAGCACGAAAAAAACGGGCAATAGCACGAAAAACTGGACGGCAGCAAGGAGAAATCGGTAGTAGTACGAAAAAAAAGGCTAATATAGCACAATAAAAATGGACAGTAGTAAAAAAAAGTTGACAGTAGCATTCCTAGTCGACAATAGGCTAGTGGAAAAGAAGAGGGATTTCTTTTTATCTTGTTATATTGGTCCGTATTGAAAACATATTCACATTATACTTATGACTATTTACCATACATCGATATTATAGTATAAGTAGTTATAATTACAAATCCTTGATTGATAAGCTTATGTGTTATCTAATCATGCAGACGTGACGCGACATATCGGCTGTGTCAGGTTAATTGTGTTTATTACGAGACAAGCCCAACCATAATTTTTTTGAATTATTTGATGCATAAATTTATAGGAACTAGTGGTCGCCGAGTGGTCGAATTTCGGCCATAGTTCCTGTAAATTAATTTGTCTGATGCACATTTTTTTTAAATTATATGATTATATATTGAGCAAGCTGTATTTCACTAATAACTAATATATAAGTACAAATGTCTATTAAACATTGTCATCATAACTATGATGGTTTGATATTTAGTTCGACCAGACATTTTAACTGTCAACAAAAGTGTATAAGTGTGTGTGTGTGCGTAACGCCTTTTTTAATGAATTTAATGTATTTCTAATTCATTATTATATCAAATTTTAGTGTTCTGCACTTCACCTCAATATATTCTTCAATTATGCGAAGTTTCATATTTTTCCATCTGCACGATTCTCGTAAAAAGGGGTACAAAGTTTTTGCTTCACGTATTGATATATAGATAAATTTGTGCCTATATCTTGCTTGCTGTAGTGACGGGGTAAGATTACAATTCACTATCTATGGGTGCCGTAAAAGTTATGCAGATAACATCCATGCAAGAGAAGGCAAACTCAACATAAAACTCTATGCCAATACCTCTGACCAGCCCAGCCAATATATTTGGTAAATTTTCATCTCATTGTATGGACACCCAAGCCCAATAGTGGGACTTATGTAGGTTAAGATGATGATACCTTCACTAACAGAATCCTTGATTAGCTATATAATTTAATGTCTTTATTACCATAATAAGGGAAATATATTCATCATCATCATTTCAACAACTCTAACAATCCCTTAGTCGTCTTTAACGACACCCATGGACAAGAAGGAATTGGATGGCAAGAAAATAGGTGATGAATTATATCGCACGAGTTTAAATTAATATGCAACTAATCTCCTATAAAAAATATGTTAAGGGCAAATGCCATTCGACGTAGCATTCTTGTGAAGAGAACAGTGAACGTCGACGATATGTGACCGACTGGATAACAGATTTCTTTAATCAACATTAACAAAAATTAAAGTCGATGCAAACATCGAGAAAAAGAACCGTATATCCTTAGAATAATAACATATAGAAGGTAAGTCCACGCACAAAAAGTGAGGCATTTCAATTGGAGCCTAATGGAGCCTACGCCGGAACAGTCCCATAATGTATAAGTCATTGCACTGCACGAACGTACGCAACTCTTAAAAAATAAATAGGTAATTATGACGGCTTGTGCATTCAAATGGTGCCACAACACATTTGAAAAACATAAAAAGGTTTTTAACATTACTTTTAAAAGTATTTCGCCGATTTATATTAATAAAAACAAAATTTGATTTCATAATTCGTATAGTGGTTGCCGTGTGTACGTGTGTAATCGTCTGCCCGCCATTAGTATTTTTAGATTCAAATTTTTAAAGTTCGAAGTACTGACACTATCCTTCTATTCGTTATTATTCTAAGCGTATATCTAAGACTTCTGTAAAAAAATATTTCAATAATTTGTGAAACGAGTTCCGCAAAGAGATGACAATCTTGGGAGTTCTGAATATTTACTATAATCAACTAGAATTAATCCTTACTATTCTTAAATCTTACATAACGCTGCGAGAAATATAAGCAGAGCTGTGTTACAAATATTAGCAAATAGGGCAAATTTAAAAAGCAAACAATCGCCGTTGTCATGCCAACCACTGAGAAAACAAATTGATGAATGATATCGTAGATGTTATTAATATATTATTATTAATGTAACAGAATGACGTGTGCGTTCAAAACAAAATAATAACATTAAATAGATACTTAATGCACGCAAACGACGCTATTAACACAACTAATTATCATTATCTTAGCCATTATACGTCCTACTGTTGGGTTTAAACCTCCTTCACTAGGGCAAGGAATTTGACTTACCTATTATACCGCGCTGATCAGGCGTATTGGCATAGGGGTTTGTTTCGCATTTTCCTTTTTTTGCATAGATATTATATGCATATTATAATCCCTTAGTCGTCTTGTACGACACCCACGGGCAAAAGAAAAGGCGATGAATTGTATTCTTGCTCCGTCACCACACGGATCTAATACATAATCAAAACTTAGTATAATTTCCGTGTGATGATGGAGTAAGAATACAATTCACCATCTCCAATCTTACCTATGGGCGTCGTAAAAAGCGACTAAGGAATACCTACAATATACAGATGACATCTAATCAGTACACTGAAAAGTCAAAATAAAACCTAGAAAATCGTAGATTTATATTTAGTCTAAAAAAGAGAAAACGAATATTGGCAGTACCAATTTGGTCTGGACAGAAACCGCTTAATCCGAAAGCTCGATATTAACCTTTATACATGTCTGACTACGTCTGTTATAGTAAATTTTCTTTTAATTTTGGAGGAGGCTCAAACCCACTAGTGGGGGGTATAAAAGCTGATACGATGACATGATGACTTGGTAAAATTAATTTCAATTCATATCTATTAGCAGTTTATACAAAAGCCTACAAACAGCATCAGACTTATATATTTGTTATTTGATTTGATTGAGACGCAATATCTATTTATAAGTGTTATCTGAATTAAGGGCGTCTATTAGATAACTGATAAAACGTCTATACAGTAATAAATAATAGATTTTATATCAAATAAAACACTTATACATGTCTTCAATACTTCTAAGAATAAACGATCGCTACCGCTCTCTATTTAAATTCCTGTTTTAAAACACCCGAGGGCTAAGTACCCTTCGGGCAACTAAAGAGGATCTTCTCATCCAACATACCTCAGTGTTTGAAAACACAGGTCTATATACACCAGTACGTGTTAGCAGTGATGTCTTATGGTACGAAAACGTGGTATATGTAGCCCTATGAGACCTCCAAATTCAAAGTCGCTCAGCGTACTATGTAGCGGACTGCGGTCGGGATTTCTCTGCGAGATAGAATACGAAATATATGTAGAAATCCGTAGAAAAACGGGTGTAACCGACATAGCACGAAGAATTAGCACGTTGAAGTGGCAATGGGCAGCACACATCGCTCGACGAATCGACAATCGCTGGAGAAGAAAGGTTCTTGAGGGCCACCACGCATTGAACGACGCAGTAAAGGACTTCAGTATACCTAGGGTGGGCCCCAATAGGTATACCAATGACCTAGTGAAAGTTGGTGGGCGTTATTGAATGCAGGCGGCACAGTACCGCATTTTGTGGCGAAACATGACGGACTTCTACGTCCGAAAGTGGACAGCGATAGGCTGAGTGATAATGGTGATGATGAAACTACTTTTGTCTATTTTCATCCATCCATCAGCCTATAGATGTCCACTGCTGGACATAGGCCTCCCCACAAGAATGCCACTCAGAACGGTACTGCGCCAGTTGCATCCAACGGTTCCCTGTGATTTTGAGAATGTCGTCAGTCCACCTAGTGGCTTGTCCTACACGACGTCGTTCGATTCATGGTCGCCATTCAAGAAGCTAACCTCTGTTTAGATTTATTTTTTTATACCGCCCTGCGCTAAATTATTCTTGTACTGAAAGGAACTTTACAAATATACAATTACAAGTTAGGAGTGGTAGGACCACACTGTCGACAGTTATCTGTCTACAGACGCGGGCCGGTCCGTCCGGGGCAGTACCATGCTCTCGCAGAAAATCGACGTCTGAGTAGTAGCAATTTGTTACTGGGCTTCGTTCGGTGAGCGAGAGAGCTGGATGCCCAACTTTCTGAGGGTGATTGCGTGTGGAGGGTTTTGGTGGTGCCCTTGGTATCACCGAGCCTCAATGCACGCATTCACACTCCCTTCGCTTTCTTCGCGGTAGGCAACGGCCTTGTAAAGGTCCATGAGCGGCAGCAACACTTACCATCAGGTGTACTGTTTGCTCGTTTGCCACCGTTTGCAATAAAAAAAAAAAAAAATTACAAACACAATTTACACCCAGACTTGGAACAACAAATTGTGGATCACACAAAGTATAGTTCTGCATGCGAAATGAACCCACTACACTTGATTCGGTAGGGCAGTATCTTACGACTGCGCCATCTATGCAATCAATCCATTCGTAGCTTGTTGAGTAACCGTACCCACACTATGTACATACTCAATTTAATTAGCAAAAGATTAGCAAGTATATTGAGCTTGGTCCAAGTTGGGTCTCGTCCGCATACTACGGATGGTTATAGATGGGGAGAGGCCGTTAAAAATAAAAAAAAATTGGCTTTAGTACTTTGTCTCAGGTTATATGGTATACGTCCAACGGGCTCAAACCTCCTTCATAATAGGAGTCAAAACCCATAATGGTCAGACGGGACAGTTGTATTTCGAGTTTTCGAATTGGGCGCGATGCGTCTAGACCATAGAAATAAATATATATATGCACACAAAAAATTTCATCAAGATCGGTCCAGCCGTTTAGGAGGAGTTCAGCAACATATATACGTAAGAAATATATATATATATTAAAAGATGTAGGTACGGTTTTATCTCCTTATGCATTTTCATTAATTTATTACTGTTGCATGAGATTCAGTAGGTAATTACATAGCGGCATTTGAATATTACACTTCTTCTCCTCAGCCAATATACGCCTCATCATCATCACCAGAACTCATATATGTCCTAATGTTGGGCTCGAGGCAACAGTAGAACGTATGAGAGCTGAACGTATGAATGTTATTTTCACATTCTATCCTTTAGTCGTTGTGGATAACCACTTATTCAAAGGCAAAAAATCACAAAGAAGTAAAGAAAACATATTCCAAATACAGGAAGTTGACTGAAATAGCTCAATATCCAATAAGACTTAAAGATAAAGATAACATATTTACCATTGTAGATAACGTATAATCGTCGTCTACTATGCGTCTGCGCAATGTGCAGCCTTGGACGCTGGACAATACGCATTTTTATATTTTTATCTAGATATCGCAATTTATTAATATAAAAGATAACGGTAACTCCTTAGAATAATAACGTATAGAAGGATAGTGTCATTATTTCGAACGTTGGAAACATGAATCTAAAAATACTAATGGCGCGCAGACGATTACACACGTACACACGCACACCACTATACAAATTATGAAATCAAATTTTGTTCTTATTAACATAAATCGTCAAAATACTTTTAAAAGTAATGTTTAAAACCTTTTTAAGTTTTTCAAATGTGCTATGACACCATTTGAATGCACAAACCGTCATAATTAAATATTTATTTTTTAAGAGTTGCGTACTTACGTGCAGTATAATGACTTGTACATTACGGAACGATTCCGGCGTAAGCTCCATAAGGCTCCAATTGAAATGCTACACTTTTTGTGCGCGAACTTACCTTCTATACGTTATTATTCTAAGGGTAACTCATTTCGTAGAAGGAATATAGAAAATAAAAAAGAAATACAAGGAACAGATCATAGAGCTAAAATTAAAGAATAGACATACGATTTTGCAAGTTTTTTTTTTTAGTTTTATGCCACTATGTTATAAACTAGTAATAGTAGTTAATATTGCAAACTTTTAGAATTGCTATTTAATTGTATTTTCTTTCTCTAAACACGTGTTATATTTTAGAGTGTGTTGTTGTTTTTTTTATTTATGTTATACCATAATACCATAAACAAATAATAGTGGTTAGTGATGTAGATTATTAACATAGATAATTAAGTATTTATATCTGTTTTAGCACTTTATTTTTCACTGTTTATATTTTAAACTTGTAGAGTTTGGTTTATTTACATGGACTAGCTAGTCTTATGACGAACGTGGTAGAAAACCTTCATGATAAATTATTGACCAATTTCTTCTGAACCAGGATCGAAAGAGACTAACAACCCACGCGTGTGATTTGTTTGGTAGTCTCCTGAGTAATCCGAAACATTTGGCAATACACAAAAAGAAAAAAAACAAAATAGCTATACAATTGTACTCAAAATAATTGATATGCTTAAGAATAATGACGTATTACTAATTTTAAAAATTTATCATTATAATAATCATCTCAGTTAATAACCATAAACCTACCTATAGGTACATCCCAATACTGGACTCAAGGTTCCTCCACAATAGAAGGCAAATATAATTACTACCACGCTGGTCATACGTATTGGTTTTATTAGGATTTTTTTTCCCTTCCACAGATGTTGTATGCATATTATATATCTTAGTCGCCTTTTAGGACAAACGGGCAATAGAGGGGTATAATATGATGTATTCGAATTATTAATGTATTCAAATTATGTTTGTTTGCTAGTTTTCTTTCTCGTACTCAGATATTGTATCCATAATATACAACTTAGTCGACTTTTACGATCCGGCGACTGGGGCGGCGTAGGCGCGAATACCTGCGCCTCATGCTGCCCTAGCCGAGGCCGCGGGTGACGTGACCGGGGAATTAGTCCGTCACCCCCCGAGAGGCCGACTGCGTGAGGAAAGACTGACGTCCTCCCCGAGGGGGGGGACGTCGGTCGATGAGAGGGTACCCCGTCAAGTCGGGTCAACCACTGATGACAAGTAACCCTGCTCCGGTAGTCGGCCCAACGACGAAGACGACGTGCATCTTGGGTGGGTAGCGGGTGTGTGTGCTTACGCCCCTCTGTCGCCCCGGACGGAGTTGTGCGAGGAGCGCGCCGACCGCAACCCAACCGCAGAAAAAAAAAAGGCGGGGTATAACAATAATTGTATATTATTATTGTTTTCAAATTGTATTCTTAGTAACCGTCTAAGATATATAAATACAATGTATGACATTCATATTTCATATATCGAACTGAGGGTATCGCACAGGGCGATTAGGGGTACATTGTTGCTACAATTCATTGATAATTTTAGTATTTCTTGAACTAGAAATGACTCACGTGACGTCTTTACTTATCATGTAACAAACTGTAATAGGATGTTACCATTTAAAATGCAACAATGTTAACGATTTAAATAAATATTACCTCATATTTAATCAATAAATATTATCAATAAACTGCTGCTATCCCAATTACTTGGGGCCAACAAATTATGTACTCTTATAGTCATGATATCAGCCTATGCACGTCCCACTGTTGGTGTCGGACCACCTCTCGCCCTAATCCAGGCCATACACGCTAGGTTTTGCATGATGGTTTTAACCGTACATGCATAACCGACAGGTAAAACCGATATCTGATGTTTACGCGAGCACTACACATTGTAAATAAAACTACTTTTACGGATTATATCGCGTTTGTATTTGATTTATGATTGCCGGACGTTTCGAACACTTTGCAGCATTCATGGTCACGGGCGGACTAAGGTGTCTCACGTCCAACAAGTAATCGTTATTACAGACATTTGATAAATGTCATTTGACAAATGATTTGACAAATCCGTAAAAGTAGTTTTATTTACAAGGTAAAATCGAGTTTCATATTACACATACATGTTAGAGTTTGCATGAACAGTTTTACCATTAACTCTCAGTTGAGCCACGTGACGGTTTGTGTAGGACGCCCACCTTTTAGTGGAGCTACATAGTATGTGACAGTGTGTGTAGGTAGGTAGGTATACACCAATACCAAACTACAATGAACGAATGACGATGTGATAGCTGTACTTGGTTTTTTTTTGGGTGGGCTGCAGTCACGCCCGCAACCCTCCCAAACACCACGTCACCTTCGTCGTTGGGCCGACCATCGGAGCAGAGTTACTTGTCATCAGTGGTCGGCCCGACGGAATACCCCTAGTGGGGTACCCTCCCATCGACCGACGTTCCCTCCTCGTGGAAGACGTTGGTCTTTCCTCGCGCGGTCGGCCTTTCCTCGCGCAGTCGGCCCCTCTATGGGTGACGAACTAATCCCCCAGTCACGTCACCCGCGGCCTCGGCTAGGACGGCATGACGCGCAGGTAGTCGCGCCAGCTGCACTTGGCTTAACACTTGTTCTGCAGAACAGAATAAGAAAAAGTGATCGCACTGAACGATCTAAACGCTGGTTATTGAAAAGAAAGCAATTCTTCCACGTAAATTTGATAAATGAATTGAGATTAACACCAACAGATTACAACAATTATTTACAAGTGGATAAGAACTGTGACAAGCAAGCTCGTCGGACGCCACACATGTTCGGTTATGCTGCTGCAGCTGCTATGCTGTGTCCTCTTCTATCGCATGAGATGGTTGGTTGGGACCTCTCTGTGGCACACATTCACTCGCAGCAATATTTTACTTTTCAAAATTCGACAACCGGCATTCGGCACTGATTTTTCGCAGGCAACCCTATACCACCGTATTCATAATGAAATAATCTTTAATTTCATTTAATTTTAATTCAATAATCAGACCGGTGCAAAATACTAGTATCTATTTATGTATTTATACCTGGCTACCCGAGAGTTGTGACAGGAAAAGAATAGGCAACCTAACGTTTGCATATTCTATGGGTTTCATACTTTCGATTGGTATAGAATTTGTCTAATAATCAAACCGGTGCAATGTATAAAAAAATAACAAAAAATTATTAATCAATCATACCTAATCTGGACTAAAATTTGTGAGGCAACCCATATGCAATATATTTATTGACATATTAAATTAAATAAAAAATAAGTTTGATCAAATAAACATCTCGGTGAAGGTCGTTCTATAGCGAGATCTTAGACCATAAAAGTATTCAATTTTTCATCAATGTTTTCTTATGACGTTATCACACAAAATTATCGTTCGTAAACAGACTTTACAGACAACGAATATTTTTTTTAATAAAATCTACTTATCAAATTGATAATTACGAGTAAAACGAAAGGAAAATTTATAACGCTATTTATCTATCTCTAATGTTGTAACCATGAGCAACGTGGATGCCAAAATGTATAAATTAATCATTCATCACCATTTCAGTTTCATATACATGCCATAGTTGAACTGAAGCCTCGTCCAAAGTAAGAGAGAAATTGACCTTACTATACCGTGCTGGTCAGACAGGTTGGTATAGGCTTTTTTTTCCAGTTTTCCTTCTCTTGCATAGACGTTATACGCGAATTATATCCCTTAGTCGTCTTTTACGACATCCACGGGTAAGATAGGGAGTGGCAAATTGTATTCTTACTCCGTCACCACAAGGAGTTATAAATTAATCATGACATAAAAATAAAGAAATAACATTCCAGAATAAACTATTCATTACCAAACCTTCAACCTAACATTACTTACGATAATGTGAATCAATTACAATTTAAATTTACCTATTATTTATTCTTCGTTTGCTAGTCTTTAAAAAAATATGATTTTCAACATGGCGATTATAAAAATTAACTGTCAAATAAAACGAACATCGAATGAAGTTTGTCAGTATTGAAACGGCGAGATCAGTTTATTATTCGAAACAAAAGTTATTCTTGAAATAAAACATTTATTTTTTAATGTTATTGAAACAGAGCCATAAGCTTATACCAATTGTCGAGAAATTGGTTATCATACGTAAGCCCTCGGGCCGACCACTGAACACGAGGAACTCTGCACCAGTGGCAGGCCCAACGACGAAGGCGACGTGCTACGGGTGGGTCATGGGGCAGCACATAGAAACAAAAGAGTCAAAACGTTAAAAAAAAAATATCACGACAATACGATAATTTTCTTTTTATTTTGAAGGCAATAATCTCAAAATCACGGGAATAATATGATTGATGATTTTCACAAGTCGGAGTACTTAAAACCACCGGTACGTAAATGTGGTGCATGCAGTTGCTGAGAAGTATTCACTACCCACACCTAATCTCTCTTCCCTTCGCTATTTCACACTCTCTCGCACCGTCTGTTAGTAGCAAGATGGCATACGACCACGATGTTAGACATGAACTATTGCAGATATAAATAATTTCTTGTCCAAAAAAATATAAAACACGGAGTCTTTTTACAGTGTTTTTCATTAAACTACTTTCTTATTTTTTATTTATTTTACTTTACATTGTTTCTTCTAAATATTTTATATATAAAACTATATTCATTGTATTATTTGCATGCAATAATTACAATAAATAAATACATTAAAAAATAAATCTTTGTAACATTCAGATTAAGGAAACTCTTCCATAAAACAGTATGACAAGGACATCACGCTAGATTTTTTTTTTACAATATCGCTCAGATGTTTTAGCCACGTCGTCAGTATTTTGAATTAGAGCTTCTTTTGAGTTTACTTAATTAACATCCCTTCAGACTATCGCGTTCGAATAAATGTTGTTTTTACCATTTTCAACTACTGCCTACGGCCACTTCCACTATGCAAACTTGCAGATTAATATTCCTCCGTTATTGCAGACAGGTGGGCGCATACCCTATCAATGTTCAATGCGCTCGTATTTTTTGACGTGACAACGTCTTATAAATCAATGAACGCTGGCTGCATGCACGAAAACGTGTCCCGTTACGCTCATTGTCCCGTTACGCTGATTCAATTTTATTCATAAAAGTATGCAGTCATTTCATCAATGTTATGTTATGACGTTGTCACGTTAAACTATCGTCCGTAAACCGACTTTACAGACAACCATGTTTATATTTTTCCAATTTTGGAAATCAATATGCCCTATCCCACTCTAGTAAACGGGTATATATCATAACCAGTTCTTATTTCGTGTATCAAATATTCGAAATCCAAAAGGTTACGACATCGGTAGCGTTAATTCACCATTAAGCCTCATGAGCTCTCCTATTATAAAAATCTGAGCGACATTACTGTACGTACCGTACACCAATTTAAAATAATACATATTTAGATTTCTTCTCTTGCTAATTTGGATAATATATTTAAGCGTTAGTGAAACTTTTTGTTCTGACAAATATATCTTACTCATCATCAACATCATCAGCGTCATCTCAGCGTAACAGCGTACGTACGTCTGACAGCTAACCTACAAACTTCTGTACAATAAGAGGGTTTTGAATGGGGGGGAATGAGATTGGGAATTGAAATAATATATCACGCTGTTCAACTGAATTAGTAAAAGGTTTGACTTTTACCTTTCTTTCTCTTGCATAGAGTTCATATGCATATCTTAGTCGTCTTTTACGACACCCACAGCTAAGATAGGAATGATGAATCGTTACTATGTCATCATACGGATGACAGCTCAATATCTTACTAAATTGCTTAATTATATTTAAATGAGTTTCAATAATCACGTGTTAAGATTCTGGTAAATACGTGATTATGTGGAATATTTGAGGTAAAATATTCCAAGACGAAACGTAATATCTACTTATTGATTGCGGTCAAACACATGTATATACTGGACAAAACTGGATTATAAGGAAACTCCTATTTATGTAAAAAAGTTAGGTGTTTCTCAAACTTTTATGTCACAAGTTTAAAACTGCGTATGTCCTAAATTATAACTTAAAAAAGAAATTAGATACACTTCACTTCTATTATTTATGTTAGAGCAAATAATTAATAGACTACCTATATACCTATTTGCGCAGTCTCAAATATCGACTCTTGATATCTGTCCCTATCGTGTCACTGGGACAGTGCCCGGGTCTTCTATTCCGACAAGGATCTCGATAATTCATAATATTCACATTTATAACTACAATATTATTTTTATTATATCTAAGATATATAAATAAACGGTTGTCTGTAAAGTCGGTTTACTGACGATAGTTGAACGTGACAACGTCATAAGAAAATACTGATGGAATGGTTTCATTTTTCAAAAGAAAATTTTAATTTTATTTGTTTGATAGATATTTTGTATGGCATGCCTTAAATGGAACGCCTCAGAGCGAGGTAACGCCGCATACGTCATGTTTTTTCGTGTGTGCAGCCGGCTCCATCGAATTATAAGACGTTGTCACGTCAAAAATAAATCAAACAATGAAAATACAAAATGCAAGTTAAAGATTTTCTACATCGCAAAGATTATCTTTTTTTGTCTAATTCATAATCATTTCAGCTCATATACGTACCACACGCTAGACTAGAATATCCTCTACAATAAGAAAGAATTTGATCTACTACATGACGCTGATCGGACTGGTTGGTATAGGGTTTCATTTCAAGATTTTCTTGTCTTTCATAGATGTAACATGAATATTTAATCCCTTAGTCGTCTTTTACGACACCCACGGGTAATAGAGATGGTGGTAAATTGTATTCTTACTCTGTCACCACAAGGACGTTTTTTATATTTTTATTTTTATTAATCTCATAACATTTAAAAAAAACTCTATTGGCGACAGTGTTAATATAATTTTTCATGTCAATTAATTCATAATTCTATTGCCTTTAACCTTAGAATAATAACGTATAGAAGGATAGTGTCAGTACTTCGAACGTTTGAAACATGAATCTAAAAATACTAATGGCGCGCAGACGATAACACACGTACACACGCACACCACTATACAAATTATAAAATCAAATTTTGTTTTATTAACATAAATCGTCGAAATACTTTTATAAGTAATGTTAAAAACCTTTTAAAGTTTTTCAAATATGTTATGACACCATTTGAATGCACAAACCGTCATAATTACCTATTTATTTTTTAAGGGTTGCGTACGTACGTGCGATACAATGACTTGTACAGTACAGAACGGTTCCGGTGTAAACTCCATTAGGCTCCAATTGAAATGCTTCACTTTTTGTGCGCGAACTTACCTTCTATACGTTATTATTCTAAGCCTTTAACATATTAATTTTAAAAAATATTGTATTTTAGTGAATTATTTAAACGCAGCCAGAAACTTTGACAAACAATTCTCCCATTATCAGTCTAGACAGAGAATAAATAAATATTCATATTCATGAGTAAGTATTCAGTCAGTTAAACTTTAGACTGAACACGATGTCGTCCAGTGGTCTACTAATGATACTGAACCAGATAAAAGTTTACGTGACTCCGTGAACGTACAATAACTTTGAAGTTGGCAATTCCAAAATCGTATTCCATTGTTGTCCGACATTTTCCTCGTGTGAATAGATATGCATCTGTATGCTGTTTATGTATCATTGCAACATATTTATTGGAATTTATAGAGTTTTTTTTGGGACTAATCTCACTACACATATCATCCATTTCCACCATTTTAAATTTAACGCCCTGCAATACGGTAATAATTCTTCTATTGCGGGGGACTTTACAAACATTTATTTATTTATTATTTTATTTATTTACTTACAATCAATTATAATACCTTTAACATATAATAACGGACACAAATTACATCCAGTCTCAGAACAATTTTTTGATTGCACAAAGTGTTATGCGGCGTGGGATTTGAACTTGCGACATTGTCACCTTATGACAATATATCTTAGAGGGCGTCCATAAATTACGTGAGGTGTTTCTTTAAATTTTTTAATTTTTTTTTTAAATTTTTTGTACCTCCCTCCCCCCCTGGTGAGATGTCGTGAGATTTTATTCAACCCCATCCCCCAATCTCAAGTGAGATTTTTCAAAATGTGGGTTTCTTACGTAAACGCGTTGGATTGCTATTGTAAAAAGAAAAAAAAATGCTTCGTGCTTTTATTTACGACTAGTTAAGACTAGTAATCAATATTGCTGAGAGTTTAATAAAATTATAAGTGAAATAAAAATTTAACAATTTTTTTTTGTTTCAATCGGAAAAAAAATTGCGTGATATTTGCCAAGACCCCCCCTCTCTCCAACGTAAGATTAGATGAGATTTGACTCGACCCCCTCCCCCCTTAAACATCTCACGTATTTTATGAACGCCCCCTTATCAACTACGGCATCTGTGTATCTTGTAACTCTTGTAAACCAGAGTTCATAATAATCTTCATAGACACAAAGATTTCACCCTCAGAGGCAGGCCCTAAAAAGTTTTTAATTGTCTTGGGATACGCAATATTTTTTTATTGCCGATGGTGGCAAACGAGCAAGCAGCAAAAGAGCATAGCTAGGCCGTTGCCTACCTTAAAATAAGTGCCCTTCTTTAACCTCGTTTTAGGAAAGACATGTTTTGATATTTCATTATCGTCGACATTTTTCTTCTTGCCGCATTATACTAGTGACCTACATAAAATTTGAAGATCGGACATATAGCTTGTTGTAAGATATTGCTCTTCTATCCGTAACTTAATCAAGAATCATATAAAAAAAGACTAAGAAATGTTTTAGGTTGTTTATATTCCTACACATCTACTATTATATATATATATATATATATATATATATATATATATATATATATATATATATATATATATATATATATATATATATATATATATATATATACACATACTGTATATGGGTATTAACAGCGTAAGAATATATAGAAAACACCACCTACTTTCGAGATCGTGGTGTCGTTTAAGACGACTTAGGGATATATGTTTTTTTCTTTTTTAATCTTTATTTCGGTAAAAAGAGGGCTTTATCTAAATAGATAATGCCGCCTCCATTGGAACGTACATAGGTATTATAACTAACTATCTATTCTTAATAACTAAATTAAACATATTATAAATTTGCTTGACTTCGTCGGATAGAGGATCCGACAATATGCTAAAGTATTCACAGATGTTATGTGTTGAAACTAAGATTTAGTCTTTGCACTTCGCTTCTGGCACATTCCATAATGATATGGTGAATGTCTTCAAGAATATTACATACATCGCAATTTGGCGATACAGTTTTTCGCATCATGTAACCAAAATTATTTTATTTTTATTTTTCTTTTTTTTTCTCTTACTCTTGTGATTATACAGCGTAGCGTGTTTTGCCTGTCGAATTTTGGTTTTGATCTCTTTTTGCATACCTTCTATAGTTCATAGTTTATTTTATAGTAGGTATAGTAGTAGTTGTAGTTCGTTTTGTATTTTTATTTATGGTTTGGTCATGCTCATTGAATAAGGTTGTGCTTGCGGTAGCCATGTGGGGCGGGTCGCTCCCTTCCCTTTAATTTGGTCGAGGAGAGTGATGGCTGCTCTAGTAGTTAACTCGTGATCGGGTGCTGCTTGTGGGATCTGGTCCAGCCATATTTTCTTCCATTCTTTATGCTTTAATTTTTTTTTTGTCTTGTATTAAATCTTGAAAATTTATACATATATTTAATTTCGAAGGGCATCACACTGGAGCTAATACCATATATGTTGTACGAAGCATAATATTATGTATATTTAAAGGTTTAAGAAAAAAAATTACTGCCCGCTTAGTTTCTTACCGGATCTTCTCAGTTTGTGGCCGCGTTCCAATCCGGTGGTAGATTATTGTATTGTATTCAAACGTGTAATTTGACAATATGTAAGTGCCCTTAAGGGGCCTATGCAGAATAAATGATTTGATTTGATGTAAGGGAAAGTGCCCGGAACGAAGCCTTAAAGCTGTAACTATTGTCTGTCGTCTCATATCGGTATTAGAAAACCAAAGAGTGCGAGGCAAGTTAGACTGCATTACCTTAAACCAGATGCCTTTATGTAAGGATCGTTCATCGAAATACTCCGACCATAATTTACGAGATATGATATGTAATAGTTGTAGGACCACACTGTGGTAGCTATGAGGAGCGGGTCACTCCCTTCCCTCCATTATGGTTGAGGGGAGTGATGGCTGCTCTAGTAGTTAACTCGTGATCGGGTGCCGCTTGCGGGATCTGGTCCAACCATAGCTTTCTCATTACATTTGTGATTATTATTATATTTGTGAACTATATTATATAATATTTCGAATGGCATTACACTGGAACTATTAATAAGCATGTTGTAAGATGTAATTTTATTTAAAAGAAATTAGAAAAGTAAATAAAAAATAGACAATCCCGCTGAGTTTCTTGCCGGATCATCTCAGTGCGGTCGCGTTCCGATCCGGCGGTAATTATAACTTTAAGAAAAATGTAAAAAAAAAATTACAATATGTAAGTGCAGCCGCGGGGTTTATACATAATAAATGATTTGAATTTGTGGACAATTGTCTGTCTACAGCCGCGGGCGGGTCCGCACGGGGTAGTACCACACTCTCCCAAAAAAATCGACGTCCGAGTAGTAGCAATTTGTTAATGCGTTTCATTCGATGAGCGAGAGAGCTGAAAGCCCACCTTTCTGAGGGTGTTTGCGTGTGTTGGGTTTTAGTAATGCGTTTAGTTTCCCCGATCCTCAATGCACGCATTCACACTCCCTTCACTTTCTTCGCGGTAGGTAGCGGCCTTGCAAAGGTTCATGAGCAGCAATAACACTTACCATCAGGTGTACTATTTACTCGTTTGCAATATCTATACCAATAAATAAAATTGGAGTGTCTGTTTGTAATGTCAAAATAATAGGCTTTTTTCATGCTCACACGGTTATTTGTACGACACCTATGCCTAAAATAGCAATTAAAAAATTTTTGTCTATCTGTCTGTCTGTTTGTTCCGGGTAATCTTCAAAACGGCTGGACCGATTTCAAAAATTCTTTCACCAATGGAAAGCTATAATATCAGGGCGTAAACTAGGCTATATTTTATCCCGGCATTCCCACGGGAACGGAAACTACGCGGGTAAAACGACTACGGTTTTGAAGATTACCCGGAACAAACAGACAGACAGACAAAAATTATTTAATCTGTATTTTAGGCGTAGGTGTCGTGCAAATAACCGTATGAGCATGAAAAAAGCCTATTATTTTGACATTACAAACAGACACTCCAATTTTATTTATTGGTATAGATATAGAAGACGTTAGATCCCAAAATTGAGGGTGTATGATCTAAGAAAAGGCCTACTGTTATTACTGTTATTACAAACGTTCAAAGCTCATATGCGTCTCGGGGCTCAAGTCTGTTCCACAATGGGAGGGTAATGGACCTACTATACCATTCTGGTCAGACGGGTTGGTATAGGATTACATTTCGTGTTTTCACTTTTCTTGGATAATGTTATCTAAACATTATAATCTCGTAGTCGTCTTGTATGATACCCACGAGTAGTAAAAGTAGGGAATTGTATCCGAAAAAACACTAAATTGCTGCAATTAAGGGATATGATATGCTGATAACTTCTATGGAAGAGAAGGAAAACTTGACTTTAAATCCCGTACCAACACATCTGACCAGCGCGGTATAGTTGGTCAATTTCCCTCCCATTAAGAGGCCCGAACCCTACAGTGGGACTTGCGTAAGATGAGATGAACCATTTTAACTGGTGACCATTATATTATTATTCCCTTACTAAATGGATAAAGATTCTACTAAAAAATAACGAAATGCGAAATAACCATATTTGAAAGGGAGGCATGGCATTTTAAAGGGAAGGGAAGCAGGGTTCATCCATTTCACCTGGAAACGTTTTGGTCTTCAACTGTACGTCTCCAGCGATCATTTCTCCCACGTACGTGCAAGCTCTGGAATGAACTACCTGCTGCTGTGTTTCCCGAGCGCTATGACATGTCCTTCTTTAAACGAGGTTTAAGAAGAGTATCTCCTTCATGGTAGGCACCGGCCTGGCTGTGCCCCTGGTATTGCAAAGGTCCGTGTGCAGCAGTTTCACTTACCATCAGGTGTGCTGCTTGTTCGTTTGCCACCGTTGGCAATAAAAAAAAAGCGTATATAGATATACAGAAAACGCACAGTCCGTAATACCGAACGTCAATATACATAACACGAACACTGAAAATAACGTTTCATTACACACTGAAATGCACGTAATCCGTTCATCACGCGATGAATATTTTCGTAGTATTTATTATCCTTTATCTACTGATATGCATAATGTAGGTTAATTTAAATATCGCTAAATTACTTGACTTGGATTTTGTTCGGGTGATGACGGTATAAGAATACTATTCATCACCTCCTATCTTGGCTTTGGACATCATGGACCTTTGTTAGACCGCTGCTTAACGTTAATAAAGTGAAGAGAGTGTGAACGCGTGGAAGATTCTGTGATACTAAAGGCATCTCGAAAACCTACCACACGCAAACACCCTCAGAAAGTTGGGCTGTCGACTCTCTCGTTCACTGAACGAAATGCAATAACAAATTGCTACTACTCAGACGTCAATTTCCTACCTCGGACGGACTGGCCCGTGGCTATGGACAGAAGACTATTGACAGTATAGTCCTACGACATACAAAACCTAAGTTTACGTTATAATGGCTACGAGATGTTTCTAAACTCTGCAATTTTCTTTTTCTCTATAATATTCAAAGGTTGATCGTTAAATTGTATTGAATTAAAACACGCTACCTAATTTCACAAATATTTATTATTACATTTATTTCGAAAGGTACACTGAAATTTAAAATTTATCTATTAAATAAAATACATAGCTGTTGTAATAACACTAAAAGGTCACTAAACTTTAAAACTACTAAGCTGAGCCAAATAAGTATTATTCTAACACTGAAGCAGACATCATCAATTAATTATTCAATATTAGCTTCTACAGCGCCATTGCCCGCGTAAAACCTAACTTTTTGTGGAGCCTGCAGGCATGAGCGCTGTCGGCTCTCAACCTGCTAAAAAAAGATTTTTTTATTTGAGTGTGTATGGCTGTTAGCCGTAGATCATTTTCACAGCTTTGCCCATGGGTGAGCGCTCAGGGCTCTCAATCCACAAAAGTACTTTTCTTTTTTATGTACCCGGACTGTTGGGTGAGAGTTAACTCTCAACCCGAACCAGAAGTAATTATTTGAACAAACATTTTATCCCTTAATCACGGTAAATAAACCATAGTGCGATCTAAATCGACGCCAACACCACATAATGAGAAAATTTAAGCTAAAGTCATAATATTACAATCAGATTAAAATAACATTAAAGTTAAACCATTATCCCACGGGAACTCATTACAGAAATTATAATGCGTTCTATGGTTAAGGCAGTGAAAAAATTAAGTTTCGGATTGAAGTTTTGTATAAATAACATTATCCGTGTGGTGACTGAGTAAGAATACAATTCACCACCCTCTCTCTTGCCCGTGGGTGTCGTAAATGACGACTAAGTGATATAATATACGTATAAACATCTATGCAAGAGAAGGAAAATTCGAAAGAAAACCCTTTACCAACCCGTTCAATCAGTGTGGTATATAAGGTCTTCCATAGTGGAGGAGGCCCGTGCCTAACGTACACGTGCACATAAAAGCTGAAATGATGATAAATAACATTTAATTTTAGCTATTATCCCAAGGAAGTTACTAGGAAAAAAATAACTCCCTATATGTTAATTTAGACAATGTTTTATCTATGTGCCAATTTTAATCCAAATCTGTTGAACTGTTCATACATGAATGAGTAACAAACATCCAAACATCTTTACAAATGTTTACATCATCCTTACTAATATTATAAATGCGAAAGTAAGGATGTTTGTTTGTTTGTTACGCTTTCACGCTTAAACCACTGAACCGATTTCAAAAATTCTTTCACCAATGGAAAGCTATAATATCAGGGAGTAACATAGGCTATATTTTGTCCCGGTATTCCCACGGAAACGGGAACTACGCGGGTAAGGCGACTGAAACCGAAGCGAAGCGAGGGCGGGTTGCTAGTTACTAATATTATAAATGCGAAAGTAAGTTTGTTTATTTATTTGTTACGCTTTCACGCTTAAACCACCGAACCGATTTCCAAAATTATTTCACCAATAGAAAGCTATAATATCAGGGAGTAGCATAGGCTATATTTTATCCCTCGTCGGAATCATCGGTGCCGACCTGACGCCACCGACCATCGCCAGGGCACTGCTCGACAGCGTCAGGAACTGGCACGCGGTCGCAGCCTTCTGCGAGGCAGTAGTCTCGGGGATGGAGGCGGCGAAGCGCGTACCCGAGTAATGTTTCCTCAACGACGTGAACCGCCGACGGCGACTGGGGCGGCGCAGGCGTGAATACCTGCGCCTGATGCCGCCCTAGCCGAGGCCGCGGGTAACTGGATCGGGGAATTGGTCCGCCACCCTCCGAGAGGTCGACCGCGTAAGGAAAGATCGACGTCCTCCCCGAGGGGGGGACGTCGATCGAGGAAAGGGTACTCCTCAAGGAGTATTCCGTCGCACTGACCACTGACGACAAGTCACCCTGCTCCGGTGGTCGGTCCAACGACGAAGGCAACATGTCACGGGTGGGTTACGGATATGCGTGCTTACGCCCCTCTGTCGCCCCGGACGGAGTGGAGCGAGGAATGCGCCGACTGTAACACACCCCCAAAAAAAAAGCTAGATTTTATCCCGGTTTTCCCACGGGAACGGGAACTACGCGGGGAAGGCGGCTGAAACCGAAGCGAAGCGAGGGCGGGTTGCTAGTTGATAAAAGTTTGGATAGTATCAGTGACGTAACCATAAGGATACACTATGTCGCCACCTTTTACATGCCCCTGGGAATGGCGGCATCGCTTGCGTAAAGTTTGCCCAAAATTAATCCAAATCCATTCAAGGGATTATGCTTGATTGAGTAAAAAATGTAAAGTTTATCTTGTAAATGTATTTCATGTACTAGTTCAGGGTGTCACTTAAAGAAATTTTATTAAAATTAGTCCAGTTGTTAGAGCATGAAAAGGTAACAAATATACGTACACACTCACAAATTTTTGTCTCGTTTCAACGTGATATCTCTTACAGATTAAAACACACCCTCGACGGGTGTGTTTTATTTACAATACGCTTATCTTCGTATCAATAAATATATATAACTTGACATAACAGCAACTAGATATTTCTACACATTTCTTTGTTACAATGAAAGACAGCTAATTATAGGCTCACTTACCACATCTTGATTTCCGGCAATACCCCTTATCATCATGTCGACTTATATACGTCGCACTACTGGGCTCGAGCCTCCTCCACAATAGCAGGGAAATTGACCTACTTTACCACGCTTATCAGACGTGTTGGTATAGGGTTTTATTTCAAGTTTCCCTTCTCTTGTATTGTTTTATGCATATTGTATCTCGTAGTCGCCTTTTACAATACTCACTAGCAAGAGAGGGGGTGAATAGTATTCTTATGCCGTCAGGGACGAAAATTAAACTGTTATCTCAGCTGGTCGAATGATCTGGGAGGGTACAACTCAGGGTTTATTTCATCGGGCCAACTACTGACGACAAGTAATCCTGCTCTGGTGGTCGGTCCAACGACGAAGGCGACGTGGTGTTACAAATGGGTTGCGGGTGTGCGTGCTTACACCTCTCTGTCGCCCAGATGGAGTGGTGCGAGGAGTGCGCCGGCTGCAACCAACCCCCAAAAAAAAAAGCTGATCAAAGGAATTGGTATAGGACTTCATGTTAAGCTTTCCTTCTCTTATATAGATGTTAATCTGCGTTTTATATCATTTAGTTATATTTTACGACACCTACGGGCAAGACTGCACAGATGGCGTAGTGGTTAATGCTAGTGACCTACAGCGCCAGTGTCGGGGGTTCGAATCCCACGCAGGACAACACTTTGTGCGATCCACAAATTGTTGTTCTGAGTCTGGATGTAATTTGTGTCCGTTAATTATATGTGTATGTATTTCTCGCGGAAACGCAATGAGTTTCAAAAATTAAAAAACTGTACGAATGGCGGCGATGTGGTTCGCGACACGTCACGTCTCGTTTCCGTCGGGGGCGAAAAGTGGCCCACAGAGAACCGCTTTGCTACGCTGAATATGTCAAAGATCGTAGCAGGTGGAGGGCAGTGGACTCTGCCTACCCCTATGGGAAAAAGGCGTGAATATATGTAATGTAATGTACGGGCAAGAAAAGACGTAATTAATAATATTGTTACTCCGTCGCCACACGGGAATAGATGAATACACAAATGAAACTCACATAAATGGGCAACGTTATTATTTTTATGTTACAGATTCAATATAGGTAAGATAAACTTATCTCGTCATTTATTAATATAAAATTAATACTTATAATTTTTGTAGTTTGGACCTGGACTTTACTCAGCTATTGATAAGGAATAAAGTACAAATATATAATACTTAAGAAATCATAATCTAACGGTTAAATACCACTAACAAGCGTGACGAGATAAGAACAGACTGTTGTCACCACCCCTTACTCCTTCATGGAACTCGTCAAAAGCGGCTAAGTGAATACTAGAAATGATAATGGTCCACATCGATCTTCTGTGAAAAACATAACATTTTAAGCGATTGCCAATCCTCGTGTTAAGAAGTGGGTTTTGGCAATAACCTCATCAAAGAGTGTGAAGTAAGAACACCAAGAATTATCTAGATCTTAGCAAAGAAAGCTACTAAAAACGCAAAGTTAAATAGCATGTTTGTATTTTCTATAAGGAGGGATTCGAATTTGACCGGTGTGTAAATATCTCTCGGGATTTTTGTGCTAGATAGAATCCGAAATACAAAAATCCGTAAACAAACAGGTGTATCCGATTTTGCAAAAAGAATTAGAGCGCTGAAGTGGCAATTCACAGATCACATCGCTCGACAAACCGAAAAACGCTGCGAAGAAAGGTTCTCTTCTGGCGACCTCGTATCGACGGCGCAGTGTAAGACACCCCCCTGGTAGGTAGATCGACAACCTAGTGAAAGTTGCCTAGTATCGTTGGATACAGGCGACATAACACCGCACTTTATGGGGAAACATAAGCGAATCCTACGTCTGCGAGGACTCCTGATCCTCCTATCACGCTGGACAAACGTATAGGGTTTTATTTGGAGATTTTCTCTCTTACATAGATGTCATATGCCATATCATATCTTTTCGTCATCTTTTACAATACCGACAGGCAAGATAGGGGATGTTGAATTGTATTCGTACTCTGTCACCACATTTAACGTATTTATATACACTCTTTGAAAAGCCTATTAGGTACCATGTTTACAATTAACATAAAGATAAACTCTTTTTACTAATCACCAAAAATTCTTATCAAAAGGAAAGTTCTTTACAATAAGTACAGATAGATAAGTTGACGTGTAATAATTTATTAAAGTAACAGCTATTAATTGTTTGTTCTAGATAAATACTTACCGTACTTAAGTACCTACTCACGTAGGCACAAATTGACATGTACCACAGCATATATACTTACTATCTATTACATATGACCTTGGAAGATAATTTTTATATTCGTGAATATTATATTCACAGAGTGATTAAAGGTAAAAGTATACTTAAGCTAACATATATGATGGCTGCTATAGTAGTTAAGTCGTTATCGGGTATAATTTGATATTATAATATGTTTCCTTGTGATGACGCAGTAAGAATACAATTCATTACCATCTTGCCTCTGGGTGTCATAAAAGACGACTGAGGGATATACATATTATATCCCTTATACATATAACATCTATACAATAGAAAATTTCCAAATAAAACCCTATATCAACCTGCTTGACGTCCCGGGACAGGGACGTCGAGAGGTGAGGGTACCCGAAAGGAGTACCCTCACCTCGGGGGAATATTCCGTCGGGCCGACCACTGACGACAAATCACCCTGCTCCGGTGGTCGGCCCAACGACGAGTGCGGCGTAGGTACGGGTGATTTTGGGCCCGCGCGCCCGCCGTCCTGTCGTCGCCCTGGACGGAATGGACCGCGTGTGCGCTTACCATAGCCCACCCATAAAAAATAAATAAGTCAATTTGCCTCCTATTATGGAGGAGGCTCAAGCCCAGAAGTATGTAAGCTGTAAAGGTGTTGATGAGGCTACATCGGTCAAAAAACCAAAACTAAGTGTGTGGTATCCATGCTTATTACCCGACTACGGAGGGTTATGCTTTTGACAGGCTATGTATATATATATATACATACATAGCCTACGTACATACATAACATACGTTCATCTGTTCCATCATATAATAATAATAAACCTCTGGGCCAGTCGTTATCTCACCATAAGACTAACGCAAACCTCGGAGGAACATTATATGGCTCTCGAAATTCTTTTGATATAAAAGAAAAAATGTATCACAAGATTTATAGGAAAGCCAATAAACCTCAGGGCAGCTTGTGGCGTGCTGAATGTGAGTGGCAACACTGCGGTCCTGAGTGCCCCAGAGAGTCGGCCAGGGCCTCGTATCCAGCTGGCCTTTATTGGCTGGCTGGAGTGGAAACCGAAGAGTGCCCGCAGGACTCTCAACTCTAGCTTGCCTTAAGTGGCTGATCAGAGAGGAGTCGCCAGAGCTATATGCTCGGGGGTGGAAGTGTCATTTTCAAGGGCATAACTACAGGAAAACCTTTGCGATGGTGAAACCGGCGCCGTACCGCTCGACACCCCAAGCCACTTGCACCAATGTTGCCCGTATGGCCTGTGTGTCTGTGGCGACCGTTTGAGGGGGGCCCATTCAGTGAGTTGGCGAGTCACCGTCTGTTAAAGTTCAAGACGATAAAGGTATTGAAGGCAGACGACAGTTTTTAATCAATAGTTTTTAGTTTAGCCAGTCCATCAAACCTCCAACCCCATAAACAGTTATTAGATACCATCATCACACAATAGTTTTACACCTACCGTTGGCAGTCCACGAGTGTTATGTGCAGACGTGGAGTGTTATTGGTAGACGTCTCATCGCATTTTTACATTAAATTTTTCCAAAGGCCTCTGCGTGTTGGATCCATATCCCCATGGAAGCCTTTCAAAGAACCGGGTATCTTCCCTTGGGAGACAGCCGTGAATCGGAGATACATAATAATAATAACTTTATTTCCAGAATAATTTACAATATTTTGACACCAAATTAAATTTCCGTTAAATTATAAGGTCACATCATATTTAGATTTCTGGCCCCCATACTAATATTGAACTTGTGTTATGGGTGCCAGGTCTCTCTAAAGTTACGCCGATTGTAAGACAAAAAAAACGGAGCATCATTTAATTCTACATACTAATGCTAGTTACAGATGATAATATTACATTTTCTTTTAATTAAGTTATAAATTCAAAATTGTTCAAAATCATAGCTTCTCAACTACTTATTAGAAACAAACAAATGAGGTATCGTTAGAAGCGTCTTGATTGTCTGCTGGTTATAGGGTATATGTGTGTGTGTGTCACTGAATCTAATATGGCGCTCTCTAGAGGTCTTATAGTAGGTACTGTGTTAAAAAATAAATTTGAGATAAATATGTCGTGTTTCGTATCATTAGAAAGGGCGTTGCTTATAGATTTCAAATATATTCTTATATATAAATTTCTAGCGTACGTGTGTATGTCACTGAACTCCTCCTAAACGGCTGGACCGATGTTGACGAAATGTTTTGTATGTGTTCAAGGGGATTCGAGGATGGTTTAGATTCACAATTGGACCCGGTAGGTGGCTCTGTTCGGACAGGACAATAACATAACTTGAGAATGACTTTACCGATTCCGTCCATCTTTTTAATTTTTCTACTACTTTGAGAAAGGTTTCTACGGAAAAAAATTGAAAGTTGCGCAGTAAATCAGAAAATTTAAGAAAACTTAACGACTATGTATCTAGGTTATTTATCTATACTGCAACTAAACGGCTGGATGACTTTGTATGAGTTTTTGTGAATGCATTCAAGTCGGGGCCTGGATGATTTAGATTCACAAATCAGCCCCGCAAATGGCGCTGCAGTCGGTCAGTCCCTGTTACTGTTGTCGATTTCAAGGAGATTTCCTTTTATTTTATTTGATCAGAACAACGTCTGTTGGGTCTCCTAATATACCTATATATTATTAGCATTTGCTTGTGACTATATCCGTATTTATCCGATAACTCGTTTTTGTCGTAGTTAGGTTTTAATTTTTACTTTTATCTTGTTATTATATAACATTTCATCTTTAATTATCTAGAGACCTTGAACGATGCATGCAGCATTCAACAACCAGTTGTTGCGAGCCTATTTTTAGCAAAGTATAATTTAGTTGCATCGTTGCAGATTGCACTGGATCCTGTTTTACCTTCAAGGTGTTATGAGAGATACACTCCTACATAAAGGGCTGATTCTATAATATATCTTAGAATATAAAGAATACCGGCGAATTCGCGCGGTTTCACCCGCATAGCTCCCTTTCCCGTGGGAATACCGTAATAACATATAGCCTAAATTACTTCTTATACAGATAGCATTGGTAAAAAGTATTGGTAAAAACCGCACTAAAACCCGTAGCGTATTTTAATTTGTTTTATACTAGGCATGTAAAAGGGGAAAATGACCTACTATACCACGCTGGGCAGATGTGTTGGTATAGTGTTTCACTTCAAGTTTGTAGTAGGTCAATTTCCGTCATATTATGGAGGAGGCTCAAACCCAGCAGTGGGACGCTCACGAGCTGTGATGATGATGATATTATTTTTTAATTAACTAAGATAGTGTTTCTTTAACAATAATAACTTATATAAATTAATTGGTCTCTTATTGATTTCGAAACACCTTTTAATGATGTCTTGTCAGCATTGACACGACAGAAGAAACCGCGACTATTTCAAAAATCAAACTCACAGAGACTGATTACAAATTCAATAAAGACGAAGATACGTAGAGAACTAAACAGTAAATTAAAGAGTTTATAAAAAAATAACTAATCTGATCATATTTACTGTTATCATCAATAATATTATGCCGCATATTTTATTACTTGTTAAATTAAAACGTATGTGTCAAGAGATCACAATAATAACATTATTTCCGTATTAGCCAACAGCACACTGAATGAATATAGGTACTTATATATACTAATATGGAATTATGTATTAGCCTGCAGACCGTCTACTGAGACCCAGTCGTCGCCTTCTGCGAGGCAGACGTCTCGCAGTAGTCATCATCATCATTTCAGCCTATCACCGTCCACTGCTGTCGGCCTCCCTCATATTACGCCACAAAGTGCAGTCCTGTACCGCGTCGAACGACGCTCAGCATCTTTCACCAAGTCATCGGTCCACCTAGTGGCGTCCTACACTGCGTCGTCCGATACGTAGTCGCCACTCGAGAACCTTTCTTCCCCAGCGGTTATCGGTTCACCAAGCTATGTGGCCTGCCCATTGTCACTTCAGCGTGCTAATTCTTTATGCTATGTCGGCTACACCTGTTCTTCTGTGGATTTCCGTATTTCGAAATCGATCTCACAGAGAAATCCCGAGCACAGCCCGCTCCATAGCACGCTGAGCGTCTTTGAGCTTGGTTATGAGGCCTACATTTAGGGACCACGTTTCTGTATCGTAAGTTATCACTGGTAATACACACTGGTCGTAGACATGACTTTTCAGACATTGAGGTATATTGGACGAAAAGAGTAGTACCTGCCCCTAATGTCGCCCTAGCTCATCGCGAGTGGACAGTACGAAGTGCGAGAGGCGTGACAGCCCCAATAATACTGTTGTTGTTACTAGGGCGTCGATGATGACGGTATCTGAGAGGGTCACCGACTGGACTGGTCACATAGGTTAAGGAATTGGCACCAGTGACCAGTCTAATAATAATACGATAGGATATGAGGTCGCACGCAGCCTCCTGTCACCCCAAACGGATTAGACGAAGTGTGTCCAAACCATAACCTACCATAAAAAAAACCTGTAGCCCATTTATAAGTACATGTTGTCTACATATAATGGTTGTCTCATAAGGTACCATGAGGTACATAATTAGGTACCTTATTCACTATGACAATATAAATTTATATTGCTTATTCAATGGAAAAAATAGCAGGCAAAAAAGATCTAATTTTGCTGTTTCCATAACCACATAAATGATTTCTATGGAATAAATTAACCATTTCCATGTGGTGACAGTAAGAATACAATTCACCGCTCTTATCTTGCCTACGGGTATCATAAAAAAAAACAAATAAAGTATACGATATGCGGATTCCATCTGTACAAGAAAAGGAAAACTCGAACCACATTTGATCAGTCAGTTTCCCTCCGCTAAATTTTCCTTTATAAATTTGTTTCAGGGTAGGTATATTATGGCACCGCCGTTGCATCGTTGGTAATTATCAAGTATGGAAACCCATACAAGACATCTGCTTACACCTTCAACGAGTTTGTTAAGAATATGTTTAAGAATATTGTTGAGATTCCAGTTCAAACGATACGTAATCAACTTGTTATCTATGAGGAAACCTACTAAACAAATAATTAAGTAAACATTTCAATTTCAGATTCTGAGATAAACTAAAACGGGCATTTCCTCGTTATGGTCAAGGTCTTTCTCTTAAAGCGAATTTATTATCTGCTTCCGATTGTCCAGATGGACAGATCAGAAGACAATATTTACATCACACATTCTATAGGCGAAATTCTCTTAAATTTGATCGATCTGTATTTGGCTTAGAATTAGAAACTTCCATAGAATAAAGATCAAAGTAATAGCTGAAGACTTTGATTAGTGTGGGCGAAATGATGGAAGTATGTTAGGATCGTGGCTTGTGGCAATCCCTAGACTCTGGCTACCCATCTTGGAAGTAGGCGTGAGGCTATGTACCAGTATGTATGTAATAGCTTTTTTGCAACGTTGATAACAGAGGAATTTAAAAAACAAATTAAGCACTCCATAAATACTAAATGAGTGTATCCTCTTGTAAAATTTGTGAATATAGTCATAATATTTGTAGATAGGAGATTTCAGAAGTTTACACACGATATGCCCCATGGCGTAGCCATTCGTATCGATAAGACTTACCATAATCAGCATATTTACAATGTGAGCTGGCGATCACACCACGACCTCTAGTTTACCTATTTAGTATTACAACACTTGCAGTGTTAAACGCTTTGCAAGGAAACCCTGCTGCTCATCTTCCGGATGAACCACAGCCGATGTTCGATTCCCATGTAGGGCAATTTTTTGTGAAATACATAAATGATCATTCTAAGTCTGGATGAAATTTGCGTCTATTAATTGTATGTTTGTCAGCATTTTTCCGTATGGTGACTAAGTAAAAATACAATTTACCACCCCCTGTCTTACCCGTGGGTGTCGTAAAAGATGACTAAAGGTTAAATATGCAGATAACATATATACAAGAGAGGGCAAACTTGGAATGAAATCCTATACCAATACGTGTTTTGATTTGCCAGTTTCTATGTATTTTCAGTGGTCCTTTCAATAGCCTGACCTTTTAATAATCTATACGCACTTCGTGAGTCTGGTACACTTCGAGACTACCGACATATTTACTCTTTAGTGAAAACTCTACCTATCCTCGCATTACACTTAATGCTTGCACATTCAACCTGATAGCGCCACATATATCATTATATATAAATTGCACTTGAAGTGATAGCGGTTATCTCGTCCGGGTCATAGGGGCGACCAGACCAACGCTTTTCTCCTTAGGTCGTGTGGAAAAATAACTATTATCAAAATGCCTGCACGGCAACATGATAAAAAATGTTTACATTTACATTATGCCAATGTTCATAAAACAATTGATTTTATAAAAAAAAATATGCTTTGCTATATATATAAAAATTGTGTAAGCTAAATCTCGTTATTTTTATAAGCAGGGTTAAAGGCCTCAAAGCTAACAATGTAAACATGTTGTGTACAAAGATATATTAGAACTTGATAAAAATAAATACAATTTTAAAACAGTCGACCTCATTTTATTTCGTAACTTATCCATATAATGGTAGATATAATTAATTATCAATTATATTTTGTACGTATAAAATCTTATAATAGCTACTTAGTAGTTACATTGTATCGTATTAATTCCTCTATCACGCGCTTGCTTCACAAGCGAGACGAATGAACAACACGAATAGAGCGCGGCCAGCGCTAAGAGAGCTCTCACTCACGCACTCTTCAGGTACTTGAGTGTCTTTAATAAATAATTCATATAATATCATTTCACATCTCATAAAGGAACATTTGGTGGTGTTTTACATGGTTCTGGTGACGGGGCCCTCCTCTCATTAGGCATACGGGACTGATAGTAAGCACAGTATGGTAGTGGATCCCAGAATGCGAATAATGCCTCTCGAGTATCCAAGACAGTGTCCAACAGCTTCTCAACTGCTGCAGTATGACCACATCTTTTCGATGCTTGGCACAGGTAAGGTAAAGATACACCAACTCGAGCGCCAATCGCCACTAACCTATTCCTATGGCCATTTGTTGTGTTTTCTTCACGAACAAGTCTAAATGAAACGTGGCCAGTCATAGGTCTGGCTGGGGCTAGGAAAGATATAAATCGTTGCACCCAGGCATCCGCTTCTTCATCCTTCTGTGGCACCAGCCCTTTCCTTGTAGAGTCAACACGACATGAAACATTATTTACAGCACGAGATTCTTTCAGTGTGGTACACGTCACAATTCTCTCCCCTTTCGGTTCTCTCACAATAACCCACGGCTTCTCAGCACTAATTTCCCTAGGGAATCTAAATTGGTTTCGGTCTTCAGGCATAACGAAACGCAATCGATCCCTTGCACCTCGCGCTCCAGCACTTGCAATAAAGTGACGGCCCTCTTTAGAAGCTCCACTCTCGTACCAGGCGCGAACATCTTCATCATTAGCAACAACCCAAAACTGTGGTGTTGCTAAGCCGGCAGCGTGGCACACCCTCATCAATTCTAGTGGGTCATCGAGTGTAATGACATCGCGAGCACATGGCACAAAACACTGGCATCCGATGACTTCAAGATGTGACTTCGCCAAGGCATCATAATACGCCGGCGTAGTAAAACTAACTGGAACATAAAATACCACAGACTCTCTTTCAACAATTTCCTTCACTGCTTTGGCATATGCCAAAGGATCGGCTGGATTAGGTCTTGGAACTGTATAGAACCTATGCACTGCAGCTGAGTACTTCAGCAAGGCGAATTGCCCCTCTATTTCAAAGGCAACAACTCTGGCGCCTGCCGAATGGAAATTTCTTGCCAAATGTAAAGCTTGCACAGAACTACCACCACTAATGAGTACTGTCCGTTGTTTCTCTTGATTTTTGAAGCTGATGGCACGACCAATCGTCTTGAACATTCCAAGTGGCCACTGTACACACTTCCAAAATATAAATAAGGAAGCAGCAATCCATAGGGTTGGGAGAATAACAAGAATTTGCTTCCAGGCGGGATGGGCGATAAGACCTAGCAGAGTAAATAATGGCTGTAGCATGAGCCGGGGGGCCCATGTGATGATTCTTATAAATCGTGGCAGCGGTGGCGGACGTTCAGGTGAAATGGCCCGCTCCTCAGGTATTAGTGAAAATGTCGATGAAAAAGACCGTCGCAGTGCTGTGAAGGGCGGCGGTTGATGTGAACATCTTTTCACGCGAGGTGAGAACACGAGTTCAGTGTTTGAGCGCGCAAGGCGACTGTATTCGGGAGCGCAAGCCGGCATGTTGCGCAGACGGCGATAACGACGGGACTGGTTTGCGGGCACTCGCCCGTCTCATATAAAAAGCCTCGTTATCAGTAATGCGCCGGCGCCCCGCTTCACATTACCCCATCATCTTTGTACCCGATTAACGCTCACCTAGATAAAAAGTAAACAAAATAATAAGGGAAAATAAACAAATAGGTATATTATAAATAGATTTTTAGTCTTGAAGGTCACTTTAAATAAATAATAAATACTTTCACGATTTAATACGAGATTTTAATGAAATCTTCAACAATTGACTACCTACATTAATAAATAACAATATTATTTATCTACAAACACTTTTAAAACTTTAAAGTTGAAAATTAAATAACAACTAGTAATATTGATAGGTAATTATGTTATGACAGTATAACAAGATCAACAAAAATCACATTACACACTCCTAAGTTTTATATACATTTCATTAGTAATTAATGAGATAGAATTTGCTAAACATAAATGCATAAAATGAACAGGAGAGTATATAAACATACTCATCATGACGGCCCATATACATAAGCCAATGAGACGTCAGGCTCGGGCTTCCTCCACTATGTGTGCAAAATTGACCTACTCTACTGACACGTTGGTATAGAGTTTTATGACATGGTTCCCTTCTCTTGCATATATTATATCTACATACATATCAAATTATTTAATCATTATTATGACACCCGTGAGCATAGGCTAACATCACCACATAGGCTATACCTAAAACACCATTGCTGACTCGTCAGAGGCAAAATCAACAATGTAACATTAGTTTTACTAAAATGTTATCAATATTTTGATATTACAAAAAAATTCAGCAAATGGTTTGTTCAAAATAATAATAACTCAATAAACATTTCTCTTAAAATGCTCACCTATGGTTTGCCTACCAGATTTTCTACTGTTTTTATTTTGATTCTTTTATGGACAATGGCATTTCTGCTTTTAGACCTCTCATATAAAAAATAATAGTAGTATTTAGCTATGGATTCTTTTATCAAAAGTTTCTTAAATGCTTGACTGCTGACAAGATGCTGGCCTGAAACTGTGGTACAGGCAAAATGTAAGCCCATATGTATAAGTAATTGTATCCACAATTAACTTTTGATATAATACAAAAGCATGAACAATTATAATATTGAAATTTATATCATAAATATAACTTTGGCAGTTGTCTCTTAAGACTATAACACATAAATTTAAATGTTCTAAATTTAGAATTATTTATAATCAATTAACATAGACAAATTGATGATTTATTCATGATTGATAGAAGATAAATATAATTATGGGGTGCATAGTGTCTTACATAGAATATATTTAGAATAATCATCACTAGTTTCCAAACACATTAAAAACTTCTTCAAATCTATATAAGAATCGCAATAAAAAGTCCACAATGTATACATTTAATTATAACAATGTTTTCCTTCCAAAAAACACTTCAGCAGCTTCAAATAAACTAAACCACAAATGGTAGATCTGTCTCTTTTAAATCAATTGAGCCATTCTTACAAACTATATTCAATTCATGATTGGGTTCCTTTTCGTACCTAAATCTCTTAGGATGTGCATCGTCCATAAACCGACCTAACTTTAGGATCTTATCATCAACAGTGATTTTATCGGCTATCAAGTTAGTAGCGGGCAAATTTTCTACAATATTCGGCATTAACAGCTGCACTTTTCCTTTTTCATGTATAAAGATGCTTGATTTATCTGTGAGCTGTGAAGCATGCATGAATACATCTCCACTTTTCAAAGATGCCTGTAAGTTGCCTGAGAAGCCAGTAATGTGAAGATTCCCTTGTTGTATAACATCAATTAAGACAGATCTGTGTAGGTGATCAAGATTTATGTTACCCATTAGTGTAATGAAATGTGACTTATCACTATAGCAGGACTTTACAACGATTGGGCCAGCATGCGTTGTAACGTTAAACGCATTCGCCATAATGTTGTGACAATGTATACCAGAATTACTTCCAGTTTTTAAATCAATGTTACTAGCCTGTAATCGGCCTTCGGAATTCAACTCTCCTTCTAAACTTTCGACTTTAATATTCTGCGCCTTTAAATTATCCACATTTACTGCGCCTTTTTGAGTTTTCACAACAAACTCTTGTCCTTCTAATTTCGATAAGCTTACTGATGCACTGTCAGTGGTTGTGACTTGAATTTTCAATTGATACGGCACCTGTATTACACACAAGTCGTTTCTGTCCGATGCTGTGTTTTTATTAAAAAGTTCCAAGCATTTAGATGTCTGCTTCACTTGGAAATCAATAGTCTTCGTGCCTTCACTATACAATGTCATCGTTAATTTATTATGAGCGTTTATATCATTCACGTCTATTGGTATCATTTTAACATGAATGGGGCTTTCGATAAAGATGCTCGTGTTGTTCTCTATAGTCTTTTCAACAGTCCTAACTGGATTCAACTTCTTTATATCGGGATAACTGCTGAAATCTGCAACAGTTAACCTCAAAAACTTGAGGCACTTATGTAAAACCCGTTGTCCCGCTAAGGCGAACATTTTAAAATATTAGCTGCACTATACGATCATAAAAACATTATTAAATGTTGGATAATTTAATTATTTTATCGCATTATTGTTTCCATTCAATTTGACACATTGACAGAGGAAGCAATTAACACCTGACTTTGACAATAATGACAATTCCTCTTTTAAATTTGTAACGTTTTGTTACTACGTCCAGATGGTTAAATGATCCATGTCTATGATACAACTCACACTATAACATAATTGAAAAATCAAAGTATTTTACAGAGAGTTTTTGGCGGGAATCTGAAGTGTCATGTGGTGTTCTTGTATTATATTCAATATCTTAGTGTTTTAACGTGTTATATTAAATAATTTTGATGGCATTTTATGTAATATATAGTGGCAAAACTGCTGAGGTGTAGTGAATATGATATAAAATTGCTATACATACGTTTTTGTTTCCACCAAAATTCTCAGAAGATACCCTTAACAGTGGCCATTACACTGTTGAGGGAGACACTGACTTACTGAGAGACCATTACTGACATGAAGAAACTGAGAACTTGAAAAGATAATTATAACTCGACACTGGCAAAAATGGCTCGTATTTGTAGCTGATTTCCAAGACAAAAAAGAAGAAGAAGTATTTTATATTGTACAAAATGCAGAAATTCTCATTTATAGTTTAAAATTCATCTATAAAGATGAAAAAATATTTCAGAAACTAATCAGAGATTCACAGAACATTAATTAAATTTTTTTGTGGATATTGCTAAAGCTGACAGCGGATCTAATTAGGGGTGGACCCCGTGGTGCACAAGCATAGGCCATAGATCCTAGAATGACGTAGAAATTCAATTTACTAATACAAGCTATTATTGTCATTGTTAGCTAAATTGACCTTTCAATTTATTTTTCCTCATTAAGTGAGATAAAATAGAATCGTTATTCTTTAATGGTAAGGTTTTTTTTTCTGAAGTAATTCATTTCAACGTGGGTTAAATGCATCATCATCAGCATCACCTCAGTTTGTAAATGTCCTTCAAATTAGCTCAAGCCTCATCCGCAATGAGAAAAAAATTACTAGCCGTACCACGCTGATTAGAAGGCTTGGTATTATTGATATATCTAGGAATATTTAACAGAGGGCCCTGGACCTCAACTACACACGAACATAAATCGAGCTATCATAAATCGAAAGCTTTCGTTTTGTACTGTGACATTTAAGTTATGGAGTGCATTGTGTGATAGTATGTAATAAAAATTGAGTATATATATATATATATTTCTTGGCTCCTTAATTCAATGATTTTTGTTTGAAGTGTTTTAGGTCTCCAGCCTAGAACTTCGAATCAGCAACTTAAAAGTCTAGGGTGGGCACTAGAAAAAAATGGAGTAGGTATGGTTTATTTGGCTCCCAGCTACATTCGTATCCGCTTAGCATTCGAATTGATTCATTACACGTATCGATGGATATTTGATAAAATATTGTTTCGTTAAATATATAGTTTTAGGCAAGTGCAATATCTGATTTACGATATTGCATCGATTTATATTTTCAATATCTATGTACGATTTATTCGCTCACCCCTATTATATATCTACTTTTTCTCTATTCTTATGTCCATTCAAGAAAATTAAAAGAATTCATACGTTTCCACATTTATTTATTCAAGATGGAACAATAATTATAAACACATATATATTAACACCTTTTCCAAATTTTTTAATTTATCACAGTTTATTCAGCCCAGGGTTTCTTGAACTTTTTGCAGTTACGGACCACTTTCATAATTTAAACAACTCCAAGGACCGCTGCCAAACTCTTTGTGTTGAAAAAAAAAACCTTATTTATATTAATAAAAATGCTTTTATTGGTACGTTCATTACACTTAATACTAAGTTAATAAAAGGGGGCTGCTGTATGGCCACAATGAGAACGTTAAATTGTGAGACCGTCTTCGACAAAGCAAGCCCCATAATTGGTAAGATTCCATTTGTTTTTATTGACACTAGAGCCGAGAACCCTGCCTCACAAAAATACGTACAGACGCAAATAGTATCAGAACAGACATAGATCATTAGACAAGACGAAGGTTAGCTTGACGTAAGAAACACCAAAACTCGATCGTTTGGATGAAATTCAACTTTTAAAACTTATTTAGATCTCATATCAATCCTCCGCACTCACATTTTTCGTTTCGTCGATTTTGAATTAAAATAACCATCAAAAAAATTCTGCAATGTTTCCAAATACTTGGACACCTCTTTCTGTACCAGTACGAGCTGCCCACACTTTGTGTTATTAACTCTTCCAACATCGGAAATTTTCAAAAAGTGATCTGGTTCGACTCTCCTTTTAAGGAACCTTTCAACCGTTCAGACTCATGTACGAAGGTTTCAGATAGCATTCCAAAAATATCTCAAGCCTTCGTAGTTTCTAAAAGCGAGCCGCAAAAAGTAATTCTTCTTTGATACTTTGCGTGTCATGTTTTACGTAATAAACGAACACCAAGAGTTGGCTGCAATGTGATAAATCGATACTGTCTTCCAATTGCATACTGAACGGAAACGGCGAAGTATTCATCATTCATCATCATTTCAGCTTATCGTCGTCCACTGCTGGACGTAGGCCTCCCACATATTACGCCACAAAGTGCGGTCCTGTGCCGCCTGTATCCAACACGAAGTATTCAACTCTTCAATAATTATTGAATTTCACAACATTTGATTACATTTCAACAATTCTAGAATGAATGACATCGTTTTATAAGGAAATAGCTTCAACTTTTTTCCTTTCATCCTTATTCACAAGTTCCACTATATCTAGGACGCAAAGCTTCACTAATGTTTACGCTATAGTGTGTGGCTTTACTGTTGAGCAATACGGTAAGGAACCTTGTGCGATGCCTCCAGTCAAGGTTTTTGTGTCTGGATAAACTCTAATTCAGGTAAAGTGCCGACTTTTTCAAACCGAGCCCTTTTAGTGTGAAAATCGTCAATGCTGTCAGATACATTTGCAGGGTGGACAGTTTTATGATGTTTTAGCCCGCGCCCCACAGGCCAATATTAAAACTGCGCACAGTGATTACACAGATAGAATTTGCTATCCGACAATGACAATGCATCTCGTCAAGTTTACTACACATTTTCCTAATAAATATGTTTATAAACTAACATGCTGCTGATCCCTGATACACATGCTACGGAGTTTTAAGGGGTCCACGAACCCTACTTTAAGACACCCTGATCTAACCACTTATTTCTTTCGTCATTATCTGTCAAAAACTTGTTAAATGTTACTTCCTTTTTTTATTAGTACTTTTCGGTATATCGCACGTTTAATCCAATACCGTCACGAAACAAAATTTCTCGAGAAACTGTTTTTAATGCCATTTATTTGCTGAGCACTGGATTTATATATTGTTTCGATTTATATATCTTACAAAAAAGTGAAGTAGAATCTTCACTTTTTTATAAAATGGTAAAGTGTCACTAGCATTTTTATTATTTATATCCATAAATTAATAATCATTAAAATGAAAATTTGGCAATATGGTGCTTACGGGGTTTTTAATGGTAATTTTGAAATACCCTACTATATCATGCTCCTGAATTATATTATTCTTTTAGTATTACATTGAATATTTTTTGCTCATGTTTTATGTAAGTAAAGATGCTGAAGTGTTGTGAACCTGATGTAATAGTGGTTTAAGTGTATATTTGATTTCCAGCGCGCAATTAATGATTACGACTTGACTTACTGACGAACAATTACTATTAATAAACTATTCAATATGAAGAACAGACTGTAAACTTTATTCCTGGTGCCTGCTCGAACGTACAAACAGAACCATAAAATAATATATATAATGTCAGGAGTTTCGGCGCAAATATGAAAATATCATGTTAAGCTTTTGTATTGTATTCTTTTTTTGTGTTTTTGATAGAGTTATATTGAATAATTTTGCTGATGTTTCATGTAATATAATACAATTAAGGTGCTGAAGTGTGAATGTGATATAAGAGTGGTTTACGTGTATTTTCATATTCTACCGAAATTCTCATAGAAATCATTTAATTAGGTTTTCAGCGCCTAGTTAATGATAACGACTTGACTTCCTGACAGACAATGACTATTAATAAGTTATACAATATGAAGAAGTAAATAATATGTAAAGAAAATTATTTGTAAGCTGCGTAAGAAAAGGAATTATGGTCGAAAAGACTTTAGCCTGCCCGTAAAGGGCGATCTAAACAAAAAAAAATTATGGCGTGTCAATTGTGTCAAATTATTGAAACAAGTTGATTTTGTAAAAATTGGATTCAGGGATCATAATAAATAAATTTGACGACATAAATGGAATAACGTGTTATTTTTGGTTACATTTTGATATGTGTTTATAGAATATGTTATAGATAAATTGATTGAATAGAACTCTATATATGTAATTGTGTGTTATATTGATGTACATTTAAAGAACGAAAATGAACGCGGACTTAAAAGATGCATTTTCTCGAATTAAACCTATCTGCGATGTGCTGATGGTTTGTCCCTCGCCGGAAAGCATTGGGGCTTTCGTTGGCCGTGTAACAGATCTGAAGAAGGAAGTTGTACAAGAGCTGCAACAGTACTTATTGTTTCCTTTAATTACTCATTTGAAATCGGCCGAAACTCAGTAAGATATATTTTATTATATTTATTATATTAAATTTTATATAGCGACGGTCCCTAGATACATAAAGACATGTTAAAAATGGAATTTTTTATTGTATTCTTTAGGCTTTAGATTTTCAACACGCACATTTCATACTGCATATGAATTGAAAATCTAAAGCCTAAAGATTACAATTAAAAAAATGCCATTTTTTAAAATGTATTTAGGGACCGTCGATATACAATCGCTTATATATACAGTCAGCATGTATTCTGTTTATTATTAACTAGCAGCCCACCCTCGCTTCGATTTCAATCGCCTTACCCACGTAGTTCTCTTTCCCGTGGGAATACCGAGATAAAATATAGCTTATGTTACTACCTGATATTATAGCTTTCCATTGGTGAAAGAATATTTGAAATTGGTTAGGTAGTTTAAGCGTGAAAGTGTAAATAAACAAACAAACAAACTTTCGCATTTATAATATTAGTAAGGATGAATATTGATAGTTGATTTAGTGCAGAAGTAGCAACTGTTGCTTTCTACTACTGCATTTGTCGTGTTAGGCAATATGAAATCTCTTCATGTGTGACTAACTTCTCAGAATGTGACCATATGTCCTGTATTCAAGGTTTTTGTTCCATTGTATCTGGACAATTAAAATAATATAAATGAACATTTGTATTCTGATATGGATGTGTTCTTGTTTTTTAGCTTTTAAATCCATAATTTTACCTATTCCTGCATGATTTTCATGTTCTAATTTTTTTTAACATTTAAAATTATTTTATTCCGTATTTTTCTAAGTGTCCCATTCTGATACTTAATAATGGGATATAGTTATTCTAGTGTCCCATTATGACTTAAAAAAATATTGTCACATTATATACCATTTGCTAAATTGTGGCCGATATAATGCATTAGATTTTTATATATCCCGACTTGATTAATTTTGTTGGCAGTCATGGACATGGCACCACCGTAAAATACGTATCCTATGAGCTAAACTTTGTGATGTATATGGATAACTAACTTCTGCTGGCAACTTCGTCCGTGTGGTATAGATACTTTGGGCTAACCTTAACTTCAACCTAAGACTTTGTTTACGTAGGTGAAAATAGTTATTAATAGTATGATTCTGTCACACATAATTCTTGCAAAAATTTAACTGTTTATGTTTAAAAGGAAAAGATATCCAGATTTTGAAACATTCTTCATTGGTGCTCCGCTCCTGTTGGTCTTAGCGTAATGATATATAGCCTATATAGCCTTCCTCGATGAATGGGTTATCTAAAACTGAAAGAATTTTTCAAATCAGACCAGCAGTTTCTGAGGTTCGCACGTTCAAACAAACTCTTCAGCTATAGATTAATATGATTTGTACCATACTTAATACAATCCATTTAAGACGATTTCGCAGGGACCTGACCAAAAACGCGTCTTAGGCGGGAAAGGGAAAAAATCGTGCCATTATTATTTATTATAATTCTATTTTTATTTTGAATACCTACGTATTGAATTTAACATTTAAAAATTACCTAAAATAAAATGCTGGTTATTATTATTACGTTACGTAATCACTTATTTTAGTTTGACAAAAAGATTTCGAGGCATTAGCAATTACAAGATTTTCAATGGAATTTAATTTTCGCAGTGCGTCTTCGCTTTGATTCAAAGAAGTTACATAGTGTCTTAAATCATTAACTGTTGATAATGCCTGGACGTGCGACAAAATCGGAGTTGACTCATCTTCTTCTTGGTCATTATCACTTAGGGTCGTTCGACAGTCGTCACTTCGTCAGTCGCTGGCCGCTGCCGCAAGGGAGTGGCACGTGTTGGCGTATTAAACGGGATGACGAATCGTATTAACCGTTAAGAAATGTATGAAAACATATCTCAAGTTGCTGGGACTGACGCAAAATGGCGTATTATGCGAGAAATCGTATTAGACGTGATCATATTAAACGGGTTCTACTGTATACCCATTTCAGAAGAAACTGCTCTTTGTTCAGCAATGATATTACTAGAAAAAGTTTCATATATCACTTCTTCTTACCCCATATATACTACTGATGGGGGTAACCCTACTCCAGATAAAGGTAAATTAGTCTACAATGTCACAAATACCTTGACATTTATAAAATTTGATTTCTAGTTTTGTGCACTCCTATAGGCATGTTGTATGCTCATATGTCTCGATTGATATTTGCAATATCTACTGCAAAGGAATAGGTGACTGCATTACATTAAAAACTGTATTTTTTTGTTTTAGTGATAAACAAGAATTACAGAGGAGATTGGTCGATGCTATGGTGATGGTATTAGAAAAAGTAACAGTGAATAGTTTTGAGATGTGCATGAAAATGGAGGCTGGCTTGTTACAGATTGTATTTGAACACAACAGACCTGGAATGAGTAAGTTTTAGAACCTCACAAGATGTACAATTTTCTATTACTTATCAGATACTACTAGTGGTAGGTCTATATTGTTGACAGTTGTCTGTCTACAGTTGTGGGCAGGTCTATCCAGGGTAGTACCACACTATCGCAGAAAATCAACGTTTGAGTAGTAGCAATTTGTTAACGCACTTCGTTCGGTGAGCGAGAGAGCCGGAAGCCCAACATTTTGAGGGTGTTTGCATGTGGTGGGTTTTGGTGATCATTTACCATCAGGAGTACTGTATGCTCCTTTGCCACCGTCTGCAATAAAAATAAATACTATTAAATTATTTACTCTGATAACTTACAACTGCTAACTAGAGGGGTAGTTAATCTAATTCTCATAGATAAATTCAAATCCTTTATTATGCATTAACCCCGCGGAGGCACTTACATATGGTCACTTTTTTACATTTTACCTTACATTACTACTGGATCGGAACGCGACCGCACTGAGAAGATCCGGCAAGAAACTCAGTGGGCTTGTCTTCTTTTTTATTAATTTAGTATTTTTTTTAAATAAGATAATATACAACAACATGTCTATTAATAGCTCCAGTGTGATGCCTTTCGAACCATCATACAATACAGTTATTAAATATAACGAAAAAGTACCATGGCTGGACCAGAACCCGCAAGCGGCACCTGATAGACAGACAGACATATTGGTATAGGGTTTTATTTTAAGTTTTCTTGTCTTGCATATATATTTATGCATAATTTATATTTCTTAAGTTTACTTCTTATCTCCTTGCCTTTAAAGATACACACAAGCAAAATAGGGAGTGATGAACTGCATTTTTACTTGAATTTTTTTTGTCTTTTTGTTTTGCGTAATCGTCAAATCGGCTGGACCAATTTTGATAATATTTTACTACCAGAGATCTGTCTATATAAGCAGTAACTTAGGATATTTTCCCTCTCAGAAAAGCGTATGCAATTTTGCCCCAACTGGGACTCTAACCGGAGGCCATATCTTAGGTGATATTGCAGATTTGAAATACAGGGTCAAAATGGCTGCAACCGAAACGCAAAGAAGGCGAGCCACTATTTCATAATAAACCATCATCTAATACTGAAAGCATAGTATTTATGCAGGTTTTCTAATATAACTTCAATGTGTGTTTCAATTGAATATTTTATCATTTTCTAGTTGCCGATATCTCAGAAGAGCTAAAATTGAGTGTGATGAAATGTCTCACAGTTTTGTTACTGAACCTAGACCTTAAACAAAGAGAAGCTATGCTAATGCATATTCCGTTACTAGCAAAAGCGGTGTATGTATCTGTACATATAGCTAAAAGGGAAAAGCTTAGAACATTGAGGTAATGTAATTATTTCTTTTACAAATGTACTATTCATGTCGCTTTAAATAAAAAAATTACGATGTGTAAAAAATAATATAGAAAGTGTAGACAGATGAGGGTGTTATCAGAATTCATAGGGAAAAAATTAGGCATGGCTTCATGTAGATAAAAATAAGTGCATTAGTTTCTAGAAAGATTTATAAGACAAACGGCAATATAATAAACAGGTCTACGACCAGTGTGTATGCTGACTTACGGCACGGATACATGGTCCCTAAATGTAGACCTCATAACCAAGCTCAAAGTCGCTCAGCGTGATATGGAGTGGGCTATGCTCGCGATTTCTCTGCAAGATAGAATCCGAAATACGGCAACCCGCAGAAAAACGGGTGTAACCGACATAGCACGAAGAATTAGCACGCTGAAGTGGCAATGGCCAGGTCACATCACTCGACGAATTGACAACCGCCGGAGAAGAAAGGTTCTCAATGGCTAACGACCACGTATCGGACGATGCAGTGTAGGACGCCCCGCACTGGGTAGACCGACCACCGGGTGAAAGTTGCTGGGCGTCGTTGTACGCAGGCTGCACACGACCGCACTTTGTAGCGTAACATGGGAGGCCTACGTCCAGCAGTGGACGATGATAGGCTGAAATGATTATGATGATGATGAAACATAAAATAATGCAAATAGGTACATAATGGCATTTTGACGTCTATCACTGTCGTCTCAGCGCATACATTTTCCACTGCTGGGCGCGAACGTTCTACGCTAAAAGAAATTGAGCTGCTAGATTATCCTGTTTGGGGTGAACTCAATATGTACTCTAGGAGAGGATTTCCACCTTACATTTTGCAAAAGTTTTGGCAATTGTTTCATGACCGGCCGCCTGTCTGACTTCAACCCTCCTTGGAATAATAACCAGAACGGCATCAGATTAAGTTGGCCAAAGTCGACGTAAAGTTCTTAGTTGTATTTTACTACATTAACGATTAATGTAGTATTCGTAGCCGCACCATACGGCGAGGCAATAAAAAAATTTGATTGTATGTAAAGCCGGTTTATAGACGATAAATTTACGTGATAAATAAGAAAACATTGATAGAAAATTGCATACTTTTATGAATTAAATGGAATTATTATCACTGAAATTTCATTATTTTGCATAATACGAAGGAGATAATTGAAAATATTTTTTTTACTTAAATTAAAGAGAGATGCGTCTCAAGCTGAATGGTTAGGCCGATCGAGCCTCTATATCGCTTGGTCGCTCTTCCTTGCAAGCTCGACTCGGGCGGAACGATGAGTCATGCTTTTTCGTGCGTGCAGCTGGCGTTCATCGATTTATTAGACTTTATCACGTCAAAAATGTTATTTAATTTCAGATTAGCAGCAATAAACTGCGTAACAGCACACACAGCAACCCATCCTCAGTTAACTAATGATTACCATATATCAAGCCAGTCTTTAGAGATAGCTGTTGTGGAGATGGTATCACTGATCCTTCCTGGTGTATTGGGCGCCTTGCAGGATGTTGCAACATCCTGTGACAACCCTGGACATTTGCTCGTAGTAGTAAGTTTATATTATAGAATGTTGTTATTATATTATTATTATAGAAAATATTGAAAGTTACGCAAATATTACATATAAGCAAATAAATAAAATTGAAATGCCTGTTTGTAATGTCAAAATAATAAGTTATTTACGTTGTGGTATGAAGGTAGCTGTAGTGACAAGGGTTGAAAGTAGCTGTAGTGACAAGGGTTGAAAAAAGTATGTTAAGTTGGTTTGGTCATGTAGGGAGAATGAATGAAAGGAGATTGACAAGAGAAATTTATAGGGCGAATGTGAACGGAAGTGTTGGAAGGCGAAGACCAAGGCGGACGTTCCACAATCAAATCGGGGACGTACTTAACACGTTCCCGGGCAGTAAGTCACCCTACGTTAGCAGTATTTTTTTGTATGGGATTTTTGCGATTGCTGTAGCATTTCCGTCACGATGCGTACCAACTAATATCATCAAGTGCGACGCGAATGTTATAGCAGACGACTGCTTAACTGATGATGATGTAACTAATGCGGATAGTAAAGCAATATCTTGTCAATTGCTCAGATTCTTCAATGCTGGGAGCCGAAGAATCATCTGAAACTTCTTCAAACAACCTCAGGATTTGCTCTGATTCTGTAATTTTGAAAGCTCGAGGATATTTTTTGGGTGCCAACTGTGAATGAAAAGAATGCAGTTTGGGAATTTTTTTCAACTTGTCTAACGTTATTACCTAGTTGGTGTAACGTTAAACTACTGAAATACATTGTAAATAGCATCATAGTAACAAAAAAACAAAAGAAATCATGAAAATATTTGTACTTACGATATTTGTAATATGTTGGCGCGGAACGAAAATACATAACACACTCACTACCACTACGTGCGACAGTAACCACTACATTGACAGGATTTCAATACATTTGACGCATGCTATAGCATACGTTACCACCCGGGGTAGACCGAGCGAGGAGTAGGGAAGGGATAAACGCTGTTTTATCTTTGTGTGCAAAAAAGCTCTCGTATGGACAGTAAGCGATCTGTGGTTGTGTCAGCACTGACAGTAAGAGATGGACTACCTGTATTTTATAGGTAAAAAGCAACTGCTCAAGCATAACTGACAAAATAACTCGACAAACTTGGAATGCTATAGCATCCGCGACATAATTAAACTGTCCAATACGAATGCTGTAGCATGCTCGTCCGGGAACGTGTTAAGAAAGGCCAGGTTTGAAGTACCCTAAACCGAAGAACGTGCATGAAGAGATTAATGAATGTGGAGGAGGGGAAAGTAAAGCATTATTTACGCGATATATATGCCTAAAAACCACTATAAAATATTTAATAACTAGCTGACCCGACAGACGTTGTCATGTCTTAACTATAAATATTGAATTCGAATTGAATTAACAAAAATGTTTATTATTCTAATTCCTATATACAACATACTTATTTTTTTCCTTATGCGTATGAAACCAATGAATATAATGGCTCTGACGGCGGTACCAATGACGTCAATTGCGCTCGCGCAACACAATCCAGGACCTTAATTTTTAAACTTAAATGCCTTGCAATATTGGCATACAATGTTCATTGACCCAATGCTTACAACTTAAGTTTGTACGTCTAATTGCTGGCATTTTCAAAAACGAAAATTCAACTGTAAATTAAAGAAAACTATTTATTGTATTCTTCTTAATAACTAAGTATATCACTTGTTATATTAGTAACATGTATTTTAATTACCAAAACTCCATATTAAATTGACTTTTTATAGTAGGCGTGATGCCTCTGAACTTACCTACTCTGATGTGCACTAAGAAATTCAGTTTTCTTACATCATTTCTGTAAGAAATAATGAATTGATTGTTTTACATGTATTTTATTAATAAAATAACTCCAACCGAAGCATCTGTTTTAAACAATTTTCAGTTTTTTTACATCCTCTTTGACGATATTTGCAGCACGCGCTCTGTCAATTATATGTTAAACGTCATAAGGTTACATTAAAAAAGTTTATATTGTCCAAAGCGGTTAGATTAGAAATAATTTTATATGATGGTTAAGTATTCTAAAATTTTCTAATTTTTTGGGAAATTTTCTTATTTTTTCTTTCATAAGAACCTTCTCCTGACAATAACAAATACAACAAAAAAAGAATTTTTGAAATTGGTCCAGCCGTTCACTCGTGATGGCGTGACCAAGAAAAACAGGCATTCATTTTTATATATATAGATAATTCACATGTATATTATAATATACCATTTCTTTTTAAATTTTAGAGTGCAATAGATGCCATGCATAGAATATTGTGTTTAGCAATGAACGATAAATATTTTAAGTCGAAAGCGGAACTCACGGCGGCTGACTTTGCCAAAATGATAAAAGAGAAGGAGAAAAAAGAAGTAAGCAATAAGGGTAATTACTAATTTTAGCGAACATAATTAAATATTTAGAGATTTTCTTTTTAAATCTATTTTTTTTTTAATGTTTGAGCAAACAACTTCTCTCGTGTGGTTAAGTACCCGCACATTTTGTCAGGTACGTCCGAACTTTGATCATACCACGCTGGTTAGATGGGTTAATACAGGGTGTTATTTCGAGTTTTCCGTCTCTTGCAATGATGTATGCATATTATAATCCTTAGTCGCCTAAAAATATGTATCTGAAATACATGTTTTATTTTTTTGTTTATAAATTTAATCAAAATTAATATTGTTTTAATAAAAATTAACTGTATTATCAACTTAATAATTCCGTTTCTTTGTTTTTTCCAGAGCCAGTAGACACAAAGAAAGTGCAATCAAGAACTTCAGAATGGTTCACAGTAGCTGGTGACAAATTATTATTGGTCACAAAGAGTATGGTCTCGTTAAGGACACATGAACATTTCAAAGTGAGAAAAGAATTAGCCATATATTGTTCTAGACTGATGTTTGAGTGCAATATGTAAGTTCTTTTTCTGTTTTTGAAGTTAAACCTTCTATCATCATTAACATGTTTGTAACGTGGTAATGTTGCACACATAGCTACAAATATAGAATACTAGCTGACCCGGCGAACTTCGTAACGCCATAATACAAACGCGATAAAATCCGTAAAGTAGTTTTATTTAAAATGTGTAATACTCGCGTAAACATCAGAAATCATTATTTGACATTTTATGCCATGTCACACGGGAACGTGATCGAACGGGATAAAAAGTAGCTTATTGCCATTAAGAAGAAGAAGAAGAACGGGATAAAAAATATCCTATGTCCGTCTCCTGGTTCTAAGCTACCTCCCCACCAATTTTCAGCCAAATCTGTACAGCCAATCTTGAGTTATAAACATAGTAACTAACACGGCTTTCTTATATACAGTATGACTGGTAAAAGATTGTACATATTGAAGGAAACGATAGACAATGGTCACATGTAACCAATAAAAATGTAAAAAGAAGACAATATTAATTAACCACATAGTAAACATCAACAACATTAGTGTCGCAAGACTAGGAGTCTTGAACGTTGTCACCCTATAGGCGATACGTTGATTCTGATAGCATTACAATTACAGTTTTGTTAGAACTGTTGTCAAGATTTTCATATTTATTACTAGAATTACTAAAACTAGGTGTAGGAATAATGTCATAAAAACCATTAAAAGTTGCAGACTCAGTTCAATCCAATCCCGAAATAAGGTGATTTGTTTCTTATCAAAAGAATAGTTTTGCCAGTGTACCTTGTTACGATCATACGTCTCACGACGAGGGCGCATTAGAAACCGAAAAACACTACACTTATAACAACACTACACTTATAACACTACAATTATAACATATGATAACACACTGAATCTCACTTAATCTTTTCTAGATTTATGTGGCCATATTGTATTCGCGGGGAATAATCCCGTTCACCAAAGTCTCGAACACGTTGAAAATGACATATGTGTAATCGCTGCTAAATTGTTATTGACAGAATATTAAAAAAATAATAACGAACGTGCATAAAAAACAATACAGCGTGCGGAGCTACGCAAGGATTAGAAATACATTATTACGATTCCGTAATCTCGGACAACTAATAATTGTTATTTTAGGTTGCAGTGTGACCAGATTTAAATTATGCTAGCTACTCATTTGAATTCTGCTAAAATCTGCAATTTTTTTTGGACGAAATGCTAAAATTCTACTAATAGATGAAGTTTTAATGTGCACGAATATTAAAGGAAAACGCAACTTAATATTTTCAAATGTTTATCAACAAAAAGTTTCTAAATTCTATTCACATTTGTATGCAGAGTGTATCAGGTTATGGGCAACTGGTCAAACGGGAGTTAGGCAATGGCGGTAGGAACCCATGAAAAAATTTTTTGGCAAAATAACGATTTGTTAATGAATTAGTGACATGTAAAATTTTCAAATTTGTCATCTCTTTTTCGTGTAGATCTGATTGAAATGTATAAAGTTAGTGGTACTTAATCTACAACATATTCGTACTTTGTTAAATGTTCATTAGAATTTGAATAAATCAATGATTACACTTGCATAAACAGACAAACTTCGCTTTAAATCAGCTGATCGGCCGATGACCGTTGACGAGGTGCTTTTGTATCTACGCTACCATTGAAGCATTTGCGCAATTCATACCTATTTATACTGTCGAAGATTTACATGCCTACATGTATCCTGTCGGTACATGCCTACATAATACGTAACATTTAAGGCATTAACTCTTAGACACACATTTTTGAAATCACTTTTTGAATTTTTGAAAACACACTACAACATATTCGAACAGTTGCCCCATAACCTGATACACCTGTATAGGGTTTTAAGCTAGCTCGTAAAATTTACGCATTCACCCTATTCTTTAACTACCTGTTTGTCATGTAGAATTGCAGCAACATGTTCATTTTTAAATTTGTTTCGCACGTAATTTTTTTATACTGTTCAATTGAGAAAATATGCGCTCACAAGATGTATTAAACATAGAATGTATATGAGAATTGCCAGTTGCCTGCACACATGCACAAGAATTGAGTGCACGGATGGCATAATGGTTAAGACATCGATTTACTGTGTCAGTGTCGCGGGTTCAAATCCCATGCGGGACAACACTTTGTGCAACTTGTTCTAAATCTGGATGTAATTTGTGTCCGTTAATTATATGTTTGTGAAGTCCCCAGCAATACAATAACTATTTCCTTAGTGCGTTACCTTTAAAAAAAAAGAAAGTAGAAGTTCAGAAGAAAAAAACTTACATTATTTAAGAAATATAGATTTTTTAAATATGTTTAGGGCAACCACCCTAGTGAGACACATTTATTTAGTCAATGTCTAATTCTGCTACTTTCCTACAAGGCTTTTTAATATTATGCTAAAATCTGCCAAATTTTCGAAATCTGCGACATAATCTGCTAAGCCCTAAATTAGGGATCGAATTCTGCTAAAATCGCAGAATTCTGCTAAATCTGGTCACACTGGACCCAATGGGAGTAGCGCGCAGTGTTTCCACTTTTAGGTATTTCGTCCTATTTTAGGGTGAAATTACTAATTTAAAATAGGGCTTAGGGCTATTTAATATTTTTAGGGTTTTAGGGTAATTTGGGGTAAAATTGAATATAAAAATAGCAAACACTATTTTATCATAGACTTTGCCGACCACAAACAATGGTTACTCTCTATGGGCTCCCAGAGTTCACCGAAATTGCTTTGTGTAAGTAACGATAGTAGAATTTAAATTAAATATATTGCAGTGTTTAGATGTCGATATTTCAGTGTGATACTAATAGCTGGTATAGGACAATTGCCCATTGGGTAGTCCGGCTGGAGAGGCACCGCTACGATGTTGGGGTCGTCAAGGCCTTCCGGCCGGTGCTCTTGGAGTATTGAGGACGGCGGCACGGGGTGTTTTCTTGCTGATTGGCGTAAGTAGTGACGACGGACGGTTGCTTCGCCAAGTACCTGCACACGGTCGTGAGGAGAGAGTACATCGTCCTGCCAACGTTGCGATTGCGACGAGGATCCATCAGCCCAATGGCGAAGGGGAGGGTTATGAGACTTGCGTCACCTTTTCATCACCCCCGGAAGAAATGGACGGAGTATGCGCTGGCTCAAAAAAACAACCCAACCCAAGAAAAAAGCGTCATAATGAAACCCTCAATGGTTTGTTGCACACCAGACTAAGTACGACAGATTCGATTTAAGAACCCTACAGACAAATGTACTCAACATTTACCCGCAGCTAAAAAACTTAAGCCAAATGCTTAAGCTTCAACAACAGCATCATATTGTTCATCTACTTATTCCACATATTAAAATGAATTCTTTTTATGATTACATGTTTACTACCTTTGATTAATAGATGAAAATTAAAATAAAAATCAAACCATCAAGTTTTGTTTTATTTCAAACTCATTTAAATTTTGCGGCCTAAATCAAGGATTTTTGGAGACTGATTTAGGGTATTTAGGGCAAATTAATGAAAAAATCTAGGGTAAAACTACAACGTAATAGTGGAAACACTGGTAGCGCGTGCTCATTGGCTGGCTCAGCACGAGGCCAATGAAATGGCATGACGTATTTATAACTAGTTCAATGTGACCCAACTATTTATTTCAAGTGCGTTGACCTATAAATAGGTACCTATAATACAGCTGTTTCAGCTGTCCATAACTAAATATCTTTATAAGATAATTGGTTCAAAATGTAAGTACCCTTTTTTTTACATATTCAGTATCAGAATCGATTACTGAATACCCTCCTTCAATATGTACAATCTTTTACCAGTCACCCTGTATAATAGGTCTTTACCTATGTAATTGCCGTTCTGCAGTACTGGCCATTTCAAATCAAAATAATTTTTGTTTGGCTAAGAATTCTAATTGCAAATTAATTTTATTTTAAAACATGGAATTCATTTTCCAAAAGTAGTCTTTGTTTATTAATTAGTGTTACGTTTTCATCGCATTTAAATTTTTTTCGTCATTATGGATACGTTAAAAATTCGAGTAATTATGGAATATGAGTATCGTCGTGGCAGCAACGCGGCCCAAGCGGCACGCAACATCAACGACGGTTATGGAGCTACCACTACCAACCAACGCACCGCCTGTTATTGGTTTGCTCGCTTCCGTTCTGGAAATTTCGACCTGAAAAATTAACCTCACGGTCGTCCGAAGACTGGTCGACAATAATGAATTAAAGGCGATTGTGGAAGCCGATGATACACAATCTACGGCTGAATTAGCAGCAGCTTTCGAATTAGCGTCAAAACAATATTGGTCCATTTGCGTCAAATTGGCAAGGTAAGAAAGCTTGACAAATGGATGCCCCACGAACTCAGTGATCGCCAGCGCGAAGTATGCGTCGAGACATGAACAGACACACAAATGAAGGAATTTTGAAACGCATTTTTACTTGCGATGAAAAATGGATTCTGTTTGATAACCGCAAGCGCTCAGCAAGTTAGTTGGATCCTGGTTCAGGACCTAAACAATGCCCTAAACGAAAACTTACCCCTAGAAAAGTGATGTTCACTGTTTGGTGGTCTAGCGCCGGTGTGATACATCACAGCTTCTCACCAAACGGGGTGAGCATTGCTGCAGATGTGTACTGTGAAGAACTGAACACAATGATGGAGAAGCTGGCACATCTCCAACCAGCATTGGTCAATCGCTCGTCTCCGCTGCATCTGCACGACAATGCGCGACCTCATACTGCACAGCAGATGGTCTCCAAGTTGCAAGAACTGGGGTTGGAAGCTCTCCGTCATCCGCCATACTCACCAGACCTTGCGCATACAGACTACTTCTTTTTCCAGAATTTGGATAATTTCTTGGCGGGAAAGAAATTCAATACCCGAGAGGCAGTACAAAATGCCTTTGAAGAATTTGTTGCCTCCCGTCCAGCTGATTTCTTTAAGAAGGGCATCAATAAACTGCCGCTGCGTTGGCAAAGCTGCATTGATTGCATGGGTGATTACTTCGATTAATACAAATAAAAAATACATCAAAAAAAATCGTTTAATTTTTTTCATACATAACGGCAATTTCATAGCTAAAGACCTAATATATAGATATTTGTAGCTATGTCAATGTCATTATATCTGTGCCGATAGATGTTAAAACTAGATAAACATAAGAAATTTTAATTTACAAATTTTAATTTAAAAATTATATTCTATTATTATATTCCGTGTGGTGACGGACCACTCCCTATCCTGCCCGTAGATGTTGTAAAATACGACTAAGGGATATAATAAACCTATAACATTTATGCAAGAGAAGGAAAGCTTGAAACAAAAACCTATTCCAACACGTCTGACCAGCTTGGAATAGTAGGTCAATTCTCCTCCCATTATGGAGGAGGTCTGAGTCCAACAGTGGGACATATATAGCCTGAGATGATGAAGATGAATTAAAAAAAGATCAAGCAATGAATTTGAATATCCAAAAATCGATATCGATCAAGACTACATTTTTCTCCGTCAATACTATATTTCTAACCTACTTCAAAAAAGGAGGATGTTCTCTATTCGTCGAAATCGTATTTTTTATGTATATTTTAAAACAGATTTTAGACCAACCTCGCTGTTACAAATTACTTGATATAACGAATATTTTCTAATCCACTTGAGATTCGTTATATCGAGGTTATTATGTAATTTATTTACTTTTAAGGACGTTGAAAACATCGGTGCCATTAACATTAGATACACTGATATGTCTCGCCAAAGATGAATACCCTGAGGTATCAGAATATTGCACAAATGCTATTAACACATATTTTGCAAACTCCTCGGGCGACAGGAAAACTGAAACCTTAGAAGCTTTATGCGATAATTTCTTTGCAACACTAACTAGTCTACCGAGAGTAATGAATAATATTGGTAAGTGCTTAGAATATCACATTATCAGCTCGTACAAGATGCAGGAAAACTTAGAAACCATCATTATCATCAAATAAGTATCCCATAAGGACGACAAACATGAGTGACAATTTGACTGTTGTACGTCCACAGTGGTCTAATGGCAGGAACGGATATCAAATATTTGTGGGTTCGAGTCAAACGTGTGGCATTAATTTTTCACTCGTAAACATCTTTTTATAAATAATCTAGCGTATTAAATCCTAAATTTTGGTAATTTACCATCATCATTATTCAGCAGTTTGTCGTCCGCTGCTGGATGTAGGTTGCCTCCACAAATGAGGGCACAATGTAGTAATTGTTATGTTTTTGTTTTTTTTTTGGGTGGGCTACAGTCAGCGCACACGCCGCCCGGCTCCGCCCGGGGCGACAGGGGGGGGGGGGGCGACGCGTGGCCCCGTAATTCACCCGTGGCTGGTCGCCTTCATCGTTGGGCCGACCACCGATGCAGGGTGACTTGTCGTCAGTGGTCGGCTCGACGGGATACCACTGTGGAGTACCCTCTTCTCGATCGACGTCGGGGACGTCGACCACCGGGTAATTGCTATACCCGGTGCTAAGCGAGTTAGCGATCGCAATGAGGTGTTGCAAGTTTGCCAGAAGTGAGCTGCTGCCTAGTTAAATTTCAGCTGAGTTTTACGACTCCCATGCTTCCAGCGTATTAACCGGCTGATATATAAGTATATAACTAGCTGAATATATTTTTAGTTTTAACACAGGGTGTCTCAGGTTGTTGCATAAAACAACTGGTTCATTAATTCTATATGGTGACGGAATAGTACAATTCATCAACCATTTTTTTAACCGTGGATGATAATAAAAGACGCCCTTTGACTATTGTGGTACAGGAGCTCAATTTCCTTCTCACTGTGAAGGAGGCTCGAGCCAAAACAGTAAATAAACCCAAAACAATAATCTTTAACAAATAAAAATTACTTTTTTTATCAAAAACAAAAAAAATACAAACAAAAAAAACACCATATGTAAAGAATCCAAGAAAATCCAAAACAATAAAATGTCTTTGAAATAGGTCTTAGTCTTAATGTTTGCGTCTAAGAAAAATGATCTAATTCCAGATTCTGGTCGCAAGCTCTCAACTCTGAACCTGGTGCACGGTTATATCGAGGTTTTGAGCACAATGAGCCGGCCGCAGCGGTTGACGTGTGCCCTCAGCGTGTTGGAGAATGTGGAATGTGTTTGTACAGCCCTGGTTCATACAGCAGCCACGCATCCCGGCCTAACACTTCTCACACAACATGCCATTAGGAGTAAGTTACTACTATTAGAATATTCCAAATTAACTTTATTTTTGTTTAGGCTGTTCTATTTAAAAGGTACCATCTGAGGTACCATGAGGTCTGATGACATAATTTGCAGAGGACACAGATGGCTTCGGACCGTTTTCAGTGTTATTCTCAAGGATAGGACCAAGAGTAATAAAGTAATCGTCCTCGACACTTGATGAGACTTACGATAACTCTCGCTCAGCAAGGAGCAAACATGGCCGCTACTGCTCCCGTCATCTGGATTCTTTTCCTGTAGTAGTATTCCAAACGCGCATTTCGCCATCAGTAGCGCTCCAAGCTGAGATCCGTACTCCACAGGGGGTGCCCTTGTTCGATGTCACTTAAAGCTGTTCCGGGGTTAGAGCCCTTAGCCCTCGCCCATAGTTCAAGTAAAGCTGTCAAAGTTATCTGCGGCTAAAAGATAAAGACACACATACACCCACAAAATTTAAAAAAAAAAAGTTTTTTTATATTAATTGCGTTAAATGCAATTAAAACTTTAGGTAACACTTACGCTGATATAAATGACAAAAAAATAATTTATATATTATCTACCTTTATATATAATTTTCTTGTGTACATGTGTATGTCACTGAACTCCTAAACGCCTGGATCGATCTTCATGAAATTTTTGTGTGTGTTCAAGGGGATTCGAGAATGGTTTAGATTGAATTGGACCCGGTAGGTGACGTTGCTTTAATTTTATGTGAACAGAACAACGTCTGTTGGGTCAGCTAGTATAGTATAAGTTGTTACCTAAAATTTAGAAATATTTCGTTTAAACAGACACGAGGGAAATTTAAAAGTGAAAACCGGATAAGAATAGTAAAATGATGCTCTTTGCAGATATGAATTCACCACCTCCAACAAATTCACCATGGTGCAAGCTTCGGCATTTAGACAACGAGGCGTGTAAGCACCGCTTCCAGGATATATGTCGTCTCCTTGGCGAGGCAGAGTGCGCCGAGCTGGTAGTAGACAGGCTACTGGAGTTGTTTAACCAGACGAGAGACGCGGAGGTCGTATACGTCATGAACTGGATGTGTACAGGTATTTTGCTCAATTTACATTTTTCATACTATTATAGTTTTTACAAAATTATTTTATATTATATTAATTTTTCCCTAACCAGTGGTACGTTTCCTTCGGCGTGGAAAGATGCACTAGTTACTCCTTTACCTAAAAAACAAAATCCTGCATCATTCATCGATTACCGTCCTATATCCGTTTTGCCTTTCCTCTCCAACGTCCTTGAACGCCTCGTCCACACCCAGATTAGCGGCTTTCTTGTTAGAAAAAATCTCCTTCCAATCTGGCTTCCGTCCTGGACATAGTACTACCACAGCCCTTATTAACATTATGGATGACATCAGATCCGGCATGGAATGTGGAAAGCTGACGGTCTTAGCTTTGCTAGATTTTAGCAATGCCTTTAATACGGTAGACTTTGACATTCTAATCTTATTACTTCGATCACTTAACCTATCTCCAGCTGTATTAAATTGGCTTCATAGTTACCTGTCTGGCCGCCGACAACGCGTTCAGGTGGAAAATAACTACTCCTCTTGGTGTAATACAGCAGTTGGTGTGCTTCAGGGTGGCGTTTTATCTCCACTCCTCTTTGCAATCTTCATTAACTCTATCTCCTATAATCTTACTTCTTCCTATCATCTCTATGCAGACGATTTGCAAATTTACGCGCAGGTTCAATTGTCACAAATATCAGATGCTCTCATTAAACTGAATAATGACCTTGAGAAAATAAACTCCTGGAGTAAAGGTCATGGGCTCACTGTGAATCCTGCAAAAACAAGGTATGCATTGTGGGTAGTAGCAGACTACTCTCAAAAGTCAAGTGGACCAATTTACCGCCGATTCTTTTTGATGGTACTGTTATACCCATAAGTAGCAAAGTTAAGAATCTGGGATTAGTTTTAGATTCCAGATTCACTCATATTTGGTCTTCGTAAATATGATCATGTCTCTCAATTTCGGTCTCAGCTCAAATAGTTACCAACTCGCCTTCGCCGGAATACTCACATTCTTTCATTGCTTTATAATATCTTTTTTAATCCTTCAGCACCTTCCTATCTCAAAGATCGTTTCGTGTACTTCCATGAAACGCATAAAAGATGTTTAAGATCATCTGAAAACTTAAAATTAAAAATCCCAGTACATTCCACAACCTTTTTTGCAAACTCCTTCACTGTTTCAGCCGTACGTTTGTGGAATGAACTGCCGCTTGAAATACGTCAAGCCAAAACTTTATCTGCATTTAAGCTATTGTTAAAAACGCATTATCTCAAACTAACGTTTTTCCTACTACTTACTACGTCAACTTTACTATTCTGACTTCTTGTACAAATACTGTAATTTACCTATTTCCTGTCTATGTTATATTGTAGTCTATTTAATTGTTATTTTATATTGATATATTTTTAATCATATGTATTTTCATTGTATGTATACGTTTATGTATATTTGTATGTGTATATGTGTATTAGTATTTATATTCACTACTACACCATAATCTACCACTCTCTGTACAATAATTTCTCCATACAAAGGCACAGGCAACCGCCTGGAAGAAATTGCTGTTAGCGATAAGGCCGCCCATTGTACTGACTATTGTTATTATAAGTTTCTACTTTTATATATAATATGGTGTACAATAAAGTATAAATAAATAAAAGAATTTTCGGGCATTTAATGGTATTATTGGAATCATTATCATTCGCCCTATCGCTGTCCACTGCTGAACGTAGGCCTTCTTCATGTTTCACCACTAAATGCGGTTCTGTGCCGCCTGCTTTCAAAGATGCCCAGCAACTTGTACCAGGTTGCTGGTCCACCTAGTGGGGTGGGGGCGACCTGCGTTTTTTAACCTTTCTTGCTATCATGCTGCCGATAAATAAGTGTTAACTTATGATGATGATTTTCGAACCTTATAGCCACATAATGGTGTCCTCGATAGTAATATAACTGACATCCAAAAGATATTGTTTGGCAAAGAACAGTTTATAAAACATGTTGATACCAATATCACCAGAATCTAAGGGACAAAAAATATATACTTTTAAATCGATGAACTTTTAGTTGTATAACTTTTTTATTTTCCACACGTACAGTTTTAGATTAATGAAGTTAATGAGAATTAGTTAATACTCGGAATTATTACGTGCCTACTGGCAAGAGACAAAGAACACCGTTGAGTATCGTTTGTCGTCTGACGGTTGCTTGTAAATGGTGGTTTGTATGTAACTATATTAGAAAACCTATATAATATCTCGGCATCAACATCAATGGCGAATACATCACTCACCTTCGATTTGCTGACGATATCGTAGTCATAGCAGAAGCCACGGAGGACCTTGGCACTATGCTCAATCACCTCAGCAGGATTTCTTAACTAGTGGTTCTACAAATGAATATGGACAAGATGACAGTCATGTCTAATGCCCGTATTATTCCTATACCGGTCCTAGTTGGGAATGTGATTCTCGAAGTTGTCGATCATTATGTTTATCTAGGACAAGCTGCCCAGTTAGGTAAATCTAATTTCGAGAATGAGCTCAGCTGACGAATCCAACTCGCCTGGCTGGGTTACCAGCGACGACATACGGCACTAAAACGTGGTCTCTAAATGTGGGCCTCATAAAAAAGCTTCAAGTCGCTCAACGTGCTATGAAGAGGGCTATGCTCGGTATTTCTCTACGTGATAAAATCCGGAATACGGAAATACGTAGAAGAACTGGTGTAACTGACATAGCCCACAGAATTAGCACGTTGAATGGCAATGAGCAGGTCACGTCGCTCGAGAAAGGTTCTCGAGTGACGACTACGAATCGGACGACGCAGCGTAAGACGACCCTCTACTGGTGAACTGACGACATCTTAAAAATCGCAGGGAATCGTTGGATGCAAGTGGTACAGAACCGTACCGAATGACATTCTTGTGGGGAGGCCTACGGGATGGATGAATATAATACCTAGATATTTGTCATGGCTAGGAAAATACATTTGTGGCAATAAGTAAAAAAACGCGGCGAACCCAATGCACGCCCTTAAATTGATTATTATAGTTTTTCAATACTGACAATTATACAGAACAATAACAAAAAATGGCAGGGACGTATTTACATGCAGAACGTAAAACAACTTTGTAATTATTTAGTATATTTTTTTGACATGAGCGACAGTATCACTTACCATCAGCTGTGCTGTTTGCTCGTTTGCCACCAACAGCAATAAAAAAGTAATTTTATTTTTAAATTCCTTTAAAATTTTTACAGCGCCGAATTCATCAGAGAATCTCATAAAGCGTATACTGAACACGTACATAGAAGAAGACGTGTGGTACTTACCATTGGAAGTGTATAACATAGAACCGCCTATCAGCGAGCAAGATACATTAGACGTTACCATATACAACCCACGCTCGTGGCATAAAGATGTCGTACCCGGTGAGTACATATTCTTACATACATCCTACATACTATTGATGGGTGAGAGTCTTTTCAGATAAATAAATACACGTCCCACTGTTGGGCTCGAGCTTCCCTCGCAACAGGAGGGAAACTCACGTACTACAAGGCTGGTCAGATGGGTTGGTACTAGTCATGCCTTTTAAGTTCTGTCGTTGCCATATTGCCCGGCAATTTTGAATTTGGAACTGTTCTATATTCGAATGTTTTTAAATTTTGAATCTCAAAACAGTTGAAAGTATTAGGAGTAATGCTATTGTTTAGTCACAACGTCAATTGGAATCTGTCAGGTTACGTACGAAATTGAATCTTTCTAAGGAAAATATTCGTGCAATAATTTTCTACAACTTTAGAAGAGGCCTGACACGGCTTCAATGTTTTGAAGAGCTAACATCTGGGTTCAGTGATGAAGCGCCATGTCTCGTCAGCGGACTGTCGAACGCTGGTATTTAGAATTCCAGCGTGGACATAGTGTTAGTGACAAATGTCGCGAAGGACGCCCAAAATCCGCCTTCACTGAATATAACATCATTGCTGTGAGACAACTAATTCTCGAAGATCGTCATGTGACGTATCGAGAGATAGAGTCTCTATTAGGCATCTCAGGGACAACCATTCAGAAGATCTTGCATGAAGCGCTTGATGTGAGAAAGCTAGTTTGCCGTTGGATACCGCATCTGCTTTCCAACGATCACAAGGGGGCCCGCATCAGATGGTGTAAGAAAACTCTGCAAAGGTTCAACCGAGGAGAGTCAAATCACGTCTACGACATCATCAGTGGTGACGAATCTTGGATCTATGCCTACGATCCTGATTCTAAACAACAATCTACAATCTGGGTCATTCAAGACGAGCCAAAGCCGGCTAAAGTTGTACGTTCTCGAAGTACTTCAAAGAAGATGGTGGCCACGTTCGTTGGAAAAACCGGCCATGTTGCGACTATTGCACTTGAAGATCGTAGAACGGTTAACGCAGAATGGTATACCACAGTTTGTTTACCACAAGTCATCGCCGAACTTCGAAAATCTAATTCAAAGCGACGCATCACCCTGCACCACGACAACGCAAGCTCACACAGCGCTCGTCAAACGATTAAGTATTTGAAGCAGGAAAAGTAGAAATTCTTGACCATCCTCCATACAGTCCTGACCTAAGCCCTAACGATTTCTTTACATTTCCTAAAATCTTCGTCTTCGTGGTCAAAGGTTCCAGTCCGGTGAAGAAGCAGTCGACGCTTTCAAGTCAGCCATTTTGAACACCCCCACTTTAGAGTGGAATAAATGTTATAATAACTGGTTTGAGCGAATGGAAAAGTGTATTAAGCTAGGTGGTGAATACTTTGAAAAAAAAATAAAAGTACTATTAGGTTCTAGTTGTGTTTTTTTATTCAAACGACAAAACTTAAAAGGTATGCCTCGTATAGGGTTTCATCGAGTTTTCCTTCTCTTGCATAGATGTTATATACATATTTAATGCCTTAGTCGTATTTTACGACACCCACGGACAAGATAGGGGGTAGTGAATTGTATTTTTACTACTTACTGCTTACACGGAAAACTAAATAAGGAAAATTAAGTAAATGGCAATAGTATTATGACCGGCCCCTGCCTGACGACAACCCTCCTTGGATCACATGGTACTCCACGCCGGGCCCAGGTCGATGTAAAGCCCTTAGTTTGACTTTTACGATACCAACGAGCAATGTTGGTAGTGTTCGTTACCGCTATCACACAACAATGTATATAGACTAGTCGTAATCCAACACCAACCGCCTTCTGCATTGGGACACAGATTAGTCCATTTTATTGTTTTGGTCAGGTCCATTGACATTTTAATTTCGTGTTCTCCTTCAGGCGCCATAATATTATCTGCTTCAGCACCTTAATCACCTTTGACGATGTCCATGGGAGAGAAAGGAAGGGCTGTGATTTTGTGATCTGTGACCAAGATCCACATGAAGTCATAGATTAAAATAATTATGGGTTACCGCACCTTATTTCTGTATGGAAGTAGTAAAAACTGGCAGAGGAATCATTAGAAGAAAGAACGATAGCGATTCCCTAGAAAACTTTAGCTTCTTTTTCTATCGTTTAAACGGTTAGTAAATGGGACAATTATGCCATTATACTCCTTAAAGAAGTATATGTCCAATAGTTAATGTATAAGCTAATAATGTTGATATTTACAGATCTATACGAAGGTGCGGTAGAGACTCGATACACGGACATTAGTTATGCAAAACCTCGGGTACGTTCCCATACAAATCACAATACTTGCGTGACCCTGAGTGATGCCCAACGAAACATGCTGCTGTCCTGTCTACTCACTGAAGGTATCGGCGTGATGGCAAACCGTCTAGGAGACAACTACCAGCCGTATCTATTAAAGACTCTCTGCTTAGTATTGGAAAGGGTTGGTGAGTAATTTTTGTATAAATATGACTGCACATCGGCGTAAAGGTTCAACCCATTCCGCGCTTGTCCGTCTCTCGGTGCGCTTGCGTGCCGCTCCGCGCTCTCCCGCTTACGTCACACGTACGCTGTCGATTTGTTTTCGCGCGCTTTCCAACCGTCGCAGCTAACGGACGAGTAAGTGGCAGTGCAAAACCGCCTTTTTCGAGGCGAACTATTAGATTGCTCACGAATATCACTAACTGCCTGCGTTCAAAGCAAGGTCAGGTAGTGATATTTGTTTCTGTCTAAGCAGATAAAGTCAAGTGGCCCCTTAAGGGCAAAACCAAGTTTCTCTTGGTCCCCGGTGGAAACCTTACGGTGTCAACCAAGCCGGGTGAGGCGAAGCCCCGAGTCGCCTGCCGAGCCCCTTAAGGGCGCTCAACTCGGACGGGATCGGATCAGTAGACCTTGGGGGTGACCCCTAGTCTACCCCGGTTATCTCCTTCCCACCCTACCTATTCCCTACTCCCATTCTCGGGTATCAGTTTGGGTGTGACTGCCCGCAAGCGCCCATACCACCCCTACACTCGGGCTGTTAGGAACCACGCAGGCACAATAAGATCGGCCGGTGGATACTAGCTTAGGGCACACCTAGATTTTTAAGTACATCCTCCCGACCTAACCCGGTTGGGAGGGAACACAATTACACATCCCCGGGTTTTCCCCCTGGGGAGTTAGGCACTATAGACGCGCAGTAAATATCACATCTCCCACCATGGCTCTTCCAGCCCTAAACCTCGACATGCTCCTTGCCGACGAGGAAATCTACGTCATATTAAAAAGACGGTTCGGGAATATGATTCCCGACCGCCCCGCGATCGCGAACACCGAGCCCGTATCCGGGCCGGTACATTTCGACTCCCCCGCCTCCCCGGACGAGGAACCAATCCCGTCCATTGAGATGGAGACGGAGGCAGCGACCGACGACGAGAACGCCGATACGGCGTCGTCGTCCGCCGGTTCGGAGTCCGAGTCCACCTCGGTGGACTCCGATTACACTGTGGTCAGTTCCCGTAAAAGGGGACGTAAGAACCAAAAAAAGGCGCGAAAAGCCGCCAAATTGGGCGAGGCGAGCACTTCTGCCGCCAATGACGAACTCCCCCCCACTCCGTCCCCTAAGCCACAGGCCGCTGTACAGCAGCCCCCGGCTAAGGTCTACAACAGCAGCGCCTCCCCTTGTCATTAGAAACAAGGAGAAGTGGATGCCCGTCTCGGCCTGGTGTAACACCAACCGAGTACTATACGGTATGGCCCGTTCAACGGCCGAAGGTATTAAGGTGCAGTTGTCCACATCGGACGACCACCGCAAACTAACGGCTATGTTACGTAGCCAGAACATTCCTTACCACACTTTCACCCTCCCCGAGGAACGAAAACTTCGCGTAGTCATACGCAACGTTCCAGTCGAGTTAGGTACCGACCTGGTCAAGGAGGACCTAACCCAACAAGGACTACCGGTGATCGAGTTGCACCGGATGATCCGTGGACACACACGCCAACCTTTCGACCTTATAATGGTCGTCCTGGACCTCTCTAAAGAGGGAAAGGATATCTTCAACACCACCACGGTGTGCGGACTCTCCGGCATCGTGGTCGAACCACCACACCGTAAGGGCATGCTCTCGCAATGCCACCGGTGCCAACTATACGGCCACTCGGCGCGTAACTGCCAAGCGAGGCCTAGGTGCGTTAAGTGCCTAGAGGACCACGCAACGGCGGATTGTGCCAGGCCCAAGGCCAATGACCCGATTAAAAGTACCACACCACCATTGTGTGTACTATGCGGGCAAGTGGGGCACCCCGCAAACTACCGTGGCTGCCCACGCGCACCACGGCCGGTTATGAGGAGGCTTCCACCACCCCCACCACAAAGGTACCTTCCGGCACCGAAACCCACACGTAACCCGTGGGTTAATACTCAAAACAGGGCGTAATACCCCCCCTGCCCACCAAATTAGCCACCCCGCCGGCACCCGCGAACGCGACATCGTCGGCAAAGGCCGCTAATAATAATAGTTATAAACCGCCAATCGTTGGGCAAAAACAGCCACCCGCGGGCCTCCCTAAGCCTCCTCAAGGCAAACCTATTAACACACACGCGCCAGCCGCTAGCGGTCTAGACCCGGATCTAGACCTAGTGGCCAGATTCGCGTCAATAATCAATATTTCAGAAATACGCGTAATCGCAGCGGAACTGCGAAAAAACTAAGGCAACAGCCTCGCGTTACTCAACGTCGCCATGAGGTTCTCACCCGTCCTTGAGAGCCTCGGTTCCTTCAGAGCCTAAATGATGGATACGTACACACCAGGCAGAGTCAAAACACGATCACCCCGCGTAGGGTTTTTTAACGCGAACGGTCTCTCTCGTCAGAGAGACGAAATAGGTACATTTCTACAAGATCAGCAACTTGACCTTTTACTAGTCCAAGAGACATTCCTCAAACCCTATCTAAGAGACCCTAAAATTGCAAACTACAATTTAGTACGCAACGATAGGGTCGGCTCTCCCCTAGGTGGGACTCTCATTTATTACAAAAGGTCACTGCACTCTCCTAGATCCCCCCGCCATGACGTACATTGAAGCCTCGGTCTGTCGGCTGGCCCTCACCGGTCACCAGCCACTGATCATAGCATCAGTATACCTTTCCCCTCCTAATGGGGACACACCAAAAGAGTTGCTTGAGAGTGACCTCCAAGCTCTCTTAAACCTCGGCGACGCCGTCATTATCGCAGGCGATCTAAACGCCAAAAGTAAGTCGTGGAATAGCCACACCAACAACCGCAGGGGACTGGCCCTCGAGACTTACGCAGATCGGCTCGGGTTCGACATCATAGCCCCAATGGAGCCGACTCACTTCCCTCACACAGTCGGGCACAGGCCCGACGTATTAGATATAGCCCTATTAAAGAACATAAACCTTCGTTTATGTCTAATAGAGGTAATTCACGAGCTTAACTCGGATCACCGCCCGGTGGTCATTGACTTCGCCCCCCGATACGGCCCCTCAGGCCACACCCCCGCCACTGAGAAAGTGTGCACAGACTGGGAGCGACTGAAGGCTAAACTCTAGTCTCCCTCCTCGTCGGCTCATCTTGACAGTGTATGTAATACATTAAACAACAAAAAGGACATCGAATCCGCGATCGACGCCCTCACCGGTCACGTACAATCGTTAGTTAACGATTGTTCACGGAGAGTGCCTGACACGAGCAATCGTAGAGGGCGCTTACCCGCTGACGTCCGCGACCTACTGAGGCGTAAGAACGCGGCTATAAGAGCCTACGACCGCTTCCCCTGCGAAGATAACCGCTATCATATGCGGTCAATGCAGAGGGCGGTTAAAACGGCTATAAATGAGTTTAGACAAAACGAATGGGACGCCACCTTAAGCGAACTGGAGCCTTCGCACCAGGCTTATTGGCGGCTAGCCCGTTCTTTCAAAAAGGATACGGTGTCCACCATGCCACCCTTAAACCGCCCCAATCAACCGCCGGCGTTCGATGACGATGAAAAGTCTGAATGTCTGGCGGCCGACCTTGAGCAGCAATGTACGTCGAGTACCCAACACACAGACGCGCGACACACCGACACCGTTAACAGCGAAGTGGAACGATGTACATCGCGTACGCGTACCGCAGACGCTGAGCCACAAGAGCCTATACCAACAGCGACAGTGGAGGAGGTTCAGTCGATTGTTAGAGGCCTCCACCCTAGGAAATCCCCCGGTTCGGACGGTATTTCTAACAGAGTTATTAAACTCTTCCCTCATTCATTATTATTAATATTAACAGCAATTATTAACGCCGCATTAGTTAATTACATATTTCCTAAACAATGGAAAAAAGCCGTGGTAATAGGTATACCTAAACCCGGCAAGCGACGTACCGAACCGTCATCATATCGCCCAATTAGCTTATTAAACAGTTTAGGTAAAATCTATGAGCGCGTACTACTTAGTAGGCTAAGAAAGTGCGCTGAGGATAACAACCTCATCCCGCCGATTCAGTTCGGCCTTCGCACGCAACACTCTTGCGTTCAGCAAGTACATCGAATAGTTGAGTATACAAGTTATAAACTGCAACGCGGTTTATATACGGGTATGCTTCTATTTGATGTAGAAAAAGCGTTTGACAAAGTCTGGCATAACAGCCTTATTTTCAAGTTAATAAAGCTTAAAATCCCCCACTACTTAGTTATGATAGTTAGGGACTTCCTACTCGAGCGTAGCTTTCGCTACAGAGTGGAAGGTACTCTATCAGCACCGCACAAACTAGAAGCCGGCGTCCCCCAGGGATCGGTGCTCTCTCCAATTCTCTTCTCGCTGTTCACCAGCGACATACCCCAACATAGTAAAATACAAACAGCATTATTCGCTGACGACACTGCCATCTTCTATGCAGGTCAATCCCCCACAACAGTGATAACCGCTCTCCAAACTGCGGCTACCGCCCTAGCGAAATGGACTAGGAAATGGAGAATCGGTATAAACCCCACCAAAAGCCAGGCGATCATATTCCATAAGGGGATAGATCGCCGCTACCCAATGGCTGAATACCCACAGATAAAGATGTTCGACCAACCCATCCCCTGGACAAGAGAGGTCAAATATCTGGGTGTGACCTTGAACAGACGACTGACCTTCGGTCCTCACATAGGGCGAGGCCGCGCGCGCGCAGCCCTAGTGCTAGGATGGTTACACAGCTTAGTACACGCAAAGTCTAAGCTATCTCTCCGCAATAAAGTTAGATTATACACCGCTTGTATACGTCCTATCATGACGTATGCAAGTGTAGAGTTCACACAAGCGAAGCCACGCAGGCTACATCGGCTACAAACATTACAGAATAGGTTCATGCGCCGAGCGACGGGAGCACCGTGGTACATGCGCAATGTGCATCTTCACATAGATCTTGGCTTGCCGACCATCAGGCAATTCATGAAACAGTGCTCCCGCCGCTACTTCGACTCTGCCGCGACACACCCGAACCCATTAGTGGTAAGGGCGGCTTCTTACATCCCCTCCAAAATATCCGCGATTAAACAACCGCGACTAATACTCGACAAACCCGACGACATTATTACGCTCGCCCAGACTGAGGCATACACAGCCCGCGCGGCCTTGACAAATAGTAATAAATATCCACGTTACCGCCCCCGCCGACGGGGAAGGAAGACGTGTCGCGTTAAAATCATAAACGTGGGAGTGCCCACTTTGCCAGCGACCGCCCGAGCCGAGGTCCGTACCCCACAGGGGGTGCCCTCGGGATGGGTCGCTTAACTTTAAACGGGTTGAGAGCCCTCAGCGCTCACCCACCAGTCCGGGTAAAGTTGTCACAGCCATCCGAGGCTAACAACTAAGTCACACAAAAAAGAAAAAAAAAGTTCGTTAGGTTAAGATAACGTTAACGTGCCAAGTGTTGCCGGTTGAATTCCCAAAATCAAGTCTGGGTGTAATTTTAGTCCGTTCATTGTTTATAAAGTCCCGCACTATATAAGGGTTCACCTTCATGCAGGGTGTTTAAAACAACATTAGATATGTCCATCCATCCATTAGCCGATTCGGGCCTGCCGTTTATCAGCATTTCGGTCACATACACACGTACAGAAGAATTATATATATAAAGACTAGTGAACCCGACTGAGGTTGTGCTTTAAGAAAATAATAATCTTTATTTACCAAGCCACTTTGCATGAAAATAAAACAATACAAAAATGTTCAGCGAAACAGTTTTTAAATGAAAAATGTGATCACGACCGTCGTCTAACGTAATTAATTCTAATTTCAAACCATACAGGGACCCATTCAAATATACCCAAATTTCAACTATGTACATATTTCAACCGTCCAGCCGTTTAGGAATTGGTGACAAACACAGAAAAAGTCTGTACATATAAATCGACGGTCCCTACGTACATAAAGACATGTCAAAAATGCCTTTCTGTTTATTTGTATTCTTTAGGCTTTAGATTTTCAATACATAAATGCAGTATGAAATGTGCGTATTGAAAATTTAAAGCCTAAAGAATACAAAAAGAAAATGCCATTTTTGACATGTCTTTATGTACGTAGGGACCATTGAAATATGTATTAATTCATTTCATTTCTTTTGTGTGTTTACTTTTTTAGAGTTTATTATTTTTCTGTAAATGTTCATATTAGTGATGTAACGAATGTCGTATTTTGGACATTCGCGAATGCGAATATCTGCTGCCAACATTCGCGAATGCGAATGCGAATATTCAGTATAAACGTGTGGCAAATCACGTTGACCCTTTAACTTGGTGGAAAGTGAACAAAGATGCGTTCTTCTGCTTCCTGTAGTTCGGCATTATTTTCGACGATCGCGGCTCTGTTGCGCCTGAGGGCCGTGGCGACTGAGGCCGTCACCGGCGGGGGAGTGCTGTTGGCGGTGTCCCTGGAAATCGCCAACGCATTCAATAGTCTGTCATTTAGCTGCATCAGGGAGGCGCTCCGGTATCACGGGGTGCCAGCTTACCTGAGGCGGCTAGTGGCAGACTATTTGGAGGGGCGCAGCGTCCTCTGCACCAACCGAACAAGCGACGTTGTGCGAACGCCTATGTCGTGCGATGTCCCACAAGGGTCGATTCTCGGACCCACCCTGTGGAATATCGCCTACGACTGGGCGTTGCGGGGGAGCCTCCCGCCCGGGCTGGGCGTGATTTGTTACGCCGACGACACGCTCGTCATAGCCTGCGGTGGGACGCTAGAAGAGGCGGCAAGCCTGGCGACTCTAGGCACCGAAGAGATCGTCAGGCGGATCGAGGCGCTGGGCTTGAGGGTCGCCCTGGACAAGACGGAGGCCCTCTTATTCCATGGGCGCAGTATGAGCCCTCCTATCGGCGCTTCGATCACCGTCCATTCGGTTGACATCAGCATCCGGGCCCATATGAGGTACTTGGGCTTGGTGCTCGACGGGCAATGGTGGTTCCGGGAGCATTTCCGCAGGCTTGCCCCACGGCTTGTCGGCGCGGCGTCCGCCCTGTCGTGGCTTATGTCGAACGTGGGCGGACCGAGCGCTACGTGCCGACGGCTGTACGCGGGGGTCATCCGGTCGATGGCCCTGTACGGCGCACTGGTGTGGGCGGGGTCCCTGACCATCCGACTCAGGGCTCTTCTGTGGCAACCACAGAGGGTCATGGCGGTCAGGGCCATACGCGGATACCGCATGGTGTCGACGGAGGCAGCGTACCTGTTGGCCGGGACTTCCTCGTGGGAACTGAAAGCGGAAATGCTCGCCGGCTTGTACCGGCGGGTGTTGCGAGTGCGAGCGGAGGGCGGTGTGGTCTCACTAAGGGAGCTCACCGCCTGGCGCGTGGATGCCCGCCGGGACGTCATTGCCCGTTGGGCAGTCCGGCTGGAGAGGCCTCGGTTCGGGGTGCGAACCGTGGAGGCCTTCCGGCCGGTGCTGATGCAGTGGTTGGAAAGGCGGCACGGGGTGCTCTCCTTCCGACTAGTGCAGGTATTGACGGGGCACGGGTGCTTCGCCAAGTACCTGCACAAGGTCGTTAGGAGGGAGAGTACACCGTCCTGCCACCACTGCGATTGCGACGAGGACACGGTGCGGCATACACTCGAGGCCTGCGCCGCTTGGGCAGAGCAGCGCCGTGAACTCGTCGTAATCATCGGTGCCAACCTGACGCTGCCGACTATCGCCGGGGCGATGGTTGGCAGCGTCAGGAATTGGGACGCGGTCGCAACCTTCTGCGAGACAGTGATCTCGCAGAGGGAGGCGGCGGATCGCCTGCGCGAGGAGCGCAGCCTTGATGGGGCGATCCGCCGCCGGCGACTGGTGCGGCGTAGGCGCGAGTATTTGCGCCTCATACCTCCCTAGCCGAGGCCGCGGGTGACGTGACCGAGGATTAGTCCGTCACCCGCCGAGAGGCAGACCGCGTGACGTCGGTCGATGGGAGGGTACCCCAAGTAGGGGGTATTCCGTCGGGCCGGCCACTGATGACAAGTAACCCTTCTCCGGTGGTCGGCCTAACGACGAAGGCGACGTGCATCGTGGGGTGGTTGTGTATGGTGTGCGTGCTTATGCCTCTCTGTCGCCCCGGACGAAGTGGTGCGAGGAGCGCGTCGACCGCAGCCCACCGCTAAAAAAAAAAGTTCGGCATTATTTAGTTACACCACCAACGAGTGTCCCCAGCGAACTAAAAACTACTATTTTTAAAGTTTAATATTCCCCTACTGAAGTTCAATTATTAATATGAAAAATATATACAATTTACTGTTATTTTTTTAAGGGAGAGAAGTATTTTTGTTTGAGAATCTATTTTTTTGTTTGTTTAGAGTTAGACTATTTAATGGTCTATTGTAGAAGAATATAATTTTTGTTTGATAATTTAAATATTAAAAATATATCTAAAGACTGATAAAAGTTTAATAGAAGAATTTAATTTTATTAGTTTCCATTGCATTAAAATTTTGTGTCACAAGTTCTAATAACAATTAAATTTTTTAGCTTTATTAAAGTAAAAGACTTAATTTTATTCTTGTTTGCTTAAAGTGTTAACTGTTAACTCTTATGTAAAATTATTATATTTATACTATAAATACTATAAACTATATAATATAGATATACTATAAACACTTTGTGATTATGATGACAGCAACTCATATTAAGCTTTTATTTGATTTTAATTATAGTAAAAAATCATAGAAGATTATTTTTGTTTACATTGCATTTAGGCCATTTACTATATAGTTTTGTTTGTTAAATTCTTATGTCAATTTGATTGTTAGGTTTCATTGCCCAAAGTTAAATAAATATTAATTGTAGAAGTATTTGTAGATTATTATTTTTAGTTTTGTTCAAGAAGATAATTATAACATTAAACTTTGGTAAAAATTCATAGAAGATTATTTTTGATTACATTGCATTTAGGCCATTTAGTATATAGTTTTGTTTTTTAAATTGTTATAAGTTTGATTGTTAAGTTTCATTGCCTAAAGTTAAATAAATAAATGATACCAATTGATAAAGTGAAGACCGATAATGTGATTACGAGGTTAAGTTATTTTTATTGCATTAAAAACATAAGAAATTAATGGAATTGGATTTTCTTATATTAACCAACTATTATTACCTACTTAAAAAAATTATACACGCAAAAATATTCGCAATAATTTCGCGAATGCGAATATGCAAAAAACATGCAAATATCCGCGAATGCGAATATTCGTTACATCACTAGTTCATATCTATTCTTGTATTTCTTTTAAGTTTGTACTTGCGTTACATGTGTAGCAACAGATTTGTGGAAATACACATAATTGTAAGTTTGTACAATCATGTGTATTGCCAGAAATCTGTTGCTAAATAAACAATATACATTTTCCCTTTTTTCTTAAGACTATAAATAAAAATAATGTATTTTGTATTAAATTTCTCAGGTAGTAGATATGAAATGCTACACCTGTCTGGCTTGAAGGCTATACACTCTATAGCCAAGGCGTGCGGACACGAGTCAGTCAGAGATCTGGTCAAGTGTAACGCCGACTATTTCACCAATCAAGTCACTGTCAGACTTAAAAAGGTAATTGCGGTTTGCCATTTCAACTTATATACGTCCCACAGTTGGGCTCGAGTCTCCTCAATATTAAGAGGGAAATTGACCTACTATACCACGCTGGTCAGACGGGTTGGTATAGCGATTCATTTCGAGATTTCCTTCTCTTGCATAGATATTATATGCATATTATATAATACGCATATAATATCTATGCAAGAGATCTCGAATTCGAAACGAAATCCTATACAGTATATTAAGGTCAATTTCCCTCCTATTATGTAGGAGGCTCGAGCCCAGCAGTGGGACATACATGAGCTGGAATGATGATGAACAGAAAATGCTTAGTATATCAGATGCTAAATTAATAATATTGATTTTTTTATTAAAATATTCAATTAATAATTATGTATTTTTGATTTCAAATGGTAAATTAATAATTACATATTTTTGATTTTAAATATTAAATTAATAATTATGTATTTTAGATTTCAAATGTTAAATTAATAATTATGTATTTTTAATTTCAAATATTACATTAATAATTATGTATTTTAGATTTCAAATGTCAAATTAATATTTATGTATTTTTTATTTCAAATATTAAATTAATAATTATGTATTTTTGTTAAAGGCGTGGAATTGTCAGTCAGCACTACAAATTCTCTCAGTTGTGATGGAATACAGTGATACGAATATATTAAATTATTTATATGGAATTGTTCAAGATGTAAGTCATATTTAAATTTATTTTATTCTAATTAAATGCGCAACTGTTGTATGGCGTCCGCAAAGTTAGATAATTGCACAGATGGCTTAATGGTTAAGATAACGAACAACCCTGCCAGTGCCGTGGGTTCAATTCCCTGTACTATATCATCATCATCATTTCAGCCTATTGCCGTCCACTGCTGGACGTAGGCCTCCCTCATGTTGCGCCACAATGTGCGGTCCTGTGCCGCCTGCATCCAACGACGCCCAGCAACTTTCACTAGGTCGTCGGTCCACCTAGTGGGGGGGCGTCCTACACTGCGTCGTCCGATGCGTGGTCGCCACTCGAGAACCTTTCTTCCCCAGCGGTTGTCGGTTCGTCGAGCGATGTAGCCTGCCCATTGCCACTTCAGCGTGCTAATTCTTCGTGCTATGTCGGTTACACCCGTTCTTATGCGGATTTCCGTATTCCGGATTCTATCTCGCAATCTCGAAATCCCGAGCATAGCCCGTTCCATAGCACGCTGAGCGACTTTGAGTCTTGATATGAGGCCTACATTTAGGGACCACGTTTCCGTGCCGTAAGTCATCACTGGTAACACACACTGGTCGTAGACCTGTGTTTTCAGACACTGAGGTATGTTGGACGAGAAGATCCTCTTAAGTTTCCCGAACGCTGCCCAACCGAGTTGGATTCGTCGGCTGATCTCTTTCTCGAAATTGGATCTACCTAACTGGACTGTTTGTCCTAGGTAAACATAGTGATTGACAACTTCAAGAATCGCATTGCCAACTAGGACCGGTACAGGAATGACATGGGTATTTGACATGACTTTCATCTTGTCCATGTTCATTCGTAGACCCACTAGTTGGGATACCCTGCTGAGATCATTGAGCATAGTGCCAAGGTCCTCCATGGATTCTGCCATAACGACGATATCGTCTGTGAATCGAAGGTGAGTGATGTATTCGCCGTTAATGTTGATGCCGAGTCCAGTCCAGTCTAAGAGCTTGAAGACATCTTCCAGTGCAGTGGTGAACAGTTTCGGAGAGATGGTATTGGTCATGCTCACTGAAGGGTCTGCTTGCGGTAGCTACGAGGAGCGGGTCACTCCCTTCCCTCCATTGTGGTTGAGGGAAGTGATGGCTGCTCTAGTGGTTCATCGTGATCGGGTGCCGCTTGCGGGATCTGGTCCAGCCATGGTACTTTTTCGCTATATTTAATAACTGTATTGTATGATGGTTCGAAAGGCATCACACTGGAGCTATTAATAGACATGTTGTTGTATATTATCTTATTAAAAAAAAAAAAAAGTAAATGAATAAAAAAGAAGACAAGCCCACTGAGTTTCTTGCCGGATCTTCTCAATGCGGTCGCGTTCCGATCCGGTAGTAGTGTAAGGTAAAATGTAAAAAAGTGACCATATGTAAGTGCCCCCGCGGGGTTTATGCATAATAAAGTATTTGAATTTGAGATGACATCTCCCTGTCTCACGTCTTTCTGCAACTGGATTGGTTTCGTACTCTTATCCCGGATACGGACTGACATTGTGGCGTTCCTATACAAACACTTCAGCACTTCGATATAGCGATGGTCGATTTGGCACCGCTGAAGGGACTGCAGCACCGCCCAAGTGCTGATTTATTATGTACTATATGCGATTCAGAAATTGTTGTCCGATTTTAGGTGTAATTTATGTATAATTTCTTGCAATACTAGGATTATTCTTGGTTTTGTCTTTAAAAATAAGAAAGGCAAGAAAGGGGTTTGTGAATTGTATTCTTAGTCCGTCGCCACACGGATATAAAAATAATCATTAAGTCCATAAGACTAGATAGAATAGATCAAAAGATCTATTCTATCTAGATAGAATAGATCACAAGATCTATTCTATCTAGTCTTACGAGAACTAAAAATATCTTTATTCTATGCCTATTGCACTTATTGAATAATATGAAAATATGAGTCAAATAAAAATACTCATTACTTGATATTTTTAAAGGATATTTATTATATTTAGTAAAAAATATCCTACATATTTAATAGTAGTAAGATATTCAGTAGTAGTTAGTTTTTTTTTCTTTGGTTATTAGTGTAGTACTTTTTTGTTGTTTATTAAACAGGCTGTTATTTTTTAAGTTTATTTACTTACATTTTGATAGTTGACATACTACTTACTGGCGATTTCTCAGACTAATCGAATCCTTATTTGGTGCCAACATGAATATCTCAGGAGTATACGAAAAAAGAAACCTTTTTTGTTTATAAATCGATTAATAATTGACAGAGAAACAAACATACAGAGTAGAATTGAGAACGGCTCATCAAATTTATAATGATGAAGATTATAAATATCAAATAAAAAGACGTTCAACGGATTTTATCACTTTTATATTTGATTCATACTTGCCCGACGTTTCAAATATTTTTCAGCGCTTATGATCACGGAAAGACTGTAATAGTCTTAGTTAATATTTTTTAAAGTCTATTAATTTTAATAAAGGGTTATTTAACCTTTTTCCAGGTTCTAGTCCAAAGTTGTGATAAATTTTATGAAAAAGATTTACACGCATATTTACAAGTGTTTATCACATTTCTCGAGTGTATACGGAAATGGTACATGATTGCACAGCGTGTACCAGATGTAAGTGACGATGACGAAGCTATAGATATACTGGCCGAGACTAGAGAATATATACAACATAACGAAGAAGCAGAGAGGCTGCTTACTAACGCAGAGTTTGAGGAGGAGACCGGCAAGAGTGTAGAGGAGATGTACAGAGAAGATCTTAAGAAGCGAGAGGAGGAAGAGTTGGATTATGATGAAACTGTTATGGGTAAAGATAAATTATATTTTTATAGTTATACACTTTTATTTATTAAATAATAACTCAGTTATTCTTCTGTCTTCTATTGGCCTCCCCAATGTGGGATTATTCTGTAATCGCTACGCCCTTTTTGGGAGGCTTATTAAATTTTGTCTGTCTGTTTGTTTGAGGTAATCTTCAAAACGGCTGAACAGATTTTGATGATATTTTACTACCAAGTAGCTGTTTATATAAGGACGGGTAACTTAGGGGACGGGAATGATAACTATGCGGGTAGGGCGATTGAAACCGAAGCGTAGCAAGGGCGGGTTATTAGTTCTATGAATAAAATACAGAGCTAAGATGACAATTTTTTTTCGTCATCATCTAATCGTAGCCAATACATGTTTCACTATTAGAGCGAGCCCCCTCCATGGTGTGAGGGAAATTGACCTACTATGCCAAGCCGATCAGACGTGTTGATATAGGGATTTTTTATCTTACAGTAATGTTATCTGACCATTGTATCCCTTATGCGACATCCACGGGCAAGAAATGGGGGTGCTGAATAGTATTATTACTTTGTCACCAGACGGAGTCTTTTTCAATTTTTTATGCTCGTCAGTATATCTCGCTGTTTATAAGTTTTAAATAAAACATGTAATATATGTTTTTATGTATTTTATTTTCAGATGATAAACCACCACCACCTCAATACGTCGCAGTTACAGCAACTATACTGAAGCGGTGTTTGAACTATGTCGTGACGTCACAAAAGGAGAACTGTATGTTGTCTCTACAAGTATTAAACACTGGATTCCCTATATTAAGAGGCTACGACGATGATTTGCTACCGTTAATACATCAGACCTGGGCGCCATTAGTTAATAAATTTGAAGTGGAACCTGCGATTGTAAGGCGGGCCTTTGACCTATTAGTCACAATGGCGGAATTATCTAAGGATTTTATAAGAAACCGTGCTATTAAGTAAGTTGAATAGTTTGTTTTGTTTTTTAAAAAAATAATTTGTATTTGGTAGCTCTTCGTGTATTGACGGAGTAAGAATACAATTCTCTCCCTTTCTTGCCCATGGCTGTCGAAACTGGCTAAGAGAAAATAATATGCGGATAACATCTAGACAAAAGAAGGAATGCTCGAAATAAAACCCTTACCAGTCCGTCTGACCAGCAAGGTATAGGAGATCAATTCCCATTTCGGAGGAGACTCGAGCCCAGCAGTAGGCGATATGACCATATGATGATTTGGTAGCATGTAATTCTCAAGTTTCACTGTAACAAAATATTTATTTAATTGATGATTTTAAACAGTGGCTAACCTAATAGATTTTCCTAGATAATGAGTCCCATGGCTCATTTTCATCCGCTTGTTTTTCATGATCTTCCTTTAGAAATCATAATTGGGTGATTATTCCAATTTTAATATAAAAAAGTACAACAGTAAGCTTAAAGAAACAGTTCCATTAAACTCGAACTAAATCTAGCCAATGTACTATATGCTACCTAAAATGTAGCGGATGAACTACGTGCTACCGAAATCGTAGCCAATGCACTACGCGGTACCTAAAACGTTCGATATATACATTATAAATTACTTTAATTTACCTAATGCAATACGAGCTACCTAAAAGTATACCTGTACCGATACTCTATCCATCCATCTATATCAGGCCATTGACACCCCACTGCTGGTCTTTTTTCTTTTGGGCTAGGTTGCAGTCGGCGCACTCCTCGCACCACTCCGTCCGGGACGACAGAGGGGCGTAAGCACGCACATCCGCAACCCACCCGAACACCACGTCGCCTTCGTCGTTGGACCGACCACCGGAACAGGGTTACTTGTCGTCGAACCCCACTGCTGGTCTTAAACCTCCTCCACAATAGGAGAGAAATTGATCTACTATACTGTGCTGGTCGGACGTGTTGGCATAGAATTTTATGTCGAGTTTGCCTTTCTTTGCATAGATGTTATTTGCATATCATATTCCTTAGTCGTTTTTTACGACACCTACAGGCTAAAGAGGAGGTGGTGAATTGATTCTTACTCCGTCACCACATTGAAATGTTATGCGCTAACTAAAATGTAATCTATGAACAATATGTTACCTAAATCGTAGCTAACACACTGTTTGCTACCTAAGATATTGGTCATATACGTTACAAACTAATGCAATACGAGCTACCTTATCGATACACTATAAGCTACCTAAAATAACACCATGTTTTGTAGTGAAGAAATAATGAATGAATTAATAATTTCTTGCCAGAGAGGTCCTCCCGTACATATACAAGTTCCTACACAAGTCCTCCAAGGAGAGTTATCTCAAGGACATTGGATCATGTTACCGCACATCGCAGACATACAGCTTGCAGGTGACAGTGTTAGCGGGACTAGCACGACTTGTTACCCATCTACAGCTAGAAGACGAACACCTGGACGAGGCTATGAACAGTGTGGATGCTTACTTATCTAATAGACAGCCTAAACCGTTGCAGGTAAATTATCATCATCATCACAGCTGGAACTTCTTCCATAAATAATCTTCTTCTTATGGATCTTCTTCCATAATCCTTTTCTTCTCATTTTTTTAAAGACAACACCCTGCACTAAGGAAATAATCCTTGTATTGCGGGGGACTTTACAAGCATATAATTTAATGGATCCAATTAATATCTAGACTCAGAACAACAATTTGTGGATCGCAAAGTGTTGTTTTGGCGGTGGGATTCGAACCCGCGACATTGGTGTGGTAGGTTGATATCTTAACCACTATCCATCTGTGCAGTCATATATTGTATCCTTTAGTCGTCTTTTACGACACCCACGGGCATGAAAAATAGGTGGTGATTTGCATTCTTACTCCGTCACCACATGGAATATGGAGATGTAAACCATCAAATGGTATTATGAAATATTTTATACATCGTTGGCACCTTCAGGGGCGAAAGTCTCAAAATTTCCATGCTTGAAAGTGAAGCTGGTGATCGCTATTGGTGTTGTGTCCATGAAGAATGTTGCTAATCATTCTCCTTATGATCTCTCAGCCAGACTGTAGCGAGAAGTTATGGGTGATGACACATTATATCCTTAAACTGTCACTATAAATGTATGGGATGACGTGTAGTAATAGGCTATCCTACTATTATATTAGTCTTCAACGCAGGAAGATGAAAGAAGGCGAACAAGAATGAAGAATGTTATTAATACGATTGATGATTTAATAAAATGATTACTAAATTACATATAATGAATCTATGTAAAACTAGTGGCAAAGATATAAATATGTGATCGAATATAGAATAACCAAGAGGCAGGCAGTTAATAGTGGCGTGATCGAGAAGCGATTGAAATTCATTAGCGGAGCGGATTGCTTCAAATTATTGGGTTGCCGTCCAAGATGTCTTAGTGGCGGATAGTCGCCACAAATGTTTAGTTTTCCTTTTGCCAATATTGAATGCCGTGTAGTGATGGAGTAAGAATACAATCCATGAGTGTAGTAAAAGATTATTAAAGGATATGATGAGCATATAACCACTGCAAGAGAAGGCAAACTCGAAATAAAACCATATATCAACTCGTATGACCAGCATGATATAGTAGGGCACTTTCTCTCATATTGTGAAGAGGACCAATAGTGAGACGTATATGAAAAGATGTATAATTGATAAATTAATTATCATCATCATCATTATCACAGCTCATATAGGACTCACTGCTGGGCTCAAAGCTCCTCCACAGAAGGAGAGAAATTGACCTATACCACGCTGGTCAGGCGGGTTGGTACAGGATTTATTTCGAGTTTTCCTTTTCTTGCATAGATATTGTATACATATTATAATCCCTTAGTCGTCTTTTACGACACCCATGGGCAAGAAAGAGGGTGTTGAATTGTACCCTTACTCCGTCACCACACGGCAAATTAATTTTAATTTATTAAACATGTGCCTTACTTTTAGTTATCAGCGGTGGAGTTCTTCAGAAGAATCCTGGACTACGACTACGGTGTCGCGTGGTATCACCTGCGTGAGCTATGCCATAATGACCAAGTCTTACTGCCACCCTCAATAGAATACATCCAGTTAGAATCCGTAGTGGGCACGCCATTTTTAGCTACCGATGCCGAGTATGAGATTAATATTAAATCAATATTCAATTATATGGTATCTTAATAAAATATCTTGTTTTATTTTTTACTTATTAACACGATAAACGCTGGACTGATTTTTCAGTATTTACATTTGAGTCATAGGGGACACCATGTAGCCGACATACAGTTGTTCCGTTGGAATCATGGGGGACGCCATATGACCGCGAACCAGGGGGACTCAAGCAAAATAAGGTCACAAATTACTTTTCTTCGGTGTTTACTACGTGATTCACCAAATTTTAAAACCCCTAAAGCAATAAGGAATTAATAAAATTTTAGAAACGAGATTTTATGCTGGCTCCATATACTAGATAAGTGAGGCCCACATGGTGACTCCCATGGTGTTCAATGTGTTAAACAATTATCGTAATCATTGGTGTGGTGAAGGAATAAGAATACTATTCACCATCCCCTCAAATTTTCCCTTCTACGCAAGAGAAGGATTACTGAAAAACTTGTACCAAGCCGTCTGACAAGCATAGTAATTTATCGTAGGTCACCCACCCTCCCATTGTGAAGGAGGCTTTAGCTCAGCAGTGGGACGTATATGAAGATATTGGTCATCATATTACAACTGCCGTGTGGTGAGGGTATGAACGCCAATCCGGCGATAACGGTTTTATAATTGTAATATTTGGAGGGCCTGGACATACCATCATCCAAGCATATACGTCCATCTACTGGGCTAGAGCCGCCTTCAAGATACAAGAGTAATTGACCTACTATATCGTGCTAATCAGACGGGTTGGTATAGGGATATTTCGAGTTTTCCTTCTCTTATACATTCGATAAATGATGAATGTAATCTATTGATCTGTCAGAATAGTACAAGTCTTAGATTAGCTAGGTGAGACGGCGGGTCTAAATATCTGGGTTAGCTGGTTAGTCATCAGTATGATTCAAATCAAATTATAACATAGATTTAATCTAAATGAGGGTTTGCGACTATAAATTCATTCTTAAAATGTGAAATTTTTAAATCAAAACAGGACATTTGAATAACTAAAAGCTAAAAAAGAACATGTTAAGTCCTGCAGGAACAGGCAAACGTATGAACTTTTAACAGTTTAGGACTTTAGACAGGGATTTAGTCTGGCACCCGCGGAAAGGGCATCGACGTCCCGGGAAGGGGACGTCGATGGGTGAGGGGTTCCGTCGGGCTGACCACTGAAGTCAAGGAATTCTGCACCGGTGGTCAGCCCAACGACGAAGGCGACGTGCCAGTGGGTTACGGGGCCGCGCGCCGCCCCTCGCTCGCACCGGACGGAGCCGGGCGGCAGGTGTGCTGACCGTAGCCCACCCCACAAAAAAAACCTAAAAAAATAATTCGTCCCAACCAGTATGACAAATAATAATTTATGCTCTGTCTTCACGGGACATTTTTGGGCAAAAACTAAATGATGATGATGAACCTTAGGTATTAATCGTCATCATTTAGCGTTTTACTGTACACTGCTGGACATAGGCCTCACCTTTCGCCGCCATGTCTGGTCACGTGCCGCCTGCATTCAATGACACCTAGCCACTTTCACCAGGTCGTCGGTCCACCTGATGGGAGGGCGTTCTATACTGTGTCTTCCGATGTGTGTTCGCCATTCAAGAACCTTCTTGCACAACGGTTCGATTCGTCGAACAGTGTGGCTTTGCTTATTGCCACATCAGCGTATTAGTTCTTTCTGATGGATGATTCCTCTGCGGATACCTTATTCATTGATTTCAGCTTATATATGTGCGTCCCACTGTTGGGCTCACGCCTCCTCTACAGTAAGGTTGAAGGTTTTTGACCTATTATACCACACAGTTCAGACGGGTTGGTAATATAGGTTTTTATTTTGAGTTTTTCTTCTCTTGCACAGATGTTATATGCATAGTTTATCCCTTAGTCGTCTTTTACGATACCACAAGAAAACCTTATGCATAAAGCAAGTGAATTATTACAAATAAGTTTGTTAGGCTACAGCATTTTATACGCCAATTCTTGCTGCACCTGGCATGATTCGCGTTGAGTCCTCGTTGAGTAAAGTTGTCACCGCCATCTGCGGCTAACAACTATAGTCAAACCAAAAAAAAGTTGGCATGATGTAATCGTAGATGTTTTTAATTTCCAGAAGAGCGCTCGTCTTTACTCTTTTTGGTGACTCACAGGAAAGAGTAATAATTCCTTCACCCCAGTTTCATCTGTTAATTGACATTAAAGGCAATATAATTTGATTAAATAATGCACAAATTTGGCAGTAATTACAACTTTATTTTTTACAAAAAACATTGGTCACAGAAAACAAATACCCATATTTCATAATATTTATAGTACATATAACCTATACTTACATGTATTGCAACCACTCTCACATCTTAACTCAGTCTAATAAGTCACTGTTCAATTAAATTATTTGATGCAAACGGTGATATTGTCATCAATATCACATTTATATATTGAAATTAAACTACAATAAAGCGAGTGATAATTGTAATATAATTCAATTTTACTTGAAAGCACGCTTTTAATAATGCATTTGAAATAATAATTTTGACACCAATGTTTATAAAACCATTACAGATTTCTGCTAGAAAAGCAATGGATTCATATTTTTGAAGTTATACTTTTGGCGCATTAGAGAAAATAATGAGGGTATTTTTTTACAATGCGCGCGTACACCGTCACGAAAAACCGACACCATGAAGTCAGCTAGTCAACATTTTTTACGATACGCACGCATACCTTCACAATATTCAACTAGATAATGCGTTATAATAAAACTATCAATGAATTAAATAACTTTTTTCTATTATTAATGTCGTTTTTTACAAACTGAGGGTGGAAACGCGATTGATAAAATTGTTAGAAGACATCTTGTGTCGCCAAAGTAGTATAACTTGTTATGTACATAGTACACACACACTTTTTATCCTGCAATTAAAAGCTATCAAACTATTTGAATAATGTTAGAATGTGATTCGTTAATGACCTTTTATATCGGACTAAATGATCTAAACTGGCTTTAACTGTTCTACAAAACACGTCATAACTAAATTTTATACGTTATATAATAAAGACGACAAAAACTTTAATTTGAAATGAACGTTTAGATAGTTCTAGGAAGCCTGTTAAAAGCAAAGTATCTGTTTCTAGTGGTCATAAATTACGTACATATATTCTAGTTAAAATAATAATATGATACAATACACCTATTAACTTAATACTCAAATGTGATATAAATTAATTTTCATTGCTATATTAAATTTATTGGTAACATTCCGATACAAGAAACTGTAATTAGGTGACGCCTTTTTTGGAAACAGGCCCGTCTCATCACGCCCAAACCGTTCCGGCTAAAATGACGATGTTCAAACCCAAAACCTGTCTTCTTTATCACCATTTGGGCAGGTTACCGATACAGTTCTTGTTTTCGGTATATCGCGCGACGTCTCGGCCTTCCTAATTTACTATGACTTTGCCCACAATTAATACGGTGAAACGGCAATAGCTCGCAAAATTTTTAAACGCGCCGAACATCGACACGTGTTTACTGTCCAAAGTAACCCAGGTTGAACTAGCGCTTTAATTAATTTTCTTAATATTTAAAAAGACATCTTAGTTAAAATTCGTATAAAATGTCATAAACAATCAAATTTTAATATAAATAAAAAATCTAATTAACTATATAACATAATATTTTGTAATATTTGTTCTGTTTTGACAAGTCTACAAACTGTTATAGAAGAAGTACAAGCATCTTCAGTTGTAGACTAATTTATGTTGTTTATATTAAATATAAATATAGTGGAGGACAAAATAATGTATATAACAAGTAATACTTAAAATAAAATGCAAGCACGATTAAGATCGTGAACCAAAGTATGATTGAAAACGACAAGTATGAGTGCACTTTATCAATTTAAAAGTCCATTCATATGTAAAAACATTGCACGTTTGAAGTTCAATACTTTCTGCGTTTTTTTTTATTTATTTCGGCTCGTTAAGCAACTTTTTAAAACACCTAAAATTCTTCACAAAATGTGAAGAAGGTGATAACACTTTTCTAAATTATATTACAAAATTTGAATTAATAATTCGCAGAAAATTTATTACAGGAAATGTTTTGGTCTTAAAAATGTAAACAAATCACCACAATTTTGTATTTAAAAGTAGAAAACGGTACTAAGGTCCTATAAAGATTCTGCAATTTCTATATGAATTTTAGCAACAAAATATACTAAATATTAAATGAACACCTACTGGTATTAAATATACCTAAGGTTAAACGAAGGAACAAAGTTATCAAAGTTAGAGATAAAAGGAACGATCTCATATGGTCAAATTAAAATGTCCAGTGGAAAGCCTTTTTAACAGTTCTGAAAATACCCAGAACGGTATTTTGTTTAATTAGAAACAATACATATTCTGTGAAATAACGTGGTAAATGTTTTAATGGCTTGTTTTTCGTTCGGTTCATTTTAATTTTTAAAATATTTTAAAGCAATAGGCATGATGACTAATTTTGAAAAACTGTTTTATAATATTCTTAAATTACTACTATTATCAAAAAAAATATTATTTTTGCAATAAGTACGGTTTCTTTAGAAATAAATACTATTTTAATTAAATGCGTTTAAATTAGCGGCAAAACGGTGCCTAGTGTCATGGCGTCTGCTTGTGACGTCACGTCTATTCACTTGAGTTGTACACGTAAGGGAGTTAAAGCAAAAAAACTGATATATTTTATTTAGACATGAATGCGAAAGTCTATAAGTGGTGTGCGGATCCTCAATGTGTTAATACATAAATAAAAGCAGTTAACAAACTGTTTGTTTATGTGCCACACAATAAAACAATAAGATATGAGTGGCTTAATCTCGCACGGCGAGATCCAAAAGCCATTAATTTAAATAAATAATTATAAAAAATAAATAGGAGACTATTTATTTCTGTGAAGATCATTTTGACGTAAGTAATTACTTTATTTGTTACTTTATTGTATTATATATGATTAATATATATAATTACTTTCTGTGTGGTGACACAGTAAGAATACAATTCACCACCATCTTACCCGTGGGTGATCGTACGACATGACTAAGGGATATAAAACGCATATAACACTTATGCGAGAGAAGGGAAACCCGAAACAAAACCCTATACCAACACGTCTGACCAGCGTAGTATAGTAGGTCAATTACCCTTCTCTTATGGAGGAGGCCCGAGCCTAACAGTGGGACGTGTATGAGCTGAGATAATGATGATGAAGTACTTTATATCGTGTATTTTATTTGGTGTGTAACTTTATTTAACTGAAGTTTAATACTAAGTTTACAAAAGCATTATTTAAATAACATAACCTCTAACATCTCAAGCCGTATTATTATTAAATAGATTTTAAATTATTGGTGTTAGAAAATTATTAAATCAATATTTTACTTACGTCGTAGTTTTAATATTTCTAAATTCTGCTAAACAGAAGTCTTTTGTTTGATGCCAGGTACTCTCCCAGCATTAACAAATCAACTCTAGGCAAATTAGAGCTGTTTGCCTTGGTGAATCCTTCTTGTATGACTTACATTTTTAGTAAGAACACAAAAGAAAGCAAGAGATCGATAAAAAACACGAAATACTCTTTAAATGCAAGTTAAAACAATTAATAAGTGTAACGATAGTAGAGTTTCGTACAAAATTTGCGATGATAATGACAGGTGTACATAGGAGTGACGTAACTCAATTTGATTGGTGTTTAGCTGAGCATGGCGGACTTGTGTATTTTGTAGTTTTATTTTATTAAATAAATTAATAATCTCACCTTATAAAAGAAAATAAATATTTATTTCAAGATATATTCTTTGAGTTACAGTAGATAAACACTTTATTTTAGTGATTTTTAGTTACAGTCATCATGCCCATTCTATAGACTCTTTTATATTTTTTCAAAACTATACCATCTTAAGTCGAGCGAAGCAGAGCTTTTTCTAGGTTAATTTCTTTAATCTATCTCTTCTAGTCTAATATTACATGGCCTTTTTAAAAATTTAAACTGATGATATTGTAACGCCAACCCTAATTTAATGCTATTCCACGGACACTTTTCATACACAGAGACCGTACTTCTTATTTCTACGCTTCATACCAAGGCGATAAATCAGAAAAGATGTAACCAATACTTGTATTAAAGAAAAACGCATTAAAAAGAAAAACGCATTAAATTACAACATATGTTAATTAAAATAAAAAGGAAATTTTGGAGCGTGGTTGCAAAAATAACCTCGTTGAATTTAAACATTAACAAATTAACATAAACAAGGAATCCACATAAAACTTTAAACTTAACTGCTAATCAACAACTCTGTGTGAGCAATACATTAAAAAAATTCTATTATTTTTATCAATATGGCAGCACATAGGTAGTGTTACCAATATAATGATGTGTAAATATTAATAAATGTAAACGCACTTTTATCTAGACAGATATAATTAAAAGATAGATGTTTGTTTTTTCTTTACACTTACCTCTATACAATATATATTTTTATTTAACTGAATCGTGTGTGATTACTTTTAAGAAATATTGCCATCGAAAAAACAATATTATATGAAGCTGATTATCTAAACACATTTCGATTTTAACAGTTTGTTATTCCATAAAATTAGCTGAATTTACTAATATTTCTACTATTAACTTACACATCGGTGGCCGTAGTATCAAGTGTATACCTATTTGAACGTGTTAACATTAACTTCTAATTCGTGTACGCTTGGCGGCGCTAACTCAACCCGATAGAAATTGGAGTTAACGTTAACGCGTTCAAGTATTTGATATATACTGACTTGTACTAAAGGCGTTATAGATATTCCACATTTTACAGTATTTTATGGTTTATTTTTTGGGAAATTATAAATACCTACTGCCGCATTTCATATGCTTCCAGCCTATTTAAATATCAAAGGTTTATAAAATAATTGTGACATTAAATTATTAATAAATATGAATTGTATTACAGTGAGTTTCTTTAAGTTATAATCAAAAATTAAGACGCTTTAAAGTTATGTTCTGAGGCGTTGAAACGCAAAAACAATCAGAATTAAATATATAATAATAATATTATTGTTTAAATGCTATTTAAATACAATTGTTTGGTTGTCGAATACAGTAGTAGTTATTAAAATAAAATCGTTTAACGAATCATCGTGTTTGGGTACTTTTTTCTATTCTTCTTCAGACTAAAGGAATAGTGAAAAAAGAATTTCTACCTAATGCCATTCAGCAATAAACTTTCAGATTCAGCGGCAAATAATCCAAGCATGGTGTAAACGGATTAATTAGAGTTTTAAATAATAACACTCTCAAATAACACGAAAAACGGAATAGCCAGGAGAATCTATTAAAATGCTTATAAAAGTGATTTGCCCGATCGAAACCGATTCAAAATTTCTAAACCGCTTCGGTTTGGCAAAGTTTTAATAAAATTAGTGTTACTTAAGTTGAAAGTTAAATCGTCAAGTCGACGAGTCAAGGAATCGATTTCGGTGTTCCGCTCGAACCGTGTAAAAGGGAAATATGACAGATTATGGGTCCTCACGTCGAGCTCCCGTCTCACTGGTCACTTTGAACGGGGTGTAGCCAAACCACAGACAAAACAATAACTACTTATATCATTTTTGGGTAGTTCGAAATATTGTAGCGTATATACGTCAAATATTTGTTTGTAACAAATATTTAAAAAAAATACCTGTGACATTTTTATTGTAAAGTTACGACGTGAAATCGTGGAATGGTTATCATATAATTAATACGAATAGTAATATATACAACGTATATAATAAAAACCACCACTAAATAAATATTATATCTAAATTGCACTAACTAAAAATTACAATAAAACATCTATACAGTTTAATACCAGTTTTAATATGTACATTAATGGGTAGGTAAGTTTGTTCTCCTATGTAATACAAATAGTGGGACCGATTAAAAACACTAAGTTGACTGAATAACCACAGATGAACATATTTTTTACACTGCGAAACTAACTAAATTGGAGGCAGGTACTCACTGTCGATCTAGGGTTGCCAAATTTTTATACGAAAAATAAAGTACATATTTGACAAATTAAAATAAAATTTTAGAAAAAAAAACATTATTTCTTATTCTTAATTTTTATATATAAATAATATTTGGTACATTTAAATAGGAAACAGAAATAAGTAATATAAATTATAATATTTTTTGTTTAGAAAATACGGTTAGTAGTCATAATTGCTTTTAAGATTATGTACCATTATATGTTTCAGAGTTTCATATTGTTTCTATTTATAATAAAATAACGCATTACAAGGTAATCGAGTTTATAAGTGTTCGATCTATGGATAACTTGTTCTGAATATATAATTAGCTACCCTCCACATTCACTATATTAAACTGTATAGATCACAAATATATTTGAACAGATTTGATCATGGAATTGATTACAAAACCCCAGATAAAATTTAGATAATTATGATAATACGCTCAGTTGAGGATATAAACTAGATGACATTCTGAATTTCGTCTGCGTCAAATAGGTGACGTGGTTTGTAGGCACCTATTACAAATACTGCACGCAATGAAAGCTCTCAAAATTAATAAATATAACACGTATTTGTGACAATTTTCATTGATGCGCCGCTTATTGCTTATAGTGTGATGTCAGCCTACCTCAATAAATGGACTATCCAATACTAAAATCTAAATAAGATTTTATCAGAGCGAACCAATAGTTTCTGAGATTATATTTTCCTATGAACTTGCTCATATTGAATTAGTTACATTTAATTTTTTTTTAATTAGAGGCAGCTATGCAACTAATGTGACGTCAACAGTTTAAAGAGGGACATGTCATAGCGCTAATATTTAATATTAACGGGTCTATCATTAGTTGCTAATAACAATTTCTGATGTTTACACGATTTCAGTATTTATCAAGTATGCGGGCGCATTTCTGTACCTATACTTTTCACTTTCAATTAAATGAACGAGCTATTAAATTTAAATTATTGCTATAATTTCTATCTTCAACTGGGCGTATAAAAATTATATATATTTTATTCTATATATATAATTTACTTAACTTTTTACTCACTATGCACGATCACAAAACTATTATATTAATTTGATTGTCCATGATAGCAAAGAAATATGGACTGTATCTATGAACATAAAGGTACAAATTCAATTAGAGTACGTATATTGCCCGTTTGGTGACTAATTAAGAAAACTACAGCCTCTGTCGTAAAAGATACACGATAGTAGTAACACTTTCTTATTAATGGGTAACAATTATTCGTTGTTTTAAGGCGAAAGACGAACGGCGCTTAAGCTCTTGTTCTCGCGAATTTTCCATAATAGGTTTCACTTCAATATAATGTGTTACCAAACTTTCTGTTCATTTGGAAGTCGTAGGGTTTCGTACCCAAAGGGTAAAAACGGGACCCTATTACTGAGACTTCGCTGTCCGTCCGTCTGTCATCAGGCTGTATCTCAAGAACGGTGATAGCTAGACAGTTGAAATTTCCACAAATGATGTATTTCTATTGCCGCTATAACAACAAATACTAAAAATAAAATAAATATTTAAGAGAGGCTCCTAACTTCATTTTTTTGCGCAATATCGATAATGGCAATAGGGAGGCACTTGTTTACCTGGTCAATGGTACGGAACCCTTCGTGCGCGAGTCCGACTCGCAATTGTCCGATTTTTTTTTGTAAGGAAATATTGTAAAGGAAACTTATTCGCATTATTTCTATCTCAATTCTATTGTGATAGATGTATCTTATGACAGAGATGGTGAATATTTCAATGACAGGGCAGTCGTTCTTCAAAAGCTATTTGTATTTTTCTAATAACATAATATTATTGTGTGAATAACGAATGATCTATAATTATATAATTCTTAGCACTAAAAACTATTTTAGTGTCTATGTATGTCTTTGTAGGAGAGAAATTAATAAAGTCGCCACTTTCAATAATTTTTAACGAAATCACACACAGAGTTCGAGCAGTGTTCGCGACTTTATCAATAAAAATTATCCTAGAAAACGTACAATTTTACGATAAAATGGCATATTCTAATTTCATCCAGATCCGTTTAGCCGCTTTGGCGCTATTGAATAACAAACATCCACCCAAAATTTCGCATTTATAACAATAATAACATTTTCAGCTATGGATAATCATTGCTATATGATTTTATATGGAAAATCCTTAAATGTAATATTAGATTTAAAAATTTGGTAGATGGTATAGTTTTCACCATTTTCAATTTAACGTACTAACTTTTGACGTGATAACGTTTTATAAATCGATAAACGCCGGCTGCACGCATGAAAAACATGACTCATTGTCACGTTCCGTCTGAGCCGAGCGTGCAAGCGAGAACGCGATAGAGAGGTACGATCGACCTAAGCCTTCGATTTGTAATGCATCTATCGCAAATTTAAGTAAACAAATATTTGCAGTACGGGATTAAGGCAGCGCGGGGCCTGCAGCAAATTCTGTTGAGAGGCCCTTCAGGTTCTCAAGTTTAGGGTATTAAATTTTATAAAACAAAACTGTTAAGGCATGCAAGATATTTTATGCTCCTATCTAGATTGATATTTTTTTAATTACAGTCAGAATCAATTCAGTCCAATTCGCGGGGCCCGTAACATTTGCTTGCTAGATGGCTAATCCGGCACTGAATATTTGAATTAACGAGTGAAAATAAAAGTTAATTAATTTATTTTTATTGCTAACGGTGGCAAACGAGCAAACAGTATACCTGATGGTAAGTGTCGCTGCCGCTCATAGACCTTTATAAGGCCGCTGTCTACCGCGAAGAAAGTGAAGGGAATGTGAACGTGTGCAATCAGGTTCGGTGATAATAAAGGCAGGCAAGGCATCACAAAAACCCACCACACGCAAACACCCTCACAAAGTTGAGCTACCGGCTCTATCGCTCACCGAACGAAGCGCAGTAACAAATTGCTACTACTCGGACGTAGATTTTCTGCTCAGTGTGGTTCTAACCCCGGACGGACCGGCCCGCGGCTGTAGACAGATAACTGTCAACAGTGTGGTTCTACCAGATCTGATCACATTTATAAAAAAAATCAATTAACACCTTCGCATTATACAAAATAATGCTAATTCAGTGGTAATAATTCAATTCATAAAAGTATGCAATTTTTCATCATTGTTTTCTTTGAATGTATTATTGTCCGTAAACCGACTTTACAGATAACCAATTATCTTATCAAAAGTGCATCGATAATACTGACTAGGGATAGATTAGTTACAGTAAAAACTCGATTAACCGGACTAATTCTTGTCGTTAGGCATTCGGATAATCGAAAATCCGGATAATCGAATGTGTGAAAAACCTCCTTCGGTTTTGTGCATATGTAGTATGTACATAATTTTATGTGTTTATTAAAAGACGCGTATATCCCGCGCGGTAGGCACGTCAAAGCGGAGTAACAATTACTAACTAAAACAGTAACGAAACGCGTGAAAGCGATTCCGCGGGACATGCCATTTCAGATACGTTCATGCTTGCATAAATTCTATTTGTAGGTACAATATATAGGTCGAGGTTTGTAGTCCGGATAATCGCGATTCCGTATAACCGAGGTCCGGATAATCGAGTGTCTCCTGTATATAAAATACTGAGTCCGATAACGTTAGAGCCGTATTAAATATTGAGATTATAAACATTAGGCTAATATTACATTTTGTACCTTACATTATATTTAGCAAACTTCTTGATTACGTATTTAATACAACATGTCGAAACGGAGCTTAGGTTATTGCTGCTCCAAATACTAACAGGCCTGACTACAATTGATGCCGTCTGGTCAAAAAGGAGGTTATACCAGGCAGGTGGCCGGTGAACAAAACTATTGCCAATATGTAAAGAGGAATGCATATGGAGTCGAATGATAATTGGAATAAGAGCAAGGTTATGACGATAACTCGTAACAACTCTTTAATCTATTCGTATTATTTCTCAAGGCGGTTTTTTAAGATTATTCGCTTAAAAAAAAAATAATGGTATGCAATTTTTTGCATAAACGTTTTTTTTGATCTTCGACTTTATAGACAATCATTTTTTTTTTATCAACTAATTTAGCTATGGACAATCGTCAACTCCGATATTACGCTAATTTCACTTAACGCGATTTTTCGCGACATTCCCCGCGTGAGTTGGATTAATGTATCCTTTTATTATATAAGCGCCTATATTAACTTAATTTCACTTAACGCCATTTTTGGGTAATGTATCCCTCGCTTAAGGCGGTATATTATTTATTTTACTCAATTTTACCCCTCTCTAAAACGTAATTATTTATATACAGTAAAACCAGTTTAAGACGATTTCTCAGGGACCCGACCAAAAACGCGTCTTAGGCGGGAAAGCGTATTATGCGGGAAAGGGAAAAAACGTGCCATTATTATTTATTATATTCTATTATTATTTTGAATACCTACGTATTGAATTTAACATTTAAAAATTACCTAAAATAAAATGCTATTATTATTACGTTACGTAATCACGTATTGTAGTTTGACAAAAAGATTTTGAGGCATTAGCAATTACAAGATTTTCAACGTAATTTAATTTTCGCAGTGCGTCTTCGCTTTGATTCAAACAAGTTACATAGCGTCTTAAATCATTAACTGCTGATAATGCCTGAGCGTGTGACAAAATCGGATTTGACTCATCTTCTTCTTGGTCATTATCACTTAGGGTCGCTCGACAGTCATCACTTCGTTAGCCGCTGGCCGCTACCGCAAGGGGTAATATGTGTATTTGAGTGGCACGTGTTGGCGTATTAAACGGGATCACGATCGTATTAAGCGTTAAGAAATGTATGAAAACATGTCTCAAGTTGCTGGGACTGACGCAAAATGGCGTAATATGCGGGAAATCGTATTAAACGGGTTCTACTGTAGATTAATAACGTTAGATTAATTTGAAACTGCAAAATTAACAATAGAATTATTCAAATAGTATGTCCCAAATACAGTGTATTAATCATATCAACAATAAACTCATATTTAATTACATTAGAACACAGCATTCGAGAAGTTTGTTAAACATAAAACAAACATAGAATTTTAGCCCCAATTTACATACTAAGATTTCAAAATGCAAAATTTATAAAAGAAAAACAAATCGCTATTACTTTTAGACTACAACTATCTAAGGCATTCGATAATACAATATCAAATATCTTTCATATTAAATTTGCACTATTAGTCAATACAGTCGATATTACTTTGCAACTTGACTATTTTAATCACTTCCACGCTTGCTTCATTATCTTCCTCGACGCGAAGTACTTGGTACTATATGTCGCAAGTACTAACGCACCTAATACTATCGTTATCAGATAGTAATCGAAATCATCCTTTAGTAAGTCGAATGTTTTAGATGGTGCCACTCGAGTGTAGAACAAATCTGTGAAAAATTTTACATATTAGTTATAAGGGAGACTAATACCAGTATCCATCATCATCTTAGCTGGAGTGTAAAACAAATGATTGGCAAATTTTACATATTAGTTATAAGGGGACTAATACCAGTTTTCATCATCAACTTAGCTAGTGTAAAAATGCTCTGTGGCAAACTGTACAATTTAAGGTGGGCCAAAAAAAAACTTTTAATTTTTTTTTTCTTAGCTACTACGATGATATCGTCCAAGATGACGAAAAAAAAAATCCTGGTAAAGTTTCAGCCCTTAATATTAATATTAAGAGGTCGCTCATTGTGATTTTTGATTTCCCATTTAAACAACATAGGATAATTTTTTTTATTGTTTGGATTTTTGATGCACTCAAACAAATTAATATCTCGTAAAAATCAATACATATTCTTGTAGGAAATTTAACGATCTACAAAAAAGGTCTGAAATGATTTTTTGCTAAATTGACTCGTTTAAAAGTTATTCGAGGTTAAAGTCCAACCTCAAATAATTGAGGATAACTTTTACAATTTCTTATACTCTATCACAAAATAATGACTCGAAAACATGAAATATCTTAAGTTTTGGTAAATCTTATGTAAGAAAGAGAAAGAAAAATAATTTATTACTCCTTTACGGGAGGGATACGTACAAGAACATAGAATAAAAGTACAATAACATAAAAATCAATAAATAATATAGTAAGAGAAAACACAGCGAAAATTACAAGATTAGGGTCCCCTTCGCAAAAGAGGAAAAGGATAGCTGCTCAGCATACTGTTGAGGTATCTACTCGGTAAAGTGAATACCACAACACTGTTATTCTGCAGCGTCCTACAACGTTCGTCAACGATGCACAGGCAGCAGAGTATAGAAGGTGCTGTCAAAACATAGCTATCTTTATGCAAATAATAACAAATATAATAAGAATCTAACCTAAAAACATGTATAAAGATAATAAAATAACAGATAAGATCATCTTAATAATTACGTAGATGAACCATAAAAAAAGAAAGATACATATATTTTAATCTGTGGCACTATTAGTGAGTTTGTGCTATCTGTGAGCGAAGCTTATGTATGTCAAATGTAGTCAGTGTTTCCACTTTTAGGGATTTCGCCCTTTTTTAGGGCGAAATTACTAATTTAAAATATGGCTTAGGGCTATTTAATATTTTTGGGGATTTAGGGTAATTTGGGGTAAAATTGAATATAAAAATAACAAACACTATTGTATGTTTGTAAGATATTTCATGTTTTCGAGTCATTATTTTGTGATAGAGTATAAGAAATTGTAAAAGTTATCCTCAACTATTTGAGGTTGGATTTTAACCTCGAATAACTTTTAAACTAGTCAATTTAGAAAAAAATCATTGAAGACCTTTTTTGTAGATCGTTAAATTTCCTACAAGAATATGTATTGATTTTTACTATATTGATTTTTTTTTTTGAGGTATTAATTCGTTCGAATGCATCAAAAATCCAAACGATAAAAAAAATATTCCTATGTTGTTTAAATGGAAAATCAAAAATCACAATGAGCGACCTCTTAATATTAATATTAAGGGCTGAAACTTTACCAGGATTTTTTTTTTCGTCATCTTGGACGATATTTTCGTAGTAGCTAAGAAAAAAAAAATTAAGTTTTTTTGGCCCACCTTACTGTACATATTAGTTATAAAGGGACTAACATCACCTTTCATCATCATCTTAGCTCATAAACGTCCCCCAGCTGACAAATTGATATCACGCTGATTATACGGGTTAGTAAGTTTAAGTTTTCTACTCTTGCAGTGACGAGATCTACTTATCGTCTTTTACTGCACGCACGGGCAAGTAAGTTAGTGGTGGTGAAATGTATTTTTATTCCGTCATCACAAGCAAAATTAGACTTGGTATTCATCAACGTAGGGTTTGTACAGACGCACGGCGCCTATCTTTTTCCCTAGACAGTAATGACGAGTGTGTCAATTACATAGCTTATCAAAATAAAAAATTCGGATAAGATTGACGTTATGTATCAATTATATGTCAAATGCTCATTCCAGTATCGATCCTAATTGGCAATGCGATTCTCGAAGTTGTCGATCATTATGTTGACCTTGGACAAACAGTCCAGATAGGTAGATACAATTTGGAGAAAGCGGTCAGCTGACGATTCGAACTCTGTTGGGCAGGGTTCGAGAAACTTAAGAGGATTTTCTCATCCAATATACCTTAGTGTCCGAAAACACAAGTTTGAGACCAATGTGTGTTATCAGTGATGACTTACTGCTCGGAAACATGGCGCTTAAATGTAGGTCTTATAATCAAGTTCAAAGCCGCTCAGCGTGCAATGGAGCGGGTTATACTTGAGATTTCTCTACGAGATAGAATCCGAAGTACGGAAATCCGTAGAAGAACGAGTGTAACTGACATAGCACGAATAATTAGTACGTTGAAGTGGCAATAGGTCGGCCACATCACTGACCGATAACCGCTATGGAAGAAGGGTCTTGTGTGGCGACGACGACGCAGTGTAGTAGAACTTACTGTACCGCGCTGGTCAGACGTGTTGGCATAGGATTTTATTTCGAGATTTCCTTCTCTTTGCATAGAGATTATCTGCATAATATGTCCTTTATTTGTCCTATAAGATATCCACGGGTAAGACAGGGGGGGTGATGAATTATATTCTTACTCCGTCACAACACGGAAATTTCTTAAATTACAGAACTTACCCAGTCCAGTGACAAGCACGAGACTGGTAGACTCGAGGCCGGCGGGCGCTGTGTGAACTCGTTGAGGCCTAGCTACTGTCCTATTGTAGTTAAGGCGCGCCTCTCCTGGTATAGGTACATCAGGAGCGGGTGGTGGCAACATCATGCCCTCCATATCCGCGCCAATCCCGCGACGGCCTTCCAGATATATCCACGGAATTTCTACTACGGATCCTGATGATAAAGTCACTGCAAACGAGAAAACAATTCAGATCTCTCAACATTTCACATTAAGCATAAGTATTATTTTTCTCAGAGGCTGCGGGTGACCGGACCGGGGATTTAGTCCGGACACCCGAGGAGAGGTTAGCTTCGCGACGGCGATCGGCGTCCCAGTAGGGGACGTCGACAGGAGAGGGTACCTACTACTACCCTTGGGGTATTCCGTCGGGTCGACCACTGAAGTCAAATAACTCTGCACCAGTGGTCGAACCAACGACGAAGGCGACGTGCTATACGGGTGGGTTACGGGTATGCGTACTTACGCCCCTCTGTCGCCTTGGACGGAGTGGAGCGAGGAATGCGCTAACCGTAAAAAAAATAAAAGTATTCTTTTTCTACAATCAGTTACCTTCCTTTATTAGGGTCGGACTTCCTCCAAAAATTAGCCTAACGTCTACCCAAATCTCTCGTATATGTGAGTAGTATAACTATGGAAGAAAAATACTTTCTTTACCACGCTGATTAGAGGCACCAATAACTTTTTATTTTGGTTTCTCAGACTTCTCTTGATGTGATATTACGTGCTTACATCCCTTGGTCAGTCAGCTTATACGACACCTATAATAAAGGTAACATGATACTTAAAGGTGGATGAATAAAAAGATGATACACCCATGTAATAATGGAGAAAGAATACAATTATCCATCCCCTTGCCCTTGCTTCTTGCCCGTGGGTGTTGTAAAAGATGACTAAGGGATTTTAACATACAGATATCATCTATGTAAGACATGGAAAACTCGAAATAAAACTTTATACCAATCCGTCTAACAGGGTGGTATAGTAGGCCAATTTCCCTCTTATTATGGAGGAGGCTTGAGCCCAGAAGTAGGACGTATATGAGTTGTGATTATTATAATATTCCTTTTTTATGGGTGGGCTATGGTCCGGGGCGGCGAAAGTACAGCACGCGGGCCCATAACCTACCCGTAGCCAGGTCGCCTTCGTCGTTGGGCCGACCACCAGTGCCGAGTTCCTTACCCTCAGTGGTCGGCCCGACGGCATACCCTTTCGGGTACCCTCGCCTCTCAGCGTCCCTGTCCCGATACGTCGGTCGCCGTCGCGCGGACAGCTTCTTTGCGGGTGACGGAGTAAAGTCCCCGGTCCGTCCACCCGCGACTTCGGCTAGAGGTGATAATGATACTTACGTAATATGTGTTTGTCTGTGAGCGATCTTTCAGTAGTGGTTGTCGCGGCTGCGGTGGGCGTGGCCGGCAGTACGTAGGCGTGACGAGACACACTCGGTGCCCGTGATGACTCCAATGAGCTGAAAGCCGCGCCCGCAGCGAGCCAACGTTGCTTGCCTTCGTATAACTCCATCGTTGCTGTTATATAAGTAATTATTATATAATATTATTACTACTACTAACATAATTTAATCTATAAACTACTTCATGGTCATTTAGATAGAACGAGTGAAAGGAGGCTAACAAAGATAATTTATAGGGCGAATGTGAACGGACGTGTTGGAAGGGGAATACCAAGGCGGACGTTTCAAGATCAAATCGGGGACGTTCTTAAAAAAGGCCAGTTTAAAAGTACCCTAAACCGAAGAACATGCACGAAGAGATTATTTAATGTGGAGGAGGTGAAAGTGGTATGACAAGATCATGGCAAGTGAAGGGAAGTGGTCTCTGCCTACCCCTATGGGAAAGAGACGTTAATCTATATATATATGTATGTAACTACCTAATACGTTTATTAAAGTAATTTAAAAAATTGGCAGCAAATATAAGAACTAAGCTGCCGCCTGGTTAGGCCCAAAAGGAGGGGTTTATAGTAATAATAGTTATTAATATGTATAAATTATGCATGTTCATGTAACCGAACTGCTAACCGGCTGGACCGATTTTGATGAATTTTTGGTGTATTCATATTGGATATTCATGGAGTAACTCTCCCAATTTCTGAGAGTATTGGGATTCTCGGCGTCAAAATATCGAGCAAAGTCCAGTTTGGGAGTCATTTGGAGGACAAAGCCAATTTGGCAAGCAAAAAGTTGGGCGTCCTGAGCAGAGCCAGGCGGTACTTCACACCGAGACAGCGTCTTGTGCTATACAAAGCACAAGTTCGTCCTCATGTGGAGTACTGCTCACATCTCTGGGCAGGTGCGACCAAATATCAGCTAGACCCACTTGACTCCCTGCAAAGACGGGCTGTTCGAATCGTCGGGGATCCCAATCTTACGGACAGATTGGAGTCGCTGGAGCAGCGGAGAGACTTTGGGTCACTCTGTGTACTCTACCGACTCTTTCACGGGGAGTGCTCCGAGGAACTGTTTGACTTGGTACCACCGTCACCATTCTACCAACGTACCAATCGACATCGCAGCAGGGTCCATCCATTTCACCTGGAAACGTTATGGTCTTCAACTGTACGTTTCCAGCGATCATTTCTCCCACGTACGTGCAAGCTCTGGAATGAACTACCTGCTGCTGTGTTTCCCGAGCGCTATGACATGTCCTTCTTTAAATGAGGTTTAAGAAGAGTATTTCCTTCACGGTAGGCAGCGGCCTGGCTGTGCCCCTGGTATTGCAAAGGTCCATGTGCAGCAGTTTCACTTACCATCAGATGTGCTGCTTGCTTGTTTGTCACCGTTGGCAATAAAAAAATAAAAAAATAAATATTAGAATTCGTTTTCTTTTAAAATTTTTTTATATAGACAACCACCTGCACTAAGAAAATATTACAGGCGACATAGTCCCCTGTAATATTTTACAAACATAATTAACGGACACAATTTATAACCAGACTAAGAACAACAATTTATGGAGCGTACAAAGACAATACGTCTTGCGTGGTATTCGAACCAACATCCTTAGTACGGTAAAATTCTTAGTCGTCTTTTACGTCGCCCACGAGAAATGTAAGGTTTGATAGTATTAGTGGCTGCCACCACACAGCTTTATCGTTGCATTTATTGGCTGAAGTGGAGTCAATCAATTTCAATTCTTCATGTTAAAATTTTCTAATAATATTTGTTGTGAAAATCAAGTTAATTAAGAACTAATTGTTTGAATTAGGCGATACATAGCGGAAATCCATTTTTACTTTAATTTTAAAAATGGAAGGAAGGGAGACAAGGGAGACCCACCACTTTCCCACAGTAATCAATATACCGCACAACACTATAGAAGGAGCACAGGATAGGATTACTTTGATTGGTCACACAGCTGTGTGACGTCGACAAAGCTGTGGGAAAGTGGTGGGTCTCCCGTCCCACCCTTCCGTCCTTCCATTTTTTAAATTAAAATATTAATTAGGAATGTTTTCCAGAATTGTTCGACGGTCAAACCTGAAATCATTGTTCATCTAACTCCTGTAGATTTACAATGACAGAAATTTGTGGTGGGATTTTGTCCTATTTAAAAAAAAAGTAGTCCGTGTGTGTGATAACGGAGTAAGAGTACAATTTACCACCCCCTTTGATGACCATGGGTGTCGTAAACGACGACTAAGGGATTAAATACGCATATAACATCTATGCAAGAGAAGGAAAACTTGACATGAAACCCTAAACCAACATGTCTGACCAGCATGGTATAGTAAGTCAATTTTCCTTTTATTCTGGAGGAGGCTCGAGCCCAATAGTGGAACGAGTATGATTTGAAATGGTAAAAAAAAAATACAGCGATACTCACCAATTTCAGTGCGACGATGTTTATCGTTATAATACAGATAGGCGACATAATGGTCGGTGTGAACGGCCATTGGTAAGGCGCGAGCACGCCGATGCGCCTGCGCAGCTACCACGCTGCCCGACGCCGCGTCCAATAACGTAGCCACTACGACCTCTGATAATACAAATATAAAATTTACGAAACGTATAGATGGCGTAGCAGTCTAGGTAAAGATGCCGGAGAGGAGAGCCCATACCAAGTATCGTCGGTTCATTCCCAACGTAGGACATTTCTGTACATAATTCACAAATGATTTCGATGATCTCTACTGATTTCCCCATGTGGCGACAAATTAAGATATAATTGGAGTCATCCCTTACTAGCCCGTAGTTGTCATACTGTTCTCAATTTTTTTTTTAATACTGTTAGTGACAAATGAGCAGCACACCTGATGTTAAGTAATAGGTATTGTCGCTCATGGACCTTTGCTAGGCCGTTGTCTATCGTGAACAAAGTAGAGGGGAGAATACTAAAGGTATCACTAAAACCCACCACATGCGAACACCCTCAGAACGTTGGACTGAAGTTCTGTCGTTCATCTAATGAATTGTTTATACAATTATGTATCTAACATACATTACAAAAAAATAAAACTTTATTGAAATGAATTTGTCAAAGAATCTGCTGCTTTATTTAAGAAATAAAAAAAAAATCTTAATATCTGTTTTGCTGTGTGGTGACGGAGTAAGAATACAATTCACCACTATAACATCTATGCGAGAGAAGGAAAACTCGAAATAAAACCCTATACCAACACGTCTGACCAGCGTGGTATAGTAGGTCAAGTACCCTTCCATTATAGAGGAGACCCAAGCCCTACAGTGGGTCGTTTATGGGCTGAGATGATGAGATGATGATCTGTTTTTAACAGTAACACCTAATTTATAAGTAACAGCTAAGTCAATTTATATAACAAATGTTGCATGATGAATAACACATAATATCAAACAATTCTTAATGTAATGTATCATAATAGACTGCATTAGGAGTTATCTAAAATTTAGGCGTATTATTTTTAACATTAATTTACCTTTATGTAACGCATCAGGTCCCTCAGTGATGAAAAGCACAAGGTTAGGATTGATATATTTGTAAAGCACGCTGCGGTCAGGCAGAACCCTGCCTGGCGAGTGTACTCTTTCACCAGGAGCCTTTCTTGCTGCAGTGATGATTCGATGACCTGATTCAGGACCTCCACCTAAATGCGTCAGCCATGTCTTTTGTGCTATTAATGACTGAAAACAAGTATTTTTTTTATTATCAGTAAATGGACTCTGTGGAAACCACCTAAAATTTATATGAAAATTTTGATACACTTGTATAGTACAAAAATAATAAAATTTTATCAAAAAAAATATAAAAAATATGCCATTAACTAAGATTAAAATATTTATAAGTACCATTGTTGGGCCTGCACGATAGATGAGACACTATTACCACGCCCATGTTCCGCACCATGTTCCACGCTCGGCCCCGAGGTGTTGGCATAAGACATATATCGAGTTTTCCTTCTCGTGCATATATGTTATCCACATGCTACATTCCTTTAGTCGTCTTTTAAACACTCACGGGTAAGTTAGAGGGGTGGTGAACAGTATTCTTACTCTGTCACCACACCCTTGCCCACAATAAATTAATAATCCATCCTAAGGTCTAGAAGCTTAGCTTACTTTCACCAAGTTGAGAGCCTTCAACGCTCACCTATAGTCCGCGTCAAGCTGTCAAAGCCATCTGTTGCTAGCAGCTACACACTCCATAAAAGGTCTAGAAGAAATTGCAATATGCAATAAGACCGCCTAATAATACGAAAATCAATTATTTCTTTTCTAATTCTGTGCTTATGGGGTGCCATAAAGAGTCATTATATTGTACAAATAATGTATGTATTTGTGAAATACCTTTCCATCGTAAAGTATGGCGTATCCCTGCACGGTGGCAGTGTTTTTGTCCGCGACATATATAAACATATTTTCGACCAACGGTGCGGCCGATAGAGGCGAAATCTGAAATAATAATAACATATAGATATTCCAGCGATTTTTTTTAATTAATTTTATAGTATAACTACAAAGATCTTTATACCAAATCAAAATCACTTAATTATTATCTTAGCTTATATACGCCCCACTGCTGGGTTTGAGTCAGCAGGAGGGAAACTTGACTTACTACACCACGCTAGTCAAATAGGTTGATATAGTTTTATTTCGAGTTCATCTTCTCTTGCATAGATGTTTTATGCATATTAAATCCTTTAGTCATCTTTTACGACACTCACGGGCAAAACACATGGAAGCAAAATCATTTAATCATCATCAGCGTCATAATTTCAACTCATATACGTCCCACTGGTGGACTTGAGCCTCTTCCACAATAAGAAGGAAATTGACCTACTACACCACGCTGGTCAGACATCAGATTTTATTTCCAGTGTTCCTTCTCTTGCATAGATACTGCATATATGCATATTTGATCCCCGAGTCGTCTTTTATGACACCCACGGGTAAGAAAGGGTGGTGAATTGTATTCTTTCTCCGTTACCACACGGATTATATTAGTTAATGAATGCAAGAGATTAATAGTTATTTATCGCGGAACCCTTCAAACGACCATTTGTGGATCGCACAAAGAATGGCAACATAAGGAAAGAAATTATAATTACCTGTACATTTTCTTCTTTATCCAACAATATAAGAGCATGCAACTTCTCATTGTCAGGTCTGTGTAACAAAGCCACTTGTAATAACTGTACATCAAGCTGCAGAAGTTGCTCGCCAATTAACGCACCAGTTATAGGGTTCAAGCTGATTATTAATCCATTACCAGTTTCCTGTCGAGAATTATATTTATAAAATAAACCAAGTGTGATTAACAAACTTTCGTAGGAAAAATTATATTAATCACTTTATATGTTAAACGAGAAATCAACAAAAGGTAATCATCATAGTCATCTTGGCTAAAATCTCATTCACGTCTCACTGTTGGGCTCCGACCTCCTTCAAAACGGGAGGGAAATTGACCTACTAGACCATGCTGGTCAGATGGGTTGGTATAGGGTTTTACTTCGAGATTTCCTTCTCTTGCATAGATGTTATATACATATTTAATCCCTTAATCGTCTTTTACGTCACCCACAGGTAAGAAAGGGGGTGGTGAATTGTATTCTCTATCACCACAGAGAGAATCTTTAAAATAAATATTTTTTGACGGGCTGTCCAGGTGAAGAACCATCCGGCGTGGCGGAAGGGGGTAGCATATAATTCCCTAACCGTCTTGTACCCGTCTGTCCTCGTTCGAACTGACAACCTTCCACCACAGTTCTATTTTAATTTCCCATGGGTTAAAAAAACAATTTGTCACAAAAGTTACTCATGGGAGTAAAAATCGACTGAGGCAACACCACGAAATAGGCGAATGCACATCCTGGGAAATCTATAATAACAACTAAGACAAAAACAGAAGACAAAGGCATTCTACCCACTTGGAGTGGCCTATGCAGTAGACCTATAGTCTATCAGTAGACGAGAATTTGCTGATAAATAGGAAGTAAAAGAAGTAGATCTCACCTCATGTTTTCCGACGACAGTAAGATATGCATCATGAGGGGGATGTCTTGCAGTACGACGAGTGAACACGACGACTCCGTCTGTGTCCAGGTTTGGCTCGTAGTACTTCCACAGTATTGCACCTGATAGATTGTCTAAGCCGAAGATCTGCAATAAAGAGCTGAATCAATATATAGTTTAAGTAATAATCCCCGTGTGGCGACAGGATAAGAATACAATTCTCGCTATTCCTTAATTACCTGTGAGAGTCTTAAAATTCGGTTAACAGCACCAGAGAAGAGGACCAGGAAATTAGACAACAGTTCTCTCCAGGGAAAAGTATAAAATCCCTCGCTATGATCGCCAACACGCCGGCTAAACATGGCCATTGTGGCATTATCCTACTCATTCGTAAGGAAGGGCTACATCCAGCAATGAATAGAGACTGGTAATGATTTAGTAAGCAATAAAATCCTTGGACACAAAATGTATACATATTAATATTTTTCGTTTATGTTGAGGACTTGGTAAGCGGGAACCACACCTTCCCATCACTAACTGCTGTGATCCATGATTCCATAAATGATACTAAGATTCGACCCTCAGTCAATCTTGGGCAACGATTTAATTAATTTTTTTAATTAAGTTTAAAAAACAACCCTAGCACTGAGGAATTAATCCGTATATAACGGGAAATTTGACAAACATACAACGAACATAAATTTAGCCCCCGTCACCCAAAAATTACACACGGTCTCGAGAATCACAATAACTTCCATTAGAAAGAGTTACACAGCAGTTGCAATTTCCATCATATGCAATGCGGAAGATATGAAGAGAATCCCTTCTTTAATGCTATCTGGACATGAGGTTCTAGTAAATATCTTACTATAGTAGAAAAAAAAGGAGTTAATACATACCTTGCCGACATCAGTGACCAGTACAATAATCTTATGTAACCCAAAGTAGTCCCTTACTAGTGGGGAGAGATCGTCCTGTTGGAAACCTTCGCCTTTCTGTAAAGTTTGTATCAGTGTCTGTAGCTGCTGGAACTGTGTCTGCAAGCGACGCGAGAATGCAGCCCATATTGAACCTGGATACAAAATTCATTAATGATCGACGCATATGAAATATTAAAGAAAGTAAACAGTGTGGGTAAGTTGGAAGCACTCACGAAAAAATCTGAATAATGATAAAAAAAAAATGTGAGCCGTCACGGAACGCCTAGCAGATGTGAAACATTGAAATTCTTTTGTACAAGTAGGTACCTAATACGCAATAAAGAACAAATTACGACAGGAACTAATATGGCATAATGTTAAAATAAAATATTTGTTTTTTTTCCCAGAAAACTAACAATTAATTTCATTAAATATAAAAATTATAAATTCAAAAACGATTTCAAATTATGACAACTCAATCGTTGACTTCGGTTACGGTTCGGGTCGAATACAATAGTTATATCCGATGCCTCTGACGGTATTACTGTGAGAATTGATCGGAAGTCTACTTACTATCGTATACCGTGGCGACGCGTCGCTACGCCAGCAATCGGTTTAATGTGTGGCTATAGATGTTTCACATCAAAAACCACGATTAAAATAAGCCAATACACACATCTAACTATTTCCGGGTTGAGAGCCCTCAGCGCTCGCCCATAGTCCGCATCAAGCTGTCAAGGCCATCTGCGGCCAACAGCTGTACACACACAAAAAAAAAAAAAAAAAAACATCTAACTACATATTATATGTGGTAGGGGCACACTCAACAGTCGTCTATCTATAGCCGCGGACCGTTCCGTCCGCGGTAGTACCACACTAAGCAGAAAATTAACATCTGAGTAGTAACAATTACTGCACTTTATTCGGAGAGCAAGAGTACCAGGAGCCCCACATTCTGAGGGTGTTTGCGTGTGGTGGGTTTTAATACACTTTTAACTTTACGCAATTTTTAATATTTAGTAGGAATAGAATATACATTCTGTAAATATTTTAAGTCTACTAAAATACAATAAGATACAAGTCTGCAGGCAGACAGATGCGCGAACGACGGAAGCATAGATAGATAATAGGTTACCGTTGGCTTCCTTTGAGTATACAACTCGACTAATAAAATTAAAAGAAAAACAAAAAGTCAACCTATGTGTGCATGCATTCGTGTGTGTGTAGAAATGCATGCCTGTTGTGTAGTCTTTCCTTCTTTGTTCGTTCTTTATTACTCTATTTTTTCATTAGTCATCTTACTTTTTGGCAATTATTTTAGTTACGATCTTCTATTTCCTCGTAATTTAATTTTAATAGATAATTTGTGGCTTTTTATACTCCTATTTTGTAAATAATTATATATTAAGTTAGTTCCGTTGATATAATATTATAGTCCCTAAACCTACGCTAATATCAGTTTGCAGTTTGTATGATGTTGTCTAATGTTTCATATAGACAACAATAGATGGCGTTGAACCAAATCAATGTTAACATGATTGAATACTGAGCACACTAGTTAGACATATTTTGCAATGTAATATGTCTCTTATCCAGTTAGCAATAAGATTACAATTACTTGGATCTGGTTCATGGTCTTACTCAAAGCAAGTTAATTTCACATACATATTGATATTTACATACCGCTTATTACATAATATTAGAAGAAAAAAAAGGAAATGTGATACTGACCTCATGGATACATGCATCACTCATATCACAATATGGATCAAAGCACATAACTACAGTAATGATACATATATATTTGGATGATATAGTTTTTAAATTAAACCATGCATTGAGTATTTTGCTCGGTATGAAATCAAAACTATATATCTTACATAATACTTACTATACATCTTGGCGGCTAGAAAATAAGAAATACTTAGATAAATATGTTATATTATTAATTAATAAAATTATTATTACAAATCTATAGAAGTAAATAAAATTTAAGTGTCTGTTTTTAATGTCAAATAAAAAACCTATCTTTTCATGCTCACACGGTTATTTGCATGATACCTATGCTTAAATACCAGTTTAAATTTTTCGTTTGTCTGTTTTGAATAGTCTTCAAAACAGCTGAACCGATTTTGATAATATTTTACTACCAGGTAACTATCTATATAAGGAGTAACTTTGGCTATTTTCCCTCTCAGAAAACCTTATACTTATTTGCTCAGTCCGGGACTCGAACCGATATTTTAAGAGATCTTGCAGATATAAAATGCGGGGCCAAAGCAGCTAGAACCGAAGCGCAGTGAAGGCGAGTTGATAATTATTAAAATATTTTTATTGATTTGTTATTGCAACATGCAGCCTGCATATTATTGTTAGAAATATATGGTACGACACTTCAATGTCATAGCCACAAATAGTGGTAAAGTATTAAATTATTTTTATTTCATAAGAGCAAAGGAAGAACGAAGAAATTATGAATGGATTTTTATGGCTGGAGCAACGCATTATACCAATTTAATTAATTTTCCCTCCCATAGTGAAGAAGGTCCCAACCCAATAGTGGGATGTTAAGGGTTGAAATGATGATGACGCATCGTGAAGCAATGTAATTCAAACAATTAGTTCTAACTCTTAAATAAAAAGACCATCACATAAAGGGCTGCTGAATCAGTTAGCGATCATAATTGATCTTTATAACAAACATAATACCATGCCACGATTACACAATGTTGATACTAGATGTAACGGCCACATTAGCTTAATTGGCAAAGCATTTGGAACAAATTACCAATGGATGTTGATTTGACCTTGATACAGTTTTTTCCATTAACAAATGAATATTATCGTAGTTTTGATAATTTAGTCGCCACGTAGGACGATGCCCTACTAGATGGGTTGACAATATTTTAACCGTTGCAAAGGGGCACTTTTGTGGGGAGGCGTATATCCAGCAGTGAACGTCTACGGACTGATGCATGGATAGTTTAAGTATAATTGGATAAACCGAATGGGGAACAAAAGTAGGATGACTCCAGTTTTGTTATTGTCGTTGACTGAACATTATTTCTTTGAAAACCGAGCACCGCAAGAACAGCTTGCTATAAGACAGGTTGGACTTGACAGGCATGTATAATATATATTATATAACCATATAATACTACCATAATATACCATGTAATATATAAAATCCTCATAAAAAACAATTTCTTGCATACCTTCTTTCTGATCAAATTCCGATTCTATCGCCGCATCCAAATCAGAGACTGGTAGTTCTATAAATTCAGCAGCCACGACATTGGCGAGCGCTTCTTCACGGGACCACAGCACACGACCTTTTAAACAGATATTCTCATAAAAAAAATTATTCCTCACAGCCTTTATTATTTATAACCTATATAGATTCTCTAGAATTTTTAATTTCACTGGATGACCACAATTTCATGTCATCATCATTATATAAAAATATAAAGACACATTTTTACGTAAACTTAGAATTAGTTCTTCCGTGCGGTGACAGAATAAGAATACAATTCACCACCTGCCAAGCTTATAGATGATAGATGTTGTAAAAGATGGGCAAGGTATTATAATATGCAGATATATAATGCAAGAGATGGGAAACTCGAAATAAATCCCTATACTAATACTTCTGACCAGTGGCCTACTCTTGAAATCAATTTCGAATCCGATTCCATTCCAATCTCACCAAATTTATATTTGGTACTCTTAAACAAAATCGAGAATAAATTCTTTGCATTTGTCGTTGTTATTTTCACCAAATGTGCCGTATTTTATTACTTTAAATTAATAACGTTACCGAACTCGATCACCACAAAGACGCTTTCTTGAAATTGTGCAACATCAACGATTTTAAACTACTTCACAATCACGTGGGGAGTAGCAAATACATATTTGACTTCATTGAAGAGAGTCGAATTCATTTGGTTTAAAAAAAATCCACCGAAGTTGATTCCAATTTGCACTAGTGTCGCTTTCAAGAGTACAGAGAGTACTTTCAAATTGCTCAAATTCGAGATGCAATTGAATTTAGGTTTGGAATCGATATTAAAGAGTAGGCACATAGAGCAGTGTAGTAAGTCCATTTTCCTCCTAATGTGCAGTAGACTCAACTATGGGACATATATGAGCTGAGATGATGATGATGATCTCCAAACATTCCTGATAAACTACAACAAGCATCTTAAATAGCTTATTACCTTCTTGCTGCAGTAAATGTGTAGAGTCATCAGCTGCAGTAACATGTAACCTGCACACCAATTGTTCTCTGACAGACTTGGAGCAGACAGCAGACGAGATTTCAGGCTCCGGCAGTTTAAGATCACGGTCTGACCAGGAAAGCTGTTCCACTTCAGCACCAGTTTCTATATTGTGAGCGGTAACTGAGAATCCCTGGAATATAATAAATACAAATTTAACGAATAGAATTTATGAACGTTGTTGTTATGATCACATGGCACTACTGTCTCATCTTTTAACACGTTTGTTGCGAGAAAACACAAGCGTGTTTTTGATAACGCACGCGTGTGCGGCGATTACACGCCAGGCGTGTATGCGGCCGCACACGATTGTGTGTGGCGGCTCGCCGCATCGTAATGTACCTGTATACGATATATGATAGCAGTCAAAGCGTTAATCGACTTTCAGACACCCAGAAGTAATTTTAGGTCTGGTAGTATACATGCCGCATGGGATTAAAAGACAACATCATACCTTAAGATATTCTCAAATGGGAAAGAAATTGGCCTACTATATCAATAGTTAAGAAATATTAACATAGAGTAAAACCTCTACATAATATAAAACAAAAGTTCATCTCATCATTTATACATTTAGATCTTTTAAAATACGCAACGGTTTTGAATTTGATTTTCATCAATAGACCATATGATTCAAGAGGTAGATTTATATACATGCATATCATAGTAAAAACGAGCATTCAACTTTTTTGTTAAGTTATTATGGTCAAAACAGATTATTATATTTACATTTAAATTGGATCCTGTATTTGTTTATGCTAATGGAATTTACATTTAAATAGTGGACTTATATAAAAATGTATTTACTTCAATATAATTTTATAGCTTCTTTTGATTTAAGTGAGTAAGTAAACAGCTTCAAACGGTTTCTTCTTTTGTAAAATTAAATTTTACAGCAGAGATACTAATTTCTGTACAGTTAAAGATACATAGAGAAACCATATATCTAGCATAGTTACTGATATTCTTGTTTTTGAGAATTTTCAGAAAGTGTACACAAAACCTAATAACAGATTTTCTTCAATGCAGGTTTCAAACAAGACTATAAGTATGAATTACTGGATCAGCTCGCCTCATATACGTCCCACTACTGGGCTCGAGCCTCTTCCACAATGGGAGGGAAATGGACCTACTATACCGCGCTGATCAGACGTGTTGGTATAGGTCTATATTTCGAATTATCCTTCGCTTGCATAGATGTGATGTGGATATTATATCCCTCAGCAGTCTTTTACAAGACCTGACGCTGCCGACCATTGCCAGGGCGATGCTCGACATCGTCAGGAACTGGGACGCGGTCGCAGCCTTCTGCGAGGCAGTAGTCTCGCGGAAGGAGGCGGCGGGTCGCGCGCGCGAGGAAGGCAACCTCAACGAAGCGATCCGCCGCCGGAGACTGGGGCGGCGTAGGCGCGACTACCTGCGCCTCATGTCGCCCTAGCCGAGGCCGCGGGTGACGTGACCGGGGAATTAGTCCGTCACCCGCCGAGAGGCCGACCGCGCGAGGAACGACCGACGTCCTCCCCGAGAAGGGGGGACGTTGGTCGATGGGACGGTACTTCTCAGGGGGTATTCCGTCGGGCCGACCACTGACGTCATGTAACCCTGCTCCAGTGGTCGGTTCAACGACGAAGGCGACGTGGTGTTCGGGTGGGTTGCGGGTGTGCGTGCTTACGCCCCTCTGTCGCCCCGGACGGAAAGGTGCGAGGAGTGCGTCGACTGCAACCCAACCCAAAAAAAAAAGCAGTCTTGTACGAAAACCATAAGTAAGAAAGATTGTTGTGAATTGTATTCTTACTCCATCACCGCACAGAGACATATACAGGAAACCTAATAAACATTATTTTTCAACCCAAATATGTTATGATCAACAGAGACAAAGTAGATGTCTCTAAATTACTGGATGTACAAGTAATAACTTTAATCATGAAACTAAATTTGAAAATATATAATCGATACATACATTTGTTTCATCCATCCACACTTGCAGCACTAAGGGTCCATTGACGCTGTCCATCACTGTCACACTGGCTGATGGATCAGCAACTCCCGTCTTCAACATCTCAAACCGGTTATTCTTTATGAGCATAATCTTTTTATCATCTATAGTAAATGCAGGTATAATGCTGTTGCCGTCAAGAGGTCTCAGATTGCCATCAATAGCAGTGAATATGTTGTATTCCGATAATGGTCGACTTATTAGCTGTACAGCATCCGATGTCACATCAAGAGATATTAGCAATTGGTTGCCGACTTCACCTGATGCGCATGTGTAGTATGGAGCAGTTAGAATGCATCTGTAATTATAATACATATTTTTAAAGTGATAACGTCCTATAAATCAATGAATGCTGGCTGCACGCACGAAACAGCGTAACTTATTGTCACGTTCCGCCTGAGCCGAGGGTGCAAGCAAGAGCGCGGCACAAGTGAAAGAGAGGCACGACCGGCCTAAGTGTCCAGATGGGACGCATCTATCTCTAATTTAAGTACAACAATATTTGAAATAATGAGTGCAAATAAACATTAATTTATCGAAAAAATTGTACTTAATTTTCAATGAACTCCTCTTTTTTATTATAACAAAATATTGTAACTTAGAGATCTCTAAATTGTAATATTTTTATATAGTACAATTCAATGGTTCAATTTAATTTATAAAGGTATGCAATTTTCATCAATGGTTTTTTATCACGTTACCGTATAAAATCGACGTCCATAAACAGACTGCACAGGCAACCAATATTTTTTAAAGATAATACTTTTCACTGAGAAATAAATATTTGTAATTACCGTCTCAATGATGAGAACTGCCAAATTTTGTAGAATTACAAAATTACAATGCCAAAGGGCAATTTTCATTATTCTAATAGATTAAGAAATCGAGACAAAGATTCGAATCTGGTCTGTTATCGACGAGTCTTCGAGAACTTACCCATCTCGATTGTAAAAAACGAATGAATTACGAAATAGAGATAAAGTTCGAATGGCGAGAAGTATCTTCTGAGAATCGCACAAAATATTGTCCTGTGTGGGAATAGTACTAGTGGCTTTTGGCACGGTAGGTTGGTGTCTTAATCACTATTCCATCAGGTTTTTATTTTTCTTCTGCCCGTTATGTCCCTTATACGTCTTTTACACACAGGAAAGAAAGATGCTGCTGAATTATGTTTTACCCACAGTTCTTATTTTTCAAAACATAGCATACAAACGGTTTAACAAATTTGTTAAACATCATCATCATCTCAGCTCACTTGTATACCACTTTCCGCCAAGGAAAATTGATCAACTATACAGCACTGGTCAGACGTGTTGGTATAGGCTATTATGTCGAGTTTTCCTATAGCTAAACATATTTATTACTCCCGACACGGAGAAAAACGAATGGACCCATTTCGATGTGGTTTTTTAAATTTGAAAGCCAGTTGCGGTGGCTCTTAGCTATGTTTGGTTAATTGTTTCGATTAAGTGCCTCAAGCGTGCGAGTATAATCATAAAATGATATAATTAATTGATAATTACTGTTGAAGAGAACGTAATACTTTTTTTTATTATTTCAGTTTGTGTCGGGGGTTATTAAGAATTATTCTAGTTATACAAATTGTACTTACCCATCATTTGTCCAAGGAGTAGGTAACTTTGATGTAGATCCCTTGTTCTGTCCAGTAAACAAATTGTACATTGTCACCTCAATATGTGAACCAAATACTGGTACCATATGTACCAACATGTTGTTCTGTACCCACCACTCCGAGAAGTCAACATGCTCCTCATTCTGTAAGGTTAGTGACCACTCCCACAAGAGGACACCTAAAACATATCATCAGATTGTAGACTTTCGTCATATTTATATAAAGCTAAATATTTTTATGATGTAACTAGCAACCCGCCCTCGCTTCGCTTAGGTTTTAGTCGTTTTACCCACATAATGCCCGTTCCCGTGGGAATACCGGGATAAAATATAGCCTAGTTTACGCCCTAATATTATAGCTTTCCATTGGTGAAAGAATTTTTGAAATCGGTCCAGCCGTTTTGAAGATTACCCGGAACAGACAGACAAAAAAAATATAAAGTGATTTTTAGGCATGTGTATAGTGCACATAACCGTGTGAGCATGAAAAAAGCCTATTACTTTGACATTACAAACAGACACTCCAATTTTATTTATTGGTATAGATATAATAGGTAATAGGGTAGGACCACACTGTTGACAATTGTGTCTACAGCCGTGGACCGGTCCGTTCGGGTTAGTACCACACTCACGCAGAAAATCGACGTCCGAGTAGTAGCAATTTGTTAATGCGCTTAGTTCGGTGAGCGAGAGAGCCGGAAGCTCAACTTCCTGAGGGTGTTTCCGTGTGATGGGTTTTGGTTATGCCTTTAGTATCACCGAATCTTATTATACCCATTCACACTCCCTTCACTTTATTCGCGATAGGCAGCGGCCTAGCTGTGCCCCTGGTATTACAAAGGTCCGTGAGCGGCAGCAACACTTACCATCAGGTGTACTGTTTGCTCGTTTGCCACCGTTAGCAATTAAAAAAAAGATACTATGTACAGCCTATATGTATTAAGGCTCAGTTACTTGATACCTATCTTTCTTTAATCCAGATGGAAGAAGAGTAGTACTTGCTGCATAGTATTTCAATAAAATTATTGTTAAAATAATATCTGATGTCCTATCCTATCTGTCTACTATATAATTGTTAACAGAATTATTTTTTCTTTTTATTGTGTAAAAAACAATACTACGCACGAAGCTAATAATACTTATCCGGCGGGAGTATTATATATAATAAACGGACACAAAGTACACCTAGACACCAATTTGTGGACCGCAGAAAGTATTGCGTATTGCTATTGTATTTAGACGTCAATCTTCTATATAATTGTTGACGAAATTATTATTATTAAAACAGTCTGATGTACATCCTTATTAAGAATGCAATACAGTAGATCCGCGGTAATCCGGCCCCTGTCTAATCCGGCACCCCTTGTAATCCGACATGTCTAATTATTATTGAATATTCTTATATCAATCTTTACTAATGTAAGTAATGCATGATGATTGAACAGGTAACAATTTGTACGTGCCACCACTATTGTACTTTTGTTTTGATTCTAATTGTTAAATTTGAATTAATAATAATAATAATAAAATTTATTGACACTTGCGATTACAATCTTATGAATAAAAATTATAAAATTACTTAACATCTATGTAACATTAGTCTTATCTACTAACAACCATGCTAGGCCAAAGGCCTGTGTTATGGCTGTCAGTGCTCCACGTGTTTTAAATATTCAAATTTTGTTTTATGCATAAATATTGTCGCTGGAAAAGTTAGTATATTTAGCGTACCTACGCATTTTGATGTTACTCCTTACAATTCTTATGAGTTAATTAGTAATACAACAATTTGATTATATGTAGATCAGTACGGCCTAGCATGCATTCATAGTTTAGTTTATTCATTGGATATTACCTATACGTGCCTGTCAGATTACAAGGTACTGTTTTGTAAAAAAAATTAGGACTACAAGGGATCTTAGGCAGTGCTCTATAATCCGACAAATTCGACAGTCGACACTGTCGTGCAAAACGTTTGTTGGATTACCGGGGCTTCACTGTACTCCAATAAATTATTATCAAAATATTTTCTGACGTAAAGCCTCCTTGAGAATATAATTGTTAACTATAGTAAACTAATTGGCTCAGTCTTTAGTAAAGATGTTAATTGACTTTTAATCACGAGCAAGAGAGCTAGAATGAAGAATTGTATTTAGACTCAATCATTAGTTCATTGCACAAGCAATTGTCTCACATGAGGATCGAACTCACAATAGTTGGTGTCGGCGATCGCTACTTATAGCACTCTTTATAAGATATAGTAACTGCCTTTTATTATCTCAGGTCATATATGTCTTATTCTTGGACTGGAGCCTCCTTCACATTAGGAGGAAAATTAACCTACTATATACAGGGTGTATCAGGTTATGGGACAACTGTTCGAGTATGTTGTAGTTTAACGGCCATAGATCATAATTAGAATGTACATTACACAAAAAACAATATAACATAAAAGTTATAGTGATTTCAAAAAAATGTGTCTAAGAGTCTATGCCTTAAATGTTACGTATTAAGGCATGTACAGACAGAATACATGTAGGCATGTAAAGCTTCGACAGTATAATTTCATTCATTTATACCTAGAATTGCGCAAACGCTTTAATGACATGTAGGTTCAACGGCAAGCGGTCAACGCTCATAGGCCGATCAGCTGTATTAAAGCGAAGTTTGTTTTGCTTATGTGAACGTAATCATTGATTTCTTCAATTTCTAATGAATATTTAACAAGGTGTGAATATGTTGCGTATTAAGTATCATTGACTTTATACATTTTAATCAGATTTACACGAAAAAGCGATGACAAAATTGAAAACTTTACAAGTCTCTAATTTCTAAACGAATCAATATTATTCGCTCAAATTTTATTATGGGTTCCTATCACCATTGCCTAGCCCCATTTTGACCAGTTGCCCCATAACCTGATCATCATCATCATCATCTTGCTTTTATCCCAATTACTTGGGGTCGACGCAATATGTCATCTGTTTTGACATATTGCAAAAAGTATGCCGGACGCCTGCCTGACGCCAACCCTCCTTGGGAATGTAATCGTTGACCCAAATGGTACCAGATGGAGTTGATACATCCTGTATATACCCCCTGGTGATATGGGTTGGTATAGTTTTAGTTTTTCTTCTTTTATGTAGATGTTATAGGCAAATTATTGCTCTTAGTCATCTTTGAAGACATCTGTGATACACTGGGATAGTGAATTGTATCCCTACTTCACCACCGTACAGAAAAGTGCTTAATTTATGAGTTAGCAAAAACAGTCATCATGATCTCAGCTCAGAAACATGCCATTACCATCATGCTGGGGGAAGGATAGTATCCTTCCTCCAATCATCAGAAACAACACAGTCTTAATATACTAGGAGTTAGATTTCAAATTGATAACGTACCTGTAGCAGAATCCCATCCACGCACTAAATAGGGATTTGACCCCGATACTGTCACCACTTTCTCTGTGACATGTAGCAGTTGAATGTTACCTGTTGAAGCACTCTCGAATACATGACGCCATACCACTTGACCTGGCAAATATAAAAAAGTAAATATTATCTTAACAAACTTTTCTTTTATTACATAATGGCAATCTGCTGATTTTTCAGCAACTTCTGCCAGTGGCATGTATGGTATGGTTACCCATGGGTAAAAGGGAAACACAAAGTGCTATTTAGAATAGATAAAAAAGGCCTATAATTTTGTTTTTTTTTTTATTGCAAACGGTGGCAAACAGTACACCTGATGGTAAGTGTTGCTGCCGCTCATGGACCTTTACAAGGCCGTTGCCTACCACGAAGAAAGCGAAGGGAGTGTGAATGCGTGCATTGAGGCTCAGTGATACCAAGGGCACCACCAAAACCCTCCACATGCAATCACCCTCAGAAAGTTGGGCTTCCGGCTCTCTCGCTCACCGAACGAAGCGCAGTAACAAATTGCTACTACTCAGACGTCGATTTTCTGCGAGAGCATGGTACTGCCCCGGACGGACCGGCCCGCGGCTGTAGACAGATAACTGTCGACAGTGTGGTCCTACCACTCCTAAGTTGACTCTACAGACTACTAATGTGATTAATTTTGACACTTTTTTGTATTTATAAAACCAGGGTTTAATGGTTCCTTGGATAGAGGCATAGAAAGATCCCATAGTCTTACTAGACTCTGTCCATAAGGCCTGCCATCATACAGGTAAGTCTGTTTTCGAGAGGTGAAGCAAATCATATGGTTGGATAGAAAAATACTTGCGATCGGCAACATTGTTTCTTATCGCATCCTTGGCCATTGCATCAGCAAATTCATTTCCTGTGATGTCCCAATATACTTAATTTTTAGATAGTATATTTAAAATGCTAAAATAGCCGGTACTGTCATAGTTCACACTGATTTTTACCATGTAAATCTGGTAAAATCATCTCTGGATAAATGTGCAAACATTTATCCAGAGGTAAGCCAAGATATGACAATGATTTTGTGTCTCTAACCCTAAATTTGCATGGTAAAAACTGGCTATGGGGCATGAGAAGAGTGAATAGCAGCTATTTTGAAAAATGGTAACACTAAGTATACTAAATCACCTAGCATGGTACCTTGATCTTCACTATAGAGAAGTTTAAGTCCAACAATAGAGTCTACTAGGATAAAATAACTAAATAATGCATTCTGATTTTTATGTTATCGCAATTACATTTGAATTTTAATTTTGGAATACTTTCCAGTGTACATAGTCACGAGAGGACTTCAGACATAAATCCATAAAAAGGATTATGAAGATTACAATTATTTTTAAGAATAAGTATTAAATATTACGGATATTTATTAAATATCCGTAGCACAGTACATAATAGCCTCAGTCAGCAGCACGCGTTTGGGAACCTTATGAGACCTACTGTAATGACTTCAGTGGCCAAAAACGATGATTATGTGATAATCCCCCTTTAATATAGCCCTTATATCCAACAATAACATTGATAGGCATATATGGAAAACAATTTGTTTCTTAAAACTATATCCAAGGAAAATAAATTTTATGTTAAGGTAAAACTCTGAATTTTGCATCTGCTCTATTATTTTTCTATAGTTCTATATTTAAAATTAAATAGTTATATAGTATAGTCTTAGAATAATAACCTATAGAAGGTAAGTTCACGCACAAAAAGTGAGGCATTTCAATTGGAGCCTAATGGAGCTTACGCCGGAACCGTTCCATAATGTACAAGTCATTGTACTGCATGTACGTACACAACACTTAAAAAATAAATAGGTAATTATGACGGTTTGTGCATTCAAATAGTGTCACAACACATTTGAAAATCTTAAAAAGGTTTTTAACATTACTTTTAAAAGTATTTCGACGATTTATGTTAATAAAAACAAAATTTGATTTCATAATTTGTATAGTGATTTGCGTGTGAACGTGTGTAATCATCTGCGCGCCATTAGTATTTTTAGATTCAAATTTTGAAAATTCGAAGTATGGACACTATCCTTCTATACGTTATTATTCTAAGAGTATAGTATAGTTCTATATTTAAAATTAAATTTTGCTATCACTTTGTTTTGTATTAATACTTTTAAAAGTATATGAATACATCATTATCACAAATGATTTTATTGCATACAAAATAAATGTCACAGATTAAAATAGGCCAAGACTATACATTTTAATCTCTTATACATATAATATGTAAGTTAAGACTTTGATGTTCATTATACAAGTAATTTAATTGTACAGTATTGGAAGCTAATTGAAATTGTTTTTATTTAAATATAAGCTCAATGGTTATATTTTATTATAATTTTGAAGAAAATAAATGATTTCTTATAGAAATTAGCCAACTATAAACTGTTTTACATTTAAGGCAATATTAATTCTAATTAGTAGTATAATTAAATTAATTAATATGCTAATGCTTGATAACTTCAAAGTACTCCGGTTAGAGTTGAATTAAAAGCGGATACAGACAATAAATTCAATTTACCAGTCTTCAAATTGAGAGCAGCCAAAACATTCTCTTCGGTGGCGACAATTATCTTCTTAGCGGTAGATACTGTATCAAACTGAGAAAATTTGATCCTTCCCACATATGTTTGACGCCTGAAAGTTGTAATTTCATTAATAATTCAGTCAACTTGGGACCTACAGTGACATAGAAGTATTATAACCTATAATATAAACTTACCAGTCAAATTTTCCTATTTGGTCCTCATAAATGCACACTGACAAATTAATCAAACTAAAGAACACAATAAACCAATTTATACTGTTTAAACATTTCAATAAACCCAAAAAATTGGGTTTTAAATTATTTGACAGCACCCCCATTTCTAAGTGACTGAAAAACTCAGTGTTGCCCCACCGACACCGTGTCACGATGACAATTAATTCTATATAAATAGGTAACGTCACACTAATCGCATTGTTATTCGGTGGAACAAATAAAAAAACTGGCTCTTTCAAAAAACTTAAAGTGACGCAAACAATCAAATTACTAAAATCGAATGGTATTTATTTTTAAGAAGAATTAATGAATTTATACTACTAATATAAATACATGAAAAGAAAATTCTTTATTTTTTAATCAAAGTATTTACATAAAATATAAAATTAATTAAATTCAATTTTTAAAATAAAATAAAAAACCGAGAAAATCATTCTCATGATTTTGTTTTTACGTTTATTTTTGATGGTAATTGTTCATATATTCAGATACTAAACTTATATGTATAAGAATAGAGATAATATCATAAGAAATAGAGGGAACATATTTAATCATGTTTCATAAGTTTTTCAATCTTTCTCTGCAATTTTTTTCGACTTATTGGACTCCTCGAGGGTTAAATAATTGGCCAAAATGATTCACTTTTTTAAATTCTAGCAGATCAAATTACGTAAGAATCGGTTTGGGTCTTCGAAATTTTTCTTATCCATCTATGACAATTTTTTTAACAATTTGCAAAGACTTTTCACAATTTTCTTATAATTAAAACGACTTATGGTCTAAATACACTTCAAATTCGTATTGAAATACACAAAAATAAATAAAATTACAACGGATTTAAATACATAAAAATTATGCTTTGTTTAGATCTACAATTTTTATATATCGCCAAAACACCAAATTTTGGCTACTTTTTTACAGTTCTTTGCAATTTGCTATATTTTGAGGGTGTACCATCCAAACTGACTCCTAACTTTGGATTCAGAGGGTCGAAATACATGCGCATGCCGGCAGGTAGTTAAACTAAACTAAACGTACAAACCATTTTGTTTTTTTTATGTGCCGGTGTAATTCATAATGTGTCAACTATAATGTGTCATATCGTTATCATAAGGTACCGAAAGGGTGGGCGTGGGACTTTTGACGCGAATGTCAAAGTGTCACGTAGCGCTTTTATATTTTTTCATTATTTTAGTGTTTTGAAGTGTTATATTGAATAATTTTTCTGATATTTTATGTAATATAATACAGATATAATTCTGAAATGTAGTGAATACGATATAATAGTGAATTGCGTACATTTTGACATTTTGCCAAAATTCCCAGAGAAGGCATGACTTGGATATCAGCACCAAATCATGCTAACGACTGACTGAAAGACTAAGACTAAAGACTTTAATAATCAAAGTAATAACTCGACACTGGCACCAATAGCTCATATTATTGTAGCTCATTGCCATTAAATAAGAAGAAGAAGGGCAAGCGTGACGACAGTGTCCAATACCCGCCAGAACAGTTGTATTTGTTTTTCTATGGACAGCTAAGTACCTACAATATATATATATATATACATATAATCCGTTTTGAAAATTACTCGGACACAAACAGGCAGACAGACAGATAAAAAAATCTAACTGGGGTTTAGGCATAGGTAGAGTGCAAATAACCGTATGAGCACGAAAAAACCTACTATTTCGACATAACAAACAGGCACTTCAATTTTATTTATTTGTATAGATAAATTGGACATACGAAATATTTATCACAATTTTCAGATCATCACAGTTTATTCAATTCAGGCACTTTATTTCGTTTTTATCTCGTTTATTGGTACTTTTTGGTATATAAAACTTAAAACACATTAGAAACCGTAAACTAAGATCCACTTAAATTAAGGCAAACGTTCTGTTTGTTCTAATAACACACTTTTACAAAATAACATTAAGAAAAGGAAGATTTCAGTGTTTCAATGCCGCCATTTATATCAGACAGTCACTTTCAAAAAGATAAACGGAAACATGTGTACCTGTTATTCTTTGAATACGCATTAAGCAAAATGGAACCAAGCCACATTGTTAAGAGGCTTAATGTGCCAATTTAGTTAGGGTCACTTTTCACCTGTGTTTTCATCAAAACTGTAGCTAAGAAAATATTTGACGATTATATGCCATTGGAATATGCTAAACTATTACGTCAATAGATAAATAAGCTATGTACTTGTCAGTCTCTCCTGTTGTGCCGCGTCAATACCTGCATCAGTCGGAAGGAAAGCACCCCGTGTGCTTCCAATCCAACCTTTCCATTAGCACCAGCCAGAAGGCCTCGACGCACAGTGGGTCGAAAGCAAGATTTTAGGGACTTAGGGACCAACGTTGGTTTTTTATTTTTTCTTAGTGCGGATGGATAGAGCTCGTTAACGTCAATAATAATTGCCCTTAGAAGATTTTTCCTAAACTTGATAGTTTGGGCAGAAAAAAATATTTTGAATTTTTTTGTATGGAGCTGATCAAATAAAGTTAAATTTCTGCTAAGTATCGTTAGATCCCGCTTTTAAACCTTTTGTTCCTTAAACCTTGTCTAGTCTACTATCATTTGATGCTATGAACATGTGCATAAAGTTGCAATTCTCCGAAATAATTGGATCAAAAAATGAAAAAATACATTAATATAAAAAGCTTTATTTTTATTCTCCTAAGTTATTTAAGTTAAATTTAATATGGATTAGTAAGTGTAAGCACGTAATAATACGCATAATTACTTAACAACTAATAATAATACATTTAAAAGGTTCCTAATTAGCTTTTAAAAATGTGTAAATATTTATCTATAAATGTCTAATTGTCCATTTAATGACTGTAATTAGATTATTAAATGTTCTTTTAAATTAGATCTAATACTGAATAGTAAGTACAGGTACATAATAATAATACAAATATATCATTAACAAATTAATAAAGGGAAACGTAACTTATTACTAACAAAAGTAAACTTAAAACTAACAATATACCATTACAACACAAACTAAAATAAAAAAAAACTTAGAATCCTTATTCACTATCGCTATTATTATCCTGTAAATTATCTACATTAATAAAATCTATATCGGCTTCTGTGGGAAAACTCAGCAGAAGCTCTTTGACTTTTGGAGAGAAAACCATTCTATGTTGTTTTACCATTCGAGGTCATTCAAGTCTAAGAGACTTGTGATCTTTGGATCAGACGACAAAAGAAAATTGTTTAAAATATCCTCATTTGTCGCCGTTCTACTTACTTTTCTAGAATGGCTCTCTCTATATTTCCGGAAATCTTTATTGCGAGCTTCCGCTGCCTCTTCCGACAGTTTACCTATAGGTATGGCACCAAACTCCTTAATTATATCCGTCCCATGTACTAACAATTTATGTACACTGGAAGGCATATAATACCAGGGATATAACTGTACATACAATTTTGCAGAATCTTTACAAAAATCAGAAAACTTACTTAGGTTTACGTTCTCTCCAGATCCAACAGTCTGAAGAATCACGTGAAACCTTTCAATTAAATCTTTACTAATTCCTGTTATACGGGCTGTTGTTTCTGCATCTCTAAAAAATTTTCTGGCAGTATTGCCATCATTGGTTGTGCCTACTCCTTGCTTAACTACATCAATAAGTAACCCGCAGTCCTTTTTAAATGCCTGCTGTATAGCGCTCTTTCTAAGCGCCATTTTTTCTTTGTCATCCTCCCTGCAACTCCATTTTTTAAACTCCAAACGATAAGCTGCAATTAAAAAAAAATGTCACTTAGAAAAATAATGTCACAGGATGCATAAAATAACAAGGTAATAAAGTATGAAGTAAGAAATATTTACAGATGTGAAGCAAGCATTCCATGCATCTTATCCAGGCATGTAAAGATGAAATTCCGTACTGGAACATTTCGTCGTTCCTTTCTCTATGAGCAAGTGATTCCAGATTGTTCATCTCTGTCAGTTTTGTTTAGCAAATATCACAGACTGCTGAGGATGTATCTGACAAATACGAGGTTATTTTGCCGTCTATCATTGTCATGAGCAATTGATGCTTAACTTCAACTTGACTGATTCTTGATGGCTGAAGTCTTTCTATTTCTTCTGTTATGCCAGCTTTTATAGTTGCCACTGTTGACTGCGTTTCTTTGGTAAATTTAAACATAATCGGACGGCAATAGAAAGTCGATGAAGGTCGTTCGTTTTCCTAAACAATTGTTCCATCACAGTGTTGAAGCCTAATAGGAACTAGACTGGCCATAAAAATAGATGAATCATCAAACTCTGTTTCACTCTTTTGTTTGTAATTACTTTGACCCGAGGCTCCATCAAAGCCCCATTTGCTTATAAGCAGAAAATCTGTTGCCGAGTTTAAATCCAAAGCAATTAGGTACATCTAAAAGTCTTGAAACTGTCAAGTTGAGTAAAACTTGCAGTTTAGCAGCAGCTCCTTCTTCAGTTATAATTATATCTTCTTTCCCTGGATAACATCTTGATTTCGCTTGTTTAATTTTATAATAAGAAGGATATAAGTCAGACCCATTTTCATTTGCTGCCTCTCTTAGGTTTATATACTGCCACCTACTTAATTTAAGTGAAACTAATAAAGACAGGGCTTCATCGGGTGAATATGTACTACTTTTCGCTTTACATGTACTTAAACACTCCTTAACTTTTTCCAGATCTGGGTGATTTAACAAATGGTTAATTATTTTTCCTACATCCTCATTTCCGGTGTTTCTTAAACTAGCAATTGTAGCAGCTTTCACTTCATCAGGGGATAACGAAAGCGATTTTTTAATTTCTTCTACGCGTCTTCGTTTTTGCCTGGAGCCCAATTCTTTGAAAGGTTTTCGAGGTGTAAATGTAGATGTCGAAGCTTCTGTTGTAGATGGTGGTAAATTTTCAACATTATCAGTATCACAAATCCCGACCCCTTCCTGTTCAGTGTTCACAGCTTCAGGTATCACTCCTTCGGGCCAGATTATTGCACGTTCTAACCAATCATCATTTTTTTCTTATAAACTGTGATAATGTGCGACTACTTCGTTCCCATCTTGCACTTATAATTGAACAATATCGCGTACAAAATTTTTGGAAGTCAGCACTGTTCTTTTCTGCCACATTGATTTTATGTTGTAGGAATTGGCAAAGTTTTTTTTTTTTTTTTTTTTTTTTTTTTTTTTACTATCCGACAATGATTTCAGTTGATCTCTTAAAATCATAAATAAATCTAAATTGTTCACTAAACTCTCCATTATAGCGTAAAAGGGACGATCACAATCACGAGATGTTAATAGTAGTACGAATAAACGAATACTAGCTAATATATAATAAATATGGTAATTATAAGTATAACTTCCAGTAATTTATTTTTTTTTTCTACTACCCTCATTAACTAATCATCCACATTAAAATTACAGTAATGGCTAAACATGACAACACATTTCTTTTTAATATGAAAGGTTAAACTAATTACAGTCATTAAACGGACAATTAGAAATTTCTAGATAAATATTCACACATTTTTAAAAGCTTATTAGGAACCTTTTAAATGTATTATTATTAGTTGTTAAGTAATTATGCGTATTATTACGTGCTTACACTTATTAATCCATATTAAATTTAACTTAAAATAACTTAGGAGAATAAAAATAAAGCTTTTTATATTAATATATTTTTTCATTTTTTTGATCCAATTATTTCGGAGAATTGCAACTTTATGCATATGTTCATAGCATCAAATGATAGTAGACTAGACAAGGTTTAAGGAACAAAAGGTTTAAAAGCGGGATCTAACGATACTTAGCAGAAATTTAACTTTATTTGTACAGCTCCATACAAAAAAAAAAAAAAAAAAAAAAAAAAAAAAAAAAAAAAAAATTCAAAATATTTTTTTTCTGCCCAAACTATCAAGTTTAGGAAAAATCTTCTAAGGGCAATTATTATTAACGTTAACGAGCTCTATCCATCCGCACTAAGAAAAAAAAATTAAAAAACCAAAGTTGGTCCCTAAGTCCCTAAAATCTTGCTTTCGACCCACTGTGCGACGGTCCGAACACCGTTTATTAGTGGTAGGACCACACTGTTGACATTTAACTTACTTACCGGGTTGAGAGCCTTCAGCTCGCCCATTGCCCGCGTTAAGCTGTCAAGGTCATCTGCGACCAACAGCTAAATACACACAACAAAAAAAAAAAAAAAAAAAAAAAACTGTTGACATTTGTTTGTTTACAGTCGCGGGCCGGTCAGTACGGGGTAGTATCACACTCTCACAGAAAATCGAAGTCTGAGTAGTAGCAATTTGTTCTGCGCATTGTTCGGTGAGCGAGAAAGCCGGAAGCTCGACTTTTTGAGAGTATTTGCTAGGCATGGGTAACTCAACGATAATCCTTGCGTTAACTCAGTAACTCAGACGCAGTAGACTGCGCCGGCTCATTGCGCTAACTCAAAATTGCGCAATGGCGCAACAAAATGTAAACACGACCGAGTGAGCTACGAATGAAATGTGCGTCATCTGCGCCACTGCAGGTATAACTCCATTTCTAACTCATTGCGTCATGGCGCAACTCATGAAACAACCGAATGAGCAACTAAATGCGCACCTAGGTATAACTCAATTTTTAAAAGAGTTATTTACACTTCACCGAGTTGTTCGACCTGTCATGTTCGAGTGTCATGTTACGCTCTTGAATGAATTAATGTTTTTAGTTTTATATTTTAAATAATTTTGCTGATATTTTATCTTTATTTACATTATATATATTTTTTGTGTACGTCACTAAAACTCCTCTTAAACGGCTGCACTGATGTTGATGAAATGTTTTGTGTATGTTCAAAGGGATACGAGAATGGTTTAGATTCACAACTGGACTCGGTAGGTGGCGCTGCTGTCGATTTCAAAGAGCATCCCTTTATTTTATTTGAACAGAACAACATCTGTATTGAGTCAGCTAGTTTAATATGTAATACAGTTGAAGTGTTGTGAATATCATATAATAGTGATTTACGTTAATATGTATAATAGTGTATTTGGTTTTCAGCACCCAATTAATGGTAACGACTTACTGACGGATGTTACTTATCTCTTACGCTAATAATAAATTATATGTAAAGAAAATTATGTGTAAGCTACGTAAGACAAGGCAGTAAGGTCGACTATAGCCTGCCTTATAGGCGCATAAATATAAAAATTGTTCAGATTCGCCGGCGCTGCGACGATTGCGCCGTGCGCTAACTCTTTTTCTAGAAGTGAGTTGATACTTCCAGCGCAGTGAACTGAGTTGGCGCAATTGCGCGGCGCAGCGCAGTGTTACACATGTCTAGTATTTGCGTATGCTGAGTTTCTAACTGGATCTTCTCAGTAGCGGTCGCGTTCCGATCCGGTGGTAGTATATTTTTTTTTTTGGAAATTGTAAACCTGACAATAAGTAAGTGCCCTCTCGGGGTTTATGCATAATAAATAATTTGAATATAGGTACTGTATTTCTTTTATGAATAATTTAATAAAGATCGGTTATCGATTTACGTATATCGACTTTCCTATCTCTTTTTTTATTTTCAGTCCAGTCATACTGGACGTCCGTGCGTAAGCGTCATTTATGTATAAAATGTTTACTAGGTATTTCAGTACTTACGAGATACATTTTGAGCATGAATACAAATATTTTTATATTCATTATATATTGCAATTCAGTTGCAATAATACTGGCACGAAAAGAATGAAAATATATATGATATGAAATGAAATTGTAAATATGTCGCTCGTTCAAACTTACTTCGTTGGTTTAGTTGACATCTGTCACAGAATAGGGATGAGCGATATTAGTAAAATATCGATATTGAAATCGATATTGATATCAATAGCCAAATATAGATAAGTCGATATTATCGGACATAAAATATCGATATTTTATAACAGCGAAAGTGAAGGAGAGAAAATTCTCCGGACAAATTTTGATGTCCTTTTTTTTTAAGAAATTTGTCTGGATGTATTAAGATACAGCGGGACTTACGACAAAATAAAATCCTCTGGACAAATTTTGATGAGCTTTTTTTTAGGAATTTTGTCCGGATGCCTAGGAATCACACATTTTATCAAAATTATGTTATTAATAATTTTTCATTTCATTGCAATATCGATATCGTGTTAATAATATCGATATCGTGTTCATAATATCGATATGGCGATATTTCAAAGTTATAAATATCGATATTGAAATATCGATATTTCGGCGGCTAATATCGATATTTCAACAATATCGATAAATATCGCACATCTCTATCACAGTGATCACGCTATATGTTTATGGACTATAGGAACAAGTCGTAATAAAACTATAATCAAAATACCAGTATTTTAACATTGTTTAAATTGACTGTTTAAGTTTTGCAGGTAAGTAAATTACCTGTAAAACTTAATAGAAAGAAAGAAAGAAAGAAAGAAAGAAATCTGTTTATTGTGACGAACAAGACAAATAATTGAAAGGTACAAAAAAAAAAGAAATTTACAAATGGAGCTTATTGTCCGTCCCAAAGCGTCCCCAACTCAGCATAATGCAGGTTAAAAGAAACCTGCACTGATCTTCCGTGGAGGCGCTTTAATGACGTCACGGATTTCAGATACACGAGTTAGCATCAAGAATATATTTTAACGAGATAAATAAAAACACATGAATAAAAGATAAAAAAAGAAGGCTATAAATTAGTTGTCTATGAGGTATTTAAGTAAAACTGTATTAGGCACATATATTAGGCATTTTAAGTAGGAACATGAGTGCGTGTACATATCTATGCGATACAAGTGTCCAGATCACCCGGTTAAAGTTATTAACTACATCAAAGGATTGTTGTGGTATATGAAAGGTATAATATATTCAGGCAATAAGCGACTTTAAACATTAAAATAATTATGTAGATATAGAATTAAAATGTAATGAATAAAATAATAATGAAAAAAGTAATAATAATAATAAATAATACTAATGGTGTTCTTAAATAGCACTAGTATCATGCGTTAAAAGTTCTTCCCATTTTTGATGTTTGAAAATAAATTTTTTCAAGTTAATTTTAAAACATTGCGCATTTTGTATATTTCTTATAGGCGGTGGGATGTTGTTCCAGCACTTTGTTGCTGCATACCGGAAACTACCTCTAAAAGTCGCCGATCTATGACTTTTCGTGGCAAGCTGATCTGCACACCGTCGAGAACCATGAGGCCTGCTTTTCGATAGCCATGACAGCTAATTATATAGGTAGCTCGGTGCTTTAAACTTTAGCACACCAAAAAGGAGACAAGCTAGGTGCAGTTTACGTCTATGTCTCATCTTCAGAATTGTGTGCTCATTCAAATATGGAGTGACATGGGCTCTAAAAGGAATGCTGAAACAAAAACGGGCACAGGCGTTTTGAACTCGCTGAATAAGCTTCTGTGTTCTAGCTAAGAGACGTGGTCCAAAAACTGTATCCATGTAATTTAATTTGGACAATATTAAGGATTCAACCAACTGCACGCGCAAAGATTCCTGCAGAAAAGGCCTCGCCTTATATAAAACTTTAAGTTTATAAAAGCAGGTCTTCACCGACTGTATTACATGCTTTTCAAACCGTAAACCAGCATCCATGTGTAGACCCAAATTTCTTGATTCCATAACGCGCGCAATTGCTTGTCCCTGCAACATGACATTTATTGACGGACACAGTGTAGCAAGACGGTGGCTACTACCAAACAATAAATATTTCGTCTTTTCAGGGTTAAGTAGTAAGCAATTACTGGTAGACCATGTAGCAATACTTAAAAGATCCTCATTTAAAATACTTATTGCCTTATCAATTTCGGAAGGCTTAAACGAAATATACAGTTGGATGTCATCAGCGTAAATGTGAAATTTACAGTGATGAATATGTTGCCCTATGTCAGCTGTGTACAAAATAAAGAGGATTGGGCCCAATATTGAGCCTTGGGGAACTCCTGTGGTCACAGCAATCCTTTCAGAAATTATTGATGATCCGTCCGGACGATTGAGCTCTACATATTGATAACGTTCACTCAAATAACTATGAAACCATTTTAAAGCTTTGACATCAAAGCCATAATAGGACAATTTAGATAATAGTAAATTTAAGTTTATTGAGTCGAACGCCCTAGAAAAATCTAGTAGTACTAGTATTGTGCAAAGACCCTCATCCTGAGCACACAAGATATTATCAGTAACATCTAGCATAGCGGTTACCGTGCCACGCCCCTTCCTAAAGCCAGACTGTGTTTCAGGTAAAATATTGTTGCTCTCTAAGTATTCTACCAATTGTCCGCAAACTACCTTTTCCATGATCTTTGACAAACATGGTAAATTACTAATAGGCCTCAAGTCTTTCATTTCTGCCGGGTGTGAAACTTTAGGCAGAGGACGAACAATGGCAGTCTTCCATACGTCAGGAAACACAGATGAATTTATGGACATATTTATCAAGTCTTTAATAACATCAGTTGTGTTAGGAAAAGTCATAATGAGCATTTTCAGACTTATGTAATCACAACCTTCAGCATTCGATTTTAATTTATTTATTATTTTTATGATACTATCAAGGCTAACCTCCTCCAAATGGAAGGTGGCGTTACCAAAGCGATGGTGTTCGAAATATGTAAGCTGTGAGATACTGACATTCAAGGCACCAGGTATGTTTAAAAAATGCTTATTTATTTCATTGGGATCAGTAAAGGAAGGCGGCAACTCTAAATCATTCCTCGGTAATAAGGTAGATTTCAGATTTTTCCATAATGATCGAGGATTTTTTATCTGATTGTTTATATTATGCTTGTAATAAGCAGCTTTTTCTTGAAAAAGTGCCTTGTTAACAAGAGATTTTAAACTTTTATAATATTCCTTTTTAGAGTTACTTTTGCATTTATTATAATCTGCAGAAGCCTCGTCACGCAACCGCATCATTATTTTAATTGTATCTGTAATCCACGGATAAGAATGATCTCTGATTGTGACGGTTTTTAAAGGTGCGTGATAGTCAAATAAATAAACAATGCCGCAGTTGAAAGCGTGAACAATTTCATTAACATTATCAAGTGTAGACATTAAATCCCATCTAACTAATTGTAGGTCTGCATTAAACGCATCCATGTTTATATTTTTTAAGGGCCTATACGAGATTGTGCGTGGCACGGGTTTTTCCCGCTTAATATGAAATTCACAAATCACAAGGCAATGACCGATAACATTACCTACCTGTTGCACTAAGGTGTTCTTTGTGCTTAAGTTTGAACAGACTATATCAATAAGCGATTGACCAGTTTCAGTATGATGAGTTGGCTCCGTAATAAGCTGGGAAAGCCCTAGGCAAGACAAAAATGTCATTAATTTCAGAGTTTTCATGTCATTTACTTGAAACAAGTTAATATTAAAGTCTCCCATTAAAATTAAATTGTCATAACTTGAGAATGAACTAATGGAATCAGATATGGCATCTAGAAATATGTCAATAAGAAATAGAAGAAGAAAATAATAATGTATACAATAAGAAATACCTAACTAACCAACAAAACCTTAGAATAATAACGTATAGAAGGATAGTGTCAATACTTCGAACTTTTAAAATTTGAATCTAAAAATACTAATGGCGCACAGACGATTACACACGTACACAGGCACACCACTATACAAATTATGAAATCAAATTTTGTTTTTATTAACATAAATCGTCGAATTACCTTTAAAAGTAATGTTAATGACCTTTTTATATTTTTAAATGTGTTGTGACACCATTTGAATGCACAAACCGTCATAATTACCTATTTATTTTTTAAGAGTTGCGTACTTTCGTGTAGTACAATGACTTGTACATTACGGAACGGTTCCGGTGTAAGCTCCTTTAGGCTCCAATTGAAATGCCTCACTTTTTGTGCGTGGACTTACCTTCTATGTGTTATTATTCTAAGCAACAAAACAGTGTTTTTACAATAAGGAACCATCATGTTTTTGATCTTGAACTAATACTAAAGCAAAGAAAAATTCAAATAAAACTATTTTCCTATAACGTTGCAAATATGTATGTAATAATAACGTTATAAATCAGTTTTCTCAAAACAATTTAGGTGGATTCTAGTTTGCATAATTATATTATATCCAATATCAATATCGAATTGGTAATGACAACATAATAATTATAAGGAGGTTTGCTTGTCAAGAAGCGAATGTGCTTTCCCTTTTTTTAGATAAATGACAGTAGACACAACGTAGGTACTCTTCAATCCCAGAATACTGCTGTAGTTGTTCTTTCAAAAAAACATTTGATGATTGAAAATTATTACAAAAATACTTAAATTTCATCAGCAACATCTTGCAATTTAAGTGCTCAATGCGCGGAGGTGAAACCCGTCGCCTCCGCATCCGCCTCCGCCTCCGCTAAGAAGGCCTCCGTTACAACCCTAGTAGTAACAATGCAAGTTCCTCAAAGATTGCCGAGATGGCGTTATATTATGTTGTTTACTGACACCTACTTGATACTTTACATCACAAAGTATAAATACACTATCTATACTTCGTGCTTTCCACCCGGGTTGGGAGCCTTCCGCTTGCCCATTGCCCGCGTTAAGCTGTCAAGGTCATCTGCGAACAACAGCTAAAACAAAAAAAAAAAAAACAAATTCGTGCTTTCCATGATTGTTAATACATATGCCTATATTTCAGTATTTTTATGACAACTCCATTGATACTAAAGCCTAAATAGTATTAATTAAATCAGCGTCACAATACGCGTTTTCATAACTCAATGAATATATATAAAACCGGCTTGACTTTATAAAAAGTACCTAACTACCCACTAAAATATTATGTTTACATGTTGAGTAGTTATGTGAAGTCGTTTAATGAGGCGAGGCATAATCAAAACACCAAGGGTTACCTCGCTAGGCGCTAGACTGGGCAGCTTTCACCTTTACTCGCGTGTAAGTACCCCAGGTGCATTTGTCGCAGGACGCCAGCGAGTGTAGGCATATTATTTAGAAATATTTTATGCAATAAATAAACGTTTGACGAATTTCGCTTTAGGAATTTAATAATTGCTATAGCATAAGTAATAAAAGTTAACAGAGTTTCACTTAAATACTTAGGTATTGAATATATCAAAGGAATTATAATAAAATACTCCAGTAAAAAAAAGAGTGAGTGTACAAAGTACGCATATCAGAAGTGAAACTTCTTTATCCTTTATCTTTTATCTTTTATCTCATTCTCTCGCCGGCTGAATCCTATACATTTACGTGTTTGTGTCTTTATGGACTCGCGTTATCGTTTCATCGAGTTTGAATTCACAACGATTCTAAAGAAGTTTCACTTCAAAAAATCGTTTCGGGACAGGTATCTTTCCCGTTGGTGTCGTAAAAACGACTAAGGGATGTAATATCCATATAACACCTATGCAAAAGAAGGCAATCTCGAAATAAATTGCTATACCAAAATATCTGATACGCGTAAGTCAATTTTCATTCTATTGTGGAGGAGCCTGGAGTTCAGCAATGGGAACTATGAGCTGCGATGAATAAAAAAATAAATCACTATGCCGCATCACTGGCGGTGACGGAATAAGAATACAATTTTTCACCCATTTTCTTGCCTCTGGGTGTCAGCTTTGCATTACGTGGCTTAGCCCGAGAGCAGATAACTTTAATAAAAGAGGAAGGAAAGTCTGAAATAAAACCCTAAATAAAAAAGTATACATATAAAGATATATCAAAATGTTGCTCCTAATGTGATGAAGGTTTGAGTCCAGGAGCACGTATAAGAGTTTAGATTATGAGTCGCCGTCAACTGCCGGACTTAGGTTACTTCCATAGAATGCTCGCATTCATCTGAGATAGTGCCTTAATTGCACCCCCTCCTGGCGAAACGCGTAGCCGATTTTTACAACTCCCACAAAGGTTTTATTTTGCCGATAGAGGCAGAAGAGCAAGCAGCCTACCTGATGGTAAGCAATACTGCCGCGCATGGACCTTTGTAATACCAGGTGCACAGCTAGGCCGCGGCTACCGTGAAGAAAATACTCTTCTTAAACGTCGTTTAAAGATGGATATGTTATAGCGCTCGGGAAACTGCAGGGGCTAATTCATTCCAGAGCTTGCCCGTACGTGGGAGAAATGGTCGCTGGAAACGTACAGTTGAAGACCATTAATGTTTTTAGGTGAAATGGATGAACCCTGCTACAAGTCAAATAAACGTGGTGGTACCAAGTCAAACAATGAGGGACGATACAATAATTGTATTCTTATCTCGTTGAAACACAGGGAAGTGGAAAAAAGGGAAAGTGGACAACAACAGAAATATTTTGCTGATTTATATTTATACCATATTTTACTGATTTATATTTCCCGTTACTCAGGGAATACGGAGATGAAATATAATCTGAGAGTAGGTATAGGGAATCCATTGGTGAATTTTCTTTTAAATCGGTTTAGTGTTTCAGGAGTGAAAGCGTAGCAAACAAAATTATATTCGCATTACAATATTAGTTTGTATGGATTTCTACAAATCAAAATATGTTGTTAAATTATGTTGCATATTGAATTAGTTACGATTAATTTTATAATCTTACTGTATATGAAAGAAAAAACGAGTACGTAACGAACCTTCGTCATGGGGCACAGAATATAAGTGCCCACATGGTTAAGACGTACAGTCTATAATGGCATAACATCATCATCATCATCATTCTTCTGACCAGACTCTCGAGCTCATGGAGCGGAGAAAAGAAATTACGGTGCAGTCTTCAGCCGATTGGTCCAAACATAGGCAGCTAAATAGGCAGATCTCCAGGTCTGTGCGTCGCGATATTCGCCGATTTAATACGCTCCGTATTAAAGAAGCGATAGACCGGAATCGTGGTTCGAAAGTGTTCGCACAAGATCTTTCTATTGGGCAAAGCCAAATGACTAAGCTGAAGACCGATGATGGCACTGTCATTTCATCCCAAAGTGAGATATTGGGAGAGGTCGAAAGGTTCTATAGATAGTTATACAAATCATCCCGAAATCCTGTTGTCGGCTTGGTACAAGATTCCAGATCCAAGCTAACTCGGCACTATACCGAAGAAATCCCGGACATCAGCTTGTAGGAGATCAGAATGGCTCTCAAACAACTATGTAATGGTAAGGCACCGGGAGATGACGGAATTACGGCAGAGCTTTTGAAGGCGGGCGGAAAGCCAGTCTTAATAGCTCTTCAGAAGCTATTTAACTCCGTTATCCTCGGGGGCGACGTTCCAGAGTCGTGGACCAGGAGTGTGGTGGTGTTGTTCTTCAAGAAGGGTGACAAAGCCCTTTTAAAGAACTACAGACCCATCTCACTCCTGAGCCACGTTTATAAGTTCTTTTCGAGGGTCATTACCAATCGACTCACGCGCAAGCTCGATGACTTCCAGCCGCCCGAGTAAGCCGGCTTCCGAAAAGGCTATAGCACCATAGACCATATCCTCACGCTTCGGCAGATTGTACAAAAGGCCGAGGAGTACAATCGGCCCCTTTGCTTAGCGTTTGTGGACTATGAGAAAGCCTTTGATTCAGTCGAAACTTGGGCGGTGCTGCAGTCCCTTCAGCGGTGCCAAATCGACCATCGTTATATCGAAGTGCTGAAGTGTTTGTATAGGAACGCCACAATGTCAGTCCGTATCCGGGATAAGAGTACGAAACCGATCCAGTTGCAGAAAGGCGTGAGACAGGGAGATGTCATCTCTCCGAAACTGTTTACCACTGCACTGGAAGATGTCTTCAAGCTCTTAGACTGGACTGGACTAGGCATCAACATTAACGGCGAATACATCACTCGCCTTCGATTTGCAGACGATATCGTCATTATGGCAGAATCCATGGAGGACCTTGGCACAATGCTCAATGATCTCAGCAGGGTATCCCAACTAGTGGGTTTACGAATGAACATGGACAAGACGAAAGTCATGTCAAACGCCCATATCATTCCTGTACCGGTCCTAGTTGGCAATGCGATTCTCGAAGTTGTCGATCATTATGTTTACCTAGGACAAACAGTCCAGTTAGGTAGATCCAATTTCGAGAAAGAGATCAGCTGACGAATCCAACTCGGTTGGGCAGCGTTCGGGAAACTTAAGAGGATCTTCTCGTCCAACATACCTCAGTGTCTGAAAACACAGGTCTACGACCAGTGTGTGTTACCAGTGATGACTTACGGCATGGAAACGTGGTCCCTAAATGTAGGTCTCATATCAAGGCTCAAAATCGCTCACCGTGCTATGGAGCGGGCTATGCTCGGGATTTTTCTGCGAGATAGAATCCGGAATACGGAAATCCGCAGAAGAACGGGTGTAACCAACATAACACGAAGAATTAGCACGCTGAAGTGGCAATGGGCAGGCCACATCGCTCGACGAACCGACAACCGGTGGGGAAGAAAGGTTCTCGAGTGGCGACCACGTATCGGACAACGCAGTGTAGGACGCCCCCCCCACTAGGTGGACCGATGACCTAGTGAAAGTTGCTGGGCGTCGTTGGATGCAGGCGGCACAGGACCGCACTTTGTGGCGCAACATGAGGGAGGCCTACGTCCAGCAGTGAATGGCAATAGGCTGAAATGATGATGATGATGATGATGATGATGATGAAACCCACTTTATGGCAGACGCTTTTTGCTCATAAAGACAAGGTCTTATTACTAATCTAGTCTGTTAAATGCTATATTTCAGTAATTATTAGTTTTGTAATGTATTATCACACGATTGGAGGCGTGGGTAAAATTTACAGGTTATGTACCTAGATTCGCAGGTCATGATACCAATACTTTATTAATTATTATGACGTCACACCTGTGTGAATTTCTCTTCTATATATCTTTACAATGTAGGTATATTTTAAAATAGGTATTTATTTTTTAAAGTGGTTGCGCCCATCGTAAAAAATGTTGACTGGCTAACTTCAGAGTGAAAATTCCGCTTTTAATTTTTCCCTATGGTGACAAACGAAGCAGAACTTTAAAAAAATTTCTTTCTCTGTCACAATAGGGAAAATTTCAGTAACGAATATGTCAGTAGTTATGTTATGATGTAGGTACACGTATGCCACGGCTTGCACAAAACCCCAGACATATGGCGTCGTCACACATGTATTAATGGCGCCCGTCCTGCCTATTGCATTTATAAGGCTTTATTTTGTAGAAAACAGTTCACCCAAGGGAAATATTGATCTAATCAACATACTTCACGATACATTTGTTATTCAATATATTTTATGAAGTTTTCAATTCATGTGTCCATTAATTTGCATATTTTTTAAATACGCTTATTTTACTTGGTTTGTGTGTACGGAGTTTTTGAAGGTGATTTGCACCATGTTCTAAACGTTGGATTAATTTGAAACTGCAGAATTATCCAGGTTTTGGAGGGAGGGAGGAGAGGAGGAGAGGGAGGAGTTGTCCAGGGACAACGGTCTTTGATAATTCTGCAGTTTCAAATAAAAAAGATACAGATATCTTTAGAAAAATAAGGTTTTTATATATCCGTGGTTTAGATTTTGGCGTGATTCGATAGATGTCGCTATACCAATTATCTGCATCACACTTTTTAATTGGGTTATCTACAAAAATGAATCTTTTAGTGTTGCTTTTTCTTAGACCGAACCCGACGACACTATTACTCTCGCCCAGACTGAGGCATACACAGCCCGCGAGGCCTTGACAAATAGTAATAAATATCCACGTTACCGCCCCCGCCGACGGGGAAGGAAGACGTGTCGCGTTAGTCATAAACGTGGGAGTGCCCACTTTGCCAGCGACCGCCCGAGCCGAGGTCCGTACCCCACAGGGGGTGCCCTCGGGATCGGTCGCTTAACTTTAAACGGGTTGAGAGCCCTCAGCGCTCACCCACCAGTCCGGGTAAAGTTGTCACAGCCATCTGAGGCTAACAACTAAGTCACACAAAAAAAAAAATTTCTTCGATACATAAAATTCTGCATAGAGGAAATAATCCTCGTATTGCCTGGGACTTTACAAACAAACAACTAACGGACACAAATTACACCTGAGTGTTATTACTACAATACTTTGTTCAGTCCACAAATTGTTCTTCTGAGTCCACACTAGGGATGTGACTTGGTGGGAAAAAATCGATTAATAAATAATCGATTATTATTTTTTAAAATAAATCGATTTGCAAAAAATTTATTAAATATTTTTAATTAATCGATTATTTTTATAATCAATTCTTTTCCCAACAGGATTATGATGCCTTCTTTTTTAGGAAATTAAGATTTATTTTTTAATATAAATAGTATGAAACTTCCTGGCAGAATTGTGATGTCCTTTTTTTCTTTTAGGAAATCTGAGATTTATTTTCAATTATGGAGGAAATCTGACAGTGACAATAGTAGAAAATAAATATTATTTTCTACTAGCAACCCGGCCTCGCTTCGCTTCGGTTTCAGTCGCTTAAACCAGCATAGTTCCCGTTCCTGTGGGAATACCGGGATAAAATATAGCCTATGTTACTCCCTGATATTATAGCTTTCCATTGGTGAAAGAATTTTTGAAATCGGTTCGGTGGTTTAAGCGTGAAAGCGTTACAAACAAACAAATAAACAAGCATCCTTACTTTCGCATTTATAATATTAGTATGGATACAATAGAAAACGTTAAATTTAAACAAACAAAAAAGCAAATACTTAAACAACCGATTAATTTTAATAAAAAAAAAATCGATTCCTTTTAAATAGTTTTTTTAATCGATTATTACTAAAAAAAATCGATTAATATAAAAATCGAAAATTTTTTCACATCCCTAGTCCACACTGATTCTGAGATATTCTGAGTCCCGATTCTGATTTCTGAGCCCAGCTCAGTTGACTTTAGTAGGTCAACGCCCATTGTGGCGATATACCATGATAATCAGACGCATTATTACCTACAGGGTTTTACTTCAAGTTTTTCTTCTCTTGCATAGATATTGTATGCAAATTATAATCCCTAAGTCGTCTTTTACCACACCCACAGGCAAGAAAAGGGGGTGGTGAATTGTATTCTTAAGAAAAAGTAAATTAAGAATTTTTTATTCAATGAATTTACGACACTACATTTTATGACCTAGCAACTGTATTTGGTATACATGAATCACTTTAGCGTCAATAGATTATGTTATCTATTAGTGAGTATAATGAAAACAATTACGTCGATTAGCTCATGTTAATGCTATACCTTATAGATAACTTTATTTTCAGTTTGCCGTTAATTGCCGTTTCGTGACGGAGTAAGAATACTATTCACTAATCTCTTTCCTGTCCGAGGAGTGGTAGGACCACATTAGGAGTGGTAGGACCACACTGTTGACAGTTATCTGTCTACAGCCGCGGGCCGGTCCGTCCGGGGCAGTACCATGCTCTCGCAGAAAATCGACGTCTGAGTAGTAGCAATTTGTTACTGCGCTTCGTTCGGTGAGCGAGAGAGCCGGAAGCCCAACTTTCTGAGGGTGATTGCGTGTGGAGGGTTTTGGTGGTGCCCTTGGTATCACCGAGCCTCAATGCACGCATTCACACTCCCTTCGCTTTCTTTGCGGTAGGCAACGGCCTTGTAAAGGTCCATGAGCGGCAGCAACACTTATCATCAGGTGTACTGTTTGCTCGTTTGCCACCGTTTGCAATAAAAAAAGAAAAGAAATTAATTTCTTTAAGCCAAATATGTATTTTAATAAAATATATTACTGTAATAGTTTAATTTTACTAATGACAGTTTACATTTAATAATATTAAAAATATTTTAAATAAAATAGCAGTTTAATAGTTTGAATTTTATTAATATTATTTTAAATCTACACTATTGCCCGAATACAAACGTCGCCGTAGTATTGTGTACTATGTCAAAGCTGGAGACAGGATGGAGGGATTTCACATAACGCAGCATTGAATTGCTTTGATTTTATGTATTAGCTACTAACACCATAATTATAAGCGTACACCAGAGACTCAGATCTCTGGACCAATAATATCTGGAGATGTGTATCTACCTGACCACTTATGAAAATGATTCAAAATCTGTACTGAAAACTTTATAGTGACCTATTATTGTACTTTGTGCTGTCATCATCATTACCTAGGGTAGCTCTTACCACAATTACTTGGGAGTCAACTCTATATCTACTCTTCTTTCATAATATTGCAAACAATATTTGCCAATAGCTTTTTGGACCTTTTTTTTGTGTTTACGGTCGGTGCACTCCTCCCTCCACTCCGTCCGGGGTGACAGAGGGGCGTAGTAAGCACGTACACTCGTAACCCATCGTGACGTTAGTGGTCGGCCCGACGGAATATCCCTTAAGCATTACCCTCTCCTCGACCGACGTCCCCCCCTTGGGGAGGACGTCGGTCTTTCCTCAAGCGGTCGGCCTCTCGGCGGGTGACGGACTAACTCCGCGGTCCAGTCAGGCTAGGACGGCATCAGGCGCAGGTATTCTCGCCTGCGCTGCCCGTCGCCGGCGGCGGCTCGTGTCGTCGAGGAGACGCTCCTCGCGCACGCGCTCAGCCGCCTCAATAGTTTTTGGACCTACCGCAGTGCCGGATATAAAGGCCGCGCCGGAGCCTGTAGCAAATTCTGTCGAGGGGCCCTTGGTTTGCTGCAGGTTCTCAAGTTTAGGGTATTAAATAAAACAAAACTGTTAATGCATGCAAGATATTTTTTACGTTCCTATCTAAATTGATATTTTTTAATTACAGCCAGACAGGCGTTGGAGCGAGAGGCCCTCTAATTCGCGGGGCCCGTAGCATTTAGGTAATCCGGCACTGACCTGCCGCCTACTTAACTTCAACACTCCTTGGAATTGTTCGCTTGACAGCAGTAGATGGTGTAGGCTCAGGTCGGTGAAAGACTGTTAGTCGTCATTTACGACATCCACGAGCAATGTAAGTGTTGGTAGAATTCGTAGCCGACACCACACAGTTTGTTTATATTATACTTTTCTGTATTTAAAATAATATCAAAACACGATTATATTTACTAGTATATTGGATTTAATAGAAATGCCTTCACTTTTTAATGAGGTTGAAACATTTTTTTTAAGTCTGCGTTCCCTATACCGTATTCCTTCCCTCAACCTTATTCTTTTCCTCTATCGTGTTTATGGTAAAAAAAGCACATTGTAAAATATTTATATATTTTTTGTGTCTCACTTTTGAAGTTCTATTTCTTTTGCCGCTTTAGGAAAAATGATGAGAGCTTAGAATAATAACGTATAGAAGGTAAGTCCGTGCACAAAAAATGAGGCATTTAAATTGGAGCCTAATGGAGCTTACGCTGGACTATTCCGCAACTCTTAAAAATAAATAGGTAATTATGACGGTTTGTGCATTCAAATGATGTCACAACACATTTAAAAAACATAAAAAGTGTATTAACATTACTTTTAAAAGTATTTCGACAATTTATGTTAATAAAAACAAAATTTGATTTCATAATTTGTATAGTGGTGTGCGTGTGTACATGCGTAATGGCTGGTACGAATGTAGTATTTCTGATTTCATATTTTTGATCGCTTAAGTATCGACACTATCCTTTTATGCGTTATTATTCTATGGATGAGAGTAAATTTTTACGATGCGTGCGCACTCCGTCACAAAAAACCGACACCCTGAAGTTAGCTAGTCTTAATTTTTTACGATGCGCGTGTACACCCTCGCAAATGTCAACTAGATAATGCGTCATAATAAAAGTTTCAATGTATTAAATACCTTTTTTTTATTAATAGAGTCATTTTTTCTACAAACGTAGAAAACACGAAAACACGAAATATACATTTTTTGAAAGGTTTTGGATCTTATTATGACAAAGAAGTATAATTTCTTACATGCGTACAGAAGTAGGTACACACACTTTTTTTTTATTTTATAGTATCTCTCCTTGGCGCTAATTTCAGGGAACACTTCAATAAAACCTGACCCAGAATTATAACCCGGTATCTTACTAACATTAGGTACAAATTTAGACATTAAATCAACGTGGTAGTCCTATTCTAGGTTGTATACCTAACAGTCAAAGTAGTAATGAAAAAGGGCATCTTTAGAAAAAAAGTAATTGCCATGTTCTAGTAATGCACCGATTATAACTTGGAACTGAGGGACTGTAGTCGGTAAGGGGTAGGTCTTATACAAGCATACATTCCATAGAAATAGAGCAGGCTTTTAAACGTCGACCCACGCTAACTATTGCATCTACACTGTTCTGAATTAAAATGTGCAAAAAATAAACTAATATTTCCGAGTTATTTTAAGAATAACATAATAATATACAATTTTATAGTATTGTTTGTTTATATAAGATATAGAGATTATTTCTATAATACAAAAATGATGTATTTAGAATGGATGTATTAAATTGTATATCAAATGTACGTATTTTAATTTGCCCTCGTGCTTGTAATTTGCTCACTGTCTTTCAGAACGTAAGGTAGACGGGTTCATTGCACGATGACGCTAACAGAAAGTTGCAATTTTCTTTGACTACAAGTCACAACTTAACGACGTGGCGCGCCATGGCAAATTTTTTTGTACGTTTGAGAATAATTAGAAGACTTAGTAAACTGAAAAAATAAACCTAACCTAAAAAGACTTACCAAAAATAGGTCAACATTTTATCATCGCTTAAATTTTGTAATTTTTATAGTTAGTAGGTATTTCTTTCCTTCCTAGGCTGTTTCTCTTTACTTATTTAATCTCTTATAGGCGGGAAAATTTAAGCGATATTTGACAGTTTGTCTGCTGTAAACGGTTTTTTTTTAAATAGTGTACACAGGATTTTGCTGAAATATTTGGATTAAATTTCTGAGGAACTAAAAATCTAAACTTTGGGAAGTTAGACGAGCGAGATATTAACATTGAAGTTGAAGTTTTCAGTTAAAAATTGCGCCAATGGGGAGTGAACGTGAGCGGAAGTGAGCAGAGAACTAAAATTGAGAATGGAACGCCATAAAAGTTACTTCTTACGGTTTTTGCTGAAAAAAAGGCTGTTAACGCGACAACGATAGCCAATAACGAAATAAATAATGCCTCCAACTATCCTTCTTTCTCGCGCAGTCGTTTAATAAGACAACTAAGGAAGCCCATGAATAATATCTGGCAAAATTGTTTCAGCTGTAAGTTAAAAACGCTATCCTTATAGTTAGTATATTATGTCGGCCTCATAAAATGTCTCAATGTCGCTTAACGTACTATGGAGAGGGTTATGCTCAGTATTTTTAACACGTGACAAAATCCAAAATATTGAAATCCGTAGAACAGGTGTAACCGACATAGTCCAGAGAATTAGCACGTTGAAATGGTAAAGGGCAGGTCACACCGCTCGTCAACAATCGTTGGGGGAAAAACGTTCTTGAGTACCTAGCGATCATGAATCGGACGACGCTACGTAGGATGGTAACTAGTTGGACTGACGACATTCTGAAAGTCGCATGGAATCGTTAGACGCAAGTGGCTCAGGACCGTTATGCTTGGCATTCTCGTGTCCAACAGTAGACGTTTGGATGGATGGATATAGTAAAGACGTGACATCACTACCCATACTTTGATCGGGTGAGAATACCACTTCCCTTTCCAGGCGTATCGTAAGAATTGATTGCAAACAAGCAAATAGCAGCATTGGACGAGAAATCTCTACTAAAGTGGAGAGGGTCGTGCTCGTGGGAAATATATCTACCCTGGGGTGTAGAAGAAGATATCAAGATCACTATGTTCCTAGCTTTTAATTCCATCAATATTAGTAGGTTGATGATGACTCAAAACACCACATAATACAAAATAGAAACGATTAGTTCATTTCTATTAAGTTAAATATCAAAATATAGAATAACATGCATTACAGAAAATTTGCAATACAAACTAGGTCGAAAATCGATCGCATATGTTCTGCATTCCTTTGTAATGTTACCACTACTATCTACATATAAATAGAACTTACTTTAAACAGGTTTAAAAGTACTCAGCGTGAATATATACATTGCTATTAGTAAGTTATAAATTTTGATCGAAAAGTAAGGTTAGTATGGTGACGGAGTAAGAATACATTTCACTGGCCCCTGTCGTGTACGTGGATGTTCTAAAAGACGACTAATCTGTACAGAAGGTGTAATAGTTAAAATACCGACCTACAGTGCCTAGTGTCCTAGGTTTGATTTACGCGCAGGTCAATATGCGATCCATAAATTGTTGGTCTGGAGGTAGTTTTTGACCGTTAAGTATTTAATTGTGAGGGTCCGTAATTCCACTCTAGGTATTCACATAGGATTTCACTTAGCAGAATATCAGCGTAACATTAGCTAAGGTCCTCTTTTGTCTCTCAACATATGTTAGATGCTTTCGTTTCACTTGAAATAAAACTATTTTTACGGAATTTATCGTCTTTGTATTTGATTTCCCGAAGTTTCGAGCACATATCAGCGTTCATGATCACCGGAGGGTAAAGGTGTCTAATAGGTCTTTAGAGCGCCCGTGACCATATACGCTGAAAACTATGATTTCAAATGTGTAATATTCGCCACTAACCAAAAGTTTGGAAATTGTAGTTGGTGTTACGTGTTCCCTTGGAGAGTTTTTTTGTAAGGTGGCAAACGAGCAAACAACACACCTGATGGTACTGTCACTCATAGACTTTGCTAGGCCGCAGCCTACTGCTATGAAGCGAGTGTGAATTCATGGAATGAGGTTAGTCCATACTAAAGACCAGGCCCGCCCGTTAGCTGTTTCATCACCCGCGTGCAATACCGATTATGCCGCCTCTTTTTTGTTAGGCGATGGTCTGGGCACATCCCGCTCAATGCGTCTGGGGCGACGGACGAGCGTCGTGCGACCCCATAACCTACCTCCTCCCCGTCGCCAGTGGGCCGACCCCAGTTGTAACGATTCATTGATATCCGTATCCGGCTTGGCGGGTTACCCTATCGGATACTGGCCCTTTGATGCTCTAACAATATTAAAGTGCTACTGGCCTCTCCTCTCCTCATGCGGTCGGCCTCTCTGCGGGTGACGGACTAATCCCCAGTCCGTTCACGCGCGACCTCAGCTAGGGCGGCATCAGGTGCAAGTACTCGCGCCTACACCTCTCAACTTGCCGGTGGCGAAGCTTGTCGCGGTAGAGGAATGCCTTCTGGACTCGCCCCTCCACCTCCCTCTGGGAGACAACTGCTTTGCAGAAGGTGGCAACCGCGTTCCAATTTCTGACGCTGTCGAGCATCGTTCTAGCGATGGTGGGCAGCGTCCGGTCGACACCGATAACTGCGACGAGATCAAGGTGCTGCTCAGCCCAGGCCACGCAGACCTCGAGCGTGTGCTAAATCGTGTCCCCATTGCAATTGCAGTGGTGGCAGGATGGCGTCCTCTCCCTCCTCGCGACTTCGTGCAGGTATTTGCCGAAACAACGATGCCACGACCAGACAGTCCGTGATACTGGGGCACCTCCCCGACGCAGCTGAATGGCAGACTATTAAATGCGTTGGCGATGTCCAAAGAGACCGCCAACAGCAACTCCCGCCGGTGCCCCTATCGCGCGGAATTTGCTCAGTGCCGCGCGATAGGGGCGATCCCAGAGGTCACGCTCGTTATTGTTCAGCATCTCCTGCCGACTGTCCTGGCGAGACGGACAGCCAACCTGAAGACATACCGCGCACTGCGGTAACCCTCGTACAGCTGGCCCTTGTGCTCCGCGCCGCCATGGTGCCGCCGACTGCGGGTGTAGGACCTACGGGCGCGTACGCACACGGCCTGGTAATCGGCCAACTCTCGAGACCGCCAGAGTACCGCACTGTTCGGGGGGAGATACCGCATACGGGGCATGGCTGCATCGCAAATCTGCGTTAACGCACAGCGAATGTGGCCAGCCTCGGCGACCACCCCGTCCGCCTGGGGAGTTGAGGACAGCCATGAGTAAACGATGGCTGCCTCCGCCAATGGGTCTGGATCCAGTCAATCCACAGCCCACCGCAGAAACCCGGGAGCTGCGTCCGCCGTGTGTCTCCTGCTGGGCTGGTGGAGGATCCAGGAAATCTCTATCCGAATGTATCTGTGGTCGGATAGGGTCTCAACCTCCTCTTGGATGCACCAGCTCCTCACGTGTGCAGCGACATTGAGATTAGCGAACGACAATCGACGATCCGCTACCAATTTGCCGCCCTCGTCCCTTCTCCGGCCATCCCGCGGCCCCTCGTCGTCGGATGGCTCTACGGCACTGCCGCCCTCGTCCGTTGACATTTCCGAGGCCGTGTCGGTCCCTGAGCTCTCCGAAGGCCTTGCGGCACCGCCGCCCTCGTCTTGCCCGGCAGTGCTGCCGTCCCCGTACTGCGACAGCTCTGCAGCAGAAGTGTTGCCGCCCTTGTGACTGGGGGAATGACAGTAGCTTATAGTGCCTGCCGTTCCGCCGTTGTTTGTTTTACACTGACGGATGATTGAAGTATAATCACACAAGTTTAAGTATCAATAATTATGCCGAAACTATTAACAAAATAACTATTAAAAGAACTATTAAAAAAATAATTGCAATTCAATGTGCAATCGTTATTGCTTATCCACTATCATGCTCTTCGAATGTGTACAAGTACCTAGGTACCTTACTTACCCAAATTTGAGAAAGAAGCTCAGAGGGAATTGCCCTAACTTCCAGTACTATTTTTCAATGGGGTGATACTTGGTGCCACCAAGCGAGGGGCGGGTAGTTCAACCAACAACCCAATACATGAATTACGTGATGAGTCGCTCGATTTGCCGCCCCCCTGGACGTGCTGTCCGCGTGCGGTGCACGCCTTGCACGCCCGCTTACGGCGGGCCTGCTAAAGACCCAGGTTGGGCTTCGAACTATCTCGCTCACCGAACGAAGTGCAGTAACAAATTGCTGCTTCCGCGGACGGACCGGCCTGCGGCTGTAGATAGAAGATTGTCGACAGTATATAAAAGTGCTGTTTCCTATTCATCTGGTGCTTCCTTTAGGGAGTTTTTACGATTCTAATGGCAAAGTAAAGGGTGGAGGCACGATGTATTCTAACTTAACCACGCGAGGTTTTGAAGCTAAGAGCGTTTACGGAAGACTTTAAATGAACAAATCGCATGCAGATTACATTTAGCATCACAGCTTTTACGTCCCCCTGCTGGGCTCGCGGCTCTTCCACAATGAGGTGGAAGTTGACCTAATAGGTTGCGCTGGTCAGACCTGCTGGTTGGTTGGGTTTTATTTTGAGTTTTCCTTCTCGTGCACAGATGTTATATCTTAGAATAATAACCTATAGAAGGTAAGTTCACGCACAAAAATTGAGGCATTTCAATTGGAGCCTAATGGAGCTTACGCCGGAACCGTTCCGTAATGTACAAGTCATTGTACTGCACGAACGTACGCAACTCTTAAAAAATAAATAGGTAATTATGACGGTTTGTGCATTCAAATAGTGTCACAACACATTTGAAAAACTTAAAAAGGTTTTTAACATTACTTTTAAAAGTATTTCGACGATTTATGTTAATAAAAATAAAATTTGATTTCATAATTTGTAGAGTGGTGTGCGTGTGTACGTGTGTAATTGTCTGCGCGCCATTAGTATTTTTAGATTCAAATTTTGAAAATTCGAAGTATGGACACTATCCTTCTATACGTTATTATTCTAAGTGTTATATGTATTAAATAGCTTAGTCGTCTTTTACAATAACCACGGGCAAGATAGGTAGTGGTGAATTTCTTATTACGTCACCACATAAAGTTACGATTTTGAAAAGTTCTAATTTGATTTTCATCGAGTGACAATTGCAGAATTGGACAATCATTGATATATCGTCATCAATAATCATTTATATTTCCGTCACTCCGTAATCAGTTTTATTTCCGTGTGGTCACGTTAGTTCGATTTCTCCTCCCATTGTGTAAGAAGCACAAGCCCAATACTGGAACTTATGTACGTTGATATGATTTATATATCGTATGAAAATTTGTGCTAGCACAGCATCGAATCAACGATATTCGTCAGAAAAAATCACTAATCAGACTACAACATAATCCGCTTGTTAATCACTTTAAGATCAGGTAAGCCTATATGAAAAAACAAAAACACCACAGGCCTTTTAATTATTGGTATACCTTCACATCTCAACAGTATACGACGCAGATTATATCAATATTTATGCTAGCGATAAATCGTTCTGTCCTGTCGGCATTTACTCTTTGAAGTTTGTCTTATCATTATCTTCATAGATATAATAGATATCCTACAATATGTATATATTAGAGATTTGCCGACTATGACTACGTGCGATTAGCCGAGTAGCCGATTAGTCGGTTGTAAAAAGGCCGACTAACCAGCCGATTAGCCAATTATTGTTTTGGGGACATTCGTAAATTTCACCTGATGGTAAGTATTACTGCCGTTCATGGATCTTTTCTAGGCTGCTACATACCCTGAAGAAAATGAAGAGAGTGTGAATGCGTGCATTGAGGTTCGGTAACACTATACGTATTACCAAAACCACACGTGAACAACCTCAAAATCTTGGGCTTTCGGCTCTATCGCTCACCGAACGAAAAGCTATAACAAATTGCTCTATTTATACCAATAAATAAAATTGGAGTGTCTGTTTGTAATGTCAAAATAATAGACTTTTTTCATGCTCACACGGTTATTGGCACTATACATATGCCTAAAAAACATTTTATATTTTGTCTGTCTGTCTGTTTGTTCCGGGTAATCTTCAAAACGGCTGGACCGATTTCAAAAATTCTATCACCAATGGAAAGCTATATTATCAGGGAGTAAACTAGGCTATATTTTATCCCGGTATTCCCACGGAACGGGAACTACGGGGATAAGGCGACAGAAACCGAAGCGAAGCGAGGGCGGGTTGCTAGTTATATATATTACTCGGACGTCGATTTTCTGTGAGAGTGTAGTGCTACCCTGGACGGAACGGGACCTGTATATAAACGACTGTCGACAGTGTGGTCCTACCACTCGCAATGCTGTAGTATAAGAATACAAAGTTAAATGTCATTTTTTTATCAATATCTTCTATATCATTCTGAATTTGCTCGTTTACTCGAATGGAAGGTTTTCCCACTACTGCGGTTCTCTCTCTCTGCAGTTAAATCTAGTAAATCTCACTTTTTAACCCCCGACGTAATAAAGAGTTGATATAAATTTGATGTGTCTGTTTGTCTTTGTATCTGTGCGGTTGTCTGTGGCATCGTAACACATATACATAGGTACAAATGGTCCGATTGTGATGCGGTTTTGTTCTTTGAAAGCTGAAGTGATAAAGATGTTAGTTTCTTATGTACTTGACTTGGGATTTTTTAACTACACAATTTATTTTAGTAAAACAAAAAATCATCTGTAAAATCTATGACGATAAAATAACATTGTTTTTACTCATTTCATCAAGTATTCTTTTTTTACCCTTTTTCTCGAGGTATGCCGAGTAACGACCTTGGACGGCGGAGCGTAAGAGGACCACCCGCCAGGTGGACTAACGACATCTTAAAAGTGAACGTCTACGGCCTAATGGATGGAATGGAAGGCTTTTTAAATGTGTTAACTTTCAAGTATTTTTTTTGTGTCTGGCAGCAATGTCCCAGCACATAATTCTCTATCATGATCTGGAATTTCCTATACGGTAACTTAGGGAACATACCCATACTACGTGACCTTTTTTTTGTAGATTTTTCAACCCCTCCCTCCGCTCAGTGACCATTCGTAGTATATTCTAGGACCCCCCTCTCCCCCTTTAGTTTTCACGTAGTAATTTACAATTATGTTTTTTAACCAATTCACAGGCAAAAAGTGAAATTAGAAAAAATGGCTTATATAATGATTTCTGATGTTTACGCGAGTATTATACATTTTAAATAAAACTACTTTACGGATTTTATCGCATTTGTATTTGATTTTTGATTACCCGACGTTTCGAACACTTTACAGCGTTCATGATCACGGGTGGACTAAGATGTCTCACGTTCAACAAGTCATCGTTACTGCAGAAAATTTTATAATTATCTACCCGATACAGAAATTAGTTATTAAATATTGACCCACATTTTGATACAAAATTTATTGCCAGTGTAAGAAGAAAATGATTCTATATGAAAAAATTATATTGTTTATGGTTAGTAATAATTAAACATTAAAATTAATAGTAATTATATTTAAAAACTAACTAATAATCTAGTATACTACCACCGGATCGGAACACGGTTACACTGAGAAAGATCCGGCAAGAAAACTCAGGTAACATGATGCTAAATTAAAGTTAATTTTGAAGGCGGCTTACTTTATGTTACTAAAAAGGTTTTAATTTATAAAAGCAGTCTTGTGGTGGTCTAGACCACCACAAGACTGCAAGACACCGTGAGCTCATATTGTATAGATTTGACCCACAATAATAATAACTAAAGATAATTTTTTAAATTAAAACCTTTGTGGGTCAATATTTAATAACTAATTTCTGTATCGGGTAGATAATTATAAAATTTTCTGCAGTAACGATGACTTGTTGGACGTGAGACATCTTAGTCCACCCGTGATCATGAACGCTGTAAAGTGTTCGAAACGTCGGGTAATCAAAAATCAAATACAAACGCGATAAAATCCGTAAAGTAGTTTTATTTAAAAAATGGCTTATACTCATCTTTATTGCATAAGACTCTATGCATATGCATCCTCCCCTAAACGGGTCACGCAGTATGGGTACGTTCCCTTATTGGGAATTAGTTTTACTAGTGTCAGTTTAGGGATCTGTTATCTTTATTGACTATTATGACTCCTTATTACTATAGTCTCGTAGACATGTGCTGAGTACTAAGAGCTCAATCGAATTTTAAGAAGTGGATTAAAGTAGGATTCATTTCAATGTAGTAGTACAAACCTCGGCTTAGGGATAGGGCTTAGGAAACAAAGGTTCGATAATTATGCTTTTTTTTGGGGGGTGGTTTACGCTCGGCGCAATTTTCGCACCACTCCCTCTGGGGCGACAGAGGGGCGTGAGCACGCACACACGTAACCCACCCGTGACACATCGCCTTCGTCGTTGGACCGATCACCGGAGCAGGATGACTTGTCGTCAGTGGTCTCGATAATTATGCTTAGCACAAATTCCGTCAGAAAGGTACAATACAGCTTGTAGTTTTCGTTGCCCCTATAACGATGTGGATGGAGTGTGATTTTTTCAAATACATTTATTATGCACAAACCTTGCGGAGGGACTTACATTATGTCAATTTTAACATTTTACCTTAAACTAATTTGAATTAGTTAGGTATTTGAATAACTACCACCGGATAAAAATGCGATCGCACTGAGAAGATAACGAAAAGGAGACTAGACCGTAGCCTATTAAAAAAAGGTCTAGACGCATTCCCATGTTTTCATTGTGAATGACTTTTACCGGTCACGGTATACTGATTTAGGTGACAGACTCGGTACCGTATTACTACACCAACACTTCGACAGTTTTGTAAAGCATTAGAAAAGACAGAAAAACAATATCTATACCAATCTATACCAATAAATAAAATTGGAGTGTCTGTTTGTAATGTCAAAATAATAGGCTTTTTTCATGCTCACACGGTTATTTGCACGACACCTATGCCTAAAATAGCAATTAAAAAAATTTTGTCTGTCTGTTTGTTCCGGGTAATCTTCAAAACGGTTGGACCGATTTCAAAAATTCTTTCACCAATGGAAAGCTATAATATTGGGGCGTAAACTAGGCTATATTTTTATCTCGGTATTCCCACGGGAACGGGAACTACGCGGGTAAAACGACTATAACCTATAACCGAAGCGAAGCGAGGGCGGGTTGCTAGTGTATAAATAAAACTACTAAAACAATACTTTTTAAGACCATATATAATACTAAGATTTTAGTTAAATAATAATTATATAGTTATTTTTATAGTCACATACTTGTATAATTGTGTAATTGTATAATTATAATTACTTGAATATTATCTAGGCTCAAAGTCGCTCAGCGTGCTATGGAGCGGGCTGTGCTCGGGATTTCTCTGCGAAATAGAATCCGGAATACGGAAATCCGCAGAACAACGACTGTAACCGACATTGCACGAAGAATTAGCACGCTGAGGCAATGGGCAGGCCACATCGCTCGACGAACCGACGGACGACGGACGGACGACGCAGTGTAGGACGCCCCTTCACCAGGTGGACCGACGACCTGGTGAAAGTTGCTGGGCGTCGTTGGATGCAGGCGGCAAAGGACCACATTTTGTGGCGTAACATGAGGGAGGCTTACGTCCAGCAGTGGACGGCGATAGGCTGAAATGATGATGAAATATTATTATAGTTATTATTCATCATCATTATCATCATCATCATTGTAGCGCACATATGTCCCACTGATCGGCTCGAGCCTCCTTCACAATAGAATGGAAATTGACCTTACTATACCAAGCAGGTCAGACAGGTTGATATAGGATTTTATTTCAGATTGCCTGCTCTTGGATAGATGTTATATGCGTCTTTTATCCCCTAGTCGTCTTTTACGATATCCACAGGCAAGATAGGGAGTGGTGAATTGTATTCTTACTCCGTCACCACACGGAAAATGAAGAATGTAAGGAAATTTATTAGAGAGATGGTAATGACTGTTTGAGTAACAATTTATTTCGACGAATGTCATGTGATTCATCATTTCATTTCCTACAAGAGACAATACTTTGTACGATCTGTAATTAATTATTCTGAGTCTAGGTATAATTTGAGGCTATTCATCCAATGTTTTATCCATCTCTTCAATTTAAGGAAATATTACTTAATGATGTTTATAGTTTAATAAGTAAAAGTTGAAAATTTTTAATAATCCCCGACACAGACGATAATAATTTAAAAAAAATATTACTTTCTCTTAAACGGAATAGTCAGTTAATTATCATTTAATGATTATACTGGCACGCGTGAAGTACTTGATTACGCCGTTACATCATTTTGGAAAAGAGCTGATACTCTTACACTGCTGTACCGATATTAACCAAAACATAGCTAAGAACCACCGCAAGGAAACTGGTTTTCAAATGGAAACCGCGTTGAAATCGGTCCATTCGTTTGAGAGCTACGATGCCACAAGACACACACGCACATAGACAGACAAACATCGACGTCTTATAACCTTCTTATTGCGTTGGGACTTAAAAAGAAAATGGTTACATATTCCTTTTTTTTTTTGCGGTGGGCTGCGGTCGGCACGCTCCTCGCACCACTCCGTCCGGGGCGACAGAGGGGCGTACGCACGCAACACCCGCAACCCACCCGAACACCACGTCACCTTCGTCGTTAGGCCGACCACCGGAGCAGGGTTACTTGTCATCAGTGGTCAGCCCGACGGAATACCCCCTACTTGGGGTAACCTCCCATCGACCGACGTCCCCCCCTCGTCGACCGACGTCCCCCCCCTCGGCCGACGTCCCCCCCCTCGTCGACCGACGTCCCCCCCTCGACCGACGTCCCCCCCTCGATGGTTACATATTCCTTGTGACATATTATTTACATTTTTATAAATTATTTATTCTCCTTTCATATCCCCCCAATGAAGGCGTAAAAAATAATTTACTACCACCTTTATTTAGGAGTATGATGTAAAAGACGACTAAGAGAGCAGATAATATCACAAAAGAACGTAAGCATAAAATAAAACCCTAAAACAACCTGTCTCACCAACCCGGTATAATGGGTTAGACTTCTTTTCACAAGGTACCATATTCAGTAGTAGAAGGTTTATAAGATGACAAGACACTGCGTTTCTCCTTGAATTAAGGGGTAACATTCCCTCATTTCGGCATGTAATTTTTGATCCTCGTATCAGCTCATATTACGTTCCATTGCTGCCAGTGCCGGATCATATAACGAGAGTAGTAAATGCTACGGGCCCAGTGAATTAGGGGACCCAAAGCCTGTCTGACTGTAATTAAAAAAATATCAATTTAGATAGGAGCGTAAGATATCTTGCATTGTTTTTGGACGTGGGTTGCGGTCGGCGCTCTCCTTGCACCACTCTGTCCGGGGCGACAGAGGGGCGTGAGCACGCACACCCGCAACCCACCCACGATGCACGTCGCCTTCGTCGTTGGGCTGACCACCAGAGCTGGGTGACTTGACGTCAGTGGTCAGCCCGACGGAATACACCCTATTTGGGGTACCCTCCCATCGATTTGGGGTACCCTCCCATCGAAAATATTTTGCATGCCTTAACAGTTTTGTTTTATTTAATACCCTAAACTTGAGAACCCGAAGCAAACTAAGGGCTCCTCAACAGAATTTGCTACAGGCCCCGCGCTGCCTTAATCCTGCACTGATTGCTGCGCGCGAGCCTCCTCTGCAATTGGAGGGAAATTGACCTACTATAGCATGCTTCCATGTGGTGTCAGAGTAAGAATACAATTCACTATTCCCTCTCTGGCCCAAGGGTATCGTAAATAACTAAAGAATACAAAATGCATATATAATCTGCGCAAGAGAAAACTCGAAATATAACCTTATATCAAACCGTTTAATGGGTGCTTTTTTTATTGCCAACGGTAGCAAATAGGCAAGCAGCACACCTGATGGTAAGTGATACTGCCTGGTACTGCAAATGGACCTTTGCAGTACCAGGGCCACAGCCAGGCCGTTGCCTGCCGTGAAGAAAATACTATACTTAAACCTCGTTTAAAGAAGGACATGTCATAGCGCTCGGGAAACACAGCAGCAGGTAATTCATTCCAGAGCTTCCACATACGTGGGAGAAATGATTGCTAGAAACGTACAGTTGAAGAGCAATAGGTCGATTTCTTTCCTATTATGAACAGGGTGCTGATGATATTATGCTGGTCGGACAGGTTGGTATAGGGTTTTACTTCGAGTTTTCCTTCTCTTGCACAGATCTTTTATGCATCTTCTATGCCTTAGTCGTCTTTTACGACACCTACGGAGATAATACGATGTAATAAATTGTATTCTTACTTCGTCACTACACGGATATGTGTGAAGCTAATTTTAAGTTCTAAGAAATTAATATTTTTTCAATTCTGTAGAAGGCTCGAGCTCAGCTGTGGAATGTGAGCTAACATGATGACGATATAAATTATTAGCGAACAGAATATCAAACCAATTACAAATTAATTGTATCTACAGGATGTCCCTAAATTAAACGTCCAACGGTAAGTGGGTGGTAGATGACTTTATGACAGCTATGAAAAAAAAAAATACCTACTTAATCATTTTTCATAAATTTCGTTGTCTGTCACAAAAATATTTTTTTTTTAATAGTTACGATAACATCTAGAAAGTATTATACTATTTTGGAATAATGAATAATTTGGTCATCTTTTGAAATTACTTGCCACTATGGTTACGGTACATTTTTTTACAGGGATGATTAACGTTTACTTCGAAAAAATTATGGAATAGCTATAACAAATGTATATTTTTTTTATGTTATTGTAACATGTCTAGTTTTAAATTGTGGTCGATAATGCAGTTATCTGCGCTTCCAAGAAGATATATCCGATGCCAAAACTAGCCTATTTGTCGTTATAGTACTTGAAAACATCGTACAAGGTCTGATTTTTCACCGTTTTCAGTAATATACTCATATAAAAAAAAAAGTGACATGGATTTTTTTTATTTTTTCATAGCTGTCATAAAGTCATCTACCACCCACTTACCGTTGGACGTTTAATTTAGGGACACTCTGTATAACGACAAAATGACGACTAAGTTTTTTTATTAGCACTAAACTACCGGTCAAGACCAGTAGCTAACGATATAATGAATTAATAATGAGGTATATTTATAATGTATTTATGAGTATCGCACGTGTTACTCCGGATCTTGCTGTGTGGAGGCGGCTACGAACGCTACCAACTCTTAAATTGCTGGTGGCTGTCGTTTAAGACAACTAAGAGTTATAAATCAAGTTAGGCCAACTCCATCTGACGCTGTCTTGTCAACAATTAGATTTCCAAGGATTGTCAGACAGTCGACCGCTAATAAAACGGTTGCCAATTGTTACATTATGTAGGTACGATGGAGTATTGCACCGACCCCAAGTAATTAGGATAAGAGCAAAATGATGATGACAGGTTTATCTTCAGAAGGGATGAGCAGAGGTTCAATGCCCACCTTTCCTAACCAGGTATACTTCCGAGCTTAGAATTTATTATTAAATATTGGCTTGAAAACTATTGACTTGAAATAAAATCTAATACCAACCTGTCTGACCAGCATATATAGTAAGGTCAATTTACCTCCTATTGTGGAGAAGGCTCGAGCCCAACAGTGGGACGTATATCAGCTGAAATGATTGCCTGAAAAAATTGAGAATATTTGTAGAAAAATATAATAACTACTTTTTATCCATTTCAGGATTTGAACCCAGAACCTCATGTGGTTGCATGCCAATGCTATTTAGACTAGTAAAGTAGTCGTATCTTATCTTAGAGACGTCACGTATCAAGATTTTAGTTCACACTAATCCGAAAATATCTTTTAAGATTCTCCAATGAAATTTTGTGAATGAATATGATTAATTTTAGTAGAAAGATAGGAAAGTTTTTAACAACCTTGTGAGACCAGAGTAAATATTTATTTAAAAATATAACGATATACACAATAGTCCCTACCATAGAGTTTTATAATTCTTTATATTCTCTGTTACAAAGAAATAAATTCACATAATGTATAGAAAACTTGATTATAATAAAATGATCTGGTTCAATAGAATCGTGAGTCCGGCACTAGTTCTCACAGTTCTAGGCGATAAACCTAGGCAACCTATTGCGATATTATTGAAGTCTAGACTATACTGGTGTAAAATTCGCACCGGCCGTGGCTTTCGCGATCTCAATGGCTGAGATTGATTGAGAGAACCGGTCCGACCGGGGTCTGTTACAAGTTCGGTTATATTTTATTTGAGAATATTTTTAAAATATAGTTTGGACGTTTAATTTAATATGAATTCACTTAATTATGTAAAATTATGATCCGAAGTTGTAAAATTGTTTAGCTTAACTTCAAGAAACTCAAAGGTTTCCTAAATTTAACCAAAATAAAATTAATACGGAATTAAACTTTAAATATATTTATAATGCAGAAATTATCTTTGTCATACAAAGACGTTATGGAGTTCCATAAATGAAACTATTAGATATCCAAAATAAAAATATATGTGAAACTGTAGCCGAATCCGATATAAAAGTTTGAAATAATTTCGGACAGAGACTTGAATAGAGTTAGTGCCTCTCTATTCTTCCGCTTCTCTTGCACCTTTCTACCATACATTGACACAGAAAAATGAACACATTTTACAATTCCCAAAAAAGAAATATATAATGTCCGTAACTGAAACTACCAGATAAACAGAAAAAAAAGGAAATTATATTTGTGATCTGAAACTGGTATAATGTTATTTTAATTGGCCACCCACCGGTGCCTCGATCACCGTCAAGTCGGTTCCCATCAGCATCTGGCCTGAATGTGGGCCGACTAGCGTTACATGCCGACGGCTATATGCGGGAGAAGTCTAGTCAATGGCCAAGCAATGCAATGGTGTAAGCGGCGTCCCTCACTGTCCATATGAAGCGTCTCTTGTGGCGTCCACAGAGGGCCATGGCGGTGAGGGCCATTCGTGAATACCGCACGGTGGCGACGGAGGTAGTGTACCCGTTGTTTAGGACGACTCGCCCGTGGGACCTAGAGGCGGCGATGCTCGCCGGACTCCACAGGGTGGTGTCGGAGACGCAGGCGGGGGACCGTCATAGTCTCGCTGAGTGAGATGGCTGGCTGGCGGGACGCCCACTGCAACATCATTGCCCTTGAGTACACTAGCTGGAGTAATCTTGATAGGGTCTTCAGTCTGTCGAGGTTTTCCGGCCGTTGCTGATAGAGTGGTTGGCTCAACAGCACGGGGTGCTTTCTTTCCGATTAATGCAGGTCTTGACGAGCCATGGTTGCTTCGCCAAGTACCTGCAAAAGGTTGTAAGTAGGGAGCGCTGTGAAGGCAGCGCAATCATCGATGGACTTAACCACCGGACTGGCCACGGAAGCCAAGGGTTCGGTACCAGTGATCGGCCTAGTGGCGCCAGATGAGCAACCTGCCCATATGATGGTAAGTGGTAGGTAACTGTTGCCTATGTACCTCAGCAATACCAGGGCTGTAACCAATATGCTGCCTACCGTGAGGTAAGAATTCTTCTTAAACTTCTTTTGACGATGGAAATACCAGTGTTTGGAAAACATCACAGTAGGCAGTTTGTTCCAGAGCCTACACATGTGTGTTTGCAAACATACCTCAACCCAACAAAATTGAACTAAACAAATTTTTGATAGTACAGCGGTTTGTTGAAAAAAAAACACATACTAATAAAGCTTTTACATATCTTTTCTATTTAGAGTACTTATTAACGTGATCTTAAAGTAAATGTATTGCCTCGTATCATCGTTGTTGATGTAGCACTATCATTGTGACCTACTTAAGTGCTAATTTTATACAGTGTGCTTCAAAATTAATTCTTAAGTAAGCGAATGATGGTGATTTAATACTTTTAAAAAGTTACTTAAGCAAATACCGACGTAAGAAAGAAAATTAGCACTCAAATTTATAATTTACTATTTTAATTTATAGAGATTTCATAAGTGGTAGGACCACATCGTCGAGAGTCTTCTATCTACAGCGGTAGGACGGTCCCTCCAGGGTAGTCGTTGTCCACACTCTCAAGGAAAATCGACGTCCGAGTAATAGTGATTTGTTTCTGCACTTTGTCCAGTAAGCGAGAGAGCCAGAAGCCTAACTTTCTGTGAGTGATTTTGATGATGCCTCTAGTATCGCCGAACCTCATTGCACGTATTTTTTCACGGTAGGCAACAGTCTGGCAATAGGTTCATGAGCGGCAGTATCAGGTATGCTGTTTGCTGGTTTGCCACCAATTGTGGCAAAAAAAGGTAATTACAAACTGATGAGTTTACTAGTAGATTCATACACACTTATCTCACACAAATACGATACGATGGACAGGGGTGGAGCAGTGACTACGAATATCAGTAGAAGATTTGCTTTCCTTTACACGCACAATAGATAATTTATATGTGTAAAATTGCGGGCAATATATCTAATAATAGACCGAAAATTACAAAAGAAATTTTTGTCAATTTGAAGAATCTAATGAATTTAAAATGGCGTCACATTTAAGTGTAGAAATAATTTGTTGTTAATAGATTAATTAAACAGTTTAATACTTATGTATTTTAAAATTGAACTATAAATAGATACAAAATATGCAATAAGAACAATCACGAACAAAGCAATATGTAGACGCAAGCGATGTTTGAAAGGAGACAGATCCGCGACGGGCGACACCGACAGCCGGCCGCAAGACGGCGAGAGGGGGCGCTCAGACCGGATCTCATACCCTAAAATAAAAACATCTATCGAAATAATAATACGCACTGCTTACTCAGGACAAGTACGCGAAACAAATGGCGTTGACCCCCTGAACATTCCCATGCTAAGATGCGGACCAACTGGATTTTTCTTAATGGTAGGGTGGTACTACGCTTATAGGACTGAATAGGCCTTTGAAACGTGTGTTTGGACTTATTAGCTTTTATTGCTAAGGCTAACTTTCATGGGAGCTATGTTACGGCCACTGTCGAGTAGACATTGATAAATGGCTTTCTAATTTAAATGGCGACTCTTTAAGACGAAACAAATAGATTATACTAACGATTATAACGGGCAAATATAGAAAATATAGATATAATAAGCACTGATGGCGTAGTGTTTAAGATACCGACTTACCGTGCCAGTGCCAGGAGTTCGAATCCCAAGCAACACTTAGTGCGATTCACAAATTGTTGTTCTGTGTCTGGATGTAATTTTTATCCATTAATTATATGTTTGTATAGTTCTCCGCAACACAAGGATTATCTCTTTAGAACAGGGTAGTAAGCAGGTCTTTAAATAAAAATGCATATAACATCTATGTAAGAAAAGAAAATCTCTAAATACAGCCCTATGCCAACACGTCTGACCAGTGTAGTATAGTAGGTAAATTGCCTTCCTATAGTGGAGGACGATCGAGCCCAACAATGGCTCGTTTATGAATTGATAAAATGATGAAAAATAAGTCCCTTAGTAACTACTAAAATCATCTCATCCACATCTTGGCTCATGTAAGTTCTACTACTGGACTTGTACCTCATTCATAGTAGGAAGGTAATTAACCTAATATACCACGCTGGTCAGACGTGTTGGAATAGGGCTTTATTTAGAGATTTTCTTCTCTTGCATTGATAATATCTCAGTCCTCTTTTACGACACCCTCGGACAAGAAAAGGGCGGATGAATTATATTCTTATTTCATCACCATACAGATAATAAATAAGTAAGTAAAATAGGTCCCCTAGTAACTATTGATATAAGTGAGGTCAAAAGTTACAATGATTTTTTAGATTTTTTGACCCTTTCACCCTTTAGTCTGGATAGGTTCCTTGCGAATTCTACATACATCCGTCCATACCAGTCCTTTGAATCGTATAATTTAACCATGCCGTCTTTTCTTCCATTCTACTATTGTTCAAAGCAGACAAACCCGTTGCCCATAGTATAAAGAAATAAAATTAATGGATGTCCGAACAATGAGGGAGAAATTGTGATAGGTGAGAGTAATTTTTTTTAGGGCCAGTGACAATTCCCGTTTCTTTTATTTTCGGTTAAAATAAGATCAATTGTTGAGGTTAAGTAGGGCCAGAAGCTTTGCTACGAATAATCCCTCATTTTTAATCATTGTAATCTCTGTTACGTGCCTGTTAATATTCACACCTTCGTTTTACAAAGCTTGAATTTATCTATTTGTTAATAAGTATAATGAGATTTAAAAAGATTGTTAATCCTTTCAACCTCTATATTTTAGGTGACATCTAAAGGCGACGCTGACTGCACAGATGGCGTAATGATTAAGTTACCGACCTACCGTGCTAGTGTAGCGGATTCGAATCCCACGCAGGACAACACATTGTGTTATCCACAAAATGTTGTTCTGAGCCTGAATGTAATTTGTGTCCGTGGGCCGGTCCGTCCCGGGTAGTACCACACTCTCGCAGAAAATCGACGTCTGAGTAGTAGCAAATTGTTACTGCGCTTCGTTCAGTGAATGAGAGAGCCGGAAGCCCAACTTTCTGAGGGTGTTTGCGTGTGGAGGGTTTTGGTGGTGCCTTTGGTATCACCGAGCCTCAATGCACGCATTCACACTCCCTTCACTTTCTTCGCGGTAGGTAGATCAGGTGTACTGTTTGCTCGTTTGCCACTGCTTGCAATAAAAAAAAATACCAAGATTATTTGTTTAGTGCAGGTTGTTGTCTTTTTATAAAAAAAATATCCATCCATCCATCAGCCTACAGACGTCCACTGCTGGACATAGGCCTTCCCACGAGAATGCCACTCGGAACGGTCGTCCACCTGCGCAAAAAAATATGAATAACAGATAATAGTGACGTTACTTAATTGCTTTTTGTTTTTAATTTATGATGATGATGATTGCAGCCTATAAGTCTCAATACTGCGCTCAGGCCACCTCCACAACGGGGAATTGATCTACTATTCCACGCTGGTCAGATGTATTAGAATGGGGGTTTATATGGAGCTTGGCTTCTCTTGCATGTATGTTCTCAGCATATATCCCTTAGTCGTGTTTTACGACACCCACGGGTGAGAGAGGGTGGTGAATTGTATTCTTTCTCCGTAACCACACGGTTAATTAAAGTTATCATCATCGTCATCATCGCAGCCCACATACGTCCCACTGTTGGGCTCGGGCCTCCTCCACAATGGGAGGGAATTTGACCTACTATACCATGCTGGTCAGACATGTTGGTATAGGGTTTCATTTCGAGTTTTCCTTCTCATGCACAGATGTTATGTGCACATTATATCCCATAGTCGTCTTATACGACATCCACGGGCAAGATAGGGCGTGGTGAATTGTATTCTTACTCCGTCACCACACGGAAAAATTAAAGTTATATCAAATTATAATCTTAGGTAACACGTTAAGCGTTATATTTGATAAGTAACATTCATCATCATCATCTCAGCCTATATATGTCCCACTGTTGGGCTCAGGCCTCCTCCATAATGAGAAGGTTATTGACCTACTATTCCACGCTGGTTAGACGTGTTGGAATAGTAACATTACTTTTAAAATTTATATTGTTTGGGGTGTAATACATTTAAGGGTCGTTAACGTAAGCCATTAAACGGCTATTCGAATATTTATTTCTGTTTTTTTTTTTAATATTGACTGCGCTGGCGTAATAGTAACATAGTTTTTTTATTGTCGCCGATAGTGGCACATGAGCAAGCAGCACACCTGATGGTAAGTGGTACAGCCGCACATGGACCTTTATACCAGGGCCACAGCTAGACCGCGTAGCGTAAAGGAAAACCTTAAACCTCGTTTAAATGTCATGTCATAGGGCTGGGTAAACACAGCACCCGGTAGTTTATTCCAGAGCCTGCACGTACGTGGGAGAAATGATCGCTGGAAACATACAGTTGAAGATTTGTGGGTACAAATAATTGTTCTAAATGCTGGTGTTATTTTTTAGCGATAATTGTATAATTATAAATACCATTATAAAGGCCACGTCATAAGAATTTTATTGCTTAGTCCGGTCGTCATGGTTTTAGTGGGTATTTCGGTCGCTTATGTAGCCGGCGAGTCCCACACACACTCCCCCGTCCCCCGTCTATCAACGGCGAAGGGATAGAGCATTTCCAACAGCGTGAACAAAAAAAAGGATATGATTGCGATCATGTAACAAGTCACTCTTGTTATTCAAGCAAAACTTTTGCGTAAACAGCTTATAGTGGATTCGTCATCTCAGCTCATATGTCTTAATGCTGGGTTCGAGCCTCCGCAATAGGAGGGAAATTAATCTACGATACCATGCTGGGCAGAAATGTTGGTGTAGGGTCAGTGGCGTATCGTGACTTGTATCAAAATTGGTTGGGAGCCCAAATGAAGGGTAAATATTTCTCACAAAAGAATCAAAAATGCTTGCATGAAATTGATTATAAGTTATCCTAGCTATCCTATCCTAGAAATTGAGCTGAAAAAAGGACATTACGGGAATATCGCACCTAAGTCAGTGACATTATGGATAATACCTATTCTAATTTTTGCTTACACACGTTAGGGGGCCCCTAACGTGTGTACAAACCTTATAGGTTTTATTTCAAGTTTTCCTTCTCTTGCATAGATGTTATATCCATCTCTTAGTCGTCTTTTACGACATCCACGAGCAAGATAGGGAGTTGTGAATTGTATTCTTACTCGACAAGACACGAATCTAAATACCACGTTAATAATACTATCAAACAATCAATTAATGAAGATTTATAGTCTTTATTATCAAAATGACAGTTCATTACCGTCGAAAGCGCAAAAATGTGGCGCTTTTATTGCACTCAAAATCGCAGTTAAATAATTCACCCTCGACAGCTTCAAGAAAGTTATTTAGTAATGTCTTAAAAGAGTACTAAAAATGCACACGATTATTTTTGCAAAGTTTCTCAAAAAGACTGTCTACCCTATCAGTTGAAAGATTTGACTTTATTTGAAAAAATATGCGATAAAGAAAAGCACTCAAAATGAAGTTTTCACGCTGTTTAAAGGCTGTCAAGCAGTCCTCATCATTGCTTCCATTATTTGGTTCCCTGAAATAGTTAAATTTCTATACAAATCTATAAATAACTATTTTGTAAATAAAGAGTTTCTATATTTCTTTAAGTTGTTGTTTCTTAAACTGCATCGAATATAAATATGTAGCAAAAATAAAATAAGAAGCTGATTGAATAAATAATAAGTATATCTTCTTAAGCTCGAGTTTCCTCCAAAATAAGAGGGATATTGACCCACTGTATCACGCTGATCAAAGGTGTAGGTACAGAATTCTTATTTCGAGTTTGCCTTCTCTTGAATAGATGTTAAATGCACATTATACCCCTTTTAAGACACTTTTGGGTTAGAAAGGGGGTGGTGTGGTGAGTTATATTCTCACTCCGTCAATATGGAGACTTATTTTGTATGCCCACGTCTTTACAGTCATTAATCTTCTCTTCTTCTTCTTCTTTTTTGTCTTGGCAATCGGCTATTAATACAAGCCATTTTTGCCAGTGTCGAGTTATAACTTTCTTTTCAAATTATCAATTTCTTCATGTCAGTAATGGTCCGTCAGTAAGTCAAAGTGTCGCCTCCAACAGTGTAATGGCCACTGTTAGGGGTATCTTCTGAGAATTTTGGTGGAAACAAAAAGGTATGTATAGCAGTTTTATATCATATTCACTACACCTCAGCAGTTTTGCCACTATATATTACATAAAATGCCATCAATATTATTTAATATAACACGTTAAAACACTAAGATATTGAATATAATACAAGAACACCACATGACACTTCCAGATTCCCGCCAAAATCCTCGGTTTAGGGTACTTATAATCTGGTCTTTCTTAAGAACGTCCCCGATTTGAACGAGGAACGCTCGCCTTGGTCTTCCCTTACCAACAGTTCCGTTCAAATTCACTCTACAAATTCTGCTTGTTAGTTTCTTTTCATTCGGTCTCTCTGCATGTTTGAACCAATTTCACATACCTTTCTCAATCCTTATCTATACATCTACTTTCATAGCACTACATTATGACTTACAACGCTGTATTGTAACAATTGTTAATCTGTTAGCATACATTAGCTTTATTGAATAAAATTCCCTCCCATCGTGGAGGAGGAGGGGGAGGAGCAGCCCAATAGTGGGACGTATATAAGCTGTGATGAATAAAATTACTGTATTTTGTATTATAGTTTATATTCAAGCAAAAACATCACGGGCATACGTTTTCTCTGACGCGATAAAAATAAAAAAAAAAGCGACAGTAAGTACATAAATACGCGCATGTCGCATGTGAACTGGTGTAATTTAGTAAAAGAATGCACAAATTATAGCAACAACTGCACAGCTGGTTAGCTTAGTTTTATTTTAATAAACCGCCAGTAAATCGTGTACTGATCGTATTTATTTGTCATATTCTTAAATCTATTTAAATGAAGAACAGAAATTTCAAATTTGTGTAGTAGTGGTAGGACCACACCGTTGACGTTTGTCTGTCTACAGCCGCGGGCCGGTCGGTCCGGGGTAGTACAACACTTTCGCAGAAAATCGACGTCTGAGTAGTAGCAATTTGTTACTGCGCTTCGTTCGGTGAGCGAGGGAGCCGGCAGCCCAACTTGCTTTGTATTTGCGTGTGGTGGGTTTTGGTGCTGTGTTTCATATCACCGAACCGTTCACGCACGCATTCATACTCCCTTCACTTTCTTCACGGTAGGGAGCGGGCTAGCAAAGGTTTATGAGCGGCATTATCCCTTACCATCAGGTGTACTGTGCGCTCAGTTGCTACCGTTTGCAATAAAAAAAGAAAAAAAATACGTATTGTTGAACAAAGCCCCTCTTGAGATGATGAATATTAACCTTCTATGCCACGCTGGCCAGACACTATGTCGTGAGGTATTATTTTCGGCTTATCTTCTTGTTTTAGTCAAGAGGAAGAAATCTCTAAACTTATCTAATCCTACATCATTTGTAATTGTAACTTCAAGCTCCATTTGATTTAATATTTCATAGATACACTTGCGAGATAGAATCCGAAATACGGAAATCCGCAAAAGAATGGGTATAACCGTCATACTACGAAGAATTAGCACGCTGAAGTGGCAATGGGCCGGACACATCGCGCGACGAGCCGACAACCGCTGGGGAAGAAAGGATCTCGAGTGATGATGTCTCGTATCGGACGACGCAGTGTAAGACACCCACTAGGTGGACAGACGACCTGGTGAAAGTTGCTGGGCGTCATTGGATGCAGGAGGCATAGGACCGCACTTTGTGGCGTACCATGAGGGATGGATGGAGGCTGGATGGAGATCCAGCAGTGGACGGCGATAGGCTGAAATGATGATGATGATGATACTTGCTTCAACATATTGTTACTCCAGCAAGATACTAATATTACATTTATAGATATCCTAGATTTAGCCAGATTCATAGACTCTTTAGTCCGTCACCCGCAGAGAGGCTGACAGCGCGACGGCGACCGACGTCTCCGAGGGGAACATCGAGAGGAGAGGGTAGAGTCGGTCTGACCACTGACGACCAGTCATCCTGCTCCGGTGGTTGGCCCAACGACGAAGGCCGCGCCGCCCCTCCGTCGCTCCAGACGGAGCCGGGCGGCGGGTGCGCTGACCTAATGATAGTCAGCACACAAGACGTCCGTTCCGCCCGGGGTAACGAAAGGGCGACGCGAGGCCCTATAACCCACCGTATTCCCTTCCCTTCGTCATTGGGCCGACCACTGGTACCGAACCCTTGACGCCAACCCAGTGGAAACGTGTTGGTATAGGGTTTCATTTCGAGTTTCCTGTCTCTTGCATAGCTTTCTTTAACAAAGAGATGATTCGAGTTTTTATACTGAAGAGTTTGTTTGTTTGAACGCGCTAATTTCAGGAACTTCTAGTCCGATTTGAAAAATTCTTTCAGTGTTAGATAGCCCATTTATCGAGGTAGTTTATAGGTTATATCACGCTAAGACCAACAGGAGCGGAGGACCAACAGGACCAATGAAGAATGTTTCAAAATCGTTTTTTTTCCTTTTGAAAGCTTCTGCTGCGTAAACGGCAAAACTTTCGCAAAAATCATGTGTGACAGAATCGTATAATTAAAAACTATTTTCATCTTCTACGTAATTTGTTTACGTCTTAGGTTAAAGTCAGCGTTGCGGGTGACTGGACCGGGGAGTTAGTCCGTCACCCGTTGAGAGGCCGACCGCGCGAGGAAATACCGACGTCCTCCCCGAAGGGGGGGACGTCGTACGGAACCCACCCGCGACACGTCGCTTTCGTCGTAGGACGAAGTGGGGTGGTGGTGTGCGTGCTTACGCCCCTCTGTCGCCCCGGACGGAGAGGTGCGAGGAGGGCGCCGACCGTAACCCACCCCAAAAAAAAAGGTTAAAATTAGCGTTAGCTCAAAGTATCTATACGGACGGCGCCTTCGGACGAAGTCCCGAGCAGAAGCTAGTTCTTTTATATTGTTGTTTCCTTAACTGCATCGAATATAAATGTGTAGCAAATATTAATCTAAGAAGTTGATTGAATCCATACTAATATTATAAATGCGAAAGTAAGGATGTTTGTTTGTTTGTATCGCTTTCACGCTTAAACCACCGAACCGATTTCAAAAATTCTTTCACCAATGGAAAGCTATAATATCAGGGAGTAACATAGGCTATATTTTATCCCGGTATTCCCACAGGAACGGGAACTACGCCGCGGGTAAAGCGACTGAAATTGAAGCGAAGCGAGGGCGGGTTGCTAGTAAATAATAAGTTTTTCTTCTTAAGCTCGAGCCTCCTGTACAATAGGACGGAAATTGACTATTTCACTATATCACGCTGGTCAGGCGTATTGTATTGGGTTTTGTTTCGAGTATTCCTTGTCTTGTCATCATCATTTGCCTGCCCTCGTCCCACGCTACGTGGGGTCGGCACAACATGTTTTTATCTCAAAATCATGTTGTAAATAAGATACGGCTATTAATTTTATGGCCGGCCGCCCGCCAGACGTCAACCCTCCTCGGGAATTCTCGTTTATGGGGAAAAGGATGGGACATGGTGGATAAATAAGGAAGAAAATGGGTTAAGGATACTACTGTCATGGGATATAGGAAGGAGACACGACAGCAGCAGCTGGAGCTGTCCGGGATCGCGCGCCCGTAGTGGCACTAATCAGTTGACGGACAGACAACTGATAGTGACACCCTCTGAACTTAGTATTCCTTGTCTTGTATGGATGTTAAATGTATTTTTTTTTTATTTCTGTTGGTGACAAACGAGCAAACAGCGCACCACATAGTAAGTGATATGCTGGTCATGGACTCTTGTTAGGCCGCTGCCTACCATTAAAAAAGTGAAGGGAGGGTGAATACGTGCGATGAGTTTCGGTGATACTAAAGGCATCACCATAATGTACCACACGGAACACCTTCAGAAAGTTTGTTTTCGGGCTCTCTTGCTCACCGAACTGAATACGCATTGATATTTCTCAGACGTCGATTTTCTGCGAAAGTGTGATGCTACTCCGGCTGGACCGGCACGCGACTGTAGATAGACAACTATCAACAGTGTGGTCCTACCACATCAAAAAATCCTTTATATCCATTAGTCGTCTTTTACAACACTGTAAATAAATCTAAGTTATATTTATATGTCGCAGCGTCACTACCTCTGGCGCCATATCTTGATAGTTTTTAAGAATCAATCGATTACGGAAACGTCAAGTATTATACTTGGGTGTTTTTGATACAACGTTGGCAATGATTTCTGATGTTTGTCGTTTGTCCGTTAACGTTTGACGAGCTTTCGTTATTGAGAGCGGTCCGTTGAATACCCAGTTGAGTGCGAGACACGAAAGCGATCAGTAGTTGTTGCTGCCGTGTTGTACCAAATTCACCGCGGTTCCCTAACTTGTAAGTTAGCTATCGGTATCCGTGTAATTAGTGCTTATGATAGAAAAGTGTTAACGCTAATTGTTGAATACAGTTTAAAAGTAGCCATCCGAGGTATTATTTTATACCCTCGCGATGTGTGACCGACCTGATAGTGATGCAGCACGGCTGCCCCCAACCCCCGATATACATATATTTTCAGTTTCACGTACATCCGTGGGGTGACGGAGTAAGAATAGAATTCACCACTATCTTGCCCGTAGATGTCGTAAAAGACGACTATGAGATACAATATGCATAAAACATCTGTGCAAGAGATGGATAATTCGAAATGAAACCCTATACGAACATGTCTCCGGTGATTTTAGTCTGTCACACGCAAGAGGCTGACCGCGCGACGGCGACCGACGTCCCGGGACAGGGACGTCGAGAGGTGAGGGTACCCGAAAGGGTATTCCGTCGGGCCGACCACTGATGATAAGTCACCCTGCTCACCGGAGCACCGACCATCGGGGCGGCCCAAGGACGAAAGCGACGTGGGTACAGGTGGGTTATGGGCCCGCGCGCCGTCTTTTCGTCGCCCCGGACGGAATGGACCGCGTGTACGCTTACTATAGCCCATCCATAAAAAAAAATAAAAAAAATACCATCATGTTTGACCAGCATGGTATAGTAGGTCAAATTACCCCCCCATTGTGGATTCCCCTAGCCCAAAAGTGGGAGGTATGTAGGCTGCAATGACGATGACGATATTTCCACATGATGACTAAGTGTATGGTCCTGTGTGATATAATACGTCTCTTCGTTCGCAAAGCGGAAGAAGCCAGTGTTCAATATTGGGACGTATAGAAGATTGTAAAGTTAAAGCATTCATTGAGTGCACTAATCTTAAGAACAATCAGTGCGATTTAAAATAATATAGACGCAATACCAAACCATCCATCTATCAACCTTTCAATGCCCATTGCTGTATAAAGACCTTCACGTAGAGTGAATAAGCCACGATTGCCGATCAGATTCTCATCAGATGGTTTTACGTTATGTAGCATTATGTAGCTGATGGCTATTCTTGTGCTCCCTTAGCTTCTTGTTACTACACCTACAGGAAAATGAAGGTTAGCGTCAACTTAAGGCAATACCAATGTGGTAAATACGACACGCATTATGGAACTTTTATTGTACATATTGCACAGATTAGAAAATCTTGATGAATTTATATACTCTGTGATTGCCAACCTACACAGTTTAGTTCAAGAACTTTAGTTATCGGTCATTGGTCTTGTTACATATCATTTGTATATATTCCGCGTAAAATACGATTTAACAAGCTTTTTTTTTTATTTTAAACTTGGGATGTATGTTAGAGGCAAATCTTGCAACTGAGTTTTAAATTAATCACCTTTAACCCAATGTGTTGAAATTTAGCATACTTTTTGACAAGGACGTCATTCTAAATCCAATATGGCGGACAGTCCAAAATGGCGGTTTAGTTATTTTATGTGCATTCCGACTATATTGATATTAAATGAAAGGGCTTGCACAGCAGATTTAGAAAATGAAGGTTCTTTTGAATTACCTAATGCTTGTTTTTAAAAGTATTCTTATGTATACCTTTATACTATTACTAATTTATTCGTATATTCGCTAATGAAAGGACTGAATAGAACAAGCACAGTACGATATACCGAAAGTTGCTTAGCCTAATGCCGGATGTCTGACAATCAGAATATCAACGTTTCATCCTCTCGGCTCATATCCGTTCCATTGCTGGGCTCAAGCCTACTCCACAATAGGAGAGAACTTGACCTGCTGTATAACGCTGGTCAGACGTGTGTGTATAAGGTATTATTTATAGTTTTCTTGCATAGATGTTATATGCACATTATAATCTTTTGGTCATCTTTTACGACATCAACCGGCAATAGGGAGTGGATTTGAATTGTATTCTTACACTAATATTATCTCCTATCTTGCCCATGGATAACGTAAAAGACAAATAAGGGATATAATATGCAAATAACATCTTTGCAAGAGAAATAAGAGAAGGTAAACTCGAAATAAAACCCTATACCAAACAGTCTGACCAACGCAGTATAGTCGGTCAATTTCCCTCCAATTGTGGTGGAAGCCTGAGCCCACCAAAGGGCCCAGCAGAGCTTATATATGTGCATGAGTTGGAATGATAATGATAATGAATGATGTGAGAACAAATAAACAATGAGAACAATGAACACATAAATTCTGGATTCAGGAGACAACTCGATTACAAAAAATCAGGAGTCTGGAGGACCAATAATAGATTATTTACTTATTCCTAGAAACACGGGTCTGGTGAGATGAAAGTGGTATAAATATTATATATGATTATCATCATATACGGTGCACCATATAAGTGTGGGGACAGACTGAAAATACAATGAAAATCTTCTTCCAATGTCGTAAAATACGCCTAACTCGTAAAGACAGACTATAAAAACACTGTACTGATGGCGTAGTGGTTAAGTTAACAATCTGACGTGCCAGTGCCGTAGGTTTAATTCTCACACAGGACAATACTCTCTGCATGTGTTGTTTTAGGTATATTATGTCTGTCAAATTATATATTCGGGAGACTATCTCCCGAATATATAAGGATTATTTCCTTAGTGATTAGGGAACGTTGTGGTATGAATGTAGATGTAGTAACAAGGATTGAGAAAGGTATGTTAAGAAGGTTCGGCCATGTAGAGAGAATGAATGAAACGAGACTAACAAGGAGAATTAACAACGGAAGTGAATGGAAGTGTTAGAAGGGGAACACCGAGACGGACGTTCCACAATCAAATCGGGGACGTTCTTAAGAAAGGCCAGGTTAGGAAATACCTTGAACCGAAGAACATGTATAAGAAGATTAATGAATGTGGAGGAGGCGAAAGTGGTAAGTCAAGATCGTAGCAAGTGGAAGGAAGTGGTCTCTGCCTACCCCTATAAATGGCGTGATTATATGTATGTATGTATTTCTTTAGTCTTAAAAATAAAGGCAAACAATAGGCTATCACAATAGACTGGCCTAGGTAGAGGCTAGCCTAGGTAGAGTCCTAAGCGTGCGGCTAATATTTATGTGATATTTGGTTCCATACCTAAATTGGACGAAAAGCTTTTTTTCATTTCCCCGTTGAATAGGAGTGGTAGGACCACACTGTCTACAGTTATCTGTCTACAGCCGCGGGCCGGTCCGTCCGGGGCAGTACCATGCTCTCGCAGAAAATCGACGTCTGAGTAGTAGCAATTTGTTACTGCGCTTCGTTCGGTGAGCGAGAGAGCCGGAAGCCCAACTTTCTGAGGGTGATTGCGTGTGGAGGGTTTTGGTGGTGCCCTTGGTATCACCGAGCCTCAATGCACGCATTCACACTCCCTTCGCTTTCTTCGCAGTAGGCAACGGCCTTGTAAAGGTCCATGAGCGGCAGCAACACTTACCATCAGGTGTACTGTTTGCTCGTTTGCCACCGTTTGCAATAAAAAGAAAAAAAAATCATACTATATAGTAAACGTGAAGTCGTTTTTTTTTGGGTGGGTTATAATCAGCACACACACCGTCCGTTTTGTCCAGGGTGACGAAAAGGCGTAGCCGACCTCATAAATCACCGTATTCCCTACCCCTCACGGTTGGGCCGGCTACTGGTACCGAGCTTCTAGTCGTTCGTAGCTGGCTCGGCAGGAAAGTATGAAGCCTGGCAATGTGTGTCAAATAAACCAAAAGGTATATGTCAAGATATGGCTGTGTTATTCTGCTATTTTATCCGCGTGACGACAGAGTAAGAATACAATTCACCACACCCTCTCTTGCCCGTGGGTGTCATAAAAGACTATAATATGAATATAATATCTATGCGAGAAAGAAAACTCGAAACAGAACCCTATACGTCTGACCAACGTGGTATAGTCAATTTCCCTCTCACAGTGGAGGAGGCTCGACCCATCAGTGGAACGCGGGCCAAGATGACGATGACTGCTATTTTTTGATTATCAAAGGGAGAGGATATAAAAATAGTGAGTTCAATCCAGTATTCTGAAATAAGATACATAATTGGATTAAAGAACATACATCATTGTTAACATCTCAGTTCTTATACGTTGGCTCTGTTGGCTCGTCATGTTGATCAGACGGGTTAGCATAGGGTTTCATTTCGAGTTTCTTTCTATTGCTCCATATTTTGCTACCTATTCCATACCTACCTTAGTTGTCTACAACGATACTTACGGACAAGAACAAAAGAAGAAGATTGAATTGCGTTCTTACCTAAGAAGAGAAGGTTAAGAATACATAAATGCTTAGACGCGCCAATTTACAGTTTTTTTTAATATGGTGCAAATAGGTGTAGCATACTCACATTTCGCCAATTTATGTCACATATTTAAGCGTTTCATAGGTAGCATAATTCTGGAACTCTGAATGCCTAATTCCCATTACTAGTTGTTCGACTTTCCGCTAGGACATTTTAAAATAAATGAAGTACATCTTACTAAGAATACATTTCACCACTCTCTATCTTGCCCGTGGATGTCGTACAAGACGACTGTGGGATATATGCACAAAACATCTGTCCAAGAGAAGGAAAACTCGTAAAGAAACCCTATACCAACATATCTGACCAGCGTGGTATAGTAGATCAAATTCCCTCCCATTGTGGAGGAGGCCCGTGCCCAACAGTGGGACGTGTGTGGGCTGCGATGATGATGATGATGACATCTTACTACAATTTTTCGATTCTTGTTTTAAATCGAAATATACATACGGCATTCGGAACTGGGGTCAAGGTAATTGGAACTTATGGGTCACTAATCGCATATATATGTATGACACTTTATATGCGTACTGTTTTTTTTTATTGTATTTGATGGCAAAGGATCAATCAGCCGTGATAGTAAGTGGCAACTGCCGTTCATATGTAATATCAGGAGTACAGGCAGATCGTTGATTACCATAAGGTGGATTAAGACCTACAAAGCAAGCAGCAAATTGCTACACTTAGGACTTCATTGTTCTGCGAGAGTGTGGTAGTACCCGAGCCAACCTATATATAACTGTAAGCCTAAACAGAGGCCTACATTACATTGACAAGCATGAGGTATCAAACTTATCACTTTTTTGCAGTGTGGTCTTTGTGTTGTCTTTGCAAATAATTAAAATGCGCGGTCATATCATTTAATATTAACTATACACCTATGGACTTTTAAGTAGGAACATCTGTGACTTCAGAACCAGACGCGTCTATAGTAAAAAAAAAACAATTTGTAGTCTATTGAATATGCGACGCGCGGCGCACTTCGTAAAGGTCGAAAACCTCCGAGACAATGGACAAGATTTTCCATGATTTAATTACAGTTTACAACTCGTTAATAACGTGAGCCGTAAAACACATCAATTAATTATGATTTAAGAAATTCGTCGACATAAGTAGGTGAATAAACACATAATAAATATTATTTGAATTGTAACGCGTCGTTGATTACTCGTGCCGCGAAGACGCCCTTGAAATAATAAAAAAATAAACAAATAGCAATGACCTCGGCACATATTATAGACACGAGTACTTGCACTATTATCCAAACTGAGTCAGGTCAGATTAGGGCGGGCATTATAATTTAAATTAAGTACAAGTTTGGTGAACACGTTATTATAAAATAGAACTAGAATCACCGGCTAGTTTAATTTGATAATGTGACGTCATCGTCGTCTGGGCCCCCAATTTGACGTCAGCTAGTACAGTGACCCACAAATCTACAGACACAATAAATTCAGCAACGTACGATGCGATGCGAAACCGCGGGAGGGTCAATGAACTGTTGACGTATTTTAAATACGCACAAGTAGGTACCTTATCGCGAAATGTAGTACGCGGCGCGGCAAGCGGAGCGAGCTGCTGTGCTATGTGTTTGCAAAATGGTTATTTATAGACTGTGAGTGTCCGTGACGGATGGTACGCGTTATGCCGAAGGTCTCAGGGACTTGGTGAGTAATAAAAACATGCTTCACATAGGCATTATTAAAATGGACATAATGAAGACACAACAAACCTTAATGATTTAAGTAATCAATTAAAACTGTTTGAATACTTCAATAAAATTCTATTTGTTTATATTATCGGACTGGCTGAAGTTACATTTGAAAAAACTATTCTAAAAAAAATATAACGCTATATTGACAATTATTAAAATTAGTGATGTAGAAAGGTATATATGAAATAACCGTAACGTAAATCAAATAACGTTTTTTTTGTTCTTACACGGGATATGAATTAAAAGTTATCGCGTGAATGAAATCTTTTTCTCAAGACGAGCCATCACCGGAAACCTGGGGAGAGTTTAGCTGCTATATTTTTAACGCTTTTGATATAGGTACAAAAATGTGAGAAAGGATGTCTGCCTGTCACACTGCAATACAGCACACTACACCAGAGTTCTTTCTTTACAAAGGAAGAGTCTGTGATAGGTATACGAACAATTTTGAACTTGATAATGATGTTCATTAAGATTCATATTGCCAAGGGCTACATTGGAAATTTGCCCATACAAAACGAGGCACCCGCAGTAGTCGCCCTACCTACCTACCCACATAATGCGACGGATCCGAGTTTCTTACTTACACATACACGTGAAATAGATATGAAGGCCAGTTTAAATATGTGAATGTGTCGCGAATACATGCGGCTTCGATGATCAGCAGGTGTAAGCGGAGTAAAGGCAAGGGGTTATTGCGATTAACTTTTTTATCCCTTCGTTTCCATATTGTCAAAGAGTAATGAACCTTATTCTTCTATTGGACAACGTCGATTAGTGAGCGTGTGATTTTTGTATTGCATAAAAGTCTTTTGTCTATTTGATAAATGGGAGTTTATAAGTCGTAAAAGTTAATATTTTCACAGTTTTTGAAATTTATGAGGTTAGGTATGATGTTTATATTAATTGAAGACAAATATTATATAAATTCCAACAGTATAGTTAAAATACTAGAATATTTGACCTACCCTTATGTGATTAGACTATTAGGGCACATTCTAATAGAATCTAATCAGATTGTATAATATTTTGATACTTTCTGTGTCTATTCAAACAGAATATCTTTGTTTTCAATTATTATTAATTTTGGAATTAATTTACATTAGTCAATGGTTTATATTATATATAATTAAAAATTAAAGTAACTAGGTATGTAATTGTAGCGACAAAGGTGAAACTGCCAGTGAATCGATTGCGAGTAACGAAGGTCAGAAGGTTTGCAAGTGTGCGTACATATGCAAGTATGCAGGCGAGCTCGGTGCGGCGTCGCTGCTGCACGCCTGCACCGCCAGTTGCAACACCCTCCCCCCTTCATTCTCGGTTTCTCGCTCGTCGCCGTCTTGCCGCTAGCCTGTCTCACCTCGCGGCCGGCAGCCTTGCGCGACGCGCCGCGCTCTTTCACAATCAAAATTATTCGCAACCATTGCAAAAACTCTCTGTGCAATAAAATATTTCATTTTTGATGCGTTCACAATTCGTACTAAGCAGAGAGGTTCTAAAAGTTAACAAAGAAATTAAGTGCCTTTAAAACTTTGAATGCACTCCTCGTTGCATGTCCCGCGCGCGTCGTTATGTTATGAGAACCCCGTACTGGCGGTCACGTTGACGTCGCGCGGTGCCGCCATATCTGTCTCGGCCACCAACTAGCAAAATTAATAGGTAATTATTTTTGAGTACAGTGTTTTTGATTAGTTTCGTCATTTAGTGATAGTGTGTTAAAGTGATTTTCCTTTTGTGGCATCCCATATGCTGATTCCAATCGGATTCTTTTTGAAAAGTGTGGCGCGCGCCGGCCGGTTCTTATCGGGTGCAATGCAGTTGCACTCGTAACTTATTGCAGTTTTGCATTCACCAAAGTTTCATGCGCGGAAAGTTTCTAGTGATTATTTATTACTTCAAAAGGATTGTAAATGTGTTTTAAAGTGATTATTCTTTATTAAAAGTGTTATGTGTAGTAGTTTCTAAAGCGCCGTCACAGTTTACTCTGCTCAACTCTGTGTTATTTCGGTCATTGACCGCTGGAATTCGCATCTCCTTTTTATTATGTAGTGCTGTTGTTAGATTTTTCGTATTTTATAGCTTTTCGTTTTTTAGGCCTAATAATTGTGTCACTTCACTATAAGAATGCGATGACCCGCGCATTCGCATTTTGAAATTTCACCTTTACCCGGATGGAATGAGGAGTGCACAATCCCATTGTTTCATAGTTTCATATGTTTGAACATCATTTGTTTTTTGTTTTTCGGACGATTAGAGCGTTATCATTTTCTTCCAAAATTACAAAAATTACAAAATAAAGGTAAATATTATTTATATAACCAGTAGTTTAAAAATATTTGTTGCCTTTGCTCACCCGCGTGGCTTCCTTGAATTGCTGCTTAATGACATCATCTGTAGACAAAATTGTGAAGTTTCAATTGTTAGGGGCCTAAGTTATTTACTATAATTGTTATTATACCTCTACTCAAAGAATAGAGTAATTAAGTGTAGTGTGTGTGTAAACTCATGCAGAATGGCGGAGGGCAATGGAGAGATACCCCTTGAAGAAATATCTGGGAAGGACTCCGATGTTAGCCGAACACCAGATTACCGCAAACTCATTGAATATGGCTTAGATCCTAAGGTGAGCATTTTATAATACTAATTTAATTAAACAAGTATATTTCTACAATACAAGATACATATAGCCTGTATATGCACTAAAAAAGTTAGAAAGATAGTTCCGTTGCAAAACTTATTTTGCCCGTTAACAAATATTGTTTTTTTTTTCTGGGATATAGATACTAATTTCTCTACCAGTAATTTACATATAGACTGTTTTAACAATATAGGTAACATATTATGTAAAGAGGCGTTGGCTCAGTATATGTTTGGTGTACGATGACTTGGTTGTTGGCCGTTTTAGACAAAATATTTTTACAAAGGCATCTTATGTTTTATCCGCATTGTAATAAAGGCATTATTCCTTTGTACATCTACATTGTGTTTAGGGAAAATTTAACTTTAAAAGTTGTATGCATAGAGAAAATAAATATGTAATATTCTTATTAGAATCTGATAAGATTGTCTATGGCACAAATGATTCATATAAAAAGTTTCTATTGCCTTTTATATTATAGGTACAGGTGATTTAATACTTAAATATTCTTATCAGAATCTTGGTTGTATAGTCTATGGATTGGCTTGTATATATTTTTTTTATTTCTCCCACTAGTCTACTGTGCCTATATTAATATTTGATATTTTAATTTATATAAAAGTTTTTTTACATTCTATATAAATTAGATAGCATTTTTTTGCAATAGTTTCTAAACTCATTACCAACTTTTTTTTAAATAGTCATAAAGGCAATACCTAAATATAAAGCTGACTTCATGGTAGGTATTGTGACTCACTTTATTGGTCATATATATTAAATTTTCTCAGAAATCCCTTTAGTAATCCTATAATTTTGTTGCCAGTACAAAAATATTCTACTAGTTGGTAAAATTTTCTTTCTTGCAGGAAAATTTTATATGTTGGCAGATATGTATATGCTTTCACTCTGATAATGTTGACCTTTACCATTTATTATCTGCCCACCTACCACACATGCATACCAACAGAATTGCATGATTAAAAAGTGCTCACAATTGTACCATTTGCATATACATTTATATAGTCATATTGTGCTACTGGTCAGACAACCTTTGCTCTTTATATAAGAGATATAAAAGTCTATACAATAAACTACTATACATATATACTTATACCTAATCTTAAATCTCATTTTACTTGGTCTAATTGGAAAAAATAGAAATATAGGCAATGTACCTAATAAGTATAAGGGTGGATTCATGGATATACAAAAGGTAACCACTTAATGTGTAGTTTTTAGATGGATTCACCAAGATTAAACTGATAAATTAAGAAGAGCATACTTGAACCAGTCTCATGGGTCATGAAACTCCATGACATCCCCCATGGATTTACGTCGTTAAATCCATATAGCGAAAAATCGAAAATTCTTTGGAATTCATTGCCACCAAATGTGTTCTAATTGGGTACATAAATCTAATAAGAATATAGTAAAATCTATTTTAATAATATGTACCTACCTAGCTATCTATACAAATTTATTAGCTAAAATAATAGTTGCCCTAATGGTGAAAGAGACAAGTCATTTTTTTGAATAATAGAATTAGAATTACGGAATATGCGTGCGAATATACCTATATATTCGTACGTATAGCCATACTACTCATTGTATAGTGCACTATAATATAACTTGACTGTTATAAATGATGGTATTTGTACAAGTATAACAACTATGAATATATTGTCTTCTTAGGTATAGATGATTTTTTATCATCACAGCTCATATACGTCCCACTGTTGGGCCCAAACCTCCTTCACGATGGGAGGGAAATTGATCTATACCACGCTGGTCACACGTGTTGGTATAGGGTTTTATTTCGAGTTTTCCTTCTCTGGCAACGATGTTATACGCATATTTAATCGCTTAGTCGTCTTTTACGACACCCAAGGTAAGAGAGGGAGTGCTGGATTGTATTCTTACTTCGTCACCACACGGAAAAGACGAATTTTACCACACTGGAATTATGTCATGTTTTATCAAAAGAGAAATATATGGTACATCCTAATATTCCGCTACTTAATTATTAAACGGTTTTATTTAGCTTGCCCTGCTTGTTTAATGTCTAGCTTCATATGTACAAGAAAGACGGACGATTCTAGTGCGAGCGAGATAACAATATTTAGCCCTGTTACACCTCTAACAAACTACTAAAAGGGTATTACCCGTAAAATATGTCCTTTTACACTAAGACTTATACATTAATTATTATGTTTAAGTTAATATACATATACATAAAACCCCCTTATCAAAAGTAAAATTCATTATTTTCAAATTTATACATACTAAGTACCTACATAAGAAAAACAGTGTTAAATTATATATTTAAATAGGACTAGCTACTCTGTAATTGCTGAACCTAAGCCTCTACCACAGATTGCTCATATAAGGGAACAATGTCGTAATCGCCACGGTTTACAGACGGGTTGGCGATTGCAGTGAGGTATTATACATTTTCCAGGAGAGAGCTGCTGCGAGTCCCCGAGGGGGGACGACGACGTCGGTCGATGGGAGGGTACTCCTCAGGGCGTATTCTGTCGGGCCGACCACTGACGACAAGTAACCCTGCTCCGGTGGCCGGTCCAACGACGAAGGCGACGTGGTGTTCGGGTGGGTTGCGGGTGTGCGTACTTACGCCCCTCTGTCGCCCCGGACGGAGGAGTGCGCCGACCGCAACCCACCCCAAAAAAAAAAGGAGAGAGCTGCTTCCCGCTTTTCCTAGTGAGCCTTTAGCCGATGTTTATAATTCACGGGCATGTAAGGGGGGCACTTGTATTTTTATCACGTCGCCACACGGGAAATGCATTTGCAGCCGATTAAAGTAATCGTGAGTTTCTTTTATATCTGCATTTCCCCTTTGGAAGCAGTCTATCTCTTAGGAGGTACCTGCTTTACACACTGTTCACTAAATTATATTTTTAATATTCAGGCTTCAAACGTAGGTAGGGACTTCAGAGGTTTAAGCAACAACTGAAATGTGGAATATTTAGGTATTGAGTGAATTATTAGCATCCAAATAAAATGTTTCTTTGCTAGTCATCATCATCTTAGCTTCATATACATCCCACTGTTGGGCTCGAGCCGCCTCCACAATCAAATGTAAATTGAGCTATGTCCCGAGGTCAGATGGGTTGATATGAGGTTTTATTTCGAGCTTTCCTTCTCTTGCATAGATATTTTCCTTAGTCGTCTTTCACAACACCCACGGGTAAGACAGGGAGTGGTTAGTTGTATTCTTACTCAGTTACCATTAAGAGGAAATCTTTGCCAGAGGTATATTCTATTGACCATCGCGTTTACAATACATACATTTCATTTAGAATACCTACCTTTACCATTAAGTGACTATACATAGGCAATGCAGTCGCGACTGTGTCAGTTGGTAAATTTATCTTTCGAAATTTCTTTGCCACGTATCTTTGGAACTGCCGACATACTACCGATTGCGTTGGGAAGGGTCTAGGGTGCGAATTAGCCTCTGTATTTACAACATACCTACATATAATGCACATAAGTATATTTTTATTCGTTAAATGGTTTGATAATATTATATACCATAGATACCTACTTACGTAATAAATGTGGTGATCCGACTCATCCCTTATCTTAAATAGATAGGTAGATAGCTATAAGATATTAGTTGCATATATTGTAATGGTCAGTACATTTCTAAATAATTGCAATTATTCAGTGATTAAAACAAATAAACTTAAATTATTGTCAATACTTAAATTTAATTTAAATTCCGTGTAGATATGGTGTATTCTTTAACAATTAACCAGTCCCTCTCTTGCCCGGTGTGTTAAAAACGATTAAGGGATTATATGCAGGTAACATTAATGCAAGAGGGAAATCTCGATATAAAATTATTCCGACAGCGTGGCATAGTAGGTCAATTTCTCTCCCATTGTGAAGGAGCTCTGAGCCCAACAATGGAACTTATAAAGGCTTAGATGACGATGATGACGTCTCAATATATTCAAGATGAGTCTCAATTACGTATCATTTATTAAAATCTATTTATTGGTCAAGTAAACTTCTTTTAATCTATTTACTGATCGACTAAACTTCCTATAGTGCGCCAAAAGAATTTATCAATGCACACATTATATCTTTCCACTTTTTAACCTAAAGACATCAACTATTAAACATAAGCTAAAGGCTAAATTTTTCCGTGTGGTGAAGGAGTAAGAATACAATTCACCACTCTTGGATGTCGTAAAAGACGACTAAGGGATACAATACGCATATAATATCTATGTAAGATAAGGAAAACTCGAAACAGAACCCTATATCAACCTGTCGAACCAGCATGATTTAGTAAGGTCAATCTCCCTCTTATTATGGAGGAGGCTCAAGCCCAACACGTACACGTGTATGAGCTGAAATGAAAGGCTAAATGGTGATAATTCTCTAAAACCTCTAAACTTGGCAGAAGAATACTGTTGCCTAGTTCGTCGGTGATCTCTTAGCTGGGTTTTATGACTGCCATGGTAAAAATGAGGTGTGATGATAAATTTTATTCCTAAATCTTCACCATGATAGGCAATTTATGGTACTAGCTTAATTTGTGATTTAATCTTAAGACCTTTGGATATTTTAAAGATAACTTTAGTAGCAACAATTTGTCTCTGAAGTAAAACAGCGTCCGCTCAAAAGACAAAGAGCGTAAACACGACGGTCTATGACGCTTTATGCTGCCCTGTCATGTTAGTGGGCATCTATCAAAAACAAAAGGAAAAGTAGTTTGCTTCGCATTTTGAAAATGAAAGCTGTGCTATACAAATTGAATTCTTTATAATATACACATTTAATAATATAATAGAAACCACGTGTATATATGTATGTACATTTAATATATATTTTTTTAAATAAGCGTGGCCCATAAGAGAACGATAAAAAATTCAAAAAAGAAAGAACTATATCTGTATTTGCCTACACATTAATCTCTGAAAATACTAAACGGATATTTTTGACTGAATTTACAAATAGATTAAACTTAAACTGGAGCTAAAATTTTGCTCGGTTTCAGAAATGGCGCCATTTCTCGATTATAGTCAAACACAACGCGCGTTATAATACAGAATTTTATGCGGAGGAATACTTGTTTCTTTTTATAAGACATTTTTTTTTATTATTTTGTAAATTCAAAGAGGATTATTAGACTTTTACTAACAAAAATACTCCTAAGGTCAGCTGCATATGTCTACACAAAATTAACAAACTTGTACGAATTACTTAGTAGTTATACTTGATTTGAGCAGGTATTTTTAATGATTTGTTGTATTGCATTTATAAATTATAACTTGCCTTAAATGTTAAAGAAAACATGAAAGGCGACCTATGAGATTACCTTGATAGGTTTACAAGTCAGCCCATCCATTTTAACAGTTGGAGCAGTGTAGGAGTTTATGATGTGGTTTTAGTTAATCATAACTATGTGTCGTTTTCAGGTAGCAGCCAAACTTGACGACATTTATAAGACTGGAAAGCTAGCGCACGCTGAATTGGATGAGCGTGCGTTAGACGCCTTAAAAGAATTTCCATCCGACGGTGCTTTAAGTGTTCTTGGACAATTTTTAGATTCAAATCTCGAGCATGTATCTAATAAAAGTGCTTATTTATGTGGAGTCATGAAAACCTATAGGTGAGTACTCGAGTTGTAATATTACGTATGGCAACACGATGAAAATATTGGATGATTGCCAAACTGTGCGAATATCTAGGTCACCATCTTGAAAAATTAATTTGACATGTATTATGGGCGTCGCTGCGGCGACCGTTGACTTTAAATCCCACGGCCCTCTACTTGAGTTACACTAGGAAAAGCTGTTTTATATACTGCACGACCTTGACGCAGAATGGCAATGCGAAAACCGACGCAGGGTTTAAAAATAAATTTGTTGCACTGCGTCAAGCCTGCATTGCGCCAATGAGCGGTTAAGGAATATCCGAACAATGAAAAGATCGTTCCTACACAGTTTGCCGAATTAAATGTCGTTTCGACCTTTTGCAGAGGTCAATCGATACCGATCATTAAAATGCAATAAAAATGATTGCCGCGATTAAAATTCTCTATAATAACCATATACTAGAATTAAACGCTCCACGTTAAGTGCAGTTACGAAAACTATATCCGTCTGTCAGGGATGATCCGTTTGAATTAATTTAATTCTTGACTCAACTGTAAAACACGGCACTGCATGCCGTATTTGTTGTTCGTAAATTCTTTTTTGGAGGGCAGCTATCAACGATATCCCTTAATTTTCACATTTATGAGATAATAAGATTTGCCTACTGTCCAAACAGTATTCCAATTCTCAATAAGGAGTGATAGGAAGATTGTTTTTCTAAAAATTATGTTCCAATTTGTTGCACTCTTATTTTAGTCGCGATTGACTCAAATATCAGATATCAAACGTTTACAGATAAAACTATTGAACTGAACAGAAATCTTTACAAAATATGAAATTTTAAATTAAATTACGGCCAACAAATAACTATATAGATATCTACTAATGAGTTTTCAATTAAAATACCCATTACAGTAGCTATTCATAATAATTAAATAAATAAGCACCTAATTTTGAAATTTCTGAGCTACAATAGATTGAATTTAGTTCTAGAAAGTCTGTACTCAATCGGTAACTGACACGTACCGCAAAGCTTGTACTTGGAATGTCGTATGTTACAGCCGATTGACGGATCATTGCGCTTGTCCTCGTGTTTATTTGCGCCGGCGCAAGATTAGATTACTGGTGGTCATTAGCCCCTGTGCAGTCGTGATGCAGAACCTGTTTGCAGATTTAATATAACGATTGTTGCAATGAACCTTTGTAGTCCTCTTTGATCTTCTCATATGCCCATGATTAGGTTATAAATTTAAATTTGAATACAATTCTACCTGTCATATTGCGTCCCTGCCCGCTAAATTCTTGTTTCACACTTAAAATTTTTAACTGGTTTGCCATTAAAATACTAGTTTTGGAGATGATTGAAGCTACCCTTACAAATTACAATATGGGAATAATTTCGCAGGCTTAAATAATTAATGTTTTTTTGCGCGCTATACATGTGTATACAGTCTCAGCTTGAATTATTAAGGCACTTTGTGAGAATTACCAAAAGTTTAGTCCATAAACTTTTGTGCCACTGTAGTGCTATTCATATATATATATATATATATATATATATATATATATATATATCATAGCTTGTGTACCTTAGGGCAATCCAAAAGTGTAAATGCTTAAAATAAATTTTGCCATTTTAGAGTCTGCGTATATGTATATATATTAATCTGCGGTATATATCCAATCATTGACTACAATGGTTATCTAATTCGTCTATCGCTCGGTACATGAGGGCGTAATTTGGTTATAATATACAGCCACACCCACAACATCGGCCAAGTAGAACGGACTTGTTGACATGTATTGGGCAAGAAATTAGTTTCTTGGCGTCCACTACAGCATAAAAAAATCTACATGTAAATATGGATTCGTGCACCGCATATAGAGTATGGAGTTGGTTTATTTTGATACACACATCCAAAAGCTTGCTAATATAAGCATAATAAAGTGTTGACACAACAGACGCTTAAATGACGCGCCTGCAAAGGACAAAGAAACGATCATTTTATGTATTGTGTATTTCGTGTGGTATTTTTTATTTATCACACAGGTGAATACAATTTGCAAAAACGTGCCTATTGCCATACCTCAGGCATTTTGATCCTGCAAATTTTTCGATAATGTAGTGAGGCAGGTTCTAATTTGTCTGTTTAAAAAACGGCAAATATTCAAACGTTCATCCTCTTTTTAAAATATTTCAGTTATTATCTTTTGAATTCATAACTCAAATAGCTAATATGAATAAAATGTAAGTTAATATGTCAAATTTCAAAAATCGAATCGATCGTCGAATCGTTCGATTTTCGTAGTAGGTAGCTCGTTTCTCGTCAGCGAAATCAGAGTTATTAAGTGTTAAATATGGAGTAATGATGTTTTGTGTTTCAGACAGAAAAGCAGAGCAGGTGTGCAGGGCGCGCCTGCACTGTCAGCACCTGTCCAGGTGAAGGGCCCAGACGAAGAAAAGATAAAACAGATTTTGGCCCGGACTGGTTATTCTTTAGATGTTACCACCGGTTAGTATTAGTAAGATTACTATATATATAATCTACTAGATATTATCCATGATTCAATATATCATTATCAATATGGCGTTCGTATTTTTAGGTGGAACACTCTTTTTCTAAAATTAAAGTAGCCTAAATTACTCCTTATAATATGTACCTACTGTTGGTGAAAGTCCCGTCAAAATCGGTCATTAGCCGTCTCGCTCATTAGTCCGCAAAACTTTTACTGTGTTATTACAAATAGATACTTCAATATTACGTATGAATTTGAACTAAGATTCTAATGTTATCCCCGTTTCTTGTAAGGCGACTAAAGGAATTGAATAGTTGGCTTTGTCCATGTGGAGAATAAAGCATGTAAATTTAAAAACCGAGTAGGTACATACATATCTATACCACTGGAGCATAACTGCTGGTACAACTAGCACGCATATAGTTATAAATGTACGAGCCGTATGAAACTGACCATAGACAATCGCTACATAATAACGAGGCGTGCATACATTAACCATTTTTGTACTACATAGTATGATTGCAGGGGCCATAATTCTTAATACTTTTCTATGCTTAAGACTGTTTCGGTAGTTCAAGGGGTAATATGTAAATGGCAATTGCAAAATTCTGGGTTTGATTCTTGGTTTGCCCAAAAATGTTATTGGATTTTAAGTCGGGTGATTTATTATAACGTAATCAAAATGTATTGTTGCTCATTTGCCCGCCGCCTTCATTGATAAAGGCGTGAGAAAAAGTTCTAAAAAGACGATGACGTTTTCTTGGGCATGTCTGCAGGTCAACGAAAGTATGGTGGTCCCCCGCCCGGGTGGGAGGGTGGCACACCGGGCGCCGGCTGTGAAGTCTTTTGTGGTAAAATACCTAAGGACATGTATGAGGACGAGCTAATCCCTTTGTTCGAGCGCTGCGGGACTATCTGGGACCTGCGTCTCATGATGGACCCTATGACTGGTACCAACCGTGGCTACGCCTTCGTCACTTTCACGACTCGCGATGCCACGCAACGTGCCGTCCAGGAGGTGAGAAGATTACCATTAGCATACTGGATGTTCCATCTCCCATGCTCTTGTTGAAAACACATTGGTATTTCAAATATTCTTAGCGTGTTAGAGGGAGTGGCCATTATTATGTGTTTTGTGTTGCTTCGGTCTGCTTCCTTATTATTTTGTGGATTTTCAATCCTCTTAAGTGTCTTTCAGTATTAGAAATGACTACTCCCTCAAACTCAAGCGTACATTAAGCCGTAGAGTTGTTGAACAAACATTTGCCATGAAGATTGGTGCCAATTATCCAAAAGTTTGGCAAATATATCTACATATAAAAATAATATACAACGGTTTCGGCACCTATCTTTGTGCGATACGTGGATGTTATCAAGCACATCTGTACCAATAGCCAACATAACCGCACTGTGTTATCGTAACACTATAACAATGATACAACTATACATTTATCAGCCGTATCACGATTGGTAACACATAATTGTGTCAAAACTCTAAAGCTTGCAACATTATTTAATAATTATTAATTGGTGTTAATTGATTTGATGCAAAATTTATTCTAATTTGACGTCTACTTTCCAGGTGACTCGCCGAATGTTTAAGTATATTATACCCTTGAAAAATTAACAGTATCACAGCACTTAGCTGCTGCGCTTTTGGTGACTTGCCTCTATGTTACCGCTATCCCTATAGGTGAAACCATCACGCCCTGCTTTCTTATCTCATTCAGCACAAACGTAGAAAATGGTTCGCAAACGTGTGATGCTTTCCCCTCCATAGAGCAAGTCTCCAAATTGCGCCATCACTTGCAAGACTACTAGTATAAATCATCAGCCAGTACTTTTGCAAGGTCCCCCAAACCATTTGCCTGTCGAATTTATTCAAAACTTGGGAGATTTAGATTTAAGCTTCTTCTATCATTTAGCATGTCATTAATATACCTCTCACGGCGGCCATTTGCACCTATTCACACTAAATGAATCTTATACAATAGATATTAATCAGTAAAATGTTTGAAATTACTATGAATGACTACGGCAGACGGCCGCCGTTACATTAATTAATCACTGAATTTGTGTAAATGTGCAACATAACCCACCTTTAAACTGATATATATAGCCTTGCTTGTCCTGAGATATCACCCATTCTATACTGTGCACCTCGTTCAATTTTAAGTTGCTTTAATTTTTATTTTTTGTTACCATGACGTACTCGCTTTTTTTATTTTCACTTCATCAAACGGTCCACTTACAGGGTTAACATTGAATTGGCTTCGAAATGTTCTCGAACTGAGAATGTAATATATCTCAGGCTCTCCTCTTTGCTCAGTACAACACTGTCGGCTTATCATCCAAATTCAGTTAACTCATCACGATTGGCTCTAACCGTCATCACATCACGCGTCGTGTAAGGTGTCCGCCTGGTCGCCGGCGGCCTAGGCGCGCCCGAATGTATCCGAATCGACGCCCTTTTTCAAAATTGTTCCCTTGTTATTTTTCCCACAGCTCGATAACCATGAAATTAAAGCAGGGAAGACTCTGAGAATTAAGATTAGCGTACCGAATCTGCGACTTTTCGTCGGCAACATTCCCAAGTCTAAAGGCAAAGAGGAGATACTGGAAGAGTTTGGTAAATTAACAGGTAAAGTGTCACTCTCGAATGAATTAAGGAGTTTATAGAGTTGTCGGGTTGAGTGCGTGGGGCTTGGTGTGGACCGCTGGGGGTGCCCCCGCTTGCTCCCGCTTGCTCCCTGCATCCCTTCCCGCCGCCACTCTCCAGTCATTGGGCCCGGACGCGCTCGCGGCCGCCGCCCAGCGACCTGGCCCCGGCCGTTGGCTATTCTCCATCGAATTGTTCTTGCAGCTGAATGATTATGAAATTCGAAAGGGGAAAAAGATTGGCGTAACAGTTTCCTTTAACAATCACCGGTTATTCGTGGGGAATATCCCTAAGAATCGAGATCGGGACGATTTGTTTGAGGAGTTTACTAGGCACGCACGTAAGTCCTTGTCGAATTCATAATAAGTGCTAATCGGTCGTTAGCGACGCGCCTCGGGGCACCGTGACGGGCGCGGATCTAGACCGGACCGGACCGGAGCGGATTGAATGTGACCGCATGGCGCCTAGTCACCGTGGCCCGCGGCGCGCCCGGCCGACTTTACCTATTGGCCTCCGCCTCGAGAATGCTACACAGGTCATGACTGGAGAACCTTGCTGTTGTTCTCTAGAATAGACTTCTTTCAGTACCGTATATGTTCTCCTGGAATATCATTTGATTTGCTTCATTTCTGTAGTAGAGTTGAATGATTGACGTTGCGTCGGGCTCGAGGGAAGCTTATTCATACCATTAGCGTGATTGCGACCCGCCACTCGTTCTTTATCCACATTATGTGATTGCAGCTGGGCTCGTCGAAGTTATAATATATAGTTCACCCGATGATAAGAAGAAAAATAGAGGATTTTGTTTTTTGGAATACGAGTCTCACAAAGCGGCGTCATTAGCTAAACGTAGACTTGGCACCGGTAGAATAAAGGTAAGCTGGCATTGCCATCAACCAATCTGAGATTACAGATAGATCAATTCCCACCTTGATTATCAATGTCTGTTTATTTTATAATGAAATTTATTGCGAGTTCCGAAGCAATTAATAGCGTTTCACGAAACTCCAAAGAAATTAAACTTGGTATCATTTATAAAAGCTATTATGGAAAATAGGTTATAGGAGTTACTATGGTGAGATTGCGTGATAGTCCTAATTTATTCTTGATTAATAGCAACACATACATTTTTGAAGCGTTTTGCATTTTACAGACACGTTGATCTAGTTATTGTAATACAATAATTAGTTTGTGTAGGAAATGATGACCTTATACTAAATTATTAGAATGAAAATAAGGATATCATGTAGGTTTTTATGAAATGATGGATACAAACATTTATAAACTTAATATCTGAAATAGTTTTATGTAGTAGTTACTTATATTAAGAATACAATTCGCAATCCCTCCTTTCCCGTAATCGCAAAAGAGGAATTAAGAGACGTTATCAGCTAATACTGATTGCAGTATTTATTAAAATTTTATTTTGAACTTTGGCTTTGAAAACTATATGTATATAGCTACTATAACTAAAATAATGTTTTCACCAAAGAAATCTAAACTTTAGCAAATTCTCAAGACCATTTGAATGACAATATTATCTGTTGAATGAAAAATAACATCGTGTTATTTAAAATTTAGTTGTCGTTGTTGAAAACGAGCATTAAACTAATTTCCACCACCATTTTATCCGGGAGAATGCCAACAACATTCTCCTGGTAAATTACAAACCAATCAATTTAAATTCAATCTTTCTGGTAAAACACCAATAGCCAAAACGTTTGATAAACATGGCAATTGTCGTTTTATCCTTATGGAGTGGACTAAGTGCATTAGTGGACGTCGATAGGTTGATGGGTGAATAGGTATTTGTGCAGATTATTGTCATTGCCGTCCTGCTCTTATTTCAATTATTGTCATTGCCGTCCTGCTCTTATTTCAATTATTTAGGGTCGATGCAACATGCACCCTTCTTCCATTGTACGTGTTCTAAAACTTTGGCAATGATTTTGACTCTTCGTCCTTGGGAATATAACTGTTGACCAGACGGCGTCAGTTGGAGTTGGCTCGGGATATAAAGCCCTTAGTTGTCTTTTATGTCATCCACGAGCTGTGTAAGGTTTGGTAGTATTGGTAGCCATAGTATTCGTAACATAAATTATGGTACCAATTATGTCCAGATACTTTTAATATTCAAAACTCAATTGATTTTAATATTTGTGTGTAGGTATGGGGCTGTGATATAATAGTGGACTGGGCAGATCCTCAAGAGGAGCCTGATGAGCAAACTATGAGTAAAGTAAGTAATGATTATTATTTTTAATTTATTGCCGTATTGACCCTAGTCGCGCGCTAAGCAACACATCTGATGGTAAATGGTTACTTTCGTTGATGGTCCTAGCAATGCTAAGGCCACTAGCTTGCCCGCTACCTATTGTAAGCGTTTTTTTTGTGGGGAAATCAAGAGTATTTGAGCTTCTTGGCTCTCTAGCTTACGGCATTCGGTAGTAGCAAATACCGAACTCAGTATTCAGCTCGGATGTCGATATTTTTGTAATCTTGAACAAGCAGGTCATTTATGATGCAGGCACAAAACAATCAGCAGCTTCATAAAACGTCAAGCATAAAATCATCCATAGAACGTCTCTTTGAAGAGAGACTATTCACCACCTCCCTATTTTACCCGTGGGTGTCGTGAAATGACTAGGGGATTAAATATGCATATAACATCTATATAAAAGGAGAACTGAATAAAACCCTGTATCAACCCGTCTGACCCGCATGGTATAGTAGGTAAATTTTTTTCCTATTGTGGATGAGGCTCGAACTTAACAGTGGGACGTATATAAGCTGAAATAAGGGATATCATGTTTGGCTTATTCAATTCATATAAACGGTGATAAATATGGTTTAGGTAAAGGTGTTGTACGCTCGCAACCTGACACAAGAGATAACGGAAGACGCATTAAAGGAAGAGTTCGAGCGCTTCGGGACAGTAGAACGAGTCAAGAAAATTAAGGATTACGCCTTCGTGCATTTTGAAGATCGGGACTGTGCAGTTAAAGTTAGTATATTGAATAGAACAAACAAAATACGACAAGGCCATCGCTCAACTAGCAAAAAATTATGTAGATTCTTCTGCATACAACTTTCAAAATTTTTCGTATTTACGGGGATTATGCAGCAGAAACAGATGATAGTTAGAGAAAGTAAACTCGAAATAAGACTCTTATGCCAAAACGTCTGACCAGCGTCGTATATTTAATGGGTCATTTTCCTCCAGTGGAGGAGGCCCGAGGCCAGCAGTGAGACATAATGATTGAGATGATGATGAAATACGACACGTACATATTTAGATTAGAACCATGCCAGCGCTATATGCATAGCATATTTAGGCCCAAAAGGATAGCAAAGGATTTTATGTGTAATTTAAACTCTGGTGCGTTTTATTTCTTTCAATATATCGAAATAAAAGTAATATTTCCCAAGTCAAAACTTGGTAAAATCTCATTACATTTCTTTTATACGACAATGTGTGAGGCGTTAACACTCGTGAAAGAGTAAATTCAGTTATCATTAGCTATATTTTTCTATAAGTCATTATCTTTATAGTTCATAAAATATAGCTTGATCTCTGTGACAGATGTCAATGAAACAAACGAAGTAAGTTTGAACGAGCGACATGTTTACAATTTCATTTTGTATAAAATATATTTTCGTTCTTTTCGTGCCAGTTTTATTGCAACTGAATTGCAATATATTATAAATATAAAAATATTAATATTCGTGCCTAAAATGTACCTCGTAAGTACTGAAATGCCTAGTAAATTATTCATAAAAGAAATAAACCCAATACAGCACCTATATAAAACTTTCAACACATTTTTTACAATTAAAACAGACAGTTACACAATAAAATATATAAATTGAAAACTACTTTTCGTCTCAGAGTAAATGATAATATTATGTACCCATTATTGTTAATAAACTAGACATATTTATTTATAAAACAGTCGTAATTGATTGATCTAACGACTGTCCCTATTTGGAAAAAAAATGATAAATGTGCTAGCAGGAACACTCCAGTGATGACGATAATAGTGACCTAGACCTTGATAGTACTCCTTCTGAATAATTAAAACAGTCAAAAAACAGTTTTTGTTTGAAATAAATTCAAAAAGATTTTCATTAATTGTATTTTAATTATAATAGAAAATCACAATTATAAAAATAAAGAGTTTTATCGATAAAAAACTACGGACTTTATCGTAAGCGTGACAGCACTAGGGACAACTGTCACAGAGATCATCCTATATTTTATGGACTATAGTAACTATAGTCAGATTCCAAACTGATATCGCTCTCATATATCATACATACGTCATTTCATACGAGTCCTAGGCACAAAGTAAACTTATGCCATGATAACAAGACAGTCTTATATGGGTTGTGTATTAAATACCTTTGTTCTATAACCGTAGGCATTCATAACATTTATCTAAGATTTTTTTATTAATCCGAAACAAAAGGTATTATAATCGAAATGTTTGTAGAAGAGTTTTGGACAACGATATAATTGATTGTTTGATCTGAAAAGCATATTTTTGAATTTCATATTCGAATTCGTAATAGGTATATCTATATATATTTTAGGAGTGACGGCTATAAATTTTGGAGTGGACTTAAATGGTGCCGTTTTATATGTGAAAGTTAATAATAAAGATTTCTAATGTTTACGGGTATATTATACGTTTTAAATAGAAATAAGACCAAGGTGGAAAAAATGTTTATTTTAATATATCATTACTTTAGGCAATGCAAGAGCTAGATGGAAAGGATATGGGCGGGGCACGACTGGAGGTGTCGCTGGCGAAACCACCGTCTGACAAGAAGAAGAAGGAAGAAATATTGCGAGCGCGCGAACGTCGTATGATGCAGATGATACACGGACGTGGCGGGTAAGCGATCATTCTATATCTTATATTCAAAATAGGCCAACTAGAATGGCTATATTATCAACATCATCTCGGTTTATATACTACCCACTACCTACTTCACAATGGAAGGTAAATTGACTTATATTACGCTGATCAAACAGTTTAGTATAGGGACAACATATAGTACTGTAATATGTAAGTACTAGCAACTCAGACGAAGCGAAGACTCGCTTCGGTTTCAGTCGCTTTGCCACTGCATTTGTGCAATATCGCCTGCGATTTTATTCCATGTGGTCTCAGGCGCGATTTCCGGCTTTTTCTGGCAGAAAAACAGTCTTAAGTTACTCCTTATAGACAGCTACGTGACAGTAAAATATTATTAAAAGCGGTCTAGCCATTTTAATGATTACCCGGAACAAACCAAGATAGACAAAAAAGGTTCGAACTGGTTTTTCAGCATCGGGCAAATATCTTACTATTTTGATATTACAAATCGACACTTCAATTTATTTGTATAGCTGATTCATTTGGCACTGTATGGTTCAAAGTAAAAATAAAATATAATTCTTTGGAACCGATCGCAGCGCCATCTTCCTCATTCTAATGTACTATTTTAGAGCTTCAAAACCGTTATCGCTTTATTGCCTTTCTAGTGAAACCGCTTTGAAGAGTTACTTTAATCCATCCGATATTTGAATCCATCCGATTAGATACTATTTACTAAATGAAACCGGGTTACGAATGCAACGTAATTCAAAAACCGAGATGATGGTGATATATTTTGTTTGAGATTGTATTTTAATCTAAGATTAAATTTTATATTTGATATCATATAATTTAAGTTGCTAAAGCATTGCTATACAAAATACCTAGACGTGTTTAATTAATAATGAAGTATGCGTATTAAATACTTCAAAACATTTAACAAACAGTTTTGATTAATATTATAAGGTTTGATACCGTTTTCGAGGATCTTAATTTTTGTATATCAATGCGTTTAGTTTTAATGTTTGGTTACAAAACGATACTAAATTGTTTACGTGTACCTAATAATATCTATTTGAGATTAATGAAGTTAATATTTTTATGCCCCAGTAAACTATCAAACTAGATTTTGCGTTCTGAAAGTGTTAAAGTTGAATGACTTCGTACGTTTTTTGAAAATTTGTTTTAGGCACAAGTTGTATCTCTTAAAGGATAGGGAGATCTAACACTCCTACATTTTGCTATGTCATCATCAACATAGCTCATATGCGTTCTACTGCCGGGCTCGAGCCTCCTCAGCGGGAGGAAAATTGACCTAATATACCTCGCTTTCAGCATAGACAAATTTTTTTTTTTTTTTTTTTTTTTTAATAATTTTAAGACAACACCATGCACTAAGGAAATAATCCTTGTATTGCTGGGAACTCTTTACAAACATATAATTAACGGACACAAATTACATCCAGACTCAGAACAACAAGTTGTGGATCACGCAAAGTGTTGTCCCGCGTGGGATTCGAACCCCCGACACTGGCGTTGTAAGTCGCTATCTTAACCACTACGCCATCAGTGCAAATTGATCTGTCCCGTGTGGTGACGAAGTAAGAATACAATTCACCACTTCCAATCGTGCCCGTGGATGTCGTACAAGACTACTAAGGGACTATATACTATGCATATAAGATCTAGGCAAGAGAAGGAAAACTCGAAATGAAACCCTATACCAACATGTCTGACCAGCATGGTATAGTAGGTCAAATTTCCTCCCATTGCGGAGGAGGCTTGAGCCCAACAGTGGGACGTATGCGGGCTGCGATGATGATGATACCACGCTTTCAGGCGTGTTGGTGTAGGGTTTTATTTCAAATTTTCCCTCTTGTATAAATGTTGCATATATATTGCAATCCCTTGGTTGTCATTTACGACACCCTTGAGCTAGAGAGGGGTGGTGAATTGTATTCTTACTCCATCACCATATGAAAATTTTTTTATGTAACTTGCGAATCTCATAATCAGGGAAGCCTACCTATATCGAGCAATGTTTTGTGCTCCTCTGAGAACTTTTTAATGAATAAGTTTAATTGAAGTCCAAGTTAGGATTTGAAACTGTTATCCTTAGGTTGACATATTATGGCTGCCTCATAGCCCTACCAAACAGTGACATGACTTATATAGTTAAAATTCCTAAAATGATCGATTTCTAGGCCAAATATTGAGTTAGCCACAAATAAGCTTTAATACCATGGTTTCTTCTCTCAGAGATCCTTTCTTCTGTCTCACAGATATTCGGTGTTACCGATTTCTGGATTCTTTGTCTAGGGAATTAAGACTAGTCAAACCTTGATAAACAGTGAGAGTTCTGATTTATGGAAGTGTGATCTGGTGATGTGTGTTAGAATCATTTAGGTGATGTAAAATTTTATTTAAATTGGTATGAATGAAGAGTTGAATGTGTTCGTATATTGTGTGAGAGTCGAATGTAGTTCTGTGTGTTTACGGGGCTAGTTAGGCACGTTCACAATGTCTGTAACGTGGTGTTAACTGTCAGATTCGATTGGTGCAGCTGCTCGCCGGTGCTGCGCGGGCGCACGCCTCAACCGCAACCGCGCCCACCGCAGGCGCGTGGTGACTACGGTCAGTATGCACACACACACACAACACACACACACACACACACACACAAACTAGACACTAGAAACATATACATAGTACACACAAATACTTGTAACAAGAATTAGGTGTGAGTGGACGCTCGGTAGAGACGCTAGTGTTTTTAAAAAAATTTATTTAAATGTAAAAGAAATGATCATTGGGGTTCAGTTTTTATTAAATATATATATTGTTGTAATATGTTTATTTGACAATATTACTGATTATAATATATTATAAAGCTATAGCTTTCACTGTAAAAAGAATATCATAAAAATAAATGACATCTCAATATATTCTGATACTTACGTGAAAATAATATCACCACTGGGACAGTTTTGCGTTATTTTTGCGGTATATGTAATTTAAACTGCCTTTTTTATATATATTATTGTGTTTTCAAAGGATCAGTATCAAAATATTAACGACTGTTCTATACCCGGAGGAATAAGAGATCAATGACACTGCTGTGCGATTATTACATTATTTGTAAGTAGGTAATTCCTCATAACTAATTGAAAGGATATACTTTTATAAGGATAATTATCAAATAAAAAAAAATCAACTATGGAAATACAAAATGGCATAACAAAATTAAAGAGGCAATAATCGACTAAAAAGTCTATTGTATAAACTGAATAATAAATCATTAATCTGCATCATAACTGTATACTCTAATAATTAAGCTTGACATTTTTATAACAAAATCTTTATTAATCAGAACTGCAGAGCGTTCACCATATCTATTAAATAATACAAAATGACATCGTAGAGATAGGTGAAGGGAACTCTATTGGTTGGACGGTTGAAACGCGTAAATTATACATTGTTATCTCCCTCCGCCTATCTTCCTGTCTCCCTTTGACACACGGACATGATGTGAACACGGTGTGGTCTCCACGCGCACACTCGCACATTCCGCTACTATTCCTTACTAACAAGAAGGCCGCTACTATACACTGCCCTACACGGGTAATTCCACCACCAGTGTTGCCAAACGTTTACCAGTATTGCCTTTGTAAAATAATTGTAGAGATTTGGGAGTTTTTGTAGTGTATCGTTGAGGCCCTCGGTACATGTTTCATTAACGCTATTCTAAGCTAGTTATTAATTACATTTAGGAATAGGTTCAATGCATGGTTTCGGAACAGTTTTTTATCTTTCGAAGATTAGTTGAGGGCTATATGTACATCGTCCATTGAAATTGTAATAACATTATTAACAAACAATGCATGCTACAGATATTAAATTTAAAATTTCGGAACTCCAACATAAACTTTCGAAACTCCAACATAAACTTTCGAACATAAACTCTGACTAGGTTACGGTGATGGGTTATTAGAGAGTTTCGAGTACCTATCAAAATTGTTCATTCTCCAGAAAGTTTTATTCATTATACAAATGGACATGAACAAAATTATAATTAATGAAGATGCATGTTGTTTCGGTGTGTCTATACTGTGAAGACGCTTTTACGGCCCGGGCCGTGGTGTGTGACCGCTAAAGAGGAGCAGGGTTTGCTGGTTTTAACCCGTGTGCTGTGCCATACCCCATACCTTTATTGTTGTAACCCGTGTAAAGTGTCCAGAGCATGTGTTCACTTGTAATCTTTTCCCGGTACGAGTGTCGTGGAGGCTAATACGCCGGCCGACATCGATAGCTTGTAAGTTATAGTTTAGCTTAGCCTCTAAAAGGCCTGTGTTGTGTGTTTATAGATTATGATTACGACTATTACGGGTACGGTGATTACCGAGGTGGCTACAATGAGCCGTTTTACCGGTACGATGAGTTCTATTTTGATTATGCGGGGCCACCGCAACCGTCCGCCGTCCGCCAGTCTACCAACAGACCGCAACCGGTGGGTCCCCACACACACATTAATGTATCACTCTTTATTTACTAGTCACTAGACGCTCTAATCATTAATGTTCTATCGATTTTGATTTGCCAAATTTTTATCATCTGTTTTTTATTTTTTTTTTATTATTTTGTTGTTTAATCCCATCGACGGAGTTAGTGACTCGGTAAAGACGGTAGTGTGTAGGCCTGACGGTGGTGATCACTGCGGCGGGCGTGCCTCGGAATTGTCACTGATTGCCGGGAAAAGTATTAGTGGGCGCGCGGGGTGGCTGGTCGGCCGATCTCACCATCAGGTCTATATGACTCACGCCACTCCGACTAACATGCCCTTCTATCATGTGTAGCTGTTGTCATTTCGCATTTAATGTAATGTAGTAACGCTTGAGTCATTTCGCAGCGCTTGACCTTGCTTTAACCCCCCTTGTAGTGCTTTGCTTCGCCACGCTTGATCACTAACAGATAACACGCTGTCGCTTTGCCACTCCCCGCACACGATTCGTATTTAGGCCAGGTATGTAGCGACCCTCCCCAGACGCTTGAAGCGCCCCGAGTAATGTTGTTTGTCGTTGTTGTAACGAGGTAGAGAATATGTTGAGAAGACTTACTGACCCGCTTGGTAAATGCCTCACTCAGGACGACGAGCTCGGTCTCGGGCCCAACTCGCTTTACTACGATCTAACCGGAGGCATTCAGGTACCGCCTACGGGCGCTCACTTTATTCAAAATTTTATTGATTTAATTAGTCGATGTCGTATTAGTATTGATTAGAACAAAGTTCATCGTAGAACTTCGCAATTGTACCTATACTTGAAAGTATTCAATGTTTAGTGAAATAGCGACGTTCGTATGATTTAGAATGCATTTATAGTATTTTTTTAATACGTAGAGCTTTACTAGGTACCTGATTGTTTCACTGTTTCTCTTGTAATGTACTTGATAAATAATATTATAATGGCGCTTCATGGTAAAAGTGTAACAAGTAATTAACCATGTTTTGTGTGATCATACATACTTTTATCTCGAAAGCCATAAATGTATATTATTGTGGTTTGTGAACGCTGTAACCAATATTTGCACATACATTTGACATATACAGCGGTCGCAAATCATGTATTTCAGTGTATTTTTTTATTTGGTATGTTGATGATAGTTTTAGCGATAGCGAATTTTTTTGCTGCATGATTTAATTAATATTTGGACAATAACACATTGATATTCAGAGGAACTATTATGATAGAGGTGAAGTAAATATAAATATCGATAAAGCGGATTACATAATGTTTGATACTAATTTGAGGTCGAGAATATTCGATACTTATATTAAAATGTTTCTAGGCATCAAAAATATGTTCAGTGTTTTTTATAAAATAATCTGCACCTTGCATGTCATTTTGGGACGATGTAGGAGTAAATATATTTTTTTCTGACGTTCGAATTACAGTATTTTATAGGTTTGAAATTATTCGCCTCCAATACCTAACAAAATATCTTCTGGAAGTCTGTCTTTAAAATTAAATAAAACATGAAAACTTTAACTTGATGCAAATTGTGTGGGTTTCGAAATGCTGAAAGCAAGAAAGCATTAAATTCAATTAGAATGCTATTGGCACGCTTAAAACCAAGGATAGTGGAGCAGAATTAGTAATAGACAGGAAAGCCATTAGTCAAGCAACTTCTGCTAGTTTAGAGCTCCTATTAGATACTGCACAAAAACGATGCCAGTGCGGTCAAGTCGACCTGGTCAGGTGATGTCTTTCTTTACCATGGCTTTTTAATTCCCTCCTATATCACTATTGAATTTCTATTTTTGGACAAGGAAATCCGTCCATTTTTTATTTCCTTTGGTGATAAACGAGCAAGCTACTGTCGCTTATGTACATACTTTTGCAGTAGGTACTGGAGTTGGGTCATCCGACTCTCTCGCTTACCAAACAAAGCATAATATCAATTCGTTACTTAGACATCGCTTTTCTGCGAAGTGTGGTATTATCTTGGATAAGAGGAGCTATTTATGGCTGCAGCCAGAATACTTGGGCCCTACCGTTGGACAATCCAATACTAAAAGAGAAAACTTGAAATTAATTCCATCACACATTCTCACAATTGTAGTTCCTCTAAACCAGGATCCACAATGATCTCCATGACAGATACTAAGATATGACCCTCGGGTGGTAGGCACTGGGCAATTGTCTTGGAACCCTGCAACAAAATTTGCTAGAAAAGTTACAGGAGTTGGAAAGAATAAAAAGGAAAATTGCACAGAATAGGAATAAATTGATGCATATAACTATAGCATCTCTGTGGGAATATTAAATGTTTTTATTATGTTGGTCATGATTTTAAAACAAAAAGAAATGACATTCCAATAAGAACTGGCTTTCCAATAAGAATTTAATATCTGGCAATTTTTTGAATATTTTAATATAAGAGTCACTGTAAAATATCTGCACGGATAGACTACTGTGTCGACCTCAGTTATGTGTGATATTTGGGTTCAATTCTTAATCGGAATTATTTATGCAACCTTAAAATACCTTTACTTATGTATTTAAAGCCCTTTGTAATAAGCGTTTATTCCTTGATATGGGATGTTGTTTTTTAAATTACTATTCTATGTATACGTTTATAATTACATATTCATATTCCAAAATATAATATATTAGAAGGGTATTGGTATCTATTTTGTGTAATCCGTTTCAAGTTATCGTAATGTGTTATGTTGAAATTTATTTATACATTCAATTTGACAGAGTTCTAAATGACGCAATTATTGCGAAGCACATTTTTTATGTGAATTTGAATAAATTTTAAAAGTTATGCACTTATCTCCGTCGTTTCCTAGGAGAAAACTTTAAGTAACACCACATCTTATAAGCAGTATTAATATACGTTGAATGAGAGCAAAATCTGTGTTACCTTTCGAACATAATTGTTACCTAAAGTTTGTTTTTAAATTGTCCGAGAAAAATTCACTTCTAATATATGCTTAGCTTTCTTTTATCTAATATTTAACAAAATGCAAAAGGACTCTGTTTAAATTATTCACGACTGTTTCCTTCGTTATTTTCTTTTACTTAAAACGCATCAGTTCATAAATATTGAACGAAAGAGACAGTGATATAGTACAATAGTGTATCCTACTCTGCTGCACTTTGTGGTGCAACGGGGCGGGGCTTATTTTTATTTCAATATAACTGTCGAAAGTTTACTCGCCGAGGCGGCTCAAACTAGACCAAGCATTTTAGACTTTATGTCTTTATCATTAAAGTACTGAATGCAGACTGCTAATGTTGTATATAAACTTAATGTCTACATAACCTTTTTTATTGAATTTAAATGTTTGGTCGCGATAGTCTTATCTATTTTCGTCAATGTAGATGTTTTAAATGATCGTTATAGCTGAGATTATCAATTTGCCTCCGCTTTTAGTCAAATATCTTTCTTGGAGTAGGGCGTATTATTTCTATAATTGATTGTAAACTGCCTTGCCCTTAAACAGAACGATTTATGATAACGCCTATTTTCATTATAGAAAGTCTCCCATACGTCCAATGTAGATTATCTTACGTTAAAATTAAAAAGTTTGGTAATGAATTAGTTCGCTGTAGTATATAAGACGCGACGAGAGCGTTGGTCTAAATTCAATTCAGGCTAGGGCTGTCAACCGTACTTTTTTTATTTGGCTTCTCTGTACTTTGTTTTTCAATCTGTTATGCATGGACTCAGAGAATCTATCTAGTTTATTTTTGCACAATATTTATGGTCATCCAAAATGGCTGTACTCAACGGCTATAAATCAATAATATCTATCACCAATTATGCAGCTTTTTAACCATAATGTTGCATTTTCTATTAATAGATTTAATGGAATTATTAATATTAAAATATTTTATGACATATGAAATAACTCTTTTAATCGATTTCATCTAGCTTTTGAAAATCTGGCGATTTGAATGCTTTACCCGTTATTATAAACACTGAAAGTATTTAAAATGTCGGGTAGAAAAATTAAACACGATAATATCCACATTGTTTTATTTTTTGCCTTCATGAGATTTAAGAGGCGCACTCTTGAGTATGGAAGGCAGAATTAAGGAGAATGGTCTCAGGGCATAAAAGTGTCTTTCTAATTGCGTTAGATTAGGGTGGCGCTACCCTAGCATCCGCGATAATTAAAAAAAAAAAACAAATTATTAGAATAGGATGTTAGTAGAAGCCCTTTTAGTCCATGTCAACACAATTGTGATGTCTGTTTGAATCTTTATTTAGGCATTGTTGCTAGATGGGCCTATCAGCATAATGTTGTGACGGATATAGTGATTTCATAAGTGTAAAGGAGACAGGCGCTATATATTTCCTGTTCAAGCTTATCATTTAGATATATAAAATTCACTTTCATTCACATTTTTGGAATAACTTAGTAAGTTTTGTCTCAGGTCTGAAAGGGATACCTAGAGATACAAAATTGTGTTTCACTTCACTACGAGATGATGTATATTTTTTTCTATTAAGTAGGTACGTTACTTCGAAATCACAACAGACACTTTCATTTCGACGCCAATAAGAGATCGTCCCCCTTATTTCAACTCACCATATTTTTAAGGCTATCCATTAACATCTAGTTAAAAATTTGTAAGATAGATCCCTATTGATTTGTAATCGTCGATATACCTACCTACCTACTTATATTTTTTAAACTATAAGGTTGGCACCCCTAGTGTATTGATGCCTCGGTGAGTGAATCGTTGGCGTCGTTTGTTGCTGTTTGTTACTGACGTGTAGTTGTCCGTGGCGATTAGGCTGGGTCATGTGGGACGGGCGGTCGATGGGCGCGTCGCGCGGCGGTGGCGGCGGCGCCGGCGTCCGCGGCTGGGGCCCGTGGTGGTGCGCGCCGCGCCGCGCGTGGCCGCCGCACGCCCAGCGCCATGCGTGGCAATCCCCGCGCCAAGCCAAGTTTACCAGGTAACGTACACACACACACACTACATTAACCAGGTAACGTACACACACACTAAATTAACCAGGTAACTTTCACGTTACGTAACGTTTACCAGGTAACGTGCGCACACTACATTAACCAGGTAACGGTAAAACGTTGCGTGCACCTACGTACACATAACGTAAGTTTAACTAGGTAACTTGCATACACTACATTACCGAGCTAACGTACACATAACGTAACGTTTGCCAGGTAACGTACACACACTACATTAACCAGGTAACTTAACGTAACGTTTACCAGGTAACGTACACATACACATATGGAGGCCGATTCTATATATGATAGGTACTGTTTCAGTGAATCAGACTTCAGAACCATTTACGATTAAACGATGGGAATCTGTTCATCACACATAACATAATATATATAGGGTAAATGTGCTAGTTCGCAGTCCACAGTCTATTCTCGCCTATTTGGCGGATCGTCCGCAGCAAGCGACGTGCATTAACATAATAATCTTAACAATGAAAAATATTTGTGCCTTTTTTTGTCTCTGTATATTGATTTTCTAATATTTCGTGTGTTTACTATGTGCAGATCTTGCAGGGTCTATAGAACCTGGAAAACATATTTTTTACTGCATATACCGCTATGATAGTTAAATGAAGTAAATCTCATGTGGTTGGATATTGAAAATATATTGGGCAAGACATCTGCTGGTTTTATGCATGTTTAATGCATTGCATTATTTCAACTTTTAACGTACCTACTTATTTTGTTGATGAGCCTCTATAACATAAAATCCAAGAAGCTCGTCTGGGGTAAAAATGGTTTCAAGGCTTTTTGGCTATAAAATAGCCGCTGCTTTTCCATTAATGTATTATATTTATTCCTATTACATTCATTACTTCAATTAGTGGTCGTGAATTGAAATTTGTGGACGAAAACTAACAAAACTCCTAGTTTAAGAATTATAAGAAAAACGAACATTGAAAATTAGCACATTGACCCTACAACACTAACTTTTTTATCTATCTAGAAAATGAACCATCCAAAGAGTCGTCATAAATCATTGCATAAGACGTCGGATAATTATGAAAACTTCACTTTTGCCAGGTATTGCCTGGGCGTTACAAATTAAGTCAAAAATATTTTATTACTGTCCTACAAAATTCAAAATTTATATGGACTAACATTGGACTCTCTCTCGGTCGATTTGCCTATTCTTACAAATAATATCCTGATCCTTTCCTTTCATTTCAGCGTGTTTAATGGTTTGCGTGTAATCTGGATTAAAGCTTTCATATCGGTAACTATCCTATTAATCCTCTGTCCTTAACTATAGGGCTACCACAAACTTGACAAAACTGTAGAGCTCGATCGAGTGACGAGTCCATTGTTTCTTTATTTGAAGTTTGTGGGAGACCTTTTGGTTCCTACTGTAGGTTGTGCAACCCTTTCGTAAATTAATTAATGTAGCTAGTGACTCGCTGCGTATTGAGCGGATCACCGATACCACTGAGATCACCTTTGGGTTCGGTAACCGGCTTGGATTAAAGCAGCTTGCCTCTATTAAAAGGCCCAAATTTTGCATCTGTATTAATAAAAAAGCTGTCTCTGCATTAAATTTATTTTATTTGCCTTTTTGGGGCCAAATGATTAAGCTGATCAGATCTGAGTCGAGTCCGCCTGATGCTAATAACTGCGTAAGTACTGTCGTTCATGGAGCTCTATATTACCTACTAGAGGCATAGAGTCAGATACATTGCCTACCTTGAGTTTGGGATATGTGCTTTCGGATCTATCGTTCAACCTATTGGTACAGTAGCAAATAGCTAATACCTACTCTAACGTCGACTTCTGCGAGAGTGGTATTACCTCCACCACCATTAATTTAGTGCTGTGTAGCATGTGTAATGTTGAATGTTGTGTGATGTTATGGTCGCAGGTAAACGTAAACACGACGGGGGCCACCAGAACGTCGGGGGGGAGTGCAAGCGGCGGGTGGGCGCGGGCGCGGCGGCGTGGGGCGGCGGCGAGCTGGCGCAGTCGCCGATGGCGAGCTAGCGCGGCGCCGCGCCCGCGCCGGTCCCGCGCCGCGTGCCGTGCGCCGGCTGGGCTGCCGGCCCCCGCGTCGGAGATACTACAAGCTGCGCGGGGGGCTGACCGGTGGCCCCGGGGTGCCTTCACGTCCGGTCCTCGCTGCGTGCCGAGAGGATCGCTCTACTTTTTTCTATATATGTGTTTTTTTTTATTTGATTTTCGATTTTGTATCGCATCGATCCGTAAAAATCTTAAAGTAGGACGTTATGAAATGTTTCGATTGTAAGTTTCCCGTTATGCTTATGTTTTTTTCTGTCGTATTAGCCGTATATATTTAATATATACTTTATATTGAGAGGAGCGCGCGGCCGCGGTTGCCTGTTTGCGGCCGCGCGCTCGGGTCGCGGACCCGTCGACTGTCTGTTTTTTTAATACATGTTATTCGATATATTTTATTCCTGTGAACGCATTTTGCGATGTGATGTGTACTTTAGCGGTAATTATTATATTGTAAGGAGTTTGACTGTTGTTTTTTGACATACTTACAATTTAGGATACTTGAATGAATTTAATCGGATGAATTGAAACTCTCGACCTGGCGATAACGGCTAAAACAGAACCGAACCACCCCCTGTACTCGATTCGAACATTTCCCGACTGTGTTCCTGCTTTAGTTTTTTTTGCTTTTTATTACATACATATTTCCCTTAAAATACATTAGTGTGAGGCAGTAGTAGTATTGTGAAGTTCTGGATTTCTGTAATTTTTATATAATTGCTGTACTAAACGTTTTTTGTATTCGACCACATAGCGCATGTCCATACTGTTAGTCTGACTTGTATCAATCTTGTATCAGTTTAATGTGGAATAAATTTGCAAAACTGTGTTTGCCTTATTATATATTTGTTTACTTTCAAATGATTACCTACAAGCGATTTCTGTAAGTTTGAGCAGAAGTCTCTAAATACATCCCTCAATGTACCTATTCATCAGCCTACAGACGTCCATTGCTAGATACAGGCTTCCCCATGAGAATGCCACTCGGAACGATCCTGTGCCACTTGCATCCAACGGTTCCCTGCGACCTTGAAAATGTCGTCAGTCTGCCTAGTAGGGGGGTCGTCTCTCCAGGTACAAGCCACATTCGAGAATGAAATCGAACAATTCATTTTCTAAGAAACGGTACTCTAAATTTAGGGATGGTACCTGAAAGGGTTCCGTGTGGAATGCGAGTAATAATAAGTTCATCACGTTTCTTGACCATGGGTGTTTTAAAAGACTAAGGGGTATATAACGCACACCTATTATGGAAGAGGCTCGGGGCCTCACAGTGGAATTTGTATCAGATATGACTTTCAGCAAATCATATTTTAGATTGATATCTAATGTATTGAGCTGTTCTTTATAGCGAATCTCGGACGAACCTGAACCTCGGATGAACCCGAAGCAGTCTTTAGGACTCTGAGAATTGCATTGAAGTTTGTATTTAGCTTAAATTGGATTATGTATGCATGTGAATAACTGCAGCGCCTAGCTGTATCCCATATCTGCCTTAACACTAAATGGCCCGAGGAAGTAATTTTGACTGCTTTTCGATTTTAACATAATAGTCCATTGAAATGTCACAATTTAAGGACCTAACTGCGTCCTACAAAAAATTCGTAAAGACAATTCGTAGCAAATCGCTTTGCCTACAAGTTTCATAAAAAAGATCATAAAACTAAGTTAAACATTAAAATGTTTCTGAAATATATTCATGTTTCCGAGATATCGCGAAAAAGGTGTATGCACCCCTTTTTCCAAGATGGCGGCCGTGGGACAAGGGCGGCAACCTCACAAACTTGGGGTTAAGCTTCATTGAAACACATGTCCTAAAAATAAAATTGCGTCCTTTAAAAAATGTAAAGCTCATGTAACATTTCAATGGACTATATAAAAAGAGTGTAATAAATTACACAAATTAAAACTGCCTACAACATATATTTATTTTTACAAATAAAACATATTAATCGTTATCAACTGTGGAAATTACCTCTTTTCTTCATATCCGGAGTTTAAATGTGTTTGTAGGTGTATACCTATTTAGTACCTATATTTCCTATAAGCAGGCATTTTGACTGCTGTTAGGCAATGTCCTATACAAAAGTAATCCTATACAAAAATTCAGACGATCTAGTGTTAAGCAAATATAAAAACTGAATTTAACGACCGTGACGAGTTTCTGAGAGATTTTTCATAACTCATAACTCATTTATTGGTAAGGGTTTCTTACATGTCATTATAAATATGGTAAAGATGATTACATTTTAACAATATTAGGTTACCAGCAATTATAATAGGATAAGTAACAATGTCAAAGAAATGTCAAAGAATAACAATAATAGTAATAAAGAAACGTAAACAATATCCGCGTTGAGTACTGTCTACATTTTCAAAAATTCGTCAAACGTATAGAATGCCTGCCTGACGAGCCACCGCTTTAGTCGGACCTTGAAGGTTTGGAGGCTAGGAGCGGAAGTTATCGGTGTAGGCAGTTTATTGTACACCGCTGGGCCCATAACATGAGTTGTCTTCTCTGACTTAGTGAGTGTTCTTGCTACGGCTGATAAGTTATCACGGTATCTTGTGAAATACGAATGCTTATGGCTTGGTTTGGAAAACTTTAATATGTTTTTTCTGACCTAAATAGCCACCTGGTATATTACCACACTAGGAAGGGTAAGGATGTTTAGTTTAGTGAAAAAAGGTTTCACTGACGCATCGTTTGGTATCCCGGTGCGCTTCTGCATACGAAATATGCGCTCTCGGTCTGCTGCTCGACCCCAGAGTTCTGCACCATACTGGAGTCGGGAGTGCACTGTAGCAAAGTAACAGGCTCGCAACTCTTTCTTAGATACTATCCGAGCAATACGGCCCAGAGCGTAACACGCGCTTTTTCTGAGAAGAAATGGCTCAAGATCAATATCTTGAGCTATTTCTTCTCGGAAAAACCTGTAAAATGTTGCTCAGTCAGAATCGAACCCGAGCGTTCAAGGAAATGCTCATACATAAAGCTACATTAACGACGAGTAACATAGGCTATATTTTATCCCGATATTCCCACGGGAACGGGAACTTCGCAGATGAACAAGCGGGTAGTAACGAAATAAAACTAATTGTTACATTAAAGTGGTGTAATCAAGTATGTGGTGGTGTTTGGCCGGTGTTGAGGCGGCGGGGGGCGCGTCGTCATACAGTGTCCGGGGGAGGGGGCGGCGGTACAGCCAGGCGCGCTGCAGGTGGCGGCCTAGGTGCACGGGGCGGAGGCCGAGGCGGTGGCGGCGGTCGTCTCGCTCGGCGTCCTCTTGCCCGTCGCGACCGCCGAGTCCACCAAGCAGCTAGTACTACGAAGCCACTTCCACCGCCACATATTGCCCACCACCACGCCGCGCTCATAGCTCCGCCGCTTACGGCCACTGTCCCGCCTATGGAGACGTCACGCCTATAACCTAACCGAGCGAACACCGAACCAGGGAGGATCGACTAATGAATATTTTGATTTAGCACTGTCACACAAACAAAAAATAAAAATATGTATTTGATAGTCTAAATTAATTTTTTTAAAATTTTCAAAGAACACTATAGGTGACAGAACCATATCAAAATATTTCTTAGCTATTAAAAAAAATTGGCATTGATTGCCATCATCGAAGTAATAGATATTCACACTAACCTCTGTTATTTACTAGTCTTTCGTATCAACACAAAGTGGCCAAAAATAAACGGGCATACAAAAATTTATCTAGCTACCCACCAATTAAACAAAATGAGTAAGCCCATCTTTGTTTGGGAATATGGTGCGTTCAAATCCTGCACTGACCGCCCGGTACAGCGGCCAACTCCATAACATGCCGTTTCTTTATCGGCATTTGACTAAACCACCGTTCTTAACCTCGGTGTATTGCAAGCCTTGCCATTTTTCAAGAATAGGTACGCGTTTACTTGTGCCTAGGTGTGGCAAAACTTAAATTCATAATGTGTAGCGGTATGAATGCTTTTAAGTCGATGGTTTCCGCTATCACATGGGCATCACCCATAACGAATTTAATCATTTTGTTAAACATTAGGATTGCTAACGCTAAAAAAATATTACCTAATTGAGTAGAACTGCTGTTGGATAATTTTCTATTAGATAGCTCTTGTTTGTCTGAATGGCGAACTAACTGTTGAATTTGGGTTGAACAAATTTGCCGTTGATTATTTAACTGTACAATATTCAAAGGTAATCCAGTCACGTAGGGAATACCTACCTATATTTATACCGAGTTTTAAGTAATTATACGTAAGTTACATAGTATATTAATAACTAATAATATTTAATAACTAATTTCTGTATCGGGTAGATAATTATAAAATTTTCTGCAGTAACGATGACTTGTTGGACGTGAGACATCTTAGTCCACCCGTGATCATGAACGCTGTAAAGTGTTCGAAACGTCGGGTAATCAAAAATCAAATACAAACGCGATAAAATCCGTAAAGTAGTTTTATTTAAAATGTATAATACTCGCGTAAACATCAGAAATCATTAGTATATTAATGTTTTGCTTTATGGCTACCTAACCAGGGCCCTTAACACCTTAAAGTCCCTTAACAGATTTAGATACCCAGTTAGATCTGCTTTTTGAAACTAGTACAAAATATGTTTTTTTCTTAAACTAACCCCAACGTCGTATACCTAATATAGGTATATCGTGAATTTGTAAAAATTTGAAATATATAATTATTCTAATGTTTAACAAAATATATTTTATAATGACGGTAACATCTATAAAACCTAAGTGTAACAAATTATAGGGACCGATTATCAGTGAATATTGTAAAGCTTAATAAATTAAGTACATTTAATTTGAGATAAATTTAATATTTTTATGTTTAGGTAAACCTTTTTAAATGCATGCAACATATAATATTTAGAGATCACTATTAACGAAAGCAGAGATTGATGTAGGGTGAAGCAAAGTCAGTTAATTGCCTTAAATATTTCAAATTAGTTTAAAGTAAACAAACTCATATTAGCTATGACAAATAAACACTTATTGTAGCATGGAACGATATCTACGTACCTATATCGACACGGATCTTTTAAAATTAATTGTTAAATTGAGCAGGAATTGAGAGCATTTCAGTCCTTGCTCTTAGCTAAAATATAAAGGCAATTAATGGCAAACAGACACAGCACATGAGCACGTAAGCTTTGCAAGGCAAGAAGAATATTAAATCGTCCAAATAAATCTATAGTAGGTAAATAGCCAACGAAATATTATTAACAATAAAAACTTTACAAAACGAACTACAAGCTAAATAAATTTTAATTAAGTAAATTAGAAAACTCGTTTATTTTTGACCGCGAAGTCTCTTCTTGCGACCTCATATCAAAAGCAGCGCGTCAGAGTTAAAAAAAGACAGTCGGTTGCGATTCAATAATAGATTCAAATCAGTCTACATTTCATTGCTTTTGAAAGGGACTTGTTGTAAGTCCTATCAACTGTCAATAATCGACTTTGGACCAGAAGATAGAAAAGCTACTTTCTGTGAAAATTATACATCGGGTTTAGGTTAATGTTTCATAAGTTACATTAAAATATAATACACAGTCGAAAATGGGACCAGGTGTCATCCCTGTGAAGAAAAATGTTTTCTGAAATTTGCTAACATAAAATTTTCTAGACTAATCCTCATATCCATCAATCTGTAGGCGTCCACTGTTCTGGTATTTCCTAAGAAGGTATGTTGTAATCGTTACGCTTGGCAGGCGTTTTGGTATATGCAGTTGGTGTAATAAGTCGTCTCAGGAGAGCGCTGTAACACTAACGTGACCATACGCCCCATTTTAGACGAGACAGTCTCGTTTTCAGGCTCTGTTCCTAGACAAAACAAAAATGTCCTGTTTTGATTACCAAGAGCATTATCAATAAATCATGTCATCTTACCCACTTGTAGGTGGAGTAGATAAGATTTTTTACAAAAAAAGAATCCGTCTTCAATTATTAGACAATGTAGATATTTTTTTAGATTTATGTTGATTTTTCAAAAATCGCTTGTCCGATTTCGATAACATTTTCATGGGACAATGGAACAGTGGAAAAAAAGGACATTGACTTTATTTAAAAAATACAAAGAGGTGGCAACCCTACCGCTGACAAATATACAGGGTGACTGGTAAAAGATTGTACATATTGAAGGAGGGTATTCAGTACTCGATTCTGATACCGAATATATAAAAAAAATTGGTACTTAAATTTTGAACTAATTATCTTATAAAAACATTTAGTTATGAACACATGGGATAGGTCAACGTACGTCAGCACTTGTAGGTACTAAACAGTTCGCGTGACATTGAACTAGTTACATTTTAGGTAAATATTCTACCTATGCGACTCGACCCAGTAGGTATTTTTTTGCGTCGCGGGCCGCAGACAGAGGTCAACGTACGCTGGCAAACCTATTGTTTTGATTAGAAACAAATCACTTTATCTCAGGATTGGTAAGAGCTATGAATCTGCAACTAACTTTAGTGTTTTTATGACATTATTCCTACACCTAGCTTTAGTAATTCTAGTAATAAATATCCAAAATCTTGACAACAGTACTAACAAAACTGTTACTCGATATCGGTATCGGTGTATCGCCAGTAGGGTGACAATATTTTTGGAAGTCTTGTAACACTAATATTGTTGATGTTTACTATGTAGTTAATTAATATTATCTTCTTTTTACACTTTTATTAGTTACATGTGGCCATTATCTATCGTTTCCTTCAATATGTACAATCTTTTACCAGTCATACTGTATAATAAAAAACAAAAACAACCTACCTAAGTACTACTTAATTATACAAAATTTTCTTCATTATCAATAGTTTTTATACGTCCAAAGATGTAAAAAATCTGAAACCCTAAGAGAATATAACCCAATTACAATCAATAATATACCTACACAGATTTTTTTTAATTTTAATTCTGTCTTTGTTGATTAACCGACTGTCAATTTTTTCGTATGACCGAAGCGATGACGATGTTTTAAATAGGAATTAGGATGAAATGGAAACGTGCTGGTGGTTAAAGGGCCAGGGTTGGGATGGATCGCGCTGTCGTTATGAATAGACTCACGTGCGCAGCGCCCGGTCAGTGCGGGGCGGCGAGCACAAGCGAGAGGGCGACCAGAGCGGCGCGCGCCGCGGCCCGGGTCGAAGCTGCGCCGCCTGCGCACACCGCTGCGTCAGCCCCGCGGGCTTGGAGCTCCCGGCCCACTACACTAACTGATGGAACACCTACCACTCACATCTACCAATGATGAGTCTTTATCCATTTAAAACTGATTCACAAAACCTATTCCATCAGCTAGTGTTATTTTTATTGTAGACAAGGTACCCCGGGGCCCATAGTGCGATGACTCAATGCAAGCTTTGTCCCACTTGAGTGATCACGACATTCAAATTGTTAAACGTTATAAACATTGATGCGCAAACGATTCAAAACACAACATAAATTTGGACTTAGGACAGATAAGAGAACTCTCCTGAGTCATCACAGTATTTAAAACGAAAAAAAAAAATTAAAAAAGTATTTAAATGGAGTAAAGTTTATGGATGCAAGAAATGAGTAACATGAAAGAACATTTAGAATAAAAAATTACGCTAAAGGGATATATTTGGTATGTAAATGAAAAATTCGGTAATATTTGCAACTTCAATATATTATGCTAATTCACCAACAACATTATGATTTATATTTTGAAACGTTTGTCTAACATATCTATATTATAATATTAAAAACGTTACAACATCCCGAGAGACAAAGATTGCATTGAACCATCAAATAGTATACTGAGAAAGTACAGTGAACGTAATATTATTCGTATTTGTTTAGAGTTATTAATTAATAGTGCTACAGTGTTTAGATTATACAATGTTTTACAACGGTTTAGAAGATAAAAGCGGGAGTAAGCAGGTTATGTACGACAAGCTAACGTAGCAATACATTTTTGTATTTAATTATTTAAATATTTTAAGCTGTTGATAACACTTTAGTGCAAAAAGTATACATATATAATATATTAGGTACCTATTATTTCTTTTCAGAGTTTCTGCCTCGAAAAATTTATTTTTATAATTGTAAGTGTTGCCATTCTTCTTGACGGAGGTATATTTACCAAAATTAAAAAGCTTAAAATCAGTTTTATCTATTTTTGTGCATTTTCATTTATCTTAACTTTCAAATAGACATTAGAATCCGTGCCATTAAGTTATGTGGAGAATACAGCAAACTAAAGTTTTGAGTTGGTATCTACCATGCGACTGAAGATTTGCTCCAGCAAAAAGACTCATTCCCTTAGACCCGTTGTACGACACCCATGAGTTAATTTTGTAGTCGCTCATTTTATTCTTAAGTCTGTTATAATATATTGTGTATTTTGTATAGCAAAGAAACATTTTAAAGTTAGCCGTATATCATAAACTGTTTACTCCGTGAATATTTTCAACAATCTACAATTATTATAGGTACATTTTAATTATAGACTTTATTAATATTATTAATCCTTAGTATGCAACGACAAAATGCAACTGTGTAGATACATTTATATCCAAGTGGAAATGCAAAGTGCGTGAAGTGCCAATTATAATATACAGTGTCTTCAAAAAAATTAATTAAAAATTTGGAAAAAATAATAATTTATTATTTGTTTTATACTTAATTATAATATAAATTGTAACAGTTAGATGAATATAATAAATTGTATTTCTACATATATACGATATGTATGTAGATACAGAACAACTACTATGCAAATTTTAATAATCATCTAAAATTTTATTCGTTCAATCATGAACCTGAATGAAATCAGAGAATGTTGTTTTTTAAAATGGCTGCCAACGATTAAGTCACTTATGTATCATAATTTAATTATTTCCAGGATAATCTCACATGCGATAAAAATCATCCATTTTGAGAGAGGTTTCAGCGGCTACACACGATTTTACGAATGCACGTTTAAAATACGACGCCATAGCATATGCACTCGCTCTGCTCTGTATAATTATATATATAGTATTACTGGAAATCATTGTTTATGAAGACGTGTGTAAACACAGTTCGAATACCTAATATTCTAAAAAAAAATGACGAATTAGTGTTTAAAGTCGTGTAAATAGGAAAATAGGATTATCAACTCTTTAATTAAGTTTGTTTTTAGGTAAAATAATAATCAATTATATATTATTTATTTGCATTACCGCTTGTAAGGACTTTTGCCAGTAAGCAGCAGACGCTTATTCCAAGACAATATCCAATTTCTAAACGCGTCCTTAAACCGGACAATTTTTATAAAGCTTCTGGCAATATCTATATTCCATAAAGAGAGAGAGAGATGGTAACCCTATGATTATTGATATGGTGTTTTTATATGCGTGTGTGTAACCGCCTTGAAAGTTATAAGGATGTGTATACTAACAGTGGTCGGGTTTGCTCGGAGGCATGAGGGCGCAGTGTTGCAGGCCAGAGCAGGCGGCTGCGGCAGGCAGGCACGCGCCCGAACATTGTGCAATGTCCGCGCCACATGCACTGGTGTCTCCATCAGCCATCGTAACTTCGGTCCACACGGCGCGCCATCCGCCCGCACCCACAGACTTGTCAGCTATTATAAACCTGAAAATAATAAAAAAATATCATTTTATTATTCATTGCCTTCTGTGTAGTGACGGAGTTAGAATACAGTTCAGTACCTACTCCCACCCTTGCCAGAGGCTGTCATAATAGACCGTGGGCTGCAATGAGGGCGTTCTTCATAGATTGATCAATATAGGTACAGCTTTTTGACAGTATAAGGAGTAATGTTTCGGGTGTATTACAATATGTGAATCACACGGTTACGTCACGGTTTACGTCTAGAAAAACCGAAAGGTCGACGACCGCGCTTACTAATTAAGGACGTCCCCATTTCTATGGAAGACAATGCGTTCCTAGTCGCTCTCTATCGACAAAATATTAAAGACGAAATATCTATTAAAGAGGACGACTTTATTAAAGCCACTAAAATTATTCGCAGTCGAAAATTGCAGAACGGTCGCAAGTGGATAAGCATAGAACTCGACCCAGAAGTACGTACCCATTTGTTAAGCACCAAAGAAAAAGTTTTTATAGATTGGGCTAGCTGCCGTTTTTATGACGACCTTGAAATTGTACGTTGCGCGAACTGTCAACAGTATGGTCACGTCGCTAAATACTGCAATGAAAAAACACCCACATGCGGTCACTGTACGGAAGGACATATAACAAAGTCCTGCACAAATAAGGAAACACCTGATTTTAAACCAAAATGTGCCTCTTGTAAGCGTTTTAAGAAACCTTACGATCACCCCTGCGGCGCGTCGGACTGTCCCACCTACAAATTTAAGCTGGAACAACTAGTCTTAAACACTAACTATTAAAAATGGATAGCTTAAACATAGGACAGCTAAATCTTCACAATGATAGGGTGGCGACATCAGAATTAGACCGTCTTGTTATGGAAAATAATTTGGACATAGTACTTATTCAAGAGCAATACCAGAATGCTCGCTTGCGCAGTAGGGTTGTGCAATTAGATAACAAAGCACGTGCCGGAATATATGTATCAAATTCTAAATTTACAGTCACGTCGTTACAAAATCTAATGACATCACACTGTGCTGTCGCGGAGGTTACATCCCCATCCTGTAGGGTTTACGTTGTGAGCTGCTATTTTCAATACTCAGACCCTGTCACCTCACACTTAAACCATCTCCGTCATGTCTTGCGGTCTCTTACGGGCCGTAAAACGATAGTAGGTGCTGACGTAAACGCGTCATCTGCTCTGTGGTATGGCAAGATTAGATATAACGATACTGATCGTCGGTGTGCGATAGAAGATTTCATCGCCGAGATGAACCTGTCCATCCATAATACACCTGATGCACCACCAACTTTTTGCAGCCCTTTGGGCGAATCTTCTATTGACGTCACGCTATCAAGCGCGGACGTCCGCTTGGATAGGTGGCGCGTCCTCCCAGACGCGTCGTGTAGTGATCACCGCCTGATCGTGTACGAATTTAAACCGAGACTGATACAAGATCCTCCCAGTCAGAGTTACAATTATAGATATAAAAGTAAGGCAGCAAACTGGGAATTCTTTAGTTCGTTATTTTTCTCGTGTGCCGGGCATTTCACTCGCGAAGGATTAAAGGCGGAAGAAAGCGCTGAGATAATGTCACACTCTATGATATACTGTGCTGACATAGCCCTAGGTCGCATATCTATCCCTAACACCAGAAGGTGCGACTGGTGGAACAATAACCTGGCCGAACTTCGCAGACGCTTTCGAAGAGCACGTAGAAAATTTAACAAACTTAAAAAATCATGTGTAACGGGAGTAATGTTTGATGAGTTCTCACTTGTACTCAGAACTGCAAGGTCTTACTACCGGATTGCGGTGGAAAGGTCTAAAGATGCGTTATTAAATAGGGTAGTAGAAAAACTGGAAAATGAAGGTCCGTGGTCTCCATTATATCACGAATTTAAAGCCAATCGATCAGTTAACCTAGCTTATATACAAAATATCAAAATAGATAATAAACACACCACGGGTGTAGAGGAGACCACAGAAGCTCTAATAAATACTTTAATACCGGACGATAACGTAACAGCTGATAGCGAACATCATACGCAAATAAGAGCGTGGGCCACTTTGCCACCTCTATCTCCTATGTCTGACCTTCCCTCTCTAACTGAACTTTTAAATACCGTAAAAGCCCTTCCTCTAAACAAAGCAGCCGGTGAAGATAAAATCTCGAATAAAATGATTAAAGAAGCTTGTCGAACGTCAGCCGACTCAATGTTACTAGTTTTCAATCGTTGTATAGCGGAAAGCATCTTTCTTCGGCTATGGCGTCGCGGGTTTATACGTATAATACCGAAACACGGTGATAAGCCACCGGACGACCCGAAGTCATATCGACCAATTACTCTACTGCCGTCACTAGGAAAACTCTTAGAACGTCTGATTGTTCCCCGTTTGTTACCGGGTGGCCCCACATTCAATCGTAGTCAGTTTGGATTTACCCCGGGGAAATCGACTGTCGACGCGGTCATTGCCGTTAGAAAAATTGTTTCCCTAACAGATTTTAAATATATACTAGGTATTTTTCTAGATATCTCAGGTGCTTTTGATAACGCATGGTGGCCGATGCTACTTCTTAAACTGAAGGCTCGTGGATGCTTTAGGAACATCTACCTACTCGTACAGTCATACTTTCTACAAAGTTCAACCACACTGAAACTCGGTCACCATACCGTGTCTAAATCACTGACGTTGGGCTGTCCTTAAGGATCAGTGTTAAGCCCATACTTGTGGAATCTAGGGTTTGATGACCTTCTTGAGCTACCTCTGCCGCAAAACTGCTCATTGATTGGCTATGCTGACGACGGTCTCCTACTTATACAGTCAAACACTAGAGACGGACTGGAGAAATTGGCGGATATATGTCTTAACTCAATACAAAAATGGGGCATACAAAATCGACGTACTTTCGCCCCCCACAAAACGTATCATCTTTTACTGAAAGGTAATTTACAGTCGAGCCCCCGTATAAAATTTAACAACACTGTAGTTAAAAAGAAGGAGTCAGTATGTTACCTCGGCCTGGTCCTAGAGAAAAATTTTTCGTTCATTGAACATATTAAAACTGTAGGTGAAAAAGCCAAACGAAATTTCTATGCGCTTACCAGAATTTCAACTTCCACCTGGGGCCTTCGTTTTAACACACTTAAAATTATATATACAGCCACATATCTGGGCTGTATCTGTTATGGTGCACCGGCCTGGGCTGATCGTACTACCATAGGCGCGGCTCGGCGTAAGTTACTACAGAGTCAACGATTAGCGCTAATATTTCTGTGTAAGGCATACCGAACAGTTAGCACCGAAGCCTTACCAGTACTTGCAGGTGTACTTCCGGTCGACTTAGAGATACAAAAACGTGCGTCCATGTATTATTCCACTAGGGAAAACATGACTAACAATTTTCTTTTAACACGCGATCGTAATAAAATTACTAGACTTTTTGCGCCGCAATCCGTCGCTAACGATAAGCTCCTGACCGAATGGCAGGAAATATGGGATTCGTCAACAAAAGGTCGTCATCTATATCTATTCTTTCCTTCTTTCGTGAACGTTTGGAAAGAACTTGGCTAGAAATTGACCACTATGTAGCCCAATTCCTCACAGGCCATGGGAATTTTAGAAGTAAATTATTCTATTTTACACTAGTAGATTCACCATTTTGTCAATGTTCGACCTCAAACTCCAATTTTGAACAAACAGCTCATCACATCCTTTGGGAGTGCATTCTCTGGCGCAACGAGCGGAACGTCATGTTAGATAATATGCATGTCACGTCTGAGATAGTATACTATTCGGATCTTGTAGCAACTCGAGAAAATTTCCGTGCGTTTAGGCGCTTTTGCCATACCTATTACTGTAATCAAACCTAAAGCTCACAAATAGGTCCATTAAGCTTTGTCCAATCCATGGTGCTGTACCGCTGCGTTTCACGTAGTTGTACAAACTCTTATTTACTGGCTTATCAGCCAACTTTGCTTCATGTCTCCCGCTTTGCATAAGAGGGAAGTGGAATCTTTCCAACTCCTCCTGTTTTCTTTTCTAATTAAATTTGTTGCGGGTCCCAACACAGTTAAAAGCGATTCCCGGGACTTCCTGAGGGTCAAACCTCAGTGTCTTATACGGAGACCATTGTGGATCCTGGCTTCCAGGAGTTACAGTGGTGGGAATGTGTGGTGGAATTAGTCCCCAAAAAAAAAAAAAATATGTGAATCAAATATTGAAGTGATTATTCATTTCCCAGGTAAACTGATTGTGATACAAGCCAAATATTTGTGATATTAAAAGATCAGTTAAAATATATTTGTTGTTAACATTTATAAACAGCATCATTGATGCAGAAAATCATGTCTAATGAAGCTTTTTTATAGTTTGGTCTTTATCCGTAAAGGATTAACCAGAGACGTAATTGTTTAACATAAGGAGATATCCCTATTTTATATTAAGCAAAGATTAAGAAAATTTTCGGATGATTGTATTAACAATCGTAATTTTATAACACTTTAGCATTGTATTTAACAATGTCGGATTGATATAAAAATGTTTAAATAAGGATTTAAGTAAGGGTTTCTTTCATATTTTATGGGAATCATTTTATAAAACTATTAAGAAATGAAATAATTTAAAATGTCATTTTTACGTAATTTATAAATTATTCTTAGCTCTTTAATTCCTTCATAAATTTTAAGAGGTGTCACTAAGAATAATTTAATTTTATTTCTTGTTTATATGGATGATATCTTAGTGCGTTCATTTATAATTCAATCTATACAGCTCTCAGATTGCTAATACCTCGTTATAGAGCGATTAATAAAGGTCTCATGTCTATAATTATATTTTAAATAATATGATTTTTACGGAATTTATCACGTTCGTATTTTTATTTTTGATTTCCCGACGTTTCGAACAATTTTCAATGTTCAGATATCTTAGTTCGCCTGTGACCTTCATGGGTGGATTAAGATGTCTGACGTGATTCAATGTTGACCCATATTTTTGTAACAAATTCATTGCCAATACAAAAGAAAATAGTTTAAAATTTCGGATTTATTTAAAATGTCAGATACTCGCGTAAACATCAGGAATCCTCATCATTATGGCTTTACTAAAGAATATTTTAAATTAGTAGCTTACTAAATTGTGTTTTTAGTTACTAGCTATTAATATTAGGTATATTATATAATTTATTAACTTACATTGCTAAAGAAACAATATTGATATGTTTAATATGTACCTATTAATATCAGGTAAATTAAGATGTTGATATAATACTCACGATAATCTTATTGAGTTAGATGATGAGAGGTACTGCCAGCGGTCGGTGGGTCCTTTCTCACCGCACAATTCGAGCGGTGGTCCTGGACTCTCATACCACAAGCGTAACACTGCCGCTGCACATCCACGTTCTGGTAAACAATATGATGGAATTAACAGTGTTCGATGTTATCCTCCATCGAAAGGTGGCAATTCAGAACTTGTGCTCTGGCAACATTTTTTTTAAGACACTACGGAAATAATCCTTGTATTGCGGGGGACTTTACAAACATATAATTAACGGACATAAATTACATTCAGACTCGGAGCAATAATTTGTGGATCGCACAGTGTTACCCTGGCACGGTAGGTTGGTATCTTAATCACTAGACATCTGTGCTGGTCAACACTGGCCTTGTTTGACTAGTTTAGTGGTTTAGCGGTGCTAGCGGATTCGAGCGTGTAGACGGCAACTTTACCGGGTTGAAAGCCCTCAGCGCTCACCCATAGTCCGAGCAAAGCTGTAAAAGCCATCTGCGGCTAACTATACACTGATTAAAAAAAATGTGTAGACAACATTCGGTTGTAGTACATATATCGTAGTTAGGCAAAGGTAAGCAGTAGTGCAACATTTGGTGAGGGAAATCTACCTGCAATACTACGCTAGTCAGACAGTTAGTATAGGATTTTATTTTGAGACTAGCAACCCGCCCTCGCTTCGCTTCGGTTTCAGTCTTTCCTGCGTATTTATTATTATCCCGTTCCCGTGGTATTCCCACGGGAACGGGAATACCGGGATAAGATATAGCCTAGTTTACTCCTTGATATTATAGCTTTCCATTGGTGAAGGAATTTTTGAAATCGGTCCAGCCGTTTTGAAGATTACCCGGAACAAACAGACAGACAGACAAAAAAAATATAAAGTGTATTTTAGGCATATGTATAGTGCAAATAACCGTGTGAGCATGAAAAAAGCCTATTATTTTGACATTACAAACAGACACTCCAATTTTATTTATTGGTATAGATTTCCATCTCTTGCATAGGGTTTTTAATTCGTTATAATGGTACGTTATACGTCTTAGTAGTCCTTTACGACACCCAAGGTTGGTTGTCGTAAAGGACGACACCCAAGGTTGGTAAATTAAATTTATAACATCGATAACACATAGAAATATTTATTTTACCAGTAAGATGTCCTTCGACTGTGAAATATTCGAAATTGAGCAAGATTCTCTTCCCTGGTCGCGCCGTAACAAACCAGTTGCATACTCTTGATGCAGCACCTCTTGAAGGTGCTTCATACGTGCGAGGATACCGCGGGGAGGTAATCACACCCCACTCCGCCCCTGACATATTGCCGCCACAATCACCAAATATAGACTTCGCTGGCTGAAATAATATAATTTGCTTCAATTTATTTAATTTTCATAATAAAAACATTGGTCGTATATGCATTTAAGAAACATTAAAGTTTCGTCACTCAACCCATATACGCGCCAGTATTGGGTTTAGGCCGCCTCCATTGTGGGAGGGAAATTGACCTATTATACCACGCTGGTCAGACGTGTTGGCATAGGGTTTTGTTTCAAGTTTTCCTCCTCCAGCACAGATTTTTTACTTTTTACGTTTTCCGTGTGGTGACAGAGTAAGAATACAATTCACCACTCCCTATCTTGCCCGTGGATGTCGTACAAGATGACTATGGGATATAATATGCACATATGCATCTGTGCAAGAGAAGGCAAATTCAAAATGAAACCCTATACCAACATGTCTTGTCTCTGACCATGGTATAGTAGGTCAAATTCCCTCCCATTGTGGAGGAGGCCCGAGCCCAACAGCGGGACGTGTGTGGGCTGCGATGATAATGATTATAAATATGCGTTATGTTTCTTACTTCAAATATGTATCTCGCTTTGAAGCCAGATGCGACGGCTTCCGAGTCCGTGTGTAAGGCTAGTACAAGGCCACTGGCGCCGCGCGGGGAGTGTAAAGGCCCAGGAGTAGCTAGGCCACACCAGCGACCTAGGGGCACTCTGGTACCTTCTCGGCCAACCCACCAAGCTTCCACCCAGTCCTCGCTGCAGGTAGCACCACTGTTAACAGTGAAACAGGAATATGATTCTAGCATGCTTATCAGATACTATTATTGTATCATTATTAATTTTTGGAAACCCGATCCTCATAAATAAACTCGTCCCATTAGAAAAAGAAATATTTTGTGTTTTTCTTGCTTATGCAAACGAGTAGGTACGCAGCGACCTTTTTTTAGGCGGTTTATGATCCGGTGACGAAGGAGCGGTGTTGCGGTCCCTTAACCTACTGTATTTTCTCCCCTTCGTCATTGGGTCAACCATTCCTACAGAATCCTTTGCGTCAGTGGCCAGCTCGGCGGGTTACCCATTCGGGTGCTATTCCACTTCAAGCCACTAAAAAAAATATGAAATATGAAATTTACTATTTGTAGTTAAAATTTAAAGCATGGTCATTAATAGTTTTCCCATGCTGGTCACACAAGTTGGTATAGGGTTTTATTTGCAGTTTTCCTTTTCTGGCATAGATGCCATATGCATATCATATTATCCCTTAGTCGTCTTTTATGACATCGGCGGGCAATATTTGCATTACTTATTCCGTCACCACACGGTAAGATTGATTATATTTAAGTGCAATAGATTCTAAAAGGAAATAAAGATCTTTTCCTTCATTCTTATTTCTAGAATTTCTTTTCTTGCAGTCATGTTATCTGCTTAGATTTTGCTGCTTAGATTTGAAAGAAATATGGTGATACATCTTAGTTTTATTTTTGAAGTGAAAATTTCTTTAGCATCGTTGCGATTTGAAAGTCGATGAAACGAAAAAGCGACAGTAAAAAGAGAAACACATAAAGCCGCCTTCAAAATTAACTTTAATTTAGCATCATGTTACCTGAATTTTTTTGCCGGATCTTTCTCAGTGTAACCGTGTTCCGATCCGGTGGTAGTATACTAGATTATTAGTTAGTTTTTAAATATAATTACTATTAATTTTAATGTTTTAATTATTACTAACCATAAACAATATAATTTTTTCATATAGAATCATTTTCTTCTTACACTGGCAATAAATTTTGTATCAAAATGTGGGTCAATATTTAATAACTAATTTCTGTATCGGGTAGATAATTATAAATTTTCTGCAGTAACGATGACTTGTTGGACGTGAGACATCTTAGTCCACCCGTGATCATGAACGCTGTAAAGTGTTCGAAACGTCGGGTAATCAAAAATCAAATACAAACGCGATAAAATCCGTAAAGTAGTTTTATTTAAAATGTATAATACTCGCGTAAACATCAGATACCAAAACATAGTGGGTAGTTTGCTTGGGCCCCAGTAGAGAAGAGAATTTACCGGTAAAATACACATTTTACTTATTTTACCAACGTGCAGTCGGTAATTTACCGGATAATTATTGGTTAATTATCCGGTAAATTACCGACTGCTTTTACTTTTTATTACTTTACTTAGTATATACTAATATTACTTTACTGAGTACTTTTTTTACCTCATGGTGGAGTTGATATGTGATTGAGAATATGTATAGTACAGGCTAATAAGAATTTACCTTATATACACTATAAATTTATTAATTAACAAATAAAAAGCTATAAATTATATATAATTATTAAAAATTAATTATTATGTTAATTAATATTGATAATAATTAATTATGAAGCTCTTCAAATACCCAGCTTGTGTATAATTCTGTCAATATTCCTAATACTTAATTTAGCAACATCAATAAATCAGGAGTTTCGTAACTCCAATTTCCGAGATCGAATTTTTTGCATTATTTGGCTATTTAACCGGCAAAATATATTTTACTGGTTAAATAGTATAAAAATATTTAACTAGCCAGTAATGAATATTTGTCCGCTCGAAACACTAGGCCCCAGCGTTGTATGTGTATTAATACGTGTTAGTGCGCGCATGCATAGTACAAAGCTTGTATATTTTTTTTGAGGGTTTCACTTCTACCACGTGTGAAACATGTTTTTTTTACTCCGTGTGGTGACAGAGTATGATGGCAAATCACCACTTTAAATCTTGCTCGTGGATGTTGTAAAAGATGACTAAGGGATTTAATAGGCTTATAACATCTGTGTAAAAGAAGAAAACTTGAAATAAAACCCTATACGAACACGTATCTGATCAGCGTGGTATAGTAGATCAATTGCCCTTCTGATGTGTAGGAGGCTCGAGCCCAACAGTGGGACGTATATGAGCTGAAATGATGATGATGTTGATTTTAGTTTTCTTCTTTACCACGTTGAAAATTATCGCCTTGACGAACTGGTGATGTAAACTTTGTTTTAAATAAAAATAAACTCAAAGCAGTTATTAGGACTGCCGACAGAAGTGAAAACTTAAAACTGTAAATAAACAGGTTATTTTTGAATATTTAAAATTAATTGTTTTGTTATATAATGCCGTTCACAAGATTTGGCCAATAACTCGATTGAGATTAACAGTTATAGGAGTGAGGAACCTAATTTCTAAGAAATTTAACGAGTTAAATTTTATTGTTGGCTTTCGAATTTTCGATCATATTGATTGGTCGAATTATTCTTAAAAACTAATACATATATGGAATAATTTATGTTTTAAACAACTATAATATTTGCCTATAATCACGTGGATGACAATCTACATCAACTGAGGAAGAAAAGGAAAAAAAAGAACAAATTAATTGTTCGATTTTAAATAAAAATTTGCGAATTAAAATTGTTTTCAGTTATCTAGTTTTGACATCTATCGACACAGATATAGTGACATTGACATAGATAGATATACATATACCTAGTGTTAGGGTTAACACATCATGTGATCATGTCGATGACGACTTACATTAATATACAGGGTGTATCAGGTTATGGGGCAACTGGTCAAAAGGGAGCTAGGCAATGGTGGTAGGAACCCATAAAAAAAATTTGAACGAAAAATATCGATTCGTTAAGAAATTAGAGACATGTAAAGTTTTCAATTTTGTCATCGCTTTTTCGTGTAAATCTGATGGAAATGTATACTTTATACATTTCCATCAGAGTAAGTATACTTAATACGCAACATATTCATACTTTGTTAAATGTTCATTAGAAATTGAATAAATCAATGATTATGTTCACATAAGCAAGATAAACTTCGCTTTAAAACAGCTGATCGGCCTATGGCCGTTGACCGCTTGCCGTTGTACCTACATGTCATTGAAGCGTTTGCGCAATTCTAGGTATAAATGAATGAAATTATACTGTCGAAGCTTTACATGCCTACATGTATTGTCTGTACATGCCTACATAATACGTAACATTTAAGGCATAGACTCTTAGACACATTTTTTTGAAATCACTATAATTTTTATGTTATTTTTTTTTTGTGTAGTGTACATTCTAATTACAATCTATGACCGTTAAACTACAACATACTTGAACAGTTGTCCCATAACCTGATACACCCTGTATACATACATACAATCACGCTTCTCTCCCATAGGGGTAGGCAGAGACCGCTTCCCTCCACTTGCTACGATCTTGACCTACCACTTTCTCCTCCTCCACATTCGTTAATCTCCTCATGCATGTTCTACCGTTTAGGGTACTTTTAACCTGGCGTTTCTTAAGGACGTCCCCAATTTGACCGTGGAACATCTGCCTTGGTCTTCCCCTTCCAACACTTGCGTTCACATTCGCTCTATAAATTCTGCTTGCCAATCTCCTTTTATTCATTCTCTCTACATGAAGAAACCAACCAACTTACATTAATTTACTTCCCAAACCTGCCTATAGGAGTTTTCACTACAACAGCGATCAAGACTTTGAAGCTCTTAATCATTAAACAATCAATAATAAAGACACAATTACCTGTAAAGTCCAGCGGTTGCGTTCCATGCATCAGCTCGCACTTTAAAATGGTCGAATACCACAGTGACTTGTTCATTGGGCGTGGCTGCTAGAGTATATGTGCAGTTTGTATGCGACGGGTAGTTGGATGGGTAGCGAGGTGAATTAAACTCGCCTCGCTTCTTTGCCTCGGAGCGGTAAGTGAACGCGCATTCGCCGCCTGGCGCGGCTGTACCAGGCACTCGATACTCTGGTATAATTATGATAATATTGTAAGAATAATGCCAATACTACGTTTTGTTAGTAAAGAATTTATTACGTATATTATTGTAACCTAGCAATAGCAATATATTGGCTTTTTTCATTTTAGCTTCCGTCCTACTATTATGATCGAACCTTCTCCACAATAGGAGGGAGATTGACCTACTATACCACGCTTGTTAGGCGGTTTGGTATAAGGTTTTATTTCGAGTTTTTGTCTCTCGCATAGATGTTATATGCATAATATATCCCTTAGTCATCTTTTACGACACCCACGAGTAAGATAGGGGGGTGGTGAATTTTATTCTAATCTGTTACCACATGGATGATGAATGACGATGAGACATCAAGGAACCAAATTTGTGTCACTTATAGAGGTATTCCACTTACCGAGTATCTCAGATATCCAGGTGTAAAGCAATATCTGACTTATTTACAGAGGGATCCATTAATAGAGGTCAAAATACCATTAGACTGCACAGATGTGGTAGTGGTTCAGATACCGACCTACTATGGCAGTGTCGCGGGTTCGTATCCCACACAGAATAGCGTGTTGTGTGATCCACAAATTATTGTTCAGAGTCTGGATGTAATCGATTCTCTCACAAAGGAGCACGCCCGAGCTCAACAATGAGACATATATGAGGTATGATGATGATGTGTCGTCTTTTACGAGGTAGGTACAGCACTCCTAGGTATCTGGTATCCAACACAACAGTAATATTTCTAGTGATGAAGAAGAATAAGAATATTTCTCACCAGTCTCGAAAGTGTATTTCGCTTTAAAGCCTCTGCCTTGTATTTCTCCGGAACTGAATACCATAACCAGTCTGGGTCCGTCAGATAACAATGGCGGTGGAAATGGTGTTGAGCCATTAACACCTTCACCACAAAGCTCTGCATCATGCTTGTCGTAGGAGTCAGTCGCCTCTTGACCACGTAAGTATACCTTCAGATAACCGTCTGGACATGAACTAGAAAAAAAATAAATAGCTGGCAAAAATATACAGAAATAAATAGAAAAAGTAGGAACATAATTCATCATCATTTCCTTATGTCGCTGGTGTAGTGAAAGAAGATAAAAAAAAAACAATAATACGAAAGGGTATTTAACGAAAGTTGTTAATAAACGAAAGCAGCTAATAAAAGAAGAAGAATAATAAATGAAAGTCGCTAATAAACGAAAAAGGGTAACAAACGAAAGGAAGAAATGCCGTAATCGTCACGCTCCAGCAGGCAGGTTGACGGCAGTTGATGTTAAAAGTCTTCCAGGATTGATTTTGGTCACTCTCTGGTACTCCCTTAGCCGATTGTCAAGACTCCCACAGGAATATATGGAACAGTCCTTTATCATTCAGCTTTTCACTGTCCATTGATGGACGTAGGACTCCCCCACAAATGAAGCGATAGTGTTATATTCATCACGCCTGGCAGTTGGTTTGTTAAATGGAGCTCTCAATTCTTTTTTGGTAGGCTATGATCAAGAGACCTCGTCTTTTCCGTCCGGGGTAACGGAAGTGCGGCGTGCGGTCTCCTAACCCACCGTGTTTCCTCCTCATAGCTATTGGACTAACTACTAGGGTCATTTCCTTGAGTTCCGTGGTCGGCCCGAAAAAAAAAGACCTGCTCTATCGTTGAGACCTACAGGCGATTTTTAACGACTCCAACGGGCAAATAAAGGATAGCGACAATTATATTATTATTCTAGCAAAATTTAATAATTTTTATTATTATTTTGCCAATATGCCCCAATTTTTTGTGTACTTAAAGGCCCGGTTGTTGAGACGGTTCTGACTCTAATCGAATTTGGTGTCTGTTTGATTAGGACCCTCATCTGCTATAATCATATAATCAAATAAGGCAAATTATAATGTTTGCTTTGAATCGGTGTGAAATATCATCCTTACGATAATATTTTGGTATTACAATTGAGTTTCAAGTTTGTTATGAGGTACTTATTCATCATCATACCAGCTCATATACGTTCCTGATAGGTTCGAGTCTTCTCTATAAGATATAGGATTTTATTTCCAGTTTTCATTTCTTATATAGATGATCTTGTTATATTCTTACTTCAGTACGAAATATAACGCTGGTCGGATGTGTCGATATAGGGTTTTATTACAAGTTTCAGTTTTCTTGCATCGTCTTTTACGATACCCGCGAGCAAGAGAAAGAGAGAGAGTGAGAGAGTGGCGAATTGTATTTTTACTCCGTCATCACACGGAAAAGCCAATATATTTAAAATTCTAGATACATCATCATCTTGTCGAAAAAAAGAGTAAGGGATTATAATGTGCAGATAATATCTAGAGAGAAAACTGAAAATAAACTCCATATTAACTCGTCTAACTAGCCTGGTATGGGAAGATCACCTTTCTATTGTGGAGGAGGCTCAAGTCCAGCAGTATATGAGTTGTGATGACACTGCTCTAGCCATATGGATTCATCATCATCATCATCATCATCTCTACTCACATAGCTCCCATTGTTGGACTTGGGCCGTTCATGCCCATAATAGGAGGGAAATTGGCCTACTACACCACGTTGGGGCTTTTATGTCGATTTTTCCTTATCTCTGAAGGACATTAAACAGAAGTGGTACTTATTGTATCGTGTACTTACTCTGGCTTTGGTTTTTCTCCTTTCGGTATAGAAAAGTTTTGAAATTCTAATCGTACTCTTTCCAAATTTTGTGAATCTTGCATACCATATATAAAATATCTGAAACAATACATTGACAATTTAATTAATTTTATTCATAACTAGCTGTGCCCTATGCGCGTTTCTACACCACGACAATATATGAAATTCATTGGAATGATAGTGGCGCCACCTGTCGATTATTGGTCGTAATAACCCAGAAACCTTCATGGGCTCATGCATAATACTGCTTAAGATCATCACATGATCAAATGCATAGTTCATGATTCTATAAAGGACATACAGACAAACATTCATTTATATACATATATATATATATATAATTATATTATAAATAAAACTATTTTTACAGATTTTATCGCGTTTGTATTTGATTCTTGATTTCCTGATGTTCCGAACACTTTTAAGCGTTTATGGTCACGGGCGGATTCGGAGGTGTGTAATATGTAGCTAAAAAGATAAGTATAAGAAAAGGAGAGGTCTGTTTGCAAAAACAGCACACTTTGTTTTTTTTTATTATCAAAGGACAACTCCCTGCACCAAGGAAATAATCCTTGTAGTGCGGGGGTCTTTACAAAAATACGAGTATAATTAACGGACACAAATCATATCCAGATTCAGAACAATAATTTCTGAGTTGCACAAACTGTGATCCTGCGCGTGATTCAAACCCGCGACACTGGCGTTGTAGGTAACCACTACGCCATCTGTGCAGTCAAAAGTTTTGACTGGGGACGGGAAGCCCAGGAAGGACTGTCCCATCAAGAACTGGATGTATGACCACGTTTAGTGTGCCCAACAGTGGATTGTCTATTTGATGATGAATTTAAAATCTTATTTTTTTAAGTATTGGTTTTTTCTGAAATGAAATGAATTTATTGCAAGAAATATGGCTTACATTGTGTGGTTAATGGTTCACAAAGAGGTCTCACATACTTCGTTGCTCATTACGATATGCAACATAATACATATATACATCATCATCTCATCATCATCTCAGCCCATATACGTCCCACTGTTGGGCTCGGGCCTCCTCCATAATGGAAGGGTAATTGACCTACTATACCACGCTGGTCAGACGTGTTGGTATAGGGTTTTATTTCGAGTTTTCCTTCTCTCACATAGATGTTATATGCGTTTTATATCCCTTAGTCGTCTCGTACGATCACCCACGGGTAAGATAGGGGGTGGTGAATTGTATTCTTACTCCGTCACCACACGGACATATATACATACTTACATGTATTTCTTGTTCTAGACTTCCGAGTTTTACATTTGAAATTCTAATTTTATTTAAATTCATTAGATTTTTGCAATCAGTAAGTACCCTCGAAGAATATTATTATATCCATTTTCAAATAAAACAAAATAATTTTATGTCATAATTATAAAAAAAAATGTTAATAGAATAATATAAAAAAAACATTAATACAAAACATAAAAATTAAAGTGTATAATCATATCAGTTTATAAATAAGGTTATGTCATGCTAAAAAAGTCATTAATAGAATAAAAACATTTCTCAAGGAGCCACTTACGTAGATTTGTCTTAAAAGGCTTAAGTGGCAGATCTCTCATAATTTTTGGTAAATTATTATAGATTTTAATTATCAGATAATAGCAGTTTCTTTGATACAGTGTAGTTGAACAGCTAGGTGTAATTAGTCTTGTTGGATCCCTATCTTTTATTACCGATTTATGTTTTTTTTAAAATGCTAAAATATGAACCGTGTTCCTTAACAAAACAACCTGCCTGAAAAATATATAGACATGTCAGAGTCAGTATCTTTAATTTTTTAAAAAGTGGTTCTGCCATTTTACATCATTTTGAACTTATTCAATAGGAGCTTAAAATAGATTTACACTTATAATAATATCATAGTGATACTCACCTACAAACAACTTTTTGTATATAGGGGAATGGATAATTTGGATGGTACACGAAACCCGTTGATTCTTTTTTACTAAGAATCTTCTGGTCACACTCTGAGCCCCTAATGTGCTCGGCATCGTGTTTACTTATAAAATCTGAAATAAATATAAATTTAGCTTTATTATAGTCTCACAATTTTATCTTCAAGAGGTTTATTTAAGTTTAATATTTTACGCTAGCTCAACTCACTCGCTTCTCACCCATATTGTGTTTTTACGACAGAAGTGCCCATATCTCACAACGTTTTCTCGTAGATGTGATAATTTTTTTTAAAAGACGATACGCAGAAGAAGCAAATAATTCTTGTATTGTGGGAGACTTTACAAATATAAAATTTAATGGACACAAATCACACCCAGACTCAGAACAATAATTTGTGGATCGCACAAGTGCTGCGCGGGATTCGAACCCGCGACACTGGCATGGTCGGTTGATATCATAACTATGCAATCTAGGCAGTCGATCATTATCTTGCTATCAGCAGTCACATACATACTTAGGCCACTTGGCTATTAAAATATTGAAAATGAACATAAATTCCAAGGTCATTCATTAATTTCAGAGAAATCGATATCTTAGATATTAAATATTCAATATAGTCTTAATTAAAGAGTAAATGAACTCCAAATTCATGAAAGAAATATAAATTTTTAAGTAGAGTTTAATTAATACTAATATTCCCAGTAGTAACGGAGTAAGGTTACAATTTACCCTGTTTCTTGCTAGGGGTTGATCATCAAAGATTATATAGAAATATCTATGCAAGAGAAGGAAAACTGGATAGCAATCTGTCTGACCAGTGCGTTAAGACAATTTCCTTTCCATTATGGGAGAGGTTCAAGCCCATCAGCACTTACATAATTATATGAGTTAAGATGTGCATGTACTGTCATCGTCATCATCATTTCAGCCTATCGCCATCCACTGCTGGACGTAGGTCTCCCTCATGTTACGCCACAAAGTGCGGTTATGTGCCGCCTGCATCCAACGACGCCCAGCAACTTTCACTAGGTCATCGGTCCACCTAGTTGGGGCGTCCTACACTGCGTCGTCCGATACGTGGTCGCCACTCGAGAACCTTTCTTCCCCAGCGGTTGTCGGTTCGTCGAGCGATGTGGCCTGCCCATTGCCACTTCAGCGTGCTAATTCTTCGTGCTACACCCGTTCTTCTGCGGATTTCCGTATTACGGATTCTATCTTGCAGAGAAATCTCAAGTATAACCCGCTCCATAGCACGCTGAGTGACTTTGAACTTGGTTGTAAGGCCTACATTTAAGCGCTATGTTGCCGAGCAGTAAGTCATCATTGGAACACACATTGGTATTAGACTTGTGTTTGCGGACACTAAGGTATGTTGGATGAGAAAATCCTCTTAAGTTTCTCGAAACCTGCCCATCCGAGTTCGATTCGTCGGTTGACCTCTTTCTCGAAATTCCCGAGCATAGCCCGCTCCATAACACGCTGAACGACTTTGAGCCTTGTTATGAGGCCTACATTTAGGGACATCACATCCCTAAATGTGCATGTACTAGCAGGTACGGTTACTACCAATGCTTACATTGTAATCGTGGGTGTCGTAAAAGACAATTCATGATCATCAACATACCTCAGTGTCTGAAAACACAGGTCTACGACCAGTGTGTGTTACCAGTGATGACTTAACGGCACGGAAACGTGGTCCCTAAATGTAGGCCTCATATCAAGACTCAAAGTCGCTCAGCGTGCTATGGAACGGGCTATGCTCGGGATTTCTCTGCGAGATAGAATCCGGAATACAGAAATCCGCAGAAGAACGGGTGTAACCGACATAGCATGAAGAATTAGCACGCTGAAGTGGCAATGGGCAGGCCACATCGCTCGACGAACCGACAACCGCTGGGGAAGAAAGGTTCTCGAGTAGCGACCACGCATCGGACGACGCAGTGTAGGACGCCCCCCCACTAGGTGGACCGACGACCTAGTGAGAGTTGCTGGGCGTCGTTGGATGCAGGCGGCACAGGACCGCACATTGTGGTGCAATATGAGGGAGGCCTACGTCCAGCGGTGGACGGCAATAGGCTGAAATGATGATGATGATGATGATCATCATTTCAGCTCATATACCTACATCCCACTGTTGGCCTCGAGCCTCGTTCACAATAGGAGGAAAATTGACCTACCACGATGGTCAAACAGGTTGGCATAGAGTTTTATCTCGAATTTTCCTTCTTTAGCAGCAAAGGTGATTAAAGGTTTTAAATCGATACGGGTCAATCTGATATTGTATGGAAAACAATTACATTCCTAAGTATTCTGGACGTCAGGCAGGCAGCAATCTATAACTCAGTTCCTGCCCAGCATATAGATTGCGAATCAATCTCCTATATTGCGAGAGAGGCTTACGTCTAATAATGGACGGTGAAACGCTGATGATATATCCCTACAATTTTCTTCTCCGTAGCAGTCGTAAACTGCAAACTCGTCAACAGAATGGGCAGAAGTACTCTCCTGTAGTTAGAATACAATTCATCACCCCTCTCTTGATCGTCGGTGTGGTAAAAGACCACTAAGAGATATAATATGCGCATAACATCTATGCAAGAGAAGGAAAGCTCGACATGAAACTCTATGCTAAAACGTCTGACGAGCGTGGTATAGTAGGTCTATTTTCCTCTCATTGTGGAAGAGGTCTGAGCCCCATAATGGGACTTATGTGAACTGTGATAACGATGATGATGTTTTTTTAAAAGAACACCTTAGTGCAGACTTTACAAACACATAACTAACGGACACAAATTGTATCCATATGTTACAATTGTACTCACCTAACTTAACAAAACTTTCAGAGAACTCGAAGATACCCTTAAAGCCACGGTTTTGAGTGCTCGCCATCCGGGGCAGCGTGTAGAATGTGACCAGGAGACGTTCGTCGCTGGAGTATAGCACGAGGTTGCGTTGTTGGCCGCAGTATGTACCGATCACCGCCGAACTGTTGTCGGGACCGTCGTATACGCGCACCCAATCGAAAGGGCAACTATATACATACAAAATAAAGATAAATAAATCTTCAACACTTATCATCATCATTAAGATCGTCGTCCACTGCTGGACGTAGGCCTTCTTTATTTTTCACTATAAAGTGCGGATTTCTACCGCCTGCATCCAACGACGCCTAGCTACTGTCACCAGGTCGTCGATCCGACTAGTTCGTCCCACACTGCGTCGTCTTCTCCAGCGGTGGTCAGTTCATCGAGCAATGTGGCCTGTCCATTGATATTTCAGCAGGCTAATTCTTCGTGCTATGTCGGTTCATGCTAGTAAGAATGTAATTCACAAAAAAAAACTGTAAATGGACGGTTAATAGGCTAGTCAACATCACTTCTATACCAATAAATAAAATTGGAGTGTCTGTTTGTAATGTCAAAATAATAGGCTTTTTTCATGCTCACACGGTTATTTGCACGACACCTATGCCTAAAATAGCAATTAAAAAATTTTGTCTGTCTGTCTGTTTGTTCCGGGTAATCTTCAAAACGGCTGGACTGATTTCAAAAATTCTTTCACTAATGGAAAGCTATAATATCAGGGCGTAAACTAGGCTATATTTTATCCTGGTATTCCCACGGGAACGGGAACTACGCGGGTAAAACGACTATAACCTATAACCGAAGCGAAGCGAGGGCGGATTGTTAGTAACTCATAATTTCTCTTAGTTTAGCCTCCTCCACAATAAGACGGCAATTGTCTTAATATAAAACGCAGTTCGAATGTGTTATATTATCATTTGAAAAATATATTTTAATTTCCTTTCTATTGTAGAAGAAATTTTTAAAAACAGATTATAAAATACTAGCAACCCGCCCTCGCTTCGCTCGGTTTCAGTCGCCGTACCCGCATAGTGCCTGTTACCGTGGGAATACCAGGATAAAATATACCCTATGTTACTCCCTGGTATTATAGCTTTCCATTGGTGAAAGAATTTTTGAAATCGGTTCGGTGGTTTAAGCGTGAAAGCGTAACAAACAAACTTACTTTCGCATTTATAATATTAGTATGGATAGCACTCTGAGCTATTGAACAGGAAAAGCAGCGGAGCAGAATAGATAGATATAGAAAGATAGATTAGATAGCAGTGGAGAATTGACTACAAAAGTCAATAGCGCGACATAATTCCTTTATGCCATCTAGCATACTTACATGGTTTAATGATTTCCTTGAAGTTTCCACGTATAATATTAAAATTTTCACAACTCCTTAAAGCGACGGAGCAAAAATACAAAACAGCATCCATTTCTTTACAGCTACTCTACAGTTTGACTAAATTAAATTTCTCGACCAAGCGCGTTTATCTAGCATTGTGATTGAAGGGCGACATAGATAGCGTGTTTATTAACTCAGTAAATTTACAACCATACTATCAAATAAAGCATGTTATATTTCGGTATATCCAAAAACACGTAGTTAATATGCCATAATATCTAGTATCATATTGCAAAATACGGGATCAGGGATTAGGACTACAATATTACATCACCCCTCCATTTTCTCGTTGACGTTGACTCTCTTCGGATACTTATATCATCAACTGTAACTGTTAAACTGTCTTCTAAGCGTGGCAATCATGATATTTATGGCCCATAGCCTTATGACCAATATGGACGTCTGATCGGCTGATGATGAATTACAAAGCATAGCCAGAATCTTATCCAATATTGGAGAACGTAGGTACCTATTTCGTCTTGGAGTATACTACAAGTGCTCAGCGAGGAACGTGAGGGAATAAAATATTTAAAAAAATGGGAAACCTAGTATAAGTCCGTTCCCTTAGCTTCTTTGAGAAAAAGAAAATATCAGTTCCAAGTACCAAGTATCATAGTTACTCACTGAGGACCGCCGAAAAATAGATCGAAATCTCTGAACTCTAGCCGTATCCTCTGTCCGGGATGACCGCTGAACAAGTAGTTGCAAGTTATGTCCTTGGGATAGATGCCGGGGTACGTCGGTGAGAGTAGTAGTCCTGTCTTGCGCTTGCTCGCTTCTATCACGAACGAGCACAACGTATTCGGTACCGGGGTGCCCACCTCGTACTCCGCTAAAACACAGAAATAACTTTAATCCATTAAAAAAAAACTGATGCTCCGTTCTTAGTGGCCCTAACGTGATATTATATACCCTATAGCCTTCATCGTTAAATGAGCTATCTAACAATAAAAGAATTTCTCAATTCAAACCAGTAGTTCCTGAGATTAGCACCTTCAATCAAACAGACACTTCAGCTTTCGTATAGTTGATATGTATAACAGAAATGAAACAATAATTTGCTTTGCAGGTTCTGTCATAGTTTGCAACAAGGCATTAGTTGTATGAATTTAGACAAGCCAAGTTTGACGGCCACTGTTGCCTGCATGATCCAGCCGCATCATAGTTATAGAGAAAATTACTTAGACACATTGCAACTATACAACTTACAAGCAACTGGTTAAATAAATAATTTGTTGTGATAACATTTCCGTGTGGTGACGAAGTAAGGATATAATTCGCCATCCTACTCTTACTCTCAGTACGTAGCTTGCCCGTGAATGTGATAAAAGACGACTAAGGGATATAGTAAGTCATCATCATCATTTCAGGCTATCGCCGTCCACTGCTGGACGTAGGCCTTCCTCATGTTAAACCACAAAGTGCGGTCCTATGCCGCCTGCATCCAATGACGCTCAACAACTTTCACCAGGTCGTCGGTCCACCTAGTTGGTCCTACACTACGTCGTCCAATATGTGGTAGCCACTCGAGAACCTTTCTTCCCCAGCGGTTGTCGGTTTGTCGAGCAATGTGGTCTGCCCATTGCCACTTCAGCGTGCTATGTCGGTTACACCCGTTCTTCTGCGGATTTCCGTATTTCGGATTCTATCTCGTAGAGAAATACCGAGCATAACCCGTTCCATAGCACGCTGAGCGACTTTGAGCCATGTTATGAAGCCTACATTTAGGGACCACGTTCCTGTGCCGTAAGTCATCACTGATAACACACTGGTTGTAGACCTGTGTTTTCAGACACTGAGGTATGTTGGACGAAAGGATCCTCTTAAGTTTTCCGAACGCTGCCCAACCGAGTTGGATTCGTCAGTATATAGTAAGTATAACATATATGCAAGAGAAAGCAAACTCGAAACAAAGTCCTATACCAACCTGTCTGACTAGCATGCTATAGTAAGGTAAATTTTCTTTGTATTGTAGAGGAGGCTCGAGCTCAGCACTGGGACATGCATGAGCCGAGATGATAAAGGAAATATAAAGTATTGAACTCACATGCGTTGATGAAGTAGTAGTTTCCAGAGAAGAGAGTTGGTGGTGTATACATTTTGTCTGTGTAGAAAGAGAGTGCGACCGCTCGGTGGAGGGAGACTCGGCGTCTCGGCGGTATTGGGCCGCAGTATCGGCCGCCGAATGCCGAGTTGACGAGCTCGCCCGCTTCCAGCGACGCCATTTCCGAGTATATGTCCATATACTCGTGCATGCATCTGGAGATAATGTTATATATTTTATTATTTTTATCGATAGGGTACATAGGTTTCCGTGTATCAGGCTATATACCCCACTGCTGATAGCTTCCTTTAGATGAGGGAAATTATTCTAATTACACTGCGCCAAACGGTTGTTCATATGTAAATTCGTTCGTTCGTTTCAGTTCATAAACGTCCCACTGTTGGGTTCGAGCCTCCTCCTCAATAGGGGGGAAATTGACCTAGTATACCATGCTGATCAGACATGTTGGTATAGCCTTTTTATCGAGCTTTCCTTTCTTGCATAGATGTAATATGCATATTATATTCCTTAGTCGTCTTTTACGACATCCACAAGCAAGATAGGGAGTGGTGAATTGTTTTCTTACTCCGTCACCACACGGAATACCGAGATTAATTATAAAAGCTTCTTCACGAACAAAAGATGATTGTCACATGGGGGATTCGAACCCACATATAGTCGGCACCAATATTACTAATCAATTAGGCCAGCGTGGGTTGACGTATAACAATCAAATTATCACTTGTACAATTGTCTTTATGGAAGTCATGCGCCATCTATCGGAAAACGTATATATATAATTTTATTTCTATTCTACTTTGTTTTTAGCGATGGAGATGTTAAGACATATCAAAACACAAAAAAAATGTCGACCATCTTATACTTTCATATCTGATTACAAAGAAATCCTCCGTTGTACTCATGTTATGTAAGAAACTCACATATCGTATTTAATACAATACATTTGTACAAACTTTATTCGAGTCAAGGTTCCTTTTCCCGACAAAGTTTGACCTAATTCCTAAATTGCTCAAGAACAAATAATAACAGCAGTGAAAAACACGTTTTATCTCACATTATAGAAGAGGAGTGAAAGGGATAGATACTTACGCTGGAAGCTCTCCCACTGCGGCTCCACTAGAAAGAAAAAAAAAACAGATAAATCAGAATTGGATTATGTTTATGTATTTATGATCGGCAGACGTAATTTTATATGATTCATTCAATTGCTATGCTTTTTTTTTTCATAGAGAATATAACACCTTATGGAAAGAATAATTCCCTATGCTACGGGTGGGTTTAAGTTCTTTTTTAATTTCAGCTCTTATACGTTCCACGGTTTTTTTTTACGTGTTGGCTATGGTAAGCGTACACGTGGTCCATTCCGTCCGGGGCGACGAAAGGACGGCGTGCGGGTCCATAACCCACCCCTACTCACGTCGCCTTCGTCGTTGGGCGACCGTCTTAGCAAGGTAACTTGTCGTCAATGGTTGGCCATACGTTCCACTGTTGGGCTCAAGCCTCCTTCATAATAGGAGGCAAATTGATCTACCTACCTATCTAATAGCACGCTGGTCAGACGGTGTAATTTCAGCTCTTACTTATATTGTATATGTATATTTCATCCCTTAGTCGTCTTTTACAATAGTTATCATCATCATCATTTCAGCTCATATTCTTCCCACTGTTGGGCACGTGCTTCCTCCACAATAGGAGGAAAATTAACCTTACTATACCATGCTGGTAAGATAGGTTGGTATCGGGAGTTGTTTCAAATTTTCCTTCTCTTGCATAGATGTTATATGTGTACTCCTTTAGTCGTCTTTTATGACATCCACGGGCACCATAAGGAGTGGTGAATTGTATTCTTACTCCATCACCACACGGAAAGTTACAACACACACACGGGTAAGAAAAGTGGGTGTGAATTGTTTTTAGGGTTCCGTACTCAAAGGGTAAAAATGGGACCCTATTACTGAGACTTCGCTGTCCGTCCGTCCGTCTGTCACCAGGCTGTATCTCACGAACTGTGATAGCTAAACAGTTGAAATTTTCACAGATTATGTATTTCTATTACCGCTATAACAACAAATACTAAAAATAAAATAAATATTTAAGGCGGGCTCCCATACAACAAACTTGATTTTTTTGCTCAATATCGATAATGGCAACAGGGAGGCACTTGTTTACCTAGTCAATGGTACGGAATCCTTCGAGTCCGACTTACACTTGGCCGATTTTTTATTTAGGATGTTCTTTAAGTAAGCTGTAATTTGAACTTGTCCTAATAAGTGCCTATCAGCAAAGTTTATCAATATAGGTATATCATTGAGTTCACCGAAGTTAAGGAATCCAGTACGATACTCTTCATCGGTGACTATGATAAGTCAAAAAAATTCCATCCTTCACTGACGAATTTCAGTTTCCTTCAGTATTAACAATATGTTTTTAAATTTATAAAAAAAGTAAATTATTCTTTGGCCATTATTTTGCTGTCATTACAGAGGTAAATACTGTTTTTTAATTAATTACAAAATTGGCCTAATGACACTATTGTCGAATTTGTACTGCATTCACCATCTCAGCTAATATAACTCTTATTGTTGGGCTTTGACCTGCTCTACAATGGGAATGGAGAATTGACCTATTATTTCACGCTAGTCGAAAGTGTTGGGATAGGGTTTTAAATCGAGTTTTCTTTCTCTAATATCAATGTTACCCTCATATTTCCCTTAATGCAGCCCACATACGTCCCACTGTTGGGCTCGGGTCTCCTCCACAATGGGAGGGAATTTGACCTACTATACCATGCTGGTCAGACATGTTGGTATAGGCTTTCATTTCGAGTTTTCCTTCTCTTGCCACAGATGTTATGTGCATATTATATCCCATAGTTGTCTTTTACGACATCCACAGGTAAGATAGGGAGTGGTGAATTGTATTCTTACTCCGTCACCACACAGCAAATTCTTACTCCGTCACCACACGGAAAGATATTTCCCTTAGTTGTTTTTTACGAGACCCACGGCAAGTGAGAAGGTGGTTAATTTTATTCTTACTCCGTAAACACATGAATACATCTGTACTTAGTAATAATTATAATTTGCCTTCTATGTTTTTTCGGCCGTGAAATGATATCCCTTCACCCTATTCATATGCCGGGGACGATAAAAGGATAGCAAAAAACTCCTTGTTTGGAACTCACGTCATCTCAAGGTCTATAAAACGGGTTTAACCTACTATACCACGCTGGCCAGACGTGTTGGCATAGGGTTTTATTTCAAGTTTTTCTTCCCTTTGCATAGATCTTATCTGCATTTCATATCCCTTAGTCGTATTTTCCGAACACCCACGGGTAAAATATCGGGGAGTTATTTTATTATCATAATCATATTATGTAATAGCCATAATAAAATGACTCAAACGATTGATTACTGACAATAGTTAACTTTTTATTTGATCACCAAAGTGGATACTCAAATCTCGCTGGTTTATTTGTATCTGAGTTTGTTGAGCGAAGTAAGTTCACTGGGAACAAGATGTGTGACCTTCGAATAGAAATTCGACAGATAAGAGAGATCGATCCTTAATTGTATATAAAGTCATCAGATTCAGAGAAAAGATACTGCCACTACATATCGAGGGGTGATAGGCTATTTAGTTTAAGCTGTCGCTTACTTTTTGTAACTTTACAGGAGAGCCATTTAAAGTTAAAATTTTAGAAAAAAATCATAACAAAAAAACTTCTTGAGTTATTTGAATGGGGTAAATTTAATTAAAATTCAATTAAAAACATCAAATTCTTGATGCTAATACTAAATAAAACGTACCTTAATCATTCGACGGCGCAAAATTCGCCGATTCCGAATACGTATATAACTCAACTCACCCTAGATGTAGCTTAAAACAAATAGCCTTTCACACCTCGATATCAAGTATCATAAAACAATTTATGCAAATATTGTACAGTAAAGGAGAATACTTTAAATACATTTTTCATTTCATAAGCTGAGCATGGAAGAGTCGAAAGTTGGCCTATTTAATGGCTATTAAAATCAGACATTAATAAAACATAACAACATCATAGAAATTATGACTAATTCTAAAACAAAATGAAGCTTGGAGAAGTGTTGTGTTGTTGGTAGAACATTTTATAATAATAAACTAGAACTATAATTCACCAAAATATAATAAAATGCGGTATGTCAGAAGCCTTAATTTTTTTTAATAGATTATTCTGTTTTCAACTTCTAGGTACATCGATTAGGTATTAATAAAATAAAACAACTACTAACAATGTACAACATAAAGTTGATATTTAAAAATATATGTGTTGTTTCTTTCTGCTTTTACCGATTATTTAATAAAATACAAAAATGAAAATTATAAAACAACTAGAGCCAGTCTTCAAAAACCATTTATAGTTTAGGAATTCGTTGTTATAAAGTTAATTGAAACCACCCTTATATCAAGGGCAGCAAAACCATTGTTGACCAGTCTTATTAATAATAATTTAGTATCATGCTCTCAGAGTTTTCTTGATGGATCTTCCTCAGTGTGGTCGCCTTCCGACACGGTGGTAGTATATATCCAATATTATTGTTAAGTTAGGCTAACATACTATAAATTTAGTTTTTCATGACCAAAAATAATATAATTTTCATATAGAATCTTTTATTTTATGTTCTGGCAATGCATTTATATCAAATATGTGAGACAAATTTTAATAAGTAAATTAATGGGTATATACAAATCTCTGTAATAACGATGACTTGTTGGACATGAGGCACCTTACTATTAACGACTATGAGCGTTGAAAAGTGTTCGAAATGTTGGCAAAAATAATGTATTTAAAATGTGTAATATTATGTTACTAACATAAATATCAGCAATCATTATAACCCACTCTAACATAAGTTAATTAAAGAAAGAATTCTCCTAAATGGGCAACGAAACCAGTACACTCGGCACTGGAGATCGTTACGTAGACTACAAGGTCATAATTGCTATCAGATATACAGTGGACTACATACACAATGTACTCACTCTGGTGGCTTCCCTCTCAAATCGAAAGTCCGTAGTTGAACGAGCACTCGTTGCCCTGGTGCGGCGAGGAACGTGTAGAGGCACTGCCGGCTGCGGTTGTTGGGATTCACAAGCTCGGGCGCGTGGAACGTCCCGTTGGATGCGCCGCCACGGCTCACGAACGTGCGGTCGCACTCTAAGTACAAAATAAACACATTATATAAGTTATCTAAAACATTATATGCGTTACCCCAACATATTATATAAGTTACCCAACACATTATATGTGTGACCCAACATATTATATAAGTTACCCAAAATATTAAATATATCCAAAAGTGGATGTCAATAAGCTAGAATGAATGCAGTTAGTTAAGAATCTTTCCATGAATATTACACATTATATTTGAAAAAAAAAAGGAATATTGGGACACGCCCCCTCTTCCTACTTTATTGTGTGCTTCCTCTGAGAGGAATAATGTCAATATGTAGCTAATATTACTACAACAGAGAGTAAACTTGAAACCTATGTTTATGTCAAAAATACTTCGACAAATATTTTTTCTGAAAAACTAATAAAGGAACTATTAATTTACATCTGTTATTCAGTACAATTATGCCTGTTTCACGTAGTATTAGCCAAAGGCATATTTAAAAAAAAAGTTTACATCACAGAATCTGCAAAAATAACCAGACCGTCCCTACTCCAACCAATAAACATGTCAGTTGAAAAGTGACAATTGTTTTTGGCTTCGTTAACGAACGGGCCTGTCACCAAAATGTCTCTTTTGTTAAATGCCTGGCGTTTTCGAAAAACCGCGATAACACAGGGACATCTTATGATGTCCCTGTAAATGTTTATACATTATTATAGAAATGAGTTTAAAGCAAGCGGTAAAAACAATGATTGCGCATCGGTTATTTAATTAAATTATAGAGAAAAACAAATGCTTTGAAATGCTATGAATTAGAGATAAAAGAGATAATTTTCGTTATTAATTTATCAAAATTCACCGTATTTCATATCTATGTTCTATACTATTATTTTATATTTTTTAATAAAAGGCCATAGTCTGGTCACAGCACGACCAGTAGTTTGGGGTTTCGGTAAGGACGGCGTGCAACCCCGTGAATAACTTACCTTTCATACCTCTCTATTGTAATTTGGGCAAGTCACCGGTATTTTGTTATAGTGAATTATTTTCTAACTTGGAGTCTAATTTTAAATTTTCACATCTTTGTAGACAACTAATCGCTTTGTAACAAATGTTCATCAACTATCAAAGGCTACGCACGGTCAAGCACGGCGTGCCTGTTGGCCGGCACTCCCCCGTGGGACCTGGAGGCGGCAATGCTCGCCGATTTGTATCGGCGGGTGTCGGGGGTGCGAGCGGAGGGCGGTGTGGTCTCTTTGAGGGAGCTCACCGCCTGGCGCATCGACGCCCGCCGAGACGTCATTGCCCGTTGGGCAGTCCGGCTGGAGAGGCCTCGATACGGTGTCTGGACTGTGGAGGCCTTCCGGCCGGTGCTGATGCAGTGGCTAAAACGGCGGCACTGGGTGCTTTCCTTCCGACTGGTGCAGGTCTTGACGGGGTATGGATGCTTCGGCAAGTACCTGTACACGGTCGCTAGGAGGGAGAGCACACCATCCTGCCACCGCTGCGATTGCGACAAGGACACGGCGCAGCATACGCTCGAGGCTTGTGCCGCCTAGGCAGAGCAGCGTCGTGAACTCGTCGCAATCATCGGTGGCAACCTGACGCTGTCGAGCATCGCCCTAGCGATGGTCGCCTGCGGACGCGGGACTGGGAACTGGGACGCGGTCGCAGCCCTCTGCGAGGCGGTGATCTCGCAGAAGGAGGCCGCGAGTCGCGCGCGCGAGGAACGCAGCCTTGACGAAGCGACCCGCCGCCAGCGACTGGGGCGGCGCAGGCGTGACTAGGTAGTCACGTCATGCCGCCCTAGCCGAGGCCGCGGGTGACGTGACCGGGGAGTTAGTCCGTCACCCGCCGAGAGGCCGACCGCGTGAAGAAAGACCGACGAGGGAGGACCCCGAGGGGGGGACGTCAGTCGATGGGAGGGTACCCCACTAGGGGGTATTCCGTCGGGCCGACCACTGATGACAAGTAACCCTGCTCCGGTGGTCGGCCCAACGACGAAGGCGACGTGGTGTTCGGGTGAGTTGCGGTTGTGCGTGCTTACGCCCCTCTGTCGCCCCGGACGGAGTGGTGCGAGCAGTGAGCCGTCCGCAGCCCACCCCAAAAAAAAAGCGGTATTGGCATTTCAATCCGTTGGTAGTTTATTAGATTAATTTAAGGTAAAATGTTAAACATTCCGTGTGGTGACGGAGTAAGAATACAATTCATGTGGATGGATGTCATAAAAGACGACTAAGAGATATGCACATAAGATCTGCGCAAGAGAAGGAAAACTCGAAATGAAACCCTATACCAGTATGGTCAAATTTCCTCCCATTGTGGAGGAGGCCCGAGCCCAACAGTGGGACATATGTGGGCTGCGATGATGATGATGATGAAAATGTTAAAATGCAAATCCCACCGCGGGGTTTATAAAAATAAATTATTTTGTATTTGAATTATACAACCATGTACACCATTTTTATTCATTACGTGTTTATGATGCTGTAATTTATTAATTAATTCAGCATTGGGATCGGATCTCCTCCACTATGAGAGGGAAATTGACCGCTGGCCAGACTGCTGGTGTTGGCATTTCGTCATCATCTCAAAACCCAACAACAAAACCAGTTTTATATTAGGTTTTTCTTCTCTTGTATTGATGTTATGTGCATATCGTATCTCTTAGACGTTACAATAATTACGAGCAACAAAGTTGTTGAATTATATCCTTACTCCGTCACCACATGGGTTGTTAATATTATATTTCTTAATTCATCATTATATCATTCAGCTTAACATCATCCACTGCTGGATAATTTCGCCACATAGTGCGGTCCTGTGTCGGTTCATCTGGTGGGGGGAGCCTACATTGAGTCGTGCGATACGTGATCACCATTCAAGAACGTTTCTTGACCAGCGGTTATCAGTTCGTCGAGTGATGTGGTCTGCCCATTGCCACTGTAGCGTGCCAATTTTTCGTGCTATGTCGGTTGCACCCATTCTTCTACGGATTTCCGTATTTCAGATTCTATCTCGCAGAGAAATCCCGAGTATAGCCCGCTCCATACTCCGCTGAATGACTTAGAACTTGGTTATGAGGTCCACATTTAGAGACCATGTTGCCGTGCCCTAAGTCATCACTGGTAACCCATATTAGTAGTCGACCTGTGTTTTTAGCCTATCTTGTTTGTTAATTATAGATGATTAATTGTCATATTTATTTCATTAAATAACATGTTATTGATTAAATATTTGTTAATTATAAATGATTAAATATCACAGGTTGTTCTGAAAAGGCTCTTTGTTTGCTCATTGATGCTCAACCAATTATCTAACGTTATGAGTGTACGTATATTAGATTTAATGAAACATGAAATATATAAGGTAAGTACAAAGCTTTTGTATACGATGTTTGTTAAAATATTGTAAGTGCCCTTTGAGAATATCTTTAAGAGGTTGTCTGGTAGAAATTGTTTCGAACAATAATAATGTTTATTATACCTATTATATCTTTTAAATTTCTTGTAATGTATTTTGTTGTAAATTCGAAGGAGAAAGGAGTTAGTCTACGCGTCAATAGTGATCGTGGATATTTATGTTAGGCGTTTACTAAGATGAGAATTAGTAAATGAGGCGATGATGAATTTTTATATAAATAGCGTATGACTGAGCAAAATATCAAATGGGTGGATTATTATAGGTAGTATATAAGAATACTAACTGGTATAGTATTACTAGCTTATGCCCGCAACTTCGTCCGCGTCCGTGGAACAGACACAACAACCTTGGGCTAATGCTAATGTTACCCTGTGACTTTGTTTACGTAGACGGTAAAAATATTTTTAAATAATACAATTTTGTCACACATGATTTTTACGAAACCTAACCGTTTATGTTGTGCTCGCAGCGGAAGCTCTCAAAAGAAAAAAAAGCCGATTCTGAAACATTTTTCATTGTTGCTCTGCTCCTATTGGTCTTAGCGTGATGATATATAGCCTATAGCCTTCCTCGATAAATGGGCTATATAACACTTTTTTGCTTTTTTCAAACATCTATCCAAAAGAAGGAAAACTTGAAATAAAATCCTATACCTACACGTCTGACCAGCTTGGTACAGTAGGTCAAGTGCCCTCCTATTGTGGAGTAGGCTCGAGCCAGGCAGTAGGACGTATATGAGCTAACATGATGATGATGATGATAGCATTTATGCAAGAAAAGTCAAAATAAAACCCTATACCAATACATCTGACCAGCATGGTTAGTAGATCAATTTTCCTTCTATTGTGGAGGAGTTTCGAGTCTAATATTGGGACCTATATGAGCTGAAATGTAGTTAAAACTACTAAAATCCTTACTAACATTATAAATGGGGAAGTAAGTTTGTTTGTTTGTTTGTTACGCTTTCACGCTTAAACCACTGAACCGATTTCAAAAATTCTCTCACCAATGGCAAACTATAATATCAGGGAGTAAAATAGGCTTATTATCCCGGTATTTCCACGGGAATTGGCACTACGCGGGTAAGGCGACTGAAACCGAAGCGAAGCGAGGGCGGGTTGCTAGTTTGTTATAAAACAAACTAGTGGAAGTGTTCACATCAAAATGGATAGACCTTCGGTGATTTAAAAAGCTACGAAAATAGTTTTTAGCACACCTGCCCCCGGCGTTCAGAACTGCTTTGACTTCAGAAATAGTGGTGAATTCTAAAGAATGTTTACGGTTAGTTTAAGATGTTTTGAAAGTTGATCAGAATCTATAAAAGACTCACTATAACCTTAGCATAATAACGTATAGAAGGATAGTATCGGTACTTCTAGCGATCAAAAACATGAAACCAAAAATACTACATGCGCGCAAGCGATTGCACACGTACTTACCCACGCACACCACTATATAAATTATGAAATCAAATTTTATTTGTATTAACATAAATCGTTAAATACTTTTAAAAGTGTTAAAAATCTTTTTATGTTTTTCAAATGTGTTGTGACACCATTTGAATGCAAAAACCGTCATAATTACTTATTTATTTTTTAAGAGTTGCGTACGTACTTGCAGTACGTAAGCTCCATTAGGCTCCAATTTACATGCTTCATTTTTTTATGCGCGCGGACTTACTTTCTATACGTTATTATTCTAAGACTATAACATTATTCTAAACTCTAAATATTCAAGGCGTAATAATAATCTTTTGATACAAGGTTGTTCCATTGTTCAGTTCGAGTTTCCTTCATTAGGAGAGAGATTCTCTTACTATATCACGCTGGTCAGGTTCGTATAGGGTTTCATTTCGAGTTTACCTTCTCTTGCACAGATATTATATGCATATTTTTTCGCTTAGTCGTCTTTTACGACATATTCTTACTGTATAAACATACGGAAAATATGAGACAATACATAAAGCCTTTAATATGTGAAAATGTATAAGTAATTGCATTAGAATTTGAATACGGAAAAATAGGCAGCTTTGTTATATTCTCAGACTAATTGTCATATGCCTTAGTCGCCTTTTACAACACCCACGGGCAGGAAGGGTAGTGAATTGTATTCTTAATCCATCATCATATGGGAATGAAGCTATTTTTTACGACATCCACGGGCAAGAAAAGTCGTGGTGAATTCTTACACCGTTATCACACAGAAAATGGCAATAAGTAGTCTTAATAAAATGATTGCTGATGGCCATTTGTGTATTGAAATAATTTTCACACAAACTAAGCCACGTCTGCTTAGTGGCTTAACCTAAGTAACGTTGGCTTAACACAGTTGACTATTAGCAAGTTCATTAAAAGTTTCGACTAAACTTCTTCCTAAATCGTCGACTCGATTAAGACTTTTATTACCGACGACTGCTCAAATTTTTGGGATAGTAATATTTTCTCAAGCCTCAGGCTCTGTCTGCCGAGTTAATATGTATATAACGTTATTAGCTAGTACAATATAAACACGAAATGAAAAACGAGTCCGTATTTTCGAGAGTTAGAAAGTTTAAATACTTGTCATTGTAAATATCTGATACCGTATTTTTTTACAGGTTTGAATAAAATAAGAATGTTTTTGATTTGAAATACTATTTTATGTATCTATTAAGTGTATGTGTTAAGCTAACTCATTAACCGAAACTAGCCGAGATAAACCGAACCGACAAAATGGTTTGATCTTAGAATAATAATGTATAGAAAGTAAGTCCGCGCACAAAAAATCAAGCATTTAAATTGGAGCCTAATGGAGCTTTCACTGGACCGTTCCGTAGTGTGCAAGGACACTGTACTGAAAAAAATAACTAATTATGATGGTTTGTGCATGCACATGGTGTCACAACACATTTGAAAAACATAAAAAGCTTTTAACATTACTTTTAAAAGTATTTCGACGATTTATATTTATAAAAACAAATTTTGTTTTCATAATTTGTATAGTGGTGTGCGTGTATAGGTGTCTAATCGCCTGCGCGCATGTAGTATTTTTAGCTCCATGTTTTTGATCGCTTTAAGTACCGACGCTATCTTTCTATACATTATTATTCTAAGGGTTTGACTAATTTCGGTTAAGATGTATAAGATAGAAAATGAGAAAACCTGTCGTAGGTTTTCTTTCAACTGACCGAAACAACAGTAATCCTCTTTCATCATCATTTTAGCACATATACGTCCCACTGTTGGGCTCGAGTCTCCTCCACAATAAGAGGGAAATTGACCGTACACCATGCTGATCAGACAGGTTGGTATAGGGTTTTATTTCAAGATTTCCTTCTCTTGCATAGGTGTTATACATATGCGTATTATATCCCTTAGTAGTCTTTTACGACATTCATGGACACGATAGGGAGTGGTGAATTGGTTTGTTACTGCGTCACCACACGGACCCTAAAGGGTACCCATGCTTTAAAGAGTAATCTTTTTTTTTTTATTGCAAACGGTGGCATACGAGCAAACAGTACACCTGATGATAAGTGTTGCTGCCGCTCATGGACCTTTACAAGGCCGCTGCCTACCGCGAAGAAAGTGAAGGGAGTGTGAATGCGTGCATTGAGGCTCGATGATACCAAGGGCACCACGAAAACCCTCCACACGCAAACACCCTCAGAAAGTTGGGCTTCCGGCTCTCTCGCTCACCGAACGAAGCGCAGTAGCAAACCGCTACTACTCAGACGTCGATTTTCTGCGAGAGTGTGGTACTGCCCCGGACGGACCGGCCCGCGGCTGTAGACAGATAACTGTCGACAGTGTGGTCCTACCACTATCTATCTTCTCTAAAAATAATTTATAATACATGGGTAATTATTTTTATTGCTGTTCGACGAGTGTACAGAACACCTAATGGTAAGTGAAACTACCACTGCTCAACCTTTTGCTAGGTCACGGTTTTTCGTGAAGGGAAAGTGTATGCGTAGAAACACCCAAAAGAAAGTTGGGCTTCCGAATCTCTCACCCATCAGACGAAGTGCTACTGTGTAGTAGCAGTTTGTCGACTTTCTATGAGAGTGTAGTTACTACTCCGTAGGAACCGGGCCGCGGCTGTGAATAGACGACTGTCGATAGTGTGGTCCTACCACGTAATATATAACAGTTATTAGTAGCATTAATATTTTGAATTCCTTATAATTTAATATTCGTAAATTAAGCTATTAAAAACTCTTAGACAATCCGAAATAATTTTATATTCATAACCGTATTTAAAGGAATAGATATAATGTTATTCTAAAATTGAATCCGTATCCAAATTTCTAAGTATAGCGTGTAAATTATTATACAATGAACGTATTTGTAACAGGCAACATAATATATATGTACTTACATAAACAAAATTTTGTAATATTGAAATCTCAATTATGTAGGTACGCTGTTATGCTACAGTACTACATATTGTATTTTTTTTTTTTTGCAAACTTTCAATGACATTAAAGTACGTAAGTTCTATAAAAAGAAATTGAATTAATGTAAGAACCTAAATAGTTTGTGAAAATTACATCCAACGATTATAATATATATAACAATTTAAAAAATGAATACGTTCGAAAATAGTCTCATATTAATGAACACAGATTACAAATATCAATTACAATGCCACAGACAAATTAAAAAAAAATTTATGATACGACATGCTGGTTATGCGAAAAAAAGGAATAAAAACAATGGAAACATTCCATTTTCAAATTTCGTTTCGATTGGCGTTGACAGCGGAACAGCGACAATGGCGGGTAAATAAAGGAAGTAAGGAACATACTTTATCGAAAATGGGATGGCTGCGATAGCATCTCTACATTGTGCCAGGGTAACAAGGCTGTGGAAAAGCCACAGAAATAATAATAATTATCATTTTTGTATGGAAAATATGTCAGTTATAATTTTATATTTACCGAATGACTTTAATTTTGCATTTTGAGTTAGTATTATTATAGCTTCTTCTTCCATTTTGTGTGATGGACAGGTTTCGTGTTAGGGTTTGTGCTAAACATCAAATATATGTGCATACCAACGGTGTGATAACTATGTGACGCTAGAATAAGATCTCTTCATAAATTATTGGCGATTTCTGCTGACCATCTTTTTTACAGGGAATCTCGTTTTGTTAGATCTAAGAGTACACTGTTCTCACATTAAATTACTTTACATTTTATTTTGAGTGCGTTATTCATCTTATTTTTGTTTTGTATACTTTGAGATCTTATTGTAGCGATGCAGTTCATTTATGATTAAATGACGTACTTGGAAGCTTAGTAGGTGTGGGTTCTGCGAGCGTAGCGCGACTCGAGAGCTCCGTAGTCTCTCCCGCGAGCACTGCACAGAAATAACATCTAGTTATTTGTAAAGACCTACTTTTTAAAAAATAAAACTTGGATTTCTATGTCACCATCTCAACTTATAGCAATATATTTCTAAGATTTATTTATTTTTATGCAACCTATTCTTATTTAGCCTATGGAATTTCGTACTCCGAAGAAGCACCGAAATATTTTGAGTATTATTAGTTTCCAAAAGCTAAAATTGGATATTAAAGCTATAAACTAGTCCCAAAATATGACGATCTGAAAGAAATTTTCGAACCATTTTGAGTCAATCATTTTTCAATAAAATAAATCCTCAAAAAAGGTTGAGTCGTAGTAACTTCCTGCGCTTAATGATAATAGTTAAACAATATTAGAAAGGTTATTTTGATCTTCATCATTTAGTCTAAGTGAATTCGTTTATGATAATAATTAATGCACTATCTGTTTAAAAGTTAAAAGTTATTTCTCGCCTGAACTCGAAGGCGTTCATATTTAATTCAAACTGACGCTAAATTCCTTCCTTGTGCTCTCAATATAACTTGGGCAAAGTATTTTCAGAGTTATGAACAGTCTACGAATAAGTAAGTCGCACGCTCTCAAGATTCCACACCTTAACGACATTTCGCTAAATATATTCAGGGTAAACATATTTACATGTAATATAATGTGACATACATTATGGAAGTTGATAAAATCTTCTTGTTTACTTATATATTGGGTGTGTCACTGAAAATCTCAACAATCTAATATTCGGATTCATACTTTCTTATTTCATTAATTCATTTTATTAGATGAAATTGATATTCATCATCATCATTTTAGCTCATATACGTCCCACTGTTGGGCTCGAGCCTCCTCCATTATAGGAGGGAAATTAATGTTACTATACCATGCTGTATTATTCCGTGTGGTGACTAAGGTGACTAAGAGATATAATATGCATATAGGTAACATCCGTGCAAAAGAAGGAAAACTCGAAATAATCATATACCAACATGTCTGACCAGCAGAGTATAGTAGGTCAATTTCCGTCCTATTGGAGAGGAGGCCCGTGCTCAACAGTAGGACGTTTAAGAGCTGAGACGACGATACCACGGTGGTAAGATGTGTTGGTATAGGGTTTTATTTCGGGTATTTTTCTCGCATAGACTTTTGATGCATATTTACCTAATGCCTTAGTCGTTTTTATGACATTCGCAGGCAAGTGGTTGTGAATTGAATTGCAGGTTGTGAATTGTATTCTTACTCTGTCATAATACGAAAAAACTAAACAAACTGTATACTTTTTCACAATTATCGTACAGCTTATTATTAGTTAATGAGTACTGTATCCCTAATAAGTATTGTTTTATACTAATCATTATTCATCATCATCATTTCAGCCTATCGCCGTCCACTGCTGGACGTAGGCCTCCCTCATGTTACGCCACAAAGTGCGGTCTTGTGCCGCCTGCATACAACGACGCCCAGCAACTTTCAGCAGGTCGTCAGTCCACCTAGTTGGGCGTCCTGCACTGGGTCGTCCGATACATGGTCGCCACTCGAGAAACTTTCTTCCCCAGCGGTTGTCGGTTCGTCGAGCGATGTGGCCTGCCCATTGCTACTTCAGCGTGCTAATTCTTCGTGCTATGTCGGTTACACCCGTTCTTCTTCGGCGTATCATATTACGGATTCTATTTCGCAGAGAAATCCCGAGCATAGCCCGCTCCATAGCACGCTGAGCGACTTTGAGCCTTGTTATGATACCTACATTTAGGGAATACGTTTCCGTGCCGTAAGTCAACACTCGTAACACACACTGGTCGACCTGTGTTTTTAGACAGTGAGATATGTTGGACGAGAAGATGCTCTTAAGTTTCCCGAACATTATACTAATAACTAATAACGTTATATTAATAGAGTAGGTTAAAATATTAAGACAAATCATGCCAGTATGATGCACACGCAGAGCAATAATTTTGTCCGATCCACAATTTGTTGTTCTGTCTCTTGTGTCCGTTAAATTATGTTTGTCCTCCGCAATACAAGGATTATATCCTTCACGAAGCGTATTGACTAAAAAAAAGGGTATCCTGCGCGGGAATCGAACACATAAAACTTAGTCTGGTAGCTCGGTATTTCAACCATGACGCCATCTGTACAGTTTAATAATAGTAACAACCAAAATTTTATCAGTTCAAAAATTTAAGGAAATAATCGGGAGAAGACAATATAGTTCTCGATAGTGATAAAGTAAGCCCGCTGTGTGCGGTTACAAACTTTAGTAATTACTATAGCTAGTGCCTGCCAAATATAATTACACTCTGGCCACAGTCTCCAATTTTGTTAAAAGTTAATTATATTATATACTAGCGACCCGCCCCGGCTTCGCACGGGTGCAATGCTGATATTAAATACACTACAGAAAAACTGTGAACGTTATAATAATTTATAGTTTAAAAAACTAAAAAAACACGATTTCAAAATTGATTGAATTAAAAAATTAAAAATGAAACTTTAGTAATCAATTGAAAAATTGATATTATTGAACAAAACACGTGGGGTGCTTGTGATAATAACTACAGATATAATAAACTATTGATAAAATATTAACAACAGTTAAAATCAAGCCCCCCCACGCTTTTTGTACAATAACATCAATTTTTCAATTGATTACTACAGTTTTATTTTTAATTCAATAAATTTTAAAAGAGTGTATTTTTTTTAGTTTTTTAAACTATAATTTATTTTTTACTTTTTAGTTTGGTTTATTAGATTTTGAGAACGCAGCTACTTTGAAAAAGTCTCTGGCTCTGTTGTGCCGAGCCGAGTGCCACACCAACGCTACATCCCGCTATTTTTAAATCTGTAATATCTTCGAAAATATTCATTTAAATCATATGCTGTAACGGGCCATATAGATCTATATTAAATCTACAATGTATGTAAGGTATTTAATTGGATAAGGATTAATACTATATTGGTTAAAATTGCTTCGAAAATTAGCCATCAAGAAAATTGTCGTAAAAAGTAAATGACAAAAAAATGTTATTGTGGGATATCCATAAGAGATAGACATATACCATCGCGGAGTTTTCTATAGACCTTTTCAATGTGTACAATACTTAGTACATTATTTTGATAAATCTCGTAGGGTTCAACCTGCGTTTGCAATGTAAGCGGAAAAAAAATAATTATTTACGACATCACATTAGAAACCTCAAAAATAACAGTATTTTTCCACTATTTAATGGATGTTATTATACATACAAACCTTCCCCTTTAATCACTCTATCTATTAAAAAAAACCGCATCAAAATCCGTTGCGTAGTTTTGAAGATTTAAGCATACATAGGGACATGGGGACAGAGAAAGCGACTTTGTTTTATACTATGTAGTGATTACTATTAAGAAGTTGGACAGTTTATTTGTTTGTTTGAACGCGTTAATCTTAGACACTGGTTGGATTCAAAAAAATCTTATTGATAGCCTGTTTCTCGAGAAAGTTATTCATCATCATCATCATCATTTCAACTCGTACACGTCCCACTATACGCGTGTCTCCTCCACAATAGGAGGGCAATTGACCTACTATACTGGTCAGACGGTTGGCTTCATTTCGAGTTTTCCATCTCTTGCATAGATATTATATGCATACTGGCTGACGTTATTCTATTCAAATAAAATAAAAGGAATTCTCCTTGAAATCGACAGCAGCTCCACCTACCGGGTCCAATTGTGAATCTAAATCATTCTCGAATCCCATTTAACACAAAAAATTTCATCAACATCGCTCCAGCCGTTTAGGAGGAGTTCAGTGACATAAACAGTACGTGTTTATCATCCATCCTAACAAGAAATATATAGGTATATAAAGATTATCATCATCATATCAGCCCATATACGTCCCACTGTTGGGCTCGGGCCTCCTCCATAATGGAAGGGCAATTGACCTACTATACCACGCTGGTCAGACGTGTTGGTATAGGGTTTTATTTCGAGTTTTCCTTCTCTCGCATAGATGTTATATGCGTTTTATATCCCTTAGTCGTCTCGTACGATCACCCATGGGTAAGATAGGGGGTGGTGAATTGTATTCTTACTCCGTCACCACACGGAAAAAGAAAGAAAAGAAGAAAAGATAAAGATTATATCTCTTAGTTATTTTAATTGTATTCTTACTCCGTCACCGTATAGACCAGGGCCGAAGCCTTCAAAAATGGTAAAAAGTGAAAAAAATAATAGTAGGATGAAACCCATTAGAAAAGGAGGGGAATATGATAAAAATGAAAGGAAAAATAAATTACAGGCGATCCGAGTTCGGGAAGCTTAAAAACTGACCCCCTCCCAGGGGGTCAGTCAGCAGAAGGAGGCGGCGGATCGTCTGCGCCAGGAGCGCAGCCTCGATGAGGAGATCCGCCGCCGGCGAATGGGGCGGCGCAGGCGCAACTACCTGCGCCTCATGCCGCCCTAGCCGAGGCCGCGGGTGACGTGACCGGGGATTAGACCGTCACCCGCCGAGAGGCCCACCGCGTGAGGAAAGACCGACGTCCTCCCCGAGGGTGGGACGTCGGTCGACGTTAGGGTACCCCACGTAGGGGGTATTCCGTCGGGCCGACCACTGACGACAAGTAAACCTGCTCCGGTGGTCGGCCCAACGACGAAGGCGAGGTGGTTTTCGGGTGGGTTGCGGGAGTTGCGTGCTTAAGCCCCTCTGTCGCCCCGGACGGAGTGGTGCGGAGGCGCGCCGACCGCAGCCCACCCACAAAAAAAAAAAAGGGGGTGAGTTTTTAAGGGTAAAAAATGGTTTATCTCGATTTCCGGCAAAACTTCAAGTCCTATGGAAAAAAGTTTAATGGAAAAGTTGTAGGTAATAAAAAGATCTACAACGTTTGTATTTAAAATTTTTTTACATAACCTCAAAATGTGGGTGAAAAGTTCAAATAACCAAGTTATTGGTTTTTTATTAGGTACTTTAAAAAAAATGCTACGTAATTTAGTGAGAACTTACCTTATTATGTCCCAAATACACTGTAATTTATTTGATTTAAAATATTTATTTTTTCGCCTTATTTTAACTTAATATCAAAAAAGCACTCTAATTTTCAATCCAAAATTCTTGCGTTAAAATATCAGTTCTTTTCAAAAAATCTGGGGCTTTTTGTTCGTTGAAATCTCTACTTTCTGTTGGTGTAAAAAAATATACATTACTATAGTAATTATTCTCAGAAAATGCAAAGATTTTAGTAGGTAAGGCCTTGACCCGTATAGCCCCTTGTCCACTTCTCTATGAAATACCTTTTGATGGGCTAAAATTATCTGTAGGTAACTCAGGTATAAAAGTTATCTCAAAATAGTAATAAATAGGCATCTATGCATATAACGTAAAGAAAATTCTACAACTTTCTCAAAATGTTGAAGATGTCTTATTAAATATTAACTTTTTCTTTGCATTTTCTGAGGACATTTCCCATAGTAATGTATATTTTTTTACATCATCAGAAAGAAGAGATTATAACGAACAAAAAACCCACCGACGTTTTTAAAAAGGCTGATATTTTGATGTAAGAATTTTTGATTGGGGTGCTTTTTTGATATTAAGTTAAAATAAGGCGAAAAAAATTAATATTTTAAATCAAATAAATTAGAGTGTATTTGGGACATAATAAGGTAAGTTTTTACCAAATTTCGTAGAATTTTTTTTTTTGAAAAAGAAAAATAAAAAAATATTTGAATTTTTCACCTAAATTTTGAGGTTAAGTGAAAAAATTGTAAATATAAAAGTTGCAGATCTTTTTATTACCTACAACTTTGCCATTTAACTTTTTTCCATAGGACTAGTAATTTTGCTGGCAATCGAGATAAACCATTTTTTACTCTTAAAAACTCACCCCCTCCCACTTCCCGAACTTGGATCGCCCGTAATTTATTTTTCCTTTTATTTTTATCATATTCCCCTCTTTTCTAACGGGTTTCATCCTACTGTTATTGTTTTGATTTCAAAAATTATCGACCCTGGTCTAATAGGTACGGAATAATATTTGGCGTTTACTGCAGAATAATCTGATAAAGTTTAATAGCGTAGTTCAAAACAGATTTATTAGTTTAGGTCTCCCTATTAATTGAATAATACAATACAATTCATGAATATTCATTATATTCAAATAATTGATCGTTTAACGTTGAAGACGAAGTATAAAATAATAATTTATGGAACATTTACAGATAATTAACGATTGCAATGGAACAGATATCTAATAATCATATAAGAACTATTATTCAAACCCAATTTAACACCCCCTATCCTACCCGTGGGTATCGTAAAAGAGGACTATGGGAAGGAAAATTTGAAATAAAACCATCACGTCTGACCATCGTAGTATAGTAGGTCAATTTCTCGCGTCGCGGGATGTATATGAGCACCCTATACCAGAGGTTTCTAAACTTTAAAGATAAAAGAACACTAAGTTACCTTTTAATTTATGGAACCCTATATCAAATCATAATACATCTGAACGGAGTGTCTGTGAAGGTCCAAGTTTGCTGCGTAACGTCGCGCATTGTCACTGGCTACGTGTACTGCTATGCCATAGCCAGAGCTAAATTCATGCTATTACCTACTTACATAATAGCAATGAGTTCTTCTCATCACTAATTTTGCCATATTTCAAAATAATATTTGTAACTGTAATATTATTTCACAAACAAATGACTAAAATTAAAGGCTTTTGGGACTAATCCCACCACACATTCCCACCACTGTAACTCCTGTAAGCCAGGATCCACAATGGCCTCTGTATAAGATACCAAGGTTTGACCCTCAGGAAGTCCCGGGAAATGCTTTTAATAGTCTTGGGACCCGCAACAAGTTTAATTAGAAAGGACAGGAGGAGTTGGAAAGACTTCTTCCACTTCCCTCCTATGCAAAGCGGGCGAAAAAGAGAGAGTAAATTAAAGGCTATTTAATTTTAGCGAAACCCCGAGTTTTCATTCTCTTGCATAGATGTTATATGCGTATTAATATCCCTTCGTCGTCTTTAACGACACCCACACAAGAGATGGCGCGGTGAATTGTATTTTTATTCCGTCACCATATTTATATTAAACTTAATGCTATTAAAACCTTTAAAACGTACCAAGTATAAAATATATATAAAGTTGAAGAATATTTTTCACGTAAGCATTTCTATCGTTAGTTTGAAATGTGAGCATGTGCAACCGGATATAACAAATGACGGTGTTCCAGATTTTCTCTCGAGACTCTTATTAATTGCTATGGACTATATACTTTTCAACACGCCTTTCAGTTCGCTATGTCGGCCTAGTTCTTGTATATAAAATGAGGTGATAAAAAGGCCTGTTACTTGTGTAGTGACGGTTAAAAAATACAAATCACAGCCGGCTGAGGGTAGCAGCAATCTTCTGGGAAATAAAAACTCATCATCAACATCCAGCTCTTATACCAATAATTTGACTGCACAGATGGCGTAGTGGATAAAAGACCAATCTACCAAGCCAGTGTCGTGAGTTTGAATCCCATGCAGAACAATAAAGTATTGTTCTGCATGGGATTCGAACTCACGATCCACAAATTATTGTTCTAACTCTGAATGTAATTAGTGTTCGTCGATTATATGTTTGCAAAGTCGACCGCAATACGAGGCTTATTTCTTTAGTGGAGGGTATTGTCTTTTTTAAAGAAAAATAACTTACTTGGGGTCGACACCATATATACTGTATCGGGTAGATAATTATAAAAAAAATTCTGCAATAACGATGACTCGTTGGACGTGAGACATCTTAGTCCGCCCGTGACCATGAGCGCTGCCAAAGTGTTCGAAACGTCGGGCAATCAAAAATCAAATACAAACGCGATAAGATCCGTAAAGTACTTTTATTTAAAACGTGTAATACTCGCGTAAACATGAGTAATCATTACCATATATACTCTTATTTCGTTGTAGATATTGCAAAGCTTATTGGCAATAGTTTTATGATCGGCCCCCTGCCCTAGTTTAAACCTCCTTGGGAATGTTAGGCTCTTATCGTTTATGACACCCAAGAGCACTGTGAGGGTTAGTAGTATTCGTAGCCACCTCTTGCTACACCACCTGCAATTGCTAAACTACCTATTAGGTGTAACGAGCCCTTAGTGATACCTATGTCTAAGCCCCGCTGCACATGCCCACACTCGCATTGACCGTCACGAGCCATGTGCGAGTGTCAGTATTTAAAACCTATGGCGCAGTACCAAACTCCACCGGGTTGAGGGTCATCAGCGCTCACCCATAGTCCGGGCTAAGCTGTGAAAGCCATCTGAGGCGAACAGCTATAAACACACAAAAAAAAAAATACCAAACTCCGCATTTGCTCTCACGTGTCAACGCAGGCACATACGTCAAAGCGACATTGGCGCAGTGTCGTGAACGAGTGCGAGTATGGGCATGTGCGGCGGGGCTAATAGTGGACGCCGATAGGATGATAGATAAGAAAAGAAAATCAGTTATTAAAATAAGGGCAGCAAAATCTTTTCTATTTATTCAAAACGCTGTATAAGTTAATACAAATTATTGTTCAATGACTTTAGGCAGCAGTCTAACATAACCTATTCAAATAGTTCTTGTTGAATAGATCTACCATAACTTCCCCACCATAACTTCGCCAGACGCGGGCCGGTTCGTCCGGAATAGTACTATACTCTAACAGAATATAGACTTGAGAGTGGTAGCAATTTGTTACTGCACTTCTATGAGTGAGAGAGCCAGCCAACTTACTAAAGGTAGCGTTTGGTGGGTTTTGGTACCTTTAGTATGACACCAGCAGGATCACTTACCATCAGATGTGCTGTTTGCTCGTTTGACACCAACACACATAATTGATATGAGATCATTAAGCTCAAATAAATATATTGGAAATTATACCAAGAAAACACTACACCACCATTATTAAAATTGAAATTATAGCAATAGAAATGTGATTAATACATCATACTTCTTTTACCTATTTTGGCAACCGTGCAAAACCGGCTCGCACAGTTAGTAACTAATAATTGCCATCGAATGTCGATTGAAAAGCCCAAGGGAATAATTGTCGTCATACGAACAGATCATGAAAACTCGATGAGTCATTAAGAACGCATCAATCTCTCTTTTAAAAAGTTGTTATTCGATTTTTATCACGATTTCGTCATCTTTTCGCTTAAAGAGTGTGTTGTTTCGTATCCTGGATCAATCATAGATGTATTTTAGTAGTAGAAATAATATTAGTTTTATTATTCGAGTGTTTTCTCAGGCAATTTATAATATCAAGTGCGCAGTTGGTAACTGTGAACTGGCACTCTATTAACGACTTTCCCTTTAGGGAGTTTGGCTCCTATTACGAGGGAATAAAGTTAATAACGAAAAAGACATGTGTTACATTCGTGCTACCCTTTAGGGAATTAAGGCGTTAATAAATGTAAATATATAATTAATACGCGTACAGTAACAGATAATATTCTAACCCCTTGAGTGACCACAAAAGAACCACGCAAGGAACGGCCAGACAACATACAAGAAAAGCAAAACTCTAATATTTGTGAATTGTACTATAAAATATTTCGAATGACATCACACTGGAACTATTAATAATCACGTTGTAATATGTTATTTTATTTAAATGAAATTAGAAAATTAAAAAAATAGATATTCCCGCTGAGTTTCTTGCCGGATCTTCTCAGTGCGGTCGCGTTCCGATCCGGTGGTAATTTAAAGAAAAAATGTAAAAAAATGACAATATGTAAGTGCAGGGTTTATACATAATAAATGATTTGAATTTTAATAATCAGCTCATCCCATACACGTCCCACTATTGGGCTTGGGTCTCCTTCACTATGTGAGGCAGATTGAACTACTATACCACGCTAATCAGACATGTTGGTATAGGCTTGTTTCAAGATTTCCTTCTCTTGCATAGATGTTATATGCATATTATATCCCTTGGTATATACGTCCCAGTATTGGGCTCGGGCCTCCTACGAAAAGGGAGGGAAATTAACTTATTATACTTATATTCTTACCAGTCTTTTACGATAGGTACCCATGGGAAGATGGTTAGTGAATTATATTGTTACTTCTTTACCACAGATACAATTAATAAATATATTTTAATGACTCAAAATATAAACAGTTCTTATGATTTCTAATATATATATCACGTCCTTTTGCTTTTTTTTTAAATCGCTCTGCACATAGTATCTAGTTCTTTTGAAATATAATAACTTTTTAGAGATTTTGGCTCGTTTGTATTTGATTTTGATACTCCGATGAAAGGTGTTCAAAACGTTCGAAGCGTAAACATCAGAAATAACAATGGGATTTTACAAACATACAATTAACAGACATAAATTACACCCAAATTTAGAACAACTTGTGGATCATATAAAGCATTACCTTGCATGCTTCGGGAAACTTACGAGGATCTTCTCGTCCAACATACCTCAGTATCTGAAAACACAGGTCTACGACCAGTGTGTGTTGCCAGTGATGACTTATGGCACAGAAACGTGGTCCTTAAATGTAGGCCTCATAACAAGGCTCAAAGTCGCTCAGCGTGCTATGGAACGGGCTATGCTCGGGATTTCTCTGCGAGATAGAATCCGGAATACGGCAATCCGCAGAAGAACGGGTGTAACCGACGTAGCACGAAGAATTAGCACGCTGAAGTGTCAATGGACAGACCACATCGCTCGATGAACCGACAACCGCTGGGGAAGAAAGGTTCTCGAGTGGCGACCACGTATGGAAGATGCAGTGTAGGAGGCCCCCCCCCACCAGGTGGACCGACGACCTGGTGAAAGTTGCTGAGCGTCGTTGGATGCAGACGGTACAGGACCACAATTTTTGGCGTAACATGAGGGAGGCCTACGTCCAGCAGTGGACGGCGATAGGCTGAAATGATAATGATGATGATTATCTTGCATGAGATCTAAACTGACAACACTGGTACGGTAGATAGATATACTAACTAATAGGTCATTTCATCATCATCATCACAGCTCTTATACGTCCCACTGTTGGGCTAGAGTCTCCTCCACAATGGTAGAGAAATTGACCTACTATACACCAGCGTGTCAGATGTGTTGGTATAGGGTTTTATTTCGCGTATTCTTTCTGATCAACAGATATTAGACGCGTCGCTTACTACATCCACGAGCAAGGGAGTGGTGAATAGCATTCTTACTCCGTCACCACATCAAATGGTGTATCATTTATACAGTCTATATTCATGTAAACAATATATTTAATATATTTTAACTAAATTAAATGTTAGCGTCCTACATTCAATGTGAAATTATACGTTTCGAACTTGTTTTGAGTTCAAGAAACCACATTCGGACAGTTCTAGTTCGAGATAGAAGCTCCAAATGTTAGTGACATAAATAGGACGCCGATCTCATTGTAAGATTTCATTTTATATTTAATTACTACGTATTATTTGTAAACGTGGATCCGTTAGATCCATCCGATTCCGAGTGGTGACGGAGTAAGAATACAATTCACCACTCTCTCTCTCTCTCTTACCCGTGGTTCTCGTAAAAGACGACTAAGGGATATAATACGCATTTGACATCTATGCAAGAGAAGGAACACTCGAAACAAAACCATATTCCAACCTGGTTGACCAGCACGGTATAGTAAGGTCTATTTCCCTCCTATTACGGAGGAGGCTCGAGCCCAGCAGTAGGACGTACTTGAGCCGAAATGATGATGAAAAATAATGATTTGTAAACGAATCATTATCATTTCAGCTCATATACACTCCACTGATGAGTTTTAGAAATGAGAAGGATTTTTTTAAAAGGACTAACATAATTCATCATCATCATCATCTCATATACGTCCCACTGTTGGGCTTGAGCTTCCTCCACTATAGTAGGGAAATTGACCTTACTATACCATGCTGGTCAGACAGGTTGGTATAGGGTTTCGAGTTTTCCTTCTCTTGCATAGATGTTATATGCGTATTATATCCCTTAGTCGTCTTTTAGGAAAGCCACGGGTAAGATAGGGAGTGGTGAATTGTATTCTTTCTCGGTCACCACACGAACTAACATATAACTCGACAACAATTTGTTGATTTCACAAAGTGCAGTGTGTTGTCGAGATTCGAACCCGCGAGACTGGCACTGAAGGTCGGTATATTAATCACTATGCCATCTGTGTAGTCAAAAATTGATTATTATGCTGGTCAGTCGGATTGACAAAAAATTAATGAAATATTTCGTATACTATTATTCTGTCACAGTAGTGTTGATTGCAAAATGTATCTTACATCTTTAAACGAGCAATTCTTTTAATATATATCTATATATATATATATATATCTTATATATATCTTATATATATATATATATATATATACATACATACATATGCAGGATCTCGCAAACGGCTCCAGCGATTTTCATGATTTAACATACTAGAGGTTTCGAGGCCAAAAAATCGATGTAACTAAGTTTTATTTATTGAAAATGTTGTTTTGTCGGTGTTTTTGGCAAATAAATACAATGACATTATATTTTAAAAAAATAGGAATCCAAATTTCGCCGTCGACCTCAAGAGTGGCAAGTTGGGAAGCTGTCCTGTCGCATTCAAACAGCGTGGGATCGTATCTCGGTGTTATTATTATTCTGTTTTTGTAATTTTTGATATTTTTTTCATTATGTCATCATTTTTATTTTTTATTAAGATATATTGAAATAAGTTCGGCAAAAATACAAAAAAAAAAATATACCGAGCAAAGCTCGGTCAACCAGATATTAGTAGTTATTTACGAAGTCCATGGGCAAGAAAGCGGATTATCATTCAGCCTATTGCCGTGGACTACAAGACGTAAGCCGCCCTCTTACTCATATGACGGGATAGTGCTGTAATTGCCACGCTTGGAAGGCGGGTTGTCATTCAATATATTTCTTAGGAGAGAGTTTGCAGTAAGCTCTCTCCTGGTGAACATTTCTAGTATCGTGAAAAAGGAATAAGGAATATAGGCAATGCAAGAATAGAAAACTAGAAACAAAATTATGGCAACTCATCTGGGCAGCTGCGGATAATAGAAGATATTCTCTCTATTTCCAATAGTGACTCACTGACTCAACAGACGCTGTTCTGTTCAAATATAAAAAAATTGAATTCTTATTGAAATCGATCGAAACGGCATCTAACGGGTCCAATTTTTAATATAAACCATTCTTGAATCCCCTGAAAGACACACAAAATAAATGATTAAATTCGGATCAACCGTTTAGGAGGAGTTGTCACATACACACGGACAGAAGAATTATATAATAGGTCTTTACCTATGTAATTGCCGTTCTGCAGTACTGGCCATTTCAAATAAAAATAATTTTTGTTTGGCTAAGAATTCTAATTTCAAATTAATTTTATTTTAAAACATGGAATTCATTTTCCAAAAGTAGTCATTTGTTTATTGATTAGTGTTACGTTTTCATCGCATTTCAATCTTTTTCGTCATCATGGATACGTTAAAAATTCGAGTAATGATGGAATATGAGTATCATCGTGGCAGCAACGCAGTACAAGCGGCACGAAACATCAACGACGTTCACGGAGCTAACACTACAAACCAACGCACCGCCTGTTATTGGTTTGCTCGCTTCCGATCTGGAAATTTCGACCTGAAAAATGAAGTCCGAAGGCTTTGGTCGACAACGACGAATTAAAGGCGATTGTGGAAGCCGATGATACACAATCTACGGCTGAATTAGCAGCAGCTTTCGACGTTAGCGTCAAATCAATATTGGTCCATTTGCGTCAAATTGGCAAGGTAAGAAAGCTTGACAAATGGGTGCCCCACGAACTCAATGATCGCCAGCGCGAAGTACGCGTCGAGACATGCCTTGCATTGCTCAACAGACACACAAATGAAGGAATTTTGAAACGCATTGTTACTTGTGATGAAAAATAGATTCTGTTTGATAACCGCAAGTGCTCAGCAAGTTGGTTGGATCCTGGTTCAGCACCTAAACAATGCCCTAAACGAAAACTTACCCCTAGAAAAGTGATAGTCACTGTTTGGTGGTCTAGCGCCGGTGTGATTCATCACAGCTTCTTACCAAACGGGGTGAGCATTACTGTACATACTCACCAGACCTTGCGCCTACAGACTACTTCTTTTTCCAAAATTTGGAAAACTTTTTGTGCGGGAAAGAAATTCAAGACCCGAGAGGCAGTACAAAATGCCTTTGAAGAATTTGTTGCCTCCCTTCCAGCTGATTTCTTTAAGAAGGGCATCAATAAACTGCCGCTGCGTTGGCAAAGATGCATTGATTGCATGGGTGATTACTTCGATTAATACAAATAAAAAATACATGAAAAAAATCGTTTAATTTTTTTCATACATAACGGCAATTTCATAGGTAAAGACCTAATATATAAATGTATTAAAATTCTTCAAATATATTATAAATATTATGTATATTATTTTTGGAAAAGACTTATAAGGGTTATTGTGCGATAAATTGAATTGATCAATATATCAAAATCTAATACTCTGTTATGTCTAGCACCTGGCGGCAAAACTTTTCTCTGAGGCAATGTTAAGCTTTTAAAATATAAAAAAGTTTAATAGCGCAGGTATTCCAGCAAGTGTGACGTCACATCCTGCTTGGTACACGGGTAACTTTGTTGTTCGACGTCCGGGTAAAAGTGGCGCTAAAAAAATGTACTACAGCGAATACCTAACCTTTCATAAATAATTTTTACTGAAGCGACGCATTCTATACGGACATTCGGGAGCTCTTTTTTCGTGTTACTTTTGAGTAACGTTACCGTTATACGAAAGCATTATATTATACTAAATATATATATTGGTATACATTGAATTGTTTTAATATATAATAATTCATATGCAATATTATATAAATAATAATTATTATACATTAATGCAAATTGCCGTGTGGTGACGGAGTAACTACAAAATTCGCCACCTCTTGACCGTGAGTGTAATAAAAGACTAAGGGATATGAATTTAATACTTTTATGTCAGAGAAAAAATATTCGAAATAAAACCCTATACAAAGCCGGTTCCTATAATTCCCATGGATAAGAAAGGGATGCAAAATATTGAATTTTTTAATGGTGTTAATGGAACCAAGCAAACAGCACGCATGATGGCAAGTGGTATTACCGCTCATGGACATTTGCTAGGCCGCTGCCTACCATCATGAAAGTAGAGGGCGTGTGAATGCGTGTAATGAGGTTCGGTGATACTAAAGGTATCACTAAAACCCATCACACGCGAACACCCTCAGAAAGTTGGGCTGCCAATTTTCTCGCTCAAGATTCGAGCCCAGCTGTATAACATATAACATCTGTGTAAGAGAAAGAAAACTCGAAATAAAACTCTATCTCCATCCACAAAACCCATCTGACCAACACAGTACAGTAAGATAATTACCCTTCTATTATGGAGTAGCCCAGCAGTGGGAGGGGTGGCGCAGACGCGATTACCTGCGCGTCATGCCGCCCTAGCCGAGGCCGCGGGTGACGTGACCGGGGAGTTAGTCCGTCACCCGCCGAGAGGCCGACCGCGTGAGGAAAGACGGTCGACGAGAGGGTACCCCAAGTAGGGGGTATTCCGTCGGGCCGACCACTGATGACAAGCAACCCTGCTCCGGTGGTCGGCCCAACGACGAAGGCGACGTGGTGTTCGGGTGGGTTGCGGGTGTGCGTGCTTACGCCCCTCTGTCGCCCCGGACGGAGTGGTGCGAGGAGCGCGCCGACCGCAAATCACTCCAAAAAAAAAAAACCCAGCAGTGGGACGTATATAAACCGATATGATGTTATGTGAACCATGTCATTTGTTATATCATTTCTGTTTAGTGTTCGTGTCCAATAAACATAATTGCTTACAATGTATACAAAAATATAAATAGGTATATTGTATACAAAAACCGTCACAAACAAGGCTGAGCCTGTAATCTCTGTGACAATCGCATGCTTGGCTGGCCACAATCGTTATATAAATTGTCCTCGAATTCCTTATCTCTTAGAATTCTATTTGTTTTCTAATTATCTGTATTATAAATATCGATGTATTTTATTTATTTACGTAACGAGAAACTGTTTTTCCAATTGGTCGTAGTCATGAAAATTTTCATATGAAATTCTTTGACAAATATAAATATCATCATTATCTTTTCAGCTCATATACGTCTAACTTGAGACTCCTCCACAGTGGGAGGAAAGGTGACCTACTATACCACACTAGGCAGACAGGTTGATATAGGGATCTATTTGAGTTTTTCCTTAGTTGCGTAAATGTTATATATGTCACCGTAAAAATTGTACGAACCGTTAGTTTATAAACTATATAGTTTATGAACTATCGACAGATTGTGAACGGACACAAAAATTTACAATCTAACGCTTATATTTTCGTAAGATTATAAACTGACTATGTTCAACCGTCAAGTCACCATACAGGAAACTAGTATAGTAGGTTAAATTCTTATACCAAATAATGAAAATATAAGCCCTTAGAAGAACAATATTGAACCTGATAAAAACAAAAATTACGGCTTTATAAATAAAACTGTTTTTACGGATTTCATCGCGTTTTTATTTAATTCGCCGCCGCCGCCGCAGCCCCCATACGTCCCACTGTTGGGCTCGGGCCTCCTCTACAACGGGAGGAAATTTGATTTACTATACCATGCTGGTCAGACATGTTGATATAGGGTTTCATTTCGAGTTTTCCTTCTCTTGCACAGACCTTATGTGCTTATTATTGTATCCGTTAGTCGTCTTTTACGACATCCACGGGCAAGATAGAGAGTGGTGAATTGTATTCTTACTCCGTCACCACACGGATTATTTAATTATTGATTGCAAAATCAAATAAAAACGCGATAAAATCCAAATAGTTTCAATTATAATGTAAAACTCGCGTAAACATCAAAAACCATTAAATATTAGAGCTTATAAAAAAAAGTAAAATAAACTAGAAAATTCTTGACGAGAATAAACGAGCGGAATTTTTCTGTATTTCATACTTATTTTGAAATCAGTTCTCACGTTATAATACTTTCAAGATAAATGATTGTGTGACGATGATTAATTATACGCGGTAATTTATATAGATGATTTATCAAGATTTAGTTCATCTTTTAATATTTAAGAAACCTACCAATAACAACTGGTACATCTTTAACAAGTTTTCTTATGGTTAGTTATATATCCTTTTTATCAAGTAATTTATCAATATAATTACCTATGTATTAAATTTCGACTTTTTGAATATCATGCAGTCTTAATGGCGTAGAGTTTCGAAGCTTATACAGGGCAAAATACGGCAGAGATAATGAAGCGAAGCCAAAATAAATTTATACGTTAATTAATCTGCACAGATTAGTAAACGTTTTTGATTTAGCCACGTTTTCTTCGTCATTCCTTCTTCTTCTTCATTTTTTCTCTTGGCTACTATTAATACGAGTCATTTTTACCAGTTTCGACTCGAGTCATAATTTTCTTTATAAATGATCAGTTTCATCATGTTAGTAATTGTCCGTCAATAACTCAAATCGTCGCCATCAGCACCACTGTTAATGGTCTTTTCTGAGAATTTCGGTGCAAATGAATAGCCATGTCTTGTATATATCATATTCACTATATCCCAGCACTTCATATTACATAAAATGCGATCAAAATTATTTAATATAATACGTTAAAATGATAAGATATTGAATAAAATACAAGACCATCACATGACACTTTCACATTGCCATCAAAAACCCTCTTCATTTCTTTTCATTGTATTTTTTATTATATGGATTTTATTTTTTTATTTATTTAGTTTGCTAATAAATGTAACAGTAAGACAACAAGTTATTACTAGTATTTACATTTACAGAAAAAGTTACATTTAATTATAAGCAAACACCATATACACTGTATCTACTTAAGATAGTAATAAGAAGGAAAACAAGAGTATATGTTGCGTAAGAAATGAGAATCCTGAGTTACAAAAAGTTCAATGCTCGTACTATTTTGCAAAAGCAACTTAGAAAATTTGAATATATGTCTACAGAATTATTATATTCATTCATTACAGTCTATTGACTGTAATCATTTTAAATTATCATGTTGTGGTTTGTTAGGTTAGAATGATATTAATTGTTAATCAACATAATATTAGACAATATTTCTGTCCATCCATCAGCATGTCAATTACAACAGTTGAATATAGGCTTCAGAGTAATTAAATATAAGTTCAGTAAAATGTTAAATAAGCAAAAACATTCTTGCCCTAACAAAATAAAATTAGCTAAATGTGAGTTTTAGCGGTAACGTGGTAATGTCATGTGGCGGTTTTAAATTATATGCAATATTTTAGTGTTTTGCAGTTATTGTGTTAAATAATTTGGTTGGCATTTTAAATAATATAAAGCAGAGAAAGTGACAGCACTTTTATGTGTAATGTGCGTACATGATTTAACAGTGATTTACATGTTTTCATTTTTGCTTAAAATACCTTTTTTTGTTGGGGTAGGCTACGGTCAACGCACCCGCCGCCCGGCTCCGTTCGGGACGACAGAGGTTACGGCGCGCGGCCCCGTAGCCCACCTGATAGCACGTCGCCTTCGTCGTTGGGCCGATCACCGATGCAGAGTTCCTTGACTTCAGTGGTCGGCCCGACGGAATACCCCGAGGGAGTACCCTCTCCCATTGACGTCCCCCTCCCGAGATGCCGGTCGCCGTTGCAAGGCTAGCCTCTCCGCGAGTACCGGACTAAATCCCCGGTTCGGTCACTCGCCGCCTAAAATATCTGGAGACAACTTTAGTTTGTTGATCAGCACACAATTAAAGACAAACTTAATGACACTTAATGACAAATATGATTTTGAAGTGAAGAGATCTAATGATGAATAAGGTATTGGCATACATTATTATCATCATCTCTGCTCATATAAGTCCCACTGCTTTGCTCGAGCCTCAGCCACAATAGGTGGGAAATTGACCTTACTATAGCAGGCGAATCAGACCGTTTGCTATAGGGTTTTCTTTCGAGTTTTCTTTCTCTTGCATAGATGTTATATGCTTATTAGCTCCCTGAATCGTCTTTTACTACATCCACAGACAAGATAGGGAGTGTTGAATTGTATTATTAGTCCGTCATCATATGAAAAATTATTACAAGTTAATAGTATCGTATATTTATAAACAAATGCTTAAATAATTTGCTAAATCGACACATTATTTTCATGACTTCGTATAATAAATAACAATTATTACATTGTTCCAAATCTTTTAACACCAAAATAATATTTTTTTTACTAAATAATATCGCATTGCAAATCTTTTTCCTCTGCGGAAACTGTCGTACTAATAATTTATAGCAAAGTATTATACACAGAGCACTCGGTGACGGATATTCTCGGAAAGTTAGATAAATTGGTACATTATGATTTACAAGAGGGCTCTACAAAGGCACTCCTTTGGATAAAAAACATGAATCGCTCGCAGACTTATAAGAATATACTCTTCACAGATAACAAAAGTTCCTTGTTATTTTAACGATGTAGTTTGATGTTTGAAGTTTTTATACTTACATAATATTATTTTAGTATTCTACACTTTGTTTATTTTTTTTATTCATTCGTTGGAAATAAATAGACCTGCTTTCAATATGATTTATATTTTATCATAATCATTTCAGCCTATCGCCGTCCACTGCTGCATATAGGCCTCCCTCATATTGCGCCACAGAGTGCGGTCTTATGCCGTTTGCATCCAACAACGCCTAGCAACTTTCACCAGGTCGTCGGTCCATCTAGTGGGGGGCGTCCTACACTGCGTCGTCCGATACGTGGTCGCCGCTCGAGAACCTTTCTTCCCCAGCGGTTGTTGGTTCGCTGAGCGATGTGGCCTGCCCATTGCTGCGTGTTAATTCTTCGTGCTATGCCTGTTACATCGGTTATATTTTATCAGCATAAATAAATACTAATGGCTGCTACAGTATAGACCTAATTATGTTTTGTATGCGAATAATATACGAGTAATGCCTGGGGTTAATTTTTTGTTACTTGGAGCACATTAGAGGACAGCGCAACGCTTTCTGGCGGCTGAACAATTACCTGCTTGCTGCAATGAAACGAAACTGGTGGCCTATAGGCCCATTATTCGTTATTTTTCGTGTGTAAGAATACAATTCATTCATTAGAGGGGGCTATACCTCGTCCGTGGCCGTCGTAAAAGATGCAGATTATGCATATAACGACTTCGTAAGAGAAGGAAAACTCTAAATAAAACCTTATACCAACCCGTCTGACAGGCGTAGGTCAATTTCGTAAAGTTGTGAAGGAGGCTCGAGCCCAGCAGTGGGACATATATGAGTTGTGATAATAATGAGGAAAGGCTAATAGGATAACTCGATAGAGTTGTTTAATGATGCGAAAGCAGTTGTAAATGATTCCACCCGTATCATCTCGCACCTCAGCCAAGTGAGATTCGTTAATGGCCTTTTAAGTTGTACGATACATCGATATTGATGACGAGAATATCGATGCTAGCAGATGTTAGGGTGATGGTCAGTAGTATCAGGATTTGGACTGCTGTCAGCATTCTTTGTAAGGACAGTTACACAGTGTTTAACCCAGGCTGTGGAGGGCAAGAGTTTGCTTCCTTTCAGCCTAGATATCGTAGCCTCATTCGATAGAGTCTGCCATAAGGCTCTACTATTAAATCTCTCATAGGAAATCCCCGAGAGACACTGCAATTGGAACATCATCTTTCTGGATGGGCGGAGTGTAAAATTCTCAGGGCAAGACCAACCATCGGTCAGTCTTACCCTGAGACCATGACTGTTAAGGTTAGCGTACCACAAGGCTTGGTACTCTTTTCAACATTATTGCTCCTGCCTATCAACAAAATGCTATCAATCTATCAGAGAATATGCGCTACAATGTGGATAACGGGTAATGTAACAGAAGATCACTTAGGGAGTATCATTCTTGCGGGTGGATGGACCGGAGATTAGTCTGCCACCCGCAAAAAGGCCAACCGCGTGAGGGCGAAGCCCGGGCCGGCAACACTGCAATGTTGCCGGGGCGCCTTAGGGGAGAGTACCTGAAAGGCTGTCGGGCCGGCCATGGATACCAAGGAATTAGTACCAGTGGTCGGTCCAGTGCTAATGGGGAGGGGATATGGTAGATTATGGGGTCACACACCGCTCATCCGTTGCCCCAGACAGATTAGGCGAGAGAAAAAGACCGCGACGGGAAATAACCATTAGATAAGTATATAAAGATTAAGTTCAAGCCAAGTTCTGTCCTAAGAAATAAATCCTTGTGTCGCGGGTGACTTCACAAACATACAGTTAACGGATATAAAGTATAGACAGACTCTGACAATCAATTGTGAATCGTACAACGCACTGTCTTATGTAGAAATAAAGCTCAACTTTCTGAGGGTGTTTGTGTGATGTGGGTTTTAATGATGCCTTTAGTATCACCGATTCTCATTGCACGCATTCACACTCCCTTCACTTTCTTCGCGGTAGGCAGCGGCCTTGCAAAAGTCCATAAGCGGCAGCAACACCATCAAGCAAACTTGCTCGGTTGCAATAAAAAAAGAAATAAACCCACGACACTTAACACGAAAGTCAGTATTTGAGACATTCGACCAGGTGCGCAATCATATAGCTTATAACTTTTAAAATTCACTTTACTTTTCTACCTTAATCAATAAATGTATGAAACAAACTTTGCCAATAAATAATAGAACAATAACGCCCACTTATTTATGTGATTTTTTCTTGATAAGAAAATATAAAAATCTATAAAATATTGTATATGGAGAAAGATATATTATTCACAGGTACCAATTTCTTTTTTAGAAGACAACACCCTGCAATAAGGAAATTAATCCTTGTACATATTGTGGGGGACTTTACAAACTTATAAGACAAATTAAATTCAGACTCGGAACAACAATTTATGGATCACACAAAGTGTTGTCCTGCGTGGGATTCGACACTCGCACTGTAGGTCGGTATCTAAACCACTACGCCATCTGTGCAGTCACAAACTTAAACACAATTACAAAATAAAAATAGTAAATACTTAGCACATTGGACTTGATATGAACGTGTAATATGACTGATATACAAATGGATATGCAATATCTGAGCAATTACAAGTGGACGCCGATCTCCAATTTCCGGCAAGTACAATCAAGATGGCTGCGCATCCGGCGGCCATGTTGTTCATGTCGCACCGATATATCAAATTGTTTACATCCAAGTAATTAACTGTTGGATTTGTTTAGGACAATTTTTAAACAATTGTCAATAACAAGTATTTGATTAATAAAATGTGAGTGTGTGTAACAATAAAGTGTTCGGGATCCTCCCATACGTAAGGCTGTAGTCATCATCATCATCGCAGCCCAAATGCATCCCACTGTTGGGATCGGGCCTCCTCCACAATGAGAGGGAATTTAACCTACTATAGTAGGTTAAATTGGTATACCATGCTGGTCAGACATGTTAGTATAGGGTTTCATTTCGAGTTTTCCTTCTCTTGCACAAATGTTATGCACATAACATCTGTGCAAGTAAGTATATTATACCTATATTATATCCCTTAGTCTGGCTGGGCAGTGTTCGGGAAACTTAAGAGGATCTTCTCGTACAATATTCCGCAGTGTCTGAAAACAAAGGTTATAAACCTTTGTGTGTTACTAGCGGTGACTTACGGCACTGAAATGTGGTCTCTAAATGTCGGCCTCATAAAAAAGTTGAAAGTCGCTCAGCGTGCTATGGAGAGGCCTATGCTCGGTATTTCTCTACGTGATAAAATCTGGAACACGGAAATCCGTAGAAGAACAGGTGTAACCGACATAGCTCGCATAATTAGCACGTTGAAATGGCAATGGGTAGGCCACATCGTACGTCGACCCGACAACCGTTGGGGAAGAAAGGTTCTTGAGTGGCGACCACGAATCGGACGACGCAGCATAGGATGACCCCCTCCTATGCTGCGTCGTCCGATTCTAGGTGGACTGACGACATTCTCAAAGTCGCAGGGAACCGTTGGTTGCAAGTGGCGCAGGACCGTTCCGAGTGGCATTCTCGTGGGGAGGCTTATGTCCAGGCTGATGGATGGATGGATGGATGGATATCCCTTAGTCGTCTTTTATGACATCCATGGGCAGGATAGGGAGTGGTGAATTGTATTCTTATTTCTTCACCACACGGAATACTCCGTCACCACATGGAAGGATGTAGTACGTCTCACTGCTGGGCTTGAGCCTCCTGCACAATAAGAGTGAAATTGACCTAATATACCACGCAGGTCTGACTGATCGGTATTCGGTTATGTTTTGAATTTTCATTCTCTTGCACAGATGTTATAGGCATAGTAAGCTGGTTGTCAGTAAGCTACTAGCGGCTGCGATTGTTGGCCGCATCTTATGGCTGGAATGACTAAAGGATGGATGGATGATTATTATAGCCTTGTCAATAAAGAGGAATATAGATTTTTTTTACTGTTATTTTATATAAATATGAGATTGGCTAGCCATTATTTAGTGAAGTGTAATTTACGAAATAAAACGTATTTTTATAAATCAGGCATCCTCACATTAAAAAAGGTCTTCAATAAATTTGCTGAGGGTAGTTTTTGAAGCTGTAACGAAAACGATAAAGGTACTTACAGTAATAGCAACTTAAGATTTAAGTACGTAATACGCATTCAAGTACTCGTTCATTGGACACACGTCTGGCCTATATAGAGCGTTAATATTCTTCAAGGTTCAACGTAATTAAATTGCTTTTAGGTTTCTGAAATGAGATAGATTTTGCACATGTAAATAATTGTAAATAGAACTATTTTACGGATTTTATCGCGTTTGTATTTGATTTTGATTTCAAATTGGCATGTTATCGCAATCTCTGGAAGAGGTAAGACCACACTGTTGAGAGTTATCTATACAGCCGCGGGCCAGTCCGTCCAAGGTAGTACCACACTCTCGCTGAAAATCGAGGTCTGAGTAGTAGCAATTTGTTATTGCGCTTCACTCAGTGAACGAGAGAGCTGGAAGCCCAATTTTCTGAAGGCATTTGCGTGTGGTGGGTTTTGGTGCTTTTAAAATTACCAAACCTCATCGGACGCATTTACTTTATTTCACCCCCTTTACTTTCCTCATGGTAGGCAGCAGCCTAGCAAAGGTCCATGAACGGCAGCATCAGTTACCATAAGGTGTACTGAAGGCGCGATAGCCACCGTTAGCAATAAAAAAATGTGACTTAAAAAAGAGGTCATCATCTCAGCTTAAATACGTCCCATTGTTAAGCTTCAAGCTCCACTATATTAAGGGAGGAGGGAAATTGATCATACCATGCTAGTTAGACAGGTTCGTATAAGGTTTTATTTTCTCCTCTTGGTTAGATGTTATATGCATATTCCTTAGTCAACTTTTATAATAACCATGTGCAAGAAAGAGCTCGGTTGTGCTCTTACTCCATCACCACACGGAGACCAAAAGTCAAAAATCGACTGCATTTTTTTGGGTTATTTTAAGATTTTATCCTATTTATTAATTAAAAGATTTTTTATGCGGAATAAGAATACAATTTACTACCCCCTCTTACGTTCGTTGGTGTCATAAAAGACGACGACTATGCTATAGATAGAACATCTTTGGCAATTAAAAATAATTACCCATAAAATCCTATGCCAGCACGTCTTACAGCGTGGTATGGTTGGTTAATTTGGTCACTCTCTTAGTGGCGCTCGAGCCCAACAATAGGACGTATATGGGCTTAGATGACGACAATGATGAATTAATTAAAATATTTTAATTGAATATGATATACGTGCATATGACTGCCTAGATATCATCATGGTCTATGTATTAGTTTCCCATAGGAGCCCCCCATCCTCCATCCAAATAAAATAGGGGGATTTATATAGGATAAGTTTCCATAATATAATTATTTCAAGCGAAGTGGAGTTCTTTGTATAATACAAAACAATTGAATATAATTTATTTTAAAAACCTAACGTAGTTAAGCTTTTAGGTTCGTGAAGTGTAAAATGTGGCTGGAACTGCATTTATTGTTTAAAGAGCAACATGCGATTGCTTTCACAGAATCTGTTAAGTATTTATAATACTATTGCTAAGCTACTAGTTTCGTTTGTCCATACTAAATTTAATAATTAACAGTCAAGTTAATTATATACTAGTTATGCTAATAGCTTAGCTTGCGCGGACTAAGTACCTTTTATTTTTGTTTTTTGGGCGGTATATGGTCAGCACCCACTCCACCCGTTCTGTCCGGAGTGAAGATAGGCGGTGCGCGACTCCATAACCCATCGTATTTCCATCCCCTTCGCCATTCGGTCAAAAATTGGTACCCAGTGCCTTGATATTCGTGGCCATCTTAGCGGATTACCTAAGGTTAGTGTCACCACACTGATAATAAAATTATTGTATAATAATTTTTCACACTCGGAGGAAAACTCGAAATAAAACCCTATACCAACATGTTTTACCAGCACACTATAGTAGGTTAAATTCCCTCCCATTGTGGAGGAGGTTGAGCCCAACAGTGGGACGTGTGTGGGCTGCGATGATGATGATGATGAATTTCTCACATGGCGACAGGATACAGTCATTTCTTACTTATCGTGAGGATTGTAAAAACAGCTTGAGTTATTACCAGGAGATGGGACAACAGTAATCGTATGGGCAATTTATAACACCTTACTATACCATCCTGAATGCCAAGTATGGTAGTTATGATAATAAGCCCACCAATCACCGCGTCATATAGCATCTATGTATTAATACGTGAAGCAAAAACTTTGTACCCCTTTTTACGAAATTGACGTGGACGGACAAGTATAAAAATTTCATTGAACAGTTGGAGTATATAATGATGAGAAGTGCATAAAACTGAAATTTCATATAAATAATGGATGAGAAATATATTAATTTCATTAAAAAAGGCATTACGCACACTACAATGCAATCTCTACGCACACACCCACATACACATCAACGCTTATACACTTTTGTTTACATTTTAAGAGACATGGTATTTTTCACAAAAATCAATTTGGCTTTACTAAGAATTGCTCTACTACTGATGCGGGCGTAGAGTTATTGAAAAATATTTTTGCAGCCTGGGAGGAATCACATGAGGCCTTAGGTGTTTTCTGTGATTTATCCAAGGCATTTGATTGTGTACAACATGAAACACTCATCAGAAAACTATACCACTATGGGATCAGGAATAACGCTCTTGAACTTGTAACTTCTTATTTAAGCAACAGAATCCAGAGGGTTGATGTTAATGGTGCACGATCATCTGGTTCTGTTATAAAAATGGGCGTTCCACAAGAGTCCATTCTGGGGCCATTTCTGTTTCTTGTATATATTAATGACCTACCCTACCATATAGGGGACAATCTGGACATTGTGTTGTTCGCAGATGACACTTCTTTGTTATTTAAAATTAAAAGACAAATGTTGAATTATGACGATGTGAACAATGCACTGTCTAACATTGTTCATTGGTTTAACACTAATAATTTGGTTCTCAATGAGAAAAAAACTAAATGTATCAAATTTACTACTCCCAATGTGAGGCAAGTGGAAACCAATGTCCAAATGAATGGTGTGACTTCAGTGGGGACCTCATATTGAAAAGTTGTCGAGTAGGCTTAGCTCAGCGGCTTATGCAGTAAAAAAATTAAAAATGTTAACAGATACTGAAACAGCTAGAATGGTTTATTTCGCTTATTTCCATAGTCTTATGTCTTACGGCATATTACTGTGGGGAAGCTCCGCGGACTTTAATAGAATCTTTGTTCTCCAAAAAAAGGGCTGTCCGTGCAATTTATAATCTAGGCCCAAGAATCTCACTTCGGGAGAAATTCAAAGAAATAAATATTCTAACTGCTGTATCATAATATATATACGAAAATATATTATATGTCAAAAAAAATATCGCTAACTTTAAGAGATATTGTGACATTCATGAAATGAATACTCGTAATAAGGACAGATTAGTTGTACACACTACTCGTCTCCAAAAAGTTTGCAAATCATTCATGGGGCAATGTGGCTTTTACAATAGATTACCTAAAGATATCCGAGACCTGCTTATGAAAAAGTTTAAAAAAGCCATCAAGAATAGACTTTGTAAAAAAGCTTATTATAAAACCTCGGATTATGTAGATGATAATACAGATTGGTTGTGAGCAGCTCCTCATTCAGCAATTTCCTTGTTATTTTAAATATACTGTTTGTAAATGTACTATTAACTTTTATTGTAAAGTGTAGCGTGTTTTGCCTAACGATTTTTTGTATTTTCAGCGTTTGTAACATATTGTGGTGTTGGTCATGCTCACATAAGGATCTACTTGCGGTAGCTGCGTAGAGCGGGTCTCTCCCTTCCCTCCATAATGGTTGAGGGGAGTGATGGCTGCTCTCGTAGTTAACTCGTGATCGGGTGCCGCTTGTGAGATCTGGTCCAGCCATAATCGTTTAAATTATATTAAGTGTCTTGCGGTTTGAAGGGCATCACACTGGAGCTAGTTCTTACAAAACATGTACACAATTGTATAACTAGTAAGAAGAAAAAAAAATTAAAACTAATGACAAGCCCGCTGAGTTTCTTGCCGGATCTTCTCAGTAGTGGTCGCGTTCCGATCCGGTGGTAGTATATTTTTTTGGAAATTGTAAACCTGATAATATGTAAGTGCCCTCTCGGGGTTTATGCATAATAAATAATTTGAATTTGAATTTACGGTTAAAATCTCTGGTCGAACTGAATGTCAAACAATCATAATTATGATAACAATGTTTAATAGACATTTGTACTTATATATTAGTTATTAGTGAAATACAGCTTGCTCGATATAGAATTATACATAAATATAATAAAAAGAAAATTGTGTACCAGAAAAATTAATTTAAATGAATTATGGCCGAATTTCGACCACTCAGCGACCACTAGTTCTATGAATTAGGCTTATTAGGAATAAAATTATTCTCTTTTAACTATCAATACGTGAACCCAAATTGAATTTGGTATTGAATAATTTGCCACAGCTTTCGAAGTATGCTGATAATAAAGTCCATGTCATTATTTTTTTGTAAACATTATCTTTGATTACTTAAATATCAAATAATAAATGACTTTTTCCTTCTCATCAAATCAAATACACAAATTGGGTTTGCCTTATTCATTAATTGCAAATCGTTTCAGTGAAATACCATGTCTTTATAACTAGTAACGTGATTTCAAAATATACTGTGATATTTAGTTAATATGATAAAATACAATTCAGTTCTTAGAATCTGTTGTGTTATCGATGTTGACATGTTCATCCGTCACGGGAGAAGAGTCTTATAATTATGTTAGTTTCGTGTACACGCTTCGTTAATGTCATAAAACGAAGACACATTACTGTCGATAATAATATTATATGTTTCTAGTTATTTAAGAGTGAATATATTCTTTCATAGTACTAATAGACACAATTTTTGAAGTAAAACTTCTTTAGAATCGTTGTGTTTTCAAACGCGATGAAACGAAAAAGCAAGTCCATAGAGACACAAACACGTAAATGTATAGGATTCAGCCGACGAGAGAATGAGATAGAACACATTCGCGTAGCGTCCCCATTACCGTCTACTAAGGATTGTCCATATGTATGCTGCTGTGTAGCGGGATAGTCAAGTCAGTATATCTATATCTTGCTCCAATTCCGAGCGTTGTACGTGTTTATGTTCGCACGCTCTTTTTTTTTGAAGTTATAACGTCTTATAAATCGGTGAACGCTGGCTGCACGTACGAAAAAGCTTGACTCATTGTCACGATCCGTCGGACAAGCGTTCGCCTTGTGACGCATCTATCTCTAATTTGAATAAAAAAATATTTGAATTAACAAGTGCAAATAGATATTAATTTAGGGGATAAAATGTTATTTTCTATGGACTCCTTATTTGTGTTATCCTTTCCTTATCCTTACTAATAATATAAACGCGAAAGTTTTTATGTGAGGATGTGAAGATGTAAAGATGTTTGTTGCTCTTTCACGCAAAATCCACAGAATGGATTTTAATGAAACTTCATAATAATATAGTTTACATATCAGAATAATACATAGGCTATAATTTATCTCCATATTCCCACAGAAAGAGGAACTGCGGTTGAAACCGCAAGGCGCTGCTAGTACAAAATAATAATAATTCAATTCATAATTCATAAATTTTTCATCAATGTTTTCTTACGACGTTATGAGGTAAAATTATACAAAGAGTATAAAACACTAGGTACGTTTAAATGCGTAAAGCGACTTTACAGACGAGCAATTTTTTTAGGTGTTAATGGCTCGGTTACTCAGACCTTTAAGCCAAATCATTATTTATTTATTGATACTTGATTTAAGTCATTATCCGTTAGTAAGTTAAATTGTCACCTTCAACAGTGCTCTGGCTACACTGTTAATGATATCTTGTGGGAATGAGAGTGGAAAATGAAAACGTATTTAATAACACTGTTACATCTTATTCACTATACCTTAGTACTTTCTCTGCACCACATTATTACATTGAATACAATACAAGACCACCACATGACACTTTTCCTTTATCTCGAAAAGTCGCTACTAACAGTGATTGAAGTGTGTATGTAGGTACGTAATAAATAGATATTGTCACTGTCTCAAGATAACAACACTATGGACAGTGACAGAGTAACTGTCAGGATGGATGCCTGGATCATTAACTCAAATAATATTAAACTATAGTTTATTTTCTTTTCATTTGCTGTAAATCATCATTCAGATATCAATATGGTGCACAGATGGCGTAATAGGTAAGATACCGGCCTATCTTGCCAGTGTCATGAATTAGAATCTTAGAATCCACGCAGGACAACACTTAGTGCGATCAAATTGTTGTTCTGAGTCTGGATGTACTTTGTCTCAATTAATTAATTATATTTTGGTATAGATAATTTGGGCTAGCGCTAACTTTAACCTAAGACTTTGTTTACGTAGAAGGCAAAAACATTTTTTAATAGGTAATACGATTCTGTCACACATGATTTTTGCGAAAATTTAGCCGTTTACCCAGCGGAACCTTTCAAAAGGAAAAAAAAAACAATTTTAAAACATTCTTCATTGGAGCTCCGCTCCTGTTGGTCTTAGCGTGATGGCATATAGGCTATAGCCTTTCTCGATTTATGGACTATCTAACAATGAAAGAATTTTTCAAATCAGACCAATAGTTCCTGAGATTAGCGCGTTCAAACAAACAAACTCTTCAACTTTATATATCTTAATATATATAAATTACGTGTCACGTTGTTTGTCCGCGATGGACTCCTATACTACTCAACCGATTTTAATCAAATTTGCACACCGTGTGCAGTTTGATCCAACTTGAAAGATAGGATAGCTTACATTTTAATTTATAGTCGCAATATTATTTTATTGCTTATTATTTGTCTATTATTTGATATTCACAATTATCTGTTAACTCCAAACGATTTTAACAGATGGCGATATCTGTTGACTGGATTGAGTAATTAATTAATAGATGGCGCTGCTATGTCAAACCTACAAACGTGTCATATACGATTTTAACTTTATTTTTTTCATTGGTGCCCTTTGTAAAAAAATATGACGACCTCCATGACAGATGTTCTCCTACAGTTCCACTTAAATAGTTTAATAAAATGTAATATAACAAAAACATTAACCACAGCAACGCGTGGCCGGGTCTGCTAGTTAGTATATAGATATTATTATCTATACTAATATATAAAGCCGAAGAGTTTATGATTGTAGCTAGAGGTTATTCTGTAGAGAACAGTATACGTAGCTGATTTTGGTACGATGATTAGAACCTGTATCTACATCTAAGTGATGTAAGATTTTCCGTGTGGTGACGTAGTAAGAATTTAGTTCACCACCCTCCATCTTACTTGTGCGTAAAATAAAAGACGACTAAGGGATATCATATGTAGTTAAGATTTATACAAGAGAAACTCGACAAACAATCTTATACCAACACGTCTGACCAGCGCGGTATAGTAGGTCAATTTTGCTCTAATTGTGTGCTTATTTAGGCTGAAATGATATAAGACTAATCTCACAATTGATCTTCGCAATCTAGTATTACATATAATTTAACTTTTTTTTGGGGGGTGGGCTATGGTCAGCGCACACGCCGTCCAGCTCCATCCGGCGTGAAGAAGAGGCGGCGTTCGGCCCCATAACCCACCATCTTCTCTCCTTCGCCATTGAGCCGACCACCGGTACCGAGTTCCTTGTCCTCCGTGGCTGGCCCAGCGGGATACCCTGTGGGATACCCTCTCCCTTCGATAGTCTATCTCTCCCGGATGTCAATCGCTGTCGCGTGGTAAGCCTCTCTGTGGGTGACGAACTAATCCCCGGTTTCGATATAATTTACCCTTGCCAATAAATCGCAATTATCATATAACCACCACATGAACTTTTATGTATGATGAATTCATCAAACAACTTCATATAATTCCTACTATTATTACCCTATACAACAGTACAATGCTTTACTGCAGCTAGGTACGTACTGTCTCTAGACATGATTTATTTTGTGTATTGCCAACAGCTTTGTGCGAACAAAGCTGGGGCTAATAGCTTAGCCACAATGTTTGGTCTAAGTTACGAAACCCGTTTAAAGTGATCTGGCATGGAGCATGATGAATACTAGCTATTGCAAGCGTCATGATTATGAAGCAAGGTTGCTATCGCTGGGGAGCGTTGTTGACTAAACACAAGCCCCACACCAAATCCGATTATAGTCAAAGACTAATTGTAGATGACAGCACAAAAATAAAACTATTATCCACCTCCTCGTCCCATCAATCTTTCAACAAAAACTGCCAAGAACAGATAATTTTATTACGCCAAAGATTTAAATTTAAACGAAGAAAACTAAGATAGCGAAATCAAAAGTTATAAAACGTTAAGAAAAAGCACCAAAGGTTCGTTTAATAGTTTAATCTTTATCCGAAACCATTGAGGTGAGATAATTTAAGGCCCATCACGCCCCTCCATTACCCTGACAAAAGGATCGCTCCCAACATTAGGGTAAAGTTTAATTTGGGACTTCTTTTGTTTTATTTTCCTATTATGGATTTATAGAAGAGTTTACGCAATGTGTAAATATGATAAGGATAACTAAAGCAATTAAAAGTTATAGATTCATTTGCGTGTGATTTACAGATTAATAATAAAAAAAATCGATATTAAAATTGACATTTATGAAGAGTATATAAATAGAAAATTTAATATGTCCTTACTAATATTATAAATGCGAAAGTAAGTTTGTTTGTTACAAATTCAAATTCAAATTCAAATTCAAATTATTTTATTATGCATAAACCCTGAGAGGGCACTTACATATTGTCAGGTTTACAATTTCCAAAAAAAATATACTACCACCGGATCGGAACGCGACCGCTACTGAGAAGATCCGGCAAGAAACTCAGCGGGCTTGTCATTATTTTTAATTTTTTTTTTCTTCTTACTAGTTATACACTTTCATGCTTAAATCACCGAACCGATTTCTTAAAAATTCTTTCACCAATTGAAAGCTATAATATCAGGCAGCCTATGTTATAGGCTATATTTTATCCCGGTATTCCCACGGGATTGGGAACTACGCGGGTAAGGCGACTGAAACCGAAGCAAAGCGAGGGCGAGTTGCTAGTTATAAATAATTTTGTAACTACACGAAAGAGGCAAGTTTATAATGGTCTTATATTTGAGGTTATTATTCTGATAAATTAGCTTTTCTGAGTAATAATACCCAGGGGTATTATTTTTATGCCTTATATAAGTTTGTGACGTCTTGCACCACCTCGCCATATAGGTACAGTACCTATTTATTCCTTAGTGCCAGATGTAGTAAATATTAAATTAACCGGCTAAGTGCGAGTCGAGTCGCGCATGAAAGGTTCCGTACCATTATCTATAAAAAACCTCTTTTATTGTATGGGAGTCCCCTTAATTATTTATTTTATTTTAATTAATTATATTTAAAGAGAACATAAAACTAATATTCTGTGAATAGTTAAAGCGTTTACCTGTCATCGTTATTAGTATCGAGCAAGAAACGGTAAAAAATCAAATTTGTTGTGTGGGAGCCCCCCTTAAATATTTATTTTATGTTTAGTATTTGTTGTTATAACGGCAATAGAAATACATCATCTGTGAAAATTTCAACTGTCTAGCTATCACCGTTCTTGAGATACAGCCTGGTGACAGACGGACGGGCAGACAGCGAAGTCTCAGTAATAGGGTCCCGTTTTTACCCTTTGGGCACGGAACCCTAAAAATGAGCATGTACATATATAACCAAGTTTAAAAGGAGAGTTTACATTTATGAAAGTGGCGTTACGAAAGCGATTATCTTAGCGAAGATATTTTTGCTGCTTTGAAACACATTTCGAAAATGTTTTCATGTATCCTGCATGATTGAATCAAATCGAATAGTTCGTTTTTATAATCGGCGTCATGTAAGCAGTGTTGCTATCGCGAAAGTACGAAATTAGCTTGAAAATAATACGAAAATGTTGTCACAACAATGTTTTTGTGGTATTAATAATTTTATCAGCATCTATAACATTCACAAAATATCAACCATCACTTTTATTATTTCATCAGCAACAATGCAACGGCTGAAATAACAACTGCGCTAAAAGTTTACTTTGTTATTTGTTATTGTTACCAAATTTTGCACAGTTTGAAAATTTATATAGTGCTTTATATAAGTCACTTCTATTTGTCTCAGCATTATATATTATAGCCTCAAACCTCTCTCGATAAACAGGCTATCTTATACAATAGGATTTTCTAAAATCCAATTTGTAATACCTAAGATTCATCATCATCATTTCAGCTCATATACGTCCCACTGTTGGGCTTGAGCCTCCTCCACAATAGGAGGGAAATTAACCTTGCTATATCATGCTGGTCAGACATGTTGGTATAAGGGTTTTATTTCGAGTTTTCCTTCTCTTGCATAGATGTTATATGCCTGTTACATCCCTTAGTCGTCTTGTACGAAATCCACAAATAAGACAGGGAGTGGTGATTTGTATTCTTACTCCGTCACCACACGGAAAAGATACTAAGATTAGCGTATTCAAATAGACTCTACAGCTTTGTAGTCTATATATATATATAACAGGAGAAGCTGACTGACATATCAACGCAGGGCCTAAACTATAAGGGTTAGAAAGTTGAAATTTTGCACAGGGGTTGCTTTTATAACGTAGGGGAGCACTAAGAAAGGATTATTGAAAATTCACCCCGAAAGGGGTCAAACGGGGGTGTAAAATTTGTATGAAACTTTGTTGTTTTTGAAGTTATTCAAATGAAATTTGGTACGAAGGTTCTTCATTGAAAATCATGAAACAGGTGTAAAATATTTTTTTCGAAAATCATTCCTTAAGAGAATAAAAGGGAGGTCCACAATTAGTATGAAAGTTCTCTGATTTTTAAAGTTATTTCATTGAAATGTTTTATTTGGGTTACAAGTTCGTAAAAATGATTATTGCCGATATCCCTTTTTGTGAATTCAATCCCCAAGGGGGTAAAAGAGGTACATTATTTTCAATGAAATTTTGTATTTATGTTATTAATTCCTAATAATTATTATTGGCGATACCTACCAGAGTTACTGTATTATTGGCGATACCAGAATACTCGGCGTTTAAAGTAGGGGGACGGGTCGTACGTAGTCGACATGTGGGCAACCCGAAGGTACGCAGACGTCGTTTCGATTATCTGTTTGACGGGCTAATTAATAGTACTTACCCTTATCCCCGGTCAACATTTAGGATACTTTTAATCACGGAAAATTAAAGAGCTCCCGTGGGATAGTTAAAAAACTGTAGTAACTTACACAGCTTAGTCCACGACTTATTTCAATGAAAATCAATACAAAAAGACTCATTATAAAAGAAAATAGTTTTGAAAATCAACCCTCATACGATATATTCTTTTCTAAGAGTGTGAAATAGGGAATGAAAGCATAACTTTGATATTTTTCACTCAAATACACAAGTAATAAATTCATATAACGCCAATGATTAATTAACTGCACTGATAACATAGTGGTTAAGATACCAACCTACCGTGCCAGTATCACGGGTTCAATTCCAACGCCGGACAATCTTTTGTGAGATCGGCAAATTGTTGCTCTGAGACTTGTTGTAATTTGTATCCGTCACTTACATGTTTGTGAAATTTCTTGGTGAAGGGTGTAGCGCGAAATTCAGTTTGTAGAATGAATAGATAAAGGAGGTCGCGCAGGGTCACTCGAACACTCCTTTTTTGACGCCAGGTAGCAAACTATATTATTGTGGTATCGACTTCGCGCCTTCAGTCTCTCAACGAGTGGAGGACTAATCCCCGTTTCAGTCATCCGTGTCTTTGACTAGGTTGGTTTTTTCATTACTTTTGTTGGCAAACGAGCAAACAGCACACCTAATGGTAAATGATACTACTCATGGAGTTTTGCCAGGTGAAGCCGCTGCCTACCGTGAAGAAAATGAAGGGAGTGTGAATGCGTCCAATGAGGTTTGGTTATACTAAACCCATCACCAAAACCCACCACAGGCAAAAACAGACAGTTGGGCTTCCGGCTCTCTCGCGTTGGATGGACCGGCCCGCGACATTAGATGGACAATTGACGAAAGTATTTCTATCACTTAAAGATAGTAAAGCGCAAGCACTCGGGCTAGCCACCACCCGACGCCACAGCGGTGGAATGAGTCAACTTGGAAGATTTTCTTCCTGACTGACGCCGCTGATTTCTTACGCAAGATAACTGCCAAGCAGAAGATGGCGACCTCATACCAGTTCCTGACCTGTCGACTATGATCTAAGTGGTGGTGGTCGGTAACTTCGTCAGTGATGCTTGCGATAAATTCACGGCGCTGCTTTACTCGGGCAACACATACCTCATAAGTATGTCTGCTGCGTCCCAGCTGGGATCACAATTGTGGGACATGGCATGGTATCCGCGTGTAGTTCTAAACACCATGGCTTTCTGCGCGTGCGAGAAGAAAGTTTTAATACAAGTGGTCATAATTTGCTCACACAGGTGTACCGTACAGGGCCATTGATCGAACCAGTCTCCCATTCAAACGTCAACATTTAACACCACTTCAACGAGCCGGGGAGTAATTTGATAAAAATGATCCTGGAATACCGTCGCCCGTCGAGTACTAAAGCCAAATATTTTATCTGGTCCTCGACCGAGTGCAACCGAATGAACGGTGTTTGCTTTGCCGACCGGTGTATAGCTACAGGGTCCGTGCAACAACAAATCATTCTTTTTATATAGAGCTACTCTAGGCGGCATCGTGACTCATCGAATCACCACCTCGATACCGAGTGTGACCAAACGTGTCGCTTATTTAAATTAAGCCCAACCCGTAGAGGGTCCAGCCTCAGCTAATGTACCATACAATCACCCGCAAGTACGAGCTCAGCTGGGAGCAGTACAACATAGGTGTTTGCACAAAGTCTCCTGCGCGCTTCACGTAGAGGCCACTGCGCCGCTTCAATTAGTCTGAGGTCAGCCGCCTTAGGTATAGAAGCACCCCTTGATAACAGCGCCTGCCTGATATATCAGATTGGCATTAAATCATCCAGAGCAACAGTGAGCCTGTAGAATCCTGAACACACTACACAGTTATCTGTGATTGGCCTCTGCCACACATGATTTCTACGCGGACGAAGTCGCGGACAAAAGCTAGTAGTAAGTATATAGATTAAAACATCAACGTTCAATTGCTCACAATATTAATTTCTCAAAGTTTTGAATACTTTTCTTTACTTGAAAATTAAAGTGTTTTAGGTCGAAAAAATTTGTAGTTAACTTAAACCTAACGAATTTAATAAGCTACCACCGGATCGGAACGCGGCTACACTGACGGTTTTTGTGACGGGGCGAGTAGCTGGCCGTTTGTTGGTGTACAACTTGTTTAAAGGAAGCTGCGGGCTTTCCAGTCAAGTGTGCCGCAGTATGAAATCACTCACAGTTGAACGTATTCTAACTTATGTGAAAAAAGACACTGACAAGTGTAGCTATCCCACTCCGGGGCTTGAAATTGACGGCTGCTGGAAATTGACATTTCTGTACGAGGCCGGTCCGATGGATTGGTATATGCTTTTATTTCGAGTTATCTTTCTTTTGCATAGATATTATATGTGTATATAATATCCCTTAGTCGTCATTTATGACATCCACGGGTAAGATGAGGGAGTGATAAATTGATTAGTGAAAAATTCTTATTCCGTCACCGCATGGATATATTTTTAATTTTAAAGATAATTTAGCCACCTATTTTATAATATTTCAGTCCTCCTGAGACCATGAACTCTTTAAAATGTTCGAAACGTCTGGCAAAAAAAAATCAAATAAAAACACGATGATATCCGTAAATAAAATTTTATTTCATTGCATTTTAGTCCGAAGATACAAGGATACGTATAATTAAACAATACATACGCGATCATTTTAATACGTATTAAGAGAAGTTAATTAAAAGAAGTTCGGAACAAAACCAACGATTAATTCAACTAATCCGATTCGGCTTAGTCTATTGTTTGAAAGTTGTTTATCCATACCTCACGCCTCAAATCAATTAAACTGGTCTCATAATATAATGAATATTTATATCTTCTATTGATAGATCTGAATGGGCAAATTCATCTACGTCACTTGTAATTTTTACTAATATTATAGATGCGAAAGCAAGCTTACTTTTTGTTACGCTTTCACGCCTACACCACCGAATCGATTTCAAAAATTCTCTCACCAATTGAAAGCTATAATATCAGGGAGTAATATAGGCTATATTTTATCCCGGTATTCCCACGGAAACAAGAAGTAGGTACGCAGGTAAGGCGACAGAAACCGAAGCGAAGTGAAGGCGGGTTGCTAGTATTGAAAATAAATTCTTCTTGATCATTATACGGTTTCTTTGAGCGCAGATATTTGAATGATACTCATATTTTATTTGAATAGAGACTAGGTATTTGAGGACTAGATATTTGAGGATCTGCCGTGTGGTGACAGAGTAAGAATACAATTCACCACCCCCTATTTTACCCGTGGGTGATCGTACGAGACGACTAAGGGATATAAAACGCATATAACATCTATGCGAGAGAAGGAAAACTCGTAATAAAACCCTATACCAACACGTCTGACCAGCGTGGTATAGTAGGTCAGTCACCCTTCCATTATGGAGGAGGCCCGAGCCTAACACTGGGACGTATATGAATTCAAATTTTGCCATCAATGTCATGAGTTGAGTTACGATAGCTCAGTGGCGAAGTAGTCAGGTTTCGTTTTATTTTTGACATCGGCAACAAACGGCGTCGGATCGAATCTCGGTGTTATTATTATTCTCTTTTTGTAATTTTTTATATAATTTTCATTATTTATTTTTTATTTTTTATTAATATATATCTAAATAAATGCTACAAAAATACTCCGAGCGAAGCTCGGTCAACCTGATATTTCTAATTACGATCTATGATCGTTAAACTACAACATACTCGAACAGTTGCCCCATAACCTGTTACATCCTGTAGCATGCATCAATGTAAGAGAAAAAAAAACTCTAAACAAAACCCTATATTAACACGACTGACCAACTTAGTATAATAGTTCATTTTCCTTCCTATAGTGGAATAAGCTGATATGAGATGATGATGACAAACGTATCTTACTAAATCTATCTGTGACAAAATTCGTGTTGAAATATATTCTACACCACCACCAAATAAGTCAAATCGAGATCCAGAATAGCCAATCGTGGGTCGACTACCTATAGAATTGGCCTTCGTAAGAATGAACCTGCGATACTCGCTACAGGAAGTCGATCAATACCTATATCTATACTATTCCACTGATATTTAGCTACTAGCTATACTTTCTTCGCTCTAGTTAACGTAAATTTCAATCAATTTTCAATCTCTCGGGAACAGTGTCTTTTACGGGGATGAAAGATCCCCTACCGCCTTCTCTGTATCCCTGATTCTAACGCTTGATGGAGTAGTTAAGACTTATAAGCGTCATAAAAAAACATTATTATATCTAAGTAGATATATAGTTTTTGAAAATAAAAAGATATAGTTCCTATTTCTCTTTTATTAATTAGTATATTGTGTCGTTAGGTTTATTTGCTCAATTCACAATTACTGTGGTATAAAAAATATTAAGAGTCGAAATTTACAAGATGTATAAATTTTATTTTGATTTTGTTGAGATATAAATAGCACATATAAGATCATCATCATAATCACTATTCATCTTTGTCCTACTGTTGGGCTCCTATCTCCCTCCCTCCCGCTCGAACCCTATACCAACACGTCTGACCAGCGGACCTACGTCAGACCACCAGTTAATTTCCCTCCCATTGTGGAGGAGGCCGAGCCCTGCAGTGGGACTTATGTGGGCTGAGATGATGACGATGATTGGGGTGAGTACCGGTGGTGCCGAGCGTTCTCTTCAGTGGCCTGCTCGGTGAAATATATCTGAATTTAGGCCTAATAGATGCTTTAAATCGTGGTAAAATGTCTTTGCCGACCCCATCTGGAGAACATAAAAAAATATTTTGTTGCCCATTTAATTGTTAAATAACATGTAGAAATGCTGTCCAACATTCACAACAAGTTTTACAACTTAAATAGTATTTATTACTAAAAAAAATATATTCTTCACTACAAAAATAAAGACCTAGAAAGATCTAGATTATTTTTAAATATGAACAAAACATGAATGAAGGGTATACTGAGCTCAGAAAATATTTTCTACTTCAAGTTTTGCTGAGTAGCATTGCAATTAGAGCAACGGTTTTGCTAATGAGAGCCATGGCGCCATCTTAATTCTCACATCGTATTACAAAATGGCGTCTATTTATGCATACCATTATTATGTATATGTTGACAAATTCAATCTGAAATGCGTAATACATGTTCTTTAATGGTTGATTTAATTACTGTATTTTAAACTTTTCCATGTGGTGACGGAGTAAGAATACAATTCACCATCCACTCTTGTCCGTGGGTGTCGTAAAAGACGACTATGGTATAAAATCTGCTTATAACATATAGATTAAACAGGCTAGGTAGGGTTGGCATAGGCCAGAGAAGGAAAACTCAAAAAAAAAACCGCATAACATGACGAGCGTGCTATAGTGGGTATGTTTCCATCCTATTGTGAAGGAGGTTCGAACCCAACAGCGGGACGTATATGAGCTGAAATGATGAATGATGAGGATTTAAAATTAACAGTTATGTGGTATAAAATACGGTACAATATACGTAAAATAGTTTTTTTTTTACAATGTGTAATACTCGCGTAAACCCCAGAATTTTTTTCCTATTGTGGGGGAGGTTTGAACTCAACAACGAGGCGTATATGGGCTGAGACGATGATGATTTGAGGATACGAAAATTCGTGGTAAAATCGCTGTTGAGTTCAAACCTCCCCCACAATAGGAAAAAAATTAACTTACTATGCTGTAATAATTTCTGGGGTTTACGCGAGTATTACACATTGTAAAAAAAAAACTATTTTACGTATATTGTACCGTATTATATACCACATAACTGTTAATTTTAAATCCTCATCATTCATCATTTCAGCTCATATACGTCCCGCTGTTGGGTTCGAACCTCCTTCACAATAGGATGGAAACATACCCACTATAGCACGCTCGTCATGTTATGCGGTTTTTTTTTTTGAGTTTTCCTTCTCTGGCCTATGCCAACCCTACCTAGCCTGTTTAATCTATATGTTATAAGCAGATTTTATACCATAGTCGTCTTTTACGACACCCACGGACAAGAGTGGATGGTGAATTGTATTCTTACTCCGTCACCACATGGAAAAGTTTAAAATACAGTAATTAAATCAACCATTAAAGAACATGTATTACGCATTTCAGATTGAATTTGTCAACATATACATAATAATGGTATGCATAAATAGACGCCATTTTGTAATACGATGTGAGAATTAAGATGGCGCCATGGCTCTCATTAGCAAAACCGTTGCTCTAATTGCAATGCTACTCAGCAAAACTTGAAGTAGAAAATATTTTCTGAGCTCAGTATACCCTTCATTCATGTTTTGTTCATATTTAAAAATAATCTAGATCTTTCTAGGTCTTTATTTTTGAAGTGAAGAATATATTTTTTTTTAGTAATAAATACTATTTAAGTTGTAAAACTTGTTGTGAATGTTGGACAGCATTTCTACATGTTATTTAACAATTAAATGGGCAACAAAATATTTTTTTATGTTCTCCAGATGGGGTCGGCAAAGACATTTTACCACGATTTAAAGCATCTATTAGGCCTAAATTCAGATATATTTCACCGAGCAGGCCACTGAAGAGAACGCTCGGCACCACCGGTACTCACCCCAATCATCGTCATCATCTCAGCCCACATAAGTCCCACTGCAGGGCTCGGCCTCCTCCACAATGGGAGGGAAATTAACTGGTGGTCTGACGTAGGTCCGCTGGTCAGACGTGTTGGTATAGGGTTCGAGCGGGAGGGAGGGAGATAGGAGCCCAACAGTAGGACAAAGATGAATAGTGATTATGATGATGATCTTATATGTGCTATTTATATCTCAACAAAATCAAAATAAAATTTATACATCTTGTAAATTTCGACTCTTAATATTTTTTATACCACAGTAATTGTGAATTGAGCAAATAAACCTAACGACACAATATACTAATTAATAAAAGAGAAATAGGAACTATATCTTTTTATTTTCAAAACTATATATCTACTTAGATATAATAATGTTTTTTTATGACGCTTATAAGTCTTAACTACTCCATCAAGCGTTAGAATCAGGGATACAGAGAAGGCGGTAGGGGATCTTTCATCCCCGTAAAAGACACTGTTCCCGAGAGATTGAAAATTGATTGAAATTTACGTTAACTAGAGCGAAGAAAGTATAGCTAGTAGCTAAATATCAGTGGAATAGTATAGATATAGGTATTGATCGACTTCCTGTAGCGAGTATCGCAGGTTCATTCTTACGAAGGCCAATTCTGTAGGTAGTCGACCCACGATTGGCTATTCTGGATCTCGATTTGACTTATTTGGTGGTGGTGTAGAATATATTTCAACACGAATTTTGTCACAGATAGATTTAGTAAGATACGTTTGTCATCATCATCTCATATCAGCTTATTCCACTATAGGAAGGAAAATGAACTATTATACTAAGTTGGTCAGTCGTGTTAATATAGGGTTTTGTTTAGAGTTTTTTTTCTCTTACATTGATGCATGCTACAGGATGTAACAGGTTATGGGGCAACTGTTCGAGTATGTTGTAGTTTAACGATCATAGATCGTAATTAGAAATATCAGGTTGACCGAGCTTCGCTCGGAGTATTTTTGTAGCATTTATTTAGATATATATTAATAAAAAATAAAAAATAAATAATGAAAATTATATAAAAAATTACAAAAAGAGAATAATAATAACACCGAGATTCGATCCGACGCCGTTTGTTGCCGATGTCAAAAATAAAACGAAACCTGACTACTTCGCCACTGAGCTATCGTAACTCAACTCATGACATTGATGGCAAAATTTGAATTCATATTCTTTTAAAATTTAATGTCATTATATATATATATTATATATATATATATATATATATATATTATATATATATTGTCTGCCAAAAACACTGACAAAACAACATTTTCTATACATAAAACCTAGCTAGATCGATTTTTTGGCCCCGAATCCTCTAGTATGTCAAGTTTCAACAAAATCCTTGGAGCCGTTGCCGAGATCCTGAAAATATATATATTTACAAGAATTGCTCGTTTAAAGATATAAGATTTACACAAAAAACAATAAAACACACACAAAAAACAATAAAACGTAAAAGTTATAGTGATTTCAAAAATGTGTGTCTAAGAGTCTATGCCTTAAATATTACGTATCATGTAGGCATGTACAGACAGAATACATGTAGGCATGTAAAGCTTCGACAGTATAATTTCATTCATACATACCTAGAATTGCGCAAACGCTTCAATGATAGCATAGGTACAAAGGCGAGCCGCCAACGGTCATCGGATCAGCTGATTTAAAGCGAAGTTTGTCTTGCTTAAGCGAACGTAATCATTGATTTATTCAATTTCTAATGAACATTTAACAAAGTACGAATATGTCGCAAATTAAGTATCACTGACTTTATACATTTCAATCATTTTTACACGAAAAAGCGATGACAAAATTGAAAACTTTAATCACTTACGCCGCACGACAAATAATATACCTACTCTAAATAATGCCCACGAAATACTACTTTCCGTGTGGTGACGGAGTAAGAATACAATCACCACCTCCTCTCTTACCCATTGGCATCGTTAAAGACGATTGACGGAATAATATTCAGATAATATAGATGCAGGAGAAGGAAAACTCGAAATGAAACCCTAACCTTTAAATGACAAATAATTGATAATTCCTGTCGAAAAGAACGTATTACCTCTTTTTTATTATTTTAGTTTGTTTCGGGGGTTATTCAAAACTTTCAATTTTACTGATTATTATCGCTTTATGTATTTACCGTGGTAACACAGTAAAAATTCAATTCACTACTCCCTATTTTACCCGTGGATGTCATAAAAGACAACTAAAGGATATAAAACGCAAATAACATAGATGAAAGAGAAGGAAAGCTCGAAATAAAACCCTATATCAACTTGTCTGACTCGCATGGTATAGTAAGGTCAACTCGCCTTCTATTGTGGAGTCTCGAGCCCAACAGTGGAACGTATATGAGCTGAAATGATGATGATGATATTTATTTAAATCCAGTACAAGTTCTTGTACCTCTATGGTACAAGAAATTATGACATGGTTTAAGTATTAGCCGTAATAATGTGTATATTGATAATATGGCGATTCATAATTGTTTTAGGCAAATCATAAAAATCCCTATTAAAATGATTATCATCTGAGCCCTCATAAGCCCTACGTAGGATGGGCATTCTCCACAACGGAAGGGAAATTCACCACCGCTGCTCAGACGTGTTGGCATAGAATTTTCTTTTGAGTTTGCCTTCTCAGGCATAGATATTATCCGCATCTTGGTTAGATATAATCATTGTTTACGGTACCCACGGGCAAGAAAGGCGGTGAATTGTATTCTTGCTATCTCACCATACGGAGAAAATAGTATGAAATTTATATAAATTATATCAATAAAATGTTAGAAATTGACAAATTATTGAAATTATACATACATCAATCCAAATTTTGTTTTGTGCTTACCTGAAAAAAAAACATACAATTAGATTATATATGTACATTATGAGTTTTAGTGGGATTGTGAAAATTCATAAGGCGCTCTTAAATTTTATTCAATATTTTAGTATTTTACGATGGACTGGACATGGACACGGACGATTTGACTGTCCCATTATGAGACATGCGATTGGCCCACATGTCAATTATAATTAATTCTGGACATATCTAAAATAATCTAATCTATTTATTTTTAATTTATATTTAACTTAAAACATTGACATTCAAAATTACACATTACAAAATTGACATTCAGATTAATATTTAATTTTATGCAATTTTATTTTGATTATAACTCTTATTGATATTTTAAATTGACATGTGACAGTCTGGTTTGGCAATGAATAAAAACTTAACTTATTGATTTATTTATTTTAAACTTAGTTTGTAATTAGTACTAGACATAGTTAAGCTTTATATGGACATAGTCTGAAATAAATGAATATTATTATTTACAATTTATATTGAATATTTTTTTTAATACAGAAAAAAGCTGAAATGTCTTTAATGATATAGCAGTGGTTTACATATATTATTATGTGGTATCAAAATCTCAGAGCGCCAGATTAATGCTATCAACTGGACTTATTGTCCGAGAGCTGGCACCAATTTTTGGGTAGGTATTTGAGGCAAGCTGAAAACTTGTCACATACCTCTCCTATTATACCCCAATGCGGAACTGCAGACCTGGCTGATGAGTAGCAGGGCTAAATCAACCCCTGAATTTTTAAAAATATTATTTTTTTTTCCCATAAATATATTTGAGACAATACGCAATTTCTATCTGTTGCAGTCTAATATTTAATAAATACGAAAAACAATAAGTCAGACGATTTAATCAGGGCTTTAGCATTGCCAGATGCGTGTAAAAATATTTTTAAAATATTATAAAAAATGTATTTGAGGCAGCTTGAAATTTTAATGGAGTATTATTTATAACTGAAAAATAAGATTCCCAAAAAGACAGATCATTTTGGTGGGACTTTCTACTTTCTTTTGCCAGGCGAATAAACAAATAATGGGTAGGTACGAGCCTGTAGTGCTATAGACTAGCTGTAGTGTGAGAGAGAGAGCGCATATCGACAGCTGCCTTCGGTCTTGATTGCCGCGTGACTATTGGCTCGTGTGAGGCTACGTGATTTACAATAGTCATGAGGTTTCTACTCGGAATTTCAGTGTAAAAAATATAAAATTTTCTAAAGTTCAAGGTAATTCGGGAATGGTTTAGATTCACAATTGGACCGGTTAGGTGGCGCTGCTGTGTTATTTGAACAGAACGTCTGTTGGGTCAACTAGTATATATATATAAAAAGATAATGTTTATTAATTTACTATTATAAACTGTAACTGTTTTTGGGATAGTTTATGGTTCAATCAGATCCAGCCCAAACCACTCGAAGCAGTAGATAGGACGGCGTGGGTCTCTAGAACCTCTGTATTGTACCTCTCTGTCACCAATTAAGTACTATTATGAGGTTATAATATGATTATTTTATTACGTCCATTGCGTTACAAGTGGCGTTTAATTAATTCATCATCATCATCATCATTTCAGCACATAAACGTCTCACTATTGGGCACGAGTTTCCACCGAACTAAGAGGGAAATTGCCCTATACTATACCAAGTTAGTCAGACGTTTTGGTATAAGCATTTATTCCGAGTTTTTTCTCTCTTGCTTAGATGTTATATGCATATAATATGCATCCCTTAGCCCTTTTATGATACCCAAGAGCAGAAATAGAGGTGTTGAGTTATATTCTTACTACTACACGGAGAGTCGTCACATCAGTACAACTTAATTAATTATTATAATTTGAATAGGTGAGATAATAAATATTTATTTATATTTAATTATTTTATCACTAGCTGACCCGGCGAACTTCGTACCTCCATAATTTTTTCGTAAATATATTTTCTAAATTTCCGAAAATATAGTCTCTAATGGAAGAACCATTACAGCTTTGTTGAGAAAGATTCGATCGTCTTGATCGCGGCATTGTTAATTAGGATTCAAAGAGAATATAAATTACTGATTTTATTAATTTCTGACAAAATTATTATCAAATTTTCAACCATACTTAACTATAGATAAAATTACTCTTAGCTGTCATTTGCGTTTTTTTTATTACTCATACTCATACATTATATATCAAATGCGTTTTTTTATACTACGTTTCTTAGTGACTTGTATTCTCTTTGACATTTTATGTCACGTCACACGGGAACGCGATCGAACGGGATAAAAGAGTTATTGGCGAAATCTTGTAAACTCCATAATAAAAAAAAAACGTGATAAAAAGTATCCTATGTCCGTCTCCTGGTTCTAAGCTACTTCCCCACCAATTTTCAGTCAAATCCATACAGCCGTTCTTGAGTTATAAACGTAGTAACTAACACGACTTTCTTTTATATATATAGATTTATTATAACGTGACGAGTAAGAACACAATTCACCACTCTCTATCTTGCCCGTGGATGTCGTAGAAGGACGACAAAAGGATATAATATGCATATAATATATATATGGAAAAGAAGGGAAACTCGAAATAAAACCCTATACCAACCCGCCTGATCAGCGTGGTACAGTAGATCAATATCACTCCTATCTAGGAAGAGGTTCGAGCCCAACAGTGGGACGTATATGAGCTCAAATAATGAACGATTTTTTTTTTTGTAATTATAATAAAATTATTTTCGTGTGGTGATGGAGGAAGAATACAATTCACCACTCCCTATCTTGTCCGTGGATGTCGTAAAATACGACTAAAGGATAAATACGCATATAACATCTATGAAAGAGAAGTAAAACTTGAAACGCAGCCCTGTACCAACCTGTCTGACCAGCATGGTATAGTAAGGTTAATTTCCTCCTGATGTGGAGGAGGCTCGAGCCCAACAGTGTGACGTTGATGAGACGAAATGATGATGATGATTTCATCGTTAAAAAAAAACATTACATAAAAAATATGAAGCTTTTTATGACGCTTAAGCGTCTTTAGATATTCGAATCTTTATACAATTCTAAAAGATTCTTCTAAGAAGTATTTGGTGTACACATTTGGGTATAGGGGAGCGAGTTATTGAAATAGGTATTATACTACTCATTTTCAGTACATATTTTTATTCGGCCTTTTTTATATTAGAGTAGTTTTTATGATTTCATGTTATTACTCCGTAGCTAACTTGAAAAGGTATATTCTTTCGATTCAAATAAATAGTAATGAATAAATTTAAGCCAAGTATCATCATCATCATCAACACAGCTCATATACCTCCCACTGTTGGGCTAATCCTCCTCCACAATAGGAGGGCAATTACCCTACTATACTACGCTGGTCAGATGTGTTGGTATAGTAATATTTCGAGGTTTCCGTCTCTCGCATAGATGTTATATGTATATTAAATACCTCAGTCGTCTTTTACAACATCCACGGGCAAAATAGGGAGTGGTGAATTGTATTCGTGATATCCTTATCCTTACTAATATTATAAATGCGAAAGTAAGGATGTTTGTTTGATTGCTTGTTTGTTACGCTTTCACGCTTAAACCACCAAACCGATTTCAATAATTCTTTCACCAATGGAAAGCTATAATATCAGGGAGTAACATAGGCTATATTTTATCCCGGTATTCCCACGAGAACGGGAACTACGCCGCGAGTAAGGTACTGAAATCGAAACGAAGCGAGGGCGGGTTGCTAGTATTAAATAATTTTAATTGCATTTTATGTAATGTGTTGCGGAGAGAGCTTCTGGTTATAGTAATAATGATATAACAAACATTACAAATGATTCTCATTTCCCCACCAAATATTTTTAATTATTACTGTTAGTGGCAAGCGATGCTGTGTGGTAGCGGCTTCGAATACTACCAACCCTCGCTTTGCTCGTGGGTTTCGTAAAAGACGACTAGGAGCCCTAGATTGACCCAGACCAACTCCATCTGGTACCATTTGGGTCAACGATTACATTCCCAAGTAGGGTTGACGTCAGGCAGGCGGCCGGTCATAAAAGTCATTGCCGAAACTTTTTGCAATATGTCAAAACAGATGACATATTGCGTCGACCCCAAGTAATTGGGATAAGAGCAAGATGATGATGACTGTTAGTGGCAAGCGAGCAAACCGCACACCTTGCTAGGCCGTTACCTATCGTGAAGAAAGTAAAGGCAGCGTGAATTCGTGTAGTAAGTTTTGATGATACTAAATGCATAAACAAAACCCATCACACACAAACACCCTCAGAAAGTTGGGCTTACTACGGCTCTCCCACTCAGCGATCGAAGTGCACACGGAGGCGAGTATATACTTACAGTTACAATTCTGTGTGGTCACGGAGTAAGAATACAATTCACCACTATAGTCCATAAAATATAGCTTGATCTCTGTGACAGATGTCAACGAAACCGACGAAGTAAGTTTGAACGAACGACATGTTTACAATTTTATTTTGTATTGCATATACTTTCATTTTTTTCATGCCAGATTTATTTCAACTGAAGTGCAATATCTTATAAATATAAAAATATTAATATTCATGCCTAAATTATACTTCGTAAGTGCTGAAATACTTAGTAAACGATTTATAGAAAAAAGACGCTTACGTATGTATAAGGTCATACTGGACTGAAAATAAAAAAGAGATACAGGACAGTCGATATATGCAAATCGATAACCGACCTTTATTAAATTTTCATAAAAGAATTAAACCCAATATAATACTAATATAAGTACTAATATAAAACTTTCAACATATTTTTTACAATTACAACAGACAGTTACATTATAAAATACATAAATTGAATTAATTAAACATTAAAAAACTACTTTTTGTCTCAGAGTGATTGATAATACTACGTACGCATTATTGGCAATAAACTAAACATGTTTATTCATAAAACAGTCGCAATTGATCGATTGATCTAACGACAGTCCCTATTTTGACAAAAAAATATAGATGTTCTAGCAGGAATGCGTGAGTGATGACGATATTATTAACGTTGACCTTGATTGTACTCCTTTCGAATAATTAAAACAGTCAGAAAACAGTTTTTTTTTAAATAATTTCAAAAAGGTTTCCTTTGATTGTATTTCAATAATAATAGAAAATCACAATTATAAAAGTAAAGATTATTAAAAAACTATGGACTTCATCGTAAGCGTGACAGCACTAGGGACAACTGTCACAGAGATCAAGCTATATTTTATAGACTATAGTTATCTTGCTCGTGGATGTCGTAAAAGTAAACTAAGGGATTACAATATGCAGACAACATCCATGCAAGAGAAATCTCAAAATAAAACCCTATGCCAATCCGCTTCCGGACCGGGGACTTTAGTCCGTCACCCGCAGAGGGGCTGACCGCCCAATGGCGACCGACGTCCCGGGACAGGGACGTCGAGAGGTGAGAGTACCCGAAGGGGTGTTCCGTTGGGCCGACTATTGTGTTTGCACGCGCTGTCCTTTTATCTTCCCGGATGGAATGGACGGCGTGTGCGCTTACCGTAGCCAATCCATAAAAAAATTCCAATCCGCTTGACCAGCCTGGTACCATAGTGGTGACTGAGTAATATATATATCGGCGCACAACAGTTTGCCGGTTACTTAAGAAAACATGCACGTGTTTCGCGCACGTGAATCGTGAAACAGCATCGCTCACGTGTACAGTAAATGTGTATCGTAATGCACGTGTCTCGTACACTTGTATGTGGTCTACAAATACGGCCGCAATGTCGACGCTTGGTCATTTACCTGGTTGAGAGCCCTCAGCGCTCACCCATAGTCCGCGTCAAGCTGTCAAGGCCATCTGCGGCCAACAGCTGTACACACACAATTAAAAAAAAAAAAAGACGCTTGGTCATTCGTGCTTTGTGCTCAAGTCGCAGTACACTAAGGACCTCTCTGTTAAAACGTTACGCTGTTCATAGAATAGACGAAGATATTATCCAGTACTTGTAGTTTTCTTTTGAAGAACCAAATATGAGTCATCGTGGAATACATAGTACTGACGTCAGCAATGATGACGTCACGCTATGTAAAAATACGAAGGAGGACCTCCTTCGTCATATATAATATAATTCACCACCTTATCTTATCCCTGGGTGTCGTAAAAGATGACTAAGGGATTAAATATGCATATAACATCTATGCAAGAGAAAGAGAACTTGAAATGAAATCCTATACCAACACGTCTGACCAGTGCGGTATAGTAGGTCAATTTCCGCCTGATATGGAGGAGGCTCGAGCCCAACAGTGGGATGTATATGAACTGAAATGATGATGATGAAGAACCCTTCACGAAAACCTAACGAGGAAAATCGTAATAGAAACTGTTTCATTAAGAAAATGTGGAATATTTTAGAAGAATTTTAATATGCAAGATTCCTTCTGAACATGTAAAACATTGTAATCATTCCCCAACATGGAACAGCGTAGAACAGTTTTATTAATTAAAGACATTATCTACGGCTTTTAGTGCGGATTAACAACAAGCACCGTTATTTGAATAGTAAACACTCTTTCCAAAGCAATGAGTTTCAATAGTTTCAACGGCGGTTGCAATTCAAAATGAAATGAATGCAGTTCAAAACTAAAGATTTGTTGTTTTGCGTAAGTGAAAATCGCTTTCCACAGTGCTATAGCCACACTGTTAATTAATAGTATCTTCTGAGAATTTTTATGAGGTAGAACCACAATGTTGACAGTTGTCTGTCTACGATTTGTGGCGCGAATGTCAAAATGTCATGTGGCGCTCTTATATTTTATTCAACTTTTGACGCGAATGTCAAAATGTGTAGCGTTGTTGCATGTAGCGTTTTTATATTATTTTCATTATTTTAGTGTTTTACAGTGTTATCTATACCAATAAATAAAATTGAAGTGTCTGTTTGTAATGTCAAAATAATAGGCTTTTTTCATGCTCACACGGTTATTTGCACGACACCTATGCCTAAAATAGCAATTAAAAAATTTTTGTCTGTCTGTCTGTCTGTCTGTTTGTTCCGGGTAATCTTCAAAACGGCTGGACCGATTTCAAAAATTCTTTCACCAATGGAAAGCTATAATATCAGGGCGTAAACTAGGCTATATTTTATCCCGATATTCCCACGGGCACGGGAACTACGCGGGTAAAACGACTATAACCTATAACCGAAGCGAAGCGAGGGCGGGTTGCTACTATACCAATAAATAAAATTGGAGTGTCTGTTTGTAATGTCAAAATAATAGGCCTTTTTCATGCTCACATGGTTATATGCACTATACATATGCCTAAAAATCACTTTATATTTTTTTTGTCTGTCTGTCTGTTTGTTCCGGGTAATCTTCAAAACGGCTGGACCGATTTAAAAATTTCTTTCACCAATGAAAAGCTATAATATCACGGAGTAAACTAGGCTATATTTTATCCCGGTATTCCCACGGGAACGGGAACTACGGGGATAAGGCGACCAAAACCGAAACGAAGCGAGGGCGGGTTGCTAGTTTGAATAATTTAGCTGAAATTTTATGCAATATGATGCAAAGAAGATTCTGAAGTGTTCTGAATATAATATAGGTAATGATGAACTACCTGCAATTACGTGGTCTACCAAAATTCCTAATGAAATCGTGATTTGGTTGTCAGCAATCAAATCAGAATAACGACTTGACTTACTGACAGACTATTTATGTGAATTGTTAAACTACAATGTATTCGACTGAAGGACTTTGTATCCATGGTCATGAATCAATATTTACAACTTGTCTGTCTACAGCCGCGGGCCAGTCCGTTCATGGTAATACCATATTCTCGTCTTTTACGTTTGTGTAGTAGCAATCTATTACTGCACTTTGTTCGATGAGCGAGAGAGCCGTAAGCTCAACCTTCTGACGGTGTTTGCGTATGGTGGGTTTTGGTTATGCCTTTATCACCATAACATATTACACGAATTCACTCTTTCTTCACTTTCTTCACGGTAGGTAGCGGCCTAGTAAAGATCCATGAGCGGTAATATCACGTACCATCAGGTATACTGTTTGATCATTTGCCACCAACAGTAATAATTAAAAATATTTGGTGGGAAAACAAAAATATATGTAAATTTTTTTATATCATTATTACTATAACCAGATGCTCCCTCTGCGATACATTACATAAAATGCAATTAAAATCATTTAATATAACATGAGTTGTTGGGAATGCGATTCTCGAAGTTGTGGATCATTATGTTTACCTAGGACAAGCAGTCCAGTTAGGTAGATCCAATTTCGAGAAAGAGGTCAGCCGATGAATCCAACTTGGCTGGGCAGCGTTCGGGAAACTTAAGAGGATCTTCTCGTCCAATATTCCGCAGTGTCTGAAAACAAAGGTTTATAACCAGTGTGTATTACCAGCGATGACTTACGGCACTGAAATGTGGTCTCTAAATGTCGGCCTCATAAAAAAGCTCAAAGTCGCTCAGCGTGCTATGGAGAGGGCTATGCTCGGTATTTCTCTACGTGATAAAATCCGGAACACGGAAATCCGTAGAAGAATTGGTGTAACCGACATAGCCCGCAGAATTAGCACGTTGAAATGGCAATGGGCAGGCCACATCGCTCGTTGAACCGACAACCGTTGGGGAAGAAAAGTTCTTGAGTGGCGACCACGAATCGGACGGCGCAGCGTAGGACGACCCCCCACCAGGTGGACTGACGACATTCTCAAAGTCGCAGGGAACCGTTGGATGCAAATGGCGCAGGACCGTTCCGAGTGGCATTCTCGTGGGGAGGCTTATGTCCAGCAGTGGACGTCTGTAGGCTAATGGATGGATGGATGAATATAACATGAAAGAAATTGAATATAATACAAGAAAACGAAACGACGCTCTCACATGCCCCCCAAAAAACCAATGCACCAATTTGTCCATATAACTTTAAAACATGTTCATTCATTCATTCGTCTTATATCCGGAGTATCTGTAAGTGGGCGAATATTTGAGAGGCTGCGAATGGCGTAGGTATGTCGAGTGAACGGTAATCACTCGTCGATCAGAGAGCCACTAGCGCCGTATCGAGTGTTCATACCAATATTATCTACGTTTGAGACTGTAATCAATCTGAAATATTCTACAGCTCGTTCTTTCTTAAAAGCAGAGTATCTCGTTTAACTAATATTCAAAGAAAGCTGCAAATAGGTACCTATGTGAAAATATGAATTTAAATTATTTTTATATTAATACGTGAAGCAAAAACTTTGTACCCGTTTGTAAGAAAACTACGTGGATAGACAAGTATGAAATTTGGTACAGTTGAAGTATATAATGAGGAGAAGTGCATAAAATTGAAATTTTATTTAATAATGCATTAGAAATACATTAAATTCATTAAAAAAGGCATTACGCACACTACAATGCAATCGCTACACAAACACACACACACGCACACGCGCGCGCGCGCGTGCTTATACACTTTTGTTTACGGCGAACTGAATGTCAAATAATCATAATTATGATGCCAATGTCTAATAGACATTTGTACTTATATATTATTATAGTTATCAGTGAAATACAGCTTGCTCAATATACAATTATACATAAATAAATTTAAAAGAAAATTGTGTAGCAGAAAAATTAATTTCAATGCATTATGGCCGAATTTCGACCACTCGGCGACCACTAGTTATGTTAAATAGAACAGAAAGTCTTGTTTTTGGGTTAAAAGAAATGTCGCTTGGAACTGCATGGCTCGCCGAGATGAGCTGAAATGTAGTTACAAGAATCCTTACTAATATCATAAATGCGAAAGTAAGTTTGTTTGTTTGTTATTGTTACACTTTCACGCTTAAACCACTCAACCGATTTCAAAAAGGGAGTAACATAAACTATATTTTATCCCGGTATTCGAAGCGAGGGCGGGTTCCTAGTTATAAATAAAACACATTTTATCGCGTCTGTATTTGATTTTTGATTGTCCGACGTTTCGTACGCTTTACAGCGTTCGCCCGTGATTTGAACGCTGTAAATTCGTAAAAAAAATTTTTATTTATAAGATATATGCTGTTTCATATTATGTTATGTTGGTTTTTTCATATAAGCTCGGTTGTCGGTTAACGATGGATACACCTTGACTCTGCTGACCCGAGAACAGCTATTGTTGCCTGTCTTTTGTTCAATACACGTACGATAGGATGTTTTATAGGTCAACTTGCGATGGTATACAAAGTTTAAGCGACAATTTATATCGCTCCAATTTATTCCATAAATTATCTTTGTATAGTGACTGCGGAAGAATACAATTCAACGCCGCCTATCCTGCTTGTGGGTGTCGTAAAAGACGACTAAGGATTATAATATGCATATCTTTTTTTTTTTCGCACCACTCCGTCCGGGGCGACAGGGGCGCAAACATGCACACCCGTTACTCACCCGTGATATGTCGCTTTCGTCGTTGGGCTGACCACCGGAGCAGGGTGACTTAACGTCAATAGTCATGTATAAATCACTCATACAAATTCCTAAATACCTTAATGATTTACCTTAATGATTATACCTTAATGGTTTACCTTGAAGCGTAATTCAAGCGACACCTGTACGAAAACAAGTTTATATTTTTATAAATTCCACAGTGTTTATTTATTATAGCAATGTTATGAGAATTTCGTTGAGCTCGGCAGGCTGGGTTAAACTTTTACGTGGCGTAAAGATTAGGAGCAGATTTAAATATAAAATATCATCGTTAAAACAGACTGTAGTCAAACTCAGCAAAGTCTATATCAAAGTTGTGAATACGATTATGGTAATACTGTAAATAATATATACAATTATTATTACACTTGAAATTATTTAGTTTTTTTCATCTTGGTTCATATACCTACGTTCCACTGCAGGGCTCGAGCCAACTCTACTATGGGAGGAAAATTAATCTACCATACCACGCTTGTCAGACGTGTTGCTATAGGATTTTGTTTCGAGTTTTTCTTCTCTTGCATAGATGTTTTATACATATTACATCGGATATAATATGCACATAACATCTGTGCAAGAGAGGAAAAACTCGAAATGAAACGCTTTACCAACATGTCTGGCCAGCATGGTATAGTAGGTCAAATTCCCTTTCATTATGGGGGGGCCTGATCCCAACAGTGGGACGTATATGGGCTGAGATGATATCTTTAAACGAGCAATTCTTGTATATTTATGTTTCTATATTTCTATTTATATATCTTATATCTTTATGTATAAATTTCTTGTGTACTTGTGTATGTCACTGAGCTCCGGCTGGACCGATGTTGATGAAAATTTGTGTGTGTCTTCAAAGGAATTCAAGAATGGTTTAGATTCACAATTGGACCCGGTAGGTGGCGCTGCTGTCGCTGTCAAGGATAATTCCTTTTATTTTATTTGAACAGAACAACGTGTGTTGCGTCAGCTAGTATATATATAACAAATTAAAAGCTTTATTTTACAAAATAGCTACCTACATGCTAACAAAGAATAGTTTGGAAAATGTCCTTTATAGAAAAAGTAAATGAACTTTCCGTTTATGGAGTTGACAAATATTTTTTACTAGCAGCGCCCTGCGGTTTCACCGGCAGTGCCTCTTCCCGATATGTAAGCGATTCTGATATGTAAGCTATATTATTGTGAAGTTTCATTAAAATCCATTCAGTAGTTTTTACGTGAAAGAACAACAAACATCTTCACATACTCACAAACGTTCGAGTTTATAATACTAGTGATTTTTTTTATTTTTTATGGGTGGGCTATGGTAAGCGCACCCGCGGTCCATTCCGTCCGGGGCGACGAAAGGACGGCGCGCGGGCCCATAACCCGCCCGTACCCACGTCGCCTTCGTCGTTGGGCCGACCACCAGTAAGGAAGGATAGAGTATGATTTTGAAACTTTAAAAAATTCAATTCTATTTAAGTATATATACGACAATGATTAAATATAAGTAAATATAAGACAGTATGTTTGGGAATAAAACCTTTTCAGTGGTAAAAAGATGATGAGGGTTTGTATCGCTAAAGATATATTATTGCTCTAATTTTAAACTTTTTACAAATCATCATTCAGCCTTTCGCCAACTACTATTGAACGTAGCCCTCCCTCATGGTTCGCCAAAAAGTGTGATCCTGAGCAGACTGTATCCAACATCGCACAGTAACTTTCACCAGGTCTTCAGTCCATCTGATTGGGGAGTCCTATACTGAGTCTTCCGATACGTGGCCGCCACTTGAGAACCTTCCTTCCCCAACAGTTGTAGCTTCGTTAAACAATATTGTTTTACGAAGCTACAACTGCTGGCCTTTAACATTCTAATTCTTCGTGTTGTATTGGTTACACTTATTCTTCTACGAGTATCGGTATTTTAGATTCTATGTCGAGATGAAATATCGAGCATGGCACGATTCATAGCATGCTGAACGACTTTCTAATTAGGCTTAACTAAATTTAATTGAAATAGTGGTCGCCGAGTGGTCGGCATTGGGCCAAAATTCATTTAAATAAATTTTTCTGCCACACCATTTTCTTTTAATTTTATTTATGCATAATCTTAATATATATAAATTACGTGTCACGTTGTTTGTCCGCGATGGACTCCTAAACTACTTAACCGATTTTAATCAAATTTGCACACCGTGTGTGGTTTGATCCAACTTGAAAGATAGGATAGCTTACATCTTAATTTATAGTCGCAATATTATTTTATTGCAAATTATTTGTATTACCTATATATACCTATTATTTGACATTCACAATTATCTGTTAACTCCAAACGATTTTAGCAGATGGTGATATCTGTTGACTGGATTGAGAAATTAATTAATAGATGGCGCTGCGATGTCAAACCTACAAACGTGTCATATATGAGATTTTAACTTGCTTTTTTACATAGATGCCATTTGTAAAAAAATATGACGACCTCCATGACAGATGTTCTCCTAAATAGTTTAGTTCCATTTAAATAGTTTAATAAAATGTAATATAACAAAAACATTAGCAACAGCAACGCGTAGCCGGGTCCGCTAGTTGTACATATAGATAGAGCAAGCTGTATTTCACTAATAACTAATATATAAGTACAAATGTCTATTTGAAATTGTCATCATAATTATGATTATTTGACGTTTAATTCGTCCAGAGATTTTAACCGTAAATAAAAGTATATAAGCGCGCGCATGTGTGTGTATATGTAGCGATTGCGTGTAGGGTGCGTAATGCCTTTTTTAATGAATTTTAATGAATTTAATGTATTTCTAATTCATTATTATATGAAATTTCAATTCATTTTCGCAAAAAGGGGTACAAAGTTTTTGCTGCACGTATCATTTAATTGGATTATACATCTTTTTTCCATATATGCGGTAGGACCACACTGTCGACAGCCGTCTGTCTACAGCCACGGGCTGGTCCGTCCGGGATAGTACTACACTCTCACAGAAAATCCACGTCTAAGTAGTAGCAATTTGCTATTGCACATCGTTCGATTAACATAAGAGCTGGAAGCCCAACTTTCAAAGGTGTTGTTGATGCCATTAATGTGAGTTTTGTTGATGCCTCTCGTATCACCAAACCTCATTGCATGTATTCAAATTCCTTTCACTTTCTTCACGGTAGTCAGCAGCCTAACAATGACCTATAAGCGGCAGTATCACTTACCATCATTTGTGCTGTTTAATCATTTGCCACCAACAGTAATAAAACAACTTTTCAAATTCAACTCTTTTCAACAAAAAAACTTTTCAAATCTTGGATTACAGTTTGAAATGACCAATTCGAGCGGATTAATATAGGGTTTTATTTTGACTTCTTAATAACATCAATACTTCATTCACTGTTCAGTATATTACTTTGATTTTGATTGTACAGACAAATTTTCATGACTTTGCCACAACACTTTGTACTAATTCAATTGAATAGTTGTCTAATCCATTTTCACAATTATTAGCATCGATTTACTAAACTTTGCCATTCTTTTTGAGATCATATTAAAACTTGCCAATGTCTTTATCTAAAACATTGTATCCCTATCTAAAAAATCGTCGCGAATCTGGGTCACTGAAAAAATATCGCGGCCACAGCAACTTGAGAGAAGCGACGGGTATCGAAGACGTGGCATTGTACACGGATATCCCTCGTTTTGTTTAGCACTTTAACATGAAGGGCTCTTGCTGACTGTCAAAGGAACGACCTGCATATTAATATTAGGGGGTTATTAACTACATACAATGGTATTATTAAGCTATATTTTAATTTCATCATTTCATCATCATTTCAGCTCATATACGTCCCACTGTTGGGCTCGAGCCGCCTCCACGACAGGAGGGAAATTGACCTTACTATACCATGCTGGTCAGACAGGTTGGTATAGGGTTTTATTTCGAGTTTCCTTCTCTTGGTTGATGTTATACGCATATATATCCCTTAGTCGTCTTTTACGACATCCACGGGCAAGATAGGGAGTGGCGAATAGTATTCTTACTACGGAATAACGTGTGGTGACAGACCACACGGATAGACATATTTTAATTTAACATGTTAATATACATATTTTGGTTTAAGATAGCCTTTTATGTTACTTATTAAAACTTTAATTATTTTATGTAAGATGGTCTTTTCTTTAGTTATGGTTGTGTTTTTTTATTATATTTAACAAGAACAGAATAAATATTTTCTTTTTCTTTCTGTCTTTCTTTCTTTCTTTACAAGACACCAACAGACAAGATACGGGATGGTGAATTGTATGCTTAATACGTCACTAGTCAGAAAGTTGTAATTTAATTATTACTGAATTAAATTGTACTAAGTTTATATAAATACAATCTGTGTGGCAACAAAATAAGATTGTGGCGTCATCCCCTGTTTGCTTGTGAGAGTATTCTTAATAAAATTCACCACTCCCTATCTTGCCCGTGGATGTCGTAAGAGACGCCTAAGGGATATACTACGCATATAAGATCTATGAAAGATAAATAAAACTCGAATAAAAACCCTATACGAACCAGTCTGATCAGCGTGGTATAGTAAGGTCAATTTCCTTCCTATTGTGAAGGAGGCTCAAGCCCAACAGTGGGACGTTTATGCCGAAATGAAAACAAACATTATCTTATACAATATTTTATGTTTGACAATAATTTTGATCATGAATGTTAAATTTATCTTTTGTAAAAGTATTTCTTAGTAATTGAATTGTCCGAATATAACTGATCATTTTATCATTTTTTGTCAGCCGTTATATATTTTTACGATGGCACCTGCGAGTCAAATGGTTACATTTAACACATAAAATATTTTATGAAATTATAAAAAAAATATATATATATATAAATTCGGTATTTATGGTTGCTTTTATTTTTTTATGTGAATTACTTGTATGTTTTATTACTTATGTTTTGAGGTATCATAATGACATTTATCACAATCTAACACGTATTTCGAGACAAGGTTTTCACTAAATTTTGACTACAAATACGGTTAATCTAAGTACCGGTATCTTGTGCCCGTTTGAAGTGCCATAGATTCGATCCTCACGCAGAACAATCTTTTATGCGATCCACATATGATTGATCTGATATTGCATTCAATTTATGTCCGTTGATTGTGAATTCCCCCGGCATACAACGATTTATTCCTTAGTGTTTTTTCAATCGGTCTTTAAAAAACAAATCTTGACGACTATTATTTAAGACATATTTTTCAATTTACCGATTACTCGTGACTACAATTAAATGCATGTTTTTTCCTGTTTTTCCGTACAAAATAATATATTTTGCAGTATTTACTATCTTATATAATTTAACAGACATCATCTAGAAGCAAACAACCATTTAGCAAACATATTCATCTACTAGCAACCCGCCCTCGCTTCGCTTCGGTTATAGGTTATAGTTGATTTACCCGCGTAGTTCCCGTTCCCGTGGGAATACCGGGATAAAATATAGCCTAGTTTACGCCCTGATATTAAAGCTTTCCATTGGTGAAAGAATTTTTGAAATCGGTCCAGCCGTTTTGAAGATTACCCGGAACAAACAGACAGACAGACAAAAATTTTTTAATTGCTATTTTAGGCATAGGTGTCGTGCAAATAACCGTGTGAGCATGAAAAAAGTCTATTATTTTGACATTACAAACAGACACTCCAATTTTATTTATTGGTATAGATGTCTATACATTGGTATATATTTGTGAATGAATGCTTGAAAATAATTCTCATAGGAAGAGTATTGGAGATTGACTAATGAGTATAATACGGTTCTTATAACTACAATACATGATGTCTTTTTTTTTATAGGTGGGCTATGGTAAGCGCGCACACCGTCCATTCCGTCCGAGGCGACGAAAGGACGGTGCGCGGGCCCATAACCCACCCGTACTCACGTCGCCTACGTTGTTGGGTCGACCACCAGTGCCGAGTTCCTTGTCCTCAGTGGTCGGCCCATGATGTCTCTATCTGGGCGAAATTTTAAATTATCGTTATCGATTAGTCTTCTTAGAAGGATGGGTAGCGTCCTATATGGTGTAAGAGAAGTAACTCACGCGCCATACTCTTAACTCGTCCTTTGCCCCGGACGGTTTGTGCCATACTATTACCAGTAAACAACCCTTTGTATTCAAATTCAAATCATTTATTATGTATAAACCCCGCGGGTGCACTTACATATTGTCATTTTTTTTTTACATTTTTCTTAAAGTTATAATTACCGCCGGATCGGAATGCGACCGTACTGAGAAGATCCGGCAAGAAACTCAGCGGGATTATCTATTTTTTTTTTTTTTTTTTAATTTCTTTTAAATAAAATTACATCTTACAACATGCTTATTAATAGTTCCAGTGTAATGCCATTCGAAATATTATATAATATAGTTCACAAATATAATAATAATCACAAATGTCATGAAAAAATTATGGTTGGACCAGATCCCGCAAGCGGCACACGATCACGAGTTAACTACTAGAGCAGCCATCACTCCCCTCAACTATAATGGAGGGAAGGGAGTGACCCGCTCCTCATAGCTACCGCTAGAAGACCCTTCAGTGAGCATGACCAATACCATTTGCCATAAACATAAAACACAGATCCAATAAAAAAAAATCGTTTGGCAAACACGCTACACTTTATAATATAGTATAGTAGTAGTAGTATAGTATAGTAGCAACAATAAAAAAAAATAATAATAAACATGTGCGTAATTTCTATCATTGTAATAATGAGGAAATACCTGTATGAGGAGCTGCTCATTGCCAGTCCGAGTTATCATCAAGATAATCTGAGGTTATTATAAAATAACCTTTTAGGTAAAATCTACTCTTGGTTGCTTTTTTGAACTTATTCACTGGCATATCTCGGATATTATTCGGTAATTTGTTGTAAAAGCGTATACTTTGCCCCATGAAAGACCTGTTAACTCGCTGCAGACGAGTACTTACTATGTGCAACTAATTTGTGCTTATTCCTGGTATTTACATGATGAATGTCACTATATTTTTCAAATTTACCTATATTTTTTTTACATATAAAACATTTTCGTATATATATTGGGATATAACAGTCAGAATATTCACTTCTTTAAATTTCTCTTTTAGTGATACTCTTGGGCCTAAATTATAAATCGCGCGGACAGCCTTTTTTGTAAAACAAAGATTCTATTCAATTCTACGGAGCAACCCCACAGTAATATGCCGTATGACATATTAGGCTTCTTCTTCTTCTTCTTCAACTTATATAACTCTCATTAACAGCCAAGAGTCTCCTCCATAATAGAAGATGGTCATAAGAATTGATATAGCATTTTATATATAAGTAGGTATATCTCCGTGTGGTAACAGAGTAAGAATACAATTCACCACTCCCTATCTTGCTAGTAAATGTCGTAAAAGACGACTAAAAGATATAATAAGCATAAAACATCTGTGCAAAAGAAGGAAAACTCGAAGCAAAACCCTATTCCAACACGACTGATCAGCGTGGAATAGTAGGTCAATTCCCTTCCCGTTATGGAGGAGGCCCGAGCCCAACAGTGGGACATATATAGGCTGAGATGATGATGATTATTTAGCATTTTAAGTGGACTAGCAACTATCGGTTACAAACTAATTCGGCAACGTGACCTATTATTAAAAAAAGAAAAGAAACGTGACCTAAAGTCTGCTTAGCGTTATTTTAATTAGGTTTATAACAAAATCTCAGCGTGTTAGCAACTTTTAATATTTGATATTTGTATTTTGATTTTCAATAGAGAATGTTTTTAGGCCAATAACTATGTTATTTCGTTGAAACATCGTGATAGTTATAATAAAGTAAAATTACGCTGAAATCTTTCCGTGTTGTGTCGGATTAAGAATACAATTCACCACTCCCTATCTTCCCCGTGGATGTCGTATAAGACGTCTAAGGGATACATATAAAATCTATGCAAGAGAAAGAGAACTCGAAAGCAAAACTCATACCAAGCTCTCTGATCAGCATGGTAGAAGGTCAATTTCCCTCTTATTGTAGAGGAGGCTTGAGCCCAGTAGTGGGACGTTTATGAGCCGAAATGAAGATGATGGCGCTAAAGTCTATAGAACTAGTTCTATTTCATATACATGTTATAATCTTGTTTTCATTTCAATTGTCTCGTTGGATATTGCATGTAATTGTCTAACAGAGCAAATAATATTGCTTTTCAATACGTACCTACTGTAGGGTTGCCGACTCCAAATTTAGAATACTAGGATTTAAGTTGGTAAAACTAGGACAATTTGGTTTAACGGTAATAAAGAAATAATATTAAAGAGAAAGAGATATCGAATGCCACGCTGCGCCTGTCTTAAAACAACACATCTCAGCAGGTAAATTCGCAAACCATAAGGCAGATAAGCCAACTGCCTAGGGGCCCCGCATTGACTACGGGATCTCGAGCAAGCACCAAGAAAAAATTCAATTCATTTCATCGAAAAAATTTTTTTTTGAAAATTCTCATTTCTCTTGCCTACTTCATCATGAGACCTGAATCATCATTTAACTACAACTATAATGCATTCATTAAGATAATTTCAATAAAAGTAAAGAAATAAAAATAAATGAGTGAGGCATGTGAGGTGTTTTTATAGCATCAAGTCAAGGTGATAAGGTATGTTGTTGCCATAAGCCATTTAAGTAACAGATACTAAAGAAGTCGATCTGATCGACTGGACTTTTGTATTGGAAAAATATATATTTTAATAAGAAAAGGATAAAGGAACGGGGCTCCGAGAATTGAATTGCCTAGGGGCCCCGAGAATTGCATTGCCTAGGGGCCCTGAGAATGCATTGCCTAGGGGCCCCTGATAGAGTTAATCCGGTCCTGAGAGTGAGATACGAATTTTAAAATAGACGACTTTAACGGAGGGTTTTAAAAAACACAGAACGTGGCTTAACAAATATTCCGGACATCATCGTCATTATCATTAGCTCATATACTTCCCACTGTTGGGCTCGAGCCTCCTCCACAATAGGAGGAATATGGACCTTACTATACCATGCTTGTCAATCAGGTTGGTATAGGGTTTTTATTCGAGTTTTTCTTATCTTGCATAGATGTTATATGTATATCCATTAGTCGTCTTTTACGATATCCACGGACAAGATAGGGAGTGGTGAATTGTATTCTTACTCCGTCATCACACGGAAACTATTCAGGACACTACAAAAACTGGTAAATGTCCTGAGAAAACATAAGGGTTGGTAACTCTAACCCACTGTACAGATATAAGTATGCAGCTACAAATCAGTGCCGTCAGCCAATAATTGTTAAATATGCCTGTATATTTAGAGAGAGATATTTCGAACATGATATTTGACTTGTTTCTGCTAATTATTGTCCGATATATATGTTATTTATTTTAAACTAGCGACGCGCCCTCGCTTCAAGACTAGCCGTATTGTTCCCAGATTTTGAAACTGCAATATGTCCTAATATATGGCCTCGGATTCGATACCCCGACCGAGTAAAAGGACAATGGGCATTGCGGCCCATGAGCGGCCATCAATGAAACTAGTGTCATTTGAAAGGGGAGATCTTTGACAACAAATATTGTTCAAGGAGTACTATGAAATACCGTTTGGGAAAAAAAATATAGTTAAAATACTATTATTAAAATACTATTTTTTTTTTCATTATTATTTATGTATCCTAATATTCAATACTTTTTCTATTAGAGGTCTAAGAACCTTTGTTAAAATCGGTCTCGCCATGTTTCATGCGTCAACCAATCAGCGACGAGCGCCGCTCGCACTCGGCGACTCGGCGATTACCGTTATGCTCGAGCGCACAGCGCAGTCCATCGTTGACATTTGTTTCGTTGAGTACTGTGCGATTATTATTGTTTGACAATTTCTTTTGACTCTGGCTTGCATATCGGACTTGTTAATATCTATCTTGGTGACTTGTGCTCGTTTTTTTGGACTTTTTTTAAGCAGATTCCTATAACAATGGCAGATAATCGCCAAGTGTGTATTTTATGTAATCGATCAAGTGTGTATTTTATCGAATCTAGAAGAAGATACGAAATAACCCGTGCTCGGTTTGAAGAACATCCCGCTGTAGGCCAATATATCTTTGAAGCTCTTACCTCTGAACATCAGGTAAGTACATCAAACGAAATCATTATTTCTTAGTTGTCACGTCAACAATATAGTACTGTTTAACTTGAGGTGGTCACAGTGTTTTAACTCTCGCGCATTGAGATTACATTTCGCTGTAAGTAGTAAGTAAACTGTTACCGACGCGGCGACGTTGTCGTTCCGTTTGATCCACGGGGCGAGAACGGGATAGAAGTATCGGTATTTACGTATGAGTAAGCGAGATAATACTGCTTAGGCAATCGAGTAAAATATTTTTCTTTATATTTCGCTTTGTTTGAACAGCGTTCAATGAAAATAACTAAGCGTTTTAACTAATTGTAATACTCTCATTTTCAGATACAATACAATGGTCAGGAGTACATTTGTCGACCATGCTGGCAACGGGCAGAAAGAGCTGCGCAGCCAAGAGAAGACCGTCCACACGAATGTGTATTACATATTGAAGAATATTCAAGACTCCCTAATACAGCAACGCGTTGTATGTATGAAAACTGCAGACGAACGGATCTCCGAAGGATTCCGGATAACATTAAAGTGACATTCTTGATTCATTTTAATTTTTATATTCCAAATAGTGCAAGAGTTTGCGATCATCATTTGGTATCCAATGATTGGGATCAAATAATTGACAGCCCTAACTTGCTCCACGACTTCAATGCCACACATTTTGTGCATATCATGAGCCTCATGAAAATCGCGGTGCTTCGAGGATCTATACTAGATTTTGATAATATAGATGACATGGACCCAAATGAAGTATACATCCGATTAGGTGTTAGTCGAGACCAATTTATGAATATTTTGGAACAAACTCCTTCATTGTCGAACGTATCAACACGCCCGAAAACATCTTTGGCATGCTACTTAATGAAACTGCGAAGCGGTGAAGCAAATGAAAGGCTGGCGACGCTTTTTAATATGAGCCGTAGAACCCTAGAACGACATTTAACGTTCGCCAGAGACTCTCTTTTACTGGACTTCGTTCCCCGGCATCTTGGTTATGATCATCTCAATAGAATTGATGTAGCTAACCGAAACCTACAAGTAGAAAATGCAATTTTTGGAAATGTAAATGCCTTAAATAGAAAGGCAATTGTGATAGCAGACGCCACTTATATATATATACAAAAGTCCGCAAACTATTTATTCCAAAAGCGATCATATAGTCTACACAAATACACGAATTTGTTGAAACCGTTTTTAATAGTGTGCTGCGATGGCCACATTTTAGATGCCTTTAGGCCATATTCAGCCATAGAATCAGATGCACAAATAATGAAAAATATGATTGACGACGAAGGAAATCCTTTCCATTGGTTTTTTGAACATGGAGATGTGTTCATCTTAGACCGTGGGTTTCGCGACGTAATCGACGACTTACATGCCTATGGTTATGAAGCTCACTTACCGAAAACAAAAAATCGAGACGAAGATCAATTGACGACAGAACAAGCGAATAAGTCTAGGTTGGTTACTATGTGCCGCTGGGTTGTTGAAGTTATAAATGGTTGGTTCAAACGCGATTTTAAACTATTCCGACAAGACTTTTTCAATCGTGCTTTGCCTCATGTGATGACAGATTTTAGAATAGGTGCTGCATTATTGAATGCTTGCAGAGAACCATTGTCAGATAACGTTCACGCTGAAACATTTATAGAAGTTATAAACCAAAGAGTGAACCAACCAAATAACCTAGCAGAGTATGTCCTAGCCAACAACCTTAATCGTAGACGGGCTAGTTTCGATAGCATTACAGGAAACCAACCTAACATAAGTGATTTTCCTTTGCTGACTGAGGACGATTTAACCATTTTTGCACTTGATACATACCAAGTGAAGCTAGCCCGCAGCTACTATGCGGAGCATGTGCGACAAGGTCTCTATAATATAGAAACGTATAGGGACCCCGATGTTACAGGCCTAGGCAGGTGCGGCATCACAGCAACAAATGTTTGGCTGCTAAGATGTCGAAAACAATCTAGACATACTAGGTCAAAAATATATTATTCGTACATTATAGTAGATAGAGAGAAAAGCGGCAGAGAAGCCATAGAAAACTACTATTGCAGTTGTCTAAGCGGTAAGCGCACTCTTGGTTGCTGTGCCCACATTATGTGTGTAGTGTGGTATTTAGGGTGGGCGAGAAACCAAGAGGAAGATATCCGTTTACCAGCTCATTTTTTAAACGATATTATTGTAGACGACAATTGAATCCCATCATTTTCTTTTTTTAAAGGAATACTAGCATTATATACGAGCATTGTATATGTGTCTGTCAATAAATCGATGTATTTAATAACCAATTAACCTTTAGTTTTATTTAATCCATCATTATCTTATACTTAGACATGCATTACGTTTTATCATTTACGTACTTTCGGTTTAATTAATTCGATTTTTTTATATGATCAACGCTTTATAACTTTTTATCTAAACAAGTTGCCGAAATAATTTTTTGCAGTCTTAATATATACATAATTGTCGACTAAAAAATATATAGGACAGATGTGGCCGTCGATGGGACAAGCGCCATACATTTTTGCCCATTATCCTTTTAGAAGCATTTCTTGAGAGGAAAAGAGCTAAAGATACACATCTTCTTTTCTTCACATCTTAAACTTCACTTCACAAGAGAATCTTATTATTCACTTATTAGTTACACAAGTAACTAATAAGTGAAAAATAAGATTCTCTTATTAGATTTTAGACTACTTCTAATAGTCGTCATCAATATGCAGAACTTTTCTCAAGTCTCTGTTTTTTTTTTCATTTAATTCATTTAATTCTAGCACTCCACAGTGTATCTACTTCTAAATCGTAGTTAAAATGGTATTAATTTATACTTTTTAGTTACGAAATCTGTTCGTGTGGTAACAGAGTAAGAATATAATACATCACCCCTTCTCTGGTCTGTGGGTATCCTACAAAACAGCTAGGGTATTAAATATGCAGATAACATACCTATATGCAAGAGAAACCTCGAAATGAAATCATATAATAAGACCAGCGTAGTATAGTACTCACTATTGGGTTTGAGCCACCTCCTATTCTGGAGCCTCTGGGGAATGAAAGTATTTGCTGTGTGGTGTAGACTACGTATACCACCCACCCTTATATCCAAATATGGTTAACAAAGTCTAAAAGTCACTCCAGTGACCCTCTATTGTTATAGATATAAGTTGAGATGAAATTAATATTGCTAGGAGAATGTTTGATATCAATGTTAACGGAAGGTTATAAAAGGTTAAAGCTCAACAAAAGAATATATAAACGGACCGTCTGAAGGTTGATATGGAGAAAAAAGGGCTTAGAGATAATGTCTAGATAAAAGCGTCTGCATAAGAAAAACATGTTGCGTCGAACTGAAAATCAGTCACTTGCGGTCGACAACGTGTTTTTATAAGGCCAAGAGGATGGTAGATAAACAATTTTTATTTATATATAAGCTTCGAATAAGCTAAATAAGTATCAATTTACTAAACGTGCTTATGAAGTGAAAGGGTTAGGTAATGTCTTGTCATGTGAATAAATATAATATTCAATATAGTCTTTTTTTTTTTTTTTCCACTGATGACAAGTCACATCTGCTCCGGTGGTCGGCCCAACAAACAACGAGGTGACGTGGGTACGGGTGGGTTATGGGCCCGCGCGCCGTCCTTTCATCGCCCCGGACGGACAGGACCGCGAGTGCGCTTACCATAGCTCAACCAAAAAAAAAAAAAAATATTCAAATAAAGTCTGGGCAAATTTCACATTCTATATGATTTTGTTTTTCAAAATAATTTCTGATGTAAACACGAATACACATTGTAAATAAAACTATTTTACGGATTTTATCGCGTTTGTATTTGATTTTTGATTGCCTGATGTTTCGAATACTTTACAGCGTTTATAGTCACGTGGGGACTAAGATGTCTTACCTCCAACAAGTGTATACTTTTTCATAGTTTATTTACAGTTAATTACAACATATATATGCCATTTTGTTCAATGACTGTCTGCCATATTGTAGGTAGTGACATGATCCCGTTGCTGAAGTAATTTTGAGACCTCTGATCAAAAAACGCGACAAGTAGTTTCGGTAGTCCTCTCTTGATACTGATATTGTCTATAAAGAGAAGGAAAGCAAGAGAAGGAAATCTCGAAATAAGACCGTAAGATCGGTTTTTCCTCCCATTGGGCAGGAGGCTCGAGCTCAGCAGTGGCATTCTCGTGGGGAGGTCTATATCCAACAGTTGACGTCTATGTGCTGATGGATGGATGGAATAAGTTATTTACGTCATCACATTTAGGCTACTTTATAGAACATAACATTTACACTTCAATGCGTAGTACAGTAATTGAACAGTTTGTTTCATTACACTTCGCTATCAATTATTTTACATCCCCTATTCCCTCCACTGTTATTAGCATTCTGTTGGTAACCAATGTGAATCTCATCATGCGTAGCAATTAACGCCGAATGAATATTGCGAATTTGATATTGTCATATGTTGGTTTTAGGTGAAATGTGACAATATTTTAAATGGGAAACATGTATTTGTTATTGCAATCATCATTTGCCTGCCCTCATCCCACGCTAAGTGGGGGTCAGCAGAACATGTTTTTACCTTCCATAACCTTCTATCACCCGTCATATCTGCACTCATTACTTTCACACGCATATCCTCATTCACACAATTTATCCATCTCTTTTTAGGTCTCTCACGATTCTTACGTCTATCCACAAACATATTGACAACCCTCCTCGTCACATGCCCTTCATCCTTCCTCATCACGTGTCTTATTCTTTTTGTAATTTTAGATTTTTTTTTTTCATTATTTTATTTTTTATTAATGTATATCTAAATAAATTCGACAAAAATACAATAAAAATATACCGAGCGAAGCTCGGTCAACCAGATATTGCTATATGTATGTTAAGATGGATGAGTGGAGCTGCAAGGTTGAATAATAAGAAATGAGTATATTAGGGGAAGTCTGAAAGTGGCATCAGTGGTAGGGAAGATTAGGAGCGCGAGATTGTCTTGGTATGGACACGTGATGAGGAAGGATGATGATGGGCATGTGACGAGGAGGGTTGTCAATATGTTTGTGGATAGACTTAAGAATCGTGAGAGACCTAAAAAGAGATGGATGAATTGTGTGAATGAGGATATGCGTGTGAAAGTAATGAGTGCAGATATGACGGTTGATAGAAGGTTATGGAAGGTAAAAACATGTTCTGCTGACCCCCACTTAGCGTGGGATGAGGGCAGGCAAATGAAGATTGCAATAACAAATACATGTTTCCCATTTAAAATATTGACACCTCTAGTATGCCAAGTTTCAACAAAATCGTTGGAGCCGTTTCTGAGATCCTGAATATATATATATATATTTACAAGAATTGCTCGTTTAAAGATATAAGATAAGATTTTTTATTGCAATATATAATTCAAAATCAGAAAATGTCATGTGGCAGTTTTTTATGTTTGATATTTTTGTTCTATCGGCCTTGTGTTTCAGTAACTTGAGAAAAACATTAAAATCTCTGAGTATCGGGAAACATTGAAGGCATCGTGTATTTTTATTTTTATTTATTTTTTTTTATTTATTTTTTTATTTATTTAAGACAACACCCTGCACTAAGGAAATAATCCTTGTATTGCGGGGGACTTTACAAACATATAATTAACGGACACAAATAACATCCAGACTCAGAACAACAATTTGTGGATCGCACAAAGTGTTGTCCCGCGTGGGATTCGAACCCCCGACACTGGCGCTGTAGGTCGCTTTCCTAACCACTACGCCATTTGTGCAGTCAGTGCAGTTGTATTTTTAACTAATGTAAACAGATTTTTTATTTATTTAGAAGGCCCTTATTTAAATCTTAATATCTTCTTTATTCATTCGATTTTAAAATTCTATGTTGTCGTTATAGATTTAAGGCATCGAAAAACTACTGTGGGAGGGCAGGGCAGCAGCACGATGGAGGACGCCCGAGCCCGGCAATGGGACGTATATGGGCTGAGATGATGATGATAATATGTTATTCATCTCATGCTAATCGCATCAGATATATATCCAAAAACTGCGCCATAAGTAAACGACAAAGTTCTCCAATATACCGAACTAAAAATCTACGCCATATCTACGGCCTAAATAGTTATCGATATTTCCCCGTCACCGCCTATCTTCGACACATATCAATCTCGTATCTACCTACGTCCTTTTGTACAGCGCTATGAAAAATGTTATATCAAAAAAATCTTTCCTTTCTTTGAAATATAATAATACGTGGTGGATGTAATTTGTAAGGTTCATTACATAAAAAGGTGTTCATAAACTGACGAAACCTTTTTTATGTAATAAGTAAATTTTACCGTTTATACATGTACCTTGATAATATATAAAAATATAATTATTAGGATCAGTTTATTATCTTTTTATACCTTTACTCTTCCTTTATATTCATTTAATCTTTATGCACATAGATTAATACATAGCCGGACATAATAACGTAGCTATTTCGTAGACAAGTTTTGAATGATGACGAAATATAATAGTAGCCATTTAAAATGTTTAAGATATGCGAAATAAACTGATGTCATTTACAATCTATATAAGGTTTTTGGCGGGAATGTGAAAGTGTTAGTGGTGGTTTCGTATTATCTATACCAATAAATAAAATTGGAGTGTCTGTTTGTAATGTCAAAATAATAGGCTTTTTTCATGTTCACGCGGTTATTTGCACTATACATATGCCTAAAATACACTTTATATTTTTTTTTGTCTGTCTGTCTGTTTGTTCCGGGTAATCTTCAAAAAAGCTGGACCGATTTCAAAAATTCTTTCACCAGTGAAAAGCTATAATATCAGGGCCATAGCCTATATTTTATCCCGGTGTTGCAACGGGAACGGGAACTACGCAGGAAAGACGACTGAAACCGAAGCGAAGCGAGGGTGGGTTGCTAGTATTCAATATTTTAGTATTTTAACGTGTTAAAATAAATCATTTTAACGATACTTTATGTAATTTATTTATTTAATCTTTTTGTTTATTTCCATTTCTTTTTTTCTGTCTAAAATTCATGTCTATTCTCGTATTTATTTTTTAATTTTCAATTTGTATAATTCATTTGGAGCCTGTGTGTTTCTTAGCTTCTGTATCTAAAAAAATATTTTCTTTTCTTCTATCTTAGGCCACGTAATTTCCAAATCTGGGCTTGAATCTCTTCTACACTGGAAGTGAGTTTAACCGCCTATACTGTGTTGGCATAAGCTTTTATGTCACGTACACCTTTTCTTGCACAAATGTGATACGCATATTTATATCCTTCTTTTCTTTTGGGGGTGGGTTACTGTCGGCGCACTCCTCGCACCACTCCGTCCGGGGAAATAGAGGGGCGTAAGCACGCACACCCGTGACCCACCCGTGACACGTCGCCTTCGTCGTTGGGCTGACCACCGGAGCAGGGTGCCTTGACGTCAGTGGTCGGCCCGAACGCATATTTATATCCTAAGGAATCTTCTAGGTCTTTTAGAGGAGACGCGTAATATACGGGGTAAATTGTACTCTTACCCTGTGATCAAAAGGAAATTACTTCAAAATACTTTTACTTCAAGCACACAGCAAGTACTAACGATGCGGCATCACACATCCATTTTAAAGCCATAAAATCTCTCAATTGAATTCCCAAGCGAGTGTCAGTACGCAGGCGGTATACCGAGCGGCTTATTTTGGCGTACCTTATGAATATTTCACATATCCATTCCTCAAATAAACTGCTACGGTTGTAATGCTTTCAAAGAGATTTTTCGTGTTTTAATTGGGGACACGGTATAAGATCATATATTTAATTTTGTTGTTATCATTTCTGTTGAAATATGATGCCAATTTTCCGTGTGTTGATGGAGTAAGAATACAATTTATTAAGAGTGGTAGGACCACACTGTCGACAGTTATCTGTCTACAGCCGCGGGCCGGTCCATCCGGGGTAGTACCACGCTCTCGGAGAAAATCGACGTCTGAGTAGTAGAAATTTGTTACTGCACTTCGTTCGGTGAGCAAGAGAGCCGGAAGCCCAACTTTCTGAGGGTGTTTGTGTGTGGAAGGTTTTGGTGGTGCCCTTGGTATCACCGAGCCTCAATGCACGCATTCACACTACCTTAACTTTCTTCGCGGTAGGCAGCGACCCTGTAAAGGTCCATGAGCGGCAGCAACACTTACCATCAGGTGTACTGTTTGCTCGTTTGCCACCGTTTGCAATAAAAAAAAAAACAATTTACCACACTTTTTACCCGTGTTTGTTGTAAGTTTAATATGCCATTAACATCTATGCTAGAGAAGGAAACCTAAAAACATAAATATCAACCCATCTGGCTATCGTAGTGTAGTAATTCAATTGCTTTTCTGTCGTGGAGAAGGTTGCAACCCAACTGTGGGTAATATTCATATCTGTTATATACACTGTTGGGCTCGAATCCCCTAGATGTCGAAATCTTCGGGTGATAACGGAGCAAGAATACAATTCACCAGCCCTTTTCATTCACCATGGGCGTCGTAAAAGACGACCAAGGATTATGATATGCATATAATGTATATGCAAGAGAAAGAAAACTTTAAATAGAACCCTATACCAACATCGTCTGTCCAACATGGTATATTAGGTCACTTTCCCATCTATTAAGGAGCAGGCTCAAGCTGAAAAGTGAGACGTATATGAGGCGTTATAATGATGATTATGAGATGTTGAAATAATGTTTATTTTATACCACTAGTAATGGTGCTAAAAGGAAGGGATTCAAATCAGAATATTTTAACCGACCAACGATACTAAGGACATATTGATAAAATGAAGTTCATGCGAAATGGAGCCTTTTATGTTTTTCACTTTTTTGGGCGGACTGTTGTCTATTTTTCGTGTGGTGACGGAGTAAGAATACAATTCACCACCCCTTATCTTGCCCGTGGGCGCCGTAAAAGACGACTAAGGGATATTATATGCATATAAGATCAATGCAAGAGAAGGAAAACTCGAAACAAAACCCTATGCCAACACGTCTGATCAGGGTGGTATAATAGGTCAATTTCCCTGCGATAATGGAGGAGGCCCGAGCCCAATAGTGGGACATATATGGGCTGAGATGATTGTCTGGACACACGGGGTTAGTTCCTGATATGATGAATCGAATAAACCACCGTATTTCTTCGTCTTTGCCATTAGGTAGACCACTGGTACAGAGTTTCTTGACGTCCGTAGCCAGCCCAGCGGCAATCTTTTCGGCCACCCTACCTGCTCGACACCCCTCTCGAAGCGACACCTTATGCAGTCAGCTCTGTCAGCGAGTCACGGCATATTCCCCGGTCCAGTCACCCACGGCCTTGACTAGAGCATGTGAAATAGAGTTAACTTATGCTTTGGAACTTACTAAAGTGTTATAACACATATTGTTCCGTGACGGAGTAAGAATACTATGTCTGTCCTGCCCGTGTCTTGTCTATCTTTTTTTTTTTTTTTTTTTTTTTTTTATTGCAAACGGTGGCAAACGAGCAAACAGTACACCTGATGGTGAGTGTTGCTGCCGCTCATGGACGTTTACAAGGCCGCTGCCTACCGCGAAGAAAGTGAAGGGAGTGTGAATGCATGCATTGAGGCTCGGTGATACCAAGGGCACCACCAAAACCCTCCACACACAAACACCCTCAGAAAGTTGGGCTTCCGGATCTCTCGCTCACCGAACGAAGCGCAGTAACAAATCGCCCGTGAATGTCGTAAAAGACGACTAAGGTATTGAATATGCATATAACATCTATGCAAGAGAATTAAAACTTGTAATGAAACCCTATACCAAGATGTCTAACCAACAATATATAGTAGGTCAATTTCCCTCCTGTCATAAAGGTGGCTCTAGCCCAACAGTGGCACGTATTTGAGCTGAAATGAGGTATATAACCCAAAACCATACATATTTGTCTTTCATAATATATATTAAATCTATTCGATTGAATTCCATCTCGACTTGAAGTAATAAAGATATGATATTTTTATAACAGGGTGCATTCGAGTGCGGAACAGCGTAAACGAAGTCAGCCAATGTTCTGATTAGATTTTATACCTATACTAGCGACCCGCCCTTGCATCACTTCGATTACAGCCGACTTACCCCCGCATTTTAAATCTGCAATAACTCCTAAGATATGGCCTCAGGTTACAGTCCTGAATCGGACAAAATGTCATAGGATTTTTCTGAGAAGAAAAATAGCATAAATTACTCCTTTATAGACAGGTACCTGGTAGTAAAATATTATTAAAATTAATCCAGTTATTTTGAAGATTAACCAAAACAAACAGATAGACGGATAAAAAATATATCAAACTTGTTTTTAGGCGTATTATTTTGACATTACAAAGAGATATTTTAATTGTTTAAATAGTATTGATTATTAATTTTCGTGTGGCTGATGGAGTAAAAATACACTCCCTATGAGCCCAGAGCTTTTGCTCTGGCCTGCAACCTACCTGGCAACAATTTGTTACTGTTGAAACGTAGATTTTTTTGCGATTGTATTATCCCCAAGCCGCTCCATTTATAACTAAGTCTAAATTTCTGTCCGTATAACAGTAAAATATATACCAAAATCTTCTCTGTGGTGATGAGGGAGTAAGAATACAATTCACCACTTCTTCTCTTGCCCGTGAGTGTAAGTCAAAGACGACTAAGGGATAAAATATGCAGGTAACATTTACGAAAAAGACTTAAAAATATTTTTTTTTTTGGGGGGTTGGGTTACGGTCGGCCCACTCCTCGCACCACTCCGTCGGGCGTTGGGCCGACCATCGGAGCCGGAGACGGAGCCGGAGACGGAGCCGGAGACTTGTCGTCAGTGGGCGGCCCGACGGAATACCACTTTGAGGGGTACCCTCCCGACCGACCGTCCCTCCCCCCCCTCAGAGAGGACGTTGGTCTTTCCTCACGCGGTCAGCCTCTCTGCGGGTGACGGACTAATTCCCCGGTCCAGTCACCTGGGGCTTCGGCTAGGGAGGCATCAGGCGCACGTAAAACTTATAATAAAAACCCCTACCAACACGTCTGACCAGCATATAGTAGGTCAATTTCCCTCCTATTTAGAGGAGCCTTCGGCCCAGTAGCGGGATGTATATGAAATATACCAGGAAAACCATAACATTAATCTTTAAGACCTCTAATGTCCAAAAATTACGTAGGTTAAAACCTATTTTTTTTGAAAGGATTTAGATTGACTTTTGAAACAGGTATAATTGTGTTATTCCAGAATCTTGCACCTTCCGGTTGATTGAGAAAGGGTATACCGAAGGCCTGTGAGCCGGTGAAGCGATTGATTTAATTTTATAAAGATATTTGAGCGACTAGTCACTCGGAGAAACCCAGAATCACGGTGTTGAGGTAAAAAAGCAGAAACTATTTATTTTGGGCCCATAAAAACTAAAATTCAAATGTATTGATTATGTATTAACATGCGGGGACAATTACATATCGTCAACTTTACATTTTCATCACCATCATCGTCGCAGCCCACATACTTCCCACTATTGGGCTCGGGCCTCCTCCATAATGAGAAGGAATTTGACCTACTATACCATGCTGGTCAGACATGTTGATATAGGGTTTTATTTCGAGTTTTCCTTCTCTTGCACAGATATAATGTGCATATTATATCCCATAGTCGTCTTTTACGACATCCACGGGCAAGATAGGGAGTGGTGAATTATATTCTTGCTCCGTCACTACACGGAAAACTTCACATTTTACCTTAAATTAATCCAGGTGGTCTTTCTGTATGGTGACAGAGTAAGAATACAATTCACCACCCTCTCTCTTGCCCGTGGGTGTCGTAATATACAACCAAGTGATTTAATACGCATACAATATCTATGCAAGAGATGGAAAGCTCGAAATATAACTCTGTATCAACATGTCTAACTTGTAGATATCCTTTTACTTTTACCAATATTATAAACGCGAAAGTTTGTATGTAAAAATGTGAAGATGTTTGTTGCTCTTTCAAGCAAAAACTACTGAATGGATTTTGATGAAACGTCACAATAATATAGGTTACATATCAGAATAACACATAGGCTATAATATATCCCGATATTCCCACGGGAAGAGGAACTGCGGGTGAAACCGCAGGGCGCTGCTAGTAATAAATAATTTTCACTGCCATTGAGGAGTAAGTTGAAGCCCAGCAGTGAGACATAGGTATACGAGCTGTGATCATCATCATCATCGCAGCCCATATACGTCCCACGATTGGGCTCAGGCCTCTTCCACAATGGGAGGGAATTTGACCTACTTACCATGCTGGTCAGACATGTTGGTATAAGGTTTCAGTGCATATTATATCCTTTAATCACCTTTTACGACGTTCACGGGCTAGATAGGGAGTGGTGAATTGTATTCTTACTCTGTCATCACACGGAAGGTTTGATAATTATGATATATAGCCCAACTAATATTTGTTTAATAAATAAGTATCCCTAGTAATAAGTAAGATACATGAAAAATATAAAGACATGTAGTGAAGCTGTACGATGTAGCAATCCGGGATTAGATTTCGCTCCATTTCCGGGATACAAATGAGAGTTAGTCGCTGTACGTGAAAATCAGGAGAACACGATATAAAATAGGAGACATAGATAAAATACTATATAAAATACGAAATTGAGAATCTCAGTATCAAACACAATACGAAAATAATAATTTTCCGTGTGGTGACGGAAGAAGAATACAATTCACCACCCTATTTCTTGTCCGAGGGTGTCGTAAACGACGATTAAGGGATTAAATATGCATGTGACATCTATACAATAGAAGAAACACTCGAAATAAAACCTTATACCAAAAATCTGACCAGCGTGGTATAATAGGTCAATTTCCCTTCTATCGTGGAGGAGGCTCGAGTCCACTAGTGGGACGTATATAAGCTGTTATGATGATGATATATATTTAATATTATAAATGCGAAAGTAAGTTTGTTTGTTTGTTTGTTAATTTGTTACGCTTTTACGCTTAAACCACTGAACCGATTTCAAAAATTCTTTCACCAATGGAAAGCTATAATATCAGGGAGTAACACAGGCTATATTTTATCCCGTTATTCCCACGGGAACTACGCGGGTACGGCGACTGAAACCGAAGCGAAGCGAGGGCGGGTTGCTAGTTGTATATAAATTTCTTGCGTACGTGTGTATGTCACTGAACTCCTCCTAAACGGCTGATCCAATGATAATGAAATTTTTTGTGCATGTTCAAGGGGATTCGAGGATGATTTAGATTCACAATTGGACCCGGTAGATGGCGCTTATTTGAACACAACAACGTCTGTTGAGTCAGCTGGTATAATATATAAATATATAGAAGTAGGTATGTTTAATATTACGCTTGAAATTCATTAACGGTCCCTCGTGGTATAGGGAAGTTTTGAGTCTTAACTAAATCCTTTGTATAACTCTACAGCTCTACTAATATACCTTTTAGTACAATTAATATGCTTACATTCGACTCAACTCACATGTTATAACTTAGCCCTTTACTAAATAACCTCGCAAATGTTATTTCATAATTAAAAATGTTCAAATTAGTTTATGGATAAAATAACATTAGTTCGTGTGAACTATTTTCAACAGCCGAGAGCTTAATTAAATTTTTTGATAATAATACCTTCTACCTTTACGAATTTTATCGCTTTTGTATTTAATTACAGAGATATTAGTAATAATGATGACTTTATTGGATGTGAAACATATTAGTGCTCCCGTCATCGTGAACACTAAAAAACGTTCGAAATGTCGGGAATGTTAAAATCAAATACAAACGCGACAAAATTGGTAAAAATATCATTAAATTCGAAAATTTATAATGATTTAAATATGTTTATTACTGTAATCAATGTGGTGACGGAGTAAGAATACAATTCACCACTCCCTATCTTGGCTGTGGGTGTCGTTAAAGGCGACTAGGGAATATAATACGCATATAACATCTATGCAAGAGAAGGAAAACTCGACATTAAACCCTATACCAACCTGTCTGACCAGAATGGTATAGTAAGGTCACTTTCCCTCCTATTGTCGAGGAGGCTTGAGCCCAACAGTGGGACGTATATGAGCTGAAATGATGATGATGATTACTCGTTCTCGCAAAAAGTTTGCATTTTGAAAATGACTTTTAAATTTGCCGTGCCAAACAGAGTAAGAATACAATTCAACACTTCATTTATTGCCTAGTTACGTAAAAATCGAGTAAATCTCTTAATCCTTACTTAATATGCATATTACGTCGACCCCAAGTTATTGGGATATAAGTGCAAAAATTTTTTTCTGTTTTTGTGCTGTGGAAAATGTATTTACGCATACTCATTGCTAGTGACGGAAAGGAGTATGTAAGATTCATTGACGTTGTTTGCTTTACTACGTCACAATAGCTACCAAAAACCACAGCGGCCCCGAGGCCTCGCAGGAACCTCTGGCGTCCCGCAGAAGGTGAGGTCTCGCGTCCTCGCCTTTTGTGTGACGCCAGAGGTTAGTTTTTGGGAATACGACTCTTACATCCCCGCGGCTGATCTCATACCTACCTCCTGGGTCTATCATGCCTGAGGAGGAGAGAGCGTAACGTCTCCTCCTTCTCCCCAGACGTCGCCTACGCGGTGGCTCAGCATAGGCATCCGCCTCACGTGCCCGCCCTGCTCCTTTTTAGCTAGGACGTCCTCGCAACAACTGACGCTTAAGGATTATGATGGGATCAGATTATGATGATAATAATATGTATATAATATTACCTCTATATCTATATTATTTGCATATAATAGTAAAATTTTATTCATTAAATTAGATTTAACGTACGTAGGTAAAAGTATAAGCATAAAGTTTAGCTTGACAGTTCATTGTGAAGTTCGTTGCTTAATTGCTTACACGGTAAGCAACTGGTCAGGGAGGTCAAAACCCACGCTAATGTACAACGCCGCGGGCGCTTGGGGCGGCATAGACGTGAATGTACCTGACGCCGAGACGACGCTGCGGGTAATCGGCCGACGTTGTGGACACTTCATAGCATGGTGTTGAGATACTGACTTACCGTGCCAATGTAGTGGGTTTAAATCCCACGCAGGACAATACTTTATGCGATACACAAATTATTGTTTTGTATCTGGATGTAATTCGTGTCCTTTAATTATATGTTTGTAAATTCCTCCGCAAAATAAAGATTATTTCATTAGTGTAGTTTCAGTGGTGTCTTTAAAAAAAATTGTAACGCGAGCAGTGAGGTGTTTAATGTCGAACGTGTCATTATAGAAGTATCTACGTATTAGTTATTAACTTAAGATATTTTTATTAAAATATTATATATTTAGTTTTTGGTGGCTACAAATAATGTTAACACGTTGCTTTTGAGTATTTTATAAAGCTACAACGATCTGAACCAAGTCCATCTGCTGCCGTTTCATGCATAGATGTTACTAGCTTCGTCCCCGTGGAATAGTTACTTTGGGCTAACGCTAATTTTAACCTGCGATTATGTGTACCTAGCAGGTGTAAATATTTTTAAATAATACGATTCTGTCACACACGATTTTTGCGAAACTTTAACCGTTTATTCAACGCAAACAAAAACCTTCTTCATTGTTGCCATCCTCGATAAATGGGCTATCTCACACTGAAATAATTTTTCAAATCAGACCGATGGTTCCTAAGATTATCGCGTTCAAACAAACAAACTCTTCAGCTTTATATAGCATAGATAGATAGATAGATATGCACATCATATCCCTTAATCATCGTTTACCACTATTTTTAATGCCTATCAAAGTTACTGATTTTGTGTAAATGTAATTGTTCAAAAAACACAAAATCAATTGTTCAACAAGCGTTCAAGCAATCTAATACATAATGGTAAATGGTAACTGATGCTCCTAAAACTATATATTTCCAGGACCCCAGACAAGTAGCCACCTACACTAAATTCGTTAGACAACCGAACTAACGCAAATTCATCATCATCATCATTTCAGCCTATCGCCGTCCACTGCTGGACGTAGGCCTCCCGCATGTTACGCCACAAAGTGCGCTCCTGTGCCGCCAGCATGCAACCACGCCAAGCAACTATCACCAGGTATTATCATCATCACGGCCAATATTAATGCCGAGATATATTTATTGGGCTCGGGCCTCCTTCACAATAGAAGGGAAATTGACCTACTATACCGCGCTAGTCAGACGTGTTGGTATAGGGTTTTGTGTCGAGCTTTGCTTCTCTTGTATACTTGTATATATTAATTTGCATATTATATCCCTTAGTCGTCTTTTACGACACCCAAAGGTAAAAAAGGAGGTGGTGAATTGTATTTTTACTCCGTCACCACATAAATTAGCGCAAATTAGGTATGTAGTCCAACCACGAAGACAACGAGTATTCATTAAAATAAACTTATACAAAGTAATAGTTTTCCTATTATTTCATAGTTTTTTTTTTGGGTGGGCTACGGTCGCCCGGCTCCATCCGGGGCGACAGAGGGGCGGTGCGCGGCCCAGTAACCCACCTGTGGCACGCCGCCTTCGTCGTTGGGCCGACTACCGGTGCAGGGTAACTTGACGTCCGTGGTCGGTATTATTTCATACTAGTAAATTTCCATGACTACCTGCTATCAATAAAATGCTGGTGGGTAACTGGCTGCCAATATCAAAATTGATCTGTATCATCTCATTCATTATTTATACTTATCTACCAAGACTGTTTCTAACAAAGTTTTAGCTTAATCAACTAAGTTGTTATGACGTTGGCGTTTATCAAATCATAGTTATATGTTCTTCGGAATATCTATTCTGACTTCTAAAAATAATATTTCATTGTAATTACAGACTGACTTGTTATACTGTGTTCTATGTTTTAACTCCGTCCATATTACCATAAATTAGGAAAAAGAATTAGGTACTATAAATTCTTCAAAACATCGAGCAAGTAAAAATCAAAAACGTGACGAAAACTGTTAAAGCACATTTGTTCCATTCCATTAAATTCGTGCAGTTTTACTCACGTAGTCTCTGTTTACGTAGGAATACCAGGATAAAATATAGCCTAAGTTATTCCATATATAGACAGCTACCTGGCTGTGAGTATTATTAGTATTCGTCTAGTCATTTTGAAGATTATCCGGAACAAACAGACTGATAGACAGACAAAAAATTTTTACAATCTGGTTGTTAGGCATAGGCATTGTAGGAATGTTAGAACGGACGGCGTGTTGACCATAGCACACTCAAAAACATTACAAACAGATTTACAAATTTATTTATTTCTATAGATAAGCAACAATATCTTTTTATAAGGAGAATTCAAATTCAAATTCAAATACTTTATTATGCATAAACCCCGCGGGGGCACTTACATATGGTCACTTTTTACATTTTACCTTACACTACTACCGGATCGGAACGCGACCGCACTGAGAAGATCCGGCAAGAAACTCAGTGGGCTTGTCTTCTTTTTTATTCATTTACTATTTTTTTTTAATAAGATAATATACAACAACATGTCTATTAATAGCTCTAGTGTGATGCCTTTCGAACCATCATACAATACAGTTATTAAATATAACGAAAAAGTACCATGGCTGGACCAGATCTCGCAAGCGGCACCCGATCACGAGTTATCCACTAGAGCAGCCATTACTCCCCTCAACCACAATGGAGGGAAGGGAGTGACCCGCTCCTCGTAGCTACCGCAAGCAGACCCTTCAGTGAGCATGACCAATACCATGGGCCACAAACATAAAACACAGATTAAATAACAAATTCGTTTGGCAAAACACGCTACGCTTTACAATTATATTAACAGCAACAGAATAAACATGTAACACCTTTTGAAATAATGAGAAAATGCCTGAATGAGGAGCTGCTCATAACCAGTCTGTATTATCATCAAGATAATCCGAGATTTTATAATAACCTTTTCTACAAAATCTTGATTGCTTTTTTAAACTTATTAACTGGCATATCTCGAATATTCATGCCGCCTTAGCCGAGGCCGCGGGTGACGTGACCGGGGATTAGTCCGTCACCCGCCGAGAGGCCGACCGCGTGAGGAAAGACCGACGTCCTCCCCGAGGGGGGGACGTCGGTCGATGGGAGGGTACCCCAATAGGGGGTATTCCGTCGGGCCGTCCACTGACGACAAGTTAACGCTGCTCCAGTGGTCGGCCCAACGACGAAGGCGACGTGGTTTTCGGGTGGGTCGCGGGAGTTGCGTGCTTAAGCCCCTCTGTCGCCCCGGACGGAGTGGTGCGGAGGCGCGCCGACCGCGGCCCACCCACAAAAAAAAAAAAAAAATATCTCGAATATTAATAGGTAATTTGTTGTAGAAGCGTATACATTGCCCCATGAAGGATCTGTTAACTCGTTGAAGACGAGTACTGTGTACAACTAATTTATCCTTATTCCGAGTATTTACATGATGAATGTCCATCCGCATGTGCATCCGCATCGATGATACTTTGTCCGATTGGTGCGATTTGACCTCTGGCGTCCCTCAAGGCGGTATACTTTCTCCTCTTCTCTTCTCTATCTTTATTAATCTTATAACCCCTGAACTTCAGTGTGCGTATCATTTGTATGCCGATGACCTACAACTGTACTCTCATGCCAGGTTAGACGACGTGCAGTCAGCTATCACGAGTATCAACTCTGATCTATTAGCCATAAGCGCTTGGGCTGCAAGATTTGGTTTGGCAGTCAATGCAGAAAAGTGTCAATGTATTGTACTCGGCAGTCCGCGGATAATCAGCAAACTTGATCCCCATGATTTGCCATCCATTGTCTATAACGGAACAGTGATCCCCTATAGTCAACACGTAAAGAATCTCGGCCTATTCCTAGACTCGACGATGGAGTGGCAAACGCAGATCACTACCATATCGAATAAAGTAACAGGAACGCTTCGCTCGCTATATCGTTTAAAAAACTTTCTTCCTGTGAAGACCAAGACAGCGCTGGTTCAAACCTTAATCCTTCCTATCATCGATTATGCTGATGTGTGCTACCTCGACCTGAATGCAGATCTGCTCAATAAACTGGACCGACTTCTCAACAATTGCATTCGATTCGTTTTTAACCTGCGTAAATTCGACCACGTATCCACATTTCGATCTCGGCTTAATTGGCTACCGATAAGGCAAAGACGAAGCTTGCGAACTCTTTCTTTACTGTATTCTATTTTAAACTCTCCTAATGCTCCTCCCTACTTAAAACTTCACTTTCAACTTCTTTGCACTACTCACGACCGTAATCTCCGTTCCTCCAAAAATCTTCTTCTTCACTGTCCTTCTCACTCCTCTAGTCTGGTACATTCTTCCTTTTATATCCAGGCCATTCTTCTTTGGAATGCGCTACCATTAGAGATCAAAATGGCCCCTAGTCGTGATAGTTTTAAGGCTATGGTCAAACGCCTATACCTAGGCCTTCTGACGGAATGAACTCGTCATTGAGGAATCACCTCTGCTGTTTATAAAATTTATATGTATGTATATGTGTATGTATGTGTGTATGTATGTATTTATGTATGTATATATGTATGTATATATGTATGTGTGTATATATATATATGTATTGTTTGCTTGTATTAGATATAAGATTATTTAGATTTGCCACATTTATATAACCAAATTTCAGAAATTATTGCTCACATTGCATTGCACCTGCCTAATTTATTTCTGCTCCACCCTAGGTCGACTGGCAGAAAATGCCTAAGGCATTAAGTCCGCCTTGTACCTTTTTTTTTGTGTGCAAAAGTTTTAAATAAATAAATAAATAAATAAATGTCACTATATTTTTCAAAGTTACCGATATTTTTCTTTACATAGAATACATTCTCGTACGAGTATATTGAGATATAATAGTCAGAATATTTATCTCTTTAAATTTCTCTCTTAGTGACACTCTTGGGCCTAAATTATATATCGCGCGGACCGCCCTTATTTGTAGAATAAAAATTCTATTCAATTCCGCGGAGCAGCCCCAAAGTAATATGCCGTATGACATGAGACTATGAAAGTATGCGAAATAAACTATTCTGGCTGTTTCAACATCGGTTAACGCGCGAATTTTTTTTACCGCATAAGCCGCTGAGCTGAGCCTATTTGACAGTTTCTCAATATGAGGCCCCCATTGGAGTCTATTATCTATAGTGATGCCTAAAACGGTGGTTGATTCCACAAGGTCCAGAGCCATCCCATTCATTTGAACATTGTTTTCCACTTGTCTCACATTGGGAGTAGTAAATTTAATACATTTAGTTTTTGTCTCATTTAGAACTAAATTATTAGAATGAAACCAATGAACAAGATATAAAAGTGATTTGATCAGTGAGCGCTTTACAAGGCTAAGCTGATGCATCTAGCCAGTCTCTTTGAACACGGCTTGTTAAATTCGCTTCAGTGCAATTTCATCCGCCAAATACATTCAACTAAAACGTTCAAATGTATATTCCTATGGCCATCTAGTTGTCTACCAAATAATCGATGTATATTACTGAATATAAGGGCGTTTAAAAGCGTCTTCCCGATTAGTACACGAATTAATCTTTGCATTTATTGTTATAAGATTCATCATTTCAGCTCATATACGTCCCACTGTTAGGCTCGAGCCTCAGCCACATTTTTTTTTGTTATGGGGCACGCGCGGTTCATTGCGTCTGGGGTGACGAAAGGACGGCGCGCGGGCACTTAACCCACCAGTACACACGTAGCCTTCGTCGTTGGGCCGACCACCAGTGCCAAGTCCCTTGTCATCAGTGATCGGCCTGACGGAATACCCTTTGGGGTAACCTCACCTCTCGAAGTCCCTATCCCGGGACGTCGGTCGCCCTCGCGCAGTCAGCCTCTCTGCGGGTGCCGGACTAAAGTCGCCAGTCCGGTCACCCGCCGCCTCGGCTAGGGCGGCATCAGGTGCAGGTACTCGCGCCTGCGCCACCCGAGTCGCTGGCGGTGGAACGGGTCACCGAAGAGGAGCTCCTGTCACGCACGAGCCGCCGCCTCCTTCCGTGAGATGACGGCCTTACAGAAGGCGGCGACCGCGTCCTAGTTCCTGACGCTGTCGAGCATCTCCCTGGCGATGGTCGACCTCATCTCATCTCAGTCTCATTCACAATAGAAGAGAAATGGACCTTACCATACCATGCTGGTCAGACAAGTTGGTATAGGGTTTGTTTCGAGTTTTCCCTCTTTTGCATAGTTTTTATATGCCTATATATTATGGGATAAAAATACAATTCACCACTCCCTCTATTACCCATGGATGTCGCAAATGATGGCTAAGGAATATAATAAGCATACAACATCTATGCAAGAGAAGAAAAACTTAAAATAAAACCATATAGCAACATGTCTGACCAGCGTGGTCATCGTTGCAGCTTGTACCCACCCTAATGCTGGGCTAGAGCCCCCTCCCGATTAGGACAGAAATATATTTATCACGCTGGTCAAACAAGTTGCTATAGGGTTTCATTTCGAGTTTTCTTTCTCTTGCACAGATGTTGTATGCATATTATATCCCTTAGTCGTCTTTTACGATATCCACGGGCAAGATAGAGAGTTATGAATTGTATTCTTACTGCGTCACCACAGGGAATAGCAGATCAATTTTCTTCTTATTGTGGCGGAGGCTCGAGCCCAACAATGAGACATTATTGCTGAAGTGAACTGTATGAAATGATCGCAAAAAATTGTTCTACATGGGGATCAAACTGACTACATATCATGAGATATCGATACTTATACCTACTACGTCATTTCAGCACTTTAACACACTGGGGAGAGAACCACTTGCCATACCACAGCTGGTGTTATACCACGGTGATATTGGTACAGGGATTTATTTCAAACTTTTCTCATATTGAATTTAATGATTAGCTCATCATTAATGTCTTTTGTAAAAATACTTACGCATTTTTTTTTTGGGGTTGGGTTGCGGTCGGCACGCTCCTCGCACCACTCCGTCCGGGGCGACAGAGGGGCGTAAACACGCACACCCACAACCCACCCACGATGCACGTCGCCTTCGTCGTTAGGCCGAACTTACGCGTAAGGGTAATGAATTTTCACTTTATCATCATTTGGACACTTCGTCCTCTAGGGTTATATACATCCCACAGTGGGAGGAGAATTGACCTACTATACCATGCTGATCAGATGGGTTGGTAGAGGGTTTCATTTCGAGATTTTCTTCCCTTGCACATACATTTATTATGTTGGAAAATACAGATGAGATACACCTTTACCTAGTCTTTCATGAATATAGACTTAAAAATAAATAGTTAAAAGAAAATATTAAAAGACTTCATCATCATCACAGCTCATATACGTCCCACTCGGCTCGAGCCTCTTCCACAACGGTAGGGAAATTAACCCACTATAACACCCTGGTCAGGTGGGTTGGTGTAGGGTTTTATTACGAGTTTTCTTCTGTTGCGCAGATGTTGTATGCATACTACAATCCCTTAGTCGTCTTTTACGACATCCACGTCTGTGTGGCGACTGGAAAGATTTAAAAGAAAATAAGCCCTACGCCTTAGAATAATAACGTATAGAAGGATAGTGTCAATACTTCGAACTTTCAAAATTTGAATCTAAAAATACTAATGGCGCGCAGACGATTGCACACATATACACGCAGACCACTATACAAATTATGAAATCAAATTTTGTTTTTATTAACATAAATCGTCGAAATACTTTTAGAAGTAATGTTAAAAACCTTTTTAAGATTTTCAAATGTATTGTGACACCATTTGAATGCACAAACCGCCATAATTATCAATTTATTTTTTAAGAGTTGCGTACGTACGTGCAATACAAAGACTTGTACATTACGAAACGGTTCCGGCGTAAGCTCCATTAGGCTCCAATTGAAATGCCTCACTTTTTGTGCGTGAACTTACCTTCTATACGTTATTATTCTAAGCCCTACGCTAAATTTAAGAGAATAAGTTACCTCTCTGCTGCTAGGAGCCGCCCTTCGCCTCCATGTTTTGTCCAACCACAATGATGAGTATGATAAAAACCAGCAGCAGCACCAGTATACAGCAGATGGCGACCGCAAGCATGGCCGCGTGTTCGCCCAGCTTGGCGGCGCCTTGCGAGGGGCAGGCCTGTGCCGCGGTTAACGTCGCGGCGACCGCACGCGCGCTTATCCTGACCGCTTCAAATTTCCCACCAAAAATATGATGGAGAACGTCACTTTAACAAACCACCGCTACACAATATTAGTTCTAATTTCAAATTTTGATTCAACTGTCAATTTGTTTTTAAAAAATTACTTGTCTTTATTCTATAATGTGACCACATTAAAAAATATTCAAATATATCTTTATAACACTTTTCATTAAAAATTTTGATTATATGTACGCATTTTAAATTGCATTATTTTTATTTAATTATTGTCAAATCTATGAAATATAAATTTACGTGTTAAATTATTGAAGGTACGCCACTGCTTAACCTCCCGTGTAATATGAATCCCAAAATTGTTTATAAGTTCGTTGCTGGAACGATATAAATTAAAATGCGCGAAGCATCTTCCAATTTTGCCTGCCATTACCCTCAGGCGATGGTGTTTTGTATTCATAAGCCTAATTAAAATGAAGGTTAAAAATATACTACCGTTACGGTTGCTCTTAGAATGAAAAAAATATAATTTAATTTCATCTAAAAATAGATAAATAATAATATTGTAAATCGTTACATATTCCATTTTGTTTTTAATTATTTTTGTCTTCTAATTATTGTTCTTCATTCTGTTAAAATAATTAGTACTAGAGGCTTCACAGATGGTATTTTTAATTTAAGGAGCCTTTCGTCACTGAAGGTACCTAAGGATTCAGTTCCGGTATTCGCCCTTTCCGTGTGGTGACGGAGTAAGAATACTATTCACCACCCCCTATCTTACTCATGGCAGTCGTATAAGACGACCGAGGGATATAATAGACATACAAAATCTACTCAAAAGAAGAAAAACTCGAATTAAAACCCTATACCAACACTTTTGATCAGCGTGGTATAGTAGGTCAAATTTCACGCCATATATGAACTGAAAAGAAGAAAAGAAAGATTCGTCCCAAGAAATTTGTTTCAGGCAGGAGGACGGTCATAAAACTATACCTAAAACGTTTCGCAATATTTATGAAATGAAATGATTTATTGTTCACATAAAACAGAGTGGATGAGTTGTTCATTATATTTAGCAGTTAGTTCTTCTAATTAACCAGTAAAGGCATGGGAAACTTAAAATTATGATAGGTACATACAGCGTCATGGCAGAATACCAAGTCTACTACTTACTTAAAATAGTCAATTCCCTATTATACACACATACATTTCATTAACACATTTCTTTTACACTAAAAATTTTTGTCCAGTAACCAGGTTTTTAACTGTGTTTAAATTGTTGAAGCGGTAACGATTTAATATATTGTGGTATGCTATTATAAATATGTATGCACATGGCGTACCAATTCTTCATGTACATTGTAGTTTTAGGCTTGAATTTAAGTACTAATCTATTTGAGTTTCTTGTATTACGTATATATTTTTCCCCTGCTGTAACAATTATGATGCGAGAGAAGTACATGTCGTGTCGACACCAAGTATTTATAATAACACAGCCAAGTGATGTTGATGGAGAGATTATACAATATAGAAGAATATTTCACTGTCTGGTTAGTAAATTGATTAATTATTGTAAAAAGAAAAAGTGAACGAATAGGTTATTAGAAAATAATGTTATAAAACGGACTAGCAACCCACCCTCGCTCCATTTCGGTTTCAGTAGCTTTGCGATATTACTGTAGGGGATTGCAGTCCATAAGGCCTCGGTTTCGATTCTCAAAGCGAGCAAAATTCTATAGGACTTGTCGAGAGGAAAAATAGCTGCAGTTACTTCTTATATAGATAGCTAACGTGTAGTAAAATATTATCAAACTCAAAACGAACAGAAAGACAAAACAATTTTAAACCGAGTTTATTGTGCAAATAACCGTGTGTACATGAAATAATAGAAAATCATAGTTTAAAAAACTAAAAAAACACGCTAACAAGCTGAAAGCCCGACTCATCATAGAAATTTTGAATTTCGCATATGCGTAGTTCGCACACTAGCTCTATCTCTCTTGCTCTTATGCAAAGGATACGATTAGAACATTTTAAATCCTGGCGAATCTAATCAGGATATTCGCCTATTTTGATCGAATTATTGCATTGTCATGGGCTTTTGACGAGTGTGCGGAGTTTAAATAAAATCTATCCGTTCAAAGTGGGGCAAAATGACGTTCAAAGATTCCGTTACATACATAGGTACATAGATACATAGGTACATAGATACATACATACAGGTGAAACTAATAAAAACGTGTTAAAAAGCCTACTATTTTAACATTACAAAAAGACACTTCAATTTACTTTTATAGATAATAGTTCTCAGAAAATACCTTATCAGTTATACGAAAAAGAAATAAACCTTATTACCAATATGTAAGCCGAAGTTCTTATAATATTTATGGCCTATTAATCTCACGAGTGTCTAACGTCTTTGAAGGCCTTCGGAGATAGCGAATAATTTAATGGTTTATGATTAGGCTATATAAAGAATGGCCAATGTAACTCTCAATTTAAAACAAAATCTCCTTTTTTTAGGCTATGATCTGGAGACACCCCGTCTAATCCCTCTGGAGCGACAGGAAGGCGGTATGCGCCCCGTCATCATCATCATCATCATCTCAACTCATATACGTTCACTGCTGGGCTCGAACCTCCCCCATAATAGAAGGGATATTGAGCCACTATACCACGCTGATCAGACGGGTTCATCATCATCATCATCAGCTCATATATGTCCCACTGCCAGGCTTGAGCCTCCTTCACATTAAGAGGGAAATTGACCTTACTATACCACGTTGGTCAGGCAGGTTGGTATAGGGTTTTATTTCGAATTTACCTTCTCTTGTATAGATGATATATGCGCATTATATCCCATAGTCAGCTTTTACGAGATCCAGAGGGAGTGGTGAATTGTATTCTTACTCCGTCACTACACGGATAACCTAACCATATTTATAACGTACCGTAATCCTTCTCCATTGTCCATGACACAGATTCCTTGACATTTGTGACCAGCCCGGAATAAAGAATCACCAACGAGAAAGTATTTAAATCAGGTCGTAGGTCATCAATTGGAGGAAATGTTTTTTTTGCATTTTAATGCCTGTCGTATTTTAAGTCGTTACTTTATTTTTCAGTTTGCATACAAAAATTTCAAAATAAGACTATAAATTCGTTTTGTACAAAAAAAGGAAAAATTTACTTCATGAAATATTTGTGGGCATATTTTTTTTTTGATAAATTAATTTAATTTTTTAAACTTGTAAGTGTATGTAGTGTGTGACTTGTTGTAAACTTGTAACAATATGTAAGTGTCCTCTTGGGGTTTATGCATAATAAATGATTGGAATTTGAATTCTTTTGGTTTGTTTTGAAAATTAGTCATGCAATAGATTTTATTTAAAAGCACATAAATTATGTGGGCATATAAATTTAGTTATATAAGCATAATATAGCATGGCGTAATTCCGCTTATATGATATCTAATCGTTCATGAATTATTTCGAAGACAGCTCTTTTTCATCCCAATTTGAACTTATTTATTGTCCGTGTGGTGACGGAATAAATCCCTATCTTGCCCATGAATGTCGTACAAGACGAGTAAGGGATATAATACGCATCTAACATCTACGCAAGAGAAGGAAAACTCAAAATCCTAGGCCAACCTATCTGACCATCGCCATGGTCAAAATATATTCAAAAAGGCATTATGTAGATGAAATTAAGCTAGATTTAAAACTAGTAAAAGTATTCCTCTGAGCCGAGATTACTTTGCAATCAGACCTGACGATAACAATCGTACAAACCTTTTTTCTCTCAACGAAACTGGCGTATATTGCGAAGGCTTTTGTGTAAGCTGTACGAAGTCGTAATTATTTGTGGAATGAAAAACATACGGCCATAATAAATCATCGCCAACGATCTTTCCACTCACGCTTGGAAGGATTCGATTATGAATTGCGGTCCTCTGCTTTTTCATTCTTTTTATTCATGTATGGCTTGACAGTAGTTTGTTTGGGATTAATTACCATTTGCGCCTCTTCTTTTCGATGCATTTGGTTTCTTGTCCATGTTCTATGTAACTACAAATAACCATCATGATCATCTCGTCTCACTATGTCCCACTGCTGGGCTCGAGCTTACTCCATTAGGAGGGAAATTGACCGTACTATATCATGCTCCATCAGAGTTTTGGTTCGAGTTTTTCCTCTCTTGCATAGATGTTCAATGCGTATTATATCTCGTAGTTGTCTTTTACGACATTCACGGGCAAGATAGGAAGTGCTGAATAGTATTCTAATTCTGTCACCACATAGACAACACAAATTATTTTAATAAATTAAATAAATTTCTCCGTATGGTGACGGAGGAAGAATGTAATTCATGACGCCCTAGAGTAGTAAGGGATTAAATATGCATATAAGAGCAATGCAAGAGAAGAAAACTCGAAATAAAACCCTATACCAACTCTTTTCACCAGCGTGGTATAGTAGGTCTATTTCCCTCTTATTATGGAGGCTCGAACCCAATGGGACGTATATATGGGCGCATATCGCCCACTATCGCCAATATTTGTAAATTGTTGATGTATGTGTTATCAATTATAGTTATAAACATGTTTCAAATATTTGCAACTGATATTTAAATAATTATTTGTAGTAACAACACTGCTATTTACCATGCTATGAAATTTAAAAGACACTTTTTGAATGTATTTCTAGAAATCTTTGATTTAATTGTTTAAATATTTATATAGATGATCAAAATAAAATCGATTAGAATTAATGTAATTATTTGTAATCATATTTAGTTGTTTATACACGATAAACATTGCAATTTATTTCTACTTACAGCGCCATCTGTTGAATCATATATGAGAATGATATTTCCTTTAATTACATGAATGTAAATTGCGTAAAATAGACCATTTGGAATTATGTTAAATGCATTAGAATATTTATCATTATTATTTAGCTATATTTCGATAATTATTTTATAGTAGTTTTATTTGCGGGTGACGTGACCGGGGATTAGTCCGTCACCCGCCGAGAGGCCGACCGCGTGAGGAAAGACCGACGTCCTCCCCGAGGGGGGGACGTCGGTCGATGGGAGGGTACCCCACGTAGGGGGTATTCCGTCGGGTCGACCACTGACGACAAGTAAACCTGCTCCGGTGGCCGGCCTAACGACGAAGGCGAGGTGGTTTTCGGGTGGGTTGCGGGAGTTGCGTGCTTAAGCCCCTCTGTCGCCCCGGACGGAGTGGTGCGGAGGCGCGCCGACCGCAGCCCACCCACAAAAAAAAAAATAGTAGTTTTATTTGTTTCTTATAAAAAGTAGTTATAGTTACTAAGACTACACCGTTTCATTGTAAAGCGGAGGTTATAAAAACATTGTAAGATTAGAATAGAACACGGTACGGGTTGAGAGCCCTCAGCGCTCACCCACCAGTCCGGGTAAAGTTGTCACAGCCATCAGAGGCTAACAACTAAGTCACACAAAAAAGAAAAAGAATAGAACACAGTTTTACTTCACTCACTTCTCTGGCAAAAACTCCTAATAAATACAGTGATTGCCTTATTGAGTATTTTACTATGGACGCCCAAAATCCTGGCGCAACGCCGACATATATAACCCGAGACAATGAAGATGAAATAACCATTTGTATATTTAACCGTAATCCGTGTGGTGGCGGAGGAAGAATACAATTCACCACCCTCTCTCTTACCCGCGGGTATCGTAAAAGACGACTAAGAGATGGAATATGCATATAATATCTATGCAAGAGAAGGAAAGCTCGGAAAGCTATACCAACCCATCTCACCAGCGTAGTATAGTAGGTAAATTTCCCTCCTATTATGAAGGAGGCTCGAACGCAATGGAACGTATGACGTGACCTGAGACGATGAAGCCGAAATAAGCATTTGTATCTTTAGAAAAACAACATGCGCTCAGGAATAATTTTTTGTGGTGCAGAGAATATACAAACATATAATTTAACTGATACAAATATGACGATATGATTCCCAGCAATATTGCAGGCAAGATTGCAGGGCTGTTGCTGTATTAGTTAATACAGCAACAGCCCAATAAGTTTGTATAAAAATGTACGAAGCCTTTGTTCGTCTTTAGAACATAAATCAACGAGCAAGATTTTCGTGTCTTTTAATTAAGATAAAAAGAAACCTAATACATTACTAAGACGCCATTAAATACGAATGAAAAATAGTCTAACCTTCAATCTTACTATTTTTTTTTTAGGTTTAAAAGTCAAATAGTAGTCGTTTCTAGTGAAGAAATATACTCTGAAACTGGTTGGACTGAAAAGTAATAAAGTAGAAGAAGAAGTGAAGTAAGAAAAGTGTCGTGTGATATCGGCTACGAATACTATCAACATTCCTCGTGGGTGGCTAAAAATTTTATATCAATTTCAGCCAAATTTATCTGATGACATCTGGTCAGCAATTCCATTTCCAAGGAGAATTGACGTCAGACAGTCGGCTGGTCATAACACTATTGTTAAAACTATTGCAATATGTGCGTCGACCACAAGTAGGATAATAATACACAATAAGGTAATTGAGATAAGAATAAGATGATGATGTTAATAAAGTTTACAATAGTGTCAGGACCACTGTTGGAAGTTGTCTGTCTACAGCCGCGGTCCGTCCGGGGTAGTATCATACTCTCGCAGAAAATTGACGTCTGAGTAGTAGCAATTTGTTACTGTGCTTCGTTCGGTGAGCGGAGAGAGCCGGAGATGTTTCTGAGGATGTTTAATTTTGGCGATGCCTTTAGTATCACTAAATCTCATGGCACGCATTCACACTCCCTTCACTGTCTTCGCTGTAGACAGCGGCCTAGCATAGGTCTGTGAGCGGGAGTATTATTTACCATCAGGTGTGCTGTTTACTCGTTTGCCAGAAACAGGAATTAAAGCGTGGATTCATCGTGTAGTAAATAAGGAGGAAGCGAAACATTATATTCTTAACCCTTTACCACAGAAGCACAGAACACATTATCAAAAATAAAGACATAAAACCAATTAATATAATTATTATGAAGATGTTAATTGCGACAAAACTCACTTTGTATGCAAAGAAACAATTCACCGTTATATTTTTTTCATAACGCGCTTAATTATAAATAATAACGTTATTTATGATTTTATTTTAATTTGTATTCAGGTACTGTATTCATCACCTATGTGGTGACTGGTCGAGAATACAAAGTATCGTCACTATTCGGCAGGAGTCGGGCTGGCCACGGACGTCAAAGATTTGTGAGCAGCTGGGCTCAATGATCAGGAATGGAAAGTTAAGAATGATAGGTTTAATTAATAAAAACAGAATTATTTAAATACTAGCAATCTGTTCTCGCTTCGCTTTGGTTTAAATCGCCTTGTCCCGGCATTTTAAATCTCCAATAACTTCTAAAATATTACGTAATGTTCAATAGTGTCCAATTTCCAAAACGTGCAAAATTGTATACGGATCTTGAGAGGAAAAATAGCCTTTTACTCAGGTAACTAGTCGTAAAACATTATTAAAATCAGTCCAGCCGTTTGGAAGATTACTCATAATAGATAGATAGATAGACAAACAAACAGACAGACAAACAATTTTTTTAAAGTCGCTTTTAAGCATATATATCGTGTAAATAACCATGTCAGCATGAAAAAAAACGTATAATTTTACAATACAAACAGACACTTCAATTTTATTTATTTGTATAGAAGAAACAGTTGACCCTAAAGTCTTAATGTCTTATACAACGGTCAAGGGAAAATTATGGCAATCCGATAGTTAAATCGCCTGCGAAGATGATCCATTTATTTAAATCTATACTTTTAATGGGTATTCGTTTAAACTTTAGCGATTTCGTCGCGTGGATTAATTTATTTGTTTGTTTAAAGTCAAATTAGTGTTTTGTAATTATTGAAATGGAATATCGATATTCATTATGAAATACTTCAAGCGTAAACCGGTTAAACAATGATCATTTATTTTGTCGCTTTTCTATTATATATTTTGTCGGAATCAAACCATTTCTATACTAAATGTATTATTTTAAGTAGTATTTAACAAAGTTATAATAATACATATGTAACTATTGAATTCAAAGTTTAGGGTACCTACCAATTCTTAAGTTAGGCTTTTTGTGTTAATTATATTATTCCGTGTTGTGAAGGAGTGAGAACAAAATTTACTTTACTCATGGGTGTCGTAAAAGACGGCTAAAGGATATATTATGCATATAACAACTGTGCAAGAGACAGAAAACTCGAAATGAAACCTTATACCAACCCGCCTAATCAGTGTGGTAGGTCAATTTCCCTCCCATTATGGAACAGTGGATGATGATTACACAAAATAAAATGTTAGGATTTGAAATTGAGGCACAAAGTTAAAGAGGCACCAGTGGCGGCCTTAGGGGGTGGCGAACAGGGCAATCACCCGGGGCCTCGCGCTTACAGGGGCCTCGCGCTTACAGCGGCCTCATGCAACAACCCAAGCAAATTTAAAAGAATATAGATTTCAAATTACATTTTTACTTATTAATTATATTTTTCACTTTGTTTTCAATATTATAAAACTTAAATTTTATTTATTTGTACAACTTTAGTATTTTTCATGACAAATCCCTAAACCAAACAACCAGACCTACTTTCGTATCTCATACTTTTTACGAAGGACAAAGGGCCTCGCAAAGACCTGCCGCCCGGGACCTCGCAAAGACCTGCCGCCCGGAACCTCGCAATGGGTAAGGCCGCCGCTGAGAGGCACATATTTATATCTCCAGAAAGAGTCTACTCCACTTACAACAATGAAAGTAATACCGAGATGGAAATAATGGAGTGATAAAATATTACATTTTAGTCTATACTAGCAGACCCGGCCACGCGTTGCTATGGCTAATGTTTTTGTTACATTACATTTTATTAAACTATTTAAGTGGAACTGTAGGAGAACATCTGTCATGGAGGTCGTCATATCTTTTTACAAATGGCATCTATGTAAAAAAGCAAGTTAAAATCGTATATGACACGTTTGTAGGTTTGACATAGCAGCGCCATCTATTAATTAATTACTCAATCCAGTCAACAGATATCGCCATCTGTTAAAATCGTTTGGAGTTAACAGATAATTGTGAATGTCAAATAATAGACAAATAATTTGCAATAAAATAATATTGCGACTATAAATTAAGATGTAAGCTATCCTATCTTTCAAGTTGGATCAAACTGCACACGGTGTGCAAATTTGATTAGAATCGATTAAGTAGTTTAGGAATCCATCGCGGACAAACAACGTGACACGTAATTTATATGTATTAAGAAGATTAAAGCAATAGTATAGGATTATTACAGTGAATCATAATATCTATACTAATATTATAAAGCTGAAGAGTTTATTTGGTTGAACGCGCTAATCTCGGCAAATAACGTTGCAAATTGAAAAATTCTTTTAGTGTTGGATAGCCCATTTATCTAAAAAGGCTGTGTAATATCAGGCTACAATCAAATAGGAGCAACAAAATTTATTTCTTTTTAAACGTCTTCAAAAATGGAGGAGTCTTAATTCGACTATATTTTTTTTATGTTTGTTACCTCAAAACTTTCGAATGAGTGAACTGATTTTGATGATTCTTTTTTCATTTCAAATCTGGAGCTTCGATACCATTTCCATTTGATTGGTTTCTGAAAATGACATCCATGACAAAACGGTTGCAGTCGGGTTTTTTTTGTTCAGAAGCTGAAGTTGCGTTATAGTTTGAGTCGTAGGTACGACTCACCCTCACAAACCGTTTCTCTCTCTTATGTCATGCAGAAGATTGCACGTGTTAACTAGTCATAGCATAAAATTACTATCTATACCAATAAATAAAATTGGAGTGTCTGTTTGTAATGTCAAAATAATAGGCTTTTTTCATGCTCACACGGTTATTTGCACTATACATATGCCTAAAATACACTTTATATATTTTTGTCCGTCTGTCTGTCTATCTGTCTGTCTGTCTGTTTGTTCCGGGTAATCTTCAAAACGGCTGGACCGATTTCAAAAATTCTTTCACCAATGAAAAACTATAATATTAGGGCGTAAACTAGGCTATATTTTATCCCGGTATTCCCACGGGAACGGGAACTATGCAGGTAAAACGACTATAACCTATAACCGAAGCGAAGCGAGGGTGGGTTGCTAGTAGTAAATAATAAACTATACGTGTGGTGACGGAGTAAGAATACAATTCACCACCCTCTATCTGACCCTTGGGTTTTTTGAATTTTTTTTTATTGCAAACGTTGCCAAACGAACAAACAGTACACTTAATGGTAAGTGTTGCTACCGCTCATAGACCGTTACATGGCCGCTGCCTACCGCGATGAACGTGAAGGGAGTGTGAATGCGTGCAATGAGGATCGGTGATACTAAAGGCATCACTAAAACTCACCACACGCAAACATTCTCAGAAAGTTGGGCTTTTAGCTCTCTCGCTCACCGAAAGAAGCGCAGTAACAAATTGCTACTAGTCAGACGTCGTTTTTCTGCGAGAGTGTGGTGCTACCCCGAACGGACCGGCCCGTGGGTGTAGACAGATAACTGTCGACAGTGTGGTCGTATCACGGTATATCGTAAAATACGATTAAGTGATTAAATCTATACCAATAAATAAAATTGGAGTGTCTGTTTGTAATGTCAAAATAATAGGCTTTTTTCATGCTCACATGGTTATTTGCACGACACCTATGCCTAAAATAGCAATTAAAAAATTTTTGTCTGTCTGTCTGTCTGTCTGTCTGTCTGTCTATCTGTCTGTCTGTTTGTTCCGGGTAATCTTCAAAATGGCTGGACCGATTTCAAAAATTCTTTCACCAATGGAAAGCTATAATATCAGGGCGTAAATATTTTATCCCGGTATTCCCACGGGAACGAGAACTACGCGGGTAAAGCGACTATAACCTGTAACCGAAGCGAATCGAGGGCGGGTTGCTAGTAAGTATATAAGATATATTCAAGAGAAGAGAGACTCGAAACAAAAACCTAGGCCAACATGTCTGGCCAGCATCGTATAGTAAGTCATTTTCCCTCCTATTATGGAGGAGGCTCGAGCCCAACAGTGGGATGTATATGCGCTAAAATGAAATGATAAATAATAAACTAGAAGATAGTTAATTCAAATATTCATATTACTATACGTTGTGAATATTTAATATAGCATTAGTTTTTATTGATATAATGAAAGTGGAAATGTATGTGATTCGTAATATTACTCAACGTGCTTGTCATATTTAAGAGATATTTACTTCATTATGAAATATCTTAATATACTATATAAATTACGTGTCATGTTGTTTGTCCGCGATGGGCTCCTAAACTACTTAACCGGTTTTAATCAAATTTGCACACCGTGTGCAGTTTGATCCAACTTGAAAGATAGGATAGCTTACATCTTAATTTATAGTCGCAATATTATTTTATTGCAAATTATTTGTCTATTATTTGACATTCACAATTATCTGTCAACTCCAAACGATTTTAATAGATGGCGATATCTGTTGACTGGATTGAATAATTAATTAATAGATGGCGCTGCTATGTCAAACCTACAAACATGTCATATGCGATTTTCCATAGATGCCATTTGTAAAAAAATATGACGACCTCCATGACATGTTCTCCTACAGTTCCACTTAAATAGTTTAATAAAATGTAATATAACAAAAACATTAGCCACAGCAACGCGCGGCCGGGTCTGCTAGTATAAATATATGTAAATACCCGTGCGAATAATTTGTAACTCTATAAAATCTTTGTATCCTACAATAAATAAGGGCTTGAAAAAAGATGATTTCTTGTGGTGACGGAATAAGAATACGATTTAACACCACTATCTTGCCCGGGGATTTTGTAAAAGAGGACTAAGGGATACAATATGCAAATAAGGTATGTGCAAACAAGGAAAACTATAAATAAAACCGTTAGCCAACACGTTTGACCAGCATGGTATAGCGGGTCAATTTCCCTCCTATTGGAGAGAAAGAGAGCAAAGAAGAGAACTCTTAACATATTTTACACAGTTTTACGTAGCAACTAAGTTTTCTCAGGTAAAAGTAAAAGTACTAAATAGAAAAGTTAAGATATAAAAATACAGTTGAATTCACTAGTTTTGTAACTTTTATTTTACTGAGAATATTAGTATGGATCTTGATAACAGGAACTTCCAGTTCATTCAATAAATACGGAAGCTATTATTGTTATATACTTGTATTGATTCTATTCATACATTAGGTTATCAAGGTTAAACATAGGCCTTCCTAAAGGTCTATAATCCCTTGCAGAGTAGATTCTCTCACACTGTCGTCTTGCCTACTGGTGGTATCATTTCATCTAGACTGCTTTACCATTTTCAGTGAAATGAAATATTTTCCGTACGGTGACGGAGTAAGAATACAATTCACCACCCCTTTTCTTGTCTGTAGGCGTCGTAAAAAATAACTAAGGGATATAATCTGCATGTAACATCTACTACACAAGAGAAGGCAATCTCGAAACCAAACCCTAGGCCCGAACCCAACAGTAGGACGTATATGGGCTGACATGAAATGACATACCTATTGTTAATTTTTCATTCTTTATAAATCATCATCATCATTTCAGCTCATATACCTCCCACTGTTGGGCTCAAGCCTCCTTCACAATAAGAGCGAATTGACCTTACTAATCCATGCTGGTGAGACAGGTTGGTACAGGGTTTTATTTCGAGTTTTTCATCTCTTGCATAGATATAACATCAATGCAAGAGATGAAAAACTCGGCGTATTATAGCCCTTAGTTGTTTTTTACGACATCCACGGGCAAGATAGGGAGTGGTGAATTGTATTCTTACTCCGTCACCACACGGGATATTTTTATAAATAACTTTAGTGGGGGTGGGTTTAGGGTGCCGCTTGTGGGATCTGGTCCAGCCATAATCATTTGAATTATATTAAGTATCCTGCAGTTCGAAGGGCATCACACTGGAGCTAGGTCTTAAGAAACTTGTACACAAATTATATCTAGTAAGAAGAAAAAAAAATTAAAATAATAGACACGCCCGCTGAGTTTCTTGCCGGATCTTCTCAGTAGCGGTCGCGTTCCGATCCGGTGGTAGTTTATTTTTATTGGATAATTTAATTTTATTTTGCAAAATTGACAATATGTAAGTGCCCTCTCGGGGTCTATGCATAATAAATGATTTGAATTTGAATTTAGATAAATAAAACTCACAAAACTTCCTGGTATGAGGAATAACATCGACCATTACATTGTATAGCTTCTACATACATTATTCACAACATAGGCTGTACCCAAACAGACCTTCGTCATAAATGATTCTCACTCTTTTAAAAAAACGGTATTGATCTATTAGTTATTTAGGTCGAATATGTGACTCGTGGTTTCATATCTAAATGAGATTACGTGGAACCGATAATTGGCCTAATTTCAACTCTTGACATCGCGATTTCCTGATTACATACACATTTGGCAACAAATAGACGGTAATATATTAGATCTGTTAGGTTTAAATTAATAGTCTATCTTTAGGTACATATATATTTCTTGTGTACGTGTGTATATCATTGAACTCCTCCTAAACAGCTGGACCGATGTTGATGAAATTTCTTGTATGTTCAAGGGGATTTGAAAATGGTTTAAATTTACAATTAGACCCGGTAGCGCTGCTCTCGATTTCAAGGAGAATTCCTTTTATTTTATTTGAACAGAACGTCTGTTGGGTCAGCTAGTATTTAATAATTACTGACCAATAATAGTTATTTTTTAATATTCAATTTCATTTCGCACTTGTAATAAGGGTGTATAAAAATTGTGGATCAAATTGATTATTACTAATTTTGTAGCGGGTAGATATAAACCTCTGTAATAACGATGACTTGTTTGACGTGACACCTTAGTCCCGTGAAAATGAACTCTGTAAAGTGTTCGCACAATCAAAAATTAAACACAAACGCGATAAAATGCGTAAAATAGTTCCATTTACAATGGGTAATACTCGCGTAAACATCAGAAATCGACAATAGAGTTCTTATAAATATTATGAAATCATTTTCGTAAGATGATAGTATATCGTCTTACCAACCCTTCCTTTCAAGTATGAAACCCGGCTAAGACCGCATCTAACAAAAGGCCAGCACTTTTAAAAACTTGTGACGCGCTACATTTGGGAATTCCTCTAGCAATTTTATGGAATTATATCTCTTTTATTGTAATGCCTAATCCAACAGTGGATATTCGTCGTATCAGCTCATACATGTCCCATTACTGGGCTCCAGCCTCCTCACCAATAGGTTAGGAGTGGTAATGATACCGACCTGCCGTGCCAGTGTCGCGGATTCGAATCCCACGCAGGACAACACTTTGACCTTAGACCGTCACCCGCCGAGAGGCTGACCACGCGACAAAGATCGACGTCCCCGAGGGGACGTCAGTCGAGGAGAGGTGTACCTGAGGGGTATTCCGTCGGGCCGACCACAGACTACAAGTCACCCTGCACTGGTGATCGGCCCAACGACGAAGGCGTCATGCCACGGGTGGGTTACGCCCACGGGTCCGCGCGCCGCCACTCTGTCGCCCCCGAGAGAGCCGGGCGTGCGCTGACCGTAGCCCACCGCAAAAAAAAAGTACAACACTTTGTGCGATCCACAAATTGTTGTTCTGAGTCTGGATGTAATTTGGGTTTGTTAATTATATATTTGTGAAGTCCCCCGCGGTACAAGAATTATTTCCTTAGCCGTCTTCTTGTTGTGTGCTTCGTTGTCTTTATAAAAGAAATAAATGCTGATCAAATAATTATGTTGTTATAGAGTTTTCTTTCTAGTTTTTTTTTTCTCTTGCACAGATGTCATATGCTTATTATATCTTAGTCGTCTTTTACGACATCCACGGGCGAGACAGAGAGTAGTTACTTGAATACAATTTTTAATTTTATTCCGTCACCACATGGAAAAACAGTGGACATAGGCTGATATATGGATTGTAAAATTGTTATAGTAAAAATTAATACATCATCATCTCAGCCCACATAAGTCCCACTGTTGGGCTCGGACCTCCTCTTAATGGGAAAGAAATTGACCTATTATACCGCGCTGGTCAGACGTGTTGGCACAGGGATTTTATATCGAGTTTTCCTTCCCTTTTACATAGAAAATATTCGCATAGCAATACAAAATCCTTACTAATATTATAAATGCGAAAGTAAGTTTGTTTGTTACGCTTTCACGCTTAAACCACAGAACCGATTTCAAAAATTCTTTCAACAATTGAAAGCTATAATATCAGGGAGTAACATAGGCTATATTTTATCCCGGTATTCCCACGGGAAAGGGAACTACACGGGTAAGGCGACTGAAACCGAAGCGAAGCGAGGGCGGGTTGCTAGTATATAATAAAAATTAATACAATATCGCTGAAACTTACCGGGTTGAGAGCCATCAGCGCTCACCCATTGACCGCGTTAAGCTGTCAAGGTCATCTGCGACCAACAGCTACACATACACAAAAAAAAAATACCGCTGATAAATTACCTATAGTTATCCGTGTGGTGACGGACTAATAATATAATTCACCACTCCCTATCTCACCCGTGGACGTCGTAAAAGACGACTAATGGATATAACAAGTATATAAAATATCTACAAGAGATGGAAAACTAGAAATAAAACGCTATACCAACCTGTCTGACCAGCATGGTATAGTAAGGTCAATTTCCCTCCTACTGTGGAGGAAGCTCAAGCTCAACAGTGGGATGTATATGAACTGTAATGATGATAATAACATCTGTGCAAGAGCAGGAAAACTGGATACAAAACCCGTCTGACCAGCGTGGAATATTAGATCAATTCTCCTCTCATTATGAAGGAAACCTGAGGCCTAAAGTGCGACATATATAGGCTGAAATGATATTATATTACATTGTCAATGATAACATAAATAATTCAATAATATAATTGAATTAGCAAGTCATTAAGTAATCCAATGTTCCTCTCTTAATCAAATCTTGTTACATTAGCTGAGATGTTGACTGGGTATTATATGCTCGCTGCTTATATATATATGTCGTATCATATACTCATATATAACGACTGCCCAGATGGCGTAGTGGTTAAGATACCTACCTACCGTGCCTGTGTCACAGGTTCGAATCCCATGCAGAACAACATTATAGTTCGAATACCACGCATGACAATACTGCGTACGATCCGCACATTGTTCTTCTGAGTCTGGATGTTAATTATATGTTTGTGAAGTCCCACGCAATACAAGAGTTATTTCCTTAAGGCGTTGTTTTAAAAATAAAAAAAAAATATAATTATTTTCCCTTCATCATCTTACCTCATAAAGTCCAAAGTAAAATTAAGCTACTATTCAACGTTGCTCAGACGTGTTTGTATAGGGTTTTATTTCGAGTTTTCCTTCTCAGCAGCATAATGGCCAGTAGTGCGGCGAATTAGCTGATAATGATTATGTAACTAATTTTAATATACGCAACTAATTTATACCAATTTATTTAAGCCAATCGCTTATTAATCGCTCTCAATATTGTCAAAAGCCTTACCACACATTGTAAATAAAACTATCTTTACGGCTTTTATCGCATTTGTATTTGATTTGACCATGAGCAAGTAGCAAGCAACAAGTATTTAAAACGTCCCGACGTTTTAAATACTTGTTCTAAACTTGTGCTAAATCAAAAATCAAATACGAAACGCGATAAAATCCGTAAAAATAGTTTTATTTACAATGTACGATACCTACTCACGTTTTCCGTGTGGTGACGGAGTAAGAATACAATTTACCACCATCTTGCCCGTGAGTGTCGTAAAAGATGGCTAAGGGAATAAATACGCATGAAACATCTATGCAAGAGAAGGCAAACTTGAACTAAAACCCTATACCAACACATCCGACCAGCGTGATATAGCAGGTCAATTTCCTTCTTATTGTGGAGCAGGCTCAAGCCCAACGGTTGGATGTACTTGAGCTGAAATGATGAATGCTCGCGTATACATCAGAAATCGTTACGCTTATCACACAATTTATAGTTAGCCGGCTACTGAAAGATACGCTCGGAAATACATCATTTATGTGGAATGTTACTGAAACATTATAGACGTTGACAAACCGTAACATTTATATAATATACGTGATATAATTTAACAATACAATAAAAGCCATTTAGTTTATGCAAACGCATAAACTAAATGATAATTTTCACTGGAAATGTTTGATACATAATATGTATAACACGCTGTTTTGAAGTGTTTTGAATGTGTATAAAAACATTTTTTCCGTGTGGTGACGGAGTAAGAATACAATTCACCATCCCCTTCTTGTTCTTGTCTTTGTTGTTGTTCTTGTCCTCCCACGGTGGGTGTTGTAAAAGACGACTAAGGGATTAAATATGCATATAATATCAATACAAGAGAAGGAGGACTCGAAACAAAACCCTATATCAACACGTCTGACCAGCGTGGTGTATGTAGTTGATCAATTTTTCTCCTGCAGTGGTTGGCCTCTCGGCACCGCCCCAGTTGCCGACGGCAGGTCGCATCGTTGAGGAGACGCTCCTCACGCACGCGTTCCGCTGCCTCCTTCCGCGAGACTACTGTCTCGTAGAAGGTTGCGACCGCGTCCCAGTTCCTGACGCTGCCAAGCATCGCCCTGGCAATGGTCGGCAGCAGGACTGCCCAACGGGCAATGACGTATTGGCGGATGTCAACGCGCCAGGCGGTGAGCTCCCTCAACGAGACCAAACCGCCCTCCGCTCGCACCCCCGACACTCGCCGATACAAACCGGCGAGCATTTCCGCCTCCAGGTCCCACGGGGGAGTCCCGGCCAACAGGCACGCTGCCTCCGTCGACACCGTGCGGTACCCGCGTATGGCCCTGACCGCCATGGCCCTCTGTGGTCGCCACAGAAGGGCCCTGGGTCGGCCGGTCAGGGACACCGCCCACACTGGTGCGCCATACATGGACCCAATTGATCAGCCTTTTTTTTTTTTTTTTTTTTTCACGCTGTGGAAATGCATTTGCGCACTATTCCCCCGCCGGTTACAGACAGGGGAGTGTGTGTGGGACTCGCCGGCCACAGAAGTGACCGAAATACCCACTAAAACCACAGCGGCCCCTTCCGCGCTTTTACGGGGTGCCGGAGAGATCGTCTGATAACATTCTATCCCCGACACCCCAACGCTTGGCCGTCTGGCCACGTCCTGTCGTCATTCAGAGTGGTGGGTGGAGGAGCGCATAGCGGCGTCTCCTCCTCCCTGGTCGTCGCCGGCGGAGCGAGTCAGCAGACGCAAGCGCCTCGCGTGCCCGCTCCGCGGCCTCCTTCCTTGTCATGACAGCCACACAGAAGGAGGCCATCGACGACCAACAGCTGTCGCTGCCGAGCATCTTGGAGATGATGGTCGGCAACGACAGGTCTGTTGTTGCCATGTCCGTTGATAGGACGTGGCGCTGAGGCCCCCAGGCGGGGCATACTTCTAGTGTGTGGCGCGCATCGTCAATTGCCGCGCCACACTCATGACATCCTGGGGCCTCTTCTCTTCCAATTTTGTGCAGGTACTTACCGAAGACCCCATGTCCGGTAAGCACCTGCACCATTCTAAATGTAAGGCTGCCGTGCCTTCTCCTGAGCCAGCGGTGGAGATGTGGCGCGACCGCCTCCACAGTCCCCCGCCCTGCTACGGGGGACTCCAGCTCTTCCCTCCACCGCCGGACTACTTCCCTTCGGGCCACTTCCTGGGCTCTGCCCAATCCCCTTATGGACACTTGCTCTCCGTTGGCTCGTGCTGTGGCGCGGAACCGGTACACTTCCGCCAACGCCTCCGCCACCAGTGGCCAAGGCGGGTCGCCTGCCAGCAGTGTCGCTGCAGTCCATGACACAGTACGGTAGCCCCTAATGGCCCTCACCGCCATAGCCCTCTGCGGTCGTCGCAAAAGGGCTCTGTTGCGGACGGTGAGGGACTCCGACCAGATAGGAGCACCATACAGTGCCATGGAACGCAGGATGCCGACGTAGAGACGTCGGCATGTCGACCCGGGACCGCCAGTGTTTGGCAGAAGTCTTCCCAGCGCCGCGGCCGACTTGACGAGCCTAGGGACGAGCTGGGCAAAGTGTGGCCCGAAATTCCAGTTTGAATCTAGGTGCAGACCCAAATATTTTATATGGGCCTGCACCGGCACGGCAACCCCAGACACACTGATGTGTGCTCCTCGGGGGGGACCTCGACGTGGGCCATGAAAAAGGAGGGCCTCGGTTTTGTCCAGCGAGACCCTCAGACCCAACATCCCAATCCGGTCTACGACGAGCGCTACTCCAATTGATCAGCCTGGACTACTGTTCATCTTGCAATAAGTAGGATACGTGTATATATTACCACGTCTTTAAGCCATTTGTGTCCCAGCATTGGTAACAAATGGAAGAGAAATGAACACTACCAAGTTTTGCAGAAGATTTAGAAAGAAAGAAAGAAAATGCTTTTATTTTTACGGTCTCGACACACAACAACAATAGCAACACTATCCTAAACACAGATTATGCTTAAATAAAAACAGTTGGCAATTGCATGTGTCGTGAGCGTATCAACGAGGCGTACACTCAGCATGATGCTGCGTTGTGAGGGCACAACACGGCGCTGATTTTCAGTGTCAACCTCAAGTGACTTACGTGGTACAATTACATAACTAAGTTAACCCAACCTAACTAACAATATAAAACAATAACTAATATAAAAGCAAAATGATTTAGATATATCGAGATTTTTCTCTTATAGTAATTTTCTTACGATTTTTTATTAGACTCTTACGACACTTTATAAAGAAGGATTGGCGATATATTGTATTTATAATCCGTCATTTCACTCGAAAAAATTCTTGAAATATTTTCCTTAAGGGTATAAATTGAGGAATTTGTAGAAAATACAGAGATTTTTTTAAATAAATCATCGTTAAAATCCATGAAAGGACAGTAAATTTGAAAGATGATACCATCAAAGCTGAAACTCTTCAAACAAATGTGGTCAAAGCTTTCCCATTCGATGGGCCTGCGGTTTGACACGCGCTGAAATTTTAGGTCATGGTAATTTGCATCAGTAATGAATGCGGCCGATGTGTCAACATGTTCACAAAACTGTTTGAATGGATTAGCAGTTCAAGAAGCGACCATTCGTCGACCATCCATAAACTAAGTTACAATTTCATATGGAATTATATATTTACATCAATATACCTCTACTTTTAACTATTTTCCATAAATCTTTTCTCAGAAGAATTAAGGGCAATGAATGTCCGTCTGTTTAGAGACGAACCAAGTATATAATAGATTAGATATGCATATAACATCGATGCAAGAAAAGAAAAAAATTATATGAAACCGTATACCAATACGTCTGACCACCGTGGTATAGTAGGTCAACTTACCATCTATTGTAGATGAGGCTCGATCCAAAATGATACATGTATGAGCTGAAGTCGTAATGATGAATATAACATACTATAATATGTCCTCTACAAAATTCAAAGCATTAATAATCAGACCTTTAAAATAAATAATAATCTAAATTAAAATACTTAGTGTTATTTAATCAATAGCAAAACATAAAAAGTCAATTAAGTTATCGCTAGTAAATCTTGAAAGCTTTCTGAGTCCATTATTATGCAAAATCAGTGCCAGCAACAGTTGAGAAAATCAGCCTTTTGTTACGTTTTACATGTAGCTTCTTTTAGTAAGCCCAAGTTGTTCAAGGCAAAAAAATACCAAAGCGACTTCGAACCAAATATAAACAGATGTTTTTATATATGCATGACTGATATTATACTTGGATAGGAATAGATATAATATTGAGGGAAGAAAGTTAGGTAAATTATAATCGGATAAGACTACCGACGTGACGTACTTATACCATTGATCAGTTCGTGTTATGTACTCGTGAATCATTTAATAGACAGGCACACTATAATAATCACTAAAACGCTTATTATAGGGCGTCTACATGTTGGCCGAGTGCAGGCGAGCGATGGTGAACGCCAACGTGTGTACACCCGATTTGCCTTAGTTGGCCAACGCTCGCCTAGTTGGCCGAGTGAATACAAGCGCCAACGTGTGGACAGCTGATTTGTCTTCACTCGCCGTCGCTCGTGATCACTTGCCTCACTTCGCCTCGGTGTCGGTTTTTGTGCACAAATCAAAGGACTCGTCTACGCTCGGCCAATGCTGTCTACACGTTGGTCGAGTCGTCATTACCAAGGGGATGAAAGTATCATACAAATTTGGTTTAGAAAAATTTGCATAGAAAGTAGCGATATCTCACGGGGAGGGTCAGTAGTTTTTAATTTTTAGTTATAAAATATGACGGTAGATGGAAGTAAAATATAAAATTTACTAACAAGGAGACCTCAGACGTGTGGGTCGGGGATTTCCATGGTTTTTGGTGGGGTGATAGAGGGGCCCACCACCCACCACCTACCACTACCAGATATTAGGGTCAAATGGGTAATCAATAAAATATATTAAGGGTCAAAGTTGGATGGGTAATTTATGTAATAGAGAAAATTGTATTCGTATCGCAAGTCGATAGTATTTTTAGCCGTTATCACACAGTAGATAGTCTTTTTCTAAGTATTGTCTTTAAATAAAATTTAAGCTAATTTAGATCACAAAATACCAATTTAGTGTAGTGACAGATTTACAATTGAGTATACCCCTTCCAACATTGAAATAGTATTCTCGTGGGGAAGCCTATGTCCAGCAGTAGACGTCTATGGGCTGAAGGATGGATGGGACTCCTTCCTATCAAGTAGGTCTCAACGTTACTACAAAAGAAGGTATTTTTGAAATAAAAACATTCATATGGCAGTGTAGTATAGCAAGCAAACGCTTATTGTAAAGGAGCCATATATGTCCAGAAGTCTGAAGTATGCGTTAAGCAAGTAGCTACTAATTTAGTACATACTTATATCCTCTTAAAGGCACATGTCTTTTGACAATTGGCCAAATACTTTAGTTTTTAGTTAAACTTCCATTTCTTTTATATTAGCATGAAGTTCATTGTAATCACGTTTTCTTTGAAATCTAAGATGAAGCTTTCTCTTTTACAGAAAAACATTTGGTTTTCATTATTTCATATCTTCTTTATATATAAATTTCTTGTGTACGTATGTATGTCACTGAACTCCTAAACGGCTGGACCGATGTTGATGAAATTTTTGGTGCACATTGAAGGGGATTCGAGAATGGTTTAGACTCACTAATATACCCGGTAGGTGGCGCTGCGATCTATTTCAAGGAGAATTCCTTTACTATTTTTTTAGATTTGAACAGAACAACGTCTGTTCGGTCAGCTAGTTTATTATAAGACATCATGTTGATTTTAACAACAATAAAACCTAGTTCGGACTAAACTACAATTATAGTGCGAGTGCGGAGAGTTGAGTACTTTCATAAGTAAAATAGTAACTAAAATATTATATCATCATCATCATCATCTTAGCCCATACACGTCCCACTGTTGGGCTCGGGCCTCCTACACTACGGACGGGAAATTAACCTACTATACCACGCTGATCAGACGGGTTGGCATAGTGTTTTGTTTCCCTTCTCTTGCATAGAGATGTTGTATGCATATTATAATCCCTTAGTCGTCTCTTACGACACCCACGGGTAAGAGAGGGAGTGGTGAATTGTATTCTTACTCCATCATCACACGGAACATGTATCCTAATATTGTAATTCAAATAACAATCGCTATTGATTACTGTAGTGACCATTATTCTAATACAATCAACAAACTGTGTGGTCCAATTGTGAAACTAAACTCGAATTCCTTTGAACACACACAAAAAATTTCATCAATATTAGTCCAGCCATACTTAATGACCACTGACGTCAAGTCACCCTGCTCTGGTGGTCAGTCCAACGACGAAGGCGACGTGGTATTCGGGTGGGTTACGGATGTGCGTGCTTACGCCCCTTTGTCGCCCCGAACGGAGTGGTGCGAGGAGTGCGCTGACCGCACACAACCCAAAAAAAAAAAATCTAGCTAGGTTTTATATATAGAAAATGTTGTTTTGTCCGTGTTTTTAGTAAAACAATATACTGACATTACATTTTAAAAGAATATCAATTCAAATTTCGTTGTCAACGTCATGAGTTACAATAGCTCAGTTGGGGAGACGGCCGGTTCTAATTTTGGTTTTTCTGGCATTCAAACAGCGTTGGTTCGAATCTCGGTGTTATTATTATTCTCTTTTTGTAATTTTTTATATAATTTTCATTATTTATTTTTTATTTTTTATTAATATATATCTAAATAAATTCGACAAAAATATTCCGAGCGAAGCTCGGTCAACCAGATATTGTTCTTTATTCTTTCATATTATTAATTTGATGTCCTTTCAAGTCTCTCAAACTAAATCCTGTTTGACTTTGATAAAGGAATGATTTGTTCAATTTGCTATGTGGTCTGTTGTCGACCTTTTGCATTGCCCCATACGCATATATATACTTATGTACGTACGTATATTGTCCCACAAACCCGCAATCAAGTAAGCCCTTTAAATTCAATGAACAAAGGCTATTTAAAAGAACAGGCTGAAATGTTACATGCATTATTTATTTTGTAAAAACTACACCCCATCCTGCATTTTCCTGGCAGGCCCCGGACAGCACAGACGACTTTTGTCCAGTCTATACCCTGCTCAAAAACAAGACTGATGACTTACTACTACTGGTAGACTTGGCCTAAATCTATATGAATAAATGAGATTGAAAATAAATATCGCTTCTGTTTCTAATGTCAAAATACTGGGCTTTTTCATGCTCACACGGTTATTTACACGATACATATGCCTAAAATACACTTTAAATTTTTTCTCTATCTGTCTGTCTAATTGTTTGAGATAATGTTCAAAACGGCTAGACCGAGGTTGGTAATATTTTATTACCAGATAGCTGTCTATATAACGAGTAACTTAGGCTATATTTTATCCTGATATGCCCACAGGAACGTGAACTATGAAGATAAGGCAACTGAAACCGAATCAAAGCGAGGGCGGTTTGCTAGACAATAATAAAAGAAAAATACAATTTGGAACGTTATAGGTATTATTTCTACATAAATCCTATAAAATTTTCGATGCTCAAAAAGGCTGTTAATACGCTACTGATGACTTGGTACCGGTGGACTTGGCCCAAATATTAAAAGAGAAGTACAACATGACAAGTTATGCGTATTTTTCTTATATGAATCATATAAAATTTTACCCAGTCGGGGAATAGAACTCGATGTCTCAAGAAAATGCTCTGATAAATTGGAAAGCTACATTATCGGCCTATGTTATTTGCCAAAAATGTAGCTTATATTTTATCCCAGTATTTTCACGATAGCGGGCACTATGCTACTAAAACGCAAGAATTTGCTAATTAGAAATAGTTTTGGCAATAGTTTTAAGACGGGCCGACTGCCTGACGTCAACTCTCCTTGGAAATGTAATTATCGACTAAATGGCTTCAAAGGGAATTGGCCCAGGTCAATGTAAAATCTTCTAAGATATTCAGGAACAAAGATTGGTAGTAGGTATTTGTAGCCTCCATCACATATTACTCATCAACAATCATTGATAACTAAGTTTGCTAATATGAAAACATTTCCATTCATTCATTCTCTGCCTATTCCCAATCCTCCTCCACAATAGGAGGGGAATTACCTACTATTCCACGCTGATGAGACGTGTTCAACTAGAGTTTTCGTTTTCTTGCATTAATGTTAGCTGGATATATCCCTTAAACCACTTTTACGATACCCACTGGCAAGAGAAGAGATAGTTAATTGTATTCTTACTCCATAACCAAAGCGATAATATTATCAGTATACTTTTTGTAGCGACAGAACCATTTAAATGTACCAATTATCACTTTTCACAAATGAAATATGAGTAGGCGTAAAGCTTCTGTTGAGATAGGACTAACAAAGGGCGTAGGTTAAATAATTGCGTCTACGACTCTGATAAATGTTACCAAATGGGAGAGAAGGAATATCTTATTATTAGTGTTGTACGTCTGAACAACTTATGATAAATGACGGTTAATCACATAAAACAGCACTCCACCTTCCTGAACAAATGTTTTTTTTCAAGTGAAGCTTATTTATAGTCCTTTATGTAGACCTTATAACCAAGTTCAATGTCACTCAACATGCTATGAAGCGGGCTATGCTCGGGATTTCTCTGCGAGATAGAATCCGAAATACGGAAATCTGTAGAGGAACGGACGTAACCGATATAGTACGAAGAATTAGCACGCTAAAGTGGCAACGGACAGGCCACATCGCTCGACGAACCGACAACCATCGGGGAAGAAAGGTTCTCGAGTGGTGGCCACGTTTCGGACGACGACGTTGTGTAGGATGCCCCCCACTTGATGAAACGATAACCTGATGAAAGTTGGTGGGCATCGATGGATGCAGGCGGCACAGGACCGCACTTTGTGGCGAAACATAATCTCTTATCCTCCGTAGGACCAGCAGCAGATGGCGATAGGCTGAATGATGAATCATGTGGTTTATTTGAACATTTAACGAAAAACAAAAGGAGAACATCTTTGTTGAACAGGTTTCAGTTTCGGGTTGGATTTTCATGACCAATAATGAAACATTTATTGACTAAGAAGAAAAAAATTGTGAATATATTTCAATAGCCCATCAGTAAATCATCAAGCATCAAAAGCTACGATCATAATATAATATCAAGTACTTAAAAGAAATTTAATAGCTTATTCAAGATTTTTCAAAGGTATTACGTCAGAATACCTTGTATTTTACGAGGGGCGTGGTACATCACAGGTATCCCGTAGATTATGATATATAATTTTTACGATACTAATAAAAATAATAACTCAATAAATTAATTACTAATATGAAGTAAGGCACTAAATTTTATGGGCGACAATAGAGTAATATTTTCTTTTCCGTTAATGATAACTTGCCATATACCTGTCTGTTTATTTACGTAAATTCAATAAAAGGTACATGACTATATGATTATTGGTTATTTCTGAATTATTTCGCTTGGATCGGTATAGTTTAATTTATTTCATTTTTGTAAAACGTCGTCATTATCATCATCTCAGCTCATATACGTCCAATTAGTAGTCTGAAGCCTCTTTTTTAAGGTTCCGTACCCAAAGGGTAAAAATGAGATCCTATTACTAAGACTTCGCTGTCTGTCCCTCCGCTTGTCTGTCACCAGGCTGTATCTCAAGAACCGGGATAGCTAGATAGTTGAAATTTTTACAATTTATGTAATTTTGTTGCTGCTATAACAGCAAATACTAAAAACAAAATAAAATAAATATTTATCCCGTACAACAAACGCGATTTTCCCCTTTTGTTGGTCGATATCGATAATGGCAAGGGGTCACTTGAAATATTCAGAAAATACTCAGTTGTATTTTTACTTTAATAATAAATAATAAAATAAATATTTAAGGGACTCCCATACAAAAAACGCCATTTTTTGCCTATTTTATAGATAATGATACGGATCCCTTTATGCGCGACTCCGACTCGCACTTAACCGGTTTTTTATTATAATATCTTTTCAGAAAAACTCTTCATATTATTGAGACGAGAGAAACTCAACCAACTGTTTCAAAACGTCACTAACATTCATCGGAACTCCTTTGAAACACGCTTATCCCACTCGACGAAAATAAAGGGAAGATGAAAGTATACTTACATATGTTTATAACCTACTTGTGCCGGATACGTACCTATTACGTGCGGTAAATTTACACTTCTAGTATCGCAATATCTCTTTTAAAACCGTTGACTGCACAAATGGCGTAGTGCTTGAAAAAGACGTAACGTGGGTTCCATTCCTACTAAATTCAATACACTCCGCGATTCACAAATTGTTGTTCTGAGTCTGGGTGTAATTTGTGTCCGTTAATTATATGTTTGTAAAATCCCCCACAATACAAGGATTGTTTCCTTAGGATTGTCTTATTAGCGGGTGACGTGACCGGGGATTAGTCCTTCACCCGCCGAGAGGCTGACCGCGTGAGGAAAGACCGACGTCCTCCCCGATGGGGGAACGTCGGTCGATGAGAGGGTACCCCAATAGGGGGTATTCCGTCGGGCCGACCACTGATGTCAAGTAACCCTGCTCCGGTGGTCGGCCCAACGACGAAGGCGACGTGGTTTTCGGGTGGGTTACGGGTGTTGCGTGCTTACGCCCCTCTGTCGCCCCGGGTGGAGTGGTGCGAGGAGCGCGCCGACAGCAGCCCACGCCAAAAAAAAAAAAAAAAAGGGTTGTGTTATTAAAAAAAAATGTGATCCTATACGACCACGAGTATATCTTTTCTTCATCATATTAGCTCATATACATATTAATACCACTACTGGTGTTTTGTTTAATATAAGAGGCAAAATGACCTACATCGTTCACAAGTAGTGTGCGACGAGGGCAACTCTCTACGAAGCTGAAATTAGTCAAATGTCTCTTTCCACGAGTCGATGTGTAATATTTATCGCTTAAATATATCCTTATTCCGCAGTGTCTGAAAACAAAAGCTTATAACCAGTGTATGTTATCAGCGATGACTTACAGCAATGAAACGTGTTCTCTAAATGTCGGCCTCATAAAAAAGCTCAAAGTCGCTCAGCGTGCTATGGAGCGGGCTATGCTCGGTATTTCTCTACGTGATAAAATACGGAACACGGAAATCTGTAAAAGAACGGGTGTAACCGACATAGCCCGCAGAATTAGCACGTTGAAATGGCAATGGGCAGGCCACATCGCTCGTCGAACCGACAACCGTTGGGGAAGAAAGGTTTTTGAGTGGCGACCACGAATCGGACGGCGCAGCGTAGTACGACCCCCCATTAGGTGGACTGACGACATTCTCAAAGTTGCAGAGAACCGTTGGATGCAAGTGGCGCAGGACCGTTACGAGTGGCATTCTCGTGGGGAGGCCTATGTCCAGCAGTGGACGTCTGTAGGCTGGTGGATGGATGGAAATTATTTATTTTATTGAATTTAAATAGAATACTCAGTTTATTTTTTTGAGTGGTGATGGAGTAAAAATACAATTCACCACACCCTTTGTGGTTTATGTTTGTGGTAAATGGTAATGGTTACGCTCACTGAAAAATCTGCTAACTACGAGGAACGGGTCACTTCCTTCACCACATTGTGGTTGAGGGGAACGATGACTGCTCTAGTGGTTAATTCATGATCGGCTGTCGCTTGCGGGATCGTGTGTAAGTACATTTAACACGAGAGGTATTAATAGGCATGTCGTTGTATGTAATTTTATTTAAATGAAATTAGTAAATAACTAAAAAATAGACAATCCCGCTGAGTTTTTTGCCGGCTCTTCTCAGTGGGATCGCATTATTATTCGGCGATAGTTTAAGGTAAAATGTAAAAAAAACAACATGTAAGTGCCCCCGCGGGGTTTATGCATAAGAAATTATTTGAATTTGCTGATTAAATTTATTCATCATTCATTCATTCATTTCAGTTTACATATATACGTCATACCGCTAGGCTCAAGCCTCCTTCACAAAAGGAGGAAAATACACCTACTATACCACGCTGGTCAGGCGTGTTGGTTTAGGGTTTTATTTCGAGTATATTTTCTCTTGCAGATATGTTATTTGTGTATTTAATTCCTTAGTCGTCTTTTACGAGACACCCACGGGCAAGATAGATGAAGGTGTTGTATTCTTACTCCACAGAGAAATTAAGTTGAATTGATGCTGTTTAAATTGTAAGACAAAAATAGAAAATAACTATTACTAAGCCAAATTTTTGTCTCGATATCTATAAAATAATCATTGCAAATATTGACTCAATTACACGTAACTTAATATTGCCAGTATAGAATAGAAATTTCTAGAAACTCTTCGACGTAATCAAACTCCTCATCAAAGTAAAACTTCGATGTATTTACTCAAGTTTTCTTAGAAACCTCATTACGATGAAAAGAAATCTAATTGTAAATTTTAAATTTATAGTAGTAGTATGGTAAATTCTTTTATCGTATGGAATATAATATTAAAATATTTATTTAATTTTAAAGATCAAAAGAGTAAATAGAGATATGATAATATAATAATACGGAAAATGCCATAATTACCATTCAAGGCAGGCAAACCTGCACATTATGACCTTTTTTATTCCCAAGGAATCTTTATCTCAGCTCATAATTAATACTGGTGGGAAGAAGAAAGAATAAGGAAACCTATTAGTATTAAAAAACTAGATTTAAAGCCGTCTAACCATGCCAGTCAGACTGGCCCATATAGGGCTATGTTCAAAAGTATTCGTTATATACTTTGAAGTGAACTTAACAAGAGCGAGACATACTCCTTTCTAGCTTTCATAATGTTATGATTGATTGGTCGCCGATTTGCAAATTCAAAATATAATTTTAATATAATTATAAACATTTATATATATTTATAAATATATTTTCAATCGTGTGTCTTTACGGCACAGCTTGTCTCGTCTTTTTTATATTAATATAACTTCATTATATTTTAGATCACAACTTCATGTTTAATTCATAACAATGCTAATCAATATGCATTATTACAATATTGCAATATTGCTTCAGAGATAAGCAATCGAGCACCATCGACAGATGACCTGCATAATATTGAAGCTGGATTAATTGGTTAGATCAGCTCGTTGACTGCCTCTATTAGGCGTAGTCATCCTTAATTGGGAGATAATTTCGGGTGACTGGACTGGAGTTTTAGTCCGCCACGAGCGGCCGAATGCGTATCGGGGTTCGGCGTCCACGAGGGGGGACGTCGTAAGGGTAGGGTACTCCGCGATCGGGGTATTCCATCGGGCCGACCACTGAAGACAAGAAACTCTGCACCGGTGGTCGGTCCAACGACGAGAAGGCGACGTGCCGCGGGTGGATCATGGAGCCGTGCGGTACGTCTGTAGCCTTGGACGAAGCTGGGCGGCGAGCGAGCTGACTATGGCCCACCCCAAAAAAACGGGGTAATGATTTCACTATCTTCACGCTTTATAAGCAGATTACTGACAGCAGTAGTTGTTTCACCTCTCGCTAGTTATTTTGTAGACGTAAAGGAAAAAGATATGAGGACCTCTGATGTTTACGCGAGTATTACACATTTTAAATAAAACTACTAACTACTATTAACTCTCTTGTCGTCTGTTATATGTATCTTTTATCCCTGCGTCTTTTATGATACACATAAGCAAAAGAAGTAGTGATGAATTGTATTCTTACTCCGTCATCACACGGAATATATGACATTTGTGATGTGATGAAAATAAATGGAATTCTCCTTGAAATCGACAGCAGCGCCAGCTACCGGGTCCAATTGTGAATCTAAACTGTTCTCGAATCCCCTTCAACACCCAAAAGATTTCATCAACATCGGTGCAGTCGTTTATGAGGAGTTCAGTGATATACACACGTACACAAGAAATATATATAAAGATACCGAACGTTGAACAGAACTCTTTAAAATTATTTATGACGTGATCGTTACTCACTTTTTGCTAGTATGACTTAAAAATGAATATCTTTATGAAAAAGCCCTTTATGTATTCTAAGTGAAAAAACAATCCTGCAATGTAGCAATAAAATTTTTATCAGTGTTTCTTAAAGGTCTCGTGCGCCATAATCATCTATTTGTTACATAGAAAGAATTAAATTTATAAAAATATTCCTTTGTTTTTCGTATTCGCAAAGAAAAATAATCTTGAAAAAGGTAAGGTAAATTTTAGATACCTATGTATCTAAAATTTACCTTTAAAATTTAATATAAATTTTGATTCAGTAATAAGAGTGATATTTTGTACCAATTTATCTCCCATTGTTTTTTTTTTTTGGGGTTGGTTGCGGTCGGCACGCTCCTCGCACCACTCCGTCCGAGGCGACAGAGGGGCGTAAGCACGCAACTCCCGCAACCCACCCACCTGCACGTCGCCTTCGTCGTTGGGCCGACCACCGGAGCAGGGTTACTTGACATCAGTGGTCGGCCCGACGGAAAACCCCCCCTTGGGGGTACCCTCCCATTGGCCCTCCCCGAGGGGAGGACGTCGGTCTTTCCTCACGCGGTCTAGATTCACCCGCGTCCTCGGCTAGATTTATCTCCCATTGTGGAGGAGGCTCGAACCCAGTAGTTAAAAGTATATGAACTGTGCTGAAGATGATGTTAATTATGTGTAAGCCTAGTAAAGAGTAACTTTTTTGGTTATTGATATATGAACTATCTTATTTAGATAATGCAAAAAAAGGCCAAGAAGGCTTAATATCAGACAGGCGAGTTAACTGATTTTAATCAAAAAGGTTATCACTACTTTTGTTTTATGTTTATTATAAAAGATGATAAGTTACATCGCCGCCTATTAGGAAAGAATATGATGAGAGCAAAGGTTATTTATTTGGATATCGACTATGGTCCGATTGGACTCAGCCCAAACAACCTGAGGCAGTAGAAGGGATCGTGTAATGCCATAACCTGGCGCATATTACTCTCTAGATCTCTCTAGAACCACTGGTACCAAGTGCCGTCTTTGGTTGACCCTACCCTTACATTTTCTCAACAAAGTGAAATATGTGTTTCAATAGTGCATAGAAGACCTATTATGCGAATTTCATATGATATAAAAAAATATCTTTTCGTGGGGTGAAGAAGTAAGACTACTATTCGCCACCCCATCTCTTGCCCATGGGTATCGCAAATGACGGCTAAGAGAATATATATAGAGAATATATATACGCACACAACATCAGAAATCATTACATCCTTTACCAACCTGTCTGACCAGCGGAGTATAGTAGATCAATTTCGACGCTCGAGTCCGGTAGTTGGACGTATATGTGCCGAAATGAGTTAATAAATGAAAAATCATCATCATAGAAAAGAAAACCTTAACTATAGAGGATCTAGACTATCTGATTGTCTTAGGAATTATTAGATACAAAGGTCTTGCTTTAAATTTGCCATTTGTTCTCATCGTCTGCTTGATTGGTATGATTAATTCATCATCTCACACCATATATGTGCATATATGTGAACATCCCACAGTTGGATTTCTGCCTGCTCCACTGTGGAAGGTAAAGTAAGTCCGTTGAGATTTTTTATGTAATTTTTACTGATAAGATAACACTTAAAAAGCAGTTGTGTTATCTTTCAAGGAGACAGTCATCTACTTGCCTGGCCCCTTAGTAAATTTACGATTTGAATAAATGATATCATATGTACATTTAACCTCGTCAAATAAAAGTTGTGACTTTCAAAATACATCCCTTTAAAATATGGTTTACTTATTGTCCGCCGGTAAGGCCGCCCTACTCTTATAACCCTCAAGTTCGAAATCTACCCGTATTTACGTTCTGCAAAGTGTTTGAAGTTCTTGAATAAACAGAACATTTATTACAAAGTAAATATGAATTATATGTAACCTATTGAAATCAGAGCCCGAGTCGAAGACATGTTGATTTAATGTTGAAAAGTAAAGGCAATCTCATTTTTTTTCAAGTTATGTTACGAAAAGGCGAAAACTTAAGCTGCTGATGGGTTTTAAATGTTGCCATTTAAAGTTAAAAGATTAAAGTTAATAAGTGCGCTATGGATATAGACTATGTCCTATGAATTTGCTACAAAACAAAACTTGGAATAAATAAATCTGTAGACTCTGTGAAGTTACACGCTGAAATTTCTATGGAGAACTTATTGCAAGATGCACCGAACCGTAGCAAATCAGAAAGACAGATGGAAATGTTTCAAACGATGCAGTATACAATGGCCTCCTAATAGTTGGACTGGTGGCCTATATATAATTCTCAGGACGCACTTGAAAATGCCATTGAAATGCGATAGGCTTGTGGTAGCTACGTGGGACGAGTCTCTCCCTTCCGTGCAATGTGGTTGAGGGTGATGATGGCTACTCTAGTAGATAACTGATTGCTGTGATGCCTCTTTTGGGATTTAATCGAGCAATATTATTTTTTGTGTATGCATTACATTTAAAATATGTGTCCCACCTTAACACTTTTCGTTTTATTAATAATCATAATACCGTATATACTTTGTGTATCCTGCTAGACAATTATATTTAAAACTGCTACTTTATTTAAAATTGATCAATTTGAGTTCTGTACATTTTAGTTTTTTATATGGGAATTTCATGCAAACAGATTTAGAAAAAATACCTTAAATCCCCGTAAAGCATCTTGGATTTTTTCGGATTAAATGGGCGAAATTTTATAGTGGTAAGGGCACGCTGCTGACAATATTCGGCCGCGGCCATAAATGGATCAGTTTGTTTAAGATAGTAACACACTCTCGCAGAAAATGTCCTTTGCGTAGTAGCAATTAGCTGCTGAGCTTCATTCGCTTAACAAGAGACCCGGTGGCCCATATTGAACTGACTCTCTTTCATATTTCATGTGTCCATGAAAATCAGTTACTACTTTCCCTCACGTGGGCTACTTCTGCATCTACCAACAAAAGCATTAAAAAAAAAGAAAGGAGTAGCTCAACTATGCGTTATTTGCTTATACACTATTCAATACGCACCTCCAATCGATATGCGATCAATGTTTGTTTTAATAGTTATAATATACGAATATCAACCAAAAACCCCGAACATAAAACTCGTTTATTATTAAAAGCAAACATTTAAAAGCAAAGTGTCATCTTAACAACAGGTGGAATATTTTTAACAAAACTAGCTCTTATCTTGCTCTTAGTCCTGTCACTTTTAGATAAAAAACAAATAAACATCATTTCGGCTCATATATGTACGTCCCACTGCTGGGCTCGAGCCACCTCCAAAATAGGAGGGAAATTGATCTTACAATACCATGCGGGTCAGACAGGTTAGTACAGGGTTTTGTTTCGAGTTTTCCATCTCTTGCATAGAAGCCATATGCGTTATATATCTCTTAGTCGCCTTTTAGGACACTCACGGGCATGAGAGGGGATGATGAATTGTATTCTTACTCCGTCACCACATGGAAAAACAAACAATATATTCATAAAAAAGCCTGCCTAACTTTCCATGAGAACAAACAGATGTGCTGGAGTAATTATGTATTAAAACGTTTAACATTCTAGCATAGACTCTGCCGAAAATACTTGATTGCCAACCGTAATTACCAATATCAGAAAATCAATGTAATTCAAGGTGGGAAGTGTATCTGTTTTTAAAAGTAAAACCTTGTCCTACGAATATCAAGTTCGTTACTTGTTTATTTTTTTAATGATATGATTTTACTATAATGATTCCTGATGAATATAAGAACATTATAATTAAAACTATTTATACGAATTCTATCGCGTTTGTATTTGATTTGTGAATTCACAATTCTCTTAGTCCACTCGTGAAACCATACCATACCATAAACGCTGAAAAGTATTAGAAAAGTCGGGCAATTACAAATCAAGTATAAACGATGAATATGTAAATATAATGTTATTTTTAATGTGTAATACTCGCATTTTTTTTGTCTTGTTGACAAGACTGTCAGGTTTATTTGATATTATCTTCGCATTACACACTGAGAAAGATCCGGCAAGAAGGAGGGAATGATGCTACTTTATAATTAACTAAAAAAAAATCTAGTACAACCCCGATAAAACCCGTAAAGTATTTTTATTTACTATGTGTAATACGTAAATATCAGAAATCATTATGATTTTAATTTTTGAAATCCACCTCGTTACCTAATAAACACTTTAATTTTCTCCACCAACTGAATTCGCTCACATCTTTAATCACGTCGGTGTCAACCCTTCTCAACGTTTCGACTGAAAAAGAGAATGATCGATGATAGGATATTTACCAAGACTTTTGACTATAAAGACAATAACCTTGAAAGGGTGCCCTTATCTACTATTGAAGGTAAACATGTAGAGAAATATGGTAATGATTTGGACTGTATTTATAAAGATACGTTTTGTTCAAGTTAGATTTATCCGTTTTCTGATTTAATTTTATCCGTGTGGTGACGGAGTAAGAATACAATTCACCACTCCCTATCTTGCCCGTGGATGTCATAAAAGACGACTAAGGGATATAATATGAACATAAGACCTATGCAAGAGAAGGAAAACTCGAAATGAAAACCTATACCAACATGTCTGACCAGCATGGTATAGTTGGTCAAATTCCCCCCTATTGTGGAGGAGGCCCGAGCCCAATAGCTCTCTCGCTCACGGAACGAAGTGCAGTAACAAATTGTTATTACTCAGAGGTCGATTTTCTGCGAGAGTGTGGTACAACACTGGACCCCGCGGCTGTGAACAGACGACTGTCGACAGTGTGGTCCTACCGCATAGATGAACTATGTTACAATTTCTAGGTAAAAAAGTAAAAAATTGTGATAACAACTAAGATGGGTTTATTTTGTGAAGAATGGAACGCAGCGATAAGAGATTTGAATAAAAGGTATCATAACGACATTGCAATGATCTAAGAGTTTTGGCGCGAATGTCTAAATGTCATGTGGCGCTCTTATATTTTATTCATTATTTTAGTGTTTTACAGTGCTATATTGAATAATTTAGCTGACATTTTATGCAATATAATGCAGAGAAGCTTCTGAAGTGTAGTGAAAATATTATAATGGTGAACTACGTACATTTTAGTGTTCTTCCAAAATTGCTAATGAAATCGTGATTTGGTTGTCAGCAATCAAATCAGGATAACGACTAGACTTACTGACAGACTATTTATGTGAATTGTTAAACTACAATGCATTCCACTGAAGGACTTTGTATCCATGGTCATGAATCAAAATTAACAAAAAAAGCAATGATCTAAACAGCAACTTCCCATCCGATTTATCCATGGTTATGGTTCATAGACAAATAATTCTTTATTATCATCATCATCATTTCCGCTCATATTTGTGCTCGAGCCTCTTCCACAATAGGAGGCAAATTGACCTACTATATCATGCTGCTTGGACAAGATATCTACGCAGCGTAGTTTATGATGATAATATGCACATTTAGAGTGACATTTAGAATTTTCATTCTCTTGTTATATGCATATTTAATCGCTCAATTGTCTTTTACAACACCCCAAGGCAAGATGAGGATGGTAAATTGTATTCTCACTAAGTCACTACCCGGATTCTTAAATTCTTTATGCAAGTCACAAATTTGTGTTTATGTATTTGTAAAATCCTCATAAGAATTTATTCGTTAGTGTGAGATATTATCTTTGCTCATTACTGCGTATTTCTATTATCTTTTTTTAAATGACTTCGCCCTGCGCTAAGTAAATAATTCTTGTATTGTGGGGAACTTTACAAATATACGATTAACGGACACAAATTACATCCAGACTCAGAACAACAATTTGTGTATCGTACAAAGTGTTGTCCAGTGTGGGATTCGAACCCGTGACGATGGCACGGTATGTCGGTATCTTAACCACTACGTCATCTGTGCAGTCAAATAAGAAGCAGTCGAATAAGAATGTCAGTTTCACTCCAAATGCTTTCACGCCTTAACTACAAAACCGATGGTCTTGGAAAAATCTAAAAAAGAAGCTATTCTTGAAAACAAGTTACACGCGAGCAAGGCATAGACCTAGCTCATCATTATCATTCTACTTTTATCGTAGAGCCGGAAGCCCAATTTTCTGAGCGTGTTTGCGTGTCGGTTTGCGTGTGTGTTAGTGATGCCTTTAGTATCACCGAACCTCATTCGCACTTCCTTCACTTTCTTCACGGTAGGCAACGGCCTTGCAAAGGTCCATGAGCGGCAGCAACACTTACTACCAGGTATACTGTTTGCTCCTTTACCACCGCTTGCAATAAAAAAAGTCCTAATTACTTGGGGTCGAGATAATATGTCCTCTTTTTTCCAGACAGCCTTATGAAATGTCGTCTCTGTCTTCAATTCCTTTATATCCATCCTTCACATAATCCATACATCCATTTCCTTAATCTTCGATATTTATACTAGAAATTTGCCTCACACGAACGTGAGTTCAGATGAGATTAATATATTTTAATCTCATCTAAATTCATGTTCATACCACGTCAGGCATTCACTCTTTAACTTATCCATCACTAGTGAAACTTTCAAACTTCAAATACAATCATTCCTTGTTACATTCAGTCTCGTTACACTATACATTCATCTCAATTTCGATATTTTCAATTGCAATAAAGCATTGTAACTTTGCTACAGGCAGTTCTATCATATTCATCGCTTTTATAACCCAACATGCTGATCAATCATCATCATCTCAGCCTATACACGCTTCACTATTGGACTTGAGCCTCCTCCACTATGGAGGAGATTGACCTAATATACGATATTGGTCAGACGTGTTGATATAGGGATTTATATCGTTTTGCGTAAATATTATCTGCATATCACATCCCTTAGTTGTTTTTTACGACACTATCGGACAAGACACGGAAAACGTATAACGTATTTTAAAATTATTTACATATTGACTTATATTGTTTCTAAAACGCTTATAAAATACTAACTGACCCAACAGACGTTATTCTATTTAAATAAGCGCCACCTACCGGGTCCATTTGTGAATCTAAACCATTCTGGAATCCCCTTGAACATGTACAAAAAAGTTCATCAACATCGGTCCAGCCGTTTAGGAGTAGTTCAGTGATATACACACGTACACAAGAAATTTATATATAAGACTAGCTGACCCGAAAGGCGTTCAGTTCAGATAAAATAAATGGAATTCTACTTGAAATCGGCAGCAGCAACACCTACCAGTGTGCTTACTCTTGAATCTCGATTCCGATCCTAAATCCAATCGCAGTTCGGATTTGAGCAATTTTGTACTCTTGAAAGCGACACTAGCGCACGATTGGAATCGAATTCGATGGAATTATTTTAAACTAAATAAATCGACTCCCGTCGATTAAGTCAAATATTTACTACTCCCGACGTGATTTTGACGTATAAATTCGAGTTTAAAATCGTTAATGTTGCACATTTTTAAGAAAACGTCTTACGGTGATCGAGTTCGGTAACGTTATTAATTTAAAGTAATAAAATACGGCACATTTGGTGAAAATAACAACGGCAAACACGAATAATTCTTTCTCGATTTTGTTTAACAGTGCCAAATATAAATTTGGTGAGATTGGAATTGAATCGGATTCTAAATTTGAATTGATTTCAAGAGTAGGCCCACAGGTCTAATTGTAAACCTAAACCATTCTCGATTCCCCTTGAATACACACAAAAAAGTCGAAATATATATATATATATAAAGATATACTAATATGATCCTTTCATTTATCTGCGATATATAAAAACAAAATAGATTGATGGGTCGGTAAATATAAGTGACGTTACCGTAAATAAGTTCGTTGATATGGATCGCTTACAAGATATCGCGACCGGAATATCAAAAATAGATATAACATTTCCTTCATCATCATTACAAGGCCTCCCTCATGAAGGAAGATCATGACATAATTATCAATATTGGCAGGATGAGTAGCCATGGTAGTTGGTCTACCAGGCGCGCGGTATTTTTTTTTATTTCTAAAGATGGCAAACGAGCAAACAGTACACCTGATGTTAAGTGTTGCTACCGCTCATGGACCTTTACAAGGCCGCTGTCTACCGCGAAGAAAGTGAAGGGAGTGTGAATGCCTGCCATGAGGTTCGGTGAAACTAAAGGCATCACTAAAACACACCACCCGCAAACACCCTCAGAAAGTTGGGCTTCCGGCTCTTTCGCTCACCGAATGAAACGCAGTAACAAATTGCTACTGCTCGGACGTCGATATTTTGCGAGTTTGTGGTACTACCCCGGACGGACCGGCCTGCGACTGTAGACGGACAATTGTCAACAGTTTGATCCTACCACACCGCTACTGAACCTCCTTAGCCGATTGTATTCTCAAACCATCACCATAGGAATAAATATTTACTCAGTTATCATCATTATCTCTGTCCATATAACTCTCACTGTTGGTCTCAGGCCTCCTTCGCAATAGGAACGACATTGACTTTCTATTCCATGCCGATCAAAAGTGTTGGAGTTTTATATCGAGTTGCCATTCTCTTAGATTGACGTTATATACAATTATATCCCTTAGTCAACTTTTATAACACCCACGAGCAAGATAAGGAGTGGTTTTAATGGTATTCATCTATATCCTCTATACACGAGAAATTTATACTAAATTGGCTTAATACTTAAATGATTTTTAAAGTTTTAATTTTTAATAATTTAGAGTTACTAAATTATTTTCCGTAAAATATATAAATATTAAGACGTATTAAGTTTCTTTCTATTTTATTATATTATTTAGGCTTAAAAAAAGCTTATTTATCGCTATAAAAAACAAATATCGAAAATCAATTATTGACAATCACAGCGCTTTAATAAAACCTAATAGTTCTGAGTGTATTGTATAAACTTAAATGTTAAGCAACAGGTACCTTCGAAAATTTAAACAGCGTCCATAAAACACGAATAAATATTACAACAATAAGTTAAACACTACAAAACAGCTATATATAAACACCAAATATTCGTATACAACACTATATTTTTTAAAAACTCCAAAAACATATATTACTAATTTAACATCGCAATGATCACTTTAAATTAAGTATTTTTTTCATGTTCTTATTTTGAAAAAACGCGGTTAATTTCTTTTTTTTTAATATGGTGGCTTTTCGGTCGTGTAGAGCCAAGGATGTTGCGACGTCGGGGTACAGACGCGTACTGTCGCTCCAGCCGGAGGGCGGGCGGCGCGGACCAATTCAATCTCACGCGGACATCTGCCTGCGATCACCCCAGCCCACCTCAGATAAGGAAAAACAGCTACAACATACTTTTAATGAACCTGCGATTAACATTCACGTGGACTGAAGCAATTCGTCGTTATGTAAAAGTTTTGATCAATACTTTCCATTACAACAATTTAGGCGTAAGCGGAATATTTTTTCAAAATATGTTATATTTGTCTTCTTTTTCTTTCACAAATATATATCCTACTATTAGGTCCTACTACTAGGCCTACTACACCTACTATTAGGCCTCTTTCATAAGGAAAGAAGAATTTAATAGACTAATTATACGGACGAGTTGATATATAGTTTTATATTTTAAATCTTCCTTCACTTACAATAAAACTCAGAAATCACAACCACATAGGAAAAACGACTGGTGAATTATATTCTTATTCCATTACCATTCGGAAACTATAATAAATATATTCATCATTTCAGCTGATATAGAGCTTATAACTGGGCTCGAGCCCCCTCCACAATGAGAAAGATAATTGTATTCTTTCTTCGTTACTAGAAAAAATATCCAACCGTTATTCTATTATAGTCAACTAATAATTTTTTTCCGTGTGTGGACTAACAATATAATTCAACCTTTCCCGTGGATATCGTAAAAGACGACTATGGAATATAATATGCACATAACATCTGTGCAAGAAGGAAAATTCGAAATGGGATAGCAACATCTCTGACCAGCATCGTATAGTAGATCAATTTCCCTCCTATTGTGGAGGAGGCCCGAGCCCAATAGTGTGACGTATGTGGGCTGCGATGAAGATGAAAAAATATAAGTCTCCTTAAGTGGGAATAAAACTAAAATCTTCACATTGGGTAAGCGGGTTAGCAAACGCAGTGGAGGCTATAAATTTTCGTTACTTAGACAATTTTAATGACTTCCACGAAAAATTAATGTATGATGACACTTTGTATCTATAACCTGTCACCACAAGATGAAATAAAACAAATTATTATCATCATTTCATTCATGTAAATCCCAATTAATATACAATTATACACCCTTTTCTTTTTAGGGTGGATTACGGTCGGCGCACTTCTCGCACCACTCCGTCCGGGGCTACAGAGGGGCGCAAACCCGTAACCCACTTGTGACACGTTGCCTTCGTCGTTGGACCGACCACCGGAGTAGGGTGACTTGTCGTCAGTGGTCGGCCCGACGGAATACCCTTTGAAGAGTACCCTCCCACCGACTGAGGTCCCTCCCTCGGGGAGGACGTCGGTCTTTCCTCACGCAATCGGCCTCTCGGCGGGTGACGGACACGGACTAACTCCCCGGTCCAGTCACCCGCGGATAAATATACACCCTAATCATGCGTATTGGCATAGAATTTTGTGTAAGGCTTGTTTCTCTTTCATCGATGTTATCTGCATATCATATCCATTAATAATCCTTTACTACATCGAACTACAAGAGTTAGGATGAGGAATTATGTTCTTCTCCGTCCGTCCATTCCCTTTTCTTACCCATGGGAGTATTAAAAGGGAACTAAGAGAAATGATATGAAGATAACGTCAATAGAAATAAGTTGGAAGCCCAATTTTCTGAGGGTATTTGCAGGTGGTGGGTGCTGGTGATGCCTTTAGTATCATCCGACCTCACTGCGCGTGTTCATACTCCCTTCACTTTCTTTACGGCAGGCAGCGGCCTAACGAACATGTATAAGCGGCAGCAACACTTACCATCAAGTGTACACGTTTGCTTGTTTGCCACTGTTTGCAATAATAATAATAGAAAAATTGGCCAAGTGCGAGTCGGACTCGCGCACGAAGGGTTCCGTATTGGGGTACTACGCCAGAAACCTCCGCGTGGTGTACCCTGGGCACGAGCGACAATTTCTTGGACTGCTCTCTGGAATTGTCGCTCGTGGCAAATATCTGGCCCGAGGGGGGGCCCAGTTTGTGGGATGCCCCAAATTCGCTCCATGCCCTCTAATTGTAGAGGGTATTGGACGCGAAAATTCGACGGGCTCAGTCACTCATTCGTTTGAGGACTGAGCAGGCATTTGCCAACCGCGACAAATCGTAGACCTGATTCTTGCTTCGGGACATTTGTCTTGAGGCCTAGATTCAGGAGCGAGGGTCTTGGCTTAACCGCCTGGACCGCGAGGAAGAAAACCTCTATAAAACAATCACCCAGAATCCTAAGTTCTGGCGCGCGGCGAGAGGATGCATGGCTGATGGGTTGTTCAGTCGTTAGCGCGCCCCCAGCCAGGGTACCTGCGGACCCCCTGTGTTGGGATACAAATGTACGCTTGCCCGGGTATCGGGATCTCTGCCCGGGTCGACCTTTATTTCTCCCATACTCGTGGGAATCGAATGGATTCTTCGTACAATTTGGATGTAGATAGGAGGGGTGAGACGCCCAAAACCACAGATAGCGGGGAACCTATTAGTTCTCACGTTATAGCCCGGCCAAGCTACGGCAAAACTGGCCCAGAGGAGAGGGATGCCTCGTCCGACTGCAGCTCGGCTGCTAGTTCGGCACTTGAGGCCACAAGATCAGGCAAGGGGCCGGCGACACTCGAGGCCCCTAAAAAGAGAAAGAAGAGGAAGAACATGGGGACAGGAAAGGCTACGAGCGTAAAGAGGCGCGAGTTGGCCAGGCAGGAGCGGCTGGCTAGGGAGGCCGCTGCAGCCGCTCCGAGTGCTGACGAGGGCGGCAGTACTGCCGCAGGGCCGTCAGACACCGACATGTCTGCTGCTGAGACTGTCGGTGGGTCATCCCAGTCTCCGGCATCGGTCCTCGCGGCAGCCTTAGAGGTTGGGGAGGAGGCCCTCCCCTCGATGGTGCGGAAGCGCCCCCTGAATATGGATGGCACCTCAGGATCCGCCTCCGAGGGGAGTGGCGCTATCATGCCTCCTCCCAAGGTTCCAGCCTCTCGTAGGGGGCGAGGGGCTGCAATGGTGGTGGCGAGGTCAGCGGCTCCGGCGTCGATCAGCCATACGCGGGGGACTGATGCCCAAAAGCGGGCGAATGAGGCGGCTGCCGCAAGAATGATGAGGGTGTTAGCGGACATACCTCCCACCGGCGCGGCAGCTACTGAGCCCGCTGTAGGTATCGACCCCCCACCAACTAACGTGGTAACCCTGCAGGCCGAAAATACCCGCCTTAGTGGCGAGGTTTCGGGCCTGCAGGAGAAGAACAAGGCCCTACAAAAGGAGCTGTCGGCGGTGCAGAAGGCGAACCGCGAGTTGGCCAAACAAATGGCCGACTTGCGGCGCCAGGTCGCGCAGCTGGCGAGGACCGCGCCGCCGACAAGTGCCGGCCCTGCCGCCGCCCCGTCATCCCCGCTGCGCCAACTCGCGCTGCGGCGGGTTCCCAGAGGGCCCAGCCAGCCGAAGTGGTCCCGCTGCCCGCGGTGGATGGCGTGCCGGACCAGACCATGCGCGCCGTAGTGGAGGTTGTTGGCAAAATGCTTGACGCGCGCATGGCGGCTCTGGAGCAGAGACTGTCCCTGCCTCCGGAGCCCCGTCTCCGGCCGCCGCTTGCTGCGGACAGGCCGAAGGCTGCGGCGTCAGCTCCTACCGCGCTACCCTGCCAGGGCGGGCGCTTGGGAAGCTACGCTGCGGCCGTTGCTGGGCCGAAAACCAAAGGACCCGCCGCGAAGAAGAGGGTGGCACCGGCTCTTGCCAAGGCCGGACCTAAGCCGCCGCCGGCAACTGCATCGTCGGCGGCGGCCACCGTAGCCGCGACCGCGACTGCTGCGCCTAGCGACCCCGTTGCCCCCGAAGAGGGTTGGCAGACGGCTGAGCGCAGCCGAAAAAGTCGCGGCCAGAAGAGGAGAGCGGAGGCCAAAAGCGCCGCCAATGCCTCCGCTCCCAAGGCAGGAGCCGAAAGCAAGAGGTCGCGCAGGAGGCTCCGGCCGCCGAAGTCAGCCGCGGTGGTGATCACCGTGCTGCCTGAGGCCGCTGAAAACGGCCTCAGCTATGAAACCGTCTTACGTCGCGCCCGGCGGGAGCTTGACGTCTCCGATTTAGGAGGCGTCGAAGCCAGGACCCGCAAGGCCCGGACAGGGGCTCGGATTCTAGAGTTCCCTGGGGCCGAGGGCGCCAAGACGGCCGATAGCATGGCGGCCAAGTTGAGGGGTCTGTTCGCAGAGGAGGATGGCGTCAAAATCGCCAGACCCGTAAAGTGCGCAGAACTACGCGTCGCGGGTCTGGACGACTCCGTGACGGTGGATGACATCCGGGAGGCCATCGTCTCGAAAACCGGGTGTCCCGTGGACACCGTCCGAATTGGCGCCATCCGCCCTGGTCCGGGCGGCGTCGGTGCTGCCTGGGTGCAGTGCCCGGTGGAGCCGGCCAAGCAATTGGCCGGCTCAGGCAGGCTCCTCGTGGGCTGGAGCTCGGCGCGGGTGACCGTGCTGGAGTCCCGGCCTGCGAGGTGCTACAAGTGCATGGCGGTCGGACACACTCGGCCGACATGCACTAACTGCTTTGACTGCAGCGACCTTTGTTTCCGCTGCGGTCAACCCGGGCATAAGGCGGCATCGTGCGCCGCCACTCCCCACTGCCCCGCGTGTGCGGCGGGCAATAGGCCCGCCAAGCACCGCATGGGGGGCAGGGAGTGCAGACCCCCGGCTTCGGCCCCAAAGGGGCGGAGCGGCCCGACGACCCCGGCCGCTCCCGCCCCTAGCGCGACCCGATCGCCCGCCAGCGTGAAGGAGGTAATGGATACGGCCCACTAATGGCGGCCGAATCTTACCACCTCCTGCAGGCCAACCTCAACCACGCCGCCGAGGCACAGGACGTTTTCCTGCAAGCCATGGCGGAGTGGTTGATCGGTGCAGCCGTAGCCGCGGAGCCGTACGTGGTGCCTGATCGGCCCAATTGGCTGGGCAGCAGTGACGGCTCTGTGGCAATCGTCGCCTCCACGTCGTGGAATGCCACGCCGCCCTTGCTGCTCAAGGACAGGGGCGATGGGTATGTCGCGGCGGAATGGGGAGAGGTTACGCTATTTGGTGTTTATTTCTCCCCTAACAGGAGCGTGACGGATTTCGGGGCCTTCCTCACCATCCTGGGGGCCTCGATACGGCGACTGGCACCGCGCCAGGTCTTCGTCATGGGGGACTACAACGCCAAGTCCACGGCGTGGGGGTCCCCCAGGATGAATGACCGCGGGCGGGCGGTCGAAGAGTGGGCGGCGGCACTGGGCCTCTGTTTGCTGAACAGGGGCTCGGTGCAAACGTGCGTGCGGCAGCAGGGCGGGTCGATAGTGGACTTGTCGTTCGCTAGCCCTAATGTCGCAGCACGTGTGAGGAGCTGGTGCGTCCAGGAGGAGGTTGAGACCCTATCCGACCACCGATACATCCGGATAGAGGTCACCCGGACCCTCCTGCAGCCCAGCAGGGGTCACATGGCGGACGGAGCTCCCGCGTTTCCGCGGTGGGCTGTGGGTCGATTGGATCGGGACCTGTTGGCGGAGGCAGCCATCGTTCAGTCGTGGCTGTCCTCACCGCCCCAGGCGGACGGGGTGGATGCCGAGGCTGGCCGCATCCGCTGTGCGTTACCGCAGATCTGCGATGCGGCCATGCCCCGTGTGCGGCGTCTGCCCCCGAAGAGTGCGGTCCCCTGGTGGTCCCGAGAATTGGCGAACCTTCGGGCTGCGTGCATACGTGCCCGGAGGGCCTACACCCGCAGCCGAGCGCGTCACCGCGACGCTGAGCGGGAGGGCCAGCTGTACGAGGCTTACCGCAGTGCGCGGTCTGCCTTCAGGCTGGCCGTCCGTACCGCCAAGGACGTTAGTCGGCGGGAGATGCTGGACAGTCTCGAGTGTGACCCCTGGTGTCGCCCCTACCTCGCGGCGCTGAACAAGCTCCGCGGGCGGGGCCCCCTCCTCACCGAGACTCTCCAGCCCAGCCTCCTCACCAGAGTTGTCGAGGACCTCTTTCCACGGCGGGTGGAGCACACGCCCCCGGTCATGGCTTCGCCGGACAGCGACCGGGAGGCCGACGATGAAAGTGCTCCGCCCATCACGGAGCCTGAAATGGGGGCGGCGGTGGCGCGTATGCGAGTCAAATCCACCGCCCCCGGGCCCGACGGTATTCCGAACCGTGTGCTGGCCCTGGTCCTCGAGCATCTGGGACCACGCCTCAGGGGACTGTTCGACGCCTGTTTGACGTCCGGGCAGTTCCCTGGGTGCTGGAAAGAGGGGAGGCTGGTTCTCCTGCCGAAGCCGGGACGGTCTCCCGAGTCGGCCTCGGCCTACGGGCCCATCGTGCTGCTCGATGATGCGGGCAAGCTGCTGGAGAGGGTGTTGGCTGCCCGCATCGAGCGGCACCTTGTCGGGGTTGGGCCCGATCTGTCCGACGCCCAGTTTGGTTTTCGGAGGGGGCGTTCGACGATCGCGGCCCTGCTGCGCCTGAAGGCCGTGGTAGCGGAGGCCGTCACCGGCGGAGGAGTCCTATTGGCGGTGTCCCTGGACATCGCCAACGCCTTCAACAGTCTGCCATTCAGCTGCATCAGGGAGGGGCTAAGATACCACGGGGTGCCCGTGTACCTCAGGCAGCTGGTGGCAGACTACTTGGAGGGGCGCAGCGTCCTCTACGTTGACCGAGTAGGGGACGTTGTGCGAACGCCCATGACGTGCGGTGTCCCACAGGGGTCGGTTCTGGGTCCGACCCTGTGGAACATCGGCTACGACTGGGCGTTGAGAGGAAGCCTCCCACCCGGGCTGGGCGTAATTTGCTACGCCGACGATACGCTCGTCACAGCCCGGGGTGGGACGCTCGAGGAGGCGGCACGCCTGGCAACTCTCGGCACCGAGGAGATTGTCAGGCGGATCGAAGCGCTGGGGTTGAGGGTAGCCCTGGAAAAGACGGAGGCCCTTTTGTTCCATGGCCTCCGTACTGCCGGGCCTCCCGCCGGCGCTTCGATCACCGTGAATTCGGTCACCATCAGCATCCAGGCCCACATGAAGTACTTGGGCCTGGTGCTCGACGGGCATTTTTGGTTCCGGGAGCATCTCCATCGACTTGTTCCCCGGCTTGTCGGCGCGGCGTCCGCCCTTTCGCGGCTGATGCCGAATGTGGGCGGACCCAGTGCTACGTGCCGACAGCTGTACGTGGGGGTGATCCGGTCGATGGCCCTGTACGGCGCATCGGTGTGGGCGGGGTCCCTGACCGTCCGTCTTAGGGCCCTCCTGTGGCGACCACAGAGGGTCATGGCGATCAGGGCCATACGGGGTTACCGCACGGTGGCGACGGAGGCAGCGTGCCTCCTGGCCGGAACCCCCCCGTGGGACCTGGAGGCGGAGATGCTCGCCGACATTTATCGGCGGGTGTCGGAGACGCGCGCCCGCGGCAGCATGGTCTCCATCAATGAGATCACCGCCTGGCGGGTCGACGCCCGCCGAGAAGTAATTGCCCGTTGGGCAGTCCGGCTGGAGAGTCCTCGGTACGGTGTCAGGACTGTCGAGGCCCTCCGGCCGGTGCTGATGGAGTGGTTGGAGCGGACGCACGGGGTGCTTTCCTTCCGACTGGTGCAGGTGCTGATGGGGCACGGTTGCTTCGGGAAGTACCTGCACAAGATTGTCAGGAGGGAGAGCACACCGTCCTGCCACCACTGCAGTTGCGACGAGGACACGGCGCAGCACACGCTCGAGGAGTGTGCTGCATGGGAGGGGGATCGCCGTGAACTCGTCGCAATTATCGGTGCCGACCTGGCGCTGCCGACCATCGCCAGGGAGATGCTCGTCAGCGTCAGGAACTGGGACGCGGTCGCCGCCTTCTGTGAGGCCGTAATCTCACGGAAGGAGGCGGCGGATCGTGTGCGAGTAGAGCTCCTATTCGGCGACACGTTCCGCCGCCGGCGACTCGGGCGGCGCAGGCGCGAGTATCTGCGCCTAATGCCGCCCTAGCCGAGGCCGCGGGTGATCGGACCGGGGAATTGTCCGTCACCCGCGGAGAGGCTGACCGCGCGACGGCGACCGACGTCCCAGTACGTCGAGAGGTGAGGATACCCGAAAGGGTATTCCGTCGGGCCGACCACTGACGACAAGTCACATCTGCTCCGGTGGTCGGCCCAACAACGAGGTGACGTGGGTACGGGTGGGTTATGGGCCCCGCGCGCCGTCCTTTCATCGCCCCGGACGGATTGGACCGCGCGTGCGCTTACCATAGCCCACCCATAAAAAAAAAAAAAAAAAAAAAAAAAACATTGACTAGATAAACAAGTGCCTCCCTATTGCCATTATAGATTTTGAGCAAAAAATCAAGTTTCTTGTATGGGAGTCCCCCTTAAATTTATTTTATTTTTAGTATTTGTTGTTATAGGCAATAGAAATACATCATCTGTGAAAATTTCAACTGTCTAGCTATCACCGTTCTTCTATTCTATTCACCGTTGAGATACAGCCTGGTGACAGACGGACGGATGTACAGCGAAGTCTCGGTAATAAGGTTCAGTTTTTACCCTTTGGGTACGAAACCCTGAAAAGGGAAGCTTGAAATAATTATACTAATATGTCTGGCGTGATATATTAGATAAGTTTCTTTGCTATCGTAGGCTCAAGGATGGGACGTATATGAGCCGAAATGACAATTTTAAGATTATCAACAGAAATTACGAGTATTATCTACCTATACATTACATATTACGTATCTATATATCTCTAGTTATATGTACTCTATTAATATTATCTCACCTTATCTTATAATTGAAACCAGACAAGATAGGATCAAATTTCGATCGATAGATATAATTGATGTTAAACAAAATTGATATACATCTTAATATTTTAAAAGTTCATCAACGTCCACTATTCGACACATTTCTCTTCAAAAGAGACGGAATCAAATTATTTAAACCTTGCAAGAGCACTTACAGTTGTCAATTTAAAATTTTATCTGGAATTAATCTACTTTAATAATCACTACCGTATCGAAATGCGATCGCAAGCTGAAAAGATCTAGCAAGAAACTCCTTGGCTTTGTCATTTTAAACTATATTTTCAAATAATATACAAAATAACTGACCCAACAGACGTTGTTCTGTTCAAATCTAAAAAATAGTAAAAGGAATTCTTCTGAAATCGATCGCAGAGTGACCTACCGGTTCCAATTATAAAATCTAAACCATTCTCAAATCAATCGGAACAGGCACAAAAATCATCAAAATTGGTTCAGCCGTTTAGGAGTACTAGAAGTACAGTGTGTTTGTACTTCTAGTACTCTAGTACTTCTAGTACTAAACGGCTGAACCAATTTTTCCCGACCGAGCACAGAAGATTTATATATCTATATAAAGATTACACAGCAGTCTAGTAACTCTAGTGTGCATGCCTTGGAACCAAGATTTTTTGTTTTCAAAATATATATCAGCCATCACTACCTGAAGAAGGAAAGAATTATTGAAGGGGAAGAGTGAAACATGCCTAATAGCTTTCGATAATAACTAATGTCAAAACTATCACGCTCTTCAGAAGAATTGGTGATCTTAGTCGGTGTTTTGTGTTTGCACTTAGAGGGCTATTATTGTCAAATCTCTCCATGCTCCATTAAGCTGTTTTTACGACTTCCATACGAAAATAAGGGGTGGCGGATTGTGTTATAGCCTAACGTACCTACATAAAAACATATTAAAATGATAAAAATATAATAATGATTTCTGATGTTTACATGAGTATTATACATTTTTGATTGCCTGACATTTCGAACACTACAGCGTTCATGGCTCATCTCTGTAATAACGATGACTGAAGATACTATGACTAATTCTATAAATTATACATAGATATTTATGACAAATCGCTGTAATAACGATAACTTGTTGGACGTGAGACATCTTAGTCCGTGACCATGAACGCTGTAACCGCCGCTCATGCCCACACTCACATTGGCCGTCACGAGCCGTGTGCGAGTGGCAGTATTTAAAACCTATGGCGCATTACCAAACACTTCTACCGGGTTGAGAGCCATCAGCGCTCACCCATAGTCCGGGCTAAGCTGTGAAAGCCACCTGAGGCTAACATCTATACACACACAAAAAAAGAACCAAACTCCGCATTTTCTCTCACGTGTCGACGCAGGCACGTACATGAGTGTATACGCCATATGTTTTAAATACTGCCTCTCGCACACGGCTGGTGACGGCCAATGCAAGTGCGGGCATGTGCGGCAGGGTTTAAGTGTTCGAAACCTCGAGCAATCAAAAATTAAATACAAACGTGATAAAAGCCATAAAATAGTTTTATTTACAACTAGCAACCCACCCTCGCTTCGCTTCGGTTTTAGTCGTTTTACCCACGTAGTTCCCGTACCCGTGGGAATACCGGGATAAAATATAGCCTAGTTTACGCCCTGATATTATAGCTTTGCATTGGTAAAAGAATTTTTGAAATCGGTCCAGCCGTTTTGAAGATTACCCGGAACAAACAGACAGACAAAAATTTTTTAATCTGTATTATAGGCATAGGTGTCGAGCAAATAACCGTGTGAGCATGAAAAAAGCCTATTATTTTAACATTACAAACAGACACTACAATTTTATTTATTGGTATAAACTAGCACCCCGCCCTCGCTTCGCTTCGGTTTCAGTCGCCTTACCCGCGGTGTAGTTCCCGTTCCCGTGGGAATACCGGGATAATATATAGCCTACGTTACTCCCTGATATTATAGCCTTCCATTGATGAAGGAATTTTTAAAATCCGTTTGGTGGTTTAAGCGTGAAAGCGTAACAAACAAACAAACATCCTTACTTTCGCATTTATAATATTAGTAAGAATGTGTAATACTCGCGTAAACATCAGAAATCGTTGTGGATATTTTTCCTATGTGATAGCTGCTACGAATATGATCAACCCGAATTTTAGTCATGGGTGTCGTAAAAGACGACTAAGAGTTTTCCATCGACCTGGAGTAACTCTATTTGATGCCGTCTGGTCAACAATTACATTCCTAAGGAGGGTTGAAGTCAGGCAGGCGACAGGACATAAAACTATTGCCAATAACTTTTGCAATGAAATAAAAGTACATATTGAGTCCACTCCAAGTAAATGGGGTAAGGGATAATGATTAATGTTATCCTTACTAATATTATTAATGCGAAAGTAAATTTATTTGTTTGTTACGCTTTCACGCTTAAACCATTGCACCGATTCCTAAAAGTCTTTCACTAATTGAAAGCTATAATATCAGGGAGTAACATAGGCTATATTTTATTCCGGTATTCCCATGGGGACGGCAACTACGCGGGAAAGGCGACTGAAACCGAAGCGAAGCGAGGGCGGATTGCTAGTCGATATATATAGTTTAATTGCGATAATAGGTTCCATATAAAAATGATGTGTTGCATATAAAATTATCGATATTATTTTACTGTATGTTTATAAAATAAATATCTATTTCAAACGGAATCGATACGAAAGCTTACGATAGCCGTCTAAAGATTCTATATCCCTAAATCTAATTCACGTTTGGTTTTGTATTGATAGGATTTCGCCTATCCTTGCCAGAGAGATCATAGACGCATTGAAGTAATATAATGACCATGGAGGAAGTGACATATCTATCGTTTAAAGTATCTAACTATTTGCTATTTCTTATTTAATTATTTTGTTTGCTTTTTTTAACTTCCGACGCAAAAGGGGGATAAGTTTGACATTGACATCTGTTTGCCTGTGTGTGTGTCTGTGGCATCGTAACCCTCAAACGGATGGACCGATTTCGATGCAGTTTTTTTCATTTGAAAGCCAGTTTCCTGGCGGAGGTTCTTAATATCGGTCCAGCAGTGTAAGATTATCAGCTGTTTTCTAAAATGATGTAATTGCGTATGATTACTCGATTAAGTGCTTCGCGCGTGCTAGTCGTTCAATGACAATTAATTGATAATTCCTGTTGAAGAGAACGTAATACTTTATTTTTATTATTTTAGATTGTGTTGGGGATGTAATTATTTAAAGTGAAAACTTCTATGGGCAGGTGTGGAAATCCACGTAAGCCATCATCATTATAATGTCATTAAAACATGCAAATTAAGAGTCTATTTAAAAGGTGGAGTTATTGCTATAACATTGAATAGCCAGACATAATGTAAATAGTATTATAGACTGTCAATTGATAAAATAGAACATTTCTAGTATATAGTCATATTCTTATTATACACCTAGTGTGTACACGGTTTTCACGGAGCTGTCTAAACATTGTACACGTGTTAAAATACTGAATTGGACACAATGTTTGATATGGGACGCAGATAGTGACACATTGACCCAGTTCTCTCTAACACATCCTCATCATTTAGATTGCCATAACAAATATTTGTTTGGATTTATACTAATATTTGTTTTTTAAAGTTTCATAATTGACATTAAAAAATCGCACACACAAAAAGTACCTTTTTTTTTATCAGTGTAAATATTTAAAGCTATAGTTCTTTCAATCTTGGTTTTCTTTTTATTTGAATGCTCGTGAATTTAAATAGCAATAATAGTTTAAAAAACATAAATACACGCTTTATTGCGCTTTCTGCCTTGGATGAGATAGCTGATTCTCAGGTTTCGTCTGCGAAAATTTTATCGTAAGTCCGTAACTTATCCAAAATAGGTGATCGATGCACCTGGTAGTTCTCCATCTTAGTCACGGCGCAGAGACTCTACTAGATATCTATATATATATAAAAGAAAGTCGTGTTAGTTACTATGTTTATAACTTAAGAACGGCTGTACAGATTTGGATGAAAATTGGTGGGGAGGTAGCTTAAAACCAGGAGACGGACCCGTTCTTCTTCTTCTTAATAGCAATGAGCTACTTTTTATCCCGTTCGATCGCGTTCCCGTGTGACATGACAAAATGTCAAATAGATTTTATTTTGTTTCTGTTTGTCCATTCGGACGGGCAAAGGAATCAAAAACCATACAGGCAAGTCTGATACAATTTTCTTCATATTATTTAACATTTCTTTATATAAAATAGCTTATTTATAGTTAGTTATGTCCATCAGTAAGTCAAGTCGCTACCATTAATTAGCCGCTGTAAACCTAATTATTTGATTTCTCTGGAATTACGGTAGAATATGAAAATACACGTAAACCACTCTTATATCACATTCCTTACATATCTTAACTGATATTACATAAAATATCAGCAAAATTATTTAATGAAACACTATAAAACACTAAAAAAATGAATATAATACAAGAGCTAAACATGACATTTCCATATTCGCACCGAAACTCATGTCAAAGAGAATACAAGTCACTATGAAACGTAGGATAACAAAAACGCATTTGATATGTAATAACAAAATGTAAATGACAGCTAAACGTAATTTTGTTTATAGTTAAGTATGGTTTAAAATTTGATAATTATAATTTTCTCAGAAATCAATCATCAGTAATTTGTATTCCCTTTGAATCATCATTAACAATGGCGAGACCAAGACGAGCGAATCTTTCCCGACAAAGCCGTAATGGTTCCTCCATTAGAGAATATATATTTAGAAATTTAAAAAGGTATTTACAAAAAAAAAAAATTATGGCGTTACGAAGTTCGCCGGGTCAGCTAGTCAGATACTAAAAAATAGCTAACCTTAAATATCCTGGTGAGTATAACGGGACTGTTTAAAATATTGAATTGACATCAGTCCTCCAAAAGTATGAACAATTTCAAGTCAATCCGACGTTTTAAAGGGGTGGTCAAAATCATGTTCAAAATTAAGGTTACATAGATACATACTAACATACATATGAAGTTAATAAAAGTGTGTTACAAATACTTAATTTTAAATATTTTAAACACCACAAATGATATTAATATTTAAATTTAATGAACCCTCGACGAAAAAAGGGGTTTCTAAAATTTAATGTGTAGGTGTATCTCTGTATATATGTATCTATCTCTGGCACAATAGCTCTTAAACGAAGGTGCCGATTATGATGCTGTTTTTGTGGTTCATAGCTACAATGAATACTGTTCTGGCCTTACAGGGTTATCAGTCGTCGTTAGTCGTCGTTTAACCACTAGATTGCTAGTACGTATCGACTTACGAGCAATGTAGGGGTTGATAATATTCGTAGCCATCACCACACAGATGAGCAAAGCAATTAATTTAATATTATAAAATATTCATTCTAGTTAATGGATTCATCTAGACAGAGAGAATCCATGAGATTATTAAACTCCTTACTTTTAATACGAGTAATCCTAATCATTTAGTCAGAAATAAAGTCCCAGAAGGCAGTCTAACGCCTATAAATTATTATATAATATTTCAAACTGTTTTTAGTAACATATGAGAGAGAATAAAAGAAAAATATTAAATAAGGCGGATAACATCTATGCAATAGAAGAAAAACTCGAGATAAAATCCTATATCAACACTTCTTAGACGGTGTGCAACGAATCATGGCTAGATGTTTCAATTCACAAAAACTATTCTTAATATCAAGGTATATCTATATTATTATATCAATAGACTTTCTATTGAAGACAAGGAGGAGAATTTGAATTTGTATTTTTACTCAACTGTCAAAGAAGGGGTAGTTGCCAGCGGAATACATTAATTTTCTTTCAGTATTGTTATCGCCAAACGAAAGGTGGCAACACAAAGTATGCTCTGACAACATTGGTAGCTGCGTATGGCCACGCTTGAGTAGTTTACTAGCGAACAACGGTTATAAATAGATGGTCACAAATAAGTTGAGGGCATTCGGTGGTTACACATGGAAGAGTCAACAGAAGCAAGGAAGAAGTAACTATAACAGTTTAACATTACAAGTGCTTATTAAGGCTATGTTACTAAGTGTGTATTTATAAAGATGTAATTATGGAGGTATACGAATAAAGGATAGTATATAATATACGTCATTGTCTTAGTGTTTTATAGTATATAATTTGAAATTGGGTCCCGCCTACTACTAAACTTAATGCGGGTATTTAACTTAGGCTTTCAGCGTAATTGTCAGTATAAAATAGTCTACTAAATCAAAGTCTCTTACTTTTTTATAGTTATTTTCTTTTTATAATTTTCTAAGTTTAATTCTTTATAATTTTCTCATTCTTGCAGTTATTTTGGCGAATTATGGAAAAATTTTATAAAGATTTTTATCTTGTTACGTCTAAGAAGTATTACTTCTAACGTTTGTATGGTATTTCTAAGTACAAACACACACTTTTTCCTAATTTTCTTTATATGAGTTCCCCAACTTTCCGTTTTAATTTTCAAATTATTTATTATCCCTTCAGTTACTAATCATTATTTTTTAAATTTATTATTACTATTCTTTCAAAATTAAATAATCTAGAGTAATATAACTCCGTGTGGTGACAGTTTTAGAATATAGTTCACCACCCCATTTCTATGACGTGGGTGTAGTAGAAGAAGACGAAGGGATATAATATGCATATAACATCTGTACAAGAAAAGGAAAACTCGAAATAAAACTCTATACCAATCCGTCTGATCAGCGTGGTATAGTAGGTCCATTTCCCTCCTATTATGGAGGAGGCTTAAGCCACATTGGGGCATATATGGGCTGAGATGACGATCACAATATATGAAAATAATAGTAAACTGCCACGATTATGCTCTAAATATCGCTATGTCGATTTTTCTTGCAGCGAATTTTGTTCGTAGTCAGATTTCCCCGAAAAAATTTTTCACCGTTGTAATCTCTTGCACACGTTACTTTGCAAAGAGTGTTTGCTCTTCGGATAGCGGTGCTTATCAGTAATCCACACTAAAAGCCCAACACGGTGCCTTTAATTAATAAAACTGCTCCGCGCAGCTCTATGTTCGGGAAGGATTATCGTGTTTTACATGTTGAGTGAGGAAACTTGCTTCCACATTAATGTTACACTGAAATATTCTGCAGTTTCTTGATGAAATATTTTATTTACATTTCACTTATAGGGCGTCCTAGTAACCGATTAAGAAATTACTGGTGATCGCCAAGTGGTCGAAATTCGTCCATAATTTATTTTAATAAATTTTTCTGCTATACAATTTTCTTTTCATTTTATTTATGTATATTGAACAAGCTGTATTTCACTAATAACTAATATATAAGTACAAAATATCTATTAGACATTGTCATCATAATTATAATTATTTGACATTCAGTTCAACCAGAGATTTCAACCGTAAACAAAAGTGTATAATCGTTGGTGTGCGTGCGTGTGTAGCGATTATGTGTAGCATGCGTAATGTCTTTTTTAATAAATTTAATGTATTTATAATCCATTATTATATGAAATTTCGGTGTACTTCAAATGCTGTGTGGTAGCGGCTTCGAATACTACCAAACCTTGCTTTGCTCGTGGGTGTCGTAAAAGCCGACTAAGAGCCCTAGATTGACCCGGATCAACTCCATCTGGTACCATTTGGGTCAACGATTACATTCCCAAGGAGGGTTGACGTCAGGCAGGCGGCCGGTCATAAAAGTCATTGCCGAAACTTTTTGCAATATGTCAAAACAGATGACATATTGCGTCGACCCCAAGTAATTGGGATAAGAGCAAGATGATGATGATATACTTCAACTGTGCCAAATTTCATACTTTTCCTTTGAGGTAATTTTCGTAAAGAGGGGTACAAAGATTTTGCTTCACGTATTAATATATAGAATCTTAAGAAATGATTCCTATAATAATGATATTATCATTATCTCTCTATAATGAGAGAGAAATGGATCTACTATTCTGTGTGGTGGCGAAGTGAGAATACAATTCTCCTTCCCCATATTTACACGTGGGCATCGTAAAAGACGACTAAGGGATTAATATTCATGTAACATCAAAGCAAGAGAAGGAAAACTCGTAAGGAAAACCTATGCCAACACGTTTGACCAGCGTGGTGTAGTAGGTCAAATTCCCTCCCACAATGGAGAAGGACAAAAGCCCAACAGTGGAATGTATATGGCCTGAAATGATGATGATGAAATGATGATTCCACGCGGGTCAGGCGTATTAAATTAGGATTTTGTATTGAATTTTTCTTCTCTCGTATCAATTTTAACTACATATACGCCTTAATCTGTTTTTACGATACCCTGGGGCCAGAGTGTGGATGGTTAATGGTATTCTTAGACCGTAACCATACGTATAAATAGTATGTAATACTATGAAATTTATTGTTACTTAGGCCATGCTATTACCACGCGATTGTTATCGAGCGATTGGTGATAAACCTGCCGATTATCGTGTAGAGTCCTACGTCCAATAGTGGACGTTGATAAGCTGACTCACTCCCGATAACATTCCCAAAAATTCGGCAATTGCGAAAATTTGCAAAAGCCCCAAAAACTTATTTTCACCTAACCCAAGATACTTGCCGTGTGGTGACGGAGTTAGAATACAATTCGCCACCCCCTCTCTTGGTCGTAAAAGGCAAGGTTCGTAAAAGGCGTAGGTTTCTTAAAAGTCTTTTGAGGGATATCTTGATCAAATAAAAACTATGCAAGAGAAGGCAAACTCGAAATAAAACCCTATACCAACCCGCTTGAATGGCGTGGTATAGTAGGTCAACTTCTCTCCCAATATGGAGGAGGCTCGAGCCTAGTAATGGGACGTATATGAGCTGTAATGAACTCAAGATATAAACACTAGAACCTAACGATCGAAACGCTTATGTCCCACAAACATTTCGGACGGTTTAAGGTAAAGTTATGGTGCAAATTTTCCATCTCATCTCCATTCTCTCATTAAAAGAATGCGTGGTCAATTACATTCATACAAAGAATCCTAAACCTTTAATTTTAAAAGAAAACTGTTATTCCCTAGATAAAAATAATTTGATGCTTGTCTGTTTTTTGATAAAAATAAGCTTAATTTTTGATGAAAACAACCAGCAAATAAATAACACAAGATACGGGACGTAATGTTACCTTTTGTTTGTTTATCATGCTCCGTAAAGAAAACAAGGATAATCCTTGTTTTCTTTACGAAATATAAAGACCACATTTGTTAAAATATATTTGGTAATTTGAGTAAAGAAAATTATGATTTTATTAACATATTTATGACATAAATGGATGTGATGTATTGATTATATAAAGCTTGTTTGTTTTAAAAACATCTATCAGTCTATGTAAACAAATCTCGAGAGACATTTTATAAACATATTTCACGAATAAAAAAAATTCCCCGTTGGCAACGATTTGTTGGTAAGCGTTATAGATATAAAAAAAGTATAAAATATTTTTTTCTAAAAATAAATTATGAAAATTACTTGTTTAAAAAAGTTATCAGCACTTATAATCCTTACTAATATTTTAAATGCGAAAGTAAGTATATCTGTTTATTTGTGAAAACGTATTTCACGCTTAAACCACCAAACCGATTTCAAAAATTCGCTCACCAATAGAAAGCTATAATATCCCATTATACCCACGGTACACCCACGGGAACGGGAACTATGCGGGTAAAGAGATTGAAACCGAAGCGAAGCGAGGGCGGGTTTCTAGTATCATTATACTAGCTCATATACATGCCACTGCTCAACCCTTCTGTTCAATGGGAGGGCAATTGTCGTACGTTGGTCAGGCATTATTATGGGGTTGGGGTTATGCCGGTATGGGGTTTTATTTCAAAATTTCCATCTCTAAATGTATAAATGATTATTGGTAGGACCAGACTGTTGACAGTTGTCTTTCTACAGCCACGGGCCGGTCCATCCGGGGTAGTATCACATTCTCGCAGAAAATCAACGTCTGAGTAGTAGTAATTTGTTACTGCGCTTCGTTCGATGAGCGAGAGAGCCGGAAGCCTAACTTTCTGAGGGTGTTTGCGTGTGGTGGGTTTTGGTGATGCCTTTAATTTCACCGAACCTCATCGCACGCATTCACACTCCCTTCACTTTCTTCGTGGTAGGCAGCGGTCTAGCAAAGGTCCATGAGCGACAGCAACACTTACCATCAGGTGTACTGTTTGCTCATCTACCGATTGCAATAAAAAAAGATATACTAAACACGTTTAACCAGAGTGGTAAGTCAATTTCCCTCCCACTATGGAGGAGGTTTGAACTAAGCAGTAGAAGATATATGAGCCGAGATGATAATCATGCAGTATCAGTTCCAATTAAGACAGAAAAAAATATTGAACTGAACAACTTGCTGATAATGTACTTACAGTTCACCAACATCATTGCTAAATATTTCTTCTTCTTTGTGTATAAAACACATATTTCTTGTCTACGTCACTGAACTCCTCCTAAACGGCTAAACCGATGTTGACGAAATTTTTTGTGTGTTCAAGGGGATTCGAGAATGGTTTAGATTCAAAATTGGACCCTGTAGGTGGCGCTACTGTCGATTTCAAAGAGAATTTCTTTTATTTTATTTGAACAGAACAACGTCTGTTGGGTCAGCTAGTCTTTATATATAAATTTCTTGCGTACGTGTGCATGTCACTGAACTCCTCCTAAACGGCTGCACCGATATTGACGAAATTTTTTGTGTGTATTCAAGGGGATTCGAGGATGGTTTAGATTCACAATTGGACCCGGTAGATGGCGCTGTTCGGGCGGGACAATAACATAACTTGAGAACGACTTTACCGATTTTGTCCATCTTTCTTTTAAATGTTTCTAATACTTTGAGAAAGGCTTTTGCGCAAAAAAAAATAAGAAAGTTGCGCAGAAAATCAGAAAATTTAAGGAAACTTAACGACTGGGTATCTAGGTTATTTATCTATACTGCAACTAAACGGCTGGATGGATTTAAATGAATTTTTGTGAATGCATCCAGGACCCCCTGGATCATTTAGATTCACAAATCAGCCCGGCAGATGTCGCTGGAATCGGTCAGTCCCTATTATTGCTGTCGATTTCAAAGAGAATTCATTTTATTTTATTTGAACAGAACAACGTCTGTTGGGTCAGCTAGTCTTTATATATAAATTTCTTGCGTACGTGTGCATGTCACTGAACTCCTCCTAAACGGCTGCACCGATATTGACGAAATTTTTTGTGTGTATTCAAGGGGATTCGAGGATGGTTTAGATTCACAATTGGACCCGGTAGATGGCGCTGTTCGGGCGGGACAATAACATAACTTGAGAACGACTTTACCGATTTTGTCCATCTTTCTTTTAAATGTTTCTAATACTTTGAGAAAGGCTTTTGCGCAAAAAAAAATAAGAAAGTTGCGCAGAAAATCAGAAAATTTAAGGAAACTTAACGACTGGGTATCTAGGTTATTTATCTATACTGCAACTAAACGGCTGGATGGATTTAAATGAATTTTTGTGAATGCATCCAGGACCCCCTGGATCATTTAGATTCACAAATCAGCCCGGCAGATGTCGCTGGAATCGGTCAGTCCCTATTATTGCTGTCGATTTCAAAGAGAATTCATTTTATTTTATTTGAACAGAACAACGTCTGTTGGGTCAGCTAGTCTTTATATATAAATTTCTTGCATACGTGTGCATGTCACTGAACTTCTCCTAAACGGCTCAATCGATGTTGATGAAATTTTTTGTGTGTGTTCAAGGGGATTCGAAAATGGTTTAGATTTGCAATTGAACCCGGTATGTGGCGCTGGTTCCTTCTATTTTATTTGAACAGAATAGTTAATATATAAATAAGTGCTTCGCTATTACAAATCATTCTTTGTTGCCATTCAACCATTCATTGATGGCCATTCAAAAAACGAAAAAAAGAAACATGAAACAATTTATTTCAGGTTACAAAATTTCCATAACTGTTTATGGACGTATATATATTACAATGTTTCATATGAATTTTTGGACATACTGCTGTGGACGCTCTCATAAATTTTATGCTGTATCGTGTTTTAACAAACGGGCGATTTCAAAAGGCTAAAACGTGTTGAAAAATTTATATGCAATATTTACGCGGATAATACGCCATTGTTTCACTGATGTTAAGCTTCATAATATTTATAAATCGTCAAATGGAATGATCCCTATTTAAATTTGAAAAAGAACAATTTTTATAGGCAGAGTTTTGGCGGGAACGTGATAAAATGATTTGGTGCTTTGTATTATAGTCAATATATTAGTGTTTTAACGTCATCTTCATCATTCATCATTATCATCAACATTACAGGTCATATACGTCCCACTGTTGGGCTCGAGCTTCCTCCACAACAGGTGGGAGATTGACTTTACTATATCATGCTGGTCAGACAGGTTGATTTTGTTCTGTTTCTAGTTTTCCTTCTCTTGCATAGATATTATATGCGTATTGTATCCCTTAGTCGTCTTGTACGACATCCACGGGCAAGATAGGGAGTGGTGAATTATATTCTTACTCCGTCACCACACGGAAATAGAAACTCATCACCTTCATCATTACGCTATTCTTATGACAATTACTTGCAGCAGTCTCAATATTTATTCTTCTTTCATAGTACATTTCACCCATATATTTGTACAATTTTAATTTTCATGAATAAATTTAAAAACTCACTATAACAGCCAATGCATCTTCTATCTAGTAACTAGTTTATTATATTTTCAATTTCAATTTAATTAAATACGGATAGGTAATTAAAGCTCGCGACAAGCTTTTAATTGACAAAGCTGACAAATTATTTTCTTCTTTTTAGAGCGTTTAAATAAAAGCTTTTTTAAAAAAGGTTTTTTTCCTTTTAATTTATTTCTATCTTTTAAACAAGCCTATCTCTAGCAGTAGGCTTGAACAGACAGAAGAATGTACTTATTTATATCTGCTGGTATTTTTAGCTAATCAATATAATGACATAAAATGTCAATGGAATAGCAATTTAAATTCAGCCGTCGCCGTCAAGAATGATAATAGCTTAGTTGGGAAGTTGTCCAGTCGCATTCAAACAGCGTGTTTTAAATTTTTGATATTTGATATTTTTCATTATTTTATCATTTTTAGTTTTTTTATATTAATATATTTAAATATGTTCGTCAAAAATACAATTTACTTAAAAAAAATTATACTGAGCAAAGCTCGGTCAATCAGATATTTTTATTTATAAGCATTCATAACTGAAACTAGTATATACTGTAGATTCTGGATTTCTTTTTACAATATCAACTCAAAATTTGTAATACACAATGGACGATACAATGTAGCAATAAACGAAAGATATTTACGATGAAGGGTCAAAACACGTACCAATAATTTGTAACAAAGCAACATTACCTGTCGAAACAACACATGGATATTTCACCATTCGAATAAATTAAATACAAACGTTACAAATGATACAGAGCATATTGTGTCTCAGTTGAGAATATTCATTGTTCAAGTTTAGTGAAACAGAGGAATAAAACTCAGTTAACATTTATGAATAGAAAATGTCATCATCAACGTCATTTCAACTCATTTACGTCCCACTGCTGGGCTCGAGCCTCCTCCACAATATAAGGGAAATTGACCTTACCATGGTGAAGTAGTAATGGGCAGGCCTCATCGCTCGATGAACCGACAACCGCTGAGGAAGAAAGATTCTCGAGTAGCGTCTACGTATCGGACGACGCAGTGTAGGACAAAATAGGTGGATCGACGACCTGGTGAATGTTGCTGGGCGTCGTTGGATGCAGGCAGCACAAGACCACACTCTGTGGCATAACATGAGGGAGACCTACGTCCAGCAGTGGACGGTGATAGGCTGAAATGATTATGATAATGATACCAAGGTGATCAAACGTGTTGGTAAAGGGTTTAATTTAGAGTTCTTCTTCTCTTCCATAGATGTTATATGCATATTATATCCCTTAGTCGTCTTTTACGATATCCACGGCCAAGATAGAGATAAATTGTGTTCTTATTCCTTCACCACACGAACAAAGTAAATGTTTCTGAGGTTTACGCGAATATTACACGTGTAAATTAAAACTTCCGTGTGGTGACAGAGACAATACAATGCACCACCCCTATCTTGGCCACGAGTAACTCAAAACACCATTAAGGGATGTAATATACCGACGTCCTCCACGAGGGGGGGACGTCGGTCGATGGGAGGGTACCCCAAATAGGGGGTATTCCGTCGGGCCGACCACTGATGACAAGTAACACTGCTCCGGTGGTCGGCCCAACGACGAAGGCGACGTGCATCGTATGTGGGTTGCGGGAGTTATGTGCTTACGCCCTTCTGTCGCCCCGGACGGAGTGGTGCGAGAAGCGCGCCGACCGCATCCCACCCCAAAAAAAAAGGGATGTAATATGCATATACCTCACATCTATGCAAAAAATGGAAATCTCGAAATAAAACCCTATACTTATCTGTCTGACCAGCCTGATATATTTAATTTCATTTCTATTGTGGAACCCAGCGGTGAAAAGTATATCTATACTAATATTATAAATAGGAAAGATTTGTTTGTATTGAATAAGCTCCGAAACTACTGGACCGATTTCAAAAATTCTTTCACTAATCGAAAGCTATAATATCAGGGAGTAACATAGGCTATATTTTATCCCATTATTCCCACGGGAAGGAGAAATACGCGGGTAAGGCGACTGAAACTGAAACGAGGGTGGGTTGCTTTGAGTCATAATAATGATGGCAATAAAACAAAACTATTTGTACAATGTACATTCTGTGTGATGACGGAGTAAGAATACAATTCACCTACTCCCTATCTTGCCCGTGGATGTCGTAAAAGACAACTAAGGTATATAATATGCACATAACATCTGTGTAAGAGAAGGTAAACTCCAAATGAAACCCTATACTAACATGTCTGACCAGCATGGTATAGTAGGTCAAATTCCCTCACATTGTGGAGGAGGCCCGAGCCCAACAGTGGGACGTATGTGGGCTGTGATAATGATGATGATTTGTACAAATTAAATTGCGTTTATAATCACAGGTGCGTTCAAAATATCGGCAAAGTAAAATTAACATGAAAGCGATATATTCCGTAATAATAGTTATTTAAAGCATTGAAAGTATAATTTTTAATTATGCTGTGATTATGTCGAAATATCTGGTTGACCGAGCTTCGCTCGGAATATTTTTATTGTATTTTTGTCGAATTTATTTATATATATATATATATATATATATATATATATATATATATTAATAAAAAATGATAATTAAATAATGAGAAAAATATAAAAAAATACAAAAAGAGAATAATAATAACACCGAGATTCGATCCGACGCCGTTTGAATGCCAAAACAATACTAAAAGGAAACTGGACTACTTCCCAACTGAGCTATCGTAACTCATGACGTTGACATTATATTGTTTTTCTAAAAACACTGACAAAACAACATCCATACTAATATTATAAATGCGAAAGTAAGGATGTTTGTTTGTTTGTTTGTAACGCTTTCATGCTTAAACCACCCAACCGATTTCAAAAATTCTTTCACCAATGGAAAGCTATAATATCAGGGAGTAACATAGGCTATATTTTATGCCGGTGTTCCCACAGAAACGGGAACTACGCCACGGGTAAAGCGACCGAAACCGAAGCGAAGCGAGGGCGGGTTGCTAGTTTTCTATAAATAAAACCTAGCTACATCGATTTTTTGGCATCGAAACTTCTAGTATGCCAAGTTTTATCAAAATCAATAATATATAAATATATATAAAGATATAAGATAACTAATTTACAAGATAAGTCTCTCTGTGATATGCGTAAGATAATCATTATGGAATACAAACGAAATAAAATAAGGTAAAAGTTTTATTAGATTTCAAAGTTGAGCCGAGGAATACAAAAGTCAATCAAATGTTATCAAGTTCTTTATTTACCTACAAATTATAAACTAGAAACATCTTCGGCAAAATGAAATCCCTGCTAATATTATAAATGCAGAAGTAAGTTTCTTTGTTTGTTTGCTTGTTACCCTTTCACGCTTAAACCACCGAAGCGATTTCAAAAAATCACGGTTATTTGCACTATACATATGCCTAAAACACACTTTATATTTTTTTGTCCGTCTGTCTGTCTATCTGTCTGTCTCTCTGTTTGTTCCGGGTAATCTTCAAAACGGCTGGACCGATTTCAAAAATTCTTTCACCAATGGAAAGCTATAATATCAGGGAGTAACATAGGCTATATTTTATCCCAGTATTCCTACGGGATCGGTAACCACGCTGGTAAGGCCACTGAAACCGAAGCGAAGTCGGGTTGCTAGTATGTAGTAAAAACGTAAGGCTTATATAATATGTATTGGAACAATTTCAAATTTTGACTGCACAGATGGCGTAGTGGTTAAGATAGCGACTTACAACGCCAGTGTCGGGGGTTCGAATCCCACGCGGGAGAACACTTTGTGTGATCCACAACTTGTTGTTCCGAATCTGGATGTAATTTGTGTCCGTTAATTATATGTTTGTAAAGTTCCCAGCAATACAAGGATTATTTCCTTAGTGCATGGTGTCTTAAAATTATTATACAATTATTATTATAATTAGAAATTATGAAATGTAACAAACATACATTGTTGAACGAACGAATCAACTTTAATACGTCCCACTTTTAAAATTGTGATTGTGAAATGTATGAACTCTGCTGCGGTGTCAAGTGGTACATTGGTAAAATAGTGACGGTAGTACCAAATCAAACATTTCCTCAGAGCACTCCCCATGAAGAGCCGATAGACTACACATAATGACCCAAAAGCTCTCTGCCCTCCAATGCCTCCAATCTGTCCCTAAGACTGGGATCCCCGACAACTCGATTAGCACGCCTTTGCAGGAAGTCAAGTGGACCCAGCTGATATTTGGACGTGCTTCCCCAGAGATGTGAGCACTACTCCACATAAGGACGAACTTGTTTTTTGTATAATACAAGACGCTATCTCGACGCCTGGCTTTATTCAGAACGCCCAACATTTTGCTTGCCAATTAGGCTTTGTTTTCCATATGACTCCCTAACTGGACTTTGCTTGATGCTTCGGCGCCGAAGCTCGCAATACTGTCGGCAATTTGAAGAGTTACTCCTTGGGACTGAGGCGCCCTGACAAACGCATCCTTCTTTACCTTTTTTGCTTAGATAATAGATACAATAGCGTGAAGCATATGGGAACAAGAAGAAGTAGAAAACAAAAATGATGACGCCTTTATACTTTTAGTCCATCAGCAAATAAGTAACAGCATCATGAAAGAAATTTTACATTCATAATATATGTATATATTTATCTGTGTAATTTGTATTTATCAAACATTGCTACCATAGTCAAAGTAGAATCAACAAGTTGGCAATTCGAGTATAAAATTATGAACTTGAATTTATCCTTTCCTTTGATACTGAAATTGCTGAATGCCGTATTTGAAAGTTGTGAAAAGTGCAAAACTTTCAAACGCTCAAGTTAAGGGTATTCAATTTTAAACATATTATATGACTGACTGCACAGAGGGGTCTATGTACTGACCTCACATGTCGCGAGTTCGATTCTAATTTAGGATAGATTTTTTCATGTATTGACCAAGCTAGAATACAAGCCGCGGGTGACGTGACCGGGGATTAGTCCATCACCCGCCGAGAGGCCGACCGCGTGAGGAAAGACCGACGTCCTCCCCGAGGGGGGGATGTCGGTCGATGGGAGGGTACCCCAATAGGGTATTCCGACGGACCGACCACTGATGTCAAGTAACCCTGCTCCAGTGGTTGGCCCAACGACGAAGGCGACGTGGTTTTCGGGTGGGTTGCGGGAGTTGCGTGCTTAAGCTCCTCTGTCGTCCCGGACGGAGTGGTGCGGAGGCGCGCCGACCGCAGCCCACCGACAAAAAAAAAAAAAAAAAGGAATACAATTCACCACCCACCACCATCACCAAACGAGAATAGTCATTTTTCTGTTAATATATTATTATTTTTTCCGTGTGGTGACGGAGTAAGAATACAATTCACCTCTCCCTATCTTACCCGTGGATGTCTTAAAAGACGACTGAGGGATATAAAACGCATATAATATCTATGCAAGAGAAGTAAAACTCGAAATAAAACCCTATACCAACCTGTCTGACCAGCATGGTTATAGTAAGGTTAATTTTCATCCTGTTGTGAAGGAGACTCCAGCCCAAGAGTGGGACGTATATGAGCTGAAATGATGACGATGATGAATGACTATGAGATCATCATCATCATCTCAGCCCATATAAACTTCACTACTAAGCTCGAGCCCTCTACATAATAAGATGGAAATTAACTTATTATTCCACGCTGTTGTATAGGATTTTATATCGAATTTTCCTTTTTTTTCTATCGATGTTACTTACATATATTTCATAGTTTTTTTTTTGTACAACATCCACGGCTAGGAATGGGCGTAGTTAATTCTATACTAAGTTTTAACCATTTAAAAAAAATAAACTACTACTATTATTACGAAATAATACCATATTTGCTGCGACATTTACGTAACGAACTCATGAATAATTACATGAAATAAGCTATAAATAAATGCATACGTCATTCGCCGCCCACATAGATAGACATTCAGGCATACACACACACGCACACACACACATACACACATGCAGATGCACACACGCAAACAAGCACTCAACACTCGCACATACAAAAATGAAAAAGCGAACTCATCATATAAAAGCACATCCTAAATAATTCAATTCATTTATGTTATTTATATTATTATCATTTTTATTGTTAATTATTTTATTTCTTTTCTTTTTTCTCTTTTCGTTATTTTCTTATATATTTGAGGAAAGGGGTTTACTGAAAACCAGCCCTGCATAATTTCTATGCAACACAGCGCTGAGCATTCCCCTATTGTCAAATTTGATATGTAATTACAAAACGCAAATGACAGCTAAACGTAATTTTGTTTATGATTAAGTATGATTGAAAATTTAATAATTATAATTTTGTCAGAAATCAATAATCAGTAATAACCAATAATTTGTATTGTCTTTGAAACATTCGATCGAATCTTTCTCGACAAAGCCGTAATGGTTCTTCCATTAGTAACTATATTTTCGGAAATTTGTAAAATATATTTATTATGGTGGTACGACGTTCGCCGGGTCAGCTAGTTAACCATAAAAATATGTATTATAGTTGATTTTATGTGACAATAAATTTTATTCTATTCTTACTCTGTAACCACACAGAAGACGACGTCTTAACTACGTTTACTAATCTGCGTCTACGTGTGTAGACCATACTACGTCGTAGCACTTCTACAACATCGAAACCATTTCTATTTATTATACAAATGTTCTTAACATTTGTCATAGACCTAAATTATAACATAGACGAAGCGCTCTGTACTCTCTTGAAGTGATCAAATGTATATTATATCTTTGTTTATTAATTTACATATCTTTTTGAGAAATTTCTTTGATAATACTGCATCAATATTAAAAAAACGAAACTATTTTTACGGAATCTCTCGCATTTATATTGGATTTGCCCGACGTTTCAAACACTTTACAGCTTTCATAGTCACGCGCGGACTACGAAGGCTAGTGGCCCACTGGAAATAATTTCTAGAAAATGGTTCAATACGTGGCGAAGAAAGAATTGGAAAAGACCGATAGCAGTAGTTGTAACCAGAACAATAGTCGGTCAAAATAAAAAAGAGCTTCATCATCATTATTACAGCTCATATAAGTCCCACTATTGGGGTCGAACCTCCTCCACAATGAGATGGATATTGACTTACTACACCACGCTAGTCAGACTAGTTCTATTTCGAGTTTTCTTCTCTTGCATATTATATCTTAGTGGTGGTAGGACCACACTGTAGACAGTCTTTTGTCTGCAGTCGCGGGCCGGTCCGTCCAGGGCAGTACCACACTCTCGCAGAAGATCGACGTTTGAGTAGTAGCAATTTGCTGCTGCACTTCGTTCGGTGAGCGAGAGAGCCGGGAGCCCAACTTTCTGGGTGTGTTTGTGTGTGGCGGGTTTTGGTGAGGCCTGAAACCTGCGGTGGTGAGGTCTTGGTCGGGGTATTGAGCGTGAGGGGCTGGCATGGTGTACAGGGAGACCCGATGGGAATGGTCACCGCCGGCCACCTGCCGGTCAGCAGGGGACCCGAACCCAGGATCATCCTCCCTGGGAGGCTGTCCCACCAACCGGCGAAAATCCCGTTGGGTAGTCGTCGTGCCGGTGTGGGAAACCGGAGTGGACCTCGGCGGCTACACACGAGGGGGCATCGGGGGCCCCTCCGTGCTTCGTGTCAGCTCCTCACAAAACTCACTCCTCGACCATGCACTATGCCCTGCCTTTTTTTTTGGTATCACCGAACTCCGTTATACACATTCACACTCCCTTCCTCCTCTTCTTAAATTAAAAATCATGGCCAAGAAAGTTAAAAAGAGACTATTTTCTACGGCGGTCCCCTTATCCACATTTGATGTGGATTTTTGCAATATCAGGGGTTTACATAGCAATCTCGACGCCGTCCACCATCACCTCGAGACGGCGCGGCCTGCCTTACTCTTTTTAACGGAGACGCAGATAGGTGCTCTGGATGACATTTCGTACCTAAATTACCCCGGCTACGAGTTGGAGCATACCTTCCGTCGTAAAGCCGGGGCGTGCGTATTCATTCGAGGTGATATCTGCTGTCGCCGCCTTCGGGCCCTCGAACATGGTGACTTGTCAATCCTGTGGCTACGCGTAGACTATGGAAGGCTTACCCGCATCTACGCATGCCTCTACAGGTCCCATGGCAGTGATCCGGGGTCAATTCAATTATTTGAGAACGTCCAATGGGGGATTGACGAAATATTGGAGCAGTGTCCATCAGCGGAGGTGGTGGTTCTTGGAGACTTCAACGCTCATCATAAAGAGTGGCTGGGGTCCCGAACCACTGACCTCCAGGGTCGACATCTCTTCAATATGGTCTCGGCCTATGGTCTCTCACAACTGGTGACACAGCCCACCCGTATCCCAGATATTGAGAGCCATGAGTCTTCTTTACTGGATCTTCTGCTGACTACACACCAGCACGGATATCAGGTAGTGGTTGAAGCCCCTCTTGGGTCTTCTGACCACTGCTTGGTTCGTAGCAGTGCCCCTGTTGTAAGGCCTAGTCGTTCTAAGGCGACTGGGACTCGCAGAGTCTGGCAATATAAGTCAGCAGATTGTGATGGACTGCGCGAGTTTTACGCATCCTACCCATGGAAGCGGCTTTGCTTCGCCTCTGGGGACCCTGGCGTCTGTGCGGACTGCGTTACCGAAATGGTTATTACCAACACTAAAATACCCGTCGGTGGCCGCAGCCGACCCTGGTTTAACAAAACCTGCAGGACGCCTGCATGCCAGAAACAGTCCGCATATCGGGCCTGGAATAGGGCCAAAAAATGCCAGGACCCGAACGCCAAAGAGGTGAAGCGGAAATTTAACGCCGCTTCTAGATCTAGTAAGAAGGCTATTGCCAGAGCCAAGGCGGCACATGTTGCCAGAATTGGCGAGCGATTGCAAAGCTATCCCGCTGGGAGTCGTGCATTCTGGTCGCTCGCCAAGGCTGCCCAAGGCAACTTCTGCCAGCCCAATCTCCCACCACTGCAGAAACACGATGGTAGTCTGGCCCACAGCGCAAAGGAGAAGGCCGATCTTCTAGGTCAATTCTTTGCCTGTAACTCGACTTTGGATGCCGGAGCTGCCACACCACCTACCATCCCACGGTGTGAAAGCTCACTGCCCGAAATCCGCATCACGCAGCGAGCGGTTAGGCGGGAGCTGCGGCTTTTAGACGTCCATAAGTCGAGTGGACCGGATGGCATCCCTGCAGTGGTACTAAAGACGTGCGCCCCTGAATTGACTCCCATCCTCACGCGCCTATACCGACTTTCCTACGCTACTAATAGGGTTCCGTCTTCGTGGAAGGTAGCCCATGTCCACCCGATCCCTAAAAAGGGAGACCGGTCTGACCCATCGAATTACAGGCCAATTGCGATAACATCCTTGCTCTCCAAGATAATGGAGAAGGTTATAAACCGCCACCTTCTGCAGTACCTTGAGGATCGCCAGCTTATCAGTGATCGCCAATACGGCTTTCGTCATGGTCGGTCGGCTGGTGATCTTCTTGTGTACCTCACACACCGTTGGGCAGAGGCCTTGGAGGGCAAGGGTGAGGCGCTGGCGTTCAGCCTAGATATCGCAAAGGCGTTCGATAGGGTCTGGCACAGGGCACTTCTATCGAAGCTACCATCTTACGGAATCCCCGAGGGACTCTGTAATTGGATTGCCAGCTTTTTGGATGGTCGGAGGATAAAAGTCGTCGTAGATGGCTCCTGCTCCGATACCATGACCATTAATGCTGGTGTACCACAAGGCTCGGTGCTCTCCCCGACGTTGTTTATCCTGCATATCAATGACATGCTCTCTATCGAGAGTATGCATTGCTATGCGGATGACAGTACGGGTGATGAGCGGTACACTGAGCAACGGAATATCCCTCGCAGTACTCAGGAAAGAAGGGTTCAACTTGTGTCTGAAGTCGAGCGCTCTCTGGGGCGGGCCTCGGAATGGGGTGAACGGAACCTAGTCCAGTTCAACCCCACAAAGACACAAGTTTGCGCGTTCACTGCAAAGAAGGACCCGTTTGTCATGGCGCCTCAGTTCCAAGGAGTAACTCTCCCAATTTCTGAGAGTATTGGGATTCTCGGCGTCAAAATATCGAGCAAAGTCCAGTTTGGGAGTCATTTGGAGGACAAAGCCAAATTGGCAAGCAAAAAGTTGGGCGTCCTGAACAGAGCCAGGCGGTACTTCACACCGAGACAGCGTCTTGTGCTATACAAAGCACAAGTTCGTCCTCATGTGGAGTACTGCTCACATCTCCGGGCAGGTGCGCCCAAATATCAGCTAGACCCACTTGACTCCCTGCAAAGACGGGCTGTTCGAATCGTCGGGGATCCCAATCTTACGGACAGATTGGAGTCGCTGAAGCAGCGTAGAGACTTTGGGTCACTCTGTGTACTCTACCGACTCTTTCACGGGGAATGCTCCGAGGAACTGTTTGACTTGGTACCACCGTCACCATTCTACCAACGTACCACTCGACATCGCAGCAAGGTTCATCCATTTCACCTGGAAACGTTATGGTCTTCAACTGTACGTTTCCAGCGATCATTTCTCCCACGTACGTGCAAGCTCTGGAATGAACTACCTGCTGCTGTGTTTCCCGAGCGCTATGACATGTCCTTCTTTAAACGAGGTTTAAGAAGAGTATTTCCTTCACGGTAGGCAGCGGCCTAGCAGTGCCCCTGGTATAGCAAAGGTCCATGTGCAGCAGTTTCACTTACCATCAGGTGTGCTGCTTGCTCGTTTGCCACCGTTGGCAATAAAAAAAAAAAAAATATCCCTTAGTTGTCTTTTACATCATCCACGGGCAGGATAGGGAGTGGTGAATTGTATTCTTACTCCATCACCACACGGTAAGATAAAAAGATCTTAATCATCACTATCATCATTTTGCTCAGACCTACAAGAAAGAGAGTTAATAAAAGCGTACTAACGTTTGAAATAAAACCCCGTAAGAAATCAAATACAAACGCGATACAATGCGTACAAAAAATATTTCAATTGTATAATGCTCGCATAAATACACGTTAAAATAACGCCTATAATTATGTTGAATTGGACTTGAATATTCTCTATGAGATCCAATATCCTCAGTAATATTCAGACAATACCATCAAATCTGATGTATAACTATCCACAATCCAGTTTTAAATAATTTCAAACCTTATTCACATGCAGTACAGAACTCGAAATAGCGTACATGATCAAGATGAGTGATCGTCATATGATTTATCTCACCCAAACTTGAGTGGAATTTCTAATGTAAGTATTCTAGTGGGCAGATTAGCTTTGGAATAACTTATTTAAGCTTAGCTTTTGTTTGTTTTGGTGACGTACTTATTGTGGTGATGGTTTTGTTGTTAATATTGATTCATGACCATGGATACAGAGTCCTTCAGTCGAATATATTGTAGTTTAACAATTCATATAAATAGTCTGTCAGTAAGTCTAGTCGTTATCCTGATTTGATTGCTGACCACCAACTCACAATTTCATTAGGAATTTTGGAAGAATGGGAAAATGCACGTAGTTCACCAATATATTCTATTCACTACACTTGAGAACTTTCTCTGCATTATATTGCATAAAATGTCAGCTAAATTAGTCAATATAACGCTCTAAAACACTAAAATAATTATAAGAGCGCCACATGACATTTTGACATTCGCGCCAAAAAAAAAACCGGTGATGGTTTAATAGTGCAGTGTTGCCACCCATTAAGGAACATACCCATACTACATCAGCATTATTATCTTGCTCTTATACCATTTAGTTGGGGTCAACTAAATATGTACGTTTCTTTCGTAGTACGCATTGCTAATTATCGACAATAGTTTTATGAGCGGCGGCTTGGCTGACGTCGACCCACCTCGGGTATGTAATTCTAGACCAGACGGCATCAGCTGGAGTTGGTCCAGATCTATGTAAAGCTTTTAGTTAATTTTACAACCTTGAGCTATAAGGTTTGTTAATATTTGTAGCCGCTACCACACCTGTTAATATCCTGTCTTCAAAAATACTATGCTTGAACAAATTAAGCCTCACCTTGTACTACGGATAGTCACCAAGCTCTCTAATGTAGGTGCTTTTTCTCACTTTTTTTGTGAGAGTTTCGGGAACCGGCTCAAGGATCATAAACAAAATTACCAGCCAGAGACGGGTTTATATTTAACATCGCTCTAGGCAATGCGACATGGCGCACTTTGCAATTTTCTACCGCTCCAAAGATTTTGGGATTCTTAACATTTTGTCTTCCCTCTCGGGCCTGCTGGACTGGCCACGGATGTCAAGTATTCCGGCACCAATGGCCGGTGCAATGGCGAAGGAGAGGGAATGGGTTATGGAGCCATGTGCCGCCCAAAAAAAAACTTACGTAAGCGTAGAATCATTTTTACCAAGATTTATGTTTGTGGCTTTAGCTACATGAGATTGAAAATATTTTTGACATTTCTATCGCTATTAAAATGAGATATTAAAATAAGAATTCGAATTTTTTTTGAAAAAAAATAAATTATACAGCCCTAGGCCAACGCCTCATGACCTTAGGAATAAATGTGCCACTGTAAGCGGCAGCATTCCTCTCTCTGGTTTGCTTTATTTTTGGGCCTCATTTTTTTAGTCGATTTTATATCAGTTCATCGATGTCCAATATTGTAGACTGTCTCTTCATGGAGGATAATGGCATAATATGTAGATATCCTTGGTATGTGGTTTAGGATCGTCGTTGATGCATTGAACATTACCAGAAGAGGTACTTTCACACTCCTGTCGAGCCCTTAGCTGGATTGTAGTGACATGAAAGTAAGGAACGGTGACATAATTACATCTAATCAGAGACCTATGCCCAACCACAGACGTATACAGGCTGGATGGATGATAAAGAAAAATAATAATAAAAGTATTTTTTCTCTTTGAATGTCTTAAATCTCAAAGACGAATGTATATCTCCCAAAAATAAAGCGTCTAATGTAAACCCATTATTAACAGTTAATAGTTCGAAATAACATTAACATGTAAATTAAAACTAATAGTCGATCGGATTTATTCGAGTAAATTAACATCATTTGTCACCACTGTAAGCCTCGTAGTAACTTACCAAATGGAATTTTCCTGTTTTCTTTTCTTGCCTGTTAGTGCTTGACGCCGCACAATAAGGATGTAGCACTACTTGAATAATGATTTTTTTGTTGCTATAAGGTAAGTAAAGTGGCCGCCCTTTCCCGGAGAATAACATGTTTTCTCAGAATTTTAGGCTGGCTTATTGCATTAAAGGATAATGTAGTTTCTTATTAGTGTATCATTTTTTTCAAATCAAATTGTTAATTGCGGAATTGGGGATGTCCATGAAAACTTGCAAATTTAATCTTTTAATATATCGTTTTCTTTTTGTTATCTATGCTATGCTATGATCTAATATTTAAAATGTTGAGTGCGTTTTTAAGAATATTAAGCACTAGCTGACCCGGCAAACTTTGTACCGCCCTAATTTTACCCGTAAATATATTTTCTCAATTTTCGAAAATATAGTCTCTAATAGAAGAACCTGGTCTCCTGGTTCAAATCCAAATTTTCAGCGAATTCTCTAATACGACTTTCTTTTTATATATAGATTTGTTTAAGTTCTAAAATTAAATATGACAATGAAAAATTGCATACTATTTTATCAGCCTCCTATCTTTGGAAATGGTTCACACAACCAAGACTTTTTTTTAACACAATTAATAGAATATGTTTAATAATTATTTTTAGTAGAAAATTTCGCAAACAAGACATAAAATTTTAAGCACACTGGAAATATTTATACTCTTGATGAGAAAAAAATTAGCTGTACTTTTAAGCAGATAATTGTGGTCCCAACGTGTTTTTTTAACGAATAATGCTGATTTAGTATAATGCTGCATCATTTGATTTTATATGATGTGGTCGACAATATGACGCGCCCGCTCATTAATCGCAACTAACTGACATATTATGTTAATAAACTAGGTTTATATTTTACACTAGGCTTATGACCGCGGCTCTAATGGGATCCTAGTTCAATAGTGTTCTATTGTATATATTTATATGTATTATATATATTTGCCGTGTGGTGACGAAGTAAAAATACAATTCACCATTCCCTATCTTGCCCGTGGCTGTCGTAAAATATAACTAAGGGATATATATGCAGATAACTTCGATGTATAAGAAGGAAAACTTGAAATTAAACCTGTTGACATAGGGTTTAATTTCAAGTAATAATTGAAAAAATCGGCCAAGTGTGAGTCGGACTCGCGCACGAAGGGTTCCGTACCATTGACTAGGCAAACAAGTGCCTCCCTATTGCCATTATCGATATTGAGCAAAAAACGCGTTTCTTGTATGGGAGCCCCCCTTAAATATTTACTTTATTTTGTTTTTAGTATTTGTTGTTATAGCAGCAACAGAAAGACATAATTTGTAAAAATTTCAACTGTCTAGCTATCGTGGTTCTTAAGATACAGCCTGATGACAGACAGACGGACGGACAAACAGCGAAGTCTTAGTAATAGAGTCCCGTTTTTATCCTTTGGATACAGAACCCTAAAAAGAGAGCGTATCTATCTTCAAAAAATAGTTATTTACAGTGATAGTTCGCGTAATAATATTCTAAATATAAGTGATTGTTTAGTCTGCTATTTGATAAAAAAAAAACTACATTTGAGTATGTCTAATACACGTGTAAAGATCTAAGATCATTATAATTCTGTTTATGAATACTTTCTATTTATCAGCCGTCATAATCGTACGCTGTACTCGTTTTAGACAAAATTATTTACAATTTTATTTACTGCTACTGTAATGCGTTCTCCCAGCCAGCATTTTTTAGTTCATTAGTGTTTTGATCCACTTTACTTTCAAGAGTGGATGTTTAGTTAATCTATAATCAACCAACAATGTTAAAAGTAATGACATTTTATCGTCCCTTCTCTTTCCCGTGAGTGTCGTTAAAGGTAAAGTATTAGATTAAAAGATTTGATATAATCATCATCATCATCATTTCAGCCTATCGGCGTCCACTGCTGGACGTAGGCCTCCCTCATGTTACGCCACAGAGTGCGGTCCTGTGCCGCCTGCATCCAACGACGGCCAGCAACTTTCACCAAGTCGTCGGTCCACCTAGTGGGGGGGGGGGGGTCGTCCTACACTGCTTCGTCCGATACGTGGTCGCCACTCGAGAACCTTTTTCCCCAGCGGTTCAGTAAATAATCTGTTAAAATGTCTGAGATTAAAATGTCTGGCGTTAAATAAAAATATACGAGATACACAAAATATTTTTTTTCTTTACGCTTTAAAAATTCATTCACTAAAAGAACGAACGAAATGTTTTAGAACCTCCGAGGCGTGTTTATGAGTGCCGACGTAATTATGATAATGAGTCACGCGCCAAGATGAAAAAAGAAGTGCAGAAAAAATGCAAGAATTGTAAGGAAAACAATACCAGAGATTTCTCGTGACACTTGTAAAATTTAATTTCATTGAAAGGAAAGTAGAATCTGGTCTCGTAAAACCTCGTAAAGCTTTTTTGAATAATGTTTCTGTTATATTACTCAATTGAATCATTACGAGGTATATATGTAGGTAATAAAATGAAGATGATACACAACGAGTATCATTAACTTAAATGACATTAATGTACGCCATTTTGTTGATTTTGTTCACATGTTAAGAAAAATTAATGTATTTATTAAAGCAAAACACGTTTATCTTAGATTTTAACACACGAACTACTGGTATTTTTTGAAATAAAACAAATTTTACGGTTTTTATTGTAAGTGTATTTGATGAATTCATTTACATCATGACAAATTACCACAATTTAATAATAATTGTTAAAAAAACAATATACCTACTTTTTATATAGAGTCATTTTCTTTTTTTACTGGCAATGTATTTGTATCAAAATATGGGTCAAAATGTGATAACTAATACTGTAAATAGAAATAGATATAAATAGGTAGAACTTAGAATAATAACATATAGAAGGTAAGTTCGCGCACAAAAAGTGAAGCATTTCAATTGGAGCCTAATGGAGCTTACCCCGAAACCGTTCCGTAATGTACAAGTCATTGTACTGCACGTACGTACGCAACTCTTAAAAAATAAATAGGTAATTATGACGGTTTGTGCATTCAAATGGTGTCATAACACATTTGTAAAACTTAAAACGGTTTTTAACGTCACTTTTAAAAGTAATTCGACGATTTATGTTAATAAAAACAAAATTTGATTTCATAATTTGTATAGTGGTGTGCGTGTGTACGTATGTAATCGTCTGCGCGCCACTAGTATTTTTAGATTCAAATTTCAAACCTTCGAAGTATTGACACTATCCTTCTATACGTTATTATTCTAAGAGGTAGAAGTAATTATAAATCTCTGTACTAGTGATGACATGTAGAACGTGAGACCTTAGTCCTCCCGTGACCATGAAAGCTAAAAAATACAAATGTATTTGAGTTTTGATTTCTCGACGTTTCGTACTCTTTTAAACAGGCTAAAATCCATCCACCCATCCATAAAAGACATAATTAGTCTATGACATCATAATCCAGTACTTGAGTATCTAAAAATTATTTCAAACGCCGACACCACAGCCAAAATATACAAATATATTGTAGTAAATAATATATACAATATGTATTCTATAATATGCCGTGTAGTAGCGGCTACGAATACTACCATCTCCTACATTAATTGTCGGTGTCGTAAAAGACGATTAAAACCTTTACGTAGACTTTGACTATGGACTAACTCCACCAGATGCCATCCGATGCATGCCAGGCGGCCGCTCATGAAACCAAACATTTTGCAATATGAAAAAGTAAATATTGATTAGGCCCCAAGTAATTGTGATAAAAATGGGATAATGATTATGAATATATGAATATAATATGTTTTTGTACGCAATACCTACTCATATATAGACAACTTAACTATTTCTTTAGTACAGAAGATACGTCATGATACCAATACTCCCTTATTATCGTACAATTAGTAGCTAACTTAAGCTCAATGTTATTAATCTTTTAATTCTGTTATTAACAATTAAGAAATAAACATCAGGTAAATTTGTATGATACCATTATAGCGTAACCATTTATAGTAAGCAGCTGTAAATGCAAAGTACCCAGATAATTAAACTTTAAAAGTAAATAATGTTAACAGTTAAACATAATTACAAAAATGTTTCTCGCTCCCAACGGTACCTTATTCGAATTTAGAATACGAATCCTTATTGATCGCCTACCTACGCCCGTAGAAAGAGACAACGATTCCTTCGTCATTATCGTCGTAAGTTAGAAAAGGATGAGAATGTTACTCTCAGTACAGCCTTTGCCCGAAGGGGATATCTGTGGCACAAGAAGGTTGTAACTAGATTTTCGCTTCTTCAAGTGCTTGAGGACAATTTTTTTTAATAATTTTTTAATATTCATATATTACTGTACTGTATTAATTGAGCCTGCAGAATAAAGTCTGCAAGAATTTTTGAAATTGTTTTATGTAACTTCAATTCACGAATGAATTCCACACATTTAAATTCACACTTCGACAGAATTACCGGCTAAGTACCGACTGAAAAGACTGAAACTAGGTTAAAATCCTTTTCTTGCTGACTTTTCTTTAATTTAATTTTAAAACAAAATGTTCTAAATAGGAAAAAAACGAATGCCACTATTTTTTATATTGTTTTCTGTTTTATTTAAAGTTGCACATAACTGAACAAAATTCCCTTTCAAATTATTTTTTCACTTAGGATACGATATATGTAGAAAAATTCTTTTGAAAGAAAACCAGTACAGGACAGAACCTACTATGAGCAGAGATAACCGTTTTACTCAGCTTCGTGTCAATAGAATCCCTCATATAACTAAATGTTATATGAGGGATTCTATTCTCATATCTGGCTGTGCCAAGCCATATATGAGTTTGAGGAAGTTCTAGGTGTGGCAGTAAATGAGCCTACAATATGAATAAGTCTTCAAGAAACTGGATTAAATTTATTCTTGCCCGCCAAACCTTGAGGTACATTATCCCAGAAACAAGTTAACTTTCGCCCATTACCATCAACTTTGGATCCCTAAACAATAAAAAATGGTTTGTTTTGTCATGAATGCAGAACTTTTTTAAATATAGTCGATGGAAAAAATATATCTATAGAGCAAAAAAATATACAAATAAGCTAATTTCGAATCTACAGTATCTTATAGTGAAGTATCCATAATGGTGTGGGGAAGGATATGTTTAGTAGATCGCACTTAGTGGTGATCGATGGAGAAAAATAGACTGCAAGAAAAAAAAATATTACACGTTCAACTTGGTTATTATAAGTGTTTACATATTGAAAGAACTTCAAGATGTAATTTTAAGAAAAAGGCAGATCTTGTTATTTCATTTAAAATATTGACACACTTTAAAAGATTTCTTGGCTTATTTTTGTATTCTGCTCATAATGCCGATGGTGTATAGTTTATTATTATTTTTCTATTATCATCACATGTCTTACCATGTGGTGATGGAGTACGTATACAATTCACCACCCCCTTTCTTCCCTGTGAGTGTCGTAAAAGACGACCAAGGAATTATAATATGCAGATAACATCGATGTAAGAGAAGGAAAGCTCGAAATATAACCCTATAGCGACCCGTTATTGTGGATGAGACTAGCAGTGATACATATATGAACTGTGATGATGATGATCAAATTGCTTATCGAAGGACTTTACATATGTTAAGTCTGGATGTTGTTAGGTATTTGCGTGTCTAGTTCGGGTGATATATATGGAGAGAAACGATAGAGCAAATTTCACGATATTTTTTTTTTTGTTTTTTTTTGTGTGTACAGCTGTTGGCCGCAGATGGCCTTGACAGCTTGACGCGGACTATGGGTGAGCGCTGAGGGCTCTCAACCCGAAACAATTAAATACATCGTCGTGTCGTCATTATATATACTGCTACACATATGTTCTATATTTCTCGAAATACTTTCTCTCATCTTGTCTTGTTTTACTTCAAAAGTTTACTGTATTTTTGCCGTAAACTTTCAAGCTTTGTCAGAAAAAATAGTTCAGAAAAAATATCAATTACTACCTAGTTTCATATTTACAAACTATTACTCTCTTATTTTTTTGTGTTTTAAAAGTCAGGTACTAATGCGTAGCATTGTTGCCAGTGTCGTGTGAATGGACTTCTTATAATAACTTGAAAACTCGTCATTAAACTATTAACATTTTACTCATCTTTTCAGTCCATATACGTCTCAACATTGGACTCAAGACTCCTCCACAATGAGAAGGAAATTGAGTTACTATACCACGCTGTTACCGTGTGGTGACAGAGTAACAATTCACCACTCCCTATCTTGCCCGTGGATGCCGTAAAAGACGACTATGGGATATAATATGCACATAAGATCTGTGCAAGAAATGAAAAACTCGAAATTAAATCCTAAAACAACATGTTTGACCAGCATGGTATAGTAGGTCAAATTCCCTCCCATTGTGGAGGAGGCCTGAGCCCAACAGTGGTACGTATGTGAGCTGCGATGATGATGATGATGATACCACGCTGGACAGATAGATAGAGCTTTATTGAGAGATTTTCGTTTCTTGCGGTGTTAACCACTTACTTGTTTTGTCTTTTACGATCACTTACGGCAAGGTTTATGGTGTCTTCTTGTATTCTTACTCAGACACCACAAATATTACATAATTTACTAGTTATCAAACTGGTATTAGCGTCCTTATAACATTATCCACTTTTAAAATATATAAACGCAATTTGTAAACCAAAAACTGAGTAGTATAAATGCCTATTAAATACTAATTTCGGTTATTTTGTTTTGATATTTTTTCCTTCCAACGGACTATTCTGATGGTCGCAATTATTATCTCTATTTTGGCAGAAAATTGTAACCTTTTTAAATGTAGTTAATTTCGTACGATGTACATCAATATTCTTTTAAATATGACTATATGCCTTATAATTAAAATGCATTATTATCTTCGATAAAGAATAAAAGTATTAAAGCGCTAAAGAATAAACTTTTTGATTAAAACCTTGTTTACCACAAAATAAAATTCGTTACCTTTTTGCATTCAAATCATTCTTAAAATTTTATTGAAACCTGTTTTACCGCTGAAACTATAAATTACATCTAAGTTCACTAAAAGCAACGATTAACAACGGCTTAATGTCTGTTTAATACGCACCACAATAAGTGATTCGTTAATATTTTATCTTCTAGTTTATAATGTCAAGATTTTATAATATTTTCACCTATTTTATTCAAATTTAAGTTCGAAATCATTTGTGTATAAACCACGAGGCATTATCAATTTTAACATTTTACCTTAAATTAATCCAATAAATTGCCGGATCATACCGCCAGCGCAAGATAGGGCTAGAAACTTAGCAGTTTTGTCTAGTATTTTTATTTTTTGGACTTCTTACTGACCTTATTTACTGCCTCTTACTATGATTGTTAATTTGTACATACAATGTGACACGGATTGGTATATTTAAGTGAAATGACTGGTCTAAGAATACCAGTAAAATTCAGAAGAGAAACCTCCGGGCGAGGGAATAAATAACTTTTTCATTATTTTATTTATTTAGTTTATTTATTTAAGACAACACCCTGCACTAAGGAAATAATCCTTGTATTGCGGGGGACTTTACAAACATATAATTAACGGACACAAATTACATCCAGACTCAGAACAACAATTTGTGGTTCGCACAAAGTGTTGTCCCGCGTGGGATTCGAACCCTCGACACTGGCGCTGTAGGTCACTATCTTAACCATTACGCCATCTGTGCAGTCAGTTATATAAATATATATTATAAAAGAAGAGTAGAGTTTCAATTTTACTTAGGTGCATCTTAATTTTAAAAAACTGGCCTATGTACAATAGGTTTCCCTTACATATTGAGTCAACCCCTAGTAATTCAAATAAGAGCAAGGTGATTGATGAGTAGAGGTACATCAGAAACGCATGAGCGTAAGGAAATTCTCTCGAATTGCTACAAGGTTCATATAATAATATGTAGAACAGTTTAATATAAAGATTACATACCGCTTGTGACTTGAAGAGTAGTTGCGAACAGGCATAGCAGTGACAGCGACAGGCATCCGAGCGAGTTGAGCCAATATGCCGCGGCCATACTGTATCCTAATAAAAAAAATTAAACATTTATTCATCATGACAATGTTAGAATAAGTATACGATACACCACGTTCTTGCCCGTTGTTGTCATAAGAAAAAAAACGACTAACGGGAAAAATTAACAGATATAACTATACTAGCAGCGCCCTGCGGTTTCACCTGCAGTTCTTCTTCCCATGGGAATATCGGGATAAATTATAGCCTATGTGTTATTCTGATATGTAAGCTATATTATTGTGAAGTTTCATCAAAATCCATTCGGTAGTTTTTGCGTGAAAGAGCAACAAATATCTTCACATACTCACAAACTTTTATAAAATTAGTACTTAGGATAGGATAGAAGATAAGGAAAACTTGAAACCCAACCCTGTACCAACACGTCTGTACATCGTCGCATCATCATCATCGCAACCCACATACGTCCCACTGTTGGGCTCGGGCCTCCTCCACAATGGGAGAGAATTTGACCTACTATACCATGCTGGTCAGACATATTAGTTTAGGGTTTCATTTTGAGTTTTCCTTCTCTTGCACAGATATTGTGTGCATATAATATCCCATAGTCGTTTTTTACGACATCCACGTGCAAGATAGGGAGTGGTGAATTGTATTCTTACTCCGTCACCACACGGACATGACCGTGGTATAGTAGGTAGGCTATTGTGGAGGAGGCTCGAGCCCAACAGTAGGACGTATATAAGCTGACATGATGATGATGTTTATGAACAATATAGCCATATAAGACTGAGGCCAAACTCTAAATCAATGGTGCCCACCCAGATCCGCAGGTCCGCAGTCCCCCTGGTCCGCAGAAGCTAAATTATAGTCCGCGAATGACTTTATATTTAGCGGCGGTGAGCCGTTGGTCGCTGTGCAGCCACACAGCCACATTAATCCATACTAATATTATAAATGCGAAAGTAAGGATGTTTGTTTGTTTGTTTGTAACGCTTTCACGCTTAAACCACCGAACCGATTTCAAAAATTCTTTCACCAATGGAAAGCTATAATATCAGGGAGTAACATAGGCTATATTTTATCCCGGTATTCCCACGGGAACGGGAACTACGCCGCGGGTAAAGCGACTGAAACCGAAGCGAAGCGAGGGCGGGTTGCTATTATTTCTTTTTATGTAATTTCCTATTGAGTTTTAATTAAAGTTTCAGTTTCATTATTACAATTTATTTTTATTAAAGTGAAACTTCTTTGCGCGCATGAGGGTAATTTTTTCACGGATGAAACGCAATTTAGCGTCACGAAGGTGTGCAGCGTTTTTGTCGAAAAAGAGGGAGAGAGCAGAGACCGATTGAGAGAGTGAGAAAGAGCGAACATAGCACGAAGTACAGCCATGGGGCGAGAGTAGGGAGCAAGCGAGTGAGAAAGATCGAGAGATTTTTTTATTTATTTACTTTTTTTTATTTATTTATTTTTTTAATATGCGTACTTAGTACTCACGCTATTTTTTTATATCTACATAGTGGTCCCTGCTAACGAGAATAATAAAAAAGTGATCCCGGACCAAAAAAAGATTGGGCACCCCTGCTCTAAATAAAACCTTATACCAACGCGTCTGAACAATGTAATAGAGTAGGTCAATTTCCCTCCATTAATAGCAGGCGGCTCGACACATAAATGTCGAGATAATAATTCAAAACAGTACAGTGAAATAAAAACAGAGTTTGGTTTTAATTCAATTTATTATGATGATTGTCTCGCATTTCCTAAATCAAATTATAAATGTTAAAACCTACTGACTACCCATGCGGTGATTTAAAAAAGAGAAAGGCCCGTTTTGAAATTATCTGTCCCGTTGTCCTGAGATGTACAAAAATGACCCATTTTTGCAAATTTAGCATAAATGATCATCTGATCTTCTGACAGTCATGTTCTTTTTTTAGAGTGCCGTACCCAAAGGGTAAAAACGGGATCCTATTGTTAAGACTTCGCTGTCTGTCCGTCCGTCTCTATGTCACCAGACTGTATCTCAAGAACCGCGATAGCTAGACAGTTGAAATTTTAAACAATTATCTATTTCTATTGCCGCTATAACAACAAATATTAAAAACAACATAAACATTTAAAGGGGGCTCCCATACAACAAACGCATTTTCCCCTTTTTTTGCTCGTTATAGATAATGGTACGGAACCCTTCGTGCGCGAGTCCGACTCGCACTTGGCCGATTTTTTAGATTTTCAGTCCCTAGTTTTACTTATGCCTGCAAGATCGTAGTATCGTGTCTACTACATCATAAGCTGAGATGGACACATTTTGGCCTCGCGTACTTTTGTTACATGTGTTTTAAAATAACCTTTTTCCTGTGATCTAAATTAATGTATAAGGTTTACAAAATATCTTTCCGTTTCTTTCTATCTTTATTATTCACATGTTTTGGATTTTTTTGGCTTTTAATTACTTTTTTATTCCTATTTCGCAAGTGCACCATTCTAAAAAAAGGTACAGTTACTCAAGTGTCTCGTTTTGACGTGGAAAAAATATGGTCACATTAAGTATATATCATTTTTGACATTACCCTGATCCGTTTTAGTATTAGCATAGTCATGTATGGAATTTGCACACTTGATAATAAGTGTTACTGCTTAGGGACTTTTACGATAAAGGAGTTAGTTGAACTCCCTAGAAACCTACCGCAAAGAAAATGCTTTTCTTAAACCACGGTTGGATAAGTCATAGCACTCGGAAAACACAGCAGCAGGTAGTTCGTTCTAGAGCCTGTACCCACATGAGAGAAATGATCGCTGGAAATATACAGTTAAAGAACATAATGCTTCCAGGTGAAGTGACTCAACCCTGCTCTGGTGTCGATACTATACCATAGTATCACCGACGATTCGAACAGCACGTCTTTGGAGGTAGTCAAATGGGTCAATCAAGATGCCTATAATTTACGTAAGAAAACTATAAAAATCTCTGAAGACTTCTTTGGGGCAGTATTATTATTTTTTACTATTTAATGGCAGACGAGCAAGCAATCTGGTGATAAATGGTAATTGCCGCTCATGGACTTCATCAAAACCAGGCGTACCAAGTCGCTGCCTACCGTGAGAGAATAGCTCCTGTAACAGATAGCTCATTCTGCCTGTACGTTGGTGGGAGAAATGATAGCTAAAAATAAACAGTCGAGAATTATAGCGTTTCCAGGTGGAGTATACTGCGATGTTGTTGACTTTGGCAAAATTGGTCCTGCGAGATTGCAGGAGGCCAAAAACCTGTCTTACATGTGTATCATAAAGTATTGAAAAGTTAATGTTTCATTATGAACACACCACAATAAAAATAGAGTCAGGTGTGTTACTTCGGGAGATAGAGTTCTATGGAAATATATCGGAGCACTTTAGATGATACGAAACATACCTAGATGTGCAACAACAGGATTAAATACTAAAGAAGATAAGAGGATATTTCTTTGAATTCTATCGGAGAAGTAACTAAAATATACAATATAAATAACTATAAAAATTTTGAACATCATTGCAGCAATTTATATGGCGCAGGTGCCACTCACTATCATGTGGACTCGTCTATCACGAGCTTTGTATATGCTCCGTGGTCACGAGAGCCAATGAAAATAACACTACTGCCTTAATAAAATATATTCTATAGTATAAAGAAAATATAATATATAATAAAACTTCTGACTGCTGTGGTATAGTAGGTCAATTCGCGTTTTATGGAATAGCTTTGCGCTAGTAATGAAAGGTATTATAAAATTATTATAGACTGAAGCACTTTAAAATTAAGACAGCGCCATCTATTGTTAATTACATACAACTTTCTTGTGTAAACTGTGTCTAAAAATAAAGTACAATTAAGTTTCCATTTAATCATAAAATATAATATTTAGTATTTATTTTTATATTATATTAGTATATCTTGCATTGAACTATTATATGTTTATGAGCAAAGTTTTCTAACATGCCAGCGCTAAGCCCTAATTATTGATTAACGCTATCTAGTGAGTAAAGTAGAAACGATGTACAAGGGGTCACTACTGCCTAATAGAAATGATAACCAAGCAGACGTTAGGTTGAGTGAGTAATACACACTAAAATATCTAGATGGCGCTGATAAATAAAATAATAAACCATGAAAGAGAAAGGATCGTATAAAATTGTATGGGATTTTATAAAAAAAATAAAAAGTAATATTATTTAAAACAATGAGACATACGGCACAGTTAACCCCCTAATAAATAGAAAATGTGGTTGCCTTGTTTTGGGCAGACTATGGCCTGGCTCTCATAATTGATAAGACATTATCTACATTCTTACTACTGATGATTAAAATTATATTTTACCATTCACAATCGCACAAAAGAGCTTTTGTAAAGATATAGACTGATTTTTGTTCTGTACCTACCATTAACGATTCAAAATATATATTACGATGTATAGTCAGAAAAAAAGAAGCAAAGCAGTCATGAAGACTGCCGACAGAAGTGAAAACTTAAAACTATTAACAGTTCTTATTTTTTGTAATTTAAATTATTTGTTTGCTTTTAAATTTGTATATTAAAACTTTTCACATTTATCTAGTTTATTTATCCGCACAGATATAGTAGCATTGACATAGTTACACACAAAGTGTAACATCGCTTGACCACGTAGATAACGACTTACATGGGTTTATTCACCATCCATTGTCCTTGTGGAGACGGAATAAGAATTCAGTTCACCACTCTCTTTACTGGTCCAGTAAGACCGAAGATGGCGTGGTGGTTAAGGTGCTTAGATGCCGACATACAATGCCAGTGTCGTGGGTTGAATCCTATACATGACAATACTCTCTGAGATCCAAAAATTGTTGTTCTTAGTCTTGATATAATTTGTGTCCGTTAATCATGTTTGTAAAGTCCCCCGCAACAAAGATTATTGCCTTAGTGCAGGGTGTTGTCATTAAAAAAATCGGCTAAGTGCGAGTCGGAGTCACGCACCATTATCTATAAAATAGGGGAAAAAATCGCGTTTGTTTTATAGGAGCCCCCTTAAATATTCATTTTATTTTGTTTTTAGTATTTATTGTTATAGTGGCAACAGAAGTACATAATTTGTAAAAAATTCAACTGTCTTGAGATACAGCCTGGTGACAGATAGACGGACGGACAGACGGACGAACAGACGGACGGACAGAGAGCGAAGTCTTAGTAATAGTGTTCCGTTTTTACCCTTTGGGTACGGAACCCTAACAAGCTAATAATAAAAAAAATATTTATTACCATATCGTCAGCATGTGTGACTGCGACGCGGCCGTCCGCCCACCTCAATTCACCTGTAACAAACCACATTATCAATATATATACACAAATATAAATGCACAAATATAGCAATCTTCCGTGTGGTGACTCTTCGTCACCACATTATCTTGCCCGAATACAATTCCTCCATTATCTTGTCCGTGGGTATTGTAAAAGACAACTAAAGGATTATATGCAGACAATATCTATGTGTTTGTGTGGCGACAGAGTAAGAGTACAATTCGCTTCTCCCTATTTTGTCCATAGACGTCCTAAAAAACGACTAAAGGATATGCATGTAACATCTATGCAAGAGAAGGAATACTCGAAATATAACACAATACTAACCTGTATGACCAGCATGATATAGTGGGCTTACTTTCGTGCCAAACAATGGGACGTATATAAGCTGAAAGGATGATGATGATAAATGAATATTTATGTAAGAAGAAAGAAAGAAAATAAGATGTATTAAACACTCTAGTTACATATCTATATATTAATATGTGAAGCAAAAATTTTATACCTCTTTTTACGAAAATCATCCAGATGGACAAACATGGAATTTGGCACAGTTGAAGAATATATTGAGGAGAAGTGCAGAAAACTAAAATTTGATATAATAATAGATCAGAAAAACATTAAATTCATTAAAAAAGACATTACGCACAATACCATGTAATCGTTACACACAAACACACACACACACACACACACACACACACACACACACACACACACACACACACACACACAATCACACACGCTTATACACTTTTTTTACGGTTAAAATCTCTGGTCGAACTGAATATCAAACAATCATAATTATGATGGCAATATCTAATAGATATTTGTACTTACCTAATGGTAAAGTAATCGTGGTATAACAATCGAATTTCCAGGTATTTGTGTCCAAAAGGCTACAGCTCAGCATATCCTTACTAATGTTATAAAAACGAAAGTAAGTTTGTTACGCTTTCGTAAGGCGACTGAAACCAAAGCGAAGCTAGGGTGGGTTGCTGGTGCTGCATAAACTTGATTAAGGTAAAGATGATTTTAGCTGCAAAGGAGGGTAAATCGAAATAAAACCCTATACCAACACGCCTTCCTTCGGGCCGACCACTGACGACAAGTCACCCTGCTCCGGTGGTCGACCCAACGACGAAGGCGACGTGGGTACGAGTGGGTTATGGACCCGCATGCCGTCCTTTCGTCGCCCCGGACGGAATGGACCGCGTGTGCGCTTACCATAGCCCATCCATAAAAAAAAATACTAACGCGCCTGAGCAAAGCGATATAATAGGACAATTCTCCACACCCAGCGGAGGCTCAAGTCCAATAGTAGGGAGGTGTAGGAGCTGTGATGACGTTGATGATGATGTAATGACTGACTTTGACTGCACAGATGGCGTAGTGGTTAAGATAGCGACTTACAACGCCAGTGTCAGGGGTTCGAATCCCACGCGGGACAACACCTTGTGTGATCCACAACTTGTTGTTCTGAGTCTGGATGTAATTTGTGTCCGTTACTTATATGTTTGTAAAGTTCCCAGCAAGACAAGGATTATTTCCTTAGTGCATGGTGTTGTCTTAAAATTATTAAAATTATCAAATTAATTATTATTAAATTATGTATTAGTCTTTTGGTCTTCCATGTTGAGTGTCGTGGATTCGATTTACTTTCATTATAATTTTTATAAGGTCATTAAATTATTGATTTCTGATGTTTACGCGAGTACGGAGTTTTATTTAAAACATTAAATTATTGTTGAATTTGAATGATACTAGCCTTCGTTAATAGTATGTTTTATACATAACTAAATAAAACATACCACACCGTCTGACCAGTGTGGTATAGTAGGTTAATTTCCATCTTATTTTGGAGGAGGCTCGAGCCCGATAGTGCTGAGACGTCATTGCCCGTTGGTCTGTCCGGCTGGCGAGACCTCGATACGGTGTCTGAACCGTGGAGGCCTTCCGGCCGGTGCTCATGCAGTGGCTAAAACGGCGGCACGGGGTGCTTTCCTTCCGACTGGTGCAGGTCTTGACGGGCATGGATGCTTCGGCAAGTACCTGTACACAGTCGCTAGGAGGGAGAGCACACCGTGATGCCACCACTGCGATTGCAACGAGGGCACGGCGCAGCATACGCCCGAGGTTTGTGCCGCCTGTTCAGTGCAGCGTCGTCAACTCGTCGCAATCATCGGTGCCGACCTGACGCTGCCGACCATTGCTAGGGCAATGCTCGACAGCGTCAGGAACTGGGACGCGGTCGCAGCCTTCTGCGAGGCAGTGATCTCGCAGAAGGAGGCCGCGGGTCGCGCGCACTAGGAGCTCAGCCTCGACGAAGCGACCCGCCGCCGGCGACTGGGGCGGCGCAGGCGCGATTACCTGTGCGTCATGCCGCCCTAGCCGAGGCCACGGGTGACGTGACCGGAGAGTTAGTCCGTCACCCGCTGAGTGGCCGACCACGTGAGGAAAGACCGACGTCCTCCCCAAGGGGGGGACATCGGTCGATGAGAGGGTATTCCGTCGGGCCGACCACTGATGACAAGTAACCCTGCTCCGGTGGTCGGCCCAACGACGAAGGCGACGTGGTGTTCGGGTGGGTTGCGGGTGTGCGTGCTTACCCTAACCCACCCCCAAAAAAAAAAGCCCGATAGTGTTAGGTATATAAGCTGAGACGATAATCTCATAACACAGGCATAAAATAACACTGTATTACTCTAGATTGATCCTTAATCGGGGCAGCGATGATTGGACTAGGAATTAGTCTCTCACACGAGGAAAGGCCGATTGAGAGCGACTTGAGAAGGTACCCGAAAGGGTAACCCACCCGATGGGCCACTGAGGAAAAAGATAGGTACCGGTAGCCTGCCCATATAGCGTAAAGGAGGTAAGTGTACGGCAGATTATGAGGTCACACATCGCCCCTTCTAGCGCCCGAAAGAGATCGGACGATGTTCATATCTTAGCCTGTCTCCTGAAAAGAAATGAACTTTTCTAACTGAAAACAGTTAAAAAAGAATTTCTTGAATTGTTGTCCGTTTTGTTGTTGTTGTTTGTTTGAAAATGTACATCTCGTGACGCCATTCAGTTCATATAAATTAGTTTCTAATAAATGAAACAGATATCTTAGTTGTAATCTTTTTGCTACATAACCAAAGCTCGTAGCATAGAGGTACGTTGTACCGTAGTACTGCAGATAAGCTTTAATGGCGGCAAACACTGCCTTTTTACCCTTCGTTACACACAGACTTCGCAAATTTCTGTGTGATTTGGCGCATAAGGTAAGAATCAATACAGACAATGTATTGTTTCTTTTTTCGTTAATTTTTTTTCTGTAATAAGCTATTTATTTAGTAAAAATTATACTTATCCTATCCTACTAATATTATAAACGCGAAAGTTTGTGAGTATGTGAGAATGTGAAAATGTTTGTTGCTCTTTCATGTAAAAACTACTCAATTTATTTTGATGATACTTCACAATAATAGCTTATATATCAGAATAACACATAGGCTATAATTTTTTTCGATATTCCCACGGGAAGAGGTACTGCGGGTGAAAGCCCAGGGCGCTGCTAGTTAATATTAATTTGGTGACTAATTAAAATGAGAGATATAGAAATTGTAGTTACGTTAAAAGTAGTGTTGCCCAAATGCAAGACCAAGACGAGACTTGGACCGGTCTTGGTCTTGGTCTTGCAACATCACACCTGGTCTCGTCTTGGTCTTGGTCTTGCGCACCCGAGTCTTAGTCTTGGTCTTGGTCTTGCGCACCCGAGTCTTGGTATTGCAGTAAGAGTCTCGCAAAGTTTTGCAGTTAGAATAACGTAACAGTAATTTATCATGGCAATGAAAAATCCAAATAAATTAATCAAATATCCTATCCTAGCTATCCATCTGCTAGCCCTTAGTTTACTATTGAATACAATACTTACCACTGGAGAAAATTACTCTTCTATTCCCCTGGTGTTCCATTAGACAGCGTTACTACTCTTATGACAGGACTTTCGACCCTATTTTCTTAAGACGTGACCACACGAGGCAGTTGATACAATAAATTTTATGTCATTTTATAATCAATGCGGTATTTTACAATTAATGCGATTGTTTATATTCCCCTTCAAGTTAAGTGGTATGTATCTATTGTATTTCCAGTTTAGTTACTGATACTCTGGATACTTAAAAAACCTGTTGCTCTATTGTCTATATAAATACTTTGGCCGCTGGATCCATGTAGCTCTTAATATACTATTTATTCAAGAACATATAAAACTGATTTAAAATGTTATGGTTTTAATACTTGTAAAATGTATGATATTCGCGTCATCGTCACAGCTCATAAAAGTGCCACTGCTGGGACTTAAGCTTCCTTCCAGTAAGAGGAAAATTGATCTACTATACCACGCTGGTCAGACATGTTGGTACAGGGTTTTCTTTCTAGTTTCACTTCTCTTGCACATATGTTATATACACAGGGTGTATCAAGTTATGGGACAACTGTTCATGTATGTTGTAGTTCAACAGTCATAGATCATAATTAGAATGTATATTACACAAAAACAATATAACGTGAAAGTTATAGTGATTACAAAAATGTGTGTCTAAGAGTTTATGCCTTAAATTTTATGCATTATGTAGGTATGTACAGACAGGATATATGTAAGCATGTAAAATAATTTCGACAGTATAAATAGGTATTAGATTTGCGCGAACCTTTCAATGGTTACGTAGGTACAAAGGCGACTCATCAACGGTCATCGGCCGATCAGCTGATTTATGTTCAAGCGAAGTTTGTCTTGCTTATGCAAACGTAATCATTGATTTATTCAAATTCTAATGAACATTTAACAAAATACGAATATGTTGTAGATTAAGTATCATTCCTTTATACATTTTAATCAATTTACACGAAAAAACGATGACAAAATTGAGAACTTACGTGTCTCTCAATTCATTAACGAATCGATATTTTTATTTCAATTTTTTTTCATGGGTTCCTAACACCATTGCCCGATCCGATTTGATACGACATCCACGGGTAAGAGAGTGGTGAATTATATTCGTACTCTGTCTTTTTTTTTGTGTGTGTGTAGCTGTTGGTCGCAGAAGACCTTGACAGCTTAACGCGGTCAATAGGTGAGCGCTGATGGCTCTCAACCCGGTAAGTAAGTTAAGCGAACATCGCCCGAGGGCTCCCTCCTGTGGGGAACGGACCTCGGCACGGGGCGTCGCTGAGAGCAAAGTGGGCGTGGCCAAGTTTAGGTTAATGACTTTTACGCGGCGCGGTTTTCGACCTCGACGGCGAGGCCGATACCGCGGAGTTTTATCTGTTATCGCTGCGCGAGCTGTGTAGGTCCTTTCTTGGGCGATCATAATAGCGTCATCTTCTTCTTCAAGAAGATGACGAGGACGTCGGACCGCGGATATTTTTGAGGGGACGTAGTTTACCGCCCCAACCACTAGTGGATTGGGGTGAGTCGTGGCAGAGGCAAAATAGCGCTGGGAGCAACGCTTCATGTACTGCCTGATGGTGATCGTACTCTGTCCCTACATGGACATTTATATAGATTAATTGTAGGCATATTTCTATGTCCAACAGTGAACGTCGTTGGGCTAATGAATAAACGGATATATAAATATGTATAATGGGCAAGAGCACTCTCGTGATTACGGTATTTTTGTCCTTAAGCCTTTCCGAAGAGTAATTCTGAAAAGCCAACACCAACATTGGGAATCGATTGGCCAATAGATGGATATCTCAAGACTGATTTGACTTGCCGTGTAGTGACGGAGTAAGAATATAATTCATCACCCCCTATTTTACCCGTGACTGCGAACCCGACTAAGGGCTATAATATATAACATCGGTGCAAGAGAAGAAAAACTTGACATGTATGACCTGTAACAACACGGCCGATCACCGTGGCGATTCCCCTCCGGCCACGGCCGATTCTCCTCCTGTTATGTAGAAGACACGAGCTCAACCGTATATAAGCTGAAATGGTGATTTGAATTAAATGCAAGACCGCGAGACTCTTGCAGGCCCAGTCTTGGTCTTGCTCAAGTCTTGCAGGGCCAGTCTTGGTCTTGGTCTTGCAAAAATTAAGCGGTCTTGGTCTCGGTCTCGCATTTCTCGCAAGACCAAGACCAAGACCGCAAGACCAAGACTTTTTTGGGCAACACTAGTTAAAAGTAACAAGTATTTTTTAAAGTATTTCTTTAAGTATTGTTTCCATGTGGTGACGGAGTAAGAATATAATCACCACCTCTTGTCCGTGGATGTCGTAAAAAGCGATTAAGGAATATCTTATACATGAAACAACTATGCAAGAGAAGGAAAACTGAACAAAACCCACAGACCGGTATAATCAATTTCTCTCCCAATATGAAGGAGGCTCGACCTCAGTAGCGGGACGTATATGATCTATGATAATATTTTATGGGATACTTGTAAAAAAATAATAATATTTATATATCCCAGCTAAATAGCAAATGGAAATGGCGGCTAGAATGGTAAAAGTACCCTGGCCGGAACTCCCCCGTGGGACCTGGAGGCAGAGATGCTCGTCGACATTTATCGGCGGGTGCCGGAGACGCGCGCCCGCGGCGGTATGGTCTCCCTACAGGAGATCACCGCCTGGCGGGTCGACGCCCGCCGACGAGTCATTGCCTGTTGGGCAGTCCGGCTGGAGAGTCCTCGGTACGGTGTCAGGACCGTCGAGGCCTTCCGGCCGGTGCTGATGGAGTGGTTGGAGCGGACGCACGGGGTGCTTTCCTTCCGGCTTGTGCAGGTGCTGACGGAGCACAGGTGTTTTGGGACGTACCTGCACAAGATTGTCAGGAGGGAGAGCACACCGTCCTACCACCACTGCAGTTGCGACGAGGACTCGGCGCAGCACACGCTCGAGGAGTGTGCTGTATGGGAGGGGGAGCGCCGTGAACTCGTCGCAATTATCGGTGCTGACCTGCCGCTGCCGATCATCGCCAGGAAGATGCTCGTCAGCGTCAGGAACTGGGACGCGGTCGCCGCCTTCTGTGAGGCCGTTATCTCACGGAAGGAGGCGGCGGATCGTGTGCAAGTAGAGCTCCTATTCGGCGACACGTGCCGCCGCCGGCGACTCGGGCGGCGCAGACGCGAGTATCTGCGCCTAATGCCGCCCTAGCCGAGGCCGCGGGTGATCGGACCGGGGAATTGTCCGTCACCCGCAGAGAGGCTGACCGTGCGATGGCAACCGACGTCCCAGTATGTCGAGAGGTGAGGTTACCCGAAAGGGTATTCCGTCGGGCCGACCACTGATGACAATTCACATCTGCTCCGGTGGTCGGCCCAACAACGAGGTGACGTGGGTACGGGTGGGTTATGGGCCCGCGCGCCGTCCTTCCATCGCCCCGGAAGGACAGGACCGTGCGAGCGCTTACCATAGCGCACCCATAAAAAAAAAAAAAGAAGGATGGTAAAAGTACAACATATTAACCACGGTTTTACTTACTATGTTCAATAGGTTTTTTCATGTAGTAACGGCGTAAAAATACAATTCACCACTCCCTATCTTGGAATGACTTGCCCCGTAGATATCGTAACGGACGACTAAGGAATATGTAACATGCCTTAGTTGTTTTTATATGACATGCACAGGCATATGCATATAACATCTGTGCAAGGGAAGAAAATTTCGAAATGACCCTATACCAATATGTCTGACCAGCATGATATAGTAATGGTCAATCTCCCTTCTATTGGGGAGCAGGAGTGAGCCTAGCAGTGGGACATGTACGAGCTAAGACAACGATGAATAGGTTTCTCCTATTATATGAGAGCCGTCTGTTGAGCACAACTCTTGATGTCGAACTATGAGCACCTATATGAAAAAAAAAACATTTTGACGAATTTCAACGCGTTAGCAGTAGTTTAATTTTTATTTTATTTTGAATATCTCCGCGTGGTATCAGAAAAAGAATACAATTCACTTCTTCCTATCTTGCCCGTGGATGTCGTAAAAGATGACTAAGGGATATATGCATATAACATCTGTGCAAGAGAAGAAAAACTTGAAACAAAACCCTATCCCAACACGTTTGACCAAGGTGGAATATTAGGTCAATTTCCCTCCCATTATGGAGGCCGCCTGAACTCAACAGTGAGACATATATAGGCTGAGATAATGATGAGATGATGGTGAAAGAAAACTCGTGAAGGAAAACTCGAAATGAAAACCTATACCAACATGTCTGACCAGCACGTTATAGTAGGTTAAATTCCCTCCCATTGTGGAGGAGGCCCGAACCCAACAGTGGGACGTTTGTGGGCTGCGATGATGATGATGATGGTGAATATATTGGTGAAAATTTAATAATAATACAATTCAGTTCGATGCGCGGTTCGATATAAACCGCTGCAATAAGGATGACTACTTAACTTGGTTATGAAACACTTTAGTCCCCCCATGATCATCGTTGCTAAATAGTGTTAGAAACTTCGCGAAAATAAAAATCAAATGCTAACGTGAAAGTTAGTTTTAACGTGTTAAGAGCGTGCTAATATGGATCTAGAAAACTCGGACTGAATTCGGATATTGCTTACGCAGTCCGAACAAATACACTAGCCTGAACTAATATACTGGATGGATGCCTGCCGCTTCACGTCACCCAGCCGCATACCCTGCCCGCTCCGCTGCCTCTCTATGGCGGCTTTAACTCGGACGCAGTGCGCTAGCATTCATACAAATAGTTCTATGGCTACTTCAGTCCGTCAAATATCTCCGGAATGGAGATTCTAGAATGACGGAAAGAATTTGGATGACGGAGATCGGATCTAGTGCGTAAATTACCATAGAAATAGTTCTACGGTTACTACGGACCATATTTTCACGGGTTCGGATCGGATTCGAATCGGACGTAGTGCGGCACCGCTCTCAGTTTTAATTCACTTACAACTTAATGATTTATTGATTCGACTGCAAATCCTGAGTAATATACACTCCTGGATATTACAAAGAATAATCTTGTGCGGGAACCGCATGCATTTCACGTCTCTCGGCCATCTGTGCAGTGATAAAATCGAAACAGTTTCCATTATTTATATATTTTAACTCAAGGAAAAGGTAATAGCTAAAGCTACCTAATCGAAAATCACCAAATTCAGCCGGAACATAAAGAAGAGTCGACCTTCCAAATTGGGTCAGCCAATGAGCCGTAACGACCTCCTTTATTGAGTTACATGACGACCTCCAGCAGGACATGTTTAAGGACATAAACTGCCTTCATACGCCAACTTTATGTGAAGTATACATCGACTAGTAACCTTATTTCTTACATAAAAAAACATAGAAACATGCTGAATTTCAAAATAAACCTAAAATAACAATGATGTTTGAGAATTTCACTTTTTATGCGATTACTAAAAGCATTTTCAAACAACTAATAAGCAGATATTTTTTGTTTTTAAGTAAAGTTTCTTATGAGATTTTGAAATTCTGATCCTCAACCTTTTGTGTGATAAAATTTTCGGGGGGGGGGGGGGGAAAGGTTTAAACGACTGTTGCATTCTTGTATTTACGCGCATTCGTAAAACACTTTTCACTTCAGTCTGTGACGAATAGATATAAGTAGGTACACGATATTGCAGTCGTTTAAGCGCTTTTTCTGGTAAACTTGAAATGAGGAAGATATATGCTCTACTGGCTTTCATCATCATCATCATCATCTCAGCCCACAAAGTACTACTGTTGGGTTTGGCCTCCTCCATTGTGAAAGAGAATATGACCTACTAGGCCAAATTCTCTTTCATATTCCGCTGATGAGACATGGTGATGAGGTTTCATTTCCAATTTTCTATCCTTTGCATCGAAGCTGTCTGCATATTATATCCTTTACTCGTCTTTTACAACATCCATGGGCCAGAGAAGAAGTGATGAATATTAATAATATCCCGTACTACTTTTCTGACTTTCATCATGCAAAATATTTCTGATTAACAAAATCTATCGTATTCAAAAGTGATTGAAAATTTAATTTTATCGAGTAATACCAAAGTTTCACTTCTGTCTTTACGACAAAACCTGCCTAGTTTTTACTTATTACAATATGTTATTTATCGGAAATAGCTGTATGGAGGCGGCTAGGAATACCACCAACCTTTACGTTGTTCGTAAAAGACGCTTAAGAGTTTTACATCGACCTGGATCAATTCCACCTGGTCTACAATTACATACCCACTGACGCTAGCTAAGTGGCCAGACATAAAACTTTTGCCATATGTATTATGAAATTGAGTCGACCTCAAGTAATAGGGATTAGGGGAGAATGATGATGATTATTCAGCCTTTCATTGTCCACTTCTTGATGTATGCCACCTCCAAAGACGTCACATAACGAAGATATTCATTAAGAGGTCATTGTCATAATTGCTGTGATTAGCAAGGAGTTTAGAGTTCTCAATAAAGTGTTTTATACCTTCATTCAACATCATCATTTCAGCTCATACGTCCACGCCCTACTGTTTGACTCGAGTCTCCTCCATAATAGGAGAGAAATTTGACTTTACCATGCTGGTCAGACAGGTTGGTATAGGGTCCTGCGCCTGAGGCCGCCCTAGCCCAGGCCGCGGGTGACCTGACCGCGCGACGGCGACCGACGTCCCGGGACAGGGACGTCGAGAGGTGAAGGTACCCGAAAGAAGGGTATTCCGTCAGGTCGACCACTGAGGACAAGGAACTCAGCACTGGTGGTCGGCCCAACGACGAAGGCGACGTGGGTACGGGTGGGTTATGGGCCCGCGCACCGTCCTTTCGTCGCCCTGGACGGAATGGACTGCGCGTGCGCTTACCATAGCCATAGTTAGGGTTTTATTTTAATGCCCATTTTCTAGCCATCGCTCAGCTGATTTTTACGAACCCCAACCAATTTTAATCTTATTCCGTCACCACACGGAAACATTTTGACTAGAATACTATAAAGCCATATTTTCCTTAAACAACGCGCAAATTCCTTTTCCATTTTGATGAATCAATAAACGGCTGCGACAATGTTATCTATTCACTGCAAGCTAAAAATTAATTCAAAATATTTAGATATGTGTATAAGCGTAGATATCGAAATATTCGTGTGGTAAAATCCTCTACAGGTAAACATCGTTTCTATCATACCGCAGCCTTAAAAAGATATAAAAATTTATGGCAGCATCACTCTTTAAATTTTTACGTTATCCCTTGAAAACATAGATAAAACGACATTGTCTCAAAGTATAAAATTTTATATATCTATACTATACAATGAATGTAAAAGTAAGCTCGTCTCGGTTTGATGAATAATTGATTGATCCAGTTCAGTTCTGACTTCAAATCACAATTAATACAAGTTTAATATCTGCTAATCTTTCTTCTTTATTTTTTATCATCAACATCCCAGCCTATATACGTCCTACTGTTGGGCTCGGGACTCCTTCACAATAGGAGGTAGTTTGACCTACTATACCAAGCTGGTCAGACATGTTGGTATAGGGTTTCATTTCAAGTTTGCCTTCTCTTGCACAGATCTTATGTGCATATTATATCCCTTAGTCGTCTTTTACGACATCTACGGGCAAGATGAGGGAGTGGTGAATTGTATATTCTCACAATTCCCACGGGCATGCAAGGGGTGGCGACAATTGTAACCATGAACCGCCGCCACAGGGAGAACATGGATAACATGGGCTTTACAAATTAACATTTGAAAAACCCATGTTCTCTCTATGGCCTCAAACATATGTGTCTAAACCTAACGGTCACATATGTTTGAAAGTTAATTGCCAAAAATGTTCTATCTTCTGGAACTGAATGACCAATATTTATAATTTTCGCAGAGAGCTAATTTTACAGGCGAAAACAGGCACTGTAGCTTGCGTAACTTCGAACTTTTCATAAAAAAAATTAGTTTTAACATATTAAATATGAAAATGAAGGATTAGGAGGATTAGAATATGGATAAAGAAACAATAATCCGCGGTCAAAAAAAAAAATACGGCAATTTTCTATTTATTGTGCGTTAATTAATATATTTTTTTTTAGTTGATAGTTCAGCGTATTCATATATTGCAAACGCGATAATTATTAAACAAAAGTTATATTATTACACTTAAGACTTCGACTTAAAATTATTTTGCTTCGTATAGACTTTGTAATAACAATATTCAGTGAAGTAATCATCATGCAGTATTTTTAATTATTATTATCTATTAGTCATGAACTGTTTCAACAACAACTTAAAAAAAAAAGTAATAAAAAGTATAAGTTTAGCAGGCGTAATTTGTAATTAATTTTAAAATAAAGCCCATCGAAATAATAGCTATATAGCAACAATAGCTTCATCAAATTTCAAGTTAGCATATTTTCCATTCTAAATTTTAATGCTTTACACATACATATTGAATTAACATATTTTAATGACACGCATAAAACTCACACATTCTAATAATAATTGGAAACTGCTGTGAAGCGTTAGGAACCATTAGAGAGTTTGGAATAGATTAGAATTTAATGTAATCGTATTTAGGAACTTTGGCAGAAATAAATGTTTATTAGGTAAGTATGTTAATTACGAGCATACGATGTTAAGAAAGAAAATATTTAGTTACCGATAGAAGCTAGGAAATACACTTGCTACAAAAGAATGATATAAATTTAAATAAAAAATAAATAAAAACAAGATACGATATAGAGACAGAAAAAAAAAAGAAAATAAACAAAAGAAATCTCTTTGTATGAATTATACATCTTCTTTATATATATATATTTGTTGTGTACGTGTGTATGTCACTGAACTCCTCTTAAACGGCTGGACCGATATTGACAAAATTTTTTGTGTGTTCAAGGGGATCCGAGGATGGTTTAGATTCACAATTGAACCCGGTTGGTGGCGCTGTTCGGGCAGGACAATTACATAACTTGAGAACGACTTTACCGACATCGTCCATCTTTTTTTTAAGTTTTCTAATATTTTAAAAAAGGCCTTTACGAAAAAAAATAAGAAAGTTGCTCAGAAAATTAGAAAATGTAAGAAAACTTAACGTTTATATATGCTTTTCTAATGTAACCTTTTTTCGACCACATAAACTTTTCTATCTTTATATATTTAAATCTTCTGTTCGTGTGTTTGCAATTGAACTCCTTCTAAACGGCTGGACCAATTTTGATGATTTTTAAGGCCATTCCGATGAATATGAATTCTCATATGGATACGAGAATTCATATCCATCGGAATAGCCATTCGGCACATCCAAACCATTCAGTTTAGATTAATAATTGGAACCGGTAGGTGGCGCTGCGATCAATTTCAAGGAGAATGCAATTTTCTATTTTTTTACAGATTTGAACAGAACAACGTCTGTTAGGTCAACTAGTATATATTTCCTAGCTTCTATCGGTAACTAAATATTTTCTTTCTTAACATCGTATGCTCGTAATTAACATACATACCTAATAATATATATATTTCTTGTGTACGTGTGTATGTCACCGAACTCCTCCTAACCGACTGTACCGGTGTTGATGAAATTGTTTGTGTGTGTTCAAGGGGATTCGAGAATGGTTTAGATTCACAATTGGACCCGATAGGTGGCGCTGAAATCCTTTTATTTTACATGAACAGAACAACGTCTGTTGGGTTAGCTAGTAATATATAAAATTAATAACATTCATAACGTTTAATTGCACTCTTTCATTCAAATATTTTTTTACTTAAAAAATTAATTAGAAGTAACAATGTCACAAGCCGAACACTTACGACGATCGCCTCTCTATCGCTTGGTTCTCGTTCTCCCTTGTACGCTCGGCTCAGGTGGTACGTGACAATTTTTCGTGCATGCAAGCGGCGTTCACCGATTTATACGACGTTATTACGTCAAATATATTACAACAGTGATCATTACATTACCATTAATCGGGAAAGATTTGAAGTAAGTAAAATCTTTTAAATAGAAATTAATTCTATAACAATAACAAAACTTCCACGGTATTGAAACAAATGATCAAAACAATGTAACAGTTAGCCGAAATTGTAGAGAGTGGTAATTTGAAATTCTGACTAATCAAGTTACTGCTTCGATTTACTTCGTCGAAGCTTGAAGAGTTTATAACTCGTAATGAATATTTTAATTTAACTCTTAATATTACATATTAAACAATTATGGACAAAAATATGTTTGTTTTTAAAGACTAAAATAGGCCACACTAAGAAAGTAATCCTTGTTTTGCGGGAGACTTACGAGTACATCACCACCATCGTTATTCTGTTATCCCGATTACTTAAGGTGGATATCATATCGAGGGGTGAAAGGCTATTTGGTTCAAGCGACTTCTAGGGTGATATTTAGTTATATACATATTTTTCTCCGTCAAATGATACCGAATTCATTAAAATCAGAGCACTTGTTTTTCATACGCTGTACTCTTTTACACTTTCCATACGCTGAAAAACTAGGGCTTTAGGTAATTTGTATTAAGCGACATTTATCTTTGTAACTAAAGGTACGTTTTATTTAGTATTAGCAACCCGCCTTCGCTTCGCTTCGGTTTCAGTCCCTTTACCCACGGCGTAGTTCCCGTTCCTGTGGGAATACCGGGATAAAATATAGCCTATGTTACTCCCTGATATTATAGCTTTCCATTGGTGAAAGAATTTTTGAAATCGGTTCAGTGGTTTAAGCGTGAAAGCGTTACAAACAAACAAACAAACATCCTTACTTTCGCATTTATAAAATTAGTATGGATTAGCATCAAGTATTCGATGTTTTTAATTGAATTTTAATTAAATTTACCCCATTCAAATAACTCAAGAAGTTTTTTTGTTATGATTTTTTATGTAAAATTTTAATCATTAAATGGCTCTCTTGTAAAGTTACAAAAATGTCGCTTAAATCAAATAGCCTTTCACCCCTCGATATGTACTCTTCCTTTATATTAAGTACTAGCAACGTGCCCCCACTTCGCTATGGTTTCAGTCGTCTTATATCGCATAATTCCCGTTCTTGTGGGAATACCGAGATAAAATATAGCCTAAATTTCACCTTATATAGATGCTGGTAGTAAAATATTATCAAAATAGGTCTAACCATTTTGAAGATTACCTCAAACAAACAGACAGACAGACAAAAAATAATTAAACTGGTTTTTAGGCATAGGTGTTGTGAGAATAACCATGTAAGCATGAAAAAAGCCCAGTATTTTGACATTACAAACACACTTCAATTTTATTCATTTGTATAGATTGCAAATGTTATTGGCAATATTTTAATGCCTGCCTCCATTAATTCTCCTTGGGTATGTAACTGTTAGCTAGACGGCATCGGATAGAGTTGGACCAGTGTCCTTTCTCTTTAATCTCTATTCCAATCCTAAATCCAATCGCAGCTCGAATTTGAGCAATTTCGTGCTCTTGAAATCGACACTAACGCACGATTGGAATCTATTTCGGTGGATTTTTTTTAAACTAAATGAATTCGACTCTAGTCGATTAAGTCAAATATTTGCTGCTCCCGACGTGATTTTGACGTATACATTCGAGTTTAAAATCATAAATGTTTTACGATTTCAAGAAAGCGTCTTAATGGTGATCGAGTTCGTTAATGTTATTAATTTAATTAAAATTTTCCGTGTGGTGACGGAGTAAGAATTTAAATCACCACTCCCTATCTTCACCACCAGGAGGTGGATTGTGACTCTTACCTGTGGATGTTGTAAAAGACGACTAAGGGATATAACATGCATATAACATCTATGCAAGTGAAGGTAAACTCGAAATAAAACCCTATACCAAGCTGTATGTCTGCTCCGGTGGTCGGCCCAACAACGGGGTGACGTGGGTACAGGTGGGTTATGGGCCCGCGCGCCGTCCCTTCATCGCCTCGGACGAACTGGACCGCGCGTGCGCTTACCATAGCCCACCCATAAAAAAAAAAAAAAAAAAAAACCCAAGCTGTCTGACCCGCATGGTATAGTAAGGTCAATTTCCCTCATATTGTGGAGGAGGCTCGAGCACAGCAGTGGGACGTATATGAGTTGGAATGATGATGAAGAAGAAAATACGGCACATTTGGTGAAAATAACAACGGCAAACGCGAAGAATTCATTCTCGATTTTGTTTAAGAGTACCAAATATAAGTTTGGTGATATTGGAATTGAATCGGATTCGAAATTAGAATTGATTTCAAGAGTAAGCCTCCAGGTCGATGTAAAATTCTTGGTCGTTTTGTATGACATAGGAGTATATGAGTAGTGTAAAGGTTGATAGTATTCGTAGCCGGTCGCTGGGAGGACTTCTGCGGTACGTACGATTACGAAGCTAGTATGTATAACATTATCTTGATAAAAATATTAGAGTTATATACTTCGAGTTTCCGTGTGATGACGAAGTAAGAATTTAAATCACCACTCCCTATCTTGCCTGTGGATGTCGTAAAAGATGACTAAGGGATATAATAGGCATATAACATCTATGCAAGAGAAGGATAACTCGAAATAAAACTCTATACCAACCTGTCTGAACAGCATAGTATAGTAGGTCTATTGCCCTGCTAACGGGGAGGAGGCTCAAGCCCAGCAGTGGGACGGATACGAGCTGAGACGACGATGTTCTTCTAGACTACTCTTCATAATTTTGTGAACGGCATATAGTTAGTAACGACATCGTCCTCCGTCGGTGATAGGCTGTGTGAAATAACCAACAACTGCACAGACCGGATAGTGGTTAAAATATCTACCAACGTTACCAAGTATCACGGGCTCGATTCCCACCCAAGACAACGTTTTGCTCAATCAACAAATTACTGTTGAGTCTCAATCTATTTGTGCCCTCTAATTATGATTATTGTGTGGGCACAATATAAAGATTTTTTCCTTAACGCAGAATGTCTTCTTTTATATAAAAAAAGAAAAAAGAAATTGTATACGAACGTGACTAAGGGGTTTAAATGGCAAATTCAGAATTTTAAAATGTAACGAATTTCCCATTTTGTATCAAATAAAAGGGGTTTGATTAGCATATTTTGCAATATGTATATTTCACTAAGTGCTACTCGCCGCTTTGCTATTATTCACTCGATAATTGCATGTAATATAAATATCATCTCGGCTCACATACGCCCCACTGCTTAGATCGAACCTCCTCCACAATAGGAGGGAAATTGACTTTACTATACCATGCTGGTTAGACAAGTTGGTATAGAAGTTTGTTTCGTGTTTTCAACAAAATTAGTCCAGCTTTTTATGAGGAGTGCAGTGTATGTCACTCGGACAGAAGACTTATATATAATAAGAGTTTTGTGTATGTATAGCTGTTAGCCGCAGTAGTTTTCCACAGCTTTGCCTAGACTATGGGTGAGAGTTTTCAACCCGGTAATATTCTAGCCGAAGCCGCAGGTGACTGGACCGGGGATTTAGTCACCCGCTGAGAGGCCGACTGCGCGACGGTGACCGACGTCCCCGAGAGGGGATGCCATGAGGAGAGGGTACTCCGCGACCGGGGTATTCCATCGGGGCGACCACTGAAGACAAGGAACTCTGGACCGGTGGTCGGCCCAACGACGAAGGCGACGTGGTACGGGTGGAACATGAGGTTGCGCGTCGCCCCTCTGTCGTCCCCGACGGAGACGGGCGGCAAGGGCGATGACCATGGTCCATCACCAAGAAAAACCAGTAATATTAAGATTAGAAAATCTTATATCAATGAATAACCATTAAAATACTAACATCATTAAAAAGCTACTATCATTGGTTACCAATCAACACCAAAATTATTCAGCACAATTTCTGCTTTTTTACACTTAAGTAACCATTGCGGCGATACCATTAATTCCCAAACTATCGGCTGTTTTGTACGGCCCTTTTTTTTATTTTAGCGAGCGTATCGGACGAATTCTTATGACCCTTTCTCAAGGCTTTTATATAAAACCAAACCAAAGGGTTTAATGCGACAAAAATATTTATTTATTTACAAAAATATTTATGATATTCTATGCTCTCCTTCTAGCATCTCCTATACATTAGCAAATAATAGCCGCTTCTACTAATATTATTAATGTGACTCTTCTCTCTCAATGTATGCACTGCACACATGTCGTAGTGATTAAGATACCGCCCTACACTGCCAGTGTCGAGGGTTCGAATCCACAACAGATTGTGCTATCCACAAATCATTGTTCTGATTATGTTTGTAAAGTCCCCCACAATACAATAATTGTTTCTGTACTAAACAAGAAAAATAAAATTAACATTAGATTTATGTCCGAAATTAAAACAAAAAATGTTTAAAAAAAGGAAATAAAAAAAAGGAATGAGTGATACGAGCTTTTTATTTATATATTTGTAATTAGAATACCAAAATGCTTAAGAAATTAAATTAATAAAAAAGAAATTCAGACTTCGGCCTATGTAATTAATCGATTTAATAGGTATAGGTACGAATATTAAATCAATCAATCAATACAATAGCTTGTAATAAAGATTAGAAAAAAGTGCTGTGTGGTACCAGCTAACAATATTATCAACCCTTAAATTGCTCATAGGAGACGTAAAAGACATATTCCTCTACAGAAGGAGGTACAGCAGGAGGTACTATATAATTCCACGATCAAATCGGGAACTTTTTTAAGAAAGGCCAGGTTACAAGTACCCTAAACCGAAGAATATGCATGAAGAGATTAATGAATGTGGAGGAGGCGAAAGTGGTATGTCAAGATCGTAGCAAGTGGAGGGAAGTGGTCTCTGCCTACACCTATAGGAAAATGGCGTGAATATAAATGTATGTAGTAAGAGGTAATTTGACCTGATACCAGACATGCGGGAACCGAGACGCTAGTCAGACGGATTGGCATATAGTTAAATTTCGAGTTTTCATTATTTTGAATAGATATTTACTTACATAGTATAGGTATCCCTTAGTAGTCTTCTATGATACCGTAACTAAGAAAGATAGTGGTAAGCTCTATTCTTACTCGATCACTACACGGAAACCTCTACAGCAGGGGTGCCTAAACTTTAAAGATAACGGATCCCCAACCGAACACCTTTTACTTTATGAAACCCCATATACAATGATATCAAGTAATGAACGGTTCTGTGTCACAATTCAGGCCTAATTCTTATTATCTGTCTACTTATATAATAGTAATGAGTTTTTACTAATTTTGCGTTATTTAAAGTTAATATTTGTAACCGTGGTATTATTTCACAGGCAAATTACTAAAATTAAAAGCTATTTAATTTCGGCGGAACCCTGATGACTACTCTACGGGGACTACTTTGGGAATCCCTGATCTATAGGTGCGTAAAATATAACCAAATATAACCTACACTGAAAATATAAGAGCACGTCAAGCCATTTCTCTAGAGAATAATGTTAGCACAGAAAATATCTCACCATGAATTATAGCCACAATGCTGACGGAGCGCTTCCATAAATCAAAAGTTGTTAAAAGTTTGTTGTTTCTTACGCATCTATTGATGTCCCCGCGGTGAAGAAATGATCCGCTCCGATATCTTTAACAACTTTGTTGCTTCAGTTTCATAAAGGGGTTTCAATTTTATAAATTTCAAAATGCGTGTGGTGACGGAGTAAGAATACAATTCATAGCCACTCAGTCAATTCCTTCATATTAATAATATTCCCTTAAACATCAGAACTCATTGTTATTGATGATTGAAGTAATAATTTATAAGATTTGAACGTTCAAAACACAACAATAACTTTTCAGCCATATACATATGCAAATTCAAAAAAGTATAATCCATTCAAATTGTAGCGCTTCCTATCGATTCCAACTCAAAATTGCTCTTAAATCTAGTTGAACGTAAATAAAATAAATCAACAAAATCCAACAGACGCTATTCTGTTCAAATCTAAAAAAAGAGAAGGCATTCTCCTTGAAATCAATCGTAGTGCTACCTATCGTAACCCAATTATTAATCTAAACCAAACTCGAATTTACTGGAACAAAAATCATCAAAATCGGTCTAGCTGTTTGGGAAAAGTTCGTTCACAGATATAAGTATAGAATAATTACATATATAGATTATTATATAGCACTATTTAATATTACTCCACTCTTTGACTCCAGAGGCCTCAGTAAGAAAGTTGGAAAGACGATAACTTAGATTACAAATCATTTGATTCATCATCATCATTTCAGCTCATATACGTCCCACTATTGGGCTCGAGCCTCCTCTACTGTGGAAGGGAAATTGACCTACTATACCATGCTGGTCAAACAAGTTGGTATAGAGTTTTACTTCGAATTTTCCTTCTCTTGCACAGATGTTATGTGCATACTATATCCCTCAGTCAACTTTTACGACATCCACGGGCTAGATAGGAAGTGGTACATAGTATTCTTATTCTGTTACCACACAGAAATTTGTGGAATACGTGCTGGTAAAATATTAACGGTGTTCATGTCATATGTGGACAGATCTAACCTAAATTTTAGCAAATATGTCACATAAGATCGAGTGAGAATCGATTTCTCATCCCCTTCAACGCCTCAATCCACGCCATTTATCCTAAAGTAAAGATCTGACTACATAGACAGAGTAGTAGTTAAGATAAAACTTATTATTATTAGTTAAAATACCGACTCAACGTGCTAAGTGTTGTCGATTTGATTCTCACGTAGGACAATATGTGCGATCCACAAATCGATGATCTTACTCTGAGCGTAAGTTGTGCTCGTTTATTACGTTTGTAATGTTCCAAATATAAGGATTATTTTCTTTCCATATTACCAACCCTTCGATTTTATTTTTAAGGAAGGAGCTGTAGGCTGGTGGATGGATTACCAACCTTACATTGTTTTTAAAGACAACACCTTCCAGTAAGGATATAATTTGCAAAGGACTTTTACAAATATATAACTAACGGACACAAATTACATCAAGACAATTTGTGGATCGCACAAAGTGTTGTCTCGCGTGGGAATCCAACCCATACACTGACGCTGAAGGTCGCTATCTTAACCACTACGCCATCTGTGCAATCAAAAGCTTACATTACTCGTAGATGTTGTGAAAGACAACTTAAGGCAACTCCATCTGATGTCGTCTGATCAAATAATTCATTTCTAAGGAAGGTTGACGTCAGGTAGGCGGCCGGTCATAAAACAATTGCCAAAACTTTTGCGATATATACGAAGGAAGGAGAGTATATATTGCGTAGACTCTTTAAGTCACTGGGATAAGAATAAGATGATTATGTCATCTGCAATAATTCCGTAGTCGTCTTTTACGGCATCAAGAGAGGGAGTGGTTAATTGTATTCTTACTCCGTCAGCACACGAAGTGATTATTTAAACCCTTTTTTAGGGTTCTGTACCCAAAGGGTAAAATCGGGAACCTATTACAAAGACTTCACTGTTTGTCCGTCCAAATTATGCATTTCCGTTGCCGCTATAACAAAAAGTACTAAAAACAAATATTTAAGGGGGTTCCCATACAGCAAACGCAATTTTTATAGATAACTAAATTTTACAAATTACTTACAATGTATTGCACCTGCCTAAATTATTTCTGCTCCACCCGAGGTTGACTGGTAGAAAATGCCTAAGACATTAAGTCCGCCCTGTACCTTATTTTTGTGTGCTATAGTTTAAATAAATAAATAATGCTAGGAACCCTACGTGCGCGACTCCGACTCGTACTTACCCGGTTTTTTTAATTTGGCACATGAGACAGTTTTGATCACTATATCATACCATTCATCCATCGATCTATCTCTTTTAGTCATAGGTATCATGGGTGAGTGTATAATTGTCACTCCTAGCAGGCAGGTTGTCTACAATAGTACATACCCTTCCCAAGATAGTTCTGCAACCCATTCTCATGGAAATTTTTTAAGACTGTTTTTTTCAATAAATGCAGGCGGTCCCAGCGTAACGTGCCAACGGTCATGCGCGAGAAGTAATGTGGTCCATAGCCCTGTACGTCGCACTAGTGTGGCGAGGTCCCTGACCGTCCATCTTAGGGTGGGAGTCCCGGCGTGGAACCTAGAGGCGGAGATGTTCGACGGAACCTACCGGCGGGTGTCGGAGCCACAGGCAGGATAGTCTTGTTGAGCGAGATGGCCGCCTAACGGGTCGACGTCCATCGTGACCGTTGGGTAAGCCGGATTGATGGGCCTCGGTACGGTGTCTAGACCATCGAGGCCTCTCGGCTGGTGCTGGTGGAGTGGTTGGGTCGGCGGTATGGGGTGCTTTCCTTTCGACTGGTGCAGGTATTGATGAGACACCGTTGCTTCCTCTAGTACCTGTGCAAGGTCGTGAGGAGGGAACGCACACCGTCCAGCCATCACTGCGATTGCGACAACGACAGGGCACAGCACACGCGTGCCGCATGTGTAGGACAGCGCCATGAGCTCGTCGCAATCATCAGTGCAGACCTGAGGCTGCCGACCATGGCTAGGATGATGCTCGACAACATCAGGAACTTGGTAGGTTACCGCCTTCTGTGAAGTAGTTATCTCATGGAATAAAGCGGCAGACTATGCGCGGGAGGAACACCTCTACAGCATCATTATCCGCCGCCGGCGACATGAGTCGGCACAGGCATGAGTACTTGCGACTGATACCGCCCTAGCCAAGGCCGTGAATGACTAGACTGGGGAATAGTTCGTCACCCGCAGAGAGGCTGACCGCGTGACGTACTCTTTATTATAGGTACATATTGCAAAAGTTCCGGCAATATTTTAAATAAAATTACTTTACGGATTTTATCGCATTTGTATTTGATTTTTGATTGCCCGACGTTTCGAACACTTTGCAGCGTTCATGGTCACGGGTGGACTAAGATGTCTCACGTCCAACAAGTCATCGTTATTGCAGAAAATTTATAATTATCTACCCGATACAGAAATTAGTTATTTGAAACAAATTTATTGCCAGTGTAAGAAGAAAATGATTCTATATGAAAAAATTATATAGTTTGTGGTTAGTAATTATTTAACATTAAAATTAATAGTAATTACCTATATTTAAAAAACCTAACAATCTCAATCAATTTTCGGCAATAGTTTTATAACCTCCTACCTAACATTAAAACCTTCTTTGGGAAAAGGGAAGGAATTGATCCAGGTATAAAGCTCTTCACCGTCTTTTATGACACCCACGAGCAATATTAGATTTGGTAGTATTCGCAGCTGCCACCACACATCAAAAATGTATTATATTTAAAAAAGTATTCATCGTTTATTCATTATTAGATATGCCGTAATCTATATAACTAGGTTGAACTGTTTGCATAATTTATCGACCTAATCTTAGAACGATTAACCTAATTTGAAAATTATTTATGCATTTTATAGCCTTTTTATCTACAGAGGTTTTAAATTATAAAACATTAAAATTTGCGAGATTGACGAAGAATCCTATAAACGTCCCACTGTTTGGCTCGAACCTCCTCCATGATAGGAGGGAAATTGACCTGCTATACCACGCTGGTTACATGTGTTAGTATTTTTTTTTCTTTTTTTTTTTTTATTGATGGGCTATGGTAAGCGCACGCACGGTCCAGTCCGTCCGGGGCGACGAAAGGACGGCGCACGGGCCCATAACCCACCCGTACCCACGTCACCTCGTTGTTGGGCCGACCACCGGAGCAGATGTGACTTGTCGTCAGTGGTCGGCCCGACGAAATACCCTTTCGGGTAACCTTACCTCTCAACGTCCTGGGACGTCGGTCGCCGTCGCGCGATCAGCCTCTCTGCGGGTGACGGACAATTCCCCGGTCCAATCACCCGCGGCCTCGGCTAGGGCGGCATTAGGCGCAGATACTCGCGTCTGCGCCGCCCGAGTCGCCGGCGGCGGAACGTGTCGCCGAATAGGAGCTCTATTCGCACACGATCCGCCGTCTCCTTCCGTGAGATTACGGCCTCACAAAAGGCGGCGACCGCGTCCCAGTTCCTGACGCTGTCGAGTATCTTCCTGGCGATGGTCGGCAGCGTCAGGTCGGCACCGATAATCGCGACGAGTTCACGGTGCTCCCCCTCCCACGCAGCACACTCCTCGAGCGTGTGCTGCGCCGTGTCCTCGTCGCAACTGCAGTAGTGGCAGGACGGTGTGCTCTCCCTCCTGACAATCTTGTGCAGGTACTTCGCAAAGCAACCGTGCCCCATAAGCTACTGCCTGAGGCTTAATCTCTCCCATTATGAAGAAGTCCGGTGCAATGAGATTTACTAGGCCTGATAAAGATGATGATAGCGATTAAAGGTGCGAGTAAATTAATAAAATTTATAATCAATTGTTTCACGCTACCGTAAAATGTAAAGTGCGAATAGCTGTCAACATACGTAAAAAGATACGGAAATTGTATAGTAATTTCGTTTAATAGTTATTCAAGCCGTCTTACGTCCTCAAGGTGCTGATCAGTTTCGCGTGTTTAAAAGAGACTAGTCATCGTCGACTGGTGAAATTCGGCCATAATTAATTTAAATTAATTTTTCTGTGACACAATTTTCTTTTAATTTTATTTATGTATAATTGTAAATTGAGCAAGCTGTATTTCACTAATAACTAATATATAAAGTACTAAGTACAAATGCCTATTAGACATTGTAATCATAATTATGGTTGTTTGTCATTCGATTTGACCAGAGATTTTAACCGTAAACAAAAGTGTGTGCGTGTGTAGCGATTGCATTGTAGTGTGCGTAATGCCTTTTTTAATAAATTTAATGCATTTCTAATCAATTATTATATGAAATTTCAGTTTTATGCACTTCTCCTCATTATATACATCAGCTGTGCCAAATTTCATACTTGTACATCCATGTAATTTTCGTAAAAAGGGGTACAAAGTTTTTGCTTCACGTATTTATATCTAGATTCTTTTATTTTTTTCTACTATCTTCAAGATGAAATGCCGAGAAAAACCTTTTAGAATATGAGTATATTAAATAGATAGTGTATTTCACTTCATAAAATACTTCCGGAGACGATTTACAACAGCAATTTCCCCGGAGCGTCTAATCTTTGGGTTTTCGTTTAAAATTTTAGCTTACACTTACATTTTAACATTATAAAACGTCTAACTGACGCCACATTATTAAAATTTCAAACAATTCTTTGCAATTTATGTGAGTAAACAAACCCGTTTTTATTTAAGTGTAATGTATCATGAATAATATACATATGTTTGTGTCTTGAGTAAAACCTGTCTTGAGTTTATCTGCATAACAATACATAACAATAAAAAGGAATCGTTCCTTAATACTCTAACACCAAAACAAAAAGGATAAAGACGAAATATATTTATTTTATATATATAAGGTTATTGAACTTACATATTAAGCAATACAATACTTTCAAACTGCCAAAGTCGGTTAAAATCTTTAAGTTCGTTTAATAAATTGTATACGAGCTTAGTTAGGTATATATACTCAACTAAACTAGGTATTCTTATTGTAAGACAAATAATTATAGCAGTGTATTAAATTTTACTTAATTATGAAGTTATGAAGATGATTTAAGAATTAAAATCCTGACCCCCCTTTTAGCCCGTAATTTTCTTAAAATATTACTGGATGGGATATCTGATAACAGCTATGCAAGATAAAGTTTACGCGTCTTGAAACCTATGCGAACCCGTCTGTGCAGAGTGAGATAGCAGATTAATTTCTCTCTCGGCGTGGTTAAGTCCTAAGTCCAGCAGTGGGACGTATTTGTGCTACAAAGAATATGATTACCCCGAGTATTGTACATTGTATTTTGTCTCCAATACCATAAGTTAAACTGTCACAATGGTAATATTTTAATTTATTTGTACCATATTTGGACGCAGTATTATACACGGTGACTTTTTTATCGTCTTACAAAAAAAAACCATAAATGTATCCGACCAAAGAAACATATCTAACATATTTAAATGTTCAATAGTCGTAGTTATAAAAAAATTATAAAATATAATAAATTAAAGTTAATATTTTGTAACAACCTGTTTATCATGTTTACAATTTAAACAAAAAAAATCATGCGGAATTTCGTTAGCCAATCATAGGTACGAAGTCCACGTGGACGGCTTTTACAAAGCGTGATTCCCTACGCTAGATACCTAACAGGTATCCTTTGCGATGCCCGATTGGCGCCGAGGTCAAGTGGTCGTAGTACCTACATAGTTCATCAGCTATGTTGAGTACCTATGCGCTGGCTACATGCTGTTTCCTTACATTTTAATTAGTAATTATTTATAATAATTTTTATTAAATAATATTCTAGTAAATATTTTTTAACCTTTTAATTGTACGAATAAATAGTAGGTACTGGATACTTTAATTGACCTGCTTTTGTAAGACGACATAAATGTAACCGTGTATATTATTTTTAGACTTATCCCATTATACGTACACCCTATCGTAACTTTTGTAAGCTAGGAGCTACTATTGTCTGCAGATATGACACGGAGATTTCAGGGAATCCTGGGTAACAATTTTGGTAATATCGAGACCCCGCAAGAAATTTAATTAATAAACTTAAACGGAAGGAGTTGGAAAATATTTAGTCTACTTCTTTCCTTCCAGAGGATATATGAAGCAAAAGTAACTGGACAACTAATACATAAGAGGGTGTATAGCTGCAATGTAAAATCACTTTTACGATTAGTAATAAGCGTACCGGTTTTGAAACACGAGCAATGTGCAATTTGTAGCCGCCGCCGCTTCCTTACTAATATTATAAATGCGAAAGGATCTTTGTTTGTTTGTTACGCTTTCACGCTTAAACTACCGAACCGATTTCAAAAATTATTTCACCAATAGAAAGCTATAATATCAGGGAATAACATAGGCTATATTTTATCCCGGTATTCCTACAGGATCGGGAACTACGTGGGTAAAGCGAATAAAACCGCAGCGAAGCGAAGGCGGGTTGCCAGTATAACATATTGTATTCTTTACTAGTTAGCATTTAATGTAAACATGTTTAAGGTCAGAAAATATGGTGATAGATTAACCAACTCCTATATCCTAGCTCATCATATAACTAGCTTCAAGGCACTACAATATTCAGTAGCTTCCAGTTCTGAACTACAATTAAAGTTTCAAATCGTTAGCTCATGGAGAAATTCCTTTAAAGTAATTGCAAAACTTTGCACCGAACGAACAGGAAGATTTAATATAATCACAGAGATCGGAAATTGCGAGCAATATTTCGAGTTCATTAGTCTATCGACGTCCACTTTTCGACATAGGTCCTCCCCATGGGACGAAAATAGTTTCATAAGCCTAATAGTCGGGTTGCATTTGTCTAGAATAAGCAATAACTACCATAGCAGCTTAGAATAATAACGTATAGAAGGATAGTGTCAATACTTAGAAAGTTCGAAATTTGAATCTAAAAACACTAATGGCGCGCAAACGATTACACACGTACACACGCACACCACTATACAAATTATGAAATCAAATTTTGTTTTTATTAACATAAATCATCGAAATACTTTTAAAAGTGACGTTAAAAACCTTTTTAAGTTTTACAAATGTGTTGTGACACCATTTGAATGCACAAACCGTCATAATTACCTATTTATTTTTTAAGAGTTGCGTACGTACGTGCAGTACAATAACTTGTACATTACGGAACGGTTCCGGCGTAACCTCCATTAGGCTCCAATTGAAATGCTTCACTTTTTGTGCGCGAAATTACCTTCTATATGTTATTCTAAGCATAGCAGTTAATGTTTCCAAACAAATGCTGGCTTAATGATATACATTCAGTCAAGAAAGTATTGGGAATAGATGATTTGTTTATGGTTCCAAATTCAAATTTTTGTTTAATTTTGTTGTTAGATTAGCACAACTGTTTTCCATTGTGGCGCGGAGTTTGAGTTACATTTGTTATTTATATTAAATACAGTGCTGTTCTTAGTAATCTCATATCTATAGTCCATAAAATATAGCTTGATCTCTGTGACAGTTGTCACTAGTGCTGTCACGCTTCCGATGAAGTCCGTAGTTTTTTATCGATAAAACTCTCTATTTTTATAATTGTGATATTTTATTATAATTGAAATACAATCAATGAAAATCTTTTTGAATTTAAATGAAACAAAAACTGTTTTTGACTTTTTTAATTATTCGAAAGAAGTACAATCAAGGTCATCACTATTGTTATCATCACTGGGGGGCGTTCCTGCTAGAACATTTAGCGTTTTTTGCCATAATAGGGATAGTCGTCAGATCAATTGATCAATTGCGACTGTTTTATGAATGAACATGTTTAGTTTATTGACAACAATGCGTACATAGTATTATTGTTTACTCTGACACAAAAAGTTGTTTTTTAATGTTTAATTAATTAAATGTATGTATTTTATAGTGTAACTGGCTGTTGTAATAGTAAAAAATGTTGAAAGATTTATTTAGGTACTATTTTGGGTGTATTTCTTTTATGAAAAATTTAATAAAGATCGGTTATCGAATTACGTATATCGACTGTCTCATCTCTTTTTTATTTTCAGTCTAGTATAACCTTATACGTGCGTAAGCGTCATATTTCTATAAAATATTTTCTAGGTATTGCAGTACTTACGAGGTACATTTTAGCCATGAATATTAATGTTTATATATTTATAACATATTTCACTTCAGTTGCAATAAAACTGGCATGAAAAGAATAAAAATATATGTGATACAAAATAAAATTGTGAGCATGTCGCTCGTTCAAACTTACTTCATCGGTTTCATTGACATCTGTCACAGAGATCAAGCTATATTTTATGGACTATAATGTATATTGCGAATTTTATAATGGACAAAAACATCGAACAAAGAGTTTATCTTAGATTTTACATCGCCAATGGAATTTCGTGTTCGGAGTCACTGAAAATATTACAGAAGGCTTACGGTGAATCGACTTTATCAAAAACACGTACTTATGAGTGGTACAAAGCATTCAAAAGCGGTCGAGATATGATGGAAGATTTGCCTCGCTCTGATAGGCCACCAAGGTCTGCAACTGAAGTTAACATTGCAAAAGTGAAGGAAATAGTGACTGAAAATCCTCATTTAACTTTTAGAGAGATAGCCGCCGAATTTTCTGTGTCTCGCGAGTCTAAATAATCGAGATTTTAAATAATCACATGGGTTTTGTTTTTGGGGGGGTGGGTTGCGGTCGGCGCGCTCCTCGCACCACTTCGTCCGGGGCGACAGAGGGGCGTAAGCACGCACACCCGCAACCCACCCACGTGCACGTCGCCTTCGGCGTTGGGCCGACCACCGCAGCAGGATTACTTGTCATCATTGGTCGGCCCGACGGAATACCCCCTATTTGGGGTACCCTCCCATCGACCGACGTCCCCCCCCCCTCGGGGAGGACGTCGGTCTTTCCTCACGCGGTCGGCCTCTCGGCGGGTGACGAACTAATCCCCGGTCACGTCACCCGCGGCCTCGGCTAGGGCAGCATGAGGCGCAAGTACTCGCACCTACGCCGCCCCTATCGCCGGCGGCGGATCGCCTCATCGAGGCTGCGCTCCTCGCGCAGGCGATCCGCCGCCTCATTCCGCGAGATCACTGCCTCACAGAAGGCTGCGACCGCGTCCCAATTCCCGACGCTGCCGACCATCGCCCTGGCGAAAATCATCACTTGGGTATGAAACATATTTCCGCTCGGCTAGTCCCAAAGACCTGAATTTTCTCCAAAAACTCAATCGTATGAGAGTCGCTGAGGACATGCTAGAACGACCCAACATTCATGAAACGCATTGTTACTGGTGACGAGACGTAGGTTTACGAGTTTGACATGCAAACTAGTCAACAAGCTTCGGAGTAGCGATTTCTAACTGAACCGAAACCGAAAAAACCACGCCAAAGTCGATCAAAAGTCAAAGTCATTTTGACTGTTTTCTTTGACTATCGCTGTGGTGTGCACTCGGAATTCTTGCCAGAAGGTCAAACAGTAAATAAAGAACATTATTTGTGCATTATGCGGCGTTTAAGAGAGCAAATTCGACGAGAAAGGCTAGGTTTGTGGACAGAAAATTCCATGATTGTGAACGAATTTTTGTCCAAACACTCAACGAATACCATCGAGCAACCACCATATTCACCAGATATGGCTCCAGTCGACTCCTTTCCTTTTCCTAAACTCCAATCACCACTTCGTGGCAACTGTGATATTAGACATTTATATCTGTGCTTACCCTATTGGGAACAAAGCCTGAAAACCAAAAACAGAATTAATCCTCTCAATAAAACAAGGACAACAATTTTATTAAAACCCGAAAAAAAATATGAGAATAACTAAAATATCGTTTTAATATCCACGAAATGAAAAATTTATATTGAATTGGATCTCTTTCTATCAGATGTCAGCAGGGAAGGTTGATTCGAAAACAATCTAAGCAATATTCTTTTAGAATGAAATATCTCATCAATAATCAGTTAGTACCAGTTTAAAAAATAGTTATAAAATTACCTATATTATAAAATTAGATATTCTAAACAATTTTGAACAAAAAACATCCCGACCACGAAGTAAAAATCATATTCATCGTATACATACATTCTCGACTTTCAAAGCACTTTATTTTGAAACCCCAGTCCAGAGTTTTGAAACAAGTAAAATATTAACTCGCAAATGAGCCATCATCTTTCAAAATTGGTTTAGCCTTTGATTAGTTACAAATGGAGATAAGAACAAACGTATATATATATTTGAAAAACATAACTTTTATTTTGAGCTTCGATGCGTTTTAGATAAACAATTTCTTCAGGTTTTTTATTATCTCGTCCCGTTATCTAGAAAGTTTGTCCTCTGTAAATAAGAACGAGATTATAAGCAGATAACATCCACTTTTCATTGCAATTTCAAAAAATTAGAAGTTGGTTATATTGGCGGTAACCCAGAAAAAATCAGACTGATCGTTTTTAAACGGTTTTATTTAGCTTACCCTGTTTGTTGGTTTATTTTTTTCTTTGTTGGATCAAATTTAGTAATTGAAATTTCACCCTCTTCCTGTCAACCGATTGATCTGAAATTTAGTATACGCCTTTGGTTTTTATGACAATACAATTATGTATAGTCAATATTTTTGTAAATTCAAGATGGCCGCTGTTACAAAATGGCGGATAACCTATTTTTTTTTTCAATCCCATCAATATGGGTATCAAATGAATGGGCTTGACAAGTAAAATATAATGCATTATACAAATTCAAAATCTAAGATGGCCGCCGCTACAAAATGGCGGACAACCTATTTGTTTTTCAATCCCATTAATATGGGTATTAAATGAAAGGGCTTGACAAGTAGAATACAGCTCTCTATACAAAATCAATACAAAAACTAAAAACTTGAAAATAAAAAAGGAAAAAAATAAATTTTAAATTAAACGGTTTTATTGTAAAGAAACAGTAAAAATAAAATCGTGGGACACGTCAAATATCTACAATCGTAGATTAATATGTTTGTTTTGTAGTGATTCACGATTTTATTTTTACTGTTTCTTTACAATAAAACCGTTTAATTTAAAATTTATTTTTCCCTTTTTTTCTCAGATTTGGTCTTGTTTCCAAACGTTGTTCTTGTTTGCTACTTAGCTCCGTCTGCTTTACTTACGCCACTGGGCGAGGGAGATTTCTATCTGCTTACGCCACTAACGAGGAGGGTTTATATAGTTGTAGTATTTTTGTGTTTGATCGAATAGGATAAAGAAAGTGGATAACATCACTCCATGAGAAGAAAAACTCTACAACTCTTTTTACTTAACGGTTTTCTTAGCATGGCAGCTCCTTCATGGAAAATTACTCTCCAATGCAATTGGGATTAATAAAGTCCTGGAGAATAATGACATCTTGAAAGTCACAAGAAACCACTGGATGCAAGTGACATAGGACCGTTCCGAGTGCATTCTCCTGGGGAGGCCATGTTCGACAATGGTCGTCTATGGCTGAATGGATGTGGAGTTCCTGTGTAAGTTATCATTCAATCTTTTCTTCATCATCATTCATTATCATCATTTTGCTCTTATTCCTATTACTTGGGGTCAACGCAATATCAAATGGAGTCTGACCAGGTCGGTAGTTATCTTTTACGACACCCACGATCATTGCTGGGCCGCTGCAAGTGAAGAAAATGAAGGGAGTGTGAATGTGTACAATAAGGTTCAATGATATAAGAGCCATCACCAAAACCCAGAACATTAGCTTTTCTTTCATATGAAAGCAAACGATAGTTAACAATGTATGACTTAATATTATATTGATCTAATATACACAATGCCGAAATGTCAAAAATATGGACGACGGGTTTGGAAATAAAAACAGTACCTACTCTTCTCTTCTACATAACAGTATATTCAATCCAATGTCATTAATGGTACTACAATTTATTAATTTGATAATAACTGAGATATTATTTTCCGTGTGGTGACGGAGTAAGAATATAATTCAACAACCCTTTCCAGATAGATTAGAATACGCAGATAACATCTATGTAAAAAAAGAAAATTTCCCAATTGTAAGGGGCTTGAGTCTATCAGTGAGACGTACATAGCCGAGATGATGAAATGATGATTTAAAATATTATAATCTTAGAATAATAACGTATAGAAGGATAGTGTCAGAACTTCGAACGCTCGAAACATGAATCTAAAAATACGGCGCGCAGACTATTACACATATACACACGCACACCACTATACAAATTATGAAATCAAATTTTGTTTTTATTAACATAAATCGTCGAAATACTTTTAAAAGTAATGATAAAAACCTTTTTAAGTTTTTCACATGTGTTATGTATCATTTGACTGCACAAACCGTCATAATTACCTATTTATTTTTTAAGAGTTGCGTACGTACGTGCAGTACAATGACTTGTACATTACGGAACGGTTCTGGCGTAAGCTCCATTAGGTTCCAATTGAAATGCTTCACTTTTTGTGCGCGTACTTACCTTCTATACGTTATTATTCTAAGATTGTAATCTATGTTGACTGATAGATTGCTGTGTGGCGGTTGCGAATACTGGCAACTCTTATAACGCTCATGGGTGTCGTAAAGGATGACTTAAAGATTAACTTGGGCATCTCCATCTGTTACCACCTAGTCAACGATTGCATTCCTAAGGAGGGTTGACATCAAGCAGACGATCGATCATAAAACTCATCGCAGCAAAATTTTGTAAAATTTTTGTCTGTCTGTCTGTCTGTTTGTTCCGGGTAATCTTCAAAACGGCTGGACCGATTTCAAAAATTCTTTCACCAATGGAAAGCTATAATATCAGGGAGTAAACTAGGCTATATTTTATCCCGGTATTTCCACGGGAACGGGAACTGCGCGCTTCACTTCGGTTTCAGTCGCCTTACCTGCGTAGTTCCGGTTCCCGTGGGAATACCGGGATAAAATATAGTCTATATTACTCCCTGGTATTATAGCTCTCCATTAGTAAAAGAATTTTTGAAATCGGTTCCGTGGTTCATGCGTGAAAGCGTAACAAACAAACTCACTTTCGCATCTATATCTATACCAATCAACAAAATTGGAGTGTCTGTTTGTAATGTCAAAATAATAGGCCTTTTTCTTGCTCACACGGTTATTTGCACTATACATATGCCTTAAAATCACTTTATATTTTTCTTGTCTGTCTGTTCGTCCGTCTGTTTGTTCCGGGTAATCTTCAAAACGGACTGATTTAAAAAAATCTTTCACCACTGGAAAGCTATAATATCAGGGAGTAAACTAGGCTATATTTTATCTCGGTATTCCCACGGGAACGGGAACTACGGGGATAAGGTGACAGAAACCGAAACGAAGCGAGGGCGGCTTGCCAGTTTATAATATTAGTAAGGATGTATAGTGACAGATAAGTACATATTGTATAGATCCCAAGTAATTGAGATAAAAGCAAGTTGATGATGATGATATCTAAGAATAATTCAAAATGAACTCAGACAATGCTTGTGGTGTCGTAAAGTAGCTCTACAATAAACTGTGCCAACTTCTACTAGTTGTGTTGCAGGCTTAGAATAATAACGTATAGAAGGATAGTGTCCATACGTCACCCATTAAGCAGAAGCAAACAACAGATACTAATGGCGCGCAGACGATTACACACGTACACACGCACACCACTATACAAATTATGAAATCAAATTATGTTTTTATTAACTGTAATCGTTAAAATACTTTTAAAAGTAATATTAAAAATCTTTTTATGCTTTTCAAATGTGTTGTGACACCATTTGAATGCACAAGCCGTCATAATTATCTATTTCTTTTTTTAAGAGTTGCGTACGTATGTGCAGTACAGTGACCTTGTGCATTACGTAACGGTTCCGGCGTAGGATCCATTAGGCTCCAATTGAAATGCTTCACTTTTATGCGCGAACTTACCTTCTATACGTTATTAATCTAAGGTTGCAGGAAATAAAATTATTTTCACGGTTAGGTAACATGTTAGATTGTTTATAAAAACTTGTTATGCGAACTAAACATTGCCACATATGGAAATTGTGCCCACGCCTATTACAAATCAGTTTTAAATGTAATATCAATAAGACGAGCTTAAATGACGTAGTACAAGCTAGTTCTAATTTTTATTTAATTTTTCGCTTTTGTATTTGATCTTTACTCTCCCGGCGTTTCGAATACCTTTTAATTTTAATGGCTGAAAACTAACATAAAAATGATTAGCCTCTTAGTCAACAGTCTATGAAATATAAACATGCATAGGATGAAAAGGGGCAACCGAATCTGGTCCAGCGTTAAGCGAAAAAGACATGCTACGCGATCTCATATGGATTAGAATATATACAAAACAATGATGATTATTTATTAAAATTATAAGATTGAAAACGTGAATTTTCATATCAAATATGTTAATGCTATGACCGGATATTAATATGAAAATTGAGTTCGAAATATTCATACATAATAAATACTTCCAATCAAAACATTTCATCTTAAAATATACGAAATATTCAATAAAACTAACATCTAATTAAAATGTATTTCCGTGTGGTGACGGAGTAAGAATACAATTCACTAGCCCCTCTCTTACTCATGGGTATCGTAAAAGATGATTAAGGGATTAAATATACATATAATATCTATACAAGAAACGGAAAACTTAAACCCTATATGACGTCTAACCAGTGTGGCATAGTAGGTCAATTTCCCTCCTATTTAAGGAGGCTAGAGTTCAACAATGAGACGTGTATGAACTGAAATGATTTTAAATGAATGATTATCGTAAGTCTGATATTGATAATGATAATTTCACCTCTATCAACTTCCATTATTAACCGTACAGGACTCATATTATCTCTCTAGTGGGTATTTTTTTTTTTTTGGTGGTCTATGGTAAACGCACGCGCGGTCCTGTCCGTCCGGGGCGATGAAAGGACGGCGCGCGGGCCCATAACCCACCCGTACCCACGTCACCTCATTGTTGGGCTGACCACCGGAGCAGATGTGACTTGTCATCAGTGGTCAGCCCGACGGAATACCCTTTCGGGTAACCTCACCTCTCGACATACTGGGACGTCGGTCGCCATCGCGCGGTCAGCCTCTCTGCGGGTGACGGACAATTCCCCGGTCCAATCACCCGCGGCCTCGGCTAGGGCGGCATTAGGCGCAGATACTCGCGCCTGCGCCGCCCGAATCTCTCTAGTTGGTATAGGGTTTAATGTCGAGCTTTCTTTCTTTTGCATAGATATCATTTGCATCATCATATCCGTTAGTCATGTTTCACGACATCCACGGGCAAAAGACGGTGTGGTGAAATGTATTCCTTCCACATGAAATATATGCGTACTATTAAACATATTATGAACAAGAGGGTCACATAATTCCCACGAGTGAACTACTACTTAGATAATCAAAAGTATCAACATTCCAGAAACTCGGTCAATATCGTTTGTTCTCAGTCTACAGGCCATTTAATATCCGGTAGACAAGTCGTACTCTCTGACTTGGACCACGAATTATCATATAAATGGAAAAGAAATAGCCGTTTAGAGTCCTTATAGGATTGCGTTTAATAACTTTGTGGTCGGGATACGGATATTGCTGCCGATGCTCTTGTCAATAAACTATTTAAACTATATTAAAAATCAATATAAATAACTTTAGTATCTTATTTTAGTATTTTCTCGATATCAATATGATTTGCTTTATAAACGATGGATTTTCTGCCATATATCAGACTCTCAACGTCCACTGCATCTTATAGAACTTTATACGAAGGATTGTTAAACTTGGAAATAGGTTCTTTTTCTAGGTGGAAATTACTGTTTGTTATTTTCTGTAATTGATAAAAAATTCATCATGATAGGACGAGTAATTAAAATGTTACAAACAAGTAAGCCCATATTCGCATTTACGATATTAATATTACGATTAACTATAAACAGAAAACTACTTTACGAATTCTATCGCGTTTGTATTTGATTTTTGATTGCCCGACGTTTCGAACACTTTACAGCGTTCATGGTCACGGGCGGACTAAGATGTCTGACGTCCAACAAATCATCGCTATTGCAGATATTTATAATTATCTACCCGCTATAGAAATTAGTTATTAAATTTTGACCCACGTTTTGTTACAAATTTATTGCCAGTACAAGAAGAAAATGATTCTATATGAGAAAATTATATTCTTTATATTTAGTAATTATTTAATGATTAATAACCATAAAGTAGTTTTATTTACAATGTGTAATACAAAACATCAGAAACCAATACATAAACACAAATTCAAATTTATTTATTACGTACATATATACATATGTATAATCGACAGCGCTTATATATTATTTACTTTAACATTTATTTATCTAAAAATCTACCACTGCCGCCGTCCTTGAAATGATGTAGCAAGAAAGCCAGCGAGTTTGTCAATTTTTTTTGTCTACTTCTTTCATATAAGGTAATATACAGCATGTGTAGTAAGAATTAACTTCACTGTGATGCCCTTCGACTCTCGAATATTTTAAATAAACAACTTATAAGGCAAAGTTTATAGATGTTTAGTTTTACCAAAATTACGCATGTAATGTTATTATTTATTTAGTTTTTTGAACCCACGGTATTACTAATAATATGTACCATAATATCAGGTCCATTCAGTGAGTTGGCGAGTCACCGTCTGCCAAAGTTGAAGACGTATAAAGGTATTGAAAGCAGATGACAGTTTAAAAACCAATAGGTCAAGTAAAATAGTCCACTAAACCTCACAATTCCATAATCAGGTTTTAGATATCATCATTACACAATAGCTTTATACCTACCGTTGGCAGTCCACGAGTGTTATGTGCAAACGTGGAGTGTCATCGGATGATGTCCCACCCCATTTTCACATAGGGAGAGTACACCGTCCTGCCACCACTGCGATTGCAATGAGGACACGGCGCAGCATACGCTCGAGGTCTGTGACGCTTGGGCAGAGCAGCGCCGTGAACTCGTCGCAATCATCGGTGCCGACTATCGCCAGGGTGATGGTCGGCAGCATCAGGAACTGGGACGCGGTCGCAGCCTTCTGCGAGGCAGTAGTCTCGCGGAAGGAGCGGCGTAGGCGCGAATACCTGCGCCTCATGCCGCCTTAACCGAGGCCGCGGATGACGTGACCGGGGAATTAGTCCGTCATCCGCCTAGAGGCCGACCGCGTGAGGAAAGACCGACGTCCTCCCCGAGGTGGAGACGTCGGTCAATGGGAGGGTACCCTAAATAGAGGGTATTCCGTCGGGCCGACCACTGACATCAAGTCACCCTGCTTCGGTGGTCAGCCCAACGACAAAGGCGACGTGCATCGTGGGTGGGTTGTGGGTGTGCGTGCTTACGCCCCTCTGTCGCCCCGGACGGAGTGATGGGAGGAGCGCGCCGACCGCAACCCACCCCCAAAAAAAAATCCCATTTTAGCATTAAATTTCTCCAAAGGCCTCTCTCTGCGTGTTGGATCCATATCCCCATGTAAGCCTACCAAAGGACCAGGGATCTTCCCTTAGAAGATACCTGTGAAAAATCGGAGATACATAATAATATCAATCAATCATAATGTTACCTTATGTTTGCAAGTATTACTAAACTTACTAAATCCTAATTAATAATTCGAAAGTCAGTTTATTTATTTGTTTTTTACGCTTTCACGTTTAAACTATTAAACCGATTGTAAACATTCTTTCGCCAATAGAATACATTTATCAACGAGTAACTTATGTAAGCTATTTTTGTACCAGTATTCTCACGGGAACAAAAACTGCGCGAGCGAAACCGCAGGACATTAACCATTTTTCAAAATTCTTTCACCAATGGAATGCTACATTATCAACGAGTAGTATATGTAGGCAATATTTGATCCCAGTATTCTCACGGGGATGTTGACCAATTTTGGATATTCGTTTACCGATGGAAGGCTAAAGTACCAGCGAGTAACCGCAGTCGAAGCCCTGAGTAGAAGCTAGTAATATTATCAATTCGAGTGTAGATCTGTTTGTTTGTTAAGCTTTTACGCCGTAATTAATAAACTCATTTTAAAATTTCTTTCATCAATGGAAAGCTACATTATCAGCGAGTAACATAAGCCACTTTTTATCCCCGTATTCCGGTAGTAAAGAAACTAAACTAAGTAAGTAAGTAAGTAAACTACGCGCGAGAAAATGTGGATATTTGCTAGTTTAACATAAAAATAATATTATTGATTTTATCGCATTTGATTTTTAATTTGCCCATTTTTAGAATACTTTTCAGCATTCATAATCATGAGAGAAACCTAATGTACCTTATTGCGGTTGCGATCCTAACTGGGCTCACTGACCGCAGTGCTTCAAATTAGTTGTGTGTTCTTTGATCCGAGTTCTTATGGACATCTTTATTTAACCACTGTACCTAATAGCCAATAACCAAATACAAAATATGCCCTCCGAGTTTTCTTACCGGATCTTTATAGTGCAGCCGGGTTCCGATTCAATGGTAACTAATTAGATTTTTAGATGTAAATGAACAAATTGCCATAATTTAATAAATACTTTAAATTTAACGTTTAGAATAGTTAACAAAAAAGCCTCCGTCTGTTGATGAAGTAAGAATACTCTTCACCACCCCTTGCCTGTAGATGTCGTAACAGACGACTAAGGGATATGATAAGTAAATAACATCTATACAAGAGAAAAAAAACTCGACGTAAAACCCTATGCTATTACATCCGACCAGAGTGGTATGGTGTAGTAAAGTAATTGTCCTACCCTAGTGGAGGAGGCTCCAGCCTAATAGGGACTTTATGGATTGAGATGATGAAGAACCAAAAACCATATGATTTTTAATAAAAATCGTTTTATTTTTGGGAAATTAAAAATATCAAAACATAACAAAATCCGTAAAAAACATTTCAAACATCAATTTTAACTTTATCTTACTAGTTGTTATGACTATTGCGATTACGTATAACGCATGACGACGATTTTTACCATTTTTATTTTGATCAATTTTCTAATATTTATAAACATGCTCTATTTCTATTTATGGCAGAGTTATTTATTGACACAAATAAGTTTTCCTAGAATCCATCTTCTCTTGTGATTGGTACTGAAACCAACAAACGAATAAACTCTTCACATTTATAATAGTAATATAGCTTATAATACTAACATACTTGCTTTTGAAGACACTAATATTGCACCAAAATTTAATTAGGCATTCAAAATTCCTTATCAAACCCTCCACAGTTGGAGCGTCGAGTGATATTCCGACGGCATTGCTTCGAGCTGCTTCGTAGATACCTCTTAGCATCGCAAATATCAAACATAACTTCTACAAAACAATTTAAACAATTTCTTTATGAAACCCAAAACGTTATGAAATTGTTTTTACATAAAATAATAAATGTAGGTTGTTATGTCTATCTAAGAAAATTATTTTATTGTACTGAAATGCTGTAGCAGCTGTATTAGAATCATCTCAGCTGATATATACGTCCTACTGTTGGGCTCGAGCCTCCTTCACAAAAGGAGGGAAATTGACCTACGCTGCCAATGTTGGTATAGGGTTTTACTTCGGGTTTTCAGTTTTTTGCATTAATGTTACATGCACATTACATACATTGCTCGCTTTATAACACACCCACGGGTAAACTAGGGGGTATTGAATTGTATTCTTACTCCGCCACCACGCAGGAATAATATTGGAATGGAATTTACTAAACCTTCTAGTCACGAGTAAAGAGGGATTGTAAAAGGTGCTCTGACTGTTCATTGCTGGAATGTCAACAGGGATGATACCGGAAATGTAACTCGCTTGGCTGACCACCTAGGTCAAGGAATCGGTCGCAATGGTCAGTTCAATGGCGATTGAGATTTGATATGTTAGTTAATGGAGCTGCACGCCACCTTTTCATCGCCCCGGCCGGATGCCGGATGTGTCCAGAGCATAGCCGGCTATAAAAGATGATTGTAAATGACAATTATGAAATGCAAAGAGATCACAGCAAGAGATGAAGTAGATACGGAGAAGATATGAAGGAAGAAGAAAGAGACAGCCTCAAAATAAGAAACATAAAGTAAGAGCACCAGTAGTTGACCATTTAAGGGCATAAAAATTCCTTTTTAACTGCTTAATCTTAATTTTCACCCGAATTTAATTAGTGTTTCTTTTTCTGAGCTCTGTGAAAGTTTTTCAACGGCATTAAACTAGTGATTTTACTTGTACAATAGATAATAGAATACAATAAAAAAATAAAACAAAAACCTACAACTTGAAAATCAGTAGTTGATCCTTAGAATAATAACGTATAGAAGGATAGTGTCGGTACTTGGAACGTTCGAAACATGAATCTAAAAATACTACATGCGCGCAGGCGATTACACACGTACACACGCACACCAATATACAAATTATGAAATCAAATTTAGTTTTTATTAACATAAATCGTCGAAATACTTTTAAAAATTAAAAACCTTTTTAACTTTTCAAATGTGTTGTGACACCATTTGAATGCACAAAACGTCATAATTACCTATTTATGTTTTAAGAGTTGCATACGTACGTGCAGTAAAATGGTCTTGTACACTACGGAACAGTTCCGGCGTAAGCTCCATTAGGCTCCAATTGAAATGCTTCACTTTTTGTGCGTGAACTTATCTTCTATACGTTATTATTCTAAGAGTTGACCATACGGACCACCCCATATATCGTCTTCGTAAATATTTTTTTTCATATTTCACATATTCCCAAACAAATAAAAAAAGAAAATATTTACTAATAGTACATAAATGGTTTCAAAATCACTAAATTGTTAATATTTCACTTTTAAATTTTAAAATCCTAAAAAAATGTTAACAATAAGCAAATTATATGTTTAGAGTGCGTCTTCCGACTTTAAAAAAACAATTGAACTGTATTTGGCATATTAAAAAATTAGAGGACAGTGATTTCTGATGTTTACGCGAGTATTATTATTATTTAATTAAAACTACTTTACGGGTTCTATCGCGTTTGTATTTGATTTTTCATTGCCCGAAATTTTATTTAGGTTTTGTTTTTAATAGTTAAAATAATTTTATAAACCAAAACCTTTTAGTAAGTTAAAATAAGCCGCCTATAAAAATGAAGATTAATATTAATTTAGCATTATGCCCCCTGAGTTTTCTTGCCGCATCATTCGCAATGTGGCCGCGTTCCGATCCGGTGGTAGTATACTAGATTTGTTAGGTTTTTGAAATTAATAAATTGTCATCATAATTACTACAAATTTAATGTTTACTAATTACTAACCATAAATAATATAATTTTTTCACATAGAATCATTTTCACTGTCAATAAATTTGTACTAAAATGTGGGTCGAAATTGAATAACAAATTTTCTGTATCGGGTAGATAATTATAAATATCTGTAATAACGATGACTTATTGGACGTGAGACGTCTTAGTCCGCCCGTGACCATGAACGCTGTAAAGTGTTCGAAACGTCGGGCAAAATGGATGGATAAAAAGCTGTAAATAAAAAGAAAGATGAGCGAAAATATGAGTTTGACAGGAGGCTTTCTGAGGATTGCCGGTCTAACATAAAGTTATTCTGGAAATCGTTTGTATATCGTGTTATAGTGGAAAGTATCTACACTAGCGTGAAATCAACAATTAAATACTTGGGGATACCAACAATTAAATAGATAGGCTATCGAGGACGATAGTTCTCGATAGCCTACTGAGCTTGGGTCCTCATTTCTGAAGGTAAATCCGTAGAGTAGTGCATGCTAGTGGCTCAATTTTGAGTCTGGTGCCTACTATAGGAGAACCCTATGTCGCCTGCAGGGGACTCTACATGGGAGTCGTGCGGTCCATGACTTTTTAGGGGGCCTGGTTTTTGGCGGCAAGTCTGAAGGCTCACAACGCTGCGAACTCTTGTGGCGACCTCAGCAGGTGATGGTTTTCACGGCCATCAGACGCCACTGTACGATCTTCTACGAGGTTGTGAATCTCCCACCATAATGTCACCAGATTCCATGACCTTGGAGCGTGGGCCCTCTTGTCACTGTATCGCTGGTGTGAGGAGTCGCTGAAACGGGAAGTGCACCCGTAGTCTCGTCATTTCGGGTTGTATCGGTCTGAGCTCCATCGGATTCTACTGGTAGAATGGAATGACCGCCTTGTGCGACCGAGTACAGTGCATGCCACAATATCAGCGTTACATACCACTATGAACGTCATAGCAGAGACGTCGTAGCACTCTTTTCTACCGGTTGATGCAGGTACTCTCGGGGCATGCGATTGCTTCGGGACGGACCTGGCAGGGAGGGAGAACTCGGTCTGGTGCCACTATTGTTAAAACTGCCCTGACGATATGACCTGCGGAATATTCAGCTTGGACAGAACAAAGCCGTAAACTCATCTCAGTAGTCAGACTGAATGATCTCTCGCCGACCATAGCACAAGCTATGTTCCAGAGTGAGAAAGGGTATATCACTGCCACTTCTTTCTGTGAGGAGCTAATATGCACAAAGGTAGCAGCAGAGCGTCAGCGGGAGAGGACCAGACTCTCAACCTGCAGGAGCGCCGAAAGGTGTCAGCTGCCAAAAGACGCTGGATGCCCTCCAGTCTCCATAAGCGCTGGTGTTACGGTGGTGGACCCAGAGAAGTCCACTGTCTTTGCAGAAACAACACTGATAAGGCGTGTTCCGCTTGCGTTCTCGTAGAGAGAGGAGGGATCTCTGCCTCTAAAGTGAATTAGGGCTGCGAAAAATGGAAACCTTAATCTGCCAAAGATAGAGTATACAATGTGATGATCATAACTCTCTCTTCCAGTAATTTGTAAGCAAAGGAACACAGCGAGACTTTAGCGGGTAGACGGTGAATTGCACCAAGAGTCTCGCTTAACCGTTTCTACCCGCCTGATAGAAGCTTACACACCTTAAAGGGTTCACCGCACTCGCGAGAAACAAATATGCAATTTCCTTAGGATTTTGGAGGAGACTCGAAGTCAGCACTGGGTCGTATAAGAGATGATATTATATGCTATTCTTCTATTCCTTGGGGAAACGTCTTCACTCATCGGAGGGGATAACAGTAGACATTATAAATTTTCCTAGAGATAGCTACTGCTTACTCCCTTAGTGATACTCTAATGACTCCCACAAGCAAGCAAGGGGTGGCAACAAATGTATTCATATCCAGTCACCACTCAGAGAGATAAAACGTACAAATAAAATAAAAAATCTATCCACCTTAGCCTTAACATTCATATTACAATCGCAGGCGAATACCAACGCGGGTCATTTATTCCGTTCCCTTGTTGTGCATACTATATTTATTTCAGACAAACGAAACTACAAGAAATGAATGGACCCTTTTTCTTTTAAGTCAACCATTAGGTCAAAAATATGGAGCAATACCTAGATGACCTAATAATTTAATCATCGATACCTCGTGTCAAGTATTAAGAATTAAAGTCTATGATTCTTCGTTATCTCATCATAATCATCACAACCGTATAAGTCGCCATGCTGGACTTGGGCCTCCTCCATGATAGGAGAATTGACCCAATATGCAACGCGAGTACCTGCGCCTGATGCCGCCCTAGCCGAGGCCGCGGGTGACCGGACCGGGGATTTTAGTCCGTCACACGCAGAGAGGTTGACCGCGCGACGGCGACCGACATCCCGGGACAGAGACGTCGAGAGGTGAGGGTACCCGAAAGGGTATTCCGTCGGGCCGACCACTGATGACAAGGAACTCGGCACTGGTGGTCGACCCAACGACGAAGGCGACGTGGGTACAGGTGGGTTATGTGCCCGCGCGCCGTCGTTTCGTCGCCCCGGACGGAATGGACCGCGTGTGCGCTTACCATAGCCCACCCTTAAAAAAAAATATGTAACGCTGATCGATCGGATTGGGATTGGCTTTTCTTTGGTGGGTCGGCGTGCTCCTCGCACCACTCCGTCCGGGGCGACAGAGAGGCGTAAGCACGCACACCTGCAACCCACCCACGATGCACGTCGCCTTCGTCATTTGGCCGGCCACCGGAGCAGGGTTACTTGTCATCAGTGGTCGGCCCGACGGAATACCCCCTATTTGGGGGTACCCTCCCATCGACCGACGTCCCCTCCTCGGGGAGTCTTTCCTCACGCGGTCGGCCTCTCGGCGGGTGACGGACTAATTCCCCGGTCACGTCACCCGCGGCCTCGGCTAGGGTGGCATGAGGCGCAAGTACTCGCGCCTACGAAATTAGTACCTGTACTGAAAATATATATATCCGGGCAAATAAAAAAAAAAAACGAAAAGTGCCTCATATATGTGACATTTATGAGACATAGTTACTTAATAAACAATAATAATAATAATTAGGTAAGCACCAAGCTCTACTGGGACCGGTCTGTCACCACGGACAGGACTATTCTTGCGAATAAGCCTGATATTGTGCTGATAGATACTAGATGTCGCTACGTTGGTTTTTTTTTTCAAAAAAAACCCTAACAATGCCCCTAAAAATAGAACGCCCCTAAGAAAACCCCATCCCACTTATTTACCCCCTAAATCTGGGGGGGAAAACCCCTAAGTTGGTAACACTGATTAAAAACCAGCAATCCGCCCTCGCTTCGCTTCAGTTTCAGACACCTTACCCGCGTAGTGCCCGTTCCCGTGGGAATACCAGGATAAAATATAGCCTATGTTACTCCCTGATATTACAGCTTTCCGTTGGTGAAAGAATTTCTGAAATCTGTTCGGTGTTTTAAACGTGAAAGCGTACCAAACAAACAAACTTACTTTCGCATTTATAATATAAGAAAGGATGATTCCTCTGTGTGGTGATGGAGTAGAAATATAATTCACCACCTCCCGTGGTTTACCCGTGAGAGTCTTAAAAGGCGGCTAAAAGTTAAAATATGCATACAACATCTTTGCAAGAGAAGAAAGACTCGAAAAAAAACTCTATACCGACCTATCAGACCAGGGTGGTATAGTATGTCAAACTCCCTCCCTTTGTGAAGGAGGCTCGAGCCCAGCAGTGGGACGTGTATGGGCTGTATTAATAATGAGATGCCATTAGAAATAATACTAACGTTCCATCTCAACACATTTGTAAACTATTATCTTCCATCATTATCTCAGCTGATATGTGACACCTGGGCTCTAGTCTCCTTCACGATGTAAGGGAAATTGACCTACTATACCACGCTGGTCAGAAGAATTAGTCCACTAGACTATGACGCTCATTTTAATCTATACATTCTTACTAATATTATAAATGCGAAAATAAGTTTGTTTGTTACGCTTTCAAGCTTAAACCACCCAACCGATTTCAAAAATTCTTTCACCAATGGAAAGCTATAAAATCAGGGAGTAATATAGGCTATATTTTATCCCGGTATTCCCACAGGAACAGGAACTACGCGGCTAAGGCGACTGAAACCGAAGCGAAGCGAGGGCGGGTTGCTAGTAATGAATAAAGGTATACTTAACTACGAATCATAGCTTAAGAGACAAAGGAAACTACAGCAAGAAAGCCATTTTAAGCCTAACATTCTGTATGAGGCCAATGTGATAGACTATATCTTAAAATCTTCCACTGTATGAAAATACACAACGATTAAACGTCTAATTTATACCATTAGCGTATATATGGTGACAGCACAGTACATCTTCTCTCAATATTAGAACAAGTGAATGAAAAGTGGAAAGAAGAGAGGACACTTGAAACTTCTTGATTTAATTTCACGGCCAGCCGTCCGCTTGACGTCAACTCTTTGAGAATGCTACTATCTATAAGAGGCAGCTGTAGTTTAAATTTATCTCATAAGAATGCCATTTTAATACAAAATTCTTGGATTTAGATTTTAACATATGTAAATCATCATTATCTCAGATCGTATATGTTCTACTACTAGGCTCGAACCGCTTTCAAAACAGGAGGACAATTGACCGACTATACCATGCTGATCAGATGTGTTAGCATTTTTTTTATGGGTGGACTATGGTAGGCGCACACGCGGTCTTTCCAAAGGATGGCGCGGGCCCCTAACCCACCCGTACCCACGTCGCCTTCGTCGTTGGGCCGACCACCGGAGCAGGGTGACTTGTCGTCAGTGGTCGGCCCGACGGAATACCATTTCGGGTACTCTCACCTCTCAACATCCCTGTTCCGGGACGTCGGTCGCCGTCGCGCGGTCAGTCTCTCTGCGGGTGACGGCCTAAAATCCCCGGTCCGGTCACCCGCGGCCTCGGTTAGGGCAGATGTGTTAGTATAGGATTTTATTTCGAGTTTACTTTCTTTTGGATGTTACCTGCATATTATATCCCTTAGTGGACTTTTACGATACTTACGGGCAAGAAACAGGATGGTGAATTGTATTTTTACTCCGTTACCACACATAATCATCGTCATCATCATCATTTCAGCCTATTTACGTCCCACTCTTGGGCACAGGCCTCCTTCAGTATGAGAGGGAAATTGACCTACTATACCACGCTAGTCAGATGTGATAGATGTCTAGTTTTGGAGTGGTACCACACTGTCGACAGTTATCTATCTACAGCCGCGGGCCGGTCCGTCCGGGGCAGTACCACGCTCTCGCAGAAAATCGACGTCTGAGTAGTAGCAATTTGTTACTGCGCTTTGTTCGGTGAGCGAGAGAGCCGAAAGTCCAACTTTCTGAGGGTGTTTGCGTGTGGAGGGTTTTGATGGTGCCTTTAGTATCACCAAGCCTCAATGCACGCATTCACACTCCCTTCACTTTCTTCGCGGTAGGCAGCGGCCTTGTAAAGGTCCATGAGCGACAACAACACTTACCATCGGGTGTACTGTTTGCTCGTTTGCCACTGCTTGCAATAAAAAAAAAATAAAGTCACGTCACGTCACGTGCTAGTCAGACGCATAGGGTTTTATTTCGAGTGTACTTTCTTTTGGATGTTATCTGCATATTAATCTTAGTGGAGTTTTACCGCACCCGCGGACAAGAAACAGGATGTTGAATTGTATTCTTACCCCGTTACCACATAGAATACTATAGATAATCAACTAACCAATGATATGCTCAATTCATTAGAATTATCCTTCCATACTCTTTGCTACGCTTTTAAGAATAATATTCACTGCTCCCAAGCTAAGATCTTACTCATACCCCAATAACTTGGGGTCGACGCAGTATGTACTCTTCTTCCATCGTACATATCGCAAAAGTTATTGGCAATAGTTTTATGAACGGCCGCCAGCCTGATGCCAAGCCTTCTTCGCTGTATAATTGTTAAAACATCAGATAAAGTTGGCTGAAATCGATGTAAAGCTCAGTCGTCTTTCACAACACCCACAAGCAGTATTACCCTTCGTATTCCTACCCTAGTACCCTTCATATTCCTAGTCACTACCACACAGCATTTATAATGCTGTTAATTATTAGTTTAAAATTTATCATTCATATAACAACTAAAATTATATGACACAGCCTTGACCAACTATGCATTTTTAATATTAACATAAATAAATGAACGTTCTCTGATGAAAACTAGAAAGCATTTTAAAGCCGTAAAACATACTGAAGGAAACATTTATAAATTAACATTATATATTCATTCAGAGCTGTACAAAAACCATTGATTCAACATAGAATTCCGCAGCTGAATGCTGAAGAGACTGCGACATAGTATTATATGTAATTGTGTCTCAAACTCCTACAGAGACGTTCTTAGGAAGGCGAGGCAAAAATCAATATATGTCTTAAAGACGTATCATATCTATTATTTGTTTTAATATCATTTATAAATGTCTAATGTTTTATATAAGTTTGTTGACAGTAGAAAGGCTGCACCGTTATCAGACAGCGCGCTATCGCCAACACGCCGACTCCATGCCCCCTCCCCAGTCGATCCCTTACCACGCCCTCAGTTATCTTCGCGGATGCTGCGCCATGGACCGATCGTTGTATTGACATATGATGCAAATATTTTTGTTATAATAATTTAATTATGTAATGAACTTACCCGCGTGAGCGAGGTTCCGGTTTGGGCGCCATTTAGCGCGTGGAAAGAACGCGAAAGGGACAAGTCGCGTAGGTTCTGACGCGGTTAAGGTCGGCTCGCGACTGCCGCGCGTACAATTAGCGCGTGCGTGCCTTTTCATAGCGCATGTGCACATCTAACTCCTATTTGTTTTGCTCTGCGACTTAGTATAGGGCTTTCGTTAAAAGCCGCAGAAAACAAGATTATATTCTCTAGTGTAGATACGCTACGCGATGCGGAGCATTCCAATGAACATTGACTAAACTATCGTGAGCTTTGTCAGCTATTATCTGTACTGCTTGACGTGATTCCCAAAAATTATGACACAGATTTAAGCTGTACTTATAATTTATGCGTTTATAGTAACAGAATACCAAATAATAACGATGATTTCATGAATATTAAACACAGCAGTTGGAAATATTTGAAACGTGGAGATAACGAAAATAAAATTGAGATAAAATTAATTTAAGTAAATTTTTTTATAAATAAAACATGCATCAACCTCACACACAATCGAAGAGAGTTTATCGGTGATAAAATAACTAAGCTGAGGTATATTTACTTTATATTAAAGTAGATTTTTTAGACGCAAACGTTGTCGATAACTAGGATTTTAATAGGTATGTAAACTCTTGCGCTTTGCCCAAGGCTTCATCCGCTTTATAGTTAATCCTATATCCATTTCTTAAGCGAAGGAAACTAAGAGAGAAATAAATTAAGTGAAGAAAATCTCGAAAATGAAACCCTATACCAACATGTCTGACCAGCATAGTATAGTAGGTCAAATTCCCTCCCATCGTGGAAGAGGCCCGAGCCTAACAGTGGGACGTATGTGGGCTGCAATGATAATAATGATATATATTTATTTGTATTTACATCCCACTTTTAAAATAGTAATAAAATAAAAGAAATTTAATTTAATTTGACAGCATTCTTTATTAGTGCTTTTGGCTAATAAATGTCGTTACGTGTACCTATTAAAAAATCTATCGTTTTAAAGTATAAAATGTTTTGATAGTGATATAATTGGAAGAACAACACTCACTACCTCATAAGTGTTAAATATAAAGGATTCTTTCTCCATATAATACTAATAATTGTATGATTAAGATATATCGATTATTATTGTCTATTAATTACAGCGAAGAGAGAAAAAAAAATCTATCTTTTACTCTATCTGATAAGCGTGGTATACAAGCTAAATTTCCATCCCAATTTTGGAGGCGATTCGAGTCTAGCAATGAAACGGTGGTAAATTAATTGAGACGATTATGATGATGTTCAGAATTAATACAAAATGTGTTCCGTGTGTTGACGGAGTAAAAATGCGAACTACCACTGCCTATTTTGCCCATGGATGTCGTAAAAGACAACTAAGGGATATACTATATATATAACATCTATGCAAGAGAAGGAAAACTCGAAATAATACCTTATACCAACATGACTGACTAGCATGGTATGGTAAGACTGGTAAGACGAACGACGTAAGACGACGAAATGTAGCAAATGCACTTTTCAATAATCCTTCTGCCACTTCCCAATTTATAATCAAGATTATGCTAGTATTGATTATTCCTTCTCTTTACTTTGACTTCACATTACGGAGAATCATGTCATAATCGCCATGCTCGACAGTTGATTTGGCGATCGTGATTAATGTATTTATCTCGGCGAACGCACATATCAATGTGCATATAGACATTTTACACTTTCATCACGTACAATTCAGTAAAAGGGTGGGTACATGCTTGAAGTACGTGACCCAACTCGGACAGCGCGAACCTCAACGGGAATTGGGAAAAGCACTCGCGTACCTACGTGACGGCTGGTTCCCATACAACTTCTTTATATAATTTTATTGATGTTTCATTCGAAAAAGATCTAATAATGTGATCATATTAAAATATTAACGAGATTTACAATAAAAGTTATAATGTTACGTCGTTTTTCTCGCTAAGAGTAAGCAGAGGTTCCATGCTGTACCTATGGTAGCGGCTACAAATACTACCAACCTTTACAATGCTCGTGGGTGTAATAAAAGATAGGGAGCTTTACATGGACCTGCGCCAACTCTATCTGATGCTGTCTGGTCGATAATTGTATTCCTAAAGGGGTTGATATCAGGCGGCTGGTCATAAAACTATTCCTAATAACTTTAACATCATCATCATTTCAGCCTATCGCCGTCCACTGCTGGACGTAGGCCTCCCTCATGTTACGCCACAAAGTAAAGTGCGGTCTTGTGCCGCCTGCATCCAACGATGCTCAGCAAGTTTCACCAGGTCGTCCGTTCACCTAGCCTCGTCCTACACTGCGTCGTCCAATACGTGGTCGCCACTCGAGAACCTTTCTTCCCCAGCGATTGTCGTTTCGTCGAGCGATGTGGCCTGCCCACTGCCACTTCAGCATGCTAATTCTTCGTACTATGTGGTTACACCCGTTCTTCTGCGGATTGCCGTATTTTGGATTCTATCTCGCAGAGAGATCCCGAGCATAGCCCGTTCCATAGCACGCTGAGCGACTTTGAGCCTTGTTATGAGGCCTATATTTAGGGACCACGTTTCTGTGCCGTAAGTAATCACTGATAACACATACTAGTCGTAGATCTGTGTTTTCCGACACTGAGGTATGTTGGACGAGAAGATCCTCTTAGGTTTCCCGAACGCTGCCCAACCGAATTGGATTCGTCGGCTGATCTCTTTCTCGAAATTGGATCTACCTAACTGAACTGTTTGTTCTAGGTAAACATAATGATCGACAACTTCGAGAATCGCATTGCCAACTAGGACCGGTACAGGAATGACAGGGACATTTGACATGATTTTCGTGTTGTCCATGTTCATTCATAAACCCACTAGTTAGGATACCCTGCTGAGATCATTGAGCATAGTGCCAAGGTCCTCCATGGATTCTGCCATAATGACGATATCGCCTGCAAATAGAAGGTGAGTGATGTGTTCGCCGATAATACTTTAACAATATATAGGGGTTTAATAAAAATGGGGCATATTGAGTTGACCCAGAATAATTGCGATAATGGCAAGGTGATGACGATTCTGAATAATGGGAGGTTCCCTCCGTTGAACAACTCGTTCACGGTTACTACGGTCCCCGTCAGAATTCAAGGCCAGATAAAATATCTGAGCTTGATGCTTCGACATACATTTCCGCCCTATTACTACACTACTCGTTAGTGCGACATTGGATCTATACGGTTCGTACACAAATCCAAGCAGATCCAGTACTAAATTCCAGTAACAGTGCAGGGGAGTCGTCCGGTTAATGACCTTATACGATGCACCGGTGTGGATGGTGTCTTTGGCTGATCGTAATAGGACTCTTTTCTCATCACCACAGAAAACATTAACGTTTACTGTCAAGCTCACAGTGCAAAAAAGGGAAGTCAGTACAGTACGTCTACATTTTGCTAATTAAATTTGTTCCTCATTCACCCTGACTAAACAGTTTGGTATAGGACGTTGTGTAGAGATTTTCTTCTCTTGGAATTATAATTTCTGCTCGTACCCCTGTTTAGAGGTCTGGACATCCTAATGTAAAACGAAATCCTTATAGGATAATTGTAGATGTCCGTTTCTCTGTCACAATCACATTGCTCTGAATCGACCTATTAGATTCAAATATTGTACATTTAGGTGTTTCTATAACCTAAATATGATTACGCGATCATAAATAAATTAGTTTTGGACAAAAAAGGCTTAGATTTTAGAAAACTTACTGTCAGTACCGAGTACAGTATCAAATAAAAGGGCTTGGTGGATTATGGAACCACACGCGCCCTTCCATCGCCCCGGACGAAATGGACGGAGTGTGTTCCAAGGTTCCAACCTGTTAAAAAAGGTTGATTCTTTACATTCATCTACGGATCGAATAATTACATAATGCTAAAAGCGTGGAGCACTTTGTTTAAATCAATAAAGTTGAAAAAGTACACACAGTTAATAAGAGCTCCACGCTTTATAAATTACATAATCATTGGATAAAAAGCTTTCTAATAACTACTTAGGGTATTTATTAGCTATATTGGCAAGTAGGTATACGTCGGACAATCTACCCAGTTTTTTAAACTGCATATTATTTTATAAAGAATACTTTTTATTTTTAGTCATTTTTCAGCCGATTTATTCGTTTCTAAAGATTTGTTTTTTATTGTGGCAGCGTGCAAAGATATTTGCCATTTTGCAAAATTAAAACATAATTTTAAAATAATAATTAAAATCTAAGCGTTAGAAATGAAAGGATTGTGGATCAGTAAAGTAGGTAATATATGAAAGGAAATATATGTATATATATACCATTACAACAAAATATAATTATATATACTTCAAAAAAATAAACAATTATGAAAAATAGGATTTAAGGAAGATAAGAGTGTAGTAATATTTGTAAGAAAGGGTTCTTTAATGAAGCGTATTATAATAAGAAATGTAATTAGCAAATAGACACTAAAATTCGCCACAATTTCAATATGGATGGATGGAGTACGTATTTTCATTCTGGCTAAATGAGCAGGCCCATGTATGCCCAAACGCGAGATATAGATCAATAGTGAGATTTTTTTTTTTACATCAATAGTGAGATATATAAAAACTCAAAAAGAAGCGTTAGGTGACTCATATAACTTCTAAACGAAGTCCAAATATAAATTGCTTAAATTACCAGTTACCCCATAGTTCATGTGACCACACGGGGACTAAGGATCACGATCCTTATTACTCAAGGGTATAGTGATAATAATCGATTAAGAGCTTCACACCAACTAACTTTATCCTAAATCACAGTGGTACATTTATAACTTATGTGCTACTTGAAATTGCTTATGTTGCAAAAAAATTAGTAACTATAATTTTGCTTTTTCTGTGTGGTGATGGAGTAAAACTACAATTCACCACACTCTTTCTTAGCCATAGATGCTGTAAAAAATGACTAAAGGTAAAGTTATTATAACGAGTTCTGATATGTAGCGATAATTTGAAAATCGTATTCGTAAAAATAGTTTTATGTATTTCCAAATGTAGATAGCATCTATATAAGAGAAGGAAAACTCGAAATTAAATCTTATACCAAGACGTCAGTGTGCCTACTCTTGAAATCAATTCTAATTTCGAATCCGATTCAATTCCAATCTCACCTAACTTATATTTGGTACTCTTGAACAAAATCGAGAATAAATTCTTCGTATTTGCCGTTGTTATTTTCACCAAATGTGTCGTATTTTCTTACTTTAAATTATTAATGTTATCGGTCTCGATCACCACAAAGACGCTTTTTTGAAATTGTGCAACATTAACGATTTTAAACTACGTCAAAATCACGTCGGGAGTAGCAAATATTTGATTTAATCGAGGAGAGTCGAATTCATTTAGTTCATAAATATTCCACCGAATTTGATTCCAATCGTGCGCTGGTATCGCTTTCAAGAGTACCAAATTTGCTCAAATTCGAGCTGTGATTGGATTTAAGATTGAAATCGAGATTCAAGAGTAGGCACACTGATCAGCTTGGTGTAGTAAGTCAATTTCCCTCCTATTGTGGAGGTAACTCGAGCCCTACAGTGGAATATATACGCGCTAATATGATGATAATAAATAATTTTACTTGCCAGGCCATTAGATAAGTACACAGACAAGCCGTTGTCCAATTGTATGTGTGTTCATATAAACACAGTTTTTTTTTTGCGGGTGGGTTGCGGTCGGCGCGCTCCTCGCACCACTTCGTCCGGAGCGACAGAGGGGCGTAAGCACGCACACCCGCAACCCACCCACGATGCACTTCGCCTTCGGCGTTGGGCCGACCACCGGAGCAGAGTTACTTGCCATCAGTGGTCAGCTCTCATCGACCGACGTCCCCCCCTCGGGGAGGACGTCGGTCTTTCCTCACGCGGTAGGCCTTTCGGCGGGTGACGGACTAATTCCCCGGTCACGTCACCCGCGGCCTTGGCTAGGGCGGCATGAGGCGCAAGTACTCGCGCCTACGCCGCCCCAGTCGCCGGCGGCGGATCTATAAACACAGTACTACCCGTACAGATAAAGAATGGGATTATAAATGGCGGCCAATTATGACGGTACTGTCAACATACACGGGATCTATAACGACAACCCAAAATAATAATATCTATTATACCAATAAATAAAATTGGAGTGTCTGTTTGTAATGTCAAAATAATAGGCTTTTTTCATGCTCACATGGTTATTTGCACGACACCTATGCCTAAAATTGCAATTAAAAAATTTTTGTCTGTCTGTTTGTTCCGGGTAATCTTCAAAACGGCTGGACCGATTTCAAAAATTCTTTCACCAATGGAAAGCTATAATATCAGCGCGTAAACTAAGCTATATTTTATCCTGGTATTCCCACGGGAACAGCTACCCAGCGACTATATAACTGTCCCGAAGGAGGCAAGGACAAAACCATTTTCTTATGAAGCTATTCAGGTTAATTACGACTTTGTTATGGATTATATTAATAAATCAAATTGGAGATACAGCACCATAAGACCCGGTCGCAAAGCAGGTGATCCTGTTGTCGTTGATCTGCGAGTCATTCAATATAGACCAGATGGAACTATTAATTATAAAATTAACTTCGATGATGATTGGACAGAGTTACCTGTTAGACCGAAAAAATTGAATTCCGTCACTCAGCTTTGCATGTTGCACCAATTCCCATAGCTTCTACCAAATATATTCATCTTCAACAATTAAAAGAAGTCTTGCCAAAAGATTGTCATTTATTTTATGATAATTTGTCTCACGAGTGATAGGTACATCTACATGTACATCTGTTTAGTTTAATAGATTTTTATTATTTTTCTTTCAAACTACTAATTTAAATAGTGCAGGGTCGTAGCGTAGGTAATGGGCATATGATTATAGACAAGGTCAATTACGTCTTTGTGCATTTTTGTAATAAAGATTCTGATTAAAAATAATTACAAGTTTTTTATTAATTCCATTACCTTCTAAATATCGTAACATTATCACATAAAAATAATAAGTACAGGCTCAATACCTGCTATCTAACCAAATACCTACTACACTATCATAAAATATACTTATTCAGCATAACATATAAAGGATTTATTATTATAATTCTAAATTAATAAATATTATTAACAAATTTTGAGCCTAAAAAAAATTAAACGTTTTTTTCAGTTTGTGTAAATTTTTGAGTTGGTCAGTTAAGAGATATTGGCACTTCGCCGTCGATATGCATATTATATCCCTTATTCGTCTTTTACTATATTCACGAGTAAGAAAAGGGGTGATGAATTTTAATGAAATGCTCAATATCCTTTTCGTTTGTGACTTCTCTTATCCAACATTCATTTTCTAATCTTTTACATGGTTGATTTCTTTCTGTCAATCCTCAGCCGTAACCGAGGCTAGGGCTGCACGCGTCAATCTTATTTTTTCAATCGTGTTACCATTCCCGCTCTTGCTTTACTATATTATAACAATAACATTGGGGGCAACATCTCAGATTTTTCTTCTTCTCAAAAAACATAATTACAATGTACACGAATTCACCTGCATCATTATGTAATTCTTTCTCGCTTTTATGCTCCATAGTCAACAAACGATGTAACAATGGAAAAAGAACAAAATTAGGAAATAACTAACAACAATTAATAATATAATAACAATTAACGACTTTTTAACAGCCATAACATTTTAAACAACACTATTAACAACCAAAATCAACATTTTATATCTACGTCACAAATAACCGAAACTAGACTGTTACGAATATAAAAAAAACAACGGTCACCATAAGGTTTTTCATAGGGCTTCCAATCCTGCAATACCGGGATCCCGGTATTGCGGGATCCCGCACCAATTTCCAATCCCGCATGATGCGGGATCCGCGGGATTTGCGGGATTGAAAAAAAGCGAGCATGCAAGGTCAAACTTAACCGCTCAATTGGCACCGCCATCTTGCACAAAATGTCACATCTGGCAGCAGTATGACGACAGGCGGGAGCACTATGGGTCAATTGCTATTAAAATGCTTTTATCTAAAAAAAATGCTATAGGAACTTCTTTTTACACAAATAATTATTAATTATACTGTTTGTAGATTAATCTGATATCATTATTTCGTGAAAATAAATCATTTTAAGTACTATAAATCTGGTTTAAAGTTAGGGTAAATACATTTTACCGGTCCTATATAAATTTGCAATTTAAAAATGTGGTTGTATTTTTAATTTTATTGTATATTTTTGAAGAAAATTTGTTCTGATTTGTTTTTTATTCAGCATTTGATACTGTTTTTTTATGAAGAAAAAAACGGTGTAATTTGATTGATCTCATACTAGCAGTAATACTTAAATAAATATGAAGTTAGTTGATAATGCATAGAGTTTTTGTGATATATAAACGGAGTAATTTCACTGATCTCATATTAATAGTAATACCTACTTTATAAATCTCGAGTTAGTTGATTAATTCATTCATTTTTGTTACAAACGGTGTAATTTGAATGATCTCATTCATATTAATAGTAATATGTACGTAAATAAATGTGGAGTTGATTAATTCACTGTTTTATTTGCTTTATATAAATGTGGATATTTTCAACATGCGGGATCCCGTAAATACCGAGATCCCACGGGATTGAAAATTCGTAATCCCGCAAATACCGGGATTGAATTCAGGCTGCGGGATTGGAAGCCCTAGTTTTTCTGTTGTTGTCCGTACCGACGAGTGTGAGTATAGATAGCAGCAGTGTGTGAGCGAGAGGAGAACAGTAACGACGCCATTTTCAATCCCATTCTTTAATTGTACGAGTAATATATACTTAAAAAGTTAATCGGCCCGGCGTGTAACTGTAGTTGGTGGAGAGGGGGTAGACGAATATGGAAGGATTCGCTGCTATTTCGTTGCATGTACCATTGATATAGCAAAAGTAGACTCCTTTGTTCCACATTCTTTTTGCTATATATATATATATATATATATATATATATATATATATATATATATATATATATATATATATATATATATAGTAGACGTAGTTTAAAATAGTTAATGTTGCACAATTTCAAGAAAGCGTCTTTGTGGTGATCGAGTTCGATAACGTTATTAATTTAAAGTAAGAAAACATGGCACATTTGGTGAAAATAAAATAAAAATTAGAATTAATTTCAAGAGTAGGCCCACAGGTATGTAAATAAGCATATGACAAAATATATTGGTTGATACTTACGTCTTAGTTATTTTTTTTTTTTTGGCAATAAATGAAGAGTTGTCATTTGTTAATGGTTTAATTGTCTTTGTAATCTGGCAACATTAAAAAAAACTCCTTCCAGAATTAAAAGTGTGACGGGCGTTTATTTTATGATTTTTGTGTTAAATTTCTATTAAAAATGTCTACTATCGCTGCACCTTTATCCGTGGCTGGGACCAGATCGTCAGGAGCATCAGTCCGTACACAAAATGGTAATGTTTATGCGATAATTCACGTGAGGTTTTTGTACCCCGGTAGATCACATGCACGGCAGCTTATGGTTACATTTTTGTAAATATTTCTGGAAAATGAATAAATCATCGTAAAATTTTTATATACCACGCTTTTAGATGTGGTAAACAATAACTGGGCCTTAGTGACAATGCTAAACGTAATATATTTAGTCTCAAAAATAACCTATAATTATTGTATGGAAGACAATGAAGTGATATGAAATTTTATTAATATTTACAGTTACGGCAGCCGCAGCTATCGCTAATATAGTCAAAAGCTCGCTTGGACCAGTGGGCTTAGACAAAATGTTAGTGGATGATATTGGAGATGTAACGGTTACAAACGATGGTGCTACAATTCTCAAGTATGTACTATATATCGATAGCTTCTAAGTATAGTGAGTCAACTAACATTTTTAGTTATTTTAGCTTTTTTGATGAAATGATAAAAAATAACCTTATTCATCAATCTCAATTTAAAAAAATCATTGAAGCTTTTTCACCTGTAGAAGCTCATTACGGTTAAACTTTCCATTATGGGCCATTGATTTCGAAGTTCATTTTTTTTTTATAGATAGTACTCATAAATAGAAGGCATCATACAAATTTTCAAGTTGCGGAACATCACGGTTTATGAAATATAATTTTTTAAAGTTCCCATACAAATTGGAAAATAATACGCCATTTGCAAATTTTTAGATTGGCTTTCTGTAATAAATAAAAATCGACTTATAGACGCTAGAAGACTCCACGAAATAAGTCGACGGAGCCCCGCTTCGCGGGGCTCCTATTTCTCGTGGTCTAAAGGGACCTAACTAACCTTTGTAAGAAGCCTTCTATTTACGAGTACTATCTAATAAAAAAATGAGCTTCGAAATCAATGGCCCATAATGGAAAGTTTAGCCCTCATTACACCCACAAAGATACAAATCGTAAATATTTGGATGGATCCTTGTCGTTTCCTAAGACGTTTGATCCCTTGATGACCTCTATAATGGTTTGATCCCGTTAACTATTTAAATGTCCAATGAATCATGTTGTAATCAACACAAAAACTTAAAAATCCTTGAACAAGAATTTGAAAAAATGTAAACATTTTATCTTTGGCACCCCTGTAAATTTGGAATTTTTCAGATGACTCACTATAGGAGCCATAGATATGCACATAATTTAAGATATTAGACAAGCTCTATACACATTACTATCCTTTGAATGTATTAAAGTGCCGGTTCATTAAAATAGAAACATTTATTCTGTATAAGTCCCCATAAAGGCACTTCATTTCACCGTCTCCGCCCACTATTGGGTTTGGGTTGCCTACGCTGAGAGGAGAGGAATTAACTTATATTTTATTATTTGTATAATGTTATTGTCTTATTATATATAACTGTTATTAATTTTATATTTTTCTCTTATAATATCGCATTAGGTTAAATGTCCTGTAAAGGTATTATAATTGATTGCAAATAAATAATAAACTTACTACACCACTCTGGTCAGACGTGTAGGTACCGGGTTTTACTTCAAGTCTACCTTCTCTGGCAAGATGTTATAAGCTTATTATGCCCCTTAATCGCCTTTTATCCTCAGACAAGATAAGAAATCGTGAATAGTATTCTTATTCAGTCACCATGCGGACAATCTAACATCAACTTATACATACATTTTAATGAAGATACAAGTTTTATAACCTGAAAAGTTATACCTAACTTATAAAGAAGTGTCAAATTCATCCATTACCTTCCAGAATGTTGGATGTGGAGCATCCTGCAGCTAAAGTATTAGTAGAGCTGGCTCAATTACAAGACGAGGAAGTCGGTGATGGTACAACATCTGTTGTCATTATTGCTGCTGAACTTTTAAAGGTAATTTATTGATTTCAACCAGGAAATTATTGGCATAAAAATCTGTAAAATACTAACTCTCATTATTGTTTTTTTAAATTTCTTCCATTTTACTCAAGTTAAATTAGATTTTTTTATGCTGTGGTTAGTTTAGGAGCCTAAGAAAAATATTCCAAGCATAGAAATATTTTAGAAAGTTAAAAATCTATGTAAAAAGTTTAATAAGAACAGTACTAGTGTGTGTGTGTGTGTGTTCTTATCACACTAGTCATCATCATCATGATGATGACTCATCATGTCATGTCAGCTCATATATGTCCCACTGCTAGGCTAGAGCCTCCTCCACAATACATGGAAAATTGACCTACTATGCCATGCTGATCCGATGTGTAGGCCTTGGATTTTATTTTGAGTTTGCCTTCTCTTATGATGATTAGATCATCATAATTATGATTGTTTGAAATTCAGTTCGGCCAGACATTTTAACCGTCAACAAAAGTGTATAAGCATTGGTTCTCCTCGTACTTTTCCTCGTTACATACTTCAACTATGCCAAATTTCATACTTGTCCATCCACGTAATTTTCGTAAAAAGAGGTACAAAGTGTTTGCTTCACATATTAATATATAGATGTGATAGCAATTCTATAAATAAAATAATAATTAAACAAGCATTATTTTAAAAAATTGCATAATTAACTGTCTGAGCATGAACCTATTATTTTGACATTACAAACGGATACTTCATTTTTATTTGTTAGATGTATTTAAAGACAATATTTGCACTAAGTGAATGATCCATGTATTGCGGGAGACTTTACAAACATACACTTAACAGATTGAATTACATTGAAACTAAGAAAAACTATCAATAGATCATATATGGCCTGTTTGGGAATCAAATCTACAACACCGGCACTGTAGGTTGGTATCTCAACCCATAGATCATCTTTGTATATACATATACATTAAATATTTCTCTATCACTCTATTCTAGAATGCAGATGAATTAGTAAAAAGCAAGATTCATCCAACAAGTATCATCTCAGGCTACCGATTGGCATGCAAGGAGGCTGTCAAATATATTCAAGACAATCTCACAGTGACTGTGGAGTCTCTTGGTAGAGCATCTATCATTAATGCTGCTAAAACAACAATGTCTTCTAAACTTATCGGAGCGTATCCTTTTTACAGACTAATATTAAAAACTTGAGATGAATAAATATTGTCTTGACACATAAAACTTTCTTAGTACATAATGAATGTGTAATCTAGGTGTGATCTCACTACTTGGCTCGAGCCTCTTCTATTAGCAATGGTAATTAGATGTGTTGATCATCATCATCTTGCTCTTATCCCAATTACTTGGGGTCGACGCAATATGTCATCTGTTTTGACATATTGCAAAAAGTTTCGGCAATGACTTTTATGACCGGCCGCCTGCCTGACGTCAACCCTCCTTGGGAATGTAATCGTTGACCCAAATGGTACCAGATGGAGTTGGTTCGGGTCAATCTAGGCCTCTTAGTCGTCTTTTACGACATCCACGAGCAAAGCAAGGGTTGGTAGTATTCGAAGCCGCTACCACACAGCAGTGTTGATATAGGGCTTCATTACGAGGTTCCATTTTCATTAAAAAATCTCTTTGAACCTTAGGATAATAACGTATAGAAGGATAGTGTCAATACTTCGAACGTTCGAAACATGAATCTAAAAATACTAATGGCGTGCAGACGATTACACACATACACACGCACATCACTATACAAATTATGAAATCAAATTTTGTTTTTATTAACATAAATCGTCGAAATACTTTTAAAAGTAATGTTAAAAACCTTTTTAAGTTTTTCAAATGTGTTATGACACCATTTGAAAGCACAAACTGTCATAATTACCTATTTATTTTTTAAGAGTTGCATACGTACGTGCAGTACAATGACTTGTACATTACGAAACGGTTCCGGCGTAAGCTCCATTAGGCTCCAATTGAAATGCTTCACTTTTTGTGCGCGAAGTTACCTTCTATACGTTATTATTCTAAGCTTTGAACACACTTTACATTCTACATTTATAAATCTACATGTGTAACCATGAAAAAACTTTAAAACTATTATATTAAATTTCTTTATGTTGTTATTTCCTGAATTATATTTTCTATGATATAACACATTGTGCAGACCTGTGACCTTGGAGTTGCATATGTATATTATATTTAAAATTCTTATTTAGCACTTACTGCTGAAGAACAAAATTATGATAAAAGTGTATAAAAAAACATTGATGGAAAACCAGCTAATTAAAAATACTTTTCAATTTAAAAAAACACTCGAAGATTTGTAATCTATGCCTTGGTAAAAACAAGCATTTAGCCTTGCCTGTGATGCACATTTTTGATAGTTGATATAAAGATCAGATACATTTAAATATCATGGTAAGTCGATTTATACAATACCATTGTTCCTTGTAATTTTCGGAAATCGGTTAGTAGTTGAACCATGAAAAAAACATATTCTACCCAAAACTGTGGGCTTACTTTTGAAATTATTTCTAATGTCGAATCCGATTCAATTCCAATCTCACCAAACTTATATTTGGTACTCTTAAACAAAATCGAGAATGAATTCTGCCCGTTGCCGTTATTATTTTCCGTGCCGTATTTTCTTACTTTAATAATGTTACTGAACTCGATCACCACAAAAACGCTTTCTTGAAATCTTGAATTATTCACGATTTTAAACTCGAATGTATACATTAAAATCACGTCGGCAGTAGCAAATATTTCATATCTTTAAACGAGCAATTCTTGTATATGTATATAAATTTCCAGGATCTCGGGTACGGCTCCAACGATTTTCATGAAATTTTGCATACTAGATGTTTTGGGGTCAAAAAATCGATCTAGCTAGGTTTTATTTATAGAAAATGTTGTTTTGTCTGTGTTTTTAGCTAATCAATACTATAAAATGTCAATAGAATAGGGATTTAAATTTCGCCGTCGCCGTCAAGAGTGACAATAGCTCAGTTGGGAAGTTGTCTAGTCGCTTTCAAACAACGTGAGATCGAATCTCGATTATTCTTTTTATTATTATTAGTTTTTTGATATTTTTTTCATAATTTCATCTTTTTGCAGTTTTTTATTATTATATATATCTTAAAAATGTTCGTTAAAATACCATTTACTTCCAAAAACAAATTGTACTAACCAAAGCTCAGTCTGCCAGATATTTTGACTTAATCAACTAGAGTTCATTTAGTTTAAAGAAATGCCACCAAATTTGATTCCAATCGTGCCCTAGTGTCGCTTTCAAGAGTACCAAATTTCTTAAATTCGAGCTGAGATTGGATTTAGGATTGGAATCGAGATTGAAGAGTAAGCAGACTGGTTAGACTAGAAAACTGACCACAATACAATTATTAGAAATAATAAAAGATCTACTATTTCATACATACATAGATTCACACCTATTTCCCATAGGGATAGGCAGAGACCAGTACCATTCCAGTTGTAGGCAATTACTAATTGTACAATATTACCTTAACCTTTGAACACCAGTGATGCAGATTTCTTCTCTGAAATGATAGTGGATGCTGCGCAAGCAATCAAAATCACAGACTATAAAGGCAATGCATCATATCCTATTAAGGCAGTGAATATCCTCAAGGCCCATGGTCGGAGTGCCAGGGAGAGTGTACTCGTCAAGGGCTACGCTCTTAACTGCACAATTGCTTCTCAGGCTATGCCTAAGAAGATCGTCAATGCCAAGATTGCGTGTCTTGACTTCTCTCTACAGAAAACTAAGATGAAAATGGGTGTTCAGGTGAGTCTTATTAGTATACTAACATTCTAGTAATCAATCTATGATTAACCGACTTTTAAATAAAGGAGAAGCTTCTTAATTTCGCAGTATTTTTTTATGTGTACAGACTTTTTCTGGGTAAACCGATATTGATGATTCATTTTTTATTTGAGAGGTTTTTTTTTGGGGGGTGGGTTTCGGTCGACGCGCTCCTCGCACCACTCCGTCCAAGGCGACAGAGGGGCGTAAGCACGCACACCCGCAACCCACCCACGATGCACGTCGCCTTCGTCGTTGGGCCGACCACCAGAGCAGGGTTACTTGTCATCAGTGGTCGCCCCGACGGAATACCCCCTATTTGGGGTACCCTCCCATCGATCGACGTCCCCCCCCCCCCCTCGGGAAGGACGTCGGTCTTTCCTCACGGGGTCGGCCTCTCGGCGGGTGACGGGCTAATTCTCCGGTCACGTCACCCGCGGCCTCGGCTAGGGCGGCATGAGGCGCAAGTACTCGCGCCTACGCCGCCCCAGTCGCCGACGGCGGATCGCCTCATCGAGGCTGCGCTCCTCGCGCAGGCGATCCGCCGCCTCCTTCCGCGAGACTACTGCCTCGCAGAAGGCTGCGACCGCGTCACAGTTCCTGACGCTGCCGACCATCGCCTTGGCGATAGTCGGCAGCGTCAGGTCGGCACCGATGATTGCGACGAGTTCACGGCGCTGCGCTGCCCAAGCGGCGCAGGCCTCGAGCGTATGCTGCGCCATGTCCTCGTCGCAATCGCAGTGGTGGTAGGACGGCGTACTCTCCCTCCTAACGACCTTGTGCAAGTATTTGTCGAAGCACCCATGCCCCGTCAACACCTGCACTAGTCGGAAGGAGAGCACCCCGTGCCGCCTTTCCAACCACTGCATCAGCACTGGCCGGAAGGCCTCCACGATTCGCACCCCGAACCGAGGTCTCTCCAGCCGGACTGCCCAACGAGCAATGACGTCTCGGCGGGCGTCAACGCGCCAGGCGGTGAGCTCCCTCAAAGAGACTTTATTTGAGAGGTGGTGCCTCCGGTGATCTCGTTTGAACCACGTATTGGACGGCGCAGTATAGGACGCCCTCTCACTAGGTGGACCGACGACTTGGTGAAAGTTGCTGGGCGTCGTTGGATACAGGCGGCACAGGACCGCACTTTGTGGCGTAACATGAGGGAGGCCTACGTCCACCAGTGGACGGCGATAGACTGAAATGATGATGATGGCCTCATCTCATTTGCTTCATTGTTTTGTACTGTCAATAATTTTTCACCCCATTTCATAAAACCTTATTAAAATGTATGAAAATCAATAATATTAGATTATTATTACTGGTGATTTCTGATGTTTACGCGAGTATTATACATTTTAAATAAAACTACTTTACGGATTTTATCGCGTTTGTATTTGATTTTTGATTACCCGACGTTTCGAACACTTTACAGCGTTCATGATCACGGGTGGACTAAGATGTCTCACGTCCAACAAGTCATCGTTACTGCAGAAAATTTTTTTTATAATTATCTACCCGATACAGAAATTAGTTATTAAATATTGACCCACATTTTGATACAAAATTTATTGCCAGTGTAAGAAGAAAATGATTCTATATGAAAAAATTATATTGTTTATGGTTAGTAATAATTAAACATTAAAATTAATAGTAATTATATTTAAAAACTAACTAATAATCTAGTATACTACCACCGGATCGGAACACGGTTACACTGAGAAAGATCCGGCAAGAAAACTCAGGTAACATGATGCTAAATTAAAGTTAATTTTGAAGGCGGCTTACTTTATGTTACTAAAATTTCAATAGAGAGGATGGCTGGGTGTTACCATCAAGCTGGGATCCTGTTATAAACATTATTAAAAAGAAATCCAAAAAGACCACCACAAGACTGCAAGACACCGTGAGCTCATATTGTATAGATTTGACCCACAATAATAATAACTAAAGATAATTTTATAAATTAAAACCTTTTTAGTAACATAAAGTAAGCCGCCTTCAAAATTAACTTTAATTTAGCATCATGTTACCTGAGTTTTCTTGCCGGATCTTTCTCAGTGTAACCGTGTTCCGATCCGGTGGTAGTATACTAGATTATTAGTTAGTTTTTAAATATAATTACTATTAATTTTAATGTTTAATTATTACTAACCATAAACAATATAATTTTTTCATATAGAATCATTTTCTTCTTACACTGGCAATAAATTTTGTATCAAAATGTGGGTCAATATTTAATAACTAATTTCTGTATCGGGTAGATAATTATAAAAAAAATTTTCTGCAGTAACGATGACTTGTTGGACGTGAGACATCTTAGTCCACCCGTGATCATGAACGCTGTAAAGTGTTCGAAACGTCGGGTAATCAAAAATCAAATACAAACGCGATAAAATCCGTAAAGTAGTTTTATTTAAAATATTATTACTGGTTTTTGAGATAGGCATTTCACACCACTTCACTTCAAGCACATGGCATTTCACTTCAAGCGGACAACCAAAAAAAGTGAGGTTGTGGATTTTGTTTATACTCTGGTCAGTTATACTTCTAGTAGACCTGGATGTGTACACACATTATTTTTTTCGTGTGTCGCTTTATTGCTGAGTTATAAGCTTTTGAAAAGTGACTAAGAATGAAGTCATAAATTTTTGGGTTCTTATTATCTGTATCAATTAATTTGTAAAAAAAAAAAAAAATACTGTTTCTTATAGTTCAAAAGTTGAAGTTTTGAATTTTTTGTTGAATTATTAATTTGATTTTTTTTAAGGATAGTAAACGGGAAGTGAAAATTTCAAATCGATATTTCAGTAACTTTGACCCTTTTTATTTTTAATATTTTTACCTTAAATTAAAGCTGTAAATGTATTAATTCCTCACAAAAAAAAAAAAAATTAATAGCGTAGTATTTTAGCATATTAGCGCATAAATCCGATTGCTTAGAAAGTGCTCATAGCTATGTGTATGTATTTTATATGCTCCTAAACTATTGGGAGATCCCTTTTTTGTGAGTAATTAATACATTTAAAGCTTTAAGGTGAAAATATTAAAAATAAAAAGGGTCGGAGTTACTGAAATATCGATTTGAAATTTTCACTTCCGGTTTACTATACGTAAAAAAATCAAATTTAGAATTCAACAAAAAAATAAAAACTTCAACTTTTGAACTGTAAGAAACAGTATTTCTAGTTTTTTTTAACGAATTAATTGATACAGATAATAAGAATCCAAAAATTCATAACTTCGTTCTTAGTCACTTTCCAAAAGCTCATAACTCAGCAATAAAGCGACACACGAAAAAAATAATGTGTGTACACATCCAGGTCTACTAGAAGTATAACTGACCAGAGTATAAACAAAATTCATGACCTCACTTTTTTTTGTTGTCCGCTTGACGTGAAATGCCCCAATAGAAACAATAAATACATGCATAACACTCCTTTAACACAAATATCGATCATCTTTGAACACCGATTAATTTGTGTCTCTCATTTTTCCCTCAATACTACACTACATCGACGAATCCGTGGCAACCCTACGTGGCTGAAGCCATAACAAGAAGTTGAAGTTGTTTTGAAATCGACTTTATTTTTATTTTGTTTGAAAAGTCCCACGACATTAATAATTATTACTCAACATTAATAATATCTTTAATAATCTATCGTCATTATGACGACAGCCATTCCACAGAACCATTTAGCAAATTTTGCCTGATTCGCTAACATTTATAAACAGTACTCCGCTCTTATTGGTCGTAGCATTATGTCGTAAATTTCTTTAGAATTCATACATATACCAGCAATCCGTCCTTGCTTCGCTTCGGTTTCAGTCGCCTTGCTTGCCCCGCATTTTAGATCTACAATAGCTTCTAAAATATTACGATACACGACTGCAGTCCAAGCTTCCTCGGCTTTGATTCCACGACCGGGTAAAATTTTATAGGGATTTCTTGAGAGGGGACGGTACCCGAAAGGAAAACCCGCCGGACGGGCCACGGATGTCAAGGAATCGCTACCGGTGGTCGGCCCAATGGCGACGGGGGGTTATGGGGTCGCCCCTGCCGGATTTGACGGGGTGTGTCTGGACCATAGCCTACCTAAAAAAGGGCGGTTTCTTGAGAGGAAAACTAACTTAGGTTACTCCTTACATAAACAGCTACCTGGTAGTAAAATGTTATTAAAATTGGTCCAGTCGTTTAGAAGATTACACCAAATAGACAGACAAAAAAAAATTTAAAGTGGTTTTCAAGCATAGGTATCGTCTAAATAACCATGTAAACATAAAAAAAAACGTATTATTTTGACATTAGAAACAGCCACTTTAATATTTATTTGTATAGATAATACTTACGTAAACATCAGAAATTAAAATTTATTAATAAATTGTCCAGGTACTTGTATCAGATCCTGAGAAGCTTGAAGCCATTCGTGCTAGAGAACTAGATATAACTAAGGAGCGTTTACAAAAGATCTTGTCTACTGGTGTGAATGTGATTTTATGTACTGGTGGTATTGATGATCTCTGTTTGAAATACTTCGTTGAGGCCGGCGCTATGGGCGTACGAAGATGTAAGAAAGCCGATCTGAAGAGAATCGCTAAAGCAACCGGTGCCACATTCCTTACATCGCTTACTAATATGGAAGGTGAAGAAGTATTTGAGCCGAGTATGATTGGTGAAGCCGCTGAAGTTGTACAAGAGCAGATTTGCGATGATCAATTAATACTTATTAAGGGGTAAGTAATTTTTTTATTTCTTTCTTTACATACACTTTCTATGTGGTGATACCAAGTAACATTACAATTCACCCCATTTTGCACGTGGGTGTCGTAAAAGACGACTAAGAGAATTACTATGCATAAAACGTTTACACTAGAGAAAGAAACCAGAAAATAAAACCAACCAACCGTTTGGACATAAGTAAACTATCGGACCAGCATAGTAGGTCAATTGCCCTCCTAATGTGATGAAGGTTCAATAGTAGGACATATATCAACTAAGATGATAAATTTAATGGACTTAAAACTCAACACAACAATTTGTGGATTGCACAAAATATTGCCTTGTGTGGGAATCGAATCCACGATACTGGCATGGTAGGTTGGTTACCTTAAGCACTACCCCATATATGCAGTCAATGAAGTTGCCTATCTGGATATGGATATTAGAATAACATTATATGTATTACGGTTATGGATAGGAAGTTATTTTAGATTATCTAACAGTTACCAATATTGAATTTTTTGGGGGAATTGTAAAAGGTGGTAGGATCACACTGTCAACTTACTATAGTATCAGAGTTTTGGTGCGAATGTCAAAATATCATGTGGCACTCTTATATTTTAGTGTTTTACAGTGTTATATTGAATAATTTAGCTGACATTTTATGCAATATAATGCAGAGAAAATTCTGAAGTGTAGTTAATATAATATAACGGTGAACTACGTGCATTTTTGCATTCTTCCAAAATTCCTAATGATATTGTGATTTGGTTGTCAGCAACCAAATCAGGATAACAACTTGACTTAGTGACAGACTATTTATATGAACTGTTAAACTACAATGTATTCGACTAAAGGACTTTGTATCCGTGGTCATGAATCAATATTAACACTCAACCTCATTGCTTGCATTCACACTCCATCCACTTTCTTCGCGGTAGACCTAGCACACTTGACAGTTGTCTATCTACAGCCCCCGGGCCTCTCCGTCCAGTGTAGTACCACAGTCTCACTCCCTTCACTTTCTTCACGATAGGCAGTGGCCTAGCAAAGGTCCATAAGCAGCAGCCTCACTTACCATCAGGTATGCTTGTTTGGTATAAAAAAGAAGGGCAATGCTAAATGTGGTATTATCCCTTTTAGAGAGGCTTACTTTTAGGGTCTCAGCTGGTTGATAGTAATTCTGTTGTAACATATCTCATACAGAAAGAATAAAGAAGACATGCTCCATCGACAAGATTTAATATGCATTAAATGTAAAATGATGTCTTCACAGACCAGCAGCTCGTACAGCAGCGTCAATTATCTTGCGCGGTCCCACTGATGCATACTGCGATGAGATGGAGCGCTCGGCCCATGACGCCCTATGCGCTGTACGTCGTGTTATGGAGTCTGGCCGCCTGGTACCTGGAGGTGGTGCAGTTGAAGCCGCTCTCTCTATATACCTCGAGAACTTCGCCACCACGCTTGTGAGTACATCAAATTCAACTGACTAAAATTAGCAACTCTTACGCTACACTCTACAAAGCAATGTGGTTGTAGCTACGAATACTACCAACACTTACAGCGCTCGTGGGTGTCGTAAAAGACAACTAAGAGCTAGAAATGTGACGACTAATTGATAAAGGTGACTATCCGGCTACTATCGTAGTCGGCCTCTTTACAACCGACTAATTGGCTAGTCAACGTTGGCATATCTCTACTAAGAGCTCTACGGATACCTGGGCCAACTCTATTTGATGCCATCTGGTCAAAAATTGCATTCCCAAAAAGGGATGGCGTTAGACAAGCGGCCCAATCATAAAACTATAAACAATATTTTTAAAACTATAAACAATATCTTTTTCAATATGCATTATGAAAGAAAGGTAAATATTGAGACAATTTCAAGTAATTGAGAGATAAGAGCAGGGACTTAAAAAAAATTCAGAGATTCTCAATATATATTTTCATGTTTTTTTTTTTTTATTTATTGCCAACGGTGGCAAACGAGCAAGCAGCACACCTGATGGTAAGTGAAACTGCTGCACATGGACATTTGCAATACCAGGGGTACAGCAAGGCCGCTGCCTACCGTGAAGGAAATACTCTTCTTAAACCTCGTTTAAAGAAGGACATGTCATAGCGCTAGGGAAACACAACAGCAGGTAGTTCATTCCAGAGCTTGCACGTACGTGGGAGAAATGATCGCTGGAAACGTACAGAAAAAACGTACTGTCTCAGGTTTATTTCTAGGTAAACCGACGGTTGATTTTTTTTATTTGAATGCTACGCCTGCCCATGTGGTCTTATTTAAATTTGATCAAAACCACTAATAGCTTTTGAATTATCAATAATATATATTATTTGGTTCACTATATTGTTTTCATGTTGTTTTTTTATTTGTTTTATATAGATAAACTTTACAAAACCTTATGCTTTGTTATGTAGAGTTCCCGTGAACAACTGGCCATATCCGCATTTGCTCAATCGCTTCTCGTCATCCCAAAAACATTGGCCGTGAACGCGGCGCGCGACGCAACGGATCTGGTCGCCAAGTTGCGCGCATACCATAACTCATCACAAACTAAGGTAAAATGTTATTTATATCATCAGCTGAACTCATATAGATCCCACTGCTGGGCTCGAATCTTCTCCACAATAGGAGGTCATTTGACCTACTATACCTTGTTGGTCACACTGACATAGGGTTTTATTTCACTTCTATAGATGTTATCATATTAACTGTATTGTATTATTTTGTTACACCAATGTGTTGTATACATGCAATTTAATTTAAAAGACTTAACTTAAAAAATGTCGATTCCCTGAGTTTCTTGCCAAATCTTCAGAGCTTGTTGGCCACAAGCTGTTCCAATGTGGTGGTTGATTATAAAATTCGTCATCATCTCAGCCCATATAAGTTCCCACTGTTGGGCTCAAGCCTCCTCCATTGTGGGAAGAAATTTGACCTACTATACCACACTGGTCAGACATGTTGGCATATAGTTTCATTTTGAGTTTTCCTTTTCTTGCATCAATGTTGAATATTATATCCCTTAATCGTCCATTACGGCACTCACGAACAAGATAGGGTTAATTGTATTCTTAGTCCATCACCACATGGAAAATGATTATATTAGTTTCAAATAATATGTACATTTGAAAATATGCAAGTGCCATCATGAGGCTTTTACGTAATAAATGACATAATTTGTGCTTGCAGTTCCACACAGACACATTGGCCATGCGCCAGCTTGAAGTTACTCCACGCGATTCTCATCGTTATACCTACATTATTCCAAACTACTTATCCGTCATATTGCTGAATAGATTACCCTTAATTTTAATCATTGCACCTTATCTCCTACAAAACAGATCAAATACGAACAATTGTCTAAACGTAACTAATCTTTTGAAACCAACTCCCGAAAAAATATAAAATAGACTCTCACGACAATCATAACATACTATTCCCGTGAAAAAAATAACGTAAGAATCTCACGGCAAAAGTTACGTACAACTACTATGGCCAAATTAAGGTACGACTCCCATGGTAAAATCAATGTGGGCTTTTCTTATCCACGAGTAATTATAATATGTAGTAATATCAATTATTTGTTTTTATATTATAGGTTGAACATGCCAATCTGAAATGGGTTGGATTAGATTTAACGGAAGGCGTACTCCGAGACAATCTAGCGGCCGGTGTTCTAGAACCTTCTATATCTAAGATCAAATCTCTCAAATTCGCCACTGAAGCGGCCATCACAATTCTTCGTATCGACGACATGATCAAACTAGATCCTGAACAGAAAGGCAAAACTTATCAAGATGCCTGCAACGCTGGTGAATTAGACTAACTTAAAACTTAGCATTTACCATCTGCCCTTAACATTAAATTCAAGAATATCTTGTACTTGGACCATCAAAGTCAAGTGATCAGCTCCAATGGCCCACTCAATATGACAAGAGGATTAAAAAAGCAGGTTTTAGGCACCCAGTCCTGGTTTGGGCGGGATATGGCTTGACAGTGACCTGTCAATGAAAAACGAGTCATTACTTTTAATATATTAACTTGAACACAGTTGCCCTTATTGGAAACACCAACGAGATTCTTGACATTAAAACAATTCTATTAACAACATTTTAGGATGGTGTGATGGTTAAATAAATTGAATTTACAATAAATACATATAGTTTACAAATGGCCTTTATTATGTAATTTTACATATAAGTATTATTATTAATCTTGTTTAATTTCACACATATTAAGTGATATTTAGTTCGTCAATGCATTATTTTAGTTCAACAGGCTGGTACAAACCTGTGCAGGGTTTTAACCTTCGCAATTACTGCGTCCATGGATGTTATATTTATTTTAAAGATTACCTTGCTTTTAACACTTAATGCTAGTTATTTGCTAGAATATACCGTGAGTCACACTTAAAAAATAAACATTTAATATGATTTATGTTGTTTGATTTTATCTATACTAATATTATAAAGCTAAAGAGATTGGTTGTACTCGATAATCTCGGGAACTACTGGTTCAAACTGGAAAATTCTTTTAGTCTTGGATTGTCCATTTATCTAAGAAGGCTATATAACATCATGCTAATCATAGCTAATAGGAGCATCAATGAATAATCTTTTGAAGGTTCTGCTGTTCTCTTCAGGGCCGCTCCCCTTTTTTTTGTTTCTCTCTCGTGTGAAGGAAACGAAGTTGTACCAATTAGCTAGCTTATAGATAATTGTCACTTTTTGACCATTTTCATAGCCTTCATTAGAGCCATACTGCACACTATGTTGAAACTAAATTATTTAATCACCATTCCTGTTTTATCATGAGACAACCAAAAGGCATCTCATTTCGCAGTGCTCAACATTTAAAAAGGTTATCCCGTGCCAAAGTATTAACACACCCAATGTTTAAGTCCAAGATTATAAAAAAATTGTTCAGGAAAATTTCAGTTACAGCCTTTAGGGCTTGGAAGTTTTTTCAACCGACGAGGCTGTAAACCATGGTATTTACTCTACCTTAACAGAAGTAACTAATTAATAGGTCTATAGACATGAATGTGTCCATGTAAACATTAACACAATCTAATACCCGTTACTGATGGTAATCTTAACCAAGTGTATTTGGGTAAAAATGTGATTCTCGAAGTTGTCGAAGTTTTTATTGCTGGTGGTGGCAAACTAGCAAGCAGCACACCTGATTGTAAGCGACACTGCTGCACATGGACCTTTGCAATACCAGGGGCACAGCTAAGCCGTTGCCTACCGTGAAGAAAATGCTCTTCTTAAATCTCGTTTAAAGAAGGACATGTCATAGCGTTAACACAGCAGCAGGTAATTCATTTCAGAGCCTGCACGTACGTGGGAGAAATTATCGCTGGAAACGTACAGTTGGAGACCATAATATTTCCAGGTGAAACGGATGAACCTTTTTTCGGTATCGAGTGATACGTTGGTAAAACGGTGACGGTGGTACCAAGTCAAACAGTTCCTCAGAGCACTCCCCATGAAAGAGCCTATAGAGTACACAGAGTGAGCCAAAGTCTCCCCGCCGCTCCAGTGACTCCAATCTGTCCGTAAGATTAGGATCTCGACGATTCGAACAGCACGTCTTTGCAGGGAGTCAAGTGGGTCTAGCTGATATTTGGGCGCGCCTGCCCAGGGATATGAGCAGTACTCCACATGACGACGAAGTAGTAAAAATAAACGGGCCAATGAAGCTAAATACAATTTCTAGAGCATTCACTCGACAAACTCGCAAACTGGATGGGTATCATTACCGAGACGCTGTTGGTTGTCTATGCTGGTAAGTTGGTTTCGCCCACGGAGCATATACAAAGAGGAGACGGCCCAAAGCGACTGTGCACCGTGACTCAACTAGGTCCTGATGTCATCACGTCAACATCAGGTAGTGGGTGTGGCCTATTAGTCTGCTGTCGACTTTGGCCGTGTTCGTACTGTGGACACAGTTATATTTTTGGTGTATTTTTGCTTTATTACGCAGAAAATAATTAAGTTTTGCGTTTTATCATATTAATAGTACTCCGATAAACTTTCAGATGCTATGGAAGGAATCACACTTCATTCGTAAGTATATTTATTCATACTTTATTAAAATAATTTCTAGAAAAATCCTTTGATAACTGCATGTTCAAATACAATTCTACTCAACGTTAGATGGCACTACTTTTCGTAATGGGACCTAGAACTATAAAAGTAGATAAAGCTCAGACTATTAAGATTATCGTAATAACTAATGAACATAAGTATTTAAATTAATATCTAAATACTTTTACCTGGACAAAAATTATATTTACATGTAGTTTCAATCTGTCGTCAACTATGAAGAGCCATAAAAGTGTCAGAATGCCAGGGTCATAGTTAGAACACAATTATTATATTCGGATTTTTCATCAACGAAAATAACTTTTACACTACTTTAAATAAACCTATTATAATAAAACTGTAATTTTTTTATGGGCTACGGTAGAATACCGGTTAATGGTAATCTTAAGAAGCAATGGATTTCAAAAATCAATAGGAAAACTGAAGACCTACGAAACATAAGCTTTGTTCTTCCTATTTTAACGATGAAGAATTCATAATAACTAGCAAAGGCTTTAGAAAACTAAAGGATATTTGTGCGTTTTTTGCAACGATTGAAGTTCGGCAAAGTGATCCTAGTTAGATTGATGCCCGTAAATTTGCCATTTTCTATGAATTTTTAATTTCAATCTAAAAATATAAATGCTTTCGTGTGGTGACGGATTAAGAATTCAATTCACCACTCACACGTAAAAGACGACTAAGGGATATAATATGCACATAAGATCTGTGCAAGAGAAGGAAAACTCGATATAAACCCTATGCCAACATGTCTTTGCTACAAGGACACGGCGCAGCACACGCTCGAGGAGTGTGCTGCATGGGAGGGGGAGCGCCGTGAACTCGTCGCGATTATCGGTGCCGACCTGGCGCTGCCGACCATCGCCAGGGAAATGCTCGTCAGCGTCAGGAACTGGGATGCGGTCGCCGTCTTCTGTGAGGCCGTAATCTCACGGAAGGAGGCGGCGGATCGTGTGCGAGTAGAGCTCCTATTCGGCGACACGTTCCACCGCCGGCGACTCGGGCGGCGCAGGCGCGAGTATCTGCGCCTAATGCCGCCCTAGCCGAGGCCGCGGGTGATCGGACCGGGGAATTGATCGTCACCCGCAGGGAGGCTAACCGCGCGACGGCGACCGACGTCCCAGGACGTCGAGAGGTGAGGTTACCCGAAAGGCTATTCCGTCAGGCCGACCACTGACGACAAGTCACATCTGCTCCGGTGGTCGGCCCAACAACGAGGTGACGTGGGTACGGGTGGGTTATGGGCCCGCGCGCCGTCCTTTCATCGCCCCGGACAGACTGGACCGCGCGTGCGCTTACCATAGCCCACCCATGAAAAAAAAAATGCCAACATGTCTTACCAGCATAAGCATAAGGTATAGTAGGTTAAATTCCCTCACTGCTGGCAGGCGACCCGCCTTGGCCACTGGTGGCGGAGGCGTTAGCGGAAGTGTACCGGTTCCGCGCCACAGCACGAGCCAACGGAGAGCAAGTGTCCATAAGGGGACTGGGTAGAGCCCAGGAAGTGGCCCGAAGGGAAGTAATCCGGCGGTGGAGGGAAGAGCTGGAGTCCCCCGTAGCAAGGCGGGGGACTGTGGAGGCGGTCGCGCCGCATCTCCACCGCTGGCTCAGAAGAAGGCACGGCAGCCTTACATTTAGGATGGTGCAGGTGCTTACCGGACATGGGGTCTTCGGTAAGTACCTGCACAAAATTGGAAGAGAAGAGGCCCCAGGATGTCATGAGTGTGGCGCGGCAATTGACGATGCGCGCCACACACTGGAAGTATGCCCCGCCTGGGGGCCTCAGCGCCACGTCCTGTCAACAGACATGGGAACAACAGACCTGTCGTTGCCGACCATCATCTCCAAGATGCTCGGCAGCGACAGCTGTTGGTCGTCGATGGCCTCCTTCTGTGAGACTGTCATGACAAGGAAGGAGGCCGCGGAGCGGGCACGCGAGGCGCTTGCGTCCGCTGACTCGCTCCGCCGGCGACGACCAGGGAGGAGGAGACGCCGCTATGCGCTCCTCCACCCACCGCTCTGAATGATGACAGGACGTGGCCAGACGGCCAAGCGTTGGGGCGTCGGGGATAGAATGTTATCAGACGATCTCTCCGCCACCCCGTAAAAGCGCGGAAGGGGCCGCTGTGGTTTTAGTGGGTATTTCGGTCACTTCAGTAGCCGGCGAGTCCCACACACACTCCCCTGTCTGTAACCGGCGGGGGAATAGTGCGCAAATGCATTTCCACAGCGTGAAAAAAAAAAAAACGGTTAAATTCCCTCCCATTGTGGAAGAGACCCGAGCCCAACAGTGGGACGTATGTGGGCTGGGATGATGATGATGAATAGTAATGAGTATTCAATCTACATTATTATGTATATAATTCAAGAAATATATGATGCAAAAGAGTATTTCATTTTTACTATTCGAACCAATGTCTGCCTTTCTTCTTATTTATTAATGATGCAATTGCACTTGATGTAATTTCTTGATAAGATTAACGAGGTTGAGCATCTCAAAAAAATGTTTAAACTGGTGGTGGCGTCGAAGACCGTTTTTGTATGAGAAAAGACAAAAAGAAAGAAATAATACTAAGTAATTTTTACTAACTAGTAATATACACTGATAATAATCTAACTAGGGTTTACATTCGACAATCCGTTACAAACCCAAACAAATAATTGTATTATATGGTCGTATGAAAAGACAAATATGAGATAAACAGACTTTAAAACTTCGAACTACATACATAGTATGCATTTCTAGTGAATTGTCGAACGAGAAGGACAGTAAAGGAAAATGTATTTTTCTTAAAACATATTATGAACAATGCTGACAAGCCTTATAAGGAAATTTGTGGTTAAAAACAGTAGTCAATAACCTATTAGCTATGCAGAATTATATTTGAATAGAGCAAACAGGTAATAAGATTGTTTGTATATATCTTACAAATAAAAAAATAACTCTCCCTGATATAGGTAAATTCTGAGTACGTCTCTATTGCGCCACACACTTGCTAACATCTAGTGCCAGATAGCTCAACTACTAGTTTTAGTAGTTATGCTAATAGCCGGTAGATGGACAAAAAGGAAGGAGTGAGACAGGTAATAACTCCTCACCCCCTGTAACTGCCACGCATTGTTTTATAGAGAATTTTAATTACAACAGCTCCTCTTTGTACTTACTCCGTGATTTCGCCCATAATACGGCACAAAGAGTAATCATTCATTGGAGATTTTATTCCCTAAATCTAGCGCTTATGTTGCAGTAAGCTGATCACACTAAGGTGTTATATGTTTCCTAGATGAACGACCAGGCGAACTGCAAATTATCCTAGTAATATCTCAACCTATTTTAAGTCTCCTGAGCGCAAGTAAAAGGTGACTGCACATGTATTCTCATCCAGTCGCCACTGGGAGATTCGATTTAAATTTAGGAAATCATTATCATCTCAACCAACTTTTCTCCTACTGCAGGGTTCGAGCTTCCTCCACAATAGTAGAGAAATAGACCTACTATATCACACTGTTCAGACGGGTTTTATTTAGTTTTCCTGCTCTTATATACATAGATGTAGTTTGTATATTATATCCCTTATATAGACCCTTAGTCGTCTTTTACGACATACACAGACAAGAGGAGTGGTTCTGTATGCCTATTCGGTCTCCATATGGAAATGATTTAGGTACTCAATAAGCTCAATGCAGCGTTAACAACTATTTGGGATAGAAAGAGGTCCGGGGAAGATTGTGGTATCCGGCAAAAACTTATATGCTCGCTTAATCGGTATCGGCGACCCCTTACTTTGACGCTGCTAGCTAAGCCAGTCATCACTGACGGGGTGTGGTGAAAGTAGATCATTAAAAAATCCTAAACTAACAACTAGTTTTAGGTTCAATCCTAGTTTAGGTCTGTGTGGCGATGGAGTAAGAATACAATTCACCACCCGCTCTCTTGCCCGTGGGTGTCATTAAGAGGCGAATAAGGGATATATTATGCAGATAACTAATATGCAAGTGAAGGAAAACCCGACATGAAACCCTACACCAACACGTTTGATCTACGTGGTATAGTAGGTCAATTTCTCTCCCACTGTGGAGTCCGAGCCCTACAGTGGAACTTTATGTGGGCTGAGATGTTGATTCTAGCTTTCGACATTCTTGACATCGCACACGTAATGAATTGATAGTTAAAGTAAATAGGCTCTAAAGAACAATCAATTGATATTTAAAATTTAACTAATGATTTCTGATGTTTACGCGAGTATTATACATTTTAAATAAAACTACTTTACGGATTTTATCGCGTTTGTATTTGATTTTTGATTACCCGACGTTTCGAACACTTTACAGCGTTCATGATCACGGGTGGACTAAGATGTCTCACGTCCAACAAGTCATCGTTACTGCAGAAAATTTATAATTATCTACCCGATACAGAAATTAGTTATTAAATATTGACCCACATTTTGATACAAAATTTATTGCCAGTGTAAGAAGAAAATGATTCTATATGAAAAAATTATATTGTTTATGGTTAGTAATAATTAAACATTAAAATTAATAGTAATTATAGTTAAAAACTAACTAATAATCTAGTATACTACTAGTTATAATAAAATGAGAAGTACCGTAAGTAGTAAGTTAATAATTTGAATGTTACTCATTTTAGTTAGTACGCCATTAAAATTCTGAAAATAAGTTTTCAAATAATTTGGGCAATTATTGCACATTACTACCAAAGAAGTTACACTCACCTTAGAGTTATCATAGAGAAAAGCCAATCTCTTATTAGTAATTTAGTACGTGTAAACAGTAAATAATTCCAATTGACTTGATTTAGGGATGGGCCAATGAAACAAATATATCGATATATATCATATAGATACCTTTTGACAATATCGATATATTCATTGTAAAAATATCGATGACACATCCCAACTCTCTAGTGGTTGGGGCGGTTAACTATACCCCTTCAAAAATAAGCGCGATTTGAACGTCCCCGACATTTACTGGACGAGACTGACAATTATATTTCGATCGCTCAAGAAAGATACACACACATACACGATCCGCGCGGCCATAACACATAAATATTCGCGGTATCACCCTCGCCGTCAAGGTCGGCACGGGCGGCGCGAAAAAGTCATTAGCCTAAACGTGGACACGCCCACTTTGCCTTCAGTGAGGCCCCAAGCCGAGGTCTATTCCCCACAGGGGTAGCCCTTGAATGATGTTCGCTTAAATTTATTACCGGGTTGAGAGCCCTTAGCGCTCACCCATAGTCCGGTTAAGCTGTCAAAGCCACCTGCGGCTAACAGCTATAGTCACAGAAAAAAAAAACGATATTTGGATATAGCGATACTTTTACTCCCTGGATTGTGATAATACTCAAACATGAAAAAACTTAGCAGCTAAATGGTAGTTTTATTTGTTTTACTTAGTGATTAAATAAATATTTACGTGTTTTTAGCACATTAAAAATCAAATAATCTGTCAAGTCAAACAATAGGCATGATGACAGTAAACAAAAATCACTAAAATAATGTGTTTATCTACTGTAACACAAAGAATATATCTTGAAATAAATATTTATTTTCTTTTATAATAATAATAACCAACGTCCGACCGACGTCCCCCCCTCGGGGAGGACGTCGGTCTTTCCCCACGCGGTCGGCCTCTCGGCGGGTGACAGACTAATTCCCCGGTCCAGTCTCCCGCGGCCTCGGCTAGGGCGGACTAATTATAGGTTGCTTTTCATTTTTTCTTCAGTCTCTTTTTTTCTCTTTCGTTTTTCACTCCCACTTAAATATTTTCTGGAACTAGACATTTTAATATATAACTTTCATAATCAACTTTACTTTGCCACAATTTGCAGATTCAGTAAAACAATAAATACGAACAATCAAAGATACAAATGACCAATTGTCAAAACAATCACATAACAAATAGAGTCAGTAGAGCCCTCATCAAAAAGATAGCAAATTTAGGATTCCCCTAACATAGGGTAGCTCAACTGAGCGGCAGCGCCACGAAAAAAGTATTTCCGTGGTTAACAAAATGAGATGAGCATTGACGACCAGGAAATTCCCTGCCGCCTTCGCTGCCAACGTTCGTAAACGAATGGATGCATTCAAAAATTGAAATTACGTTATGGTCTTTGACTGTCTCACTTTAATAATGGATTTTAAGCAGAACTTAAAAAAATAAAAAAAAATATTAATTTCAAGTAAAATAAAATACTCAGGTATAACCTTAAAAAAATCTTTCTGAGCTCGCGGCCGGGCCGGGGCCCTCTCGGGTCGGGGGCCCGTGGCATTTGGCCACCTCTGCCACCCTATAGTTACGCCACTGTTGAGATGCTAACATCTCAGATTATATTATTTAAATAATGCTTTTGTAAACTTGGTATTAAACTGCAGTTAAAAAAAGTCACACACCAAATAAAAAATACGATATAAAGTAATTACTTACGTTAAAATGATCTTCACAGAAATAAATAGTCTCCTATTTATTTTTTTATATTTATTTATTAAAATTTATGGCTTTTGGATCTCGCCGTGTAATATTAGGCCGCTTATATCTTATTGTTTTATTGTGTGGCACATAAACAAACAGTTTGTTAGGGGTTTTTATTGATGTATTAACACATTGAGGATCCGCACACCACTTATAAACTTTCGAATTCATGTCTAAATAAAATATATCAGATTTTTTGCTTTAACTCCCTTACGTTTACAACTCAAGTGAATAGACGTGACGTCACAAGCAGACGCCATGACACTAGGCATCGTTTTGGCGCTAATTTATATGCATTTGGTTAAAATAGCATTTATTTCTAAAGAAACCGCAACTAATTGCAAAAATAATATATTTTTGGATAATAGTAGTTATTTAAGAATATTATAAGACAGTTTTTCAAAATTAGTCATCATGCCTATTGTTTCTTAGTCAAATCAATACTCATCACATATAGTCATCAAAAGCACTCTGATATGCTCTCCATTTAATCTGCTTCTTAGACGTGGGTCATTACGTTATTTTTAAGAAACGTAACGAAACTAGTTTCTTGGTCGACGTCACGTGTTTCAAAACTAGAGATTTTTGTAACTAGTTATTTGTATACAGCCACTGTGATTGTTTGCATATTGTTTGATTCTTGGTCGACGTCACGTGTTTCAAACATAGTGACTTTTGTAACGACTTATTTGTATACAGGCACTGTGATTGTTTGCATATTGTATGAATAGCTCCACTAACTATATACAGTTACACACGAAACGAAAATAAATTTGTGGCTATACAGTTAAATCAATAAATTAACTTCCTTTATACTTTTTTCAGACTGAGGACTGACTGCATTATATGTATTTACGATTGATTAGTAGTTATTATGTAACTATTATTTTAATTAAATTTGTATTAATGCAGACCTATTTAAAAGTAAATTGATTGTATATTTAATTATTATATTTACAGTTTATTTACACTTTTGATATATTTACAGTTTTTTTCACTGTTATATGCACTGTATAATGTATGATGATTTTATTAGTAAAACAACAAACTAAAACAATAAATAAATTAAATTCTTTACTTTAAATTCAAATTTCAAAGTAACACTCGCTTCAAGCCGCAATTGCAAGCCGTTGAAATTACTTATAAACAAAAATCACTCTATTTTATTATCTATAAATGCAATTTTACGTATGAAAATTAAACGTACAAAATGTATTGTTACGCTGTTTTGTCTTTGTTGCATACCACGGCTCGTGAGTGTTCGGTATTTAGTCGGATTACTTGGAATAATTTCGTGTCATTCGATTAGCTATCTCGCTCGGCCGCGATGCGAAAGAAATGTACTTAGCGTAGTCATCGTTGTGCGGTCGGCTCTTTCTCGCTCGCTCGAATATAATACTGTTATCTCATATCTGTGAGTCGTGTTAAGTATAACGTAGTTGCAAAAATCACCTCTTTTCTTGTCGACTCATAACTAGTGATTCAGTTACATGTCGCGTAATTAGTTATTGTAACTAATGACGTGAAATAACGCTCATGTCTACTGCTTCTATTATCTAAACTAAGTTAACAGCCGAAGCATGTAAGGCGTTTTTGAAAAATATCGAAATTGAAACTCAAAAATGAATATCATCGCAGCCCACATACGTTCCACTATTGGGCTTGGACCACCTCTACAAAGGAAGGCAATTTGACCTACTATACCATGCTGGTCAGACATGTTGGTATAGAGTTTCATTTAGAGTTTGCCATCGCTTGCAAAGATGTTATGTGCATATTATATCTCTTAGTCATCTTTTACGTCACCTACGTGCATTCGGGCAAGATAGGGAGTGGCGAATTCTTCTTCTTCTTTTTTGTCTTGGCAATCAGCTACAAATACAAGCCATTTTTGCCAGTGTCGAGTTATAATTATCTTTTCAAGTTCTCAGTTTCTTCATGTCAGTAATGGTCTGTCAGTAAGTCAAAGTGTCGCCCTCAACAGTGTAATGGCCACTGTTAAGGGTCATCATCATCATCATCGCAGCCCACATACGTCCCACTGTTGGGCTCGGGCCTCCTCCACAATGGGAGGGAATTTGACCTACTATACCATGCTGGTCAGACATGTTGGTATAGAGTTTCATTTAGAGTTTTCCTTCTCTTGCACAGATGTTATGTGCACATTATATCCCATAGTCGTCTTATACGACATCCACGGGCAAGATAGGGAGTGGTGAATTGTATTCTTACTCCGTCACCACACGGACCACTGTTAAGGGTATCTTCTAAGAATTTTGGTGGAAATTCAAAGGTATGTATAGCAGTTTTATATCATATTCACTACACCTCAGCAGTTCTGTCGGTATATATTACATAAAATGCCATTAAGATTATTTAACATAACACGTTATAACGATATAACTAAGATATTGAATATAATACAAGAACACCACATGACATTTCGGATTCCCGCCAAAAACTCGAGTGGCGAATTCTTCTTCTTTTATTGTCTTGGCAATCAGCTATTAATACAAGCCATTTTTGTCAGTGTCGAGTTATAATTTACTTTTCAAATTATCAATTTCTTCATGTCAGTAATGGTCCGTTAGTAAGTCAAAGTGTCGCCTCCAACAGTGCAATGGCCACTGTTAAGGGTATCTTCTGAGAATTTTGGAGGAAATAAAAAAGTATGTATAGCAGTTTTATATCATATTCACAACACCTCAGCAGTTCTGCCGCTATATATTACATAAAATGGCAACAAGATCATTGAATATAACACGTTAAAACACTAAGATATTGAATATAATACAAGAACACCACATGACATTTCTAGATTCCCGCCAAAAAACGAGTGGCGAATTGTATTCTTTCTCCGTCTAGGGATGGGCGATCTTCCTGAAAAAGATCGATTCTTGAATCGTCGTCCAAAGAATCGATTCACAATAAAATCGAGGTCTGAAAAATCGATCCCCGATTAATAGATCTATCGATCTTTTTTTTTAGTTTTCTTCCAATTCTATACGAAGTATTTTTTCTGGCGGTCTTGTGATGACCTTGAGAGAGTAATGTCTTACAATAATATAGATATGAATCGATTGAAAACGGAACACTAGTATCGAAGAATCGCTTTTAAAGTATGGGGTACCTTTCTCCTAGTAGGATTGTGATGAGGTTTTTTTTATAGGACATCTGAAAGTGTCTCATATCTTATCTTAGTATCGAATGGACAAAAAAAAAATCGAATGTCGATTTTCAAGGGAGAAAGATCGATTCACTGAATCGATTCAGTACAACATATCGATTTAAAAATCGATCTTTTGAACCTGAAAAATCGATTCTTCGATTAATCGATCTCAGATCGCCATCCCTATCTCCGTCACCACACGGAAAAAAGAAATATCGAATACCGATAATTCCAAATTAAAAATATAGACGATATTTCTCGATTGTTTTCTAAAAAAAATATCGATATATCAATATTATCAATTCAATATTTTTTGGCCTTTACTAACTTGAATTTTGATAGAACATGATAACTGATAAGCGTAGCGTAGATAGTGTAGTATACATACATGAGTTTAATGAAATATAATAATACAAGGCTAAAGTTCAAGAATAAAAAAAATTGCTATTACAAATTTACAAAGCTATGAAGCTACAACCTAGTCATAGTATCTCACAATTATAGTGTCTGTCTATAATATATAAACCTTACCTATACGTAACACGATAACATTACAGCTGATGCATAAATTCCAACATGCTAATAAAAGTGAAACATTTATTTACTCCAATTTTTTTAACAAGTGCAAAGATTTCTAAAGCTCTATCAACATCAGGCGCCCCTAAAATTAAGGCAAGTACTAAGACTGACTACTTGATGTATTTTAATTCAATGGCAAATGTACTTAATATTTTGGCGATTGTTTGATGAAAGCTTAAAACGTAAATTTAAAAAGATATATTTAGTACAATCAAGAAATCAACTGCGTTCAGTGACTATTAATCTGTCGCCACCCAATACTTTGTCGTAGAAGTTGTAAAAGCCGCCTGAGGGATCACCGTAAAATAAGTGCGAAAGTCTACGAAACTTATTATATCTACGGCGATCGTCAACCGCCTGCTAAGTGTAGGGATTATGAATATTTTATCTTTAGTGTTGTCTATGTATTTTTAATTTATTTCAGGAGGAGAGTGTAAATGTTAAAAATTGGAATATTAACTATGTAAAAGTTGGTACCGGAGCTCACAATGTACTATTCTTACCTGGTGCCTTAGGCACAATATGGACAGAAAGCAGACCACAAATTGAAGGATTTAATCAAGATAAATTCACTTTGGTTGTTTGGGATCCACCTGGATATGGTAAAAGCAGACCACCTGAAAAAGACTTTACAGTAGGTCTATATGAAAAAGATGCTGATATGGCTTATGAATTTATGAAGGTATGCAGCTGTATGTCCCTATGTTATGGGTGTAAGAATACTTTTCACCGTCACTTTGCTGTGGAAGTCCTAAAAATCTAACTAGGGAAGCTGGCGGCAGCTTTCTTCTGGAAAACTTATAAAGTAAATATGGTTGCTGGCTACAGCATTTCTGATATCCTGCCTATAAATATGTTTATATCCAACATTATTGGTAGGATGAAGAACAGATAAAATAACAAAATAAAAATGAATTTTCGCTGTGTACCACCAAATTGATTCAAAGATAACAGGCCTATCAGAAGCCAGCATGGGATTTTTAACTGTTTTCGATAGACTGCAGGTTTTGCTTCAACCACATAAGACTTTAAGATCATATAATAAATATTCATCATTGTCATTCTGCTCATCATCATCATCTGGGTTCATAGACTTGAGCCTTCTCCATAATAGGAGAGAAATTGATATACCATGCTAGTCAGATGTGAGGATATTCGGGTATTACTTCAAGGTTTCCTTCTCTAGCATAGATCTTTTATGCATATTACATCCCTTAGTCGTCTTTTGGTTGGTATTCTTATTCTGTCACTATACGGATTTCTGTTCTTACCCATCCCAATTACGTGGCATAAACATAATAAGTAATCTTCTTCTATTGTACATATTTCAAAAGTTTTAATAATAATATTATGATGGAATCTTAGTTGTTTCTTACAATACCCACAAGCAATGCAAGGGTTGTTATTACTACAAATTAAATAAAAGTATTAAATACACTCCTGATTCTCCTTTCATGAATAAATATGTGTGATGTTATCTATACAAATAAATGAAGTTGAAGTGTCTCTTTGTAATATCAAAATAGTAGGTTTTTCTTATGCTCACACAGTTATTTGCATGATACCTATGCCTAAAAAGCAATTTAAAATTCAAATCAAATCATTTATTCTGCATAGGTCCCTTAAGGGCACTTACATATTGTCAAATTTCACAACGTTTGAACACAATACTATAATCTACCACTGGATCGGAACGCGGCCACAAACTGAGAAGATCCGGCAAGAAATTCAGCGGGCAGTAATTTATTCTTTTACTTTTAAATATACATAATTTTATGCTTCGTACAACATATCGCACCTTTAATCATAAACTGAATTAATTCAAAAGTTACGTTTTTTGAGTTTTCAATAAAAACCGAAATAACTTCGTCAGTAGAATACGTACAATCTAACAGATAAATCGATACGACGTAAATGACAGAGATAAAAGATTGTCGTTCTCTTTTCCATTAACTCCTGAGTACATGTCGATACTTTATTCAAAAGCTGCATGTATTCATACTTATTTCATTTTATTAGAAAATTACATGTATGTTTTATTAACACATTATGATTTAATTCAGTTTTTTATAAATTATATTGTACAATTATGGCATCATTTTGAATTAATGCAGTTTAATACTAAAACATTTATGCAGAACTTTAATCATCATCATCATCTCAGCCCCTATATGTCCCACTGCTGGGCTCGGGCCTCCTCCATAATGGAAGGGTAATTGACCTACTATACTACGCTGGTCAGGCGTGTTGGTATAGGGTTTTATTTCGAGTTTTCCTTCTCTCGCATAGATGTTAAATGCGTTTTATATCCCTTAGTCGTCTCGTACGATCACCCACGGGTAAGATAGGGGGTGGTGAATTGTATTCTTACTCCGTCACCACACGGAAAAGGAAGAACTTTAATAACTAAGTTTTATTTCAGTTTTGTACTATAAATATTTTTTTTAAATACCTAGTCCTTCTATACATTTTTTTATAATTTTTTGAAGTCATCAATCTAAATATGTCAAACTTTAAATGCGATTTCCCACAAAGTTGAAATTTTGTGTTAATTCATTTTATGAATAAAGGTGCGATATATGGTATTAGCTCCAGTGTGGATGCCCTTCGAAATTCTATATATGTATAAATTTTCATTTAGTACAATACAAAAAAATAATTAAAGAAAGGATGAAATTATTTTGTTTATCTGTTTGTCAGTTTGTCCTGGGTAGTCTTCATAACAGGTGGACCAATTTTGATAATATTTTACTACCAGGTCTATATAAGGAGTAACTTAGGCTGTATTTTATCCCGGTATTCCCATGGAAACGGGAACTATGTGGGTAAGGCGACTGAAACCAAAGTGAAGTGAGGGTGGTTTGCCAATAATGATTTGTGGTGTGTGTGTTATGCCTCCACTACACGTCGGCAGATGCGTCCGCAGATGTCGTCAGATGCATCGGCAGATGGATCTCTGTGCGCCGTCCACACGTCTGCAGGCCGATCAGCCTGTATTGATTCTTGACGGACGCAACACGTACGCACGCGAAATGGATGTTGAGACCGTGGCTGCCGCAGCAATTTATTTATTTAGTACCTTTAAGAATTATTTCCGTGCTACAAAAACCGACAACTAACGGATGAGTGCCAGATGCATCTGCAGACGTCAAATACCTCCTACCACAGACGAGCAAATCACCCCCTCTACACGTCGGCAGATGCGTCCGCCGATGATATCTGCGGACGCATCTGCCGACGTGTAGTGGGGGCATTACGCGAGCATTACACATTGTAAATAAAAATATTTCACAGATTTTATCATGTTTATATTTGATTGCCCAACGTTTCGAACACTGTAGCATTCATGGCAATCCGCAATTTTCGAAGTAGTTTTATTTATAACTGGCAACCCACCCTCGCTTCGCTTTCAGTCGCCTTACCCACGCAGTTCCCGTTCCCGTGGGAATACCGAGATAAAATATAGCCTATGTTACTCCCTGATGTTATAACATCAGGGAGTAACATAGGCTATATTTTATCCTTTATATATATTTATTATTATTATATTTTCCACTGAGAAAATAATTTTTGAAATCGGTTCAGTGCTTTAAGAGTGAAAACGTAACAAACAAACAACCAAACTTACTTTCGCATTTATAATATTAGTTTATAATATAATTTAATTTAACTTTACAGGTGTTGGGTATATCAAAGTACTCTCTGATGGGCTTCAGTGATGGTGGTGTAACTAGTTTAATACATGCTGCAAAATATTCCAATGTGATGAACAAGTTGGTTATTTGGGGTGCTAATTCTTTTATATTACCATTGGAATTAGAAATGTATAATAGTAAGTATTTATACCAGATTACTGGCCCAGCAATAATCATTTGTATTAAGTACTAGCTACCCGCCCTCATTTCGCTTCGGTTTCAGTCGCCTTACCCGCGTAGTTCCCGTTCCCGCGGGAATACCGGGATAAAATAAAGCCTATGTTACTCCCTGATATTACAGCTTTCCATTGGTGAAAGAATTTTTGAAATGGGTTCGGTGGTTTAAGTGTAAAAGCGTAACAAACTTACTTTTGCATTTATAATATTAGTAAGGATTAATAAAAATATAAAAAATGAATTCCTTGCCGGAATTTAGTAAAGTCGCATTCTGATCTAGTGATAGATATTTGGATCCATTTAAGGTAAAATGTATAAATTGTCAATATGTAAGTGGTCCCACGGGGTTTATGCATAATAAATGAGTTGAGTTTGTATCTTTCAATATTTATTTGTTACTTAGGCGTTGTTAATGTCATAAAGTATTATATGTTTTGCATTGAGTGACAAATTATTGTAGATAATAACTTAATCTATACAAATAAATAAAATTGATGTGTCCGTTTGTAATGCCAAAATACTGGGCTTTTTTCACGTTCAGACGGTTATTTGAATGACACCTATACCTAGGCCTAGAAACCTATTACCTAGGCATACCTAAAATACAGTTTAATTTTTTTTGTCTGTCTGTTTGTTTGAGGTAATCTTCAAAACGGATGGACCGATTTTGATAATATTTTACTAACAGGTCTCTGTCTATATAAAGAGTAACTTAGGCTGTATTTTATCCCGGTATTCCCACGGGAACGGGCACTATGCGGGTAGAGCGACTGAAACACTAGCTACCCGCCCTTGCTTCGCTTCTAATTAATAAATCACCTTGATCTCAACTCCCGGTCTGATCTCAACTCAATGCCTTAAGCCCGCATGTGCAGCAAGTGACGCCTTATGCCGTTTTCCTGCCTAATGTCAATGTCTGCCTCCTTGAGAATGTAATTGTTGACCAGACCCAATAGATCATCGTGTAGAGTTGGCCTAAGTCAGTTAAAAGCACTCTTCTCTCAAGGAATATAAGCTGTACAAAAACATTTTACAGAAATCAAGGATATCAATGCATGGTCAAAAAGACAAAGGGAACCACTGCTTGAAGTTTATGGAGAAAAACTTGCGAAATATTGGGCCAGTTGGACTGAAGCAATGGAGGCAATATGCAGAGAGAAAAATGGAAATATATGTTCAGAACTACTAAAGGATATTAACTGTCCTACTTATATATTGTATGGGCAGAAGGATCCATTAGTTAATAGCGTCCATGTTTCACACTTACACACAAATATTGATGGATCAAGGTATCTTTCATTCATTTCTAATAGATTTAATACCTCTAATATTACTTTTTGGAAACTAAGTAATAATTGTTTGAATTAGACTAAACCTTCATGTGGTGACGGAGTAAGAATACAATTCACCACTTGGCTGTGGATGTCGTAAAAGACGACTATGGGATATACTACGTATATAACATCTGTGCAAGGGAAGGAAAACTCGAAATTAAACTATGCCAACATGTCTGACCAGCATGGTATAGTAGGTCAAATTCTCTCCCATAGTGGAGGAGGCCCTAGTCCAACAGTGGGACGTGTATGGGCTAAGATAATGACAATACCTATATGGCAAAAAACTATTATTATTTAAAAAATAGAAATAAAGGAAGACTTAACAGTGTTAATTAATATACCACACCCCTCGAGAATGGAAGGATGTGATAAGATGAAGGTGGAAAATTAGGATGTCTTCTGAATCCTTATGTTATGAGCAGCCTCCATGATTTCAATTTCCGATTTTGCGCAGAAATTTTTATTCTGCATTATTATTACAGTAATGGTTATACGGCACGGAAACGTGGTCCGTAAATGTAGGCCTCATAACGAGGCTCAAAGTCGCTTAGCGTGCTATGGAGCGGGCTCTGCTCGGGATTTCTCTGCGAGATAGAATCCGGAATACACAAATCCGCAGAAGAATGGGTGTAGCGCGCATAGCACGAAGAATTAGCACGCTGAATTAGCACGCTGAAATGGCAATGGGCAGGTCACATCGCTCGAGGAACCGACAACCGCTAGGGAAGAAACGTTCTCGAGTGGCGACCACGTATCGGACGACGTAGTGTAGAACGCCCTCCACTAGGTGGACCGACGACCTGGTGAAAGTTGCTCGGTTTCGTTGGATGCAGGCGGCACAAGACTGCACTCTGTGGCGTAGCAAGAGAGAGGCCTACGTCTAACAGTGGCTGAAATGATGATGAATGGTTATACTGCGGAATTGCGAAAACATCTTCTATACTATTCCATATTCCTTCGTTTCTTGAACTTTCCCATGGTTAATCAAAATACTTGATACCCGTGAGAAAGTGGTGGACCATTTTTAAAACGAAATTGAGTAATAATAAATTCATTTTATGGAAATTATTTTATGAAACAAGGGGTTTTTCTACAGGATTCACTTGTACCCTGATGGCAAACATCACATTCATTTACGCTACGCAGAAGATTTCAACAAAAGAGTGCAAGAATTTTTATTAATGCCATAAATTTAATACAATGTTACAATAATAGTAATAAATAAAAAAGTTATCATGAATATTCATGAATTTGTGGTTTGAAATAAATATTTTGTAGGAATAGAAGCAAGTTTTTGGTTTGTGTAAATATCTAATTAAGAAGAGCCAATTTTATTTAATTATTGTATTTTTTTACATGATTGTTTTTAAAAAAATACGTTATTGAATATTTTCTTTTATTTCAATTCCCATATGAGTTTAGAAGCATCGAAAACCCAAAAACGTTTTTGTTCTTTCTAGCAGTTTTACCAAAAAATCTGCAATTATTTACTGCTTTTTTTTTTTATACATACATTGGCTGACCCGGCAAACTTCGTAACGCTATATTTTTTTTTCGTAAATACATTTTCTAAATTTCCGAATATATATTCTCTAATGGAGGAACCATTACGACTTTGTCGGGTAAGATTCGATCGTCTTGGTCTCAACATTGTTAATGATGATTCAAAGAGAATACAAATTACTGATGATTGATTTCTGAGAAAATTTTAATTATCAAATTTTAAACCATACTTAACTATAAACAAAATTACGTTTAGCTATCATTTGCATTTTGTTATTACCATGGAAGTAATAAGTACTACGTACAACAGGAATGAGCTCTGTGTGTGCATCTTGCAGCTAAAACAAAGAAAATAAAACCTTATGTCAAGGACGTAAGAGTCTTGTCGCGCGCAAAATAAAAATGAAGCCGAGTGAGAAGGCAACCACTGTACCCTGTGTCCCTTTCTAACAGTGACTTAGAGTTGCCAGAGTTAAGTTGATTTCAATTATTTCGTTGTTGGTAGAAAAATAGGCGATTTATGTAATGTAATGAAGTAAAAACATTTACTTCTAAAATGTTTCTAAATATAAATAATAATTTATTACCGACATGTTAAACCAATATTATTTGTTGCTACGTGCAAAACCTTATTAACGCAAAAATGTTGCGATTGGCGTATAGGTTTTTTTTTATTTGTATGAAATACGGACACCTGACCTGACAACCCCACATGAAATTTTTAAACATAATTTTTGAATGAAGAATTACGGTGACCATGCTATCCTAGTCCTAGTTCAAGAACAAATAACTTAAATACCTATGCATTTTTTATTCTTTTCTATATTATAATTACTTTGTTTCAATTTGAGATTTCCTAAAGATCTTAATATTAGGGAAATATGGATAAATATTATATCCATCGGTGGGCACAGTTAATCCAAAAATTAACTTCGTTAATTAAAATTTTAACTTCGATAATCGTTAAAGCGTTAAATTCGCGAAAATTTAACGCAAGTTAACGTTAAAAGTTAACCATTTAAGACTTACTATTTTTTACTTAGACTTGGGTATTATTTAGACTATACTGTTTTCGTGCCTGTGTGGTGACGGAGGAGTAAGGGTCGGTATACACGACAATGATATATCGTAGCGATTCGACTGTGCAGACAGTTTGTGCAGTTTTATCGATAGTGTGTACGAAAATCGTCTTAGATTTTTCTGGTGGCGCAAACGATCACGGTAGTTTCAAAATTATAAGTTGGAGCAATCGTTCAATTCGTTCGCAATGCTTGCTGTAGGTGCAAATCAATATATCGCAAGACTATCGCAAGAAGTAATAATATGTGGTGTGTGTCACGTGGACAGAGCAGCGCCTTGAACTTGACTAATGTAACGGACTAAAGTTAACGAAAGTTCAGTTTAACAGAAGTTAACAAGAGCGTTAACATTTTTTGAAGTTAACTTAAAAGTTAAACCGCTAACCAAAATTCGTTAATTAACGATTAACGGATTAACGAATTAATGCCCACCTCTGTATATACCATTGCATTATATAATATTTATATATATTGTATTATATAATCTGCTGACGTCAGATCATAAATAATTTTTTATAATTATTGTCCTTAAATCATATTTCAATATGGTCACCATCGCCAGAGAGGGATAAAAGGTACAGTTACTGAGCTCTCGCTCGGCTTCAATTTTGCGACAACAGCTCATTCCTCTTGTACGTAGTACTTATTACTTCCATGATTATTACATATCAAATGCGTTTTTCTTATCCTACGTTTCATAGTGACTTGTTTTCTCTTTGACATGAGTTTCGGTGCGAATATGGAAATGTCATGTTTAGCTCTTGTATTATATTAATTTTTTAGTATTTTATAGTGTTACATTGAATAATTTTGCTGATATTTTATGTAATATAATACAGTTAAGGTATGTAAGGAATGTGATATAAGAGTGGTTTACGTGTATTTTCATATTCTACCGTAATTCCCAGAGAAATCAAATAATTAGGTTTACAGTGGCTGATTAATGGTAACGACTTGACTTACTGATAGGCATGACTATAAATACGCTATTCTATATAAAAAAAAATGTTAAATAATACGAAGAAAATTGTATCAGACTTGGCTGTATGGTTTTTGATTCCTTTGCCTGTCCGAATGGACAAACAGAAACAAAATAAAATCTGACATTTTATGCCATGTCACACGGGAACGAGATCGAACGGTATGAAAAGTAGCCCATTGCCATTAAGAAGAAGAAGAACGGGATAAAAAGTATCCTATGTTCGTCTCCTGGTTCTAAGCTACCTCCCCACCAATTTTCAGCCAAATCTGTACAGCCGTTCTCGAGTTATAAACATAGTAACTAACACGACTTTCTTTTATATATATAGATTAGCTGATCTTGTAGTTTCTCTGTGATGACGAAGTAAGTAACCACTTCTTGCTCATGGGCGTAGTGAAAGATTACTAAGGGATTATACTATGCATATAACATCTATGCAAGACAAGAAAAAAATTGAAATAAAGCCATAAACCAACAGCTTTGACCAGCATAGTACAGAAGATCAATTTCTGTCCATTGCGACGCAGATTCGAGACCAGCAGTGGGACGTATATGAACTGTGATGATGATCTTATATAAATTAAAATTAAGGTTTGGAGGTTTCGAATTAAAGATGAATGATGATGATAAATACAGGCAATTAATGTTCCTCGAAACTTCATCATGGAAGTCGTAAAAGTCAGCTGACTGATCAACAGGTAAATGGACAGCAGCACTTTTCTGGAAAACTAAAATACCAACTACAATCACTAATACTAGTGTCCGACCGAAATTTCGGTTTCAACCAATAAACGGGTTTCGGCTGATAATCGAGCCGAAACCGAAACTAAATTCGTGAGTTTTACGCGCTCAGCTAGGACATGCTCGGTGCACGAGGTGGGAGAGACGAAGTCTTATTTTACCGCGCTTATAGTCGTCTTACAATTTTAGTTATTTCATTTGTGTCGGCGCGTTGCGAATTTCCCAGTTTGAGGTAATCACTTCAAAAAAGGTACATTTTATTTCACTATTTATGTGATATAGATAACACTAGTTTACAAAACACAACTTTTTGTCTGTTGCTGTGAATTTTGTGGCCGATATTGTTCACTTGTATTACGATCATAACAAATCTATCCTCAAACGCTTTTGTGCAGCTCGAATTTCTATGTTGTTGACTTTCATTATTTTTGCGTATATATTCGTTAATAACGTAGGTATTTCAGTATGTTAAGATAAATTTAATAAGTTTTTGCGACATGAGCAGTTCAAGGAGAAGCTGTTTAAATAACCGTAACCTTTTTTTGCTACATACCTATGTGTATTAAAAGAGTACAGAAAAGCTATATCGATGCGTTAAAATACGTTTTTGCTTTACTTTGGGAAAGACTGGTCTTTAAGAGCAAATATGACCCCTGGGGAGAAAAACATAATACAAAATTCACTCGTAGCTCATGCTAACATTATTTTGCCGTCACTATATATAAAATTAGGAATCGTGAAACAGTTTGTTAAAGCCCTCGTTAAAAAAGGTGATTGCTTTTCCTACATTTGCCAAAAGTTTCCTCAGCTCACTATGGAAAAGATTAAAGCCGGTATTTTTGACGGACCCTAAATTAGAAATTACAGAAAATTTATTAAACATGAGCCAGGAGCAGGGAGATCAAATGCATCACGATTTACGCGTCGTTGAGGAGCGTTATCACGGTTTCTGGGATAAGAATATGATGTCTAATTATTGTTGGTGCATTATAAGCTATTCTTCTAAGTCCACACATAAAAGAAAAGCTTTAAAGCGAAGTTTTTTACAGCATAATAATACTTAATTAATGAAAAAACTACGTTTTTCTTAGAAAATACTTATATTTTTAATTTTAAAACGTAGTAAGTAGGTACCTGAAACTCATAAACTAGAGCTGATGAAAAAATTCTACTTATATATTTGTAACCAGCATATCATAAGTAGTCAGCAAACATTTCATCGGCAACAGAAACACTGTAAACTACTGTAATAAATTATCTAGAACATTTTCGTCTTGGATTTTTTTTTAGAAAGAAGACACACAAGAATGGCTTATCACCTCCCTAGTGGAAAATTTTGGCACTTTTCTCTCAAAAACTATGAAAAATTCTTTAGAACTCAAGATAAGTCTTTTTTTAGTTTTTCTGAGAAAAGTCCCAAAAATGTCCACCAGGGCTGGGATTATGTGGGGAGGGAGAGCACAACATCCTGCCACCACTGCGATTGCGACGAGGACACGGCACAGCACACGCTCGAGATGTGTGCCGTATGGGCGGGGGAGCGCTGAGAACTCGTCGCGATCATCGGTGCGGACCTGACGCTGCCGGTCATCGCTAGGGAGATGGTCGCCAGTGTCAGAAACTGGCACGCCGTTGCCGCCTTTTGCGAGGCTGTCATATCGCGGAGGGAGGCGGCGGACCGTGTGCGGGAGGAAAGACTCCACGCGAACACGGTTCTCCGCCGGCGACTAGGGCGGCGCAGGCGCGAGTATCTGCGCTTGATGCCACCCTAGCAGAGACTGCGGGTGATATTTGATAGCTGATTAGGTAGATATAAGATGTATGTGAAAAACTACACAAGTTTTCATAGACATTTTTAATTTTATTAACTGACTAGCAACACGCCCTCGCTTCGCTTCGGTTTCAGTCGCCTTACCCGCGTAGTTCCTGTTCCCATAGGAATACCGCTATAACCTATGTTTCTCCCTGATATTATAGCTTTCCAAGGGTGAAAGAATTTTTGAAATTGGTTCGGTGGTTTAAGCGTAAAAGCGTAACAAACAAACAAACAAACATCCTTACTTTCGCATCTATAATATTAGTAAGGATAGCCGCGGACCAAGTCGACGGAAATGCTCTCGGAACCATCTATGCTCGTATATCTTTAAATATATGTATTTCGTGTGTCACTGAACTCCTAAACGGCTGGACCGATGTTGATGAAATTTTTTTCGTATGTGTTCAAGCGGATTCGAGAATGGTTTAGATTCACAATTACACCCGGTTGAGACAGATAATTTTATGATTTGCAAGCAGCAACCTTCTGTACCCAAAGTCGAGGATGCAATGCCCACGCAATACAGTTCTTTGTTTGATTCAATAATTAACCCGGGTAGGTGTAATTTTTGTCCAGTACTCGTGTCCTTGTAATATTAGCCGGTGTTGTCTTTAAAAAAAATATTTTAAGTTTAATATACATAGGTATTCTCTGTATGGTGACGGAATAAGAATACAATTCACCACTCCCTATCTTGCCTGTGGATGTCGTAAAAGACGACTATGGGATATAATATGCACATAACATCTGCGCAATAGAAGGAACACTCGAAATGAAACCCTATACCAACATTTCTGACCAGTATGGTATAGTAGGTCAAATTCTCTTCCATTGTGGAGGAGGCCCAAGCCCAACAGTGGGGAGTATGTGGCTGCGATGATGATGACAAGTATCTATACTGATATTATAAAGCTGAAGAGTTTGTTTGCTTAAACGTACTAATCTCAGAAACTCCTAATTCGAATTGAAAAATTCTTAGGTATAGTATTGGATAGCACGTTTATTGAGGAAAGCTAACATCAAGCATCATCAACAGGAGCGGAGCATTAATATTGAAAAAACGGGCAAAATTTATTCCTTTTAAGAGCTTACGTCGCGCGCTGCATCTTGTAGGATGGCTATAACTTTCTCTCTCCCTCTCTCATATGTGAAGCAGAAGAATTTACGCCAGCCATTTAGTTTGTAATACCTTACCCATTTGGTTTGTAAACCTTAACCTAATATTACCATTTTTTGGGACTAATCCCACCACACATGCCCACCATTGTAACTCCTGTAAGCCAGGTTCCACAATGGTCGCCATAGATCACACCGAGATTTGACCCTCGGACACCTTAGCACCCGCAACAAATTTAATTAGAAAAGTTAAACAGGAGGTGTTGGGAGAGATTGATTCAACTTCCCTCCTACACAATGCGGGAGACATGAAGCAAAATTTATTAGTTAGTCAATAAATAAGAGGATATACAGCTACGATAAACGTAGCCGCACAGCACCAGGAATATGGGCAAGCTTGACGGGGCCTATATGTGAGCCTTAAGATTAGTTGTATATATTGATTGTACTATAGTATGTATGGCAGAAACGGCTGAACGCACGAACATTTTCTCGAGTTGCTTGCTACAAGATACATATATTTTATTACTACAGAGATAACTCGCAAACTGTTTAACAAATGGTCGCGCTCGTTACGCCAAAAATCGCACTGCCAGAGGATGTGGTTTTTTTTTTATTGCAAACGGTGGCAAACGAGCAAACAGTACACCTGATGGTAAGTGTTGCTGCCGCTCATGGACCTTTACAAGGCCGCTACCTACCGCGAAGAAAGTGAAGGGAGTGTGAATGCATGCATTGAGGCTCGGTGATACCAAGGGCACCACCAAAATTCTCCACACGCAAACACCCTCAGAAAGTTGGGCTTCCGGCTCTCTCGCGCACCGAACGAAGCGCAGTAACAAATCGCTACTACTCAGACGTCGATTTTCTGCGAGAGTGTGGTACTGCCCCGGACGGACCGGCCCGCGACTGTAGACAGATAACTGTCGACAGTGTGGTTCTACCACGCATTGATTGATTGATTGATTGGTGTGCAGATTGTTCATACTGGTAGTCAAATTGAATCATTGACATAATGGTAAGGATACGAGATTAAAAGAGAATAATTTACTTTTAAAATTACCATGGCCAGTTAGGAATTGGGCCACACAATGATCAACCTCGGACACACTTTCTCCATGCGTATACATGAGAAAAATAGATAGAGATGACGACTTTTGATGATGAATCCTATCTGATTTGACATTCAGTTAGAAGGTCGTAAACAATGGATTGCGGCGTAAACAATTTACAAGATTTTTTGTTATGGTCGCGCGGTAGAAGGAAATCTGTGCTCACAGGTTCTCTGGTATAATACATTGATGACCGTCTCTGAACCGCCAACTCGATCGGATGTACACTGGTTAGTACTGGCAAGACTTCGGTACTAACTGTTCTGTAGATTTTACATAAGAATATTAAAGCCAACCGCTGACTTTATAATAACTTAAGGCGCGCTGCCCCTATGGACACTCTATCAGCCCAGATAGGTGCAGCGTAACAAATACACACCAAAATGTGGCCATATACCTATATAGTTTTAAGAGTATTAAAACGAAGCCGAACGAAATGTTATTAAATAATAATGCAGGTCATAAGTTAATTAGTTTAGATTATAAATAAAATTATTTTGCGGATTTTATCGCATTTGTAAATGATTTTTGATTGACCGACGTTTCGAATTCTTTACAGCGCTTATGGACACGGGTGGACTAAGATGTCTCACGTCCAACATCGTCAGTCATCGTTATCGCAGAGATTTATATCTACCCGCTACAGAAATTAACTATTAAATTTTGACCCACTTTTTGGTACAAATTTATTGCCAGTACAAGAAGAAAATGTTGATATAGGAAAAAATGTATTGTTTATGGCTAGTAATTATTTCACATAAAATTTGTAGTAAATTATTGACATATTATTAATTTAAAATTTAAATTTTCTTTATAAATCGCATATAATTTAATTGATTTTACAAATCGCGTATATTACCACCGGATCGACACGCGGCCACATCGAGAAAGGTCTGACAAGAAAATTCAGAGGGCATGATGTTAAATTATTATTAATTTTTGAAGGCCGCTTACTTCATCTTACTAAAAGGTTATTAATTTATAAAATAATTTTTAACTATTAGTGTGGGTCAAATCAACACGTGCTCACGGTGTCTTGCAGACTTGTGGTGGTCTTGTTGGTTTTATTTTTAATTATGCTTATAATAGGATCGCAGCTTGATGGTAACAGCGATGGTTCGAAACGTTGGGCAATCAAAATCAAATACAAACGGGATAAAATCTGTAAAATTGTTTTATTTACAATGTGTAATACTCGCGTAAATATCAGAGGTTCGTTTAGGTTAGTTATTATTTTTAAATTTCCAAGCCATAATTAGAGATATCGCTTTATAATCATCATCTCGACTCATATACTTACGTCCCACTGCTGGGCTCAAGTCTCCTTCATAATAGGAGGGTAATTGACCTCACTATACCATGCTGGTCAGACAGGTTGATATAGGGTTTTGTTTCGAGTTTTCCTTCTTTTACATACATGTTGTATGCATATTACATCCCTCAATCGTCTTTTACGACATCCCCGGGGCAAGTGGTGAATTGTATTCCTATTCCGTCATTCTATAAACCGAGGCAAAAAAAAATAATGAATAGACAAAAAGGGACATCGTAACTTTTTTAACTGTGTCAATTTTTTTATCTTAACGTTTTTATTGCCGAAGGAGTTTGCCGAGATTCAAAAACAAACAAAATTTCGTGCATTCGTCTTTTTAAATTAAAAATATAACTAATCTTTTTTACTTCTTTTTTTAATTTTATTTGTCATATGATACAAATAAAATTTACTTGCCGAACGACTCGATCGTTAAGTTGATCATTATATCGACCGGTTGGCCGTTCGCCATTCTTTAGGTACATATGAAAATAAGTACTATGTATTGTATATATATATATACAGTAGCTGAATATAACAGTCATTTATGTTTATTGCAACGTATGAATTCATTGAACAATGTCTCCTAACATGTTATTAAAAATGAGAAATATATCGTCACCGTCAAATGTTTTGCGATTTTTTATGAGAAATGTTCGCCGTGGCCTGTCTGAATCGGCGGTTCTGAAGGTATGTGCAAATATATATTAACCTTGTTCTGTTAAATTTTTTGTTCACTATGGCTTATACCAACTTATCTAGGAACAAGTTATAGTGATTGATTGAACAGAAAATGTTTTAAATTATATTTTTCGGAGTAATATATTTCTCTATGAGTTTGGAGATAATAAAAATAATGATAAACGTCGATTCGTGTTTCCATCCATACATCTATCAGCCCATACACGTCCACTGTTGGACAACCGTCTCACCGCGAGAATGCTACTCGAAACGGGCCTGTGCCATTATCGTCCAACGGTTCCCTGCTGTTATCAATATATCATCAATCCATCTAATACGAGGTCGTCCGATTCGTGGTCGCCACTGGAGAACCTTTCTTCCCCAACGGTTTTCGGTTCGACAAGCGGTTTGGGTGGACCATTGCCATTTCATCCTGCTAATTCTTCGGGTTACGTCGAATACATCCGTTCTACTACGGATTTCCTTAATTCGGATTCTATCTAACAAGGAAATCTCGAACATAGCTCTCACCATAGTACGTTGAGGGATTTTGAGCGACTTTGAGCCTTTTTATGAGGCGGAAATTTAGAGACTACATTTCGGTGACATATTATGTCATCGCTGGTATCACACAACCCTTGTTTTTAGACACTGCGGAATATTGGAAGGGAAGGTCCTCTTAAATTTGCCGAACGCTGCCCAACCAAGTTGGATTCTTCAGCCAACCTTCTCGAAATTGAAGCCACCTAACTGGACTGTTTGTTCTAGGTAAACATAGGGATCGACAACTTCGAGAAGCGCATTCCTAACTAGGACCGGTACAGGATTAACATGGGCATTAGACATGACTTTTGTCTTCTCCATGTTCATTTGTAGACCCACTAGTTGAGAAATCCTACTGAGGTCCGACGTGTTCGTATAGGGTTATATTTCGACTTTGTTATATGAAAGAAAGAAAAGATCTTAATTTGTTTTTACAATTCTAAAGATAAATATAAAAACATAAAATTAAGAAAAAATATTCAAAAAGTGAAAGTAAAAACAAAATGAAGTTGGGCTCTACTTTTGGTTGGGAATGGGGGCGCACCCCAGCCGTTGATTTTCAGCCCAAGCCAAATTTTAGCCTTTAGAGATCTTTTACGACATCCACGGGCAAAATAGGGGGACTAATTGTATTCTTACTCCATCTCTACACGGAAATATAACATTTTGTATAATCATTTGTGAAATCGTAAATTCTTAACCATGACGTATTAACGGTAAAAAAAACAGATCATTAGGAAACCAACATAGATATTTTTTGGTGTGATTACCGCTTAAAAAAAATACTCTCGAAGATAAACATAGTTATGCCCTTGGATAGCGAAGATAGATTGATAGTTACATTGCAACTACCTTGTATCCGTTTTCACTGTCATTTCACCGAATGTAAAAAGATATCTGATCACAAAACATCCTTACTAATATTATAAATGCGAAAGTAAGAATGTTTGCTTGTTTGTTACGCTTTCACGCTTTAACCATCGAACCGATTTCTAAAATTCTTTTACCAATGGAAAGCTATAATATCAGGGAGTAACATAGGATATATTTTATCCTGGTATTCCTTCAGGAATGGGAACTACGCGAGTAAAGCGACTGAAACCGAATCGAAGCGAGGGTGGGTTGCTAATTAGGAATGATAATAGGATATTAATGTAGTTTTTATATAGACTTGATTACTTTATTTACGTTTTGCTGTATCTATACCAATAAATAAAATTGGAGTGTCTGTTTGTAATGTCAAAATAATAGACTTTTTTCATACTCACACGGTTATTTGCACTATACATATGCCTAAAAATGGTTTTATATTTTTTTGTCTGTCTGTCTGTCTGTTTGTGCCGGGTAATCTTCAAAACGGCAGGACCGATTTCAAAAATTTTTTCACCAATGGAAAGCTATAATATCAGGGAGTAATTTAGGCTATATTTTATCCCGGTATTCCCACGGGATTGGGAACCACGCGGGTAAGGCCACTGAAACCAAAGCGAAGCGAGGGCGGGTTGCTAGTAATCCATATATTTCTTGCGTATCTTTTACGGATGTGTATATATATATATATAGTAACAACACACATTGGCCAATTCAAACATTTCTAATGTAGGTACTAAAAGTCAACTAGAGTTTATCCGTTTGGTGACGGAGTAAGTATACACAATTCACCTCTCTTTATCCTGCCCGTAAGTATCGTAAAAATCAACTAAGGGACACCAACATCTATTCAAGAGAAGGAAAATCCAAGACAATTCTATACCAACCCGTCTGACAAGCGTGGTAGGTCAATTTCCTTCCTATTTTGAAGGAAACTCGAGCTTAGCAGTAAGTAGGATGTATAAGAGCCGAAATGTTGAGGTAGTCATTATGCGTTTTATTTCCATTATCTATCTAGAGTTGTCTGGTCATTCAAACTTATTGCAAAAAGTTTGTTTTGATGTGGCATAGCTATAATTAGACGGGCCTTGTATCGAAATGTGTTGTGAAATCAAGTTGACTGCACAGATGGCGTAGTGATTAAGATACCGACCTACAGTGCCAGTGTCGGGGGTTCAAATCCCACGCACGACATCACTTTGTGCCATCCATAATTTGTTGACCTGGCGCTGCCTACTATCGCCAGGGCGATGGTCGGCAGCGTCAGGAACTGGGACGCGGTCGCAGTCTTCTGCGAGGCAGTGATCTCCCAGAAGGAGGCGGCGGATCGCCTGCGCGAGGAGCGCAGCCTCGATGAGGCGATCCGCTGCCGGCGACTGGGGCGGCGTAGGCGCGAGTACTTGCGCCTCATGCCGCCCTAGCCGAGGCCGTGGGTGACGTGATCGGGGAATTAGTCCGTCACCCGCCGAGAGGCCGACCGCGTGAAGAAAGACCGACGTCCTCCCCGAGGGGGGGACGTCGGTCGATGGGAAGGTACCCCAAATAGGGGGTATTCCGTCGGGCCGACCACTGATGACAAGTAACCCTGCTCAGGTGGTCGGCCCAACGACGGAGGCGACGTGCATCGTGGGAGGGTTGGGGGTGTGCGTGCTTACGCCCCTGTGTCGCCTCGGACGGAGTGGTGCGAGGAGCGCGCCAACCGCAACCCAGCCCCAAAAAAAAAAGTCCATAATTTGTTGTTCTGAGTCTGGATGTAATTTGTGTCCGTTAGTTATTTTTGTGAAGTCCTCCGCAATACAAGGATTATTTCCTTATTGCAGAACCTTTAAAAAAAACAAATGATAATCTTTATATATAAATTTCTTGTGTAAGTGTGTATGTCACTGAACTCCTAAAGGACTGGACCGATATTGATGAATTTTTTGGGTGTGTGCAGATTCGAGAATGGTTTAGATTCACAATTGGACCCGGTAGGTGGCGCTGAAATCCTTTTATTTTATTTGAAGAGAACAACGTCTGTTGGGTCAGCTAGTTTATATATAAATTTCTTGTGTATGTGTGTATGTCACTGAACTCCTCCTAAACAGCTGGACCGATGTTGATGAATTTTTTTTGTGTGCGTTCAAGGGGATTCGAGAATAGTTTAGATTCACAATTGGACCCGGTAGACAGTGCTGCTGTCGATTTCAAGGAGAATTCCTTTTATTTTATTTGAACAGAACAACGTCTGTTGGGTCAGCTAGGGCGTTTCTAAAATATAATGGTTGGGCTAGCAGTTAATGTCAGAAATGTTATCATCTATGTAAGCATAAAGATTGTGGTAAACATTTTAAAAAATTTTGCTTTCACGCCAATGATATGGTCTTTGTAATCTTCGCATCATTGATAAGCCTGAAACAGCGGTAGCTACATTTTTTTTATGGGTGGGCTATGGTAAGCGCACGCGCGGTCCAGTCCGTCCGGGGCGATAAAAGGACGGCGTGCGGGCCCATAACCCACCCGTACCCACGTCACCTCGTTGTTGGGCCGGAGCAGATGTGACTTGTCGTCAGTGGTCGGCCCGACGGACGGTAGCTACATACCCTGTTTTTTACCAACACGTCTAATCAGCGTGGTATAATAGGTCAATCGCCTTCCTATTGTGGAATAGAGTCGAAGCCAGCAGTGGGTTGTTTTATAATTTCTGATGATGACGATCATCACAGCATTTAAAATTAAATCGGATCAAAATAAATAATTAAATCTGATGAAAATAATAATTTAAATCAGATTAAAATAATCACAGATCGAAATAAATATACTTGCAGCCTTAGAATAATAACGTATAGAAGGTAAGTTCACGCACAAAAAGTGAAGCATTTCAATTGGAGCCTAATGGAGCTTACGCCGGCACCGTTCCGTAATGTACAAGATCACTGTACTGCACGTACATACACAATTCTTAAAAAATAAATAGGTAATTATGGCGGCTTGTGCATTGAAATGGTGTCACAACGCATTTGAAAAACATAAAATGGTTTTAACATTACTTTTACATTAAAGTATGCCGACGATTTCTGTTAATAAAAAAAAAATTGATTCATAATTTGTATCATGGTGTGCGTGTCTATGTGTGTAATCGCCTGCACGCATGTAGAATTGTTTGCTTCATATTTTTGATGGCTCATGTATGGACACTATCCTTCTATACGTTATTATTCTAAGCTTGCAGCCTTAGAATAATAACGTATAGTAGGATAGTGTCAGTACTTCGAACTTTAAAAATTTGAATCTAAAAATGCTAATGGCGGGCAGACGATTACACACATACACACGGAAACCATTATACAAATTATGAAATCAAATTTTGTTTTTATTAACATAAATCGTCAAAATACTTTTAAAAGTAATGTTAAAAACCTTTTTATGTTTTACAAATGTGTTGTGGCACCATTTGAATGCACAAGCCGTCATAATTACCTATTTATTTTTCAAGAGTTGCGTACGTTCGTGCAGTGCAATGACTTGTACATTACGGGACTGTTCCGGCGTAGGCTCCATTAGGCTCCAATTGAAATGCCTCACTTTTTGTGCGTGGACTTACCTTCTATATGTTATCATTCTAAGCTTGCAGCACTATAATAATATAAATATCTATTTCCTTACTCTATGCCAGGCTACGATTGCATAGAGTACCCTATCAATACGTGTAAGTAATGTTTAAGTACTGAACACATAATTATATCATTAGCAAACCTCAAAGGTTTTTTTTTACATTTAAATCACAAAAAACTTCTTGCATTATCATCGTTATGCTCATCGATTTATTGTTCTATTAAACAACCTGTGTGATTTTTTTATTGAGAATGGCTACAAAGACTTCGCAGCGCGATAAAAACGTCGACGGCTTGCCATATGACAAAAAGTGTGAAGAGGATAAAATTAATCGGTAATCAGTGACGTATATTTTCCGTAACTTTCCATATAGTAAATTTGTCGAGTTACATTATAGGACTGCGACTATATGCAGATAAACAAATATAACCGGCTGAATATCAACAAGACAATGACATTAAGCATTATCTTGAGATATTTATAACACTAACTGCCATCGCCAAGCGAATAATGAATCATTTGAATACAAAGTGACTAATCATTAGACGTAACGGGTATAACCAATATAGCACGAAGAATTAGCACGCTGAAGTGGCAATGCAAAAGGTCACACCGTTCGATGAACCGACAACCTCTGGGAAAGAAAGGTTGACGAGGTGCGTTCACATATCGGACGACGCAGTGTAGGACGCCCCCCACTAGGTGGACCGACGACCTAGTGAAAGTCATATAATAATTTTAAATACGTTTATTCAATTTAAACAGAGTATATAAATATATGTTATAATCACCTTCAAAATGGACAATAAGACAAAAGAATAATAAAATTATGTATACCTGGTCCAAGATAATTTAATCAACAGACGAAATTATTTATTAAAAACAGTTTTACACATTGGTAAACAATGGTTGTTCTAAAAACGGTTTCAATTAGTTACAGAACAAAACGGTTTTTCAGGGTTGGCTCTTTTTTTTTTCACGCTGTGGAAATGCATTTACGCACTATCCGCCGCCGGTTACAGACGGAGGAGTGTGTGTGGGACTCGCCGGCCACAGAAGTGACCGAAATACCCACTAAAACCACAGCGCGTTTTTACGAGGTGCCGGAGAGGTCGTCTGATGACATTCTATCCCCGACACCCCAACGCTTGGCCGTCTGGCCACGTCCTGTCATCATTCAGGGCGGTGGGAGGAGGAGCGCATAGCGGCGTCTCCTCCTCCCTGGTCGCCGCTGGCGGAGCGAGTCAGCGGACGCAATTGCCTCGCGTGCCCGCTCCGCGGCCTCCTTCCTTATCATGACAGCCTCACAAAAGGAGGCCATCGACGACCAACAGCTGTAGCTGCCGAGCATCTTGGAGATGACGATCGGCAACGACAGGTTGTTCCCATGTCCGTTGACAGGACGTGGCGCTGAGGCCCCCAGGCGGGGCATATTTCCAGTGTGTGACGCGCATCGTCGATTAGCGCGCCACACTCATGACATCCTGGGGCCTCTTCTCTTCCAATTTTATGCAGGTACTTACAGAAGACCCCATGTCCGGTAAGCACCTATCGGGGTTCTTCTTTTTAATTTTCGTTTATATATTTCTTTTACGATAACTACGGGTGTAATAAGGAATAGTGAATCGTATTATTAATCCGTCACCTTACGAAAAATTTTATATTAAGTTTTATTAAAATAATTGATTCATAATCATCATCATCGTCGCAGTACACATACATCCCACTGTTGGGCTCGGGCCTCCTCCACAATGGGAGGGAATTTGACCTACTATACCATACTGGTCAGACATGTTGGTATAGGGTTTCATTTCGAGTTTGCCTTCTCTTGCACAAATCTTATGTGCATATTATATCCCCTAGTCGTCTTGTACGACATCCACGGGCAAGATAGGAAGTGGTGAAATATATTTTTACTCCATCACCACACGGAAATTGGTTAAAAGTAATTAAAAAAAAATTGTTTAAAAGTATAAAATACTCCAAAATCATAAGACCCAGAGTAGAGTAATAACAATTTTGTTGATAAACATAGATTTTTGAAAGGAACAGAACAGACCGATCCTCTTCCTGAGAGATTCAGTTCCTGAGAGAAAATTCGCACGGCTTTGCACATAGCTATATCTATTTGTAAAGGCGTGCGAATTTTATTTTTAATAAATAGTTATTCTGAATAAATAAACATTTCAAAAATATAGCTATTGGGCAGGGTTAATGTACTTCTTAAAATGCTATTAGACGGGATGGCAAACATTGCTATTATAAATCTCTTTGGAGGTAGAGAAGACTTATTATACGAATCTGTAGAGTTTTTGTCAGTATCAGACCATAACGTATCATACCATCTGATATTCAATCATCAAACTTTTAAATTTGATTTAATTGAATAATACTAGCTGCTGCTCGCGACATTTTCTTCGTAGAAATCATATGTCACAGAGGCAAACACAACTAACTGTGCAAGGTAGTTAATCTATCACCAGTTAGCGCACTATATATATATATATACATACTAGCAACCCGCCCTCGCTTCGCTTCGGTTATAGGTTATAGTCGTTTTACCCGCGTAGTTGCCGTTCCCGTGGGAATACCGGGATAAAATATAGCCTAGTTTACGCCCCGATATTATAGCTTTCCATTGGTGAAAGAATTTTTGAAATCAGTCCAGCCGTTTTGAAGATTACCCGGAACAAACAGACAGACAGACAGACAGACAAACATTTTTTAATTGCTATTTTAGGCATAGTGTCGTGCAAATAACCGTGTGAGCATGACAAAAGCCTATTATTTTGACATTACAAACAGACACTCCAATTTTATTTATTGGTATAGATAATGATTGACGATAATGGGGACCGAAATGATGATGATTGAGGTGCCAATAGGTGACTGTTATGGGGTCCATTAAACAAAAAAGTATTCGTTTTGTTTAGTGCTGCTCAAAACTACAGCGCAATCAACCGGATTAACTGCAGAGAAATATAAAAGACCAATATATACTTCCTGGACGACATGGAGTTACCCAAACCATTGAATACACTATTAAATCAGCATTATATTAAGGAGCTTATAGGAGGAGTTATACTTACATATTTTCGAACCATTCTAGTAATACAAATCATTTTATGTATTCCAGGAACAAACAGTAAAAGTTCAAAACTGGAATGTCAATTACGTTAAAGTAGGTACCGGGGATCATCATGTATTATTCGTTCCTGGCGCTTTCGGTACCAAATGGAGTCACGGTGGGACTATAATTGAAGGATTTAACCGAGAGAAATTCACTTTAGTAGCCTGGGATCCACCCGGCTATGGTAAAAGCAGACCACCAGAAAAAGAATTCAAATTGGACGTCTATGAAAAAGATGCTGACATATCTCATGAGTTCATGAAGGTAATGAACTTTTTTTATTTTATTCATCGTATCCGAGCCTTTTTACAATAGGAGGGCAACCAAACAAGTTGGTCAGTCGGTTTGGTGGGGTGTTATTTAAAATTTTATTTCTGTTCCAGTAATGTCAGCTGCATATCTCCTACGTCGTCTTTTACGACACTTCAGTGCTTCAATTTTGACTTAATGTAAAAACATATAAAACGTAATTATTGTAAAAAAATATGAACAACTTTTTACGGGGTTCATCGAGGTTGTTTGAGATCCAATAATTCAAATTGTATGCACTGTGTAATCTCCTGTAAATATCAGAAATCGTTATGTAAAAATATAGCTTAGACCATTGAAAATATTGATAAATCGAACTAAGAAAATAAAAAATAATTCTTGATATAAGAATTTAAAAAAATACGAAGCATATTATTATTACTGTTATGAAAAAAGCGTAGAGCGCTTTATGCCATATCTTTCACACCATTTTGGATTAATCGTACCCATCGATCTTTTTTTTTGAGAACGTATTAATTGAGCACGCTTTTTTTGAATACAAAACCAAGGAGTCCAGCTCCTTGGCTTTGTATTAATAAGTCTAATACATTGGGTACAGTAACAAGGGTCTGATAATGGAAATAGATGTTGAATAGTGAAACTGTTCGACAGCTATTAGTAAAACCTTAGAGTTCGGACTTACATGAATCGTATTGATTTGTCCAATAGATTGAGAACAGTAACAATGATATAATAGTGGAACCAATACATAAATAGTAAACCTCAATAGTAGCTCTCAAAACACTCTAGTTTGGGTTCATGTGATTCGTAGCAACAACATATCCTCGTTACTAGGATGTGATGATTGAGCTAGGAGATGGATTATTTTTTTTATTTATTGCAATCTGTGGTAAACGAGTAAACAGTAACCTGATGGTAAGTGTTGCTGCCGCTGATGGACCTTTGTAAGGCCGCTGCCGTTGCGAAAAAGAGGTTCGGTAATACTAAAGACACCACCAAAACCCACCACACGCAAACACCCTTAGATAGTTGGGCTGCCGGCTCTCTCGCTCACCGAACGAAGCGCAGTAACAAATTGCTACTACTCGGACGTCGATTTTCTACGAGAGTGTGGCACTACCCCGGACTGACCGGCCCGCGGCTGTAGACAAACAACTGTCAATAGTATGGTCCTATCACTATAATTTTAATCATTATAACATTTATGTTAAAGGTATTGGGAATACCACAATATTCTCTGATGGGATTCAGTGCTGGTGGAATAGGCGCAGTCATTCAAGCTGCTAAATATTCAGATGCTGTGAAGAAATTGATTTTGTGGTCAACTTGCACCTATTTAACTTCCCGAGATGTAGAAATTTATAAAAGTAAGAGTGAAAATAATTTATTTACTATTTATATCCTTCGAGCCTATTTTATTTACCACTTTTTGTGGTCGCCTAGCCAACCCTTTTTTTTGAGAGGCTCTGGTCAGATCACATTTGAACCAGACTCTTTCGGGTAACCGAAGAGTGATATTTAGCTCCATATCGTACTAAATTACCTCTCGACGCCAAGTAATCAAGTCGTCGGAAGCAGTAAATTGAATGCAGTGGCCCGCCCAACAGCAAAAAGAAAATAGAAAAAGCAATTCTAATTAAACAGGATCTCAAAATAAACATGGATACTGATGCACCATAGCCGCTGTCATATAACAGCCCCTAGTGGCTGACCTGAGAAACATCTCATTTCAGCTTGAATAAGTCCCACTATTGGACGCAGATCTTCTCCACAATGGGAGGGAAATTGACCTACTATTCTTCTCTGGTCTTAAGAGGATCTTCTCGTCCAACATACCTCAGTGTCTGAAAACACAGGTCTACGACCAGTGTGTGTTACCAGTGATCACTTACGGCACGGAAACGTGGTCCCTAAATGTAGGCCTTATATCAAGTCTCAAAGTCGCTCAGCGTGCTATGGAGCGGGCTATGCTCGGGATTTCTCTGCGAGATAGAATCCGGCATACGGAAATCCGCAGAAGAACGGGTGTAACCGACATAGCACGAAGAATTAGCACGCTGAAATGGCAATGGGCAGGCCACATCGCTCGACGAACCGACAACCGCTGGGGAAGAAAGGTTCTCGAGTGACGACCACGTATCGGACGACACAGTGTAGGACGCCCCCCCACTAGGTGGACCGATGACCTAGTGAAAGTTGCTGGGCGTCGTTGGATGCAGGCGGCACAGGACCGCACATTGTGGCGCAATATGAGGAAGGCCTACGTCCAGCAGTGGACGGCAATAGGCTGAAATGATGATGATGAGTGATTCTTCTCTGGTCAGACGTGTTGGAATAGAGTTTTATTATTTATTTATTCATTCAACTGCTCACTACACTTACAGTTTCCCATAATGTGTAGTAAGCTATTACAATTTAAATGTAAAATTATATGATAAAAAATGCAGACAAAATTTCAAGAATGCATTAAATTTGATGAAGAATATATCAATTTGCGGATAGTGAACAATCAGCGAGTTGAGCAGTGCAATAGCCTGGCTAGTAGGTACATATTGTGCTGTACACTTACGCACCTGTGGTGGAGCGAGCAGGCGTCGTGAACGAAGCCGTGTATATTAGTTCGGCGCTGATAACGAACAGTGTGATAAAATATTTGAGTTTTCAATTTTATTGTTCAACAATAAATAATAATGTAATAATATAGCACACTTTCGTCGTAGTGCAAGAGTATCGAGACCTATCGCGCCGGATACAAAGAGAGACGGATATAAACCGGATTTTATATCGGACTAGCTTTTGCCCGCGGCTTCGCCCGCGTAAAAATTTACTTGCATATTGAACTATTATCGCAAAGAATATTATCGGCATAAAGAGTATTACATTTCTTAATTTAAGAAATACTCTATCTACTTGTCAATTTTCATCCAAATCTGCTCAACAGTTTAAGCGTGATTGAGTAACAAACATCCAAATATCTTCACAAACTTTCACATTTGAATATTACTTCCAGCCTTATAGTTCAGATTGCCGTGCAAATACGATGATAAATATGCCTTTCTTTAGTCTCTGATAACGTACTTTTCCATTGGTGAAAAAAAATTATATCAATCAAACACCCGCAGTTTCATTCACGTAGAAATTCCCATGCCAATACCGAGATAAAAAATGCCCCTGTTACTCGCTGATATTATAAATACACACATACCAAAAAAAAAATAATATAAATCCCAGAAATATCAGAGATATAAATTGCCTATGTTACTCGCTGACAACATAGGTAGCTTTCCATTGGTGAAAGAATTTTAAAAATTGCTCGACATCCCCCGGTATAGTTCTCATTCCTGGGCAAATACCGGAATAAAAATAGCCTTTCACTGATAATATAGCTTTTCATTAGTGAATTAATTTTTAAAACCATTAAATTCCCGTGATTTCATCGACATTGTACCCGATCCCGTAGGAATATCGAGATAAAAATAGCTTAAATATGTTACTCGCTTAAAAATAGCTTTCCATTAGTGAAATAATTTTAAAATCGATTTAATTCAGGCACACCGGGATAAAATATAACCTGGGATAAAATATAGTCTAAGTTATTCCTTATGTACGACTGGTAGACCTGATGGTAAAATATAATCAATATCGGTCCAGCCATTTTGAAGATTACCTGTAACGACACACAGACAGACAGACAAAAAAATTTGGACCGTATTGTGTGAGCATAAATAAAACCTATTATTTTGATAGACAAACAGATGCTTCAAATTTATTTATTTGTAGAGATAGAAAATTGGAATAATATCTTGATTGTAACTTACTGTCTGGTAGCTGCTAGAAATATTACCACGCTTTCATTGTTCGTGGGTATCGCAAAATACTACTAAGACAAAGATTTACATCGACTTGGACCGGTGATGCCGTCTGGCCAACAATGTCGTGCGCCAGGTCATAAAATGTTGCTAGAACCTTTGCAATATATCTACGATGGCAGAAGAGTACCTACATATCGCGTCGATCCAAAGTAATTAGGATAAGAGCAAGATAATGATGATATATCATTGGCTGGGTGTCTTCGACTATATGTGTTTTATCCTTTTGGGGCAGCCCAAAATTGTTTCTTAGTGAGTGCTTACCCCAAATAACCGATCGGTATACAAAATTTCACATTCTTAGGCCCGGTATCTTTGGCTATACACTTTCACCCTCTTAGGGGTTGAATTTCCAAAAATTCTTTGTTAGAGCTCGCTTATCCTTGCCAAAAATTGTTTCATAGTGCTTGGTAAGTGAGCACTAAGAAAATCTGGGGGTAATCCAAGAAAGCCGACCGTGTATTAAAATGATCCTTCCTAGGCTCAGTGATTTCGGTTAAACACTTTTCACCCCCTTAGGGCTAAAATTGCAAAAATCTCTTTCCTCAAGAAAGGAAACTTTATACAAAATTCCATGTTTCTAGGCCTAATGATTTCGGCTATATATTTTGCACCCCTTTAGGAGTTGATTTTAATAAAATAATTTCTTAGAGCTCACTTACAACAAAAGAAAGAGAATTGCACAGAAAGTTTTACGTTCCTAGCTCCAAGAGTTTCGTCTATACGCTTTTCACCCACTTAAGGGGGTGATTTTCGAAAAATCCCTTGCTAGTGCTCGTGTACCCCAAGAAATAAGACAACGTAAAAAGAAAATACTTTCCCCTATTTCAACCCCTTATACCTATTTTTTCGCGATAAAAAGTAGCCTTATATCCTTTCTCAAGCTTTAGTTTATCTCTGTACCAAATTTCATCAAAATCGATTAAGTGGTTTCGACGTGAAAGGCTATATGCTTTTCAACCCCCTTTTTTTTTTGGGTGGGCTGCGGTTGGCGCGCTCCTCGCACCACTCCGTCCGGGCACCCCAAGAAATACGATGGTGTAAATAAAAATACGTTTCCAGGCCCACTGGTTTCGGCTGTATGCTTTTTGGTATTTTAGGGGTTGAATTTCATCCCCATGTAAATGGAATTTCCAAAACGCTTGAGCGAATATTTAGTTATTTATTATTAGGTGCCTCAATACAAAGATTCGTGGTTCGATCATCGAAAATGACGAATTTCCATACAAAATGTCATCCCCTATTTCAACCCCTTATACACATTTTTTTGCGATAAAAAGTAGCCTATATCCATTCTCAAGCTTTAGTCCATCTCTGTACCAAATTTCATCAAAAGCGGTTTAGACGTGAAAGACTATATGTTTTTCACCCCCTTAAGGGGGTGAATTTCCAAAAATCCTTTGCTAGTGCTCGTGCACCCCAAGAAATACGATGGTGTAAAAAAAAATACGTTTCTAGGCCCAGTGGTTTCGGCTGTATGCTTTTTGGTATTTTAGGGGTTGAATTTCATCCCCATGTAAATGGAATTTCCAAAACGCTTGAGCGAATATTTATTTATTTATTATTAGGTGCCTCAATACAAAGATTCGTGGTTCGATCATCGAAAATGACGAATTTCCATACAAAATGTCATCCCCTATTTCAACCCCTTATACACATTTTTTTGCGATAAAAAGTAGCCTATATCCTTTCTCAAGCTTTAGTCCATCTCTGTACCAAATTTCATCAAAAGCGGTTTAGACGTGAAAGACTATATGTTTTTCACCCCCTTAAGGGGGTGAATTTCCAAAAATCCTTTGCTAGTGCTCGTGCACCCCAAGCAATACGATGGTGTAAAAAAAAAATACGTTTCTAGGCCCAGTGGTTTCGGCTGTATGCTTTTTGGTATTTTAGGGGTTGAATTTCATCCCCATGTAAATGGAATTTCCAAAACGCTTGAGCGAATATTTATTTATTTATTATTAGGTGCCTCAATACAAAGATTCGTGGTTCGATCATCGAAAATGACGAATTTCCATACAAAATGTCATCCCCTATTTCAACCCCTTATACCCATTTTTTTGCGACAAAAAGTAGCCTATATCCTTTCTCAAGCTTTAGTCCATCTCTGTACCAAATTTCATCAAAATCGGTTTAGACGTGAAAGACTATATGTTTTTCACCCCCTTAAGGGGGTGAATGCCCAAAAATCCTTTGCTAGTGCTCGTGCACCCCAAGAAATACGATGGTGTAAAAAAAAATACGTTTCTAGGCCCAGTGGTTTCGGCTGTATGCTTTTTGGTATTTTAGGGGTTGAATTTCATCCCTATGTAAGTGAAACTACCAAAACGCTTGAACGAATATTTATTTATTTATTATCAGGTGCCTTAATACAAAGATTCACGGTTCTATCATCAAAAATTACGAATTTCCATACAAAATATCATCCCCTATTTCGACCCCTTATACCCATTTTTTCGCAATAAAAAGTAGCCTATATCCTTTTTCAAACTTTAGTCCATCTCTGTACCAAATTTCATCAAAATCGGTTTAGACGTGAAAGACTATATGTTTTTCACCCCCTTAAGGGGGTGAATTTGCAAAAATCCTTTGCTAGTGCTCGTGCACCCCAAGAAATACGATGGTGTAAAAAAAAATACGTTTCTAGGTCCAGTGGTTTCGGCTGTATGCTTTTTGGTATTTTAGGGGTTGAATTTCATCCCCATGTAAATGAAATTTCCAAAACGCTTGAGCGAATATTTATTTATTTATTATTAGGTGCCTCAATACAAAGATTCGTGGTTCGATCATCGAAAATGACGAATTGCCATACAAAATGTCATCCCCTATTTCAACCCCTTATACACATTTTTTGCGATAAAAAGTAGCCTATATCCTTTCTCAAGCTTTAGTCCATCTCTGTACCAAATTTCATCAAAAGCGGTTTAGACGTGAAAGACTATATGTTTTTCACCCCCTTAAGGGGGTGAATTTCCAAAAATCCTTTTCTAGTGCTCGTGCACCCCAAGAAATACGATGGTGTAAAAAAAAATACGTTTCTAGGCCCAGTGGTTTCGGCTGTATGCTTTTTGGTATTTTAGGGGTTGAATTTCATCCCCATGTAAATGGAATTTCCAAAACGCTTGAACAAATATTTATTTATTTATTATTAGGTGCCTCAATACAAAGATTCGTGGTTCTATCATCGAAAATGACGAATTTCCATACAAAATGTCATCCCCTATTTCAACCCCTTATACCCATTTTTTCGCGATAAAAAGTAGCCTATGTCCTTTCTCAAGCTTTAGTCCATCTCTGTACCAAATTTCATCAAAATCGGTCCAGTGGTTTAGACGTGAAAGCGTAGCAGACAGACAGACAGAGTTACTTTCGCATTTATAATATTAGTAAGGAGTAAGGAAGTAAGGATTTGCCTTCTTTTGCCGAAGTAAGAGAAGGAAAACTCGATAAAACATCGATATGTTACATATATCCTTTAGGCGTCTTTTACGACACCCACGGGCAAGTGAGTGGTTAATTGTATTCTTACTTTGTAACCACACGGAAACGTATAACTGTGTGGTTACGAAATACGTTTTTTATTGAGTACTTAGATATCTAGATTATCGAACACATTTTTAAATCCAGATGATCTCACGATGTTTGCCCCTAGGCGAGGTTGCGGATGGATGGACAGCGGATTAGTCTACCGCCCGTAGAGAGGTCGACTGCGTGAAGTCTCCCTTTTCAGGTACCTACCGTCCCCTTCAACGCTCTAGCAACAAGGCAGTGTAATCCACTGGGCCGGCTAGGATGTTAAGGAATCTTAAGGAAAAATATGGGGCCGCACGTCGCCCAATCTGTCGCCCTGGACAGATTGAGCGGAGTATGTTCAAACCATAGCCAATAAAGATGTTTACCTTGATCATTATAGTACCTCTACGGTTAATATACGCAAAACTCCAAAAACTAATATACGCAAAACTCCAAAAACTAAGACTACAATATGTTCGTTATTATAAATTTTGGTATAAAATTGTCAAAATCAATTTACAAATAGCATTTCAAATAAAGCTTCTTTACGTATTTAATCGTGTTTGTATTTGATTTTTGATTGCCCGCCGTTTCGAACACTTTGCAGCGTTCATGGTCACGGGCGGACTAGGATGTCTCATGTCCAACAAGTCATCGTTATTACAGAAAATTTATAATTATCTACCCGATTAAGTGGTTAAAGTATGTAAATGCCGTTTCGTACTGATAACTTAAAACAAATTTCTTTTGTTCATAAAACAAATTTCTTTAATCAAAATATTTTCCCTCGTTATCTATACATTTCTGCCATTTAACTGAAAGATCATTTAAACCTTTGTGGTAGAACTCTGGGGACCTGGACTCCACAAACTGTGTGAAGGTATTTTGTATTGCTTCCTCGGAAGAAATTTTTTTTTCGTGCAAAAAATTGTCTAAACCGTGGCAAAAATGGTAGTCGGTTGGTGCGAGGTCTGGCGAGTACGGAGGATGACGTATAGTTTCTAACTGCAGGTCTTGTAGTGTTAAAACAGTTTCTCGAGCAGTATGAGTTCTTGCGTTATCATGGAGCAATAATGGTGAAAATCGATTGACAAGTCGGGGCTGTTTTACTGCGAGTTTCGCCATCATTATTTGGAGTTCTGCACAGTAGACATCTCCCTTTATTGCTTGACCAGATTTGAGGAAGCTGTAGTGAATTACACCATGAAGTGACCACCAAACAGTTACCATTACCTTTATATGGGTAAGCTTCGCTTTAGGGCATTGATGTAGCGTTTAACCTGGGGTCAGCTAATGCGTTGTTCGCTTGCGATTATCATAAAGAATCCACTTTTCACCACACGTCATTAATTCAGTTCGAAATCCTTTCATTTCTATACCGGTTTGACGGGATAAGGCAAGCTTCAACGCGTGCTGCTCTCGGCAGATCAGTCAAATGATGAGGCACCCATTTGTGATTTAACCGATTTGGTGCGCATGGGTCAATATTGTGGGTATGCTAACGTCAAACCATGCCGCTAATTCCATTGGTAGTTTGACTCGGATCGGCTTTCACTATCACCTTCAATTCATCGTTAGTTACCTTAGTGGCTGGTCTTCCTCGTGGTTCATTCTTCTAGTCTCAGTTTCCACTACGAAAGCGGTTAAACCAAAAACTCACGGTGCGTTCGTTAGCCGTATCCTCTATAAACACAGCCTTGACATTACGAGCCGTTTCTGCTGCGTCAGTCCCACGTCGGAATTCGTATCCAAAAATTACTCTGATTTTCGCCGTATCCATGTTCACTTCAAAAGCTGAATGTAAAAATAATTGAACGTCGAACGATCAAATATCATACATTTTTTTTAATTTGGAATATTATAGTTTTCGTTTAAAAACAGTTTCACCAGCTTATTTATGTCCAATAAGATAACTATATATCAACAATCCACGCGGTCGAAGCTGCGAGCGTCAGATAGTGCCTACCTATTTATGTACATAGACTAACAATATGTTCGAAGTTCACACAAAAGTTGATATTTTCACATGTAAATTGAGTGAATTCTATAAGACACTTCTCTCTATCCTATGTTATAAATTAAGTTAAAAGTAGTATTAAGGTAGGTATAGATTAATTGTAAATCATCTAGAAGTAAGATTAGGATTAACACTAGTGTATGGACTATCCTATTAGGTTTTCAACCTGTAAAGAGATAGTCCTATTATATTAAATCATCATCATCTTGCTCTTATCCCAATTACTTGGGGTCGACGCAATATGTCATCTGTTTTGACATATTGCAAAAAGTTTCGGCAATGACTTTTATGACCGGCCGCCTGCCTGACGTCAACCCTCCTTGGGAATGTAATCGTTGACCCAAATGGTACCAGATGGAGTTGGTCCGGGTCAATCTAGCGCTCTTAGTCGTCTTTTACGACACCCACGAGCAAAGCAAGGGTTGGTAGTATTCGAAGGCGCTACCACACAGCAAAGTCCTATTATATTAAATAAATAAATAAATATATGTTTAAAAATTTATGAGTACAAAATTAAATCAGCATCATTGCATTATATTGTAATAAGGTCCATTGCCTTACGTTATTTTGTCTCTAATTATAAAAGGTGCAGGCATTATTAGGAGTAGCACAAAATGATTTTAATATTTTTTTGCACATATAGTATTTTTTAAATGTGATTTTTATCATAGTCTAGTCAACAAGTTAAAAACGTATTAATTCATGACTCTGCGGATTAAAATAATTATGTACAATAGCTTGTGCTCGCAATGACGTTTAGAATGTGCGAAAATTTCCAACCCGCATAAAAACCATTTTAAAAAAAGGTCCAATAACGGGTATAAAAATAATAAATATTTTTAGCCATAAAATACGTCCGAAACTTTCAGAATAACGTGCCATATGGCCAATCGTGGCTTAATAAAATAACAACATGACGCTTAACAAAAACCTGTTATAATAACAATACAAAATTTTCAGAATATTTAGATAAGACAGCGTGGTCGGACAAACAATTAAAACCATTAATGGAGATGTATGGTAAAGATTTCATCACGAAGTATTGGTCCCGCTGGGTATCTATAATGGCCGATATTTACCAGAAGAATAATGGAAATATATGCACAGAACGTTTGCAACACATCAAATGCCCGACATTTTTGTTATTTGGTATGAAAGATCCGTTACTGGACGGTAAAATGCACATGTCTCAACTAGCGAAACACATTAAGGACTCCAGGTAATTTTTAATCAAATATTACGTCACCTTTTTTTTTGTTTTGTTTACGCTGTGGAGGTGTATTTACGCACTACCCTCCCACCGGTGACAGACGGGGAAGAGTGTGTGGGACACGCATAAAAGCGACCGAAACACCAACTAAAACCACAGCGGCTCCTGCCGCGCTTTTACGAAGGGCCACCCTCGCAGGAGCCACACTCCGACGCTTTGCGCGCCAGCGGAGCGATTCAGCGGACGCAAGCGCTTTGCATGCCCGTCCCGCAGCCTCCTTCCTTGTCATGACAACCTCATAAAAGGAGACAGGACAGGAGAGGTTGACAGGACGTGGCTCTAAGCCTCCCAGGTGGGGCACACTTCCATTGTGTGGCGCGCATCCTCAATTGGCGCTCATGACATCCTGGGACCTCTTTTCTTTCAATTTTATGCAGGTAATTACCAAAGACCTCATGTCCGATAACCACCTGCACCATCCTAAATGTAAGGCAACCGTGCCAACACTGGAGATGCGGCGTAACCGCCTCTACAGTCCGCTGCCATGCTCCCGTAGCATCGCCCTCCCTCCTCGCGGACTCTAGATCTTCTCTCCACCGCCGGATGATATCGCCCTTCGGGTGGCCCGAGTCTGAGCTCTACCCAGTCCGCTTGTGGATACTTGCTTGCCGTAGTCTCGGGCTGTGGTGCGAAGCCGATACAATTCTACCAATGCCTCCACCACCAGTGGTCGAGGCGGGTCACCCGCTAGGATTGTCACCGCAGTTTAGGACACAGTACGCTAGCCCCTAATAGCCCTCACCGCCATGATCCTCTGCGGTCATCGCAGAAGAGCTCTTTTGCAGGCGGTGAGGGATTTCGACCAGATAGGGGCACCATACAGTGCCATGGACCACAGAATGCCGACGTAGAGACGCTGGCATGACTATCTAGGACCACCAATGTTCGGTAGAAGCCTTCTCAGCGCTGCGGTCGACTTGACGAGCGTACGAACAAGCTGGGCAAAGTATGGCCCGAAATTCCAATTTGAATTGAGGTGCGAACCCTAATATTTTACCGCGAGACCCTCAGACTCAACAGCCCAATTCGGTCTACGACGAACGCCACTGCTTCCTCTGCCAATCGAGCAGCATCCCGGCAGATCGCCCTCTTCGCCATGACGAGGGTCTCATCCGCCTAGTAGATGATCTACATCCCAGGAAGGAGCTGCCCACGTAGCAGCGGACATTCGTCTGTCTACAGCCGCGGGCAGGTTTGTCCGGGATAATACTACACTCTCGCAGAAAATCGACGTCTGAGTGACCATTTGTTGTTGCACTTCGTTCAGTGAGTGAGAGAGTCGGAAGCCCAACTTTTTGAGGATGTTTGCGTTTGGTAGATTTGACGATGCCTTTAGTATCACCGAACCTCATTGCACGTATTTACACTCCGTTTACATTCTTCAAGGCAGGCAGCGGCCTAGCAAAGTTCCAAGGTCGGCGGTATCACTTACCATCAGGTGTGTTGGTTGCTCGTTTGCCACTTACACCAACAGCAATAAAAAATGTATATTGATGAAGTGTCTCAAAGTGGAGTCTCCTTTCTTTCCTTCAGTTCAAAATAATAATGAATTGCCGCTATGTATCGATCAATTAATTTTATATTTTTACTAGCTTTTGCCCGCGGCTTCGCCCGCGTAAAAATTTACTTGCATATTGAACTATTAACGCAAAGAATATTATCGGCATAAAGAGTATTACATTTCTTAATTTAAGAAATACTCTATCTACGTGTCAATTTTCATCCAAATCTGCTCGACAGTTTAAGCGTGATTGAGTAACAAACATCCAAATATCCTCACAAACTTTCACATTTGAATATTACTTCCAGCCTTGTAGTTCAGATTGCCGTGCAAATACGATGATAAATATGACTTTCCTTAGTCTCTGATAACGTACTTTTCCATTGGTGAAAAAAAATTATATCAATCAAACACCCGCAGTTTCATTCACGTAGACCCCATTCCCATGCCAATACCGAGATAAAAAATGCCTATGTTACTCGCTGACAACATAGGTAACTTTCCATTGGTGAAAGAATTTTAAAAATTGGTCGACATCCCCCGGTATAGTTCTCGTTCCTGGGCAAATACCGGGATGAAAATAGCCTTTATATGGTATTCACTGATAATATAGCTTTTCATTAGTGAATTAATTTTTAAAACCATTAAATTCCCGTGATTTCACCAGCATTGTTCCCGATCCCGTAGGAATATCGGGATAAAAATAGCTTAAATATGTTATTCGCTTAAAAATAGCTTTCCATTAGTGAAATAATTTTAAAATCGACTTAATTCAGTCACACCGGGATAAAATATAGCCTGGGATAAAATATAGTCTAAATTATTCCTTATGTACGACTGGTAGACCTGATGGTAAAATATAATCAATATCGGTCCAGCCATTTTGAAGATTACCTGTAACGAATAGATAGACAGACAAAAAAATTTGGACCGTATTGTGTGAGCATAAATAAAACCTATTATTTTGATAGATAAACAGACGCTTCAAATTTATTTATTTGTAGAGATAGAAAATTAGAAAAATATCTTGATTGTAACTTACTGTCTGGTAGCTGCTAGAAATATTACCACGCTTTCATTGTTCGTGGGTGTCGCAAAATACTACTAAGACAAAGATTTACATCGACCTGGACCAATTGGTGATGCCGTCTGGCCAACAATGTCGTGCGCCAGGTCATAAAATGTTGCTAGAACCTTTGCAATATATCTACGATGGCAGAAGAGTACCTACATATCGCGTCGATCCAAAGTAATTAGGATAAGAGCAAGATAATGATGATATATCATTGGCTGGATGTCTTCGCCTATATGTGTTTTATCCTTTTGGGGCAGCCCAAAATTGTTTCTTAGTGAGTGCTTGCCCTAAATAACCGATCGGTATACAAAATTTCACATTCTTAGGCCCGGTATCTTTGGCTATACGCTTTCACCCTCTTAGGGGCTGAATTTCCAAAAATTCTTTGTTAGAGCTCGCTTATCCTTGCCAAAATTTTTTTCATAGTGCTTGGTAAGTGAGCACTAAGAAAATCTGGGGGTAATCCAAGAAAGCCGACCGTGTACTAAAAGGATCCTTCCTAGGCTCAGTGATTTCGGTTAAACGCTTTTCACACCCTTAGGGCTAAAATTGCAAAAATCTCTCTTTCCCCAAGAAAGGCAATTTTATACAAAATTCCATGTTTCTAGGCCTAATGATTTCGGCTATATATTTTGCACCCCTTTAGGAGTTGATTTTAATAAAATAATTTCTTAGAGCTCACTTACAACAAAAGAAAGAGAATTACATAGAAAGTTTAAAATCTTTTGCTAGTGCTCGTGTACCCCAAGAAATAAGACGACGTAAAAAGAAAATACTTTCCCCTATTTCAACCCCTTATACCTATTTTTTCGCGACAAAAAAGTAGCCTTATATCCTTTCTCAAGCTTTAGTTCATCTCTGTACCATATTTCATCAAAATCGGTTAAGTGGTTTCGATGTGAAAGGCTATATGCTTTTCAACGCCTTTTTTTTTGGGGTGGGCTGCGGTCGGCGCGCTCCTCGCACCACTCCGTCCGGGGCGACAGAGGGGCGTAAGCACGCAACACCCGCAACCCACCCGAACATCACGTCGCCTTCGTCGTTGGACCGACCACCGGAGCAGGGTTACTTGTGCTTTTCAACCCCTTAAAGGGGTGAATTTCCAAGAATCCTTTGCTAGTACCCGTGCACCCCAAGAAATACAATGGTGTAAAAAAAATACGTTTCTAGGCCCAGTGGTTTCGGCTGTATGCTTTTTGGTATTTTAGGGGTTGAATTTCATCCCCATGTAAATGGAATTTCCAAAGCGCTTGAGCGAATATTTATTTATCTATGTAAGTGGAACTACCAAAACGCTAGAACGAATATTTATTTATTTATTATCAGGTGCCTTAATACAAAGATTCACGGTTCTATCATCGAAAATGTCGAATTTCCATACAAAATATCATCCCCTATTTCAACCCCTTATACCCATTTTTTCGCAATAAAAAGTAGCCTATATCCTTTCTCAAGCTTTAGTCCATCTCTGTATCAAATTTCATCAAAATCGGTTTAGACGTGAAAGGCTATATGCTTTTCACCCCCTTAAGGGGGTGAATTTCCAAAAATCCTTTGCTAGTGCTCGTGCACCCCAAGAAATACGATGGTGTAAAAAAATACGTTTCTAGGCCCAGTGGTTTCAGCTGTATGCTATTTGGTATTTTAGGGGTTGAATTTCATCCCCACGTAAATGGAATTTCCAAAGCGCTTGAGCGAATATTTATTTATTTATTATTAGGTGCCTCAATACAAAGATTCGTGGTTCGATCATCGAAACTGACGAATTTCCAAACAAAATGTCATCCCCTATTTCAATCCCTTATACCCATTTTTTTGCGATAAATAGTAGCCTATATCCTTTCTCAAGCTTTAGTCCATCTCTGTACCAAATTTCATCAAAATCGGTTTTGACGTGAAAGGCTATATGCTTTTCAACCCCTTAAAGGAGTGAATTTCCAAAAATCCTTTGCTAGTACTCGTGCACCCCAAGAAATACGATGGTGTAAAAAAAATACGTTTCTAGGCCCAGTGGTTTCGGCTGTATGCTTTTTGGTATTTTAGGGGTTGAATTTCATCCCCATGTAAATGAAATTTCCATAACGCTAGAACGAATATTTATTTATTTATTACCAGGTGCCTAAATACAAAGATTCACGATTCTATCATCGAAAATGACGAATTTCCCTACAAAATTTCATCCCCTATTTCAACCCCTTATACCCATTTTTTCGCGATAAAAAGTAGCCTATGTCCTTTCTCAAGCTTTAGTCCATCTCTGTACCAAATTTCATCAAAATCGGTTTAGACGTGAAAGACTATATGTTTTCACCCCCTTAAGGGGGTGAATTTCCAAAAATCCTTTGCTAGTGCTCGTGCAACCCAAGAAATACGATGGTGTAAAAAAAAAAATACGTTTCTAGGCCCAGTGGTTTCAGCTGTATGCTTTTTGGCATTTTAGGGGTTGAATTTCATCCCCATGTAAATGAAATTTCCAAAACGCTTGAATGACTATTTATTTTTTTATTGTCAGGTGCCTTAATACAAAGATTCGTGGTTCTATCATTTAAAATGACGAATTTCCATACAAAATGTCATCCCCTATTTCAACCCCTTATACCCATTTTTTCGCAATAAAAAGTAGCCTATGTCCTTTCTCAAGCTTTAGTCCATCTCTGTACCAAATTTCATCAAAATCGGTCCAGTGGTTTAGACGTGAAAGCGTAGCAGACAGACAGACAGACAGACAGACAGACAGACAGACAGACAGACAGAGTTACTTTCGCATTTATAATATTAGTAAGGAAGTAAGGATTTCAACCCCTTATACCCATTTTTTCGCGATAAAAAGTAGCCTATGTCCTTTCTCAAGCTTTAGTCCATCTCTGTACCAAATTTCATCAAAATCGGTTTAGACGTGAAAGACTATATGTTTTCACCCCCTTAAGGGGGTGAATTTCCAAAAATCCTTTGCTAGTGCTCGTGCAACCCAAGAAATACGATGGTGTAAAAAAAAAATACGTTTCTAGGCCCAGTGGTTTCGCCTGTATGCTTTTTGGCATTTTAGGGGTTGAATTTCATCCCCATGTAAATGAAATTTCCAAAACGCTTGAATGACTATTTATTTTTTTATTGTCAGGTGCCTTAATACAAAGATTCGTGGTTCTATCATTTAAAATGACGAATTTCCATACAAAATGTCATCCCCTATTTCAACCCCTTATACCCATTTTTTCGCAATAAAAAGTAGCCTATGTCCTTTCTCAAGCTTTATTCCATCTCTGTACCAAATTTCATCAAAATCGGTCCAGTGGTTTAGACGTGAAAGCGTAGCAGACAGACAGACAGACAGACAGACAGACAGACAGACAGACAGACAGACAGAGTTACTTTCGCATTTATAATATTAGTAAGGATTAACGCAAAGAATATTATCGGCATAAAGAGTATTACATTTCTTAATTTAAGAAATACTCTATCTACGTGTCAATTTTCATCCAAATCTGCTCAACAGTTTAAGCGTGATTGAGTAACAAACATCCAAATATCCTCACAAACTTTCACATTTGAATATTACTTCCAGCCTTGTAGTTCAGATTGCCGTGCAAATACGATGATAAATATGACTTTCCTTAGTCTCTGATAACGTACTTTTCCATTGGTGAAAAAAAATTATATCAATCAAACACCCGCAGTTTCATTCACGTAGACCCCATTCCCATGCCAATACCGAGATAAAAAATGCCTATGTTACTCGCTGACAACATAGGTAACTTTCCATTGGTGAAAGAATTTTAAAAATTGGTCGACATCCCCCGGTATAGTTCTCGTTCCTGGGCAAATACCGGGATGAAAATAGCCTTTATATGGTATTCACTGATAATATAGCTTTTCATTAGTGAATTAATTTTTAAAACCATTAAATTCCCGTGATTTCACCAGCATTGTTCCCGATCCCGTAGGAATATCGGGATAAAAATAGCTTAAATATGTTATTCGCTTAAAAATAGCTTTCCATTAGTGAAATAATTTTAAAATCGACTTAATTCAGTCACACCGGGATAAAATATAGCCTGGGATAAAATATAGTCTAAATTATTCCTTATGTACGACTGGTAGACCTGATGGTAAAATATAATCAATATCGGTCCAGCCATTTTGAAGATTACCTGTAACGAATAGATAGACAGACAAAAAAATTTGGACCGTATTGTGTGAGCATAAATAAAACCTATTATTTTGATAGATAAACAGACGCTTCAAATTTATTTATTTGTAGAGATAGAAAATTAGAAAAATATCTTGATTGTAACTTACTGTCTGGTAGCTGCTAGAAATATTACCACGCTTTCATTGTTCGTGGGTGTCGCAAAATACTACTAAGACAAAGATTTACATCGACCTGGACCAATTGGTGATGCCGTCTGGCCAACAATGTCGTGCGCCAGGTCATAAAATGTTGCTAGAACCTTTGCAATATATCTACGATGGCAGAAGAGTACCTACATATCGCGTCGATCCAAAGTAATTAGGATAAGAGCAAGATAATGATGATATATCATTGGCTGGATGTCTTCGCCTATATGTGTTTTATCCTTTTGGGGCAGCCCAAAATTGTTTCTTAGTGAGTGCTTGCCCTAAATAACCGATCGGTATACAAAATTTCACATTCTTAGGCCCGGTATCTTTGGCTATACGCTTTCACCCTCTTAGGGGCTGAATTTCCAAAAATTCTTTGTTAGAGCTCGCTTATCCTTGCCAAAATTTTTTTCATAGTGCTTGGTAAGTGAGCACTAAGAAAATCTGGGGGTAATCCAAGAAAGCCGACCGTGTACTAAAAGGATCCTTCCTAGGCTCAGTGATTTCGGTTAAACGCTTTTCACACCCTTAGGGCTAAAATTGCAAAAATCTCTCTTTCCCCAAGAAAGGCAATTTTATACAAAATTCCATGTTTCTAGGCCTAATGATTTCGGCTATATATTTTGCACCCCTTTAGGAGTTGATTTTAATAAAATAATTTCTTAGAGCTCACTTACAACAAAAGAAAGAGAATTGCATAGAAAGTTTAAAATCTTTTGCTAGTGCTCGTGTACCCCAAGAAATAAGACGACGTAAAAAGAAAATACTTTCCCCTATTTCAAACCCTTATACCTATTTTTTCGCGACAAAAAAGTAGCCTTATATCCTTTCTCAAGCTTTAGTTCATCTCTGTACCATATTTCATCAAAATCGGTTAAGTGGTTTCGATGTGAAAGGCTATATGCTTTTCAACGCCTTTTTTTTTGGGGTGGGCTGCGGTCGGCGCGCTCCTCGCACCACTCCGTCCGGGGCGACAGAGGGGCGTAAGCACGCAACACCCGCAACCCACCCGAACATCACGTCGCCTTCGTCGTTGGACCGACCACCGGAGCAGGGTTACTTGTGCTTTTCAACCCCTTAAAGGGGTGAATTTCCAAGAATCCTTTGCTAGTACCCGTGCACCCCAAGAAATACAATGGTGTAAAAAAAATACGTTTCTAGGCCCAGTGGTTTCGGCTGTATGCTTTTTGGTATTTTAGGGGTTGAATTTCATCCCCATGTAAATGGAATTTCCAAAGCGCTTGAGCGAATATTTATTTATCTATGTAAGTGGAACTACCAAAACGCTAGAACGAATATTTATTTATTTATTATCAGGTGCCTTAATACAAAGATTCACGGTTCTATCATCGAAAATGTCGAATTTCCATACAAAATATCATCCCCTATTTCAACCCCTTATACCCATTTTTTCGCAATAAAAAGTAGCCTATATCCTTTCTCAAGCTTTAGTCCATCTCTGTATCAAATTTCATCAAAATCGGTTTAGACGTGAAAGGCTATATGCTTTTCACCCCCTTAAGGGGGTGAATTTCCAAAAATCCTTTGCTAGTGCTCGTGCACCCCAAGAAATACGATGGTGTAAAAAAATACGTTTCTAGGCCCAGTGGTTTCAGCTGTATGCTATTTGGTATTTTAGGGGTTGAATTTCATCCCCACGTAAATGGAATTTCCAAAGCGCTTGAGCGAATATTTATTTATTTATTATTAGGTGCCTCAATACAAAGATTCGTGGTTCGATCATCGAAACTGACGAATTTCCAAACAAAATGTCATCCCCTATTTCAATCCCTTATACCCATTTTTTTGCGATAAATAGTAGCCTATATCCTTTCTCAAGCTTTAGTCCATCTCTGTACCAAATTTCATCAAAATCGGTTTTGACGTGAAAGGCTATATGCTTTTCAACCCCTTAAAGGAGTGAATTTCCAAAAATCCTTTGCTAGTACTCGTGCACCCCAAGAAATACGATGGTGTAAAAAAAATACGTTTCTAGGCCCAGTGGTTTCGGCTGTATGCTTTTTGGTATTTTAGGGGTTGAATTTCATCGCCATGTAAATGAAATTTCCATAACGCTAGAACGAATATTTATTTATTTATTACCAGGTGCCTAAATACAAAGATTCACGATTCTATCATCGAAAATGACGAATTTCCCTACAAAATTTCATCCCCTATTTCAACCCCTTATACCCATTTTTTCGCGATAAAAAGTAGCCTATGTCCTTTCTCAAGCTTTAGTCCATCTCTGTACCAAATTTCATCAAAATCGGTTTAGACGTGAAAGACTATATGTTTTCACCCCCTTAAGGAGGTGAATTTCCAAAAATCCTTTGCTAGTGCTCGTGCAACCCAAGAAATACGATGGTGTAAAAAAAAAATACGTTTCTAGGCCCAGTGGTTTCGGCTGTATGCTTTTTGGTATTTTAGGGGTTGAATTTCATCCCCATGTAAATGAAATTTCCAAAACGCTTGAATGACTATTTATTTTTTTATTGTCAGGTGCCTTAATACAAAGATTCGTGGTTCTATCATTTAAAATGACGAATTTCCATACAAAATGTCATCCCCTATTTCAACCCCTTATACCCATTTTTTCGCAATAAAAAGTAGCCTATGTCCTTTCTCAAGCTTTAGTCCATCTCTGTACCAAATTTCATCAAAATCGGTCCAGTGGTTTAGACGTGAAAGCGTAGCAGACAGACAGACAGACAGACAGACAGACAGAGTTACTTTCGCATTTATAATATTAGTAAGGATTATTTACTACTACTACTTTTGCTCGTGGATTTGCCCGCGTAAAATGTAACTTCCCAACATAAAATGTTATCGAAATCCCTTCACCGAATTATGCTGAGTGATTAAGAATACTAAAATTTTACTATTACCCCAAGGAAACACATTATCCTATATGTCCATTCAGGGAATGGTCAGTCTATGAGCCAATTCGTATCCAAATCTATTCAACCTATTAATGAAAGAGTAACAAATATCCATACAAACTTTCGCCTTAATAATATTAGTAGCATATACATAACATTACGGTTTTCTTCGAAATAACACCAATACTCCTGCCCTACGAGTATTGTAAAACGACTAAGGCACATGTGCCGATAATATTACTGTAGACAAAAAAAACTACGTTCAGGGCATATCGCGGATTCGCTAACGTTTAAAGATATGCGCCGCTCCTACATATATGTCGTAACCTCATACGTATTCCCTATAAGCCTCTGATACAATAAGATTTCTCAAACTCTTCAATCGCTTAATAGAAATATTGATATAGAAATAATTTATTTTCAGCATATACGCCTATCCTGAGGGGCGACACCACATCCATATAAATTATGCTGAAGACTTCAATCGAAGAGTGGAACAATTTTTATTATCACCTTAAGAGCGTTATCGGTAATAAGCGGCCGTAAACCCAAAAATGTGGTTTTTTGAGGACCGGTTACTCGTTCATGATAATAGTTCACTAAAAATTAATATAACCACTACATTAAACACATCTTTATATTGTATTGTATAGAATTATAATAATCGAAAAAATTGTAGATCTTAGGCAAATTACTATTCTTGTTCTTGCATAAAATGAAATTCAAAATTTCTTCCATTTAAAACTAAAAAAAATTATTTCCTTAAGATTAATTTGACGAAAATGGCTCCTGTAAAACATTTAATTTTGTGAATAATACTAACCTTGGAACATTAAAAAAAAATATACACTATTTGTTCAACTATTGTAGAAGCAGTAAAAAAAAACAAATTGAAATACGAATAGTCACCCTCGTAATTAAATTTTAAATATTACTATAAATTGAACGGCATAATTGTTCATATTATGAACAATTATTATATAATTGTTCATATTATGAACAATATATATATATATATATGAACTTCATAAGCCAGTCGCGCGCTGGCGCTCAAAGGAGTAGGGTCATGTTGCTCGGGCTCTCCGCCCACAGCGCAAAAGACGACAATAGGAACTTAAGCGTATACTGCGACTGATCGGTTTTGATTCGTAAGTATTTATTACTACCTAATTCTGTTAATTACTTTCATGCGATCTCTATTAAGAATAATATTGAATCTTTTTACGTTTTGGGTGATTCTAGGAAACCATTCTAGGAAATCAAGTAGGCAAACCTCTAATGAGGATATTCTCAATATGTTTATCCTCTCATCTGATCCCCATATTACAGCAATAAGACCAAAGCTGGACGCTTATAAGAAACAAGCATATTTTAGTGAAACATTAGACCTGCTTAAACTCCAGGAACCTTCGATAGAGTTTTTGGGTGTAATGGAAAACATAGAGTCCGATTCTGAAGTGGATTCGGATGGTGATAAAGAATATTAGATTTTCTTTTTATTTAGTTTACTTAATTATTGCAGTTTATTTTTGTTACTTTAGGTTAAGATTTATTTATATCTAAATAGCATGTTAATTTAAATAAATATAATAAACTCATTTGCAAAAAAAACGGGCGGTTTTGATTTTCATTCATATTTAAAAAGATACAATACCAAAAAGGTTTCAATCGTTTGTACACGTTACTGGCCGGTTTTAAAAATGCTGTGGTATTTAAAAAAGTACGTTCTAAATTCAATTTTTCATTTGATGTTCATTTTTACAGAAAACCCCTTTTTATCCTACATTTTTGGCGCGAAGTTCCAGAAGTTAACATCGACTTTCATAACTTTTATTCAATTTTTATCGATTAATTTCATATCCTTGACTGTCAAAGCTTTATTTAATGCTGTTTGGCTGTATCAAAAATGGTAGATAAAGTGGTAAAAGCTACCAAAATTATCGCGCTGCTTGAAGAGGGTTGCAGCCAATGTTTCGTGGCTAGGAGGCTAAATGTTAGTCGCTCGACAGTCCAAAGGACCTGGCAGCGATATCAGGAGACTGGTTCCGTCGAGAGAAGGCCTGGTTCTGGAAGAAAACCATGTACCCAACCACGGGATGATCGTTTTCTTGTGAGTCGCGCATTGAGAAATCGCAAATCTTCGTATGTGGATCTTAAGAACAACCTCCAAGAAGTAAGAAATGTGCATATTAGTCTATGGACGGTCAGGAGGAGGCTTCTCGCTGCCAATATACGCAGTCACCGCCCGGCCCGCGGCCCCAAATTACTCCGTGAGCACAGAGTTCACAGGCTTAGGTTCGCTAGAAATTGTGAATCATGGACTCAAGACGATTGGAATAGGGTTTTGTTCTCTGATGAAGCCAGGATATCTCTGTTCGGTGAAGATCGACGTCGGCGAGTGCTAAGAAGACAAGGAGAACGCTTTGCAGAGGCATGTTTCGAAGAAATCACACCTTATGGTGGGGGCTCTGTTATGTTTTGGGCAGGAATAAATTCAATGGATCGTACAGAGTTAGTCTTCATTGAAAACGGCTCACTGACTGGGCATCGATACATAACGGAAGTTCTAATTTCTCATGCACAACCCGCATTGGCCGCTCTAGGTGAAGACTCGATTTTTATGGACGACAATGCTCGCGCCCACCGATCCCGCGATGTTAATGCGTATGTGCAAGAGGTCGGCATTCGTCGTTTGGATTGGCCAGCTCGAAGTCCCGACCTCAATCCCATAGAGCATGTCTGGGACGTTCTGAAACGGCGTGTGAGATCAGTACACCCGGCTCCGCAGACCATCAGAGAGCTGTAGAATGTGATTACTGCGGAGTGGGAACGTATTCCGCAAGCAAGTATTCGGGATATACTCGCTAGCATGCCCAGACGAATTCAAGCTGTGATTTTAGCTAGAGGGGGTCACACTCGATACTAAACATTTATCTGCTTTTACTTTATTAAAGAAAAACAAACAAAAAAACTTTTTTATTTTTACTTCATGAGCATATGCACTACTAGCGAATATACACTACTAGCGAGGTTTAGCATTATTTCCCATAAATTGTATCTAAATTTTATGAAATACTGATGAAAACGATTATTTTCTTATTAATTTAGCAAATTGTGTGGATAAAACTACCTATAATTATCAAACAAAGAAATATTAACATTTGAAATGGTTCATTGCTTAGGTGCCCGTTTTTTTTGCAAATGAGTGTATATTAGATATCGTATACTCTATGTAACCTTTATTTGTGTCTAGTGATCTAAGGCATTTTTTATTCATAAAATGTATATTTTCTTTTCTTTTTATTAAGTTTTTGGTAATGTAGTTTAGTTTCTTTGATTAAATAAAAATAAATACTATATTTAAAACTATTTTTATGATAACACTAGCAACCCGCCCTCGCTTCGCTTCGGTTATAGTCGTTTTACCATCGTAGTGCCCGTTCCTGTGGGAATACCGGGATAAAATATAGCCTACTTTACGCCCTGATATTATAGCTTTCCATTGGTGAAAGAATTTTTGAAATCGGTCCAGCCGTTTTGAAGATTACCCGGAACAAACAGACAGATAGACAGACAAAAATTTTTTAATCTGTATTTTAGGCATAGGTATCGTGTAAATAACCGTGTGAGCATGAAAAAAGACTATTATTTTGACATTACAAACAGACACTCCAATTTTATTTATTGGTATAGATTATAATTTATATTTTTAGCCCTTTTTTAATAAAATGCGTAATATTATAACTGTTTTTATCATACAATCCAACTAATTACAACAATAGACGCTTTTATGTTTTACTAAGCAATGCCGTAAGTATAATGAAGGTTCTTAATGATATTTGAAATGATTAGCTACTGCGAAGTCATTAGGTAATAGTATAGTACCTAAGAATTAGAGATTACTAACTTACGTTCAAAGGACATAAACGATAAATAAAACAACGGACTAACGTGATTTCTTACACTTCTTTGTATGTAAGCTAGATACATGCGTATTTGAAAAATTTAAACGTTATTATTAAATAAATGTACAAGTAAAAGTAGTTATCAACGAAAATAAAAATTTAAAACTTTGACGATTTTTAAAAAAAATATCGCAAGCGATGCCGTAATACGGAGTACGTTAAAAAATCATAAATAATTATTGCTATATACGACTGCGAGGATATAACGGCCAACCTTGCGATTTCAGAGATATCCTCATTTTTCATGTTCGCTCCATACATTTTTTTCTAAAAAAAATCATAACTCGTTCAATTGTTGACCAAATTATCTCATATGATATTTTATAATGTTCAGGAGAACCCATTTCCACACAAAAAAAAACATATGTAATAACTTAAGTTTCTATGTCTATGAAACGCGATTTTCAGCCCACTGTGCGCCGGCGACTCGGGCGGCGCAGGCGCGAGTACCTGCGCCTGATGCCGCCTTAGGCAAGGCCGCGGATGAACGGACCTGAGACTTTAGTGTGTCCCCCGCAGAGAGGCTGACCGCGCGACGGCGACCGACGTCCCGGGACAGGGATGTCGAGAGGTGAGAGTACCCGACTGGATATTCCGTCGACCACTGAGGACAAGGAACTCGGCACTGGTGGTTGGCCCAACAACGAAGGCGACGTGGGTATGGGTGGGTTATGATCCCGCGCGCCGTCCTGTCGTCGCCCCGGACGGAATGGACGGCGTGTGTGCCCACCCATAAAAAAAGACATCATAATCTGCCATGAACGCCGTAAAGTGTTTGAAACTTCTGGCAATTAATTATCAAATACAAATGCGATAAATTCCGTAAAATAGTTTTATTCACTAACAATAAGTTATACTCTGTGCCTATACTTTACTATTTCCTATACTTTGCATATTAAAAATACAATTTTAACCGTTTTACTGTTATGATTTTTGGTTTTTAATTAAAAATTTTACATTATGTTGATTTTTGAAAAGCTCCTTCTTCTCCGAAGAATATACTAGAGATTGATTAAAAGCGCCAAAACTCAAGTGGTCATTCTATAAACTCTACGCGTGTCTGTAGTGCATTAGTGTGCGTCGATATCGGAACGTAGCAGAATACCTAAAAGGCGCGCAACGCGTTTATCAATAACCCTCTTAATACAGCCTAATACGTTATCAACTATACGTTTTAAATAATTACATCCACCAATTCATGAGTTATTCGACGTTCACTGTTGAAAACTGGTACACACTAGATTTCGAACTTAATTTTTAAGACGCTGCCTAATTTAGGAAATGTTACCTTAAAAGTATCGCTTCATTTCATGAGGTTGAAGGAGAACAAGAGACGAATTTGTTACAAAATAAACATATATTTGAGAAAAGCTTGTTATTTTTTAAATTAAAAACGAACTCAACTTACACACTCTCTACTATGAAATTAAGATAAAATATATGTGAAGTCAATTCTCCGCGTGGTGACGGAGTAAGAATACAATTTACCACCCTCTCTCATACCCGTGGGTATCGTAAAAGATGACTAAGTGATATATTATGCATATGACATCAATGCAAGAGATGGAAAACTCGAAACAAAACCCTATACCAACCTGTCTGACCAGCATGCTATAGTAAGGTCAATTTCCCTCCTATTATGGAGGAGGCTCGAGCCCAGCGGTGGGACGTATATGAACCGAAATTAATTAATGAATGACAGAATGAGAATGCAATTCACCACTCTCTATTTTATCCGTGGATGTCGTGAAAGGGAATGACTAAGGGATTTAATCTAATATATAAAAATCTCGTGTCACAATGTTCGTTCCCATACTCTCCGAAACGGCTGGACCGATTTTTATGAAATTTTTTATGCATATTCAGTAAGTCTGAGAATCGGCTACTATCTATTTTTCAAACCCCTAAGTGATAAGGGGTGTCCACCCCTAATTTCTTTTTTTAATTGTTCGGATATTTTTTTTTTATTATGTGGCATTAAAAAATATATACAACCCTAAATTTTCACTATTCTATCACCATCCCCTGCTTTTTAATAGTTATTTTAATAATTTGATTATTTTTTATCCCGCTCGATAACATCAATTATTATCACTTGGTAAGTTATCCCCTCCATGTGTCTGCCGGTGTCACTTCTCACCCAGTAAATAGCACGGAGTAGGGATGTCAATGACGATGGTCTCCTATTTCTCTCAACCAATAAGCCTTCTCTCACTCCTTCTACAGTTTTCGCGAAGCCACCATTTTAAATGGCAAGTTTCGAGGTGAAAATATATTAATACCACGAATACTTATTATACCCATAGATGTGCCAATTCAATGTAAGCGTATTCAATTTCCGATTAGATCGGCATCTACAATGACTATTAATAAATCCGAAGGCCAAACAATGTCTGTTTGTAGCTTAGATTTGAGAACACCATGTTTTTCACACGGACAATTGTACGTTGCATGCTCTCGAGTGGGTAAACCATCAAGTTTGTTTGTATTAGCTGAAGACGGGCTAACAAAAAATATTATTCACGCTGTATCATTAAAAGATTAATATTATGTAATGAATTAATGATATAAATAATTATTACTTAAAATAAAATACAATAAATTAAAAAGAAAATAATGTTTGGTGTTTTGTTATTTTTATATTCCCTCATTGTTCACAGCGCTCCATGCCTTTTTCACTCATATACCACATCCTTACACACTTCCAATAAGTTAATTATTTTTTCTACATTAGAAATTCTCTAGAAATTATTTACATGGCAAAACAACGTTTGCCGGGCCAGCTAGTATACATATAAAATGCAAGAGAAAGAAAAGTCGAAATAAAACCCTATACCAATCTGTCTGATCAGTATAGTATAGTAAGATCAATTTCCCTCCTATTGTGGAAAAGGCTCAAGCCCAGTGGGACTTATATGAGCTGATGATGATGAAAGAGTCAATTTATTCATCATATTCATACTTATATGTCCCACTGCTGGGCTCATGCTTCCACCACAATAGGAGGGCAATTGACCACGCTGTTCAAACCCAGTTTTATTTAGAGGGATTTATTTAAGTTTGCCATGTCTTGCACAGTTGTTATATGTACCTATGTATATTATAACCGTTAGACGGCTTTTACGACACTCATGGGCAAGATAGAAGATGTGAATGGTGAATTGTATTCTTACTCCGACATCACATGAAAATTCGTCATATTATTAGTCGATTCTAAGCATGAAAATATATGTAATTCTATACTAAAGCGCGCTTGCTCGCGCAAGTTTAATTCTAGACGTAATTAATACGCAATAGTGACTTAAATCCTGAAGAAAATTAAAAAAAGGTCGCATAAATATGATTTAAATCGTTCGGTTAGCAATTTAGCGACAGTGCGTCTTGGTACCAACCTCACACAAAATATGAGTTGGCCACATCAGCCCTCTCTCTGCCACCGCGGTCGCTCATTTGTCTGACTGCACAGAGGGCATAGTGGTTAAGATATCGACCAACCGCGGCAGTATCGTGGGTGCGAATCCCACATAGAACAACATTTTGTGAAATCCACTAATTGTTGTGGGTAATAGTAATAATTATTTATAAACTCAAATCATTACACATCTATATATAAAAGAAAGTCGTGTTAGTTACACTATTTATAACTCAAGAATGGCTGTACCGATTTGGCTGAAAATTGGTGGGGAGGTAGAGTAGAACCAGGAGACGGACATAGGATACTTTTTGTCCTGTTCGATTGCGTTCCCGTTTCCCATTCGATAAAATCCGGAGTGTACAAGGTCACTGCATAGAGGTAACTCGCGGCCGGGCGGTATTGAGATGGTTCGCGGGAATTCTATAGATAACATTATGAGCGCCCGCGCCGTTCATTTTGGGCAGAATTATCTGGCAAACCTATTCTGAGCTATGAAGCTGAAAAGGCTCTGCCATTTCCAACTATTTACTTGTGTGAAACAGGATTTTTGTGCCTTGCTGTCTTAAAAAACAAGTACAGAAATATACTGGATTCTCAGCATGACATGCGGTGTACACTTGCCATAGAAAGTGGAGTTAACTGCACTTATATTCTTCTTTACTCAAAAATACATCAGGCTAGTCACTAATTAAAATTAATGATAACCCGCCAGGTTATATATTTTTTTTATATTTTACTTTGTCGATGAATAAATGAAAAACGTTTTTCTATTATGAATAAAGAAAAAAATTACAATGTTTTTTTTTAACATCTCATAATGACATCAATTTTAAAGCTCAGGCTTTTAGTTAATCCTAATATTTTATTATCACTGGAAGATAAAACATTAGAGGCGCGAGCTTTAAATATATTTGAATATGCAATTTCGAAAAGGGCACATGTCGCATATTTTGCCAAATAGGTTTTTTTATATAAATGTAGTCTAAATGCTTACCTACACCTATTATGATCGAAAAGACATACATCTGGTATTAATTCTACTATCTGCGACATGGCCTGTTCAGGAAGAATTTCGAAAAGGTCACAACTCTCAGAGATGTGCCCTTTTCGAACTTATTGAATTAAAAATACTATTAAAACTTTAAATCCGGTGTTATTCTTGAATCTATAGTAGCCCTACCACTCTTCTAGCAGTTTGGCTATAATCTATACTTTATCAGTCATTGTTTTATTAGTGGGTAGTTAATCTACGTGGTGTTGCTTTCACGATGAGTTCTTCTAATTCCGACAGTGAAATGCCAAAAAAAAAAGAAAAGTGGGGTAAGAAATCCCGGCAAATATCAACATTTCTATATTAAAACTGCTAAAATAAAAGGTTTACCGCAATTAAACCACAAAGGGAGACGAGTACCGGGATGACGAACGGGAGCGAATTGTCGGTAGGTTCATTGATTATTCTATTATATAGTTTTATTCAGCTCTGAATAGTTTCAAAATGATAACCTAGATTGTTTTGTTTTATTTTTTTACATTATAAGTATATTACCTATATAATGAGCAAATATAATAATACATTTGGTACGTGGCTTTTGTCAGGTGAAGTTATTGCTAACCGATTATATTGTTCTAGGTGTCCCCAAAAATGTTTTAACATTGCATCTGAAGACGATATGGATGCCTTGATTGAACGAATCAATTCATATGAAACTAAAAACGAACGATTTATTTTCAAAGTCTGATAGAATTATCTGTACCTAAAGACATTTCAAAACGAAAGGACGATTTGACTAAAGCAAAACTTAAAACGGTTTCCTGCAAATACTTTGCAGAAATAGGTACTGAAAAGAGAAAAGTATGGAAATCTGTGTTTGTAAGTTTACATGGAATAACAGTTAAAAGGTGCCGACGTTTGACAGAACAAAAAAAAAACATCGGCAATACATTGATTTAATAATAGAATCCAGCAACACTGCGAAATTTAACATTGGAAAAATCAGTACAGAAGACAATAGATTTTAAGAATTGGGCTAATTAATTTTAAAGTTAAACCATTATAAGTGAAAAGTTACGGAAAGAAGGTACCTCAAAATTAAAAAGTGGCCTTTCAAGCGTCGACTTATAACGAGTTTGTTTTTGACCCAAGAAATCCTGGTGAACTAATCGCAAAAAAAAAACGATATGTACAATGACATTTCTCAAGAAATTTATATTCTTTCATAAGTAAAAGGTAGTTGTAGTAACTTACCTGATCGAGCCAATTTAGCTTATGGTGATAAAGTAACTATTAATCATCTAAAAATTGCAAACATTTCAAGGGTGAAACAATACATACCGGCAGAATTTATCGACTTTTATGAAGAAATACTACAATAGCCAACTACTAATAAAAGAGAGCCTGCAGAAGATTTTTTTATAGTCAGTCCCGTATGTTTGTGTTCGTGTTTAATTTCAGTTGCTTATTATAAAAGTTTTACTAATTACAGACGTTTTTTTTTCTTAAATTTATTGTACTTAATAACGTAAATTTCGAAAAGGGCACATCTCACAAATATAAAATGTTTAATAATATATAGATCATTAATAGAAGATCATTCATTTTAGTAATTTTCGGAGGCTAATTAATATCAAAGTATGTCTCAAAAGATACTTTTAGCAATTATACACTACTTTCAAAAATAATCAGTTTTATTCACTTCCTGAACATTTTACATTTTCAGACATGTGCCCTTTTCGAAATTGCATATTCATTTATACTTTGGGTCGCCAACTAAAAAGGTTAAGAACCGCTGGTATAGATAGTGGTGTGTGTGTATGTGTACGTGTTTATCGCTTAAGTACTTTTCTATTCTCAGTCAAGTTACAATTTTTACTTTAACTTCTTGTTATGGCTTCTGTGGCGTATGGTTGATAAGAATTTTAATAAATTTTCACTTTCTTTGCGACTTTAGAATTTAGATATTAGTCATTGTCGAAAAAGAAATTAAATTCGTCAAATCTTTTTTTTTGGGTTGGACTACGGTCAGCGCACCCCCCACCCCACCCGGCTCCGTCCGAAGCGACATAGGGGCCGCGCGCGGTCCCGTCACCCGTCGCCTATAATAGCACGTCGCCTTAGTTGTTGGGCTGACCGCCGGTGCAGGGTTCCTTGACTTCAGTGGTCGACCCGAAAATTAGTCAAATCTAATCAATCATCAAACAGTCGCCTACAACAGAACTATTGGCCCGCTGTTAATCGTATCTTCTGCGAATTATGGTAGTAAACGAAAACATTTGTAAATCACTTTTATATCATTTTTTTCTGATTTTTTCATACTCACACAGTTATTCGAACGACACCTATGCCTAGTTTAATTTTTTTTTGTGTCCGTTTGTTTGAGATAATCTTCAAAACTACTGGACCGATTTTATCATCGATCAAATAGCTGTAGATATAAGGAGTAACTTAGGCTATAATTTAACCCGGTATTCCCATGGGAACTGGATCTATGCGGGTAAGGCGACTGGTACCGAACCGAGCGTAGCGAGGGCGGGTTGTAACTTTGAAATAATTAACTATTTTTACGTCACAAAATTTGGTGGTCATATGAAATACCAAAGAAGTATAGACTTCTTAATACTATATTAATATTAGGTATATTTATTGAGACTTTGGTCTCGCCTAGAGTATTTTGTACCCGGATAAACCTACATACCTTTATCATTCTTGAATCAGACTAAATAACAGCCATCACAAAAAGGTTTCTCCTTTTATGTTTTTGTACAGTTCTAAAAGGTATAATTTGAATTCATTAAGGACAAGGTTACTTTTGTAAGTAATGATGAACTATAATTTTTTAACGAATGTTTTTCTTAGATTTTCGCGTCTCATAACTTATATGTGTCCGCAGCCTCATTAGCGTAAATTATTTATTACTTAAACGTGTTTATTATTATTAGGTAATACCTGTTTCAACGATATCCTAAATAAATCTGTTATTATAACAGTTGTTGCGATAATCACTTTTGTAAATCCCTTTTTCATTTCATTCATTTCGGCTCATATACATCCCACTGTTCGGCTCGAGCCTTCGCTAAAATAGAAGAGAAATTGACCTATTTTTTTTAGTAATACACTTGATGGTAAATGTTGCTGCCGCTCATGAACCTTTACAAGGCCTACTGCGAAGAATGTGAAGAGAGGCCTACTGCCTACTGCGAAGAATGTGAAGGGAGTGTGAATGCGTGCAATGAGGTGCGGTGATACTAAAGGCATCACTAAAACCCATCACACGCAAACACCCTCAAAAAGTTCCTCCCTTCTGAACCGCAAAAGCGATAAGACGTGCAAACAGTACATTTTTTTCAAATTTAAATAAAATAATATACATTAAATATGAAAATATATTTGTCAAGTACTAGGCGTGCATAAAACTGCACTCAACGTACTTCCGTCTAGATAAACTAGAAGGACATGTGATGGAAATAAAAACTCATTACAGTGATATTAAAGCAACTACTGGTGAATTGAAAAAAACTATGACTTTCGTCTCTGACCAAATATCGTCACTTGAAGGTAAAATAAATAAATTAGAAAAGGAGCGAAACATTACGGTACTAAAGTTAGCTACCCTTGAGGAGAAAATTTAAATGTATGATCGGAATAGCGTAAAAGCATCGATAGAAATTAGAAATGTACCCAAGCAAGGGAAAGAAACAAAAGCTACATTGTACGATATGATTCAATGTCTATCTAAAGAGGTGGATACGTATACCGAGTTCACAAGCATCCGCGACGTAACTCGGCAACTATCAAAAAAGGATACCAAAACTTCAAATCTAACAGTTGAATTCTCCAACACACTCATGAAGACCAATTTCCTCACAGCAATCAAATAATACAATAAGAAAAATCCGAATAATAAGAATAAATCTTCCCTTAAATACCAATATACGTCGCTGAACAACTGACATACTATACCAAAAAATTGTTTTATCTCAAGCGAACCTATGCTAAATCGAACAATTATAACTTCTGCTGGACATCGAATGGAAGTCTTACTTAAAAAGGATCCCAATAGCCAATCCATTGTAATAAAAAATGAGCAACAACTGCAGCAACTGACCTTGTCAATCTGACTACGCACGTCTAACTATTTTGTATTGTATTATAATGTTATTTTAGTTGATATAATCATAAATAAGGATATATCTACATACTATTTTTACCACATTGAAGATTTTAATATACACATAAGGACATTATACTCTATAGACTACTATCTATTTATCACACAGCAATATACAACTCCTAATTACAAACACTACATCACACAATCACAGTTTCACTTACCTTCATCTATAATTACATCACAACAAGAGTCCTCTTTACCAAACTACATACGAAGATACACTAACCCATGGTGCTTTCCCATATTTTATGAACTAAAAACTGTCAAACTAACATCCAGAATACAAAGATTTATTTTCATTATTCATCGTAAATATCTAATAGCGTACCTATTCTCTAAATTTAACCTTAACTATTGTCAACCCCCCGCGCGATGGCGACCGACGTCCCAGTACGTCAAGACGTGAGGTTACCCGAAAGGGTATTCCGTCGGGCCGACCACTGATGACAAGTCACATCTGCTCCGGTGGTCGGCCCAACAACGAGGTGACGTGGGTACGGGTGGGTTATGGGCCCGCGCGCCGTCCTTTCATCGCTCCGGACGGACAGGACCGCGTGTGCGCTTACCATAGCCCACCCAAAAAAAAAAGAAAACTATTGTCAACCCCAATATCCCTGCCTTTTAAATTTTTCTTTATATAATATAAATGGCTAGTAAGATTAATCATGTCATTGAAAATATCGACCAGTTATCTGTATCAGTAACCCACACATGTGTCCTAGAACAGACACGACACATTATTAATCAAGCTTCGCACTTCCTAAAAGTACTCACACAAAATATTCGTTCCATCAACTGCAATTTTTGTAATCTGCAGATACTTATGGAACAAATTTCATTTGAATGTGATTTAATAATTTTAACCGAGTGCTGGTTACCCTGTTTGAGCAATATCTCTATCCCACAATTACCAAAATATAAGGCGTTTAGAACCACTCATTATCTTAACCAAAGTGACGGTGTGGTGGTTTATGCTAGAGAGGAGATATTGGCAACATGTGAAGAACCTGACCTATGCTTCTCGGCATCTGGACTTATTATTAAAGTTAAATCAGATTTGGCTATGGTATGCATTTATCGTTCACCGTCAATTGACAATATACAGAATTTTCTTTCAGCTCTTAATTGCATTTTGCTATCACTCAAAAATTATAAATCCGTAATTATAACAGGTGATATGAATTTAGATATAAAACCATCTACCATAGATTCACGCTCCCATGACTATCATAACTGCTTGGCTTTTCATGGATTTCTCCCAGCTCATACAATTCCGACTAGAGACAATAATTGCCTAGACCATCTTATTCTAGAAACAACCCTACCTTCGCACTCGTTCGTATATGAATCTGTAGTGACTGACCATTATCCCTCTTTACTCTGCTTAGCTTATAAATCAACACAAAATAACTATATTACCACCACGTCGATCATTGATTATGATAAACTTGATAAAACAATGTCCCATATTGATGTAAAACTTGCATTTTTCAATTGGCTTACAGTTTGGTTTGATTTGTAATAGGGTACTCTAATAATAACAGCATGTAACCTGACATATGATTAAACTAATAACGAAGTATGGCGACTATATCTTAATCTATAACCTCTAAATTTTAAATTCTTGTTGTTAATATCAAAAAGGCAAAACGGCCCCAGAGGACCGTTTTCCTCTTATAAAGTAACGTAAATGTTAATATAAATGAAATGCAAATAGAGGCAGATAATGTTATAATATTATAATATTTTATTACTTTGGGTTTACATGGTAAATAATTATAAAAGAAAATCAAATCGAAATTCTTGGGCTGAAGCTAGCATGGAAAATACATTTGAGAAAGTAGCTGCTAGAGAAATGAGCCTTAATAAGGCTTCTATTCAATTCCTGGTACCACAGACTACTTTGAAGAGAAAGCTGAAGAAATATAAGTCTACTCAAAATATTAATACAGCCACACATAAGAAACTGTGTAGATTTGAACAAGTTTTTACACAAGTTCAAGAGACGAGGTTTAAGAAGAGTATTTTCTTCACGGCTTGCCTATGCCCCTGGTATTGCAAAGGTCCATGTGCGATAGTATCATTTAGCATCAGGTGTGCTGCTTGCTTGTTTCCCACCACAGGAAATAAAAAAAAAAGACAATTAGCTACCTATGTAAAATAAATGGAAAATCGTTTATCTGAATCAACCACGAAAGATCTACAGAAGTTTTCATATGATCTAGCTGAGAGAAATAATATAAGACAGAGCTTTGATATTAGCAAAAAGATGGCAGGTAGAATAGAAGTAGAAGATGAGGATGATGCGACAGTATTTTTATGTTACAAAATGTGCTGATTACTTTTTACTGATTAATTTTATGTAAGTCCGTTTTCCCCTCATTTGTGGTCCGTTTTGCCTGACACATGAAGGTACCACAGACATTTTGAAGATATTAGAAGTCATTGAATATCTTCATTGTCTGTGATTTTATCAAGCTCTCATTAATACGTAACGTAGAGTAAAGAATGTTGATTAATAATAGTTTGAAAAAGTTAAATAAAAACGACAAATTTCTTTTTTTAATTATTTTTGTTAAGTGGTCCGTTTTGCCTGCCTTTCCTATTAAGGAAACTAAATTGCCCGAAATTGACATGAAAGAAAGAACGCAAGTAATCATAAAGCTCGGTTGCTATCAAACAGAGAGGAGACTAGAGGAGATGTGTTTGAATAAACTAATTGTGTTATATCTTAACTTAATAACATTTTTTAGTCAATGTCTAAAGTAATTTAGTTTGCCTTGTATTATGGAGGGTCATACCCAGTGGAACGTAGACGACCTGAGAAGATTGAATGAAATGGTCCCTTACACGGCCATATTTCTACAGTAGGTATAATACAGACCCCGTAGTTGAGAAATTTTTGATCTAGAATCTAGTTAGAAGAATCTAATTATTCAGTGTCTATTTAAAAGAAGTAGTTTCAAAAGGAAACCGCCATTAATTATATTTATTATCTTACATCCATTTGGTGCGCATTATTTCCGCGTGATAACGGAGTAAAAATACAATTCACCACCCATGAGCAATAAGCTCATGGGTGTTGTATAAAACGAATATGCAGTTCAAATCTATGCAAGAGGAGGCAAATTCGAAATAAAACCCTTTTTTTGCGTGGAAAATTGCAACCTTTGATAGATGGGGTATGCCGGGCTTAACGTTGATTTATTATCAGCGCCACTACCAGCGAAGAACCACACGCTGTTCCTGTCCCTCGGCTACGTCGCAGTTATGGGACCATTTTCACATGCACCACAACTCCGCCGGACCAACTTCGAAATAAAACCAACCTGCCTGACCAGCATGGTATAGTGGGTTAATTGCCTACTACCGAAGAGGCTTGAGCCCAGCAATGGAACGTATATAAGTTGAGACGATGAAAAGCTTTACTATTGTTTTTTGTGTTCTAATTGTTTTGTGCATATCTTTCTTAATATATATAAATTACGTGTCACGTTGTTTGTCCGCGATGGACTCCTAAACTACTTAACCGATTTTAATCAAATTTGCACACCGTGTGCAGTTTGATCCAACTTGAAAGATAGGATAGCTTACATCTTAATTTATAGTCGCAATATTATTTTATTGCAAATTATTTGTATTAGGTACCTATATATACCTATTATTTGACATTCACAATTATCTGTTAACTCCAAAAGATTTTAACAGATGGCGATATCTGTTGACTGGTTTGAGTAATTAATTAATAGATGGCGCTGCTATGTCAAGCCTACAGACGTGTCATATACGATTTTAACTTGCTTTTTTACATAGATACCATTTGTAAAAAAATATGACGACCTCCATGACAGATGTTCTCCTACAGTTCCACTTAAATAGTTTAATAAAATGTAATATAACAAAAACATTAGCCACAGCAACGCGAAGCCGGGTCTGCATATTTCTTATAAGACTTATTAGCACCGGTTCCCTGTACAGAGTACTCGATACCGGCAGAGCACACTTTTAATTTACTTAATACCTATCTATATCAGCTCCAGTCCTACTGCTGAGCTCGACCCTGTTCCACGATAGGAGGGAAATTGACCTACTATACCACACTAGTCAGTCGTGTTGGCATAGTGTTTCATTTCGACTTCCTTTTCTTGCATAGATATGCATATTATATCCCTTAGAGATCTTTTTCGACAACCACAGGCAATATAGGAACGGTGAATTATAGTCTTACTTCGTCACCACACTTCGGAAATATATTTTTTATAGTTATTGGCTAAATCGTAAATTCTTAATCATCACGTGTTTTAATGGTAAAAAAATAAAACATCATTAGGAAATCAATACAAATGTTTTTCCATGATATTGTTGTTGTTATATTACCACAAAAAATAAGTGCTTTTGTATGTAAACATAGTTATTCCCTTAGTCAAACGTAGTTGTCCCTGTACAGCTTCGTCCGGGGTGGCGAAGGGGCGGCGCGCGGCCCCATAATCCACCGTACAGAGTTCCTTGTCCACCGTCGCCGGCCCGGCGGGCAAGGTAGTTATTTCCTTGGACTGATGGTTTGCACTTGGAACGTGGTATGATGGTTTAATTACAACTACATTCTATCCGTTTTCACCGAATAGCCAATCACAAAACTAAGAATAACAATATCCAGAATAATAAACAAAAATAACAGAATAGTAATATTAACCATACTTTTTGATTTTAATGTTCACACGAGTATTACAAATTATAAATAAAACAATCTTTAGAAATTTTATCGCGTTTGTATATTTGATTTTTGCCCGACGGACGTTTAGAGCACTTTTCAGTGTTCATGGTCACGAGCGGACTCCGCGCATCAAGGTCCGCATGGCTCCAAAAATAGTATTACTTATAATATGAATGATAAAAGGATTTTAATGTACGTTTTTTTATAGACTTGATTACCTATTTATTAACGTTTTTGTGTAACTCATTTCTTGTGTATCTTTCACGGACGTGTTTATTCTAACAATACACGTAGGCAAACACTTCTGATGTATTAAAAGTCAACTAGGGTTTATCCGTGTGGTGACGTAGTATCAATATAATTCACCACCATTTAAACAGCCTATGGATGTCGTAAAAGACGATTAAGGTATATAATATGCATATAACATCTATGCAAGAGAAGGAAAACTTTAAATAGAACCCTATACTGTGTTTGATCAGCATGAGATAGTAGGTCAATGTCCCTTCTATTGTGTATTAGGCTCGAGCCCAGCAGTAGAACGCGTAAAAGACGAAATGATGAGGTAATGACTAGGTTCTTCATTATCCGTCTGGAGTTGTTTAGTTAGCCAAACTTATCGCAAAAAGTTTGATTTGTAATGGCATAGCTTAAATGATTAAATAAATAATAATAATAAATAATTTATTTGATAACGATTACAATATACATAGCAATGTTTACAACGATTCCCGAACTAGGCTAGTGCCTGTATCTCGGAAGCCAGAGTTGTGAGTATACAAGTTTTTAAAAGATAATGAAACATATTTAAAGATACAAAACGAGAAAAAAAGAAAATAAAATTTAGTAATGAATGTTCAGTAATTTTGCCAATGTCATGACTTGATCAACTGCGTGATTGAGTGTGTTTGTGTGTGTGCTATAGGGTGTGTGTGCGCGTGTGTATTTGCGTGTTTTTGTGTGTGTATGTGTGTGTGTGTGTGTGTGTGTATATGTGCGAATGTTTCTGAGTGGGGGTGCATGCGTCTGTGTGTGTAAGAAGAATGGGCATCGCCTCGCAAGAAGTGAGTCTGCTCGCGGACAGGGAATCCTATATATTCTCCTCCGAATCGTCCTCTGGTAGTCAGAGCGGCTTTTCACGCATTTATGGGCAAGGAGGGTGGCTTTTAGAATAAATATCTGTCTGACCCGTAGGACCGACGACTCTTGGTAAAGGAGATCAGTTGAGTATCTGTAAGATTTTTTTAGCATTACTTTAAGTACAGCCCTCTGTGCTCTTTCTAGTTCCATAAGGACAGATTTCGCAGCGCCGCCCCATAAAGCAATGCCGTATTGTAGAGTTGACTGGCATAGCGCGAAGTAGACGGTACGCAATGTTGATGGAGGTGTACAGTCTCTCAGTGCTTTGACCACATAAATGAGTTTCCTGGTACGGTTGGCGAGTAGGCGTATATGTGTTTTGAAGGATAAATTACTGTCGACTGTGATGCCAAGGTATTTTATACAATCTGTTTGGTCTACGATCGAACAGTTGCAACTTTTGTTAGGGACGTTGTTCTTTGGGCAAGTGTGGTATTTGAGGAGGTGTTGTGGTGGTTTAGATTTGGAGGTTTTGTGGAAGTTAATAATTTTGGTTTTATTTAAATTTAGAGTTAGTAGATTTTTATTTAGGGTTTCTGCTATAGTTCTGAGTCCAATCTCCGCGTAGTGATAGACCTTTTCCCAGGCTTTGGCGTGGAAGATAATCACTGTATCATCGGCGTAAGATATAATTTGGCCATTGGTAAGGGGGAGGTGCAACAAATCATTAATGTACAGATTGAATAAGGTCGGGCCGAGTATGCTTCCCTGTGGAACTCCAAAACTGATGGGGAGCAGGTCACTTGCTAGATCGCCAATTTTGACATATTGTTGCCGATTTGAGAGATAGCTGTGGAACCAGCTCAGTGCTAAGCCTCTTATTCCCGATGCCTCCATCTTGCGCTGGAGAAGGTCAGCGGAAACGGTATCGAAGGCTTTAGCCAGGTCTAGAAATACACCCACACATCGCTCGCCATTTTCTGCTAGCGTCGATACAGTGTTGGCTAATAATATGGCCGCATCTTCTGTCGATCTGCCCCTACGAAAACCGAACTGTTTCTCTGAGATGATTTTGTGAGATTCTAAAAAGGATACTAAACGGGTGTTAACTACCTTCTCCAGGATTTTCGAGGTGATATTTAATAGCGCGATAGGTCTGTAATTTTCAGGCGCGTCTTTTGGGCCACTTTTATGTATTGGGCTCACCGCTGCAGTTTGCCAGCACTCCGGGAATATACCAGTATTGGTGGGCCTGTATCGAAATGTGTTGTGCAGTCAAAGAAAACGTTAATTTTTTATAAAATAAACAAATGATAATGTGATTAGAATAATATTCTAGCAATCAATAATAAAAATGATATCTAAATATATAAAAATTAATATTTGTCTGTACGACCTTTATAGAATCGTAAACTATGCATTTGATCATGCAATGATCTTCAGCAAAGTGTCGTTCATGAGCCCAGGAAGGTTTCTGAGTTAGTACTATCCGACCTGATAGAACCGGTAGGTGGCGTGGTAATCGATTTCAAGGCGAATTCCTTTTACTATTTTTTTAGATTTGAACAGAACAACGTCTGCTGGTTCAGTTAGTTATATATGAAAGATTATGGTTAACATTTTAGAATGTTTGCTTGCTTGGCAATGATATATGGCCTATGTGATGGATAAGGCTGAAACGGCGGTAGCTACATAGCATAGTTTTTTACTAATCCGTCTGATCAGCGTGGTATAGTAGGTCAATCTCTCTCCTATTGTGGAAGAAGGTCGAATCCAGCTGTGGGTTATTTTAGATTAGATTAGATTAGATTAGATAATACTTTATTTGTACACCATATTAACTTAAATAATAATTATAACCTAGAATGTACAAAGGGCGGCCTTATCGCTATAAGCGATCTCTTCCAGGCAACCTTAGGATGGATAATATAACAGAAAAGGGAGATGGTAGGTAATTTGTTGCTGGTGGTACTGAAAATCAATTCTAAATAACATTATGACTATGTAACTAATAAATATTATGTGTTAATATCTGTAACTCTAATACTGTAAAAATAAAACAATATAAATTAGTAAGTAGTAGATAATTGTATTTAAGTCTTAAGTATATATTTTCATATAAATAAACATACACACATACTCATTCATAAACATATACATACATAGACATATACATACATATAAATATACTTACATACACATATACATACATACACATATATTACAGGAACTCGCAAGCTTTAAGAACTAAAAATATTATAGCGATAAATAGTGATCTGTCAACTGTTTTTTAAATGTAGTTAAAGTCGGGGCTTTTCTGATTGCTACTGGTAACGCATTCCACAACGTTGTAGCCTTTACAGTAAAAGACTTATCTATGAAATCAGAAAAGTGTATTGGTACCTTTAATTTCAAATTCTCAGATGATCTCAAGGATTTTGTATGTGTGTCATGGAAGTACTTAAATCGATCTTTGAAATAGACGGGGGCCGTTGGATTAAATAATATATTATATAAGAATGTAAGTGTGTGAACGTTCCGGTGAAGGCGAATTGGTAGGCATTTGAGCTTTTGCCGAAACTCAGAGATGTGATCGTATTTGCGTAATCCATAAATAAAACGAGTGCAAAAATTTTGAAGCCGCTCTAGTTTGGATTACAGAGGCACAACTTGTGTGCCTCCATAATATCAAGGTAACAGACATCTGCGTAGTCAAGAATAGGGAGAAGTAGGGTTTTTGCAAGCGCGGTTTTGGTGGAAGAAAATTTCGCAGTCTTTGCAATGCTCTAGCTGACGCGTACAATTTACGGCTAGTTTCTTGTATCTGTGAGCTCCAAGATACCGTACTGTCAATGTAGATACCTAAATCCTTGACTTTATTGCTGATTGGTATAATAGAACCATCAAATATAATTGGAGGTATGACTCAAGACCAAGTAACCTTAGAGAGCATCCTGGTACTCCCAACAACTATAATTTGGATCTTCGTAGGATTGACCATAAGCCCATAGTCACTACTCCACTTAGCTATTCGCGCTAAATCCATATTGACAGTCGTTATTGCGTCCGAAAGTTTACTGTGAGGAGCTTGGCTGTAAATTTGGAGATCGTCCGCATAAAGGTGGTAGGCTGAAACTAATTGATTAACAATTGAATTAATAAATATGGTAAAGAGCAGAGGAAATAAAACTCCACCCTGAGGCACACCTGCATAGGTATTGCACCAAGATGAGAAGGAGTCTTTGATACATATACGTTGCCGACGGTCGAAGAGATAACTACGAAACCAGTCAATCGCGGATGAAGATATATTAATTGAGCGTAGAATACCAAGTAAAGATCTGAGATCGTCTGTGATGTGGACAAGTGCCGAAGTAGTACTATGGCCTGGTCGAAATCCAGATTGAAAGGGGCTTAGAAGTTGGTTTGTGTAGAGAAAAGTACTGAGTTGAGAATGAATAAGGCGTTCTTAAGATTTAGACAGAAAAGGTAAGTTAGAAATGGGACGGTAGTCAGAGAAACATAAGGGTTTTGACTTTTTGGGTAAAGGAATAACTTGTGAAGCTTTCCATGAAGATGGAAATGTAGTAGAAGAAATAGAGAAGTTTAGTATGTGGCACAGAATAGGTAAAATTTCATCCAGGATAGGCATTATCATATTTCGACTTATACAGTCGTGCCCTACTGCATTCGAAGAAATAGAAAGGATTCTCTTTTTTACATCAGAAGCAGTAAATGGATTAATGATAAAAGATGATTGAGTGTTCCGAGAAAGTGATGAAAGATGTTGTAGGGTAGATTCTTTAGTTAAAGGATTAAAATTAGGCGAAGATGAAAAATGTGTATTCAGTGAATCAATGTCAAGATTTGTAGGAATGGAATCTTCTTGTGATTTGCCCACTCCCAATGTTTTTAACAATTTCCAAACTTTAGTTGGGTCTCCGTTTTCTACAGTACTGTGTATGTGCTGGCGTTGTGCATTTCTACACATCCTATTGCAGCGATTTCTTATAGCAATAGACTTTGCTAAATTTAGAGGAGTCGGTTTGTATTTATATTTGGATTTAGCTGCAGATTTTTTTGCCATAACATGTTTTATATCCTCGGTCAACCAAGGAGCTGGTAGGTGCTTCATCTTGGTCTTGCGGACAGGAGCATGCACGTCGTACAGGTGGATAAGTTTTGAAGTAAATATATTGACTTTAGCATCAACACAATGAGAGTCAATAAGAGGACTCCAGTCTATTTCACAAGCATCCTTACGAAGCCTATCCATATCCATGCCACCAAAACCACGCTGCAGAAGAATTTTAGGCTTCCACTTTGGTGGTCGTACTTTGTATGAGAGAAAGATAAAGTCATGATACGAAAAGCAATCAGCTGACAGTTGACCATGTCGAGCCACATGATTAGGTGAAGAAATGAAAATTAAATCAAGATGAGAAGGCTTGCCATTAGGAAAGTGGTGAGTAGCGTTAAGGGGTAGAATGGTCAGATTATGTGATTCTAAAGTGTAACGAAGCCGTGAAGAGCGAGAATCATTTCTAAGGAGACACGTGTTGAAGTCACCCATTATTATCCTATGACTGTAAGAGGGTATAAGATTTTTTAGAAGTTGTTCAAAAGAGGGGAAATAGTTGATTCGAAGCGACGGACAATACACACCCAGTAAAATCTTGGTATGACTAAATTCCACTGATAAGAATAAATGCTCACCGGTATTCTGCGATGGCTGCTGTGATGATGTACAAACGAGGGAGAAAGGTAAGTGGTTACGCAGATAAATAGCAACACCACCGCCAACACTAGTCGTACGATCGTTTCTTATCAGTGCGAAACCTGGCAAAGTATATAAATTAGATGGAAGTCATGGTTTTAGCCATGTTTCTGACACTAAGATTGCATGGATATTCTTATCACGGAGATTAGCCAGCATATCGGAATAATGAGCAAGAATACTTTGGGCGTTTATGTGGATCACATTGAAATACCTGGGCACATCCGACAAATTTTATATGTTGCGATGGTGACCATCATCACAGCATTTAAATTAGATTAAAACAAGTTATTAAATTAAATCAAACGAAAGGGCGCCGTCGCTCAGGACACCTGGCAGATTTGAAACATCGAAATTATTTTGTATGAGTATATATTTATGCATAAAAAAAACAGATTACGACAGGAACTAATATGGTATAAACTATAAAGTATTAATACAATATTACGATTCTTTTTCCAAAAAATGATGATTTTTATTCTATAAACATATCATATTTTCATTAGTATACACTATAGTTATGTGTTTAGGTTAATCATTTATTTTGAGCTCACTAGATGGTGTCGTACAGAATTCCAAAACAAGTTATGCTATCATTACACAAATGTACATGTCCAAGCGTGGTGTTAACGCCACGCCAACGATCAAGTCCACCCTCGCCTATAGATGTTTCACACCAATAATCACAGATCAAAATAAATACACCTGCAACACTTTAATAACATAAATATTCACTTAATTACTCTATGCAAGGCTACGCGTACTCTTAACTCGACCTGGCGCTGCCGACCATCGCCAGGGAGATGCTCGACAGCGTCAGGAACTGGGACGCGGTCGCCGCCTTCTGTGAGGCCGTAATCTCACAGAAGGAGGCGGCGGATCGTGTACGAGTAGAGCTCCTATTCGACGACACGTTACGCCGCCGGCGACTCGGGCGGCGCAGGCGCGAGTATCTGCGCCTAATGCCGCCCTAGCCGAGGCCGCGGGTGATCGGACCGGAGAATTGTCCGTCACCCGCAGTGTGGCTAACCGCGCGACGGCGACCGACGTCCCAGGACGTCGAGAGGTGAGGTTACCCGAAAGGGTATTCCGTCGGGCCGACCACTGACGACAAGTCACATCTGCTCCGGTGGTCGGCCCAACAACGAGGTGACGTGGGTACGGGTGGGTTATGGGCCCGCGCGCTGTCCTTTCATCGCCCCGGACGGGCTGGACCGCGCGTGCGCTTACCATAGCCCACCCATAAAAAAAAAAAAGAGTACGCGTAACCGTAGAGAATGCATGAAGACTGTGATGAGTGTGAGTGAAGCTATGGAAGTATGTAAAGATCGTGGCTTGTGGCAATCCGTAGTCTCTGTCTACCCCTCTGGGAAGCAGGCGTGAGGCTATGTGTGTATATTATTGCCCTGCGGTGACGGAGTAAGAATACAATTCAGCCCCTTCCTTGGTCATGGATGTCGTTAAAGACGACTAAGGGATTATAGCATAAATGACATCTGTGTAAGAGAAGGAAGACTCTAAATAAAACCGTGTACTAACCCGTCTGACCAGCAAAGTATGATAGGTCAATTTCTCTCCCATCGTGGAGGAGGTTCGAGCCCAACAATGGAACGTAAAGAGCTGTGATGAAGATAGATCCTTAGAGGATCTCCTTGGCACTGTGCTCAAGGATCTCAGCGGGGTATGCTAACTAGTGGATTTACGAATGAACATGGACAAGACGAAAATGCCAGTCCTAGTTGGCAACACGATTCTCGAAGTTGTAGATCATTATGTTGACGTCGGACAAACAGTGCAGTTAGGTAGATCTAATTTCGAGAAAGAGTTCAGGCGGCAAATACAACTCGGCAGCGTTTGTGAAATTTAACAGGACATTCTCATTCAACACAGCTCACAGTCTGGAAACACAGGTCTACAACTAATATGTGTTACCGAGGTTGATTTACAGCATGGAAAAGGTGGTTTTTAAATGTGAGCCTGATAACCAAGCTCAAAGTCGCTCAACATGCTATGGAGCGGGCTATGCTCGGCATTTCTCTGCGAAATAGAATACGAAATAGGGAAAGGAGAGTAACCGTCATAGCACGCTGAAGTGAGAATGGCCAGGCCACATTGAGGAATCGACAAGCGCTAGGAAAGAAAGGTTCTCGAGTAACGACCATATATTGGCCAATGCATTGTAGTACGCACAGTGTATTTTGAACCCCATTTTTGTTGCATGCTGATTGTAGAAATAGTTCTTATTATTTTAAGCATTAGAGTAAAACAACGGAGTCGATACCGCAAGTAGTTATTTTTTATAAAAGTTGCCTAAGTTGACCATCGAAAAATCACAACAAAATTAATTATAAAAAAACGAAACTACTTTTTTTTTTTATTGCCAACGGTGGCAAACGAGCAAACAGTACACCTGATGGTAAGTGTTGCTGCCGCTCATGGACCTTTACAAGGCCGCTGCCTACCGCGAAGAAAGTGAAGGGAGTGTGAATGCATGCATTAAGGCTCGGTGATACCAAGGGCACTACCAAAACCCTTCACACGCAAACACCCTCAGAAAGTTGGGCTTCCGGCTCTCTCGCTCACCAAACGAAGCGCAGTAACTAATTGCTACTACTCAGACGTCGATTTTCTGCGAGAGTGTGGTACTACCCCGGACGGACCAGCCCGCGGCTGTAGACAGATAATTGTCGACAGTGTGGTCCTACCACTCTGACTACTACTTATTTAAGTTTTGATTACAGTCATATTTACACAATTTTTCGTTCATTTAGTTTGATTAATAAAGAAGATATGATTTATTTTTCAATTTTTCTCTATAATTTTTTTACTCCGCCATGGCGTAGTAGATTATGATTTTTAGATTAAATGATTTATTAAATTGGTCTTTATTTGCGTTATTTAAATTACATTCTAATGCCGCATTATTTCAAAATGCTATGCCGCACAGGACCGCACTGTGTGGTGAAACATGAGGGAAGCCTACGTCCAGCAGTGGATGGCGATAGACTGAACGATGATCATGATTATAAATCATTAGAAATAACGGGTGTAACCGACATAGCCCAAAGAAATAGGTCGTCTAAATTGCGATGGGCAGGCCACATCGCTTGTTAGACCGATATCCGTTGGGGAAGAAAGGTTCTCGAGTGGCGACCACGAATCGGAGGAAGCCGCGGAGGACGATACCTGGGACGCTAGATAAGGCGGCACGTCTGGCAACTCTCGGCACCGAGGAGATTGTCAGGCATATCGAGGCGCATATCAACTTAAGGTAGCCGTAAACTAGACGATCGCCCGATTAGCTTATTAAACAGTTTAGGTAAAATTTATGAGCGCGTACTACTTAGTAGGCTAAGAAAGTGCGCTGAGGATAACAACCTCATCCCGCCGATTCAGTTCGGCTTTCGCACGCAACACTTTTGCGTTCAGCAAGTACATCGAATAGTCGAGTATACAAGTTATAAACTGCAACGCGGTTTATATACGGGTATGCTTCTATTTGATGTAGAAAAAGCGTTTGACAAAGTCTAGCATAACGGCCTTATTTTCAAGATAATAAAGCTTAAAATCCCCCACATATCTTTCATATCACATATCTTTCCTATAATTTTTGGACTAATTGGGTACGATTGGATGGAGAATATTTTCGAGAAATTATTTATGAAGTACCCACGCTTTTTTCAATACTAAGCCAAGGAGCCCAGCCTTAGCTTAGTAGCCTTGACTTAGTCCAATATATTAGGTACAGTAACGAGGATTTGACGGTGGAAATAGTGAATAGTGGAACTCTTCGGTATCTACTAGTACAGCCCTCAACTTTGAGCTCAAATGATTCGTATTGATGTGTCCAAAAGATTGGGAACAGTAACGTTTATCTAATGCTGGAACCAATACATGAATAGCAGAACTTAATGGTAGCTCCTAAAACCCTTGAATTGGGGTTCATGTGATTCGTATCAACAGCATATCCTCGTTACGAGGGTGTAATGATGGATCTTGGAGGCGGATTAAATTTACTGTTTATAACTTTTGTTAATGTTAAAGGTATTGGGAATACCACAATATTCTCTGATGGGATTCAGTGCTGGTGGTGTAGGCGCTGCAATTCAAGCTGCTAAATATTCAGAAGCTGTGAGGAAATTGATTTTGTGGTCAACTTGCACCTCTATAACTTCCCGAGACGTAGATATTTATAAAAGTAAGAATAAAATAATTTCTTTGCTTTTTAAATCCTCTGAAAGATCCTCCTTTCTTTATTATTTTCCACTTACTGGAGTCGAATTACCAAACTTTTTTTTTGAGGGGTTATGGTCTGGTCGTATTTGACTCAGACTGTTACAGGTACCGGAAGGATGACATTTGGCTCCATATCCAACTGCATTATCCCTCAATGCTAATTAACTAAGTAACTAGCTAATTAGCTAAGTAACCAATAACTTGACTGCAATGGCCCGCCCATCAGCAAAAGGAAAATAGTTATCACAATCCTAATTAGAGAAGATCTGAAAATAAACGTGGATACCGACGCGTTATATCCATCCTCATATAACAGCCATCGGTGGCTAACCTGAGGAAAGTCCCACTGTCAGACTCAGGACTAGCCTAGACTCAGGACTTCTCCACAATGGGAGGGAACTTCACTTACTATTTTTTGTTGGTCAGACGTTTTGGTGTTGGAATAGAGTTTTATATCGAATTTTCCTTCTCTTGTATCGGCAAAACTGGATCAGAACATCGATATGTTACCTACCATTATAGGTAACTATAATCATGTATTATCGATTTAATATGCGCAAACTCCAAAAATTAAGAGCACAATATCTAAATTATATTTCCGTGTGGTGACGAAGTAAGAATACAATTCACCACCCCCTCTCTTGCCTGTGGGTGTCATAAAAGATGATATAATATGCATATATAACATCCATGCAGGAGAAGGAAATCTTGATACAAAATCCTATTCCAATACGTCAGCGAAGTATAGTAGGACAATTTCCCTTCCATCATGGAGGAGACTCAAGCCCAAGAGTGGGACGTATACGAGCTGTGATGATGATGATGGTGATAATTTATAAATTTGACGAATTAAATTTACAAATAGCACTGACGCATGAGAAGTGCTACTATATGCTTAATAAGTGCTTGCTAATAAATTCTTATAAGTTCTATATATTTATTTGTGAATGACTAGCTTTTACCCGCTACTTCTTTCGCTAATACATCATATTTGAAGACCAACGGGGTCTTCTAATAATAATAGAAATTTTTCAAATTTGGAGGATTGAAAAAATATGGGAGCAAAATTCATGGACAATCTTCTAATATTGATTTATTTATCGAACACAATTAATTAAAGCTAAGTTGCAATTAGGATTGATAATAATCAGCGATTCCAATTTATAGTCAAATACTTAGTAAAAGTTTTTAAATCACCGAGAAAGGACAATGGGCATTGCGGCCCATGAGCGGCCATCAATGAAACTAGTGTCATTTGAAAGGGGAGATCTTTGACAACAAATATTGTTCAAGGAGTACTATGAAATACCGTTTGGGAAAAAAAATATAGTTAAAATACTATTATTAAAATACTATTTTTTTTTTTTCATTATTATTTATGTATCCTAATATTCAATACTTTTTCTATTAGAGGTCTAAGAACCTTTGTTAAAATCGGTCTCGCCATGTTTCATGCGTCAACCAATCAGCGACGAGCGCCGCTCGCACTCGGCGACTCGGCGATTACCGTTATGCTCGAGCGCACAGCGCAGTCCATCGTTGACATTTGTTTCGTTGAGTACTGTGCGATTATTATTGTTTGACAATTTCTTTTGACTCTGGCTTGCATATCGGACTTGTTAATAATATCTATCTTGGTGACTTGTGCTCGTTTTTTTGGACTTTTTTTAAGCAGATTCCTATAACAATGGCAGATAATCGCCAAGTGTGTATTTTATGTAATCGATCCGTGATAAACAGAAGAAGATACGAAATAACCCGTGCTCGGTTTGAAGAACATCCCGCTGTAGGCCAATATATCTTTGAAGCTCTTACCTCTGAACATCAGGTAAGTACATCAAACGAAATCATTATTTCTTAGTTGTCACGTCAACAATATAGTACTGTTTAACTTGAGGTGGTCACAGTGTTTTAACTCTCGCGCATTGAGATTACATTTCGCTGTAAGTAGTAAGTAAACTGTTACCGACGCGGCGACGTTGTCGTTCCGTTTGATCCACGGGGCGAGAACGGGATAGAAGTATCGGTATTTACGTATGAGTAAGCGAGATAATTAATACTGCTTAGGCAATCGAGTAAAATATTTTTCTTTATATTTCGCTTTGTTTGAACAGCGTTCAATGAAAATAACTAAGCGTTTTAACTAATTGTAATACTCTCATTTTCAGATACAATACAATGGTCAGGAGTACATTTGTCGACCATGCTGGCAACGGGCAGAAAGAGCTGCGCAGCCAAGAGAAGACCGTCCACACGAATGTTTATTACATATTGAAGAATATTCAAGACTCTCTAATACAGCAACGCGTTGTATGTATGAAAACTGCAGACGAACGGATCTCCGAAGGATTCCGGATAACATTAAAGTGACATTCTTGATTCATTTTAATTTTTATATTCCAAATAGTGCAAGAGTTTGCGATCATCATTTGGTATCCAATGATTGGGATCAAATAATTGACAGCCCTAACTTGCTCCACGACTTCAATGCCACACATTTTGTGCATATCATGAGCCTCATGAAAATCGCGGTGCTTCGAGGATCTATACTAGATTTTGATAATATAGATGACATGGACCCAAATGAAGTATACATCCGATTAGGCGTTAGTCGAGACCAATTTATGAATATTTTGGAACAAACTCCTTCATTGTCGAACGTATCAACACGCCCGAAAACATCTTTGGCATGCTACTTAATGAAACTGCGAAGCGGTGAAGCAAATGAAAGGCTGGCGACGCTTTTTAATATGAGCCGTAGAACCCTAGAACGACATTTAACGTTCGCCAGAGACTCTCTTTTACTGGACTTCGTTCCCCGGCATCTTGGTTATGATCATCTCAATAGAATTGATGTAGCTAACCAAAACCTACAAGTTCCAAATGCAATTTTTGGAAATGCAAATGCCTTAAATAGAAAGGCAATTGTGATAGCAGACGCCACTTATATATATATATACAAAAGTCCGCAAACTATTTATTCCAAAAGCGATCATATAGTCTACACAAATACACGAATTTGTTGAAACCGTTTTTAATAGTGTGCTGCGATGGCCACATTTTAGATGCCTTTGGGCCATATTCAGCCATAGAATCAGATGCACAAATAATGAAAAATATGATTGACGACGAAGGAAATCCTTTCCATTGGTTTTTTGAACATGGAGATGTGTTCATCTTAGACCGTGGGTTTCGCGACGTAATCGACGACTTACATGCCTATGGTTATGAAGCTCACTTACCGAAAACAAAAAATCGAGACGAAGATCAATTGACGACAGAACAAGCGAATAAGTCTAGGTTGGTTACTATGTGCCGCTGGGTTGTTGAAGTTATAAATGGTTGGTTCAAACGCGATTTTAAACTATTCCGACAAGACTTTTTCAATCGTGCTTTGCCTCATATGATGACAGATTTTAGAATAGGTGCTGCATTATTGAATGCTTGCAGAGAACCATTGTCAGATAACGTTCACGCTGAAACATTTATAGAAGTTATAAACCAAAGAGGGAACCAACCAAATAACCTAGCAGAGTATGTCCTAGCCAACAACCTTAATCGTAGACGGGCTAGTTTCGATAGCATTACAGGAAACCAACCTAACATAAGTGATTTTCCTTTGCTGACTGAGGACGATTTAACCATTTTTGCACTTGGTACATACCAAGTGAAGCTAGCCCGCAGCTATTATGCGGAGCATGTGCGACAAGGTCTCTATAATATAGAAACGTATAGGGACCCCGATGTTACAGGCCTAGGCAGGTGCGGCATCACAGCAACAAATGTTTGGCTGCTAAGATGTCGAATACAATCTAGACATACTAGGTCAAAAATATATTATTCGTACATTATAGTAGATAGAGAGAAAAGCGGCAGAGAAGCCATAGAAAACTACTATTGCAGTTGTCTAAGCGGTAAGCGCACTCTTGGTTGCTGTGCCCACATTATGTGTGTAGTGTGGTATTTAGGGTGGGCGAGAAACCAAAAGGAAGATATCCGTTTACCAGCTCATTTTTTAAACGATATTATTGTAGACGACAATTGAATCCCATCATTTTCTTTTTTTAAAGGAATACTAGCATTATATACGAGCATTGTATATGTGTCTGCCAATAAATCGATGTATTTAATAACCAATTAACCTTTAGTTTTATTTAATCCATCATTATCTTATACTTAGACATGCATTACGTTTTATCATTTACGTACTTTCGGTTTAATTAATTCGATTTTTTTATATGATCAACGCTTTATAACTTTTTATCTAAACAAGTTGCCGAAATAATTTTTTGCAGTCTTAATATATACATAATTGTCGACTAAAAAATATATAGGACAGATGTGGCCGCCGATGGGACAAGCGCCATACATTTTTGCCCATTGTCCTTTAATAAAAGTATAACTGCATACCTTAATACCCTATTTTACACCCTTAGGTGACGAAAATGGACAAATTTTGAAACACGTATATTTTTTATATTACTGAAGACTATTAGTCTTAGGCTTAGTGCAGTCTTTCAGTAATAGGTACCCAACCTATTATTGAAAGTCAATGGACTAAGATCATTTTTCTGCCCATAGAAACTCTGCCATTACATTTCATCCGAAATACGCATAGCTTTATTTCTAAACAGGAGCTTCATTAAAAAAAATAAAAAGTGAGCCGTCGCTCAGGACGCCTGACAGATGTGAAACATCGAAACTATTTTGTACGAGTAGAGACACGGTATCGATACTGAACTCATGAATAGTATCGAAAGATAAGTAACGTACTGTTTAAAGTATCGAGTACTTTTATTTACTTTATCTTTAGGTATCGAGTACTTTTCTTTCGATACCGATACTTTTGTATTCGATATTTTAGTCAATAAGTACTTTTTGGTAGGTATCGTATCAAATAAATTATCCCATTTTAAAATTGACTTTACGACTCATATTTATGGTAACGTCATTTAATACAAACGAAATGAACCTTCTAAAACATAGCTTGAAATAATTTGCGATTTATAAACCAGAAATAGCGCCATCTATCGAGCAAACGACCAACTCTAAGCTACAATATATTTTATAAAGAACTCTCTAATCCTGTAATGATAATAAGACAAGCTGTTTAAATTGAGTCAAAATCCAATTCTTAAGGAGTTGGTGACATACAAACAAATAAATACACAGCTGAAACTAATAAAAGCCTATAAAAAATGAAATGCTTTCATCCGTTCACAGACATTCTTTCCGCACGAAGAGTGTGATTTAGGAAACAGAAATGGCGGCATTTATCGAGCTAACGACCAACTCTCAGCTTCAATATATTTAATAAAGAAATTTTTAATCCTGTAATGATAATAAGACAAGCTATCTAAACAATTTTAACGTCATTGGTCCTCCTTAAATTTTCAACTTTTAAATGAAATTTGACTGTTTAAAGCGAGTCAAAATCCAATTCCTATGAAGTCGGTAATATACAAAAAAATAAATATATATACACCTGAAACTAATAAAAGCCTATAAAAAACGGTTCTCCAGTTTTCGTAGCTGAAAGTAAACTAAATGCCATACCTACTGGTATATTTATATTACTAAGTTAGAGAATTTTATATTAATTTATAAAACAAGTATATATGCATAAAAGAACATTAGATTACGACAGGAACTAATACGATAAAACTAAGGCATAAAGTATTAATAAAATATGATTATGATGATACAAAAATGAGGATTTTTATTCAATAAATATTTATTTTCATTAATATACATTATAAGTAACAATTTACTTTGAGTTCACTAGATGGCGTTGTAAAAAATTTTAAATCGCACCATGGTTTCGTTACAAAAATGTAAGTATATGCATCCAAATAATCATTAATATTTAATTAATAGGGGACCGCGAGGCGTGGCGTTAAACGCCACGCGACGATCACGGTCACCCTCGCCTATAGATGTTTCACATCAAAAACATTGCTACTTATACATAAGATAATTTAGATAAATTCTACAACATATAGTGGAATTATATTGCATTATGTATGCATCTGTCCACACTAGCTTGCGACACGCTACTGTCGGTAGCCACAATACCAAAAGATTCACCAATACTTTACGACGCTTTTTGACGTAATAACCAGGTGGAGGTGAGAACATAACACTTCTGCTATTATCATAATTTACAATAGAAGAATTTACAGCAACTGAAGAAGGCTCGGCATCTGTTGCCTTTTTCGCGGAGCGGGGCGGGGACCGGCTTAGTCTAGTTTAGCTAGATGGCCGCCCGGCGGGACGACGTCCACCATGACGTCATTTTTCGTTAGGCAGTCCAGTTGGAGAGGCTTCGGTACGACTTTCGGACTGTCGAGGCTTTCCGGCCGGTGCTGATGGAGTGGTTGGGTCGGCGGCACGAGGTGCTTTCCTTCCGACTGATGCAGATATTAACGAGGCATGGTATGTTCGCCAAATATCTGCTCACGGTCGTGAGGAAGGAGAGCACACCATCCTGCCACCATTGCATTTGCGACGAGGACACGACACAGTACACACGCGATGTATGCCTCATGGACAGAGCAGCGCCTTGAATTCATCGTAATCAATGGTGCCGATCTGATCGCTAGGCGATGCTCAACGGCATCAGGAACTGGGATCCGGCCACCGCCTTCCGTATGGTAGTTATGTCACGGAAATAGGTGGTGGAACGTGCGCGGGGAACTCCTCTACAACACGATCCGCTGTCGGCGACTTGGGCGGCGCATTCGTTGTGGAAGTTACGAGCGTGGCGTGGCGCGTAATTCAAACACACAAAATGACAGCATGTCAACCAACGAATAATGTAACGGACTAAAGTTAACGGAAGTTCAACTTAACGGAAGATGACAAGAGCGTTAACATTTTTTGAAGTTAACTTAAAAGTTAATCCGTTAACCAGATTGTTAACTTCGTTAATTAACGATTAACGGATTAACGAGTTAATGCCCACCTTTGCAAATTATACAGGAGAGCTATTTAAAGATTTATGAAAAATATTAACTAATATAAAAAAAGAGTATATTAGCGTTTCAGAAATAATTGTCTTTTATTTTTATTTTAATTACAACTATTATTCCTATTAAAACACTTTTTTTTTTTATTTTAATTATTACTAATTAATAGTTGTCACAAAATAAAGGGCCCGTTTTGACAGTTCACGCCCATGAAGTTTTTTATTTTTTACCGTTCGAAATATTTGAAGATAATTACATTTTTCATTGACGGGTACCACCCACTGGGCTAAGTGCTGTGGCATAACAATATTTTCATATTGTCCACAGACTGTTAATAATCGGTTAACGAAAAATAAATCGATCAAGATATATTTTTTAAGGCGGACTCGTACTTGGCCGGTGTTATTAATTTTAATACTAGTATTTAGACCAACTAATTACAGAATTTCCCCAGCTGTGTAGTGATTTTTACTGAAAATTCGAGGCATCAATATTGACAATATGAAAATGAAATAATATATATAAAATATGTTTTTTTTTTTGGGTGTGCTGCGTTCGGCGCGCTCCTCGCATCACTCCGTCCGGGGCGACAGAGGGGCGTAAGCACGCAACACCCGCAACCCACCCGAAAACCACGTCGCCTTCGTCGTTGGGCCGACCACCGGAGCAGGGTTACTTGTCATCAGTGGTCGGCCCGACGGAATACCCTACTTGGGGTACCCTCCCATCGACCGACGTCCCCCCTCGGGGAGGACGTCGGTCTTTCCTCACGCGGTCGGCCTCTCGGCGGGTGACGGACTAATTCCCCGGTCACGTCACCCACGGGCTCGGCTAGGGCGGCATGAGGCGCAGGTATTCGCGCCTACGCCGCCCCAGTCGCCGGCGGCGGATCGCCTCATCGAGGCTGCGCTCCTCGCGCAGGCGATCCGCCGCCTCAATATATATATGGGTGACGATAGCTCAACTGACAACTTTGGCTCATCATCTTAACCCCTTACCGCATGATTTTTCTTTTTTGGTGAAAAAAATATATGTGATAGAAAACAAGAAATAAAAGAACACGTATTTCAGAATTTTCATATTTATTGGCAAAATAAAGATTTTCTTCTTTGGTCCATATTTGGTACAATGAGCATAAAATAAGCAAAAAATGACAAAGGTCTTATTTGTTATAATTAATAATCAAAGTTATGTTGTGTGGAATAGCATGAAGCAATTTCTTTTATCGTTGAGACATAGGCTCACCTTACATTTTTGGCACTCGACATGTGATCTGCCACTACATTCCGGTACCTTACATCGCTGTCTAGTGGTCCAGATGGGCAGATGATCTATTTGGTCTAGGCGTACATCCCTAAATGGCATGATAGCTATTGGTCCTCTAAGTCTTTTAGCTTCAATGGCATTCTCTAGGTCCAAAGAAAGACGTCCTCGTTTGCTACCCGTAGATTTGTTCGTTAGGCATAAATCCTCAGCTACTGCACATTTAAAATCTGCTAAAGGTAGTGATGGCTCCGAATCATCCAATCCTCGCCTATACAGCAACCAGGAATTTACTGTGATCATGTCGAGCATGTGAAAAAAAATCTGGTGGTAAAATTTCTTAGATCTACTCTGAATTCTATAGTAGCCTAAACGAGCGTCTAACAAATCTACACCTCCCATGTGCTTATTATAAACCATCACCGCATTAGGACATGACACTTGTTGATAAGTTCTTTCCTTTTTATTGAATCGTCGAACTTCAGATGACGGTTTACTGCCGACATAGGTTGAAGCCAAATTCACAACTCTGTTATCATACCAGGTTACTACTGAGATATCAGTATTATCCACAGTTGTAATCTTTTTTTCCTCTCCCCTTCTTTTTCAATTCTTTTTCAGTTGGAACTCTATAACCCGGAATGCGATTAGCTTTGATTTTACCTAGCGGTAAAATACCCTTCTTATTTAGATGGCTCAAAAGTGGCAGTGAGGTATACCAATTATCAAAAAATAGCTTATAGTTAACTCCTTCTAGTATTGTCCTTGCAAGTCGCACAACAACATCACTAGAAGTACTAATTATGGGCAAATTACTGTCAGATTGTATGCGACCTTGAGCTCCAGTATAAATTTCGAAGTCATAACTAAATCCTGAGCTACCGCTACGAAGAAAGTTCTTGTAGCCCCATTTGTGGGGCTTTTTACAATTATATTGTCGCATAGATGACCTGCTCTTAGTTGGTATAATTTACTCATCAACCGCCACGTATTCTTTTTTAGGAACTGTCAAAAGTCTTTGTCGTATTTGGTCCAAAAATGGTTGAATTTTGTGAAGTGGATTGTGCCCTGCCTGTCCTTTTGGTATTTGTTTTGAACTGTCGTTAAAATGAATAAAATGCTTTATCTCCTCAAATCTGTTACAGGTCATTACTGAGCTAACTTTGGGGTGTCCCAAGTTTTCACTCCAATAGCATCTCGTTGACGGTTGTTGAATTATTGACATATACAGACATATACCAACAAACTGGTCCAGTTCTTTTACAGTGATATTACTCATCTTTTCCGGTCGTTTTTCCACGGCATATTTGTTGGTTTCTTGATATATATACATAAACATATCCTCAGTGAACAGATATTTGAAAATCTGTAACAGGGTTTCTAAACTCGATATATCTACCGGCAAATGGGCATCTCCACCAAACTGTAATTCGGTTTCAGCTTTTTCTAAAAACCCATCCCTCCATCTAAGTTTTTCAGCCCTTAATGCTCTCGTTGAAGAAGATTCAAATTGAGATAAAGGTATATTATCGTCAGGGTCAGATGCAGATTCATCGGACTCTGGGACAATGCCTCTGTTCCTGCGATACTCATCATCTGATAGGTCACCATCGGTACTGTCATCAGGAAAATTGTGTATTATCGTATGTATACCTCCGTAAAATTTACGTACGTCCATGTTACCACACTGTTTGAAAAATAATTGCATATAAATATTCATATAACTATTTACTACACATTTATCAAAAAGAAAAACAATATATACTTTTATGTATATTGGTACAAATAGGACACAATAGAAAAAGAATATTTCTGCATGCTGTGCCTAATTTAGTTCAAACAATTAACAGTATATAAATATATTACATTTACGTAAAATGAAAAAAACTTACCTTACCTCAATAATCTTTAGAAGTTTTTACGTCGATATTATATTTTTAGATACAATCAGATGATGTTTTATATTTATTTTACAATTTTCAAAACTGAGAATTTGCAATGTACTGGTCATAACCTGTTCGCAGAGTTTGAGTGACCATTTAGTTATAAAAAGGTTTAGTATATGGCGGCGATCTAAAATATTTCGGCAAGCCAATGGATCTAATTTGTTACGCCATGCTCAAAACTACAAATAATATTACTATACAAAAGTTATAGGTGATATTATGGTTTGGTTCATATGTGATCCGCGATGCGGTAAAGGGTTAAGAAAATGATTGACTGAGGATTTACTTTTCTCGATATTTTTGTGATTGAGTTAATGTTATTGTAACAAAAATATTAAATGATAGAAAAAAGACCATTCGTAACATTGTATCATTTCAAAATTCCTATAATATTACGGTTTAAGAAAATTTTCAAATCAGAACTTTAATCCAATGCACTTTACCATACATATTCAAATCGATTATATACTCATGCACACTTGAATCGATTAATCGTGAGTATCGAGTACCGAGTCGTATGGTTATCACTATAGTCCATAAAATATAGCTTGATCTCTGTGACAGTTGTCCCTAGTGCCGTCACGCTTACGATGAAGTCCGTAGTTTGTTATCGATAAAACTCTTTACTTTAATAATTGTGATTTCCAATTATCATTGAAATACAATAAATGAAAATCTTTTTGAATTTATTTCAAACAAAAACTGTTTTTTGACTGTTTTAATTATTTGAAAGGAGTACAATCAAGGTCAACGTCACTATTATCGTCATCACTGGAGCGTTTCTGCAAGAATATTTATAATGTTTTGCCAAAATAGAGACAGTCGTTAGATCAATAGACCAATTACGACTGTTTTATGAATAAATATGTTAAGTTTATTAACAATAATGCGTACATAATATTATCATTTACTCTGATACAAAAAGTAGTTTTTTGATGTTTAATTAATTCAATTTGTGTATTTTATATTGTAACTCTCTGTTGTAATTGTAAAAAATATGTAGATATTTTTATATTTTATATATTGGGTTTATTTCTTTTATGAATAATTTAATAAAGACCGGTTATCGATTTACGTATATCGACTGTCCCATCTCTTTTTTATTTTCAATCCAGTATGTCCTAGTACGTGCGTAAGCGTCATTTTTTTATAAAGCGTTTATTAGATATTTCAATACTTACGAGGTATATTTCAGGCATGAATATTAATATTTTTATAATATATTGCACTTCAGTTACAATAAAACTGGCACGAAAAGAATGTAAATAAATGTGATACAACATAAGATCGTAAACATCTCGCTCGTTCAATCTTACTTCGTTGGTTTCGTTGACATTTGTCACAGAGATCAAGCTATATTTTATGGACTATAATTACATCGGTAAGACCAAATGTCAAAACGGGCCTATTATTTTGTGACAACTATAGTCGTCTTTTAAAACATCCACGGGTAAGATAGGGAGTGCTGAATTGTATTCTTAATCCGTCACCACGCGGAAAACGTACGTAGGTACGTGATGAATCTATGAAAAAATTGCATACTTTTATGAATTGAATTATTATCATTGTTTTGTATAATACAAAGGTGGTAATTAAAAAAATATTTTTTTCTATAAATTATCATTTATTTGCACTCGTTAATTTAAATATTTTTTTACTTAGAGATAAATGCGTCACCAGCCGAATACTTAGGACGATCGTGTCTCTATCGCTTGCACGCTCGGTTCAGGCGGCACGTGACAATGAGTCATGCTTTTTCGTGCGTGCAACTGGCGTTCATCGATTTATGAGAAGGCATTGAGTAAGAATCCATATATATATATACAAGCTGACCCAACAAACGTTTTTCTGTTGAAATAAAATAAAAGCAATTCTCCTTGAAATCGATCGCAGCGCCACCTACCGAGTCCAATTGTGAATCTAAACCATTCTCAAATCCCCTTGAACACAGAAAAATTTCGTCAACATCGGTCCAGCCGTTTAGGAGGAATTCAGTGACATACACTCGTACACAAGAAATATATATATATAGAAATATATACGACTTTTTTGGGACTAATCCCTCATACTTATCTAAATATTTTTTACGGCTCCCACCGCAAAGCGAGTTGTATTTATTAACGTAAAAAAGGTTGTAATAAATAGATATAGAAATTCCCATTATTTTATTTTCATTCACTTATAAGCATGATTCATTTCAGAATAAAACAATTTACATTCAATAACACATAATTTAAAGTTGAACTGACTCACTTTTTACTGTACAATAAAAAAAAATGGCGCTTTTTTTAAAAAACGACGCACGAACAAGCTGTTTTAACATTATGGCGGCTCAATACCCTCTATTCTCATAGTGTAACTTTTAAATATTAATTTAATTTGCAACTATACACTTGGAAGATTTGTTAGTTAAAGGGAGTTATTTTAAACTTGCATCATTAAGAAAACAAATAAATCGACTCGAATTGTGCTAACATATGAAAATAGTACAATATCGATCAAGTTTCAACAATTGTAAATTATTTATCGACTTCAGTAATAATAAATATGTATTGCACTCAGTACATAACGTCGATATGAAACTTGTCCTATTTACCTAAATCGACCATGACTACTTGAACATACAAATATTGTAAAAAATTGTTAACATTGAAATTACTAAGGCACACATTATGAGCTTGTCCTGTAGACAATATGGAAGCCAAGAGCGGATCCAGGGAGCCATAACCACTCCCTCCAAACATAGTATAATTAATTTTCCAATTTTCATATTCATGACCAACTCACCCCCTCCCCAACACATATAACCTGAATCCACCCTCGATGGAAGCACAGTACAATTTAGCACTTATGCCAATGTTTTAAGTTTTACATGTACATAAACAAACACACAAGCGTCCTACCTCGATAAATACATAAGAAAATATAAATGACAATCATTCTACTTCCAGTAAGCTTGTTCTTATATCATAAATAATTTCTCTAGTTACAAAATATAGTATACAAAGAATGGACATTAAAAATAGACTGCCTACAGCACCATAGCTATTAAACATTGGATCCATCCGTTACATATATTACACTCAATAAGATTACTCTTATAAATACATAACGATACAATATTACAACTTTTATCACCGGGATTATTAACAATACGTTTGTTTCTCATTTCACAGTGAAAACTCGATTAATTATTGTCGTTAGGCATTCGGATAATCGAAAATCCGGATAATAGAATGTAACCAAGAAAAGCTGTTTTTGCATAATAATTCGACACGTTTCATAGCCACTTGTTTTTAAGGTTCCGTACCCAAAGGGTAAAAACGGGACTGTATTATGACTGACTGTAAGACTTCGCTGCCCGTCCGTCCGTCTGTTTGTCACCAGGCTGCAACTCAAGTAGCGTTGCGTAATTCGAATCAGTTAATTCGAATAACTCGAATAAGACTACTGAATCGTTCATTCGAATCGCCGTTGACCGAAACCGAAACCGAATCAATTCGTTAACTCGTGTCGTACATAGATAGGCAGGTAGGTACTCGTAGCGCGGGCGGCCGCGGCGGCGCGACGCGGCGATCAGTCGACTCGGTTTGATAGGACATTCGTTGATTCGTTTTCTATTTGTTGATTCGTTTTGTCCCTCGCGAGATTTAATGTTTTCTTGCTTTTGTTGACTGCTCGTTTACGTAATTAGAAATAATAGTTATTAATTATGAGTATACCTGAGAGGTATAAAAACGTATTTATTTTTTTTAAAGTTGATTTATCGGGTAATTACTAATTAAAATCAGACTTTATTTAAAAAAAAAGTATTTTTTTGTATATGATTTTATTATTACTTTTTGTTATTTAGTATGATGATCATAATAATAAAAGAGTATTGACATTACCTACGTGTTTAAAAGTCAATATACCTATAAGTCTCCTTTCCGTAACCAAATACCGAGCACACTGCTGTAACTCAAAATCTCGACTCATTCGTAATGCAAACCGATCCGCGAAAAATCTCGCTCTAATAATAATGTAAATTAATTAAGAATTATAACTCGCCAACTCGGTTTCACAGGCAGATGACTTGACATACGAGTACGAATTTGACTATAATGCTGACGTGACGAATGTGACGATCCGAATCAATTCGAATTGCGATTCGAATCAATAGTAATTTTAATTCGATTGATTCGAATTGAAAAAAAAGCAATTCGTCTCATCGCTAATCTCAAGAACAGTGATAGCTAAACAGTAAATTTTTACAAATGATGTTTTTCTATTACCGCTATAACAACAAATACTAAAAATAAAATAAATATTTAAGGGGGGGGGGCTCCCATACAACAAACGCGATTTTTCCCTTTTATGCTCGATATCGATAATGGCAACATGTAGGCACTTGAAATATTCACAAAATACTCATTTGTATTTTTACTTTAATAATAAATAATAAAATAAAATAAATATTTAAGGCTCCCATACAAAAAACGCCATTTTTATAGATACGGAACCCTTCCTGCGCGACTCCAACTCGTTTTTAATTTAGTTATGCTTTTCAAGGATCAGATGTAACCGATACCCAGTTAATCATTTCTGTCAAAACCAATAATACAAAACATCAAGTTCATTTTTAGATTTCATCATCACTTTTCGAAATTGTTGTCGTCTTCCCTATCTAATTTACAGGTACACTTCAATATTGAATCGGTATCCATCTTAATATCACTTATCGTGGATACCATACTTACCAGAAATCTTAGTACCGGTTTCTCTTTTTTTTAATGAATCAAATATTGATTATATCTTAAATAACGATAATAGCACTCTCTTAAGCTTTGACATTTTTAAGTACAAACGTGACACGACATAACAGAGTAACAATTAGTAACTAAATAAAACAATAACGAGTAATGCCAGTTTCGACATTTTCATGCCTGAATTGATTCGACTTGTAAATCATTTATTTAGTAGTCCGGATAATCGGGCATCCGTACAACCGAGAGCCAATTAATCGAGTTTCCACTGCATTTATAAATACGTTTTTTTATTAATTACGTTTACAAAAAAAATCTATAGTTTTAATAGAGAGAGTCAAAGGGCACACACTTTGTAAAAATATCCTACAAGTTAGTCTCAGTGTCTCTTTTAAATCACTGTCGGTTCATCGTTAAACGTACACAGGTCCTTGACTGTCGTTATCGTCTAAATTGATTTTGTTCGTGTAACCATCGTCGAAAAACCTTCGAAATGTGAATTCGAAGAAGCCGTGGAACGTCTTCCCGTTGTCGAGTAGTTCACTATCCGACTTATTCGAATCGGAACCGCTTGAATTGCGCAGTTTGTCCGGATCGACCGGATCAAAATTGGATGTGTCAGTGGCGTACTCAATTCTCGGTATGTAAGGTGCCACTTGTCTTCGTAATCCCTTGTCGAAATCAATGCCCTTGAGAAATGGATGGTTTTTGACCTCATTCGCGTCCTTGCCGAGCCGCGTCTCCTGTCCGGAGCATAGCTGCAGGATTAAATCCTTGCTCTCGGGCGATAAGTTTGCAGCGTCCGGAACATGAAGTGTACTCTCCCAGTTTATAACCTGCAAATAACATACAAGAAAACAAGTTTTTAATTTATTCATTGCTAATTATTAAAACTTATATATGCTGAGTTTGCGCTTTCTCAATAGGAGGGAAAGTGACCTATTATGCCACGGTAGTCAGACGGGTAGGTATAGGGTTTATTTTGAGTTTTTCTTTTCTCATACAAATGTTACATGCATATTATATCCCTTAGTTGTCTTTTACGACACCCACGGGTAATAAAGGTGGTGGTAAATTCTATTCTTATTATAGAAACTCATTTACGAACTAATAAATGATTCTCACACGTCAGGGACTTGAACCCGGTGTGTAGTGAAAATCCTTTCTAATCACTATAACAAATCAGCTAATGTGATGCCTACATATAATACAATTCACTACCTCCCTATTCTTGTCCGTGCGTGTCGTAAAAGACGAGATACAACAGAACATCTATGCAAGGGAAGGAAATCCCGAAACGAAACCCTAGACCAACTCATATGACCATCGTGGTTATAGTTGCTCAATTTCGCCCCCACAGTGGAGCTTCCCTCTTGCTTTGCCCCAACGGTTCTGTGCCGCCCGCATACAACGACTCCCAGCAAATTTCACCAAGTCGCTGGTTCACGACTTAAACTGCATCACTGATGATGCAGATACATAGTCGCCACTCGCGAACCTTTCTTCCCTAGCAGTTATCGGTTGATCGAGTGATGGGGTCTGCCCAGAGTCGGTTACATCCATTCTTCTACGGCAGCGGTTCTTAACCTTTTTGGTTGGCGACCCAAAGTATAAAAATATTTGAAGCCCGCGACCCTAATGTTTTATCTTCGAGTGATAATAAAATAATAGGATTAACTAAAAGCCCGAGCTTTAAAATTGATGTCATTATGACATATTAAACAAAAAGAACATTGTCATTTTTTTCTTTATTCAAATCTAAATCAAACAAGCATACATACATCGGCAATATCGGCATTCATAGTAGAAAAACGTTTTTCATTTTTTCATCGACAAAGTAAAATAATAGGTCTTTACCTATGTAATTGCCGTTCTGCAGTACTGGCCATTTCAAATCAAAATATTTTTTGCTTGGCTAAGAATTCTAATTTCAAATTAATTTTATTTTAAAACATGGAATTCATTTTCCAAAAGTAGTCATTTGTTTATTGATTAGTGTTACGTTTTCATCGCATTTCAATCTTTATCGTCATCATGGATACGTTAAAAATTCGAGTAATTATGGAATATGAGTATCGTCGTGGCAGCAACGCGGCACAAGCGACACGCAACATCAACGACGTTTACGGAGCTAACACTACAAACCAACGCACCGCCTGTTTTTGGTTTGCTCGCTTCCGTTTTGGAAATATCGACCTGAAAAATTAACCTCGAGGTCGTCCGAAGACTTTGGTCGACAATGACGAATTAAAGGCGATTGTGGAAGCCGATGATACACAATCTACGGCTGAATTAGCAGCAGCTTTCGACGTTAGCGTCAAAACAATATTGGTCCATTTGCGTCAAATTGGCAAGGTAAGAAAGCTTGACACATGGGTGCCCCACGAACTCAATGATCGCCAGCGTGAAGGCCGTCAATAAACTGCCGCTGCGTTGGCAAAGAGGCATTGATTGCATGGGTGATTACTTCGATTAATACCAATAAAAAATACATGAAAAAAAAATCGTTTAATTTTTTTCATACATAACAGCAATTTCATAGGTAAAGACCTAATATAAAGAATATATAACCTGCGGGGTTATCACTAATTTTAATTAGTGACTACCCTGATGTTATATTTTTGAGCAAAGAAGATTTATATGTGGAGTTAAGTTTATGGAAAGTGCACACCGCATGTCATGCTGAAGATCCAGTCTATTTCTGTACTTGTTTTTTAAGACAGCAAGGTACGAGCTTCACACAAGTAAGTAGTGGCAGAGCCTTTTCAGCTTCATAGCTCAGAATAGGTTTCCCAGATAATTCTGCCCAAAATGTACGGCACGAACGCTCACAATGTCATCTATAGAATTCCCGCGACCCATCCCTATACCGCCCGCGACCCAAATTTGGGTCGCGACCCGAGATTAAGAAACGCTGTTCTACGGATTGCCGTATCTCGGATTCTATTTTTCAGAGAAAACTCTAGCATAACCCGCTCCATAGCGCCTTGAACGACTCTAAATTTAGTTAGGCAGCCTACATTTAGGGACAAAAAGCTTACAAATCAGAAATACAAAGTCATAAAAAGTTTAAATTCAAAAATTAATTTACCTTGAGTTGCGTTTCGGCAGGCGTAGCAGCTAGAAAGGGCGGTGATCCGACCAACATTTCGTATAGAATGACACCCACGGACCACCAATCACATAGCTGCGTATATCCGGTCCGCGTGAGGACTTCCGGTGCGATATAGTTAGGCGTACCAACTAGAGAGTGAGCGAGACAACGTTGGTGCTCTCTCTTTCGTCGCCTTTCCAGTGGTTTCAGCTGATGGCATCGGCACTCGCCCATTGCACCCCATTCTCCGTCTACAGGATCCATTGAATCCTGCCTACCGTGATCTGAAATGTCAGTATATTTAATTAAATAAAAATTCTCTGGAATAAAATTATTTTACGGATTTTATGGCATTTCTATATTTTGAAGTTTCAAATACTTTTTAACATTTATTGTCATGAGACAACTAAGATTTTTCAACGTCCAACAAGTCATCAGAATTTAAAAGCATTTAGTTTTTCGACATGGTTTAAAAATCGATATACAGCCTCTACCTGTCTTTTCAGAGATCTACTGGCACCTTGGGTATTTCTGCCTTTCTCGCAGGTTATAGTTTCAAATACCAAACTGTGAATGATTACGCAAATCTTATTGGTTCTTAAAGGTCTTTGAGCGGCAGTATCACTTACCATCAGGTTTGCCGTTTGTTTGCTACCAAAAGTAACACAAAAAGCCGTTCAAATGTACTCCATGAAACTGTTTTTTACGGATTTTATAGCGTTTGTATTTTATTTTTAATTTCCCGTCGTTTGGAATATAATTCAGTGTTCAAAGTGACGCGTAGACTAAGGTGTCTCACATCCAACAGGTCATCGTTATTACAAAGACAGAATTCATCAAAACATCTATCAAAACCAGACATGGGCATTACCGGCAATTTCTGGCAACAGCTACTAATCGTTTATTTGGTGTAAATACCGATATCGATAACCGTTATCGAATATCGGTATAATACGCGTAAAGTAATCGCGATATTAATTCTATTAATGCACGATTTAACCATTATAACCTTTTATAGGTCAAACTATAGTAACCTGTTTTCGCAGAATACGTTAGCAACGAGGAACAAAAACTACTTTACCGTTATAGTTTGATAAATAGAAATAAGAGCGACTTTCGCTTGTATCAATATTCGTGAAATGTTGCTTGTTATTAGGCCACCAGCCAATAACCACCCACTCTCAGCTTTGCACGTCAAAAATCACATAGAGAGAGGTGGCATAATTATTTTAGTTATTAGATTTATTAGTGATACTTCGGTTTCTAAAGTAGTTAAACGGCATGAAACAAATAGCGTCGCGTCATCGTTAGTTGTTTGTAGCTAGATAACTGATAATAGTTATTTCAATACCGATACGATATGTTAGAGGTATGTCAACTGTTTTCAGTTACGTTTTGCTACTGCGACTGATGTTTAATCAAAACTAATAAAAATAAATAAACCTAGTAGTAATTACGAGTGTTCTAACAAATTAAAAATGCAATGATCGACGATCATTCCCTATTTTTGAATGGAAGTCGTAAGGTTTCTCCCTAATAACGCTTACTGTAATCGCCAAAGCGCATGCCATTCATGGTGATTATGGTCTATGCCCAACAATATACATTAATGTAATAAAATCAAAAGTATAGGATTAAACTCACCATTTCTTTGATAGTATTTCGAGTTGTGAGTCCACCTGAAACCCGTACACAAACCAAAATCAGTCAGCTTGATGTGACCGTCCCGATCTATGAGAATATTATCAGGCTTAATATCCCTGTGGATGAAACCCATTTTATGGACACTCTCCACTGCACACGTCAGTTCCGCTATGTAGAATCTAGCGAGACTCTCTTCGAATATACCCAGTTTTATTAACAAAGACATCAGATCACCACCGGGTATATAGTCCATAACAAAATATAAGTTATCCTTATCTTGAAAGCTGTAGTAAAGTTTAACAACCCATTCGTTATCAGCCTCCGCTAGGATATCTCTTTCAGCCTTAACGTGAGCTACTTGATTCCGCTTCAGTACATCAGCTTTCCTCAGTGTCTTCATGGCATATAGATGACTAGTATCAATCTTTTTCACTAACGTCACTTCCCCAAATGCACCCACACCGATTGGTTTTATTTTTGTGAACATTGACTTATCCATCTTCGCTCTCTTTAGCCTGATGTAGTTTGATTCTTTCTGAGATAACATCTTCCTCATTTGCAATTGAGCTTCAGCACTGAGACCTATTTTAGTCATTTCTTTTTCTAACTGCATACGTCTAAATGTCCGTTGTTTGTAAGATTTTAATATGTTTTCAACATGCTGCTCCATAAAGAATTTAAATGCTTGAGGTGAATAATTTCTAACTTTACAATCTCGCCGCTCATCCTCCTTTTCTTTACTAATATTCCTTCGCTCCGGTATGGGTGATTGATGTCTAATTTTCTCCATACCCTTTGGTCGACGTTCTGAAGAACCATTTGAGCTTTTATCAGAACTAGACGCGGCTACACTATCCTTTAAGATATTATTGGTGCAGTTTTGATTGGGACACTTAATTTCTAATTGCGATGATTCGCCATTATTCGAAAATTTCTTATGTAAGGGAGAGTGGTGGGAATTGACTGTGGTCGTGTTATCTGCCTGGTTACCGTACGGAGGCGGGGGTACTGGGTGCATTCCTCGCTGCACAGCAAGAGCCTGCATGGTAATCGCATAGCTTGGGGGTTCCGTAGTCGGGACGGTGGGGGTGGTAGCTGTCGGTATAGGAGGCGTAGGACAAGGAGCGTGAGGCTTCGGCGCTAGGGGATAACTCGGTGGTGTTTGTGCCTGTTGCTTCTGTTGGATTGAACTCGCATATGACGGTGGAGGTGGTTGAGCGCCTGAACTCGCTACTGGTGAGGGAGCGACAGGCGCAATAGCCGTCTGAAGTACTGGCTTTTGTACCTGCGTACTCTTCACTGATTGCATTATGATAGGTGGCTGCACCGCTTGTCTCGCGGTCCACGCCTGTATAGGTGTGGGGCGAGTCATACCCGACGACGATCCGGTCGATTGCGTTACCGTAATAGGACTCGGCGAGCCGGCGGAGGTGCCGCCTGAATATATACCCGACGATGGACTTTTTCGATAGTCCTGGGATTGCGTCGGACTCTGGCGGTTTTGCATCGAGACAGAATACGATGGTGGGGGCGGTACACCTGACATAGGGTACGGAGGAGGTAGTTCGGCCCCGCCCGCACCCGTCTGATAAATGCTGAGTGCTTGGAATTGCTGCGTAAGCTGCTGCTGCACTTGGGGTCCGTTCTGCACAATCATGGGTGTCCGTGCTGGAGGTGTTGGCGCCGCCGCGACTGGAGAAGTGCCTCGGGCCGGCGGCAACGGTGGAGCAGGAGACATACGCTTCATTAGCTGCTGCACAGACGGCATAACGGGTGGCGTTGATGGACATCTTGGTGGAGGCGGAGGTGGTGGCTCTGAGAAACCAGATGGAGAGTACTGTCTACTCAGTTTCTCGTGAGGAAGAGGAGGAGCATCCGACGGTCGGGGACTATCAGACCGAGAACTCCCCGCGCCAGAGTCAAGTGCAGGACTCCCTCTGTGAAGGTTGATCTCACGTTCTAGACTAGGTTTTCTTATCAGTTTCGAGTTTAATGCATTTAAGTTGCTAGGTTTGAGGACTCCATTGAGAGTTTCCTGCTGCTTCGATAAGTAATCAAGAGCTGCATCGAATCGCCCACCAGCATACTTGAGAGCTCTGACTGCTGGGTCCTGTAAAAGGAAAATAGGTATCTTTCAAAATCAATAACAAAAAATATCTGATTTATAAGAGGCAATAAAACGAAAGAGAGGAGAGATTGAGGAGAGAGTATCAGAGCAACCTGGTCTTTGCCCAAAGCATGATTCTATACCACCGTGTCGCCTCTCGCCAATATCACTGTTCTGAGACTAAAAATCTTGATGTGGATAGTCAGCAACCTTTGAGTGCTCAATTTTGGAAGGATGGCATGCCACCCAACAACCTGACATATTGTACATCTCTAGGAACATTTTAGCAGTCCACCCATGCTGAGCTTATCACCCTAGCACATTTATTAAGTTACAGTAAACTTTCTTACATAAGCACTGTCATCATCATCATTATTTCAGCTCATATAGGTCCCACTGTTGGGCTCGTACCTCCTACCAGATAGGAATGAAATTGACCTATTGTAACACACTGGTCAGACAGGCTGGTATAGGGTTTTATTATGAGTTTTCCTTCTCTTGCATAGACATTATATCGCACCTTTAATCCAATACCGTCACTAAACGAAATTTTTCGAAAAACTGTTTTTAATGCCATCTAATTGCTGAGCACTGAATCTACACATTGCTTCAATTTATATATTTTAATTTTACTAAACATTTTAAATTTTTTCGAAAATGTGTACGTCACTAATATTTTAAATTATTTATATCCACTAATTAATAATAATTAAAATGAAAAAAAATGTGTTTTAATAGGATTGTTGTTAATAAAATAACAAAATCCATTCCAGAAGAAACAGATATTCTACAACCATCATTGTAGTACTGTCCAACTAGAACTTATTAATCAAATGGTATTAAAAATGAGAAAAATACTGCAACTATGAATTATCAAACTGACAAGCATAGGCAAATGTGTATAATCAATTTTATTTACATAAATACAGTTTAGTATGTAGAATAGAATGTCAATATACTTAATAAAAAAGCACCAATTTTCTTCTTTTTGTATCATATATGTTCTATTGCTGAGCTATAGAATATGAGGTGATGATAATGATCTTAACTACAATTAAGACTACTAAACGTAAAAGTGGAAATACTCAAAATAAAAGCCTATGCAAACCAGTCTGCAGAGTGTGGTGAAGTATGTTAATTTAACATATCTGGAGTAGGACCAACAGGGGGGATATATATGGTTTGGTAAGATTCCTATTATTTCTAAAACTAAGCAAGTTATTCCTATATTGATTTTCGCAAGAAAACATTCAATGATATAATACTACGAACCAGACAAATATAATTAAAACTCTCATTCTTCAATAAAATCAATTTTAATAAATAACAAATGCAAAGATTTTTATTGAAATATATTAGATCCTTAGAATAATAACGTGTAGAAGGTAAGTTCACGCACAAAAAGTGAGGCGTTTCAATTGGAGCCTAATGGAGCTTACACCGGAACCGTTCCGTAATGTACAAGTCATTGTACTGCACGAACGTACGCAACTCTTAAAAAATAAATAGGTAATTATGACGGTTTATGCATTCAAATGGTGTCACAACACATTTGAAAAATATAAAAAGATTATTAACATTACTTTTAAATGTAATTCGACGATTTATGTTAATAAAAACAAAATTTGATTTCATAATTTGTATAGTGGTGTGCGTGTGTACGTGCGTAATCGTCTGCGCGCCATTAGTATTTTTAGATTCAAATTTTGAAAGTTCGAAGTATTGACACTATCCTTCTATACGTTATTATTCTAAGATTAGATCATTAAAGGTATAAACGTCTACTGGTATATTAGGGATGCCATAGTTTCTCCTATTCAATCACAAGAGGAAACATAAAATATATGCTGCTGAAATTGATTACATGACTAGCCAATCATGCCCCTTTCCCTATGGTGACAGAATAAGAAAACAATTCACCACCCTCTTTTTTGTTAGTAGATCTCGTAAAAAACCAACTAAAACTACTTTTTTCTATTGCTAACGATGGTAAGTGTTGCTGCCGCTCAGGGACCTTTTTAAGGCCGCTGCCTACCGCAAAGAAAGTGAAGGGAGTGTAAATATGTGCAATGAGGTTCGGTGATACTAAAGGCATCACTGCAACCCACCACACGCAAACCCCCTCAGAATGTTGGGCTTCTGGCACTCTCGCTCACCGAACTATTACCCCGTGTGGTACTACCCCGGACGGACCGGCCCGTGGCTGTAGACAGACAACAGTGTCGTCCTACCACTACTAAAAGGACTATAGAACTATTTAGAGCATATATCCCCTAATGGTGTTTTACATGCAGATAACATCTATAGGCAGCAAAAGAAGGAATCAAAATTGACTACAACTACTCCAAGTGTGCTCAATTTACCTCTTATGGCTAAAGCTCGAGCACAATAGTGGGACATATATCATTGTCTCAGCTAATATAAATCCCATTGCTCAACTCGAGCCTCCTCCAAAGTATGAGGGAAAATTAACCTACTGTATCACATTGGTCATACGTATTGGTATAGGGTTTCATTTCGAGTTTCCCTTCTCTTGCATAGTTATTATATGCATACAACATCCATGGGCAAGGAAGGGGGGTGGTATATTGTATTCATGCTCCATGACCACATGGATAGGTGGAACACATTATGAGCTACGATTAATTATCAATGTCATCGAATGGACCATAAATAGCAAATAATAGATTTAACTGTCACTTATTTTAAGTACTGCCAATTATTAACCAATTAGTAATGTCATGTCAACCAATGTAATAGAGGTTCAGAAATGAAAAAGCAACTGTAACTTATATAGGTATCAATTTCTTACTGGGGTTTTAACGAGGTTAAATAATGAGCCTCGGAAAATATTCTCACTATGGCATTTTCTTGCTTAGCTAGTTCTCACTTACTTAGGTTTGACTGTACATTAGTCGTCAATGGCCTAGTCTCAGCTCATACTCTACTGGACTTAAGCCTTCTCCCAGTCATCAATGAGCTGGGGTTTTTTACCAAAATGCGAAGAGTACTCGCTTACTATTCTACACTACACGGATTAGATGACATGGTCTTTCCTTTCTAGTTTTCCTCGTCCTCTCTTACAAAAATGTTATCAACAAATATTGACAAAAAAATATATTGTAAATACACAAATAAAAACCTAATATAACAATATATTAATTCATGGAATGTGACATAAATAAACATAAGAAATTTAATTAACAGAAAAATGTCAAGGATTTTGAATTAAAAAGAAATTAATATTCAATTACTGTATATTTGCAGTCTTAAGTTTATTCAAAGCGTTTTAATTCATTTATAATTAATTTATGTAAATGAATATGGATAAATAACAAAACCTTACCTCATCATATCCCAATGCAATCAGTTGATTCAAAGACTGTGGTAATGCAGTTAAATCTTTGTCAAGGCCATTTCCTGATGACGAGCTGAAGCCAGAGCTGACTCCTGAACTAACTGTGCTTGCTGCTGATGAGCCAGGAGGCTCCGAGTTACCATTATTAGCAAATGGAAGCAAGGAGTTGCGGATCTGGGCTAGCGCCTTTTGGTGATAGCCAGAGCGAGCGGCCGCCTGGCGGGGCGCCGGCGGGTTCATGGCGCCCGCGCCCGCGCCCGAGCGCCTCACCTCTCACCCGACCCCTCCCATCACATGAGCACACACCACCTTCTAACCACACTCATGGTCACTGTTCACCATTCATTTAAAATACACCCAAATATTTTGATACAGTGTCTGTTATAGATGTGGTCCAATCCGTTTGTTTATTTCGTTTCCACTGGCCGACTTGTTTACTGGGTTAAGTACTTGTCCAAAACGTTTCAAGATTGCAAATAGACTGAAAATAAAATAATACCTCCATTGTAAAATACCTCTACCGACATTAAATTCTTATTTGCTAACCTATTCGAATCCTTTACTGGATTGTTATGTTCCGATTGCCTTAACAGTCTCAGGTATTTAACAATAAAAATAGTTCAAGCATCATAACCAAAACGTGAGCCTCAAATACATGTCACTATAATAATAAGATCTGAATGGAAATACAGTTTATTCTGGGGTTTCATTAGAAGGCCCAGAGTTCAACACGAATCAATCATGACACAGTACCTACTGTGGAATGCCAAAATTAGAGTGAGCTTTGTTTCTTATGTTTGACTTGATAAGGCCATTATCCTAATAATATATGTAATAACCATGATTTACCAGAATATTTCTCACTATCAGCAAATCCAAAGGGAAACCACAAACGTCATATTGTCGTAAAATAAAAATTCTATCAAAAACGGCGAGCTCTCACATTACCGATGACATCTTTCTTAAACACCACAAATAATTATTAACAGCAATGTTCAAATTCAAACGACACAACTAAGGAATCGCATTAACTTATTCTGATTATAATAGTATCAAATGAATTACGAAAACAAAGAACTCTGAAACACAGACATGCAAGTTGGCAAACCATACAAAGCGACCATTTTGAAGAATTACCACATTCTTTTGTATGTTCAAGCTACGGGATAGTGACGTTTACAGATGCTAAGTATTTTAAATAAATTTTATTTATATTGATCGATTAATGTCATAACTGTGCACAATTCTTAAAATTTGTGAACTTTTACAAAATTAAGATACTTTCTATAGGTACCAATCATTTTTGTAATATTTTCTTTTATTGTCATTTTTATTACCATGAATTCTTAAACGAATATACTAAATTTTATCTGTGGTTACTACCATTTCAACACCAAAATGTCACTGCAACTACTCGAAAATCATAATGTTTTGGCGGTAACTTAAAAATGTCATAAGCAGTTATTATAACTAAGGGAAATCCAAAGGAAAATGGATGGATTGCGTGAAACATGACATGGATAGACAGAAAGACGATCTGTGGGCCTACTCTTGAAATTAATTCTAATTTCGAATCCGATTCGATTCCAATCTCACCAGACTTATATTTGGTACTCTTGAACAAAATCGAGAATGAACTTTTCGCGTTCGTCGTTGTTATTTACACCAAATGTGCCATATTTTCTTACTTTAAATTAATAACGTTATCGAATTCGATCACCACAAAGACGCATTCGTGAAATTGTGCAACATTAACGATTTTAAACTACGTCAAAATCACGTCGGGAGTAGCAAATATTTAACTTAATCGACGAGAGTCGAATTCATTTAGTTTAAAAACGTTCCGCCTAATTTGATTCCAATCGGGCGCTAGTTTCGCTTTCAAGAGTACCAAATTTGCTCAAATTCGAGCTGGGATTGGATTTAGGATTGGAATTGAGATTCAAGTGTAGGCACACTGTTTCGTTTGACGGCTTATTTTTATTTTATTATATATGGAATAACAGCAGTCGTTACAAATGCCAAACTAGTTATCAAGTACGATATATTATTAAGCAGAGAAAAAAAATACGGTAGTTATGTACGAGTTCAGCGGTATATTGACTAAGTTGCGGGGAAACGCCAACAATAGCCATTCATCAAGAAGTTTTATTTTTTGAAGTATAATTAACGTCAGATTTAAATATTTTAAATGATGAATATATATAAAATGCTACAATATGGCTAAATGCTATCTAAGCCGATAATGAATTCACGCTGACAAGATTAATTAGCCAATTATTATCGATTTTTATAGTTGAATGCCTATAATAGTAAACTTACCTACTACCAATGGTGTAACAAAACGTGATGTAAAATTTTCTGGTATTTGGTAGCCAGCGAAGATAGCTATATAATAGGTAGTTGTGATGCCAAATGACAGTGTTACCAACTCCCTAAAATATTTATCCCTAAATCGTAATTAAAAACCCCTAGAATTACCACAATTACATGAAAATCCCCCTAAAAATGATTTCATTAAAATAAGAATAAATAATAAATTAGTATTTTTTTTTGGGGGGTGGGTTGCGGTCAGCGCGCTCCTCGCACCACTCCGTCCGGGGCGACAGAGGGGCGTAAGCATGCACACCCGCTACCCACCCACGATGCACGTCGCCTTCGTCGTTGGGCCAACCACTGGAGCAGGGTTACTTATCATCAGTGGTCGGCCCGACGGTATACCCCCTATTTGGGGTACCCTCCCATCGACCGACGTCCCCCCCTCGGGGAGGACGCCGGTCTTTCCTCACGCGGTCGGCCTCTCGGCGGATTAATTCTCCAGTCACGTCACCCGCGGCCTCGGCTAGGGCGGCATAGGGCGCAAGTACTTACGCCTACGAAATTAGTACCTGTACTGAAAATATATATATCCGGGCAAAAAAAAAAAAAGAAATGTGCCTCATATATGTGACATTTATGAGACATAGTTACTTAATAAACAATAATAAAAATAATTAGGTAAGCACCAAGCTCTACTGGTCTATCACCACGGACAGGACTATTCTTGCGAATAAGCCTGATATCGTGCTGATGGATACTAGATGTCGCTACGTTAGTTTTCTTTTCTCAAAAAATCCCTAAAAATGCCCCTAAAAAAACCCCATCCCATTTATTTACCCCCTAAATTTGGGGGAAAACCCCTACAACACTGCCAACTGATCTCGAATGACTTTATTGGTAGAACTTCTTCAAAGGCCATTAGCCACCTGGAACAGTTAATACAATAGTATTATTTTCTCTGTTTAGAAAAATTTCATAGCACTACTGTAAAAATAAAGCAAAAAATGTCTGATTTATGTGACATCTAGTTTTACGTTGCTTAGTTTGTGGCACAGGGTGGAGCTATTCGTATTTTTTACAATATCGTTTTACAATATATCGATATTTTTAATAATAATAATAATAAAGTCTTTATTTGCATTAAATGAGGTACATTTATGAGTGTAGGTGATCAAAATTATAAAATTTCAAGCACATCTAGTCATTACAAATGACATGCAAATATAAAATATGTACTTACAAACTACTTATCATTTTAAAATTATTTAACGATTTATATAATGTTAATGCAACAATTCAAATAAACACATTAGTTATTTACAATTAATTATGAATCAATTCTATAGACAATTTATTAAATAATTACAATACACTATTATACGTTAAAATTTTATTGTTGTTTCTAATAATCGTTGCATTTATTGTCAAAAAATTCTTTGAGGTCATAAAAATTTTTCTGCATCAGCCACCAACGCAGTTTTGCTATAAATTTATTTGGCGGAAGTATTTTAATTTCTTTTAGTATATGATTATAAATTTTTACACACATAGCATATGAATTATTCTGCATGCGACTACTTCTTGGTACCATATTAAGTACAAGCCTGTCAGGATTTCTTATGTTTTCCCGCCTAGTAATGTCTTTAGCTCGTCTAAATACTTCAGGGTGTTGTTTTACAAATTTACCCACTTCTAATATATAAAGACAGACCAGGGGTAGTATTTTTAAATCTATAAAATACGGACGACATGATACATCTGGTGCAATATCATATATAGACCTTATGCATCTATTTTGAGCAATAAAAACTTTTTTATTTCTGAGCCATTTCCCCAAATCAGCAATCCATACCGAAAAACTGATTCAACATATGCAGAATAAGCTGTGCGTGCCGTTTTTCGGTTTGCAACTTTAGATAACTTATAGAGTGCAAATGTGAATCTGTTAATTTTGTTGACTACTTTTTCAATTTGTTCTTTCCAATTAAATTTAGAATTAATAATTAGACCAAGAAATGTTACATTATTCCTATTAATTAGTATATGTCCCTCGTAATTAATTTCAAAACCAATATTTATAAAATTATTAAAATTCATTAGATTTGTTTTCGATAGATTTATTTTAAGATTATTATCATTTAACCAATTAATAACTGATGTCAAAGTATTGTGAATGTCATTTTTATATTGTGTATCTGTCATATTTTTATCAGTAGTTACTATTATAGAAACATCGTCTGCAAACAATATTGTTTTATGGTGTGTTACTTTAGGCAAATCATTAATATAGACCAGATATAATAGTGGCCCTAGAACACTCCCTTGAGGAACACCATATTTATTTTTTTTGTATTCAGATCTAAAAGTTTCTATGTAATCATTTGAATTTATTTGAGTTATGTCAACACACTGAAACCTATCCTCAAGGTAACTCCGTAACCAATTTAGTGCAAGTCCTCTAATGCCATAATGTTTTAGTTTTGACAAGAGCTGTGCATGTGAGACATTGTCAAAAGCTTTCGACATATCCAAGAAGATTACTGTTGTATATATGTTGTCATTCACATTTTGTAGGATGTCATTTACAAGGAAGAAAGTGGCGTCTCTAGTAGATTTGTTCTTTTGAAACCCATACTGGTTTTTGTCAATAATATTATGCTTGTCAAAAAAAGATGTCAATTTATCATGCATAACTTTTTCAAATAATTTAGAAAAGACAGGCAGAAGAGCAATGGGCCTGTAATTACTAACTTCTGTTTTATCACCTTTCTTGTATAACGGTTTGACAATCGAGTATTTGAGTTTTTTAGGAAATGTACCCATTTGTAATGAATGATTCACTAGAGATATCATTATAGGTGTTACTTGAATGCTACATGCTTTTAAGATTTTAGTGCAAATAGAATCATAGCCTTCCGATTTAGTATTTGTAAGGGACATTATCAGTTTATGCATATAGTTTTCATCTATGGGTGACAAAAATATGGAAAGTAGAGTCTGGCTATCGGTTCTCTGCACTGAACTGTTTTTTTAAATCTATACATGGCAATATTTTTGAATTGTCATGTCACTGTCAAACGGATTGTCCCGTTTTTGTGTTTAGTGTTTTTCAATCATTATTCTTTTGAAATTATTGAAAAATAATGCCGAAAGCTATCAAAGGCGTAGTTAGAAAGTTGATATTTACCATGATCGGCAAGTATCAAGACATAAAACTTGATAATGAACGAATCCGGAACGAAAAAATACATCGCTTAGACGAAATCCTTATAGCTGCTGGTAAGTAGTCTTGATAGTTGGCTTGATATTTATGTCCGGGTATTATGTGAATACTATTTACAATTTTTTTTCTTGTATGTGTTTTAGAAGGTGACATGGCGAGAGTCAAGACGTTAGTGAAAGAGTTAAAATGTTTTGAGGAAAAGGAAGCGTTGAACTCTGAAACGAAATATTTGGATACAATTTCTATTATGACAGGTAAATTAATTATAGCATTGTAAAATATCTTAAAATCTTTGTACGATTATTTTCAATGTTTGCTTACAAGTTTATCTTTCTTCATAGTGTAGTGGAACAGTTAAATTATTGTTAGGCTTTTATATTTTTTACATTCAATTACATTTTAATATTTTTCCTTTGCAGAAATATCTGTTAGAACTATTAAAATGATCAAGAAGGAGGGTTCTATAAACCAAGGAGAATGGAATACACCCGGCAAGAAACGCCCTCGTCCGGGAACGGTGTCAAATCTGGATGATTTTGATTTAACGGCTATCAGGAATAAGATTAATGAATTTTACTGTGTAAAAAAACAGGTTCCTACTCTACGGAATTTACTTGTTGAACTCAGAGAGTCAATTGGCTTCACTGGCTGTCGTGAAACATTACGGCAGGTATTGAAAAGAATTGGTTTCGAGTTTAAGAAAAACCAGAATGAAAGGTCTTTGCTCATAGAGAACTTTGAACTAGCAGCTTGGAGACACAGATATCTTCGAACAATTGCTGAAAAACGACAACAAGGGAAACCAATAATTTATCTTGATGAAACCTATGTTCACCAAAATTATAAGGTAAAAAAATCATGGCAAGGTCCTTCCACTAGTGGAGTGATAGACAAAATGTCGTCTGGCAAGAGACATATTTTAGTACATGCTGGATCGGATAAGGGTTTTGTGCCCAATGCACTGTTAGTATTTAGTACCAAATCAAAAACAGCTGACTATCATGATGACATGAACACACAAAATTTTATGAAGTGGTTAGGTGAGAAATTGATTCCAAATTTGACAGAGCCTAGTGTGATTGTGATGGACAATGCTAGTTATCATGTTACACAAATAAATAAACCACCAACAATGCAGAACTTAAAAAGTGACATACAGAAATGGCTTAGGGAAAATGACATTCCGTTTGAAGAAATTTATACTAAAGATGAATTAATGTGCCTCGTTAAAGAGAATAAGCCTGAACCCTTGTATAAAGCAGAAGAACTTCTAAAACAACATGGCCACGAAGTGCTTAAACTACCTCCATACCACTGTGATTTAAATGCTATTGAGCTCATATGGAGTTTAGCTAAACGAAAAGTGGCTAGCAAAAATATAGGAGTACCAGGGGCAGAAATGGAAAATTTAATTAAAGAGTCATTTCTTAGTATAACAGCTGATGATTGGAAGAAATGCACAGATCACGTCATTAACGTCGAAAATGAATACAAATTAAGAGATGGAATCACAGAAACAGCACTGGAACGATTTATAATAAATGTACGTGATGATGATGACGACAGTGACAGTTCATTTTCAGGTGTTGAATTTATAGAATCAGACTTTGATTATGAATCATAACAAAATTATAAATATTAATGACTTGTAATTATTTTTTTCTTGTATCCTGGACATGATCATTATTTTGCATGACGAGAAACCATGTACCTATGTTAACTTTATGTGTAAGTGGGATATTTCTTTTTTAATAACAGCATACTAGCAACTGAAATTACTAGTATAAAACTGCTTGTGTGGTGTGTGGGTTTGGGTTCATGCCGGTAGTGTACAATGACTGGGGATCGAAACTGCAACCTCGACATTGTATGTCCAACGCCATAACTATTAGGCTACAGTCACCGTTAATTCATAAATACCGGAGTGCAAGTTTGGGCCACAAACGGGACTAAACGCTATGATGATGATATCTAAGCTAATTTTAAAGTTTGTGCAGCTTATCCAACTCAGTTTGTTATATATGTACAGGTATGATAACACATAATAAATAAAAATGTATAAAATAACTTTAATTGAATATAAAAATTAAAAGTATCAAACGCATTTTTTCAGTCTATAGTCGGTGTTGTCACCCCTTGTTTTTTTTGAATTTACCGCTCTTTTCTTGTGCAAAGAACCGATGGCCAGACTCTAACTGTTTATTTGTATTTATATTATTACTTTCATGATTAATTCTGCTGGTGTTGATAGTAAAATATTCATTAAAGATGTTTGCTATTTCCAGTGGATTAGTAGCGCCATCTAACTCAGTAATATAATTATTTGTTTTTATACTGTCAGTCTCACTTTTAATAACTGACCATGTAGCTTTACACATATTCGTACTATTAGTGACATATTTTGCGTTGGCATACTTTTTAGCGGCAAATATGCATTTCTTAAATAATTTATTGTACTTTATGTAGTTATTATATTATTATATTTATCTTTTTTACACTTAGTAGAGTAGTATCTGAAACGTAGTTTTCTTTTATTCATACAACTCTTTTTTAAACCCTTTGTTAACCAGTTCTTTTTACTAGTTGAATTGATTTTTATTCTGTTCATTGGAAAACAGAGACAGTACAGGAGGCAAAAGTAATCATAAAATTTATTAAATAATATATTAAAATCATTATCATCATTGTACCAGTTTAAGTATTGCTTAAATCTGTGTATATTTTCAGTTGAATAGCATCTTCTGAAGTTGTAGATAAACTTAGCTGTTTTTGGTTTATTTTTTACTGGCCAGGTTAGGATCTGGGCAGTATTATGGTCTGATAAATACAGTGGTATAAGTGAGCCAGACGCATTTATTATATTGCTAATTATTAGGTCAATGCACGACTTAGCCCGGGTTGGCTGAGATACGTGTACATTCAAATTATATTTCGTCAATATATCCATCAATCTACGCGTGGTCAGGCTTTGTGTGTCTAGTATGTTGATATTTAAATCACCAGCAATAATTATTTTATTTTTAGAATATTTTGATAAATATTTATATAACATAAGATCCAAATTGTCAAAGAAATAATCTAAGTGTTTTACATTTTTTGAAGGTATTCTATATGTACATATTATTATTATATTACTCACCATAAGTTTTATCGCACATAATTCAAAGTGATAATTAAGAATATATTCATCAAAGCATGTAATTTTTTTGTAAGAGGTACCTTTCTTGACTAGTATACATGTACTTCCTCGCTTATTTTGTCTACAATAACATGACGCCAGTTCAAAGTCGCTAATAATTAATATTTTGTTCTGTACCCATTTTTACAAAAGTTTCAGTAAAACATAATATGACGGGATTGGTTTTCATATAAATCTCTGATAAGGTCATTTCTATTACTTCTTTTTTTGAGAATATACCGTGAATATTCTGGTGAAGTAATGTGAAAATATTTCTAAGATTACGGTTGAAAAAACCTAGCCTTATCACAACCCATAGACTGATCGATTGTGTTTTTAGGGACTACGCATGATTCAGGACTGTTTAGGGGTGTTATTGTAGTAGCTTTATGCTTTTTAGTTTGGAAATAGTAGGGCATTGTACCTTTCTTTGCAATAGGTTTTAATTGTGACTTTAAAGCTTCTAATTTATTGTTATTTTTATTTGATTTCTGAAACATATCAATATCGTAATTTACCTGCCAATCGATACCATTATTTTCATTTGATACCGATACCATGGTTTTCATTCGATACTAGTATGGAATGTTAGTTTATATGATACTAGTACTGGTATCAAATGAAAAGTATCGTTACCATATGAGTACTCTAGCATCGATTCATCCTATCACTAATTTGTATGTAGTCTGTGGTGACGTCGTTGTTGGTGGAGTGCTAATAAATAAATATAAATTTTGAAAATTTTACTTTACAAGTCTATAAATGCAATAATCAGCTTTCTGCTAGTCGCAATGATAAATAAACTTCATTTAATTGATACATGATACATTATAACACAAGATGTATGTCAAAATGTTACGAACGATAGGGATATGTTATCTACTATTTTTGCCGTATTTTGTAGCGCTGGAAGAAAGTTCAGTTTACGAATACAATGCAAATAATTTTAAGTACCAAATAGAAGAAATGGATGGTAATTTCGTTATGTTCTACGCCCCTTGGTGGGTATCATTACGATTTTTTGTAATTCTCTGAATAATTTACCTTTATGCCTGAAGTGTCAATTATAAGCAACTGTAACTAAAATATACACGTAAACATGTATTTACAGGTGTCATCACTGCACAGAATTCCACCCTATATGGGCTGAGCTCGCAGAGCTTGTAAACACAAAAGATTCTAAATTTGCAATCGCTCAGGTAGACTGTACTGTACATTTTAAACTATGTAATGAGAATGACATAACAGGTAATAATTTATAATTCGTTTAAAAAAATAATAAAACAAATTATTGTGTGGTGATCATTGATATAACAAAAAACTCAAGATACACAAACAGCGTCTCAAAAACGTCCTCATAAAAAGAGCGCCACAACAAGAATTTAGCATTCTCTTCAAGTAGTCTTGTGTCGACCGTGTTAATGTATGAACGTTAGAAATGACAAAGTGTTCATTGAACAATTGTAAAAATAATACGTCAAAAACGTTAAAAAAGGATGAGATTTCGTACTTCCAGTAAGTTAAAAAGTTCATTGATTTGTTTTTATTGTTTATATGACTAAATATCGGGTGGAATATGGTGATTTAGATTTTTGTTTCAAAATTTCACTCAATGCTGCAAGAATAATACGATGGAATTCAATGGAATCATTTTCAATATAGAATAAGACATTAATAACTCCTTTTATTTTCGTCGAATAATACTGTGGCCTTTATTATTAATGTAGCTTTTTTGACACCTCGTAATATAAACTTTAAAACATGCATGTAAGACTGAATTTGATTTGAAGTATGATGACCAATGAGAGGCGAGCTTCGGTCGTAAAAATTACGTAGTTATCGTACGTATTATTGTGAATACAACTATAAATTATGCTCATAAGGTTGAATTTTCATTAATGTATAATAATTATTTAGACTAGGACTAGGTAAATACAATTTGGGACAGTTTTAAAAGAACTTTTGTATGAGATTGTGTATCTAGTTAATTTGTTATATCAATGGTGGTGATGGGATTATTTCCTGCATGGTGATAGGTTGAGAACACAATATTTCATCTCACCTCTCACTTTCTCATGGGTGTTGTAAAAACAAACTGAATGATCACTAGGATAATTTTCAGTAGCACTCTTCGGGGCAGCTTATAACACCTGCACTTGCCAATCTCATTTGGGCAGGCAGTTCAATAATGGTTGTCTATAAGCTGATTAATGGTTGGATGGAATATCAATCACCATTTATTCCTTTTCTGTAGATGTTCTAAGAGACGACAGACTGTAAGAAGATAACATCATTGCAAGACAAAAATAATAAAGTGTATATAAACTTGCTTAGGCATTGTGTAGTATGTCATTATCCTCCTATGTCTACAGTCTCAGAAACATAAATGAATACATGGACCAATGTTTACATTCTTGAGAATTTTTCAAGAATTAAAAAATACTATCAAATTCTGTTCATAAACAATACAAGGGCTAAATAATCATCTCAGCTCATAGCTTCCTCCACAATAGGGGGGAAATTGACCTAATATACCCCACAGGTTAAATATGTGGGTATAGGATTTTATTTCGTAGCTTTCTTTTCTAGCATAGATGTTATATGCATATTATATCCCAAAGTCACCTTTTACCGCAGTTGTCAAACTGTAGGCATCAATACAACATCACATGTAAAAGTGTTAGATACAATCAAATTTGAAAATAGATATGTGTATGAAAGAAGATATGTGTACTCTAATGATATCTGATGTTTACGCAAGCACTACACATTGTAAATAAAACTACTTTTACGTATTATATTGCGTTGTATTTGATTTATGATTGCCCGACATTTCAAACACTTTGCAGCATTCATGGTCACGGGCGGACTAAGGTGTCTCACGTCCAACAAGTCATCGTTATTACAGACAATAATTATCTACCCGATACAGAAAATTAGTTATAAATTTATTAAATTTTGACCCACATTTTAGTACAAATTTATTGCCAGTGTAAGAAGAGAATGATTCTATATGAAATAATTTATATTGTTTATGGTTAGTAATTATTAATTATTAAATTTGTAGCACTGTGTAAATGTGAGTACTTATTGTATAGATTTGACCCACAATAATAATAGTTAAAGATAATTTTATAAATCAAAAAACCTTTTAGTAAGACAAAGTAAGCCGCATCTAAAAATAAAAATCAATATTAATTTAGGTGGTAGTATATTAGTTTTGTTAGTTTTAAATCAACAAATTGTAACAATAATTGCTACAAATGTAATAATTAATAATTACTAACCATAAACAATATAATTTTTTTCATTCATTTCATAGCATTTAAAGCATTCTTTTGTAGGAAATACATTCGGATATAGCGACTCCGAATATAACGCCGTATTCGGGTATATCGACTTGTTTTTATGAATTATTTGGGACAGATTCCTAGAAATTGCTTGCGGATGTTGCGACTGAGTCGGCAAAGGCACAAAGACTCATTCATAAGCTTTCTTGTCTTTTATTCACATTCGCAGATGGTCAAATGCTTTGTTTGTTCGTAGGGTTATCCTTTGTTTACATTTGCAGATGGTCAAATACTTTGTTTGTGTGTAGGGTTACTTAGCATGTGCACGAAGTTACGTAACCAATTTCCAGTCAGTAACAGTGTTTCTTAAACTTGTGAACATGGTAAAACTGTTAAATAAAAAGTGTTAATATAATTATTTAGGATATAGAGACCTCCGGATATAGCGACGACATTAAAGTGGTCCCTCCGCCGTTGTTATAACCGAAATCTACTGTACTGGTATTCTGAATATAAAAAGTTAATCAAAAAAAAAACTAAATTGAAAACATATTTAAAATTCTATAATAGCTAATTAATTTTAGTTATTTAGCATATGGAAATCCAACCCTTTGGATTTGACAGCAACTTGTTTGGAAGTTGAAACCAATACATTATTTGTCCTCTTAACCTGGTTCTATGAATTTCTCCTACAATATCTCTTTAATCTTTATTTTAAATTTCAGGATATCCAACATTACACTATTACCACAAGAACACTTTTACACCTATAGAATATAAGGGTACCAGGGACCTGCCTTCATTGACATTATTTTTAAGTGGAATTTTCACAATGAAATCAGAGGTAGGTTATTTTAAATTCTTGTTTTTTAGTTCAAAATCCTTTTCCACATTTAACCCGTGAGTGCACCATTTGTATTAAGATAAGATTGTATTACATTTCTTATTAAAAACAAGACATTTTCAGGGCAACTCTATTATAAGTATACCCTTGCTAACATTTTTAAACCTTAATGTAGGTACAGTAAATTATAATTTTAGTCTTGTAATTTTTCCAGTTTATAGACTTTCCTCTTTTTTATATATATTTCTTCTTTTAATACGTATTTTTATATTTTTAGAGTGTAAATGCAGACAAAGACTCCACAGATGTAAAAATATATAGCGGTATGGCTTATCTGCATGACTACAATATTGAGAAGTTTGTCTCCAAGGGTCAGCACTTCATCATGTTTTATGCATCATGGTGTAAGGCATCTCAGGTAAAAAGCTCTATTCATTTTTATTATTATTTTTATTGTGTTGGTAATTACAAAATTAAAGATGTTGCTTGCTATATTCGTTTTCATATTTCACAATATGTAGGTGACCAATATAACAGTTTTCTTGTCCTGGAGTTTTTTTTTATATAAGAAACCATTTATGATGACATCGTTTAGATCAACATACTGATTATAGTGACCAAAATCAAAGGTCCCGGCAAAATCCTATATGACTACCTTATCAAAAATATTGCTTTTACGACATTTGACGTAAAAAGCAATAGCAACCACATTTGACTAATATTTTTGGAGAATTATATCTGTAGAACGACCAGCTGTATTGTAAAAAATTAATAGGCACAGTGTAATGGTCAATGACTATTATCCTAAAAGTGAACATAAGATATTGAATTGAGTTAGTAAGCAATCTCGTAAAATAATAATTGAAGTAAGTTAATACAAACCTTGATTACTACTGATGAGAACAAATCAAATCATTTATTCTGCATATGCCCCTTAAGGGCACTTACATATTGTCAAATTACACGTTTGAATACAATACAACAATCTACCACCGGATCGGAACGCGGCCACAAACTGAGAAGATCCGGCAAGAAACTCAGCGGGCAGTCATTTTTTTCTTAATCCTTTAAATATACATAATATTATGCTTCGTACAACATATGTGGTATTAGCTGCAGTGTGTTGCCCTTCGAAATTGTATATATGTATAAATTTTCAAGATTTAGTACAAGACAACAGTTTTACGATTCTTGATGATATAAGATACATGGAAGAAAAAAACAAGGCATTTATATACACCTATACAACCAATAATATCATTTTATAAAAAAAAATGTACTTCAAAAACATCATCGGTTTTTACAACTTAATATGAGTGGTCCCTTCGATATTACCTGAACAACCTGAGTATGAGAGTGCCGCTGTTGCCTATTCATGACAACCCAGATGAGTTATATACATCTCTATCTCACATAATCAATACTGAATTTAATAAAATATTCAAACCCAAAATATTGACTTTTGGGGTTCCTGCTGGTTTTAGTGAATGGGCTACTCCTGGTATTTACAAAAGCAGAAAAAGGTTATATGATCTTTATCATGAAAAATCTTATAACCATTATCCAGTATTTTTGGAATATGTAAAGAACTATTCCAAAATATTTAAACGTGCCTGTTCCTGTGCAAAATCTATTTATCTGAGAAATAAAATTGAAAAATCAGGTGATATAATTAAAATGACTTGGAATGTGATAAATAGTGAAACTGGTAGGAATACTGCACGCAAGAAAGACTTTAGTTTAAAGATAGGTGATAAGAATGTGAAAGTAGATAAAGAAGTGGCGGCTGAATTTGAAACCCATTTCACAAATGTGCCTGTACTGATTACAAAATCATTAGTGTCATCTCCTATTATAGCTGAATCGCTCCTTAAGCAATGTATTGTAAAATGCGACATAACCTTTGAATTTTCAGATGTCACTGTGAAAGATATTTTACGCTCTTTTAAATCCCTTAATATTAAAAAAACAGTTGATCTGTGGGGTTTATCAGTAAAGACAGTTAATTATATAATTAATATTATTGCCCCCCACTTGACTTCTGTGTTTAATGGTTGTGTTGCTCGAGGTGTGTTTCCTGAGCTCATGAAAATGAGTAGAGTAATTCCTTTGTTTAAATCGGGTAGTATGTCAGATGTTAATAATTTTCGACCGATATCCATACTACCTACACTTAGTAAAGTATTTGAGAAAATTATACTTGTTCAGATGTTGAGTTATTTTAACAACCATGGTATTTTTCATAAAAATCAATTTGGTTTTACTAAGAATTGCTCTACTATTGATGCGGGTGTAGAATTATTAAAAAACATTTTTTCAGCCTGGGAGGAATCGCACGAGGCTTTGGGCATCTTTTGCGATTTATCTAAGGCATTTGATTGCGTAAACCATGAAACTCTCATCAAGAAATTACACCACTATGGGATCAGGAAAAACGCTCTGGAACTTATAATTTCCTACCTAAGCAACAGAATTCAGAGAGTCGATGTTAACGGTGCACGATCATCTGGTTCTGTTATCAAAATGGGCGTTCCGCAAGGGTCAATACTGGGGCCATTTCTGTTCCTTGTATATATCAATGACTTACCCTATTATGTAGGGGACAATCAAAACATTGTGTTGTTCGCAGATGATACCTCTTTACTGTTTAAGATTAAGCGACAAATGCTCAACTATGACGATGTGAACAATGCACTGTCTAACGTTGTTCATTGGTTTCATTCTAATAATTTAGTTCTAAATGAGACAAAAACTAAATGTATTAAATTTACTACTCCCAATGTGAGACAAGTGGAAACCAATGTTCAAATGAATGGGGTGGCTCTGGACCTTGTGGAATCAACCACCTTTTTAGGCATCACTATAGATAATAGACTCCAATGGGGGCCTCATATTGAGAAACTGTCAAATAGGCTCAGCTCAGCGGCTTATGCGGTAAAAAAAATTCGCGCATTAACCGATGTTGAAACAGCCAGAATAGTTTATTTCGCATACTTTCATAGTCTTATGTCATACGGCATATTACTTTGGGGCTGCTCCGCGGAATTGAATAGAATTTTTATTCTACAAAAAAGGGCGGTCCGCGCGATATATAATTTAGGCCCAAGAGTGTCACTAAGAGAGAAATTTAAAGAGATAAATATTCTGACTGTTATATCTCAATATATATACGAAAATGTATTTTATGTAAAGAAAAATATCGGTAACTTTGAAAAATATAGTGACATTCATCATGTAAATACTCGGAATAAGGATAAATTAGTTGTACACAGTACTCGTCTTCAACGAGTTAACAGATCCTTCATGGGGCAATGTATACGCTTCTACAACAAATTACCTATTAATATTCGAGATATGCCAGTTAAAAAGTTTAAAAAAGCAATCAAGAGTAGATTTTGTAGAAAAGGTTATTATAAAATCTCGGATTATCTTGATGATAATACAGACTGGTTATGAGCAGCTCCTCATTCAGGCATTTTCTCATTATTTCAAAAGGTGTTACATACATGTTTATTCTGTTGCTGTTAATATAATTGTAAAGCGTAGCGTGTTTTGCCAAACGAATTTGTTGTTTAATCTGTGTTTTATGTTTGTGGCCCATGGTATTGGTCATGCTCACTGAAGGGTCTGCTTGCGGTAGCTACGAGGAGCGGGTCACTCCCTTCCCTCCATTGTGGTTGAGGGGAGTGATGGCTGCTCTAGTGGTTAACTCGTGATCGGGTGCCGCTTGCGGGATCTGGTCCAGCCATGGTACTTTTTCGTTATATTTAATAACTGTATTGTATGATGATTCGAAAGGCATCACACTGGAGCTATTAATAGACATGTTGTTGTATATTATCTTATTAAAAAAAACAAATAGTAAATGAATAAAAAAGAAGACAAGCCCACTGAGTTTCTTGCCGGATCTTCTCAGTGCGGTCGCGTTCCGATCCGGTAGTAGTGTAAGGTAAAAATGTAAAAAAGTGACCATATGTAAGTGCCCCCGCGGGGTTTATGCATAATAAAGTATTTGAATTTGAATTTGAATTTGAATTAAAGTAGTTATATATTTTAAAGTAGTTTTACAATCATAGTTGAAGTTAACTGCACATAGGATTACCATTTTAGTGCTTATTAAAAAAAATAAAGGATATATAAATATTTTACAGAAATTGGCACCAGTTTGGTCAGAATTAGCAGCGCAATATGCCCAAAATGAATACATCCAGATTGGTAAAGTGAACTGTATGGACAGCGAGATGACCTGCAAGAACTTCGATATTAAACAATATCCATATTTAATGTGGATTGTCAATGGCAGGATTGTAAGTAGTAATTTTCATATTCCATTTTCCCTGTAGAGATTGTCATCTGACCCACAACTCGAAGGGATAGCTTTATTCTCGGATTTTTTTTTATTGCAAACGGTGGAAAACGAGCAAACAGTACACCTGATGGTAAGTGTTGCTGCCGCTCATGGACCTTTACAGGGTCGCTGCCTACCGCGAAGAAAGTGAAGGGAGTGTATTCACACTCCGTGTGCATTGAGGCTCGGTGATACCAAGGGCACCAGCAATACCCTCCACACACAAACACCCTCAGAAAGTTGGGCTTCCGGCTTTCTCGCTCACCGAACGAAGCGCAGTAACAAATTGCTACTACTCATACGCAGGGACCGTACAACCCCGCTTAAGGATTAAACCTTTCGACTGGGTAACCCGTACATGGGGTCACTCATATCGCAGTGTAACCCTTTGTATGGGTTATATCGGCAAAACCCAGCAATAGGGTAACCCTCTTTGTTATCGGTAACCACGTGAAGAGGTTACCCTTTTCAATGACTTAAGCCATTGAAGAGGTTACCCCTTTCAATGACTTAAGCCATTGAAGAGGTTACCTTCATGAAAAGCTTTTATTCGGGTTACCTTGAATTACCTAATAAAATTGAGCGACATGTCGGTGTAGTTATATTTTGCTCCCAGCGGCATCTCTTTGCCTTACTATTTTTTATTTAGGTATTATGAATTTGACAACAAACAGCGGTAGATAAGAGAGCTAAACATGTTTATGAGAACAAACATGTACAGACGCGAAAATAGAAATTTTGCAAATTTTTTTTCAAATTAAAATAAAAATATTGCCATCAATAAAATATTTCTATTTTCGTGCCTATTCATGTTTTTTGATGTAGGTACCTACTTAGTTTTTTTTAATAAATAGTGATTCAAGGTTTTTACGTATATACATCCATACATATTTACATACATATATACATGCATAATATAGTAGAAAAATACTGACCATTTTAGTCTTCTAATGTGATGTTGTAAATAAAAAAGAGAGCCGTCGCTCAGGACGCCTGGCAGATGTGAAACATCGCCATTGTTTTGTAGGTATATATGCATAAACGCTTGTGGAATCTGGTCCAGCCATAATCATTTGAATTATATTACGTATCTTGTAGTGCACACTGACGCTAGTTCTTACAAAACATACACAATTTTATATCTTGTAAGAAGAAAAAAATAATTAAAAATAATAGATAACCCCGCTGAGTTTCTTGCCGAATCTTCTCAGTATTCAAATGCCAGATCTTCTTGTCGGTCACGTTCCGATCCGGTAGTAGTTTATTTTTTTGGATAATTTAATTTTGTAGACTTGACAATATGTAAGTGTCATCTCGGGGTGCATAATAAATGATTTGAATTTGAATTTAAAAGAACAGATTACAACAGGAATTAATATTTATATCGACGTTCAAAGAATGGATTCACAAGAAAATCGAGGTCTGATGGATTGCTTTCCGATTAATCGATCCATAGATCTTTTTTTAGAATTTTCTTCCAATTCAAGACGAGATATGTTTCTGGCGGAATTGCGATGAGCTTTTTTTAGGAAATGTACCTTTCTTCTGGCAGGATTGTGATGAGGGATTTTTTTTAGGAAATTTGAAAGTGTTATTTATCTAATAAAACACTATATAAAACACTAACATTCGATACTGAACACTAGTATCGAATGGGCATAAAAAAATCGAATAACGATTTTCTAGGGTAAAGAATCGATATACCGAATGGATTCAGTGCTTCGTATCGATTTATTAAACCGATTTTTGGGCCTGAAAAATCGAGACAAATTTGTACAAAATTCTAAAACAGTTTATGGTTTCGTTACGCAAATGGACATATCCCTGAGTGGCGTTAACGCCACGCCAACGACACGGTAATATTATCATTATCAATATAGATGACTATACTGTGCCAACGATCAGTTCATCCTCGCCTATAGATGTTTCACATCAAAAATTTTTTGCGCTTGCATTGCAAACGCTGGCTGGACCTTTTTTATGTAGTCTATGGTCTGGACACACCCCGCCCAATCCATCGGATGGACGGCATGCGACCCCATGACCAACCGTGTTCCCTCCCAACGCCATCGGCACGACCACTGGAACCGATTCCTTGACTTTCGTGGCCGGCTCGTCGGGGTACCCTTTCGGGTATCCTCCCATTCGACGCCTCGGCAATAAGACAGAGGTGCCGGAGCATCGCTCTCACGCGGTTGACCGCTCTACGGGTGGCGGACTAATCCCCGGCCCGTCCACCCGCGTTATCAGGCGCAGGTACTCGCGCCTGCGCCACTCAACGTGCCGGCGGCGGAGCGTGTCATGGTAAAGGAATGCCTCCCGGACCCGCGCCGCCGCCTCCTTCTGCCAGATAACTGCCTTGCAGACCGTGTCCCAGTTCCTGACACTGTCAAAGATCGTTCTAGCGATGGTCGGCAGCGTCAGGTTGGCACCGATGATTGCGACGCGCTCATGGCACTGCTCTGCGCAGGCCACGCAGCCCTCGAGCGTATGCTGCGCCGTGTCCTCATTGCAATTGCAGTGGTGGCAGGACGGTATCCTCTCCCTCCTCGTGACCTTATAGCGTTTGTAACAAAACGCTGGCTGAACCCTACGAGATAGATCAAAATAATGTAGGTACCACAGTATTATACCTACCCCTTAAAATGCATCCAAAAAAGTCCGCGATGGCATATGTCTGTCTCTTAAGGATGACATACTATATCCGATTTAATACTTTAAAAGTGGGCAGTTATAAAACCTATATTAAAAAGCTATTTACAGAAATATATTATAAATTCTTGTCATTTTAAATACGTTAGTTGTTTTGAGCATTACATGAAAATTATTTTATTCCTTCACACCATGCTAATTAAATAAATACCTTAGGAGATAATATAGCAAAATCAAAATGCGCAACGAAATTAATTTCATGTCGCCGTGATTCGACCGTTCCGCGCGGGCTGCCGTGATGTCGCAACTCGCGTTCAGCTCGAACGCGAGTTGCGGCGTTGTTCCTAAAGTTTCAGTAGTGTAATGGAATGGTGTATAATCATATATGTGTATCGTGAAAAACATTTTTATCCGCTTACATTCCAAACGCTGCTAAACAATTTCGTAGTATATTATTTTAATATACCTTACAGACATATCAAAAAATATACTACGAAATTTTATATCGTTCTTATCCAATTAAATACATCAGATATGTAGTGCATTTAATGTACATTAAAATTGCACTACAGCAAATTATTAAAAGAATGAAAATACGATACAGAGTGGCCGGTGGTCGGTCACCGAAGTGAAGCGAGGGCGGATCGCTATTAATATCATAAGGACACAAACACTTAAACAAAAATACTATTAAATTTCCCTTAATTACGTATTTTAGTTCTTCTGAATTTCGTTCGAGTTCGAAATGAAATGACGAATGATGAGAATAAACATGTTTAGACACGAAAAAAGAAATATTAAGCATGCGCTACACGGTTTGAAACAGTGGTTTGAAACAGAGGTTTGAAACAGTGTAGATAGATGTTTTATGCCAAATTTCGTATGACCTTTAAAGGCCCTTGGTAGTAAGGTTTGTGTTTCAAACCACTGGCCAAACGTTGGTTTTTATCTTGTTTGAAACCGTCTAGCCGCTTGCTTCAAACCAAGCGAACGACAGTCACGCTGCAGGGGTCAGCGAAGACGCACGTGACGACGTTCTGTGCACAAAATGGCGCGTGGACAGACAGAACGCAATCGCGATGTTATTACTCAACTTCTCGAGTTATACAAAGAGTTGCCCTGCCTTTGGGACTTAAATTGTGAAGGGTATAAAAATAAAACACAAAGAAGAAATGCGTGGGATATTTTAATTTTTTCCTTCAATTGCACACAAAAGTGCAAGACTTACTCCAACTTTTTGTTGTATTGATAGGTAAGGCGCCATGACGTCGTTGTACTGAACATACGGTACGCGAGCGTCAAGACGTCCTATCCGCGCCACGTTCTTTGAACACTGTTGGTTTCAAACTAACTTAAAAACCATGTAGCCAGCAAAGTGCTTTTCTGCTTTTTTTGTTTCAAACCACTGTTTGAAACCGTGTAGCGCATACTTTACAATAATTAAACATTAAAATTTTATTTCGTGTCTATACACGTTTATCTATATATATTATTGATACATGTGTGACAAGCAAAATTGAACCGTAAAATTACAGCATCAATGATTATTATTTCATTTTTACAAATCACGCGATACACGGAGCAATCCCCGTCTCGTAGGTAAGTTATTACGTGTAGTCGCGGTTATTCAATTTTCAAACTAATTACGATTGAAAAAAGGGTGCATATTCAATGTCTTTGTCTGGAATGGGTTACCCTGTTACAGTGTTACGAGATACCCTTTCATTCTGTAGAATGTAAGATATCCTTTCATTCTGTAGAATGAAAGGGTATCTTACCTATTCGGAAGAGGTTACACTGCACCCGTTCGGAGGTGTAATCCGTGTCAATGGGTTTATTTTTAAAGCGCTTAAAAAACCCGTTCAAAAACCCTTTCAACTATATATTTTAACTGGTTTTTATTTTTTTTAGAATAAAACCCAACTAATCTGCTGTGAAATAATGTTGTATGTGACACGTATATTTTATTTAAATTTGAAAGTTATTTTAAAGTCACTATTTTTTAAACTTTAGTAAAACTGTGATGGAATATTCGAATTATCGTCATAAGTCAAGCGAAGCGGCAGATTTTCTCTTTCTCCATTCTCCTGTGAGAATAATAGCACGGTGCTTTATTTTTTTTAATTCACCTTGATGCTTATGTAACGCCACCTTTATTTAAGGCAATTCGATTGACACTTTTGCATACAAAGATGGTAGGGGAAGTACGTCCAAAATGACACATATGGACAAAACAACACATTGGCGATATTTAAAAATTAGCGCAGTTTAGACAATCAAAAATAAGACAATTAGGAAGCGCCCCTACCGGAAATATACCATTGGATTTCTCAGAGTCATTTAAAATACGTAACGGACGCCATGTTGACATTTGTGTTTTGCGCTTGGAGAAAAATTTGTTAGTGGTCGTCAGTTTTTTGTTTTTCGGTAAGTTTTCTTTTGTTATTTTACTGTGTAATAGTTTTTTATATTCAAGCATCTTGTGCTTGAGGTGATCGTGTAGATTATACAACATTATTGTCGCTGCAATAAGATTATTTTTCGGATCGTTATTTTTTTGAGGTTATGTACAAAATGACATACGGACAGACCAATACGGACAAAACAACATAGTGTGTCGTTTTGTCCGTAGAGATTGTGAATAGTAAACATATAAATCTCTTTAATTCACAGGATTGCAATATGCCACGGAATTATAAGAGGACAAGTAATCGGCAATCATGGAGTCCGCAAGCGATGCAAAAAGCTATTGAAGCTGTACAGGAGAAAAAAATGGGTTGGCTTCTAAGACCTTCAAAGTACCACAAGCTACACTAAGGCGTCATGCTTTGAAACAAAATAAAAGAATTCCACCAGCAGCAAAAGGTTTGGGCCGATTTCAGGTAACATTTCCTCTTCAAATCGAGAGACAATTGGTTGAGCATATCAAGCTACTTGAAACTCGCATGTTTGGATTAACGTGGACAATGGTCCAAGAACTCGCTTTCGAATTGGCTGAAAAGAATGGCTTTGCACACAGTTTTAATAAAGAAAAGGGCAAAGCTGGCCAGGAGTGGCTAGATGGATTTTTAAGGCGCCATAAAGACATATCTGTACGTAAATCTGAGCCTACTTCCGCAGCCAGAGCCCAAGCTTTCAATAGACCCCAGGTAAAAAAGTTTTTTGATAATTATCAAGAATACATAGACAAATACAAATTCAACGCAAACCGGATCTACAATGTGAATGAATCGGGGTTGTCTACTGTCCAAAGACCTCAAAAAACTTGGCTACCACTGGCAGGAAGGAAGTAGGTGCCATTACGAGTGCAGAGCGAGGATCCAATGTGACAGTCGTGTGCTGCATGAACGCCGCTGGGTGGTACGTACCTCCTTTCATGATTTTCCCTAGGAAGAATATGAAAAACGAGCTCGTGGATGAAGCACCAACTGGCACCGTAGGAGTAGCTCAAGAAAACGGATGGATGTCTACTGAAATATTCGTGAAGTGGCTCCATCATTTTCAAAGCTTTGTAAAAGCTAGTCATGATGATAAAGTCCTGCTTATTGTCGATGGCCATGCCAGCCATAAGTCATTCTAAGCTTTGAACTTTGCGAAGGAAAATGAAATCGAAATTGTATGTCTTCCTCCTCACTGCACCCATCGTATGCAGCCTCTCGACGTATGCTTTTATGGACCTCTCAAGACATATTTTAACCAAGAAATTTCTGTCTGGCTTAGAAACCATCCAGGAAGAGTGGTGACAGCTTTTCAGATCGGATATTTGTTTAATCAAGCTTATGGAAAAACTGCTTCAGTTCAAAATGCATGCAATGGTTTCAAAAGCACTGGTCTGGGGCCAGTTAATCCGGACATATTTCCAGATCACTTTTTTGAACCAGCTGAAACAACAAATATACCAATGGCTTCCACAGATGATAATCCAGACCAAATCCAGGATGATGACCTTCTTCCATCGTTGCCAATTGACCTGGAGGCTGGTGAGATTGTGACACAGATACAGAATGAGGCCCCTGAACCTTCATTAGAGCCGTCCACTAGTTCTTCTAATCCATCTAAACCATCGGATTCTTCAGTCGCAATAGTAGTCACTAATGATATTCCTAACATATTGACTGGCCACTCAGACATTTCCCAACCATCTACAAGTTCCTTTCCTATGACAAGTCCTTTAGCAGTTCTAGTTAATGTCATTTCTCCAGTTCCCAGAGGTAAATTTGGAAGTGGTCAGGGTAAACGAAAGCCAAAGAAACGAACTACAACATTCCTTTTGACATCATCACCAAATATGGTAGAATTAAAACTCAAACGAGCTGAGACTGAAGCTAAAAAACCAACTCGTAAAAGAATCCAGGCAATTACTAAATCTCTTTATGTTAATGAAGACTCAGATGAAGATGGTCTTGATCAAGCAGTCGAAGAAGACGATTGTGCCTGTATATACTGCAACGATCTTTACTCACGTTCAAAGCCTGGTTGAGGTGCATGAAGTGCAGTCGTTGGGTTCACGCGGCCTGTGCTGATTTGGCCAAAGCGTACCAAAATATTTGTTTGCGAATTGTGCAATTAATTTTTGTTATTTACTATTGTATTCATGTTGATGGCTGTGTATGTCATTTAGTCCATACGGTTTGTGTCGTTTTGTCCATACGGTATGGACAAAACGGATTTTTCTTGATCTCCATTTAAGACTAAATATTTTTGTAAGTGTTGATTTTTGTGACAAATCCTTTAAGGTATGGGTAACCAATTAATATAAGCAAAGTTTTATAAAAAAATTATGTTCCTAATACGAATAATAAAAAAGTTATTGATTATTAAAAAAACACTGTGTCATTTTGGACGTACTTCCCCTACTTCTTAATTCTGCTCTCCATACTAACTACATAAAAATGAGTAAATATTAATATCGAAAATAAAAATACGTTTCCTCTTTCAGATGGGTGTTGCAGAAGCAGAAACAATGGAAGAATTAAAAGCATATATAGAAAAAATGTTGCTCACAGAGAATCATGACCCTGAGAAATTCATGAAGAAAAAGAAGGCTCTGCCTGTCGCTAGAATATCTGAAGAGACATTTGAAACTTTCTTGGAAAAAGAATTCGTTTTTGTGAACTATTTTGCGCCATGGTAATTTGGAGTTTATTTTTTTGTGTTGGCAACATCGCTATTAAGGCGGTGTTAATTTTGTTTTTAATTTCCCCATTACCACTGATGCAAACACACTTATATCCACAATGGTGTAAAAAAGACGTAAATTCGAGGTTGAAGCGAGTGTGTTTATATAGAATTGTAATTCGAGTTTTCTTGCCCTTGTAGTGATGTTGAGTTTGATTTTTCTTTCTCCTTTAGGCAGTTAACCGAAAATTTGGTTAAATGACGGTAGCTACGGGGTAATATAACATTTTGTTTCGAGTTTTGTTTTTCTTCTACACTTATATTATAAAGATATATTGTGTTTTTGTATGTTTGTTGCGATAAAACTCAAAAACTACTGGACGGATTTTGATAATTCTTTCACTATTAGAATGCTACAATTTCCCTGAGTAATATAGGCAATATATTTTATCCCGGTATTCCCACGCGAATGGGCATTACGCAGGTAAGGTGACTAAAACGGAAGCGGAGCGAGGGCGGGTTGCTAGTCGTTTATAATTGTGTGATAATTAATTAATTACTTACATTACATTATTCACCTTCGAATAGGTCTGTTAGGACTGACAAGATCTTAAAAGTCGCAATGAGTCATTGAATGTAAGCGGTACAAGACCATTCTAAGTAGCATTCTTGTGAAGAAGCTATGTCCATCTGTGGTCAAAACGACCGGGCCTACCAAATAGGAATAACGTAGACCGTTTGATCCCGGTATTCCCACGGGAACAGCAAATACGTGGGTGAAACCGCGGGAATGTACTAATAATGATTATAAAAACATTTCAGGTGTGCGCACTGTATGCAGTTGAGTCCACTCTGGTTGAAGCTAGGCGAAAGATTTCAAAATGAAAGTCGTATCCTGATAGCCGATGTTGATTGCGTTCAATCGAAGCCTATATGTGAAACTGAAAAGGTATAATTACCATCATCACAGCTCATATACGCCCAACTACTGGGCTCGAGCCTCTTAGGCAAATTGACCACCAACCACTGACGACAAGTCACCCTACTCCGGTGGTCGGTCCAACGACGAAGGCAACGTGTCACGGGTGGGTTACGGGTGTGCGTGCTTACGCCCCTCTGTCGCCCCGGTCGGAGCGGAGCGAGGAGTGCGCCGACCGTAACCCACCCCCAAAAAAAGGCAAATTGACCAACTATGTCATGCTGGTCAGACGTGTTGGTGTATGGTTTATTTTGAGTTTCCCTTCTCTTGCACAGATCTTATATGTATATTATATCCCTTAGTCGTCATTTACGACATCTACCGGCAAGAAAAGAAGTGGTGAATAGTATTCCTACTTTGTCACCACACAAAGGCTATCATCATCGCAGCCCACATACGTCCCACTGTTGGGTTCTGGCCTCTTTCACAATCGGAAGGAATTTGACCTACTATACCATGCTGGTCAGACATGTTGGTATTTTTTTTTTTGAGTGGGTTACGGTCGGCGCACTTCTCACCCGACCCCGTCCAGGGTGACAGAGGGGCGTAAGCACGCACACCCGTAACCCACCCGTCGCACGAAGGCGTTGGGTCGACCACCGGTGCAGAGTTCCTTCACTTCAGTGGTCGACCCGACGGAATACCCCGAGGGAGTACCCTCTCCCATTGACGTCCCTTACTGAGACGCCGATCGCCGTCGCAAGGCTAACCTCTCCGAGACATATTGGTATAGGGTTTCATTTCGAGTTTTCCTTCTCTTGCACAGATGTTATATGTATTTTTACGACATCTACCGACAGGAAAATCTTCTCTATCTTACTTTGTCACACAGAGGCTATATACAGACTTTATTATATCCAAAGCATTAAGCGTGTTGTAATGAAGCCAAAAGCCGTGTTGTAATGAAGAACGCCAAAGGGCGTGTTGTAATGAAGTAAGAATACAATTCTCCACTTTCCTTACCCTTGGGTGTCGTAAGAGATGACCAAGGAGTTATAATATGCAGATATCATCTATGCAAGCGATAGAAAACTCGAAATAAAACCCTATACCAGCTAGAGATGTGCTGACTAACCGGCCGATTAGTCGATCACGGTTTCGGAGTTGTTTGAAAATTGCCGTGGCGATTCGTTTACCCAGAGCTGATCTGCTAATTTGCCAGGCTGACCACGGTTGGGTATGAGTGGTCTGCCCAATGGTGCAGGGTAGGGAATACCAAGATATGATTATTTTGTAGTTTTTAAAAGACGACTACGAGTATATATATATATATATACGTATACGTCTATGCAAGCGAAAGAAAACCCTATACCCACACGTCTGACCAGCGTGGTATAGTATATTATTTGACTTGTATAAGCTAATGGATATGGTCACAAGGGGCGTGCAGACATACCTCGTATTATTCCTTATCGCCATTTCAGTATAAATTAAAACTTTAATGTAATGTGTGCTTTTGAATCTCGATTCCAACCCTAAATCCAATCGCAACTCGAATTTGAGCAATTTGGTACTCTTCAAAGCGATACCAGCGCACGATTGGAATCAAGTTCGGTGGATTTTTATTAAACTAAATGAATTCAAATATTTGCTACTCCCGACGTGATTTTGACGTACATAGTTTGAAATCTTTAATGTTGCACAATTTCAAGAAAGCGTCTTTGCGGTGATCGAGTTCGATAACGTTATTAATTTAAAGTAGTAAAATACGACACATTTGGTGAAAATAACAACGCCAAACGCGAAGAATTCATTCTCGATTTTGTTTAAGAGTAGGTACTAAATATAAGTTTGGTGAGATTGGAATTGAATCGGATTCGAAATTAGAATTGATTTCAAGAGTAGACCCACTGGTTTTAACATCTATTGGCACAAACATAGCGACATTTTTTTTTATTAAATAAAAGACAACGCCCTGCACTAAGACAATAAACCTTGTATTGCAGGGACTTTACAAACTTATATTAATGGACACAAATTACATCCAGACACAGAACAATAATTTGTATCGCACAAAGCGTTGCCCTGGGATTCGAACCCGCGACACTGGCACCATAGGTCGATATCTTAACCCCTAGAGCGCTTTTGGGACACCATTTGACCCAAAAAAAATGTGCTCAAAGCGCTTTTGGGACACACGTTGACCCAAAAAAATACTTTTCAATTAGCAATTACTTTTAGTACATTTATTTAAATCAACCAATCAAAAGCTATTAATATATATTTTATTTCATATTTCCTTGTCATATAGCAACAATAATAGTTTACGTAAAATCATAAAAATCACTGAACTTTTTTCAATATACCCAAGCGCGCGGGGCACTCGAGAGCGCCGCGATGTTTGGCGCGTGAGGGTTACGCCGTCTATGCAGTCGGCACATTGATGTCCATGGCACTATATCAGTCATCAGCATCATCATTCAGCCTATCACTGTCCACTACTGGACATAAGTTTTCATGTTTCGCCACAAAGTGCGATCCTGAGTCGCCTGTATCCAACGACGCCGCGTTCCGCACTGCATCGTGCGATACTTGGTCGCCACCATTCTGCCACAGCGGTTGCCGGGTCCTTCAGGGATGTAGCCTATTGCCACTCCAACATGTTAATTTTGTAGCTACAAATACAGTGTTCGTCGGTGGGTAACGGAGTAAGAATACTCACCACCCCCTCTCTTGCCCATGTGTGTCGTAAAAGACGACTAAGGGATATAATATCTATATAAGAGAAGGAAAATTCGAAATAAAACCCTATACCAACACGTCTGAACAGCGTGGTAGGTCAATGTCCCTCCCATAGTGGAGGAAGCCCGAGCCCAACAGTGGGACGTGTATGGGCTAAGATGATGATGATGAGTACAGTGTTAACGTTAACATATCAACTGACCATGTCGATGACGACTTACATATTTACCTTATCCAAACCTATAAAAGTTTTCACTGTTAAAAACTTTCAGATAAACGGCCTACCAACTTTAATATTGTACAAACATAAGAAGATAATAAGCGTGGAACATGGCGGACGCCCCCTAGAGAGTCTGATATCATTGGTTACGGAACATTTACAAGAAACAACAACAAACTCCAAAGAACAAACAAACAACGAGGACATCACAACAGATAGAGATGAATTGTAATTTATTATAAATTATAGGTAGCACAATAAACTAATTTATTTATTGTTACTTATTTTTTAATTCGATTTCAGTATTTTCCCCCGCATTTTTAACCCCCGATGAAAAAAGAGGGATATTATAAGTTTGATGTCGATGTCTGTGGTATCATAGCTCTCAAACGGATAGACCGATTTCAATGCGGTTTTTTCTTCCTTTGAAAGACAGTTTCCTTGCATTGGTTCTTAACTATATTTGGATAATATCAGTCCAGCAGTGTAAGAGTATCAGCTCCAAAATGATGTAATGACGTACGATTGCTCGATTAAGTACTTCACGCGTGCCAGTATATTCGTTAAATGTCAATTGATAATTCCTGTTGAAGAGAACGTAATACTTTTTTTTATTTTGTGTCGGAGGTTATTCAAAATTTTCATTGTTATATCATAAGCATTCAATATCTCCTAAGATATTCCCGTACGCAACTGCGGTTCCTGAAGCTTCGCGTTCGATTCCCGGCTCGGGCAAAATTTTATAGGGTTTTTCTGGGAGGTATATATAGCCCTTTACTCCTTATATAGACAGCTACCTAGTAATAAAATATCAAAATCGATCCAGCCGTTTAAAAATTATCTGGCAAACAAACAGATGAAAAATATCTTTTTTTTTTTTTGTGTGACTTAGTTGTTAGCCTCAGATGGCTGTGACAACTTTACCCGGACTGGTGGGTGAGCGCTGAGGGCTCTCAACCTGTTTAAAGTTAAGCGACCCATCCCAAGGGCACCCCCTGTGGGGTACGGACCTCGGCTCGGGCGGTCGCTGGCAAAGGCACTCCCACGTTTATGATTTTAACGCGACACGTCTTCCTTCCCCGTCGGCGGGGGCGGTAACATGGATATTTATTACTATTTGTCAAGGCCGCGCGGGCTGTGTATGCCTCAGTCTGGGCGAGCGTAATAATGTTATCGGGTTCGTCGAGTATTAGTCGCGGTTGTTTAATCGCGGACATTGTAGAGGGGATGTAAGAAGCCGCCCTTACCACTAATGGGTTCGGGTGTGTCGCGGCAGAGTCGAAGTAGCGGCGGGAGCACTGTTTCATTAATTGCCTGATGGTCGGCAAGCCAAGATCTATGTGAAGATCCACATTGCGCATGTACCACATGCCGAGTTCCTTGTCGTCAGTGGTCAGCCTGACGTAATGACTAGATCAAATCCCACAAGCGCCAACGGATAATGAGTTAACCTCTAGAGTAGCCATCACTCCTCTTAACCACACTCCACGTAACCATTACAAACAGAACTTTTCAGTTATCATTACCAACCCATAAACTACGTAAGAATGTTATCGCTACGCAAAACCGTTATGCTCCTCAATAGGAATAAACACAATCGCCAATCCGCTTACCAAGTGGGGCGATCATAGCATTAACCTAATTAGGAAGGCTAGTATTATATAATACAAGCCTCCCTAATTAGATTAATGTTCGCCTCCATTATATAATGGACTAGCTGACCCAACAGACGCTGTTCTGTTCAAATAAAAAAAAATCTCTGAAATCGATCGCAGCGCCACCTAAAGGATCCAAATATCTAAACCATTCTCGAAGCTAGCCGTTTAGAAGTATGTAGTTCAATTACAAACACACAAACAGAAGATTTATATACAGGGTGTATCAGGTTATGGGGCAACTGGTCAAAAGGGGGCTAGGCAATGGTGGTAGGAACCCATAAAAAAAATTTGAACAACAAATATTGATTCGTTTAGAAATTAGAGACATGTAAAGTTTTCAATTTTGTCATCGCTTTTTCGTGTAAATCTGATTAAAACGTATAAAGTCAATGATACTTAATACGCAACATATTCATACTTTGTTAAATATTCATTAGAAATTGAAGAAATCAATGATTACGTTCACATAAGCAAAACAAACTTCGCTTTAAAACAGCTGATCGGCCTATGAGCGTTGACCGCTTGCCGTTGTACCTACATGTCATTGAAGCTTTTGCGCAATTCTAGGTATAAATGAATGAAATTATACTGTCGAAGCTTTACATGCCTACATGTATTCTGTCTGTACATGCCTACATAATACGTAAAATTTAAGGCATAGACTCTTAGACACATTTTTTTGAAATCACTATAACTTTTATGTTATATTGTTTCTTGTGTAATGTACATTCTAATTATGATCCAAGACCGTTAAACTACAACATACTCGAACAGTTGTCCCATAACCTGATACATCCTGTATATAAAGATTTCAATAGCCTGACGTATGGACGTCCTTATCCTGCGGTAGGGACCGAGTATAATACTTTATACAAAACATGGGATACCCATACTATGTGACCCATTTGAACTTGACAGTACACTCTGAATATCATTGCTTACACGATGAATTCCCTGGTTGTAGTGCCAGCAGATTTCTGCGCAAATGCACCAGGGAGATGCATTTAGAACAAATCTGCATCTTAGAACAAATCTTTAAATAAGATATGTATTCGCCAAGAATATGGTAGAACGATATGTCGTTAAAAAATAAAGGCCCGACGTATTCGCCTTTAAAAGGCATGTGAATTTTTGAGTATTACAAAGTTAGATTATACACCGCTTGTATACGTCCTATCATGACGTATGCTAGTGTAGTGTTCACGCAAGCGAAGCCACACAGGCTACATCGGTTACAGACATTACAGAATAGGTTCATGCGCCGAGCGACGGGAGCACCGTGGTACATGCGCAATGTGGATCTTCACATAGATCTTGGCTTGCCGACCATCAGGCAATTCATGAAACAGTGCTCCCGCCGCTACTTCGACTCTGCCGTTACACACCCGAACCCATTAGTGGTAAGGGCGGCTTCTTACATCCCCTCTAAAATTGCCGCGATTACACAACCGCGACTAATACTCGACGAACCCGACGATATTATTACTCTCGCCCAGACTGAGGCATACACAGCCCGCGAGGCCTTGACAAATAAATATCCACGATACCGCCCCCGCCGCCGGGGACCGAAATCGTGCCGCAGTAAAATCATAAACGAGGGAGTGCCCACTTTGCCAGCGACTCCCCGAGCCGAGGTCCGTAACCCACAGGGGGTGCCCTCGGAATCGGTCGCTTAACTTTAAACGGGTTGAGAGCCCTCAGCGCTCACCCACCAGTCCGGGTAAAGTTGTCACAGCCATCTGAGGCTAACAACTAAGTCACACAAAAAAAATAAAATTAGTATTACAATTAAATGTTAAAAAAAATAGTTTAAGTTCTATGCAACAAAAAGCATTTCATTTATAAAAGCACTTTCCATTACTATTGAGTTTGAACTTAAATTTACTAATCGGCGTTTCCCTTATAACTTGTGGAATATGATCACAAATTTTCATTGATATGTGATAACCGTTTCTTGACTGAAGAGTGCTTTTGTATATTTCATATCTAAACTTGGTAGGATCTATTTTGAGAAATTTACTTCCTTCGCTGAATTTAGAAAAAAAAAAATGTGAATTATTTTTAACAATCATACCGATTTCCATTATGTATACAATATCAACGTCAAAACCTTGTTTTACAACTAGTTAAAGGACAGATATCATCATCATCAGCAAAAAGTAAACAGTTTTGTTTAGTTACATTCGATATATCATTGATATAAAGCAGAAATAATAGAGGCTGAAAGACACTTCCTTGTGGTACCCCTGAACTGCAAAGAAATGACGATCTGTAAGTCGTGGATACTCGATTTTCGTTTATACGAGAAATCTTTACACATTGCTTTCTTTCACTGAGGTAGCTTTTTATTCAATTGAGCAGGGTCTCGAATATCGTATCGTTCACATTTATCAAGAAGCATTTTGTGATTTACCAAATCGAACGCTTTGCTTATATCTAGGAAAACAGTGGCCCTATATAATTTGGATAGAAATAATACTCGGCTATTCAAGCAAGTATTTCCAATAAAAACATTTATTTAAACTTAAATATCGTAAATAGCGATAGCGATAATATTTATCCACAGACTCGAGAGAAACTTTCATCACAAAATACAGTAATTAAGACATCGTGCATTTTCCTTTGCATCACCTATTGTATATTATCTTGTGTATTAATATATTTTAATAATATTATTTGTCGTAATATTTAAATGTTGACGCTTCAAGCAGTTTAAAAATAATTATTACAATGATACATAATTGCTGTGTGGTCACGAATACTAACCAACATTTACATTGATTGGTACAATGGTCACACTGACCAATATGTCCAAGGCCACGAAACGGATGGCGTGCTACTCCATAATCTGTCGTACACGTAACTTAATATTGCCATGTGGGCGGGTCACCAGTACCCAGTCCTTGTTATCGATGGTTCGTCCAGCGGGTTACCTCTTCGGGTACCATCCAGGCTAATCCCCGGTCTGATTACCCATTACCTTAGCTAGAGGGGCAGGCAATAGGCGCATGTACTCGCGCTTGGGTAGCCCTGTTTGTCAAACCTAATTGATGAACACTTAGTATCAGTAGGGGGAGAAAGCTAATTAATGACAATGGAGAGTTTTAAAGCAGTTTGAAAAAAAAATTATGATACAATAGTTAACTGGATTCAAATTGAACATAATTAGTGCATAATTTTTTCATCTTAACAATGGACTAAAAATAGTGTTACCACTCCTTACTTATTAGTGATAGTAGGAAATACAGTGGACCCTCGGTAGTCCGACAAATGTTTTGCACGGTAGTGAAGGACTATCGAATTTGTCCAATTATAGAGTACTACCTAAGACCCCTTATAGTCCGGCTTTTTTACAGAAGTGTACCTTGTAATTCGACAGGTATATATAGGTAATATACAATGAATAAACTAAACTATCAACATACGCTACGTAGATCGTACCGCTGTTACATGTAGTGAAATTTAAAGTAAACAATCAGATTCAAAACAAAAGCACAGTGATGGCGCATACACGTTTTACTTACATAAAGATTGACCAAAAAATTTTTCAATAATAATATGTTACAAGGGGCGCCAGATTAGACAGGGGCCAGATTACTGGGAGTCCACTGTACTGACGAAGCATCAGGCATCATAAAAACTTAAAACACCAATGTTGATCACCTGCCAAATGTGGCAATTATGACATTATTCTTCTCCATGATGAGGCCCTTTTTCCAAGAATGTATATCTGATGTTGATAATATTGCATAGTTAAAAGATTAATAGACCTTATTAATAAGTGTGATTAAAAGGAAATACGCAATTTAATTTCAACAATTGAGAAAATTATATCTGTTTTCGTTCTACTGTTTGTGATTGAAAAAATTCTCCGTCAGTATGAGTGGCATGTTTGTTTATCTGCTTATGCCGCTCTCTTGAAACAATTTCTTCTAACACTTCTCCGTCACCTTTTATTAACCTGAAAGCAATACACAACTGAGGGATGGTAATAACAATAATAGAAGACTGCACAGAGAACACTTTAAGTTGAAACCTTCCATGCCCAATTTCACAGGCTCATTTATCATACAAGGAATTTTCTTGTGAACACTGAACTTTTCCGTGTGGTGACGGAGTAAGAATACAATTCACCACTCCCTATCTTACACGTGGGTGATCGTACGAGACGACTAAGGGATATAAAACGCATATAACATCTATGCGAGAGAAGGAAAACTTGAAATAAAACCCTATATCAACACGTCTGACCAGCGTGGTATAGTAGGTCAATTACTCTTCCATTATGGAGGAGGCCCGAGCCCAACAGTGGGACATATATGGGCTGAGATGATGAGACTGAACTTTACCCCATAAAGAGCTAATGATAACTCTGAAAATATGGCAATCTAAAATTCATTATACACATGCATTTACAAGTGGTACAAACAAAAGACTTTTGCTGTTCTACTCATAAAAGCTTCAAAACAATATTATGCTTTAAGACACATAAAAAATGCAGCTACTATATGGATTGCCACAAGAGTAAGTAATAAAAAATATATTAGAGAGATAGGATAACCTGTATCTGCCAGATTCCTCATCTAATACTCTCCTAACAATACTCTGTTTCTTCTCCCACTCCTCTTTGGTCATTGGCGCCATGGCTTTGGATTTTTCCATAAGTTCTGTAACATTGATTTGTAAATTGTTTTAGAGATGACTAAGTAATGAAGGCAGAATTATTCGCTTACTTAAGAAAGCAAATAAATATATATTACATACTGTAATAAATGGCAAATTTAAATTAAAAACCGTGCGAGTCGGAGTCGCTCACGTAGGGTTCTATACCATTTAAAAAAATACAACAAACGCATTTACAATTAACCCCTTAAATATTTATTTTATTTTTAGTACTTGTTGTTATAGCAGCAACAGAGATATATAATTTGTAAAAAATTCAACTGTCTAGTTAATGCGGTTCTTGAGATACAGCCTGGTGACAGACAGACGGACGGACAGACAACGAAGTCTTAGTTATTACTAATCGCGTCCCCTTTTTACCCTTAACGTACGGAACCCTAAAAATGAAATTCACTGCTACTGCATGTTAAATTCTTGTCAAAGTGGGATATATTCTGTTATGAAGAACAAATCGTGTGATATAATTTAAAATATTTTTAAATTATTATCTAAAAGAATGTAAACGAAATTTGACTGGTTAATTTATTTAGATTTATAAATTTACCTAATGGGATATCTGCGGAAACATCCTTTTCTTTTGCATTGTCATCACTATGATCATGACTCCTGCTTGAACTCTTACTTCTATGCTTCTTTTTCAGTTTCTTCTTCTCTTCTTTTAACTTCTTTTTCAAAGCCTTTTCTGTCTTCTTTTGTTCCCTTTTAAGTTTTTTCTTTAACTTACGAAGTTTCTTCTTTTCCCGAGAGTAATCAGTACTACTCGAGCTCGAACTGCCAGAACTTGATCTGCTGCGTTTTTTAGATTTTTCTTTACCCATATTTAAAATTTTACTTTTGCCATACCTATTATAGTAAAATATTTCAAATTTATTTGCCACAACTATTTTACAAAAGTGACCACAGACTGTTAAGCCTGTTAAGTCGAAATAGCCACATCAATAAAAAGAAATTAAGTCAAAATAGTGACCCCAAGTTAAAAGTAGTATCAAAACAAATTGATCACAAATTATTTTGCCATTTTTAACTCGGGTAGTTTATATCACTATTTAGATAGGATAACAAGTAATCGGTGTTCATTCTTGATATTTTTTTTATATATGTGTTTAAGTGTTTTAGTCAATTTTAAATATACACACCATAAACGTAACGTTATATTACAATATCAGTTACATATATTTTCTCATTCTCATCATCATCATCATCTCAGCCCATGTTCCAATCCTCACAATGCAGAATGGGCAATTACTTTGCTAAGTGCTAGCTAAAGTGGGTTGTACTCTATCAAAAGAGGAACCGCCACTGATCTACGTGTATAATGCAAAAAATCAAACAATGACAAGGATTGATGAAAAGGATTTAAACCATTGGTTCAAAGGAAATGAGTGAAAGATAGACCTTTCCCATCATCTTTATCGCTTCTTCCACTACTCATGAAAGACACACGCCTACGACCTCTCAGCCTACCTTCTACCGTGTACTAAGTTCAAACCGCTAGAGAACTCGGTGGCGAAACGAAGAATATTATCGTCCATACACGTCCTTCTAGCAAGCAAAGGTTTCTTCGAAAATAAAAAGTAGAATTGGTTTACTATACTAATCTGTTCAGACGCCTGTAGAAGATTTGTTTTTATTTCAAAATTTCATATATTTTTAATGATATGAAGTATGCGATATTATATTTTAGACAATTTTAGTTAGGTATTAGGTAGTTGATGACAGATACAATAAAGAAGGAGAACCCATACTACAGATACTTACATAAGTAGGCTTTTCGATTTATTACGGCACAACTTGTGGGCATTTTCATAAAAATGTACAAGGGTGTTTTCAGGCCTGTCCTTCTAAAACATTACCTTTTTTAAACAATTAATTCTATTTGAAACTAGCACAAAATTTTACATTAGGTTTATTGTACATTTAAGTAATATTTTATAATATTATTTAAGCCAATTATAGTATAATTTTTCGATTAAAAATAATATAACAACAGATTGCTATCATTTTATCGTGTCCCTTTGTAGCCAGACCATATTTCAACACTGAATTTACATATTAGTTGTAATAATTTGCTCAATGCCGTATTTTATTTTTCTGGTAGATAGTGTAGGGTCAATTTATTAAAAATATATAGGTAATGTTTTAGAGGGACAGGCCTGAAAACGCCCTTGTACATTTTTATGAAAATGCCCTTGTACTTATACACGGACGTAAGCATACGTACACATGTACATATACCCACCAACCATTAAATCAGTGAATCGCTTTACCATTTGCCACATATACTTATTATTAAAGATGAAGTTATTGGTTAAAGAATTAATTGGATATAAAACTTTGTTTTTATATATATATATATATATATATATATATATATATATATATATATATATATATATCCCTCCATTGTGGTTGAGGGGAGTGGTGGCTGCTCTAGTGGTTAACTCGTGATCGGGTGCCACTTGCGGGATCTGGTCCAGCCATGGTACTTTTTCGTTATATTTAATAACTGTATTGTATGATGGTTCGAAAGGCATCACACTGGAACTATTAATAGACATGTTGTTGTATATTATCTTATTTAAAAAAATAGTAAATGAATAAATAAAAAGACAAACCCACTGAGTTTCTTGCCGGATCTTCTCAGTGCGGTCGCGTTCCGATCCGGTAGTAATGTAGGGTAAAATGTAAAAAAGTGACCATATGTAAGTGCCCCCGCGGGGTTTATGCATAATAAAGGATTTGAATTTGAATTTGATCACTCTTTGTCTATTAATTCCATAAAATGCAACATATTTAAGATTCGTATATAAAAATACAGGATCATCATCTATAGCACACTAATGAAATTTGGAGAAAAGAAGACACATGGAAACATGACCCTTTACATACTATAAAATCAAACTGCACCAGAGCTCATTCTATATTGGTACTACCGCGAAATAGCATAAACAAACCACAATTATCTGTCAAAATCGAATCACACATAGATAAAAATAGACATACCTACATTCTCGTTGATGCAAAACACTTGTGCAAAACTGAATCATTTTATTACCAGTATGCAGAACAATTCAAGGATTCCCCCGCAATACAAGGATTATTTCCTTAGTGCAGGGTGTTGTCTTAAATAAATAAAAATAATTAATCGCTTATACAATTTATCACATGAATTATGTTTGGCATATTTATTTAAATTATTGCGAATATAATGAATATTTTATTACTGTTATTGACACACCTTGAAATTAGAATCATTTGTTGCTTTTATAATAATAGCTCCTCCCATAGATTATATTAGAAAATGGGGTTGACAGTTATGGCGTTGTCACTGTCATTTCTGCATTTACACTTTTGTAAAATAGTCACTACGAAATTTATTTCATCTGTGCGCATGATAGCGTCATTTCGACAATGACATTATTTTTGTTATTGCTGTTGGTGGACCAAAAGCAAGCAGCGCACCTGATGGTAAGTGATAATGAGGCTGCCGCTCATGTATCTTTGCAATACCAGGGGAACAGCTAGGGCACTGCCTACCAAAGCAAGTGCTCTTCTTAAACCTTGTTTAAAGAAGGGCGTGTCATAGCACTCGAAAAACACGCAGCAGGTAGTTCATTCCGGATCCTGTACGTACGTGGGGAAAAACGATTGCTGGCAACGTACAGTTGAAGACTATATTATTGCCAAGTGAAATGGATGAATCCTGCTACGGTGTCGGTGGCACGATGGTAAAACGGTGACGGTCTTATCAAGTCAAACCGTTCCTTAGACCAGTCCCCATGAAAGAACCGGTAGAGGATCTAGCTGATATTTGGGCACGCCTGCCTAAAGCAGTGCTCCACATGAGCTAGAACTAGTGCTTTGTATAGCACAAGACGCTGTCACGGTGTAAAGCACTGCCTGGCTCTATTTAGGTTGCCCAGCTCTTTTCTTGCAAATTTAATTTTGTCCTCCAAATGACTTCCGAACTGGACTTTGCTCAATATTTCGACACCGAGCATCCTAGAATTATTGAAAATCTGGAAAGTTACTACTTGGAACTAAAGCGTCATGATAAACGGATCCTTCTTTGTAGTGAACGCGCAATTCTCTTTCTATATAGGGTTGAACTGGACTCAGTTCCGTTAAACCCATTCGCTTCAGTGAACGTTCGAGTTCAGACACAAGTTCAGACAGAACCCTTCTTTTTGGTAATATCCCTTGGACTACTAAGGGATATGCTGATGCTTGGTATACCGCTCGATACCTGTCATACCATCCGCATAGCAACGTATATTATCTAGGGACAGTATGTCGTTGATATGCAGGATAAATAACGTCGGGGAGAGCACCGAGCCCTGTGGTACACCAGCATTAATAGTCTTGGCATCAAAACAGAAGCCATTCAAGACGACTTTTATCCTCTGACCATCCAGAAAGCTAGCGATCCAATTACAACCCCTTGGAGATTGCGTATGATTATTTGACAGAAGTATCCGAACAGAAGAGCCAGACCTTATCGTACGGGTCTGGCACAGGCCTTTAAGATATCTAGGGTGAAATCTAGATCCTCATCCTCATCATCCAAGGCCTCTGCCTAACTATGTGTAAAATATACAAGAAGATCAGCAACTGACCAGCCATGACGAAAGCCGCATTGGTGATCACTGATCAGCTGGTTATCCTCAAGTTATTTACCTAATGTCTCAGGTTATGAAACAACTGATCGAGTATGTTGTAATTTAACGCTCATAGATTGTAATTAGAATGTATATTACACAAAAAAAATCATATTAGTTATAGTGATTTCAAAAATGTGTGTCTAAGAGTCTATGAATTCGTCATCATCATCATTTCAGCTCATGCCCGTCCCATTATTGAGTTCGAGTCTCCTCGCCAATAGGAGGGAAATTGTCCTTACTATAAATATGCTGGTCAGACAGGTTGGTATAGGGTTTTGTTTCGAATTTTGCTTCTCTTGCATAGATGCTATATGCACTTAAGGGATATACCTTTAGTCGTCTTTTACGACATCCACGGAGAAGATAGGGAGTGGTGAATTGTGTTCTTACTCTGTCACACAGAAAATGCATTATTATTTTATATTTTTACGTCAAAACGGAACGATTGATGGTGCTATTATTTTTTAATATCAGAAAAGAGACTGCAATTGAAATAGGTAAAAATATGAAGGTAAAAGTAAAAAAAAAACAAAGGCGCGAGAAAAGTGGGGCAGGAATAGATAAAAAACTATAGATTTAAAAAAGTAAAACCTAAAAAATACAGAATACGTCCTTATCAGTACAACAAATGACCATTTATGCTTCGTTTTTAAAACTGGACTTTTTGTACGGCTGAGGACAACAGGACAGACAAACTGAAAACGGGACGTAATACCTATGTTGTTTTGTATATATTAAGACTATTTAAGTTTCCTTAATTATTATTAAAAAATACAGATACTTATGTGTGTTTAATATTTTTAACAGATAATAATTAAAGATTGTAATAATAAAATAATAATAGTAATTGTGAGCTACTTTACCACTCTGGTCAGACGCTAGTGTTTACTATCATTATAGTTGTTATTTCAAGTTTGCCTTCTCTTTTGTAGATTTTATAAGCATATTTAACCCAAGAGAGGGGGTGATGAATTGTATTCTGAGCTCGTGATTTTGGCATGTGGTGTCGAAAATCAATTTTAAACATCGAAAATAAATTATCCAGGTTGTGAGTAACGTAAGCAACATTTCTACTTAATATACTTTTTTGAGACATATAATAATTTTTTTAATGACTAGTCGCCGTTTGCGCATTGCCTATGACGGAAACGGGGATACTTAGTAGAATTAAGCAAATATTTACACGGAATTTGGAATGTTCGAGGAATTAATGAAGGGTCAGGTTTATACAAATTATACATGAATATATTATACTAGCTGACCCAACAGACGTTGTTCTGTTCAAATAAAATTAAAGAAATTCTCCTTGAAATCGACAGCAACGCCACCTATCGAATCCAATTGTGAATCTAAACCATTCTCGAATCCCCTTGAACACATACAAAAAATTTCGTCAACATCAGTCCAGCCGTTTAGGAGGAGTTAGTTCAGTGACATTACACAAGGAATTTATATATAAAGATTAATAACATAGTAACATTAATAATCGAGAAAATTTACACACAGCCAATATACTCACAGCACAGATTATTAATTAATAGATGGCGGTGTTGTTTAATAACCGACCTCATATTCTAAGAGTAATAGATTCGATTCCCATGCAGTTTAGATGTTTGTGCGATCCACAAATGATAGTTCTGAGTTTAGTTATAATTTGTGTCCTTTAATTGTATACTTAATTTATTAATTATAATAATTTTCCTTTTTTCGGCTGGACGTCTTTGCCATGATAGGTTGTCGCGTGTAGTCTCATAACCTCTACCGTATTATTTCCCCAACACCAATGGATTTACCAATGCCACAAATTCTTTGACTTTTCAGTTTCTAAAATCCCCTACTTCAAGATTATTTCCTTAGTGACAGATGTCATAAAAAATACTAAACACCTATTAAAAACGATTAATGAAATATGTACAATACCTATAATTTCATCTCATATACATCCTCTAAAATGGAAGGCAAACTGACCTGAAACCAGACAGGTTGGTTTATAAGATTTTGTTTCGAGTTTACTTCTCGTGCAGTGGTATTATCTGAGTTACTTAGTCGTCTTTTATGATCATCAACGAGAAAGTAGAGGTGATAACACCATGCATCATGTCTCAGTCATCACACGGAACACACCATCATAACTTATATGCGAAAGTAACTTTGTTTGTTTCGCCTTCATGCCGGGGTCAATTTTTAAAGTCCCTTTACTAATGAAAAACATTATCAGTAATCAGCTTAATCGCTGTTGATACATAGGCTATATTTTATCCCCATATTCTCTAGGGAACAGGTACGGGTTGAAAACGCGGGATATTGATAGATTTTTTATAAAAAGTAAATAGATAATTGCTGCCGTGGCATAATAAATATAAGCGAGCCATTAAATTAACAATAACAAACTCAATAACAGCAGTTCTTGTCACATTAATTGAAATCAATTGTACAGTAATTATTAATACGATATTCACTAGGTATTATGTTCTAGAATATGTAATCAAAATAAACAGCTGATGCATAGCAAGAGCGCTTAGACGACACGACAACACGGTATGGGAGTCCTGATGAATAATTGAGACAGTTGCGCGCATGCGCGACCCGCCGCCTTACCGGGACGCAAGTAAAATTCAGACAGTCATTAACTTTCATTGAATACTGCTGTTTATTAGCGATTCTACGGTTATGAAATAAATATACATTTTTTTTTCACAGAGCTGTTATTTAATAGTAAAATTTTCATGGCAATTATACTCTGTACATAGTCGTGTGTCAAGTCATGTAATAAGAAGTTAATAAAGAGTTGTAAAGTATATTGAATTGTGTATTGTGTACGATGCAAGCCGGTGGTCCCGATAGTACGGCGGTCTCTGAGGCCCCTAGCAGCGGTAGCGAAGGTTCCGATTGTGAACCAGATCCTGAGACAGACGCCGATGCAGCACTTACCGAGGAATGGGCAATAGAGTTGCTAAATGGAGCGGGCGTGGTCTCCCCTAACGAGGTAACCCTATTATTATCTAAAACACATTCATAAATTATGTTTTGTTGGACGGAATCAACCATCCTAATCTTAACCAGCCAAGTTAATTCTTTATAAATTATTTTCCGATGTAAAATTTTATACGCTTAAAGTATTGAATAAACTTCGATTTTGGGGAAAACAAACTTTTATTACTCGTGTGGTGAGTTAAGAATACAATGTCCTTGTTCTGTAAATTAACCTTCGCTTGGGCATAGCAACTACCGGCTTAAGTAATCCAGAAGAATGGACAGCTAGTACTCTTCTTTGAAACTTATGATAGCAATTACGATCCCAAGGCGATGCTGGTTTTATCCCCTTTGTGGGGAAGGTTATCTGAGATTGTTCTTGGTTTTTTTTCTTTACTTGATTTTCTCTGAAAGCCAAAACTGTATTCTTTTAAAGTATCCAAGACCACATTATCTCCTCATTTTGGCTCATATATGTCCCACTGCTGGGCTCGAGTCTAGCACAGTAGAAGGAAATGTGAATATTGTACCACGCTGGTCAGACGTGTTGATGTTGTTTCATTTTTCTTGAGTAGATATTATATGTATATCATATCCCTTAGTCGTCTTTTACGACATCCACGGGTAAGAAATGGATTGGTGAATTGTATTCTTACTCCGTCCGCTAGGTAATATCATCATCATCATCTTGCTCTTATACCAATTACTTGGGGTCGACGCAATATGTCATCTGTTTTGACATATTGCAAAAAGTTTCGGCAATGACTTTTATGACCGGCCGCCTGCCTGACGTCAACCCTCCTTGGGAATGTAATCGTTGACCCAAATGGTACCAGATGGAGTTGGTCTGGGTCAATCTAGGGCTCTTAGTCGTCGTTTACGACACCCACGAGCAAAGCAAGGGTTGGTAGTATTCGAAGCCGCTACCACACAGCGCTAGGTAATATAAATAATACATAATATTGATCGTCTTAAGTGTTACCTAAAATTTAAAAGTTACTAGTGAAATAACGATTCTAGTCTCTAAATTAAAATGACGTTTGTTTCTTTGCAGGTTCACGTGGAATCAAGAGCAGGCGTGGCCGGGGCTCTGAGTCGCGTCTTAGCTGTAACAGTATGTTATGAAAGCAATGGGGAGTGTAAATCTTTGCCTCTCGTTGTAAAACTGCCTCCCCGAGATCCTTTTGGCCGTCTGTTCGTCGCGGAAGCCCAGTTTGACACCAGGGAAATATTGTTCTATACCGATCTAGCACCTGCATTGAATAAGTTAGCTGAAGAGGCACTCGGTCCGGATTCCGGTTTGCCTATTCCTCGATGTGTCAAAGCAAGATTACCTGGTAATCACCTACTATAAGTTTCAAAGAATATTGATGACTGCATAGATGACGCAGTGTTCTGATTATCAGCTTATAAAGTTGACTATTATGCCGAGGAATTTTTGTTACTTGATATTCCCTTTTTAGGGTTCCGTACCCAAAGCGTAATAATGGGACCCTATTACTAAGACTTCGCTGTCTGTCCATCCCTCTGTCACCAGACTGAATCTCAAGAGTCGCGATAGCTAGACGGTTGAAATTTTTACAAGTAATGTATTTCTGTTGCCGCTATAACAACAAATACTAAAAGCAAATATTTAGAGAAGTGCCCATACAACAAACGCGATATTTATAGATAACTAGCAATCCGCCCTCGCTTCGCTTCGGTTATAGGTTATAGGTTATAGTCGTTTTACCCTCGTAGTTCCCGTTCCCGTGGGAATACCGGGATAAAATATAGCCTAGTTTACGCCCTGATATTATAGCTTTCCATTGGTGAAAGAATTTTTGAAATCGGTCCAGCCGTTTTGAAGATTACCCGGAACAAACAGACAGACAGACAGACAAAAATTTTTTAATTGCTATTTTAGGCATAGGTGTCGTGCAAATAACCGTGTGAGCATGAAAAAAGCCTATTATTTTGACATTACAAACAGACACTCCAATTTTATTTATTGGTATAGATGTGATGATACGGAACCCTACGTGAGCGACTCGTACTTAGCCGGTTTTTATGTCCTATTTTGTAAATATTGTGGATATGATACCTGGTGACGGAGTAAGAAGTGCCCGTGGGTGTCGTAAAAGACGACTATACTCGTTCCAACCATTTATTTTACTTTTGGCAGGTCGAATTCTGATCAATTAGTGTTGTACCAATGTATTACGGATACTATGTTTTGTAATAATCGATTTTAGTCAGGAAGAACTTTTAATCGATTTAACACGGATATTTTATTTTTGCTTAAATACATATTTCATATTATTTAAAAACTTCACTTCTGTAAATATATTTGTTATTTGGGCACATTAATTTTTGCATACCCACTAATTCAGTCCTCCCAAAATATTTTACTTTGTACTTTGCAAAATAAAAAATAACTACTTTATGAAGCATTTTTCCATTAAGCGGGGTCCGCTGCTCCAAACTTTACTTAGAGACAATGGCGCCCTCGTCTGCGGTAGTAAATCACTAATTTTCTCATCCAGCCTACCCCTTTTTTTTAAGCCGAATTGGCAACACTGAACGGCGCGCCGGCGACGCCATTTTTTTGTGTTGTCTGTCACTCGCAACAAGACTCCCGTGCTAGTCACATTTCTGTTCGCTGAGTGCTCTTTCATATTTTTCATACGCTGTGTTGAGTATTTATATTCCACCGTATTGATTTCATTGTTCTTACTTTGATTGAGTTGAGCGTATCATTCCTCCCAGTAAGATTTTACTTGCAAAATGCCGAAAGGTATGGTGCTTAAAGGACAATCCAGAGAGTTAGTGCTGCGGCTTCGTGAATTTTTTGAAAAGGAAAGCCGCAATGGCGGATTCCTTATACCAGTAACCCAAGTTAGAGACCGTGTTGCAGCAGCATTGGGTATTAGTGCTCCAACGGTGGCGAAAATCACTAAAGAAGCCTATGGTAGTAGTGGTATTGAACAGAACAAGCTATCTACGCCTAAGAAAAAACGTCAGCCCCGTAAAGTGACAGCAATTGACAGTTTTGATACTGATGCTATTCGTCGTCATATATACAATTATTACACAAGCAAAGAGATTCCTACTTTGAAAAAATTAGTAGCGTCTCTACGAAATTGTGGCTTGTTTCGTGGTCAAAAATCTTCTTTGTCAAAGGTGCTGCACCAAATCGGGTTCTTGTATAAGAAATCCGACAAAAGAAAAATTTTAATGGAACGTCGTGATATAGCCTTGTCTCGCTGTGAATTTTTAAGACAAGCGAAGAAAATAGAAGACTGGTCGAATGTCGTTTTCACAGATGAAACTTGGCTCAATGCCAATCATTCCATACCAAAAGGTTGGACTGACGATACTGCTGCTTCTACTTCTGCAGTGCCAATGGGGAAAGGTGAACGCCTCATCATTTGCCATGCGGGAACTACAAAGGGATTTGTACCAGACGCTCTGTTAGCGTTCAGATAAAAAAAAACAGGAGTCTATCATGAGGAGATGAATGCGGACGTGTATGAAAAGTGGTTCAGAGAAATGCTTACATCACTTGAAGAGCCATCAACAATATTTATTGATAATGCACCCTATCACTCTCGCCAAATTAATAAAATGCCAACACAGGCCAACAAAAAACACGAGATTATAAACTGGCTTCGTGATAATGGGGAAGATGCGGACGAATCCCTACTAAAAGTAGAATTACTTAAAATATTAAAAAGTCAAAAGCAGCCAAAACGATATGTCATCGACGAAATGGCAGCAGAATATGGGCATGTTGTAATCAGAATTCCTCCGTACCACTGTCAATATAATCCAATTGAAATGATCTGGGCACAAGTCAAAGGACACGCCGCAAGAAATAATACAACTCCTCCTTTCACAGCAAATAAAATGCTTGAACTTTTAAAAAACGCATGCGCTAGTGTGACGCCTGAAAACTGGGCGAGTGTCGTCAACAAGACAAAAAATATAATATTCTCTGATTGGGATCGGCAAATTGAATTTGACAACATACCTACACAAGAGTTAATAATAAACACTGCAGATGATTCAAGCGACGATTCGAGTTCGTATGAAGAATCCGACGATTCGTTATAATAAAATAATATTAAAATATTTTGGTTGTTTTATTTCATGTTATAGGTATGATGAGAAGATTTTTATATCTCCCTGATACAATTTTAACGTGTTGTCTATTACAACAATTCAAAACTCAGTTGTCAGCTGACTTAACTGCAAATAAGTGTAATCGATTATTTGCGATTCATTAGTTTGCACCGAATACTTTTGATCCTGTCACTAGATGCGATAGAACGTAACTTTTTTTATAACGGAAATGAATTATCACTTAAATTTTATGAATAGAGCTATTTACGGCATATTAATGTATTTAGTGGGTAATAATTAAGATATATAAATATTATTGGGCGGTTTATATATTTCTCTGTTCACTCGTTTCAAAGTTAATAATTGCGTATAATGAAACAGTTACGTCCTAAAGCATGTGTCAAAAGTAAAATAAATGGTTGGAACGAGTATAAGGGATTAAATATACATATAAAATCTATGCATCTATGCATGCTAAGGAAAATTTAAATAAAACCCTATGCCAACCTGTCTGACCAACGTGGTATAGTGAATTTCCTTTCTATTATGGAGAGGGCTCGAATATAATAAATTCCTTGTTTTGACTATCTTCATGTGTTATGTTAAATATTGTCCTAAATCTTAACTTTAATTCATAACTAAAATTGAACACAAATAAATAAAATTGAAGTGTCTGTTTGTAATGTCAAAATAGTAGGTTTTTTTAATGCTCACACAGTTATTTGCACGATACTTATTTCCAGTTTAAAACCTTTTGACTGTCTGTCTGTTCGTTTCGTTTAATCTTCAAAACACTCACTTTAATAATATTTTACTACCAGGTACCTGTCTATATAAGAAGTAACTTAGGTTATTTTTTCTCAGAAAAACTTTATAAAATTTCGTCTGGTCCGGGACTCAAACCCTTAGAAGATATTGCCCATTTAAAATGAGGCGACAAAGCTGTTCGAGCGAGGACGGGTCGCTAGTGGTTAATAAATTTCATCGATAAATAATATAAACCGGCTAAATCTTTTCCACTACTGTTATTCTCTATTCGGCTTACGACTTTACCCTAATAGAAATTAGCTGTGTTGCGCAAACTACTGGCAAAGCCATAAAATGAACATGTGGAATAATTGTTTTGAGTATGTCATAAATACTTATTTCTATCAATAGGATATTACGTATATTATCAATACGATAAGTTTTGTGTTTGCTATGACTTCACGCCTTATCTATTCAAACCTATAGTTTTTACTAGGGATGTAATGGTTATACGGCAATTATTTCGGATTACTCGAGAATTTCGGATTACTCGAGAATTTCGGATTACTCGAGAATTTCGGATTACTCGAGAATTTCGGATTACTCGAGAATTTCGGATAGTTTCAGTAGCAGATTTGCAATTAGGGCCATTTTAAAAGGGAAATGCTACGTGCGGTGAATGTCATATTTGGTCGTTTTACCTTTTGGAGAAGCTTACGTTTAGGCTCTCAGTTCGGCTAGTTGATAAACCTGCCGTAAAATAATGATTCTGATCAGTGGCGTAGCGTGCCTTGGAGGGATTCTGTGTCAAAATTAGTTGAGAGCCCAAATGAAGAGTAAAGATTTCTCACAAAAGAAACAAAAATGCTTGCATTAAATTGATTATAAGTTACCACGTCTTCACAATTTAGCTAAAACAAGCTCATTACGGGAATGCCATAATTTTCGGGCGAACGCTTAACTCAGGGATAAACAGATTGCTTTTCTTGACTTTTATAGGCAAGTATGACAGACCCACATTAGGGGCCTCTGTAGCCCAGAGGCCGCGTACATTGATACGGCTGATGCGGCGGAAGCTACGCCTGTTTCTAATCTAATGCGAGTACAGATTATAAACGCAATAAAATCCATACAAATAATTTAGTCGTAAAATGTTTCATCTGAAATTATTCAAAATTTTATATCGGATTCGGTTTCAGCTATATTTTTATTTTGGATATCCGATAGTTTCGGTTACCATTACGTAGCTGTATACCATCTCTAGTTTATACCTATATTAACACAAGTGGCATATGTTATTAATTCGCGTTTCTTTTGTATGCATGCCGCGTCGAATCCTAAGCCATTGACTCGAAGACATTTATTTTTGTCTTCTCAAGGTCTGATAGTATCTTAAAAAATGTCTCTAATGATTCACATATACCTACAGTCCTGCACATTCTGCATATTTCGTTTAAATTTAAGTGATTACTCATAATTAGGCGGTGTTAAATGTTTAATGAAATTAGAACTCTCATTTAACTTTTGACTTTTGCTCTTAATGTATTAATACTTAGCGACCCCGTCGTCGGTGATATGACCCATTTGCAGTTTCTTTTAGAATGACATTCTAAAATTTAGATGAGGTCTTTTCACTCTCCTTACTCGTGTGAATACACATGACCTAATAAATAAAATTCTTCACTAAATGTAAATACGATAACTGTAATAATTTATTAAGCGCAAATCAAATAGACAATAGTAATGAATCATTATCAATTCGAATTGAAATTGTTTTATGTTAAATTAGTTAATCAAATCATTTATTTTGCGAAATATGGGTATAAAGTATTATTTATTACAGGTAAACAATGTATCACCATATTTGGCCATCGAGCGGCATGCAAAAGGAATTTCCAATTCTAAAAATAATAGCTTCATAACAAATAGCCAATTACAACCAATACAAAATAGCCAATTAAGTTTCGGGGACGACTCATTTTCGTCATACTCGTATCTCAATCCCCTGGAGTCAACTCAATATATAATTTGCATTCATAGTACGTATTGCAAAAGTTATTGGCAATATAATTGGCACTAGTTTTAAGACCGGCCGTCTGCTTAACGCCAACCCCCCCTTGGGAATGTAATTATTGACCAGATGGAGCTCGGAGTTTTTTTATTGCCAATGGTGGCAAACGAGCATGCAGCACACCTGATGGTATGTGAAACTGCCGCACATGGACCTTTGCAATACCAGGAGTACAGCCAGGCTGTTGCCTACCGCGAAGTAAAATGCAGATGTTTAATAACTTTATCCACTTCAAAATTAGAGGATAAACAATTTTAAATGCTTTTTAATATGTATTACGATAGGTATTTGGAATAATTAGCAAAAATTGGTTTTATATTTTATCATGTTAGTCGAGAGATTTATGAGAACTAGCTTGCCGTGAAGAAAATACTCTTCATAAACCTCGTTTAAAGAAGGACATGTCATATGGGATGGGCTCTGATCTATGTAATTTTGAATTAAATGTAATTAAAAAAAAGTAGATACAGTATTTAGCTTAGTAACTAAATACTATAAGTAAAATAATTTTGAAGTTAACTTATCTTTTTCTGTTTCCTGGAAAATATAAAATTTTATAGTAAGTGATTGGTGGCAAATGAGTAAGCAGCCCACCTAATGGTAACTGCCATTCATGAACCTTAGCAATACCAGATGTACAGTTTACTGTGAAGATAAGCAAGCACTTTTTAACCTCCGATACAAAAAATAAGGGTGTTATAAGTTTGATAAGTCTGTGTTTGTTTATGGCATAGGTAGCTTCTATAGGTATAAACCGATTATTATGCGATATTTTTCTTTGAAAGCTAAGGGGTATTTACTTAATTTTGAAACGTATGTGATCTAAGATTTGAAACATATGGTACCTACTAACTACTCTGATGATGGAACTCGACGATAATAGACGAAATTCGGCATTTCCATTGGTAAAACCTTCAAGTTTGTGTTTATTGGATATCCCTTAACTAGTTCTATTCATATTTAGTTTTTTTTTTCATTCGATCGAGAGTTTATCAAAATTTCGCTAAATAACAAGAATGTGTGAGATAATTTAATATCATACTTTCAGATGAGATTGGAGGTGATAGTGAGCTGGTCCTGGAAGACGTCACATCAGTGGGTTATGAAGCTGCTGATTTCGCCGAAGGCCTAAACGAGGAGCGCGCTAGAGCTGCATTATATGCTGCAGCAAGACTCCACGCATTATCATTAGCGTTGCGCGATAGAGAGGGACCCTTGGATCAAAAATTTGACTTCTTATTCCCTTGCGAAAGAGCAGCTGCTGGATATCTCCGTTTAGTTCGACGAGGACTGCCGCAACTTGAAGCATTTTTACGAGGTCGATCCGATTGCGTCGAAGAAGCAGCAGCAGTATCTGCTTTAAGCGCGAGAGCACCATCATTGCTTGGTACGTTATTAAGACCAGCTGAACCAGCTCCTTTGGCTCACGCGGACTTCTGGAGTGGGAACCTTCTATTCCGTGAAAAGGATGGAGTCAGTGAATGCATAGCTTTGGATTGGCAAATGGTTTCACTAGGAAGACCAATGGATGATGTTGCACTGCTGCTATTATCTTCATTAACTCCAGAAATGAGAAGATCGGTAGGAGACAGTTTAATAGAAGAGTACGGTGATCGTTTGGAAGCCGAATGTGCGAGATTAGGGTCAGCATCAGCTGGCATTACAGTAAGGAGAGCGCTGCGACCGGATTGGCCAAGAGCCGCACTTAGAGCTTTACTGCTCTGTGCTGGAAGCGTTGACGTAGCATTAGGAGAACCTAGAGCAGAGAGACGCTTGCTAGAAGCGGTAAGGGATCTTCATTCTCAAGGAGTCCTGGCTTTGAGGCCGGACAACGAAGCGTGAGTGCAGCAAAAACATTATGTGCGATAAGGGCACGTTCATTATATTAAAAATGCAGTCCAATTTAATAATTTATATTCGTATGATTTAAGCACAAATCATAATTTATTCGTGTGTATTGATATTGTTAACCCTTTTGATTATTAAAGTTTGAATTTGATAAAAAGCGAACGTCGCCACAGTGTGAGTTGGTGGCGGTGAAGCCTAAATAAAGACTGAATTTTCGTGTGTCTAATGTCTACATCGTACGTTGATATACTGTGTTATGTCGTACCTACACTAGGTATTTATTAATTGCTCATCGTATCAAAAGCTAAAATTCATTACGGTCTATTGACTATTATTTGAAAGTATAATAAATTATTGGAAGTAAAATGTGCTATTTTTTTATAATTTAATCATAATAGAAATGGACAAAACGTATAAATGTGTCACCATCCCTTTCTTTCCTGTAAGGTGTTGCAAAATTTAGTATGAGAATGTTTGTTTTTTGAAGTCCACAAAATAAATTTATTTTTGACTGTTATTTTTTTGACCTAGTCCCACTATCCCACGCTAGTGCGACGGAGTGGCATATTATTATTTTATTTCAAGTTTTCCTTAGATAAAAAACTTCAACTCTGTCGAAATCAGCATCCGGGCCCATATGAGGTACTTGGGCCTGGTGCTCGACGGGCGATGGTGGTTCCGGGAGCATTTGCCGTCGACTTGCTCCGCGGCTCGTCGGCGCTGCGTCCGCCCCCTCTTGGCTCATGCCAAACGTGGGCAGACCCGGCGCTACATGTTGACGGCTGTACGCGGGGGTCATCCGGTCGATGGCCATGTACGGCGCACCAGTGTGGGCGGAGTCCCTGACCGTCCGCCTTAGGGCTCTTCTACGGCGTCCGCAGAGGGCCATGGCGATCAGGGCCATACGCGGTTATCGCACGGTGGCGGCCGGGGTAGCATGCCTGTTGGCCGGAACTCCCCCGTGGGACCTGGAGGCGGAAATGCTCGCCGGATTGTATCGGCGGGTGACGAAGGTGCGAGCGGGGGGCGCTGTGGTCTTATTGAGGGAGCTCACCGCCTGGCGCGTCGACGCATGCCGAGACGTCATTGGCCGTTGGGCAGTCCGGCTGGAGAGGCCTCGGTTCGGTGTGAGGACCGTCGAGGCCTTCCGGCCGGTGCTGATAACTTTATAGTCGCCATTCGCCACCAAAGATGGGCACTAACTCGTTAACCCGTTAATCGTTAATTAACGATGTTAATAATTTGCTTAACGGATTAACTTTTAAGTTAACTTCAAGATATGTTAACGCTCTTTGTTAACTTCCGTAAAATTGATCTTCCGTTAACTTTAGTCTGTTCCATTAGTCGTTTATTGACATGCTGTCATTTTTTTTTGTTCGAATTACGCGTCACACCATGCTCTCAAGTGCCACGACGGATCGTGTCGTAGAGAAGTTCCTTCCATGCACCATCTGGTCCCCTTTTCCGTGATATAATTGCCACACGGAAGGCGGCGGCCGCGTCCCAATTCCTGACACTGTCGAAAATCGCGCTAGCGATAGTCAGTAGCTTCAGGTCGGCACCGATGATTGCGACGAGTTCAAGGCACCGCTTTGTCTACGCAGCACAAACCTCGAGCGTGTACTGCGCCGTGTCCTCGTCATAATGGCAATGGTGACAGGACAATGTGCTCTCATTCTTTACAACAGTGTACAAATTCTTGGCGAAGATACCATGCCCCGCCAATAACTACACCAGTCGAAAGGAAAGTACTCCATGCTGCTAACCCAACCACTCGGCCGGAAAGTCTCGTCGGGCCGAACACCGTACAGAGACTTCTGCAACCGGGCTGCCCAACGGACAATAACGTCACAGCGTCAGCGTCCATCTCGCTAAACGAGACTAAGCTGCTCCCCGCCCAACGAAAAAGAAAGTAAACTGAGCTCGAGCTTTCTTCAATTGCTGTAAATTCTTCTATTGTAGATTATGATAGTAGCAGAATTGATATGTTTTCTCCTCGTAAAGTTCGTAAAGTATTGGTGAAGCTTTTGGTATCGCAGCTACCGGCAGTAGTAACGTATCCCAATCTTGTGTGGACAGATGCATGCCAACATAATTCCACTACATGCTGTAGAATTTATCTATTTCTCTCTGCCTAAAAGCAGTATAAGTTTTAAATGGTTTACTTATAACGGTTAACTTTAACTTGCGTTAGATTACGCAAATTTAACGCTATAACGATTAATTATCGAAGTTAACATTTTAATTAACGAAGTTAACTTTTGGATCAACTGTGTCCACCTATGGTCGCCACATAGAAACTTTTTGTAATTTCATATTCTTCTTCTTATTTAATGGCAATGAGCTACAATTATATGAGCTATTGGTGCCAATGTCGAGTTTTTATATTTATTATATATTCACGTCTTTGGTCTTAGTCTTTCAGTCAGCCGTTAGCATGACTTGGTGCTAATATCCAAGTCATGCCTTCTCTGGGAATTTGGGCAGAATATCCAAATGCACGCAATTCACTATTATATCATATTCATTACATTTCAGAATGTTATCTACATTATATTACATAAAATATCAGCAAAATTATTCAATATAACACTTCAAAACTCTAAAATAATGAATAAAATATAAAAGCGCTATGTGACATTTTGACATTCGCGTCAAAAGTCCTTCATATTCTTTCAAGTATTTAAAGTACTGCCATTATTATACCACTCCATGTATCAATTTTGAGTTGAATAAAGCCAATATTTGGTCATGAATACTTATTATTATTTCATAATATCATAAAAGATAATGAGGAAGTCTATTCCCCATTTGCGCAAAGCCTCTTATTTCAGAATTTGAGGCTGAAATTAGAGGCCTGGCGCATATACATGTATATATAAGCTATCAAAATTTTGCTATGCCTCTGTGAGTCTGTAGTTGCTGCACGCTAATTAGCGCTGTTAGCAGAGCTAGCACAGCTGAACTCAAACTTACAACAGATTAACGTCTATTTTGGCGACACTTATCTAAACCCACAGATGGGCACAGTTAATCCAAAAGTTAACTTCGTTAATCGTTATTTCGTTAATTAAAATGTTAACTTCGATAATCGTTAAAGCGTTAAATTTGCTAAAATTTAATGCAAGTTAAAGTTAACCATTTAAAACTTATACTGCTTTCGTGCCCGTGTGGTGTAGAGGAGTAAGAATACAATTCACCACTTTTTTTTTTTTTTTTTTTTTTTTTTGGGGTGGGTCGCGGTCGGCGCGCCTCCGCACCACTCCGTCCGGGGCGACAGAGGGGCTTAAGCACGCAACTCCCGCAACCCACCCGAAAACCACCTCGCCTTCGTCATTGGGCCGACCACCGGAGCAGGTTTACTTGTCGTCAGTGGTCGGCCCGACGGAATACTCCCTACGCGGGGTACCCTCCCATCGACCGACGTCCCCCCCTCGGGGAGGACGTCGGTCTTTCCTCACGCGGTCGGCCTCTCGGCGGGTGACGGACTAATCCCCGGTCACGTCACCCGCGGCCTCGGCTAGGGCGGCATGAGGCGCAGATAGTTGCGCCTGCGCCGCCCCAGTCGCCGGCGGCGGATCTCCTCATCGAGGCTGCGCTCCACGCGCAGACGATCCGCCGCCTCCTTCTGCGAGATCACTGTCTCGCAGAAGGCTGCGACCGCGTCCCAGTTCCTGACGCAGTCGACCATCGCCCTAGCGATGGCCAGCAGCGTCAGGTCGGCACCGATGATTGCGACGAGTTCACGGCGCTGCACTGCCCAAGCCGCGCAGGCCTCGAGCGTGTGGCGCGCCGTGTCCTCGTCGCAATCGCAGTGGTGGCAGGACGGTGTACTCTCCCTCCTCACGACCCTGTGCAGGTATTTGGCGAAGCTCCCGTGCCCCGTCAACACCTGCACTAGTCGGAAGGAGAGCACCCCGTGCCGCCTCTCCAACCACTGCATCAGCACCGGCCGGAAGGCCTCCACGGTTCGCACCCCGAACCGAGGCCTCTCCAGCCGGACTGCCCAACGGGCAATGACGTCTCGGCGGGCGTCGACGCGCCAGGCGGTGAGATCCCTTAACGAGATCACACCGCCCTCCCCGCGCACCCCCGACACCCGCCGATACAACTCGGCGAGCATTTCCGCCTCCAGGTCCCACGGGGGAGTCCCGGCCAATAGGCACGCTGCCTCCGTCGCAACCGTGCGGTATCCGCGGATGGCCCTGACCGCCATGACCCTCTGTGGTCGCCACAGAAGGGCCCTAAGTCGGACGGTCAAGGACCCCGCCCACACCGGTGCGCCGTACAGGGCCATCGACCAGATGACCCCCGTGTACAGCCGTCGGCACGTAGCGCTCGGTCCGCCCACGTTCGGCATTAGCCACGATAGGGCGGACGCCGCGCCGACGAGCCGCGGAGCGAGCCTGCGGAAATGCTCCCGGAACCACCATTGCCCGTCGAGCACCAGGCCCAAGTACCTCATATGGGCCCGGATGCTGATGTCAACCGATCGGACGGTGATCGAGACGCCGATGGGAGGGCTCATAAGGCGCCCATGGAACAAGAGGGCCTCCGTCTTGTCCAGGGTGACCCTCAACCCCAGCGCCTCGATCCGCCTGACGACCTCTTCGGTGCCATAGGTCGCCAGGCTTACCGCCTCTTCTAGCGTCCCACCGCGGGCTGTGACGAGCGTGTCGTCGGCGTAACAAATCACGCCCAGCCCGGGCGGGAGGCTCCCCCGCAACGCCCAGTCGTAGCCGATGTTCCACAGGGTGGGTCCGAGGACCGACCCCTGTGGGACACCGCACGTCATGGGCGTTCGCACAACGTCCCCTGCTCGGTTAGTACAGAGGACGCTGCGCCCCACCAAATAGTCTGCCACTAGCCGCCTCAGGTAAGCTGGCACTCCGTGATACCGGAGCGCCTCCCTGATGCAGCTGAATGGCAGACTATTGAATGCGTTGGCGATGTCTAGGGACACCGCCAACAGCACTTCCCCACCGGTGACGGCCTCAGTCGCCACGGCCCTCAGGCGCAACAGAGCCGCGATCGTCGAACGACCCCTCCTAAACCCAAACTGGGCGTCCGACAGATCGGGCCCCGTGCCGACGAGGTGCCGCTCGATGCGGGCAGCTACCACCCTCTCCAGTAGCTTGCCCGTGTCATCGAGCAGCACGATAGGCCTGTAGGCCGAGGGCGACCCCGGAGACCGTCCCGGCTTCGGCAGGAGCACCAGCCTTCCCTCCTTCCAGCACCCAGGGAACCGTCCGGACGCTAAACACGCGTCGAACAGCTCCCTGAGGCGGGGACCCAGGTGGTCGAGGACCAGGCCCAACACGCGGTTTGGAACACCGTCGGGCCCGGGGGCGGTGGACTTTGCGCACATGCGCGCCACCGCCACTCCCATCTCGGGTTCCGTGATGGGCGGAACACTGTCGTCGTCGGCCTCCCGGTCAGTGTCTGGCGGAGCCATGACCGGGGGCGTGTGTTCCGCCCGCCGCGGGAACAGGTCCTCGACGACCCGGGTGAGAAGGCTGGGCTGGAGAGTCTCGGTGAGGGGAAGGCCCCGCGCGCGGAGCTTATTCAGCACCGCGCGATAGGGGCGTCCCCAGGGGTCACGTTCGAGACCGTCCAGCATCTCCTGCCGACTGACGTCCTTGGCGGAGCGGACGGCCAGCCTGAAGGCCGACCGCGCATTGCGGTAGCCCTCATACAGCAAGGCCTCCCGCTCCGCGTCGCGTTGCCGCCGCCGGCTGCGGGTGTAGGCCCTCCGGGCGCGAATGCACGCGGCCCGGATACAATTCACCACTGCCGTGGATGTCGTAATAGACTACTAAGGGATAAAATATGCATATCACATCCAGGCCCGCCGCTAGCTGTTTCGCCGCTCGCGTGCAATACCGATTTTGCCCCCCCTTTTTTCGGTAGGCGGTCGGATAGTCTGGGCACATCCCACCCAATCCGTCCGGCGCGATGGATGAGCGTCATGCGACCCCATAACTTACCCCCTCCGCGTCGCCAGTGGACTGACCCCAGTGGTAACGATTCCTTGATATCCGTCGCTGGGTCGGCGGGTGACCCTGTCGGATATCGTCCCACCTACAGCACTCCTTGATCGAGACCATGCCGCCTCCGACTTGCGTCTTCGACACCCATAACTTAAGCAAGCATCTGCGCTTCCAGGTCCCACGAAGGAGTCCCGCCCAACAGGCACGCTGCCTCCGTCGCAACCATGCGGTATCCACATATGGCCATGACCACCATGACACTCTGTGGACGCCACAGGATAACCATAAGACGGACGGTCAGGGACTCCACCCACACCGGTGATCCGTACAGGGCCACCGACCAGAAGACCCCCACGTACAACAGTCGATACGCAGCACTGGGTTCGCTCACGTTCGGCATCAGCCAAGAGAGGACGTTCGCCGCGCGAAACAGACGCGGAGCAAGTCCGCGAAAATGATCCCGGAATCACCAATGCCCGTCGAGCACCAGACCCATATATTTCATGTGGGCCTGGATGCTGATGTCGACGGAATTGACAGTGATCAAGACGCCGATTGGAGACCTATACGGGGCCCGTGGTACAAGAGGGCCTACGTCTTGTCCAGAGCCATCCTCAACTACAGCGCCTCGATTCGCCTGACAATCTCCTTGGTGCTAAGAGTTGCTAGACTTGCCACTTCTTCCAGCGTCCCATCCCGGGCTATGACGATCGTGTCGTAGGGCGTAACAAATTACACCCAGCCCGGGTAGGAGGCTCCTTGTCAACGTTCTGACTTAGCCGATATTCCACAGTGTGTGATCGAGGACCGACCCCCTGTGGGACACCGCACGTTATGGGCGTTCGTATAACGGGGATTCGTATAATGGAGTTGAGGGTGGCCCTGGACAAGACGAAGGTCCTCTTGTTCCACGGACCATGTATGGATCCTGGTTGCTGGTCGCTGAAGAGGCGTTAGTACGGTGTCAGGACTGTTGAGGCCTTCCAGCTGGTGCTGATAGAGTGGTTGGAGCGGACGCACGGAGTGCTTTCCTTCCGACTGGTGCAACTCTGGATGAGGCACGGTTGCTACGGCAAATACACGATCGTAAAGAAGGAGAGTACACCGGCCTGCCACCACTGCGATTGCGACCAGGACACGGCGTAGCACACACTCAAAATATGTGCTGCGTGGACTGAGCAGCGTCGTGATCTCATCGCAATCATCGGTGCCGACCTGACGCTGCCGACCATCGCTAGGGAGATGCTCGGCAGCGTCAAGAACTGGAAACGGTCGCCACCTTCTGTGAGGCAGTCGTCTCGCGGAAAGACGCACGCGGGAGGAACGCCTCCACGACGACGCAATCCGCCGCCGGAGACTCGGGCGGCGCAGGCGCGAGGAGATACACCCGCAACGTTGGCTAGCCGCCGTAGGCCGCGGGTGACTAGCCGAGGCTGCGGGTGACTGGGCCGGGGAGGACCAGAGACCTGAGGCTGACCGCGCGACAGTGACCGATGTCCCCGACAGGCAACATCGAGAGGAGAGGGTACCCCTGCGACCGGGGTATTCCGTCGGGCCGACCACCGAAGGGAAGTTACTATGCACCAGTGGTGGGCCCAACGGCAAATGCGACGTGGCACGGATGGGTCATGGGGCTGCGCGCCGCCACTCCGTTGCCCCGGACGGAGCCGGGTGGCGAGTGCGCAGGCCATGGCCCACCCCCTGAAAAAAAAGGGTCACCCTCAAGACTGTCCAGCATTTCCTGCCGACTGACGTCTTTGGCGAGACAGACGGCCAACCGCGCACTGCAATAACCTTCGTACAGCTGGTCCTCCCGCTCTGCGTTGCGATGATGCCGCCGGCTACGGATGTAGCCTGTAGTATCTCCGGGCGCGTACGCACCCGACCCGGAGGTCTGCCAACTCTCCGGAACACCAGGGGACCACCCTGCTCAAAGGGAGACATCGCACACGAGACATGGCCGCATCACAAATTTGCTTTAACACACAGCGAATACGGCTAGCCTCGGCGTCCACCTCGTCTGCCTGGAGCGTTGAGGACAGCCATGAGTGAACGATGGCTGTCACCACCAATAGGTGCCGATCTATACGACCCACGGCCCGCCGTGGAAATGCGGGAGCTGCGTCCGTCGTGTGACGCCTGCCGCCTTCGGCGTTGGAAGGAACGACAACAGCCTCTAGTGCTTGTTATTCTGACGCTCGGCTCCGCGCAGCGCATTCTATATTACACTGACGGAAGATTGAAGTATAATCACACAAGTTTAAATTTCAATAATTATGCTGAAACTATTAACAAAATAATTATCAAAAGAACTACTAACAAAATAATTATCAAAAGAACTATTAACAAAATAATTGCAATTCAATATGCCATTGTTATTGTTTATCCACCATAAGGCTCTTCGAATGTGTACAAGTACGTAAGTACAGGTAGGTACCTAACTTACCCACTATATCTATGCTCAGAGGGAATTGCCCTAGCTTCCAGTCCTGCTTTTCAATGGGGTGATACTTGGGGTGACACCCAGCGGGGGCGTATGGTTCAACCTGCTGACAGACAAACATTTGGTATTGCATCCTAGATTTAACGGATGCCAATTGACGGCGGTGTTAACGCCCATCGGTCGGTTTTTTTCCATGCTGTGAAATTTATTATACTTATGGTAGGGTGAATATTACGACATGTAATACGTGATGGGTCGCTCGATATGCCGCCCCTTGGACGTTATTATACTTATGATAGGATGAATATTATGACATGAATTACGTGATGGGTCGCTCGATATGCCGCCCCTCTGGACGTTTTATACTTATGGTAGGATGAATATTATGACATGAATTACGTGATGGGTCGCTTGATATGCTGCCCTCCTGGACGTTATTATACTTATGGTAGGATGAATATTACGACATGAATTACGTAATGGGTTGCTCGATATGCCGCCACACTGGACGTTATTATACTTATGGTAGGATGAATATTATGACATGAATTGCGTGATGGGTCGCTCGTTATGTCGCCCACTGGACGTTATTATACTTATGGTAGGATGAATATTATGACATGAATTACGTGATGGGTCGCTCGATATGCCGCCCCTCTGGACGTTATTATACTTATGGTAGGATGAATATTATGACATGAATTACGTGATGGGTCGCTCGATATGCCGCCGCTCTGGACGTTATTATACTTATGGTAGGATGAATATTATGACATGAATTACGTGATGGGTCGCTCGATATGCCGCCCCCTGGACGTTATTATACTTATGGTAGGATGAATATTACGACATGAATTACGTAATGGGTCGCTCGATATGCCGCCACACTGGACGTTATTATACTTATGGTAGGATGAATATTATGACATGAATTGCGTGATGGGTCGCTCGTTATGTCGCCCCCTGGACGTTATTATACTTATGGTAGGATGAATATTATGATATGAATTACGTGATGGGTCGCTCGATATGCCGCCCCTCTGGACGTTATTATACTTATGGTAGGATGAATATTATGACATGAATTACGTGATGGGTCGCTCGATATGCCGCCGCTCTGGACGTTATTATACTTATGGTAGGATGAATATTATGACATGAATTACGTGATGGGTCGCTCGATATGCCGCCCCCTGGACGTTTTTATACTTATGGTAGGATGAATATTATGACATGAATTACGTGATGGGTCGCTCGATATGCCGCCCCTCTGGACGTTATTATACTTATAGTAGGATGAATATTATGAAATGAATTACGTGTTGAGTCGCTCGATTTGCCGCCCCCCTGGATGTGCCGCCCGCGTGCGGTGCACGCCTTGCACGCCCGCTTACGGCGTATTTCAAGTTTTCTTCCTCTTGCACATCTGTGCAAGAGGAAGAAAACTTGAAATAAAACCCTATACCAACATGTCTGACCAGCATGGTATAGTAGGTCTATTTTTTTCCTATTGAGAAGGAGTCTCGAGTCCAGCAGTGGAACATGTACCAGCTGAGACGACGACGAATGCTTTGAGGCTGAGAGAAATAGATGAATTCTACAGCATGTGGAATTATGTTGGCATGCATCTGTCCAAACTAGTTTGGTATACGCCACTGCCGGTAGCCGCGATACCAAAAGATTCACCAATACTTTACGACGCTTTTTGACGTAATAACCTGGTGGAGGTGAGAACATATCACTTCTACGGTCATAATTTACAATAGAAGAATTGTACAGCAATTGAAGAAGGCTCGGGATCAGTTTCCTTTTTTGCGGGGAGCGGCTTAATCTTGTTTAGCTAGATGACCGTCCGAATCACGCCCGCCGTGACCTCATTGTCCGTTGGGAAGTCCAGTTGGAGAGGTCTCGGTACGGTGTTCGGACCATTCGGACCACGGTCGTGAAGAAGGAGAGCACACCTTCCTGCCACCATACCGATTGCGACGAGGACACGACACAGTACACGCTCGAAGTGTATGTCACGTGGACTGAGCAGCGCCTTGAACTCGTCACAATCATTGGTGCCGCCCTGAAGCCGACTATCGGCGGCGCAGGTGTCGTTGAAATTACGAACATGTCGTAGCGCGTAATTCGAACAACCAAAATAACAGCATGTCAACAAACGACTAATTTAACGGACTAAAGTTAACGGAAGTTCATTTTAACGGAAGTTAACAAGAGCGTGAACATTTTTTGAAGTTAACTTAAAAGTTAATCAGTTAATCAAAATGTTAACTTTGTTAATTAACGATTAACGGATTAACGAGTTAATGCCCACCTCTGTCTAAACCTAATAAATTATGTAGATACATGCGCCTCCCTTTGGTCTGGTTAGTAACAAGCATATGACTAACGCTCAGTTAATAAACTTTACTCTTTGGACTCACGTACGTTATCTGTTTTTTGACTAGGAATCGGGCGCCTTGTGTATAAGCAAATAATTTTCGGAATGTTCTCTCAAAAGATCTACAAAATTGCAATATTCCAGTAGAAACTACAAATAATTAGTACCAAAATGAAGAATATTTATACGTTTGTGAAATGATCATAACACTCCAAAATCACGTTTATATTTAACGACGTAGTTTTTGGACGTGTTAATCAATGTCATATTTTATACAATACAAACGTCAAAAGAGTTGACCTTCGTCTTTACGATATGGTGTGAAAAATACTTATAAATATTTGGAAATGAGAGTTTTTGCTATAAGGATCCATATAAGCGTACTTTTATAGTTGTTAATTTAAAGTGATGGCTCAGTCTAATCAAGTAACAGTTGACATAGAAGACGACGAGCCGGTAGAACCAACGCCGCGTCACAATGCATTACACAGACTTGATTCAACTTCCAGACCAACTCCAAATAGAAATAACTTAGGTCTTGGAGATCGCCTTAACAATGTTTTTAGAGAAATCAGACCTCTAGTTGAACATGCACGGATGGTAAGTACCATTTAGTTTAATTATGCTAATGTTGTGATGCAATAAGTGGATAGATGATAAAAACAATATCCTTGATTCGTTTTTGTAACGATGAGTTTGGAGTATTGTATTATATCTTGAGTCTATTTTGTTTTATAATTATCAATGATTATTAATTGTGATATGCTTTTTACAGGGTAATAATGCAAGACTTTCCCTCCCTACATGGTTGCCGAGAAATACGCCAGGAACCCATCAAATTGTAGAAGTGGGATTACAAAGGCCACAAAGCTCTATTGCTCATGTAAATTTAGGACCCACTGCTCAGACATTTATAGTTACAGAAAGGGGGACACCACCAACCCAAAGATCACAATCTACAAGTCATGGTATGAGTAATAGTGCTTCAAATGACTCTAACTTATCAGAACAGGGCCCGGATCAGCCTGAGATTAATGTATCAATAAATCCAGCTAACAATAACAATATCCATGACAATGCGGACAATGATAGTCAAAGTGAGGATGGGACACAACAGGTTAGCGTTTTGTTTATAAGTTTTCTTAACCCTTAACTGGTGACGTAATAAATTCCTAACACTATGAAGGACATGACGTCTCACAGGCTACTACTTTTAAATTACTTTTTGTTATGACAATCAACTTGAGTGTTTTAACATTGTGTTAAAATTCAACCATCATCATGTAATGGAAAAGGCATTGGTAAATAAAATCAACTTTTTTTATAAAATATCAAAGTAAAGAAAGAAACTAAACATTTACAACTAGTGGTATTTTGCAGCCTCATTTGGGCCCATATTTTACGATTAGTTGACCTTATGAAAGGAAAACGATGAAGTTAACATTTTTACTTCAATTCTAACCTAGAAAGACAACAAATAAAATAATCATTTTCATAACCAAAATAATAAAAATAATTCTGACAATGACTCAATTCAGCAAAAATTACTGGTAATTTTTGCACAAGGGGCTCTCATTGTCATCGGGCTGATAACATATATATCTGCTTCCACGGTCTATTTAATACAAAAACAGAAGCTACTGAGACGCTGAGTCGTGGCAAGCAGAAAGAAGTTGCCAATTTAAAGAAGTCGCAACACGTGCGACGCCTCTGAGACTCCATGTCACTACTTAAAGGTTAAATAAGGACGTAGCTGATGGAAATCATGTTTGAATGAAGTAGTAAGGTATTAAATTTAGGCATTAAAACCTGTATCCTATTGCCTGCTAATATTATAATTGTGATAGTTTGTGAAGATGTTTGTTACTCTAATCACATAGAAACTGTTGAACACTTTAAAATTGGCACACAGATGGACTGAAATTATACAGTGGAAACTCGATTAACCAGACCAAAGACCAGTTGTGGTCATTAGGCCTTCAGATTGTCAAAAATCAGATTAATGGAATATAGCTGTTTCATATGATTAATTAGCTTATATACTTTTCTATTAGCTATCCAGTAAAAACAAATGGTTTAATGCATCTTCTAAAATTTTTCGATTTTTTTATCACTTCTATTTTTAATGCTGTCGTCACCATCAAATTTGCAGGTATAATTATTCAATTTTGAATCTGTATTCTTCCTAATATTACTTATTGTGGATGTACCTACACCATACTTATTTGCTAACTTATAACTCCTTTTTTTAAAGAATCGATAATATTGATTTTTTTCTTGAAGCAATAACGACACTTACACTGACATTTTTATGTATTGACATGACACGACACAGCACAGTAGCAATTAGTAACTATATAAAACAATAAAGAAATGTGTAGAGTATAGACAACGCAAAACGAGGACCAGTAATCTCAGTACTGACACATTCATCCTGATTTGTACTGTAGATACCTACAAGTCATCTAATTGTGGCTGGTAGTCCCGATAATCGTGAAACCGTGTAATGGAGGCATGAATAATCAAGTTTTTCATTGGTATTATAAATGGACTGCTGTGTTGCTTTTCTATGAAGCAACCACTGTTTTAGTAAAAAATAGGTACTCTATCCAATAACTTTAAATGAGTAATTTGTGTTTTAATATTATAAATGCCTCTAACAATTTCAATCGACTTTTTATTCAGTTAATGTTTGCTTTCAAGTTAATCTATCATCAACCCAAGGCACAGTTCCATATCACCAGTACTTTTTGCCCATATGCCAATTTCTACCTTATTTATTTCATTATATTAAATATAAAACTAATATGTATAAAAATGAATATACATTACTATCATAAACTATATTGTACAATGTGTACACTGAGATTACTTATTAGGTTATTAGCCATAGATAAACAATTACTTTGTGATGACTCAAAGTGTATATAATATGCTGTGTAATGATTTATTGAACTAATAGGATTTGTCCTATCTATACTTTAGGGAATACACCAATATAACATGACCTGTTCAGTGGCAAATTCTTCAAAAAAACCGTGTTTGATCACCAAGGCTTTCAGAGGGTTAGGTTTTCGTCATTTAGCTGAGATAAATTTATTTATAGTCAAATTCGATTTGTGCAGCTATAGCGCTGTTTAAATGCACAGGTGTTCAAACTTAGATGCATATACTGAGAGATCAGTTGTAAAAAAAATATTACTATAAAACAGAAACAAATTATAAAATTAAAACCGTAGATGCTAAAATGCACCATCAACTGTTGTATTCGTGATTTGAAGTATATTTTAACAGGCTCCTTTCAATAGCACACACAACATATCTGGATGGGCTTGAACAAAGCTTTTAAAAAAGAAAGAAATGATTAAGAATAACGTAGAATCTAGTTTGATAAATCATCATCAGGTAGATGCTGGAAATAAATCTACAAATGAGGATGCACCTTTTCTTCAGAAAACGGGCAAGTTTGGCATTACCAGAAATTGTTTAATCAAACAATCAAGGCAATGAAATACATTGTCCTCCAATTTCGATTCCAAATCTAATTCTATTTTACTTTACTCTGACAAACAAAATTTAAAAACTCTGACTTTGGTTGCTATAAAATGACCTCCATAACATAGTTCAGTCATAGTTAGGTTTTTTTAAGTAATTCATAAGTGATTTTATTAGGAATAACAATGTTGATAATATACTGGTAGACTAATTAGAATTCTGGAAGATGCCATCACAAGTATGCCCTGTACATTTGTTTTGTGTTTGTTCTCTTCTAATACGCTATATATTAGGAACAGAACTCCTTCAAATAGGGACAATTAGCCTACCTTATATACTAGACTAGGCGTCTGCCTAATTTAGTATATAAACTATGGCAACCTAGAGGTTGCCATAGATTCAAGATTCTCTTTGCCTGATATGCAAAGAAGAATATGACCTATGTGCCTTAGTTGATTCTTACAGTCATCATGATCGTTGTATTTTGTAACTTGCTTATTGCTAATCATTTCATTATTCTTTTATTTAATCTCGCATAATCCATTCATCCAATTGACCCCCTCTGGCATCCTCAAGTGGGGACAATGGTATAAAAAGCCATAATCGCCATGCTTCACTGGCCGATTGATTGTGATTTGTTATCAGTTTCCCGTATATATAGGCAAAGAAACATCGCGAGGTATTAGCATTTTGAAAGTAACTTGCATCAAGAGGCTCTCCCGGTGATCGTACAGCCAATTTTTATAATTCACAGGCAGTTAAGAGTTTTTAAATATATTGTATTCGTAACCTACCACCAAACAGGTATTTTGTAACTTTGTAACAAAGGCATAAAATATAAATAGCATTAAATTGGCCTGTGATCATCAATAAAGGTAATAAAAACGCCAACATTCTACTCCAGGAGTTGTTTCAGGTTGTGGATGTGAGGGCAACATTGAACCTGCTAATACGTTATGCGCCATTCTACTTCATACTCTTCATCAAATTTATGTATGACAGCCGGGAGGGAATATTCACGTTCATCATACTGTTTTGTACATTTACACACAGTAATAGTCTTGTGAGGAGGTAAGTTAGTAGTATATAATTTCACTTGGCCTAATCTTAGACAGTCTGCTAGTTACGTATTTTTTTTTTTTTATGGTTGGGCTATGGTAAGCGCACGCGCGGTCCTGTCCGTCCGGGGCGATGAAAGGACGGCGCGCGGGCCCATAACCCACCCGTACCCACGTCACCTCGTTGTTGGGCCGACCACCGAAGCAGATGTGACTTCTCATCAGTGGTCGGCCCGACGGAATACCCTTTCGGGTAACCTCTCGACGTACTGGGACGTCGGTCGCCATCGCGCGGTCAGCCTCTCTGCGGGTGACGGACAATTCCCCGGTCCGATCACCCGCGGCCTCCGCTAGGGCTGCTAGTTACGTCTAAAGTATTTTCTTTTATTACAAACAGTGGCAAACGAACAAACAGTACATCTGTTGGTAAGTGTTGCTGCCGCTCATGGAGCTTTGCAAGGCCGCTGCCAATCGTGAAGAAAGTAAAGGCAATGTGAATGAGTGTAATGAGGTTCGGTGATACTAAAGGCATCATTAAAATCCACCACACGCAAACACCCTCAGAAAGTTGGGCTGCCGGCTCTCTCGCTCACCGAACGAAGCGCAGTAACAAATTCTTACTATTCGGACGTCGATTTTCTGCGAGAGTGTGGTACTACCCTGGACGGACCGGGTCGCGGCTGTAGAGAGACAACTGTCAACAGTGTAGTCCTGCAGCGCGTGCATTTTTCCGCGTCATCAGGCGTTTCTGTAACGCCTACCCATCATCATTTTGCTCTTATACCAGTAACGTTTACTCTTTTTCCATCGTACATATAGAAAAAGTTTTGTCAACAGTTTTATGACTAACTGCTTGCCTGATCAACTCTCCTTGGGAATGTGATTGTTGACCAGCTGTGGTCGGCCCTTACTCATCTTTTGCAATACTCGCGAGCAATGTAAGGGGTAGTAGTGCCGTGGTGGCTTCATAACCTACGATATGCCCTCCTCATGGTTGCCATTGGGCTGACTAATTGTATCGATTCTGTAATTTGTCTGGCCAGCCTGGCGGGTTACAATTTCCACGCCTCTTTAACAAACAACAGTATGTAATTACAACCGTCATAAAGTAATATCGCTGAATCATATACTTACTATTCCATTACCATACTAAAATTTCACATTTTAAATTCGACAGATTTTAACCTCCCCTCTCGACGTCCTGGGACGTCGGTCGCCGTCGCGCGGTCAGCCCCTCTGCGGGTGACGGACAATTCCCCGGTCCGATCACCCGCGGCCTCGGCTAGGGCGGCATTAGGCGCAGATACTCGCGCCTGCGCCGCCCGAGTCGCCGGTGGCGGAACGTGTCGCCAAATAAGAGCTCTACTCGCACACAATCCGCCGCCTCCTTCCGTGAGATTACGGCCTCACAGAAGGCGGCGACCGCGTCCCATTTCCTGACGCTAACGAGCATCTCCCTGGCGATGGTCGGCAGCGCCAGGTCGGCACCGATAATTGCGACGAGTTCACGGCGATCCCCCTCCCATGCAGCACACTCCTCGAGCGTGTGCTGCGCCGTGTCCTCGTCGCAACTGCAGTGGTGGCAGGACGGTGTGCTCTCCCTCCTGACAATCTTGTGCAGGTACTTCCCGAAGCAACCGTGCCCCGTCAGCACCTGCACCAGTCGGAAGGAAAGCACCCCGTGTGTCCGCTCCAACCACTCCATCAGCACCGGCCGGAGGGCCTCGACGGTCCTGACACCGTACCGAGGACTCTCCAGCCGGACTGCCCAACGGGCAATGACTTCTCGGCGGGTGTCGACCCGCCAGGCGGTGATCTCTTTGATGGAGACCATGCCGCCGCGGGCGCGCGTCTCCGACACCCGCCGATAAATGTCGGCGAGCATCTCCGCCTCCAGGTCCCACGGGGGAGTTCCGGCCAGGAGGCACGCTGCCTCCGTCGCCACAGTGCGGTAACCCCGTATGGCCCTGATCGCCATGACCCTCTGTGGTCGCCACAGGAGGGCCCTAAGACGGATGGTCAGGGACCCCGCCCACACCGGTGCGCCGTACAGGGCTATCGACCGGATCACCCCCACGTACAGCTGTCGGCACGTAGCGCTGGGTCCGCCCACATTCGGCATCAGCCGCGAAAGAGCGGACGCCGCGCCGACAAGCCGGGGAACAAGTCGATGGAGATGCTCCCGGAACCAGAAATGCCCGTCGAGCACCAGGCCCAAGTACTTCATGTGGGCCTGGATGCTGATGGTGACCGACTTCACGGTGATCGAAGCGCCGGCGGGAGGCCCGGCGGTACGGAGGCCATGGAACAAAAAGCATCCAGGGAACTGCCCGGATGCCAAACAAGCGTCGAACAGTCCCCTGAGGCGAGGTCCCAGGTGCTCGAGGACCAGGGCCAACACACGGTTGGGTATACCGTCCGGCCCGGGGGCGGTGGATTTGGCTCGCATACGCGCCACCGCCACCCCCATCTCCGGCTCCGTGATGGGCGGAACACTCTCGTCGTTGGCCTCCCGGTCGCTGTCCGGCGAAGCCATGACCGGGGGCGTGTGCTCCGCCCGCCGTGGAAAGAGGTCCTCGACAACTCTGGTGAGGAGGCTGGGCTGGAGAGTCTCGGTGAGGGGGGGGCCCCGCCCGCGGAGCTTATTCAGCGCCGCGAGGTAGGGGCGACCCCAGGGGTCACGCTCGAGACTGTCCAGCATCTCCCGCCGACTGACGTCCTTGGCGGTACGGACGGCCAGCCTAAAGGCAGATCGCGCACTGCGGTAAGCCTCGTACAGCTGGCCCTCCCGCTCAGCGTCGCGGTGACGCGCTCGGCTGCGGGTGTAAGACCTTCGGGCACGTATGCACGCGGCCCGAAGGTCCGCCAACTCTCGGGACCACCAGGGGACCGCACTCTTCGGGGGCAGACGCCGCACACGGGGCATGGCGGTATCGCAGATCTGCGTTAACGCACAGCGGATGCGGCCAGCCTCGGCATCCACCCCATCCGCCTGGGGCGGTGAGGACAGCCACGACTGAACGATGGCTGCCTCCGCCAACAGGTCCCGATCCAATCGGCCCACAGCCCACCGCGGAAACGCAGGAGCTCCGTCCGCCGTGTGACCCCTGCTGGGCTGCAGGAGAGTCCGGGAGACCTCTATCCGGATGTATCAGTGGTCGGATAGGGTCTCAACCTCCTCCTGGACGCACCAGCTCCTCACACGTGCTGCGACATTAGGGCTAGCGAACGATAAGTCCACTATCGACCCGCCCTGCTGCACGCACGTTTGCACCGAGCCCCTGTTCAGCAAACAGAGGCCCAGTGCCGCCGCCCACTCTTCGACCGCCCGCCCGTGGTCATTCGTCCTGGGGGACCCCCACGCCGTGGACTTGGCGTTGTAGTCCCCCAGAACGAAGACTTGGCGCGGTGCCAGTCGCCGTATCGAGGCCCCCAGGATGGTGAGGAAGGCCCCGAAATCCGTCGCGCTCCTGTTAGGGGAGAAGTAAACACCAAATAGCGTAACCTCTCCTCATTCCGCCGCGACATATCCATCGCCCCTGTCCTTGAGCAACAAGGGCGGGGAATGCCACGACGTGGAGGCGACGATTGCCACAGAGCCGTCACTGCTGCCCAGCCAATTGGACCGGTCAGGCACCACGTACGGCTCCGCGGCTACGGCTGCACCGATCAACCACTCCGCCATGGCTTGCAGGAAAACGTCCTGTGCCTCGGCGGCGTGGTTGAGGTTGGCCTGCAGGAGGTGGTAGGATTCGGTCGCCGTATCCATCACCTCCTCCACGCTGGCGGGCGATCGGGTCGCGCTAGGGACGGGAGCGGCCGGGGTCGTCGGGCCGCTCCGCCCCTTTGGGGCTGAAGCAGGGGGTTTGCACTCCTTTCCCCCCATGCGGTGCTTGGCGGGCCTATTGCCCGCCGCACACGCGGGGCAGTGGGGAGTGGCGGCGCACGATGCCGCCTTATGCCCGGGTTGACCGCAGCGGAAGCAAAGGTCGCTGCAGTCAAAGCAGTTAGTGCATGTCGGCCGAGTGTGTCCGACCGCCATGCACTTGTAGCACCTCGCAGGCCGGGACTCCAGCACGGTCACCCGCGCCGAGCTCCAGCCCACGAGGAGCCTGCCTGAGCCGGCCAATTGCTTGGCCGACTCCACCGGGCACTGCACCCAGGCAGCACCGACGCCGCCCGGACCAGGGCGGATGGCGCCAATTCGGACGGTCTCCACGGGACATCCGGTTTTCGAGACGATGGCCTCCCGGATGTCATCCACCGTCACGGAGTCGTCCAGACCCGTGACCCGCAGTTCCGCACACTTGACGGGTCTGGCGATCTTGACGCCATCCTCCGCAGCAAACAAACCCCTCAGCTTGGCGGCCATGCTATCGGCCGTCTTGGCGCCCTCGGCCCCAGGGAACTCCAAAATTCGAGCCCCTGTCCGGGCCTTGCGGGTCCTGGCTTCGACGCCTCCTAAATCGCAGACGTCAAGCTCCCGCCGGGCGCGACTCAAGACGGCCTCATGGCTGAGGCCGTTCTCGGCCGCCTCAGGCAAAACGGTGATCACCACCGCTGCTGACTTCGGCGGCCGGAGCCTCCTGCGCGACCTCTTGTTTCCAGCTCCTGCTTTGGGAGCGGAGGCTTTGGCGGCGCCTTTGGCCTCCGCTCTCCTTTTCTGACCACGACTTTTTCGGCTGCGCTCAGCCGTCTGCCAGCCCTCTTCGGGCGCAGCAGGGTCGCTCGGCGCAGCAGTCGTGGTTGCGGCTGTGCTCGCCGCCGGCAATTGCACCGTCGGCGACTTTGGTCCGGTCTTAGCAGGAGCCGGTGCCGTCTTCTTTTTGGCGGCGGGCCCCTTCGGCTTCGGCCCAGCAACGGCCGCAGCGTAGCTCCCTACGCGCCCGCTCTGGCAGGGTAGCGCGGCAGGGGCTGACGCCACGACCTTCGGCCTGTGCGCAGCAAGCGGTGGCTGGAGACGGGGCTCCGGAGGCAGTCTCGACTCCAGAGCTGCCATGCGCGCATCAAGCATTTTGCCGAAGACATCCACCATGGCGCGCATGGTCTGGTCTGGCACACCGTCCACTGCGGGCAGGAGAATTGGTGCTGCTGGCTGGGCCTCTTTGGGACACGCGGCAGCGCGAGTCGGCGCAGCAGGGGCGGCGGCAGCGTCAGCCCTCGTTGGTGGCGTCCGTGCCACAGTCGACGGCGGTGGCCCAGTTGTCGCAATCGGCGCGGCCGGCGTAAGCCGCGCGAACTGGGCTCGCAGGTCAGCCATTTCTTTGGCCAACCTGCGGTTTTCCTTCTTCACCGCCGCCACCTCCGTCTCCAGCTTCTTGATCTGGTCCTGCAGGCCTGATACTTCGCCACTGAGGCGGGCATTTTCAACCTGCAGGACTGCCACTCCTGTGATTGAAGGGTCGTTGCACACAGCAGTGGCACTAGTGGGAGGGATATCCTCCAACACCCTCAGCATCCTCGCGGCCGCCGCCTCATTCGCCCGCTTGCGAGCCTCGCCCTCCCGCACTTGGCTAGCTGGAGACGGGGTGCTGGTTCTCGCCGTCACAGCTCCGCCACGCCCCCGACGTGTGGATGCCACTTTGGGAGGAGGCATGAGGTCCTCACTCCCCTCGGAGCCAGACCCAGAGCTGCCATCCTTATTGAGGATGCGTTTCCGCCCCGTCGAGGGGAGGGCCGCTTCCTGGGCCGTCGAGCTGGCCTCGCCCTTCTTGGACGGAACCGCATCAGTCTCCGCACCTGACTTCTCCGCGGTGCTGCCACCCTCGTCATACGACGGCTCTGTGGCAGAGGCACTACCGTTGCTGGATGGAATGTCAGCAGTCTCCAGTGCCTTCCTTGCCGCCCGTCGCTGCTTCGCGACGCGCCGTCTGGCGCGCTCCGTAGCAGGGGTGGGTTTTCCCCCTCTTCTCTTCTTTCGGGCCTCCTGTGTCGCCGGGCCTCCGGCTAACTTGGATGCCTCCAGTACGGAACTGCAGTCCGACGAGGCATCCATCTCCTCTGGGCCAGTTTTACTGTAGCATGGCCGGGCTGTAGTGTGGGAACTAGTAGGCTCCCCGCTGTTGGTGGTTTTGGGCGTCTCACCCCTCCTATCTACATCTAAATTTAACGAAGAATCCATTCGGTTCCCACGAGTATGGGAGAAATAAAGGTCGACCCGGGCAGAGATCCCGATACCCGGGCAAGCGTAAATTTGTATCCCAACACAGGGGGTTCGCAGGTACCCTGGCTGGGGGCGCGCTAACGACTGAACAACCCATCAGCCATGCATCCTCTCGCCGCGCGCCAGAACTTAGGATTCTGGGTGATTGTTTTATAGAGGTTTTCTTCCTCGCGGTCCAGGCGGTAAAGCCAAGACCCTCGCTCCTGAATCTAGGCCTCAAGACAAATGTCCCGAAGCAAGAATCAGATCTACGATTTGTCGCGGTTGGCAAAAGCCTGCCCAGTCCTCAAACGAATGAGTGACCGGGCCCGTCGAATTTTCGCGTCCAATACCCTCTACAGTTAGAGGGCATGGAGCGAATTTGGGGCATCCCACAAACTGGGCCCCCCCTCGGGCCAGATATTTGCCACGAGCGACAATTCCAGAGAGCAGTCCAAGAAATTGTCGCTCGTGCTCAGGGTACACCACGCGGAGGTTTCTGGCGTAGTACCCCAATGAGCAATGTAAGGGGTAGTAGTGCCGTGGTGGCTTCATAACCTACGATATGCCCTCCTCATGGTTGCCATTGGGCTGACTAATTGTATCGATTCTTTAATTTGTCTGGCCAGCCTGGCGGGTTGCAATTTCCACGCCTCTTTAACAAACAACAGTATGTAATTACAACCGTCATAAAGTAATAACGCTGAATCATATACTTACTATTCCATTGCCATACTAAAAATTTCACATTTTAAATTCGACAGATAGGACATTTAATTATTTAGTAAATCTATACCAATAAATAAAATTGGAGTGTCTGTTTGTAATGTCAAAATAATAGGCTTTTTTCATGCTCACACGGTTATTTGCACGACACCTATGCCTAAAATAGCAATTAAAAAAATTTTGTCTGTCTGTCTGTCTGTTTGTTCCGGGTAATCTTCAAAACGGCTGGACCGATTTCAAAAATTCTTTCACCAATGGAAAGCTATAACATCAGGGCGTAAACTAGGCTATATTTTATCCCGGTATTCCCACGGGAACGGGAACTACGCGGGTAAAACGATTATAACCTATAACCGAAGCGAAGCGAGGGCGGATTGCTAGTACTTAAATAAAATTAAATGTTTAATTTGATGATCGACACTGCCCGTGCCATAGTCTTTTGAATTATATTTATTAACATTTATAGATCTACCTCAAAAGGCATTTTATTTCGTTCATGTTAAATTTGACGATCGACACTTCCCTTATCTTTTGCATTATAATTTCTTAACTGATGTAGCTACATCAAAGTCAAGAGGGATTACAATGAAATTACATCCATCCATCAACTTCCCACACAGAAGGCGTAGTGGTTAAGATAAAGGCTCACCATGCCAGTGTAGCGGGTTCAATTCCCGCGCAGGATAATGCTTTGTGTGATCCACAAATTGCGTTAATTATGTTTGTGAAGTCCCTAGCAATACAAGGATCATCATAAAAATTCTTCTTAAGGAGTATAATGTCACAGTCCACCTTAGGCACAGTATAGTCATCTATCCAGTAATGTATCTCGGCCGTAACCTTGAATTAAATGCCTAAACGTAAACATGTGATAGGGCTGCCCGCCTCCAGCATTTTAATTACATTTGCCTACTTTGTGTTTCCATTTAGTTTTGTATATACTTTTCTTATATAAACAAATAAAATACTTTGTGAATTGAATAGGAAGTGTTCAATAAGAATGCGTGTTGATTTTTGATTGGTAGTTTTAATTAAAAAAAAACATGTTTATGTTTAAATAACAAATCGGTCTATAAATTTAAATTATCTAGTGACAGACAGACGATCAAATTATTTTTTTCTAGTACTATTCATACACATAGTACAATAAACATATATTATTAATAATAAAATACCACGTCTATACTTTGAATTATATAAACTAACAAAACAAAACACATTATGAGTTTTAACACAAGCGTACCGTAACATGATTCATGAACCGCCTATAACTACTTATTTCACTCGTGTCAATCACTTTATTCACTTTATTTATTAATCCAGACAACTTTTTTTCGGGAGATAAACGGAAATTAAAACGACACACATTATGTACCTACCTACTAGTAAGTAAAATTATTATAATCTTACCTTTCAGAGTTTCCAGGTAATCTAAAAAAAGTTATCTCTGGATTCGTTATTGACGAATTCATGCAACCAAAAACAGCACAATATACCCTACTTGTCATATTAAATATGTGTATAATTATGTATTTTAGTGAAAAATTCGCGCAGTTATTGTTAAAAAACCAACACACCGTTCGTTCGTCACTGCAGCACAGTCGCGACTGTCTACATGCCGAGCGCATGCCGAGATCGAGGCGCGTAGGTATAGCTCGCGTTTCGTCCGTTTGTATGAAGTTGGATTACTGGTAGATTATATTACCGTACCTTAGGCAAGCGAGTTGCCATCATAGTTACTGTTATGATTGAGTGCTGCCGCCCATACCCCGGATCACCCTCAGTCGTAGCCTAGCATCACCCCTTAATGTACCATAACATTAAGAGGTGATGACACATCGTATTTTAACCTATCACAATGTTAATTTGCACTTAACTAAACATTATGAAAGAACGATTTTATTTGAAGGACCACAAAAATCGGTAACATTATCTATGACTTACGCCTCGATCGCAAAGGACTACATATCCAATAGTGCCAAAAAAAATGTAAGGTTCTAAAATTAAAATGTTATTTTCCAGGGAACACGGTAAACAAATGAATCGAAGTATTTTAGCGCTTTTTAGTGAGCTAGTGTTCACAACTAGTTGCATCGCTATTGTTCACTTCTTGTTTGGTCACGGCAAGTTATTGCCGAATGTTGTGATGTTCCCCGGGTATACGGAGCTAGACGTATGGGAGCTGCTGTGGCTAGTCGTGCTCACTGATCTCATTGTTAAGATCATCACTGTGGACATTAAGATATTGGTCACTATGATGCCCGCATTCATATTGCCATTCCAAAAACGGGTAAGTATTTTTTTTAATGAATAAAAAAGTATCCCAATACAGCTTTATAAGGGAAATTTTAGACGGCGTTTCGATAGTTTATAAGCAAAGGAGAATTGAGAGCAAAGTTTAAAAACGTGTCACATTTCCGTTACATTATAGAGAAGAATGACGTAGAGATTGAGAGAGATGAAAAATTTGAGAATTTTCTGAAGAGAATTACCGACTATTTGCTGAAAAGCCCAACACTATTGTTTTGTATTCTTAATTATAAAAACACTAGTTGACAGACAGCATTTGTTTTGTACAAAATTAAGACTTGATCCTACCGTTTTATATTTTTTTCTTATATTTAACACGTTAAACGCCGGCTTGAATTTTCAGTTTTTTTCCATTTGGGTCATGGGGGACACCATGTAGCCTAAATACAGTTGCCCCGTTGTTGCCGTGGGTATATATGACCGCGAACCAGGGGCGACTTTAATCAAAATAAGGTCACAAATTATTTTTCTTCAGTGTCTACTACGTGATTCACCACATTTTAAAGCCCCTAAATCAATAAAAAAATATTATTAAAACTTTAGAAACAAGCGATTTTATGTTGAATATATATACTAGATAAATGAGGCACCCATGGCGTTCGACGTGTTAAATACTTTCTTTTTACATTAAACTAATGATTGCTTTTAATTCTCTGTGCGTTTTTTTCTCAGGGTAAAGTATACCTGTTCACGGAAGCGGTATCACAGTTGTATCGTTCATTACTAACGATACAGCCGTGGATATTCTACCTGATGCAATCGTACGAGGGTTCTGAGAAGATGGTCGGTATGTTCCTCACCTCCGTGTACGTGATCGCTAAGGTTATCGAAGTACTCATCAGGCTAAGGTTGTTCAAGAATGCCACGTGGACACTACTGCAGAGTGTGGTAAGTAACACTATTATTTTTATTTAGATCACTTTCAATTTTTTATTTTTTACATTGCCAACGGGGGCAAACGCGCAAACAGTACACCTGGTGGTAAGTGTTGCTTATGGACCTTTGCAAGGCTGCTGCCTTCCGTGAAGAAAGTAAAGGGAGTGTGAATGTGTACAATGAGGTTCGGTGATATTAAAGGCATCACTAAAACCCACTCAGAAAGTTGGGCTTCCGGCTCTCTCGCTTACCGAACGAAGCGTAGTAACAAATTGCTTCTACTCGGACATTGATTTTCTGCTCGGTGTGGTACTACCCCTGACGGATCAGCCCGCGGCTATAGACAGACAACTGTCAACAGTGTGGTCCTACAACGCGTGCATTTTTCCGGGTCATCAGGCGTTTCTGTAACGCCTAATCATCATCATTTTGCTCAAAGGAGTTCTCGAAAGTATTAATTTGACAGCAGCCGGTCTGCTGTCAGACAGTTTTGCGAAGGTCCATGAGTGGCAGTATGATTATCATCCACCATCTATACCAATAAATAAAATTGGAGTGTCTGTTTGTAATGTCAAAATAATAGGCTTTTTTTATGCTCACACGGTTATTTGCACGACACCTATACCTAAAATACAGATTAAAAAAATTTTGTCTGTCTGTCTGTATGTTTGTTCCGGGTAGTCTTCAAAACGGCTGGACCGATTTAAAAAATTCTTTAACCCATGGAAAGCTATAATATCAGGGCGTAAACTAGGCTATATTTTATCCCGGTATTCCCACGGGAACGGGAACTACGCGGGTAAAACGACTATAACCTATAACCGAAGCGAAGCGAGGGCGGGTTGCTAGTAGGAAATAAAAAACGAATGAAGCACACTATCGACGTCCTATGTTGGAAATAACGTCTCAACGAATGCGGATAGTAGTATTACGTACTACTTCTGTCGGTGTCGCAATGCTTGTCGGGCGGATAGGTCTTTGCAGTTGAGTTGCCTAGGAGAGCGCTGTTGTTCATCCACCTGGTGCTCTCTTTTATTTTTGGATAGAATATAGTATGATCACACCGTTCTAGATCCGGCACCGGCCAGTGGTACCCAGTGGCCAATGGTGATACCATCTTGTGGTGACTTCCCGGGAACTTTTACTGTGAGGATATCGAAATCGTGCAATATCTAGTGCTCCTGTGCCACTTTAGTAGCGTGACATTATTCTCTTAACACTAATCGAACAGGAATGTATATATTATAACCCTGCATTAATGACACAAACTTTGTATTTCATTTTATTTATAAATATATAATTAATGGACACAAACTACATCCTGACTAAGGACAACAATTTGTGGATCACACGAGTGCGTAGAATCGAATGAAGTCAATATCTTAAGAATTCTACCCCTTCTTCGGTTATTTCTTAATCCATCACCGTCCATTAATCACCTAAGAGGTTCAAAAACGACACTAAACGTTTCTAGTACATTTGTGAAAAAATTATGCTGTGTAGTAGCGGTTACGAATACTATCAACCCTTAAGTTCATTGTAGGTATCGTTTAAGATGTCTAAGAGCTTTACATGGACCTAGGCTAACTCCATCTAATGCCATCTGGTTAACAATTTCATTCTCATGGAGAGTTGAGGTCAGTCAAGCGGCCGGTGATAAAGCTATTGTAAATAAAACTATTTTTACAGATTTTATCGTATTTGTGTTTGATTTTTGAGTAACGAGTTGACGTTTCGAACACTTTACATAGTTCATGGTCACGGGCGGACCGAACTAGACCGGAGGCGATAAAATTCGTAAAAACAGTTTTAAGCTATTGCATAGCTTTTATCTTTGAGCTTTTAGCGCGGCGACCGAATAAAGAAATTCCGTAACGAAAATAAAACCTAACACCTGCCTACCATTTAGCTCGGCCGAGCGTTGGGTGTGACGGTCGTCGACATTCTGCGTTCGTCCGTCTCGGTGCGCACACGTGCCACCGCTTTGCGTAACTTACGTCAAAAAGGGTTTTCGCGCGTTTTCTAACGGTCCCAACGATATTCAGCGGACGACAGTGGTAATCCAAACCGCCTTTATTGTTATAGATATAGTACATTTGTTTTCTTATCGTGTACTACTTAAAAAGTGTAACTTGGATTAATATCAAAGAAAAACTTGAATTAATATCAAAGAAAAAAAAATACTGCATAAATAGAAAATAAATAAATAATTATAATTGCATAAGTTGATAAAAATGCTATGCAATAGCTTTACCGCGGCAGCCCCCTAGTGCCACACGTTTTTTTTTATTTGCAATGTGTAATGCTCACGTAAACATCAGAAATCATTATTATATAAAGCTATTACAATATGTACTACTGAGTCGACCCCAAGTAAAGGAGATAAGACCAAGCAGGGTAATGATGTTAATGTGAATAAAGTTTGCATATAAGCCTATTAGCCATAAAGAAAATCAGAATTAAATTCACGCGGCACATTAGCTGACTGCAGTCAATTATGTTAAAAATAATATATCTATCATTTATTCTTTCAGAATCTGGGTACAAAACCGACCTGCGAGCAATTATTATCAGCTGGTGATTCGTGTCCTATATGCCACGATGATTACACGACACCCGTGCGTCTCGGCTGCAGCCATATATTTTGCGAGCTCTGCATATCGGCGTGGCTGGACAGGGAACACACGTGCCCACTATGCCGGGCAAAAGTAGCTGACGAACCCACTTGGAGAGACGGTTCGACTACATATGATTTTCAGTTGTACTAATGTACTGCTTACACGGACATTCAATCGTTATTAATTGTCGATACGAGTATATGTGATCTATTATCGTCATTTAAAAGCATCTTACAGTACCCGGCCATAAATATTGCACGTCGGTCCTTGGAAAGAGGCAATCGGTTAATTTCGGCTTCTTTAAGCGTTTTCTCTGTCATACGTTACAACTGTGACGTGTGACAAACGTCACACGTCACAGTTTTGTATAGAGTTGTTAAAACCACAACGATTTAGAAAAAAAGGACACAGGTAGTGTGCGAAAGGAACAATGCTGTACAAAGCCAAAATTAGTCAACTCCTTCCAAGGGTCGATGTGCAATAATTGTCGCCGTGTACTGTAAATCAATTAGTTAAAGTAATCTTTATGCAAAACGCTAACTAAGACATAAAAAGACTAGTTTCATTATGATTTATTAATCTCTATTAGTGAATTGTATTGTGTAAAATTAAAATAGAGGATCTTCATATTTGTTTTTCAAGTTGATTAGATGGCGCTAGTGTAGCTAGTGGTATAATTTGAAGCGAAAGCTATATTTGATAATATTTTCTTGTTGATTTAAGCTATTTTAATTAATCGTTAATGTAGTATATATTAATTATATTTTGAGTGTTTTTTTTTATATACTTGTATATTACTTTAAAAATAATGATTATATTAATACCCCATAGCTACACAAACGCCATTAATGTTGGTCATGTCTGTAATATATATAATCTATGGAAATTGTACCAAAAAATCGGTGGTAATTTTTTTAAGACCCATGTATGTTACGTAAGTCTTACCTTACATACACAATACACAGCATTTTAACTTACTTTGAAAATAATCACACACACACATTTTTTTATATAACTATAAGCATCGGCAACCTGGAATTATCATTTCAGACAGTGGCGGACTAAGGCTCGGGGGCCCGATGCGATAATACAAAATGGGGCCCCCTATGCCGTCCAGCTGTGCGTAACAAAATGTATCAAAAAATGGTATGATGAATGACATAATATCGTTTATATGGTTTTGTTATCATCATAAGGACACGACCTCATGTTTGTATCATTACCTACAAAAGTACACGGCAAAGTATACGGCCTTAGAACCACAAACTAATTCGGTATAGCTATCTGAATATATTTTGATAGTGTTGAGAAATAGTTATGATACCGAAGTGCATTCGCGATTTGGAGGCCCTGATTTACTGGGGGCCCGGGGTGAACCGTACCTGACCAAGCCCGCTACTGTTTCCAGAATTATGTATATACCCATGGAATATACTTATTGACCTCTATTTTAGATTAAAACGAAATGACGTTTTTTGCTCATATATTTATTAAGTCATACCTATATTTGTTAATAGTGGTAATAATTAGGGATGTTATGGATATGAAGTTTCGGATATATTCGATAAATGGCTGCGGATATTAGAATAATATTATTTCATTTATAAATATAGATATTTACGAAGCAGTGCTATGTAATAATCAATGAACCCAACCTGGGATCTTCCACATTGCCTTCAGTAACGCCCCAAGTGTTCATACCCCACAGGGGTTACCTTCGGGTTCCGTTACTTAAATGTTTTAGATTGAGAGCCCTCTGCGCTCACCACACAATATTGAAATTTTAGGTAATTTTAAAAGTGAAATGCTAATTGTGGCGAGGCTCCTATTATTTCACCTTAGAGAGGCTTTTTTCATATATGGCAGGACCACACTGTCGACAGTCTTCTGTTTATAACCACCGGGGTAGCACGCATAAAATCGACATCTGATTAGTAGCAATTTGTTATTACACTTCGTTCGGTGAGCAAGAGAAAGCCGGCTGCCCAAATTTCTGAAGGTGTTTGCATGTAGTGAGTCTTGGTGATGCCTTTAGTGTCACTGAACCTTATTGAAAGAAAGAAAGAAAATAATTTTATTTTGCAACCTCACATTTTCCTAAAGCAACAAATTTATGTATAAAATTATTGCACGCAATCACACTATCTTCACTTATTTCACGGTATGCAGTGGCCTAGTAAAGGTTGCTTGCTCGTTTGCCAGTAACAGCAATAAAAACAAAAAAGGCTGTCAGACTGGTTTATAAAAAAAACCTGCCGTAACATAGCGACATCGAACTTATTCGAAGATTTTATAATCAATTTCGTTTGTGGTTTCGGATATATTTTCATTTCAGATATTCCAATAGTTTCGGATATGGTGACGGAGCTCCATAACATCCCTAGTAATAAATTATGGTATTATATTCCAAAAACATTGGCACCGCTTTAATACAAATATAAATTAATATTTAAAATTTAGTGTTTAAGTTCATTATAAATGCTAGGTATAAAAAATGTTAAAATATGGAAAAATGCCTTGCAGCATAAATTACGAAATAACGATCGTCTTTGTAAATTAATTCGGGTTTAAAATAGATGTATTAGACTTAAAATTTATCCATTTCAATTGAAACCGCTTCCAATTCTAGCTAGGTACGGTATAAGACTCCACGACTGCTTCGTGAACTTTTTCTTATTGAAGTGAAACTCTTTAGTAGTGAGGGTTTTGAAATTATGAACCGTAATTTTTTTCGTAACGTTGAGTGGTGGGGATAACCACTGCGTCGGGTAGAGTGAGATCAATGTCTTGCTTAAAAAATCGGCGAAGAGCCATATGGTCTTCTCGCTTACATAATTTTATGTAAATAAATCATACAATATTTAAAAATGATTGATGAAATTTTTTTTTTCCTTTTGTCAATAAAAGAAAGAATGTGTGTTGTAAAGACACACTGCGACACACATTTTTCTTTTATTGGCAATGCTTAGATCTAACCAGTGTATTTTAAATAAAAATAATATAGTATGATCGAAATGGCACGATCTATACGTTTTAAAATAATTTACGTGTTCAGTAAGATACATTTATCAAGATGTTAGTAGCTACGAGAAATGTAAAATATTGATTAAAATATCGATTTAAATGTCCTTTGCTTCACTTTACATAATTGTTATTTTTTAAATATGACTCCGAGAAGGGTTAAGAGATTTAAATAACAGATCCTTAGTATCAGGCTTCACAAAATTAACGGGCACAAATTATATTCAGATAAAGATAAGTTATTTGTGAATATCGTAAAAAACTGTCCTCGTTGCCGTAGCAAAATTTTAATTTCGGAGAGGATTAAAAAATAAATAAAAAATGTATGTATGCATGAAATAACACAAATATGTATTTATGTAATTTATTTTTCTTAATTTTGAACATTTAAATTTGAATAACCAAAACCTTCCCTTCTGGCTACGCTCGGTTATTCCTGAATTTAAATAAAATATATTTTTAATACAAATAATTTATAAAATTAGGTTCCTAGGTTCTCTCCATGTATTGTGAAAAATAAAAAAAGTAGATATTTTCACGATATGTAAATATATAGTTTTTTTTTAATTATAATTTTTTTAATTAGGGGTACATTATTATGTAAGTTTAATGGCCTATTGTTACTTTAGAAGTTATATTAAAAAACGTAATCATAAATGTAAATATTGTAAGTTTATTGGAACTAGTAATAATCGAATTATATTTAAAATGTATTAAAATCAAGTGAAAAGGCAAATTAAATATTGAAATCATATTATTTTTAATTTGATTTGTATTCATAATGCTTTTACATTAATTCGCTTCCAAAGTCATAATTACCAAAAAAAATTTCAATAATACAGAATTGTTCTAAAAACAATGTATTTAGACTCGGTGGCGCTGCGATCGCTTTTAAGGAATTTCATCTTTTTTTTTTAATTTATACAGAACAGCGTTTGTACGGTCAAGTACCATAATTTAAAACAAGTTTAATCATAATTAACCTTACGAAGCACTGGAAATTAGAAAAAAAAAACAAGTATTTTGGTGAAAGGTCTGACCCCATAATCATCGTCTCAGCTCATTCGAGCTTCCTCCACAATGGGAGGGAAACTGACCTAATATACCGCGCTGGTCAGACGTGTTGGTATAGGGTTTTTTTTTAATAATCCCAAAGTCGTCTTTTACAATATCCACTGGCAAGGAAAGGGGCAGTGAATTGTATTTAATCAGCTTCCATCCTATTGTAGAGGAGGCTCGTGCCCAACAGTTGAACTTATATGAGCTGAAATGATGAATTAAATTATCCATGTTAGCAATTTTTTTCATCCATGACCGAGTTTCCGGCACGATCAATAGGTGCCGCTATCCTTATTATCTACATCGCACTTTTTAGTTCCGTTGCCTACAAAAGCATTATGTTTTTAATACGCTTTTATTAGCTTCAGACGTATCTATGTTAGTATGTTGGTATGTAACGGAATCTTTGAACATGATTTTGATCCCCTTCAAAACGTCGGATTAACTCGAAATTTGTCATACTTATTAAGGACCGATGACAATTCAATATTTTAAACAGTTTGACCCGTTATCTTTACTAGAATAATCAGGATTAGCGATTTAAGCGTATTTTTTTAGTTTTTTTGAACTATTACCTATATTTATTTTATTTAAACTATTTTTTAATAAATATCTATCGTTGATAAAAACGATCTCACGACTAAAAGTTTATTTTCCTTAAAAATGGACATCAGCCAATCGTGTTTGATGGAATCATCAAATACAAAATGTTAATCACAGGGCATCTAAAAGACTTCTTTAGCCCATATTTGGCCTAATATTGGGCACGGGCCTAGTCCACAATAAGAGTAACTTGGCCTACATTGCCAAGCTAGCAAGCAACCAATGGGTTGGAATAGGGTTGTGTTTTGAGTTTTGCATTGAAATTATCTGCCTACATCCCTTCGCCATCTCTACTCGCGAGAATGGGAGAAGGTGATCAATTTTGTTCTTTCGCACTACCAAGGTACAAGGTAGTAGAATCTAAAAGTAAATCAAATCGTATCAGGTTTCATAATCGTTAATTAGAATTATGTACCTATTTGGTTTTATTTTTAACATCTTTTAATATATTTTTTTTAAATTTTAATATGGAACAAAGGGCGACCCACCACGTTTCCACGGTAATCAATATACGCACACCACAATTTCAATTATTGTGCAAAATAATGATATTTCAGTGAATTATTATTCAATACAATTGATAAAATTGTGCAATTTTTAATCAATATTTTCTTATGACGTATCGCGTAAAATCAATTTTTTTTTAAGATCCTAGTGAGCAAATTATTGTGTCTACGAACAGTACCCATATTCAAACGATGTTCTATCCTTGTTTGTTATGGTGTTTTTTTCTTATTTTAAAATCAGTGCGATTTTAGAATAAATTAATACCGATAATATATTCTGTATATACTATTTAAGTAGTTATCCAAATATATATTACGATTAACAATAAATAATGATTAATGGCGACATATTATACATATTAATATAAAATATGTAATAAAGAATTTGTTATCTAGGTAAGCGTAATGTGATAAATAATAAAAGATGTAGGTACAGTCATATTTCATGGTAATTTTGCTTAAAGTAGCATTTGTATCAATGCAATTGACTTCAGCGCAATAAACCGATTTTATGATAAATGCAACTATTGGTTCAGATACATTGGAGTTGTAAGCACCCATTCAGAGTAAGTACTAACAGATTTTGCTGCTTATTAACTTTTTCGCGACGTAGATGACTCATTTATATAAGGCTCAACAAAAGGAATACATATTTGTAATTTGTTGTACACAAAAGTTGTAAATAATTAAACTTACATTTTTTTTAGTAATATATCTATTTAAATTCAATGGCATGCCGGTTGGTGATTCTTTGTATATCCCTTAACCCTGGAAACATGATTGCCCTTAGTCTCTGTATGTTTAATTAATAGTAACGCAGGAATTATATGATTGATGAAACTTATTAATCAATCCTAAATTAGCATTTAAGTCCTAAAGATACTTATAAAAACCTTGAAAAAATAAATGTTACTTGCTAAAATAACGTAATCTATAACCATTCTCTCAAAATTTAGAGTAATTTAGTGAGCCAAGTTTTAAATAGAGCCAATAAAGTTAAGCTCTCATAAGAATGTATGTATTCTGATTATTATTCCTCCCTCCAATTGTAATAAAACTGCGCACATTTTCGCAACTTCTCGCCAAAAAGTACTAGGATTAAAACTTTGTAGTTTTAAAATAATTCTTTATATATGTCAGTGAATAAGTTTCGCGTATGTAATTGCTAAGATCCGATTAGAAAAGAAAATATGCTAATATTAACTGTTGCCAAGCCATAACTAGCATAGAAGAACTTTTATTTTTTGGCTCGTTTATCATCCAGTCCCATATTTGGTAATTTCTATGCCTGTGCCCCGCCCCCTTTACAGCTCTGCTAGTTATCAATAATATACATAGGTATGTATTGCTAAAGTTAACAAAACATGTCGAATAAACGCGTATTATTAATATTTAGGTATATTAAATATATGCATATAACAGATTTAAGTGAGGCGACAATATAAAAGTTTACTATCTATATTATTTATTACTATAGCTTTTTCCTAACTAGTAACTCTTTTTTAAATGTTTGGTTGTATTGGCCAATAAGTTATGTTCTTTATAATTGGAGTCGGAAGGTGAAGTTAAGTTATAATTATAAAGAAATATAACTTGGGATTATTCTATATCTTAGAAGCAGCCTCTTCTGAATAAACTGTCTCTATAATTTATATTAGTAATAATTTGCTCTCTCTTTCAAACTAATATTGCTGTAATTTAATTATTGTAAACACAGCGTCCAACGTTAAATCTTGAATATTGTAACCTAATATACTTTTATATATGATGATAGATAGGTATCTAAGTATTACTGTATGTGTACGTACAAGTTGCGTCCAAAATGTTTTCGCTTTAACCTTTGAAAATGGTATTGACATTCCACAATCCTTACTTAATATTATAAATGCGAAAGTATGTTTGATTGTTTATTTGTTTGTTTGTTACGCTTTAACGCTAAATCCACCGAACCGATTTCAAAAATTCTTTTACCGATGGAAAGCTATAACATCAGAGAGTAACATAGGCTATATTTTATTCCGGTATTCCCACGGGAACGGGCACTACACGGTTAAGGTGACTGAAACCGACGCGAAGCGAGGGCGGGTTGCTAGGTATTAATAAAGCGTTACTTTAGATACGTGTAATAATAATTTTACGATAAAGTTAATGTGTATCCTATATTATTTTTTAATATTTTACTATATCATGACGTTGTGTCAACTTATGTTATAAAAATTTTATCATTTCTTGTATCGGAGAGTTTAATAAATTATGAACTTGAAGTGGTTATGTAAAATCACTTACAAACATTATTGTGAAGAAATCTCGACATTTTTTTTTAAAACGGGTGGTTTTTATTATTTAGCTTTATGTTCTTGGAATTATGAAATATTTAGAATATTCATTTGGAAAGACGAGACATAATATAGTTAAATGCCTTTTTTGATTTTATTTTTCTAATAATGCTTCTGCATTTTATTAAATGATTGGTAAATTAATTTATATTAATTTAAATAGACATTTAAATACTATAGTTGTTTGTAAATAAAATAGTCGTTCGTTGTGTGTGATTCGATATAATATTTTTAATATAATTTGAGTGCGAGATTGTTAATAAAATAAAAGTGTGTAAGCAATTTGATTAAAATATCTTATTTGATGTATAAATGAGTGCCTATAGACAAGTATAGATTAATTATTGCGTTACTATAATGAGTTAAATAAAACATTACATTAACTAAATTCCTTTTATTATATACAGGCATCGCCTGCGGCACCGCCTTAGTTACCTACTTAATATGTTAGGTGATTGACTCATCTGGACTGGGCTCGAGTCTCCTCCACAATAGCAGGCATATTGAACTATACCACACTAGTAAGACGGGTTAGTATAGGCTTTTATTTCGAGTTTTCCTTCCCTTGCATAAATCTTTTGGCTGCATGCATTGCTGATGCCGTAGTGGTTTAGATAGCGACCTACAGCGCCAGTGTCACGGGTTCGAATCCCACGCGGGACAACACTTTGTGCGATCCATAAATTGTTGTACTGAGTGTGGATTTAATTTGTGTCCGTTATTTGTTTGTAAAGTCCCCCACAATACAAGGATTATTTCTATTCGGTGTTATCTTTAATAAAAAATAAATATAGTTTAGAAAACACGCTTTCACAGCATATCAAACTAAACATATGTATAGATAAAAAAGCGGATTATTGCATTGTCATCGGTCTTTGATAGATGTGCAAAATTTAAAGAAAATCTGATCGCTCAAGGTAGGGCAAAATCGAGCTCAAAGGTGGACGTTACAAACAAACATACAGGTGAAGCTAATAAAAGCGTGTTAAAAAGGACGTGAGTACTAAGTACGCATGTCAGAAGTAAAACTTCTTTGGTTCCATGTGTTTCACAGAAATATTAATACTTTAGAAAGGGTATTCCCCTGATTTTGTTCGAAAACCAGCGTGGCATAATTACTCCCTCCCGCTAATGTTAACACATATGCAAGGTCTATGCTTACAACAATTTCACACACTAACATAACACACACACTAACATAACACACACACACATCAATCTCGAAGCTGCAGTTGGTACACAAACTATAACTAAGTTCTGTAGGCAACGTATACCCACATATAAAAAAACACATGTACACTAGTGCTTGCCATGGTCGATATACTACACGATATTTATTTAGCCTGTTTTATCGAAACAAAAATATTAATGCCTTTAAATTAAGCACTTACTTGTGTGATGTGTTGAAGTTATTTGTAATGCAAGTCAGTAATTTAACAGTAAAATCATGCAAATGAAATACTCCTCACTACACTCTGTATGTGTGACAGAAAATTTAAGTGCTATAATAAATTACGTAAGCGAGTATATTATATTGTTCCCATATATGGTACACACCGGTACACAAGATACAATTAAAACATATTAATAAGAGACCACAGTCACAGTCAAATTTATAAACTCCTTCATCTTGTAGAGGGATCTGGCACTTGACAGGTGGTACGAACTGACTAATCCTCTTGAGTGGCTTAAAATAAGTTTTTATGGAAGCCCGTTTCAGGATGAAGCCAATCTTGTCAGTGACTCCTTTCACATAAGGTAGTACTGCAGGGAGGCGCTCCAACTGTGGGCGCTTTCACACGGTCTCTGCGACGGGGGCATGGACGTTTATAATAACGTTGACTTGTTTGGACGTCAGACATCTTAGACCGCCCGTGACTCTGAATGCTGTAAAGTATTCGAAACGTCGAGCAATCCTAAATCAAATACAAACGCGATATAATCCGTATAAGTAGTTTTATTTACAATGCTCGCGTAAGCATCAGATATCATTCTTAAAATATGTTAAAATATTATTGTTTATTGAAATTCGGTTTATTTTTATTAGTGTTATTATTTAACTTAAAAAACAAAACAGTTATTTAACTTTTTTGATATACTGCTACTTGTTAGTACATTTTTGTTTATTGTAAACAAAAATATACTAACATTATCCGTGTTGTGACGGAATAAGAATACCAATCACCACTCCGTATCTTAGCCGCGGATATCCCATCCTAATATATTGAGACGACTAAGAGATATAGTAAGCATATAACATCTATGCAAGAGAAGAAAAACTCAAAAGAAAACCCTATACTAACCTGTGTGACTACTATAGTATAGTAAGGTAAATTTGCCTATTATTGCGGAGGAGGCTCGGGCCCAGCAGTGGAACCTATATGAGCCGAGATGATGACTATCATGTCAACATTTCTTGTAATAAAAATGCAACACTTATGAAAAGTTAGAAATCAACACATATAATAACTAGTAATGAATAACCAGTCTCAAGAAATTCATTCTTATCATAAATTATTACATCTTAAGGAAGAATAGAACAATTATTTTGTACGACAACTAAATACCTACTTAATTAAACATTTAGTTTTCCAATAAAAATGAAATACAATACTATTTGATCACTTTACCATTATTTTTAGTACTCTACAAAATGTTGTGAACAAATTGTGCTCGATTTAGTTGGTATTTAGTTAACTACCAGTTGCCTTAATCCATAGTTTTCTAATACTTGAATTTCATGGGCATCTAAAATTAAAATGTACCTATTTACCATAAAATATTAAACTTCAAATAATATATATATGTATATATATTTAGTGATTGGTCCCGAACATAGATATTTTATTACTATTATTTTGTTATTTCTATTTTATTAAATGCTAAAGAGTAAGTACTAATGAGCACTATGAAGTTTGTACAATAGATCATCATCATCATCATCGCAGCCCACATGCGTCCCACTGTTGAGCTCGGGCCTCTTCCACAATGAGAGGGAATTTGACCTACTATATATACTATGCTGGTCAGACATGTTGGTATAGGGTTTTATTTCAAGTTTTCCCTCTCTTGCACAGATGTTATGCGGACATTATATCCCATAGTCGTCTTTTACGACATCCACGGGCAAGATAGGGAGTGGTGAATTATATTCTTACTCCGTCACCACACGGAAAATATACAAGAATGTACTATAGATATACAAGATAAATTAAGTAGGTAATGTATATCAGAATAATTGATTTTTAAATACCTATTTAAATATTGTTAATATAACTAAATAAAACGATTACTAAATTAAAAGTGTTAAAATATTTATTTATATGATAAAATTAACACATAGGTAATTATTGAAATCGATAACTTATAGTATGTTGGACAACAATATCGATACGCGTGGATCAACGTCAATGTTTTGAATGAAAACGTATACTACCACGCTAGTAAGTCGGTTCTTAGTGATATCGCATTGAACGCAGTACATTGCGCGGTTGCTGGACTAATAAAAGGTGATAGCCATGTACGGCAGACGATGCATAATGTTTGGCTCTTTTTGCGATTTAATAATTGATTGTTGTAAACGACATAATACTCTCATAAAATTACGAAATATCACTGAATTAATTAGTTTATGGACTTAATGATGAAAAGAAATGCCTTCTTAGACTATAACTACGCAACTGACTTCGTTTTCGATACGTTGTAACAGCGCAAGACGGCATATTTCTCTTTTTTGTCGGTGCTTCGTTCAATATATGAGCGCAACTAAGAGCCGGTAAAACGAATTTCGTCAATATTAAGACCGTTTGATCGTAATTGTGGCACGCTTGCTCCGCCCACATGGCCTTTCTATCTTATTCATTTTTCTGTGATGTGTTTTATCAGTATTAAAAAAAAAATAAGAAAAATTAAACATCTTCGTGACACTAAAATAAAAATTTTACCCTTATGCGCGCAAAGAAGTTTCACTTCAAAAATGTTATACATATTCGTACTTACACTAAGTCGTCTTTTACGACACCCAAGGACGGCGGTGGTGAATGGTATTCTTACTTCGTCACCACACAGAAAGTGGATAAGTAAGAATTGAATATTTGATGTAAGTAAACAGCATTACTACAAGCAAAAGATAATTTCAAATTTCTTTATGCCAGCTGATCTGATCAGCATGTTATGTTAATTTCTTCTCATATTCTATCCTTGTATCTATGGCGATATTTTCATATTTTTGGTGTTTTTTGAACGTCTGATGACGGAATAAGAATACGATTCACCACTCCCTATCTCACCCGTGGATGTTGTTAAAGACGACTAAAGGATATAAAAAGCACATAGCATCTATGCAAGAGAAGGAAAACTCAAAATAGAACTCTATTCCAACACTTCTGACCAGCGTGGAATAGTAGGTCATTCAAAAAGTGGGACATATATAGGCTGAAATGATGATGATAATGATAGCGATATTTGGCCGAGACGACTCCGGGGGAAAATCCTCATCGCAAGGTTACGAAATCGAGATTAAAATTCGAATTCGAGCTTTCCACAAGCGGAATTGTTGCGTTCCCAAGTTCTTCAAGAACGTATCAATAGCGTTTGTGAAATATTCAAATTTTATATCCTCAGATTTTTATTGAGATTTCGACGTTGACGTCGTATTGTTTGTATTGCTCTCTGTCTAATTCCATCCATCCATCCATCCATCCATCAGCCTATAGACGTCCACTGCTGGACATAGGCTTCCCTACGAGAATGCCACTCGGGACAGTCCTTCGCCACTTGCATCCGATGGTTCCCTGCTACTTTTAAGATGTCGTCAGTACACCTAGTAGGGGGTCGTCCTAAGCTGCGTCGTTCGATTCGTGGTTGCCACTTGGGAACCTTTCTTCCCCAACTGCGGCCGGTTCGACGAACGATGTGGCTTATGTCAGTTAGACCCTTTCTTCTATGGATATCCGTATTCCGGCTTTTATCACTTAGAGAAATACCGAGCGTAGCCCTTTCCATAAAGAAGCTTAAAGCTTTTTTATGAGGCCGACATTTAGAGACCACATTTCAGTGCCATATGTCATCGCTGGTAACACACTTGTTATAAACATAATTATTAAAGGTCTATACTATATACTACTCAAAGCTGACACAACAGACGTTGTTCTGTTCAAATAAATTGAAAGGAATTCTCCTATAAATCGACAGCAGTGCCACCTACCGGGTCCAATTGTGAATCTAAACGATTCTCGAATGCCCTTGAACATACACAATAAATTTCATCAACACTAAACTACTACTAAACTCCTACAAAACAGCTGGACCGATCCAGCTGTTTTGTAGGAGTTTAGTGACACACACGTACACAAGAAATATATATATATATATATATATATGTATAAAGATTTCTGAGATCTGTTAAGTCAGCTAGTGTTATATAATTATGTCATAAAGTTAGCGTAATTATGAATTAAACGAATTAATCATTCACCGTTTTGTTGATAAGTCGACCGCGGGCAATCGAATTACATACAAGTAGGTATATCTACAAATTTATAGTTATCTAATCGGTGTTTACGAATAATTCCTTAATTATATTTTTTCCTTATTGATTACGCAGAAATATAAAAATATAGATTAACTAGCTGACCCGGCAAACGTTGTTTTGCCATAAAAATTATCTGTGGTGAATTTTTGGTAATTAAAAAAAAGAATAAAAAATGAATCTTTTTCCGTGTGATGACGGCGTAAGAATACATATCACCACTTCAGGGATATAATACGCATATAACATTTACGCAAGAGAAGAAAAGCTCGAAATTAAACCCTATACCAAACTGTCTGACCAGCATGGTATAGTAAGGTCAATTTCTCTCCTATTGTGGAGGAGGCTCCTGCCCAATAATGGGACGTATATGAGCTGAGATGAATGAATGAAAAAAATAAAAAATAACTAACTTATTCTATGTGGGACGATAACATCCTATACAAATAACAAAACACCAACCATTCATTTCTAGGGTCCCGTACCCAAAGAGTAAAAACGAGACCCTATTACTAAGACTTCGATGTCTGTCCGTCCGTCTGTCTGTCACCAGGCTGTATCTCAAGAACCGCGATAGCTAAACAGTTGAAATTTTTACAAATTGTGTATTTTTGTTGCTGCTATAAAAACAAAATACTAAAACAAAATATTTATTTCTCATACGACAAACACGACTTTTTTGCCCTTTCGATAATTTATTTACCAAGTTGTTTTACAATTGCTGTTTACCAAAAATGTATTCTTAAGATTATGCCTATATTAACATTATTTTAGGAAACTAAGTTTCGACTCTCAAACTAGGCCGTAGCCTGTATCTTGAGAATCAGAGCTGCATTTAATTTCAGAAATAATAAGCAACATGAACAAAGTGGCTTTCTGAACTTGGGATAATTGTTGTGTGTGTGCGTGTTTCTATAGATACGTGTGTGTGCGTACATGAATATTTAAATGCGTTGTATGTGTGTTTGTATTTGCGTGTGTGCGTGCAACAGTGTTTGTGTGTTGGTTGTGTGTTTGGGTGTGTATGTTTGTGTGTGTATATTACTTACTAATAATTAATTCTGTTTCTTCATATGTAAGGGACAATAACCATTCTTTGATTAATTTTCGACAGCAATAATTGGATTTTTTGTATATGTTACAGTGTCTATTGACTTTATTGTAAATACGTGGATGTAAATAAGCGGGACAGCGACCAGCAAGTAGAGAATTAGCACGGGGACAGGGGACTCTGAAAGTGCGTTTTAGTACCATAGACTCGTAGTATGGTGCAGCTTCTACACCCTTGTGCGTAAGCAATGCTGCTTTTAGAATAAAAAGTTGCCTTACTCTTAGTACACCGAATTCCTTGTAAAGCAAGTCGGTGGAGTAATTGAAGGGTTTTTTTTTTCAGAGCTACTGTACGGAACCCTTCGTGGGCGACTCCGACTCGTACTTAGCCAGTTTTTAATTACATTGTAGTATTAATTAACGTCCGTTCCAATCATCTCATCCATTACCATCTGTTCCCACTCATCTCGGCCGTCTCCATCCGTTCCCACTCATCCCATCCATTAACATCATTGTTTTGATTTTTTTTTTTGGGGGCTGGGTTACGGTGACACACCACCAGTGACACATCGCCTTCTTCGTTGGGCCGACCACCGGAGCAGGGTGACTTGACGTTCCTCTCCGAGGAGCACACATCAGTGTGTCTGGGGTTGCCGTGCCGGTGCAGGCCCAGATAAAATATTTGGGTCTGCATCTCGATTCAAAGTGGAATTTCGGGCCACACTTTGCCCAGCTCGTCCCGAGGCTCGTCAAGTCGGCCGCGGCGCTGGGAAGGCTTCTGCCGAACACTGGCGGTCCTGGGTCGTCGTGCCGGCGTCTGTACGTCGGCATCCTGCGGTCCATGGCACTGTATGGTGCCCCTATCTGGTCAGAGTCCCTCACCGCCCGCAACAGAGCCCTCCTGTGTCGACCGCAGAGGGTCATCGCGGTGAGGGCTATTAGGGGCTACCGTACTGTGTCCTGGGCTGCGGCAACACTGCTGGCGGGCGACCCCCCTTGGGCACTGGTGGTGGAAGCGTTGGCAGGAATATACCGGTTCCGCGCCACATCGCGAGTCAAAGGCGAGCGAGTCTCCACAAGGGGATTGGGCAGAGTTCAGGGAGTGGCCCGAAGGGAAGTCATCCGGCGGTGGAGGGAGGATCTAGAGTCCCCCGTAGCAGGGCGGGGGACTGTAGAAGCGGTTGCGCCGCATCTCCATCGCTGGCTCAGGAGAAGGCACGGCAGCCTTACATTTAGGATGGTGCAGGTGCTTACCGGACATGGGGTCTTCGGTAAGTACCTGCACAAAATTGGAAGAGAAGAGGCCCCAGGATGCCATGAGTGTGGCGCACTAGTCGACGATGCGCGCCACACATTAGAAGTATTAGAAGTATGCCCCGCCTGGGGGCCTCAGCGCCACGTCCTGTCAACGGACACGGGAACAGCGGACCTGTCGTTGTCGACCATCATCTCGAAGATGCTCGGCAGCGACAGCTGTTGGTCGTCGATGGCCTCCTTCTGTGAGGCTGTCATTACAAGGAAGGAGGCCGCGGAGCGGGCACGCGAGGCACTTGCGTCCGCAGACTCGCTCCGCCGACGGCGACCAGGGAGGAGGAGACGCCGTTATGCGCTCCTCCTCCCACCGCCCTGAATGATGACAGGACGTGGCCAGACGGCCAAGCCAACGGGTGTCGGGGATAGAATGTCATCAGACGATCTCTCCGGCACCTCGTAAAAGCGCGGAAGGGGCTGCTGTGGTTTTAGTGGGTATTTCGGTCACTTCTGTGGCCGGCGAGTCCCACACACACTCCCCTGTCTATAACCGGCGGGGGATAGTGCGGAAATGCATTTCCACAGCGTGAAAAAAAAAAAAAAAATGGTGACTTGACGTCAGTGGTCGGCCCGACGGAATACTCCTTTAGGAATACCCTCCCATCGACCGACCTCCCCCCCTCGGGGAGGACGTCGGTCTTTCCTCACGCGGTCGGCCTCTCGACGGGTGACGGACTAAATCCTCGGTCCAATCGTCCGCGGCAGTTCGCGTCGTCGAGGAGACGCTCCTCGCGCACGCGCTTCGCCGCCTCCTCCTTCCGCGAGACTACCGCCTCGCAGAAGGCTGCGACCGCGTCCCAGTTCCTGACGCTGTCGAGCATCGCCCTGGCGATGGTCGGCAGCGTCAGGTCGGCACTGATGATTGAGACGAGTTCACGACGCTGCTTTGCCCAGGCGGCACAAACCTCGAGCGCGCTGCGCCGTGTCCTCGTCGCAATCGCATTGGTGTCAGGACGGTGTACTCTCCCTCTTAACGACCGTGTACAGGTATTTGACGAAGTATCCATGCCCCGTCAACACCTGCACCAGTCGAAAGGAGAGCACCCCGTGCCGCTGTTTTAGCCACTGCATCAGCACCGGCCGGATGGCCTCCACGGTCCACACACCAAACCGAAGCCTCTCCGGCCGGACTGCCCAATGGGCAATGACGTCTCGGCGGGCGTCGACACGCCAGGCGGTGAGATCCCTTAACGAGACCACACCGCCTTCCGCTCGCACCCCCGTCACCCGCCGATATAGTCCGGCGAGCATCTCCGCCTCCAGGTCCCACGGGGGAGTCCCGGCCAATAGGCACGCTACCTCCGTCGCCACCGTGCGGTATCCGCGGATGGCCCTGACCGCCGTGACCCTCTGTGGTCGCCACAGAAGAGGCCTGAGTCGGACGGTCAGGGACCCCGCCCACACCGGTGTGCCGTACAGGGCCATCGACCGGATGACCCCCGCGTACAGCCGTCGACACCTAGCGCTCGGTCCGCCCACATTCGGTATAAGCCAGGATAGGGCGGACGCCGCGCCGACGAGCCGTGGAGCGAGCCTGCGGAAATGCTCCCGGAACCACCAATGCCCGTCGAGTACCAGGCCCAAATACTTCATATGGGCCCAGACCCTGTAGTAGGTTGTAGTCCTAGTATTGCGGGATTTCACAAACATGACTTTGACTGAACAAAAAATGGTGGATAGCACAAATTATTGTCCTGCATGGGAATCGAACACATGACATGGTATCTTAAACATTACGCCATCTATATTAATTTAGTTGCTATATTAGAATGGAATTAAAACAACAAATAAATTTAAATCACATTTTAATCATCATAGTTTCATATTTTATTGATAAACATAACATAATTATTATCGCTTAAGTTTAATTTTTTTTTGCCTACAAACGTGAAAAATTAAATAATTTAGATCATTATAAGTAATTATTATTCAAAGTATCACAAATATTGGATAGAGTAACATTGCCTGCTCTGAAAGCGCGAAGCATTTATCGTATGTAGACAAAACCCACCCGGGACCATCGCCCACTCTGACAACGGAAAATAATTGGTTTATATAAAAAAAAACTCGCTATCAAACAAATCACAGAATTGTTTCGACAAAGTATTAAGATACACGCGATTGGCACAAATCCTTAAATCAAATGTGTGAAGGTTTTGATGGTACCGATTATAATTGTAAAAAAAAAAACATTCTAAACTATAATTATCCATTTAGATCTGCATACGGAGCAGTTTCAATACTCCATTACAAAGAAAATGTTTACTTTGTATTCGGTTACTATTTGACTTATATGGGGTACGGAGACAGCGTAGCGTCCTATAAATATATATTAGAGAGCGTACCTACACAAATGGACCATTTTTTATAAGTTTTAATCTCCGAATGGAGGAACCCTTCGATGACCACCCGCAGTGGTAATGGCTTCAATAATACCTTGCTGGGCCACGTTATGCCCAAACACATTATCGAAGCATATTCCATATACGTCACGTAGTGCGAGTCCCTTATCTATGTTGAATTAAAACCCCTATATTTGTCTCTATATGAATGAATTGTTCAAAAGTTGCGTTTTTATATTGAAATGTTTATTGTGCTTATTAAGATTTATATATGAGGTGGTCGGTACCATCGGCCCCGGGGAGTGACCACGTGATTCGATGACGAACGAGAGTACAATAATGCTGCGTCAAAAGTTGTCGCACCTTAATAGGACCACTAATACCCAAAGTCGAACCCTACCGGTACTAATGGGACCATGTGGTACCACTAGTACCTTAAACAACAAGCATTTACCACATAATTGGCTATATTAAATTTATAACATATAATATCAACGTGTGGGTACTAGTGGGATATGTTATGTACCGCTAACATCCTCGAGGGACCAAAACTAGTGTCGGAGGGTATAAAGCGAATGTACTATTGGTAACACTGCAGTGTCGCCGGCGGACGTTCGTTAGGAGGGGCTGGGTGAACGGGGCCGGATCTCGCACGTGGCAGTGAGTTCCACGGGCACTGGAGAAGTGTTGGTGCCTACAGAGGATGTACCCGCTTCGGGATCTGTTGGTGGTACGGCTGAACCGTATAAAAACAGGCTGCGTAGTTTAGCTGAGCGCGACGTGGACGTAGAGGGTAAGTCGTCAGGCCAGCTGGCGGCGCTAGTGTTGTCCGACGCGGCGACGTCAGCTGTGACTTCTAGCCGAGTGGCGGCCGGTGAATGTGCTTCGTGACCGCCCAGCGAGCCCGCTAGTGCTGCTAAGGACGGCGCGCGAACTTCGGCGTGATGAGAGCCAGCCGACAGCGATGCATCACCTGTGAAATAACATATATGTTACTTTTCTGTTCTATTTATAGAAAAATAATCAACTACTTATCTATGTATTATTATCTATATATTATATCTACCCATTCTACTATCGTAAATAGGTCTCTTCAGGTGGGAATATATTAATGTAATTCAATACACCGCTATCACTAGTAATATGGCATAATTTTGTAACACTAACATATATTTTTCAACTAGCAATCCGCCCTCGCTTGGCTTCGGTTATAGGTTATAGTCGTTTTACCCGCGTAGTTCCCGTTCCCGTGGGAATACCGGGGATAAAATATAGCCTAGTTTACGCCCTGATATTATAGCTTTCCATTAGTGAAAGAATTTTTGAAATCGGTCCAGCCGTTTTGAAGATTACCCGGAACAAACAGACAGACAGACAAAAAATTTTTAATTGCTATTTTAGGCATAGGTGTCGTGCAAATAATCGTGTGAGCATGAAAAAGTCTATTATTTTGACATTACAAACAGACACTCCAATTTTATTTATTGGTATAGATAAAAATAAATATTATAAAATTTCTTATTTAATTGTGAAAGCGATTCATGTGAATTCGTTCAGTGAATAAGAGAACATATAGACTTATAATTTTGTTGACTATTAGCAATTAATTTTGTACTATAAGGCTTCCAGGTGTAGTCGACCCAATGGCTAGATTGGGCGGGATATGTCCAGTGCTAGCACAAAAAAGGGAGACCTGTTTTTTTTTTTTTTTTTGTGGGTGGGCCGCGGTCGGCGCGCCTCCGCACCACTCCGTCCGGGGCGACAGAGGGGCTTAAGCACGCAACTCCCGCGACCCACCCGAAAACCACGTCGCCTTCGTCGTTGGGCCGACCACTGGAGCAGCGTTAACTTGTCGTCAGTGGTCGGCCCGAGCTATAAAAAAAAAAAAAAAAGGGAGACCTGAGAGATAAGTAGAGACCTAGCCTATAGGGCTATCGGCTAGGTCTCTACTTGTCCCTTAGGTTTTTTATGAATCACAACGGAATTGTATTGTATTCTTGTCACCATATGGGGATGACAAATATGTACAAGCTTGAATAATAAACGGAACAGCGTGTGAACTAGCGTACATTTTCCGAAAATACGATAAATAATAAATGAATACATTTTATTTCTGGTATCTGATACAATTTTTTATTTCTGGTCTCACGTCAACCTTGTCTCAAGCATAAGCCAAAAGGGCAGTTCAACCGAATTTAGTAATTATTTAGTCCTGGTGAGAAGGTGTCTATTACAGACTTACACTGTGCCAAATTTAGTAGTAGTTATTATGAAATACAAAATTACATAAAAAAATCAATGCGTTCAAGGATTGGAAACTATTACCCTATAGACCGGCAATAACATGCAAATGCAATCAAAATGGAAACTAACACTCAATCATTGCTATTTAGTTGCATGTAACAATGTAACTTATGAGATTGCAATTGCATTACATTTACAATGTCTCATTACAATCGCATCGAAATCGGACGGATTATTACAATTATTCCATTTCCTTTAATATCACAAAAAGGTAGCGCAAGACGTTTAACGCGGACAAACTTATTTCTGGAATTGTATATTTAACTACTATCGAAATATTAAAGTATTTTCTCCTTACATGTGGTGAGGCAAGTAAGCATATAATTTACTACCCCTTATCTTGCCTGTGGATATGGTAAAAAACGACTGAGGAATATAATTGACTCATTATTAATTAATTTCTTAATGTTCTTTTATTAGAAACTTAATTGGTGATAACCATAATATTATTTGCCTTGTAAATTAGCTCAAAATACTGTTTATTTGAACACAATAGATAAATAAATCATATTCATATAACAACTATGTAAGTCAATGTAAGAGAAGGAAAACTTATACCAAAAATAAAAACCTATATCAATCCGTTTTACTGTATGCCTCAGAACCAGCGTTTGCATGACGATGTCGCCAGTGTATTACCGTACCGTATACCTTATCTTCCCAAAACAAAATATCAGGCGTAGTTTACCATAAAGATGCTGACATTGTCTTCTTCTCTTTGTCCAAAATTTTTTTTTAATGACAACATCATGCACTAAGGAAATTGTCCTTGTGTTGCGGGGGACTTTACAAACACATAATTAACGGACACAAATTACATCCAGACTCAGAATAACAATTTGTGGGTCGCACAGTGTTGTCTTGGGTGGGATTTGAACCCAGGACACTGGCCTGGTAGATTGGTATCTGAACCACTACGCCATCTATCATTTGAATTATTAAAAAAATATTTTTCCGTCGTGACATAAGGACCTTACTCTTCAGTATGTGGTGTTTTTAAAAAAGAAGAATATATATAATATACCTATACTGGGCTCGAGCCGCCTGGAGACTGCATCCTGATCCGGTACGGGATCATCGAACGGCGGGGCGGCCGGCGGCGGTGATCCACCGGCGCATCCGCCAGCCCGGCACAGCGAGACTGGCACTACGCCGTATACGTAGAAGAGCAGTATAGGCACGCCGATACCGACGGCGAGTCCAGCAACGAGGGGAGATACTAATAGTGCAGCCGCTACAGCCGCAGCTACGGCAGCACGACGACGCGGTGCTGGAGCCCTACGTAGGCGGCGGTGAGCACGACGTCCCGCCCACAACGGCAATCCTACCAGCAATGCGGGTAATGCCACGCCGGCTACCACGGCTATACCCAGCGGTGCGCCCGCGAGCGTACCCAGCTGCCAAAGTAATTTCTTCTTGCGCGACCACGGTTTCTTACCCCAGAATGTGCAACCGCTCGGGCTGTAAAGAAATACATATAAAGGTTAAGCTTGTGGCATTTGCTTCGCTACTATGGATAACGTACATATATAATGTTATTATTATTTATTTATTTAGTACTTGGCAAACCAACAGCTGTACAAAAAAGTAATTAAAACTAGAGTAAGAAACATAAAGCCAATAACAGGTTTTCACGGATAGCAGTGGTACACACCTACAGTAAGTCCGATAACAATTTGTAACATCTTAATGAACAATAACACATAGTATGACAGAAAAAGGAAAAATAATGATAATTATACAAGGTGTCTCAGGTTATGGAACAACTGTTTGAGTATATTGTAGTTATAACGGTTATGGATCGTAATTATAATGTATATTACACAAAAATCAATAAAACATAATAGTTACAGTGATTCCAAAAATGTCTTTTTTTTGGGGTGTGTTACGGTCGGCGCACTCCTCGCACCACTCCGTCCGCGGCGACAGAGGGGCGTGAGCACGCACACCCGTAACCCACCCGTGACACGCCGCCTTCGTCGTTGGGCCGACCACCAGAGCAGGGTGACTTGACGTCAGTGGTCGGCCCGACAGAATACCCCCTGAGGAGTACCCTCTCCTCGACCGACATCCCGCCCTCGGGTAGGACGTCGGCCTTTCCTCACGCGCTCGGCCTCTCGGTGGGCGATGGAGTAATTCCCCAGTCCAGTCACTCGCGGCCTCGGCTAGGGCGGCATCAGGCGCAGGTAATCGCGCCTTCGCCGCTCCAGTCGCCGGCGGCGGTTCGCATCGTCGAGGGAAGATCCTCGCGCACGCCTCCTTCTGCGAGACTACTGCCTCGTAGAAGGCTGCGACCGCGTCCCAGTTCCTGACGCTGTACAGCATCGCCCTGGCGATGATCGGCACCGATGATTGCGACGAGTTCACGACGCTGCTCTGCCCAAGCGGCACAAACCTCGAGCGTATGCTGCACCGTGTCCACGTCGCAATCGCAGTGGTGGCAGGACGGTGTACTCTCGATCCTGACGACCGTGTACAGGTATTTGGCGAAGCATCCATGCCCTGTCAAAACCTGCACCAGTCGAAGGGAGAGCACCCCGTGCCGCCGTTTGATGCAGTGGCTAGCATCAGCACCGGCCGGATGGCCTCCACACCCAACTGAGGCCTCTCCAGCGGGACTGCCCACCAGGCAATGACGTCTCGGAAAAATGTGTGTCTAAGAGTATATGTATATGTCTTAAATGCTGCATATTATAAGCAGGATACACGTAGGCGCAAACGCGTCGACGGTATAAGTAGGTACAAAGGCACGCCGTCAACGGTCATCGGCCGATCACCTAATATTAAGGCGAAGTTTGTTTGGCCTTCCTAATAATCTATTGAGAATGGACGGTAAAGGGCTGAAGCCAACGTTGTCCTGTGACAGTAATACGAGTATCAATACTAATAATAATAATGACAAATTTCGTTATCTCACCAGTCCCGGGACTGCCTTGGCTCGATTTGTTAACATATGAAGACACATCATCATCATCATTTCAGTTCACATTCGTCCCACTGTTGGGCTTGAGCCTACTCCACAATAGGATGGAAATTGATCTACTACATCATGATGATCACACATGTTGGTATAGGGTTTCATGTTGAAGAAGTTTCCTTCTCTTTCATAGGTATTATATGCATATTTAATCCCTTAGTCGTCTTTTACGACATTCACGAACAAAAATAATAAAGGTGTATTATATTCTTACTCCGTCACCACACACTGCTTCGCTCCTATTTATCATAGCGTTATTTATTTTTGCACATAACCTTCCTTTCTATAAGATATTTTTTTGAATTCAATTGGTATTTCTCAAGATAATTGCGTTAAAATAAAACTCTTCAATTTTATAATAGTAACTAGCAGACCCGGCCACGCGTTGCTATGGCTGTTTTTGTTATATTACATTTTATTAAACTATTTAAGTGGAACTGTAGGAGAACATCTGTCATGGAGGTCGTCATATTTTTTTACAAATGGCATCTATGTAAAAAAGCAAGTTAAAATCGTATATGACACGTTTGGAGGTTTGACATAGCAGCGCCATCTATTAATTAATTACTCAATCCAGTCAACAGATATCGCCATCTGTTAAAATCATTTGGAGTTAACATATAATTGTTAATGTCAAATAATAGGTATATATAGGTAATACAAATAATTTGCAATAAAATAATATTGCGACTATAAATTAAGATGTAAGCTATCCTATCTTTCAAGTTGGATCAAACTGCACACAGTGTGCAAATTTGATTAAAATCGGTTAAGTAGTTTAGGAGTCCATCGCGGACAAACAACGTGACACGTAATTTATATACACAGTGACATTTTTATCGTCTTACAAAAAAAAAAACCATAAAAGTATCCGACCTAAGAAACATATCTAACATATTTAAATGTTCAATAGTGGTAGTTATAAAAAAAAAAATTAAAGTTAATATTTTGTAACAGCCTGTTTATCATGTTTACATTTTAAACAAAAGAATTCATGCGGCATTTCGTTAGCCAATAGCCAATCATAGCTACCCAGTCCACGTGGACGGCTTTTACAAAGCGTACCTATTAGGTGGGCTGAAAAGTCCGTAGGCTAGCATAGAAAAAAAATCTTTTTTTATAGAATTTGATTTTATTATTCAATATAGTTCCCTTCAAGGGTGATACAACGATTATAGCGGTCGTACAACTTTTCGATACCATTTTTGTAATACGATTTGTCTTTAGCCCCAAAATAGGCTTTAGTTTCGGCGATTACTTCTTCATCTGAGCAAAATTTCCGTCCAGCAAGCATCCTCTTGAAGTCTGAGAACAGAAAAAAGTGGCTGGGGGCCAGATGTGGAGTGTACGGTGGATGCAGAAGCAATTTGAAGCCCAATTCTTACAATTTCACCATCTATTTCATTGATTTGTGACACGGTGCATTGTCTTGATGAAACAGCAGTTTCTTCTTCTTCATATGAGGTCGCTTCTTCGCGATTTTGTCTTTTAAACGCTAAAATAACGCTACTTAATAATTGCTGTGAAAAAAAGGGAAAACCATAAGGTTTTCCCTTTTGTAAGATAGTCAATGAATATTATACCACGAGTATCCTAGAATACTGACTTCATCACGTGCATTCCATTTGGCTGACTGTCGATTGGACTTCGGTGTGTAATGATGGAGCCATGTTTCATCCATCATCACATATCAACGCAAAAATTTTGATTTATTACGATTTTACAGCTCCAAACACTCCTTAGAATCACCGATTCGTTGTTGTTGTTGGTCGTTTGTGAGCTCGTGCGGCACCCACTTTAAACAGAGCTTTCGCATATCCAAATATTCATGCACGATATGACCAACATGTTCCTTTGATATCTTTAGAGTCTCAGCTATCTCAATCACTTTACGGTTATGAAAAAATATTTTGTGGACTTTTTTGATGGTTTCGTCGGTAACAGCCTCTTTGGGGCGTTCACTGCGTGCATGGTCCCCGGTGCTCATTAAAATCTCCCTCGTTAAAATTTTGCAAACCACTTCTCTATGATTGATTTTCCTAATGCAAAGTCCGAATAATGTTTATCAAGCCAAGCCTTGGTTTCAACAGTTTTTTTTTCGCCAAAAAGCAATGCTGCAATAACACACGAAATTCCTTTTTATCCATTTTTTCAAGGTAACTAAAGTTCTTTCACTAAAAATGCTATAACTCAGATACTAATTGTGCAACAGCTGTCAAATTTATACCCACATCTTTTGAAGGTTAGGGCTAACTAAAAATCATATAGATTTGATACTAGTAGCACTATCTGTGTCAGCCTACGAACTTTCCAGCCCACCTGTTAATCCCTACGCTATCCTTTGTGATGCTCGATTCGCCGCCAAATTGTTTTAGTATCCCCACGCGTGCGCAAGGGAGAGGTCAAGCGCATGAACTTACAATTTCTTTACCAGTAATTGCCTATTTCGCGACATCGCTGTGTGTTTGTGTGTGTGTTGTTACAAAATGTCTAATAGACATTATCAATGCTCGAATATCGAGTAGGTACGAAAAAATGGTGCGTCTGTATGGGATAGCTGGCGACAATTTTAGAGGAGCGAGAAGACTACGAAGCTACCGCGAATATGCAGATGCTTCCCAACCCGACTGTTGTAATTAACGCGCAGATGCCGAGGCTCTAAGTGGTTTTGACATCGTCCGATTGATTACGGTCAGTTCTACACTCCGACAGACGCACAGGGTCGATGTCACCCTCATTATTCGCGTGAACTCGCAGAGAACATTCTCGAATACTTTGAGCTGCGTCCCCGAAGAAGTACGAGAATGGCTGCAAGTCATTTCGGGGTTAGCGAGTTTTATGTATGGAAAGTGTTAATTACGGAAAGTTTACATCTTTTTCACTATCAGAATGCTCAGGCGTTATACGGGGCAAACCCAAGAGCACACATGTCTCTGTTTCGATGGTTAATTGAACATCCGCAACATTAATATCCATAATGAACACTGGTGGACTAGGAACCATCCCCATTTGATCAGAGAGTATTCCCATCATCAAATAAGATTTGAGAGAGGTGGCCAACCTCGCAGCGCGGACTTAGCACCGTTAGATTTTTTTAATGGTTGCTAATAAAAAGACTTGTTTATACCGAAGAGGCTCGCAATGGAGACCAATTAAAAGAACAAATTATTTCAGCTTTCAATGTGATATGAAGTGACAAAGTGATATTAAATAAATTAAGACGTAACCTCCAAAAACGTGCCCGTTTATGCATAGACAAAAAAGGGGTGAGTAATTTGAACAAGTAATTTCCGTGTGGTGACGGAGTAAGAATACAATTCACCACTCCCTATCTTGCCCGTGGATGTCGTAAAAGACGACTATGGGATATAATATGCACATAACATCTGTGCAAGAGAAGGAAAACTCGAAATAAATCCCTATACCAACATATCTGACCAGCAATGGTATAGTGAGTCAAAATACAGGAGGTAATTTTAAAAATAATTGTGGAGGAGGCCAGAGCCCAGCAGTGGGACGTATGTGGGCTGCGATGAATTTGAACAGTTATTTAAATATCAATAGAACGATATTCTTTTATACCTATTCTTACTTTATTCGCAATTATTTGTAAATAGTGTAAATAGCCGATACCATTTTTTTCTAAATACACCTGAACCAATTTACTTTATTGAAATAATGATCTACTAGTAGCCTACCATAATCTTATAGTAGGTACAATTTTACGTGTTGACAATCGAACTTTTTCCAAGGTTTAATATGAATGATCGACGCGGACGGCGCGGTAACGTACCTACATAGTAAAACAGCTGTTCTAAGCGCTCGCTACATGCTGTTTCCTTACTGTTTTAATTAGTAATTATTAATAATCACTTTTATTAAAAAATATTCTAGTGAATATTTTTTTTAACCTTCTAATTGTACGAATGTATAGTAGATACTGGATACTTTAATTGACCTGCTTTTGTAAGACGACATAAATGTCACCGTGTATATTAAGATATGAATTGAATACAAATAAATAATTGTAATTCTAAAAGTGACTTAGTTTCACGGCCGGTCACTTGGCTGACGTCAGCTCTCGTTGAGAATGCAATCATTGACCAGATGGTATTACGTAGAACTGGATCAGATCGGTGTACAAATATTAGTTACTTCACAAATGCTATGAACCAAGTGTCTTATTTTAAGCATTCATAAAGTGATAACTTAAATCGTGACACAAATACAAAATACTGTTTACATGTAAACAAGAGTCGTAATAGTCGTCGTATCTAGATACCACCATCACAGCTATATATGTCCCACTACTGGGCTCGAGCCTATATTGGGAGGGCAATTGACCTACTATACCATGTTGGTCAGGCGGGTTGGTATTAGGTTTTATTTCGAGTTTTCCTTCTCTTGCATTATTGTTATATGCACAAGATATCCCTTAGTCGTTTTTTACGACATCCACGGGCAAAATAGGGGGTAATGAATTGTATTCTTGCGTTCTTGCGCCGTCATTTTCATATCCATAATTTTTTCATCTGTATTGAAATCCTACGGGGGACATTTCTAAAGACTAAATGTAACTCACCTCAAATAATGTAAGTCTGATACTTCCTTCATACAAAGCCAGCAAAACTCAGCGCCGCACACACAGCACACCATGTGATTACAAGAGCCATCCTCAACTTTCACGATCAGCACAGAGCATCGCGGGCATGGCTTCACTTCACCTATAAACAATAATACAAATAAGGGTCACAATCTCTATTTATATTTCTTCTATCTTTCACTACAAATATTATACGTCCTACTGTTAGCTACGAACATTCTCCAAAATTGGACGATTGCCTATACCAAATCTATTATAATGGTTCAATGGACACTCAATTTTACCCCGCGTTAATCAGAAGGTTTGGTATAGGGTTTTATTTCAAGAATTCTTCTGCTTGGGGCGATTTTATGTTAGTTATAACCCTTAATAGTTTTTTACAACACTCACGGTCAAGTTACCATTTTTATTCCTAGTCTTATCGGCACAGGAAAATTTTTGTATTATACTTAAAGTTACCATACATCTCGTTTCGAATGGGACAGTCCCGTTTTCAACTGGTCTGTCTTGTAGTCCCGAACTGTACAAAAATGTCCCGTTTTACAAACAGAGCCTAATTGATCAGTTACTATACTGAGAGGGTCGCTTTTGAAGTGAAAACTTCTTTAGCATAGTTGTGATTTGAAAGTCTAAGAAACGCAAAAGCGACAGTAAAAAGAGACAAACACATAAATTCATAAGATTTAACATGGGAGGAAAATGAGATAGGAAGCACTATACAGTGTTTCTTATATTCATGGTTTTGGAGTGTGTCTCACGCGTATTAATACGCGTTTGTAGGCGCAAACGTAGCACAAAGCTGGTACAACATTTTTGAAAGTTTCACTCCTATCAGGTGTGAATTGCACACGTGTTTATCACTTTCCATTCCATATTTATAATAGGTAATTATTGCTGACTCTTTATGTATTCTTCATTTTTTAGCTTTTAATTTCACAAGTTTACTTATTTTTGCAAGAGTCCCGCTTTGATCAATCAATTGTTCAAGCGTCCTGTTTTGAGATAAAAAGAATATGGTCACCTTAATTATACTACAACTGTTTTTATATTTTGTAATTATTTTTCGGCTCCCTCGTAAAAAAGCCACCTTTGATCTAAAGTTTGGTAACTTTAGATTATTTTGTGCAAAGAAAGTTTCAAAGGACATCCAATTTTAGTAAATTTAAAAAAATATTTGCTACTAGGAAAAATACTCTACCAAGAAATAATTCATTTCAGCTCATATACGTCCCATTGCTGGGCTCGAGCCTCTTTCTGGATAGGAGTGAAATTGATCTACTTTACCACCCTGATCAGACGGGTCGATAAAGGGTTTTATTTCCAATTTTCCTTTTATTGCATAGATATTATATGCGTGTTATATGCCTTAGTCGCCTTTTACTACAACCACTGGTAAGATCCTCACAAAGAAGACTCCGTCACTACACGGGAAGTATTAATATAACTTTACATAATGTAGTTGTTTGTGGATAATTTTCAGACGATAAAACCAAGACTAGATTTAGCTGCAGGCCTCCTCCACTATGGGAGGAAAATTGACCTCTACTATACCACGTTGGTCAGACGTGTTAGCATAGGGTTTTGTTTCGAAATTTCCTTCTCTTGCATGGAGTCTATATGCGTATTATATCCCTTAGTCGTCTTTTACGGGTAAAAAGGGGGTGGGGGTTGGTGGTGATGTGGCATCGTAATAAGAACAGCGCTATAGTTCGTGGCATAGAATAGAAAATAAATTATTATGAGTGGTAGGACCACACTGTCGACAGTTATCTGTCTACAGCCGCGGGCCGGTCCGTCCGGGGCAGTACCATGCTCTCGCAGAAAATCGACGTCTGAGTAGTAGCAATTTGTTACTGCGCTTCGTTCGGTGAGCGAGAGAGCCGGAAGCCCAACTTTCTGAGGGTGATTGCGTGTGGAGGGTTTTGGTGGTGCCCTTGGTATCACCGAGCCTCAATGCACGCCTTCACACTCCCTTCACTTTCTTCGCGGTAGGCAACGGCCTTGTAAAGGTCCATGAGCGGCAGCAACACTTACCATCAGGTGTACTGTTTGCTCGTTTGCCACCGCTTGCAATAAAAAAAAAAAAAAAAATGTACTAAATTGTACATGTCACGGTTATCCGAACACCGCAGGAGATCAGATCGCTGCGCAAAAGGCTATGTCATGGCTGTGACCTTTACTATAGATTTATACTCTTACAGTAATCTGTTTTTTATAGAACGTAGAGTACGTTATTGTGTGATATTGCCATGAAATGCTAGCGCTTAATTGAAATGACACCCACATGTTAATGATAAAATGCTTAAAGTTATAGAGATAATTCTTGATCGCATTCGGTTGAAGGACGTGATAATTTATTAGTAATTAAAATAAATAAATACTAACGTGAAAATTAGGAATATACTTTTGGCAAAAAAGTCTATAAGATTTGAGCTTAAAATGTAGACGGAGTAATTTTTTGTTTTTCATTAAAAGTACTTTAATCTGTTTAATCAAATCAACGATTAATGATTGATTTTTTAATCGCGATTACGATTAATATATTAATCGAGATTAATTTAATCACGATTAAACTTAATCCGATTAAAATAATCAAACTAATCAATCGATTGAAAAATTAATCGATTAATGACAACACTGAGGAGGCCCATGTGCAATAGTGGATGACAAGAAACCGAATAATGGTCGTCATCATCATGTAATAATTATATATTTAAAACTAGCTACTGCTCGCGACTTCGTCCGCGTGGTATAGATACTTTGGGCTAACGCTAACTTTAACCTAAGACTTTGTTTACAAGGTGAAAATATTTTTTAATAATACGATTCTGTCACACGTGATTTTTAAGAAAATTTAGCCGTTTACGCAGCGGAAGCTCTCAAAAGGAAAAAAAACACTGATTTTGAAACATTCTTCATTGGTGCTCCGCTCCTGTTGGTCTTAGCGTGATGATATTTAGCCTATAGCCTTCCTCGATAAATGAGCTATCTAACACTGAAAGAATTTTTCAAATCGGACCAGTAGTTCCTGAGATTAGCGCGTTCAAACAAACAAACTCTTCAGCTTTATATATTACTAGCAATCCGCCCTCGCTTCGCTTCGGTTATAGGTTATAGTCGTTTTACCCGCGTAGTTCCCGTTCCCGTGGGAATACCGGGATAAAATATAGCCTAGTTTACGCCCTGATATTATAGCTTTCCATTGGTGAAAGAATTTTTGAAATCGGTCCAGCCGTTTTGAAGATTACCCGGAACAAACAGACAGACAAAAATTTTTTAATTGCTATTTTAGGCATAGGTGTCGTGCAAATAACCGTATGAGCATGAAAAAAGCCTATTATTTTGACATTACAAACAGACACTCCAATTTTATTTATTGGTATAGATTTAATAATACGATTCTGTCACACGTGATTTTTAAGAAAATTTAGCCGTTTATTAGTATAGAAATATAGATAAATAATCAGAGATGATCAAAATTTGCTAATGTTTTATTAATAAAAATATTAAGCACAAAAATTAAGGCTTAAAAAAAAAAGCTTCCATTATTACTTACAGCCGTATCGCCAGTACCATTAAGTGGGAATGCTAATCTGCCACTAGTCTAATTACTAGTTTCGGATATAATATTACGGCATTCATACTATGGTTTATGGCTAATGGAACAATATTTGTTTATATAAAAATAGGATATTTGAGTAACTATCCCGTTATATTTTGTGTCAAAACGGGACACTTGTAGAAATAGGTTAATATATGACATACTATAGTTTATTGCTACTGTGACCATATTCTGTTTAAGTAAAAACAGAACATATGCTGTAATAGGTAAAGATATGAAATTAAAATCTAAAAAACAAGAGCACTCCAAGTCTTGTAGAAATAGGTAGGTGTAGGTAGATTAAGAAGACTTAAAATCTAAAACAAAGATAAAAAATAAGAACGTCCCTATTATTTTAACAAATAGTCACTTATGTTCTGTTTAAAAAACCGTGACATTGTGTAAGTCTGGAAAAAACGAGACAGGCAACTTGAAAATAGAATGTATTGTGACTGTATTTATGGCGTAAGTAAGACTTGAGAAGTTAGACGATGATTACACAAAAGTCCAACCCGCTGGATGGTTCTATGAAGTCAAATAATCACGATGCCAGAGTTAAAATAAATGTACCGTGGTCGAAGTCTGTGTGTGAAGGTTGTTGGGCGCGCGGGGGCACCGGGTGCCGGGAGCGTCTGGCCGCGTCACATGTCTGCGTAGGATGCCACGCCGCCTTGCAGTGGTAGCAAAAGGACGCTCCGCAACCAGGCGCCAGGCACGTCAGCTTAGGACACGACGCGCAACCGGACGCAACTACCGCAAAACTGTACAATACAATATTTTTGTAACTCATTCACCAACTCATTCATCGCCATAGATATACATATATAAATACACATTTTGATCACCATCATCATTTCAGCCTATACGTCCCACTGTTGGAGTCGGGCCTCCTCTACTATGGGAAGGAAATTGATCTAACGCTAAACACATTACACTTTTTACTACATATTATCTATTTTGTATTAACTCTTATCTTCGTGTGGTGACGGAGTCGGAATACAATCCACTACCCCCCTTTTTTAACCGTGGGTATCGTAAATGACGGTTCGCAGATTATAATACGCATACAACATCTATGTAAGAGAAGGAAAACGCCAAATAAAACTCTGTACCTAACCGTCTGACCAGCATGGTATATAGTAAGTCAATTTCCCTCCCATTGTAGAGCAGGCTGGAGCCAGGCAGTGGAACGTATGTGAGCTGTGATAATGATTAGCTCTTATGGAGATAAGGGGGCTATAGAAAATTTCGTCACGATCGTTATATTGACCACTATCTTTTTTTGACTTAATACGAGGGGTATTTCCGTTTGGTGATTTGTAATCAGAGATATACATTGCTTTAAATACGTTTTAGTTTACCTAATGTCAAACATAGCAGGAAATCGATTGCACAGGACACATGGTTCAATAATTAGCAACATACCATGAGGCCCTTAGTTGCGTTTCCATGCAGAACAATAAATTGTGCGATTCATAAATTATTTACTTTAGAGACCTAGCATTGAGGTATACATCCCTGTATTGTGGGCGACTTTACAAACGTTAATAAGACAAATTCTCAGGCCAATCAATTGTGAATAGCACAAATAAATTTTCCGTGAGGAAATCAAATACACTATGTTCTACACAAGAGGTCATCAGCATTGTAATCTAGGGAGTAAATTATGTCGGTTAATTTTATGTTTAGAAACTCACAATCAACAGAAGGATTTATTGCTTGTTGATTAAAACACATTTTAATAGCTACTTTCAGCGCTCAAGAAAGTGCTGCATATATGTCGATTACTGACCTGCAATCAGGCGCTGGACACCACCTGGTATCAGGATCGGCTGCTAACGCCCGTCTCACGCTAAATTCTTCATATTTGTCATACAATATTGGGTTGTCAACTATACGTCGAATGTCTGCAAAGAAAAAAGAAAGTTACGTTATCAGCATCATTGCTAGTCAAAAGTGCTATTTTTTGCACTTGCTACTCAAATGCGTTCACTTAAACGACGATTTAAGAATTAAATATGTTGCTACCAATTATTACCCTCATCATCATTTCAGCTCAAATACGTCCCACTGCTGGGCTCGAGCCTCCACCACAATAGGAGGGAAATTGACTTACTATTTCACACTGGTCAGACGGCTCATACAGGAAATAATACCATATATTCTTATTTCGAGTCTTCCGTGTCTTGCATAAATGTTATATGCATATTTAACCACTTAGTCGTCTTTTACAACATCCACAGGTAAGATAGGTGGTGGTGAATTCTTCCTTCATCACCAAACGATTATTATTCTGAAGAAGAAGTTGTAATACCAGCATAGAAATCAACGAAAACAGAAGGCAGCACAGTTCTTCCGAGTTCAGTTCTACTTAAAATACTAACTTACGATATTCAATTAACTCAAAACGAGTGCTCAATGTCACAAGCCAAACCAATGCGTTTTAAACCACGTGATTAATCATAAAATAATTCAACATTTTTAAGAATGCATTTTAAATGAATCGTGCACGTTTTAAATTTTTCTTTAAATATTTTTTTCTGTTAACAGTTTGATTTTGGATTTTCATGGTTGACTACCCTACCTACAGCCATTTAATGGAAACAGCAGAATAAGGATTCCTAATCTATTAATAAAATATTTTTTAGGGTTCCGTACACAAAGGGTAAAAACGGGCTCCTATTACTAAGACATAAATATTTAAGGGGGTTCCCATACAACAAACGCGATTTTTATAGATAATGGTACGGAACCCTACGTGCGCGACTCCGACTCGTACTTAGCCGGTTTTTCATGAGATTTTTCCATTGCTGTTACGATTCGATTGTACATTTCTCTGTTCAAATATAAACACATCACGTTTTCGCAAACATCTGTTGTGAATCTGTATCGTTACAAGACAAATAAACATTTATTTTTATGGTTACATGTATTGACTGTTCTTTATTGCCCGTTATTTTAGTATTCATGGTAATATTAACATCCGATCGTGGACGAGGAATTCAATTTTTTATTTCACAAGTATAAACAAGTCTGTCGTTCACTAAACTCCTTTATAACTTTGTCACGTAATAATAGACCAGACGAATTTACAAAGAAAAGCATATAACATAAAATTTTATTCATCTATACCAATAAATAAAATTGGAGTGTCTGTTTGTAATGTCAAAATAATAGGCCTTTTTCATGCTCATACGGTTATTTGCACGACACCTATGCCTAAAATACAAATTAAAAATTTTTTGTCTGTCTGTCTGTTTGTTCCGGGTAATCTTCAAAACGGCTGGACCGATTTCAAAAATTCTTTCACCAATGGAAAGCTATAATATCAAGGCGTAAACTAGGCTATATTTTATCCCGGTATTCCCACGGGAACGGGAACTACGCGGGTAAAACGAATAAAACCGAAGCGAAGCGAGGGCGGGTTGCTAGTACCTAGTAAAAATGAGCTATGTGGTACTTAAATTTAACAAATATAATCCAACTTTAAAACGATGCAGTCGAGATGAACCAAATAGGCCTTATGCATAACTCAAAAATGATTACTCAGATTTTGTTCAAATTTATAAGGACTTTGAAGTATGGTCTACCAAACGAAATAAGAGTCATCAAAACAGATTCATGATTGGCGTAATGATATGCATACAAAAAAACAACTAGACGAATTAAGAATCTCCTCATTTTTAAAGTCTGCTAACAACTGAAATTCTCTAGCTGAACTCTTTTCAATACCTCGTATGTAATATTTTATACTATAGAAACATTTACATGCATACTTACTATAAATCTATATAAAGGACCTATATATAAAGGAGCTGGTTGATAGACATGAAGTTATAACAAGTTTCTTCTTGTGACGTCGCCGGAGACGTCACTAAGAGAGGATTTTACGAAATGTGTTTTACGAAAAATCAAAGCCGATGAAATGCGATGATTAAGTCGATATCGGAAGAAAATTATTATTATTCAGTTTTTAAATTTCGTACAAGTACTTTTCAAGTAAGAATAAATAAACACGTATATCAACATTTGTCAATTTTCATCCACTAAGGGTCTAAAATAGAGGTTTGAATTTAAAAAAATAGCACAACGATGTACATACTTGGCAGAATCATATTTTTGAGTTGTAGAGGCTTACTAAATAAGCACATTCTGAAATCAGCCTCTGAGAATATATATTCCTGCTTTTTTTTAGGGGTGGTCTACAGTCAGCGCAATCGCCGCCAGGCTCCGTCCGGGACGACAGAGGGGCGGCGCGCGGCCCCGTAACCCACCCAATAGCACGTCGCCTTCGTCGTTGGGCCGACTACCGGTGTAGAGTACCTCGACTTCAGTGGTCGGCCCGAATGTATTCCTGCTCACAGGTGCAACATAGTGGGTGAATTGTACTCGGATTTTTTTTACCCTTTAGCACAAATAATAAACATCAATTTTAACAGGGTCGTCACGGATGATTTCTATGCGAACCAAATGGTGGGCATAAGCTAAGTAACTCCATGAGTAGACCTACATAAAGTATGGCTTTACACTAATCATATTTGTAACGATCTTTATATTAATTTAATTTTTACCTCATGTACTTCAATTCTTATAAATTATTATATTATGTAGCACGAATTCCACTTATCAAATTGCAGTTCTGGGAAAATGATAAATGCATAATTCTTTATAATTATAGTTGTTGTTTTATTGCCTTTAGTAGTGTATAAAGCAAGCAGACCACTTGACGTGCGGTACCGTTTATGAACATCAGCAATACCAGAGGTATAGCCAAGTTAATGGTTCGCAGATGAAGGATTAGTGGGAATAGAATGAGGATAATAAGCGAACGGAAGAATTTTGGACTTCGGAATATCTAGCTCACTGAATGAACCACAATACCAGATTGCTAATACTTAGATTTCCGTGTGGTGACGGGGTAAGAATACAATTCATCAACCCGATCTCGCCTGTAGGTGTCGTAAAAGACGAAAAACTCGAAATAAAACCCTACAGCAAACCCTTAGACTAGCATAGTATTATTGATCAAGGTTCCTCCTATTAGAGAAGAAGGCTCAAACTCAAGAATAGGACGGATATGAACCGAGATTGTGACTTACTCAGCTGTCGCTCGATTCAATTTTCTGTGAGAGTCTGATGTCATGTAAGACGAACCAGCCAATTTAATGCTGCAGGTAGAAACCAGTCAACGACCTGGTGTCTTTATTGCTAAGTCTCCAAATATTCATCATCATCATTTCAGCCTATCGCCGTCCACTGCTGGACGTAGCCCTTCCTCATGTTACGCAACAAAGTGCGGACCTGTGCCGCCTGCATCCAACGACGCCCAGCAACTTTCACCAGGTCGTCGGTCCACCTAGTGGGGGGGAGTCCTACACTGCGTCGTCCGATACGTGGTCGCCACACGAGAACCTCCAAATATTATTAAGGATTAAAGAAATACTTTATTTCGCGAAAACTAACTCTTAGGCATTTATTTAGCTGGTATATGTCGCACTGTTGGGCTCGAGCCTCTTCCACAACAGGAGGGGAATTGACCAAGCATATCATGATGATCAAATTGGTTGGTGTAAAGGTTTTATTTCAAGCTTTCCTTCTCTTGTACAGACGTACATCATATCCCTTAGCCATCTCTTACGATACCCAGACGCAAGAAAGGGAGTAATTCATTGTTGTTCTTACATAAAGATATTATATACGACAAAATAGAAGTCCAAAGTCTGTTCACTATAAAAGATCATTAAACGATTAGTATTTTTTTACTTTACTAAAACATGTTTTGTACTCAATTATCGTAACAATGGTACTATAACGATATATTTACGGTTAGCGAATTTAAACTCTAATAAGTCCTGACAATACTCGAAACAAAATTATGACATCACACGTCTTCATTATCGCTAATAATGATCATTATAGACACTCATCACCGACATGTCGCTACGTATATACTAATAAACGATTAATTATAGCTCTATCAATTCATAACGTAATATGACATGTTAGTGTAAAATATAAAACAGGATTTTCCTCATGAAGCATATTTTACCCTACTGACTTGTCGGGCGAGATTTTTTGCTAGTTTTGACCGTTACGCCGTGAGAGCGAGATTTAATCTCGGTGAAGTTTAAAACGTAATAACGAGTATAGAATGCCACATGTCCGTATAGAGATGAACTATTAACTTACATCATTTTCTTTTCTTTTACACGAAAGCGACATGGTTGGTTGGTATGTTAGGTCAATATACCGTAATGTATAAAGTAAACTGTAAAATAAAATATATCCTACAAAAAACCGGCGCAAAAAATAATTGCGTATTCACAAATGAATAATATTAGTAAAAAATAAGAAAAAAAAACTGAATATGAATTTGATCAAAACAGTTCAATATAGTCTTTTTTTGGGGTGGGCCATGGTCTGGGCTCGCCGCCCAGCTCCGTCCGGGGCGACAGAGGGGCGCCGCTCGGCTCCATGACCCACCCGTGGCACTTCGCCTTCGTCGTTGGCCCACCACCGGTGCAGAGTTTCTTGTCTTCAGTGGGCGGCCCGACAAAATACCCCGACCGCTGGGTACCCTCCCCTCACGGGTCGTCCTCTCGGCGGGTGAGGGACTAAATAGCTGGTCCAGTCATCCGCGGCCTCGGCTAGGGCGTCATCAGGCGCAAAATGTAGTTAGTCTAAATAAAATGCAAGAAATCTTGGAGTTAAATGATAAGGGGTTAAAAGAAAGAGAGCTAATAGAATGTCATTCGTATAATCCAACTATAGATATTGTTACAAGATAAGAAACCTTCCTTCTGTATTTGAAATTGAGAACTTTACTGTGTACGAAAAAAAAATGTCGCCCGTCCCCTAAAAATTGTACGTAGTGATCTATAGTGATCTCCTGTCACTGGCTTGTTTGTCACACAAGACATCTTTATGCGATCCACAATTGTTCTGAGTATAAGTGACGTCTCTGCTATCTGTGTAAAACCCCTCGCGGCAGAAGTAATTATTTATTTTTCATGAGAATTCTATAAAACAAATGTGTACATTTAATTTAATTAAGGAGTAAGTTGTGAAAGAAAACAGAACATTGGAGACTTTAAAAAGAAAACATTTTTTTTTTGTAATCGTCTTATTGGCCTTTCATTTTGTCTTACGCTATATTAATTTTGAATTTAACTAACAATGAAAAAAAATCTTGTAAGTAAATATTAATTTGGTTTTCGGGTGGGTCGCGTGCTTAAGCCCCTCTGTCGCCCCGGACGGCGTGGTGCGGAGGGGCGCCGACCGCGACCCACACACAAAAAAAAAAAAAAAAAAAAGGAAATGTTAACCTACTAATGGAAAAAGCTCAGGCTTAACACGAGTAGCTTTTAAGGTGTGCGTACTTTTAATTAATTTACGCAAAATATACTTTCTGAATTACATAACTATTGAATGTAAAAGTGGCTAGCTTTTTAATAACCATCTAGCATATTTATCTTTCACCATATTGTGCAATACGTATGTATATCCTAGCTACAAGTTTTATATCTTTAAATGCGTTATGTTTTTAAGTTTATTAAAATACATGTTTTATTATTATTCCGACTCTTTTATTACGGTAGACTATGGTCTGGATACAACACGACTAAACTGTCCGGAGTGACAGAAGAGCGACTCACGACCCATAACCTACAGTTGTCGCTCCCATCGCCATTAAACCGACCACTGGTACCGATTCCTTGACATCCGTTGCCAGCCTGGCGAATTACGCTTTCGGGTCCCCTTCGACGCCCCGCCAACAGAACATTATTCGGGCCGACCACTGAAGTCAAGAAACTCTGCATTGGTGGTCGACCCAACGACGAAGGCGACGTGCTAGAGTGAGTTACGGGACCGCGTGCCGCCCCTCAGTCGTTCCGGACGGAGCCGGGCGGCGGATGCGTTGACCGTAGCCCACCCCAAAAAAAAAAACTACATTATTATGCCAACCCTTGGAATATTTTTCATCATTCATGTTCCACTTAAGATTTGATGATCAACACGTCGTCGTAATTTGTTTGTATGATACAAAGTTTTTGTAAAGTATTAAACGTGACACGTATTATAAAGACTTCAAAAGTAAATAATAATAGAATGGGAATATGGGTATTAAAAAATTATTTATTTATACATTGTAAATAAAACTACTTAACGGACTTTATTGCGTTTGTATTTGATATTTGATTGCCTGACATTTCGAACACTACAGCGTTCAAGGTCACGGGCGGACTAAGATATAACAAGTCATCGTTAGATTAAAGATATTTATAATTATCTACCCACTTTTTTTGGGGTGAGTTTCGGTCACTGCACCCGCCGCCCGGCTCCTTCCGGGGCGACAGAGGGGCACCGCGCGGCCCCGCAACCCACCCATGTAGCACGTCGCCTTCGTCGTTGGACCGACCACCGGTGCAGAGTTCCTTAACTTCAGTGGTCATTATCTACCCACTACAGAAAATCTTACGTATATCTTAAGTCGAATAGCATTTTTATGGGAATACCCTGAGAAGTCGAATAGCATTATTGTGTTCCCCTGATATGCGGCCTAAAATATAAAATATTTAGTTTGGACGAGTGAAAGGATGCAAGCGCATTCGTTCGGCAAACCGGTTAAGGAACTTGGATAGAAAAAAATGTTCTATTAATATTTTATTTGTCTGTAGAAACAAATTAATGAGCAAATAAATAACAATAACAAACACGTAATACTCGATATTTCTTTTAGTGTGTTACAAAAATACAAATCCAGTTTTAAAAGCCATGAATAAATTAAGATTACTTAATAAGAAATCAAGTTTGTTATTTTCGTTAGAATTAACAAATTAAAAGCAGGGACGTGTATTTTTTGCGCGCACAATACGGCTGCTGTTTTCCTTGTCTGATGATTTTTTGTAGTTTGGATAAAATAACTGTTATATAAACAAAAAAGAGACAGCAATCTAAGTATAGGCTTATCTAACTACTTAAAAATATCGTTTTACGTCAACCATGATGAGTTCCACTATAAAACTAGTAACACTTTGTAATTTAAAAAAATATTAAAAGTAGACTTCGCCACAGATTCGAAGATGTCAATAAAAATACAAAATAATTTTATATTTTTAGGGTTCCGTACCCAAAGGGTAAAACGGGACCCTAGTACTAAGACTCTCTGTCCGTCCGTCTGTCTGTCACCAGGGTTTATGTCAAGAACCGCGATAGCTAGACTATTGAAATTTTTACTATTTATATATTTCTATTGCCGCTATAACACCAAATACTAGAGGCCGACCGCGTGAGGAAAGACCGACGTCCTCCCCGAGGGGGGGACGTCGGTCGATGGGAGGGTACCCCAATTAGGGTTATTCCGTCGGGCCGACCACTGACGACAAGTTAACGCTGCTCCAGTGGTCGGCCCAACGACGAAGGCGACGTGGTTTTTGGGTGGACCGCGGGAGTTGCGTGCTTAAGCCCCTCTGTCGCCCCGGACGGAGTGGTGGGGAGGCGCGCCGATCGCGACCCAACCACAAAAAAAAAAATAAACATCAAATACTAAAAATAAACTAAAATAAATGTTTAGGGGGAGGCTCAAAGCAAAGAACGAAGACGATTTTTTTGGCCTTTTTTGTTCAATAGTACGGAACCCTTCGTGCGCGAGTCCAACTCGCACTTGGCCGATTTTTTTTAATGTTATTAGCATAATTATGGTATAATCATTATATTTACCATAGCTAAAATTGTTAATAATATGGTATGGGTGCTCCTAGATAATGTCGTAATTGGAACCTATGTTCCTTATCTTACTAAGTTATCCTACTTTTTTTTAATAAAGTAATATTTATCTCAGTTCAAGTATTGCCCACTGCTGGACTCGAGCCACAGAGGGAAAGAAGTTGATCCACTATACCACGTTGGTCAGACGCGTTAATATGGGGTTATATTTCGCGGCTTTTTTTTTTGGGGGGGTGGGCTGCGGTCGGCGCGCTCCTCGCACCACTCCGTCCGGGGCGACAGAGGGGCGTAAGCACGCACACCCGCAACACACCCACGATGCACGTCGCCTTCCTCGTTGGGCCGACCACCGGAGCAGGGTTACTTGTCATCATATTTGGGGTACCCTCTCATCGACCGACGTCCCGCCCTCGGGGAGGACGTCAGTCTTTCCTCACGCGGTCAGCCTCTCGGCGGGTGACAGACTAATTCCCCGGTCACGTCACCAGTGGCCTCGGCTAGGGCGGCATGAGGCGCAGGTATTCGCGCCTACGCCGCCCTAGTCGCCGGCGGCGAATCGCCTCATTATATTTCGCCGTATCTTTCTCTTAGATAGGTGTTGGTTGCATATGATATTCCTTAATCGTCTTTTACGACACCCACGGGTAAGAAAGTGGATGGTGATTCGTATTCTTACATCGTCATCACACGTAAAATGAAAAGTAAAGATACGAGGTATATTTTTTAAATAGAACCCTTAATTACATTAAAAAATAAACACAAAACAAAGAACTCGCACAACAATATGTTTATACAAATTTATAGAGTGGAACCGATTACGTGTAAAGTGCTATCATTCGTTCACGTAACCGGTCTCACTCCCACGCGAAAATAACAACGAAAAATAACAATTTATTATGACAGGGTTGGCATAAATGTGTTTTTTTTTTTATATGGAAATCATGCATTTGTCTTTTCTTGTATTATCTATTGCGACAAATAAGTTACCGTTATGACTGTTACAAAATTGGCGCTTACATTTAAAATTTTTCTTAGTATTTTCTTTTTTCCTTTTTTTTTGAAAAACAAAGGTAAGGTTTTACAAAGATATATATTCATCATCGTCATCATCATTTCAGCCCATCGCCGTCCACTGCTGGACGTAGGCCTCTTTCATGTTATGCCACAGAGTGCGGTTCTATGCCGCCTGCATCAAAGGACGCCCAGCAACTTTCAGCAGGTCGTCGATCCACCTAGTGGGGATCTTCTTACACTACGTCGTCCGATACGTGGTCGCCACTCGAGAACCTTTCTTCCCCAGCGGTTGTTGGCTCATCGAGCGATGTGGCCTGCCCATTGCCACTTCAGTGTGCTGATTCTTCGTGCTATGTTGGTTACACCCGTTCTTCTGCGGATTTTCGTATTTCGGATTCTATCTCACAGAGAAATCCAGAGCATAGCTCGCTTCCATAGCACGCTGAGCGACTTTGAGCCTTGCTATGAGGCCTACATTTAGGGACCACGTTTCCGTGCCGTAAGTCATCACTGGTAACACACACTGGTCATAGACCTGTGTTTTCACCCTATTATTACCTTATTATTATCATCCTTCACTGGACTAATGAAACATTTTTCAAATACATACGTGCTGTATTATAATAATACATTGAATAACCCTGCGTATTGTAAATAAAACTACTTTTACGGATTATATCGCGTTTGTATTTGATTTATGATTGCCCGACGTTTCGAACACTTTGCAGCATTCATGGTCACGGGCGGACTAAGGTGTCTCACGTCCAACAAGTAATCGTTATTACAGACATTTACAATTATCTACCCGATACAGAAAATAGTTATAAACTTATTAAATTGTTACCCACATTTTAGTACAAATTTATTGCCAGTGTAAGAAGAAAATGAATCTATATGAAAAATTATATTGTTTATGGTTAGTAATTATTAATTATTAAATTTGTAGCAATTATTATTACAATTTGTTGATTTAAAACTAACAAAACAAATATACTACCACCGGATCGGAACGCGGCCACACTGAGAAAGATCCGGCAAGAAAACTCAGGGGACATGATGCTAAATTAATATTGATTTTTAATTTTAGATGCGGCTTACTAAAAGATTTTTGATTTATAAAATTATCTTTAACCATTATTATTGTGGGTCAAATCTATACAATAAGTGCTCACAGTATCATGCAGTCTTGTGGTGGTCTCTTTGGATTTATTTTTAATTATGTTTATAACAGGATCCCAGCTTGATGGTAATACCCAGCCATCCTCTCTATTGAAATTTTTGTGTTAAAACACTGGCAATAAATTTGTACTAAAATGTGGGTAACAATTTAATAAGTTTATAACTATTTTCTGTATCGGGTAGATAATTGTAAATGTCTGTAATAACGATTACTTGTTGGACGTGAGACACCTTAGTCCGCCCGTGACCATGAATGCTGCAAAGTGTTCGAAACGTCGGGCAATCATAAATCAAATACAAACGCGATATAATCCGTAAAAGTAGTTTTATTTACAATGTGTAGTGCTCGCGTAAACATCAGATATCATTATGTAAACCCTGCGTATTTTACAAATAACAACGATTTTTGACAAAATATTTTTCTTGTTTTATTCGTAAAATTATAAAAATACATGTCTTATCTTATCATGATAATTACTTTGTATAGTGGTTATTAATACTCTCAGCTATGTATATTTTTTTAATATTGTTGCAATTAAAAACAACTTTACTAGATAATACATTATTCATTGGATGGTTTTTTTTTTGACATTTTTAATGAAGATGGTTTGCAAGATTACATCTCACTTTTAGCGATGATCGGCATAATAAGTAATTTTAGTTATAATACATGATCATCATATTCCTGCTCTTGTCTCCGTTACTTTGAGTTCAATAAGTACTCTTCTTCCATCGTACATATAGCAAAAGTTTTGACAATAGTTCTATGACCGACGCCAGCGCGCAACAGATGAATTTTGCCCAGGTCGATTATTAAGACTACTGATCGCCGAATGGTCGAAATTCGGCCATAATTCATATAAATTAATTTTTCTTTACAATGTATAATTGTATATTGAGTAAGCTGTATTTCACTAATAACTAATATATAAGTACATATGTATATCTATTAGACATTGTCATCATAATTATAATAATATAGTAATACCCCGACTTACGCTACCCCGTTTTACGCGAATTCAAAGATACGCGGTTTTTTATTTAAGCGCTCCGACCTTAGATTTACTTTTCTTATTCAGAAAATGTTAATTATTTTTCATTTAATTTTTAATTAATAACTTTATTTAAAACTTCTTTGAACAAGTTCAAAATAAATATTTTTTTGCACATATTTAAGTAAAATTAAACCACGACTTACGCGAATTCGACTTACGCGATTATCGCTCGGTCCTACCTATCGCGTAAGTCCGGGGTATTACTGTATTTTCATTTATTTTCCTCTCACACAGAAAGAAGTAAGTAAAATAGCTCTTAACCTAAGTTATTTTTTTACAATATTGTGAACATCTGTGTGAGAGACTGGCTAAGAAAAACTCCCAACTCCAGGCGAGTTGGTGTTCAGGTAAGTTTAAATAATGCTTTAATAAATTTGTGTACTTTTATATATGATAGGGTGGGTGAATACGTTATGCGTTGATGTGTGTGTATGCGCGCGCGCGAGCGTCAGTTTGGTCTTAGTATTTATAATAAAATAATATAGATTAATAAAATATAGTTGCTCGACATTCAGTTCGACCAGAGATTTTAACTGTAAACAAAATCTTTATATAAAGATAGTAGATATAATAATAAAGCAAAACAAGGAGCCTTAGAATATAAATATTAAAAATCCCACAAAATGTATATAAATAAAATTTTTATATCGAAACTCTTTTAATGCAATCCATTTACATGACACAATATTTCAATTTAATCTCAAATATGAACGTACCGCATGAAATAAATATAAGGATGGATCATCTTGAGACGGCCCATGATCAGACCTTGTACCATCCATCAGTAAAAGGAATGTTCCATATAAAATTTGATCCTCGTAAATGGATGAAACATTTTTGGAGACAAACTAACATTGACGCAGATGGACTTTTTTAAATATTTATGACACAGGAAGCGGTCGCTTACTATCCAATATTCTTTATTGGACATATTTATTTTACTTCTAGTCACGATCTTGTTAGATGTGGTTCTGTGACGGATTAAATATGTAATGTAATATGTCCCTGTCCCTTCCTATATCCATGAGCACAGTATGATACATCAATAACATACTTAAAAAAATACGCTTTTATAACTAACTAGCAACCCATCCTCGCTTCGCTTCGGTTTTAGTCACCTTACCCGCGTAAATCCCAATCCCGTGGAAATACCGGGATAAAATATAGCCTAGGTTACTCCTTGATAGCTTTCCATTGGTGAAAGATTTTTTTAAATCGGTCCAGCCGTTTTGAAGATAACTCGGAACAAACAGACAGACAAAAAATTATAAAGTGATTTTTAGGCATATGTATAGTGCAAATAATCGTGTGAGCATGAAAAATGCCTATTATTTTGACATTACAAACAGACACTCCAATTTTATTTATTGGTATAGATATACTAAGATACGTGTGGTGACGGAGTAAGAATACAATTCAAAACCCCCGTAAGGGAAGGTCAAAAAAAAGATGGATGGACTACGTGGAGCATGATATGTACAGACAGGGAATAACCATAGATATAATGAGAGGCTGATCATCGTCTTATCATCTCGGCTCATATACGTCCCACTGCTGGTCTCGAGCCTCTTCCACAATACTATGCCATGGTCATAGTATTGTCACTGGTCACACAAGTTGATAGGGTTTTGCTTCGAGGTAACCTTTTGTTGTTATATGCGTATTACATTAGTCTTTTACGACATTCACGGGTAAGATAGGGAGTGGTGGATTGTATTCTTATTCCTTCACCATTCCAGAAGAAGCTGGAGAGAGAGGCAAAGGAGAGGATGAGTAATTGGGATAAGGGTTGTTTGATGATGCGAATGCGAATAATATGAGCCAGCTGGGGAGGGAAGAGAGAGACACGCTCCACGTATCTACGCGCATGACCAGTTTAGTGAACGTAACCATTTATTATATCATACGTGATTTAAATTATTAGTTAATGTTATGAATATGTTATATAAAGTATTAACTTCATAGTCTAATTATTACTAACAGGCCCACCGCTGAGAGGAAGTTATCTCATAATTATGTAGATATGAGAGTAAAAACTGCAATACAATGAATGTAATTAATTGCATTAAAAGCTTTTTTTTTTATTTTATTATAATCGGTGGCAAACGAGCATACTGTACACCTGATAGTAAGTGTTGCTGCCGCTCACGGACCTTTGTTAGGCCGCTGCCTATCGCGAAGAAAGCGAAGGGAGTGTGAATGCGTGCAATGAGGTTCGGTGAAACTAAAGGTTCGGTGCAATGAGGTTCGGTGAAACTAAAACCCACCACACGCAAACACCCTCAAAAAGATAGGCTTCTAGCACTCTCGCTTACCGAATGAAGCGCGTTAACAAATTGCTACTACTCAGACGTCTCTTTTCTGCAAGAGTGTGGTACTATACCGGACCGGCCTGCGGCTGTAGACACAACTGTCAATAGTGTGGTCCTAACGAATATCATCTTAAAGCTATATCCGATTGTTTTTTGTCTGGTTGATTCATGCCATAATTTCAAGAATACAATTCACCACTCTCGTGGGTATCGTAAAGGATGACTAAGGCATATAATATGCATATAATATCTGTGCAAGAGAAGGAAAACTCGAAACAAAACCCTATACCAACCTGTTTGACCAGCGTGGTATAGTAAAGTTAATTTCCCTCCCACGGTGGAGGAGGCCTGAGCCTACATAACAGTGGGACGTATATGGGCTGAGATGATGATGATGACCTAAATACAGTTTAATGATGACTACAGGAAGGAAAACTCGAAATAAACCTTTTACCAACCATCCAGCTTGATTTAGCCGAAAAAACAACTTTTTTTATGACACGAGCATTACAATCATTGATAGTATTCATAGCCGCCACCACAAAGCAGATAATTGTAATACAAATAACAGTAGTTACGCCCGGCGACGTAACACACCGTGAAGTTAAAAATTATCTTTAACGAGTTCATATTATGATTTAATTACCAAAATAATACGGTGAGGCGAGTTTTATTTGAATTATTATTAAAAATTATATTTTTATGACGCAGAATCTAGCACATATCAAATAAATGCACGATTTAGTTTTTTTATATTCTCACGACATCTATGTATAGTGATAGAGTACGAATACAATTTACAACCTCCTTTTTTACCCTTGTCGTATAAAAAGATTAAAGGATATAATACGCAAATAAGGTCACTGCAACAGAAGGAAAACTCGACGTAGAACTCAATACCAGCATGTCTAATCAGCGTGATTATAGTACAGTGTTCCGCAAACTTTTTGTGTTCAAGTTACATCTAAGAAATCGTAAATTTTTGCCGGTATACGACAAATAAAAAATATTTTTTAAGTAATATTAATTAACTTTTATTCAATAATCATCGAAACAATATTTATTATTAATCAATAAACCTAAGGTTTAACTTGCAGAAAAGGTATTTATTATTATTAATCAACACACCTAAAGTTTAACTTGCAGAAAAGGTATTTATTATTATTAATCAGCAATCCTAAAGTTTAACTTGCAGAAAAGGTATTTATTATTATTAATCAGCAATCCTAAAGTTTAACTTGCAGAAAAGGTATTTATTATTATTAATCAACACACCTAAAGTTTAACTTGCAGAAAAGGTATTTATTATTATTAATCAGCAATCCTAAAGTTTAACTTGCAGAAAAGGTATTTATTATTATTAATCAACACACCTAAAGTTTAACTTGCAGAAAAGGTATTTATTATTATTAATCAGCAATCCTAAAGTTTAACTTGCAGAAAAGGTATTTATTATTATTAATCAACACACCTAAAGTTTAACTTGCATAAAAGGTATTTATTATTATTAATCAGCAATCCTAAAGTTTAACTTGCAGAAAAGGTATTTATTATTATTAATCAACACACCTAAAGTTTAACTTGCAGAAAAGGTATTTATTATTATTAATCAGCAATCCTAAAGTTTAACTTGCAGAAAAGGTATTTATTATTATTAATCAACACACCTAAAGTTTAACTTGCAGAAAAGGTATTTATTATTATTAATCAGCAATCCTAGAGTTTAACTTGCAGAAAAGGTATTTATTATTATTAATCAGCAATCCTAGAGTTTAACTTGCAGAAAAGGTATTTATTATTATTAATCAACAAACCTAAAGTTTAAATTGCAGAAAAGGTATTCAATGTAAAACATGAGCGTATTTAATCGAGCATAGACGGTAAAATTTGGCGTAATCGTTGACAAAGCTGTCATCTTTTCGGTCGATTATCCTGGGACGCGTTCGCTTTTTTGATCTTTATTGTGGTAAGAGTCGGAAAACCTTTATAACGTAACCTTATTTTTCCGAGGTACACGATTTAATGAACACGGTACCTACACCTGTTTGTCCCGGTACATACTTTGCGGAACACTGGTATAGTAGATATATTTCCTTTCCCATAATGGAGGAGACCCGAGCCCAATTAGTCGGACGTATATGACTTGACATAATGATTTCCTCTCCTATATCTGTTAATGGTAAGGAGATGTGTAATCACAACTTAGAATCCTTATTCGCACGTAATAAATGACGTGCATTATGATTGTTACCCAGGCAAAGTTTTAAACTTTGTGTTTCAGCTAAAGATTTCTCGACAAAACTCTTAAAAATTAATTCATTAGGTCTTCATTCATTCATTAATATGTCTATAACATCTGTGTAAAATAAGAAAAACTAGAAATAGCAATTTATATAACAAGTAGGTCAATTTGCGTTTTATCGTGGAGGACGCTAGAGCTCAGCAGTGAGACGTATGTGTAAAATAAGTTATTTATATTTTTGTGAAAATCTCAATTTTTCATTTCGAACCACACCTATATTTGAAATGCAAATACTTATTTAAATATCAAATTTGAACCAAAGCGTTTCCAAGATACATAAATAAAATTATAATATGTACATTATACATACATATATTCATACATATATGCAAAAAATATTTGTTTAGTTATTATATACTAGCTGTGCCATCAGCTTCGCTTTCTCGGGTTGATCTATCTATAGCTATACCGAATCTGTCTAATGTATTGTTTTAATGGTGTACAACTACTAATATACGACTATGGTCAAGCGGGTGAGTTCAGGGTTTTATTTCGAGATTTTTTAGCATAGCTGTTATATGTGTATTAATTTTTTTTTATATCCTTTAGTCCTCGTTTAAAACACCTACGGGTGGGTAAGTTAAGGTGTGTCGAGTTGTATTTTTACTCCGTCACCACACGAAAAATTTAGATGACGGAATAAAACAGTTACTATATATCGTCACTTTTGGACTACATTGGTACCTAGGGTCGATGTCATTTAATTGTTTTTTAAGAAGTAATTTTAAAAGAACGATTAGTTATTTCACATAAGTGTTACCTGAAGGGTGCATGCTCTCGTGGCACGCCGGACAATTGACCGGCACTCTCGCCTCACAAATTTCGATGGCGAGGTACTGACGCAGGCAGGGCTCGCAGCAGCGGTGGGCGCACCACGCCAGCCGCACCATGGCGTTTGCGTTGAGTATCGTGAGGCATAATGGACACTCCAATACGTCGCCCTGGAACAATAAATATTTGTGAAATCAATCGATTTTCAATCAAATCAAATCACTGGATCGGCGTCGGAACTTTTCTGCAAGCTGAGAACAGAACGGACAAGAGACTCGGCTTGCTACTAATTTTTAAATAACTTCTTTTTAATGAAATTGTATATCATGCTGAGCTACTATTAGCTCCGGGATGATACCCTTCGCACTAGGATAACTTAATGTTTTCAGGATATAATACAAAAACAAACAAAAAATTATAACTTGATCAGATCGCAAAAGCGATGCTCGATCCATGAGTTAACTCCTAGAGCAGCCATCGCTCTGCTCAAGCATATTGGATGGAAAGAAGTGGCTCGCTCGTCACTACCAAAAGCATAATAGACCTTTTCAGTGAGTATGACCAAACCAATCTGTGTTAATACATCTTTATTATTGGCGAACCATCCATATTGACCCGTCGAGGTCCCCTGTGAGAGACGAGCCTACGAATTATGGCATACTTGATATCGCTTAATATTTGCTAAGGCGACCATAGTTATGTTACAAGTGGCACAGAAGTGATGATTCCTCCACTCAATCTCATGCTGTTTGATCAACAATTACATTCTCAAGGAGTAATGACGTCATCGGTCTTAAAACTATTGCCAAAACTTTTGCAATAAATAAGATGTAATAATAATAATGATAATTTAAAAAAAAATATTGTGGTAGGATCACACCGTTGACAGTTGTCTGTCTACAGTCGCGGGCCGGTCCATCCAGAGTGGTACCACAATCTCGCAGAAAATCGACGTCTGAATAGTAGCAATTTGTTACTGCGCTTCGTTCGGTGAGCGAGAGAGCTTATAGCCCAACTTTCTGAGGGTGTTTGCGTGTGGTAGGTTTTGGTGGTACTTTTAGTTTCACCGAACCTCATTGCACGCATTCACACTCCCTTCACTTTCTTCACCGTAGACAGCGGCCTAGCAAAAGTCTATGAGCGGCAGTATCACTTACCATCAGGTGTACTGTTTGCTCGTCTGCCACCATTTGCAATAAAAAAAATGTAAGGAAACTACATATTACGTCGACCTCAAGTAATTGATATAAGACTAGGCTGAATGGCAGTCTACCTGATGATATTTTGTGCTCAGAAAGCTTAACAACATTAGGACCACGGCCAGATTGCTTCTTACAAGTGAGTTTTAGTGCGTATTTCACAACTCATATGTATGTCCAACTGCTGGGCTATCCCCTCCTTAGAAAAAAAAATTGATCCATCTTTTTTTAAAGCCGTTTTTTTATTTATTTGAACAGAATAACGTCTGTTGGGTAGGATAGTATTAATATACATAATTATATTAAGGATAAGTCTTTAATAATGACTAAATTCATACATTTGTTTTTGTTTGATTTATACTTTTGCTCGCCCGGGACTGAGGTAATCATAAAGATTTTCCTTGTTTAAAAAAAACGTTCACCACCAATAAGAAACTCCTTATATTTAAAATGAGTATATAATAGAAGAGAGATAGAGATATATAGAGAATAGAATCTCTGTAATAATTTTTGTTTTTAAAGACAACAAACATGCACTAAGGAAATAAACCTTGTGTTTCGGGGGACTTTACAAACATATAAATTAACGGACACAAATTATATCCAGACTCGGAACAACAATTTGTGGATCACACAAAGTGCTGCCATGCGTGGGATTCGAATTCACGGTACTGGCACGGTAGGTCGGTATCTTAACCACTACGCCATCTGCGCAGTTTAATAAATTTTGCTTTGTCGTATATACATCAGGAAGCGGTTGTATGTATTTATATGTTGTATGTTAAACAACCGTATTATAAATTTTAATATAGACGCTAAATGTTAACATAAGCTTCCCTCAGAATATATTGATGTTCGTTTTGAAGAGAATATTCAAATTTATTCAGCCAGTATTAAGGTTACGCGCTACGTTCACAAAAATACAAACACGATTATTGCAAGCTGATAATATAAAATCAAAACTTTCATTCTTATTTTTAGGGTTCCGTACCCAGAGGGTAACAACCGTACCCTACTAAGACCTCGCTGTCTGTCCGTCTGTCTGTCACCAGGCTGTATCTCAAGAACCGCGATAGCTAGACAGTTGAAATTTTCATAAATTATGTATTTCTGTTGCCGCTATAACAACAAATACAAAAAATAAAATAAATCTTTAAAGGCGGCTGCCATACAACAAACGCGTTTTATTAGATAATGAATGGTACGGAACCCAACGTGTGCGACTCCGACTCGCACTTAGACGGTTTTTGTAATCTAAAAATTATGTAAAAACCGAACAAAATACCTGTTCTATTTTCTTTACAACTTTGGAAATTCCCAACACGTGTATACGTTAAGAAACAAAGTTTTCCTTGTTACGTTGCACATGGATACATAATATAATCGATCTTACTCTGTCTACATTCACCAAAGAGAAGGTCAGACATTCAATGTGTATGTATCGTGACTGACTGACTATTATTTAAGCTACGACTTGTCACGTATCACGATCATTATTACATGGACGCCTCTGGCCTTAGAATTAAAAGCTTTAATGAAATTTGACATAAGAAATGACTTGGCAAAGGCGTGGTCTCATAATAACTCGACATGTAACATTGAACTGACCAAAGTCACTATAACTAATTGAATCCCACCTGGCAGCTTATCCTAACCCCCCTTCGAGTGCGTAATACTTGAGCGACGTACGGGTTCATTTCGGATGATACACAAGGGGAGACCAATGAAAGTTAACTTTGTTGTGAATTTGTTTTTAAAGAAGTTTCACATTAGGCAGGCAGGCGTTTGTAAAACTTAACCAAAGCCTTATAAAAACATGTATTACTATTTTTACACTCGTGTTGGAGAAGCTATGCTATGCAATGGCACCACAGGTATCGATTCCTTGATTTCCATGGCATTTATTCCTTCGTCTCAGCTCAAACATATCCCACTGTTGAGTTCGAGCCTTCCCTCCAATAGAAGAGAAATCGACCATGACCATGCTGGTCAGACATGTTGGTATAGGCATAATATATCCCTAAATAGTCTTTTACGACATCCACGGTAAATTGTATTCTTATTCCGTCAGCACACGGAAATTATTTATTCCTTATTCTAAAGAATTATTTATTCTCTATCCTCATCTAAAGGAACAAATATATAGATTAAAATTACTCAAATGAACGAACGTATTTATTTGTAGTTTCATTAATTATATTGAGTGCTAGCCATCCGCCCTCGCTTCAGTCGCCTTACCCGCATAGTTCCCGTTCCTGTGGGAATACCGGGATAAAATATAGCCTAAGTTACTCCTTGTATAGACAGCTACCTAGTAGTAAGATATTATCAAAATCGGTTCAGCTGTTTTGCAGATTACCCCAAACAAACAGATAGGCAGACAAAAAAAAATTAAACTGGTTTTTAGACCTATAATGTAGGTGTCGTGCAAATAATCGTACGAGCATGAAAAAAGACCAGTATTTTGACATTACAAACAGACACATCAATTTTATTCATTTGTATAGATATAACAGCGCAATATCGAACGTATTAAATGTATTCAAAGTATTTCACGACAATGCAATATCGAATTGAAAGCCATACCCGCTGGCCTTCGCTTAATCGTTGCCGTATTAAAATATGATTTACTGAATATTTCAAATCAGATTATATCGAATATGTGGTCAGCGTGTACTTAACACAACATTTTATTGCAGATATTTTATTAATTTCATTCCATTTGATTAGACCGCAACGTGGTAATATTTATTTCACGTTCGTTATAAATCTAATAGCAGCAGCATTAATATAATTAGTAGCCGCGCGAAAAGTATATAAAAATCGTTTTTTATAACAACAATTGCAGTTTAAAACCTGAAACAAAGTCCACCTCGTCCGGATGTAAATTAACAATAACTGTTCTTGGCAAAGATACAAAACCGCAATGATGATTGTACGACAATACAAAACGGCAAAACGATTGGCTAAATAGATACTAACACCCTATTTCCTTTTACGGTTCCGTGAGCAAAGGGCGTTAAGGAAAACATCTTACTAAGCCTCCGCTATCTATATGTCGGTCTATCTGTGTGCGAAATGTAACTCATGAACCGTAACACAAAACTGAAATTGCCAAAGAATCTATTGATAATTTAACAAGAAATAATAAAACCATAATGTAGCTAATTGTGTGGTGACGGAGTAAGAAAACAATTCACCACTCCCTATTTTGTTTGTGGATGTCGTATAAGACGACTAAGGGATATAATGCACATATAACCTCTATACAAGAGAAGGAAAACTCGAAATAAAGCCTTATACCAACATGTCTGACCAGCATGGTATAGTAGGTCAATTTCTCTCCCATTTGGGAGGCGGCTTGAGACGAATGGAGTTCATTATTAATCATCATCATAATTTCAGCTCATATAGGTCCTTATCTACAGTGGGAGGTAAATTGACCTACGATATCATGAGACTGCTATAGGGTTTTATTTCTAGTTTTACCTCTCATACAGTAGTGTTAACTACTTGCTTCCTTTGGTCGTCATTTAAGATCACCCACGAGAAAGGTGTACCATTGTATTCTTACTTCGTCACCATGGATTCAGGCAATTATTCGTCTCATCTTAGTTCATATAAGTCCCAAGTCTGAGCTTGAGCATGCTTCACAATAGGATAAGGAATTAACCAACTATGCAAATTTTCCTTAGCCTACACAGATGTTATAGACATATCATATCCCTCAGTCATCTTATAATAGCACCTACGGGCAAGATAGATGGTGATGAATTGTATTCTTATTCCGTCACGACACGGAAACAGTTTTTTCTTTATTGCAAACGGTGGCAAACGAGCAAACAATGCACTGGTATGGATGGTAAATGTTGCTGCCGCTCGTGATCTTTGCAAGGCAGCTGCCTGCCACGAAGAAAGTGAAGGGAGTGTGAATGCGTGCCATGAAGTTCGGTGATACTAAAGGCATGACTAAAGCCCACCACACGCAAACACCCTCAGAAAGTTGGGTTTTCGGCTCTCTAGTTCACCGAACGAAGCGCAGTAACAAATTGCTACTACTCGGACGTCGATTTTCTGCGAAAGTGTGCTACTATAGCCTCAGATGGCTATGACAACTTTACCCGGACTGTTGGGTGAGCACTGAGGGCGATCAACCCGAATTATTAATTCCTAAATGGAATATCGATTTATAGAAGCTAACCCAAAATTTGAGAACCAGAAGCAACCATCATTTGTGAGCTACACATAATTAAGTGAGCAGCCCCTTTTTAATTGAAACTAAACCCATCACACGCTTCCCTATTGTAGCGACTGTAAACCGGGATCTACTGATTTTTGTCAGATTTTCTCTCAACTTTTATCCATCGCTTAATATTTATGGCTATATTAATGTCTGAGGTATTTGCAATAAGTCGACCACGAGTGATCCAGATTATAGTGAGTTGTAGCAACTTAAAACGAGACTACATGGAGCCAAGTTGTAATGCCACATATTATGTGGTGCCCGTGTATTTTAAAAGAAACATTTCGTTTAAAAAAGAAATGTGTATATTGTGCGGCGAGCGACTTTCGTCAATAAACATGAAAGTTTACGCCGACACATTGGATAATCGTAAAGATGCAACTACCGGGAATTCCTTATGAATTATCTTGTTGGAATTTACACACAGCCAAATTTATGTAGCTGATAAAACAATTTTTGATGTTGCAATTGTAAGATAATTTTTTATGCAAGGTTGGTATCACGTTCCAAGAAAATGAAACATTTTTTTTTGGCGAGGTATAGTATATCCACGAGGTCTAAACCGGAACGCTCATAGCTCGCCATATTATTGCACTTCGCCTACTGAACAGGTCACCGGAACCGAATCCTTTATATCGGCAAAAGCAACATATGTACCTAGCTCGTAAGATTCCTAACTGTGAGTTATATCGCTCCCTTTCGAAACCGATTGTTTTTCGAGTACTGCAAACTCGAAAGCTAGTAAAATGTATAAGGGAAGAACGCAACTTATTATCATTATCTCATATATTGCTACTGCTGGAGTCGAACCTTCTCCACAAGAAGAGGGTAATTGACCTATCACGCTGATCGAAGACGGGTTTCATTTCGAGTTTACCTTCTCTTACCTATTATCTGTATATTATAATCCCTTAGTCGTCTATTACGTCAGCCATGGGCAAGACAGGGGGTAGAGAATTGTATTCTCAGTACGTTACCCCCCAGAAAACGCAGGTGTTCACTGTTAATTACATTAAAATAAATGGTACAGTCCAATTATTTGCGGTTAAAGGACTTCAATGGTCGGATAGTACTTTATTGTCGACATACAAGAAATTGGATCAAATCAATTGTCTTATTTGTAATAACAATAATAATCAAGCACGTTTGGTACGAAGTTCATTACCCGGGCAAAGTGAGATCATTGCACTTTTTATTATAAAATTTAGTTTACGAATAAAATGGCTATAGCAACAAAAACCGTACGTCTTCACGCGTCTTTTTTTTAGTATAAGTACTTAGGATATTAACCATACAAGGTGCAGCGAAGTATACAAACATAACATTTAAACGAATACAAATAACAATCAAAATTCAGAACTAAGCTTTGTATATAGCACAAAGCATTTTTGTCTTGCGTGGGCATCGAATCCGCGACACTTGACAGGACAGATCAATACCTTAGCGACGACGCCATATGTACATTCAAAGTATATTATCATCATTTCAATCCATATACATTCCACTGTTGGGCTCGAGCCTGCACCACAGAAAGAGAGAAATTGACTTACTATACCACCCTGTCAGATGTGTTGGTGTAGTATTTCATTTCAAGTTTTCCTTCTCTTGCATAGATGTTATTTGCATATTTAATTCCTAAGTTGTCTTTTACGACAATCATGGACAAGAGAGTAGTGAATTTTATTCTTACACCGTCACCACACGGACAAGTTCCTTATTACATTCAATATTATTTTTAAAGATAGCATATACCTACTTTGATTCTAAATGAGATCTTAAAACAATTATTGCGAGACATGTCGTACAAAACTATTGTTCTTTCGACATAGTTCACACAAAAAAAACATTGCTGATACCAAAGAACTCTAATCGCTAACACATACGCTTCATAAAGGATTGTATCAGTCTAGAATATTCCATCTGCCTCAAAATAAAATTCTACAGACAAAACAGTTTAGTATAGTAAATATTTACGTAGTATCTTAAACAATGAAAGTCTGTAACTAATGTAAAATCAATATACGTTCAACAAGTTATTGATTCCTTATCTATTCCTGTCTTTCGCGTGTACAAGCATTAACGATAATTTATTGCAATCATCATCAGCGATGTGATGAGGGAAAAAGAATACAATTCACCACTCACTATCTGGCCCGTAAATGCCGTAAAAGACGACTAAGGGATATAATAAACATATAAGATATAATGATTTCTGATGTTTACCCGATTATTACACATCTTTACTAATATTATAAATGCGAAAGTAAGCTTGTTTGTTTGTTTGTTACACTTTCACGCTTAAACCACCGGACCGATTTCAAAAATTTTCACCAATGGAAAGCTATGATATCAGGGTGTAACATAGGCTATATTTTATCCTGGTATTCCCACGGGAACGGGTATTACGCGGGTAAGGCGGGTAAGCGAAGCGAGGGCGGGTTGCTAGTAGTAAATAAAACTATTTTACTATGGACTTTATTGCGTTTGTATTTGATTTTTGAGTGCCCGACGTTTCGAACACTTTACAGCTGTCATGGTTATGGATGGACTACATATAAGATATGCAAGAGATGAAAAAGTCGAAACAAAATCCTATACCAAACTCTCCCATCAGCATGATATAGTAAGCTCAATATCTCTCCCATTTTGGAGGAGGCACGAACCCAGCAATGGTACGTATATGAGCCAATGATGACGTGTTTGACCATCAGCGTATCGACTGTTGTGAGGTGACGAATACTACTAAGCCTTACATGGCCTATGAGTGTTGTAAAAGACGACTAAGAGCTTTACATCGACGTGGGTCAACTCCACCTAATGCCATTTGGACAACATTCCCAAGAACGGTTGACATCAGACAGGCGCTCCGTCATAAAACTATTGCCAAAATTTTTACAATACGTACGATGGGAAAAAGAGTACATATTGCGTCGACCCCAAGTAATTGGAATAAGAGTAAGATGATGATTATGATGATCATTAGCGTATTGATGTCCAGTATTGTACTTAGTCCTCCCCAAGTGGGATTAATGCCATAATGGCCACAATTTGCAGACACGTTGGTGATCGCAATCGGTATTAAAAATCTCTCGGAAGAGCGTGGCTTCTCATATAATATTTTCATAAATATATTTTCTAAATTTCCAAAAATATTGTCTATCTATAGCTGTCATTTGCGTTTTGTTATTACATGATAGATGCGTTTTTGTTATACCACGTTTTATAGTGCCTTGTATTCTCTTTGACATTTTATGTCAAGTCCCACACGAACCCGGTCGTACGGGATAAAAATTATCCTATGTCCGTCTCCTGGTTCTAAGCTACCTCCCCGCAAATTTTCAGGTAAATCGGTACAGTCGTTCTTGAGTTATAAATAGTGTAACTAACACGAATTTCTTTTATATACATACTAGCTGACCCGGCGAACTTCATTCCGCCAAAATTTTTTCGTAAATATATTTTTTAAATTTCCCAAAAAAACATAGTCTCTAATGGAAGAACCATTACAGCTTTGTCGGGAAAGATTCGACCGTCTTGGTCGCGGCATTGTTAATGAGAATTCAAAGAGAATACAAATTACTGATTTTATTGATTTCTGACAAATTATAATTATAAAATTTTCAACCATACTTAACTATAGACAAAATTACTCTTAGCTGTCATTTCCGTTTTTTTTATTACTCATACTCATACATTATATATCAAATGCGTTTTTTTATACTACGTTTCATAGTGACTTGTATTCTCTTTGACATTTTATGTCACGTCACACGGGAACGCGATCGAACGGGATAAAACAGTTATTGCCGAAATCTTGTAAACTCCATAATAAAAAAAAACGGGATAAAAAGTATCCTATGTCCGTCTCCTGGTTCTAAGCTACTTCCCCACCAATTTTCAGTCAAATCCGTACAGCCGTTCTTGAGTTATAAATGTAGTAACTAACACGACTTTCTTTTATATATATACATAGATATAGATATACAAGCCGTAACAATCATTACCCGTGTTGTGCCGACTTAAGAATACAATACACCACCCATTATCTTGGCCGTAGGTGTCGTAAAAGACGACCAAGGAATATATTACGCATATAAAACTTGCAAGAGAATGAAAACTCGAAATAAAACCCTATATCAACTTGTCTGACAAGCGTGGTGTAGTAGGTCAATTTCCCTCTGATTGTGGAATTGCCTTGTCATTGTGAAGGAGGCTCGAGCCCAACAGTGGGATATATATGAGCTGTGATGATGATGATGAACAATTACTATCTTTAAATGAGAGTAATGAATATGTAACACACCTAATAATAAAGTCGAGAACTGTAAGACATTTAGCGGCGGTAAAACATCCCGACTGATTTTATTAGTAACTAGCTGACCCGGCGAACTTCGTACCGCCATAATTATTTCCTTAATATATTTTCTAAATTTCCGAAAATATAGTCTCTAATGGAAGAACTATTACAGCTTTGTCGGGAAAGATTCGATCGTCTTGATCGCAGCATTGTTAATGATGATTCAAAGAGAATACAAATTACTCATTATTGATTTCTGAAAAAATTATAATTATCAAATTTTCAACCATACTTCTTCTTCTTCTTCGTCTTGCTTTAATGGCCTTAGCAGCATAAGTGTGCTACCATTCTGCCAACAACCATACTTAACTATAGACAAAATTACTCTTATCATTGCTGTCATTTGCGTTTTTTTTTATTACATACAAAACAAACGTACAACGAAATTACGATATTTTCGATTATGAGGTATCTATCAACAACAACAACCATGCGAACGAAACAACCGAAACCAATAACCAACTGACATGTAATTTTTAGAACTCCAACTAACGACAACCTGGGCATAATAATTCGAGAGGGTCATCAATCCACGGAAAGTCTTAACACCGCGATTCAGAAAAATGACGTCATTGCAGAACGCCATCTATGGGCAAATAGGTAAAACGTCTGCACAATGAAAGTTATGCTAGGGTCATTTTGCGTTTTAGTAATTTTATATTATCTCCGAAACTGTATGACCAATTGATATACTGTAAATGGCAAATCTTATCTGTATGATGTTCCTGTGATACTGAAATAATTTATTGTCATAAGAATTAATATTTTGTTGCTCAAATAATCAACCAAACGTAACAATGCCGAAAAAAAAATTTTTTAATGCAATAATAGAAGTATAAAAGATAAAATATAAAAGATAGAGATATGGTATCGCTGACTTTTTTGTAGAAATAATTAAGATGAACCAGGTAGCCATACATTCTTTTTAATTTTAAGCAACTGTTTAGGCAGCGCACGCAAATAATTCTGTTTTACGAGGTATTTTTTTCCGACTTGCCAGACAAAAGTTGTGATAGCTCGGTTAATATACATGTTATAGAAACAATTTATAGCCTATAGCACTCAGGAATAATGTAGCTTTCTGCCAGTTAAAATAAAATTAGAATTAGATTATGAGTTCCAGAGATTACCCCCTGCATACAAACTTACAAATTTTACCTCTTTATAATATTAGTATAGATTTACAGGCTGTTGACATCTCTTTCGGCTAGTATAAAGGAGGTCGGTCACCTTCATGTGACGTCTAGTCGTGACAGACGTGACGGATAGAAAATCACATCTACGGTTTATATACTGTGAACAGCAAAAGTATGCCTATATTTTCTTCATCATTATTATCTCAGCCCACATAAGTCCTATAGTTGGGCTCACGCCTGCTCCACACTGGGAGGGAAATTCGGCTACTATATCGTGCTGATCAGACGTGTTGGCATTTTTTTTTTATGGGTGGGCTGTGGTAAGCGCACGCGCGGTTCAGTTTATCCGGGGCGATGAAAGGATGGCGCGCGTGCCCATAACCCACCCGTACCCACGTCACCTCGTTGTTGGGCCGACCACCGGAGCAAATGTGACTTGTCGTCAGTGGTCGGCCTGACGGAATAAGCTTTCGGGTAACCTCACCTCTCGGCGTCCTGGGACGTCGGTCGCCGTCGCGCGGTCAGCCTCTCTGCGGGTGACGGACAATTCCCCGGTCCGATCACCCGCGGCCTCGGCTAGGGCGGCATTAGGCGCAGATACTCGCGCCTGCGCCGCCCGAGTCGCCGGCGGCGGAACGTGTCGCCGAATAGGAGCTCTACTCGCACACGATCCGCCGCCTCCTTCCGTGAGATTACGGCCTCACAGAAGGCGGCGACTGCGTCCCAGTTCCTGACGCTGTCGAGCATCACCCTGGCGATGGTCGGCAGCGCCGGGTCGGCACCGATAATCGCGACGAGTTCACGGCGCTCCCCCTCCGACGCAGCACACTCCTCAGCACACGCTCGAGGAGTGTGCTGCGTCGTGTCCTCGTCGCAGCTGCAGTGGTGGCAGGACGGTGTGCTCTCCCTCCTGACAATCTTGTGCAGGTACTTCGCGAAGCAACCGTGCCCCGTCAGCAGACGTGTTGGCATAGGGTTTTATGTCGAGTTATCCTTCTCTTGCATAGATGCTATCTGCATTTCAAATCCCTTAGAAGTCTTAAACGACTCCCACGGGTAGGAGAGGGTGTTGAATTGTATTCGTACTCAGACAGCACACGGAGAGATATTTTCGTAACCCTCGGTAATAAGCTTTTTTTTTACTGGTCAGAAATTCAAGTTTGTTTCGTTGACAATTTATATACATATAACGTTAAAAGCCGATTGGTTAAGTAAAGCTTAAACCAAACTCATGTCATTTATTTGGTACTAGCAACCCGCCCTCGCTTCGCTTCGGTTTCTGTCGCCTTATCCCCGTTGTTCCCGTTCCTGTGGGGATATCGGGATAAAATATAGCACAGTTTACTCCCTGATATTATAGCTTTCCATTGGTGAAAGAATTTTTGAAATCGGTCCAGCCGTTTTGAAGATTACACGGAACAAACAGACAGACAGACAAAAAAAATATAAAGTGTATTTTAGGCATATGTATAGTGCAAATAACCGTGTGAGCATGAAAAAAGCATATTATTTTGACATTACAAACAGACACTTCAATTTTATTTATTGGTATAGATTGCTGTAATTTACTTATTTTCAGAGATTCATTTATTATATTTATCATTGATTTCATCATCACCTACACTTATCCCAATTACTTGGGTTACATTAGATATGTACTTTCGTTGCATAGTACATATTGCAAAATTATTTATAGTTTTTGATCGGCCGCTTGCCTGAAGTGAACCCGTGGGAATGTAATTATTGATCAGAAGGCATCCGATGGAGCTGGCCCTGGTCTACGTAGTAAAATTATTCTATTCATCAGCCTATTATAGGGGCAGCTCAAGCTTCGGTCAGCGTGGTGCGGCCGTATTTTCCTTATCTAGAATGAGCCCGTGTCCAATATTAAGACGTATATGTCGATGAAGAAAACATTTAAAATAATATGTTAATTAATTCTTTCAATATATTTAGATAGATTTTTGACAAACCCCTACTAGGAGGACTGACAACATCTGGAAAGCCGCAGGGAACCATTGGATGCCAGTGGCACAGGACGGTTCCTAGAGGCGTTCTCGTGAAGAAGCCTAAATCCAACAGTGGACATCTATAGGCTGATGGATAGATTTAGATTTTACAGTTTAGATTTAAAATATTATCTTAAATTTATTCTTAAATTTCACAACGTAAACAATTTATAACACAGGTCGTAAAAACCGGCTGAGTGTTATATAGAAAACAGTCAGCAGTATGTACTGTTCTGTGATTTTTTCTCCTCGGGCACTATTTCCTCTTTGGAGAGGGCTCTGTCCAATTGTGGACGTCTATAACCTGATGGAGGGACGCTTGGATTAGTCCAATAGTACCAAATAATATTAAAAGAATGTTATGTTGGTAGCGGAATCTATTACAGAATATGTATATATATAGCAGTCTATGATCATGAGCTGCCAAATGATACCATTCGATTTCAAATTCAATGTTCTGAAGCATATTTTTTTATTGCGTAATTATAGACAAAAGTTTAAGTATTTAAATCATCCGTTCTAGACTTAGACTGAGTACCTAATTTATATTTTTCGAACCTCGAGATAATAGTCGTGACCTCATTTAGTTAGTATATACAGGTTTTAGTCTGTCCAAACCAACATAAACAGTTCCTAGTTGTAACGTCGATATGCAGACAGTGAGGTATTTCCTCGCGTAAAAAAAAACAGGTGTAACTCAGTGGGGTTAGCTGACACTGAATAAGTCCCAATAAAATTAATACGGGATCCTCTAAACTCTTAACTCAGGTGGAATTAGAGTTTAAAGGAAAAACGTTTAGAGTCAAGACCTACGCCTATAGATGGTTTGCAAATTTAGGCAAACAAGTACTGAAATACAAACCCATTTAAAATTAGAACGTATATAGGTACTTCAATATTAGCGGTTCTCGAATTGATCATTTGATTATTTCTGCAATGGAATCAAGGACTGGCTAACAAGATTGCCTAGTGAAATCGCGGTCACTACTAAAATAATATTTTCTAAATGGCCTTCAAAAGAAACACAGTCATTGCAGAAAAAATTGCCGACATGAATGGCTTTTGTGATCTCCGTTTTTTAGACATTCTAATAAAAAAAAAAACATACAGAAAAAACCAATTCACGCACATCTGACTCACAAAATCTTAACCGTAAATACTTAAAATGATTTATGTGAAAAATTATATTATGTCTAGAACTGGCAATTACTCATAAAAATGTCCTTGATCATAACACAGTTTTAGACTTTTTAGAACGAAACGATTTCCATACCATGTTAATTATGAGCAATGTTAATGTATAGCGACATGTGAGCTTATCATCCGGTAATCAAAGCACACAAGGCACACCGGCCCTGAGCTACATATGTACACGATTGGTATAAAATGTGGCAAACACTGAAGCAGGCATCATTTATTTATACCACTGCACAGAGACGTCAAGTAAAAGTCTTTATTACGAGTTTTCCTTTGCTTGCATACATATCAATTATGTCCCTTAGTAGTCTTTTTCGACAACGGTTGTATTTCTAAGGTGGTGAATTGTATTCCTACTGTCGAGCGTCTAAGAATCACCGCCTCCAGGACCCACGGGAAAGTCCCAGCCAACAGGCACGCTGCCCTTATCGCCACCGTACGGTATCCACGTATAGCCCTGACCGCCATGATCTTCTGTGGACGCAACAAGAGAGCCCTCAGACGGACGGTCATGAATGGACCCGGCCCACACTGGTGCGCCGTACAGGGCCAGGATCGGCTCGCCTGTGGTAGCACCACAATCTCGCAGGCAATCAACCTTTGAATAGTAGTAATTTGTTACTACTCATCGTTCGATGAGTGATAGAGCCGGGCCTAAACTTTTACGGTAGGCAGTGAACTCACTTACCATCAGGTAAGCTGCCTTCTCATCTGCCACCAAAGGTAATAAAAAGTAGGAATATAAAATAAAGAGTACACAAACGAAAGCAGATACACCTTCCATTGCCAAGACACATCAGGGACTCTAGCAGATACCTAATGTAAAATTGCAAGAGAAGGAAAATTTCAAATAAATCCCTATAAAAAATAGTTCAGTTGCTTTTAAACCTAAAAACTGTTCTAGTGCTTTTTTTCATAAAGAGAGCTCTGCTAATTAATGGTGACGCTGATGGGAAGAGTCGCTAAATTTTAGCACATTATTTGCAAAAATTAGTGTTTGTGTGAATTTAATTGCCACTACATAAGGTGATCCTTATGTAAATGCAATCACTAATATTCGTTAATATTCGCCGAAGCGACGACGCGGCGACGGTACAGCTGACATAAAACGTAAGCCAACTTATTATCATTATTCACCGTTAAAGAAAATCTCATCTCACCTAATTGGCAGTCTAGACAAAACCGATATTGACTTTCAATGAACGTATTAACCTACGACGATCCCTTGAAAGGTCTTTGTGTAACTTGTAAGTATGATGTATTGATCCGTTAGACGAGTTATTACCAAACTTAATATCAATAGGTGAAGGATGCTTAAGAAATCTCAAGTTTGGCAATTGGATATTAATTATAAGTAATATAAAATTTTAACAAAAAAAAAACTGATACATGGTCTTTTCATGGATACAATTGTCAGAACTGGACAAAATTGAAACGGGACAATATGAAAAGCATCGGCTTTCAAATAAAAATAATTATCAAAATAGATTCGTGTTTAATTTTACGCTTGTAAAATCACCCGGAAGATATATATAGATAGAATACAAGAATTTCTCTTAGTATGGTGGTGTTGTCTATAAAAGAAAAAAACACCATTACTCTTGGCCGGCATGGGATATTAAGTTAATTTTTCATCCACAAAAATGTAGGCCTCCAATCGGGCCATCGATGACAAGGACCGGGTACCGGTAATCCGCCCATATGTCGCTAAAGAGGTACGTGGAGGGCAGATTATGAGGTTGACGCCATCCACCCCGTCACGCCGGACGGGGTGCAACTATACCATAGCCTTTCGCCAAACCAAAAAGTCCAATAATGGGACGCATATGAATTGAATTCTCCTTGTGGTGACAGAATAAGAACACAATTCATCAGTCCCTATCTCGCCCGTGGATATCGTAAAAGATGACTAAGGGGACTAAGGGATATAATACACATATGATATCTATATAAGAGAAGGAAAACTCGACACAAAACCCTATACCAACCTGTCTGGGCAGTATGGTATAGTAAGGTCAATTACCCTCCTATTATGAAGGAGGCTCGAGCCCAGCAATGCGACGTATAAGAGCTAAGATGATAATGATGCTAATATGAATTGAAGACGAATGGACAGCGTCTGATATCTATGAAATTAAAAGCAAATATTTCACTTCGCGTGACTTTATTCTTACGCATGCAATTGTTTACATTGACGCTAGCTAATAAGCGAGAGTGTTCTCATCTGCCATGAATATCTTAACCGTTACATGTTAATGCTTCGCATTTTCATACTTTTTTAACAGACTTCAAAAAAGGAGGTGTCTCAATTCGACCGTATATATGCTTTTTTATGTTTGTTCGCAGATAACTTCGTCGTTTATGAACCAATTTTGATGATACTTTTTTCATTGGAAAGGGTAATACCTCCCAAATGGTCCCATGAAAACTTTATCAAGATCGGACAAGCAGTTTTTGAAAAATCAACAAAAAACTAAAAATTTATCAACATTGTCTACATTAGTGCAGGCGGTTTCTTTTTTGCAAAAAATAATTATGAATTATTATTGATATAAAGTATGAAATATAGTGATATTATATGTGGTAGCGATTACGAATATTACCAACGCTTACATTGCTCGTGGATGTCGTAAAAGATGGCTAAGAGCTTTACATAGCCTGAGCCAACTCTATCTGATGCCGTGTGGTTAATTGGATTCCCAAGGACAGATAGCCAGTCATAAAACTTTTGCAATATGTAATATGAAAGAACATATTGAATCGACCCCAAGTAATTGAGATAAAAGCAAGCTTTTGATGACTTGGTGATGTTAATATCACAGTTATATATCAGTTCTAACATTGAAACGTATAAATTAACTATATAGTAAAGCGGTTTATTTTAACGAGCATCATTTGCAGTATCGTTAACTACTAATTTACCGTTCATTAGAAACATTACAATAATAGAAGGTGGTTATTACAACAAAAAAAACATAAGGAAAGTATGGCAAAAATACAGTCATCGATTTAAAGTGTCATTCCATTTGATGATGGAGTAAGAATACAATTAACTGGATGTTATAAAAGACCACTAAGGGATATGTTATGCAGATAACATCTATACAAGAGAGGTAAAACTCGAACTAAAGCTATATATCAAAGTATGACCAGCGTGGTATAGTAGGTCAAACTCCCTCTCATTTAGAAGAGGCTCGAGCGCAGCGATGGGATGTATATGAGCTGAGATAATGACGATTTGAAGTGCTAAAGATGATTGATGCCTTTTAATACATCGCGGTATATCCTTACTAATATTATAAATGCGAATGTAAGTTTGTTTGTTACGCTTAAACCAATGAACCGATTTCAAAAATTCTTTCACCAATGGAAAGCAGGGAGTAACATAGGCTATATTTTATCCCGATACTCCCACGGGACCGGGAAATACGCGAGTAAGGCGACTGAAACCGAAGCGAAGCGAGGCCGGTTTGCTAGTAGATTATACAGTTTAATTTTATTTATATATTAAACTTCATGCAACAAGTACAATGGCGGACTTAATGTCAGAGGCATTCTCTACCAGTCAACCATAGGTGATGCAGAGAGGAAAAAAAGGTAGTAGTTAGCTTAGGTTAATAATAATAACGTGGTTGGTTTTTCTTTATTGCTGTTGGTGGCAAACGAGCAAACAGCACACCTGATGGTAGTTGATGTTGTCACTCATGGATATTTGCTAGGCCGCTGCCTATGGTGAAGAAAGTGAAGGGAGAGTGAATGCGTGCAATAAGATACGGTGATGATAAACGCATCACCAGAACTCAACACACGCAAACGCCCTCAGAATGTTGGGCTTATGCTTAGAATAACGTATAGAAGGTAAGTTCGCGCACAAAAAGTGAAGCATTTCAATTGGAGACTAATGGAGCTTACGCCGGTACCGTTCCGTAATGTACAAGGTCACTGTACAGCACGTACGTACGCAACTCTTAAAAAATAAATAGGTAATTATGACGGTTTGTGCATTCAAATGGTGTCACAACACATTTGAAAAACTTAAAAAGGTTTTTAACGTTACTTTTAAAAGTATTTCGACGATTTATGTTAATAAAAACAAAATTTGATTTCATAATTTGTATAGTGGTGTGCGTGTGTACGTGTGTAATCGTCTGCGCGCATGTAGTATTTTTAGATTCATGTTTCGAACGTTCGAAGTACCGACACTCTTCTCTACGTTATTATTCTAAGGGCTTATGGCGCCCTCGGTTTTCGTTTCGGTTACTTGTAACTTCCATAAAGTAGTTATATATAAGACCAACCATACACTAAATTGTCTGACACGATTCGGCTCTAAAGAATCTTTTCCACCAGATCTATCGTTGCTTTGAAATTAAAGCAAACTGAAAGCATTATATTGCCACTATATACCGTTATAAATCTGTTAACATATTGCCAATGAAGCCATTCAATCTACGTAAGGCAATAACATGTCGAGTTTCAAGATTTATTAGCAAGTTGTTCGTAGCCCTCAAACTATTGACTATCAGTATCCACCAACCAATTGACAAATTTTTTCAAAGAACATATCGAATTTTGCAATAATATAATGCAAATTTACTGTCATTATCATCATCATCATATAGGCTTATGTATATACGTCCCACTGTTAGGCTCGAGCCTTCACCATAATAGGAGGGATATTGACCCACTATACAACGCTAGTTAGACAGGTTGGTTTAGAGTTAGGTTTCGAGGTTTTCTACCCTTGCATAGACGTGGTGTAGGGTTTTAGTTCGAGTTTGCCTTTTCTTACATAGATCCTAACATTTAGTAGGATTTATATGTTACTAGAATCCCGCCCTCGCTTTGCTTCGGTTCCAGTCACCTTACCCGCGGGAACGGGTCCCGTGGGAATCCCGGGATATAATATAGCCTATGTTACTCCCTGATATTATAGCTTTCCATTTATGAAAGAATTTTTGAAATCGGTTCGGTAGTTTAAGCGTGACAGCGTAACAAACAAACAAACTTACCTTCGCATTTATAATATTAGATTATTAGTAAGGATTAAATATAATGAACCTCACAATTATCAAAATAAACTCTTTCGTAATTGAAAAACTTAGGCATCCATCATGAAACCGGCACTTCTCTTGGCGGAGGCGTGGTTGTGCTGTGCATTTTATTTTAGTTGAAAACCCATCACGCGACATCCATACTAATATTATAAATGCGTAAGTAAGGATGTTTGTTTATTTGTTTGTAACGCTTTCACGCTTAAACCACCGAACCGATTTCAAAAATTCTTTCACCAATGGAAAGCTATAATATCAGGGAGTAACATAGGCTATATTTTATCTCGGTATTCCCACAGGAACGGGAACTACGCCGCGGGTAAAGCGACTGAAACCGAAGCGAAGCGAGGGCGGGTTGCTAGTTAGTAATAATTTTAACCCGTAATAAAATCAATGACAATACTTGTTATCACAGCAGTTGTCTTGACAACGCCAAATGCGCAGCGTCAAAGTTCATTTTAATTAAATTATGTCAAATTCGTTAATATTTATTTTCACTGCACCGCATCTATTAATCACAGCGCTATGTGTATAAGCCCATGTACAAACTTTCTTGATAAACAGTTTATATGATACTACTATAAGATCTTTTGCAATTCAGCCGGTAGCTCTTCGAGATAAGTGCGTCTAAGCAAACTCTTCAGCTTTATGACAGTAATATAGATTAAATGTATATTTAAATACGAAAGTAAACTTAAGATATTTATGGCCAATAACTATACTTGAATACATGACGTCAAAAACAATCGGGCGCGTGAGAGTTATGCAATAATAGTGGGGTACCAAATGAATGAATAAAAAAAGTAACCGTAACAAAGCGGTCAAAAGAGCGAGCAATAAGGATAAAATTAATCACCCCTTATCTGGCCCGTGAGTGTCCTAAAAGAGGACTCAAGGATATAATATGCATATAAAAAAATGCAAGAGAAGGAGAACTCTGAAGAAAATACCCTAAACCCTAGGTCACATTCCCTCCCACTATGGAGAAGGCTCTGGACCAGCAGTGGGACGTATATGAACTGTGATAATGATGATGGTGTATATTTAAATACGACAGTAAACTTAAAATATTTACCTCCAATAACTACTCGACTACATGAAGTCAAAAACAATCGAACGCATGAGAGTTACGCAATAATAGTAGAGTACAAGCTGAGTGAATGAAAGAACTAACAGTAACAAAACGTTCAAAAAAAAGCAAGCAGTGTTGCCTACGTTCATTATGTACAAGTAAATAGAGTTTAAAATAAATATTTTTAATAAATCACCTGTGTCCGCATAATACGCCTGAAGTGTAATACCATCCAGTCGCTTGTAAACAATATCTTGTATATTGTATGATTCACTAAACACAAAAGCTTCTACGTTTGTTTGTTCGTATGGCCAAATGTCGTAAAGCGTGTAGCGTCTAGGTCGGTTATAAGTTTGGCACAGCGCGTCTCGTCTAACTCGAGAGAAAGGCGATTATGCTCACCACGTTACCACACGATGAACTAAATGAGCTAGATTTTACACGACAATATTATGTGGCATCGTTATATATATATTATACAATATAATTATGTGCTCTCGCTTACATTACGGTATAAATTTAAAAATTTAATTATAAAATTAACTTCGCGTCGAATATTTTTTTAAATGTTATGTATCTCGATTTAGTTATAGGTACTATTGTTATATGACTCTAGTATTAATTATTTAAATATTTAGGATACAAAGTGAAAAGCTGACCTTCATAAATAATTTTAATAAAACTAGTAGCAACTCTAATAATATTATAAATGTGAATCTTTGTGTGGATGGGTGTATGTTTGTTAGTCCTTCACGCAAAAATTATACAACACATTTTAAATATGTGTGGAAGCCAATATATACCAATTATGAGCCATAAATACATTTAAATTGGATAATTTGTTAATTTTAGAGTATTTAGTTAATTCTTATCACAACATATACATTATCTTTTACATTAAGTAATTTGGACAAATAGTTCAAAAAATATCACGATAAGATTGTCTTGAGTGAAGCGCTATTAAGCACATACTAGATGTAAGCCGGTCGGGCGCAGAGCGGCGCTGGAGAGGAGGTTAATGCCATCACCGAGGGCACGATTGAAGTTAAGCTACCCATCAATCAACAAATCACGCGGGCTAACTTGCGATCATAATGTTGTCAGTGCATCAGCTGCTGACGTAGGCTGGTCACCGAGGTCAAGGTATCGGCAATGCCAATGTGATCAATCCAATGCCTATGGGGAGAAAATACGATAGGTAATACGGCTGACTGAACCGAGGCAGCGGGTAATCGGGCTGGACATTTGTCTGGGCACCCTGAGAGAGGTCACCGTGTGCGAGCGACGCCGCGACGGCGAAAGTCGTTGAGGCATCGACTCGAGAATGTACCCGAAAGTGTAATCCGCCGGGCCACTGTTGACAAAGACCGCGGCCGGCCACACACCCACGTCGCTGGGGTGCGCGGTGTATCCAGAAAAAAGAAGGAATAAATACATAACTCGCTGCAGATTATAGCTATCGACTATTATACGTATAGTACTCGCTTTGTCTATACCACAAAGACAGTGACAACGTTGACTGGGTCCAGACTGGGTCTAAAAACGGAATAAATTGTTCAACTTTAGCGACATTTTTCAGTGATGCTCCGCTCCTATTGGTCGTAGCGTGAAATCACAGAAAAATTAATAAGATTAATATTTATAATATAAGAAGTATTAATATTTCTATGCGTGAAATCATACATCCTTCCTCGATAAATGAAATATCCAACGCTAAAAGATATTTTCATTTCCAACCAGTAGTTCTTGGGATTAACGTCTCAATCAAACAATCTCTTCAGCTTTATAATATTAAGTAGGGATAAATGATTTTGAATTTAGTATAGCGATGACTATCAATATTAGTAACAGAAATAAAACAAGATAATTGATAATTGTTCTAATGATTAAAACGGTTACTTATATAATAAATGTATAAATTAAGCATTGTTTTTGTAAGTAAATAAAGTTTATATCAAAGCTGTTTCCTTGTATTATATATGTGAAATAATTATTTGTATTTACTACGATTAATGGTATGGTAATTATCCTCATTCTAGAGTCTGCATGTGCGTGGGAGAAATGAATGCGGAAAACGTCTAATAGTCTACTGGGAAAAATATAACACAAATTGGACGTCCGCCTCATGCCAAACATTCTGTTTATGGTATTATTATCCTTTGGCGAGAATTACACCCATCACTATACATCGATCGACTAACGGTTGTACGCAATTTAAATACGAAACTAATAAGTAAGATAAATTCAATTCAGTATTTGTTAAGATTTTTTTTAATGAGAACGGTGGCAAGCGAATAAACAGTACACCTGATAGTAAGTATTGCTGCCGCTCATGGAACTTTGCAAGACCGCTGTCTACTGCAAAGAAAGTGAATGGAGTGTGAATGCGTGCAATGAGGTTCGGTGACACTAAAGGCATCACTAAAACACACCACACGCAAACACCCTCAGAAAGTTGGACTTTTGACGCGAATGTCAAAATGTCATGTAGCGTTTTTATATTCTTTTCATTATTTTAGTGTTTTAAAGTGTTATATTCAATAATTTTGCTGATATTTTATGTAATATAATGCAGATAAAATTCTGAAATGTAGTGAAAATGATATAATAGTGTATTACGTGCATTTTGACATTCTGCCCAAATTTCCTAAGACGCATGACTTGGATATCAGCACTAAGTTATGTTAACGACTGACTGAAAGACTAAGACTAAAGACGTGAATAATAATCAATATACTCGACACTGGCACCAATAGCTCATATTATTGTAGCTCATTGCCATTAACTAAGAAGAAGAACACCCTCAGAAAGTTGAGTTGCCGGCTCTCACGCCCACTGAACGAAGCGCAATAACAAATTGCTACTACTATTCGGACATCGATTTTCTGCGATAGTGTTGTACTACCCCGGACAGACTGGCCCGCGGCTGTAGACGGACAACTGTCAACAGTGTGGTCCTACCATTACCAAATTTGTTAAGATCAAGCACGTTATATTTATCTTCAATTAGCTTTTGTTAATATCATCATCGCCTCAACTCATATATGTCCCACTGCTGGGCTCACGTCTCCTTCAAGATGGGAAGGAAATAGACATACTATTTCACGTTAGTTAGACATAATGGTATATGGTTTTATTTCGAGTTTTCTATCTCTTGCAGAGGTTATCTGCATATTACAATCCCCTGGTCATTTACAACACCTACGTCTAAGAAAGGGAATTGTATACTTCTTCACCACACGGAAACCTACCAATGTTAGCCTAAAAATAAAATGACGTACCTTTGCATTTTCCTTTTAAAATCCTCTAAAAATTTAATCCTTTAACCGAAACTCTCGGATAAACAGCACTCATTTGATATGTGTAATCGTTTTTGAAAGCGACATAATGTTATCCTAATATTCACATTCAAAACATCCCTAACATTTATCACGATGTGCGGTCAAGGAATGCGCGTTTCCTATTCTCGTCACCACACAAAAACCGGTTATTAAATATCAATACGTTACGTAATTCGAACGTGTCTCTTAGTGTGACATAGAAAGTGTTTATCGTACATTTTCCCCAAGCAATCCACAATTAGAATATTCACCATGTACAGTACAAGGCGAAAGCAATAGTAATGCTAACTAATATTCTGTTGTTGTAGTTATTTTACTGCCAATGCATCGAATTTATAGAGAAATACGATATAATCCGATAGAAGAGTACAATTGTCACTAAAACCTCGTCCGTGAACATCGCAAAATCAGATAAATATTATATAATTATTTATTTATTTACTTATAATTATAAGTGTGTTTATATAGTAAGCAATTGCCTTCATCTAGAATAGACCAGCGACCATACCTGGGACATACGTTTGCTGAGGGGAGGAAGAAATGCATGGCAAAATGCACTGCAATGACATAAACTGTACAGATAACAGCGTTTGCTGTCCATAAATTATGTCTATTAATTATATTTTTGTAGTGCCCTCCCAATTGCCAGTAGCGTTTTCTTAGTAAATATAGTAAATTTAAAAAAAGCGAGATAAAACAACATTTGTTTTTGGCAGATCTTATAACGATCGCGGCTTAACTAGATAATTCAATATTTGGCTAGGCCGCTGTAAATCGGTGAGCGCGTAATTTTAAACGACCGCGCATCTCATGCAATTCATATCATATAAAATGAGCGATCGTTCTAGACCTTACGATAGGATACATTGATATTCTCTGCATACAGAAATATTTCACAGTGAATTTTATTCTACATCAATGAATAAGCAATCCCTCGTGAACTGACGTCAGAAGACAACATCAAAATTCAAGATGGCAAACTAGGTAATGTTGTTTGGTTGGTATAAGAAATATGTAAAAATAAAAAAAACATTAATTATATGTTGGTGTTCATGATTACGTTGGTTCTATGAAGTTGGCAGCTTATCTTTCTTCCTCTTCGCCTATATACTACATTTTTTTTGTTCACACTGTGGAAATGCATTTATGCACTGTCCCCCGTGGGCGGGGGTTGTGTGGGACTCACCGGCCACTTCCGCGGCCGGAATATCCACTAAAACCACAGCGGCCCCTTCCGCGCTTTTACGGGGTGCCGGAGAGACAGTCTGATAACATTCAATCCCCGGCACCCCAACGCATGGCCGTCTGGCCACGACCCGTCGTCCTTATTCAGGGCGGTGGGAGTAGGTGCGCATATTGTCATCGCCTCCTCCCGGGTCGCAGCGGTGGAGATGTGGCGCAATCGCTTCCACAGTCCCCCGCCTTACTACGGGGGACTCCAGGTCTTTCCTCCACCGCCAGATAACCTCCCTCCGGGCCACTTCTTGTGCTCTGCCCAGTCTCCTTGCAGAGACTTGCTCGCCGTTGGCCCGCGCTATGGCACGGAGCTGGTAAACTTCCGCCAACGCCTCAGCCACAAGCGGCCGAGGCGGGTCGCCTGCCAGTAGCGTCGCCGCAGTCCAAGACACTGTACGGTAATCCCTGATAGTCTCTGCGGTCTATCGCATTATTTTTGAACAAAATCTCTATTAAAATTAATTCCTCTTGCTCTCTCTTGATTCTCATTTTCACCTAAAAATCGCTCTTACTCAAACTAATTAGCAAACAATGCAATTTAAGGTATGCGAGTTTCTTCACAGCATTCACAGCATTGCCTTCGTAGTTTTTGAACGATATGTGATATTACAAATAAACATACCATTTCGAAAACTTAGAGGTACGTGACTTCAATTCCTCAATGCATACCAGCCTCGTTATCACTAAAAACGAAAATTTTGCGGTTAACCATTTCACAACCATAAATGCATTAAATTATGGAATAATATAGACGTAGACGCAACTTGCACTTGACCAAATTTCATCATAAAAAAAATGTCAATTATTTACGCACTGTTTATATATTCATATTTTATGCAATTCTGACAACAGACACGCTACTATTAAGCATTAATATAAATAATAGTTAAAAAAAAATAAACTACTTCTGTAGATTATCAAAAAAGTAAAAAAAAATCAAAAGATCTAATTTCTTAAAAACGACAAGCGTGGGATGCTTGATATCAATTTATTATAAATCTTTTATTGACAAAAGTATAGTTTGATAAACACTGTAACAAAAGAAAGATGGTTGGATAACAAGAGGCAAGTTAGAGACGTTACCTGATGTAGGCAAACTGAATTAAATGAAGAATAGAAACAGCTGGATGCTGCCTCAGTTTATAACTAAATTGTTATAAGTATTTTTGCTTTAATATTTTATTCGATTTTTTCGAACATTTTTAGGATTTTCTAATGATTAAGTTAGAAACAAGCAATCGCCTATCCAATAGCCATGTTTAGCGATTACAGTATTTTTGAGTCGGTCTATGTTTAGTAGCGGACGTTGATATACTGATGATCAAGAAGAAAAAGATATTATACATGCTCTTCTTGTTAATCCAATTAATCGCAATCGTTATAGATCCCATGTTAAATCCTGTATTGTAAAAGAATAATTGAGTTTGAAAATTTTAGTAGCGAATACGAAGTTTTAGAACTCTCTGATTTCCCAATCAGAGTTCTAACAAACAAAAATACATAGCGAAACTTAAGTGGTTTATCTTTGAGTAAACAACTATCGAAGATAATGGAGCGAATAGATTAAAAAATATGATTATTTTATAGAGATAATTCTTAAACGAGATAAAATGAGATCGTGTAGCTTAATTTATGATGAGTAATTGCAGCCGACTATCTCATTAGAGAAATTGAAATGACCATTTCAAAAATTCCATTAAAATCGAGAAAAAGAAAACGAAAATCATGCTTCATAATCACGGTGAAAGTCATCGATAGATTTGTTTACATATGAAATGAAATATGTTACGATAACTAAATTATATTACTGTTTATTTATTGAAAAGTTAATCCCTAAGTCAAAGGTATAAAAGTTTGACTCCGAGGTCGGACATTATCACGTTTTCTGTCGGCAAATTCTCAATAAATAGGGAATGATGTAGTCTATCTTATAGACAATAAGTTCCGTTCTATTATGCAAGAAGCTACAATGGGATCCATATCTAGAAAGGAAGAAAGAAAGATACCCAGGTAGAATTTACAGCTTTGGCACTATTATCTAATTTTATGCAGAAACCCCTGGTCAATATGCTGTAATGCAGGGGTTCCTAAACTTTAAAGATAACGGAACCCCAACCGAATACGTTTTACTTTATGGAGCCCCATATCAAATGATATCAAGTAATGAACGATTCTGTGTCATAGTTTAGGCCTAATTCTTGTTATCTGTCTACTTACATAATAGTAATGAGTTTTCCCATCACTAATTTTGCTCTCTTTTAAGTTAATATTTGTAACCGTGGTATTATATATTATATAAGTATATAATTTTGGCGGACTATACTGCGTTTCGGTAATATACTGCGTTTATTAAGAAAGTATATTTCTGCTAATCATTTTGTCATAATTTTCATTAAATTTAAACTAGACAGGAATCAGACGCAGCCTAGAGAATGACGACGATACGTTTCTTGATTTAAAAATAATGACGGTAAAAACCCCCATGTGAACTATAGTTGGTTAAATACGTTTCAACTTCTAGTGGCAATGCTAATAACTAACTTACATATATTAGTCAAATTTCAAGTAGTAAAATGTTACTTTTTATGATATATTAAGCGTGTGGATTAACGGTCGGAAACATGTGTTGCGATAACAGAAATATCTATCTATACCAATAAATAAAATTGGAGTGTCTGTTTGTAATGTCAAAATAATAGGCTTTTTTCATGCTCACACGGTTATTTGCACGACACCTATGCCTAAAATACAGATTAAAAAATTTTTGTCTGTCTGTTTGTTCCGGGTAATCTTCAAAACGGCTGGACCGATTTCAAAAATTCTTTCACCAATGGAAAGCTATAATATCAGGGCGTAAACTAGGCTATATTTTATCCCGGTATTCCCACGGGAACGGAAACTACGCGGGTAAAACGACTATAACCTATAACCGAAGCGAAGCGAGGGCGGATTGCTAGTCATACTATAATTATATAGTCATGATAGCAAAATATCACCAAGTCACAGGAATTGATTTCCCAAAAAAAAAACAAAAATCCTAAATGATATCACAAAAAATATCAAACAGTTATCTGTATTTGCTATCTGCAGCATTACCATATTTCACGGTGATAAAGGTCAATTTCCTTCTTAGTTATTGAATGTCACCTTCTTAGTTAAAAAGATCTGTCTGTTAAAAAATTCCTCCCTGCGCCCATCATAAGTTGTCACTCTTTGATGATGGGCCCGAGGAGGAATAGCTTAGCACTAGCTTTAACTTGCCCAGCCGCTCGACAACGAAAAGGTCCATCCCTTCTCTGCCTATTGAATTGAACCAAGATACCGCTGCATACTCCGGTGATCCGCCTGACAAAGCGGGTAAAGCGGGTGCCTTTACACTATTTTTGTTTAACTGGAAAGTACTCAGTAGTGTAGTTGTGAAAAATTAAATAACTAGTGGAAAATCGAAAAAGCATGACCAGTTTGGCCATAATCGAGGAGCGGGTCACTCCCTTCCCTCCATTATGGTTGAAGGGAGTGATGGCTGCTCTAGTGGTTAACTCGTGATCGGGTGCAGCTTGCGGGATCTGGTCCAGCCATAATCTTCTTGTTATATTTATGATTATTATTATATTTGTGAATTGTATTATATAATATTTCGAATGGCATCACACTGGAACTATTAATAAGCATGTTGTAAGATGTAATTTTATTTAAGAGAAATTAGAAAAATAAATAAAAAATAGACAATCCTGCTGAGTTTCTTGCCGGATCTTTTCAGTGCGGTCTCGTTCCGATCCGGCGGAAATTTAAAGAAAAATGTAAAAAATTACAATATGTAAGTGCCCCCACGGGGTTATACATAATAAATGATTTGAATTTGAAATTATTGTTAAACCTTCAAAAATTCTTATAAAAAATCAGTCCCTATAGTTACAAGAAAATGACTCGATCAAAATCCTTGCTATTGCTGTTGCTCGATAGACGGATGAAAAACACAAAATCATATTTTTCCTGACGAAAAAAGTCTCACAATTGAAGAGCATTACAATAAGCAAAATGTAACCAAGTATACGCTCACAAAGAAGCTTCAGAAGTGGTCGATAAAGTGCGACGCGGTCTTATCCTGCCAGTCACGGTTTGTTAGGATTGTTAAGAAAAGGCTTGATAAGTCAAAGCGTCACAAATCCCTTACTTCTAATGTCTCCATTGCCTTTCATCCTCGGAAGAGCAGTCAAATAGGATCTGGTTTTCCATACCTGACAAACATTTTATTCGTCCGTATTAGATGTTTTGGATGAAATAAACTGTCAATGTTGGCAATTTCTTCGGATTACAACTTACATTATATACATTTATATGGTACAAATGAAAATATATCTTTTTACTACAACTCTGTACTTTATAGTCAAGTGCTCGCATATATTGTGTAAAAAACAATTGATTGTCTTAACTCTAGTGGCATTGTGCATCAGTTTATCATGAGGTTTCGCATTTTAGATCAGTCACTATTAATCTTCTCCATGGGCAAATTCTCACTACGCTACGGCATACGCAAATTTCTTACAACGATAGCAAGAACTTGGCCTTAACACATAATAATTAAACGAGATATAACTTTAAAGGATAATGGTACGAGTATATAAAAAAAAATATCCTTAAAAGGTGCGGTCGTAAAACAGGCAAATTAGTTCAGTCTAACGGCCGACGACGTGATTCACAAACTTAATAAGGCCGTCTTTATATTATTCTTAAAATTGTTGAGATATTCCACCGAATATCAAACGAGACTTTGTAACTGCCAGTCCGGCTGTATATTTTGTGATCGATTCGAGCAATGTTGAAACCAAACGAAATAGTTTACGACATATGTATAATACTAAATTATTGAGATCGGGCCTCCTTCAAAATGGCAGGGATATTGATCTAATACGCGCTGGTCATACGTGTTGGCATAGAGTTTTATGCCGAGTTTCCTTCTCTTCCATAGAATTTATCTTTATAATTTAATTTATAATTTAAAAACGACTAAACGACTAATATGCCTTAGTCGTTTTTTACGACAATCACTGTCAAGAGAGGGGGTTGGTGAATTGTATAGTACCCATAGTAAGTAAGAATACAATCACTAAAACCTCTTTTTTTTTTTTTTGGGTGGGTCGCGGTCGGCGCGCCTCCGCACCACTCCGTCCGGGGCAACAGCAACTCCCGCGACCCACCCAAAAACCACGTCGCCTTCGTCGTTGGGCCGACCACCGGAGCAGCGTTAACTTGTCGTCAGTGGTCGGCCCGACGGAATACCCCCTATTGGGGTACCCTCCCATCGACCGACGTCCCCCCCTCGGGGAGGACGTCGGTCTTTCCTCACGCGGTCGGCCTCTCGGCGGGTGACGGACTAATCCCCGGTCACGTCACCCGCGGCCTCGGCTAGGGCGGCATGAGGCGCAGATAGTTGCGCCTGCGCCGCCCCAGTCGCCGGCGGCGGATCTCCTCATCGAGGCTGCGCTCCTCACGCAGGCGATCCGCCGCCTCCTTCCGCGAGATCACTGTCTCGCAGAAGGCTGCAACCGCGTCCCAATTCCCGACGCTGTCGACCATCGCCCTCGCGATAGCCGGCAGCGTCAGGTCCGTACCGATGATTGCGACGAGTTCACAGCGCTGCACTGCCCAAGCCCCGCAGGCCTCGAGACTAAGACCTCTCTTGCCAGTGAGGGTCGTAAAAGACGACTTAAGGATTAAATATGCATATAACGTCTATGAAAGAGAACGATAATTCGAAATAAAACTCTAAACCAACACGTCTGACCAGCGTGGTAGGTAACTTTCACCCCTATTGTAGAGGCGGCTTGAGCCCAACAGTGGAACGTATATAAGCTGAAGGGTAATATAGAACTACGAACCGACCCCAAGAGATCGTAGTAGGTAAAAAAAAACGTCTCCGGTAAAGTCGAAAATGTGAACGGTGAAAATTGATTAGTGCACGAGTAGAAAGTGTTTATGTCGCGTAGGTACATACGCGTGGATTAAGGCGTCTGAAACGTGACTCGCCGCTACAATCGTACGACGCTCCAGCTTACACAATTTTATTTTATTAGGTAACGTAACTAACGACATGTCAAGGCTATATTTACGATTTGATGAAACTGTTGAAGTTTAATATTTAAGACGACAGAAGTCCACTCAAAAGGCAGCAAATAATGGTAGTACGATAGTTTATGGGACCCCATGCTAACTAGCTGTTACACCAGAAATGGAAGAAATGAAATCATACTATAGTCGTCAATAAAACTATTTTACGGATAGACTATTTTATAGACTACTAGCCACCCGCCCTCGCTTCGCTTCGGTGTCTGTCGCCTTACTGGCGTAGTTGCCGTTTCCTGGGCATACCGGGATAAAATATAGGCTAAGTTACTCCTTATATAGACAGCTACCTGATAATGAAATATTTTCAAAATCGGTCCAGCCGTTTCGAGGATTACCTAAAACAAACAGACAGACAAAAGGAAATAAAACTGGTTTATAGGCATAAGTATAATCATTTGAGCATGAAAAAAGCTCACAATTTTGACATTACAAACAGACATTTCATTTTTATTTATTTATAGATTTTAAGGATTAGCCCGCCCGAGATCATGAACGCTGTAAAGTGTTCGAAATGTCGGGCAATCAAAAATCAAATACATACGCGCTCCTAAAAATACGTTTATTTACAACTAGCAACCCGCCCTCGCTTCGCTTCGGTTATAGGTTATAGTCGTTTTACCCGCGTAGTTCCCGTTCCCGTGGGAATACCGGGATAAAATATAGCCTAGTTTACGCCCTGATATTATAGCTTTCCATTGGTGAAAGAATTTTTGAAATCGGTCCAGCCGTTTTGAAGATTACCCGGAACAAACAGACAGACAGACAAAAATTTTTTAATTGCTATTTTAGGCATAGGTGTCGTGCAAATAACCGTGTGAGCATGAAAAAAGCCAATTATTTTGACATTACAAACAGACACTCCAATTTTATTTATTGGTATAGATGTGTGTATATGTATAAAACTAGCGTACCCAGCCCGCTTCGCCGGTCGAGATTTTGCTTTATTTTATTTAAACAATAAATACATCATTAAATAAAATATCAACATAGTAAATAAAAGCTGTATTTGACAGTTCAAAAAGAGAAGTGCTCCGATTGTCACCAAACTTTACAGGATTACTCGCCAGGTCAATCTGGAGATTCCCTGAAAGTTTCATTGAAATCGGTCCAGCCGTTTCGGAGCCTATACGGAACATACCACACAGTGCAAACTTTCTCTTTTATATATATAGATGTGCTATGTATTTTGAAGTGATATTACCTCTGCTTCTCAATCGTCTATTACGACACCCTTAATTAAAAAAGGAATGGTGATACAATGTATTATCATTATGTCATCACACGGAACCTAACTTGACTTTTGACGCTTAACCATTAATGCTAATTCAAGGTAACAGAATAACAACAAAATAAAGCTACTAATCTTGCATAAATGTTTCCTAGTTTATTTTACCTTAAGCAGAAGTTTGTATTCAATATGGCACTCTCACGAATTAAGCGTATTTAAAAAGTATCATAAAACAAGTTTAACTTGCCGTGTAATGGCGGAGTAACAATACAATTCACCACCCCATTCCTTGCCCGTAAAAGATGACTAAGGGATTAATATTCAGATAACATAGATGCAAGAAAAGGTCGAAATGAAATCCTGGGTCAATACGTCTGACCGGCGTGGAATTGTAGGTCAAATACCCCTCACAGTGGAGGAGGCCCGATCCCAACAGTGGGATGTATATGGGCTGATATGATAATGATGATGATAAAATATCGTTACATAGCGAGCGCTTATAATGTATTAAAAATCACAATGCTGTCAATAGGAGCGGAGCAATAACCACAAATCTATACACAGCTGAAGAGATTATTTGTTTGTAATCGGAGGAACTAGAATATGGATTTATAAAAAAAATATTCTGTTACTAATCTTGTTTATCGTGAAAGGCTAGGCCGTAAAACATAACGTTGCAACACATAGAAACCGAGCTGCGATCATAACATATTAGTAAATCGTGAATTAATTATAACAATGAGACATGTTAATGCATTATTATGTAAAGACTGTTGGCACAACAATCGTCGCAATAACAAGTTCATATTAAAATGACATTCCGTGTAGTGTAGTAAGAATACAATTCACGACTCCATTTCTTGCCTGAGGGTGTTGTAAAGGACGACTAAGAGATTATAATATACAGATAACCTCTACAGCAAATTTTCTTTAAGCTCGAAATAAAACCCCATCATTATCGTCATCATCGCAGCCCACATACGTCCCACTGTTGGGCTCGGGCCTCCACCACAATGGGAGGGAATTTGATCTACAATACCATACTGGTCAGACATGTTGGTATAGCGTTTCATTTTGAGTTTTCCTTCTCTTGCGCAGATGTTATGTCCATATTATATACATGTCCATACATTCACGGGCAAGATAGGAAGTGGTGAATTGTATTTTTACTCCGTCACCACACGGAAAACCCAATACCGTTTACTAGTGTGGAGGAGGCTTCAGCTAAGCAGTGGGACGTATATGAGTTGATTAAATTGACATTAAAGTAAATGGATATTATGTATACCGATAAATAAAATTGAAGTGTCTGTTTGTAATGTCATAATAATAGGCTTTTTTCATGCTCACACGGTTATTTGCACGACACCTATGCCTAAAATAGCAATTAAAAATTTTTTGTCTGTCTGTCTGTTTGTTCCGGGTAATCTTCAAAACGGCTGGACCAATTTCAAAAATTCTTTCACCAATGGAAAGCTATAATATCAGGGCGTAAACTAGGCTATATTTTATCCCGGTATTCCCACGGGAACGGGAACTACGCGGGTAAAACGACTATAACCTATAACCGAAGCGAAGCGAGGGCGGGTTGCTATTTTGAAATAAAATCACGCCTAGATAAAGAAAACTATAAAATTCCTAAAACCACTCTCTCTGGTCAGGTCGAACATAAAGACAACGAATTTACGAATACCCTCATATTATTCCTGGAAAAAGGTAGTCACCAATTTTACCAGAGAAAATAAAACTAATGACATCAGGCTAGACATATCGATTACTAGCTCCCGTTTTCTTTGTTGTGAACATACAGTGCAACTGTACAACCTTTAAAAGAAATTTCTATTTATCCTAGGGTTGAAAGACTAGGAATAAAATAGCGTGGTAATTTTTTTTTGTGTATACGACTTGATTAAGGAAATGGCTAATTAACCTCGCACACAATACCTTGAATTCCATTACCACTAAGGTATGACTGAGAACAAAGCGTGACGACATATAACTTATAGCAGATAACAACTAGGCAAGAGAGGAAAAGCTCGAAATAAAACTCAATACCAACACGTCTGACCAACGTGGTAGACTAGGTCAATTTTCCTACCATTGTGGAGGAGGTTCATGACCATCTATCTTATATCTTTAAACGAGCAATTCTTGAATATAGGTATATATATATTCAGGATCTCGGAAACGACACCAACGATTTTGATGAAACTTGGCATACTAGAGGTTTCGATGCCAAAAAATCGAGCTAGCTAGGTTTTATTTATAGACAATGTTTTTGTCAGTGTTTTTAGCAAAACAATATAATAACATTAAATTTTAAAAGAATATGAATTCAAATTTTGCCGTCAACGTCATGAGTTACGATAGCTTTCCTTTTAGTATTGTTTTGGCATTCAAACGGCGTCGGATCGAATCTCGGTGTTGTTATTATTCTCTTTTTGTATTTTTTTTATATTTTTTTCAATATTTAATTTTTATTTTTTATTAATATATATCTAAATAAATTTGACAAAAATACAACAAAAATATTCCGTAAAAACCGCAAAAATAAACCTATTAGCACTGAGTTGGCGTTTGACTGGAATCGGCTTCAAGTTTCTCATATGAGTAGGAATCCATAAGACGCTAATTTATTTTTTTTAGAATGAAAAATCTAATTCAATCTTATTATTAGATTGTTAAGTCAGGCTTAAAGAGTATAATTACCTCTTCATCTTCAGCTATAAATTCTACTGTAGTTTGCTGTTGCCTCTGTTGCTCAACTGAGTTCAATTTCACCGGCCGCGCCTCTGCTTGATCCAATACTGTAACAAAAAATGGGAATTACATTAATTTAAGTACGATAAGATAAAATATACATACTAGCTGACCCAACAGACGTTGTTCTGTTCAAATAAAGTGCCACATACTGGGCCCAATTGTGAATCTAAACCATTTTCTGAGCACACACAAATTACTTACTCAATCCAGTCAACAGATATCGCCATCTGTTAAAATCGTTTGGAATTAACAGATAATTGTGACTGTCAAATAATAGACAAATAATTTGCAATAAAATAATATTGCGACTATAAATTAAGATGTAAGCTATCCTACTTTTCAAGTTGGATCAAACTGTACACGGTGTGCAAATTTGATTAAAATCGGTTAAGTAGTTTAGGAGTCCATCGCGGACAAACAACGTGATACGTAATTTATATGTATTAAGATATTCGTCAAGAACATGATTTAAAATACATTTTTGATTTTATATATCAACATCATCATTTCAGCAGACTTATACAAAGTCTCACTGTTGGGCTCAGGCCATTGTAGAAGACAATGGGAAAGGAATTGACCTACTACTGCAGGCTGGTCAGATGTGTTGGAATAAGGTTTTAATATCTAGTTTTACTTTTCTTGCATCGATGTGATCTGCATACATTCTTCGCCTTTTACGACACCCACGGGCAATAAAAGGGTGATTAATTGTATTCTTACTCTTTAACCACACGGATATATGAATATGTAGAGTAAAATAAATACTTCACTCTTTTATTTTTTACTAGCAAATTGTCAATTTCGCCCGTGTAGTACCTACCTGTTAGTCGTGGGAATACGGGAATAAAATATAGCCTATGTAACTCGCTGATAATATAGCTTTCCATTGATGAAAGAATTTTTAAAACGATTTATTAATATAAGCATGATCGCGTCACTAACAAAACAAACTCACATTCGCATCTACAATATTAGTTAAGAAAGATGAATGATAACAAGAATCAGTGACCCGATTACTTCAATATTTATAGCGAATGAATATGCAGAGACGTCTTAAACGCAATTAGGTAATTTAAGCAACTAATGCTACTTATCTACATATTGAAGGATATATAAAATCACTATCATATAGTTTGTCTTAAGTATCATCTTTTTCCGTGTAGTGACGGAGTAAGAATACAATTCACCACCCTTATCTGACCCGTGGTTGTCGTAAAAAGCAACTAAGGGATATGATATGGATATCACACTTATGCAAGACAAGAATAATTCCAAGTCAAACCCTATACCAACCCGTCAGACCAGCGTGGTAATGTGGATCAATTTCTCTCCTATTATGGAGAAGCCTCGTACCCGCAGTGGGACTTATATGCCATAATGAAGATTTCCTTACGTGAATACGGTCATTAGTTAAATGTACTCGATCTTCCCAGTCAAAACTACATTAAAAAAAATATTATTAATGTAGAAAATAAATACAACTACGCCCATAAAACATCAAAAAACAAACACGTGGAATGTATGTACAATAATATGAGTCAATAAAAATTTACGCGCTATAGGTACATAAAAGCTAAGAAAAACACCCGCAGTTGACTCAGTGTTGATTACAATTGTAAGAGAAACATGCGTTAACGCAAACACATCTAACGAGAATTTTAAGTAAGAGCCGTAAACGTGACACGATTTTAAACTTACAACTATTTGTTCAAGTAATGTCGTATTTGCGTATAATCAAATCTAAAACAATTACTATTCGAGAAGAACTATCGATAAATCAAACATTTAAAAATATATTTTTGGTTTAGCCTCGTTCGCCTTTGTTATGACTAATTTTATTCGAATTGGCCGTCTAGTTTAACAAAAGTAAAGAGAATATCACTTTTGAACAGAGCGACTCCCGTTTCTCGGCGTGATGGCGGAGTAAGAATACAATTTATCACCCCCCCTCTCTTACTTGTGGGTGTCGTAAAAGACGACAAAGGGATGTGGTATGCAGATAAAACCTATACAAAAGAAGGGAAACTACGTAAAATCCTGTGTCAATACGTCTAACCAATGCAGTATATTACGTCAATTTCGGATAATTTCATTTCTGTATTAGTGGCCGTATCCAATAGTTTTCACTGTGTAAATATTAATTATTAATGTGTTATGCGTCTGGTGACGGAGTAACAATACAGTTCACCACCCCCTCTCTTGCCCGTGAGTGTCGTAAAATACGACTAAAGGATATAATATGCACATAATATCAATGCAAGAGAAGGAAAACTTGTAACAAAACCGTATACCAACACGCCTGAGCAGCGAGGCATAGCAGGTCAATTTCCTTCTAATAATGGAGGTAGCCTGAGCCCAACAGTGGGACATGTATGGGCTGAGATGAGCAGATTAACGTGTAGAAATCTCCCTAAAGTATATCCATATTTCACAGGCTTTATCTAGACACGCGGCAGCGTGTCAAGCCAAGTTCAAGCAAAGGAACTGGCTAGCCAGCGCAGAGTGTAAAAACGAACCACTTGGTGCCACTTTTGACCCTTCTATAACTCAAAACCTCTTAAACGTAAACACTAATAAAACTACGTGTGTTTAATTATATCCATAAGAACATCTAGAAGCCCAAATTTCATGAAGCTATTATAAGTACAAGAGTAGCGAGTCCCGACGATAATCTCAACTGAAATCCACCACGTGCCGACCTTCTATCAACAAAAGTTTATCTCTGCATTAATTACCTTTTTATAGACAGAAGACGACCCAAGTTATTTGACTTACGCTTAGAGGCTAATAAGGAAAAATGACTAGTGAAGTTCAGTGAAGTACATTATTGCGTTAAATAAATACCACAAATAATCCTCTGATATTGTCTCTCAGTTGTTGACGTTTCCATGTGGGGTTAAGAATACAAGTCAGTAATCACTCCTTATTTACTCATGAGAGTCGTAAAAATTATTTAATAATATTAGGCAAATAGATAGACATCAACTTTGCCTAATTGGGCAATTACGCAACTAGGGGATGCTTAATAGTCAATGTCAATATGAATGGATGAATGACTTATTCAGATAATTCTAATGACATTTACCCTTTGATATACAAATCAACATGAAATTTATATGAAAATCAACGAAGAATGGAATGAAAATTGCCTAATCATCTTATATGCAGATAAGCCGTCATACTATGTATGGCAGAGAGCCAAGACAATAATGGAATTTATGTAGTTATGAGAAATGAAAGATTTGTGCAAAACTGAAGCCGTCATTGTCATGAAAATTGAAAACGTCATGGTTAAAAAGTCGAATGAAAAATATCATTGGAGAAAAAACAAAGTCCGGTGTGGTGACGGAGTAAAAATACAATTCACCACCCCCCTATTTTATCCCTGGGTGTCGTAAAAGACGAGTAAGGGATTAAATATGCTTATAATATCTATCGAAGGGAAGGAAAACTCGAAAAAAACCCTATACCAACACGTCTGACCGGCGTGGTTGCAGTAGGTCATTTTACTTCCTACTGCGGACGAAATTCGAGCCCAGCAGTGGGACGTTTATGAGCTGTGGTGACGATGATGATGAAAAAACGAAGTAACCAAAAAAAATATTATTTTATCATTTGGTGTGACCGAATAGGTATACCATGGACCACACCTTCTTTAATAGGTATCGTAAATACCAATTCAATTGTGCAAGCAGATAACAACAATGCCAAACAAGGAAAACTCATAATAAAATCGTAATCGTACGCTAAAACGAAGATTCATAAAAATAATCATTGGTTAGACCAGTGGCGGGCAAGTTTTTTTAATGGCGGGCCACAAAGTTTAAGAAATTCTAGAAAAGGGCCAGAATTATAGAAAATGCATTTTGTATCACCTTTTTAATAAACAAAATACCTTTTGCTTTTACGCCTAAGCGTGTGAGACATGGAATTGTTTTTGATTTTCCATAATATTTTCGAAAGCAGGTTCCATCTGTGACGAAGCAACTTTCAGCAGTACGAAAAGGTGTTCATCAGTCAATCGATTTCTGATTGAGTTTTCCGTTCTCGCCCCCGCCGCCTGCGCCTCACATTTCACCACGCTTTGCGCCACGTATTTCCCAATACATGAACTACGCGGCTAGTTTAGCTTCACCGATAGATGAATAGAATGGAATTTTTCCAATAAATAAACTAATACCTGTGACAGACTGCCGAGATAATTATAATTATGGTAAGTTAATTATGAGACAATGAAAGCTTTTCAATTATAAACGTCTGACGTTTTGTTTATTGTCGCACCAAAATGCTGACTAGAATATTTAGGATGGATGGACTCTCGGCGCGCCGGATTAAAAACTTTCGCGGGCCGGAGTTGGCCCGCGGGCCGTACTTTGCCCATCACTGGGCTAGACCTTCCGTCTAGTATTGATGAGTTTTAATTTATATAACACAAGAAAATTCGTTACATCAGCCTTCATGGAAACTATTCGGTATTCAACACGACTGCGAATAAATTAATGTAAATTTACATCAAAAATGTATAATATTCCACGCTTTATTTTTATAGATAACTAGCAACCCGCCTTCGCTTCGCTTCTAGTCGTCTTACCCGCGTAGTTCCCGTTCCCGTGGGAATACCGGGATAAAATATAGCCTAGTTTACGCCCTGATATTACAGCTTTCCATTGGTGAAAGAATTTTTGAAATCGGTCCAGCCGTTTTGAAGATTACCCGGAACAAACAGACAGACAGACAAAAAATTTTTAATTGCTATTTTAGGCATAGGTGTCGTGCAAATAACCGTGTGAGCATGAAAAAAAGCCTATACACTTCAATTTTATTTATTGGTATAGATTAATAAACATAATTCTATACAAGTCATTAACGATCCTAAAAGTTGTTCTTAATTTACATTATGTAATACGTAGCATTAAAGCATTACATATTACAACATTTAAAAGTATTTTTTTTTTTATAAAATTTCTCTCGTAATAATATGTATCAACATAATAATGTATCAAAGTTAATATTTACTGAAGCATTTTTATGATTTTTCTCCTCTAATGACGATCAAAATGAAATTTAAACTATACTATATAAATATACTAGTTGAACCAGCAGACTTTGTTCTGTCCAATTAAAAAAAAAGCAATTCGCCTTGAAATCGACAGCAGCGCCACATACCCGGTCCAATTGTTAATCTAAACCATTCTCGAACACACAAAAAATTTCGTCAACATTGGTCCAGCCGTTTAGAAGGAGTTCAGTGACATACACTACGTGTGTACACAAGAAATGTATAAAGATACTGTCCATCAAACGATATCTTTCGAAGATAATACCATGGATGGTATTATCTTCGAAAGATGTCGTTATTTGGAAATAACCTAACAACATTTAAATACCGTGTTCATAGAGTTTTAAACATTTTACATCTTCAAAAAACATGCATTTAGCATATGTTTTTACATATCATTTTACAACCAGACTCGGAACAACTATTTCCAGATTTTATAACTATTATCCGTCATGGCAATGGAACTTAATGACACTCGGCAAGGTTAATACTTATACTACCAGGCCATCTATGCAGTCGATAATTAAGAACTTTAGTACAAAATTCAATAACAACTTCAGTGAGAATGCGTGTCAGTATCAATCGGCCAGTGACGTGTCCTTAGCTGACGTACTCAATCCGCGGATGACTCATTTTATATTGATTTCTGATGTTTACGCGAATAATTACACATCCTTACGATGCGAAAGTAAGTTCGTTTGTTTATTACGCTTTCACGCTTAAACCACCGAATCGATTTCAAAAATTCCTTCACCAATGGAAAGCTATAATATCAGGGAGCAACATAGGCTATATTTTATCCCGGTATTGCCACAGGAACGGGAACTACGCGGGTAAGGCCACTGTAACCGAAGCGAAGCGAGGGCGGGTGGCTAGTACAAAATAAAACTAATTAAATGGATTTTCTTGTGTTTCTATTTGATTTTTACTTGACAGACGCTTCGAACGGTTCAGCGGTGACTAAGGTGATTTTCGTCTAAAAAGTCATCATGATTATAGAAGTTTTTATCTACTTGCTACAATCATTTATGATGATATCTCAGCGGTATGTATTTCTGCGCCTGATGCCGCCCTAGCCCAGGCCGCGGGTGACTGGACCGGAGAATTAGTCCGTCATCCGCGTCTATGCCTTAAATGTTACGTATTATATAGACATGTACAGACAGAATACATGTAGGCATGTAAAGCTTCGACAGTATAAATTCATTCATTCATACCTAGAATTGCGCAAACGATTCAATGACAGTGTAGGTTTGTACCTACGAGCGGTCAAAGGTCATAGGCCGATCAGCTGTTTTAAAGCGAAGTTTGTTTTGCTTATGTGAATGTAATCATTGATTTATTCAATTTCTAATGAACATTTAACAAAATATGAATATGTAGCGTATTAAGTATTATTGACTTTATACATTTCAATCAGATTTACTCGAAAAAGCGACGACAAAATTGAAAACTTTACATGTCTCTAATTCCTTAACGAATATATTTTTGGAACGAAGATATTTTTGGTTCAAATTTTTTTCATGGGTTCCTACCACCATTTCCTTGCTCCCTTTTTACCAGTTGCCCCATAACCTGATACACCCTGTATATTAAGAAGATATAACGAGGGGCGGGCGCTGTGCTGCATCACTATCAGATCGGTCACACATCGCGATGTAATAAAATAACACTTCGGATTGCTACTTTTAAACTATATTCAATAATTAACGTTGCCACAATTTTTCTATTATAACTAGCAACCCGCCCTCGCTTCGCTTCGGCTTCAGTCGCCTTACCCACGTAGTTCCAGTTCCCGTGAGAATATCTGCATAAACTATAGTTTATGTTACTCCCTGATATTATAGCTTTCCAATAGTGAAAGAATTTTTGAAATCGGTTCAGCGGTTTAAGCGTGAAAGTGTAACAAACAAACAAACTTACTTTCGCATTTATAATATTATAGTAATCCGCCCTCGCTTCGCTTCGGATTCAGTCGCCTTACGCGCGTAGTTCCCGTTCCCGTGGGAATACCGGGATAACATATAGCCTATGTTACTCCCTGATATTATAGCTTTCCAATGGTGAAAGAATTTTTAAAATCGGTCCAGTACTTTTTGAGTTTATTCGTTACATACAAAAATACAAATCTTTCCTCTTTATAATATTAATGTAGAAGTGTAGATGATTACGTATGCCGACGGATAAATTAAGAGTTTGGGAAACGCGGTGAATTTAATACAACCTGGCAGCAACCACGACCGATCACTCTCGAGTCTCGTTCCCAACCGAGTATTCAACGGACCGCTCTCAATAACAAATATAATAAAATAATTGCTATAAACTTAATGTTTCATAATAACAGACCAAAACAATAAAGCACAGATGGCGTAGTGATTAAGATAACGACCTATAGCTCCAGTGTCGGGGGGTTCGAATCCCACGCGGGACATCACTTTGTGCGATCCACAAATTGTTGTTCTGAGTCTGGATGTAATTTGTGTCCGTTAATTATATGTTTGTAAAGTCCCCCACAATACAAGGATTATTTCCTTAGTGCAGGGTGTTTGTTGTCTTAAGTAAATAAATAGGTACATTTTTTATATAGAATCATTCCACCTTATCATAAAAAAAAAAACTTCAAATGCACAGAACGGTGAAGTAATTAAAGCACAAAATTAAAGTGCAGTCGACGCCAATGCTTTAATTATTAAATGAGCATAAATGCTTCTAAATTAACAGTTAAGAGTTACAGTAATAATACGATATAACAGCAGATATCAGAAACTAACGTTTAAGAAAATAACACAGCATTCAGTTAACTATAAATTAGAGACTTATAATAATAACGTATAGAAGGATAGTGTCGGTACTTAAGAGATCAAAAACGTGAAGCCAAAAATAGCGTGCAAGCGATTACACGCGTGTGTAATCGCCACCATATAATAGAGCTGCCTTGTACGCAGTGACCTTGTACACAACGGAACGACCCGGCGTAGGGAGCCATCTGGCTCTAATTTAAATGCTTCAAATTTTGTGCGCAGCGTTACCTTCTATAAGTTATTATTCTAAGGTTAGAAATACAGTAGAACCCGTTAATACGATTTCCCGCATAATACGCCATTTTGCGACTACCCAGCAACTTGAGATATGTTTTCATTAATTTCTTAACGCTTAATAAGATCGTCATCCCGTTTAATACGCCAACACGTGCCACTCAAATACACATATTACCCCTTGCGGCAGCGGCCAGCGACTATCGAGCGACCCTAAGTGATAATAACCAAGAAGAAGATGAGTCAACGCCGATTTTGTCACACGCCCAGGCACATTATCAGCAGTTAATGATTTAAGATGCTATGTAACTTCTTTGAATCAAAGCGAAGACGCACTGCGAAAAGTAAATGACGTTGAAAGTCTTGTGATTGCTAATGCCTCAAAATCTTTTAGTCAAACTAAAATAAGTGATTACTTTCAGTAACGTAATAATAATAAACAACATTTTTTTATATTTTAAATATTTTTTATTTTTTAATATTTAAAAATGTATGGGGCCGTTCATAAAATACGTTCGCCTACAAGGGGGGGGGGGGGGGGGGTTTGCTGAGTGTGACAAGATGTGACAAAGAGGGACGGGGGGGTCTACGGCAACGTGATGTTCGCCGTTCATTAAAAGATTTTAAATTATTTTTTCAATAAATACTTTTTCTCAATTTTGATCATGATACAAAGTCATTCATTTCGTATTTAGTAAATACATAGACTTCTAAACGTATATAGTTTTATTACAATATATTGTAACTCGATATATTTACTTATGTTTATTTTTCGACATGAGCGAAATCGTCTTAAACGGGTTTTACTGTCTAATTTATAATTACATATACACATATCAGTAACATCCAGTAGTCTTTGATTTGGATCGTGTTATAAAAGTTTTTATAGTTTTTATGTGCGTGCCGTTATGAATATATAAACATCGTTATCATCATTATCACACTGCTCTTATCCCAATTACTAGGCTTCGACGCAATATGTAGTTTTCTTTCATAGTTTGTATTGCAAAAGTTATTGACAATATTAATATGGCCGGCCGTCTGCCTGAGTTAAATCACTTTGGGAATGTAATTGTTAACCAGGCGACATCAGACGATAATTGGTAGAGGTCAGAGACCTCTACCAATAAAGCTTAGTCATATTTTAAGAATGTAAGGGTAGGTAGTATTTGTAGCCACTACCACACAGCGTGTTATGAATACTCAAACATGTATAATAAAAAAAAAAATTGTACAAAGTACGCATATCAGAAGGGAAACTCCTTCAGTCCTTCATCCTCCATCCTTTATCCTTTATCTCATTCTCTCGCCGGCTGAATCCTATACATTTACGTGTTTGTGTCTCTATGGACTCGTTTTTTCGTTTCATCGAGTTTGAAATCACAACGATTCGAAAGAAGCTTCACTTCAATAAATAGCTATATAAATTTTCATTGCTTCTTCACAGCGGCGCGGCGCGGCAAGCAAAATTCAGTTCTCTATCCCCGATAGGTCACGGTCATTTATTTATAAAAGCGTCATCTGATTTCCATCACGAATTGCTATAAAAACATTAAGGTAAATCTTTACGTAAATAACAATTTTCTTTTTTTCAATACGACGCGCAATTAATTGGATCATGAAAATAAACAGTCACTGAGAAATGTATTTCTAAGAAATGTTCGATGAGTTTGGCCCGAGTATATAGTGGACTTTCCCAAAGACAAATAGAGAGTAATAAATTATCTATGTCAGCTAAACCAGAAATTATTTAATACAGCATGTTTTCTTAGATATCATTGCAGGGAAATAATATTTAGATATAAATCTTGTAATTTCTCGTACAGACAATAAAATGAGTTTGCAGTCTGCCATTAGATATGTGAGTGGGACTGCGGCTCACCGTGGATCAACGGCTTGGCTTGGATTCATATTATCATTATCACCTACGTATCTACGTTCCAAAGCTGGTTTCGAAACTCCTCCAGTGTTGGCGAAATAGATCGATAATACAGTTTTATATCGAGTTTTCCTTGATTTCCAAGGATTAGTCGCGATCCTTTTTTACGATCATCCACGGTAAAGGAAGCAGTGGCGACTATTGTATTCGCATTCCGTCACCACATTAAATAGAGGATTTTTTTCTTCTTGTTTTTTGGGGGTGGGTTGCGGTCGGCGCGCTCCTCGCACCACTCCGTCCGGGACGACAGAGGTGCGCGTAAGCACGCACACCCACAACCCACCCACGATGCACGTTGCCTTCGTCGTTGGGCCGACCACCGGAGCAGGGTGACTCGACATTAAATAAAGGATACCAAATTCAGTGTAAGTATAATTTACGTCGTTCATAGACGAAACACGTGTCGTATCAATATTCGACGTTTAGCGGCAAATTACAAGTTCTGAAGGCTCATTAAATAGCAGTAAGTTTTCTTACATCCTCTTTGATCCTATCACGTATTCCTTTCTTTCCTGAGACGTACTGATTAGTACATATTGATAAACCGCGAAAGAGTCTGTCATGGAAATGGTTCTCCCTTGCTCTATTTCAAAATGATAGTGGATTGTCGCTATGTATTGCCTTATACAATGAATTGTATTATTTTTGTTTTATATTAAATAATACGTTACCTAATTTAAAAGTTATAAATCTACTTTTTGTTTAATCTACTGTAACGAATAAAACATTTAGGACACGTCTAGTTTATCTTCGCTTTTTATTAGGTAAATAAGTATACGTGAACAATGTGAGTTATACATTCTTATAATTTAGATATTTATATTATTGTTTTAAGTATACTGTATTATTTTTATTCCAAGTAAATAAATAAAAAAACACAATAATAATACAAATTGTAGTAAGTATAATAATAATGGTATTTCAATTAACTTAGTTTGATAGGATTGTGTTCGCTCGTTATCGTTGAAAATCTCAATGCGTAGGTACATGGTTGTTCGTTTAAAAGCACATCTTCAATATTCCTATGTTATGAATTTCTCACTGTGCTAATTATCTTATTAAGGATACTATTCACGAATCATTCCTTCTCAGCGGGTGACTGAACCGGGGATATAGTCCGTCACCCGCCGTGAGGCCGACCACGCGACGGTGATTGACGTCCCCGAGGGGGAACGTCAAGAGGGAAAGGTACGCCGCGACCGGAGTATTCCGTCGGGACGACCACTGAAGACAAGGCACTCTGCACCGGTGGTCGGCCCAGCGACGAAAGCTACGTGCTACGGGTGGGTCATGGGGCCACGTGACGCCCCTCTGTCGCCCCGGACGGAACCGGGCGGCGAGTGCGCTGACCATGGCTCACCCCCAAATAAAAAAATAAGGCGAAGGAATTCTCAAACTAAAACCCTAACCTATTCGAGAAAGTAGCAAATCAAGGCCAATTTACCTGAAATTGCGTAGGTGATCTATGATGAACAATGGCACGTATACGAATTAAAGAAAACTACTCTAGTGAGAAGACAGCTTACAACATCAAAGAGAATAATGTGAGTTTATTAAAATGTTGTCATAACTCTTTGTTATAATCACGGTCAACTCAAACGCCTTCCAGTTATAAGCATATTCGTCACGCCAATTGAATTCACTCCATCCACGTCCAAAGTTACCAAGTACCTTATCTTACATATATTCACATTTTCCTCCTTATCTATACCAATAAATAAAATTGGAGTGTCTGTTTGTAATGTCAAAATAATAGGCTTTTTTCATGCTCACACGGTTATTTGCACGACACCTATGCCTAAAATAGCAATTAAAAAATTTTTGTCTGTCTGTCTGTTTGTTCCGGGTAATCTTCAAAACGGCTGGACCGATTTCAAAAATTCTTTCACCAATGGAAAGCTATAATATCAGGGCGTAAACTAGGCTACATTTTATCCCGGTATTCCCACGGGAACTACGCGGGTAAAACGACTATAACCTATAACCGAAGCGAAGCGAGGGCGGGTTGCTAGTTGTATATACGGAGAAAAATATAAATTATTGCAAATCAAAAATCAAATATACAGACGCGATAAAATCCATAAAGTAGTTTATTTACAATGTGTAATAATCATGTAAACATCAGAAATCATTATTGTTTCTCCTAATTCATTATTCTGCTCCTATTTTAAGTATATTATTATAGTCATCATCATCATCACCAGCATCATCATCATATTGCTTTATCTACTTTATGAAGGTCTAAGCTCAATAGTGAACGTCGATAAATAGAAATAGGCATTATGCTATTTATACAATGTAGTAACATAGTCATTTTAATAGTACGGATTGGTGTTTTATGTCAGACTATCAATACAATTCGCCACACATATTTTCACTATAGGGGTCATAAGAGAATACATGCATGAAAGCATGTACCTACAAATAATATCCATGCAATAGGAGGCAAATTTCAAACAAAAGCCTTTGGCAAATCTCCCAGTAAGCCAATTTCGCCTTTCACTGCGCAGGAACCCCTTGTTCTATATTAGGATAAGTATATGGGACTGAATAAAAAATTACCATACTGCTTATTTTCACCAGCAACGCCTATCTTTTTGATAATAATTGATTCAACCTATCGTATCGTAAAAGATGAATAAGGGATATGCTATGCAGATAACATCCATGCAAGAGAAAGAAACCTTGACAGGGTACCCTATGCTAATACATATGACCAGAGCAGTATAGTAGGTTCAATTTCTCACCCAATATGGAGGAGGCCCTCGCACTAACAGTAGGTCTTATGTATACTGAGATGACTGAAGCAGAACATCAATTATTGATAGATTTTGTATGTTGTTCAAATTGTAAAGCCCCCTCCACATGTTGGCTGAGCCTAGGCCAACGCGAGCGTCGGCAAATAGGTACAAAGCAAGTGCACAACACGTTGGCCAAGTGCGTCGAACGTCAACGCGAATGGCCAACGTAGATAAGTATTAGTAGAGCTGTTAATGAGCGTATGTAACTATTATCTCAGTGTATACCGCGGTAAAGTGGTAAAAAAGAAGGTGGTTGATACTGAGTATTCACAGATTTAGAACAATGTAAGATAAATCCGTGTGGTGTCGGTGTAAGAATACAATTCACCACTCCGTATCTTTCCCGTGGATGTCATAACAGACGACTAAGGAATATAATACATAATACGCATATAACATCCATGCAAGAGAAGGAAAACTCGAAATAAAGCCCTATACCAATCTGTCTGACTAGCATGGAATAGTATGATCAGTTTTCCTCCTATTGTGGAGGAGGCACGATCCCAATAGTAGGACGTATATGAGCTGAAATGATGATGAATGATGAAGATACTTTTTGATACTATAGGTAACATATAGGGTGACTTGGATCTAATTATTTACGTCGCATATCTAGAAGTAGTGGTGCAAATTTGAAAATATAATCATTTTTGTTAAGCGACATTATCACATTAAACGCGTCTAACAGCGATGGAGTTCAACCGTGTAATGGCGAGCAAGCCAACGTGTGGACGGCATTGGCCGAACGCAGACGAGCGCCTTTGATTTGTGCACAAAAACCGACACCGAGGCGAAGTGAGGCAAGTGATCACGAGCGACGGCGAGTGAAGACAAATCAGCTGTCCATACGTTGGCGCTTGTATTCACTGGGCCAACTAGGCGAGCGATGGCGAGCGTTGGCCAACTAAGGCAAATCGGGTGTACACACGTTGGCGTTGGCCATCGCTCGCCTACGCTCGGCCGACATGTGGACGGGGCTTACGATTGCTTTAGGTATTACGTAAAACTTTAGATGTCGTTGGTAAAAACATGCATTGGATTGTAATCTTCCGGATGACCTACAAATTTTCGATATCGTGCGAGTGCCAAGATTAAATAATATTAGAATTATTTATTTACATTTCTTATGTGGTCGATAAGTTTCAATAGTTAAAGTTGTGCTAGGGGGAGGCATAAGCAAAACCTTGACATAGTTTTCAAGGTATACTCTGATATCAACATAAAACCTTACCCTAATGGTTTTGCAAATGAAACTGCGACCGTGACCACTATTTCTTTTCAACGGACTCCAAAATAGGAGGTTACCAATTCAGTTGCTTTCTTTTATTGTTCTCAAGTATTCAATCAAAATATGTATTGTCTGCAGCGTGCGCCTTAAATTCAAAATATTGTTTATTTAATTATATAAGGCTCATCTACGACATAAACACAAACATATTCTAAAAACATTCCAGTGGCTTAAAATTAGTGTTTACATCAATTACAGACGTGCACAACATTAAGGAATATTTTACTATGCTTAAATTAATGTTAGAGATAAAAAGAAAAGTTATGTAATAAATAAAATAACAAGTAGAAGTAATTAGAAGGTACCTAAGTAAAATCTAAGATAAGTAGTTATATAGAAAAATAATTTATAATATAAGTAAGATGTAAGTAATGGGTAAAAATTAGCGACTAGAATTTGTAAAACACGCATAATAAAAAATAAAATAAACCATATTTTCTAACTAAAAACCAATGAAGTGAACCTATAGCCAACCTAACCTATACCTATACTGTTATGCCACAATTATTCAACACGAAAAATTTTATATTGTCACATAAATTTTACGTAGAGATTTAAAAAAGACTATATATCTATACCAATAAATAAAATTGGAGTGTCTGTTTGTAATGTCAAAATAATAGACTTTTTTCATGCACACACGGTTATTTGCACTATACATATGCTTAAAATACACTTTATATTTTTTTGTCTGTAGGTCTGTCTGTTCCGGGTAATCTTCAAAACGGCTGGACCGATTTCAATAATTCTTTCACCAATGGAAAGCTATAATATCAGTGAGTAACCTAGGCTATATTTTAAACCGGTATTCCCACGGGAACGGGAACTACGCAGGAAAGATTAAAACCGAAGCGAAGCGAGGGCGGGTTGCTAGTTTTTAATAAAATTAATGTACTTTTATACCTATTTCTTTTGAAATTATAATCATCATCACACCTCATATACTTCTCATTGCTGGGCTCGAGCCTCCCCCAAAATGGGAGAGAAATTCGCTTATTATACCACGCTGGGCAGAAGTGTTGGTATAGGGTTTTACTTCGATTTTCCCTTATTTTGCATAATGTTATGCGTATATTACAATCAGGTCGTATTTTACCACACCCACGGGCATGAAAGAGAGTGGTAAATTGTATTCTTACTCCGTCATCACACGGAAAGACTTTTGATGATATCTTTTTAAATAATAAAAAAAAGCATTCAAATAAAATTTGTATCGCCGTCCATTAATTTGTATGTATATCGTAATGATATATTAATTATACTTACAACATAATATACAAAAATCTTTTTCAATAAATTTTCATTTATAATTCAGATGATCTATAATTAATTTTTGTTATCTTTTTGTCTCTTTTTCTCAAATCGTCAATAACATACTTCTTACTTTTACACTTAGATTATTTAAAATCTTTCATTAATGAGAACATTATTTAAAAAAAAATACACACGCTTGAGGTGTGCACCTTTTGGCCTTTCTAAATTATTCTTAGCCCACCAGTGCAGTGTATTGGAGATATCTATACCAATAAATAAAATTGGAGTGTCTGTTTGTAATGTCAAAATAATAGGCTTTTTTCATGCTCAAACGGTTATTTGCACGACACCTATGCCTAAAATAGCAATTAAAAAATTTTTGTCTGTCTGTCTGTTTGTTCCGGGTAATCTTCAAAACGGCTGGACCGATTTCAAAAATTCTTTCACCAATGGAAAGCTCTAATATCAGGGCGTAAATTAGGCTATATTTTATCCCGGTATTCCCACGGGAACGGGAACTACGCGGGTAAAATGACTATAACCTATAACCGAAGCGAAGCGAGGGCGGGTTGCTAGTGTTTATATAATTTTAAATCTTCGTTTTGTTATAAAGGTTCAACCTGTGTACGCCCAGCTCACCTATGTAAAATCCTCGGACTGGACAACACTAATAACTTCAGAAAAATTATTAAACACTTTATACAAATATATAGAGGTACTTGATCAGTTCCGTCGCATCAGACAGTTTGGGCAGAGTTTGTCCAGACCATATACTAACGCAAAAAAATGGCTACTTAATCTCACCATTGCTTACGGCAAACTGAAAGCAACTTGTCCGATCCATTATGGTTGACCGATCTTGTTTCACCTCATTATTTTTTGTTTTAGTTTAGCGAGAGAAACTATCCAACTACAAGCACCTAAACTAGAATTACCCCTTTAATAGGCATGATGACAGTAACCAAAAATCACTAAAATAATGTGTTTATCTAATGTAACACAAATAATATATCTTGAAATAAATATTTATTTTCTTTTATAAGATGAGATTATTAATTTATTTAATAAAATAAAACTACAAAATACACAAGTCCGCCATGCTCAGCTAAACACCAATCACATTGAGTTACGTCATTCCTATGTACACCTGTCATTATCATCGCAAATTCTATACGAAACTCTACGATCGTTAAATTTATTAATTGTTTTAACTTGCATTTAAAGAGTATTTCGTAATTTTTATCAATCTCTTGCTTACTGTTGTGTTCTTACTAAAAATGTAAGTCATGGAAGAAGGATTCACCAAGACAAACAGCTCTAATTTGCCTAGAGTTGATTTGTTAATGCTGGGAGAGTACCTAGCATCAAAGACTTCTGTTCAGCAGAATTTAGAAATGTTAAAACTACGATGTAAGTAAAATATTGATTAATAATCTTCTAACACCAATAATTTAAAATCTTATTTAAAATAATACCGCTTGAGGTGTTAGAGGTATGTATGTTATCTGTGTATGTTATTTAAATAATGTTTTTGTAAACTTGGTATTAAACTGCAGTTAAATAAAGTCACACCAAATAATAATAAATATACGATATAAAGTAATTATCTACGTCAAAATGATCTTCACAGAAATAAATAGTCTCCTATTTATTTTTTTATATTTATTTATTTAAATTTATGGCTTTTGGATCTCGCCGTGCAAGATTAAGCCACATATCTTATTGTTTTATTATGTGGCACATAAACAGTTTGTTCGGGGTTTTTATTGATGTATTAACACATTGAGGAACCGGACACCACTTATAGACTTTCGAATTCATGTCTAAATAAAATATATCAGATTTTTTGCTTTAATTCCCTTACGTTTACAACTCAAGTGAATAGACGTGACGTCACAAGCAGACGCCATGACACTAGGCACCGTTTTGGCGCTAATTTATATGCATTTAATTAAAATAGCATATATTTCTAAAGAAACCGTACTAATTGCAAAAATAATATATTTTTTGATAATAGTGGTTATGTAAGAATATTATAAAACAGTTTTTCAAAATTAGTCATCATGCCTATTGCTATATTATATAAGCTGGCTTATTTTGTTTTGCTTTCTCTTAACTTTATCAAAAATACATCTTTCTATCCGTGTGGTGACGGAGTAAGAATACAATTCACCACTCCCTATCTTGCCCGTGGATGTCGTACAAGACGACTATGGGATATAATAGGCACATAACATCTGTGCAAGAGAAGCAAAACTCGAAATGAAACCCTATACCAACATGTCTGACCAGCATGGTATAGTAGGTCAAATTTCCTCCCATTGTGGAGGAGGCCCGAGCCCAACAGTGGGACGTATGTGGGCTGCGATGATGATGATGATGACATCTTTCTACCACGTAGGTTCGGGATCTGGAATGAACTACCTGCTGCTGTGTTTCCTTCTCGAGCGATATGACACGTCTTTCTTTAAACAAGATCTAAGAAGAACACTTTCTTCGCGGTTGGCAGCGGACTAACTGTGCCCCTGGTATTGGCAAAGAACCATGAGCGGCAGTATCACTTATCATTAGGTAAGCTGCTTACTCGTTTGCCACCAACAGAAAAAAAAGGTCTGCTAAACTGCAAAACAATTTGTCGGTACTGGTTGGTAATGTGTACATTAGTTAGTGCCTTAAATGTGCAATTGTTTTATGTTTTTCATTTAAAGAACTAGAAATAATATGTCGGGGCAAAAGTTTCTTTGGGGACTTCTGATCGAAAAAACGCGACAAGTAGTTGTGGTAGTCATCTCCTGCTGTTAATCTGATATTATCTAAAGAATTCTGAAGAAACTCAAAGCAAATCTGAAGGTGCAAAGTTAAGTCTATGTGGCGGATGCATTAACACCTCTCAGGCAACTCTTGTAATTTTTGCTGAATGACTAAAGATGTGCGTGGTCTAGAGCTACGGTGATGAAAGACCACACCCTTTCTGTTAATTAGTTCCGGCCGTTTTCTCTCAATTTTGAAATCTAACTTTTTTAATAGTATCAAAAATAACTAGTACAGCCAAAGAGATTTTATTAAAAGTTTATACAGAATATATGCGAAGAGACTTTTTCTCCGACCTTACGTTATTGAATATATCTCTCGACAATTTCTTAGTAACAGCAACAAGCTTGAAAGTGTGTCAGACCGATGATAAAAGGAGCGCTCTATGTAGGAAAAAAATTAGACGTATGATTAAGTATGTTAAGTCTTTGCCTTCATAAAAACATTTAACATTATGATCACATTATTCTCAGTTTAAAACATAAAAAACGTATTAAAAAATGATGACCATTAAGTGTCTTCATTAGATTGTAAAAACTGCTCAACAGATTGCTGATACTTGCCTTAAGTATATTAAGAAACTAGCAACCCGCCCTCGCTTCGCTTCGGTTATAGGTTATAGTCGTTTTACCCGCGTAGTTCCCGTTCCCGTGGGAATACCGGGATAAAATATAGCCTAGTTTACGCCCTGATATTATAGCTTTCCATTGGTGAAAGAATTTTTGAAATCGGTCCAGCCGTTTTGAAGATTACCCGGAACAAACAGACAGACAAAAATTTTTTAATTGCTATTTTAGGCATAGGTGTCGTGCAAATAACCGTGTGAGCATGAAAAAAGCCTATTATTTTGACATTACAAACAGACACTCCAATTTTATTTATTGGTATAGATATAGATATAATTATAATACGTTTAAGTGACTAAAAGATAACAACATAAAAATTAATTGTAAAAAAACTACAGACAAAGGTAAAAAAAATATACAAAGATACTACTTATGTAGGTATGTAGTCATTAATTCAATTGTTATTTTATCCACATACTAGTTGTGCTACTTTGCTTTGCTTGCCTAGATGCTATATGTACATATTAACACGTTGAACGCCATGGGGGACACCATGTGGGCGACATTTATATTGTACTAGCTTATGCTATATAATTTTAACCCGTAACTTTGTTTACATAAGGGTTCTACCCTTGACTGATGATGTTCTATTATCTATAGACACGTTTTCACACCTATTTGTTACAGCGTTATATATTACAGGCTATAAATTTCTCGATAGACAGGGCTTCTTATATAAAACTTTTGTGATCACTGATAGTATTAGCGCGTTCAACCAACCGATTCTGCAGTTAAAGTAAAACTATCTTTAAGGATTTTATTTTTTATTTTATTTTATTTATTTAGAAAACCAACAGCGATACATATAATAAATTACATAATTTGTGTTCTACAGTATTCTATGACTAATAATAGGTTTCCCTCATTAACTAGGGTAAGTTTAATATATGCGAACGGACTACAAATTAAATTTAAAAAAGAAGAAAAGAAAAATACAGCATTACATTTGATTACAAAAAATAAAGAAACTTAAATTAACATATTTGATTACAAAAAATAAACTTATTTAACACAACAATATAATTTATTGAGTCAAGTAGTAAGAGCATATTTGCTTGTCATTTGCCTTTCTTTATCATTTTTATTAACTGAGCTTCAATTGCTTATCGCGCTTGTATTTGATTTTGACACTTTTCAGCGTTCATGGTCATGGGAGAAGGGGAGGTGTTAGACCTGCCTTACAATACAAACGCGATCATCTCAGCCGACATAAGTCCCATTATTAGGCTTTTTTTTTTGGGGGGGGTGGGCTGCGGTCGACGCGCTTCGGCACCACTCCATCCGGGGCGACAGAGAGGCTTAAGCACGCAACCCACCCGAACACCACGTCGCCTTCGTCGTTGGGCCGACCACTGGAGCAGGGTTACTTGTCATCAGTGGTCGGCCTGACGGAATATCCCCTACCCGGGGTACCCTCCCATCGACCGACGTCCCCCCCTCGGGGAGGACGTCGGTCTTTCCTCACGCGGTCGGCCTCTCGGCGGGTGACGGACTAATCCCCGGTCATGTCACCCGCGGCCTCGGCTAGGGCGGCATTGCACGCAGGTCCCATTATTAGGCTCGGATCTCCTCCACAATGGGAGGGCAAATTGACCTTACTATACCATGCTGGTCAGAAAGGTTGGTATTGGATTTTATTTCGACTTCTCCTTCTCTTGCAGTGATGTTATATGTTTATTATATCCCTTAGTCATCTTTTGTGACACCCACGGGCACGAGAGGGGGATAGTGAATTGTATTCTTGCTTCGTTTCTCAAATGTTATACACGTTTGATATAAAACTATTTTTAAAGATTTCTAGATTTCTGTTTTATGGGCGTAAACATTAGGCATTCTACAGTATCATAAGTATATTCTACAGTAATAAAATAATTTGTTAGATTTCAATAGTCATTAACTAATCATAAGGTACCGTAAGCTGGTATGAAACTAAATAACGGTATCTATGTGCCAATATCTACAGAAGACAGTTTATCAAATACGGCGACCTAGAAATGCTTTTTTTTTAAATCGAATATCGAGACAACATTAATATAACGAACTCAACACGTATGTACGTGACGTAGTGGATAAACCTCCAAGGAGTTACCAGATGATTATGTGAAAGCAATACCTTGACACAGTTAGCGAAGGAGCCATATTGAGTATGCTTTAAGATACCGAGAACGATTTGCTTAATACATCGATACAATGTTAATATTATTTAAGTATAATAATATTGATTAACTTTACAATGTATTGATAATTGTTACGATGTGAAGGATTATTATCTATCTTGTCCGTGTCTGTCATAAAAGACGACTGAGGGATATAATATGTATCGATGCAAAAGAAGATATATTGGAAATGAAACCCTATATCATCACGTCTGACCAGCGTTGTATAGTAGGACAAATTCCCTCACATTGTAGAATTCCCCAGGAGGCTTGAGTGGGACGAACAGCAACTTATTAATATTTTATTAGGGCTTATCAAGGCAAGTTTGGCAAAAACGGCAACTTCTATCCTTCCTACTAATCCTACTAATATTATCCTACTTTCTACTAATATAATAAACGCGAAAGTTTGTGAGGATGTGACGATGTTTGTTGCTCTTTCACGCAAAAACTTCTTATTGGATTTTGATGAAACTACAATAATATAGCTTACATATCAGAATAACACAAAGGCTATAATTTATCCCGATATTCCCACGGGCAGGGGAACTGCGGGTGAAACCGCAGGGCGCTGCTAGTTTATTATAAACGGGAAAGTTTGTGACGATGTTTGGATGTTTGTTAATCAATCACGCGTAAACCGACTAAAAATTGGCAAGTTGACTATTTCCTGGATTAGCACAGGACTCTTTTTATTACGGCAACGCTTACCCTTGAGATAACAGTTCCACTTATTTTTTTAATCAAGCTAAAGCCGCTGAAAATACGCCGGCAGAAGCTAATGTATAGATACATCAGAATGTTAACAATAGATACAGCAAAAACATGATTTAATTAAGCTGGTTCTCAAATCTTAACAATACCTACATAATACTAATTATTAAATTTAAATTATATATAAATATAGGTATAAATACAAATATAATGAGACCGTCGACTACAAAGATGGCGTATTGTACCGACCAACCGTGTCTAGTGTCGCGGATTTCATTCCCACGCAAGGGAATATTATGTGCATCCACAAATTGTTGTAATGTCTTTGGTTGTAATTTGTATCCCTTAATTGCATGTTTATAAATACAATATTTAAGATTTAGTCCTCATCTTTAAAAAAAAAATAACGCCTATAATAAACATGGTGCTTAATATGTAAATATGCAAACAAATGGATTCAGTCAAAAACATCAATTATAGATACGAAGTACTAAAAAGTAAAACACAAGGGAGGTACAAGGGACATACACATATTATATTTCAAAATGTATTAATTAATTAGAAGTTTAAATAAACGTAAAAATAATACATATCATGAAATATTTAGCTTGCTGAATTGCAATGCACTGTTTAAAATTTATCACCCAACCACCATGTTGACAAGCACTCGATTATTTTGAACATAACATTAAAAATAACTTTAAAATAAAAAACATCATATTTAAACAACATTCCCTGACGCAAACGTTTATAAATTTCGCACTGGCAAAGTCGTCATAAAAAAAATTTTAGGAGTGGTAGGACCACACTGTCGACAGTTATCTGTCTACAGCCGCGGGCCGGTCCGTCCGGGGCAGTACCATGCTCTCGCAGAAAATCGACGTCTGAGTAGTAGCAATTTGTTACTGCGCTTCGTTCGGTGAGCGAGAGAGCCGGAAGCCCAACTTTCTGAGGGTGATTGCGTGTGGAGGGTTTTGGTGGTGCCCTTGGTATCACCGAGCCTCAATGCACGCATTCACACTCCCTTCGCGGTAGGCAACGGCCTTGTAAAGGTCCATGAGCGGCAGCAACACTTACCATCAGGTGTACTGTTTGCTCGTTTGCCACCGTTTGCATAAAAAAAAAAAAAAAAAAAGCTAATTTATACGAACATAACTCGACGGTGAATTAATTTCGGTTTGTAATTGTAATTTAATGAAATCATTTCAATTAATTAACCTAAAGGACAATTCAAATAACGACCTCAACAATGTTTTTAATGCAATTACATGCGTGAATGCAATAGCCACGTCTATTATCATACAAATAATGCTTACATGTATATATATCACGTGTACGACGTGTAGTAGCGGCCACGAATATTACCATCCATTCGTTAGCTTATTGGTATCCAGTTTTGGACATAAGTCTCTCAGGGGGAAGGGAAGCATGCAGAGAGGCCGACCGCGCGACGGCGACCGATGTCCCTAAGGGGGGATGTCGAGAGGAGAGGGTACCCCGCGGCCGGAGTATTCCGTCGGGCCGACCATTGAAGACAAGGAATTCTGCACCGGTGCGGTGGTCGGCCCAACGACGAAGGCGGCGTGCCACGGGTGGGTTATGGGGCCACGTGCCGTCCCGGACAGAGGCGGGCGATGGGTATGCTGGCCATGGCCCACCCTTAAAAAAAAGAGGGGAGGGGGGAGCATGGGAGGTATAACCAGTATTTATTAAGACCTGTAACCGTAACAAACTATCAGGTATGCAAATTAATAACATGTCCGAATCCAATATAAAAGTTTCGAATAATTTCAGATAGGGTCGGTGTTCGTATGAGACACTACAATTGATTAAATTAGGCGATACATTGCAGCAATCCATTTTTATTTTAAAATGTATTTTAAGCCTAACCGTCCTGAGGATGCCTCGTTTACAGGCGAAACACGTGTCGAATTCGAAGTTCTGCGGAAAATTGAAAGTTGATGTTCTGGAAGGTGCTCATCACACGAGAGTAAGATTTTTTTATTTCCTAATCCATCTTAATTCTATCCCGTATTCCTTCTATTGTGGTGTGTGGTACCGTTACCGTGGGAAAGTGATGGGTCTCCCTTCCTTCTATTTTAAAATGAGACACTATAGGTTTTCTATCAACCAACCGAACCGAAAGCTTTTGTTTTACTAAACATAAGCCCGTCTAAAGGCGCTCACCATGTAGCATGTAGCTCATCATTATCACAGTTCATATACGTCACATCGCTGAGCTAGAGAGCCTTGTCCACGATGGGAGGGAAATTGGCTTATACCATATTGGCGAGACGGGTTGGTACAGGGTTTCATTTCAAATTTTTCCTCCTCTAGGTGTATACATTCCCTTAGTGCTCGTTTACGACACCTATGGGCAGGGGGTGGTGAATTGTATTACTCCTTGTATTACTTACTCCGTCATCACACGAAATAAGTTCGTAAAATACTTAATATTGCAAGCAATCTTAACACACACATAATATAAACCCCGTTAAGCTAAGCTAAGTCATATTTATCATGTTACACTGCTGCGCTTGATTGATTAGTGAATTAGACATGTCTCCAGCATGACATAGAAGAGAATTAAAATCCTTTTACATCCTACAATTTAATTAATTTCGGTTCGGTTTAATTTCACAATTAATTTAAAGCGTTTTCGTGAATTATCTGAGGGTCACACCTCGGTGCAGTTTATGGAAATCATTATAGATTCTGACTTACAGGAGTTACAGTAACAGCAATGTGTGATCAATGCATCGAAAAGAAAAATTTAAATATGAAATCTATTATACGAATCTTCCGTTAACCGGACTACGTCGTTTTTAGTAATCCGAATATTCCTGTACCAAACTACACATATGTACATATCCAATTAATTGCTTTTAAGTCTGTGATGTGATATGTTTGTCGATTGTCATCATTACCAATAAATAAACGTTCGATGATTGCCAAGCCAACATAATAAAACACAAGGAATATTCTAGCAGCAACACGGATGCCGATAGAGAGAATAACATGAATGCATTATCTAGTTAAGCTATTTTCAAGGCCTGTATGATCAAACTAATATTATTTTAAACATACAAATGTTGGCGAATTTAAATCTATTATGTCACTTTGTCACGCTGTAATACAATAACGGATTTGAGTGAATAAACAAATGGACTAGGTAATAAGAGGTTTTAGATGAGTTCAATATTCTATTCGGCCAGAAGTAAGAGGTTTCTTTGAGGTAATAATCTGTTTCCAAAGTGTTAAAAAATTAAATCCAACATTAAGCAAAATGCAAGTTCGCTTTTCGGATTTCTGTACTTCATACCCTTATGTTTATGGCATGCTATGGTCCAGACCCATTTTGTCCGAAGTGACGAAAGGGCGGCGAGCGGTCCCATAAACCACCGTATTTCTAGTATTATCACCGTATTAAAGTCTTATATTTTGACCGTTCAAATATATGCTAATTGATAATAATTTAGTCCGTGTGGTGACGGAGTAAGAATACGATTCACCACTCCCGTCTTACCCGTATATGTCGTAAAAGACGACTAAGAGGCATAATACGCATATAACATATATGCAAGAGAAGAACTCGGAATAAAACTGCATACCAAGCCGCCTGACCAGTGTGGTCATAGGACCATGGTGGTGGTATATTATGTCAATTTTCCTCATATTGTGTAATAGTGGTACGTTTATGAGCTGAAATGATGATAACAAATAAATATTAATTCATTTGTTTTATACACTCGTACACTAATAATAATTATTGGGCTATCATAAAAAGGAAGGATGTCATTCGCACGCCTGCAAATAATAATATTCAAAAACAAGACAATATAGAATGATATAACCTTCAATCCATCGGCATATCTTCGTCCATTCTTGAACTTAAACCTCCATATGAGGTAAGGTTAATCCTATAATCGCCACGCTTGACAGACTGATTAGCGGTCGCAATTAATGTTGAGTTTTCCAAATGAGCGCTACTACCTATAATTAGCCACTTTGCCGATTGTTACATGGGAAAACAAGGATTAGCATAAGACAGAGAAGACAAAAGAAATTGTTTTGCCATATAGTTTTATTCAAAGTTAATTCACTTCCAGTGACGTCATCCTTTATATGTGAGTGTGTGTGTGGTGTTACTAAAGGCATCACCAGTGCCCAGCACACGCAAATGCCCTCAAAAAGTTGAGCTTCCGGCTCTCTCACTCACCAAACGTAGTGCAGTAACAAATTGCTACTCCTACGTCGATTTTCTGCGAGAGTATGTTACTGGATGGACCGGCCTGCGGCTGTAGACAAACAACTGTCAACCGTATGGTCTTACCACATAAAAAGATAAGAGCAGGATAATGATGAAACATGAATACATTAGCTAGTAAATACATAATTATTTAACTCGATTTTGCGATATAAAAACAAACATATATCTGAATTGCGAACAGTTTCCTGTATAGGTTGAGTTACGACATAATACAGATAAATATTATACCTAGAACAAAATATTAGCCTTCTGGCATTTACACATATAAGCACGATAAAATTAAAATTAATTTGACGGCTTTTTCGTGTTAAATTCGTGCTACTTTCGTGACCATGGATTTTGTAAGTATTCGAAATGTGTAAAGGAAAATAGTTATTCATTACATTTATTTAGACTTGTAGAACATTAATTCAATCGAAGGCATTTAGGGACTAGGCGCCCGCGTTAAGTCATTAAATACATTTATTATCGGCGGTTTTGTTACCGTGGCACTTTTAGACAGCCTAAAGAATAACTTGTTCAAACTGAAGTTTCTGCTATAATATTTAAGATTAATAACTAGAATTATATACTAAAGAAAAAAAAATTCAAAATGGCAAGATACTAACATAATTTAAAATTTTGCCAATATTTTTATATACAATTCGGACGTTGAGCAATTGCGTTTGAATAGTAAAATATGTATATATGAAATAATCTATATATATATATATAGGAGAGGCGGGTTTTGAGAGCGATATATTGACTCATCACCATATCTCTGGAACCATAAGGCGTACAGACTTAAAATTTGGCAGAAATATTCCTTTCGTCGAGTAGAGGTCAGCTAAGAACGGATTTTACGAAATTCCACCTGCAAGGGGTGTTGCGGGGGCTTTAACAATAATATACATATAAAGGAACATGGTGAGCCGAAGCTACTGAAGTTAGAGAACTGAAATTTGGACCGTAGTTTCATTGCGTGACCTAGGCACCCTCTAAGAAAGGATTATTTGAAATTCCATCCCTAAGGAGGTGAAATGCAACGGTAAAGTCTGTATGGAAAGAAAAAAAATCTTTAGCTACTTCTTTCTTCTTTGTCTTCAAATTAAGCACAAATATTCTTTAATAAAAATAAATAAACACGAGTTTCAGCGTTTGTCCATTTTCATCCTCGAAGGGTGTAAAATAGAAAGATGTCAGTTTACTGACATATCACAGAGCCGAAACTACTGAAGTCAGAAACATGAACTTTTGACATTAGTTTCTTTGCGTGACGTAGAACCCCATTAAGAAATGATTTTTTTGAAATTCAATCCCTAGTGGGTAAACAGCAGTAACAAAGTATGTAAAGGGAAAAAAGATCTACATCTATTTTCTTCAAATTCTCTACAAATACTATTTAATAAATTAATATAAATGAACACGAGTTTCAGCATTTCTTTATTTTCATCCTCTAAGGGTATTATACTAAATAGGTATGAAAAAGTTGGTCGACTAACTCATCAACGCCGAGCTGAAACTACTGAAGCTAGAAACATGCAATTTTGACTGTAATTTTATTTTGTGACGTAGGAACCCATTAAGAAAGGATATTTTGGAATTCAACCCCTAAGAGGAGACAAAATTTTGTATGAGGAGACAAAATTTGTCATCGATTTTCTTCAATTTTTGCTTAAATACTCTTCCTTCATCATTTCAACCCATATACATCCCACTGTTCGGCTCGAGCCTCCTCCATTATGAGAGGCAAAATGACCTACTATACCACGCTGGTCAGACGTGTTGCCATAGGTTTTAATTTAGAACTTTTCTTCTCTTGCATAGATGTAGTATGCATATTATAATCCCTTAGTCGTCTGCTACGACAGCCACGGGTAGGAGAAGGGGTGGTGAATTGTATTTTTATTACGTCATCACACTGAAAATACTCTTCAGTAAAAATGACTAAAGAGTATTTGTCAATTTTTACCTTCTAAGGGAATTAGGCGGGTAAGGTGACTGAACCGAAGCGAAGCGAGGGCGGGTTGCTAGTATTTTTATATTATTATAACAGCTGGACTGACTATTACAATCGGGAGGTTTGTAAGTAGTACTATTCTCTGATATTCGTAAAACTAAGGACTTCTTCATCATTATTCATGATTACAGCTCACAGCTGGGCTTGACCTACTATATATACCACGCTGTTCAGACGTGTTGGTATAGAGTTTTATTTCGAGTTTTTCTTCTCTCACATTGATGATATATGCATATTTAATCCCTTAGTAGTCTTTTACGACATCCACAGGCAATATCGGAGGCGGTAAATTGTATTCTTACTCCGTCATTGTATTCTTACACAGTAGGTCTCTCAATTGACTCGATGACCCCTTAAAACATTAAATTTTAATCTAAATAAAATCTTTAAAAATAGTGCTCATGATTAGACCAATTTTATTGCGTTTTTTTGCAAATAGTTTTATTAAAAGACTTCAAAAAAAACATCAGTTACATATGTAGTTATTAAAAGCAACGAATTCTCTCACATTATTTTTAACTTCTATTGCTTAATACTCGTTTTATTCCGCTATCCTTTGAAATGACTACACGGAATTTCAAAATATTTATCCAAAACGTGTTCTCGATAATTATTTACACATTCCTATTACATATTATTAGATAATGAATTTTAATATGTTACTTTAAATCGATTCAATTATTTATTTAGCCGTGAATAATACAATGACCAGTCGAGACTTTTATTTATTCGTGAATAATAATCGATTGTTTATGTATTTAGGAGTAAAAATATAAATTCCCACCATTTTTTTACGTGTAAATTTCGTAAAAGGCTGACATAGAAATGTAAGCAGGTAATATCACTGCAAGGATTAGAACTGTCTCATTGAGGTTAGTCTGGTCTCATTGCGGAAGAAACTAGAGTTTATATAATTCTTGCAAGTTATAAGCTACCTTTTATCCGGGTATATTTATCATTCCCATGAGAACAGCAGAAAAAAACTGCGATGCCACAAGAAACATTTATGATTAATATAATTTAATAATATTTTCCTTGTGGTGACGGAGTAAGAATACAATTTACCACCCTCTTTCTTGCCGGTGGATGTCGTAAATGACGACAAAGGGATTATAATATGCATACAACATTTATGCAAGAAAAGTAAAACTCGAAATAAAACCAACCCATCAGACCATCTGGTATAGGTCAATTCTCTCCATTGTAGAAGCCTGTATTGGGACCTACATGAGCTGTGATGATGATGAATGATATTTTTCAAATAAAGTAAATATCGCGAAAGAAACCTCATCGAATATCTGTAAAGTTCTGTCAAGCAACACTAGCTGGCCTAGTCATTTTATCTAGGCGATCCACAATCTGACCTCTGAATTCATTGTCGATGCTAGTTAGTTTATCAACAAAAGAGTCTCCAACTGTCAAGGTTTTCAGATTAATTAATTGGATATAGTTCTGACAATGACACCGATTGAAAACGAAAAGTATGAAATAAGGTCGATTAGACGCATTAGAATTTTTTAAATAAAAATTTTGTTCACATTGATCTAATTCTTCTTAGACAATGGCAATCTTGTTCGTGTGGTGACGAAGAAGAATACAATTCACCATTACCGTGGATGTGGTAAATGACGACCAAGAGATATAATACGACATCTATGCAAGAGAAGGCAAACTCGAAACAAAGCCCTAATATCGACCTGTTTGACCAGCATGGTATGGTATAGTAAGGTCAGTCACATTCAAGTATCGCAATCCATAGTTAAACAGGGAAGGGACGATGCCCGAAAGGGTGACTCGCCGAGCTGGCCATGGTCGATCTCAATACCAATAATCGGCCCAATGATGAAGGGGAAGAGGAAAGGGAAGAGAATACGGTGGGAGCCCTTTCGCCACCCTGGATGGTACGAACGCCGAGCGTCCAGACCAAAAAAAAAGGAAGACAATAGACTATTCGCCATGCTTAGCAGGCGATTTATCCTCCTGGTGATCCTTCAAGCGGTTTCTTTGACTCCTACGAGAAAATAAAGGATAATGCCACAGTTTATTCTTAACCTGCCACCGCTTAGCTATAAGTTGGTCAATATGAAATTTAATTTCAAGTTTTATTTATAACTTAAAGAAAAATAATTTATTACTCCTTTACGGGAGGGAGACGTTATAAGAACTTATAAGTACCGTAAAACTTGTTTCCACAACTGGCGTTTTGAAATATCAACGAAACCAAATTTATGCGACGCTTTTGTTTGTAAAACTACTATAACAGACACACGTCTGCAAATTGATCACGCTAAATTTCCTTAATAGCTATTACTTCACTAGAGTTTATTGTACGATAGACAATAGTGTAAAGTCAAATTTATGGACCGTTCTCGTAATAAACTATTTATCTAAGTTGAATCCCCCTTTCCTTGTGATGACGGAGAAAGAATACAAATGGCCACACCTTTTCTTAATAAACTGTATACGTAAATAGAAAGTCTTGCAAACTAAATTTTACAATATGTCTAGTCATCAAAACAGCTAAATGAGGAATGTTCTCTTATAAACCACCGTGTGCCAGCCTATCCTCGGGTGCCAATTCTCATGATCGGTTTTGTGAACACACCACACATTGACCGTAACTATCTGGCGGTCATCACTGGCAGCCATTACTATACTAGACAAACGCACGGTGATTTGCGAAGTTCTATGTCTATTCTAAATCACCATCATCTTGCTCTTATCCCAATTACTTGGGGTCGACGCAATATGTCATCTGTTTTGACATATTGCAAAAAGTTTCGGCAATGACTTTTATGACCGGCCGCCTGCCTGACGTCAACCCTCCTTGGGAATGTAATCGTTGACCCAAATGGTACCAGATGGAGTTGGTCCGGGTCAATCTAGGGCTCTTAGTCGTCTTTTACGACACCCACGAGCAAAGCAAGGGTTGGTAGTATTCGAAGCCGCTACTACACAGCAATATGTCTATTCTAAATATTCATCTTAAATAACTTAAATTAATCATTAGCAAATTAGTTATGAAATTAAAAATTATTATATTTTTACTACAACCGCGAGTAAATGCTACACGCACCCAGTATCTTTTTTTTTAATATACAACACAATCATTGTCTCCCTGCGGGTACGATTCACTCATGACCTTATTAATTTTTAATATCAGAAATTAAATAATAAAAAAATGGAGCATAATTTAAATAAGAAAATGCAAATATTATTACAGATATTTACAATTAATTACGTTTTCCTTCACAACTAATTAAAATGAGCACAAAGGTACCGAATTTATTTTTTATATTTTTTTTAGATTGGCAACGCCGATTACGACCCACGCAACCCTTGCTCTCGGTGTCACGAACAATAGGGACCTGTTAAAATGATAATAGAACTTACAAAGTAGGTCAAGTATCAGTTTATTGTATTTTTGTATAGTCGCTTGGTACAAGGATTAATTCCTTACAACGCGTTATTGTCTTTTGAAAATAAAGTTGACTGCCTAACTATTAAAATAGGAAAATAAAAACTTTATAATAAAAATACATCACTCATTTTGAATGCATAGTGCGGTCATATTGTTCATAATGAACTAATCATAACTTTACGGGAACTTCGACAATGAAAACGTAAGAATATTCCGCTGGGTTTTCACAAAACACATTTTGTCTCGCGACGACATAGTCATACAGTATAACCAAACGAAAATTCTAGCCTGTATACAAAACAATTTTCCCTATGGTGACGACGTAAGAATACAATTCATCACCCCCTTTCTTCCCCGTGGGTGTCGTAAAAAACGACTAAGGGATATAATATGCACATAACATCTATGCAAGAGATGGAGAACTCGAAATAAAATCCTATACCAAAACGTCTTACCAGCGTGCTACAGTAGTTCAATTTCCCTCCCATTGTGGAGGAGGCTCGAGCTCAACAGTGGGACGTATATGAGCTGTGATGATGATGATGATGATACAAAATCAACAATAATAGAAAGCCCTGTTGAATGAATACGAAGTACTTAAATTAAAAACGTTCCTTACTCCTTTCATATGAGAGGAGAAAACAAGGTGATTTTACGAATAACAGCAGCATACATAATAGTTTTATTTTATACTAGTTCACCACGCGGTTTCCACTGCGTAGTCCCCGTCCCCGTGGGTATATGGGCATAAAATATAGCCTATGTTACTTACTGATAACAGCTTTCCATTGGCGAAATAGTTTTTAAAATTGGTCTAGTGTTTTAGGTGTGAACGCGTAACAAACATACTTTGTTCACACTAGCATTATTGAAATAAGTCAGGACATGATTATAATACTCTTTACAAAACTAAATGATTTTACTAAATTATATGATTAGAAAATCATCATCATTATTCTGTTCGTATTCCCATTACTTGAGTTCGACGCAGTATGTACTTTTCTTCCACTGTACAGATATCAAAAATATTGGTCAGGGCTTTGACGGGCCGTCTGCCTCATGTCATTTATCTTGGGAATGGAATACCCTCAACTAAAATAAGGGTTGGTAGTATCTGTAACCACCACCACACAGCACAAATGATAAAAATATAACAAAAAAAATATAAATAATATTTATGAAATTGGTGTCAACGTCAATACTTCAGATGTTCACCTTTACAAATAAACAAAGCATCGCCCTTCTGACTGTGCGAAACGCTAGACGGTCATTTACCTTCTCAGTATATTTATCTTTAGCTTTTGTGTAACATCACCTAAATAACAAGAGTCATTGCACAGTTTGCATTTATCACAGTTGCGAAAAAGCAAATCATAGTCACAAAAAAAGGGATCTTTCCCACAAATAACTGAACATATTGAAGATAGAGACAGCAAGTTAACCTTAACAAGTTAACTGACTACAACATTAAAGTAGCAAGGTACCATTGGTTGTAGGTAGCGCGGGCCTGTAACAATTGGCTTTATCTTAACGAGTCCTGTGTCCCACAGAGGTCGTCGTAGACTATTGTATTGATAGATAGATTGTATATGAAATGTATCTGCTAGAACTTTAGGACAAACAAACTCACTACATCACTGACCGATTTAAGATCAGTTTAAATTGAATAATTACCCTTAGTCGTGATGATTGTTCAATGGAGCTCATTATCTTATGCTGTCGAGAGGATCATTGGAATTACAACGTACTCAAACTCCACTCGACGAGGTCATAATTCCCTGGTTGTAACTCAACACACAAAAACAGTCTATTCTCATTCATCATCATTATCCTGATCTTATCCCTATTACTCGGGATCGACGCAATGTCTAATTCATCCGAACTATTGCAAAAGGTTTTGGCATTAATTTTACGACCGCTGCCTAACTGACTTCAACCTTTCTTTGGAATGTAATTGGTGACGAGACGACATCAGAAAATAGGATGTAAAGCTCATGATCACCCACAACCGTAATCGACACCCACAAGCAATTTAATGGTTGGTGGGTATTCGTAGCCGCCGCCAAACAGCGTAACAACAATATATTCTATTGGCCTTAAAATATAGTCTATTTAGCAAGTTAGCTTTATTTGTATTTTCGATAAAGTCTTATTCAATGACTTCCTGAAGTAAAAAATCTTTTAACGTAATAAAATTGGCATGTATTGAACATTGCGGTAATAAAGGCTTTTTTTTTTTTTTTTTTTTTTTTTTTTGGGTGGGCTATGGTAAACGCACGCGCGGTCCTGTCCGTCCGGGGTGATGAAAGGACGGCGCGCGGGCCCATAACCCACCCGTACCCACGTCACCTCGTTATTTGTTGGGCCGACCACCGGAGCAGATGTGACTTGTCATCAGTGGTCGGCCCGACGGAATACCCTTTCGGGTAACCTCACGTCTCGACGTACTGGGACGTCGGTCGCCATCGCGCGGTCAGCCTCTCTGCGGGTGATGGACAATTCCCCGGTCCGATCACCCGCGGCCTCGGCTAGGGCGGCATTAGGCGCAGATACTCGCGCCTGCGCCGCCCCAGTCGCCGGCGGCGGAACGTGTCGCCGAATAGGAGCTCTACTCGCACACGATCCGCCGCCTCCTTCCGTGAGATTACGGCCTCACAGAAGGCGGCGACCGCGTCCCAGTTCCTGACGCTGTCGAGCATCTCCCTGGCGATGGTCGGCAGCGCCAGGTCGGCACCGATAATCGCGACGAGTTCACGGCGCTCCCTTTCCCACGCAGTACACTCCTCGAGCGTGTGCTGCGCCGTGTCCTCGTCGCAACTGCAGTAGTGGCAGGACGGTGTGCTCTCCCTCCTGACAATCTTGTGCAGGTACTTCCCAAAACACCCGTGCCCCGTCAGCACCTGCACAAGTCGGAAGGAAAGCACCCCGTGCGTCCGCTCCAACCACTCCATCAGCACCGGCCGGAAGGCCTCGACGGTCCTGACACCGTACCGAGGACTCTCCAGCCGGACTGCCCAACGGGCAATGACTCCTCGGCGGGCGTCGACCCGCCAGGCGGTGATCTCCTGCAAGGAGACCATACCGCCGCGGGCGCGCGTCTCCGACACCCGCCGATAAATGTCGGCGAGCATCTCCGCCTCCAGGTCCCACGGGGGAGTTCCGGCCAGGAGGCACGCTGCCTCCGTCGCCACGGTGCGGTAACCCCGTATGGCCCTGATCGCCATGACCCTCTGTGGTCGCCACAGGAGGGCCCTAAGACGGACGGTCAGGGACCCCGCCCACACCGGTGCGCCATACAGGGCCATCGACCGGATCACCCCCGTGTACAGCTGTCGGCACGTAGCACTGGGTCCACCCACATTCGGCATCAGCCGCGAGAGGGCGGACGCCGCGCCGACAAGCCGGGGAACAAGTCGATGGAGATGCTCCCGGAACCAAAAATGCCCGTCGAGCACCAGGCCCAAGTACTTCATGTGGGCCTGGATGCTGATGGTGACCGACTTCACGGTGATCGAAGCGCCGGCGGGAGGCCCGGCGGTACGGAGGCCATGGAACAAAAGGGCCTCCGTCTTTTCCAGGGCTACACTCAACCCCAGCGCTTCGATCCGCCTGACAATCTCCTCGGTGCCGAGAGTTGCCAAGCGTGCCGCCTCCTCTAGTGTCCCACCCCGGGCTGTGACGAGTGTATCGTCGGCGTAGCAAATTACGCCCAGCCCGGGTGGGAGACTTCCTCTCAACGCCCAGTCGTAGCCGATGTTCCACAGGGTCGGACCCAGAACCGACCCCTGTGGGACACCGCACGTCATGGGCGTTCGCACAACGTCCCCTACTCGGTTAACGTAGAGGACGCTGCGCCCCTCCAAGTAGTCTGCCACCAGCCGCCTGAGGTACACGGGCACCCCGTGATACTTCAGTCCCTCCCTGATGCAGCTGAATGGCAGACTGTTGAAGGCATTGGCGATGTCCAGGGACACCGCCAACAGGACTCCTCTGCCGGTGACGGCCTCCGCTACCACGGCCTTCAGGCGCAGCAGGGCCGCGATCGTCGAACGCCCTCTCCGAAAACCAAACTGGGCGTCCGACAGATCGGGCCCGACCCCGACGAGGTGCCGCTCGATGCGGGCAGCCAACACCCTCTCTAGCAGCTTACCCGCATCATCGAGCAGCACGATGGGCCTGTAGGCCGAGGCCGACTCGGGAGACCGTCCCGGCTTCGGCAGGAGAACCAGCCTCCCCTCTTTCCAGCACCCAGGGAACTGCCCGGACGTCAAACAAGCGTCGAACAGTCCCCTGAGGCGTGGTCCCAGGTGCTCGAGGACCAGGGCCAGCACACGGTTCGGAATACCGTCGGGCCCGGGGGCGGTGGATTTGACTCGCATACGCGCCACCGCCGCTCCCATTTCCGGCTCCGTGATGGGCGGAGCACTTTCATCTTCGGCCTCCCGGTCGCTGTCCGGCGAAGCCATGACCGGGGGCGTGTGCTCCGCCCGCCGTGGAAAGAGGTCCCCGACAACTCTGGTGAGGAGGCTGGGCTGGAGAGTCTCGGTGAGGGGGGGGCCCCGCCCGCGGAGCTTGTTCAGCGCCGTGAGGTAGGGGCGACCCCAGGGGTCACGCTCGAGACTGTCCAGCATCTCCCGCCGACTAACGTCCTTGGCGGTACGGACGGCCAGCCTGAAGGCAGACCGCGCACTGCGGTAAGCCTCGTACAGCTGGCCCTCCCGCTCAGCGTCGCGGTGACGCGCTCGGCTGCGGGTGTAGGCCCTCCGGGCACGTATGCACGCGGCCCGAAGGTCCGCCAATTCTCGGGACCACCAGGGGACCGCACTCTTCGGGGGCAGACGCCGCACACGGGGCATGGCCGCATCGCAGATTTGCGTTAATGCACAGCGGATGCGGCCAGCCTCGGCATCCACCCCGTCCGCCTGGGGCGGTGAGGACAGCCACGACTGAACGATGGCTGCCTCCGCCAACAGGTCCCGATCCAATCGACCCACAGCCCACCGCGGAAACGCGGGAGCTCCGTCCGCCATGTGACCCCTGCTGGGCTGCAGGAGGGTCCGGGAGACCTCTATCCGGATGTATCGATGGTCGGATAGGGTCTCAACCTCCTCCTGGACGCACCAGCTCCTCACACGTGCTGCGACATTAGGGCTAGCAAACGACAAGTCCACTATCGACCCGCCCTGCTGCCGCACGCACGTTTGCACCGAGCCCCTGTTCAGCAAACAGAGGCCCAGTGCCGCCGCCCACTCTTCAACCGCCCGCCCACGGTCATTCGTCCTGGGGGACCCCCACGCCGTGGACTTGGCGTTGTAGTCCCCCAGAACGAAGATTTGGCGCGGTGCCAGTCGCCGTATCGAGGCCCCCAGGATGGTGAGGAAGGCCCCGAAATCCGTCGCACTCCTGTTAGGGGAGAAGTAAACACCAAATAGCGTAACCTCTCCCCATTCCGCCGCGACATACCCGTCGCCCCTGTCCTTGAGCAACAAAGGCGGGGAATGCCACGACATGGAGGCGACGATTGCCACAGAGCCGTCACTGCTGCCCAGCCAATTGGGCCGGTCAGGCACCACGTACGGCTCCGCGGCTACGGCTGCACCGATCAACCACTCCGCCATGGCTTGCAGGAAAACGTCCTGTGCCTCGGCGGCGTGGTTGAGGTTGGCCTGCAGGAGGTGGTAGGATTCGGTCGCCATTACTGGGCCGTATCCATCACCTCCTCCACGCTGGCGGGCGATCGGGTCGCGCTAGGGGCGGGAGCGGCCGGGGTCGTCGGGCCGCTCCGCCCCTTTGGAGCCGAAGCCGGGGGTCTGCACTCCCTGCCCCCCATGCGGTGCTTGGCGGGCCTATTGCCCGCCGCACACGCGGGGCAGTGGGGAGTGGCGGCGCAAGATGCCGCCTTGTGCCCGGGTTGACCACAGCGGAAGCAGAGATCGCTGCAGTCAAAGCAATTGGTGCATGTCGGCCGAGTGTGTCCGACCGCCATGCACTTGTAGCACCTCGCAGGCCGGGACTCCAGCACGGTCACCCGTGCCGAGCTCCAGCCCACGAGGAGCCTGCCTGAGTCGGCCAATTGCTTGGCCGACTCCACCGGGCACTGCACCCAGGCAGCACCGACGCCGCCCGGACCAGGGCGGATGGCGCCAATTCGGACGGTGTCCACGGGACACCCGGTTTTCGAGACGATGGCCTCCCGGATGTCATCCACCGTCACGGAGTCGTCCAGACCCACGACGCGTAGTTCTGCGCACTTTACGGGTCTGGCGATTTTGACGCCACCCTCCTCTGCGAACAGACCCCTCAACTTAGCCGCCATGCTATCGGCCGTCTTGGCGCCCTCGGCCCCAGGGAACTCTAGAATCCGTGCCCCTGTCCGGGCCTTGCGGGTCCTGGCTTCGACGCCTCCTAAATCGGAGACGTCAAGCTCCCGGCGGGCGCGACGTAAGACGGCCTCATAGCTGAGGCCGTTTTCGGCCGCCTCAGGCAGCACGGTGATCACCACCGCGGCTGACTTTGGCGGCCGGAGCCTCCTGCGCGACCTCTTATTTGCGGCTCCTGCTTTGGGAGCGGAGACTTTGGCGGCACTTTTGGCCTCCGCTCTCCTCTTCTGGCCGCGACTTTTTCGGCTGCGCTCGGCTGTCTGCCAACCTTCTTCAGGTGCAGCGGAGGGGCCGGGCACAGCAGTCACGGCCGCGGCTGCGTTGGCTGCTACCGGCGGAGCATTTGCCGGCAGCGGCTGAGGTGCGGCCTGAGCAGGAGCCGGTGCCACCTTCTTCCTCGCAACGGGCCCTTTGGACTTCGGTCCAGCAACGGCCGCAGCGTAGCTCCCTACGCGCCCGCCCTGACAGGGTAGCGCATCAGGGGCTGACACCGCGGCCTTGGGCCTGTTCGCAGCCAGCGGCGGCCGAAGACGGGGCTCCGGAGGCAGTCTTGACTCCAGAGCCGCCATGCGCGCGTCTAGCATTTTGCCGAAGACGTCCACCATGGCGCGCATGGTCTGGTCCGGCACGCCGTCCACTGCGGGCAGCGGGACCGCTTCGGCCGGCTGGGGACTCGCCGCAGCGCGAGTTGGCGCAATGGGAACGGCGGGGGCGGCGGTAGGGCCGGCGCTTGTCGGCGGCGCGGTCCTCGCCAGTTGCGCGACCTGGCGCCGCAAGTCGGCCATTTGCTTGGCCAACTCGCGGTTCGCCTTCTGCACCGCCGACAACTCCTTTTGTAGGGCCTTATTCTTCTCCTGCAGGCCTGAGACCTCACCACTAAGGCGGGCATTTTCGGCCTGCAGGGTTGCCACATCGGTAGGTGGGGGGTCGACACCTACAGCGGGCTCTGCAGCTGCCGCGCTGGTGGGAGGGATGTCCGCTAACACCCTCATCATCCTCGCGGCAGCCGCCTCATTCGCCCGCTTTTGGGCATCGGTCCCCCGCACATGACCAATCGACGCTGGAGCCGTCGACCTCGCCGCCACCACTGCAGCCCCTCGTCCTCTACGAGAGGCTGGAACCTTGGGAGGAGGCATGATAGCGCCACTCCCCTCGGAGGCGGACTCTGAGCTGCCACCCATATTTAGGGGGCGCTTCCGCACCATCGAGGGGAGGGCCTCCTCCCCAACCTCTAGTGCTGCCGCCAAGGCCGATGCCGGCGACCGGGATGACCCACCGACGGTCTCCACTGCCGACATGTCGGTGTCCGACGGCTCTGCGGCAGTACTGCCTCCCTCGTCAGCAGTCGGAGCGGCTGCCGCGGCCTCTCTAGCCAGCCGCTCCTGCTTGGCCAACTCGCGCCTTTTGACGCTCGTGGCCTTCCCCGTCCCCATGTGCTTTCTCTTTTTCCTCTTCTTAGGGGCCACTATTTTTGGCGGGCCCTCGGCTGACCTTGGGGCCTCAAGTGTCAGACTAGCAGCAGAGCTGCAGTCGGACGAGGCCTCTCCTTCCTCTGTGCCAGTTTTCCTGTAGCTTGGCAGGGCTTTTGGGTGGGAACTAATTAGATCCTCTGTGGTGGTAATTTTGGGCGTCTCACCCCTCCTATCTACATCAGTTGTGTGTGAACAATAATCCATCGAGTTCCCACGAGTATGGGAGAAATAAATGTCGACCCGGGCAGAGATCCCGATACCCGGGCAAGCGTACATTTGTTTCCCAACACAGGGGGTCCGCAGGTACCCTGGCTGGGGGCGCGCTAACGACTGAACAACCCATCAGCCATGCATCCTCTCGCCGCGCGCCAGAACTTAGGATTCTGGGTGATTGTTTTATAGAGGTTTTCTTCCTCGCGGTCCAGGCGGTTAAGCCAAGACCCTCGCTCCTGAATCTAGGCCTCAAGACAAATGTCCCGAAGCAAGAATCAGGTCTACGATTTGTCGCGGTTGGCAAATGCCTGCCCAGTCCTCAAACTAATGAGTGACTGGGCCCGTCGAATTTTCGCGTCCAATACCCTCTACATTTAGAGGGCATGGAGCGAATTTGGGGCATCCCACAAACTGGGCCCCCCCTCGGGCCAGATATTTGCCACGAGCGACAATTCCAGAGAGCAGTCCAAGGAATTGTCGCTCGTGCCCAGGGTACACCACGCGGAGGTTTCTGGCGTAGCACCCCACGGTAATAAAGGCTAGCCATTTTCCTTATATGCAGCTAAATCGGTATTAAAATACAATGCCACATGTACGATATAAATAGCGATATCAGAAATGTCACGCTACAGAAAAGCCAATAACGAGTAACGTATAGAACTTAAAAGAAAAACTACATTACTATGTTTACAAACATATTATAATATTTATTCTGCTACAGTAAGTATAATCATAAAATTAAACCGTAAATATCTAAATGTCAAAACAAAACATAAAAATAACGTTGGTTTTTGTAACTTTGTAGACACAATGCTTATTCTCAACGAATAATCGAATATTCCCAACATTTTTAACATTATGATACGAGTCGTACCGCTGCGTTCACATTGAAACAATATGTAACTGAGCGAAGTATTTTATACCCACAATGTTATGAAAATTTCTGCGGTTAAACTGGCATAGATGGTCTCGTCTACCGTACGTCTCGTTACGGCCATCCCATTTTATATACTGCAGGACAGTGCAAAACGATGTGAGCGTATGGACAGTCATGGCTGACAATTCATACGTAATTATTTTGTAGTATTTGTAGCCTATGGATCCTGCGCGGCCTAACATGAAGGAATACCACACTGGCATGTGCCATGATGGGGCGTATGAAGGCAATGTAGAGACGGACTTTCATTTAGGCCCAGTCTTACACAGATAATTTATGTATGGAGCTGTTTCATATAATGGTAGACTTGTAACGATGTTTCTGCACATAATGACTGTTGGAAATGACTATTGGGCAACATGATTTAAATAGGTGTCCTTGTTTGTCAACTAACAGCAATAAAGCAGTAAGTATTCAAATTATATAAATGCGAATACGAATTTGTTTGTTATGTATTTACGCCTTAACTACACAACCGATGGTTTAGAAATTTCGCATACACGTTGTCTGTGATACAGAAGTATATGGGGTCCATAGGTTTAATCTCGGCAAGAGTTCGCGAGGGATGCAAAAAATCGAATGTCGAAATCTATATCATGCGCGAGCAAAGACGGTACCGTCTTCATCATCATCAGTAGAATTTATATGGGCGAACCATATAATTTCTACTGTTGGGCTCGGGCTTCCTCCAACTATAGGAGGAAAATTGAAATCTGCACATCATATGCCTTGATTTTTTTTGAAAGGCGTGGTTTGAACACACTCCGTCCATTCCATCCGGGACGATGGCAGGCCGGTGTGTGACTTCATAACCCACCGTGTTCCATCCCCATCATCATTGGGCCATTCACTGGCACCGATTACTTGACATCCCCGACAGGCCCTTCCTAGTACCTTTTGCAGACCCTTTCAGATACTGTCACCTTCGACGTCCCGACCACATTGACAGTCTGCATCAATGCGGGTGGTGGACTAATCCCAACTGCAACCTCGACTAGGGCGGCAGCTGGCGCAGATACAAATATAGTAGTAGCCTTAGTCGTTTTTTATGACATACACAGGTAAGAGCCCACCACATACATATGTATGTATGATTAATATATTTACTCTATCAGTACACGAATAAAATGAGTTAATCTTCTCATTTTCTATTTATCGTTGTCTTATTTTCATGATACACGCGAGAAATTGAAGAACGCTGGCACAATATGTTAATAGACCAACATGACAGTTAATTCATTGTGAACCTATTGAAAATAAAGGCATATTTACTAACAAAATCCGATATAATCTTCATGCGGTCACATTACTAGACAAATTTTATCCTTGGCACATATGATATCATGTAAATTTATGTATATAGACCGATTATAAATATAATGGGTGATTAATATTCTTTACCATGCAATTTCCTTGTCTTGTATATGCGTAAAACGATCACCCACTGTGTAACGTCTGCGAACATGCTCCAAGAATTAATAAAATAATTTATTCCACTTTGATTGTACGCCAAATTGTAAATCAGTCAGAATCTACCCACATCTTGCTATAATATAATATGGTTGAAACCTATTTACTCACAACTGTGGACAGAGTCCAAAGACGCAGAGACTTATAATTTTCTGATCTTAGTATCTATACCAATAAATAAAATTGGAGTGTCTGTTTGTAATGCCAAAATAATAGGCTCTTAACATGCTCACACGGTTATAGGCACGACACCTACGCCTAAAATAGCAATTAAAAAATTTTTGTCTGTCTGTCTGTTTGTTCCGGGTAATCTTCAAAACGGCTGGACCTATTTCAAAAATTCTTTCACCAATGGAAAGCTATAATATCAGGGCGTAAACTAGGCTATATTTTATCCCGGTATTCCCATGGGAACGAGAACTACTCGGGTAAAACGACTATAACCTATAACCGAAGCAAAGCGAGGACGGGTTGCTAGTTAATAAATAAAAATTAATGAATGAGTGTTTGTCATCTATGCATCCCTAAATTACTCATCTAATATAATTATACGCATACACACTGTTATAAAGGTTTCTATGAAAATAAAAATGCCTTTAAGGGGAAAACCGGGGATCCTATAAAACGACGTTATCAATTTTTGGCGAACTAATCTCTTTAAGAGCCACGGGCGATAATACTAAAAGAGATCCCTACTCATACAGGGTACAAAATGAAGAAAAAAAGAGACACGATGTAGCTCTATCATAGACCGGGTGAGCGTATGGCACCTGCCAAAATAACCACCAGATCAGAACATAGCTTATCCCAAAAAATGAAACGACAAAATGTAAAGCGCAAGAGTTTCTTAACTTTCGATTAGTTTCGCATCAAGTATCTTATTTCCTGGTCGCATAGATTTAAATATCGTTAATGTGCTACCCATAGACGATAAACAAAATCGCGAGAACAGATTTAAGTCTCATAAATCAAGTAGTTGTAAGTAGACACACACTTCGGCCCGCCTGGTTAAATTCGCAGTCAGTTCTCTATTTATTACTTCACATTGGATGAAATATAAACCGTGTTTAAGAGACGATGAAAAAGAACGGGCATAACTCTTGAGAAGCTCATATCCACCGCGATTACAGCATTCCTCTGCGAGTACTTGACAAGCGATTTCTCATCAATGGATGGACCGCTATCTACATCAAAACATAACTACTGTTTGATTATCAAAGCCTCTATCTATAGGTCGCTTGATTCTAAAATATTCTCACCATTGCAAATGAAGCTAACAGAGTGTGAAATTGATAAAGAATATTAAAGGTGGAGGCTATTAAAATAATTGTTTGTTTTATTTCGCGTGAATCGCGTGAAATCGTGTTTGAAGTACTTGCCTACACAAATTTATGTGATTATTTAATGAAACCAAAGTTACTCAAATTTATAGATACATTACATCCTTTAGACTTTATAAAACACTCAGAGGTTACAATTATCTTAGATAATTTTTATAGCCTTACTTTGTATGAAATTAAAATAATCAATTCAGCTGATTATTATTGAACAATTAAAATAAATTCTTGTTAAATATTTTTGACACCATAATTACTTTCTTTGTTCAATAATTGAAAATGATACGGCTCATCCTTTTTATAGTTTTAATTATTAGAAGTTACGTTTTATATGTATATCGTATGCTATGTAATTACGAAAAAGTTGAGAATGACTGACTACAACGAAACGTTACAAAGTATTCGTTCTTGGCGCACACGCTCACGGTTATATGTAAAATATTCATAATACAGAGATTCAAGACACGACTTAGCAGAATATCTAACATAAATCTATTTATTCTTATTATTATACGTCGTTTATCTATACCAATAAATAAAATTGGAGTGTCTGTTTGTAATGTCAAAATAATAGGCTTTCTTCATGCTCACACGGTTATTTGCACGACACCTATGCCTAAAATAGCAATTAAAAAAATGTTGTCTGTCTGTCTGTTTGTTCCGGGTAATCTTCAAAACGGCTGGACCGATTTCAAAAATTCTTTCACCAATGGAAAGCTATAATATCAGGGCGTAAACTAGGCTATATTTTATCCCGGTATTCCCACGGGAACGGGAACTACGCGGGTAAAACGACTATAACCTATAACCGAAGCGAAGCGAGGGCGGGTTGAAAGAAAGAAGAAAGAAAGAAAGAAATTTTATTTTGTAAAGAAATAGTAATAGTTAATAATAGAAATAGTTGCTAGTAAACAATAGAATTTCTGTTTAAATCTACTACACGAGTTAGATGGACCACACTAGGGTAATTAGTCAACTATTACAAAACATTTATCAATATTTTTATCATCATCGTGATTTCAGCGTGCATACGATAGCAGGTCTTGTAAGAACACATCCATAACCATCCATACAAGAAAATTACTATTTTAGTTATACCGTTTCGTTCCGAAAGTATTTAAAAAGTACTATGCGTGTTCCGTGTGGTGACGGAGTAAGAATACAATTCATAACCCCGTATCTTGCCCGTGGGTGTCGTAAAAGACGAGTAAGGCATGTTGTATGCCCTAGCAGAGGCTGCGGGTGATCGGACCGGAGATTTAGCCTGGCACCCGCGGCGAACTTAGCCTCGCACCCGCGGAGAGGTTAGCCTCGCAACGGCTAACGCCTCGTTAACGGCGTCCCGGGGGGACGTCGATGGGAGAGGGTACTCCGTCGGGTCGACCACTGAAGTCAAGGAACTCTGTACCGGTGGTCAACTCAACGACGAAGGCGACGTGCTATATGGGTGGGTTACGCGTGTGCGTGCGTATGCCCCTCTGTCGCCCCGGACGGAGCCGGGCGACGAGTGCGCCAACCGTAGACCACCCCCCAAAAAAAGGCATGTTATATGCATATAACATCTGCAAGAGAAAAAAAAAACTCGAAATAAAACCCTATACAAGCCATTTGACCAGAGTTATATAGTAGATTATTTCTCGTCCTATTATAGAGGAAGCTTAAGCCCAGTAGTAGACCATGTCTGAGCTGACGATGATGTAATGGTATGAAACCCTTCGTATATGAGAGTATGAGCCACATGACGGGTTTTCCAATAGCACTATTTTATTGGGCAATTAATTATTGGATCATTCATGACAAACATATTTTTTTGTTAACGGACGATACAAGTAGAATTTTCTAACATAAAACAACCCTCTCAAAATCCAATCAAGGGTCAATCGTTGGAAAGCTAAATTAGAGATACTATTAAATAAATGCAAGTGGTGACGGAGTAAGAATATAATTCACCACCCCCTATCTTGGGGTGGGGGGGTATCTGTGGGGGTGGTGAATTGTATTCCTACTCCGTCATCACACGGATCATAATCATTAGGATTGTAAACAAGGAAGAAAATACAAATTATCTAGTACAATATAGATTTTATGAAGAAAAATAATGAGATTAGCACTCAAGTTCCTCTGAATGACTAACTTTTTACAGCAAATCAAGCATTAATTTCAAACAAAAGTATGTTTTGGTAGCGGAACCGCTTTTTGCGAATACATTTAAACCGAACAAAAAATGGTGCCATCGCTCTTGGCCGTACTTGCAGCAAGCGGACATATATATCTCGTGATTATTTGGGCAGTTCAGCGATCTGCGTAAGAACTCTACAATGACGTCACACGGCACACTGATTTCAGAAAGTGTACGGGGTGACTCATTAAGCGGAACTAACTCGATTTTAGGACTTGAACCATTTAAAATTAATGAAACACCGATTTTAAATTTTCTACAGACTTTATTTTAGTCCATTATTCACGGGAGTCGTAAAAAACAGCTAAAGGAACATCAGAGGAGCAGGTAACGTCGTAGTATTGGCAAACACATAATACCGACTACGTTCACCAACCGCACGAAGCGTGGCGATTGCAGTATTATTACTAACACTTCATGGGGAGACTTGTTCAGCATCCGTTCATCAGCTCGTAGACGTCCACTGTTGGACATAGACTCAGGGAGGTTAGGGTAGGGGGGAATAATGCCATAATCGCCTAGCTTGGCAGCCAAAGTGGCGATCATCATCTCATCTCAGTCCACATAAGTCCCACTGTTGAGTTCAGGCCTTCTCAATCGGAAGGCAATTCAACTAGTGTGCCGCACTGGTCAGAGGTGTTGGTATACGGTTTTCGAATTATCATTCTCTTCTTGGTGTTACCTGTATATCACATGCCTTAGTCGTCGTTTATAATATCCACGAGTAAGAGAGGGAAGAACTATTTGCGATCGCTGTGGGTGTAATAAGTATCCCAAGAGATAACTGCTGCCCATTTTCCTAGTGATACCACCAGCCGATTCCTACGACTCCTACGGGCATAAGGGATGACGGACATTTTTATTCAATTTTCCGTATGGTGACGGAGTAAGAATACAATTCACCAGCGCCACTCTTGTCCGTGAAATACGACGGGATTAAATATCTATGCAAGAGAAGGAAAACTCGAATTAAAACCCTATAGCAACACGTCTGACCGGGCTGTACGTCTATTTCCCTCTTATTGTGGACGAGGTTCGAGTCCAATTTTGGGAGGTATACGCTGAAATATGCAAAATGATGATTCAATATAAAGCGTGCGAATTTCTCATTACCATATACAATTCGGTTAGCCCTTTTATTTGGGTTTGGCTACGGTCAGCGCACCCGCCGCCCGGCTACGTCCGGGGCGACAAAGGGGCAACGCGCGAACCCGTAACCCACCCATGTAGCACGTCGCCTTCGTCGTTGGGCCGACCACCGGTGTAGAGTACCTCGACTCCAGTGGTCGGCCCGAAGGAGTACCCTCTCCCATTGACGTCTCCTTCCCGGGACGCCGATCGCCGTCGCAAGGCCAACCTCGCCGCGGGTACCGGACTAAATCCTCGGTCCGGTCACCCGCAGCCTCTATTCGGTTAGCGCTACGATATTTATCTCGAATCGATGCGGCATGATATTTCTCTACGACAACGTTTTGACAGAGTTCATTTAAGAATGTGTTTGTGACATAAAGCGTTGGTGACGTCTTATCTCCATTGGCGTAACGATTCAGGGCACTGGGCCATTATTTGTTATATTATAACACACACATATCACCGCCGCGTTATATTTGTGTAGAATCGATGTGAAATAATAATCATTATGACAATATGACAAGTAACGACCACATTCGGACATTGCTAGATATTGGACTGGAATCTCCAATAGCATGTTAAATCAAGAGCATTGTATGGATTATCGTACTGAGTAACCAAAAATGGCCGATATCTGAATAATAAAACTAAAAAAATTAGGCAAAAGGTATTTTCCCTTTCTACATTCGTAAGCATCGCGTGTGGTTACGAATTAAGAATAAAAATTACATCTCATTTACTTTCACGCGACAGTCGTAAAAATCGGCTAAAAGATCAAAAGAAGAATTCATAAAATCAACTGCTATCGTCAACCCGGATCAATATCAGATATGATGATGAAGGATGCGCAGCTTTAAACAGTATGAACAGCAAAATGAATAAGAAATCAAAAGCGTAACACGGTATTTCCGATACAATTTCTAATTTCGGCAACCACGCGGGTAAGGCGACTGAAACCGAAGCGAGGGCGGGTTGCTAGTGTAATATTATATTTAAGAGTGGTAGGACCACACTGTCGACATCTGCCACGACTCACCCCAATCCACTAGTGGTTGGGGCGGTAAACTACGTCCCATCAAAAATATCCGCGGTCCGACGACCCCGTCATCTCCTTGAAGAAGGGGATGATGCCATTAAGATCGCCCAAGAAAGGGCCTACACAGCTCGCGCAGCGATAACACATAAAACTTCGCGGTATCGGCCTCGCCGACGAGGTCGAAAACCGCGCCGCGTAAAAATCATTAGCTTAAACGTGGCCACGCCCACTTTGCTTTCAGCGACGCCCCGAGCCGAGGTCCGTTCCCCACAGGGGGAGCCCTCGGGCTATGTTCGCTTAACTTACTTACCGGGTTGAGAGCCTTCCGCTCGCCCATTGCCCGCGTTAAGCTGTCAAGGTCATCTGCGACCAACAGCTAAATACATAAAAAAAAAACACTTTCGACAGTTATCTGTCTACAGCCGCGGGCCGGTCCGTCCGGGGCAGTACCACTCTCTCGCAGAAAATCGACGTCTGAGTAGCGATTTGTTACTGCGCTTCGTTCGGTGAGCGAGAGAGCCGGAAGCTCAACTTTCTGAGGGTGTTTGCGTGTGGAGGGTTTTGGTGGTGCCCTTGGTATCACCGAGCCTCAATGCACGCATTCACGCTCCCTTCACTTTCTTCGCGGTAGGCAACGGCCTTGTAAAGGTCCATGAGCGGCAGCAACACTTACCATCAGGTGTACTGTTTGCTCGTTTGCCACCGTTTGCAATAAAAAAAATATATATATATATAAATTAAGATGGGTTACTGTTTATACACTTTTTAAAAAACGACACCCCATCAGATATATTTTATTTAATGTTAGATACTTAGCACTTTAATTACGACCATTAAATTACATAAGTTATTGCTATAAGAAGCTTAGTGTAGTGCAAACACTAAGTGTAACAACTACAGATTGGCATTTTACCAAATTCTTTGAAAAAAACAAAAACACATGGCGAACGTGTTGCACAAGATCGATCATATATATATCTTGTAATGTTTGGAATTCTATTTTATAGTTAACTAGCATCAATAGGATATTTTGTATACGTTCTAAATGGCCACCGAAAACAAAAACGCGATACCTGTGGTCAGTGTATATAGCTACTAATAGGCTTAATACGGGAGGTTGAAGGACCATTGCCTCTAAAAAAATATACCTCCGAATTTAATATTATAAGCGGGAGTTTGAGTGTTCGTTTAATTTTCAACTTTCATCCAGTTGAAAAGTACTGTTTCTGAAGAATAAAAAATACATTAACAAATCCTAAATTGACGCGAGCGAAGCGGACATGGTTAGAAGACACGCAGTCATTTTTTAAAATTTGTCGCTGGGTATCGCTAAATGCGGCAGCACAGAACCGGGCCATGTGGCGTCTGTGGCGTCCTATGGTTGGACGACTTAAGGCTAAATGAAGTTGACAATCATTACCACTTTACCTTGATATTCTATTGAGGTAGGAACATACCTGAAACCAAAACAGAATTTACATAAAATTATTATCAATAAGAGAATAGTAAAATTTATATTGACGCATATATCAATTTTATCATTCTCATCGTGATTAGTCAAGTAAGTCCAACACGAAGATACGGTCTATAAAGTAGCGATGAATTTAATCAGTTGATATGACGCATAAAACAGTAGAAAAACCCACAGAAAAGAATCACTTCTTCAAACGCGATCGTTTAACAGTTTGTGCCATTTAACATAATGTATGGTGACTTAATATTTTTAAAACCCATCACTAAACGGTTAACCTCTAAATGAGTGATGAAACAGTAAATTTGCCATTATCACTACCATCTCAGCTCATATATGCCACATAGCTGTGCTCGGGCCTCCGTTGTGGACAACGGGAGGAAATTTAACTACTATACAACGCTGGTCTAACGTGTTGTTATAACAACAGGTTTTATTTCGAGTTTTCCTTCTCTTACATAGATGTTATATGCATGTTATATCCCTAAGTCGATTTTTGCGACACCTACGGGCAGAATAGCGGGTGGTGAATCGTATTCGTACTCTGTCACCATACGAAAGTAGATATTTACGGAAAGCACATTTTTACTCTTCATATATATATATATATATATATATTCCTTGTGTACGTGTGTATGTCACTGAACTCCTCCTAAACGGCTGGGCCTATGTTGATGAAATTTTTTGTGTGTGTTCAAGAGGATTTGAGAATGGTTTAGATTCACTATTGGAGCCGATAGGTGGCGCTGCTCTCATTTGAACAGAACAACGTCTGTTGGGTCAGCTAGTATAATATAATTCTACAATTAATGTTCCCCTAGTCAGGTTACTTCAGTAACAAGAATCACTGTCAATAGGCACCAAATGACCTGTGCTTATATAGTAAATAAATCGCATCAAGGTAACGACTGTTTTAAAGGATGTCCTACTCTATCCATTTAATTATTTTTTTTTCTTATTAGTATTTCCAGACAAAAAATTATGAAGGTAAATTTAGCAACTGCCTTCAAGAATAAAAATAGCTCAATTGGGAAATCAGAATTAATCCACAATCCCTTAATCCAAACAATCCTAGTTCAATCTTTGGTTTCCTTTTATCACAAGTTTTTTTTTTGTACGCAAAGGTTCTCCTTTGATGAAAAGAACTATTATTATATAACTAGATAAAAAAAAGGAATTTAAGGAACAAAACATAATGAGGTCAGCGTAAAAAAGTAATAAGTACGTTACTTTACGATAACGGTCATCCAGGTAGGGGACGGAGGGGCACTTTGTTACAGGGGTAAGTAGTTACACACATATTTACCGTGATTTAAAACTCTATAATACGTGGTATTGCGCCCATTTAGTGTCTTATAATATCGCGTATTACATACGAATGACAAGGGACCCACTGAGCGACGTGATGACAGGTTGTCTGTGTACGCCTCGATTTCAGCCACGTAAGTAAAAAAGTTCTTAAAGAAAATTTTGATTTTTAATGTATATTTTTATTATTGCCACAACTTTTTAATGTTCGAATTTTCTTAATATATCTAGTTTTAATTTGAAATATTGTTTTTCACTGCTAGCGATAAGCTTAAACGGTGAATTTAATTTATTTAAAAAATCGTGCTATGGGGCACATTGTTACAGATTTTCGGGGTAAATTGTTACATGTAAAAACTTGCCCCAAAAAGCGTACCTTAAATTTGATGATGAAAGCGCAGCACTAATCCGCTTACCTATATTTTTTTTAATAATAACAAAACAGTACCATATTTTTAAACATATCTATATCCCTTTAGATCTATTTAGATCTCTTAAATAAACTATATCTACCTTTTGTGAAACATATAATGAGTTAATAGGTATTACTGTTAATTATGAGTTGTTGAGTTGAAGTCGAGTTATTTGACTTTTTTATTGTGTATGAACATCATATTCATTAAATTTAAATATATTACATATTTCTTTTATCGAATGAGAAACTATAAAAGAAAAACGGAGATAGGTACCAAAACTCAAGAAGTTTACGAGTCTGCTGCAGCTGAAGTATTGCAAAATAAAAGTTTATTTTTAATTATAACAATAGAAGTTTTGCCTAAGACTGTAGAAACTTACTGCCAAAGTATTTGATTTTCTTGTTAAACTGTTTAAAAATTAAGATACTATAATAAAAGATTATAACTATAAGATTGGTTAAAATGTTAGTTTTGTTTTTATAACCTTTAAAAGCAAATGATTTATTTTGATGACTTTATTTGTTTACCGTAACAACATGCCCCAAAGGTGTAACAACTAGCCCCCAACCGGGGGCAAGTTGTTACAATCCACTCATTAATTAAATTGCTCATTTAAAAAAAAATTCGTAGACTTTAACTACTTGTTTAGTAATATTTAAGTAGCTGAATAGTTATATTATCGATAAAAAATATCAAATCTTTAAACTATCTGAATAGTTTTGTTATATTGACAATTATCTAAAAATTGTAACAACGTGCCCCTCCTTCCCCTACTATATGTGTGTCGAACTCGGGGCCACATTTAGAAGTGGATACAAATTAGACGGTAGACGCAGTTTGAATGTTTGATATCAATTTAACGTGCGTGTAGTTGCATTAAGCTGGTAAGCGCCCCACCTTCTGATTATGAGAAACTATTTTTAACAAAGTTTGTATTATAAGCAGACATGCAGACGTAAATGAGACGCAACCGGGTCAGTATTGGGCATTGACAGACGACTACTTTGTAAAGTGTTTTACTAAAAATGTATTATTAGTTTTCTTTTTTCTTTTGTATTTAGCTTTTTTGTGTCATTAGTTTTCTTTCGTATTTAGCTTTCTTTGGACATTCACTTTGCACTGTTGGATACCAACTTGCGTTGGCTAGACAATATGGCATATGCTGATCCGAATTTCGTAAATAAAAATGGCGCGGCAATAAAAAATGGCGTTAAAATAATATTAACATATAAAACAGTTAAATTTTAAGTAATTTTATTGTTTGATATAAATTTCTTCTCCTTTTTATCTACAAAATAGTTATTATGTTCTAATGTAATCTAATAATAGTTATTATTTTATACTTAACTTAGAATGTATATTAAATATGTCAACAACGATACATTCTTGTTAAATTATTTGAATAATGTGGGCTATTTTGACCACCAAGACAGGGTAGACCGGACCTTTGATATAAACTGCACCAAATTATTCAGTTAATTTAAAACCTTGCGACATTATTATTATTATCACCGCTCATATACGTCCCACTACTGGTTTCGAGCATCCTCATTATTGGGTGGGATATTGCCCTACTGCAGCACTACAGTTCAGTCGGGGTAGCATAGGGTCTTATTTCGCGTTTTCCTTCTCTTGCATAGTTGTTTTATCTGCATATTATATCCCTTAGTCGCCTTTTACGATATCCACGGGCAAGAGAGGGGGTGGTGAATTGTATTCTCACTCCGTCACCACACGGAATACGAGATTATAATTTAGAAACATTATTCAAATTCTGCGATGGAACAGTGGCAATAACATACGAATGCTGATAGTGAAACCCCAAATGCTCGGGCAAAATGTTTTTGATGGGTTTCTCCAGAAGCATCCCCAAAATCTGGAACTGTGTTCGATCATTAAAATAGTAGCTTATATGACATAACTTTACTGTCATACTCTCATCCTTTCGGCAAAGTTAACTTACGAGACTAATTCGCATAAAAACAGTTTTTAACAGACTGCGGCGAAACACAAATAAACGATTATAATATTAACGTGGCCATTGCAAAACCATGCGTATGGTGAAAGAGTAAGAATAAAATTCGCCACTCCCTATCTTGTCCGTGGATGTTCTAAAAGACGACTAAGCTAAGGGGTACGTAAGAGAAGAAAAACTCGAAAAAAACCCTATATCAACATGTGTGACCAGCATGGTATAGGTCAACTTCCCTCCTACTCAAGCTCGAGCCCAGCATTGAGACATGTATAAAGCTGAGACGGCGATTGCAAAATAGTGCAAACATATAAAAATTAAGAACTTCTATTGACGAAGTAGTCGCAATAAATATTTAACACAGGCTTACGAAAGAACATCAACGGCCTGACCTTACTTTGTATAAATCTGTATCATCATATAAATATATGTATTATTTTTATTATCTGCATAACACTTATTCCATATAAAACCGCATATTAATAATACACGAATGGATAAAAGGTAGATTCTAAATATACTGCTCTGAATTGATGAAGGCTGAAATTCAGGTAATAAATAATGGAAACCGTGCACGATTTTCATAAAGGTCGTCGAGGAAAATAAAAAAGGTAATTTAATTTTTTATAAATTTCAAAGAAATGTAGCTCATTATAGACTTAAGGTAATAGCCATTTTCCGTGTGGTGAGGGAGTAAGAATGCAATTCACCACCCCCTCTTTTTTTGTTCTTTTGTATTGCAAACGGTGACAAAAGAGCAAACAGTACACCTGATGGTAAGTGTTGCTGCAGCTCATGGTCCTTTGTCGCTGCCTACCGTAAAAGAAAGTAAAAAAATTAAGATATAAATATTTGTTACTTAAATCACTGCAGAACGGCTGATCAGATTTGTATGAAATGATAGTTCGTAAAAACATAAAAAAAATAGTCTGAAAAGCACATAACATTTTATTCTTTTATCCAGCAAATCTAGGATTACCATAGCATTGGTTCGACTGAAAAATCTCCACTAAATCGAGGGTAACTGTGGGCATGAACTAGTATTTATATAAACCCAAGACATGATCGTTGCTCAAGTATATACCAAGTAAGATAGATCTCGAAGCACTCTCAAGTATAAATCCCGTAAGTAAACATTTTATCTAAAATGGGACGGGGTAGAATAAAATAGGTCGGCAGTTTACGAATGAATATTTAATGTCCCACTTTGAACCTAAAGGAGCGTGTCCAATTGTTTTAGCATTATCGCTAATTTATCATTTATGTGATACTATTCAGTACGGATAAATGTTTAGTTTGCCCAGTGGTGGCAATGAATATTACAGGAATTAACTTTACTCGTGGGTCTCGTGAAGGCGGACTAAATTGGAACGATTCAATCGGGGGCTCTGTGATTACCGTATGTGTTCCTAAAGAAATTTATCAATAAGCTGAAGCAAGCATTGCCATTCCATCAGAAAATTTTAAATCTCTTTTCAGCTCATTAAATTTTCTCTATTAGGTAAAAGGTATTCCTTTGCTAATGGAGTAAGAAAGCCCTTCTTTTGTCTGTGTGTCGTCAACGTCTAAGCAAGAGAAAGAAGACTCAAAATAAAATGGGTGTGAAGTTCTCTTAAGAGGTTATCTGCTTTCATCCCCTACGAAAACCGTGGTAATATTTTACCACCGTTTTCGTAGGTTTTTGAAATAGTGAACTGTATTCTTATTCTATCAAGCTTTAAAATCTAATAATCGTTACTATTATAGTCATACAATGATATATTTCATAAATAAAATCGTTAAAACGATTGCCGCAGCTGTTCATTGAAATAAATATTATATATGTACATACATAAATGTATAAGTGGATTACAGTTGCATTGCTAGCAACGCCTCATTATTGTGGAAACACGTTTGAACAATACCGTACGAGGTTGTTCAGAATGTACGAACGTAAACCTTGATATTTTTGTTATAATTTTATGGCAAATATCACTTAAAAATGTCAAAAGTAATGGAGTAAGAATGAGCATGAAATCGATTATGTTGATTATACATATAGCTTTGATGTTTTAGCGAAAAGAAACAAATTTGTTTCTTTTCGCAAATAAAAAAAATATATTTATATAATATAAATGATACGGTATCATAATAAAACCATCTGCATAGACGGCGTAGTGTTTATGATAGTGCCTGCTGAGCCCATTTCGTGTGTTCGATTTCTACGCAGGACATCACTTTATATGATCCCACAATAAAAGGATTACTTCGTTCCTATCGGAATAATTTTTTCCAGTCCCACAATACAAGGATTATTCGGTACCGGGATAATTTTTTTTTAGAGTATCGTTGATGGTCTGGCCACACCCTGCTAAAATCATTTGCGATGACAAAAAGACTCATCGGAGCCCCATAACCGGCCATATTTCCCATACACGCTATCGAAGGGAACCATTAAAATCGAAATTTTATCCCGATATTATGGATATTAGAAAACTCTTTCCATTAATGAATATTCTTATAATACTTTATCATCATCTGAGGCTATTGAACGTACTGCTTGCTCGTTTATCGACAAATGTAAAAAAAAAACAATATAAGTCAATGTAGAAATCTAATAACCTATCTTCAGTGCTGAGCATTTTTTTTCGATTCCTATGCAACTAAAATGTGGCGACCAGGCGAGCCACAACTTTTCAGGATATAAATTTTTTGTGTGTTAATAAGAACGTTTGTATAAACCTCGCTGCATATTTTATTCTTCAGGGTCGTAGGTTGCTTTAATAACACAATAAAATAAATATTAAGAAAAACGAACTCAAACTTAACAATGAAATACCTCGCTGCCTTATCACAAATGTCAAATTAAATGTACCATTTAAATTATTAAACGGAGTACAAATTTTAGTCTAATAAGTAGTTATGTGTCACATTTTCCGAGTGGTAACGGAGTAAGAATACAATTCACCCCCTATTTTGCCCGAGGGTATCGTAAAAGACGACTAAGGGATATCTTGTGCAATGTGCATATAACAACTATGCAAGAGAAGAAAAGCTCGAAATAGGACCCTATACCAACCCCCTTGACCAGTGCGGTATAGTAGGTCAATTTCTCTCCCAATATGGAGGAAGCTCGTGGACCGTGTATGACCTGAAACGAAATAAACGAACGAATAAGCACCTATAACACGCAACGCAAATCCTCACAATGAATAATTTCTCCCATTTTTGCAACATTCGGGATTAGTTCTTCGCCCCTATTGGCCGTAGCGTGATTTTATATAGCCTATAGCTTTCCTCGATAAATGTGCTATCTAAACATTAAAAGATTTTTAGAATTCAAACCGGTAGTTACTCATATTAGCGCATACAACCAATTAAACTCTTCAGCTTTATAATATTCGTATAGATAAAACATCAAGGTTAGTTTTCCGCGATACTTCTGTTGACAATATTGATAATATGGATGGTGTTCTCACCTTGTAATGCCAAGGTTATTACAATCCACATCCGCTTACGTGACATAATATTATAGAATCGCACATCTCAATGGAGAATTATGTAACACGGACTGCACAGATGATGTAGAGGTTAAGATGAGACCTACCATGCCAGGTATGGGTTTCGATTCCCATGCAACACTATACAATTCACAAATTGATCTTCTGACTCTGGATGCAATTTGAAACCGTTAATTCAATATTTCTAAAGTTATTGTATTGGTAGGACCACACTGTTGACAATTGCCTATTTACAGCCGTGGGCCGGTCCGTCCGGGGTAGTACCACAGCACACTGAGCAGAAAATCGACGTATGAGTAGTAGCAATTTGTTACTGCGCTTCGTTCGGTGAGCGAGAGAGTCGGAAGCCTAACTTTCTGAGGGTGTGTGGTGGGTTTTGGTGATGCCTTTAGTTTCACCGAACCTCATTGCATGCATTGACATTCCCATCACTTTCTTCACGGTAGGCAGCGGCCTAGCAAAGGTTCATGAGCTACGCGACACTTACTATCAGGTGTATACTGTTCGCTCGTTAGCCACCGTTTGCAAAAAAAAAAGTTACTGTGGTTGTCGTAAAAGACGACTAAAAGAGCTTTACATAGACCTGATCGATCCTTATCTGATGCCATCTGATCAACATTTACATTCCAAGTAGAGTTGAAAGGCGGCTGTCATTAAACTATTTCTAATAAGTTTTGCAATATATATCTACTATGGAAATAAGAGTACATATAAAATCGACCCTAAGTAGTTGGTGTTTGTACTGAATTTTATTATGTTTGCTAAATATATTTATTTTTATACTGTTCATATCCAATCTATTATACTGTTCATATCCAATATTTATTCAATTTTAACAATTAAAATATATATACAGCGTGTCGTGGCGGCCCGTACTCAATAAATGGTTTTACCTGAAAACCAGCGCTGTAATACTTATGTGCTACAGCTTATGCTGAAGTGGAACCTTTTTGGTGTACTACGGCATTGATGTTGTTCTTTTTCCTTAATGTTATTGTTATTTAATATTATTTCTTTAATATTATCTTTCTTAATTTTGTATAATATAATAGTTATTGACTTTTTTTTTACTCTTAGAAAATAGAAAATAGAACAAAACCCAAAAATAGAACCCAAATAAATAATTTTCTTTCTTTCTTTCTAAAAGCAGAATGATGCTGATGACGATGAGAAACACTTTTATCCCATCTACAATTCAAAACCGAGCACTTGCAGGATCCGCACATATGAACAACAAAACACCGCGTATATATGTACATTGTCACGAAGTCCCCGACGCGAGTCTGTTACCCATTACTGGAACGGATAGATTCTGATGCACATTCAGGTCACTAGGAATCGTTATCCACATTACAAATGGTCTGCACTTGATTCTCTCCTATCTTACTTATGTTTGTACACTTAATAACTCGAATTGTAACTAATTTAATTGTTTTTAACGTCACGCCTTTTAAACGAAGATGTCAATAAATATTCCCCTTCATATGTAGTTTCATACACATGTTGTGAAAATTATTGGCATGTGTCATAACTGGCCACCTATCAACTGTTTTTGGGAATACAAATGTTGATCAGACGACATCAGATAGAATACGCCCAGATCTATGTAAAGCTCTTAGTCGTCATTTACGACACCCACGAACAATGTAAGAATTGATAATATTCTAAACCGCCCCCACACGGCAAAAAATTAAAGATATAAAACGTATAAACCGCATAAAGAGCACACATTACATTCTGTAATTTTGAGCTGTAAGTAATAGAAGATAGATTCCCAGTAGTTCTATTACCCTCTAATGGCTGCAGTTCCAAACCTCTTGACATCTTTCTTGCTACTGAGAATTATATCAATAAGACTGCATAGAAACTCAATGATAATTTTTGATCGATTAAGTATCTGTATGGTGACGGAGTAAGAATTTACTACCCTTCTCTTAACCGTGGGTGTAAAAAAACGACTAAGGGATATTATATGCAGACAATATTTATGTAAGAGAAGGAAACCTCGACATATAAGCGTATGCATATCTGACCAGCGCGGTAAGTCAATTTCCCTCCCTTTGTAGCGAAGGTCCGTGCCCTTGTGTGGGCTTCCGTAACGATGATGAGATGATGAAAAAGCTGTATACTTATACTGCCGCATACTTATGTCAATTACATTTAATGAGGATATCTATACTAATATTAAAATGGGTCAGGTATTTTAGTTTGAACTTCTTTAGTCTTTAAAACTACGGATCTAACTTAAATATTCACTAAATATGAAGGTATATTATAACTAAAGTGAACATACGTCCCGTTTTCAAGTGATCTGTCCCGTCGTCCCGAACTGTACAAAAATGTCCCGTTTTACAAACAGAGCCTAATTGATCATTTATTATTCTGACCGGGACGTTTTTTTGTTTTCAGTCCATATTTATAACAGGTAATTAATGCTGACTCTTTACGTATTCTTCATTTTTTAGCTTTACATTTCACAAGTTTACTTATGTTTGCAAGTGTCCCATTTTGATCAATCAATTCTTCAAGCGTCCCGTTTTGAGTTAAAAAAAATATGGTCACCTTAATTATAACTGATTACTATATACACCTTAGGACGAGAAAGGAAGAACCACGGTTTCAAAGTCACAAAGTCTGGGCAATTATAAGTATCGCTGTTTAAACGCCAAACACTATATGGTCGAGACTTAACGTCGTTGAAAGACCTAAATTATGGATTTTCACCACTAATCATGATGAAATCATGCGTCTGTTCAGAATTGAATGTTTTAAATCAAATAAATTAATTCGGCATTCTAACTATTAAACTGTACAATTATTTGAAACGTGATTGATCATCGAATGATGATAAATTAAAAATACAATCCGTCACCACCGTTTACTTCGCTTACCCGTAGAAGAAAGTATAAAAACCGGCCCAGTGCGAGTAGGAGTCGCGCACGAAGGGTTCCGTACCATTATCTATAAAAAAAAGGGTAAAAAGTCGCGTTTTTGTATGGGAGCCCCCCTTAAATATTTATTTTATTTTGTTTTTAATATTTGTTGTTATAGCGGACAGAAATACATAATTTGTAAACATTTCAACGGTCTAACTACCACGGTTCTTGAGGTACAGCCCGGTGACGGCCAGACGGACGGACAGACAGCGAAGTCTTAGCAATAGGGTCCCGTTTTTTACCCTTTGGGTACGGAACCCATTAAACTGACTGGAAAATCTCCAAGAGAACGGATTGTGACTCTTCTGGTAACCTTGAATACATATTTATAAACTCTATTTAGCACTGCCGGAGCTAATAGGTTAAGTTAAATCCCTTATTTTTATTTGTAGTACCTATTATGGTGCTATTCTTGGCTTTATTCTTTAGGTGTACCATGTACCTAATAGCTAAGTATGACTTGATGGTTTCTGATGTTTACACGAGTATTACACATTATAAATAAAAATAGTTTTAATTATAATAAGTATAACTTGTTGATCATGCGATACCTTAGTCCTTACCACCATAAATGCTCAAATGTTTCAAACGTCGAGCAATGAAAGAATCAAATACAAACGCGATAGAATCCGTTAAAATAATTTTATTTCAAAATACATCTATATATATAATATACTATTACATATATTAAATATGTTATATACTATTACTTCAATATTATTAGTGTATTAGAAACTAGTACACGGACACGTTGATTAGACAAGTTCTAAATGGCAACATGAATTTGACGATACGTTTACTACGAAAGCAAGGTTGCATTGTCCTTTCATTATTTGATCTTATTAATTAAATATGAATGTTTGTCCTCTATGTGTTGCAAACTCATTCATCTGATTGTGATCAATCATCTTATTCTATAAAAAAATTACTTTTAAAACAGAGACAGTCAAAAATAATATCCAGTTTTCATATTTAACGACTGTGCGAAACAGGTTAGGGCAGCTAGTGTGATATAAAAGTAATTACCACTAATAATTATAGGAAAAAATAACTTTATTTGGTCTTTCAAGTAGTTTCTTTTTATTGCCGATGGTGGCGAACGAGTAAGCAACGCTGCTGATGGTAAGTGATACTGCTGCACCTGGACCACACAACGGCTACATCTAGGCCCTTGCCGTAAAGAAAGTGCTCTTTTTAAACCTCATTTAAAGAAGGAGATGTCATATCGCTCGAGGAACGCAGCAGCAGGTAGTTTATTCAGTTTTAATAATAACAATTATAATTGACGTGAAAGCACAAGATGATTTTGTACTACAAAGTAAAATATTACAATATGTATTATGTATTATTTATATACGAAATGGCTCTACAGGGGTAGACTGGTAGAGGGGTACTTTATTTTACCATCAAGTCCTCGTAGGCTTCATAGAGCTTGAGACAATAACAAAAGTTGATTATATTTCAATTCGTTGTGTAATAGAAAAGGAATTAAGCATATAACTAAACAACTCTAAAGTTATTTCAATCTTAATAAAAATAATTTGAAAGTATCTTACATTCAAATTATTTTTTTTTATATCCACCTGCAATGCAGGATGTGGAATCATACGAAATCATTGCTACAAAGAAACATTATCGTTGCAATTTTAAAACATCACACCTAAACCTAATTATAATACTGATGGACAGTTTCATTAAAAATGCGAATTACGAAAAAAGTCTCTCCAATTTCTCTATAGTGTATACATATACTCGTATGTATATTAACCGAAACGAATTGACTAACCATTTGGCTAGTACACGCTATAGGAATATTAACGAAATCTGCTGTGTCGGTAAAACGAAAAGGTAATTAACTCTCAAAACAATAAGTTTCAAAAAGCGAGAACAATTTTAGTATAAACAAGATACTATATGAGACGTTCGTATTGCCAAAAGACCTTACTGACCTACATTTATTTGGAAAGCTTACAAAACAAAAAGCATTCAGACGTTATCGCATTGTGTTAGTCCTATTCTCCTAACTGTAATACCCACTAAAGAAATGCAAATGGACATTTAAATACAGAGAGTAATCACTTTCAAGGATCCTTTGCTTTTAACGATTCCCAACAAACGATTTAGTACGGATAATAGACGTTCACAATTAACACTGAATCTCTCTTTACGAGTATTTCTTAAGACATAATAGAAATAGTTAATGTTTCAGAATGACGTGTCTATATTGCAAACAACTAAATAATTCTGACATTATATTAGATCATAATAGAACAATACTTTCTAACTTGAACTGTTTCAGTATAAATAGCATTTTCACCTAGTATCACTGTGCCTGTCATAGAATTCCAATCGATCGTAATCGGAATTTCGAAGTTTCTTGCTTTCGAAAATTATAATTGAATCAATTGTTTTAATATTGGGTGCCCACTTCAAACTTGCTCTATGTGGTGACGATATGAGATTACAATTCACCACACCCTATCTTGCCCTTGGATGTCGTAAAAGATGACTAAGGGATGTTATTGCGTATTAACGCAATAACATCTACTCTAATACCATACCATCTGACCAGCTATAGTAAGGTCAAGCTTCCTCCTGTTGTTGAGGAGGCTCGAGCCCACGTACGTATATGTGCTGAAATGATGAAAATGAAATCCACTTCAGAGAACAGATGGAATTGAAATCAACATTGGGTAACCATTTCACTTTTGGATACACTTGCTTTAAGTGAAAGTATAATTTTCGACAGTACGAAATGTCAAAAATTCCAATCTTGATCGGTATTGGTGAGGCATCTGGATCCCCGCAATCTAATGGTTTAATATTATTTTGGCATCAGACCCATCTTATCTAGATATTTAGGGAAGTAGGGCTTCATATTGTTTATAGTACTAGTAGCCATTATTCAAGACAGGAACGACGCGGCGACGGTAAAATAAATTGCCGAGATTTCATGCATTTTCGGGTATATAATATTTTTAAAAGCTTTAGACCTGTAGGTTACTTTTAGCATTGTTTAAATTTTTCGTTGAACCAGATGGTAATTAAGACTACGATTTAATATACAGATAACTTCACAAAGTCAGAGAAGTGACGAGTGTACAAAAACAAAAACAAGTCCTATACAAATATATATAATACATAAATAATGTTCAATCGAGGTCACCCAGTTACAAGACGATGTATAATTTTGAATTGTTCACATCACTTTCACTAGCATCCCACTTAAGAGACAGTCACTGACGTTATTAGATATGAAACGGCAATGTTGTGCCATCAAATAGCATTCTGACGTAACATCCTCAAAGTGGCAAAATGAAGGCATGAAATAAAACGTAATGTTTAATTTTTTTTCGCAAATACAATAGAGCTAGGCTACTGTTATGATATTGCTTTATTGTGTATACTTGAAACAATGCAACGGTTCTCTCAAATAACAGTTTTGCAAAAATCTATTGACACACTTTGTATTAAGTACTTAGTATATTTTTTCCTTTTAAGTGTGATGCAATCGGCTGAAGTGTAGTTAGTGTACATATTAACGGTCTACAATTCTAGTAGACTAGACAGTTTTTAAAGAAATGGAATAATTAGTATATACTAAGAATACAATATATCACCGCCCCTTGTTGCCCGCTGGTGTGATAAGAGACGACCGATAGGGCGTAAAATTTCGTGTATTTACGAGTTAGAATACAATTCAACATCCGTCATTTCACGTGGGTGTTGTAAAAAACGAATAAAGGAGAACATTTTTTTTTTGTGACAACACCCTGTACTAAGGAAATATTCCTTGTATTGCGGGGGACTTTATTTGTTTTTTTTATTTTATTTTAAATAAGGCAACATTCTTCACTAAGGAAATTATTCTCGTATTTCGGCGGACTTCATAAACATACAATTAATGAACATGAATTATACCCAGACAGAACAAAAATTGTGTATCGCACAAAGTATTGTCCTGCATCGGAATAGAACTCGCGATACTGGCATGGTAAGTATCTTAAGCACTACATCGTCTATGCAGCCTATTCCCTGCAAGGCAAGTAGAAATCGAAATAAAAGTCAATCAAAACAAACTGACCATCGTAGTATACCTAGTAGCAGTTCAATTTCTCTTCTGTTATCTAGTACTAGATCTTCGGTAATGAGAGATACTTCTAACAGATAACATTACTGTCAGAAAGAAGCCTTGAAATACAATGACCGCGCGTCAGCCATTGTGCCATATTAGATATGCCTACGAGGGTTCGGTAGTGCCCAATAGTGGACGTGTATAGTCTACGAACAAGAAGTGGTCTAATAGCGACCTCTTATGTTGAGTCTCGTGACGTAAAACAAGTCTGTGCAATCTACAAATGATTGTTCTGAGTCTGGCTATTAATTATGTTCGTCAATTGCATATTTATAAAATTCTCCACGATAAAAAAAAATCTTTAAAGCGGTGTTGTCTTAAAAAACCCTAAAACCAATTAAAAGATTACGGTTCGCTACCATTTGGTTGTGACGTCAAAATATTGTATAATTAAAGCCTTGCATGTTTCCTTTTGTTGCCTTAACGAATCGTTCCACGTGGACCTTGAATGAACACATCAACAGGTGATGTTCAACTACAGAAAGTTTCTTAGAGGTCACGACAAGTTTATTACATATACATATAAGATTTCTGCAAAACAAAGAGGCTATGAATTTCAACAACATTTTTACATAAATTACATCCTTCTTATTTATATAGAAGGTGACATATTTAACCTAAATAAATTAAGTATTACATTACGAAATGTGGGCGCATTCCTACATATAATTACTTGCAGAATAAATTACATTATAAAAAAAAACATTTAAATGTCAAAGTAATTTAGCATTTTTATTTTTAATTTTTTTTTATCGAATGTTTGTATAGAGTATTCTTTTATTGTAGACTGTTTCGCGTGGTTATTCTTGAAAACATAGAGGTATCAACCAACTGAAATACCGGCATTTAGCTTTATTTTCAGTATAATAAAAGGCAAGTTAATTGATGTCAACCTTGCATTCGAAAATTATGTTTGTTACATTTAATGTTAAAGAAATTCGCCAACGAAGGGCGGTACCCTATATGGTATTTTTCCTCCTTGGAGAAGCCTACGTCTAACAGTGGACATCTGTAGACTGCTAATAATTGAAGGATGGCAAGTCTTTAACTGCAACCAATTTGCATTAGTACATGCTAGTTTTAATGGAAGATACCGTAATGGTTCATACTTGAATTTCAAAATAGTTTTTTTTTTCACATGTTATTTTGACTTCCGTCTGGTGACGGAGTACAAATACTTTTCACCACCCCTTCGCTTGCCCGTAGGTATCATAAAAGACAACTAAGGGATGTGATATGTAGCTAACATCGATGCAAGAGAACGAAAACTCGGAAAAAAAGCCGTCTGACCAGCGTAATAGATGAATTTTCTTCCTATTATGGAGAAATCTTGAGTCCAACCATGGGACGTATTTGACTTGTAATGATCATGATGATGAAGATAGCGCATTCTCCATGTGTGAATTGTGAAGATGAAGTCTCAGAAAAATTCTTCTTCTCTCCGACTAGGTCAGTTTGCAAATTATTATACGCGTCCTACAAACGAAGGAAATTGGCTTACTCTATCACGGTGACCTTTTCTTTTTTTATGATATTTCGAGCTTTCCGTCTCTTGGATTAATGATAGCCGCTCATATAATATTAACATATCTTTATCATGGATACTTACGGTTACGAAAGAAGGGTGGGTGACCATTGCAATATACCTCCTCTACCACACGGCGGTAGAAAAAATTTTACGAAACTACTTTAAGACACTGAATATTAATGAATTCGTAGAAGAATATAAATACAGATGAAATATTTCAGTTCAGGCTTAGAAGCGTACAAATTCGAGCTCATTAAGAGGTGGATTACAAATTACTACAATTTATCTGACAACTGGTAAGTTTTTTATTAAACTTCAGCTATTCCCTAAAGGACTTAATAAACAAAAATTCTATCCGTATGGTGACAGAGTAAGAACACCACTTTCTTACCCGTGGGTATCGTAAAGGATGACTAATGGATATAATATGCATATAACTTCTATAAAAGAGCCGTAAAATATGACAAAAGTTTGACCAGCGTGGTATAGTAGATCAATTTTCCTCTTGTTGTGTGCTTGCGCAGGAGGCTCGAACCCAGCAGTAGGCCTTGGGTGAGCAGAGATGATAATGAAAAGAGTATTAAATACTCTCGTAAAATAGTTTCGTATTATAATCAAACTATATTATGGCCAAGGTTATATATGCATCAGGTTCGGCTTCATATCCTAACCGGTTGTGGCAGAACTTTTCCACGCAGCAACTGCCATCTAAATTTGACATATCTCCGAGATGACGATAATCTGTTATTGATCCCGATGTCAGGGTAATTAAGAATACTAACTCCCCATATGAACCGTCACAGATGTTCGTACCTGGACCGAATATGCTTTGTAAGACACGCATTCTGCGAAAATTTGGTTTTTAGAGGTTTGGGTGTTTCTCAGTGATATTTTCCTTAGCTTCGCAAGAGACCAAGGTTTAATGCGTAAAATTTATTTTCATTGTTATCATCGTTCATATCAGCAAAAATATAAATTTTTGTCAGTGCTGGCGCTTCTCATGCCTTTTCCACAATATAAAGATTCGACTATAGGAGAGGAATTAACCAGTTATAACAGGCTGGTCATACGAATTGGAATAGGGTTTTACTTAGAGATTCCCTTTTCTTGCCTCGATGCATTTTATATCTCTTAGTCATCGAATATTATGTCCTTAGTATTTTTAAGATATCTACAGGCAAGAAAGTAGTTGGTGAATTGCTTTCTTACTTCTTTACCATACGAAAAAAAAAATTTAATGCACATGTAACTCCAATGCAATCGCACTGGACCTTTTTATATACGTCAATATTGCAATAAACAAAATGTATACGCACTTAGATTGAAATGACGCAAGCATTGCATCAGATAAACTATCAGCAAGGTGATCGCATTTCATTAGTAAAGATTGTTTTGAATCGAACGAATATGACTACGTGCGATTATTAGAAAATAAAAAACGGCCAATACGAATTGGACTCGCTCATGAAGGGTGCCGTTAACAACGTTAACGTTGTGTAAGTTAAACCAATTACTTTAAAACTCAGTATTATCATCACCATCCTGCTCTTATATCAAATATCCCATTGTACACATTGCAACAGTTTTCGTAATAAGTTTATGAGCGACCGCATACCTGACATCAAGCGTCCTTATTTTAAAATTCTCAATAAAATTATAAATTAAATACTTTGCACCCTTGCAACAAGCTTTGATTTGTCACACAAAGCATTGGCAATTATTATTTATTATGAAATAATTTTAGACAGTGTAAAATTTATCTTTCTCACCTGAGCAAAATTTATTTTTTGATACGGACACGTGAAATATGCGTGTAAACGTATTTGCGTCACTAAAGTCGTGTATCAAATTTGAACTTAATCAGTCCAATAGATTCGAAGCAAAGTGGTTCAGAAGATGACCATACATACACGAGTAATCCTACAATAGTTCATTCAGCCTTTCGCTGTTCACTGCTGGACGTTGGCCTCCCGCACAAATAGTGCGGTCTATGCTGCCTTTGTCACTGATAAGAGGAAATAATGTCGTATTCACCACGCCATTATAAATTTACCAGGAGGGCTGCTGCCTGCTCTTCAGATGAACTCTTAGCCGAGTTTTACGACTACCATTAGCTTAACGGGCAAACAAGGGATGACGGCACTTGTATACTTATGGAAGCACTTGAACGTACAGAAGCTTAAAAATTGATAAAAAATATTCATGTGTCATGACGCATTTCGAATTTTCATCATCTCTTTTCTCATTTCACATCTATCTAGAAATTTCTAATAAATATATAGAAATTATATGTCGAGTGATTTTATTGTTTTAGATTGTTGGTATACAAAGGTTCTAGAACTATTCTCCTTATATACATATATATTTAATAGACTCACCCCTATAATTCCGAGGGGGTGGAAACAATACACATTAAATTATGTAGAACTGCGTGGGCGCCATGTGACTAGTCGAGCTTAATGGACATCGTATCAAATACCGTGTTGTTACTCAGAATTACCTATTGGAAACTTGAATAATATTCAGCCCAACCTAAGATTCAAACCACCATTAACCCAAATAGACAAAGCCGTAATGTTCACAAAAGCCAATTCAATCATCAATTACGCTTGCAAGTAAATATATATATATATATACGTTGGTTTATTACGAACATCAGATAAATATTTTTTGTTTTCAATAAATTAAAGGGAGACCAGCAGTCACCAGCAACAATAGCTTTCTCAAGAAGACGTCAGGCGACCGTTTTATAAAATAAAACATAAAAATAACCATAACATAATAATAAGTTTACCGAGTTCTGTTCTTAAGTCTAAAAATATTTTATTAAGTAACTAAAAAACATTTACTATATACAAATCCTATGGATTGTTCTTATGGTGACAGAATAAGAACACCATTCACCACCATCATGCCCTTGGATGTCATAAAAGGCGACTAAGGGACATAATACACATAACATCTATGCAAAAGAATGAAAACTCAACACAAAACCCTATCTGACCTGTGTGACCAGCATATTATAGTAAGGGTATCTGACCTGTCTGACCAGCATATTATAGTAAGGTCAATTTCCCTCCAGTTATGGAGAAGGCTCGAGGCCAGCAGTAGGACGTATATAAGCCGAATTAATGATGATGATGAAGCCCTGCACTTATATATTATCAATTTTAACATTTTACTTTTAACTAAACCAAAAAATACTACCATCTGTTCGTAACACGATCGTCACTTAGAAGATGTAGCAAGAAACTCAGTAGGGTTCGCATATATTTTTATTTTTCAAGTAACTACCTACTAGCTGCAGTTTGATAAACTTCAAACAAGAATGTAATTCTCAAATATAATGCAAAGGATATTACTAGACCAGATCCCACAGGCGGCACCCGATTACGAGTTACGATTAAGACTACTAAAGCAGCCATCAAGTCTATCGAGTTTACCCGAGTGATAACTTTAATTATCTTAGTCAGCCGGAAGCATGCGCATAATTAGGATGCACCTGCACTTTACTAATCAAATAACAAAACAATTACTTTATTTTTAAACGAGTCTATCAATTAATTGTTTAAGGAAAATGTACAAAAACGATAACTAAGTTCACGTACTTCGGCTGATAAGTTTGCTACATTTTATATACCTACATAATTCTTCTGTGCGTACATATGTATGAGACCGAACTGATTGAACGTATAGAAGGTCTAAATGGCTGCACTGATTTAGATGACTTTTGTGTTCCGATGGATTCAAGAATAGTTTAGATTAACAATTGGATCCCGTACGTGGCGCTCCGATCGAATGACGAATTTGCATTTTTTTTTAGATTTGCACAAAACAACGTCTGTAGAGCCAACTTACTTAAGCTAGGACCAGCTAAGTTATAATATTTACCCTGTGATGATGAAATAAGAATTCGATTCACCACTCCCTCTCTTGCCCGTGGATATCGTAAAGGAAGATTTATAATATGCAGCTAACATGTATACAAGAGAAAGAAGACTCGAAATCAACTAACCCGTTTCACAACGTGGTATTCCTATTGCCCGCCCATTATGGCGGTTACGAGTGCCCAGCAGTGGGACATGTGTGAGCTGAAATGATGATGAAGTATTTACAAATGTAAACTAGAACGTTAGCGTGTTTAATTAATTGACAAGTAAAACTAACTCCGACTACATAACGATCTTTATATACGATTCTAACGAATGCTAATTTCAAGGAGCTAATACGAATAGATTACATTGAATAATTATAGAACATACATGCGCACAATGTTACGATACTTTCGTGATAGCTAGCTTGATATTTTATTTAAAAAACTAGGTGTTCTTTTTATACTTTTATTTAAGATATTAATCCTTGTATTGAAGGGGACAATTACAAACATATATGGCGGACTACAGCCAGACTCAAAAACAACTTGCGGATAGCACAAAGTATTGTCCTGTGTGAGAACTTATGACTCAGCATGGGATAGTCGACATCACAATCGTCGTCTATATAGTTATAATGTATAAATACACGCATCCATTAATTATATTCGTCATCATCTCGGTATATATAAGACCTGTATGGTGTCACGGAATGAAATAGGGTTTTATGTCGAATTTGCCTTTCTTTAGTCTTCTAAATGATATCATCTACTACTCTTATCCGAATTACTTTTGGTGGATGTAATATGTACTTTTTTATCATCGCAAATATTGCAAATATTATCGGCAATAGTGTCCGTGTGATGACGGAGTAAAAATACAATTCAATACCCCTTTCTTGCCCGTGGGTGTCGTAAAAGATGACTAAGGGATTAAATATGCATATAAAATCTATGCAAGAGAAGGAAAACTCGAAATAAAATCCTATACCAACACGTGTAAACAGCGTGGTATAGCAGATCTATTACCCAATTGTGGACGAGGATCGAGCCCAACAGTGGGACGTATATGAGCTGCGATGATGATCGGCAACGTTCTATTACTAGCAGTCTGTCTGACGTCAACGCTCCTTGGGAATGTAATTGTTCACCAGCAGACATCGGAGTCGGTGCAAATCTCATACTCGTCTCTGACGACATCCACAAGCAATACATCACAGCACAATTATGAAGTAACTTTTTTATATGCACCAAAACTTTACCAGAGTCACATTGTTTTCCCAAAAAAAAACCCTCCTAATAAACATGCCATAATAAACTACTAGATACGATCTATTCGTGTAAGTGTGTAATTTTATTTGTTACATTTCTGACGCGTTCACGTTCCAGGGAGTGATTCACTACGGGCATGTTAATAATAAAGTTGTGATTGCAGATACTAAACAATCCAAAGATACAAATGAATCGACAATTCATTAAATGAACTGATTCATTAGTCCTTATAACGTGGCTTTAGATTAAAACTAAATATTTCGATTGAAATAGAATAAATAGTTCGGACAATATGCACTTTCTTCTCTCTAACCCAACATCATCTTTTCTGCTCTTACATAGGTTCAACTCTTCTCTAAAATAGGAGAGCAATTAATCTAATGTACCACGCTGGTCAGACTGTGTTCGTATAGCGTCGTATCGCGTTATATCGTATATAGTTCGAGGTTTTCTTGTATGTACCCCTCTTTAACTATTACGTGATTTTCAAGTTTATTATAGGTAATAAAATGGTATGCCTATTGCCTCTATGCTATTACTGTTTATTGACGGCAAATCCATTTAACTCCCTACCTATAATAGAAACTGTAGAGAAGACGTAGTAGTAAGTATTGAGCTCATATGTCGAATATTGTGAGTTCGATCCCAATAGAGGAGTTCTTTTTGCAAACCAAAAATTGTTCTGACTCAAGGCGTCATTTACGTTTATTAATTCTACGTTTGCACGATTACTTTAGTAAAGTCATCGTGTCAACAATTACAACTTTAGTGCGAGCTGTTGTTTGAAGAAAACTGTTGTCGCTCGTTTCATATATAACTAATTTGGATCTTTTTTTTTTGGGGGTGGGTTGCGGTCGGCGCGTTCCTCGCACCACTCCGTCCAGGGCGACAGAGGGGCGTAAGCACGCACACCCGCAACCCACCCCACGTGCACGTCGCCTTCGTCGTTGGGCCGACCACCGGAGCAGGGTTACTTGTCATCAGTGGTCGGTCCGACGGAATACCCCCTATTTGGGGTACCCTCCCATCGACCGACGTCCTCCCCCCGGGGAGGACGTCTGTCTTTCCTCACGTGCTCGGCCTCTCAGCGGGTGACGGACTAATTCCCCGATCAAGTCACCCGCGGCCAACTAATTTGGATTTAATATTTTTTCTTAATTTAATTACATAGGCCGCTCTCAGATTGTATCTGGTGCTTAGGGGAATACAGTAATACTCATTTATACTAATATTAAAAAGCTAAAGTTTGTTTGGAAGGTTCGAATTGAACAACCTGTATTGTTGAGTAGGACATTTATCCAGAAAGGCTACAATTTATACAACATTAAGCCATGGTCACAATCGAAATATCGATGAAAAATGCTTTACAGAATCTTTTTTTTTTTTAGAACTTTAGTTGAATGCTCTGCGAGAGTCTCTCTTACGAGACGCAAACGAAGTTGCACGAGTTACTTAAGTATTTACGAGGTTGCATAAAATTGAATTTTATGCATATTGTATTTTCCAGATATTTCTATTATAAATCCAGACTCGGATTTATCTGCTACAGGGTTTACCCGAAAACAGTTATAATTATGTTTATTTTCCTCTTTTATTATATCAAAATAGTTAACTGTACTGATAGGAATTTGTATTTTAAATACATTAAATATTCAGCAAGATTGAGTCCTTTTGAGGTAAATCTTTTAAGGAAAACCACTCAGTTATACATTAAAAACATACGGTATGACCTCAGCAATATTACAAAATATTTAATCATATAAGTACTCAATTGATTCATCGAAGGGGAACGTAGTAAATCCGCTGTCCGCTAAAGTATCTACAACTGTCTAACTTCTGATTCATTAGTTACAAAACTAGTATTACTACTAAGTAGGTACCTATATTATAATCAAGTTGAGGTATTAATGAGAGTTTTACATTTGCATCTGAAGCCGCGTTTAATTTTATCCTGATGTTTTCTGTGTGGTGACGGAGTAAGAATACAATTCACCACCCCCTTTCTTGCCCGTGGGTGTCGTAAAAGACGACTAAGGCATTAAATATACATAAAATATCTATGCAAGAGAAGGAATATTCGAAATATAACCTTATACCAACATGTCTGACTAGCGTAGTTATAGTAGGGCCTGCTATTGTGGAGGGGGCCCAAACCCAACAGTGGGACTTATGATGTTGAACTTTTGAACTGTTGAACTTTTGAACTGTTGAACTTGATGTTGACTGTGATGATGAAGTACATTTGTTTATTTCGAAACGCGACGCTTGCAGAAATTGGTAAAAATAAGAACTTATATTAATCTATACTAATAAATAAAATTGGAGTGTCTGTTTGTAATGTCAAAATAATAGGCTTTTGGCAAATAACCGTGTGAGCATGAAGCTCACACGGTTAATTGCACGACACCTATGCCTAAAATAGCAATTAAAAAATTTTTGTCTGTCTGTCTGTCTGTTTGTTCCGGGTAATCTTCAAAACGGCTGGACCGATTTCAAAAATTCTTTCACCAATGGAAAGCTATAATATCAGGGCGTAAACTAGGCTATATTTTATCCCGGTATTCCCACGGGAACTACGCGGGTAAAACGACTATAACCTATAACCGAAGCAAAGCGAGGGCGGGTTGCTAGTATTTACATATATCAAAACATGGACACGTAGAAAATGTATTAATAATAATTTATTTATTTCTCCTTCACAAAGGTACACAGATTATACAGGTACAACATAAATAGGTGGCAAACTTTCCTTTGTGAGAGGCTGGTGTCTATAATAGGGAACCCTGTGTCACAGATCACCAGGCTCTCACACCTCCATGATAAATAGCAAAAATAATAACAGATCTAGATATTACATATTTCGTGTTACTTATGTGAAATAGAGAAAATCATATAGTTTAGTGTGTGGGTGCATCTGTGTTTGTGTGTGTGTGTGTGTGTGTGTGTGCGCGCGTGCGTGAGCGCGTGCGTGTGCGCGTGCGTGCGTGCGTGTGCGCGCGCGTGTGTGTGTGTGTGTGTGTGTGTGTGTGTGTGTGTGTGTGTGTGTGTGTGTGTGTGTGTGTGGATGTGTGCGTGTATGGTTTGGGTGAGTCCGTGTCTCTTACCCATTTATTATGTCGGTGGAGTAAGTAAATCCTCTGTGTTACTATATGACAATATTTGTAGCCACTTTGTTATCAATATTTTTACTTTATATTTATTTTGAGAATATATATGAAGATGTGAATTAATTTTATTGTAGAGATATGGACCTAAGAAACAATAAAATCTATGCGACAGTGCCGTCTTAAATATTGTACTAGTATCATAAATAGTGTATTTGCGACGTTTTTTTGCTATATTTAAAGGATCGTAGATAGAGAGTGAGTGAGACCTGTAAACGGAGTATAAACGGAGTATAATGTAGACTAAACGGAGTATAATAATAATAATCTATACCTACTAATAAATGGAGAACCGGTTTCTTTGTTCGGTTATACTGCGAAAACTACTGAACCGATCGGAATAATACTTATACCACTAAATGCAGCGTGTTTCAGAGGTTTTTGTATTTGATATGATTTTTTTTTTTTGGGCGTAAGCACGCAACACCCGCAACTCACCCGAAAACCACGTCGCCTTCGCCGTTGGGCCGACCACCGGAGCAGGGTTACTTGTCATCAGTGGTCGGCCTGACGGAATACCCCCTACCCGGGGTATCCTCCCATCGACCGACGTCCCCCCCTCGGGGAGGACGTCGGTCTTTCCTCACGCGGTCGGCCTCTCGGCGGGTGACGGACTAATCCCCGGTCACGTCACCCGCGGCCTCGGCTAGGGCGGCATTGCACGCAGGTACTCCCGCCTGCGCCGCCCCAGTCGCCGGCGGCGGGTCGCATCATCGAGGCTGTGCTCCTCGCGCTCGCGACCCGCCGCCTCCTTCTGCGAGATAACTGCCTCGCAGAAGGCTGCGACCGCGTCCCAATTCCTGATGCTGCCGAGCATCTCCCTAGCGATGGTCGGCAGCGTCAGGTCTGCACCGATGATTGCGACGAGTTCACGACGCGGCTCTGCCCAAGCGGCACAGACCTCGAGCGTGTGCTGCGCCGTGTCCTCGTCGCAATCGCAGTGGTGGCAGGACGGAGTTCTCTCCCTCCTAGCGACCCTGTACAGGTACTTGCCGAAGCATCCATGCCCCGTCAAGACCTGTACGAGTCGGAAGGAGAGCACCCCGTGCCGCCTTTCTGACCACTGCATCAGCACCGGCCGGAAGGCCTCCACGGTCCAAACACCGTATCGAGGCCTCTCCAGCCGGTCTGCCCAACGGGCGATGACGTCCCGGCGGGCGTCGACGCGCCAGGCGGTGAGCTCCTTCAAGGCAACAACACCGCCCCTCCCGCGCACCCCCGACACCCGCCGATACAAGTCGGCGAGCATTTCCGCCTCCAGGTCCCACGGGGGAGTCCCGGCCAATAGGCACGCCGCCTCCGTCGCCACCGTACGGTACCCGCGGATGATCCTGACCGCCATGACCTTCTGTGGACGCCACAGAAGGGCCCTAAGTCGGGCGGTCATGGATCCCGCCCACAACGGTGCGCCGTACAGGGCCATCGACCTGATGACCCCCGCGTACAGCTGTCGACATGCCGCGCTCGGTCCGCCCACATTCGGCATCAGCCATTGTAGGGCGGACACCACGCCGACGAGCCGCGGGACGAGCCTGCGGAAATGCTCCCGAAACCACCATCGCCCGTCGAGCACCAGGCCCAAGTACTTCATATGGGCCTGGATGCTGATCCCAACCGAATTGACGGTGATCGAGACGCCGATGGGATGGTCCATACGGGGCCCATGGAACAAGAGGGCCTCCGTCTTGTCCAGGGCCACCCTCAACCCCAGCGTCTCGATCCGCCTGACGACCTCTTCGGTGCCTGAGGTCGCCAGGCTTACCGCCTCTTGTAGCGTCCCACCGCGGGCTGTGACGAGCGTGTCGTCGGCGTAACAAATCACGCCCAGCCCGGGTGGGAGGCTCCCCCGCAACGCCCAGTCGTAGCCGATGTTCCACAGGGTGGGTCCAAGGACCGACCCCTGTGGAACACCGCACGTCATGGGCGTTCGCACAACGTCCCCTACTCGGTTGACGCAGAGGACGCTGCGCCCCTCCAAATAGTCTGCCACCAGCCGCCGGTAAGCTGGCACTCCGTGGTAACGGAGCGCCTCCCTGACGCAGCTAAATGGCAGACTATTGAATGCGTTGGCGATGTCTAGGGACACCACCAACAGCACTCCTCCGCCGGTGACGGCCTCAGTCGCCACGGCCCTCAGGCGCAACAGGGCCTCGATCGTTGAACGACCCCTCCTAAACCCAAACTGGGCGTCCGACAAATTGGGCCCCGTGCCGACGAGGTGCCGCTCGATGCGGGCAGCTACTACCCTCTCCAGTAGCTTGCCCATATCATCGAGCAGCACGATAGGCCTATAGGCCGATGGCGACTCCGGAGGCCGTCCCGGCTTCGGCAGGAGAACCAGCCTCCCCTCCTTCCAGCACCCAGGGAACCGCCCGGACGCTAAACACGCGTCGAACAGCTCCCTGAGGCGGGGACCCAGATGGTCGAGGACCAGGGCCAACACACGGTTTGGAATACCGTCGGGCCCGGGGGCGGTGAATTTTCCGCGCATGCGCGCCACCGCCGCCCCCATCTCCGGTTCCATGATAAGCGGAACACTGCCACCATCGCCCTCCCGGTCATTGTCTGGCGGCGCCATGACCGGGGGCGTGTGTTCCGCCCGTCGTGGGAACAGGTCCTCGATGACCCGGGTGAGGAGGCTGGGCTGGAGTCTCGGTGAGGGGCGGGCCCCATGCGCGGAGCTTACTCAGCGCCGCGCCATAGGGGCGACCCCAGGGGTCACGATCGAGACTCTCCAGCATCTCCCGCCGACTGGCGTCCTTGGCGGAACGGACGGCCAGCCTGAAGGCCGACCGCGCATTGCGGTAGCCCTCGTAAAGCTGACCCTTCAGTTCCGCGCTGCGATTGCGCCGCCGGCTGCGGGTGTAGGCCCTCCGGGCGCGAATACACGCGGCTCGGAGATCCGCCAGCTCCCGGGACCACCAGTGGACAGCCCTCCTCGGGGGAAGACGCCGTACCCGGGGCATGGCCGCATCGCAGATCTGCGTCAACGCACTGCGGATGCAGCCAGCCTCGGCGTCCACCCCGTCCAACTGGTTGGCAGAGGACAGCCACGAGTGAACGATGGCTGCCTCCGCCAGTAGGTCCCGGTCTAAGCGACCCACAACCCATCGCGGGAACGCAGGACGCCCTACCGCCCCGTGACCCCTGCCGGGCGCCGGGATTGACAGGGAGACCTCCATCCGGATATACCGGTGGTCCGACAAGGTCTCAACCTCCTCCTCGACGCACCAGCTCCCCACGCGTGCGGCGACCTCAGGGCTAGCGAACGAAAGGTCCACTATCGACCTGCCCTGAGGTCGCACGCACGTATGCACCGAGCCTCTGTTCAGCAAACAGAGGCCCAGTGCCGCCGCCCAATCCTCGACCGCCCGTCCTCGGTCGTCCGTACGGGAGGACCCCCACGCCACGGACTTGGCGTTGAAGTCCCCCAATACGACCACCTGGCGCGGTGCCAATCGCCGTAACGAGGCTCCCAAGATGGTAAGGGAGACCCCGAAATCAGCCGCTCTCCAGGCAGGGGAGAGATATACTCCGAGGAGCGTAATCTCTCCCCAGTCCGCCGCGACGTATCCGACGCCCCTGTCTCTAAGGATCAAAGGCGACGATTGCCACGGTACCGTCGGTGCTGCCCAGCCAATTTGGCCGGTCGGGCACTGCGTACGGCTCCGCGGCTACGGCTACTCCTATCAATTTCAGGCTAGCGACGCGGGAGGGGCATAGCTAGTAAATATATAATTTGAATTAATCAACATTATATTAATGTCTCAGGCGCTTTAATTTTATTTTCTGTCCGATTTCAAGCAGGAACATGGTCGGCGGGATGTGAATGTGGTATAACCCGGGTAGTGACGAGATAAGAATACAATCACCACATTAAATTAACTCTGGGAGTAGTAAAAAACAGCTACAATAACATCAAGAAATTGGTCAGTAGCTCTTTCCATTGATTACGCAGTTTAGGACGGCTTCTGATCCTCACTACCAGGACACAACAAAAAAAAATTACGGCCTCTAGTATTCTTCAATTAAAGTTACAGCACCCAACCGCCTTGCCGTATGGGCGAATATGTTTCGGTGCCATTTGTGCCTATGTTATTGCTATAATCTCTTAAATTATTTAAACGAATGTGTCCAAAAATATAGATTTTTTTTGTACGATATCGATAAAATTACTGAAATATTTATGTTTCATATACATATAATGGCAAAAATTAATCGAAGAAAGCAATTTTTGAGGGTACCTAAATACGAAATGACGAATATGAAAATCATTGATTTCATGATGAGTCCTCAATAGTGTGCAGACAGTACACGATCATATCATACTTGCTGACTATTAGATGGATCGCACTTTGCTAAAATGTGTGGTTACAAAACATATAGAACATTTATGCAGTCACAAAACCGCCGAATGTCGCGATGACACTAAAAGTATGTGTGCTCAAGGTGTTAAGGAGCACCATTAGATTATGAAGGTATGAGGAAGAGGCGAGTTATTTGTTGAAGGTTAATAGTTACACATTAAGAAGACGCCTCTCCATAAAAATTATAACTTCCTCAAAACAAAGTGCGTTTAAAAACTAATATTTACGCTGAAATGAGTTAGCATTTTATAACCTTATGGATTAAATGCTTGTATCGCGAACCCAAACACAGATTCTCAACATTAATTACTTATGCAGACTCTGATCATTAATTTGTATATCGAAAAAAATATTGTCCTGCATGAGAATCGACGACACTCGACATGAGAGGTCACATACTTTGACCACTTTTTTGGCACTTTTGGAAATTTAACTCCTAAAGGGCTGAAAAGCTATACGCTGCAACCACTGAGCCTAGGAATGTGAGCTAACAAAGAATTTTTGGGAACACCACCCCTAAGGGGATAAAAATGTATAGCCAAAACCACTGGGATTAGGAGCGTGACATTACATCATTCGGCCCCATTACCTACCGTATACCCTCCCCCATCATCATTGGACTGACCACTGTTAGATTCCTTGACTTCGGTAGTGAAATTTAACACTGAAAATGATGAAGAATGTAGGGCCGAAACAAAGAGATGCTGATGTAGCACGGTGATCGGGCGAGGGTTTTATTTAAAGTTTACCTCCTCTCGCATATGTGTAATCGATATACTATATTCTTAATCGACTTTTACGACATTCACGGACAAGAAAAGAGCAAAAAAGGGGTGGTGAAATTTTTTATAACGTATCTTTATTAATTGTAAACTTGTAATAAAATCGTAAAACAATGTATTTTTTTGGACAGATTCAAACTATGATTTCATAAAACAGGTTCTAGATTTTACTAAATTTGCACTTATTTAAATTTTTCATTTTTATCACAAAAATATAAATACAATCAGCACCAAATAGGTATGTAGATACAATATCTATAGTCTATATAAGTTCGATTAGATTACTTTCCATTCATAATATAGGTACCTAATATATATATATATATATATATATATATATATATATATATATATATATATATGTATATATACATACCTAGTCGCTACAACAATACATTGAAGGCTAATGTTTTTATATAATAGGTACATATAATAGCGTCTACTCCGTTTTATAACTTCAATTAAGCAGACAGAGGTTTACAGTTAATCTAACCAAGATCGTCTTAGGCCGTGTCGTGGGCCCTTACGCCTACAAGAATTTTGAGCCCCGTTAAAATGAAAATAAGTTAAATATCTAATAACAAAAAACTTTTTGCTACTGTTTCCGTTGATTAGTAAAAGTCAAAAATAAATTGTTTATATTTGCGATTAATTCTTACCCTCTCCTAGAAATAAATTGGAACATACCTACCTACAGCATAAACATATGCTATGGAGTTTCGAAGCCCTCGTCAGAGTGGAGGCTCTAGGCTCGGACATCGTATAGTCTTATGTAAAACACTTTGCCCAGTTTTACCAACCAACTACACCTACATTTTAGGAAATATATAAGGCAATTGATCATTGAAAGAAAGAAAGAAGAAAGAAAAATATTTATTTCAGTCTCTACAGCATATTTAAAAAGTAATAACTTATAACTACTTATATACTATTATAAAAACAAAGACTACTGCTAACAATGATAAAGGTAAATATCTAAAATACTGTAGTAGACCGAAAAGGTTCTACCTCAGCATAAGCTGCAGCACAGAGGTGCTACAGCGCTGGTTTTCAGGCAAAACCATTTCGTTGAGCACGGGCCGCCACGACACATACAAACACATAATAAATATCATTATTTATGAATATGAGATAATATTAAGAATAAAAATACATAGTAAGCATAAGTATAAAAAAATCAGGCAGAAATAAATACATTATAACCAAAAATAATAATAAATAACCAAATTCTCAAATCCAAAAAATAGGTATACACACATATACAAACAAATATGGTTACCCTCATCTCGCATCTATAAATTTACGGGTGTGTTCACGCAAGTTTCTTTTAGTGTGGTTATAGTTCTGAAACATTAACACAGTAACAACAGCACATAGCATATAGATTGACAAACTACAAGGATGCCTTTTGTTTTCTAAGCAAATAGTCTTTAAATTTAAGTTTGAAAGTTATTTGCGGTTATCTGTTGAAGGACACGTAACTAAATTGGATTTTTTTATTTTTATTCTGCTAACAGAACAGCCATCAACTCGTGTAAAACTTACTTTTGGGCTCAAAGCTCTATCACTGTAGGAAGGTAGTGAACCTACTACATATGCCGCGCTGATCAGCTATGTTGGCATAGGGTTCTATTAGGAGTTTTCCTTCCTTCGCTGCTATCGTAGTCGTAGACTATTCGGCAAAGAGCGCCAACTATCCGGCTTTTTTCTTTGTATGTATTTTTCAATAAAAAGTATATAGGAGGATTCACATTTGTAGTACATGTAAGTATTGTAGTATTTGTTGTTTTCTCTGACCACCACTAGAAATTATCATTTGAAAATGTTTACAGACCATTTTCATTAATGTACCTACAATTGCTCAAAAACAAATCTATACTCGAGACTTTCTTTTTGACATGATTAAATTTTGATTGAGCTCTATTCCTTTAATGAACAATAACGATATTATAGCCCCATAATCTACTATATTCCTTCTCCGTCGCCATTGAGCCGACCACTAGTGTCGAATCCTTGACGTCGTGGAGGCAATGCGCCCCATGTACGCGGATCAAATGTAGGTAAACGAAGCGTCAAGAAAATTGCGGAATATCCCGTAACCGCGATCGTCTAAGCCGACTAATCGGCCGATTAGTTGGCCTTTTTACAACCGACTAATCGGCTAGTCGACACATCTATACCAATAAATAAAATTAGAGTGTCTATTTGTAATGTCGAAATAATAGGCTTTTTTCATGCTCACACGGTTATTTGCACGACACCTATGCCTAAAATAGCAATTAAAAAATTTTTGTGTCTGTCTGTCTGTTTATTCCGGGTAATCTTCAAAACGGCTGGACCGATTTCAAAAATTCTTTCACCAATGGAAAGCTATAATATCAGGGCGTAAACTAGGCTATATTTTATCCCGGTATTCCCACGGGAACGGGAACTACGCGGGTAAAACGACTATAACCTATAACCGAAGCGAAGCGAGGGCGGATTGCTAGTATCTAATATATGTGTACTTATATCTTTATAAGTCGATCCAATACCAAGAAAGGCAACCTTACATTGTTGAAGGCCATATTTCTTCGTTTATAAATCAGACAAGATAGGAATACTATCACGGAGAGATTACCATTCCTGGAAAACACGCTGTGGCTCGGTTTAATCAGATTTCACCAATACCATAAAATTCATCTATGCGTAGGGTTTGCAAAAAAATAATAAAACGACAAAGACAAGGATCGTCAGGTCAGTCTTTCTTGCATGAGTCGCAAAGTACACTAAAGAAAGAAACCACGAAATTCAAATCATTTATTATGTACTAGCAACCCGCCCTCGCTTCGCTTCGGTTTTAATCGTTTTACCCGCGTAGTTCCCGTTCCCGTGGGAATACCGGGATAAAATATAGCTTAGTTTACTCCCTGATATTATAGCTTTCCATTGGTGAAAGAATTTTTGAAATCGGTCCAGCCGTTTTGAAGATTACCCGGAACAAACAGACAGACAAAAATTTTTTAATCTGTATTTTAGGCATAGGTATCATGCAAATAACCGTGTGAGCATGAAAAAAGCCTATTATTTTGACATTACAAACAGACACTCTAATTTTATTTATTGGTATAGATAAACCCCTCGGGGTCACTTACATATTGTAATTTTTTTACATTTTTTCTTAAAATTACCACCGGATCGGAACGCGACCGCGCTGAAAAGAGCCGGCAAGAAACTCAGCGGGCATGTCTATTATTTAATTTTCTAATTCCACTTAAGAGCGTTTTCAGTAATAAGCGGCCGTAAACCCAAAAATGTGGTTTTTTGAGGACTGGTTACTCGTTCATGATAATAGCTTACTAAAAATTTATATAATCACTACATTAAACACATCTTTATATTGTGTTTGTATAGAATTATAACTCAATATTGTAACTATTTTATTAAAAGGCAAGGGTATTTTGAACTTAAGTTCATGAGATTTTACGAAAACGCTGAGTTTTGAAGTTCAGGTACGAATAAACCATAAGTCATGGCAGCTCGAAAAAAATTGTAGATGTTAGGAAAATTACTGTTCTTGTGTATGTACAAAATGAAATTCAAGATTTCTTCCTTTTAAAACTAAAAAAAAAAATATTTCCTTAAGATTAATTTGACGAAAATGGCTCCTGTAAAAAATTTAATTTTGTGAATAATACTAACCTTGGAACATTTAAAAAAATATCCACTATTTGTTCGACTATTGTAGAAGCAGTAAAAAAAAAACCAAATTGAAATACGAATAGTCACCCTCGTAATTAAATTTTAAATATTACTATAAATTGAACGGCATAATTGTTCATAAGCCAGTCGCGCATTGGCGCTCATCGGAGCAGGGTCATGTCGCTCTGGTTCTTGCCGGCCAGTGCAAAAACCGACAATACGAACTTGAGCGTATACTGCGACTGATCGGTTTTGATTCGTAAGTATTTATTACTACCTAATTCTGTTAATTACTTTCATGCGATCTCTATTAAGAATAATATAGAATCTTTTTACGTTTTAGGTGATGGGTCGAAAAAGCAGATTGTATCTTGGGAACAAAATCGGTTACAAGGCAAGGAAAAAGAGAACACACAACAAAACTGTAAGGTACTTAAAGTTTCAAAAGAGTAAACGAAAAGAAAAGTGAGCCGTCACTCGGGACGTCTAGCAGATGTGAAACATCAAAATTATTTTGAAGACGTTACCGCAAACCGCACGCGACGATCAGGTTCACCCTCGCCTATAGATGTTTCACATCAAAAATCCGAACGGAACATTTATACAGCTTCATCTTCTGAAGATTATCAGCTAACTCAAATTTAATGTTTAATAATTACTAACCATACACAATATAATTTTTTCATAGAGAATCATTTTCTTCTTGTACTAGCAATAAATATGTAGTAAAATGTGGGTCAAAATTTAATAACTAATTTCTGTAATGGGTAGATTTAAATCTCTGATTGGACTTGTTAGACATCCATGGCCATGGCGACTAGGGTCATACTCGACTACTGCACGGCAGCCACGGAGGCAGCGTGCCTCTTGGCTGGAACTCCCTGGTGGGACCTGCAGGCGGAGGTACTCGCCGAGCTTTACCGCCGAGTATCAGAGACGCGAGCCACAAATAGTCTCAATCAAGGTGATTGCCGCCTGGCGGGTCGACGCCCACCGAGACGCCATTGCTCGTTGGGCAATCGGACTGGAGAAGCCTCAGTATGGTATCAGGACCGTCGAGTCCTTCCAGCTGGTTCTGATGGGGTGGTTGGGTCGGCAGCACGGGGTACTTTCCTTCCGACTGATGCAGGTATTGATGGGTCACGATAGCCAAGTACCTGCGCAAGCTTGTTAGGAGGGAGAGCACACTATCCTGCCACCACTGCTATTGCGACGTGAGCACGTCGCAGCACACATTCGAGGTGTGTGCCTCGTGGGCAGAGCAGCACCGTGAACTCGTTGCAATCATCGGTGCCGACCGGACGCTGCCGACCATCACTAGGGAGATGCTCAGCAGCGTCAGGAACTGGGACGCGGTCACTGCCTTCTGTGAGGCTGTCATCTCATGAAAGGAGGCGGCGGCTCGTGTGTGATCGATCTTTGGTGACACATTCCGGTGACACGACTTGGGCGGCGCAGGTGCGAGTATGCGCGCCTGATGCCGCCTTAGGCGAGTCCGCGGGTGACCAGACCGGGGACTTTAGTGCGTCACCCGCAGAGAGCCTGACCGCGTGACGACGACCGACGTCCCGGGATAGGGACGTCGAGAGGTGAGGAAGAGAAATAATTTATAATTATGCGTAAAATTATAAAAAAACAAATTATTTTTTTAAATTATTACACAATAATAAGATAATTAAAAAAAAATAAGTTGTCGAGTCTCGAACCCGAGACCAGAGTTCCCGCCGGCGAGCACGTTACCACAAGACCACCGCTTGTTGGCGATTCGACTGCGAATTTTTCTAGTACATAAATTACCCATCCAACTTTGACCCTTAAAATCTTTTTAACGAGGGCCCAGTTGACCCTAATATCTAGTAGTTGTGATACCCTCGAGCCCCCTACCACCCCACCAAAAATTATATCCCCGACCCACACGTCTGAGGGTCTCCTTGTAAGTTATACTCTGTGCCTATATTTTACTATTTCCTATACTTTGCATATTAAAAATACAATTTTAACCGTTTTACTGTTATGAGTTTTGGTTTTTAATTAAAAATTTTAAAATTTACATTATGTTGATTTTTGAAAATTTACTTCTCCGAAGAATATATTACAGATTGATTATAAGCGCCAAGGCTCAAGACTGGTCATTCTATGAACTCTACGCGTTGTTGACAGTAGTCTAGTTTAGTGTAGTGCATTAGTGTGCATCGATATCGGAACGTAGCAAATTGCCTACATGCGAGAAGTGCCGATTACCGATAACCCTCTTAAATAAAATTACATCTTACAACATGCTTATTAATAATTCCAGTGTGATGCCATTCGAAATATTATATAGTACAATTCACAAATATAATGAGAAGATTATGGCTGGACCAGGTCCCGCAAGCGGCACCCGATCACGAGCTAACTACTGGAGCAACCATCACACCCCTCAACCATAATGGAGGGAAGGGAGTGACCCGCTTCTCGTAGCTACCGATAAATAATTATGTATCATCATAGTCATCATTACAGCTCATATACTTCTCACTGTTGAACTCGAGCCTCCTCCATATTCGGAGGAAAATTAACACACTATACCACACTTTTTTTTTTTTTTTCTCGCTGTGGCAATGCATTTACGCACTATCCCCCGCCGGTTACAGACAGGGGAGTGTGTGTGGGACTCGCCGGCCACAGAAGTGACCGAAATACCCACTAAAACCGCAGCGGCCCCTTCCGCGCTTTTACGAGGTGCCGGAGAGATCGTCTGATGACATTCTATCCCCGACACCCCAACGCTTGGCCGTCTGGCCACGTCCTGTCATCATTCAGGGCGGTGGGAGGAGGAGCGCATAACGGCGTCTCTTCCTCCCTGGTCGCCGCCGGCGGAGCGAGTCTGCGGACGCAAGTGCCTCGCGTGCCCGCTCCGCGGCCTCCTTCCTTGTAATGACAGCCTCACAGAAGGAGGCCATCGACGACCAACAGCTGTCGCTGCCGAGCATCTTCGAGATGATGGTCGACAACGACAGGTCCGCTGTTCCCATGTCCGTTGACAGGACGTGGCGCTGAGGCCCCCAGGCGGGGCATACTTCTAGTGTGTGGCGCGCATCGTCGATTAGCGCGTCACACTCATGGCATCCTGGGGCCTCTTCTCTTCCAATTTTGTGCAGGTACTTACCGAAGACCCCATGTCCGGTAAGCACCTGCACCATCCTAAATGTAAGGCTGCCGTGCCTTCTCCTGAGCCAGCGGTGGAGATGCGGCGCAACCGCCTCTACAGTCCCCCGCCCTGCTACGGGGGACTCTAGATCCTCCCTCCACCGCCGGATGACTTCCCTTCGGGCCACTTCCTGAACTCTGCCCAATCCCCTTGTGGAGACTCGCTCGCCGTTGACTCGCGATGTGGCGCGGAACCGGTATATTTCTGCCAACGCTTCCGCCACCAGTGCCCAAGGGGGGTCGCCCGCCAGCAGTGTTGCCGCAGTCCAGGACACAGTACGGTAGCCCCTAATAGCCCTCACCGCGATGACCCTCTGCGGTCGACGCAGGAGGGCTCTGTTGCGGGCGGTGAGGGACTCCGACCAGATAGACACTATACCACACTGGTCAGACAGGTGAGTATAGCTTTTTATTAAGTTTTCCAACACTTGCAATTGTATTATCTACTTGCACCCTTTGTCACCTTTTATGACCACTATTTTTCTTCCATACTTACGTGTATGACACCTCTCAACTCTCGTATGCCCCACTTTTGGACACGTCCTACTACTTGATACATATATCACGCTTGTCAAACGGGTTGATATAGGATTTACTTCGAGTTTACCTTCTCTTGCATAGGTGTTATGTACAAGTTGTATCCCTTAATCATCTTTCACGACACCCACGGGCAAGAAAGGTGTTGAATTGTATTCTTACTCCGCTACCACGCGGGTAAGATCTATGGTTATCTATTGTTTCATTTCAACTTGTAAAACGTAAACCATTCTGTAGATCAACACAGCACTACAAACAATCGTCTGGCAAAGGTATGTATCTATAAGGCCAACGTAGTCATTATGGTGATCAATTGACATACGAAAAAACATTTTGTAACCGCAAACTCGGAATAATAATGTAAGTATTCAATGATGACGATTTGTCATTGGAACACCGTGCAATCGCAATCAATAAAGACAAAAATAAAATCCAGTTACAACAAGGTTCCAAGGAGGATTGACGTCAGGCAAGCGGCCAATCAAAGCTATTGACAATAACTTTTGTAATATGTACGATGAAAGAGAAGTACATATTACGTCTGGCTGGTTTTGCATCCTAATATCATAAATGTTTGTTTATTACGCTTTCACGCTTAAACCACTGAACCGATTTCAAAAATTCTTTCATCAATGGAAGGGAGTTTAATGTTTAATGGAAGAGAGTAAAATTCTTTCACCAGGGAGTAATATAGGCTATATTTTATCCCGGTATTCCCACGGGAACGGAAACCGAAGAGAAGCGAGGGCGGGTTGCTAGTAATAAACAAATAGACACTACTAGTTTAATAAATGCACAATTAGGTATTAAATAACATAAAACAAATCAGAATAGAATATCAGCAATACGCATAGGCAATAACGATCATAAAATTTTACTTATTGGCCACAAGCATGTTGTAACATTGACCTATATGATTAGGGACCTTAGTGCCTCAATGTCTCAATTGGTTACGCTCATAAAAATTTAATGATGTCAATGAATAATTAAGTGAATGTATGTTTTTTTGTTAGTACTTGATATGTTTTGTCTAATAACATTGTTGCAGGTACATAAGCAACAATGCCAACTGATTAGTAATTATAGAAAATAATTTCTGGCTATTATTTTAAACAAATAGAAAATTTTAACAGATACATAAAGCTGTATGATACATATGGCATCATTACAATGTTCTTCTAGTTATAATTGTACATTTATTTGGAATGTATTCTGTGAAAAGGTATTCACTATCATTAGACTATACACACTATCACTAGCATTAGAATACAATACCCCACTTCTTAGAATAATAACGTATAGAAGGTAAGTTCACGCTCAAAAAGTGAGGCATTTCAATTGGAGCCTAATGGAGCTTACGCCGGAACCGTTCCGTAATGTATAAGTCATTGTACTGCACGTACGTACGCAACTCTTAAAAAATAAATTGATAATTATGACGGTTTGTGCATTCAAATGGTGTCACAACAAATTCGAAAATCTTAAAAAGGTTTTTATTTTAACATTACTTTTAAAAGTATTTCGACAATTTATGTTAATAAAAACAAAATTTGATTTCATAATTTGTATAGTGGTTTGCGTGTGTACGTGTGTAATCGTCTGCGCACCATTAGTATTTTTAGATTCAAATTTTGAAAGTTCGAAGTATTGACACTATCCTTCTATACGTGATTATTCTAAGACCCCACTTCTTATCTGGCCCATGGGTGTATTGAATGACAAATAAGGGATATCATATGTATCCAAGATATATGCGATAGATGGAAAACTCAAAATAAAACCTTATACTAACTCCTCCGACCAGCAAAATAATCTTCACATTGAGGATGATTGAGCCCAGCAAAGCAATGTATAAAAGCTAAGACAATGAGCTTTATTTTGAGTTTATTTCTCATTCAGAGAAGTATCTAATGTTGCCTATGTTCTTCTTCTTCTGATACTAAATATCTATGTGCAAGGAAGGACTGAGGACGGTGATTGGTCACAGAGATGCTGATGGAATTGTGGTATATAAAATATTACATACCCATCTCTCTATTTTGTTTTACACTAATTCACTTTTAGAGGACTAAGTTCTGTGAATGTTGTGATCTGCCCATTATCATATCTATCTATCGTTTCTGTCATGATTAGTAGAGAGGTATTGAAAGAAACAAGACAAGTAATTAGGAGAATTAGGAGAGTTGAGGATAGAATATAGAAAAGTAAGGGCACGCAAACTACGGCGTTGTCGAATAGTTAGAAAATTTAATTTTCCTACGAGTTCATACATATAAGTACCATTCATGAAATCTTGACCATAATATGAGTGAATTTTGGCTACCATACTAAAGGAAAGGGTTCTGATTTGAATATTTTCCTTAGTCTCAATTCTCTTTTCTAAATAATTTAATTCAGGCGAATAATTATTGCCCTAAAATACCTAAAAGGTCATAATATCTAATTATAATACTTATTTTAATTATCCTGTATATTAATTACATGCAAGCCAGGTGGAAAAAAACCAAATTCAAACCTCTTAAGTACTGATTTAAAGATTGCCTTTACTGTTTACACATGTATTTTAATTACTTTGTGTTTTTTTCCTTAAAGGTGAAGGGAGAGTAATATTAGCGGCTTCCAGTGGTCATATAATACCTAATTCGTAATTAGCAAAAATGCTTAACAGAATCTAAGTTTAATCCCAGGACTTTATGGTCAATAGCCACCAGGATGGATATAATACTTCTTTATTTGATTTGACATACTTTTATTCTAATATTAATTTATCCATATATCTTTTTAATAGTAATACTCTGTGTATAATAATTGTTATACAATGTTGTAATATTTACCTGTATGTGCAAGTCTTCTGCCGACTAGCGGACTGTCAAGCAACAGCCGGCGCAGAGACAAACGGCCGAGCACTCCACCGCCCCAGCCGCAGCCTCCGCCGCTACCGCGCCTCGTACCATCCCGTTCCACCATCACAATAAACCAATGCACATCCCACACTAACTACAGTCTGTACTACACCAAGTCGCAGATACACACGAGCGACATCAACCGCGACAAATTAATAACTACCGTTATGAAATATGGACATCGACAGCGGACCAGTCTTTGCACAACGCGTATTGAGTAACTGGCTCGCAACGCATCAGCGAGAGAAAGTACCGATGGTCAGCCGTGCCCGTGCAGTGGCCGCGGACGCGTTACAGATGCTGCCTCAGGTGGGAAACACCGCTTATTACATTACCAAGAACCCATTTTGCTATCGAAAATACACTGACAAAGAGTTCTAAAATCACCACTATAATTAACAGAAGTCGTGAATTTTTATAACTACTTAAAATGGTACACAGCTACAATGAAAATCGCAAACAAACTTTGCCATCCTCCAGAATAACATTCACTATAAAGTCGCCGTCTACGGTCCTACGTGAAATCACGAACAAACCAACAAACAACACAACTGTCATAGAATTTCGGAACGAAAAGCGAATGAACAGAGATTAACTAGAATAACTAGAGATTCAACGTATAGAATGAGTGCTAGAGCTAGTGACAAATCTAAAAATAATAAGTCGATTGTTCAACATCTCGATAGTTTTTTGATTATTTCATTTCCAACGTTTGCTTTGATTCGACTAAAAATTAAATTTAAAGTAACAAGTATCCTATTTATTAAGTTATGCCGTATAATATAACTGTACTATCAAAAATGAGCGAAAATATGAACAGTTTCAGGGAAGGAAGTGACCACAACTCTTGTATAAAGCCATTATCTTCTGAATTCAATTAGTCTCCCAGAATCTAAAACTTGAGATGATAGGTTAGAATGCAACAACCTGTCCTTACTTTTCCGTAGAAACCATTGAATGACTAGTAAATTGACTCGATGCTATCTTGTGGAATTTATACCTATGCCAACTGCAAGCATCTACACGTCTACCAGGCAGGGCAATTCCTTTTATGAAAAGGTAAATAGTGGTAGGATCACACTGTTGACAGTTGTCTGTCTTCAGCCACGGGTCGGCCCGTCTGGGGTAATACTACACTCTGGCAGAAAATCGACGTCCACGCAGTAGCAATTTGTTACTGCGCTTTGTTCGGTGAGCGTGCCTAATTTTTTGAAGGTGTTTGTGTATGGTGGGTTTTATTGATGCCTTTAGGATCACCAAACTTCATTGCACGTATTCACACGCCCTTCACTTTTTTTACGGTAGGCAGTAAGCCTTGCAAAGGCTCATGAACGACAGTAACACTTACTATCAGGTGAGACATTTTAGTCTGCCCGTGACCATGAACGCTGCAAAGTGATCGAAACGTTGGGCAATCAAAAATCAAATACAAACGCAATAAAATTCGAAAAGTAGTTTTATTTACAATAGATATAGTCCTGGAGCTTTTTTGATACACCTAAGGCTTTTGATATAAATCATAATTTCTACAGCCTTATAAAGTCTTAAAGTAACAGATACTTTTCTATAAAACAAGGTGAAGCAATCACTTCCTTCCATACTATCCAAGTTGAAGGATCTCTGGAATGCGTTAGCATTAGATATCAAAATGGCCACTAGTCGTGACAGTTTTAAGGCTATGGTCAAACGACTATACCTGAATTTTGTGATGGAGTCGACTCATCAGTGATGAATTATCTCAGCCGTTTATATAATATATATTTATATATATATATATATATATATATATATATACAGTCAAACCTGGATAAGCGAGAGTTCAAGGGAGCACATTCTCATTCTCGCTTATAGAGGTTTCTCACTAACCCGAGTTTCTCGCTAATGCAGGTTGCTAGCAGAAAAGTTCTGGATTCCCAGTTTTGTAGCAAACTCTTTTGATTTTTCTTTCAACAAAGGTCCATCTATAGGAATGTTCTTATCGAGAGTTGGTTTTATCCATTCCAAAAGGCACTTTTCGATATTGGTAAATTCAGAAACTCTAGTCCTCTTAATATTGCCATGTCCATCAGAGCACTCGGACTTTATAGTCTTTGGATTTTATAATTTTATAATAGGTGGATTATATTAAATTAAACTGCCTTTGAATTTCATTTCGCGATTTTCCGGATTCAAACGCATTCACTATTTTAAGTTTATCACTTAATGACAGTACTTTAATTTTCCGTTTTGACATGATGCAGAACAGAACTTTCCTTCGCAGTTGATTAACTATAAACTGAGTAAGTCCGACAAGCAGGACGGTACACAGGCACACGTGTCTATTCGAAAAGAATGCGATAAAATAACAACGTTATTTAGTTCCACGAAATAGAATAGGTACAATATTGACGAGAAAACAATTAAAAAACAATGGTAGGAAGTGCCACGAAAGTTAAGAAAGAGTCATAAAATAGCAGATGTTAAATTTGTTTTGTCTTTTGTTCCTGTATGTGTGTATATTTTTTTGTAGCTATAGTTCCTCCTAAATAATATAAATAAATAAAGCTCAACTGTCGCTTATAGAGGTATAGCTAAGTAGCAGTCTCACTTACGGAGGTCCATAAGGGAAAAACGACTCTCTCTTACAGAGGTTTCTATTTCTCGCTAATAGAGGTTTTGGGAGCTTAAAATGACGGGTCCTGGCTATTACTCTCACTTATAGAGTTTTCTCACTTATCCAGTTCTCACTTATCCAGGTTTGACTGTATATATATATATATATATATATATTTGTGTGTATGCATGTATTTATGTATTTATATGGGTAGGTATGTATCTATGTATATATGTATTGTCTTTATGTATTAGGTATAAGATTATATTAAGTAATTTGATTCGGATAACTGTTCACCAGAATTCATTACTCTCGCTAAATTGCACCTACCTAACTTATTTCTGCTCCACCCCAGGTCGACTGGTAGAAAATGCCTAAGGCATTAAGTCTGCCATGTACCTTTTATTGTGTGCAGAAGATTTAAATAAATAAAAAAAAAAATATATTGTAGAAGCCCCAGTGCTGTATTTACTTGTCACAGCTGATCTTCCAACGATCAAGGGGAGTGGTTATTGAAACATTTACTAGTGATACGGCAATTCTTTCAGTGCATGTAATACTATCTGGTATGGTTGTTCTTCACAAACTTCAAACTCGTCTCGATCTGTAATTTTCTTTAAAGAAATTATAGCCTATATTACTTCTTTATAATTCATCTTTCTATTGCAGAAAAAAAAATAGTTAAAATCGGTCCAGTAGTTTCAGAGCATATTTATTACAAAAACAAACAATTTGTTAATCTTATGTATCAATATTTTACAATCGCTTGTTTAAAAAATACACGATGCACGTATATGTTATATGTACAACTGTTTGACTACCACTATTATTAAGCACTATAAAGTTGATTACAGAAGCAATTCCTTCAAATGTTAGGCGTTCTAGGAAGAACTGTATACTACATTTATATTAAATAAATTAATATGAATAAACATGTTTTCGCTACATTACAATAAACTGTAAGTTGAAAACTTATTCTTTTTAATTTCGTTTGAACATAATATAGCGTACATGAAATTAAATTGATTTAGTTAGATTTTGTAGTTAATCTATGATACAATATATATAATAACGAAAAAAAATTAAAGTTATTAAAAATAAATTTTGACCAAAGATATTTCCTATTCAATAAAGAACTATCGATTTATCGTCTACACAAAATTCATTAATATCGATATTTCTTAATAATAATACTATCAATATTTTAGCAACATAACAGTTCTAAGCCGCATTATTTTGTTCTATGTAGGGATGATCGATATTAGAAAAACATCGATGTTGACATTGATGTCAAAATCGAAAGCCCAACATCGATGTTCGATATTTATCGAAAACTAAACATCGATATTGGATAACATCGATGATTTTTGCATTAATAGCTGACAAAGAAATAAAATACTCAATAAAGTATCGAAACAAAAGTATCGATACTCCAAAGTATCGATCGAGTACTGAGAACTTTTCCTGGAATCTGTCGTGATGAGTTTTTATTTTTTTAGGAAATTTTATGATCATTGATGATGTCTGTGATAGTACCTACAGGATCCCACTACACAGCGACCTTCACCGAGATGTTTATTTGATGAAACTTATTTTTTATTTAATTTAATATGTCAATAAATATATTGCATATATATATATGGGTTGCCTAACAAATTTTAGTCCAGAGTATGATTTTTTTTTTATTTATACATTGCACATTTATACATTAAAATATAATTATTAAATTATATTTTTTTGGGTTAAAAAAATGTAGGTATATTCTGAACCTTGATTAAAAACAACTTCAACCTACAGACAGAAGACACCTACAGACAACTCAGATGAAACCATAACAGTTTCAGCTGAGTTGTCTGTAGGTGTCTTTTCCATAGAGATATATGTATCAGATTATGGAGCACCTGGTCAAAAGGGAGCTAGACATTGGTGGTAGGAACCCATGAAAAAAATTTGAACGAAAACGATTCGTTAAGGCATTAGAGATATGTAAAATTTTCAATAAAGTCATCGCTTTTTCGTATAAATCTGATTGAAATGTATAAAGTCAATGATACTTAATACGCAACATATTCATATTTTGTTAAATGTTCATTAGAAATTGAATAATTCAATGATTTCATTCACATAAGCAAGACAAACTTCGCTTTCAAACAGCTGATCAGCCTATGACCGTTGATCGCTCGCCGTTGTACTTACGATGTCATTGAAACGTTTGCGCAATTCTAGGTATTAATTAATGAAATTATACTGACGAAGCTTTACATGCCTCAGCCTACGTGTATTCTGTCTATACATACCTACATAATACGTATCATTTAAGGCATAGACTCTTAGACACATTTTTTTGAAATCACTATAACCTTTATGTTATATTGTTTTTTGTGTAATGTACATTCTAATTATAATCTATGATGACCGTTAAACTACAACATACTCGAAAAGTTGCCCCATAACCTGATACATTCTGTATACGGTTTATTTATGCGGTTAAAAGTTGTCCTGGTTCATCTTATTTCTACAACATTAAAAAAATCTAAATTATTTACTAAAAATAACACATATAAGATTTCATTTAAAAGGTCTTATATTTTGCGTACGATTTCGATTACTCGATCGTACATCGAACAAAAAAGTCGTATAAATACGATTTAAATCGTATGGTTGGCAACACTGGTTACCATAGCTATAAGCTGTGAGGTCAAGTTTAATATGGATACTTACTACTATTTGTTCGATACGATACCTGCCAGAAAGTACTCATTGAGTAAAAGTATCGAAAGCAAAGTAACGAGAACAAAAGTATCGGTATCGGTATCGACAGAAAAGTACTCGATACCTAAAAGTATCGATACTTTTTTCGTGTCCCTAGCTGTCAGTTAGATATGGTTAGATACCTACCAGTGCTGCCAACTTAGGGGTTTTACCCCCAAATTTAGGGGGTAAATAAGTGGGGTGGGGTTTTTTTAGGGGCGTTCTATTTTTAGGGATTTTTGAAAAAAAAAACCAATGTAGCGACGTCTAGTATCCATCAGCACGCTATCAGGTTTATTCGCCAGAATAATCCGTGGTGATAGACCGGTCCCAGTAGAGCTTGGTGCTTACCTAATTATTATTATTATGTCTCATAAATGTCACATATATGAGGCACATCTCTTTTTTGCCCGGATATATATATTTTGAGTACAGGTACTAATTTATTATCTATTCTTATTTTAATAAAATCACTTTTAGGACAATTTTCATGTAATTGTGGTAATTTTAGGGGTTTTTAACTATGACTTAGGGATAAATATTTTAGGGAGTTGGTAACACTGATACCTACTAATACAGTAATATTATGGAGTGTAGAAGTACTACTTCTACACTCCATAAGTAATATATAAATTATAAAGTATAGTAGAGATAGGACAGTACGTCACTATAGTAAGTTTGGACTACAATCATCTTTATCCACTTGGCGGCGCTTGTGAGCTTGTTAGTACTATATTTACCTACACAGCTATTTTCTTTGATATCTATATACATATAGATGACTTGAAATTAAAATAGAGTAGTATCTACAGATTTATCATTACTATCTTTATATACAGTGTGACTGGTAAAAGATTGTACATATTGAAGGAAACGATAGATAATGGTCACAGGTAACCAATAAAAATGTAAAAAGAAAACAATATTAATTAACAACATAGTAAACATCAACAATATTAGTGTCGCAAGACTCCCAAAAATATGCTCACCCTATAGACTAGAGGTATCGGATCGTATTCGAGCTTAGTGCACAGATGGCGTAGTGGTTAAGATAGCGACTTGCAACGCCGGTATCGGCGGTTCGAATCCCCCACGCGGGACAACACTTTATGTGATCCACAACTTGTTGTTCTAAGTCTGGATGTAATTTGTGTCCGTTAATTATTATTGTTTGTAAAGTTCCCAGCAATACAAGGATTATTTCCTTAGTGCATGGTGTTGTCTTAAAATTATTATTATAAATTATTATAGTCATTGAAAGGCATCAGTCACTTTGCCTTCATACTTTGATCCTGGCTTAGGACAGGCAAAAATACCTAGACAATAATAAACGTTCGTAACTGAATTTTTCAAACTAAATTCTTTATTTCTAATGTACTTAGATTAGAGGCAGTTGGTATAAATTAGGAGGCACCTTGGTGTTTCTGGCATATTTAAAAAGTGGATCATACCTATGTACATTGATTAAATAATAAATCTATTTACAAATTACAATTACGCTAATCCCAGCAATCAAAATTAACAAAATAATTGCTTACCTCTTCGCGTACGTAAATGATCAACTTTAGTTACTAATATTGTTAATTCACAACGATTTAGTGAATATGAAATTAAAAATTCATATCACTATTTTATTACTTTGTACAAATACGGTTAAAAAAGCGCGGGCCATCAAATGACTCGTAACTGTAAGTTAATAAATACGGAAATGCAAAATGGCCAAATAGGCGCGTGCGCTTTGACTGAGTACAGACGAACTGTCACCGCGAGGGGGACACGTGCGGGAGTAGGGGTACTAGTTTTGTTAGCACTTGTCAAGGTCACGCACTCGCCTAATTTCTTTTTTAATGTCGATTTTACTGCTAGAATTATTAAAAGTAGGTATAGGGATAATGTTATTAATCTACAAACAACCGTATGTTATGTTGGTTGTTTGTACGACGTCCAGCGTGGCGAGAGCGCCTGTCTAAAACAATACATACAACATACCTTTCTTTTTATACTTGGGATCCTTACGACATACAACACAATAACAGATTTACGTTGACTCTCACTTGATGCTTTTACGTTAAACAGTAATCACTGGCTAAACTCGTGGGACATAGTCCATTCACTAAAGTCTAGAACACGTTGAAATTGACATGCATGTTTCATGCCACGTTTTGAAATGTTCCAAATAGTTTTGCACGTAGATATGTACGTTAAAACTTCGAGTGGCTTCTCTTGTGCTAGCTTGCAGTTCCTCTTGGAAGTACTGAAAGATATGTCCTTCAAGGCTTACTGGAAAAGCGGTTTCAGCCACGTCCTTGAGGGTGACGCAGAATATGAAATTGGCCATAGTTAAGCAACCGCCTGCAGTATTATAGCATTATCAGCACAAGATGCCATCAACCACTAGATCGAAAATTATTATTTACATAATATCAAAAAATAATAAACGTGCATAAAAGTCAATCCGACGAACTGAGCTACGTAAGGATTAGAAACACACTAGGACGATTAGGCTATCGCGGTCCGCGGACAACTAAATGTAATTTTAGAATTTTTTGAAGGATTCGCGTATGACTCGAGGGATAAGTAGGGATAGCCGCCCTGCAGTCTCATTGGCCCGAGACGGCCTTGTCGGCATATCACCCAATAACTAGTTCAATGTCGTTACGTAAATTTTTAGTACAAGTGCGTTAACCTATACATAGATAGATATACCTATAGGTAGGTATATTATCATCTGTGTCCAGGACTAAATATTTTTATAAGATAAATAGTTCAAAATTTAAGTACTGTTTTTTTATATATCGGTATCAGAATCGAGTACTGAGTAGCCTCCTTCAATATGTACAATCTTTTACCAGTCACCCTGTATATATATTTCTTGTATAAGTTATACGTGATTATGCAAATCAGTAACGAGCAGTAATACTTGTGATTAAAACAAAATGCGAAGGAGTCTTACGAACAAGCAGCCATTTATAAACCATGTAAATGCAATATGCAGTGTTTCCACTTTAAAGATTGCCTTTCCCCGCGCTTCAATTCAGATTTCCCCTTTTCGGGGCTTATTCCCCTTCATAAGTTATTCTGCTGTAGTTCTTAGCTTTGGCACAAGTGTAATAACTAAAAAAAAACTTCGATTTTCTTCTAATGGTCGGTATACACGACAACAAAATATCGCAGCGATTTGACTGCGCAGATAGTTTGCGCAGTTAATCGAACGTCCATAGATTGTGTACAAGTTCCTGATATCTGCGGCGATCGTCCATTTGAAGCAGAAATTCAGGAATTCAGAATCATGTCATCCTTGATGGAAGATGATAAAGCACTGGCGTCGCTCATTTTATGTAAAAAGCAAAGAAATCACGTAGTATGTGGTGTAGAAATTGGCTTCTTATAAGGAAATCGTATGACTTGACGACTGAAAGTATCTCTCATGTAAATTTATTGAGAGAGACACACACGTAAAACATACACGCCGAGGCGTCTGGAGGGACGTATGTAGTATGTGGTGTAGAAATTGACTTCCTAAAAGGAAGTCTCATGTGAATACTCATACTCTCATTTGAATTTATTGAATTTTATTGATTTTTTTTTATTATATTTTCCCTATTGGCATTAGAATCAATAGGTTTGTACATATCAATTAGCCTATTGTAGGCAGCATTTTTCTCGTTGCGATTATGATAGTCCTTACTTTTCTTATTCCAGAAGCAAATTATAACTCTGTATTAACTCTTCCAATAATTCCTGGTTGTTGCTATTATTATTATCATCTTGCGACATGTTGAATTGCATCTACAGCAAGCGTCGTGAACGAACTAAAGGATCACTACGACTTCCATCCACATACTACGACGAAAGTGTGTAAACATGATCGACAACAGTTTATCGAATAGTTTTTGAAACTGCTCCGATCGTTTGCGCCAACCAGAAAATTCTGAGACGATTTTCGTACACACTGTCGATAAAACTGCACAAACGGTTTGCGCAGTCAAACGCTACGATATATCACTGTCGTGTATACCGACCAGAAATATATAAAACCTGCATGTGTTGCCACTATTTTTTTATATAGTAAAACGTAGGGTAATGCCTAGCCTAAAATTTGCCGCAATATTTTAGGCTAGGCTTTACCCATGATTTACCGCAATTTTCCCTTTTCCTTCCCTCTGGACCTAATTTTCCCTCAAAAGAGGAATTTTCCTTCATTGTGGAGACACTGGCAGACGCTGTCATTCTATCAATTCGCCAGCGCCCCTGGTGTCATTTTTTTATTGTAGACCAAACTTCTAAATTATAAAAAAATATTTTAGCTGTCAACGCCGTGCAGTAATACATTTTGTTTTGTAGACTTTTTCAAAGGTGGTTTATCGTCATAATGAAGCTATTTTACCAAATGCTTTTATACGTTTTATTACTTTTTAATATTGCCTATTGTGAAAACAAATATTCACGGTCAGCAAACGAAAAAAAAATTAAAAGTGACGTCGATTTTAGAAGTTTGGATAAACCATTTCGAATGAATAAACTTAATTTATTATGGACAAAAGCTCGTCAAGTAAGTAGAAAAGCTTATTTAATGTTACACTCCTCATGGATTTACAACTTTAATGCTTTTAAAGGTCTTAGCATTAAAATCAATTACATTAAATTAAAACATTAAAGTTCACATAGTAACCGGCGAATGCCAGATAAGCCTAGTCTGCTTTTACTTCCTTCAATTTAATTTGATATTTTTTCAGCGTCTAACAGAACCGAAATTAAAGTCACTGTACAGTGATTTAATGATACAAGATAAAGAAGAAATCATACAAAAGAAAGTTAAAAGTGAAGGCGGAGACAAAGAAGGTTTAAAGGAGGCAGAGCTGAGACGAAAACTCAATAATATCATGTCAGCGTATGGGCTGTTACACCATTTTGATCCTGATGCTCCTAAACAGAAGGATCATCCGGTAAGTAGTTTGAAGAAACCTGTTCAAAAGTTTTAATTATTGTAATTCTTGTTTAGAATTGCATGGAATTGTAATAAATTCCTTACCAATCTGTATGTACATCCTTTATACTTTAGCTTTGTATATTGTGTTGAATCAAATTAAGATTGCTAGTCAGAATAGTTGGCAAACCCATGTGATATGATTGTATGATGATCACATAGAGCGAATTAGAATGTTCTGCCAAAAGAATGTGGATTCACTTCTAATCTGTCATCTAATGTAATAAAAAACTTAGTTTTAAATGCATTAGATAACATAGTAAAAAAATTAAATTTGTCATCATTATCTCGGCTCATATATGGCCTACTGTTGGGCTTGAGCTTCCTCCACAATAGGAGGGAAATTGACCGTACTATAGCAAGCTGGTCAGACAGGTTGGGTTATACTTTGAGGATTCCTTCTCTTGCTAGTAGGTGTTATGTGCATATTATATACCTTAGTCGTATTTTACGACATCCATGGGTAAGATAGGGAGTGATGAATTGTATTCTTACTCTGTCACCACACGGAAATTGATTGATTATTTTGATAGATTCAATTTAATCTAAGTGCTTTAATTTACAGATCTATTTAGTAGAAAAATAGTAAAAACATGCTAAGTGTCTCCTTTCAAGAAAAAAACAATTATAAAAAAAATCCCTTGTATAGTCTTTACTATTAATATCTAAAAAAAGTTTCATAAAGTTTTGCAAGTTTGCATTGTCCAAATTGAGAGGTGTAGTTTTATTTTGATAAATGGTTACGGGAAGGTATATATTATCAGTAAAAAAAAAATATTATCTACTTTATTATACTTATTAACTATACAAAGCTGGACCAGACAAATTTAAGATAACATGATACAATATCATGTCCTATGTGTTTATTTGTTTTAATGATAGTCTACTTTCATAATCAATGTGTGAATGTAATTAAATATGACATTGGCTGTAGTCATTAAGATTAAAACAACATTTGTTTTTACAGAGCTTGGAGCAAAATAAATTATTAAAACAGTTTTCAGATGAATCATGTTTCCCAACAACTGCTTTAAACTAGAAAAATAATTCATATGTTTTCTTATAACAATTCAAGAGTCATCATTTCAGCTTGGGACGGCCCATTGCTGGGCTCAAGTCACCTCTTCAATAGGAGTGAAATTGACTTACTATATCACGCTGGTCAAACAGGTGGTTGGTCTTATACCAACCCCTTTTATTTCTGAGATTGCCTTCTCTTGCATGGATATCAAATGCGTGTTATATCCCTTAGTTGTCTTTTACAACACCCATAGGCAAAATAGGGAGTGGTAAATAGTTGTCTTGGGAAATCATCAAGTTTTATTAGCTGCTAATTATTCATGAATCAGTCAGTTGGGTTGGCATTAGATTTCATTTCGAGTTATCAGTGTCTTGCATAGATGTTATCTAATAATCTCTTAGTCGTCTTTTACGACACCCATGAGCAAGAAAGGGAGTGGTGAATTGAATTTTCTGCATCACCACACGGAAACAACATATTTAAAAAGTTGTATATACATATATATAAAGATAGTATTCCTCCAATATTTATATAAATAATAACTGCTATTGTCACGTAACTATAATCGTTAGATCCCCAGCAGAGCTTTTTTTTGTAGATATTAAGACCTGTAGTACATTATTTAGTTTTATCATCAGTGGCTTTTAAAGCGTTCACCTATCAAAATGTCGTTTTTATACCTTGGGTTTTAGAAAATAATAGACACCTATATAACCTGGTGTTTTTTGTAGATATTAATACAATCTATAAACTCGTAGTAAATTATTTTGTTCTATCATCAAGTTAAAAATCAAGTTCTTGAAGCGCTCACCTATAAAAATTTTCATTATCATATCATGGGTTGCAATATTGCAAATTTTCATAAGGATCTCAATTTTTTTTTTTAAGAGTGCCTGTATTGCTTCTGAATAATATAACTTTCTATTGGTGAAAACATTTATTAAAACCGTTCGAGTAGTTTCAGAGTCGATTACAAACATAAATACAAAAAAATCTTTTCTCTTTATAATATTGGAATAGGCATGTAGGTATATATGTCAAGATGAAAAATAATTATGCAAAAATATAAACATATTTCATTTCAGTGTTTATTTATGACCAACAAGTTAGCACTTAAATTAGCCAAATGTAAGACGTGTTAAAAATGTAAAACGGGTTTTTCTGTTGCAGGCTTTCAATTCTGCGGCAGATGACTACATAAATAAAAGTTTGTTCAAAGACAAAAAACTAAACTACCTGTGGTCAAAGGCAGAGACATCGGGTTTCTCTGCTGAAGAACTTGTAGCTTTGAGAGAGGAGTTTACTCATCATCAAGAGAAAATTGAACAATACTATGATCTCTTCAGTGATGACTCTGACAAAGATGATGGTTTTAAGAGTAAATATTATTTTACTATTTCTATAACTATTTAATTCATCTTTCCATCAGCCTAACCTATTTGCTTTGGCGTTTCTGACATGTTCTTTTTGAAATGAGATGTGAGAAGAACAATTTTTTTACAGTTGGTGTGTGCTCTTGATATTGCAGATCAGGTGTACTGCTTAGTTCTTTGCCAATATGGCAATAACAAAAAGGACAGAGTAATTGACGGCAATTGTTGGACATAAGCATCCATAAGGGAAGTAAATTCGTTTGGCGATTGCAGTTTATAAGTTTCCTAGAAGAGAGCTTTTTACAGTCTCATGCTGATCCCACAGCCGGTTTTTATGACCCTTATGGACAAGTAATGGTTTGTCATTGTATTCTTACCTTGTCAATGTTGGAGGCCAGCAAAATGATTTTTTTTAATATATTCCCCATTACAGATACATGTTTAGTTATGCATTAATTCCTTTTTTTCTTAAAATTTTATTAAAAAAATATATGTGTTTGTTCAAAACCGTTTCTCCGTCATGTCGAAAACTTATTGCAATATAATGCCATCGGCTCGCTGATTAAATATTTGCATTTATTTCAGATGTTATAAACGAGGATGAATTGGACAAGTTTAATGAAATTAGTGAACAAACAAATGAAAAAACAAGAGATTACATTGACAAGGCAAATCTAATCAGAGATAAGCACAGAGATCTTCGTGACGGTTATGACAAGTTACAAAGAATTATTGCTAAAGGTCAGACTTGAGATATTAGATCATTGTTTCCCTCAAGGAAATCTAGACCTATATAGGAAATTAAGATAATTATGTAACCATTTTTAATAATAATGATCTGAGTTTGCAAAACTGCCTCTGGTGTCGCTGAGGTCCATAAGCAGCAGTTACCAGCGTGCGGGGCTTGTTCCTCTGCCACTAAAGGCAATAAAAAAATAGTGTACTGGTTTTGACTTTACAAATTTCTTCATCAGTCTTGTATATACATCGTTGGGATTTTTATTTGTCACTAGCTTATGCCCGCGACTGCGTACCCGTGGAACAGTTAAACTTTAACCCGCGACTTTATTTACGTAGAAGGTGAAAGTATTTTTAAATAATACAATTCTGTCACACATGATTTTGCGAAATCTAACCGTTTATGTAGTGCACGCAAGCGGAAGCTCACAAAAGGAAAAAACCTGATTCTGAAACATTTTTCATTGTTGCCCAGTTCCTATTGATCTTAGCGTGATGATATAGCCTTCCTCGATAAATGGGCTATCTAACACTGAAAGAATTTTCAAATCGGACCAGTAGTTCATGAGATTAGCACGTTCAAACAAACAAACTCTTACACTTTATATATTAGTATAGATAATCTATTTTGTAGTCATCATCATCATCATCATTTCAGCCTATTGCCGTCCACTGCTGGACGTAGGCCTCCCTCATATTGCGCCACAATGTGCGGTCCTGTGCCGCCTGCATCCAACGACGCCCAGCAACTTTCACCTACACTGCGTCGTCGCCACTCGAGAACCTTTCTTCCCCAGCGGTTGTCGGTTCGTCGAGCGATGTGGCCTGCCCATTGCCACTTCAGCGTGCTAATTCTTCGTGCTATGTCGGTTACACCCGTTCTTCTGCGGATTTCTGTATTCCGGATTCTATCTCGCAGAGAAATCCCGAGCATAGCCCGTTCCATAGCACGCTGAGCGACTTTGAGCCTTGATATGAGGCCTACATTTAGGGACCACGTTTCCGTGCCGTAAGTCATCACTGGTAACACACACTGGTCGTAGACCTGTGTTTTCAGACACTGAGGTATGTATTTTGTAGTAATGTCAAACTATTTAATTTACTATATACATAAAAATTAATGAATCAATAATTTTTTTACTGTATTCAGCTCCCAACAATAAAGATTTCATTGAGCCTAAAGTACAAGGTCTATGGAAAATGGCAGTTGCCGCAAATTTTACAACTGAAGAACTCGCATCTTTGAAGGTATTTATTTCTTTATGATATATATAATTTTACCCATAGATATCCAGATCAGAATTGTGTGGATCACAATTTAAAAAAAAAAAATCGGTTGTCTGTAAAGTCGGTTTACTGACGATAGTTAAACGTGACAACGTCATAAGAAAATACTGATGGAATGGTTTCATTTTTCAAAATGAAAATTTTAATTCTATTTGTTTGATAGATATTTTGTATGGATCAAGCCTTAAATGGAACGCCTCAGAGCGAGGTAACGCCGCATACGTCATGTTTTTTCGTGTGTGCAGCCGGCTCCATCGAATTATAAGACGTTGTCACGTCAAAATCAGCCCATTTACTTATTCTATGGATTAATTCAAAGCATAGTGAAAATCGACAAAGTCTTGCACTAAGGAATAAATCCTTTTATCGTAGGTGATTTTACCTATAATTAATTGGTACAATATACACCCAGACTCAGAACAATTATTTGTGTATTGCACAAAAAAATGTCTTGCGCGGCAATCGAACCAACGATGCTCAGATGAGGCTTTGCAGTGAATGAAATTGACATACTAACACTCTGGTCACAGGATTTTATTTAGTATTTCTGTTCATAATTATGGTCTTTGGTTCCACCCAGAATGAAGAGTTGATTAGTTTAAAATCTGTGGTTCATAGCAAATTTAAATTGAAATCCAGCGCCAGTTCTGGCTGGCAAATGCTAAACAAAATCCTTTTAGGACAGTCGCCATGCAATATATATTATATATTAATTCATCAACATCTTCTATTTTATATTTTTCTTGATTTTTTTTGTCTTAATATCATATCTATTCTTTTATTTTTTTTTTTATTTCACTAAGTAATACCTACTAAGTGAATTGCATGGCTTTTTGCTAAAGAAAATATTTTCTTTCTTTCGCTCTTAATCATTTACACCTGAGGGAATATAAACAAGGATTGTGCTGATATGTTGATTTTTGATAATAATCACAACATTATAACTTTTATAATTTGTTTGCAAGGTGGAGTTACAGCATTACGAGTCGAGGCTGTTGAAGCTTCGTCACTTGCGTGCGGATCATGTAAGCAATCGTGATAAATACGACAGCAAGGTTAATTTTTGTTTTACCAATTTTCTTTTTATTCCTGTAACATGTTTTACCTACCCTGTCTTAGTTCTTGTATTTTGTTTATTAAGAACATGTTCAATCAATCTAATCAGCCTAGCAACTTCCACTATTGTATATAGAAGAAATAATACATGACGGCCAAGCTTGGCAGGTGGAGGGTTGGCCATCATAGCTTTTGTAATAAATCTCCCAGTGAAAATACTAACTCTCTTGCCGAGATCTTAGCTAGTTTTTACGACTCCCAGGGGAAAGTGAAAGATAGTGATATATTGTAATTGCCTCCACATAGAGAATTTGTTACTTAAAATGTACAGCTAATTGCTAGCTATTAACTCATTTCACTAGTTATCAACTTTAGTAACACAAGTTTCAATTTAAGATGAACCACTACCAATATGAACAGTGCCACTACCAATGTTTGTTCACCATGGTGGTCTCAGCTTCAATTTCTAATGTCATTAAGTAAAACATGAAATTCTATGTTTTGAATGCAATACTAGTAAGATATAATACTTTCCAGAAACATTCCAGTTGGGTATAGAATCAATTCCATAGTACATATATTAGTAATGTTTTTTTATAAGATACTTGTTTTGTAGTAAGGGAATATTTTTGAATAATATTTCAGTGGAATAATTTCCATGTGGTGACAGTGTAAGAATACAATTCATCACCCCCTCTTGTGCGCGTGGGTGTCGTAAAAGACGACTTATGGATGACATCTATAGAACAGAAGATAGGCAAACTCGACATAAAACCCTATGCCAATGCCTAACCAGCATGGTATAGTAGGTTAATCTCCCATCTATTGTGGAAGAGACCCGAGCCCAACAGTGGGACTTATGTGGGCTGAGGTGATAAGGATTTCAGTTGAGTATAGAATCAGCAAAATTTCGCTCCAGATTGTAATATATACACTCATTTGCAAAAAAAACGGGCACCTAAGCAATGAACCATTTCAAATGTTAATATTTCTTTGTTTGATAATTATAGGTAGTTTTATCCACACAATTTGCTAAATTAATAAGAAAATAATCGTTTTCATCAGTATTTCATAAAATTTAGATACAATTTATGGGAAATAATGCTAAACCTCGCTAGTAGTGTATATTCGCTAGTAGTGCATATGCTCATGAAGTAAAAATAAAAAAGTTTTTTTGTTTGTTTTTCTTTAATAAAGTAAAAGCAGATAAGTGTTTAGTATCGAGTGTGACCCCCTCTAGCTAAAATCACAGCTTGAATTCGTCTGGGCATGCTAGCGAGTATATCCCGGATACTTGCTTGCGGAATACGTTCCCACTCCGCAGTAATCACATTCTTCAGCTCTCTGATGGTCTGCGGAGCCGGGTGTACTGATCTCACACGCCGTTTCAGAACGTCCCAGACATGCTCTATGGGATTGAGGTCGGGACTTCGAGCTGGCCAATCCAAACGACGAATGCCGACCTCTTGCACATACGCATTAACATCGCGGGATCGGTGGGCGCGAGCATTGTCGTCCATAAAAATCGAGTCTTCACCTAGAGCGGCCAATGCGGGTTGTGCATGAGAAATTAGAACTTCCGTTATGTATCGATGCCCAGTCAGTGAGCCGTTTTCAATGAAGACTAACTCTGTACGATCCATTGAATTTATTCCTGCCCAAAACATAACAGAGCCCCCACCATAAGGTGTGATTTCTTCGAAACATGCCTCTGCAAAGCGTTCTCCTTGTCTTCTTAGCACTCGCCGACGTCGATCTTCACCGAACAGAGATATCCTGGCTTCATCAGAGAACAAAACCCTATTCCAATCGTCTTGAGTCCATGATTCACAATTTCTAGCGAACCTAAGCCTGTGAACTCTGTGCTCACGGAGTAATTTGGGGCCGCGGGCCGGGCGGTGACTGCGTATATTGGCAGCGAGAAGCCTCCTCCTGACCGTCCATAGACTAATATGCACATTTCTTACTTCTTGGAGGTTGTTCTTAAGATCCACATACGAAGATTTGCGATTTCTCAATGCGCGACTCACAAGAAAACGATCATCCCGTGGTTGGGTACATGGTTTTCTTCCAGAACCAGGCCTTCTCTCGACGGAACCAGTCTCCTGATATCGCTGCCAGGTCCTTTGGACTGTCGAGCGACTAACATTTAGCCTCCTAGCCACGAAACATTGGCTGCAACCCTCTTCAAGCAGCGCGATAATTTTGGTAGCTTTTACCACTTTATCTACCATTTTTGATACAGCCAAACACCATTAAATAAAGCTTTGACAGTCAAGGATATGAAATTAATCGATAAAAATTGAATAAAAGTTATGAAAGTCGATGTTAACTTCTGGAACTTCGCGCCAAAAATGTAGGATAAAAAGGGGATTTCTGTAAAAATGAACATCAAATGAAAAATTGAATTTAGAACGTACTTTTTTAAATACCACAGCATTTTTAAAACCGGCCAGTAACGTGTACAAACGATTGAAACCTTTTTGGTATTGTATCTTTTTAAATATGAATGAAAATCAAAACCGCCCGTTTTTTTTGCAAATGAGTTTATATATACCTAGCCCATTACAAAGAATTTGTAATACTAATTCTTATTATGATTTTTATTTTCATTTAAGTGTTTTTCGTTAATAGATTGCAGGTGCAGGAGACAAGATCAATCATTTTGAAGAACAGGAACAGATGATCAAGAAACATTCCAGGAAGGTAGAGAAGATGCACGACGAACTCGAAGGCAGGATACTTGAGCGTCACAACGAGCTATAATAAGTTCGCGGTGCCAAAGATTATCGCAATTTTATATCACACATTTCCTAAATATATTAATAGTAATAATAGGGTATTGTAAGAATATTTTGTCTTGTTGCATATTAGAAACTTTTTAGTCAATTGTTGTTTCCAATTTTTTATTTTTATGTGCAGCTAAATGATAATGAATTTTGACTAAAATCTGTAGATTTTACAAAATAATGTAAATATGAATCTCATTTGATATTTCTAATAAAATGAATGTATATACACATTAATTGCAATATTATTTGAAGATATTTATGAAAGAAATAATCAGTCATCATTTGATAAACATGAAACCCTACTCAAAAACACACGCAAGACATTTTGTGAACGGTTTATTTGTCTATAACTTACCGCATATCCTGCTTTTTAATCATATTCGAGACAAAGCAAGCCCTGAATAATAATTTACTTATAAATATACACATTACCCAAATAAAAACTAATAGAAAATAATAATAAAGAAATCATTGAAAAACCAGGTGGTTATTAAAAACACCAGTGATTACAGTGCAATCAATATATCGTTATTTAATCTTCATGTACAAGCAAATTTATCAATACATGTTTTCATTGTCGTTTGTCGAGCTTTATCAATAATCAATACGTATCCGCATTATGCATTAATTAATTATATGTATATAATAAAGACGCGGTCGGTTGTAGGGTCGGACACGGCCCGCGCAAGGCAACTCAAAACATTCAGCGGCACTTCGGAATCACATTCCAAGCTACCTACTATTACATTCGTTTACGCGTATATATATATTTATGTATATATATTTGTATATATCTACACGAGATGAAAACGACGTCGTCCTATAACAACTATAATTCGTCTATACCTCGACGTCGCGAACGGCGATCGGCAGTAACAAATAAAAAACACACCGTCACCCCACGAGTTTCATTCATGTATCGTTTAATGCTCACTTCAGTCGATCGTACAAGTTATAAGTAGTTCTCTTCTCGATAGGACATCTCTATTATGTATATAGATAATCTGTATAATATAATTCTTTCTCACTAATATCTACACCGTTGCCAAGGGTTACAATTATATATAATCCTCGTCGGCAGGGGGCGGCGAGAGGGCGCGCGGCGCTCGGATCGTCCGCCCGGCGCCCCGGGCTCTAGTGAGTCCACTTGCTCCATGCCTGTGGACAAATTAGCATGGAATTAAATTCGAGTATCGTATCATACCGGTTTTCCGTGTGGTGACAGTAAGAATGCCCGTGAGTGTCGTAAAAGTTGATTAAGGGATACAACATCATCTATGGAAGAGAGGGGAAAAGTCGAAATAAAGCCGTATACCAACACCTCTGGCCATTGTGGTATCATCATCATTACAGCTTTTAAGAATACAATTCACCACCCCCTTTATTGCCCGTTGGTGTCGTAAGAGACGACTAAGGGATATGCATATACAATCTATGCAAGACAAAGAAAACTCTAAATAAAACCCTATACCAACACATCGAACCAGCATGGTATAATAGGTCAAATTCCTTACCATAGTGGAGAAGACCCGAGCCCAATAGCGGGAGGTTTAGGAGCTGTGATGATGGTGATATGTGATTAGTGCGAGTCCTATACCTGTTTATCGGCGGTGTGGTGATGCGGTTGGTCCCAGTGCGGATGGTGATCGGGCGCTGGTGCGGCGCCCACTGGTGGTAGGTAGTGTAGAGGTAACGCGTGCATCAGCGATAGCGCCGCGGCAGTAGCGCCACCGCCCGCCGCGCCCACCGCGCCGTAACCACCACCCTCTAGCCCGTGACCAACGTTCACGTGACCACCCACACCGCTCATACCGCTCACCGTCTGCAAAAAAAAAAAAAATAATAATTTAACTTCCCGTGTGGTGACGGAGTAAGTATACAATTCATCACCCCCTGTCATGCCTCTGGGGGTCGTAACAGACGACTAAAGGATTAAACATCTATGCAAGACAAGGACAAAAACTTGAAATGAAACCCTATACCGACACATCTGATCAACTTGGTATAGTAGGTCAATTACTCTCTTATTGTGGAGGAGGTTCAAGCCCAACAGTGGGACGTATGAGCTGAAATGATGATGAATCTAATATCTGATAAATCTAAATGCAGACAGAAGCTAAAAATAACCTATATTTTTCTGAAGCATTTTGGAACAATTATACAACACTATTTCTTCGGTCTGTATGTGTTATTTTTAAACACGCTTTTATTAGTTTCACCTGTATGTATGCTTGTAATCAAACTCTTTGAGCTCGACTTTTCTCCTTTGAGCGATTCGATTATATTTAAACTTTGCACACCTGTCATAGATCGATGACAATGCAATAATGCGCTTTTTTTTGTTTGGTTTTTTGGAGGTGGGTTACGGTCGGCGCACTTCTCGCCCGCTTCGTCCGGGGCGACAGAGGGACGTAAGCGCGCACGCCCGAAACCCACCCGCAGGTGACTTGACTTCAGTGGTCGGATGCAATAATCCAGTTAAAAAAAAATCGATTGTCCTAATTAGATTCGCCAGGAGACATCAACTCCTTTGCATGAGAGTAAGAGAGATAGAGCTAGTCGGGCACTCGGCATAACACAAACGCGTAGACTTTTCTATGGTAATAATTGCATCTTGAGCCGTATACATTCATCGATGTACTGACAAATCTAATATGCATACTAATTACACTCCAGTGGCTGTTCACTAAAATGTTAAAAATAAATATAGTTTAAAAAAACTAAAAAACACGCTTTCAATTAAAAAGTGTAAAATACTTTTCAATATAGGCAGAAAATAATAATGAACGAAATATATTAATATTATTGTGAAATAAGCGTGGGGCGCTTTGTGCTATACATTTTCGTAAATCGAGCACCCGGCTTTTTTTTTCTTTTTTAGGAATGGTGGGAGGTATCAAACTGAAATTTATACCACATACTCAGACACAAAGTTTTCTCAAACTTTTAAATCACATATTGTAAAGATATGTTTGCAATTCGCAAAGTCTTTCGTGTCGTGGGACAAGAAATGAACATCTATAAGCCAGCGCAGACTACAGAGAGACATGTGTTTGGTGTTTCTCATCACCTGATATCTGTCATGGTCGGGCACGTGCCCGTGATGCTGCATGTGTGCATGCGCCCAATCGTCGCCGGCGTTTAGTTTCCAGGCGCGCTCCGTGCCGATAGGGCGTGGTTTGCGCTCCTCTTCCTCGCCCCATCCACCCGCGCCGCCGCCACCCGCCGAGCTGTTGCCCACGCCTACTCCAACACCTACGCCCCTCTCCAATAATGACTGCAATACAAAAATAGCACACTGCTGCAAAAACATACTATACACTTCTAGATTTCAGAAAAAAGATTACTAGGCAGATTATATTAATTCAGATATAATTACATTACTGAAAGGCAGCTAATAGTGATACGACAGAAAGTATGATCGAACTAACTAAAGTGTTGTTAACTTATGAAAAATATAGTCGAAATGCAGCAGCATAGAGTTTTGGATAAGTTTTACAATCGGTCTGAAGACCTGGGTCATTTACATCAAAAAATTCCCTGCAAGTTTTATAATATAGTTAGCTGGAAGACTGTCCAATTCGTGGTCGCCATACGAGAACAATTGTTTTTAATAGTTCTCTACGAAATGTATTACTAGTTAGTAGAGATGTTGTGGTTATGAAGTGTAAGATCTGGATATGGATAATCGAAATGCTAAGTTTTTTTTATTGCTGTTGATGGCGAACAAACAAACAACGCACCTGATAGTAAGTGATTCTGACACTCGTAGACCTTTCCTAGGCCAATGGCTAGTAAGAATAGGGTTTTGATGATACTAAAGCCATTACCAAAACGCAATCACTCTCAGAAAGACGGGCTTCCGGCTCTCGCTCACCGAACAAAATGCAGTAACAAATTGCTACTATTTAGATGTCGATTTTCTGCGAGAATATGTTATTACCCGGACGGATACGCTCACGCTTATAGGCAGAGACGACTGTCCACAGTGCGGTGCTACCATATAAAAAAAGTGTGGTGATAATCGTATTATTCCTTTTGGAGAGGCTCAGTTCGGATGCTAGAGAAAAACCTGTCGTAACGTTTACCAAAGAGACAATGTATGTATCTGTCTTTTATATCGCATTTGGTGATTTTTATTTTTTTTTACGTAAATGTATAAAGATGGAACACATTCCCATAGCGTCCCCACTATTTTCTACTAAGCATTGTCCATATGTATGCTCCAGTGTAGTGGGGCAGTCAGTATATCTGTATTATATTGACAAAAAACAGGTGGGACCAAAGATGTTTCAGTTCTGACATGTGTACTTTGTACGCACGTATTTTTTTTTCAATATATCCGATAGTTTCGGTTACGTTTATGTTGCTACATAAACTCGTTATTGGTTAGTGTATATATTGTACCTGATAGGCGTGATGTTGTTGTGGCGCGTGCGTCATCTGTTTGGGTGATTGTGTCATAGGTTGTTGCTGATACGACATTAGCAGCGCGCTAAGGTTGCCCGCGTTACTTGCGCCCGCGAACATTTGCTGTAAACATACAATATACATTATTTACACACACGTCTAGACATTTTAACAATTTAAAACTATTTCTGAAAGCGTAAACGGATAAATAGTGTACAAATATATCGTTACATTATTAAAATTTATAATTTAGGGCTAGTAGGATTCTGCATGTCTTAAGATCAAACCGCCACACGACATCGATAGGTGACTAAATGATTAACCTGTCGAACTAGCAAAAGTAGTAAAGTCAGAGGTACAGGGAATACGCATGATTTTTTTTTAACGTTTTTACTAGTTATTACATTACTATAAATATAACACATCCAAAATATAAACCACTACGCTAAAAGAAATTTTTTAAAAATCGCTATCATTTATGGGCGAAGTAAACGCGGCTACTTCGGCGCGCATATTTTGTGACGTCAGAGTACTCGACACTCGTACAAGTTGCTAGGGCTGTTGATATTTTTATAAATACCGTTTTTCGACATATCGATATTTACAATGTATCAATATCGGAGTTCGATATATCGGCAAAATTTCGATATATCGATATTTTTATTATTATTACGATTATTAAATATATTTTATTTACCTTGCAGCTTTTATTCCTTCGAGTTTAACAGATGTTAAATCTGAATTAGACGCGAAATACGTTGTCATCATATACACGTCTATTTTAGGAAGATTATCTGACTGTACTTTGACGAAACCGGTTTCAGTCATTGTAATAAGTCTTTTATTCACAAAGATTAATACTTGAACACAGGAAACTAATAACTTATTATGAAATAACTGGGTAACTATAAAAAATAACCACTAGAAACATACAAACAACAACTTGATACCAGAAGGAGAAGGAGGGCTGTTGATAAAATATCTATATGTCAAAATATCGATATTATTATTTAAAAATATTGATACTTAATACTGAACTTTTTTTGGACAATATATCGATAGTCAAAAGTAAGTATCGAGGGTCGATATTTATTTGAATAAATTTGGTGTTTTATCTTTTCTTGTAAAGTATTTATTCCACAAAATCACCATAAACTTAATCTACTGTAAAAGCGCTGGCATGAAATTGATGATCAGTTATCACACAAGCTCGGCACGGCAACCCCGCAATGAACGAAGTTAAGAGTGGTTATGGGGAAAATATCGAAATATCGATATTTTTTTTTTTCGTTATATCGAACTGGGATATTGATATATTTAAAAATATCGATGTATCGAAAAACTATATTTTTATAAAATATCGACAGCCCTAATCAGAAGACTCGGGAGGACTATGATGTCAGGTTTTGAACAACCAATGCGTTGCGTTTTAGAAATATTGCCCACGAATCTCAAAAAAGGCACTTTTTGATAATTAAATTTAATTATTAAATAATGATAAAATTAAAAAATAATTGTATAGATACGTTTTTTAAGCAATAAAGATTACAAATAAAAATAATTTGTTCATTTTGGAGTTTCGTGCATATTCCTTATTGTCGGAGGGGATACGGGGTTTTTATGAGGTCCAACAGCGTCTCTCCAACAGCTTGGACGATGATGCCTTTTTTTAATGGGACTAATTACACCACACATTCCCACTCTCATTATCATCTCGCCCTATTTCACGCATCCAGATATAACGTTTTAGCAACAAAGTAAGAATTCATATCACCACATCTTTAATCACGATTATCGTAAAAGATGACGAGATGTAAGCAGACAACATCGCAACAAGATAAGGAAATTTCTAAATTAAACCTCAACCCGTCAAACCAGCATGATGCGGTAGATGCAGGGGTAAATTTCGTCTAACTGCAGACGAGACCCGTGTCAAATATATACTTTTATAAATGTACGGCCTGAGGCCGTCATTATGACGGGATAAGAATACAATTTATGCCACCATTTTCTTGCCTAATGAAAGTAAAAATCGAATAATGGTCTCACCAGAAGAGTGGGTAGTAACTCCATCCTGGGAAACATATAATACCTCAGTGCCAATAGAATAAGGTTCCGTGTGGTGACGGAGTAAGAATACAATTCACCACTCCCTATCTTACCCATGGATGTCGTAAAAGACGACTAAGGGATATAATATGCACATAACATCTGTGCAAGAGAAGGAAAACTCGCAATAAAGCCTTTTTTTTTTTTTTTTTTTATTGCAAGCAGTGGCAAACGAGCAAACAGTACACCTGATGATAAGTGTTGCTGCCGCTCATGGACCTTTACAAGGCCGCTGCCTACCGCGAAGAAAGTGAAGGGAGTGTGAATGCGTGCATTGAGGCTCGGTGATACTAAAGGCACCATCAAAACCCTCCACACGCAAACAACCTCAGAAAGTTGGGCTTCCGGCTCTCTCGCTCACCGAACGAAGCGCAGTAACAAATTGCTACTACTCAGACGTCGATTTTCTGCGAGAGCGTGGTACTGCCCCGGACGGACCGGCCCGCGACTGTAGACAGATAACTGTCGACAGTATGGTCCTACCACTCCTAACCAATATACCCTATACCAGTGGTTCTCAAACTTTTTAAATGACGGAACCCTTTTGGGAAGCAAAATACTTGATGGAACCCTACAATAAAACAATTATTTTTATAAGTGTATTCTATATTAATCAGCATAATAAAAGTACAATGTATCAGTTACTAATTATTATTTACTTCACCACTTGGTAAGGACAATAATAGAAAACATTAAAAAAGAAAAAATCTAACTAGTGGGAGGTATGAAACTGTTTTTTATTTTTCATCAATTGCTTGATATCAGGTTTGATGGAAGAAAGTTGGAGTCTCATATCAGCTTCGGCGTCCAGTCTATTGCGATATTTTGTTTTCGTGGCTGCGTAGGTAGAGAATCCTGTTTCGCACAAATATCTAGTTGGGAACGGGAGAAGAATATCCAGAGCCATTTGGCCAAGCATTGCATATTCATCTTGGATTCTGCACCAAAAATCATTAAGAGGCGTCGTTTTGAACAATGACTCCATACTTGTGTCTGATGACATTTCTAAAAGAGATTCATATATCTCATTTGACATGTTTTCAGGCTTTTCCAAGTTGGGTAAAAAAGGATTATGAATCCAGGAGTTCACTTTAATTTTTGTATTGTGTTCTTCGGGAAAATACTTTTCAAAAGATGCGCGCATCGAACTGAGATATTGGACCAATTCTTCAAACACATTATCTTCAAACATTTCTGAGTCGTTTTCGCTAACAAACTCACTGAGTAACGTAAAACTTTCTATTTCTTTCTTACCAATGCAAATGATCCAAAAATCTAATTTTCTTTTAAAAGCAGTTATTTTATTATAGGCCTGAAACACTGTTGTCTGTTTACCTTGCAACGATAAATTTAATTCGTTAAGTTTTTGAAAGATATCCGCCATAAAAGACAATCGGAACAACCAAGTTTTATCATACAAACGGTCCTTCAAATTAAAAGAAGTATCTGCTGAAAGAAACATTTGTAACTCGGCTCTAAGTTCAAATAGCCTTGTTAAAGTTTTTCCCCGAGACAGCCATCGCACTTCTGTATGGAGCAGCAGTGTTTTATGTTTGCTGCCATAATCTTCACACAATAATGAGAACAATCGGGATTGTAGTGGTCGTGATTTGATAAAATTAATTATTTTTACCGCTTCATCCATAACTAATTTTAGATTAGACGGCATTTGCTTCATCGCAAGTGCTTGTCTATGCAGAATACAATGACTGGAACTACAATTAGGCGCTTTATTTTTCATTCGTGACACTGCTCCTGCTGTTTTACCTGTCATCGCCTTGGCCCCATCTGTACAAATGTCAATGCAATTGTTCCAACTGAGATTATGTTCTTCAAAAAATATATTTATTTTATTAAAAATTTCTTCCCCGGTAGTGTTTGTAAGCAGCGATGAACACATAAGCATGTCTTCTTCAAAAGAACTTTTATATGGATATCTCACAATAACCAGCAGGATAGCCAAACCAGCGACATCAGTCGACTCGTCCATTTGCAAAGCGAATCGTGTATTTTGTAGACGTGTAACTAGTTCTTGTTTGACGTAGCTTGCCAGATCATGGATTCGTCGTGAAACAGTATCGTTTGATAGCGGAACAGTAGAAAGATGCTTTGCAGATTTTTCATCAAGTATACATTTTGTTATGTCTAATACACATGGTTTTATTAATTTCTCAGCGATAGTGTGCGCTTCAGAAGTTGCTTCAGAAGTATGATGCCTCCGTGGCCTTTTCGTTGGTAGTTTGTGTTACATGCATCATATTTTTTTGACTTTCTAATAACTGATCTTTTTTGCGAACAAAAAATTCTTTATTCTTGTCTTTAGTCTCGGGGTGTACGGTTTCTAAATGTCGACGCAATTTGGCAGGTGCCATGGAACTATTAGGAAGCAGTTTACTACAGAGCATGCAGAGAGGTGAGCCGTTGGAATCAACAAATCCGAAACTGATATAAGATTCATCATACTTCCTTTTTTTCGTCTTTGAAACCGTCGAGCTTGACGTCGTGGCACTCGTGGCATCATCTTCTGGATCGGTGATTGCTAAATTCTCCGCGCGCATTGCTTTTGAACATTCAGCGTCATTAGAAGATGTTGTTGGAACACGTTTAACACCTTTAAGCCAACGTTCCATTCTTCTTTATTTATAATGTTACAAGTCAGGATAGTGGGGTTTAAATAATGCACAATCGTTACTGCGTATAAGAGACTAAATTTAGAACCTACAGGGAAGAAATGTATAAAACTGAGACAACAGAATACAGCAGGCAGTAAAACAATGAACACTAGATTCTCGCTAGCGAGCTTGTAAGTAGGTAGTAACTTATCGCTCCGAACGCTAATCATCAACTGACGACGCCAACTTTTTTTTTTTTTTTTGTGTGACTTAGATACGACGCCAACGCGCGATCGCCGCTTTTATACTTAGTCCTAGACTCGATCTCAAATATTCTCGAAAATACTCGAGTCGGCACCTTTGATAAACAAAAAATAAAAACAGAAATTTAAAAATAGCGTTGTAAACAATATCGACTTTATCCTTTGAAGTTAGAGACGAAAGTCGCTAGTTGACAACTATAGCGTCTAATTCAGAGGCGGCTTTTATCAAAGAGACTGAGCGCTTACAAGTATACTACCCGCTCGTTTTAAGTTTGCCGCTGGCGATAGGTATGAGTGTATGACGTTCGAAATTTTTTATTTAATTGTAACAATAAAAATTGTGTACGTTAGATATTTGGGTAAAACTATGACACATTATAAGTTTTGTTGTCACGTGGGGGAGGGTACGCGCATTCCACAGACCGGCAAACTTAGAGCGAACGCGTTGTATAAGTATAAAATTGTTGAGACCAAACTTATGAGATATTGTACCAGCTAATGTAACACAAGCTTATACAAATAAATAAATAAATAACATTCATAGCGTTTTGTCTCCGCGCGGCCGCGGAGTCCGCACAGCCGCGGAGCGACCAGAGAGAGGTGTTTTGATTTTTTTATTTCTAAATTCTTGCGGAACCCCGACAGAGGTATCACGGAACCCTAGGGTTCCGCGGAACACACTTAGAGTATAGCTGCCCTATACCAATGTTTGACAGAATAGTATAGTAGTAGGTCAAATTTCCTCTCATTGAGGAGGAATGGAGCCCAACAGTGGGACGTATGTGGGCTGCGATGATGATGAATAGAATAAAATTATCATACTGGTCTCTCGTTGCTGTTTGTACCTGTGCATTGTGTTTCTGTTGCATGAGTGGATGTCTTTGTGCGAAGTCAGGTGCACGAGGGTTCAACCTCGACACTGTCTCCGCGCTCACATAGCCCAGACCTAGCGCCGCGCTGCTCATGTTCACACCGCTAGAGATCGATACTTGTTGCTGGAAATATAATAAACATATCTGATATAGTTATATCTTATCAATTAATATTGATTGATGGATTATCTATGACAAAGCACTCATCATCTCACCTAATATGAGTCCCACTGCTAGACTCGAGCTTATATTAACAATAAGTCAGATATCAACATATATATACTATGCTCGTCAGACGTAATCTTACTCAGATACCACACAAATGTATTAGAAAGTACTCATGCAGAAAAACTTAAATGGCTTTCCTGAAAATGACCTATTAATCTACACTGGTGAGTTTTCTTTAGAGTTTTACTAGTATCAGTGAAAACTATTTTTAATTTTTACTTCAACAATATCTGGTGAAGTACCGGCGGCAACAGAATATAAAAAAGCAAATTCAATGTGATAATTTCTGTGAAAATATATGATTATTTGCTTTTTTTGTTTGTATAATATACGGCTTGACTAAGTTAATCCTACACAGAGGATTTTAATCACATAGGAAATTATTTGTTTCCTTTTTATGAGGATATATGCATGTCCAAAAGCGTGAAGGAAATACAATTGTAGATTTCTATATGATCAACTTAGATGATGACAATAGGAGATATGAAATATTATAATAATAGATTTGCAAGGCGCATCTCATGTAATTTTAAGTAACAAAATAATAGGGATTGCGTTAATGATATGCCTTCTAAGATATGGCAAACGATTAAGTGTTTTATATGACGATATAATAAGAATACAATTCATCACCCATTACTTTCTAGTTCAGAAAAATGAGAAAACAATGTACGCAAATGGCATTATTGCAAATGAAGCAAAGCTCAAAATAAAATCCTTTACCAAATGATATGATCAGTGTGGTACAGTAGGTCAATTAAGGTCCCATTAAAGAGGAAGACCGTGCAAATTTTCTTAACTTTATACAGTTAAAAAAGTCTGTTATAAAAACGGCAATAAATTAGAAAATGCCAGGCTTTACCATTATGTTATGTCCATTTCGTGAGTTATCTTGATAGATAGGTCCATTCCGGGAAAGTCCGCTCAGATCCATAGCGTTTACATTGTTACCTGAAATACAAAATTGATATTTAGCCAATATCTGAAATAAGCTTGTGTAGAAACTACTTTGTTTCACGTCATCGTATTTTTGCATGGAACAGCATCAGGGGATATACTATAGATCATTCACAAATTGGTTGTAAGTCAACAGAAAATCATAAATAATCTCTGCTTACAACAAAATCTTATTATTCAGATCGAATAACCGCGCTTAATAGTGTCCGGTCAGCTTTCACTTAACTCAGTTGATCGTCAGCGTAGAGATGACATTTCATAAGTAACCCATTCATTCTCAGTCCATATTCACTCTCTTTTAAATCAGTCAAGCAGTTGTCCATGAATAGGTTGAACAGCTATGATGATGCTACACATACTTGTCTAACACCCTTTTGGATGCTAAACCATTCAGTGTACACTCCCTCAATTCTGATACAGAGACTGCAGTTCTCATAGGGATACTGCAATGCCCGTATCAGGTTGCCGTTCACCCCACGCAAAGATAATGCTGACCACAATTCATTCCTCACCACTCTACCACTCCCAAATGGTTTCAAATGTATTAATACAATTATGACAGTGAATTTGCATTGTACTCACCGATTGGCATAGGTTGATGGTAGGCGGGTTGGGCGTGTGGTGTATGAGGTGCGTGCTGCGCATGATGTGGTGGCGCGTACGCAGGCGGTGGTGTCGAGCCGTGCGATGAGGTACGAGAGCACGGCGAACAACCGCCACCGCCGCCGCCGCCACCGCCACGATACCCGGGCGCCTTGCTCGCATCAGCCATCGACATCATCTATAACACAATATTGAACACATTAACACACTTGAAGTGAAACTTCTTTAGAATCGTGATTTCAAACTCGAAAAAGCGAGTCCATAGAGATAAAAACACGTAAATGAGGATTCGGTTTATAAAGGTATTTATAGTCCATTAGTAATTTTTTACGAAACTCACGGGCTAGAATTCTTTAATATTATTTTAGCAATGGCTAGCCCAGTTATTAAAGGAAGCCATAGGCTATATATATATATATATATATATATATATATACAGGGTATTTTTTCAAAGGGTGCACAAATTTGCACAGGAGGTTCAGAATCGATAGTATAATTGATTATTGAAATAAAAACATGCTTTTTTTTCAAAAAAATATCCATTTTACATTTTATGCATTCCCAAAAAAATCAAACTTGTTGATATTGCGTAGCCATTCATAAATTTTATAATTACGCCACGAACGCACACAAAGATAAATCTAAGACGTAATAAATCGTTACGTCATATCGTATGATTACCTATAGGTACATTCCCTCGCCTGTGCTTTGCAACCGCCCGCGCCCTCACCCTCGAACACACGCCGCACGCGCTACGCCGTTTCTGCAGGTTTTAGTTGACGTTTGACCGTGACTTAATTACGAGTGCATATTGCTTTAATTGCTTATCTTTTACTACTTATCTTCTACAATGACAACACAAGATCAAATAACATATTCAAACCGCGAGTATTATGAGATGGTACGGTGCTACATATTAAGTGCTGAAAGTCTACGTGGAGCTCAAAGACTTTACGAGAGTGACTCTTTACCGCGTTTACAGCGACAAGGTATTAACTCGAGAGTACCTAATTTGAGGACGATTTTAGCAGCCAACCAAAGGTTATTGGATTTTGGGCAGTTCACTACACCGGGGCATGCAACATCTCGAGGAGGTACTGCTGCGATTACCCCGGCAGTCGAGAATGCTGTAATCGAGTTCTTTGAACGGGACCCTCGTGCTAGTACTAATGACGCAGCTCGACAATTCGGCGTAAGCCGTTATTACGTGTGGAAGCTGCTAAATTCCTTAGGATACCACCCGTATCATTATCAACGCGTTCAAGTACTGCATGAAAATGATGGATCGTTGCGAATTCAATTTAGTGGTTATTGGCAAACATCGACTCCGCTGACATTCTCTGGACTGACGAAGCCTTATTTACACGAATAGGACTTTATAATAGTCGTAACGAACATTATTGGGCAGTGAGCAATCCTCACGTAATCAACAGTTACCATCAAGTGCGATTTAGTGTTAATGTTTGGGCTGGGATCATTAATAACGTTATCGTGGGTCCGTACTTTATTGACGACCGATTGACTGGCGGTAACTATTTGGATATGTTGCAAAGTGTAATTCCTGATTTATTAGGTGACGTGCCTCTGGGACTGTTAAACAACCTACACTATCAACATGACGGCGCACCGTCTCATTATTCAAGTGGTGTGCGTAATTATTTAAATAGTGAATATGGTGATAGATGGATAGGACGCGGCGGTCCGATACCGTGACCTCCAAGGTCACCAGATCTTACCCCGTTAGACTTTTATTTGTGGGGAGAGATTAAGAGACGGGTGTACGTAGAAAAATTGTGTAAGGATGTTATTTAATATTGTATTCCTGCAATAAGTAAAAGAGTGAGAGGAATGATTGAGTGCACTAGGGTGTTAGAAAGAGAGCGAACAGGATCAGCGAAGTATGGGATGTTATGATTAGTGCGAAAAAGATGAATAGATGCGAAAACGTGCATGGGGGAAAGTGTTGGTTGATTAAGATTATGTTAGAAAGGATAGACTAAGCAATATGTATGGGTGTAAGTGAAAAAGAAAATAAACACCAATTAGAAACGTTTCAACCATTCGTTTGAAATCGTAAACTTATTACCTATAATACAATTTTTGTTAGTAATATGCTGTATTAGTGTGCGTTTACGCTACTTTTCGTTCTCAATGGCCGGAAATAGGGTGGTTAAAAGTCACGAACATTCTTAGATATTTTCAAATCAAAATAATTAATTAATTACTAGTGATTTTAAACATTTTACATTTTATATATCATTTTATTTATATCTAGAATATAATAAAAAAAATTGTGCACTCTTTGAAATATACCCTGTATATATATATATATATATATATAACATCACACTATGAGCAATAAGAGAGAGCAATACCAATAAAAAGTTACAATTGATTTGGCTGAAGTGCGATATTAGACCTATTTTCTTTCTATTTCATGGGATGCATATTTTGTTTGATCTTTATAATATTGTAAAAAACTATTGGTCCCTAAATGGCCTCATAACCAAGCTCAGCATGTTATGGAGCGGGCTATGTTCGGCATTTCTCTGCCAGATAGAATCCGAAATACGGAAATCCGCAGAACGGGTGTAACCAACATAGCGCGAAGAATTAGTCTACTGAAGTAGCCATGGACAGGCCACATCGCTCGACGAACTGACAACCACTGCGGAAGAAAGGTTCTCGAATAACGACCACGGATCGGACGACGCAGTGTAGGACGAACTAGGTGGACCGACGACCTGGTGAAAGTTACTGGCGTCGTTGGATGCAGGCGGTACAAGATCACAATCTGTGGCGCAACATGAGGGAGGCCTACGTCCAGCAGTGGACGGCGATAGGCTGAAATGATGAGGAATTAAAAAAATATTAGTATTTTTTTTATATTGTGTACGAAATATAAATAGAAGAGTACCTGTGGTGGAGGCGGGTCGACGTTGTGGTGAGTGTCACCGCCGGCGCCCCACACGCTGGGTGCGCCCGAGACAGCACTGCCGCCCGTCGATATGTCCTTGAACAGCGAGTACTCTTGTGTACCGCCACTACCCGCATTCGGCTAAAAGCAAACAAATACATATAAATTATATAGTGTAGCAATATTTTCAAAGATCTACAAGATTATTAATTTGGATTTTATACATCACTAGCTGACCCAACAGACGTTGTTCTGTTCAAATAAGCGCCACCTATCGGGTCCAATTGTTAATCTAAACCATTCTCGAATCCCCTTGAAAATGCAAAAATTTCATCAATATCGGTCCACTCGTTTGGGAGGAGTTCAGTGACATACACACGTACACAAGAAATTTATATATAAAGATTATCATTGTATACGTTCCACAGCTGGTATCGAGTCGCTTTCGCGACGGGAGGGAACTGGTTTACTATACTACGTTAGTCAAACATCTTGGTATTGGCTTTTTTGGGAGTTTTCCTTCTCTTCTATAATGTTATCTCCATATTATAATCCCTCAATCATCTTATATGACACCTACGGATATGGATGGTATTCTTATTCCGTCACCACAAAGAAAATGTTATGAATGTTCGGACTCCGCTATATTTAGACGGATTTACAAAACACTAGTTTTATTTGAAAAAAAAAAAACTGATTAAGAGATAGTTCGCAGACAGACTGCGGCATTTTTCAACCAATGCCAGCAAAACAAACGCAACTGTCTCTATCAGATATCTATTTAGTTTTAAGCTTTTAAAGTTAGTTTTAAAACCTTTAATTTTATTTAATTTATAGATAATTAGATGAAACGGAAAAGCGTCCACGCATCACAAAAGACAAGCACATATATCTACCTGCGACAAAATGAGATAGAATGTACATAATATTACCAGTATGTTTCACTTCTACAGTACTCTATGTAAAGACCTCTGCATAGCCAGCCTATAGGTCTCTTACTCAGCTATCGCTGTTCAAGATTAGTTCATAAATAAGATAATTTAAATGCAACTTACTTGCGGCGTAGTGTTAATGTGTAAGGCTGTTGATGTGTTTGGAGTATTCTCTTCGTTAGCGCTCCAAGAGCTCGCGTTATCGGGACTTAGCTGCCAACAAAAATATTATTTTGTAGTATTTTGTACCTTTAATGTATTCTTAAAGAGGATTAACGTCAAGTAGGTGGACAGATGTAAAACTTATTCAAAAACTTAACATGGGTTCTGTTCTTCCCTTATCAGGGCCTGGAGAGATATATTTCTTTTAATGTTGACACTATATAGAAAGATATGAAGTTATATGCTAGTCTCATCTCTGGTGATCATTAATGAAAATAGATTAAATAACTCAATCATTTTTAGGAATATATTTATAGGTCTACTCGTGAACATGAATACTGAAAAGTATACTATGAAAATTAGTTTTAATTCATATAATATAAATATGAAATAGTTGAGTAACCACCAGAAATTATTAAGTAATGCCGTCAAAATATTGTCCTTCCGAGAATTGTTAGTAGAAATACAGTTGTCCGCAATAATAAAGTTATCTGAGGAAGCGTGTATATCTGTTCTGGAAAAAAAAAGAAAATATTGCTTATAAAAAACCATTGTTACCTGCATAGTGCGTTCGGGTAAGCGGTGCTGTTTAGGCTCATCTTCAGTATTGTGGGGCGTTGGTGGGGCAACGGCTGCGGGGCTCGGCGAAGGCTCTCGCGCAACTTTCAGTGGAGATACAGCACCTGCCCCACTCGAAGACCCGGGACTAACACCGCCCGCTGTAGTCTGCAAGTACAAATACATAAATATATATTATCCACATCCACTATTACACAGCGAGAGAGAGCCTTCCTAACGATATAAGCTGAAATAATTGGCGCGATTGACAAGCGGGTTGACGATCGCAGTTCCCACAATACTACTGCTCTATTTCCGAAGTGTGATATTATGACTCCCACACGAAGCTAAGTGTAGACGATGGATAATGTACACATGTAATTAGCCTTTTTCCTGGGAAGATTTAAAAAAGATCCGCTAGGGGCAGCACCAGTGGGGGAGTACAAATGTTTTGAAGTCTCTATTGACAACAACGTCAAACGTACGTCTTATTATTATCGGAATAAATAAATATTGTGCTGAAAAATTTAAACTAAAATTGTCATGCCTACAAAACATTGTGCATTCGCTAATTGTACGAAAATTTAAGAACCAACTAACCTCTCAACTAGGACATTTTTATTACCTGACACGGCTAAGCCACGAATTGCAAGCCATCGTTTTAAGTCCCGGACAAGATGATCTTGCACTTTTGCAAATTTTAATTTCGCTCCAGGTATATCATCTTCCGTTAATTCCATTGTAATTCTATACGTTTGACGTTGTTGTCAATAGAGAATTCAAAATATTTGTACCCAACTGGTGCTGCCCCTAGCGGATCTTTTTTAAATCTTCCCAGGACAAAGGCTAATTCATAACATACGCAAGTTCTAGAAGGTGCTCATCAAATTTCCTTGTAATATGCTATCCACTTTTATCTCGAGTCATATTCCTTCTTTTCTCGAGGTGTGCGTTATATTTGATTGAGCATGGTAAACCGCATCTTTTTTGTTTTTTAAAAGAACACCTTGCACTAAGGAAATAATCCTTGTGTTGTGGAGGACTTTATAAAAATATAATTTACACGTTGAACGCCGAAGAAGGTCAAAATACTATATAAAAAAATGCCCCAAGGCATTCAACGCGTTAACATACACAAATTACATCCAGACTCAGAACATCAATTTGTGAATCGTACAAAGTGTTGTCCTGCATGGGATTCGAATCCACGACACTGGCACGGTTAGTCGGTATCTTAACTATTACGCCATTTGTGCAGTGCTTTGCTTCCTTTGCTTACCTCTATCTCAAAATAATAATAGTATATTGTTACCTGATGCGTGTTACGCTGTTTAGTTGCGTCAAGGTTGATTAGAGCGGTAGGCGGCGCCGGTGGGATGGAGGAGGTAGATGAGGCGGCTGCTGTCAGCTTGGCAGCGAACGTATGCGGTCGCGCACCCACTATCACGCCCGTATACGATAACGCCGCCGACGTCTTCGTGCCGCTAGTGCACGTGATCACCGTTGTATTACTGCTGGTCGAGCTCACCACACGTTTGTCACCCGTTGACGCTGCGAGACGATTTTAACATGTTATAGACTAATATTTAATAACTTAGAACTAGTATGATTATTCATTATTATACAACTTACATATGAGCAGCTGCACCGAGTTTAAACGTAAACTTCAGAGCAAACTGTCAAGTTATGAAAACAGTGAAGTCTTACAATTTTATCTATACCAATAAATAAAATTGGAGTGTCTGTTTGTAATGTCAAAATAACAGGCTTTTTTCATGCTCACACGGTTATTTGCACGACACCGATGCCTAAAATAGCAATTAAAAAATTTTTGTCTGTCTGTTCCGGGTAATCTTCAAAACGGCTGGACCAATTTCAAAAATTCTTTCACCAATGGAAAGCTATAATATCAGGGCGTAAACTAGGCTATATTTTATCCCGGTATTCCCACGGGAACGGGAACTACGCGGGTAAAATGACTATAACCTATAACCGAAGCGAAGCGAGGGTGGATAGCTGTCATTGTTCATAACAAATTGGATTCACCCTGCTCTGAGCGTATGTGTACAACATATGTATACGGATCACATTGGTGTAATAAATCTACCATTGAATCGCTTAAACAATAATCTTATCTATACTTTAATATTTAGAACTGGTATTATCACTCGCTGTCAAGAGGAATATTGTTAAGCTCCAGGTGGATACCCATATACTCACTCTTGGTTTATAGTCCTCCCCAAGGAGGGATATTGCTATTATGGTCGTGCTTGTGACATGGGGGTTGGAGGACGCAGTTAGTTTTCCAGAAAAATGATTTTTCCATCTCTCGATGACCCCTAGGTTGGTTTTGCGACTTCCATGGACGTTTTAGCGTGATGACATATTATTTTTAATTTGTCATTACAGGGAAAGTATTAATAATGTGATGTAAAAAAAAAACTAACAATGTGTCTGCAGACGCGGTGGAGCTGGTCTCACAGTTGCGGTATGCTGCTTAGTAGGTGCACGTGCGGTCGGTGTGGTGCGATTGCTTGCTGTATTGCTACTGCTGCTGGTCACACCCACCTATAGTCATACGTCATTTATCAACAAGGCTGCCATATCAATGTTTACTAATTTATCATTAACACACTATCTATATTAATATTATGCATTATCTACACTAATATTATAAAACCGAAGAGTTTGGTTTGGTTGAACGCGATAATCTCAGGAAATACTGGTTCGTTATATTAATAAAATATTCACCCTCTCAAAATTAAACGATGATGCGTAAGTGCATCGAACGTACAAGGTCTTTGTCGTCAACGGGGTTGTCGACAAATAGCTATTATCTTGATTGAAAAGGTCTGATTGGATCGAATAGATGCGACCGATAATATGCTCGACACATTTGCCGTCAAACATGTACCAACACTCACTGCTAGGCTCCAGCCTCCTTCACAATAAACCTAATTGCACTATTATACCACGTTGGTCAAGGTTGATATAGAGCAGTGGTTCGCAAACTTGATTGGGCTGCGACCCACCTAAAATAAGTGCCAAATCGGAGCCCAACTCTGGGCTGTAATTAAAAAAGGGCGATAAAATATTAGTAATTGCCGATATTCCTAATTTCTGTGGTCAGAGGGAAGAAAATATTAGGCGATGCGAAACCTTACAACGTGGAGTGCCTTTCAAAGTACCCAATTTTTTTCATTTCATGTCAGGTTGTTTTATGTTTCAGAGCCCACTCAATATTCTCCCACAATCCGTACTTAGGGCATTTCTGATATAAGATATTATTTTGATTTTTCTGACCCCCATTTGTCAACCAATCACATTTGTAGACACTAATATAATTATCATCATAAGTTGTATATAGACATACTTTAGGCGGAGGTTGCTTGGGTGTTTTCGGTTGCAAGGGCAACGGCTGGGGCGGCGGTTTGACAGCGGCGCGCGGTAACAGCTGCACGATATCCGCCTCAGGATCGCGGATCATCGCTGCTATCAATATGCCAGCTTGTTTCGTCGCCTCCGCAGAGCCCCTGTGTCACATATAAGCACATAAGTGAACGTAAAAAAAATATATTTGGTACGGTATAAAATTATTTTATTAATTTTTATTTTTTTTAGCAGAGGAGCCTCGAACTACTGTATCGCTCCACTATCTAATACCTACTCCACTAACTGTATTTCAATATTTAATTATCAGAAAACTAGACAATCGTTATCTACCCGTACGCGCTACAGAACAGCCCTGAATCGAACTAAGGACGTAGCGGTCACCTGGCCTTATTCAGTTTTCTAAAATAATGAAGCGCATCGGATTTGTTAAGATCTTTGTCTCTTTTATAAAACTTTGTAATCTAAATGTATATATTTTCCTTCATGTGCCATGATTGACTAATATAAATGTGATTCAATCAATCATTTCACAATTTTGTAGTGACATTAAATTCAAAAAACGAGACCGACGCCTTACAAAAATTGTTCAAAATTTGCCCGTGTGGCGACGGGCTGAGAATACATATGTCGTCACCCCTTACTTGCCCGTGGGAGTCGTAAAAATCGGCTGAGGGTTCACCAGGAGAGCAGGGCAGCAGCTCTCTCCTGGGAAACGTAAAACACCTATACTGGGATCGCCAACCCGCCTGCCAAGCGTGGCGATTACGGCAATATCCCCTTTTTTTTAATGGCGTACAATAAAAAAATGGCCCCCAGTCACGGCGGCTCCGGTACTCTACGGGCTCATTTTGGTGGCGGGCCCAGTAGTGGTGGAGCGGGGGGTGCGAGGAATCTCCGGCAGCGATCCGGCTACCAACAAAATCGACCCTTGGCCCTGGTAACACACAACATTCGGACACTCAGGACAGACGAGAGGGTCATCGAGCTGGAAGAGGAATTGAGCAAAATCCGCTGGGACATTGTAGGATTATCAGAAGAGGGGCGAGGGCACGATAATCCTCCAGTCTGGAAACTTGCTCTTCTACCGGGAGGGCGATCACCCGTCCCAAGGTGGTATAGGGTTTATCGTTTGTAGGTCTCTCGTAGACAACGTGGAGAGGATCGAGAGTGTGTCGACAAGGGTAGCGTACCTTATACTCAGAATTACCGAGAGGTATTCGCTGAAGGTTATACAGGTATACGCACCGACCTCGACATACTCCGACGACGAGGTGGAGGCATTTTACGAGGACATCTCGAAAGCCATACACACGTCCAAAACCCACTTCACGGTAGTCATGGGAGACTTTAACGCGAAAATAGGCAAAGGGAGTGATGATGAGTTGAGAGTGGGGAAACATGGATATGGACAGAGAAACCAGAGGGGCCAGAAACTGGCTGATTTTCTGGAGAAGGAAAGCTTCTTTATGATGAATTCCTTCTTCAGGAAGCAGCCACAAAGGAAATGGACCTGGATTAGCCCCGATGGTTCAACAAAAAACGAGATAGACTTCATCTTGTCAGACAAACATCTGTGTTCAATGATGTCTCAGTGATCAGCAGGATTAAAACTGGGCGCGATCACCGGATGGTACGAGCCACATTGAATATCCACACAAAAGTCGAGCGGTCACGCTTGATGAAGTCTACACTCCGACCTACATCTGTCCAATACCAGAACCTCGAAGGCTTTCAACTCGAACTACACAATCGCTTCCAATGTCTGGACGAATGCGAATCTCCGAACGATATGAACAATAGGTTCGTGGAAACTGTCCACGCGGTTGGGTCGAAATTTTTCAAGGCCCACCGCGTTAATAGACCTAAAAAACTTTCTGACCAGACTCTCGAGCTCATGGGGCGGAGAAAAGAAATGACGGTGCAGTCTTCAGCCGATTGGTCCAAACATAGGCAGCTAAATAGGCAGATCTCCAGGTCTGTGCGTCGCGATATTCGCCGATTTGACACGCTCCGTATTAAAGAAGCGATAGAGCGGAATCGTGGCTCAAAAGTGTTCGCACAAGATCTGTCTATTGGGCAAAGCCAAATGATTAAGCTGAAGACTGACGATGGCACTGTCATTTCATCCCAAAGTGAGATCTTGGGAGAGGTCGAAAGGTTCTATGGACAGTTATACAAATCATCCCGAAATCCTGTTGTCGGCTTGGTCCAAGATCCCAGATCCAAGCTAACTCGGCACTATACCGAAGAAATCCCGGACATCAGCTTGTACGAGATCAGAATGGCTCTCAAACAACTACGTAACGGTAAGGCACCGGTAGATGACGGAATTATGGCAGAGCTGAAGGCGGGCGGCAAGCCGGTCTTAATAGCCCTTCAGAAGCTATTTAATTCCGTTATCCTCGGGGGCGACGTTCCAGAGTCGTGGACCAGGAGTGTGGTGGTGCTGTTCTTCAAGAAGGGTGACAAAGCTCTCTTGAAGAACTACAGACCCATCTCACACCTGAGCTACGTTTATAAGTTGTTTTCGAGGGTCATTACCAATCGACTCTTGCGCAAGCTCGATGACTTCCAGCCGCCCGAACAAGCCGGCTTCCGAAAAGGTTATAGCACCATAGACCATATCCTCACGCTTCGGCAGATTATACAAAAGACCGAGGAGTATAATCGGCCCCTGTGCTTAGCGTTTGTGGACTATGAGAAAGCCTTTGATTCATTCGAAACTTGGGCGGTGCTGCAGTCCCTTTAGCGGTGCCAAATCGACCATCGCTATATCGAAGTGCTGAAGTGTTTGTATAGGAACGCCACAATGTCAGTCCGTGTCCGGGATAAGAGTACGAAACCGATCCAGTTGCAGAAAGGCGTGAGACAGGGAGATGTCATCTCTCCGAAACTGTTCACCACTGCACTGGAAGATGTCTTCAAGCTCTTAGACTGGACTGGACTCGGCATCAACATTAACGGCGAATACATCACTCACCTTCGATTTGCGGACGATATAGTCGTTATGGCAGAATCCATGGAGGACCTTGGCACAATGCTCAATGATCTCAGCAGGGTATCCCAACTAGTGGGTTTACGAATGAACATGGACAAGACGAAAGTCATGTCAAATGCCCATGTCATTCCTGTACCGGTCCTAGTTGGCAATGCGATTCTTGAAGTTGTCGATCACTATGTTTACCTAGGACAAACAGTCCAGTTAGGTAGATCCAATTTCGAGAAAGAGATCAGCCGACGAATACAACTCGGTTGGGCAGCGTTCGGGAAACTTAAGAGGATCTTCTCGTCCAACATACCTCAGTGTCTGAAAACACAGGTCTTTGACCAGTGTGTGTTACCAGTGATGACTTACGGCACGGAAACGTGGTCCCTAAATGTAGGCCTCGTATCAAGGCTCAAAGTCGCTCAGCGTGCTATGGAGCGGGCTATGCTCGGGATTTCTCTGCGAGATAGAATCCGGAATACGGAAATCCGCAGAAGAACGGGTGTAACCGACATAGCACGAAGAATTAGCACGCTGAAGTGGCAATGGGCAGGCCATATCGCTCGACGAACCGACAACCGCTGGGGAAGAAAGGTTCTCGAGTGGCGACCACGTATCAGACGACGCAGTGTAGGACGCCCTCCCCCACTAGGTGGACCGATGACCTAGTCAAAGTAGCTGGGCGTCGTTGGATGCAGGCGGCACAGGACCGCTCATTGTGGCGCAACATGAGGGAGGCCTACGTCCAGCAGTGGACGGCGATAGGCTGAAATGATGATGATGATGATGTTCAAAATTTTTGTTTTTTTGGAGCGCAATTTAATTTTTTATGGGTTTCCCTTCACCGAGCGCGCAAGAGAGTGCTGAACTATCGATGCAATCCTCGTTATATCGGCTATAGTCTAGTCAACAAGTTAAACAACGTGTTAATCCTTGTTACTGTGAATTAAAATACGTATTGACGCCGCTTAAAAACTATTGGTACTAGAGAAATTCCCCTTTTTCTAGATGTCATGACAAGTCCGACAAGTTATGGCACGTATTTTAAATTGCAGTATCAAGAATTAAAATGTTTTAAACTTGTTGATTATACTACTATGGCAGTATTTCTATTGGCGAAGTTCGCTCCTAACATTACTGTATCTTGAGCAGTCTAGATCGCCATTATCGACAGCCTCTTGGGCAATTACTATTACGATAGTTTAATGGCAATTATAACAGTGTTGGTAGCCTGTAGAGTGACAAGTTCAACACCTAGCAAAGTCGGTGAAACCTGTTAACTTAGTTATATGATTTGAGTCTCACTTGATGGTAATGATTCGTTCGCCTTGTCCCTTGGTCTGTTTGTCGACTTCAATGTGAGCGCCGGTGGCTGAGCGGATTGCGTTGATATTGGTCCCGGCGCGGCCGATAACTCGAGAGATTGCGTGCGATGCAACGCACACCTTTTTGCAACTGTGCAAACAAACAAATAATGTTGTATATTCATTTAGATTTTGGCTAACAATCAAGCCACAAATAAGCCCAATATGAATGTATACATATAATGTATATATCACATAATTGTATGTATGTGATAATTATGATTAGATGCATTTAGTTAAAAAAACTTAAACGATACCAACCCAGGTTCGACAGCAGAGATAGTCTGTACACTTGATTTGCGTACGACCTCCTTCCAGCCCTCCTCACGTCGTCCACCTACACATCCACCTTTAGGAGACGTGCTCTTCCCTTCAGTCTCCCATCTGCAATTATAACATATTTTGTGCAGTCTAATAATTTTAGAATGCTAATAGAAAAATACACATACAATTATATGAAAAGAATACATATTCGATTTTAATAGTGTTCTAAATACATATGTATATCTTATTCATAAATGCTAGATGTAATAAATGGAATTAAAGATTATTTGAAAACAATCTAATAATATAATTGTAAAGTGCCAATCTCACAATTGATAAATGGATATATTCGTAACTCGGTAGAGGTCACAACCAAAAAATCTCATGATACAACGAGGAGATGCCTCATCCTTATCAACTACCGATAGTTCGCTGCAGTAGTCGCAATAAATCACTAGTCCAGGGTTACTACATAATGAAAAATAATATCCAACAGGCTCAAGTCAAATTAACTACTTGCTTTTATTGATATTGTTACAGTTACTTTTAGAGCGTGAGAGCTAATCAATTTTATAAATGTTTTGTTTTGCTTGTGAAGTTGAATCAATTCGATCTAATCTAACGTTAAGCCTGGTCCTCTCGAAAAATAGTTATTACTATCTTTCGAGATTTAAATACATTCTAACGATTTCTAATGACATGCCTTGGGACTGTAATTAAATAGAAGATACTTTATAATAATTGTTACACCAAATTAATTTTAAATAAGTTCCAATAAAAATTGCCGACATTAATGCATGAAAAAAAGGGTGAATATTTTATTATTCTATAAAGCATATTACATACCTTTTAGTTTGTTACATTATCATTAAAACATAACAACAGTCCCAAGTAATTTAAACTAGAAATGAAAAGAAACTTTTAAAACCACTGTCAATGCAATGCCATGCAATTAAAGAAACACAATTACCAAATAATTGAATAACATGCAAGTTTATAAACTTATGAACAATGTTATTTGTATGTAAAATAAATGATACTGATGAAACTATAAGGATACATTCTTTTTCTTTTCTCATTTTTTAAATCGACTTTCATCAATGATAAGTTTCAGGGTGCCGTATTTCTACGGCCTTTTTTACCTTCACTTTTTTTCTACCTTTCTATCACACAGCCCACACAGCACTAAGGAAATGTTTGTATTGCGGGGGATTTTAGAAACATTAATTAACGGACAAAAATTACATCCCGTCTCGAAACAACTATTTGTTATTCACACAAAGTGTTGTCGTGCGTGGGATTCGAACCCGCTACAATGGCACAAGAAAAAAGATCTACATTTTTACACAGCTAAATATTTTTCGCACTCTCAGACAAACTTGGGATATGCTGGTGGATGTATAAATCACAATTATTTATGGTAAACTATTCTAGAAAAACATTATTTGTACAAATTTAGAATGTGAATGCCACACATGTATTTTAATTTCTATAAGAAAAATTGTCCGTGTGGTGATGGAATAAGAATATAATTCACCTTATCTTGCTCGTAGATGTCGTAAAAGACGACTAAGCATAAGACATCTATGCAAGAGAAGGAATATTCGAAATGAAACACTATACCAACCTATCTCAACAGCATGATATAGTAATGCCAATTTCTCTCCTATTGTGGAGATTTTCGTTCGAGCCTAGGAGTGGGATGTGTATGAGCCGAAATTATGATAATGTAAAAAAAATAATCCATAGACTAATGCCAGTAAAATACAAGTCATTAACATTGTTCATAAGCTGCATACATTCATGATATGATACATAAATATATATAAAACAAAACACAATACACCAGACGGTGAGGATAAAACATGTTTGACACTGATTCTATTTATATATATGTATATAACATTTATAATGATGCCGCACGATGTTAACATTATGATCGAACTTACTGATAGGTGTGTTGGGGTTTTTTATTTTTGTCGCTTGTGTCAACATCGTCTTTATCCACATTGAGCCTAGTGGATTCGAATATTTGACTCTTTCTAGAGTTATTCCCATATTTGTTAACATTCTGTACTGTAATGCTCTTAGGGTTATCCTCTTCGATTTTTCTGGAAGAACAATATTATCTTTAACCCCCCTATTTGTTGTTAATACATAAGGTCATTGAAATTGCTAATTCATGTGAAGTAGTAACTAGTTATAATTTAAATTGTTAAGCATTATTACTCAATCAAAACATTAAGAAGCATGCGCCTAATGTTGTGTGGACATGTTGCAATGAATATTTTATTAGAACATAGTGCCATAATTATCTTTTCTGTTTACGCGAGTATTACACATATAAATTAAAGCTATTTTTACGGATTTTATCGCTTATCAATATTATATTTTGATTTTTATTTTAAAGATTTTTGGAATTCTTTTCGGCATACATGAGTAGTCTCAAAATCCATTGATATCTTCAACTACTTTGTATTGGCGCAGAAATAATTCAAGGCAGGCGCCTTGAATTATTTCTGCGCCACCCTAGGTTGACTGGTAGAAAATGTCTACAACATTAAGTCCGCCTTGTATCTTTGTTTGTGCAGCAGTTATAAATAAATATTTTTTATCATTCATAACATCGCAAAAATGAAAAAAAAAAAGCAATAAACATGATAAAAGCCGTAGAAATAAGACATATTTTTAATTAGAAAAAGTAATAATCAATTGCTTTACTGTAACAGTACGAAGATAATTTTGCATACGATTTCTTTCATGAACTGGACTTTCGTGGCATAATAAATATTGTAAGAAAACTTTTATTTACTGTAATAAATTTTGGTAAATAAGAGCACAAAACAGCCATATAAAACAGTCAGAATACTAAGTATAAAGACAATTGACACAGACCTTTTTATTGATTTCCACATTTTTATTTGGGCATATTATGCGACTTCTATTCATTCAACTGTCCATACAAGCGTAAAATCATGGTATATAAATAATATTAGATAAAATTTTATCCAAATGTTAATGTTAACTTTAATTTTTAGGAAAAATTATAATAGATTGATTAATTGTTTAGTAATAAATAAATGTAGTTCTTTTCGCATTCAAATTCGTGAATATAAATAATATTGCTTCAATCTTTATTTATAAACTTCTTGTGTACATACACACACGTCACTACATACACGCATGTCACTGAACTCCTCCTAAAGGGCTGGATAGATGTTGATGAAATTTTTTGTGCATGTTCAAGGGGATTCGAAAATGGTTTACATTCACAATTGGACCCGGTAGGTGGCGCTTATTTGAACAGAACAATGTCTGTTGGGTCAGCTAGTATGTATATAAAATTTTTAATCAAGTGATTGCAAAACTATTGTAGAAATAAGTTAATTGCCATTTACGTCGATAGATACAAACATATAATTAACGGACACAAATTACATCCAGACTCGGAACAACAATTTGTGAATCGCACAAAATTTTGTCCTGCATGGGATTGAAACCCACGATACTGGCACGGTAGGTCGGTATCTTAACCACTACGCCTATCTTTGCAGTCGGAATTAATGCTAATATCAAAAATAATTATACTAATATCAAATTTACGGATTTGAATGTCCGATTTACGGCAATAAATCAGCAGATACTTTCGGGAAACGCGTAGATGTCTGTTAAAGTATTATTATTATACCATGTATAAAAAGAACTTCTACATTATAAGAGTTGTGCATCTTACTTTTCTTTTTTATCGACAGCTCGTCTCTCGGGCTGTGGAGTCGGCTTAGCAGGAGTGGCCGGAGGTGAGCTTGGCGCCACATTCTCTTTCTCCTGCTTCTTGTCAGATTTAGGAGTACTCTCTTTCTCTTGTTTTGTCTCTATTTTGGTTGGTTTGTTCTGTAAGAATAATAGAATGGTTAAATGAATATTAATTATATAACGATTATAAAGCAATACAGTAGTAATGGGTCGTCGACGATTTTACAGTCGACGCAACGAGACCGTTTATCGTCGATGGTAAACTAGTTGAATAAACAGTCTAATTTTCGACTGGTTTACGTCGTAGACGCTTAGACAAGACGAGACGTTTAGTTTATATTATGACGTACGTTAATCGTCCATTGGTAAAGGACAACGAAACTTCAACGAATTTTATTAGACAACAGTTTCATTGTACAATATACATTGACGCTTCAATATGTAATGATAGTCCCATCACACGATAGCAGAGTTCAATGAATTGCAATCAATCTATCTATGCGTTATGATTTCGGCTCAACTCACGCCTACGGGCGGTGAGGTTTGCGGGGCGGGTAAAAAGCGTAGCGAGCCGTGCGAGCGCGCGCGCATCTCGTCTTCCAAGTTCGGGCCGATTCGGGCGCTTTCGAATAGTCGCAAGTCGTCGTGTTCGTGTCATTCGTTGATACGACGACCGTTTCGCGAAGCCGTTCATACGTAAACATGTTTATCAGTCAACTATAAACTGGTTTATTAGTTCACGGCAAAGAAACAGTCGAAAAAAACTGTTCGTTTATTCAACGACCACCACTACAATACAGGTATAAAAATAGATAAAGCGTGGCACATAGAACCTCCCCTTTTTTTTTGAGGTTCGTTAACAACTTGGCAACATTTCAGTGTAAAGGAAGCGATGTTATTAGTCCATCATCGGTGATCGCCACAGCTAATGATTTTCAAAGTCACTAGTATTCATTTCAGGCTAGCAGTAATAAGAAATATTTACTTTGTCTGGTTGTTTTTTAGCGGCGGGCGCTGGGGAAGGTGGAGCTGCCTTTTCTTCCTTTTTCTTCTTTTTTGATTTAGTAGTCTGGACTGGAGGTGCTTTTACATCAGAAGACGAACAGGAACCCTGCGAAGAATGCAAGGATATAATCAAACTCCGCTAGATATATATTCTTATTCCATCAAATTCGAAAAATGCTCCAATGTGACTTACAAACAACTTTATTAAACTGAAAAATGATTATTACATTTTATTTCTAAGTATAGGCACACTGAATATATTGCTTGACAAACCCATAAATGCTGGTGGAAAAAGATTCGCGAGCGAGTGAACAAGTATCAAACAATGCAGTGTGGGATATTAAACATGTATGATAAGGATCCAATATTGTCAAGAAGTGAGCAAGCACATCATAATTGATACTAACACTTAATAATCTCTCTATCCATTACCTTTTATGCATAATGAAATAAATTATTGTAAACAATGTCTCATCATCTCGTCTTATATATGTACGTCCCACTGCTGGTACCGAGCTGCCTCCATAATAGGAGAGAAATTGTCCTACTATACCATGCTGGTCAGACGGGTTGATATAGGGTTTTATTTCACAATTTCTTTCTCTTGCACAGACGTTATATACGTAATATCCCTTAGGCGTCTTTTATGACATCCACCAGCAAGATAGGGAGTGGTGAATTGTATTCTTACTCTCGTCACCACTCAGATAAATATAATGGTGAAAATAAAACAAATATAAACTTAAAACAAAAAAAGATATTCTCTCTCTTCAATGAAAGTCAAGATTACCATTTCGTCATCGATTATTTGTAAATTATATGGATATCAACATTGACGTCGATGCCCACATACCTGAGAATTAGCGTCAATGCCAGAGTCGCCCTCTTCCTTCGTGACGGGCTCGTCGTCTGGTTCGCCGCCCTCCGAACATTCGCCGAGCGCCTTGTCGCTGTACATGGAGTTCTTGTCGTTCTCAGCCTGTAACTTGCGTCTTTCCTCCTGCCATTACGATTTTAAACATCGAGTAAATATAATAGTGGGTTATGGTTATAGCTTATAAAATTATGTAACGGTAAATACTTCCGTCCAATCACATCCATCAGCCCATCGACTTCCACTGTTAGACATAAACGTCCCCAAGAGATGGAATAGTAATATAACCGCAACAATGAGCGGACAGTACCTCCCCACTGTCACTGATAACTCTGAACTGAGAATGGCGTAACATTCTTATGGTATTCTATCAGACGGTACTTATCTCTCACGTGAATGTATGAAGTACTTGTTTACACGCCAACTTACGTAAAAAAGGCAATGACACTTGTTCTCCAACCATAACACTTCACCAAGTCAGAGTCGATTACCTTTGAACATCAATATGGTTTTATCCTTTGACAAAAAAGATCAGCTAAAACCATTTGTATCAATACCACACTATGTCTCTGTGAAAATTTGCCTTCTTGTTTTGATAAAGTTTAACACAGTGTTTAAAAGTTTATGAACTTGCACATAATAATGTTGTTAAATATATACGAATTTCCATATCGCTGTGAAAAAAAATAAATTAGTAATAGAAAACTGGGTGTACCTTCTTCTCCATTTTCTTCTTCTTCTTTCTTTCACGTCGTCGCGCGGCTGCTTGCCGGCGGCTCTCTTCCCTACAACGTTCAGCATCAAGTTCCTCTAGTAAGATAGTGGCGTTTTGATTGGCGCGTGCCGCTTGAGTCTCTTTGGCTGCGCGGATAGCACGTACGCACTCTTGACATTTCTCTAGTAATTCCTTATCCGATATCGTACAGATATACCTGAACAAACAATCCCATAAAATTATAAAACAAAAGAATATTACCGAAATAACGGATATAATGATATTTGCATAGTATTTGTATATTCGTTGCTTTGTTGGTATCTGCAATTGATAAAATGTTAAAAATTACCTAGTCATCTCCTGGTCAGAAGGGAATTGAGTAACTACTCCGACCATCCATTTCACCACTTTCGTATGACCCTTTCGGAAGGCGGCCATCAAACACGATACCTGCAAAATAGCATAACCATTTTATAAGAATAGCATTAAAACACATTAAAATTCAAAATATCTTTTTACTACAAAATAAAATGTATGTTTTAAATGATTCAATTATATCCTCCCTCGATCAATCAGATTTGCCTGTGATCATGAATATTTAAATTATATACATATATCACCATACAAGATCCTTTATATTTGCCAACCCTTTATTAAGGAACTAATCCTTGTATTAAATAACTGACAAAAATTACACCCAGACTCCGATAGAATTTAAGGATCGTACAAAATATTGTCTTGCGTAGGAATTGATCGCACGTCGTTTGACACTGTGGTTGGTATCTTATCGCTACATCATCTATATATATGATATTCAATGTATAGTACCCGCGTACTTACTTTTCTATTGTCCTGTGAGTCGATGTCGGCGCTGGCGGCGTACAACATTTCGACCACCGCGAGGTGACCGCCGTTTGCCGCCAGCCATAGGGGTGAGTTACCTTTTTTGTTCTTTACTTCCACCGCCGCTCGTCTACGATATTAGAATAAAAATCAATTATTATATCGCTATACACGCAGCAAATTTGAATAATACATTCTAGTAATACTAAATTTTAACAAAAAAAAAGATTTCAAAACGATGTAGTCGATGTCAAGTAAATAGGCATGATTGAGGATAACTCGAAACGTACTCACAACTTATACGACCAGACGGGAAGCAGGTGGTTCCAAAAAAAAAGTAAAGTGTCATCGAAGTCGGTTCAAATAAGAAAAAAGAAATCGAACTGAGAACCTCCTTCTTTTTTGAAGTCTGTAAAGGTGACGTTTAACTTCACATCTTACTTTCCTTTTAAAGTAAAACTTGTACAACCTTCTACCTCAACATGAAACACCCACAGGCAAGTACCATATATATCCTCATTCCCTAGAAATTCACGAAGTCATAATATAGTATGTTAAGGCAAATAAAAACAAATGTAATAGTAACCTTTGCAGTAGCAGTTCGACGAACTTGGTGTGTCCTTTATCAGCGGCGATGGTGAGTGCTGTATCTCGTGACGAGGGAACGGGAGGTGCATTCACATCCGCTCCTTTGTCAAGAAGCACCCTGCCGACCTCCACGTAACCACCGCTGGCAGCTTCCATGAGAGGTGTCAGGCCTGTCTTCGCCCGATGTTCAACATTCGCCTTACGATCTAACAATAAGCTGACCACTTCGTGTCTGCCTTGAAAGCATGCTAGTGTTAAGGCGGTGTTGCGATTTGTTTCGATTTGCGCGTTTATGTCTGAGCCGCAGTCCAACAGTAATCGGACGGCTGCCGTGTGCCCGTTCATAGCTGCTAACATGAGGGGGGAAATGCCAAGCTTTGAACCGGTGCGGGAATTGATTTCAGCCTGTGAAAATAAATTAATATTATTAGCATTTCCATTAACCTATGGATGATCTCTTAGACATATGCCTCTCATGAAGAGATGGATAATAAATACCATTATCATAACGATCAGGTGATGAATTATACAACTGGGAAAGCAGTTGCCCACGAGAGGGCTGTTGCCTACTCCCCTACTTAATTTTTACGATTTCCACGAAAAACATTTTTACGCGATGTTTGCGGGGACAAACCGAGCGAATCATATTTTCGTAGTCGCGTTCTATAAGGCTGATGCCTAATAATAGCCCTGATTTTACATTTCAGGATAAGAAGTAATACTGCTATCGATTTAAAGGTTTATAGGTTCGGTTTTAGACGCCTCACCCACGTAGTTCCCATTCCCGTGGGAATACCGGGATAAAATATAGCCTATGTTACACCCTGATATTATAGCTTCCATTGGTGAAAGAATTTTTGAAATCGGTTCCGTAGCTACAAGCGTGAAACCTAACAAACAAACTTACTTTTGCATTTATAATATTAGTAAGGATGTGGAAGGATCAACATCTAAAAAATATGCATTAGATTATGTATGCACTCTTTGATACTCTCATCGTCTACTTCTCAGTTCAAATGTGTTTACATAACTAGAACACAGTTGGAGCTTCAAATAAGGGAAATTATATCCTACCTACCTAGCCTATATAATGCTACGCAGACAGGTAGGCATTACGAGTTTACTTAGTTTTATCTTAGCTTACAGTAAGTGCATGAGCATCTGCTTATATCGGTTAAACGATTTTCGCAACACCTTTATTATACCTAACTACGATGGAAGAAGTAAGACGATAATAATTTAGTATTATTGTAGTACTATCCATCTAATGGAATCAATAAAATAAATATTTAAAGCACGATAGCAATAAATTAGATATATTTTAATATAATGGAGTGTGAGAAAATTAATGATTACCTGATGCGTGAGCAGTAGCCTGATGATGTTGACGTAGCCACCGGATGCGGCAAGGGAGAGGGGCGTGTAGTCGGACACATTACGATGCTCTTTATTGGCACCACGACTCAGGATGAGTTCCACCACCTCGTAGCGGCCGCCGCTGCACGCTAGAGATAGCGGGGTGTCCTTCGTACGTTCCGACTGCGCCTCTATATCCGCGCCGTGGTTTAAAAGGATTTCTACAATCTTCTCGTGGCCCGCAGTCGCCGCTAGTATTAGCGGAGTGAAACCCTGAACACAGTCATAATAATTACATTCTGTTTACTAAGCATTATTAATAGTACTACTAACTTTTTACAAGTTAATTGTAGTACATAATTGTTGATTAGAACTGCCGCACATTAGGCAATTCTACTAAATGCGACCACATAGGTGGTCGCATTTAGTAGATAAACTGAGCCATTAGTGATCGCGTTTAGTGGCTCTATGTGCGGACACTTAATTAGTGCTCGAATTAGATATAGGCTTGATAATCCAGTCGAATTAGACGAAAAACGGACCAAACCCAGGAAAAATTATAAGTAGAATTTTTCCTTCGGAATTTAGGGGGGGGGGGTCACTGGGAGTCTACATTTCAGTTTTCGAATTCCCAGTGGTCTTGCGTTTGCCGCCATCTTGATTTTAAGAGTGGTTTTATGTTTTTTAAATAACTCGTTTATTTTCAATTTTACACGAAAAATGGTCATTACCAAAGTTGTTCAGAATTAAATTTCCTACAATTTTTGTTCTCATCATTTTTTCAGTAGGATCGATATTTCTCGATTCACACCCGAAAAGAAAGGGTGATTTTTTTGTTTATTGAACAACTCTTTTGTTTTCAATTTTACACGAAAAGTGGTCAACACCAAAGTTGTTTGAAAGGAAATTTCCAACAATTTTTGTTTTTATTTCTTTTCGGGTGTGAATCGAGAAATATCGATCCTTTTTTTTTTTTGTGGGTGGGCTGCGGTCGGCGCGCCTCCGCACCACTCCATCCGGGGCGACAGAGGGGCTTGAGCACGCAACTCCCGCAACCCACCCGAAAACCACGTCGCCTTCGTCGTTGGGCCGACCACCGGAGCAGGGTTACTTGACATCAGTAGTCGGCCCGACGGAATACCCCCTATTGGGGTACCCTCCCATCGACCGACGTCCCCCCCTCAGGGAGGACGTCGGTCTTTCCTCACGCCGTCGGCCTCTCGGCGGGTGACGGACTAATCCCCGGTCACGTCACCCGCGGCCTCGGCTAGGGCGGCATGAGGCGCAGGTAGTTGCGCCGACGCCGCCCCAGTCGCCGGCGGCGGATCTCCTCATCGAGGCTGCGCTCCTCACGCAGGCGATCCGCTGCCTCCTTCCGCGAGATCACTGTCTCGCAGAAGGCTGCGACCGCGTCCCAATTCCCGACGCTGTCGACCATCGCCCTAGCGATAGCCGGCAGCGTCAGGTCTGTACCGATGATTGCGACGAGTTCACAGCGCTGCACTGCCCAAGCCGCGCAGGCCTCGAGCGTATGCGTCGCCGTGTCCTCGTCGCAATCGCAGTGGTGGCAGGACGGTGTACTCTCTCTCCTTACGACCTTGTGCAGGTATTTAGCGAAGCACCCATGCCCCGTCAACACCTGCACTAGTCGGAAGGAGAGCACCCCGTGCCGCCTTTCCAACCACTGCATCAGCACCGGCCGGAAGGCCTCCACGATTCGCAACCCGGACCGAGGCCTCTCCAGCCGGACTGCCCAACGGGCAATGACGTCTCGGCGGGCGTCGACACGCCAGGCGGTGAGATCCCTTAACGAGACCACACCGCCCCCCGCTTGCACCCCCGTCACCCGCCGATATAGTCCGGCGAGCATCTCCGCTTCCAGGTCCCATGGGGGAGTCCCGGCCAATAGGCATGCTGCCTCCTGTCGCCACCGTGCGGTATCCGCGGATGGCCCTGACCGCCGTGACCTTCTGTGGTCGCCACAGAAGGGCCCTAAGTCGGACGGTCAAGGCCCACAGAAATATCGATCCTACGGAAAAAATGGTGAGAACAAAAATTGTAGGAAATTTAATTCTGAACAACTTTGGTAATGACCATTTTTCGTGTAAAATTGAAAATAAACGAGTTATTAAAAAACATAAAACCACCCTTAAAATCAAGATGGCGGAAAACGCAAGCCCACTGGGAATTCGAAAACCGAAATGTAGACTCCCAGTGACCACCCTAACGAATTCAGAAGGAAAAATTCTGCTTATAATTGTTCCTGGGTCCAATCAACAATTCGACTGGGCTATGACCAGTAATATAAACTCGCACTTTCTATTGCCAGCTTGTTGTACGCTGAATATGATACAGATCTACAGTTTCATACTATCAATTTCCAGTCGTTTGACTCCTGCATTTTTTGCCCAAGCGGTCACCTTGTCACATCACCTTATTTACCCTTTGCACTAGTGACACAAATTGATAGAATATCAAAATACTCGAGATCTCCCAATTCAAGCCTTTCGAACACATTGAATGGACAAACAAATGTCCTCCGAACAGACAATCACAAATTAAAAACACAAAATTGTAAGTAATGCAATCATATGTAGTGTTGTGTTACCTTCTTATCTCGATGTTCGATGTCGGCGCCGCGCGAGAGCAATAGCTCGACGAGGTCTTCGTGTCCACCGGCACAGGCAAGCGTCAGCGCCGTGTCGTGGTTTGAGTCAGTCTCACCATCCACGTCCATGGCGCAGTACGCGGCCGGCGCCGGCTGGGGCGGCGTCGCTGTGCCGTACGCCTCACCACCGCGACAACCACGCCCCGAACCCGCATACCGACCCTATACATACGAAACACATCATCACGTTCTGGCCCTCTATATAGGCCCAAGTACCTTGTGCTATAATAGATAAGCATAAGAATAATATAATCAATAAACCCCCCAAAAAAACAGCTAGATGTGTCTCCGCCATTAACACCGCGGTGTCGGTAACCCGTTAAAAAGACGGGTAAAATCTTGCATATAAAATTAGAGACACTTGGTTCTCTGTGATCTAGTTAGTATACTCATCCTTCATCATCATTTCAGCAGCACAATAGGAGGGAAATTGACCTATTGTACAATGCTGTTCAGACGTGTTTATGGGGGTTTCATTTCAAGTTCTCCTTGTCTTGCATAGATGTGATAATAATATGCATATTTAATCGCTTAGTCGTCTTTTACGACACCCACGAGCAAGAGAATGGGTGGTGAAGTGTTTTCTTACTCTGTCACCACATGGAAATCAAAGTTCCTTGGGAATGTAATTGTTAAACAGACGGTATCAAATGGAGTTGGCGTCCATGTATAATTCTTAATCGTTTTTTACAACATCCACAAGTAATTTAAGGGTTGGTCATCATCATCTTGCTCTTATCCCAATTACTTGGGGTCGACGCAATATGTCATCTGTTTTGACATATTGCAAAAAGTTTCGGCAATGACTTTTATGACCGGCCGCCTGCCTGACGTCAATCCTCCTTGGGAATGTAATCGTTGACCCAAATGGTACCAGATGGAGTTGGTCCGGGTCAATCTAGGGCTCTTAGTCGTCTTTTACGACACCCACGAGCAAAGCAAGGGTTGGTAGTATTCGAAGCCGCTACCACACAGCAAATTTAAGCGTTGGTAGTATTAAAAAATATAAGATTCTCAATATAATTAGCAATGATACTACAGACATTAGAGATGAGGAAGCACCTAAGAAAGATAATAATTGTGTTATCACAAACCTTTACCTTCTTCTTTGTGGCGGCTGAGGCGTTATTGTGGTGGTGGGGTTGTTCTCGCTTTGTGTGGGGTTGAGGTTGAGGCTGGGGCTGGGGCGCGTGAGGTGGGGCAGGCGGCACTTGCGTCACTCCCGTATGAGGTGGAGCGAATGTCGCCGATCTATTTCAAAAAGTTATTTTTATTTAACGATTTCTAATGTTTACGCGACTGTTACACATTGTAAATAAAACCCCGGATTTTATCTCGTTAAAATTCCTAAAATGGTTATAAAGACATCCTGCACAAAGGCAACAATCCACTGTAGAACCTTGGCCTCCACAATGAAAGATAATGCTGTGATTTCTAATGAATTAATAATTGCATTTAGTGTTACTAATTTCCCAGCATTTCTGGCTACTCTCCTGGTATTAGGCGGTTGGTACACCCCCACAGCCTAGTGAGGGGGTGGTTAACACCTTAAATTCTTATAAGGACAAATATTACTGAATTAATTTCTTTATTGAAATATAATAAATATATTCGATAAGGCGTCTCTTATGGGTGAAAAGCCTATGAGACAGTAAACACAGAAAAAAAAAAATCACCTTATCAATTAAATCTGAGACGCTTAAAGTCCAGCATGTGAATCTTGTAAGAATTTGACACATTATTTAGATTGTAGATTCAATTTGAAGAAACAAGCATTTACAAAAAATCTATCATCCAGGCATTAGTCTATCAACATCAACTGTCACTGCCCTGGTACTTACTATATTAACTGGTAAGTACGTCATCCTCCTACTAATATTATAAACGCGAAAGTTTGTATGTTTGTTGTTCTTTCACGCAAAAACTACTGAATGGACTTTGATGAAACTTAACAATAATATAGCTTACATATCAGAATAATACATAGGCTATAATTTATCTCGATATTCCCACGGGAAGGGGAACTATGGGGTTAAAACAGCAGGGCGCTGCTAGTATAAACATATATACGTCCCACTGTTGAGTTAAGCCCAGCAGTCTTCACATCTCCACAATCGGAGGGATTATGACCAAACGTACCATGTCAATCAGAGGGATTGGCATAGGATTTTATTTCAAACTAGCAACCCGCCCTCGCTTCGCTTCGGTTATAGGTTATAGTCGTTTTACCCGCGTAGTTCCCGTTCCCGTGGGAATACCGGGATAAAATATAGCCTAGTTTACGCCCTGATATTATAGCTTTCCATTGGTGAAAGAATTTTTGAAATCGGTCCAGCCGTTTTGAAGATTACCCGGAACAAACAGACAGACAGACAGACAAAAATTTTTTAATTGCTATTTTAGGCATAGGTGTCGTGCAAATAACCATGTGAGCATGAAAAAAGCCTATTATTTTGACATTACAAACAGACACTCCAATTTTATTTATTGGTATAGATTTCCTTTTCTTGTAAAGATAGCAGCTACATATCCCTTAGTTATCCTTTACGATATCCGCGGGTAATAAAGAGCATTTTAAATTATATTCTTGGTCTGCAAGGCGATGGTAAGTACGATTTATCGACGGTTTTAAAACAGATAAATTAAATGTAAAATAAACACATGAAAAAACAATAATTAAACCGGACTTATTATAAACTCATTTGCAAAAAAAACGGGCGGTTTTGATTTTCATTCATATTTAAAAAGATATAATACCAAAAAGGTTTCAATCGTTTGTACACGTTACTGGCCGGTTTTAAAAATGCTGTGGTATTTAAAAAAGTACGTTCTAAATTCAATTTTTCATTTGATGTTCATTTTTACAGAAAACCCCTTTTTATCCTACATTTTTGGCGCGAAGTTCCAGAAGTTAACATCGACTTTCATAACTTTTATTCAATTTTTATCGATTAATTTCATATCCTTGACTGTCAAAGCTTTATTTAATGCTGTTTGGCTGTATCAAAAATGGTAGATAAAGTGGTAAAAGCTACCAAAATTATCGCGCTGCTTGAAGAGGGTTGCAGCCAATGTTTCGTGGCTAGGAGGCTAAATGTTAGTCGCTCGACAGTCCAAAGGACCTGGCAGCGATATCAGGAGACTGGTTCCGTCGAGAGAAGGCCTGGTTCTGGAAGAAAACCATGTACCCAACCACGGGATGATCGTTTTCTTGTGAGTCGCGCATTGAGAAATCGCAAATCTTCGTATGTGGATCTTAAGAACAACCTCCAAGAAGTAAGAAATGTGCATATTAGTCTATGGACGGTCAGGAGGAGGCTTCTCGCTGCCAATATACGCAGACACCGCCCGGCCCGCGGCCCCAAATTACTCCGTGAGCACAGAGTTCACAGGCTTAGGTTCGCTAGAAATTGTGAATCATGGACTCAAGACGATTGGAATAGGGTTTTGTTCTCTGATGAAGCCAGGATATCTCTGTTCGGTGAAGATCGACGTCGGCGAGTGCTAAGAAGACAAGGAGAACGCTTTGCAGAGGCATGTTTCGAAGAAATCACACCTTATGGTGGTGGCTCTGTTATGTTTTGGGCAGGAATAAATTTAATGGATCGTACAGAGTTAGTCTTCATTGAAAACGGCTCACTGACTGGGCATCGATACATAACGGAAGTTCTAATTTCTCATGCACAACCCGCATTGGCCGCTCTAGGTGAAGACTCGATTTTTATGGACGACAATGCTCGCGCCCACCGATCCCGCGATGTTAATGCGTATGTGCAAGAGGTCGGCATTCGTCGTTTGGATTGGCCAGCTCGAAGTCCCGACCTCAATCCCATAGAGCATGTCTGGGACGTTCTGAAACGGCGTGTGAGATCAGTACACCCGGCTCCGCAGACCATCAGAGAGCTGAAGAATGTGATTACTGCGGAGTGGGAACGTATTCCGCAAGCAAGTATCCGGGATATACTCGCTAGCATGCCCAGACGAATTCAAGCTGTGATTTTAGCTAGAGGGGGTCACACTCGATACTAAACATTTATCTGCTTTTACTTTATTAAAGAAAAACAAACAAAAAAACTTTTTTATTTTTACTTCATGAGCATATGCACTACTAGCGAATATACACTACTAGCGAGGTTTAGCATTATTTCCCATAAATTGTATCTAAATTTTATGAAATACTGATGAAAACGATTATTTTCTTATTAATTTAGCAAATTTGTGGATAAAACTACCTATAATTATCAAACAAAGATATTAACATTTGAAATGGTTCATTGCTTAGGTGCCCGTTTTTTTTGCAAATGAGTGTATATAAATTATTTTTGTCGAGGCAATAAGAAAAACATATCGATAAATTTATAACATAAAAACCGAAACAACAGTTTTGTGGATCCTTTAGTTTTTGAATAGTTACCAGACTCACCTATAGTCTTCATAGGGCACAGTGGGTGGTGTGTTTCTCAGTGCGTAATGAGATTGGAGATCGGGTTGTTGTGGGTGAGGAGCGGGTGCTGGTGCCGGCGGGGAGTTCTCGTCTTCTGGTGTGCCTTCGAGCGCCGGTGACGTCATACGAATCCGACACTGGCAAGCGTGACCAGCCTACACATAAAAGAAAATACACATACAGTAAAACCCGTTTAAGACGATTTCGCAGGGACCCGACCAAAAACGCGTCTTAGGCGGGAAATCGTATTATGCGGAAAAAGGAAAAAACGTGCCATTATTATTTATTATATTATTATTTTGAATACCTACGTATTGAATTTAACATTAAAAAAAATACATATTACGTTACTTAAAGTAATCACGTATTTTAGTTTGACAAAAAGATTTTGAGGCATTAGCAATTACAAGATTTTCAACGTAATTTAATTTTCGCAGTGCGGCTTCGCTTTGATTCAAAGAAGTTACGTCTTAAATCATTAACTGCTGATAATTCCTGGGCGTGTGACAAAATCGGAGTTGACTCATCTTCTTCTTGGTCATTATCACTGCCGCAAGGGGTAAAATGTGTATTTGAGTGGTACGTATTGGCGTATTAAACGGGATGACGATCGTATTAAGCGTTAAGAAATGTATGAAAACATGTCTCAAGTTGCTGGGACTGACGCAAAATGGCGTATTATGCGGGCAATCGTATTAAACGGGTTCTACTGTATATTATATACACTGCAAACTTAGTAATAAATTATTGTATTTTGGACTTCACAAAAAATAATAATCAGATCGTATAAACAACTATTGAACCCACGAGACTCGGTATGGACGTTCAGTACTAAGATTACATGGATAGCCATGCAAATATTGAATCTTCTAGTATGGGGTAGATTTTTGGTAAAACTGAGGTCTTGCGATAGGATATCAATCCATATCATTCTGCCTTTTCTAGATCAGGGGTTCCTAAATTTTAAAGATAAAGGAACAGCATCCAAATATCTTTTATTTTACCCCCTACCACAATACGGGATACGTGCGAGGGTCCGAATCCGTTGCGCAATGTCTCTGGCTACGTGCGCTGCTGTCATAATCCGAGTTGAATTCTTGCTATTTACCTACTTACATAATAATAATGAGATCTTCTCATCACTAATTTTGCGCTATTTCAAAGTAATATTTATAACTGTGGTATTATTTCACACCTAAATTAGTAAAATTAAAAGTTATTTAATTTAGGCGGAACCCTGACGACTATTCTACGGAACCCATAGGTTCCGCGGAACACACTTTGAGAATCCCTAGTTCCTAGTTCTAGATCATTAATATCACATTATATTAGGTGTGTATCCACTTAAGGCATACGGTTCTATTTCAGATACAGCTTTTTTACATATATTAAGTTAGATACCGGTAATTCGTGGTGGTGGTGATGATGGTGATGGTGGTGGTGATCTTGGTGCGGCCAGTCGGTGTTGAGCGCCTCCTCCAGTAGGCGACGCGCTTGACCTTCACCTTCAACTTCCGTCTCTTCTGGACACTTCGACGACAGGATCTCGTGAGACTTTTGTTGCATTACCTGAAAGTTTCAAGGTGTTGCCCCTAGTGAATATAATATACTATTTATAGAAAATAAAATTACATTTTTTGTTATTAGTAGTGTCTTTTGTCAGAAAAGACTGAGCCAGGTGACTATGTAGTTCAATAATAACGTTGTTACCTGCAGGACGAGCGAGCGCAGTTCGTTTGCTGGTAGCGCAACGAGTGAAGGCACTTCCCGTTGCAAGTATGCCAAAACAGCACCGAGTTCCCGCGCCTCGACACCACCAGGCACAACCCCCGCGGCCACCTCCTCACTAACCACACCCTGCAAATACAATATTAATATTTAATTTGTAATCGTTATATTACATCTTAAAAATATCCCCATCAGCGATAAAGGTATGGGTCAACACTCTGCAGTAATCAATAAATTCTTATGTTGGGGACCATTTAAAAAAGGTATAATTAATGAACACAAATAACACCCCGACACAGAAATGTCCTGCATACAGATAGAACTTACTAAGGCTTGTAAGTACTACTAAACCATCTGTACAATTTTAGTCAATGATGTTTAAGACAACCTGAGGATGTTGCCCCATCTGAGACTACAATATTCTTAACCTAAACACCCAGTCTTGAAATTAAATCCATCAACTAGCAAGAAAAATAAGAGTGACATAATTTTTCAAATCCAATCTAAATTACAAGCCCTATAAAGTTTTTTCATCATCATTTTAGCTCATAATATATACGTCCGACTGTTGGGCTCGAGCCTCCTCCATAAGGAGAGAAAATAACCTTACTATACCACGCTGGTCAGACAGGTTGGTATAGGGTTTTATTTCGAGTTTTCCTTCTCTTGCATAGATGTTATATGCGTATATCCCTCAATCGTTTACGACATCCACGGCCAAGATAAGGAGTGGTGATTTGTATTCTTACTCAGTCACCAAACGGATAGGTTTCTTACATGTCATTCATTATTAATTTTGCTTGAAATTAAATTAGTTTAGCAAATGAAATTAAGTTAGGCACATGGCAACCTGAGAAGATCCAGGAGGAAAAGCACTGTACATTCCTTTTAGACTTTAGTGCTGTGAATTCAAAGAATTCCAAGTAAGACTTCATAATATTATGACTTACCCAGTTTGATTTTTTAAATTCGAATTATAGAGTATAAATATGTACTATAATACCATGCAGAAAATACCATTTTTCTCGGGATACAACTAATAAGTAATTCTAGATACTGTATAGAGATTCAAGGGATGATACAATTTTTCTCTTTTTTACAATTTAATGAGGTGCTATATTATAAAAGTTTTCAGTAGTTTCGTATGGTACCTGCGCCGCGTAAGTTTCAGGCCTTTGCTGTAACTCTTGCACATATTGCTGCTGTTGTTGTTGTTGTTGCTGCTGCTGGAGATGTTGTTGTTTCTTTTGTTGCTGTAGTTGCTGATCTTGCTGTTGTTGCTGCACTTGTAGCTGCTGTAATTGCTGCTGTTGCTGTACTTGTTGTTGCTGCTGTTGTGCCACTAGTTGCTGGTATTGCACTTGCTGCAGTTGCTGATATGAACAAATGAAATTTGTATCATATACAATCATTACATCACCAGAATCACATTGTTACAATAATGAAACTATTCAAAAAGTTTATTTTGGATTTTTTTTCAAACAGTATTTTTTTGTCTATTTGGGCATTTTCATAAAAATGTACAAGGGTGTTTTCAGGCCTGTCCCTCTAAAACATTACCTTTTTAATCAATTAATTCTATTTGAAACTGGCACAAAATTTTACATTAGGTTTATTGTACATTTAAGTAATATTTTATAATATTATTTAAGCCAATTATAGTATAATTTTCGATTAAAAAATAATATAACAACAGATTGCTATCATTTTATCGTGTCCCTTTGTAGCCAGACGATATTTCAACATTGAATTTACTATTAGTTGTAATAATTTGCTCAGTGCCGTATTTTATTTTTCTGGTAGATAGTGTAGGGTCAATTTATTAAAAATATATATTAACTAATAGTGTTATTATTACATAAAACATCTACAAAAAGAGTACTATTTCGGAGAAAATGTGGTAACAAAACTGACGTGTCAGGATTTTTAAAAACGCACTACGGGAATCAAATTCTATTTAATTTATTTATTTTACGTCTAGTTTAAAATTAAAAAATTATACTATAATTGGCTTAAATAATATTATAAAATATTACTTAAATGTACAATAAAACTAATGTAAAATTTTGTGCTAGTTTCAAATAGAATTAATTGTTTAAAAAAGGTAATGTTTTAGAGGGACAGGCCTGAAAACGCCCTTGTACATTTTTATGAAAATGCCCATTTACTTTGTTATAGTATATGATATATTTATGGTCTACATCTACACTATGATAAGTAGATTGTGTAATGTTACCTATAGTTGTCACAAAATAAAAGGCCCGTTTTGACAGTTTGCGCCCAAGAAGATTTCTATTTTTTATTGATCGAAATGTTTTTCATTGACGGGTACCGCCCACTGGGCTAAGTGCTGTGGCATAATGATTTTTTTCATATTGTCCACAGACTATTAATAAGCAGTTAAGGAAAAATAACTCTATCAAGATATATTTTTTAAGGTGGACTCTTACTTGGCCGGTGTTATTAATTTTAATACTAATATTTAGACTAACTAATTTCAGAATTTCACCAGCTGTGTAGTGATTTTTACTGAAAACTCGAGACGTCAATATTGACAATATGAAAATGAAATAATATATATATATGGGTGACGATAGCTCAACTGACAATTTTGGCTCATCATCTTAAGACAATGATTGACTGAAGATTCACTTTTTCTCGATATTTTTGTGATTGAGTGAATGTTATTGTAACAAAAATATTAAATGATAGAAAAGTGACCATTTGTAACATTGCATCATTTCAAAATACCTATAATATCACAGTTTAAGTAAAATTTTCAAATCAGAACTTTAATCCAATGCACTTTACAACACATATTCAGATTGATTATATACTCATGCAAACTTGAATCGATTTATCGTGAGTATTGAGTACCGAGTCGTATGGTTCATCACTAAATACACCGGTAAGACCAAATGTCAAAATGGGCCTCTTATTTTGTGACAACTATAATTTAACTATAATGACGATACAAAATTATCCAGAATACTTATTTTTTACCAAACATACACAAGTGTAAATCAAATAGGTATAGAAAATTAACCTATGTACACAAAAATACGAACAAATGACGACTGTTACCAGGAAGGCATCCACTTTATCAGCGTATTTGCCGAGTCGTATGAACGCATCCACTAGTGGAGGCATGGAGGCTTTGGAGCATTTACATGATATCTTCGCTCGTGTTCGCTCTTGGGTTTGGATGTTCTACAATCGTGTAGTGATTAGGACTACTTAAGACAAATTTATAGGCAAGAAGACAAAAATTACTATAAATTAAGAATGTAGTTATCCGATCTCTAACAAATAAAACTACATTTTCGCATCACTCCACAATGCTCGGAATTTATTTAGAAAGGTTATCTAAGACAAATTATAATAGTAAGATATCACTATATCAATCCTTTTTAGTACATAAATAGCACTGATAAAGGACTAATATGACAATTATATTGCAAAATGGTTCAGCATTTTTGTTTATAATAATTTTCCACTGTTGAACTCGAGCTTCCTCCTTGATGGAAGGGAAATGGACATATCACAATGATTTGTTAATATAGGGTTTCATTTTGTGTATGCCTTCTTTTGGACAGATGTTATCTGCATATTATATCCCTTATTCGACTTTTACAACACCTACAGAATTGTGTTGATTAACTGTATTCTTAGTCCGACACCACATTGTATATGTATACATGCTAATGGTATATTAGAAATAAATACCTGGTTAAAGTTTGTTGGTAGTTCCAGCACTGGGAACAGTGGTTGAGGTGGTGGATACGGTGGTGTAGTGGGGGATTGATGTACGGTTGTCACACCTGTATAATGAGTAAATGTTGTTAGTTTATACATCAATCTGGGCCAACTCCATCTGATGCCATCAACAGTTACATTTCCCTTCCCAAGTAATAGTGCACATTGCATCGATCCCAAGTAAGTTAGTAGTTCCTCAACTGATTTTTAAGACTCCCATGGGAAAGTAAGTGCTGGGAATACATTATATTCTTAAACACCACATGAGGAATGATATAATTATGGTACATGTTGCTTAACAATGAATATATTTCAACAATTATGCATTTTATTATGGTTCATGTACCTATATATCTCTCATTACTGGGCACAGTTTTTCTATTTTGGGAGAAAAATAGTATATTACACCACAAGCTCACTGATTAGAATACGTTAGTCTTATGTTCGCCGTTTTCAACCTAATACAGTTTGTAGTGAAGAATTAGACCCTAGTCCCCTGTAATAGGTCGTAGAGTACCACAGTAATTATGACGCCATAAGTATGAAATAGACTTGCCTTGAGCGCAGAATTGCAGATCCAAGGCGTGCAGGGCCGACGTTGCGAGCGTCGGTGGTCCTTCAAAGAAACAACAACACTTAGTTCACAATCAATACGATTAGAAAGTCATTTGAAAATATGTATGTCCACAATATTTTAATAAAGGTTATGTAGTTTATATAAAAGAGAAAAAAACCTTAATTATGAACAGAGGCAATCCAAACAGATTTTGAATGAAGCCTTGCAACCTATATTTTTTAGTACAATTTAGTGTAGCATTCCCTTTAAATTTTTTATTAAATTAATAAATGTTAAATATTTAAAGTACCTGCAGGGTTGGGCAAGTTGAGCAAGCTGCGATCGGCTTCAAACAGACATTCCACAGGCTGATCCCCCTGCAAGAACAAAGAAACAACAATCAGAATTAGCACAAATATAATATTAACAACATAACTAGCCCACCCAAAGCACTGATGTGTCTACATGTTGCAAATTGAGATAGTAATGGCCATTTCAGGGATAAAGTTAAGATGAAGGCCTATGCAGTATTTAGCATCTGTAACATAATCACAATTTTTATTTTAAAAAGAGTCTTTAATGAGTTAGTACATGCATACATACACCTTAGTTTTTTATATAATTATTAAAAACTATAGTGCTCTAATACCAACTAACATTTAAATTACATATTTCTATTATTGAATGTTGCCTAGTTATAATAATTAATATTCTGACATTCATTCAGGGCGAATTGTAGCTTAATTTCACCAATAGGTCGATCTACATATGAAGTGAGCGAAGCCATTCGAATATGAAGATATGAACGAAATATAAACAATGAATTTCATATCACAAGATAGTTTCAATAACCATAACAATTTAGTTTGACTGAATATACAACATTAGACCTTCATTTTCTTTAATTCTGTTTGGACAGTAGCATGCAGATAATAAATAGCTCCGCGAATTACCATATAATATAGAGTGAACACAAAGACATCCCTATACACATCAATGTTATTAAATGAATAATTAATTACTTGTACATGTGCGAACCCCACTAACTTATAATTAAAATGACAAGTGAATGTAATTGAAATGAAGTGCGACTCACGGTAAGTTCATTTTTAATGTGGCATTTAATTTGAACTTTCTTGTCAACCTCCTTCCAAGTATACCCCGGCGGGAGTGTTATCTTAGCCATGGCGTGGTTGTATATCTACACCGTGGGAAGCAAGCAAAGAGAGATGATAGTATTGTGATGTTAAGCCAGCAGATATTCTATGTATAATCATATATAAAGTTTGAGTGATATGGTTATTATGAAATGTTAGTATAATGAGAAACTAGACATGCAAACACTGAATTTGCAATGTATTTATATATGGTTATATATGTAATACAATATATTAGAGTAAATCTATCAAACTTAAAATCAATATGCTTAATTCCCATGGAGATGATTCAGACCTTTTAATGCTATTGTTATTAACTATAAAGCCATTGTTTAAAGTTAATGATTAGTCTTTATAATATATAAATTAAGTATAAAATAAATAATAGCATAAGGATTTATTCCTTTGTTACTGATTGAGTACAAATATGAGTATAATTAATCAAAATGGGCAATTATATATATATATATATATATATGACAAAAAAGGATATTAAAAAAAATCTAGTATTGCTTTGATTTGATAGGTTCAAAAAATGCATTTGCAATATATAGTTCTAAGTTTTGTGAAAGCAATTTTATTAGCATAGCTATGAGTGGTAGCTACTAGTTGTACTAAGCCCAAAAATTATCACAGGAGATATGTCAGTGGTTTAGAGATGTTTATATAAATTATATTATGAAATGTTGCTGTGACTACAAATTTCAAATGAAAACCTCTTTTGTTCTGCGAGATAAACTTAAAATAAAAATAAAAAATCTGTATCTATAATCTTTAAGAGTTAAAAATTACTACTATATTTAATGGTATGACCTTTAAATGTTATAGTGTTTGTTTACAATCTATTGTCATTATCATATTAGTGCCCAAAACCTTTTTGAAAATATATAATATCAGAGGTATATGCTGACTTCATGATATCACCTAATTCATGTGATTAATCATTCTATTCTATATATCTGTATAAAATCGCCATGTATTGTTAATCAAAATATCAGTACCTTCATTCCACATGCAAATACATTCATTATATAGTTATAATTACATAATGTTAAATTATTTATAGAAGAATATTTTTTGTACTTGTTGTTATTTATAATGAATAATAATTACTTTGATATAGAATTTGGAATTAAAAATGTTAAAGCATACATATCCAATTGGAATGCTATATGTATCATAATGATGGTACAAGCATTGAATTGTGAAGATGTAATTATGCCTGAAAATGTAATGCGTTGAATAAATGCTTATTATATAACCATCAGCATAACGTTTATGTTATTTTTAATTGTGGAAACTTTGCAGTGACCAAAATGAGGACAGTTGACAGGGTTGGTGAGTTATTTTTAGTCAAACCACTAATGCATAGGAATGCTTTATCAAAGTCCATCAAAAAACGCGTTGAAATGAACTCCATAATACAGTATTGTGCATTGGATGTAACATAGAAAGGCCAGCTCTTACAGTGTTCTTTTAAAACCAATCACCATTAAGTCGAAAGAATGCTAAAATAATAAATTGCGATTTACATGCATAAAGCGTATATTGTAAATAAATAGGCAAAGGTGTACCGTGTCGTCTAGTATATCGGGCGGCGGTGGTAGGTGATGGTCGGTGTGAGGAGGCGCCACGCGCTGCTTTCGAGGGCACTTGTGTTTTGCACCGTCTGTAGCACCGCAGGCAAGACCCACCGCCCCGCCACCAGTGCCCACGCCCGTACCCGCTCCCGCTCCGCTCGCCACGTTTGTACCGCCTGTTTTTTTACGCCCGGCCATGCAACGTTCTATAAAAATATATAATTGTTCAGTTCAATAATAGGATTTAGGTAAACAAAAAATTATAGAAGAGTGACCAGTAGAATTCTTCAATATCTTTTCTTATACAAGTAGCGTATTTGTTTATATAAATAACCTATATAGTAAAAAATCAAACAATGAATATTTGCAACTGCGAAAAGGTTGTGTTTTATCTTTATGGTTCATTATCATCATTGCAACTCATATATGGCCCATTGCTAGGCGCGAGTCTACTCCATATCCAGCTAACTATTAACCCATAGACATCCACAGTTGTACATAGGTCTCCCCACGAGAACGCACCTGGTAGGGGGTCCTATGCTGCGTCGTCCGATTCGTAGTTGCCATTCGAGAATTTTTTCTCCTCCAACGGTTATCGTTTCGACAAGTGATGCGGCCTGCCTAATGTCATTTCAATGTACTCCAAATTGGGAGTGAAATTGAACTACTATATCATGCTGTTATCTGGTTTGAGTTTGCCTTTTTTTGCAGTCATGTCATCTGTCTGCATTCCTTAGTCATCTTTTATGATCACCCGCAAGAAAAAGACAGGTGGTGACAGGTGTAATACAATCTTAGATTTTATAATCAGTATGAAAATAATGTCCAATACGTGATTTTAAAATGTTAAAGTACCCACCGTCCAAATAGACTTTGGAGAACTTTGTGGGTAGGTCAGGCGCGGGGTGGTGGTGCGGTGGGTGATGCAGCGCTGGGTGGGGGTGTGCATGCACGGGGAGGAGGGTGCGCACTGCACCCACTGCGCCGCCTGTGCCGGGTGCAGCCGCATGGCTCAGACCCAGCGCAGCCGCCTGCACGGCGCTGAGCCCCGAGCTCTCCTCGGGCACTGCGGTACCTGCAGACACTGCACACTCGCAAAATAAGCATCATAAAAACATTTCCTAGTATGAAACAGTGTAGTGGGCAGATGCCTTTAATCATTCTGTCGTGCAAATGAAAAAATAGTGTAACATCAATTTTATGATGATAATTTTATTATTTAAAATATGTATGTTATTATGTTATTTATAAATGTATTTAGGAATCTCAGTCTCACAGACCGTACACGGGTGTACGTGTTACAATTTTTAACGCAAGTATACAAAGCTTTATTGTAAATGTAAAACGCATACCTGTTCTAGGCAACATGACGGAGTGCGGGAAGTCGAGCAGTAGCTGCACTACCGCGGTGTGGCCACCCTTGGCTGCCTCTATGAGCATGGTGGAGTTATCCTTCAGCTTGCGAAACGGATCCGCCTCACACGCTAATAGGAACTTTACCACGTCCACGTGACCGCCGGCACACGCCAGCGATAGAGGTGTATGGTCACCGAGGGCAGTCATACGGTTCACGTCGGCACCCTGTTATAATATATTACAATATAATCTCACAAAACAAGTAAATCAGTTATAGTTATTCCATCTTAGGCTAGCCATCAACATGGTGCGGCGTCAGTACAAGCAATATTTGTTGAAGTTTCTTATTCATGGCTAAATCCCTTCACAATGGAAGGGTAAATGATCTACCATGCTGATCAAACAAGTTTATATATACATATATTATAAGTTTGGCAAGCAAACATACACAAATAAATAAAATTGTTTGTATGTCAATTTATTAATTCAAACTAAGGCTCGACCGAGATGGGTTTTTCGTTCTCGGCCGAGACCGAGACTAAGATAATATCTCGGCCGAGACCCGAGAATAGACAAAGCGTGAAAAAATAAATTTTAATACTGTAAACTTTTTAATACACTACTAATTATTTAACAAAAATTAACTGTTTTAATAATCAAAGTTAAATAACATTATATTATAACACATAAAAAGCAATTTTCAGCATTTTAGCCCTTCAAAGAATGTCGCCTCTCGTCATACAATTGTCCAGCTTTGCTAAACAGTTGTTCACTTGCTACGCTAGTAGGCGGCGCAGATTAAAAGTTATTTGCTGCAGGCTTAAGCACCTCAGAAGGTGACGAACACCAATATTCATAAATATTAGCATTTCTTTGCAGTCTTGGCTCTCTAAGGAAGCTTTCTAGCGCTATTTCGATCACAGAGCTTGAACTGTATTCGTCATTGGGCATTGACTCGTCTTCCAACTCTATCGAATCATGAGCTGCCCATAAGTTGGATTGATTTGTAGCAGCCATGTTTGACGAGTTAGTTGAACATGCCCATGTCATCTCACGAGAATCCTACATTTTCATTGAGAGTGAGAGCCTCGATAATATGAAGCTTGGCTGAGTTAACTTCGCTTTCAGTTACAAATACTGCTCGAACATTACAAATACTGCTCGAACGGAGCGAAGACGGCCGGCCGCAGTTCGCCAGCCAGGACTTCAACCAATCACAATTCAGCTCTCTCACGCACTCACCAATCGACTTCGTATTGCGGCGCGTGGCCACGCGCAGTAAAATTTGAATGACGATTCAAACAAAGTTCCAATCTCGGTCATGACCGAGATTCTCGGCTATAATTAGCCGAGAACCGAGACAAATTTCTCGGTTGAATTTGTAGCCGAGAATGCCGAGACCGAGATTCTCGGTCGAGCCTTAATTCAAACCTAATGAATCTAATACACTATCACCACGTCGCAACGCGGCCACGATTACTCAGAGCGCATGATACCAATTTATTATTGATATTTAAAATGTTTTTTATTTCTAATGTAACTCGCGTAAACATCAGAATTCATTAGATATGGCATGTTGGTTTGCAAATGTGTTTTTACTTTGAGTTCTCCTGATATAAGTATTATTTCTGCATCAATTATTACCTTGCCAACGAGAAACTGCACGGTGCACACATGTCCTGCTCGACACGCCTTCATTAGTGGTGTTCTGCCGCCTTCACTCTCATGCTCTAGCTCAGCACCCGCCCGCAATAACAGGTCCGCTACGTCCGTATGACCGTTTTCACATGCGTACGTGAGCGCTGTATCTCCCGTCTGAGTCTGTGCGTTCACATCAGCGCCCGCGTTTAGAAGGTACCTGCAAACACACGAGTTTATTATCTTGGTCATTTTTCAGGCCATACAATTATATGCACTGCTGGACACAGATAAATTCCGTGTGGTTATGGAGTAAGAATACAATCAACCACACCCTCTTTTGCCCGTGGGTGTCGTAAAAGACGATTAAGGCATTTAGGTAGTCATGAAACTCTATTTCCATGTCTCACCACCGTGGAATAAGTAGACCAATATCCCTTCCACTGTGGAGCAGGTCCGAGCTCAACAGTGGGGCTTATATGGGCTGCAATGAGATGAAGATAAATGAAGCTAATACTAGAATAGGATTATCTCAAGTTATACTTCACTCAGTGGTTTTATTTCAGGCCAGGTGTCCAACTTTTTTAGCCTCAACTAGAACATTATTAAGATAATTTATTTACTACTTACCTAAATATTAATTTAATCTTTTTCATATTAATTTACTAAGGACATACTTCTTTTATTAATACATAGTAGTGTCCGACCGAATGTTCGGTTTCGGTCGAGTTTAGGTTATGTTTCGGTTTCGGCAGCAAACCTGCCGAAACTGCATTCGGGAGTTTCCGTGCTGTGCTCGGGTGTGTTCGGCGCGGTAAATGACATCCAAGCGACGATGACATTTGGCCGCGTCCACGTGCGTAATCATGTCGTAACCTGTTTGTTTGCAGTGCATTTTGTTTGTTGTGAGTTTTCGTGTGATATGTTTTGAATTCGGTAAGTTTTATCATGTGATATAATGTAAGAGCACCTCGAAAAGTAATTTAATATAACAAAGGAGTACCTGGATTATAGTAGAATCAAGTTTACCATAAAAAATTAAAAATCAAAACATTTTGTGGTTAATTTAACTCTTTCGCTAATGCTATATGTACCTAAACAAACATTAGTTAGGTACATGGTATTTACTATAGTGCATTAGTGGTGATATTCTATTCAGGCATACTTGTCAGAGCCTAGATTACAGAGAAGTGCAGATATTTATTCTTACTGGGATTCTAGTCCATATCTGTCTTTGAGAAAGGTGGCACTGAAATACTTATCAGCTCCACCAACGAGTGTTTCCAGTGAACAATTATTTAGTGCTGCTGGACAAATTTATTCAGACAGAAGGAGCAATCTGCGAGGCGAAAATGTTGATAAATTATTGTGTCTTATCTATAATATAAGATTGTTCAACTATGAATATTAATAAGAAGTAACATTTAAGTACAGATACCTACTTGAAATTATTAGTATCTAGTCGTCGCGTTTTGCAACATTATGATTACGATTAGTTTATAATTTAGCTTTTGTTTTTTGTTGAAGTGTCAATATGACGATTAAGTATAGAAGAAGTTAATTTGTTTTTAAGATAAAAGTGATTTATATTGTTTTGTTCATTACTTAAATATTAAGTACCTATCCACCTATAACTATTGTGATATTAGGTAACAACATAAATAAGTATTAAAGCTACTTATGTGATTTAAAGAAAAAAAATTAAAACTGACTGATTATAATACATTTTCTTTATTTTTCTCTGAAAACATTATCCTTATAAGAAAGTTTCGGTTTCAGCCGAAACTGAGACCGTTGCCGAAATTCGGTTTCGGTCGTAAAAATCAGTTTCGGTCGGACACTAATACATAGTTTGCTTTTTGTTGGCATGATAATTTAAATGTAATAATTATACTGAGTACGCCGTGTCGTAAAAGACCACTAATATATTATGTACATGTAACAACTGTACAAGAGAAAGAATTTTCGAAATAAATCTCCATACCAAGTCGCTTGACCAGCATGGTGTAGTAGGTCAATTACCCTCCCATTGTGGAGTAGGCTCGAGCCGAGAAGTAGGACATATATGAGCTGTGATATGTGATGAAGGTATATTTACCTGACGAGTTCAAGGTGTCCTTCCTGCGACGCTTCCATGAGGGGTGTAGAGGCGCCAAGTTCTGCGTCAGCACCTGCCTTAATGAGAAAATCCGCGACCTCGAGGAACCCGCCGCAACATGCAAGGGTTAGAGCCGTCTCTTGTGTCTCTTCTGTTTGAGCGTTGATTGATGCCCCTTGTCCCAGCAATAATGCCACCATTTCCTCATGACCTGCACACAATTATTGAATTAACAACTTGTATAAAGAACATTTAACCGTTGGAACACACTGAAGATATTTTGTATAAACTCTCTGTGTGGTGACGGAGTAAGAATAGAATTCATCACCTCTCTTACCCGTGCATGTCGTAAAAGACTACTACGGGATATGATACGCAGATAACAACTATGCGAGAAAAAGACAGCTCGACATAAAATCCTATGCCAACACCTCTGACCAGCGGTATAGTAGCTCATTTTCCCTCCCATTGCAGGCAAGGCCCAAGCCCAACAGTGGGACTTATGGGGGCTGAGATGATGATAATGAACGTATAGTATGACGTAGCACTTAGTATCAAATTTTTAGTACTGATATTGACCACAATGTGGAGAGTATAATGAATCCCAAGCCTTTACTTTTCCGTGGAAGTCGTAACAGCCAACAGACACCTAGTTCTTTTGGAGAATGGGCAGCAACACTCTAAGCATCCAGCAAACTGCTAGATTTTTCAAAGACGAGGATCTTATTACTCAGACATTTGCTAAGTTTCTCCTTGGAATATTCATTTGTCATATATTTTTTCGTCTTTAAAGGTACGTAACCTTTGAACTTTCAATGTAAATCTTGTTCACATACATACACCAACACAGTTACCAAAAATATGTGCATATGTTATATTCATCTGAACATCTCATGTTAAACAATACAAACCAAGTATACCTTGCACCAAATGAGATTATATGTAAATAAGTTTACAAATAATTGTATTGGGATAGGACACAGAACTTTTATTCTGAAACTTGTACTCATTGTAAGGATCTGGACACCAGACATTGGCTGCAGCAGATGGCCTTTTTTTTGGGGTGGGCTATGGTCACAGCACCCGCCGCACGGCTCCGTCCGGGGAGACAGAGGGGCGGCGCGCGGCCCCGTAACCCACCCATATAGCACGTCGCCTTCGTCGTTGGGGCGATCACCGGTGCAGAGTTCCTTGACTTCAGTGGTCGGCCCGACGGAATACCCCGACCCGAGACGCCGATCGTGGTCGCGAGGCTAACCTCTCCGCGGGTGCCCAACTAAATCCCCGGTCCGGTAGCAGATGGCCAAAATAGCTATTATATCAAGTGTTTAATAAATCTCGCGTACTATAAAATCTTGGTTAGTGCTACAAATATTGTTCGAAATCCATACAAATAAATAAAATTGAAGTTTTTTTCATGCTCACATGGTTATTTGCACGATACTTATGACTATTTAAAATTTTTATTGCCTCTCAATCTATTTGTTTCGGGTGATCTTCAAAACAGAAGGACTTTTAGTACCAGAAAGCCGTGTATATAAGGAGAAACTTAGGCTATATTTTATTCCAGTAATCCTATGGAAACAGGAACTACTCGGGTGAAACCGCGGGAATTTGCTTTTTCTCTATATATAAACATAAAATACGGTGCATTTTCGTTTCCAAATAATAAATATAAAAAAAAAACAAACTAAGTATTTTTACCTTCCCTGGCGGCCTCCATGAGCGGCGTGTACCCCTCGTCGTTGACTTCTTCGATGTTAGCGCCACGTTCTAGCAACAACATCGCTAGTTCCACGTGCCCGCCACACGCAGCCAGCGTGAGCGGGGACTCGAAACTATCCGTCGGCATGTTCACCTAAGATTAAAATTTTTTAGTACTTAATTACTTCTAATAAATACATTCGTATAGCAACAGATTAGGAATACTGTGATCACCACTCTCTACTTTCCCATTGGTGACTGTAAAATTTGCCCAAGTAGGTAATAACACTGAAATAGGAAATTTTTGGAATAATTTTGTACTCCAACCCTAGATGGTTTGCATGGGAGGTGGATGCATGGATAAAAAGAAAACAGAATGAAATTTACCAACTATATACCATGCTGGTCAGACAGGTTGGTAGGTATAGAATTTATTTCGAGTTTTCGTTCTCTTGCCTTTAGTCAAATATATATTATATCCTTTAGTCGTCTTTTATGATACCCACGGGTACGTTAGGGAGTGGAGAATTGTATTCTTAATAAGTTATAATATAACGAGACTACGAATTAAAGTCATTCACCTGTGCACCAGAATCAAGCAATAGTCTGGCGACCTCTACGTGTCCATCCATACTGGCTTCCATTAGGGCGGTGTGCATTTCATCGGTCTTGTGCTCTCGGTCGGCGCCCGCGGCCAGCAGGAACCGTACCATGTCGAGGTGACCTTTGTAGCACGCGAGGGTTAATGCAGACTCTTTGAACTCGTTCGAGTGCGTGTTGATACCCGCACCGTGTTCTAGAAGGATCTTCGCCACGCCCACATGGCCCGCGGATGCAGCCTGCACAATTGAAATAAATTATTAATATTTCCCTCTCCTGTACTCATTAGGCCAACTTTTGGTACATTATTTTGAATTATAATATAGGTATCATCATCATCTCAGCCTATATACAGTGGTGGACATATAATTAGAAACAACAAATATGACTTTAATTTTTAATGCTAATACGGTTAATAATAAATATTTTATATATTATCGTGGGCCAACACTTATTAATCTATAACATATCCATATTAATAAGTATTATTATGTATATGAGATTTTTAAATAATATACAATCGTTTATGTATAAATTGATATATTTAATAAAATAAAATGAGTGACACAAAGTACTAAGATGGATAACTAATTAGAAACAGATAACAATATCAAGCATACATATTAATAGAATTACCAACACGCAAAAAAATACAGTTGAGAGTATAAACATCTTAATAATGTGCATCTTATTAATATTTGGTTGGGTAGCCTCAGCTGTCATTTATAGCTTTACAATGACGTGGCATTGATTCTATTAATTTTTCACAAGTTTCCATACGACTGCCACTCATTTTATTTAAATATATCAATTTATACATAAACGATTGTATATTATTTAAAAATCTCAAATAATAATACTTATTAATATGTATACGTTATAGATTTATGGCCCACGATAATATATATAACATTTATTATTAACCGTATTAGCATTAAAAATTAAAGTCATATTTGGTGTTTCTAATTATATGTCCCACTGTTCCCACTGGCTCAGACCTCCTCCACAGTGGGAGGGGAGTAGACCTACTATTCCACACTGATCAGACGTGTTGGCATAGGGTTTTGTTTCGAGTTTTCCTTCTCTTGCACAGATGTTATATGCTTATTATATCCCTTAGTCGTCTTTTACGACATCCACGGGCAAGATAGGAAGTAGTGAATTGTATTCTTACTCCGTCACCACTTGCACATCAAATAGTCATCATGATGCTGATGATAATATACATTATAATTCATCAATTTCTTATCTTTATAGTTATTTTTACTACCTTCATATCCAGTTTTGTCTCATAACTAGCGGTTAATAATTCCGAATCTCAAATAAGGGTTCAAAAGTCAATGAAATGCAGTATAACATTAATAACAGACTATAAATTAGGTGCTCCAGCTGGTATTGTAATTATTTAAATAAAACTTTGTCGTTCATCTAATAATACATTCTTAAGAGGTACTAGGATGTTTGTAAACGACTGTAAACAGCGACCAAGGAACCTCAACGAATAATATCGTTACAAAAAATAACTTGTCCTAAAAAATAATGCTATGGCAACACTAGGGGTTGACGCAATATGTACTCCATTTTACATATTGCAAGTTATTGGCAATAGTTATATGACTGACGACCTGCCTGACATAGATCTTCCTTGACAATTTAATAGTTGACTAGACGGTATCAGATAGGATTGGTCGATGTGAGGCTCTTAGTCGTCTATTAAGACACCCACGAACAATGTAAGGGGTGGGAAATATTCGTAGTCCTCACCACACAACAACCATAACAGCCATTGCATTATAATAATAAATTTTCTTTGTCATGTACACGAAAGTCTTAAAAATGAAAGACCAAGGCAAAATCAGAGATTGACATATCCGGGATGTTCTGAAGGAGGCACCGAGAAAATCACCCAAAAAATGTGTTCGTTTGATCCCTTACTGTGTCCTTATTTTCAACGCTTTAGTTGTGTAATTCTTATATAAGATATTTAAGGATTGACTCTATGCATTATACATCTTAAAAACATGATCATCTGTAATTTCCTCGATAGAAAAAAAAATCCAAAGTTACCTCTAAATGAAATAATAAACCCATAATACAGCGTAAATACTACACAAAAGTGTAAAATTTTAAAAATTAATAAAACTTCATGTTTCCTATAACTTATATATTTTATATTTTTAAAATGTATATTTGTTTTAATAACATGAAGGAAATAAATACCTAAATTTATCCGCGTTTCGTCCACTTTAGTTGGAGCCGCTGCGCTTCCCCCCTATCCGCTTTAGTGCTGCTTCGGCTATTGGATGGGGAGGTTGTGTCGCTTGCGCACAATTTTATAAAAATAGGAAAATATGAAAGAAAAACTGTAACTAGCTTCGATAAAAGTATTTTTAATTGCTTGTTATTACATTTTGTAAGTATCAGCAGCATCTCGCTAGTTGATCTGCGCAAGGCTGCTGTAGCCTACTCTTGTCGGTGCTCCTCACGCACACATACACAAAACGCATAAAATACCTAAAATCGGTCAGCGACAAAAGCTCTATGCCCCCTTAAGAAAGACCAGGTTAGTGCCCTAAGCCGAAGAACATGTATGACAAGATTTATGAATGCGAAGGAGGCGAAAGTGGTAAGTCAAGATCGTAGCAAATGGAAGGAGGTTGTCTCTGCCTAACGCTATGGGAAAGAGGCGTGAATGTATGTGTTTTTTTTTATCGCAAACAGTGGCAAACGAGCAAACAGTAGTACACCTGATGGTAAGTGATGCAGCCGATCATGGACCTTTGTTACGCCGCTGCATACCGTGAAGAAAGTTAAGGGAGTGTGAATACATGCAATAAGATTTGGTGATACTAAAGGCATCACCAAAACCACACGCAAATACCCTTCGAAAGTTTGGCTTCCGGCTCTCACGCTCACCGAACGAAGCATAATAACAAATAGCTACTACTCAAATGTCGATTTTCTGCGAGTGTGATATTACCCCGGACGGACCGTCCCGCAGTGTACACAGACAACTATCAACAGTATGCTCTTACCACTATTGAAAGTATGTAGAGGATCAAGGTCACAGAACGCCGTACATGGGCTGCGAAGAAAAATAATAATATTACCTCCATGAGTGGCGTGTGTCCGTTTTCGTTATGGTCCTCGACATTGGCACCATTGTCGAGCAGCGCTCTAACGCACTCCTCGTGACCACCGGCGCACGCGTACATAAGGGGGGTGTTGCCGGAGCCCGACACGGCGTTCACGTCCGCGCCGTGAGCGACCAGCAGCCGTACGATGTCCACGTGGCCCGCACTCGCCGCCTCCATGAGTGGTGTGCAGTCGCCCTAACAAACAAGCATCACACATTAATATTAAGGCGTTGCTCACATGAGTATGAATCCAAGAGATGCATGACAAGCTATTTCATCATATCAGCATCATCACGGCTCACTATGTCCCACTACTACTAAGCTCGAGCCTACGCCACAAGAGTGTAATTAATCTACTATACTACGCTGGTCAGATGTGTTGGTATAGGGTTTCATTTCAAGTTTGCCTTCTCTTGCATAGATATTGTATCAATATTGTATCTCATATTCGTCTTTTACGATACCCACGGGAAACAGCGGGAGGTGAATTATATTTCTGTGGTGACAAATCGTTCACCTAAGCTGTTTAATTGAAATTAAATGACAGATATTTTATTAGTGTGGTGACAGAGTAAGAATACAATTACCCCCTCCCCCCCCTCCTTACCCCCGGGTGTCGTGAAAAACGACTAAGGGACATAATATACAGATAACATTATGCAAGAGAATTAAAACTCGAAATAAAACCCTATGCCAACACGTCTGACTAGCGTGATATTATTGTAGGTAAATTTTCCTCCAATTGTGATGGAGGCTCGAACTCAACAGTGGGACTTTGGCAGGTGGGTTGAAACGACGACAGGTATTCCTTGTGCTACCGTAGCATAAAGAGTGCGTGTAGCTGTCAATCCTAGACTAGTTAAATTGATTGATTACATTTGGTACTATATATTTTAGTCAAATACATTTAAAATAGTATGTTAAATACATTTTCTTGCCCGTGTGTCACATCATTCAGTCATCCCATAATTTACCGTGTGAGTAAAATGCATCGCTGGCCTAGTTTTTTATAGACTGATTGGCGGTAAATTATTTGGTATGTTGTGGTGGACCGACATAACAAGGAATGAAATGTAAGTAGTATGCAGTGATGATTTAAAAAATCATTCAAATCAGACCCAATTGCTGTTCTCATTGCATTTACCTCCATCCTATATATCCTTTCCCTGTTACGATAGGTAGAGAAATGGCTGTGCGCCCTGTTATAACTAAAATCTTTGAGCGGCAGTTAGCATTTACCATTAGATGGATTGCTAGTTCATTTACCACCAAAATAAATAAAAAAGAAGTGGGTTGTAACGACACTTACGAGCAAAGTTATGTGTAGGATTCATAGCCACTAAAAAACACCGTGAGTTGCAAAACCAACTTGAAGTTTATTGATATTTACGCAAATATTTATTCATCTCAGCTCATATACTGTTAAGCTTGAGCCTCCTCTACAATAGGAGGGCAATTGAACTTTCTATACCACGCTGGCCAGACAAGCTGGTATAGGAATTTGTTTCGAGTTTTCCTTGTCTTGCGTAGGAGTTATATGCTTATCACATCCCTAAACGTATTTTACGACATCCATCATGTTATCCCGTCATCACACGGAGTAGTATTTATTATACATACTAGCTGACCCAACAGATAGTTGATCCGTTCAAATCTGAAAATATAAAAGGAATTCTCCTAGAAATCGACAGCGACTATGCGACATCGTGTCCCCTACCAGGTCCAATTATGAATCTGAACCATTCCCGAATCTCCTTGAAAACAAAAAATTTCATCAACATTGGTCCAGCCGTTTAGGAGAAGTTCAGTGACACACATACACAAGAAATATATATGTATATAAAGATAGTAGTAGTAATTATTATACGTATGTAATTTACCTTGATGCCTCTGTCCTCGACGCTGGCGTGCATGGCGAGCAGTACTTGCGCGAGCTCGTAGTAACCGGCTGAGCAGGCGAGAGAGAGCAATGACTCTCCCTCTTCTGTGGTCTCGTGGACAGAGCGACCTTCGGTGAGTAGTTTGCGTACTGTGCCCACGTCGCCGTCCGAGCACGCCTCCGCCAGAGACGGAGCACCGTCGGCCCCAACAACTCCCGCTGTGACTGCAGCCACTCCCGCGCCCGTATTCGCTCCCGCCACCGTCGTGCCCGCAGCCGAAGAGCCGCATTGCTGACTACAATTCAAAACATTCCATATTCAAACTTGTAACTTGCACAGACGCATCGTCGCTACGTTCATAAACGTTCAGATAAGATCAAAGCTTATAAAATCATAGGCCCTAGGCGGTCTCGATCGTATCGACGAGAGAATCATTGCGACTCAATCAACGTCGAAACGAGAGGCTTCACGCTCTAGTGTAAACGGACTCAATTCTCGGTATATCATCATCTGTTACCTATTTTATTTTTTTAAAACAATAGAGAGATGGTGTAATTTTAGTGACGTCATCTTGTTATTTTACACCTGTACACGCACCCAACGAGGTAAGTTTACAACATAGATATTAACATAGAGAACATAATCGTTGTCTGGGTTTAAGTAGGTTATGTGTCCATGAAATAGTAACTCTCTTAAACGTGCAATATTAAAGCTGCGTTGACGGCAACCAATATTAGCAACGCTTATATTGTTCGTAGCTGTCGTAAAAGACGACTCAAAATTTTTCATCGAGCTGGGCCAACTCCATCTGATGCTGTCAGTTCAACGAATATATTCCCAAGTGTTTATTGCGTACTATTAAATTTTAATTTGTGAAGTTTATATATATAGGCTCTAATTCTCAAATCAAGGAAAGAAATTTCTGTAAGACTTCGTGTTTAAATGGACCATAATGTAAATAAATATGGTATGTCCCTTATACCTGCATATTTTGTATATGATAACATTAAGTAGATGTTATTCACAAGAAAATTGTCATAGTCTATGTTATAATAATTATAGTTTATTTAATTTTAGTAATAGTAATGTAATAATATTCATATTGTGCAAATTGTGAGTGAGACCCAGGGAGCTTCATCTGCCAACAAACTGTAATACAGTTTGGCAGAAGTAATTAAGTAATGTTCAATATGTGCCTTTTCCTTGAATAAATTTAATATCTTTTTAATTCTAAAAAGGATCGACGTCAGACAGGTGGCCGGTAATAAAACTATCGCCAAAACTTATGTAATATGCACGCATATGCATGAAAGAAGAGTATTATACATATTGAGTAGACTCCAAGCAATTGAGAGAAGAGCCGGTATGACGAATAAACTTCCAATATTAGATTTACATAGGAAATAAAGATTATAATAGTGTCTTCACCTCGGCGCGAATGCGAGGAAAATTGACCTCCTATGAAGTGCTAGTCAGAAGAAGGTTCGGCATATCGCTTAGTCTTCTTTTGCAACAAACGTGAGCATGACAAAGAGATCGTGCCTTGTATGAGCATACAAAAGTGATCAATACTTTATTGATTACCTTTTATCGATACAATTTTTTATATAATAAAGTATATAATATGAGATACTTATTTGTTTCGCACGGAAACACTGTAGCCGACAAATTAGCTTAAAATAAGTTAGAAAAGTTTTCATACAGATCCATATCTATAATACGATACGAATTCTCTTTCTGATATATTTTTTTTTACATAAAGCAGTTTTATACTAAGTAAAAAACTAATACGTCTAACTTAACGTATGTGTTGATAAATAATTTATTAGTTTCTTTTTCGCATGAATATTTACGTTAAATTGAACTACGACGTAAACATCCTATCAGCTGATATGAATAGTGTAACGCTACACAAAAAGATAACTCGTTTTAAACAACAAAGGAATATCTAACTCGTAAAGACAAAGCTATTGAACCAAACACGATAGTAATAATATATAATCAAAATTAATTAGATAATATTTAGTGCGAATGTTGATTCATTAATAACAGGAACCGTATTATATTACCGAATTAAAATCGAACAGAATTACTAAAAGTTAATTAATTTCTAAAGTTGAAGCCAACGAAATTGCAACTATATTTGTATCTCCAAGACAATAAATTTGTTATTTAGCTTAATTTTTTTATTCTTATAAATTCGAAAAGAAATTATTCGCATGGTGACAGGGTAAGACTGCAATTCACCACCTATTTTGCTCGTAGATGTCGTAAAAGATGTCCAAGTGTAATAATAAGCATTTATACAAACAAAATAAATCGAAAGTGAAGCCCATACCAAACTGTCTGATCAGTACTATACCATATAGTAGATCAATTTTCCTATTGTGGAAGAGACTCGAGCTCAACATGGGACTTGTGAGATAAACGTTGTTGAATAACTAATATTGAATCTTAATATTGAAATTATCGTGAGTTTGATACATCCATCCTAATATTATAAATGCGAAAGTAAGTTTGTTTGTTACGCTTTCACGCTTAAACCATTGAACCGATTTCAAAAATTCTTTCACTAATGGAAAGCTGTAATATCAGGGTGTAACATAGGCTATATTTCATCTCGGTATTCCTAGGAAATGGGAACTACGCGGGTAAGGCGACTAAAACCGAAGCGACGGCGGGTTGCTACGCACTCGCCCTGATGATGAGCATCGGATATACTCGAAACCCGGGTCGGCGTAATCAATCTCAACACGTGAGTGTTTTGCCGTTATAGATATTATAATCATCATCATCTCAGCCCATATACGTCCCACTGTTGGGCTCGGGCCTCCTCCATAATGGAAGGGTAATTGACCTACTATACCACGTTGGTCATATGTTTGATATAGGGTTTTATTTCGAGTTTGCCTTCTCTCGCATAGATGTTATATGCGTTTTATATCTCTTAGTCGTCTCGTACGATCAAAAAAGGGAAAGATAAGGGGTGGTGAATTGTATTCTTACTCCGTCACCACGCGGAATATTATAATATGATAATAATGTTGTTGTTGTAATGTTGTATGTAATGTGTGATAATGTGTAGATATTATAATAAAGTTGTTAAATCTACACTAATATTATAAAGAGGAGAAATTTGTATTTTTGTGTGCGTGTGTATGTTTGTAATGAATAAACTCCGAGTGCCGATTGCAAAAATTCTTACACCATTGGAAAGCTATATTGTCCCGGAGTAATATAGGCTATATTTTATCCCGGTATACCGACGGGAACGGGCACTATGCGGGTAAGGTGACTGTAACTGAAGGGAGGACGGGTTGCTAGTCTTTAATATTTTCTATAATACTTACATCTTTAACCTTTACTTAGGATTTTTACAATGAAAATTAGATAATTTCACAAAAAGGATCATCACCTCAGGTCATATACGTCCCACTGCTGTTCTCTAGCCTCATCCACCATGGAAGGGCAATTCACCTACTATATCACGGTGGAAAGACGGATTGATATAAGGGTTTCTTTGAGTTTTTCTCCTCTAGCAAAGGTTTTATCTCTATATTACACCCTTTTTTTTTGGGGTGGGTTATGGCCGGCGCACTCCTTGCACCACTCCGGGGCGACAGAGGAGCGTAAGCACGCATACCCGTATAGCACGTCGCCTTTGTCGTTGGGTCGACCACCGGCGCAGAGTTCCTTGACTTCAGTGGTCCACCCGACGGACGCCGAGGGAATGCCCTCTCCCTTCGACGTCCCCTACTGGGACGCCGATCGTCGTCGCGATTCTAACCTCTCCACGGGTGCCCGGTCTAAATCCCCGGTCCGGTCATCCGCAGCCTCTGCTAGGGCGGCATCAGGCGCAGGTACTCGCGCCTGCGTCACTCCAGTCGCCGGCGGAGGATCGTGTCCGCGTGGAGTCTTTCCTCCCGCACACGGTCCGCCGCCTATATTACACCCCGTAGTCGATTTTTACGAAACTCACGGTTAAGAAATGGGATGGCGAACTGTATTCTTACACCGTTGCCATACGGAATTTCAGCAAAAATGGGCAAAATAAATTCCTTCTATATTTCCGTTTCATGCGTGGATGAGAGTTGTAGGCATTGTATATTGTACTCTCTCTAAGTATTTTTCTTTTATGCAATGCAAACGAAGTTACACGCGGGTCAGCTAGTTTCGTAATATTCGTCGTTATAAAAATTGGGACAGATCAATACAATAGTCTCCGAGCGTTATTCCAGGTCTTGTGGACCAGACATTTCCGATAACGTCTAGAAATAGATGCAACTGTTTCATTTGACAGTAAATAATTTATGTTTCGTATGCTGGAATGTGAGTATATATGTCATACTTGAGTGGAGAAACTGCGTAATAGTAACAACCTTCCGCCCACATTCCGAGTGTCAAGGGTTCAATCTCCATACAGTTCTTTGGGATACCCACGAATAATTATTCTCAATATGTCTATAATTTATGTTCCTATATAATTGTAGTGTCTGTGTGGTGACGGAATAAGGATACACACCACCTCCTCTCTTGACGATATGTACGTATGTACCTATGTAAGACAAGGAACTTTCCTCAAACAAGTTTCAAATTGTGGCGAGCTATGAAGGCTCACGTTTAAGGGGATGAATAAAATAAACGAGTTTCATGTAAAACAATAATCTGCATATGGTCAAAAATAAAAACAACGAATAGTACATAGGCAATGACAAACAAGTACAAAGGAATTTCACTTAGATTTTAAGATATGGATTGTGATACGGATAGGTTAGATAAAGACTTGATACCATTGACCTTGATACTATATTCCTTGTTACTCTTTGTTAATAGTTTTATTGGTACGATGTAATTAATAATATTACTTAAATTTTTCATCATCAACATCATCATATAGGTCCTTCTCCTCCTAGAAGCTTTCTCCACATTGGAAGGGAAATTAACCTAGTATACCCCGCTAGTCAGACGCTTTTGTAAAGGATTTTATTTTCTCTTGCTTAGATATTGTATGCATATTATAATCCCTTAATCGTCTTTTACAACATCCACAGACAAGAAAGGAGGGTGGTGAATTATATTCATACTCCGTCACGATACGGAAGTTGTATTTTTTAATATTATTTTAACTTAATATATCGTACCAACATGTAATAAATATGCAAATTTATAGGTGTAAATATGTATATTTTATATGTAGTAATTTTTATATTTACATATAAAATGTCGATATGTGTATGTTCTTAATTCATCACCGCTTTATCCTATAAATGCTTAAACGTAGTTGTGGTCTACAACAAAACGTAGCTAGGCATTATTGTGGAACAATTTTTTTAAATATTCGACCTGATATTTCTTTGCAGTTTTGTTAAAAGAAGTAATAAAAAAAGTAAATATAGACACTGTCTTTTTTTTTCGGGGGGGAGGGGGAAGGGGTTGGTTTTGCGGTCGGCGCGCTCCTCGCACCACTCCGTCCGGGGCGACAGAAGGGCGTAAGCACGCACACCCGCAACCCACCCCACGTGCACGTCGCCTTCGTCGTTGGGCCGACCAGCGGAGCAGGGTTACTTGTAATCAGTGGTCGGCCCGACGGAATACCCCCTATTTGGGTACCCTCCCATCGACCGATGTCCCCCTCTCGGGGAGAACGTCGGTCTTTCCTCACGCGGTCGGCCTCTCAGCGGGTGACGGACTAATTCCCCTATCACGTCACTCGTGGCCTCGGCTAGGGCGGCATGAGGCGCAAGTACTCGCGCCTACGCCGCCCCAGTCGCCGGCGGCGGATCGCCTCATCGAGGCTGCGCTCCTCGCGCAGGCGATCCGCCGCCTCCTTCTGCGAGATCACTGCCTCGCAGAAGGCTGCGACCGCGTCCCAGTTCCCGACACTGCCGACCATCGACCTGGCGATAGTCGGCAGCATCAGGTCGGCACCGATGATTGCGACGAGTTCACGGCGCTGCGCTGCCCAAGCGGCGCAGGCCTCGAGCGTATGCTGCGCCGTGTCCTCGTCGCAATCGCAGTGGTGGCAGGACGGTGTACTCTCTCTCCTAATGACCTTGTGCAGGTATTTGGCTAGGCACCCATGCCCCGTCAACACCCGCACTAGTCGGAAGGAGAGCACCCCGTGCCGCCTTTCCAACCACTGCATTAGCACCGGCCGGAAGGCCTCCACGATTCGCACCCCGAACCAAGGCCTCTCCAGCCGGACTGCCCAACGGGCAATGACGTCTCGGCGGGCGTCGACGTGCCAGGCGGTGAGCTCCCTCAACGAGACCACACCGCCCTCCGCTCGGACCCCCGTCACCCGCCGATACAATCCGGCGAGCATTTCCGCTTCCAAGTCCCATGGGGGAGTCCCGACCAATAGGCACGCCGCCTCCGTCGCCACCGTGCGGTATCAGCGGATGGCCCTGACCGCCATGGCTCTCTGTGGTCGCCACAGAAGAGCCCTGAGTCGGACGGTCATGGACCCCGCCCACACCGGTGCGCCGTACAGGGCCATCGACCAGATGGCCCCCGCGTACAGCCGTCGGCACGTAGCGCTCGGTCCGCCCACGTTCGGCATAAGCCACGATAAGGCGGACGCCGCGCCGACGAGCCGTGGAGCGAGCCTGCGGAAATGCTCTCGGAACCACCATTGCCCGTCGAGCACCAGGCCCAAGTACCTCATATGGGTCCGGATGCTGATCTCAATCGAATGGACGGTGATAAATATAGACACTGTAACCACATCGTAGAGCAACTAGCTATGATGGTATGAACACTTCAAATAAAATACAGATGTGTAAATGTATTCAATAGAATCTCATTAAATTATAGGTACTTGCGATTTTTATCTTTTTAAAGATAACATCTGTTGCCGTGTGTATAGATTGGAGATATTTGAGAAAAATAATACGAAGAATTTTCTGTATAGTCACTGGAAGTACACAATTCAACAGCCCCTTCCTTGACTATGGGTGTGTGCAAAATACGACTGACATTATATTGCAGATAACATTGATACAAGAAAACTCGACATAGGACCCCATGTCAATCCTCTCAGTGGAGGAGGCCTAAGATCAACAGTGAAACGCATAAGAGCCAAAAAGACAAAAAGGGATGGTGTTCGGATGATTGATAGAAAACATTGCGATGATTATAATATTTTTGTCTCACTTCTTAATTTGTTCGCGAATCATGCAAAGACTACCTTATTATTTTTGAAATTTATTATGACAATTGTTAATACTTTACAATATCATATACGCTCATTTCGGTCATTAAAAATTTAATACAAAATCCACCGCTGACAAATTGGAGAACACAACTAACATACAATAAAACCTATAGCAGAAGACTTTATAAACATATAAAAAAAACATCGTACACGAATTACACCCAACTTCAGAACAATTATTTACACCTCATAACGCAGTCGGCATAGAATCTACGATACTCAAAACTAGAGATGGCGTTTATATAATCAAACTAAACGAAATGTTTCGTTCGTAAACAGGTGTGATGGAAAACGGTTCGTACTTTTTATCCTGATGGTGATGTCTGTGGTGTGGAGGTGGTTGGTCGCTGCGCATACGCGTGAGCGCGGCGGCCGCCTCGTCGAGCGCGCACGACACTGACGATGTGAGCCGCCGTAGTACCTCCGGATCGGCGAGGTGCTTGCCCTCGCCGGATAGTTTGCCGATGCCTGGAAAAAAAACAACACGATCAAATGTATATAGAATTTATAGAATTACAGACGTGGCCGGTGGCGATATACAACTAATACAACCTTACTGATTTGCGATTAGAATTATCTCTTTACATTTTTGTGGTTATGAACATAATACGTTTATATGTAAACGTACAATGTTTACGCGAATATTGAATATATGAAATAAAAATGTTTTTACGGATTTGATCGCATTTGTATTTGATATAACCTCTGTCAGATACATTGGTCTCCCTGCCTATGAAAACTGAAGTGTACGAAACGTCGGGAGAGTAGAAATGAAATAAAAAGGCAATAATATCCGTAAAAATGGGTTTATTACATATTTTTATAGTATTTTTTAGATAGTTAATTAATATTTGTATTTACAGTTTTTTTAAGACATGATTAAAGTGTAATCCTTGTATAGCGTAGAATTTTATTAACATGCAATTCATATTCAGGTGTACAGCAAGAATATACGTAAATCGTACGGAGATTTTTCTGCGCGGATTAAAACTTATAACACTCGGTATGAGGTCTTTGGCTAGTACCATTACGCCATTTATGCAACATATTTTATATCTTAATTGTGGTTATTACATATGTTAAAATTGATGGTTTCTAAAAACGTATAGAAAATCGTTAATATTTTCTATAGCAAACTGCAATGTCTAGGCCGCTGTACTATAGAAACAAATTTTTAGTTTCCATAATAACACTGGTGTACTATAAAATTTAACGACTCTACGTTTGTCCATGCTAAACAACTTACCGATTTAAATCATTTTTTTTTATTTATACCATGTTTAGGGGGCGTTCATAAAATACGTGAGATGTTTAAGGGGGGGAGGGGGTCGAGTCAAATCTCATCTAATCTTACGTTGGAGAGAGGGGGGTCTCGGCAAATATCACGCAATTTTTTTTCTGATTGAAACAAAAAAATATATACTATTTTGGTCCATTTAATCCAGATTGTACATGCTTAAGATTTAATCTTAAGCGTAATCGTAATACGATTAAGATCATTCATTAATTCGTTCGAAAGAAAATAATTTCATTCATACTTCGACGTTATACCATAGATAATTCACTATAAAATAAGATAGATGTGCAACTGAGGTTTGTTTACTCCAAGGTCATCTTGGTTCGAATAGTCTCTCTTGAGACCGCGCATGATTCTCCATGAACTGAATTAGAGTAGATATTCTTTTTTTAATCACAGTAGTTACGATTTAAGTATTCTATTGTTAAATTTTTATTACACTTATAATTAAACTCTCAGCAATATTGATTACTAGTCTTAACTAGTCGTAAATAAAAGCACGAAGCATTTTTTTTTTCTTTTTTACAATAACAATCCAACACGTTTACGTAAGAAACCCACATTTTGAAAAATCTCACGTGAGATTGGGGGATGGGGTTGAATAAAATCTCACGACATCTCACCAGGGGAGGAGGTAGGGACAGAAAATTTAAAAAAACACCTCACGTAATTTATGGACGCCCCTTAATTGGCCAGGTATATTTGGTTCCACCTATGTGTGAAATAATGAAAATAATAGTTAATCAATTGGAAGACACGCATAGGGGTTACCTAAATGGCAATAGATTATAACATTATCTATAAAATAACACAATAAAACTAGCATTATCAAATAGAATTATCGACATTAAGATTAAGTATTCAGACGATATATTAATATTGTCCGTGATTGCCTATAATGTAACGCGATTAAGGTGGTTTTACCGCATTCAAGACTTCGCAATGCGATACAAGTTTCCCGTGACAGATATCGTACATCCAGTTAGTATTTAATCTGAAAATGACATTATAAAATACAACAAATATTCTAGTAGTTTTTTAATATTGAATAAATACATTGTTTTAGGAGAACCTTCACCTGTGTACGTGACTACACTTGTATGTACGTACCTACACTTTTAATAAAACAAAGAAAATTATCATTCATTGGACTCTAGCCTCCTATACAATAGGAGGGAAATTGACACACCATACCACGCTGGTCAGAGATGTTGGTATAGAATTTCATTTCAAGTTTTTCTTCTCTTGCATAAATGTTATATTTAATCCCTTTGCCGTCGTGTATGATACCCACGGGCAAGAGGGGGGTGGGGAATTGTATTCTCACTCCGTCATCACACACACAAAAAAAGTAAAATAGTAATGAAAAGAAATTATTTCATACGCTTTAAATAGTTTTAAAATATATGCAAGAATCAAAGCAGTTACCCTGACTTGCCGTCCCGGATCAAACCTCGATGTCTTTCATGAATACTATACCGGTTTAGAGAAGTTACAGTAGTGGGAATATGTGGAGGGGGAAACTCCCAAAAATAAATATATACTTATACATATGTAGAGAATTTTTATTAGCTATGATGGTCTCAGTAAATTAGGTCCTATAATGATTACGTGTACTACGAAACATCAGCCTATCGGTGTCCCGTGGTGGTCGAAGCCTTCCCACGAAGACTTGGAGCCATTATTATTAATTTTGGTAGGCGGAATGGCAGTCGCAATTGTTGTCATGAGTTTTATCCGTTGCCTAACAGTGCTGCTGCCTCTCTTGGTGCTTTCTTGTTTACAACTCTCATTGAAAAGCGAGCTATGACAATACAAGAGAGTCCCCATTTCAATTTGTAAAGCAAGCAATTTTATCTCATTACATTCTGATTGAAAAAAAAAAGGTTTCTACGGATTCTGTCCGGTGTGTATTTGATTTCCCAACTTTTCGAATATTTTTCAGCGCTCAGGGGTACAGGAGAACCATTTAAAAAAAAATCAAATACAAACGTGATAAAAATCCATAAAGATAGTATAGTATTTTCGTGTGGTGACAGAGTAAGAATTACATTTCACCCCCTTTCTGGGCCATGGGTGTCGTAAAAGACGACTAACGGATATTATATGTATATAACATCTATGCAAGACAATGAAAGCTCGAAATAAAACCCTATACCAACATGTCTGGCGTGGTACAGTAGTTCAATTTTTCTCCTATTGTGGCGAAGGCTCGAGCCCAACAGTGGGACGTATATGAGTTGTGATGATGTGATCATCATTACAACTCGTTTACTAAGTTGGAGACTTCCACATAATAAGCCATAAAACAGGAGCATAACTATTTAATAAGTTTATAAAAAGTGCGCGAAAGATTTAGTTATATCTATACATATATGTATAAGGAACGTTGAGCGCGTTAATTTCTAATAGACGGCCGTTATCAAATTTGTGAAATAAGTGATAACGGACTTAAAATATCACTAATAAACTTTACATTTTAGATAGTAGAAAAACGCGAAAAAGGAAGCAATTTAAACGTACATCACCGCTGTAAAAGAAGGAAAACTTCAAACCAAACTGGCCAGTGCAATAGTTCAATGAACCTTAAATGTTTTTGTGAGCGAGTTCTTGTTTAGTAGTATTCGAGTTGTAATGATGACTATTACAAATGATTGGGAAGAAGGGTGTGTGACGTTTCAACTACATTAACGGCGTATTCAAATTTTCTTCCAGTGTGATATGGACTAATAATACAATCTTGACATCCCAGAGAGAGACGAACAAAACGCCTAATGGAATACGCATTTGAGCCCTGTTCCCTTTTGTGGAAGGCTTCAGAAGCCGGTAAGGTAAGCTGCTGCAAGAATGAAAATCTATTTCAGTGCGAATATTAGATAAAACTAATGTGCTACAGTCGAGAACCCCATGGTCATTTATTATGAAGTGGATTATTTACTTGCATATATGTATAAATGTTGTTGTTTAAATTTACTTACATTTCATCGTAATTATCTCAGCCTACACAAGTCTCACTGTTGGGCTCGGGCCTCCTCCACAATCGGAGAGAAATTTACATACTATATCGCGCTGGTGAAACGTGTTGTCATAGGATTGTATGTCGAATTTTCCTTCTCTTACATAGATGTTGTCTACATATTATATTCTTAGTCGTGTACGATACCCACGGGCACAAGAGGATGTGGTGAATTATATTCCTACTTCGTGACCACATGGAAAATATTTATAACTAGCAACCCGCCCTCGCTTAACCAAACCAATTTAACATACCTCTCTCAATAGTGAGTACATATATATTTATAAAATAATAAACGCTACCGCAAATGTCTTGGATGCTTCTAGAATTTTAGGAAATTAGTACTTTGTAGACAATACCTTTAGATTGTCACACAGGTGCTCGAAAAAATACCATTTAAAAGAAAGTGAGAGCTGAAAAATTACTAGAAATCTAATACCTAAACACAACAATCGTTTATATTGTCTGCATAAAACTAGAGCCAATTCACAGTAATAAATTCAATTCAATGTTATTTTGAGCTTTTACCGAGATCAAATTGATAGAGGGTACAGGGAAAACTATAGAACTAAATAACTTTTTGTTATTTATAATAAGATTAAGGTAATAGTAGAATACGTTTTATTAATGACTATCGTATTTTAGTTTAATCAATAATTTTATACTTAACAATATTAAGTTTGGATTACTCGTGGATGTCATAAACGACGACTAAAATATTTACATTCTTTCATTTTATTTCAACTCATATACGTCCCACTGTTAGGCTCGAACCTCCTACCAGATAGGAGTGACATCGACCCACTATAACACTCTGGTAAGACGGGTTGGTATAGGGTTATATTTCGAGTTTCCCATCTCTTGTATAGATATTATATACGTTTTATATTCTTTAGTCGTCTATTACGACACCCACGGGCAAAAGAGGGAGTGGTGAATAGTATTCTTACTCCGTCACCACACGAAATTACATTAACCTGAACTAACTCCATCGGATGCCGTTTGGTCAGTCAATCCCATAGAGGGTTGACGTCAGGCAGGCGGCTGGTCATAAAACTATTGTTAATAACTTTTGCGATATATACGATGGAGGAGTACATTTTACGTCGAGCCTAAGTAACTGGAAAGGGCATGATGATGATGATGATGACCTAACAACACATCTTAACCATAAGCCCGCGATCATCGCATCCATATCGTCAGCGCGTACATGTAAAAGTATATGCACAGATGTCGATTATGTTAAACTCATTACTCGAACAAAAAGTATACAGACGTTGGTTGTGTAATATGCATATTATATAATAAATCTGTAAGATTAGAATGATTCTGCATTTTATATTATAGATATCACTATAATTATGTTTTCATCGTCAATATAATATTGTATCAATGCTGAGAAATTTTCATCACGGACCTTTAAGTTCTTTTTATTGATGGCTGCTGTTTAGTTCACGTGTTTTCTCATTCAAATACTGTATAATTACCATTTCAGTGCTTAATGTAAGATGAGATATAAAACTATGTTGTAAGTTAATAATTGTTTTTATATAAAAATATAATCACCAAGGAAGGGCGTAACATAAACATTTGCCTATGAACAGTGGCGGCCTTAGGGGGTGGCGAACAGGGCAATCGCCCGGGGCCTCGCGCTTACAGGGGCCTCGCGCTTATTGACCCAAGCAAATTTAAAAAAATATAGATTTTAAATTACATTTTTACTTATTAATTATATTTTTCACTTTGTTTTCAATATTATAAAACTTAAATTTTATTTATTTGTACAACTTTAGTATTTTTCATCAAACATGACAAATCCCTAAACCAAACAACCAGACCTACTTTCGTAGCTCATACATTTCACGAAGGACAAAGGGCCTCGCAAAGACCTGCCGCCCGGGGCCTCGCAAAGACCTGCCGCCCGGAGCCTCGCAATGGGTAAGGCCGCCGCTGCCTATGAACTTGAATCTACGATGTATTAAATTAAGAGATAAAATTATTTATATCTGCCAGTTTTGTTAGTTGTTATATGTTCAAAAAAGCCAATACTTAGAATTAAAAGAACTCGTGTTAAATAGTCTCATGCTTATGCCACTACACCATTGAGTCGATAAAAAATTACTAGTAATACATTAAAATCAAACCAGCGTAATATTTTTAATAACAAATAGAATAAATTTCTATAATTATCCACATTTACCAAAAACAATACAAAATAAGCAAAAAATATTTGAACAGAGTAACATCAAACCCAGAAAACGCGAGAATTGTTCATCGAGTTGGCTTGGCAGTGATCTTAACATGTACTAATCCAAATGTTCTTGAATAATCACCAACGGGGGCAGCACACAAACATAGTATTGCGACAAACCATCTAACACTATTATTATTATGCCCTTCTCATAACGGTCCACTACGCATTTTCATTGTATAGTGTCTTTGGTTAACATTCCTATAGTTTTTTTCAATGTAAATAGCTAGATTTCGATTAATGCCGAACATATGCAGCACATATGATAACGTTTTTTCAAAGAGCATTAAAATTACATTGGATTTTTAAGATAATAAACTATGCTATCAATGTTATGTTCAAGTTAAAATATATGACTGTACGAGAAACGGAATAATGTTGAATATTTTGTCGGCGATGGAGTACAAGTTCGTATAAAATGGTGGTGTAAGAACAATTATGTTTTATGAAGTTACGTTACATTATTTTACTTCACCACCTTACAGAGTATAAGTGGTAAATAAGAAGTTATTACCGCAATCTATTAAATCATAGAGACAGAATGGGCTATATTTATATATTTTCATTTCATTATTATTATAAGCCTTTCTTTTTTCGAGATGTCATAGGCTCTGCATACACTTCGCCCACCTCCTCATTGCGATTAAGACCGATCATCGGATTAATCTCAGCCTATCTTTTGTAGATAGACCTCCCGACGGTGAATTAGGGAAAGAAGGTTCAAGTACCATAATGCGCTTTGTACAAGTGTTCGCGATCTTGAGAACGCGAACTGGAAGAGAGCAGCAAGGCGAATTAAAGCCCAGTTTTACATATTACATTAAAGTCACTAATCAGAGAGAGAAGACCATAGAAGGTTGAAGTCGCATCAAGTTACAAGACTATTTTTGAGACAGTTATATGTTAAAAAAAGGAGACAAAGTATTAAAAATCGTACTAAATGTAAGAAAATAAAAAAACCGAATAAACGCGACAGAAATCGTTTTAAAAGTAATACAACATTTTCTTGTGTGGACGGACCTATAATGTTGTTAGCACGCCTTGCACACGATTTCCTACTTGTAAGAGATTACTAAAATATTCAAAAACGCAAGATTAATATTGCATGAGAAGTAAATTTAAAATGTCAAAACCTAATGAACATTCTGAAACAGTGGATGAATTTGTTATGGAAATTGTCTTCTATTGTGAATGAGGCTCGTGTTCAGCAGTGGAACGTTAATGGGTTGAAGAGTAAATATAAACCTATTATCATACTTGCAGAACTTTCAACCCAACAAAGTCAAAGTTATAGATGTCTAATGCAAAGTTTATAAAAACACGAAGAACGATGTTAATTGTGAATCGATACATCGACTAGAATTCAAATTATAGACTACAGTCATATCTATTTAGACTTTGAAAGGGGTTAATATAATTGGTTATAAGAACTATCTGTTATACAGACATGAATATACGACCAGTTTAGAACGCGACATTCCCGGCTTCAGATTATCTGTGCCGTTGTGTCCAGCCGTATGTGTCCCAGTTTTTTGAAAAGTGCATAAATGGGCACTTGTTATATTAATAGGGGTGTGTTTATTAAATCCATAGTTTAACATTTGCATGCGAGGCTTTACATGTCTTTGGGTTCTTTTTTACCTATTTCTGCAAGTGTCTTATTCTGACACGTAAAATAACGGGCCACTTATCCAAGCAACCCGTTTTGACACCTAGGTGTATTAATATAGCCAAATTTGCAATCATCATTCGGGATACTAAAGGTCATCTCATATTCTAAAATCGCTCATTCCTAACTAATAGTATTTATGCGATTGTTACGCTTTCACAATTTATCTACTCAACCGATTACTGTGAAATTTTACATACACGGTGTCAGTGATACAGAAAATGAACATAGGGCCTCTTTATCAATCTCGAATAAAACAGTTTGTGAGGATAGAAAAATAAATTGAAGACGGTTGTTCGGTGTAACTCGACCAAAGGCGTCGTTAGCAATATAATTGCTATAATTATTATAGAATTAATAATTATTATAAAATCAATCAGCTATTTATAATTATTATAAAATCTACTCGGACCATAATATGAAGTTTTAGTCAATCTAGAAAAGTAAACACTCGTCAACAGCAGCACTTCCTGAAAAAAGAACCTGAATAAATCCTAGATACAAATGTAACCAACCACACCGTTACCAAACAAAATTGATGATGGATGGTCATACTTTTTATTACAAAGAAGCTATTAGTGCTTAAAAATAACTCGTCCTGCAAATGTAACACTAATTGCCTCCTTAGATCTCCGTTCAATTCACAGATGTCAGGGAATCGATACTAGTGGCCGGCCCAATGTTGATGAGGAGAAAAACTGTGGGTTATGGGGCGGCACGACGCCCTTTCGTCGCCTCAGACGAAATGAAAAGCGCGTTTTAAGACTTTATAATACAAATCCTTTTCTTTAAAAGTGGAATTCCTGTCTTTTAGAATGAACACGTTAACTGGAACGGATTATATACAATATCAAAAGTGTGACCGTGTATATTGTACGCAGACTCATTAGTTTTATTTAATGTAAAAAATAAAACAGTATATTAATTCATGTACACGTATACCAGTTGTTACTCCACGGTTACAGAGTCACGAAATTATAATTATTTAATGTATATACCGTTATCACGCGGTAGTATAGTATCCCTAATTTAGTATCGAAACAGTCGAATGAATACGAAATATAACGGACAAGCAGGCATCGAGTAACTATTCTTAACTAGTCATATAATTCTTTTCATAGCTTGAAATGATAGTAATGTATGGAGTCCCTCCATTACAAAACAAGTACCCTGCTATCCATCCACCCACATATCTATCGGTCTATCTTGTCCACTTGACGATAGCCCGTGTTACATCGCGTCGTCCGATTTATGGTCCCACTCCAAAACTTACCTTTCTGATAGTTCTCGAACCGTCTGACGATGTGACCTACGCCTTGCCACTTTAACGTATTCATGAATTAATTCTTCTAAGGATTTACGTAGTACGGCATTTATGTCATGGAATCATTCATAGAAAAGTCTAATCTGTAGCACGCTGAGCAACTTTCAGCTTGAAAGTTTCTGTGCTATGTTTGGTAACAATACATGGTGATTAATATTGCAGGTTTCAGTTAGCGAGAAGTTTGTATATTAAATTAGCTTCTATATAGCACCTACAAATTATTTAATTGAATAATATTGATTTAGACATTGGACATATAAGGCTATTTATAAAAACTCAATTTGAAATAAATCGCGAATAGATGCGTATTAAATTTCCACCCGTGGTAAAAAAATATTCATAACAGTATAATTAAGACGGCTTATTTTTAAAATAGTTTTAAAGGAATTAATAAAGAAAAGAAATGTTACACATTTTGTTCGATATACAGTAAGTTTCTAGTCGATTTCTTACGTTTGAATAACTTTGAATGAAGATGAGCGCTTGTTACGCAAACATTTGATTAATTAATAAAAGAAAATTAATTAGAAAGTATAAATTAATAAATTTAGAAGTCGTTAAAATGTCATGTCGAATGATTGCACGGATTACGCCTTTGCTCAAGTGTCACTTTGTACAAGCGATTTCTATTGAGGATTCGATGCCGAAAAGGGCTCAATTATGTATACATATACATCTGAAATAATATAGGTTTGTGTATATATGTATGTTCAAATAATAAGTGTAGAAACACCTAATTTGAAATAACCTTTACTTTTTTGGTGTGCAAATAATACACTGACGAAAATCTTCTATCTAAAATAATTTCGTGACTTACTAACAACCATAGTTAAACTAATAAATATTTTAGGTTAATTTAAATTTTTGTATGTTAAATCACTAGTTCGATTTGCAATATTAATATACGAATTTGCAATTGCTTATCGGATTAATGAAATTTGGTTCGTAACTATTAGTAACAGACATCTTGATGCGTTTTAAAGAAAATTAACTGCCTAATTTACATTGAATGCAATTCAAATCTCAGTATTATGTAAATAAGTTATAGAAAGTATTTCTCAATCGATTTTACGATAATTTAAGTCTGCTGTATTGATTTTAATATAATTTTGATGTTTAGGCCAATTACTAGGTTTAGACTACCGATTGAATTACTCGACAAAAACTAGTCTGTTTCTCAAATTGTGGTCTTTGAGACAATAATTTGTCACTCGCGTGATGGACAGACTAATTGCAGACTATTTTTTTTAAATTAAGGCTTCTATTTTTCTGGGGTAGGCCAATGGTCTGAACAAAATCGTCCGAGGCGACGGAAGGGCGGCGTGCAGCCCTATAACCTACCGTACCCCTCCCCATCACCATTTGGCCACTGGGACCAATTTCTTAAGCGCGATGGCCAGCTCGGCAAAATAAGTCAGCTTTAACTAAGGAAATAATTATTGTATTATGGAGGCTTTACAACCTCCCATAATACAAGCACGCACGCAAATTACGCCCAGACTCAGAACAACATTTTCTGGATCGCACAAAATGTATATGTGTATAGCTAAATGTAATTGTGTTCGTTAATTATGTGCTTGTAAATTTCCCCGCAATATTATTATCCTGCGTAGTAACTCAAATAATAATATAATCATTTGTCCATTAACACTTGTATCATTATGTACAATAATAATATAATTATATGTAAAAAAATATAAATATAGCGGCAATATTATATATGTTTAGACAATTGATTAAGTAATGGTATTACCATTTGACAGATTAAAGCAATTTCATAGGTAATTTTACATAGTTCGGCAGGCCATTGGCTTACGCGGTTAGCGAGGATGGCGCCGTCATCTCCATCTCACCTCATTCATATACCTTCGAGAATTTTACGCAGTGAGAGGGATATTGATACGGGTTTATAAACAAAACCTAGGAGGATGATCTTATTACTTGAGTAACTTTCTATTTGTGATATAAGTATAAATATTTAATAACTATTCGTTGTATACTGGAATGTAAGCGTGCGATGGGTAATTGCTAATCGGGTTCGATCACCGGACCCGGCGTTAGTTTGTTATCGATCGGAAAATTTTCAGTAGAAGAGTCTGGAATTGTACCCAGCTAATTTACTAGACCATTATTTCTTAAAAGGCGTCACGTATTACATGAAATATCAAGTATACTCAATACCACTGGGTTTAAGGGAAATCCAGGCATTAAAAATCAATAAGCAAGGAAGCCTTAAAAACTCGAGCGACGAGGTGTGTCTTCCTGTGAATTTATTCCCTAATAAAACGTTTGTTAAAAAGGCAAAGATTGCATGTCGCGGTAACATTTATGATCCTCTAGGGAGACATTTGCGGAGTTTGGTTTTTTGCATCGTTACGTCATGAGACCGAAGTACAACGATTCGGTTTTGACACCACTTCTCTCGTCCGACATTTTGCAGGGCTGCCACATAATATTGAATGGTACATAATAGGCTTAGTAAACGATAACAATTGGCTTCCATGCACTACAGTGGCTTAAGAAGTTATCATGTACTAGTCTTGCGTTTGCAACCAGACAAGCTAGACGTGTGGAATTAAATTTCGCGGTTTTGTGTGCCAAGAAAACGGACATCCATACTAGCGAGAAAGGAGATAATCAAGATACACTAAATTTATGCCTTACGAGTCTAAACTAGACAGAAGTCTAGAATACAATGAAGGAGAAGATTTAAAATATTTTTATATACAAATGTGTGATAACAGGTTAAAGATTATCTCAGCAAGCCTACCCGTTCGTGAGAGGACCAGGTGAATGAGTTGCAGCGTACTCCAGGAAAACTACGATTGCTATCCAAGTGGATATTGGATCACTATAATCGCCAATTATGATAATCTAGCATTGAGGAGATCTATATCAAACTGTGGGCATCGATAAGCTTGACGGAAGGACCATGATAATATTAAAAAAAAAAAACATAAATAGGTTCATAGTTACATATTTGTCACTTTATAGACCGCAGCAGTAGAATACAAAGATAAAAAAGTTAAAGTGTACAAATAAAAATTATTAACCCGGCGTGTGTACACTATATTTTTCGGTGCACGGTGTGTATACTGGCTATTTTAGGGAACAGTCAAGTTTACAAGGTTTTGTAGGCTTCCAAAAAATCTGAAAAATTCTGGGTTACTTATTTAAGTTTCTACTACACGACCCAGCCGGTAGCAGCTGCTAACTCAAAAGTTAAAAACCGGTGTTAAAAAAAATGAAATAATCGTCTAAAAAGTGGGAAAAACGGAGTTTTGTTACAAAATTCGTAACTCTACAACAAACAAATATAAAAAATAAACGGTTCTAGGGTTTTGTAGCTTAGACTATGAGCGTTCAAAAGAATATACTGTTTATTATATTTATACTTCGATTATATTTATACTACTGTGTATTATACTTCGAAAATACTGACGCGGTGTGTACACTGACCCTTTCAGGGAACGGCAACGACTTTCACTCAATGGCGTTCCTAGGTAAACTGTCGAAACCGGCGGTCCCTTAGTCATTCAGTCCCTACTACTACCTAGATTTTTTAGGGAGGGGAACCGGAGCCTGCCATCTATCGGCAAGAAAGAATTTTGACTTCGAAATTTCGACTGTTCCTTTAAAGTCCCAGTGTACATAAGCCGGGTTAAATTAAGGTTATGCAGCAAAAATTGTCCAACCTTTGTTCTACGTGGTCAGTACTAAACTACACGGAAGACTTAACAATGTCAAATTTAATCAATTCCGGACATGAAAGACGCACAGTTCAGTGTCATCGATATATTATGCAATATTATCCATCCAATCGTCAGCCTATAAAATTTAAAAAAGAAAGCCGTCCACTGCTGATCCATAATGAAGAGGTGATAACAGGGACTTAGGTAATAGTAGAATATGGCGATAGAGATGGTGTGCAGCAGGTGACGGTATTGCACGACGTTCCTTTAACCGTTACGAGTTGTCTGGGCGAGTGTGACTGGACCCTTTTAAAAATATGTAATCGTTTTTATATAGAAGAGGTGACACGTTGTATTCTTACCCCTTCACCACATACAATTTCATATATTCATATGAAGATTACGCTTACGCGGTGATGCAGCTGATCTTGCACGTCCACTAATGTATACCCACACAGCTAATATTGTATAACGTTTGATTTCCCAGAATATTCTATATTAAAAACTACATCAACAGGAATCCTTACAGCAAAAATAAGCGTTTCCATCTGAAAAGTAGGATACAAACGTTTTATAACCCGCCCACTTGCGAGTGATGGAATTTTCCGACACAAACGGCCTATTTATTCCCTGTCAATAGTTAACAAATCAAAAGCATAGAAGTACTAGCTAAAAATTTACTCAACATTGTAAGCGTAGAAAGAAGTGTTTGTTGAATAATGCCAAGGGCATTCTTGGCCTTGTTAAAGGCGCAATTCCATAGTTATAATAAAAGCAACGATTCACATTTTACAAAAATCTACCTGTAAACAACCTTGTCGCCCATAGACAAGAATTTAAAAGTAAAAAAAGAATACGCCCAATTAATTGTCTGCCTACACAAGTTGGCTGTACGAAAAATATACTAAATATCAAAATGCGCAAATCTCAATTCTATCAATGTGTTAAACATTATTACATACATGTTTTTAATTTAAACAGAAATTATAAATTTATAATAGATATTGTTTGTGATAATCTGTGTGGTGACGGAATAAGAATACAAATCACCACTTGCTGCGCCGTCTTGCCCGTGGGTGTCGTAAAAGACGACTAAGGGACATAATAGGCATATAGCATCTATGCAAGAGAAGGAACACTCGAAATAAAACCCTATATCAACCTGTCTGACCAGCATTAAATAGTAAGGCCAATTTCTCTTCTATTGTGGAGGAGGCTCATTCAGGCCCAGCGGTGGGATGTATGTGAGCTGAAATGATAAATTGGTAATGCTTTGTATTTAATACAGAATAAATAACGTATATTGTTCTATTCTATTCACCCTATTTAATTCAAGATGTCGTAAGAAGTGGGAATCATTCGCCCTAAACACTGTATATGGCATGGCTGTCATGAATAATAATTACATATTAAAATAATATATTAAGTTAGCAATGTCCTTGTTTTAAATTACTTTAGTTTTGACTATATCAACCTCTCAAATCTCAAGGTGCAACACCGAATACGATTGCGAACTTCAAACAGCTACGACAGACGAAAATGACGTAGCGTTTCTTATGCATCTCAAAGAAAATGACGCCATAATTCTTAATGCATCGTGTCGAAAGTTACAGAGGACATCATATCTGTCGTCTATTGGGCTGTGGTTTGAATGCAGTCATACGGAAATAAAACTAATATTTTATTTACTATGTTAAACCTGTCTTCATTTACACGGTGTCCCTCTATTAACTCCCGAAGGTATCGTAAAAGGTGTAATACAAAATTCGAAAGTAAATGAAATGGATAAAACTAAGGTTAACAAAGCAGTAACTCAATTTCGATAGAGGAGCCCAGTATTAATATATGAAACGTGAATTGTGTGCGACGGTGATCTTATTCTTCATAGCCTGTATACATACCAATAAGTTCGAAGTTTGGCATAGATTTTTATTTAGAGTTTGCCTGCCATAATTGACTGTTAGGATGCCCACGGCAAAGGAAGGTTTGATAACTAACATACTCTTACTCAATTCCTACACGTAAAAAGCAAGGTCTGGCAGTGGATCAAAATAATGAACATTGTATTCTTATTGTACTTTGTCTACAGCTAGTAGGACCTAAAACTAAATTTATCCTAAGAATAAACGTATAATTTTTTTTTGTGTGTGACTTAGTTGTTAGCCTCAGATGGCTGTGACAACTTTACCCGGACTGGTGGGTGAGCGCTGAGGACTCTCAACCCGTTAAACGTATAAAAAAATTACATTTGTATTTATACCTGTAATGGCGGGCAGACAAACGTAACTTATCGATTTGTCGTATACACGTATACATAATAGCAAATGCAACCAAGAGGTCAAGGCGGGTTAAGTTTTATTTTTCGAATACATAGCTACAAGTATTATTTCTATAACGTTAAAACTGTGTTATATTCATAAAGATGTAGGCAGTTAATGGGGCAAGAACTCTTGTGACAAGCGTCACAGAATCGATGAGTTTGTGATTATAAACTATCATCATCATCACAGCTCATATACCTACGTCCCGCTGTTGTCCTGCCTTCTCCAAAATAGGAGGGAAATTAACTTACAATACCATGCTAGTCAGATGGGTTGGTAAAGGATCTTATTTCGAGTTTCCTTCATAGACGTTATATGCACATTATTTCCTTTAGTCGTTTTTTACCACAACCAATGGTAAGATACGGAGTGGTAAACTGTATTCTTGCTCCGTCAACATTCTGACAAAATAATGTATCAATAACTTTACAGGTCTCGTCCTATGTAGTGACTGTTTAAGAATACAGTCAATTGAGCGGGTTACTTAGGAAGGCCTACCTCCAGCAATAGATGGGCCTCCAGCAATAATGAATTAATGAATGAATAACACCGAAATTTAAATACTGAAAAAAGAAACTTAACAGAAGTGATGGGCAGACTTTTGATGCTTACGCCAAAATTACACATATAAAAAAATAACTTTTTTTGTATTTTATCGCGTGAGAATGAAGAATTTTTAACGTTCAGGCGCTTCGTACACTAACACGTAACCATGAACATTGAAAAATATTCGAAACGTCGAGCAATTAAAGAATCGAATACAAACGCGATAAAATTCGTAAAAATAGTTTTATTTAATATAAACAATGTTTACTTTAGCATCAATAAATAAATACTCAAGTTAGTAGTATCTGTATGTAGATACACGAGGGTCATTAGGCAAGTAGGTATATCTATTGTATACACAGAGCAATGTTTGTATTTATCACCTATGACCATCACGCACTCTTATCGTGAGATCACCGCCATGGTGGCATATTATTACTACCTACATACCGAGATTACACCATTACCCTTGTAGGGTAATGGTATTTGTTTAGGATTCATTATTTGGAATGGCCACATGCATTTCAAACTAGTAGGAGGACAAGTTGAAATCCCGAAAATAATGCAATTTGTACCTACTATTCAAACAACTAAACCTTATATAGGGCATGGGTCGATGGCGACTTCGATCAAGGATTACTTTTGCAAGGACGATTAACGTCAGACAAGTGGCCGCTTTTAAAACTTAGACAAAAACCTAAGGAGTATGTTCTGCTGCTTCTTACATTTGTTAAGAGGAATGACACATGCTGCATACGCCTCATATTAGTTAAGAGCAGATTAAAATTCAAAATCATTCGTTATGTATAAAGCCATCGAGGGTACTTACATATTGTCAATTTTAACATTTCAGCTTAAATAAATCCAATAAAATATCACCGGATTCCTATTCCGTTCTAACTTGACCGCCACTGATATGATACGGAAAAGTCAGCGGATTTGTATTTTTTTAATTTATTTGAACCCATTTCCTTTATATAAAATTGTATATAACATGTTTATTAACGTAAGACCATTTACGTACCTATGTTTAACAAATAAATATTATTATATTCTAAAGTATTAACATCAGTATGATGCCATTCGAACCATGGTATAAATCAATAATGCAAGAATGATTATGGCTGGATCAAAACCCACAAGCAGCACCCCTTCACGAGTCAACTACGGTTGAAGTATACGAAACAATGATGACGAATTTAGAAGAGTACGAAATTATATCAGTAGTATGAAATATAGTATTTAATGACCGTGTATTTCCAAACAATAGTTGTTATTATTATGATCATTCGAAGCTTATCAATCAGCATGGGGTATTTAATCGTATGATACTGTGATAGAGTAAATGTTGCGAGCGATGACGTATATTATTATGTACTAGCAACCCGCCCTCGCTTCGCTTCGGTTTCAGTCACTTAAACCCGCGTAGTTCCTGTTCCCGTGAGAATACCGGGATAAAATGCAGCCTATGTTACTCCCTGATATTATAGCTTTCCATTGGTGAAAGAATTTTTGAAATCGGTTCGGTGGTTTAAGCGTGAAAGCGAAACAAACAAACATCCTTACTTTCGCATTTATAATATTAGTATGGATTATATATTATTTGACTTGGTACCACCATCACCGTTTTACTCAACACGAGCAGTGTTCATTCAATTCACCTGGAAACGTGTTTTAATTGAAGATCCAAAAATAGCAAAATTATGTTCATAGTTTCAAGTTTTCACTTCTGTCAGCAGTCCTCTTGACGACGGTGTTATTTTTTTTTTACAGGGATAAAACGCTCAGCTAGCGATTTTTAACGATTATTTAGGATTAGACTAGATATACGAGTGTTCAGACTGCTATAGCGACTGTCACCTTTGACAGTCGCTATATCTTCTGTCTTATACATTTGAGTTCGAGTGTTTTAACCTGCTCCGAGATGTGGGGTTCACAAAACTTAAGACAACTTTATGGCACTCTTAAGCATGCAAATTTTCTCACAATGTTTCGGTTTATCTTTAAAATATGTGCTACGTGTGCCGTCGCGTTGGATTTCTCAAAAAATATATTCATCATCTTGCTCTTATGCAATTTATTTGGGATCGACTCAATATGTAGAGTATATCTTTCATAGTACATATTGCAAAAGATATTGGTAATGACCGGCCGCCTGCTTGGCTTCAACTCTTTTTGGGAATCTATATATAAATACGTGAAGCAAAAACTTTGCATCCCTTTTTACGAAAATTACGTGGATGGACAAGTATGAAATTTGGCACAGTTGGAGTATATAATGAGGAGAAGTGCATAAAATTGGAATTTCATATAATAATGGATGAAACACATTAAATTCATTAAAAAAGGCATTACGCACACTACAACACAATCGCTACACACACACGTTTGTGTGAGTGTGTTGCGTAGCAACGCTTATACACTTTTGTTTACGGTTAAAATCTCTGGTCGAACTGAACGTCAAACAATCATAATTATGATAACAATATCTAATAGAGATTTGTGCTTATATATTAATTATTAGTGAAATACAGCTTGCTCAATTTACAATTATACATAAATAAAATTAAAAGAAAATTGTGTTGCAGAAACATTAATTAAAATGAATTATGGCCGAATTTCGACCACACGGCGACCACTATACATATAATTGTAGACCAGACGGCGTCAGGAGTTGTCCCAGGCCGTAGTAAACCTCTTAGTAGTCTTTCAGGACACCCACGAGCAATGTAACGATTAATAGTATTAGTAGCCATATAAAAATAAAATTAATGGACATAAATTACACTGAGACTGAATAATTATTTGGGGATCTCGCAAAGTAATGTCCTGCGCGGGTATCAAACCTAAGGCATTTAACATAAAAGTGTGTAAGTACCAACGTCTAGTTAGTACTTAGACACTTGAATTACGCAATCATACTACAATAATAAACATTATTCATTTATAAACATCATATGCTCCACTTCTTTTAAAATTGAATTTAACCAAATTATTAATCACTAGCTTCTGCCCGCGACTTCGTCCGCGGAAAATTTCTTGTTTTAACATAAGATTACACTCGATTGATATTACTGTATTTAATTTTATTAGTAAAATATTTTTTGGAATCAGATCAGTAACTTAAAAGATTACCGAAGTTCTATTTTCTGCTCAAGGTAACTTAACCCTTAGTTGCCTTTTACTTATTTTATTTATTTGTTTAAGTTAGGTATCTATTTAATTTAAAGCTTCTCTATATACAATGTTTGAGGTTGTTTTATTTTCCGGTAACAGAATAATCTGCCTTTCGGATGATCCCACTCTTGATAGACCAACATATAATTGCCCATGGGAAAAACATTCTTTTCGTAGGTCAATGCCAACCAAAGAGAATGTTTGTCCCTGGGACTTATTAATAGTCAGGGCAAATGATGTTTTTATTGGAAACTGGAGTCGTTTAAACGGTATGGGTAGGTCCGTCGGAATCATTGGAATTCTTGGGATGTGCGCCAACTGGCCAGCTCCTGGGCCGATGAGAATGGTCGCCACAATTAGGTTGTCTTTTAAATCTTTTATTAGTAGCCTTGTGCCATTGCACAGGTTAGGTGGGCTTAAATTTCTTAAAAGCATGATAGGTGTCCCGGATTTCAACAGCAGTTCGTGAGGTGGCAGACCAGATGGTTTAAGGGAATTTAAAAATTCCTGCGGATAGTGGACTGCATCCTCGATATTACACACTGTATCAATTGACTTGTAGATTTTACCATGGCCGGGAACTTTTTGTAAAATTAGATTATTGATTTCATTGACTGTATCGTTCCTTGGTGAGACGATAGCCCTTGAACAATGCCAATGAATGTCTCTATCTAGTAAATATTCGAGGTCAGGATATACTGCATCTATAAGATGCTGTAGACTGTGAACTATACGACCCAGAGTCTCATTTATAACGATTTCCGCAGAGTTAGAGTCCAAGGTTCGAGAAGAAAAAGACCCTTCTCCAATTTTGAGCAGCTGTTGTGGAAAATCGTTATCCATATTTCCAATAACGTGGACTCTCATGTTCGTACGTAAATTCAAAGTTTGGACTATACTCCATAGGGGCGATGATTTTAGACATGCCTTTATGATATCCGCACGTGTACCTCTTGTGACGACGGGAAGTGTCTGACGAAAGTCACCTGCAAACACAAAAGTGACACCACCCATGACAGCGACTGAGTTTCTCAAGTCCTTAAGTGTTCGATCCACTGCTTCAACATGAGCTCTATGACTCATGGTACATTCGTCCCACATTATCAACGACGTATTCTGTAACAATTGACCAATGGGCCCATTTTTGCGTATCGAACATACCGACTGTTGCTCCAATGAAACTGTCAATGGGAGTTTGAAGGTAGAGTGAGCAGTTTTACCGTCACTCAATAAAGTAGCCGCAATCCCAGAAGAAGCCACTGCCAAAGCTATTTTTCCGGATTGCCTAACATGTGCTAATATTAAATTAGCGAGGAATGTTTTCCCTGTGCCTCCTGGGGCGTCTAAAAAAAAAATTTTTCCTTTATTATTCGTTACGCTATCAATAATTTCATCAAAAGCCTGTTTTTGGTCTGTGACTAATTTAGGCAAATTTTCATTTACAAAAGTAGCTAATTCACTGATGTTGTGCGGATGTACCAACATTGTATCTATTGCATCATTTACAGGGCGAACTGGAGACGGTAATCCAAAGTCACTCAATGTTTTATCATTCAATGCTAAAAGTTTGTTTTCAATTTGTATTAAACCTTCATTGTACATAACATCATTAAAAGGCATGGTAAAGTCCTGATTTTGTTGTCGATTTCTATGTCTGATATCTTCACAAAAATTGTCCTTGAAGATATCCCATAGTTTTAACGGTTCAGATGGCTGACAAAATAGCAGTATCACCACAAATAACTCCCTAAGTTTCAATGAACATTCCGACATCGAAGCTTCTCTTAATGTCTTCTCCCAGTGATCATCATTTTCCAGCAAACCTCTGTCCCGGCAAGCCGCTTGATACGTCTCCTTGACCACTCCATTTATAGTTTTCAAATCTTTGAATGATGTGGGACCGCGTACGTGGTGCAATAAAATTCTTAGATAAAAGCATTCTGATTGTGACGGATGTACACCGTACACTCTTCCCAAAGCTTCATCTCTTTTTATTTCTGGATGCCCATCGACGTCTTGACCGCGCCTTCGTCTTGAAAATTTGTTATTAGCCCACGTATAATAGTGTGGAACTTCGTGGTACAACAGCGTTTTTGCAAATTCGTCGGTATTGCAGAGTTCAAAAAACGCTAATAGAGTGGTTTTGCGCGGATTTTGGGCAACTTGTCGCGCAGTTCCTGGTGTGAAAAACACCCTTTGCCCGTTTTCTAAGTGCACGGCCAAATGCACGACCGTGGGATGTCGGTCGTGGATCGGAAATTCGAGTATTCGCCAGACGGCTTCCGATGTACTTATATATCGCCCATTTAAATAATTTTCCACCTCATCATGCGGATTTCTAACGCTGAACGTGGCTTGATCGGAACCTTTATTTATATATTTACATATATATTTTATAGCCTGAACTGAATGGCAGTATTCGACGTTAATGTGGGCGTTAAATGACCTGCACAACATTGGAGAGTATGGTACAATCCATCTGTTATCTATTGTAATCGGCCTCCCTCTGATGTTTACAACTGCGACTTGACCACCATTTTCAGCATTACGACGACGATATACAGGATAACCATCCTCGCCTGTCTGAGTATCGGTGACGAATCGCCGAGGATATTTCTTTGAACATATACCGTTCTTCATACACGGTGATGATAAATTGTGCTCCCCACAAGGTCCATGGATCATGTTTTTGGTGATAATATCGAATAATATTGGGTCATCATCTTTGTTTGGTAGTTCAGCAACTATTATACTGTCTATTTCATCTGGTTGTATTTTTTGTGCAAACCAAAACAGCATATGACAGTGTGGTAGTCCGCGTTTTTGCCATTCAACACTAAGCATATGGCATTTGACTTTGCCGAATACCTCGTCTTTAGTGAACGACTTGATCATTTTCTTCATCTTTAAATGAAAAACCCTAGCAATAATGTCATGACGGTCGAAAGAACGTTGGCCAGCAAATAGCTCTTTCTTAATTTCTGGCCACTCCGGATTGCAAGTGAACGTCACAAATAAATCGGGTCTTCCATAGTTGCGTACATACGTCATTGCATCTTGGGTTTTTTCATGCATGTAACGCGGAGAGCCGGTGAAAGATGAAGGCAAGATGACATGTTGGCCAATATTTGCAGCGTTGACATTAGCATCCTGATTTATAGCGTCTCTTAAATGGATATAGTCATCAGCTCTCAGTTGTTGTTGATTGCGACTTATGTAACTTAGTCTCTCTGTTATCATTTTAGCCATCATGTCAACACAGTATTGACTAAACAAATCCCGATAATAATGAAGGGGATTAAAACTGTTGGCCCTGGTCATCAATCTATACATATAAAATTGCATACACGAAACTGTTTTATTTCGCGCTGAATTTTGTAGAGGGATAGTCAAATAATAACCATCTTCACCGTTAACAAACATCAAAGGGTATTGTAAGGGATCGTAAGCTCTGTGTAATTCAGAAACTCTTTTCAGTTGACCATCTTTGCAATGAAGGACTATATCTCTAGGTCCCTTATCTTCGTCCACCAATAATACTGCAACTTCGTTTGCTGTAGGTGAATTGTATCTTCCACGATGTTGATTTTGTGGAGTGCGGTCAGCGTGAATGATTAATTTTAAGTTTTCAGATGAAGAGTTATGTTCTAAATTGTATTTGAAACTGCGAATATAAATGTTATGACTATTTAACGACGTCTGTAAATCATTGATTAAATCGATATTTAGGTTAGGAGCAATATTAGACCGCAACGAAAGTTGGTCGGCATCAGAAATGAAATAAATTTGTAGAAACTGCGGGCTTTGCCCTGGCGAAGGGAGTAGACTACCAATTAAGTGATAAACTTGCCCTTCTACTTTAAATGTAGGCATAAAGTTTCCTTCGCGAATTTCTTTAGCACCGAATGACGTCATTTGGAAGAGTGTATTATACTTTCGTATGTTTTTTAAAAAATGCGCAGATAATAGATGATTGCCCAGTAATAGATCTTTTATTGGTTGTGGTGGTGCCTGGATATCAGGAAGAACCACTTTTCCTGCAGCACAACACATACCATTTGGTTCATCGCTCCATTTATTTGCAAAACACTTAGGACATGTTTTATTCATTTCGCCTATTTTCACAGTGTTTTGCTGAGCATAATCTATATTGGCATCGTAATTGAAGGCTGATCTATTTCCTTGGGCTATATTCCGATTACGCGCTCTGACTGTAGCTGCTCGCTGTCTTTCTGTTGCTAGGCGCTGCGAGCGCTCAGTGCTAGTCTCCCTATCCCTTGTCTCACAGACATGCTGCCTTAACTCAGATAGACGGTGCGCACGTTCAGCGCTAGTTTCTCGAGCACGGGCCCGCGTCGTCCTCACATTTTGGCTTGCGAGGCGCTGTGAGCGCTCGGAGCTAGATTCTCTAGCGCGTGCTTGCGAAATATATTCTCTATTTCTCGAGAGGCGTTGCTCATTTTCAGGGGCAGATTCTTCCGTACGGCGTACTCGATCGGCTCTTGTCTGTGATGTCTGCCGAGACAGTTGAGATTTCCTTTTAGGCATGCTCTCAACAAACCACGCACAGACTTGAAAACAATTATGAACAAAGGGAGAGCGACTCGAACACCGTCCGCCTTTACAAAACAAAACAATCGTAATATCGAATAACTCGTGTCGATTATTACGATAGAACGAAGTACGAAACTACGAACATACAAAACAAACGTACAACGAAATTACGATATTTTCGATTATGAGGTATCTATCAACAACAACAACCATGCGAACGAAACAACCGAAACCAATAACCAACTGACATGTAATTTTTAGAACTCCAACTAACGACAACGTGGGCATAATAATTCGAGAGGGTCATCAATCCACGGAAAGTCTTAACACCGCGATTCAGAAAAATGACGTCATTGCAGAACGCCATCTATGGGCAAATAGGTAAAACGTCTGCACAATGAAAGTTATGCTAGGGTCATTTTGCGTTTTAGTAATTTTATATTATCTCCGAAACTGTATGACCAATTGATATACTGTAAATGGCAAATCTTATCTGTATGATGTTCCTGTGATACTGAAATAATTTATTGTCATAAGAATTAATATTTTGTTGCTCAAATAATCAACCAAACGTAACAATGCCGAAAAAAAAATTTTTTAATGCAATAATAGAAGTATAAAAGATAAAATATAAAAGATAGAGATATGGTATCGCTGACTTTTTTGTAGAAATAATTAAGATGAACCAGGTAGCCATACATTCTTTTTAATTTTAAGCAACTGTTTAGGCAGCGCACGCAAATAATTCTGTTTTACGAGGTATTTTTTTCCGACTTGCCAGACAAAAGTTGTGATAGCTCGGTTAATATACATGTTATAGAAACAATTTATAGCCTATAGCACTCAGGAATAATGTAGCTTTCTGCCAGTTAAAATAAAATTAGAATTAGATTATGAGTTCCAGAGATTACCCCCTGCATACAAACTTACAAATTTTACCTCTTTATAATATTAGTATAAGTATAGAAAACGGATGTAGGCGTCAATATTTCATTAAATACAGATCAATATATTTGGCGATATCTAATATTTATGCAAACAACTTCCGTTATATCTTATTATAATGCAAAGAATTATATGTATTAATAAAACCGAATCCTCATCTTCATGGTGACGGAGTGTCTTGCCCATGGGTGTTGTAAAAGACCATTAAGGGATATAATATGCCTATAACAACTGTACAAAGAGAAGTAAAACTCGAAACAAAACCCTATGCCAACACGGCCAATCAACGTGGTATAGTAGGTCAATTTCCCTCTCGTATATGGGTTGAGATGAATAAACCCGATGAATTTCTATATGGTGATGGAGTAGGAATATGATTCACCACACCCTATCTTACTTGTAGGTGTCATAGAAGAGAAGACTAAGGGACATAATACGCATATAACATCTATGCATGGAAATTCGTTATAAAACCCTACCGTCTGACTAGCGTGGTTAAGTAGGGCGATTTTTGGCCCGTTATGAAGGAAGCTTGAGTCCAGCAGTGGAACGAGTATGAGCTGATATGATGGATCGAGCCAAATAGTTAATTCAAAGACGCAAATCTCAGAAACTAAAAAAACTAAAAACTATTTTGTCGATATATGTAGTTTACTCAAGTGTGGTAGGACCCCACTGTCGACAGTTATCTGTCTACAGCCGCGGGCCGGTCCGTCCGGGGTAGTACCACACTCTCGCAGAAAATCGACGTCTGAGTAGTAGCAATTAGTTACTGCGCTTCGTTCAGGGAGCGAGAGAGCCGGGAGCCCAACTTTCTGAGGGTGTTTGCGTGTGGAGGGTTTTGGTGGTGCCCTTGGTGTCACCGAGCCTCGATGCACGCATTCGCACTCCCTTGACTTTCTTCGCGGTGGGCAGCGGCCTTGTAAGGGTCCATGAGCGGCAGCAACACTTATCATCAGGTGTACTGTTTGCTCGTTTGCCACCGTTGGCAATAAAAAAAACCTCATTTTTTTATGGTTGGGTTATGGTAAGCGCATATGCCGTCCATTCCATATACGACGAAAGGACGGCGCGCGGGCCCATAACCCACGTCTTCGTCGTTGGGCCGACCACGAGCGCTGATGGCTCGCAACCCGGTGCTCTCTGCGGGTGACGGACTAAAGTCCCCGGTCCGATCACCCGCGGCCTCGGCTAGGGCGGCATCGGCGCAGGTATGTAGTTTACTCATGGAGAATTTCATTAGGGGAACTGCTCAGAAAAATAATGATTAAGATATTTAGCGCGTCAAATAGGTTCAATTCCCATGCAGAAAATACTTTATGTTTATGCGATCCACAAGTTGTTCTGAGTCTACGTATAATTTGGGTTCATTAATTATAATCTCCGTAATAGAAAGATTATTTTCTTTCTACAGTCTTTAAAGAAATATAGAATATGGATGATTATTGAGTAGTTAGGCATAATTCATACAGCCACCTTTCTTTCCCATAGGGTATTATTATAATCAAGAATCAATTACCATCCTGTTATATCCCATAGGCAGATAACTGCAATAGGAAGAAATTTCAAAATAAAACACTATACCAATTTATCTGAAATGTAGTAAGGCCGATTTCCGCCCCGATGGGAAACAGATACGCACCAAATAGTAGGTATATTTATGTGGTGGAGAAAAGTAAGAAAGTATTGTTGCGATTCACCAAATAAACTAATTAAACATGGCAACAAATCTGACAAAATTTTGAGTAACGACCGACTAATGAGAAATTTGATCGGTGTGCAACAGCGAGTATGGCGTAATAAAATCGGTGTCGCTGCGCCATTCATTAACTGCACAGATGGCTTAGAGGTTAAGATACCGAACTTTTTTTTTACAGCTGTTGGTGGCAAACGAGCAAACAGTGCACCTGATGATAAGTGGTACTGCCGCTCTTGAACCTTTGCTAGGCCGCTGTCTACAGGAAAGAAAGTGAAGGGAGTGCTAATGCGTGCAATGGGATTCGGTGATACTAAAGGCATCATCATAACCTACCACACGCAAACAACCTCAGAAAGTTAGGCTGCCGACTCTCTCGCTCACCAAACAAGTGCAGTAACAAATTGTAACTGCTCAAATGTTGATTTTCTGCGAGTGTGGTACTACTCCGGACGGAACGGCTCGTGGCTATAGACAAACGACTGACGACAGTGTGGTACTACTACATGAAAACCATATCAAATGTCGTGGGTTCGATTCTTACTCAGGACAATACTTTGTGTGAACAAATTCTTATTCCGATTCCAGGTGATATTTGTGTTCGTTAACTGTGAATTTGTAAAGTCCCCCACAATACAAGGATTATTTTAGTGCAGTTATTTCAAAAGAAAGGAGATCGTGTAAGGCACTGCTTAAGTAATAGACGATAATTCTAATGTCAAAACTACTACTACACAATGAATGTGTAGACTTTGAACATTAGTATTAAACTGAACCATAGAAATAAATACAACTGAACAGCTGTCAATATCATTTCAGCACTTATACGTCCTACTATGCCTATGCCACTACGACAGACGTCTTTTCGACGATTTCTTTTTGATTTCTCCTCCTGTTGCATAGATATTATTTGCATACTAGCAATCCGCCCTCGCTTCGCTTCTGTTATAGGTTATAGTCGTTTTACCCGCGTAGTTCCCGTTCCCGTGGGAATACCGGGATAAAATATAGTCTAGTTTACGCCCTGATATTATAGCTTTCCATTGGTGAAAGAATGTTTGAAATCAATCCAGCCGTTTGAAGATTACCCGGAACAAACAGACAGACAGACAAAAAATTTTTAATTGCTATTTTCGGCATAGGTGTCGTGCAAATAACCGTGTGAGCATGAAAAAAGCCTATTATTTTGACATTACAAACAGACACTCCAATTTTATTTATTGGTATAGATTACTCCGTCACCACGCGGATACCTGTTCTATTGGTTTAAGATTAAACCTCACGTGACAGGTATTGTGGGTGCTAAAATTCTTTGTATGGTCATTATTTCCTCTTTGGTGTGAAAGTCTGTATAATATTAGTGTCAAAAATCGGTTAAAATAACAGTTGTGTCAAAGCCGGCAATCATAGCCTTTGTATGAATTGATATCATTAGCCTGTTGTCATCTCACGCTAAATGTGGTCGGCACAACATGTTCTTACCTTCCATAGACTCCTGTCAGCCGTCATATCTGCACTCACTGCTTCCATACCTTTATTAACACCATCCATCTCTTTTTGAGTTTCCAACGATTCTTACGTTCATGCGCATATTGATAACAATCTTTGTCACATGCCTTTCACCCTTCCTCATCACATATCCATTCCAAAACAAACTCGCGCTCCTATTCTTCTTTATAACGGGTGCCAATACTCATTTCTTATCTAACCTATAATTATCTAAATTCATTCAAAGTTCAGATTGCCGGTTTTGAATCTATACAACTCGTTTTATGTATGGTGACGGAGTAAGAATACAATTCGCCATCCCCATTCCTCCCCGTAGACGTCGTAAAAGACCAATAAAGGATATAATATTATACAATGCATATAATATGCAAGAAAAGAAAATCTTAAAATAAAACCCTACACCAAACCGACTGACCGGCGTGGTATCAAGTAGATGAATTTCCCTCTCATAGTAGAGGGGGCATGAACCCGACAGTGCGACGTGTATGGGCGGCGATGATGATGATGACAAGCCGTATATCACATAAGAATATAATGCATAATACTTATGTGCGAGAGACCAAAACTAATGACATCCTATAAAATGTTATAGATTGCAATTATACTCCATAAGTACACTGGCAAAAATATAATAAGGGCAAGATAAACGCGACAAGAAAGTTTTGACGCATGCGGTGAACCATCCATCATGATCGCTAACACAAATTACTATAAAAATTTCCTATGAGAAGATATCACAATGAATTTTTTTAAGCACGCAATATTTATATAAGAATGTGGTTAGTGAGAACGTTACGCGTACAATGCTGTTAAAACATAACCGACATGAGAATTTATTGTGTTTGGGATATTAAAAAGATGCATTTAGTATGTTTTAGAGTTCCGTACGTTCCGAATATTTATTTATATAAAGACAATAATACCCTACAGTAAAGAAGTGTATTCTGAAGAACTTTACAAATAATTCATCTCGGCTCACTGTTGGGCTTGGGCCTCCTCCATGATGGGAGGGAAGTTGATCTATTATACCGCGCTGGTGAGACGTGTTGGTATAAAATTTTATGTCCATTTTTCCTTCATTAACATAGATATCTACGTAGTTTTATTTTACGACATTTGCGGGCAAGAGAGTGGTGAATTATGGTATATAATTAACGGACATAGGTCCAGCAGTGGACGTTGAGTGGCTGATGAAGTACGCCAGAATGAAAAATGCAACTCTTACAAGATCATTCGTGTTGGTTTATGCGTTTATCACTGACAATTCGCTCTGAAACTATTGAACTAATTATATCAAAATTTGGTACACAATTATATAGTCTAGTCAACAAGTGCCTTTTGGACCAACTTTTTTCAGCAGTCTCTTTCAGCCGTATTTTCATCCCTCTGGGAAAATTATAAATATTGATCTTACAGTTTCGGGAATAGAGACTTTTTTAGGATATTTCCTCCTCTTTTTGAATCTTTTTTCAAATTTGAAAATCTTTATTACTTTTTGAGATATTTGCAAAAAACTAAACCCTCTTTTTTTTAGTTAATTGTTAATAACTTTACAATTTTTGTAAGCGGAACTTATTTTTTTTTTCAAAAATCATCTAGATGCCATTCCGAATCGAATGACACCTCATTTATAATTTTCGGAGAATGCTGAAAAAAGTTGGTCCAAAAGGCACTTGTTGACTAGACTATATAAATAGAGACTATAAAATGAGCAAATTAAATTTAAATACAGGTAACATTTTTGGGGACATATTAGGATATTAATGTACCAAAATCAAATCAAAGTGCTTTGGTTTTATTTATAATTTCAGCTCATATACGTTCCACTGTTGGGCTCGAGCCTCCTCCGCAATAGGAGGAAAATTGAAGTTACTTATACAATGCTGGTTAGACAGGTTGGTATAGGGTTTTATTTCGAGTTTTTCCTCTCTTGCATAGATGTTATATGCGTATTATATCCCTTAGTCGTCTTTTATGACATCCACGGGTAAGATAGGGTGTGGTGAAGTGTATTCTTACTCCGTCACCACACGGAAAACCACCACATGGTTTTATTTACATTACCTATAATTTTCAAACAGATTATTATAATTTTTTAATTTATAAGGGTAAAGTAATTTATAAAGGTAAATTAGACTAAATTTACCATCGTTTAAAACTAGAATCTGAATAAAATTAATATCAAAAAATAGTCCTTATAAACATATTTTGAAAGTGGTCATTTAAAAAGTATCTTATTTAAGAAATATCATTCATGAATTTTGTGCGATAATACGGAACCTTTTATAAGACGTTGACGCAGTGGCTAGTTTTTCTATTACATATTTGTGGTGGAGAATTGCGCCGAGATTCTATGAGTTCCAGAGTTTTATATGGACTGTAGAAAAGTAATACGTCAATTTTGCTAATATAATAATTGAAAACGACTTGTTTGCGACGAACGACATGTACCTTTAAGGTGACACAGCACATCAACACTTTTAACGAAATTTATTCCAAATATTGCTTACGTAAAATGTCTATAAATTATAGTCCATAAAATATAGCTTGATCTCTGTGACAGATGTCAACGAAACCAACGAAGTAAGTTTGAACGAGCGACATGTTTACAAATTTCATTTTGTATCAAATATATTTTCATTCTTTTCGTGCCAATTTTATTGCAACTGAATTGCAATATATTATAAATATAAAAATATTAATATTCATACCTAAAATGTACCTCGTAAGTACTGAAATACTTAGTAAACATTTTATACATAAATGACGCTTACGCACGTATAAGGTCATGCTAGTCTGAAAATAAAAAGAGATGGGACAGTCGATATATGTAAATCGATAACCGAGCTTTATTAAATCATACATAAAAGAAATAAACCCAATACAGTACCTATATAAAACTTTCAAGATATTTTTTACAATTAAAACAGACAGTTACATTATAAAATACATAAATTGACTTAATTAAACATTAAAAAACTACTTTTCGTCTCAGAGTAAATGATAATATTATGTACGCGCATTATTGTCAATAAACTAGACATATTTATTTATAAAACAGTCGTAATTGATCGATTGATCTAGTGACTGTCCCTATTTTAGCAAAAAATGATAAATGTTCTAGCAGGATAGCTCCAGCGATGACGATAATAGTGGCCTAGACCTTAATTGTAGTCCTTTTGAATAATTAAAACAGTCAAAAAACAGTTTTTGTTAGAAATAAAATCAAAAAGATTTTCATTGATTGTATTTTAATTATACCTAATAGAAAATCACAATTATCAAAATTAAGAATTTTATCGATAATGGACTTCATCGTAAGCGTGACAGCACTAGGGACAACTGTCACAGAGATCATCCTATATTTTATGGACTATAGTCCGGTATATTACTACTGTTATTAAATCTAGAAATGAAACGTAGGGTTGTCAAAAACTAACTCAATATAATTTTTATACTAGCTTTTGCCGTATTTAGTTGCGAGTCAACTTCTATAAAATGCTCGATTGATACCTTGTAAAAATAACAGAAAATGAAAATGTGAGGTCGCTCTCGCATGTTATTTCGTCCATCCTATCAACGTTTGCTGTTGGACATAAGCTTCCAAATGAGGTTGGGATATAATCGCCACGCAGACAATTCGGTGATAACTGTTTATTGTTCAAGCATCCTCTTTAAGTTTTCAATTTGCAAAACCCCATTAAATCATGAGACGACCAGACGGATGGCGTGCTTCCATCCTTTCGTTGAAGATATTCAGACATTTGTGTAAACAAAACGTTTTGCGCCAACCTTTACAATAAGCAAAACAAGGGATTTGAATATAATTTGCTAGCATCAGTGTACCCGTACGATTACAATTTAGCTGTCTGCAAATCCTTATAGCTTCATCATTTAAGTCTACATAGCCATTTTCAATCACGTGGAATTCGAGCATTAATTTATTGCATCAAAAACCGCAGTAGTATTACAATGTCAAATATCAGACTTTGAAATTCTGTCTAATCGCAATTGAATGTTATATGAGTCGATCCTTACGCCTCTTAATAGCGTTAAATAATACGAGTAATTTTAAAACTACAAACAAAACGATAGATGAATCACGTTGATAATAGACATACTTGTATAGAGACAAAGTTAACTACATGTTAACAGACATTGGTCTTGTGACGTCATTTATAATGTCAACACCACAACAGCTGCTCTATAGTTGCATAGATAACTTCAAATTCTATGCGTAATTTACACAAAGCGGTAGTGATAAATGACCGAACACTAATTTCCTGGCCGCTTCGTTATGCATACCTCACAATGACGTAAAAAGCTATGTAGACCCGTGTTGCATAAGAAAACCCTTTACATCACACCAAGTTTATATACTAAACATTGAATCCAATAAATTCCTAAACTATTAAAGGTCCATGAACGGTTCTCAAGTGGCATCCACGAATCGGTTGAAGTAGTTTAGGATAAACACCTACTAGGTGGACTAACGACATCTTAAAAGTCCAACAGTGGACGTTTACGGCTGTTGGATGGCTGGATTGAACTATTAAAATATAATAGCTTCGAAGAATTAAAAGATATTAAGCTTCTGATATGAACCTTTTAATTTTCATGCTTGGCGAGATGGTTAGCAACAAATTTGGTGTATAAGTATCCCAAAATAAAACTATTGGTGCCGCTATTTATATATCCCACGGGTAAGTAAATGGGTTGGTGACTCATTATTGGTGGTTGGAACTTCCTCTACAACAGAAAAAAAAAAATCTACCACGCTGGTCAGACGAGTTGGTTCAGAGATTCATTTCTAATTTTCTTGCATAGATGTTGTACGGATATTACATGCCTTGGTCGTCGGTTGGTGAATGGTTTTCATACCCCATCACTACGGGGAAATACTAATAACTTAATAAATATGTCTATACACCTTTTGTTTATTCTCTCGATGATAAGATTTTAGTTTTACTACATACATATATGTATATGTACGGTATTGATGATCAGCTAATTAATTTAATACAAGTTACCTGTGTAATTAATCTCAAAGGGAATGTAACTTGGGCAACACGATCGGAGCAAAATCGATTCCAATGTAACATTTTTGGTATTTTTTAATTAACATGTTTGTCAAAAACAACTACAACATACATCGTATGAATAACGGAATGCAAAGATGATCAAAACAAACGATTTCTTTGCAAGACACCCTAGATAAATTATCAGACCATTCTGGCCGACGTTCCAATACGCCGATTAAATTCTTAAGTAACTGTCCAACTCATATTCACGATACTAACTTAAACCGGACATTAGCGGAATTGTATCAAGCACAATTACACGAACAATTTAATACAAGAAATCAATTTAATGCTGTCACAATTATTACAGCACCGATCGTATTCTTAACCAACAGTCTTTAGCAGAAGCTCTTGCATAGATGTTATAAAATGTTCACTATATCCCTTAGTCGTCTTTTACAACATCCACGGGTACGGTAGGGAGTAATAGTAACTGATAGCCGAAAGAAGAAGAAAGCAAGAAGTCAGTCAGTCTATGAGTAACAATTCTTTGTGTGAAACTAACAATATCTGTGGATATTGATTTTGAGTCTGGCTGTAATTCATAGCCATCAATTGCAACCCCCTCACTATTCCCCTACGTAAAGAATTCTTCAAAACTTATCCTATTCCAAATGAGAACACGTTAATATACAAGGTTGTGTAATTCGTCCTATAGTCTAGATCCTAGACCGGGGCTGCTACATATGTCACTGACCTTATTCCATCTTAGAACATTGATATAGATGATGCTTTGTTTACAATTATTTAAAATATCAGAAATAAAACTGGTTTTTGTTACAAGTTTTTATGATGATAGTTATATGAAATGTTTGTCTGCCAACTGTAATAAAAAAAATGACAACAATTCAGGCTTGTATTCATATTAAAATATAGTACAAACCTCACAAATAATGCATATGTGAAACTGGTGAACGGTAGGTATAGCTTAAAATCTGCATTAAGATTTTGATAAACCAGATAACCATATAGATGGCAGGCCACCCACCCTTTAGTTACTTACCTTAGCCTCCTCCACAATAGGAAGGAAATTGACCTTACTATACCATGCTGGTCAGACAGGTCGGTATAGGTTATTTTATTTTGAGTTTTCCTTTGATATAAATACTCTCAAATAAATTTTTATACTTGACTATATTAAAAAAAATACTTTATTCCAATTAAAAATTTGTGAAACAAATATGTTATATATAGACACATTTTACGGTTTTAATTAAATTCCAAGAAAGTTTATAACCTCATTGAATGCTTAATAAACACAATTAGAAATCATCATCATCATCTTGCTCTTATCCCAATTACTTGGGGTCGACGCAATATGTCATCTGTTTTGACATATTGCAAAAAGTTTCGGCAATGACATTTATGACCGGCCGCCTGCCTGACGTCAACCCTCCTTGGGAATGTAATCGTTGACCCAAATGGTACCAGATGGAGTTGGTCCGGGTCAATCTAGGGCTCTTAGTCGTCTTTTACGACACCCACGAGCAAAGCAAGGGTTGGTATTATTCGAAGCCGCTACCACACAGCATAAACACAATTAGAAATATTTTAAGGAATTAATGAACTTGTACATTATTGTATTTTAGGTGGGCTTAATGTTAAACAACACTGAAATTTGAGACTTCGACTTTTTAGTCTTTTAAAAGCCTCATTGTTCTGTGTGGTAACAAGTAGTAGTCTAGAATAAGAATAACATTCCAATCCTGAGAATATCACAAAACAAGTAACATAAGATGATAAGTAAAACAAAACTCAACATGAATCTGATCATCTATACAAATAAATAAAATTTAAGTGTATGTTTATATGGTAAATGGTATATGGTAAATACTGGGCTTTTCTCATACTCACATGGTTATTTGCATGACACCTATGATCAAAATACAGTTTAAAAAATTTTGTCCATCTGTCTGTCCGTTTGTTTGAGGTAATCTTCAAAATGGCTGGACCGATTTTGATAATATTTTTTCTACCAGGTAGCTGTCTATATAAGGAGTAACTTAGGCTATATTCTATCCCGGTATTCCCGCGGGAACGGGAACTATGCGGGTAAGGCGACTGAAAACGAAGTGGTTGACTTATACTCTGCAGCAGGATGTATATTGGCCAAATAAGGAATTGTTTCAGCTAATTTACCTATTAAATGGATAATTAATAATGCATTCCTGGGTGGCAAAGAACAATATTTTTTAGAGACAACCTGCATTAAATAATAAATACTAGTGTCTCGAGGAAGTTTACAAACATCAAGTTAATAAAGGCAACGAGTTTCAAAAATTAAAAAAAAACTGTACGAATGGCGGCGATGTGGCTCGCGACACGTCACGTCTCGTTTCCGTCGGGGGCGAAAAGTGGCCCACAGAGAACCGCTTTGCTACGCTGAATATGTCAAAGATCGTAGCAGGTGGAGGGCAGTGGACTCTGCCTACCCCTATGGGAAAAAGGCGTGAATATATAAAAAAAAAAAAAAAAAAATAAAAATAAAGGCAAAGAACATCCGGAATACAGAACAATAATTTAATTTTTGTGGATCAAAAATTTTACCCAGTAAATCTACAAAGGTTTGAACTATATACTCGACATTGGAGGTTACTAGTTAGGCTACATACTCATCTGTGCATTCAATATCATGTTTAGTTTCACTTAGTATCATATTATAACACAACACAAGTCATTTGGCAGCATGAGTTTACTAAATGGGCATTATCTAGCCGCGGCTGGCGTTTGCTTAGTTACCAAATAAAATGCATACTGACATTGACAGAGTCAAGTACTCCTATGAATCTTATTACCAGGTACATGTAGATTAGTGATTGCAGTTTTACATACACTATTAGGGGGATAGCACATAACACTTATCGCCACGCATGTAAATTAGGGATTGCAGTAGATATTACAAATTTTTCAGCAGTGCTGCCCATTCGCCTGGTGCACCAATTCCCACTAAAAACGTATTTTATTGGCGATCTATGTGTAGGCTTCAAACATCGACATCTGAGTAAGCTACCTTACGGTAGGTATCGACATAGTTGCGTCTCTGATATCGTAAAGGTCCATTACCAGCAAACATTACCATCACATGGGCTGGTAGTTCGTCTGCCACCAAAGGAAAGTGTTTAAGAACAGTTAGGAAGGAAGGTTGTTGCACAAATCATTAGATAGAATAAATAACAATTTTCTTCAGAACTCTGAGACTGTCACTTTCATAATATCATTATATAAGTCAATAATAATGTTTCATCTTAACAGTACATTAGAAAAATTGTTACATTCAATGATGATTAATTATTATTTACACAAATGAATACAAGAGATTGGACAATTTATCTAGTTAACTTGACCTTACTATGGTATTACTTTGCTTGGACTTTGTTCAGAAATTATTTATTACATGTTTTACTGTATTAGCAAAAAAAATATGTTCCTTTTTTACAACAACAAAAAAGTAGTGTTTGAATCATCATTATCTTGCTTTTCACCTTCCATTATTATATATAGGCCTCCCCCAAAGACCATATAATGCGGTTATTGCTTGTTACATTAGTGCAGGAGGATTTCAAGACTCTCATAGACAAATAAATAAGGGGTGGAGATGGACATCTGTATTCTTATTGCATGACCACATGGGGAGCATTTAAAATGCATAGTAATAAAATCAGACAGTCCCACTGTGCCAATTTTCTTTATTTAAATATGTGAAATACAGTTAACATATATTCTTTATATATACTTATTAGGGTGGTTCATTTCCACAAACATTTTTTTTTTCGTTGCTCATGCAAAATATTAATCTACATATAGAACTTCATCTCATCTACATATAGAATCAATTTATTACGTTTTCCGGTATAAAAATGGCTGTAAATTTATTAAATATTGGTCGATTACCTTTTTTTTTTGAGTCATTTCTTTTTTTTCCTACTATTGGCGGTTTGCTCGCAAAATTAAAAGAAAATATATTTTCAAAAACTGTATTTTAATGACTCCTACTGGTGAACCAGTGCAGTGTGGTTTCATCAAACCGATTTGAAATATTGTAAAAGCCAGGTAAGCATTAGAAATTTGAAAAAAAAAAAAAAAGATTTTTTTACATACATTTTGAATGGTAAAACTTTAAATTTAAATTGTAAGTACTTAAAATTAATATTAAAAGCTCAAATTTGGTGAGAATTTTTTTTCTATATGTAGATTAATATTTTGCATGAGCAACGAAAAAAAAAGATTTTGCGGAAAAGAACCACCTTAATACTTATATGCAGGGTTGGGCTGATTAAAATCAAGTGATTAAAATCATGATGTAAATCGCTTGATTTTTAAAATTAAAATCATGATTTAAATCATTTTTTTTTCCTTTTTATTCAGAACCAGATAACAACATAACATAAAAGTTTTCTCAAAAATCAAAAGAAGTATCTGCTTTTAGCAAAAACAGGGGTCCTCTTTTCTTCCACTCATTTTACTTTATTTATATGTTTTCACTTCACTTAACTAACTTAACTAAACTAGCGAAATGCGCGAACGTCAATTTATAGGTTGAAAAGGAAAACAAGCCTCGACACGACACGACAGGAATATTCTTGCAAAAAGCACAACAAACGCGTTCGTGCCTCACTCGGCACTGTATAGTGAGTGAGTGTATAGGACAGAAGGAAAACAAATCGCGACAAGAATTTTCTTGCAAGAAGCAAGAAGCGCCACAAATGCGTTGTCACAAGTTTTTGGGGCGCAAATTGTATTATAATTTTTAGACTTATACATTAAAATAATTAACAATAATTTCAATGAATCAAAATGTTCAAATTTTATGTTCAAATTTAAAAAATCAAAAAAATCAAATAAATCATGATTTTTTTAAAAAATCAATGGTTTTTGATTTTCTTAATAAAAATCAGATTTTGCCCAACCCTGCTTATATGTATTCCACTCCAACACATTAAGAACGAAACTATGCAATAATCATAATTAAGTGCGAATAAATACCCCAATAATAACAATAGAACAGAAATAAGTTTAAGTATTATTTTAATTGGACTTACAACAGAAGAATTTATAAATTCAAAATCTGACCCTGTAGGACTATAAACGATCTTTGAACACAGAATTATATACCCATTTATTTTTTATAGATAAAGGCAATTGAAAACAATTTGAAATACATATGTTTGATAAAAAAACATCAAACTATGCTATTTGAATATCAAGTAAAACAATATTTTACTTAAATTCCGACTATTATTAGGTAATATAACACATAAACATATCAAATATGTTATTGTTTTAATAAAAATATTATATGTAAAACTTTATATGAACTTACCAGCTGCTTCAAGCAAAGCCTCAAGCCGTGCCTGCATCTCAGGATCAACAGCTCGATCTGCATCCTCATGCGTCAGGAGGAACTTAGACGGTTCTGCACCACCACCCTCGTCGTCCATCTCAGCCTGTCATACAAACACAACATTGTACTATAACATCACAAAATTTTGTACTATTTTTAAAGTTCTAACCTTGTTTTTAATAATTTTTTAAGGTATGAAGAGAAAATTAAGACCAAATAATATATATTCTATAATTAATTAGGAGGGAAATCAAATACAAAATAAATAGTATTAATAACACTATTATGAGACTGTAGAATTTACACATGTCTTTAGCCTGTTATTTATACACAGTGCATGTAAATAAAACAACGGAATTAAGTATTACTTAAACTTTCATAAAACATTGGAATACTTCTATAATATTTCACTATACTTTTGTTTTTCATCTTAACTATGTTAACACAGGTTATTTTTATTTAATCTAAACATATTTTAAGCGTTAACATTTTGCAATGCAGATGCTACAGTTACTTCATAAAAGCAGAGGTTAGCCATTTGTTAAAACAGGACATTCTACTGTGTTTAACGTGATAAGGATTGATACTGAACAAGTTGAGATCTCATGTAAGCACCATATTAGTTATGTTAATGTCTGCAATGTAAAAATTTAAATAGTATGTTAGAATCACAAGGACCATTCAACATAAATGAGAAAATACATGGTAATTGTCCATAGCACACACATTATGCAGGTTAATGGTAAGATTCACTCAAACTGCAACAGCAATTGTTGTTGGTGAAAAGCTCTGGGCACTCGATAATGTTGTCTTCGACTTACCAACAGGTCTGGCCTGCTAAGGCACAAACAAGCCAGCAAGATCTATAACATCAACGAGAAACATGTGAGATGAAGGGGCAATGTGGTGCATAAAGACGAGTTTACAGCTAATCATTACTGATAATGGTCCTTGCAATTCACCAGTAACCATAGTTTTTCCGCGAATATCACTGAACGTTGAACACTACTTGAGCGCTCGTGACGACACAAAACATTCCAACACTAACAACAATTGTGATGAATCCTATATAAAATTATATAATTCGCATAATCATAGAAAAATAACGTCGTAAAACTCATTATTCAGACATTTACATCGACTGAATGCATGTGATCGGAGAAACATGGCCACCGTACATGAATCCTTATCCAAAACACAAATAGACAATGAAAACTATCTTACGGCAAATTAGCGCTTTCTCATCGTGGAATTACAAAGAATCAATTGAATACAGTCTCGGAGTGGCTGGCATAAATAATTTCATGCATTACTCAGTAGTACGTATGTACTTATGACTTTCTGACGTTTTACGGAATATTTGGCAAGCGACGTACTCTATTCAGAATGTAAAATAGATTAGTCCATTTCAACGTGTTACACACGATTAAAGGCGATTATTGCTGATAGAAATGCAATTTCGGTAATAGAAGAAACTGTACGGTTAGAGTAGACATGTACAAGATGTCCCTTGCAGTATTTAGAGCGGTACAGATAATCACATTCCCTCACTGCCACCGCCTCTGCCGAAAACAAAACACGTTTTACCTCGGACACAGAGTCATCCTCACTTTCCGAAGAGTCCGTCATGTATTTGGCAGGCGCTCCTGAATACGTTTCGGTTTCAGATTTGGCCGGACTCGAAGCCGAACTTTGAGGAGTGGACGATTTTACCACATCAAGTTGCACATTCACCTTATCGATATTTCGGTTTTCAGACTGTCCAACATTCTGCATCTTTGTCCTAATCCAATATAACTTAATTAGTCTTTTAGTATCAACACTTTTTCTACGAAATTAACGCAACCTTATATTAGCAAACAAAATTTATTTCGTCATTTAGCCAGGTTGATACCCGCCATGTCTACTACTATGGCGAGGTTCCCGGATGCTTCAAGTAGGCTAACCAATTATCTCCCTCTGCCGATGAAGTTTTGTACTTTCATGATGCCATCTACCTCTAAAAATTCGAAATTATTTTCACAGATATTGTCTATAGCTTAAATTTACAGACTAAATCAACAATTATTTGCCGAATATACTAATAATAAAATACTATATAATTATAATATTTAAATTTTAAAGCTTAACAATAAGAAAGTTCTGTGATAATAAATAGGACACTATTTGAACCTCTGTTTCAAATTGTAAAAAAATGCAATTGTTAATTTTTGTTATATCTCAAATTGGTTTAATATTGCATTAGACCTTAATCTGTATGGGCATTAATTGCAATTAAATGTCAATAAAGTATGTAAAAAAATAAAACTGTAAGTTTTTTTTATTAGAAATACATTTTATATTTTTCGTAGTGAAATTGTCTAAAATAATACAGCAAACACTCGATAAACTGTAAAATAATGCTTGCTACTTAAAGGCTTATATCCTATATAACTACAAATAAATAAAAAAAATAACTACTGCGTAGGTATAGCATTAAAAATTAAATGACCAATAAGATGCATGGAAAAATTACTGACAGCAAGAAAATGTTGCCGTTATGCTGGTATCATAGTACAAAATAAAAATAGTCTATGGTCAATTCGATACGTGTTGCCCAATTTAATATATCTATTTCGTGAGTTTCATAAGAATTTAACGGTAGTTCGCCGTTCAATACTAGCACCATTTTGATTTCTGCTTGACGTTTGGTGATTTACGGAACCTTCATTTCTAGATTATATTAACTTTGATGGATGCTACCTTCCTGCATTATACGTGTAAGAGTTTATGGGTTTTTATGCGCTTATACCTCTCCTTCACTGCCAAAATTAAAGTTAAATTTATTTTAAAGCTATGGAGGTAAGTAAAACCAATAAACTTTGTAATAAAATGATTAATACAATAGTTTACAAATATATATTCATATCTGGTGGCGGCTACAACGGCTCAATCTGAGTTAGGGCGGATCCGGACCTTCGTAATTCATTTATTATCATAAAAACAACACATATGTGGGAATCTCTGGCTCCTACGCTAGTTGTATACTGTATTGCAGGAGCCAGTGTCCTCCCCATTATAAAATACACATTTTTATAATAAGTAAATACAGACTAATGACTACATTAGGTGAATACAAATTAAATATGGAGTGTAGAAGTAAGGAGCACCATCTCGTATGGGGGATTAGTCGAAAAAGTGTCCACTTGTAAACAGCAAATTAATAGCGCTAGTGTAGCAAGTGGAAATGATATGAACTTAGCAGTTATAAACAGAGTTATGGAGTGAAGTGTGCTGGGTTGAAAAATTTAATATTTATCTTGACTTCTGTCGTTAAGAAATATGAATTGCGCTGTAACAAAGCGGAAATGTTTCTTTCCTTTTCTAATTTAGTATCCTACTCTAATAATTTGTGGCGCTCTATTTAAAATTCTTCCACTTGCTACTATAGCGCCACCTTAATTTGCTCCCTTTCAACGGACACTTTTTCAACACTGAGATGGTGCTCCTTACTTCTACACTCCATAAAATTAAATAATCATAATAGTAAGAAAAAAACCTATAGGTATATGTGTGTTCGAGCGTGTGTGCGTATTCGTGTTACATTTGTGTATGTGTGGCGCTTATGAGAGTGCTTACATAGGTGATTACAATTACGTCATCATCAGTAAAAGATCCTCAGTTTCTGCATAAACAAGATTTCTCAGCCAATTAAATACAAAAGTTTTAAATTTATTATTGCTGAGTTGACTTACTTTGTGTATTTTGCACAGTTGGTTATACATATAGGGTGCTAGAAAATGAAAATGATGTTGTCCGTAAATAGGGCACAAATTCTCTATGATACCTACGCAAAACTTCATAAATGTACATCTGCTTCACAGATAGTACACTAGCCTTTTCGTATACCGCGGTCGTAGCATGTCTGTAAGGTAATTGCATGAGAACTTTCAAGGACCTACAAGCGTGCATGCGCGAAGCTGTAAAGATTGCAATGTAATTACTAGAAGTACTTAGCAAAGTTATATATGGGCTTTGTATATATAAAAAATGTAAATCAGCTCAAAAACTACAAAGTTCAGCCAGTTCCGGTGACTACCGATATGCTAGAAAAGTTCCAGATTCGACTATAATTGTCTTGACTAAAGCCTCCAAAAACAAAAAGGTTCGAAAGAATAACTAAGCAAAGCCCTTAAATTATAACTGAAGCTAAGTTTAGTTTTCGAGCCAAACAAAGTTATGTTTATATCTCTGTCACTTTAAGAAGAACAGGTTTGATACCTGTCAGTTTAAAATGTACAGATTTGCGGGTGTATTCTTTAATACAGCAAAGATGCTTGTTACAGTATGGTGTAAGAGCGTGTTGCCATAGGATGTCGAATTTTCCTTCTTCTTCGTCGATATTATCTTATCTGCAAATCATATCCTTATTTTAGAAATATTCACGAGCAAAAGAGGGAATGGTGAATTATATTCTTACTCCGTCGTCAAACGGAAAGCACACACAATTTATAATCCAGTATATTCGGTCGCCTTGATTAGGGACCCTAATTCACTTATTGTTATTACACCACCCAAAATCAGGGCTCTAACGCCTGATATCGTGTAGTGTAATACGCGTTTTAGACTATCATAAGAAATTATCAATGTCGAGTGAATTTGTCTAACGTTATTTTGGACCTAAATCCAATATATCAGTAAATCGTCAACTTTAGTAAAGTGTTGATGCTGCTTTATTGAAACTTTTCTTTGGCAATTTTGGTCGACGATTAAAATACACGAAAAGCATTGTTACTCCATTTCCACCATACTTAACCATATTCCTAGTATTATATAATAATAATAAAGAAAATGTTTCAAGATATGTATTGCGACATAATATTTTTCAAGTTCCTCCCGAAAATCGGGTTGTATTGAAAATTATATTTTTTTAAAACTCGCACAGCACCCGATTTGGCCATATGCTGGACATATCCATGGCCAATAGACTAATGAATTTTGACTTGCCTACGCAATCGGGTTTTTTAGGCGGGAATCTGAAGTGTCATGTGGTGTTCTTGTATTATATTCAATATCTTAGTGTTTTAACGTGTTATGTTAAATAATCTTGATGGCATTTTATGTAATATATAGCGACAGAACTGCTGAGGTGTAGTGAATATGATATAAAGCTGCTATACATACCTTTATACCTTTGTATTTCCACCAAAATTCTCAGAAGATACCCTTAACAGTGCCCATTACACTGTTGAGGGCAACACTTTGACTTATTGACAGACCATTACTGACATGAAGAAACTGAGAACTTGAAAAAATAATTATAACTCGACACTGGCAAAAATGGCTCGTATTTGTAGCTGATTGCCAAGACAAAAAAGAAGAAGAAGTACCTACGCAATCTGTTATTTAGCCATAAACAGTAGACATATTAGACATAGAGTAATTAAGAAGTTGAGAGGATTTTATCGCAAAAAAAACAAATAGGTATCAGAAATCTATAAAAACGGGTTAAAATTTAAAAACAAATATGATTGGAAAAAAAAATTTATAAGAATGCTATTTATAATATTATTGTAAATATTTGAGAATTTTTCATTGTTGTAGATAATCATGTGCCATGAAATATTCGTATGAAAATAAATTAATAAACTCATAATTTTTAAGGAAAATTACTTCATTATTCGCGTAAAATATAAAATTAACAGCTTTATGTTGCCATTTATTGCTTTTTAATTAGCTGTAGGATGAATAATATAATGTTCAAATAAAGAATACATTTGCACTATGGCACGGGACGGTGATTTGCCTACTATTTTTAATCCCAAAAGGGTACGTGCGCCTTCTGTAATAATTACGAGCGAAGAAGTGGTAGAAAGTGAGCGTAACATTGGTGATGGAGATCGGCCAAATGGTCCACCAACTCCTCTAAGTCCTCGAGCTCCCCTTACACCTCAGGCGTCTGTATGTTCGGCACCTGCATTAACTACTCAGCCGTCACTACAGCAGGCGTATAGTGAGTCTGCAACGAGCAGCCAAGATGAAGAACGACAGTTGCGAGACAAAAAGTGTCCACGGTCTTGTTGCTCTAAGTTTGCGAAAAAGGTATTTTGCAAAATTTTCATTAGCATTTTAAATTTTTATTCATAATTATTCAGTTTTAAAGTACGAAAATATTTTTCTCTTATTCATTTGTTTCAGATTTACTATGGTATTTGTGTGACTTTGGTACTCACAGTGAGTTGGGTGACATCAACACATTGTATAAAGCATATGTATTTGGAGGAGTACCCGCCAAATATCCATGGCTTAGTAATCAGCACTGAGCCTTCACTTGCCTTCAATAACTATACATCAAGGATGCATACACATGTAAGATTGTTATTGATCATCTGATATAAGACCTAATGCTGAGCTCAAGCCTCCACTACAAAAACAAAATTTACCTGCTACAACATGCTGGCGTAAGGTTTTTTATTTAGAGTGTTTCTTCTCTTGCATAGATGTTATATGCTTATTTAATACTTTAGTCTTGATTTACTACACCCATGAGCAAGATATAATGATATGGGGTATGAATAGTGTTCTTACTTTCCTGCTACGTGAAGAATCTTTTTGATCATGTCAGATTTATAAGAATTTTATAAAGGAGTTAAAGGAACTGTGTATTTACACTATACATGTAAAGTTCTTATTTTTGTATGCAAGTAGCATCACAGTGCATATTTTCTTTAATTTTAGAAGGAAATTAGGACAGCTAAGAGATAGTAGTGGCATGGAGTTATGGATATGGTGGATGGATATGGAGTGGTGGATATGGTTAATGTAGGGATGATGAGTTCACATTAGCTATCAATGGATAATTAAGTGTAATACTGCACAGATGATGTGTGGTTTAAGTATCGCTTTCTCTCTCTTATGTTGTGTGTTCTATCCCCACACAGGACAATTCCTTGTGCAATCCATAAACCATTGCTTGTGAAGTCCCCCGCGATATAAGTATTTTAATCATTAGTGTCCTTAAAAAAATAAGGAAAATATTCAAAAATTGGTATTATTCTTCATCATATCCTAAACATATTTTATCATCCAGATGTTTTCAATAATTTTCACCATTAATAAATTGTCATAAAACTTTGTCGATCACTTTCAAATATGAGTATCACTCTACCGCTACTACTACTCAACTACCATTCTTGGTGTATTAAGAGCTACTTCATAGTTTGCAATTCAAATATAGAAGGTTTTTTTGCACTGAACCCTGTATTACTTTAATAAAGTAACAATTCAAAATGAAACTATGCTAACCTAGTTGGCTAGTTAGGCAAGGAGGCGGCGGAGCGGGTCAGGGAAGAATTCCCGCACCACGACACGCTCCGCCGCCGGCACATTGAGCACTGCAGGTGCGAGAACCTACGTCTGATGCCGCCCTAGACGAGGCTGCGGGTGGACGGGCCGGGGCATTAGTCCGCCACCCGCAGAAAGGTCGATCGCGTGAGGGCGATGCTCCGGCAACCCTGTCTTGTTGTCGGGGCGTCGAATGGTCTGATACCCGAAAGGGTGACCCGCGGAGCCCGCCGCGGAGGTAAATCTGTAACAATAGTCGGCCCAATGACGTTGGGGAGGGAATACGGTAGGTTATGGGGTCGCACATCGTCCACCCGCGCCCCGTGCGGGCAATGTCCAAACCATAGCAAAAAAAGGTTGCATTAGTAATTTACCTTTCGATTTTCTATCTACCCTCGATAGTGGTTGAGAGGAGCGGTGGCTGCTCTATTAGTTAACTCCTGATCGAGTCTTACTTGTGGGATCTGATCCAGCATCAAGCTTTTAAATGATAAGCGTGAACTATATTCTGTATCAAGATATGTTTGAAAGGCATCACATTTGAGCTGGTACATGCTACAATGTTAGTAAATAAATAGTTATTTAAATAATAGACAAGCCCGCTAAGTTTTTTGCCAGATCTTGGTAGTGGTCACATTCTGATCCAGTGGCAGCTTAATTCATTTTAATGTTGTTAAAATATGTCCTTGCGGGGTTTATGCACATGATTTGAATGCAGAGTTATCTTCTGCCCTATATATAGCAAGACATATTTGTGCTAAGATGACGAACGAAATACATTAACATAATTTTGCCTTATAAATATTTTGTTTTTATTGTTATTTTTTTCTTGCAGCACTTATACAATGCCCCATTCTTCACAGCATGGTTCTGTACCAACTGGCTAATATTGTTCTACCCTCTATATCTGATTGTAAAGCTTATACATAACAAGTGCAAATCTGCTAATGCAATAATTTTTGACGCCTTTAGTGACTTCAAAGAAAAGGGTTTCACTTTTGGTAAGTGTATAGCACAATTTTTCTTATTTAGAAGTAGTGCTCTAACTCATATTTATCATTCTCAAGGCGTAAGCAGCTGTTAGGCTGTATGGTACAAGGTTTATGTTGGTATTTATTTTCCTCATATTGGGAAGGTGAGGTGTATGGACTGGAAAAAAATTTAGACAGGGTGTCTAACATCACACATAATAGAAGTAAAGCTTTTGTATTGTAGAGAGACATTTCAATTATTCATCAATCAATGAATAACATAGTTTGTGGTTCCATTAGCTCGTAAACTGCCATTGCTGGATTTACGCCTCCTCACGAGAATGTCACGCAGAATGGTCCTGTGGCACTTGGGCCCAACGATTCCTGCGACTTTCAAAATGTCGTCAGTCCACCGAGTGGTCGTCCTACGCAATTGTGTTTATCATTCTTTGATATATTTACATATGAAAATGAGGAAAGGACATGCTCTCTTCATATTCCTCTAAAAGATATGGTGACATAAACCATACTTAATTTAACTATAGTTATTATATAAAAACATAACCATAGTTAATGGGACCATATTGTTTTTACCTCAAAGTGGCTGACTGCATTAATACTAAACATAGTCCGATTGTGTGTTTGCTGCCAGCTGCCTGTATCTCATGAATCATAATAAATGAATTCCTAACATTTTCACATGTATATAAAATAATAAATGAAGAAATGAAATCAAGAATTAATAAGTTTTCCATACAAGAAAACGTGTTTTTGCTGTACATTTGTGAGGAATCCATCGTGGGCGATTCCAATATGCACTTGGTCGGTTCTTAAACAGGCTCTCCTATTCTCGCTATTAATGCTTTCTTACATACCTACAGGTCCCTTCAGTATGTCTAATGTATAATCCAAGTGATCTATCGTCAGCATCGATGTCTTATTTTCGCACTCTTGGCCGGCGAGTGGGCAATCAGGGTTGGTGTTATGATTTGCTAAGGGGAGAAGTGCTGCCCACTTCCCTGGTCTTTTTGCCCCTGTATCCCTAGGCAGTTTTCTTGAGCCCCACGGCAAAGGGATGACGATATATTGTATTCTTAATTCATCGCCGCACGGAGAAATAGAATTTATAGGTAATTTGCTGTACAGTGAAATAGAATATATAGGTAATTTGCTGTACAGTGAACTATAGAAAATTATAATTTGCAGTACAGTGAGATACAAGAAACTATAATTTGCAGTATAGTGAGTTATAGAAGTCTATAATTTGCAGTACAATGAGATAGGGAAAACTATAATTTGCAGTACAATGAGATAGGGAAAACTATAATTTGCTGTACAATGAGATAGGGAAAACTATAATCTGCAGTATAATGACATAGGGCAAACTATAATTAGCAGTACAGTGAGATATAAACACTATAATTTTCAGCACGGTTCATAAGTCGCTGTGGCCTGTTTTGTTTGCTATGGGTGGTGACAATTTACATGTACACATATTCATTGAAGATACTTCTGTCTACTGATGTATTGGCGTTGTTCGCAACCAACGTTTCGTGTATCTACCTGCTTTCGTGGGTCATACTTCATGAGCAGTTTGTTGGCGTCAGAGTAAGTGGCATAAGATTCTTGAACACTAATAGTTGTTAAGAATGCACCTACACAACTTGACCTTTTTTTTTTTCAACTTTTAACACGCTTTTGTTAGCTGCATAGGTGATGTTAGTATGTGTCTATGTAATATAAAAATAAACTTGATTTTGACTCCATTCAAAATATCGGATTGACTTGAAATGTTGAATACTTACTGAGGACCGCTGACAATTCAATATTTTAAACAGTACCGTTATCCTTACCAGGATTTTCAGAATTAGCAATTTATAGATACTAAATAAGATATCCGGTAGTGTCTTTACGACGTGACCAATAAGGGTAACTACCAGGCGCGCCGATTACCTATATCTCGGATCAGTTACCGACTATGAATAACATAAAATTTTCATCCAAGGGAGGCAGCAGGTGCTCAAATTGAGTGATTTTTAGTTTCTTTAAGCTATTATTTTTTAAAACCGTCATCCCCCTTTCGGTGACCAGTTGTGATATACGGTAATAGTCAAATATTATTCCAGCATACTATTTTTAAGACCCCATGAACAGTTCATGTGTTATAGATACGTTCTTATATGTGTAAACGTCTCTTTCTTTCTCACGGTTCTTGTATGAGAGATAGGTGAGCAGATAATATCACTCCAATATTCAAGCGATTGTAATAACAATAAATTGCATCGTCTCCTCTTTTATCTAAAAGACGAAAACGTCTATACTATGCTTTTTTTTTCTTTTTGGTAGGCTATGGTTTGGGCACACACTGCCCAATCTGTCCAGGGCGACGGATGAGTGGCGACCCCATAACCTATCGTATTCTCTTCCCATCGCCATTAGGCGAATCATTTACCCCGGCGACATTGCAATGTTGCCGGCCGAGGCGTCGTCCCCACGCGGTCGTTATCTCTGCGGGTGGTGGCATCTATATTATGATAGGGATACGATATGCACACAACATTGGAAAACTGCATAAAACTTTGCTACTTGGTCACACCTTGCCCAAAACTACGTGAGGCGGCGGAAAGGACGGCATGCAACCTCAAATCTTCTACACACTACATTTTAATCGCGACTTGAACGGACCACCGGTATAGAGTCCAGGACTCTGATGCCACATTTTCCACAATGGACATAAAATTATTCTTCTTGGTTAGACTGATTTATGTATGATTTTATTTCAAACTTCCTTCTCATAGTATATATCTCATATTGTGCTTTTCTTTTAGCAATAATAATAACCTCATCTCAGCCCACACAAGTCCCGTTGGTGGGCTCTGGCCTCCGTCACAATGGGAGAGAAATTGACCTATTATACCGCGCTGATTGGACGTGTTTTTTACATAGATTACTTTTTTGCATAGATGTTATCTGCATATCATACCATTTAGTCTTTTACGATGTCCACAGCGAGAGAGGGGGTGAGGGGGTGGTGAATTATATTTTTACTTTGTATATTTTGTTTTGTGTGAATGAAGTTGTTAGCTACAGATGGTTGTAGCAACTTTAATTGGACTATATCGACCGCTATTATAAACGGGTAATACTACCCGTAGTTCAATTAACCTTTCAATATAAAGCAAGCTATGCCCAGCAATGAGACTTATAATGGCTGATAGAAGATGAGAGAAGTAGAAGATCGACAATAGTAATTTTAATATCATAATGCTAATATTTATTTTCCCTGTGGTGACGGAGGAAGAATTCAATTCACCACTCCCTCTCTTTCCCGTGGGTATCGTAAATGACGAATAAGGGATTAAATATGCATATAACATTTATGCAAGAGAAGAAAATCTTGAATCCTATACCAACCTGTCTGAACAGCGTACGAGCCTAAATGATGATGATGAATATTTATAGATAGTGGCTGCAATACTATGCGACACGGGCATAGCTCTATTGGCTTACATGGACGGTATAACTGGGAGCTCGACCCTCGGTGGTGTAGTGCTAGCAGCGTGTGCAGCGGCTGGATTTGCTATATTCAAGGTTAGAATTTTTATAACTGTACATAATAATATTAATCGCCCAGTCGTAGATAGAAGAAATTTTGCGGATATGAATTTTCGGATCTGAATATTAGAATAAATGTCATTCTAAAGTCCAGATTCGAAATAAAAATACCGGTTTCGTATATAAAATTATTGCGAATTATCCAATAGTTTCTTTTTTATTGCTGTTAGTGGCAAATGTGCAACGCAAGCACACTTAATGGTAATTGCTACTGCCGCTCTTACTCTTAAGAAAGTCTGAATGCGTGTAATGAGGTTTTAGCACCGAACCCACCACACACAAATACACGCAGAAAGTTGGGTTTTCAGTTCTCTTGTTCTTCGAACGAAGTGCAGTAACAAATTGCTACTACTCAGACGTCGATTTTTTGCGAGAGTGTGGTAGATACTACCCCGGTCGGATCGGCCCTCGGCTGTAGACAACCGACTGTCGATAGTGTGGACCTACCACATACAATATGGTTATGGATATTGGATTGAATGAAAAATATAAGTTGGAAGTATTTATTCCTCTTCGAAAAGCTCAGTTCGGTTGGTTGAAAGAAAACTTGTGGTAATGTATCTCATACAGCCCCCGATTCTATCAGGAATTATTGAAAACCATCTTATCCATTTCGAATATCCGATAATTTCGGTTACGGTACCGAGCTACATAATTTCCCTAATATGTAGTGTTAGTGCCGTTAGGTGTTGCTTTCAATTGCTGGCTTGAAAAAAATGTGTTATGGCGGGATTTTTTAAAGAAATGATTTTTATTTCAATCTACATTTGTCCCAATATTAGATTCGGGCCTCTTGTGTTGTGTGAAAAAAGTTGACCTAACCTCTGTTGACATAAGGTCAAATGGAGTTTTCTATTTATCTTTCATAGAGGTTAAACATCGTTTACGTTACTCACGGTTATATGAGGGTATGGGGCATTGTGTTCTTACTCCGTCACTACCCGGAAATGATGATGAATATCAAAGAAATTAATTAACCTTAATCTTACGTGTAATTTATATTGCTTTAGATGTTATCTAAAATTTAGGAGGTGTTCTGAAAATGAGTATGCGTCCCGTGCAATGGTCGCGATAACTTAAAAATATTTTTATTGCATATTCACAGGTATTATTCAGAAAAGTCATGGGGGAAGTGAATTCAGGTCAGCGTGCTTTATTTTTCTCTATCCTGGGCATTGTGAATGCAACGCTATTATGGCCCCTGTGTCTCGCCCTATACCTCACCGGTTCCGAGATGTTGCCTTCACATCGTATGCCTTGGATATACCTACTGGTCGCTAGCGTCGCTTTGCTTAGTAAGTTGAATTATAAAGGGAAGTTTAAATTAGTTGTTACAGTTACTTAAAGTAAGGTTTTTAGTTAAGTGAATTTCCATCTCCATGTGGTGACGGGCAAGGTTATTCATATAACCACTCTTTATCTGGTCCGTGGGTGTCGTAAAAGCGGACTAAGGGATACAATATGCATATAACATGGTATGCGACAAAGAGAAAACTCTAAATATCAACACGTCTGACCATCGTGGTATAGTAGGACAATGTCCTTCCTATTGTAGAGGAAGCTCGAGCTCAGCACTGGGACCTATATGAGCTGCTCTAGCCCGTGGGTGTCGTACAAGACAATTATGATATGCAAATAATATCTATGCAAGGGAAAGAAAATCTATACCAATAAATAAAATTGGAGAGCCTGTTTGTAATGTCAAAATAATAGGCTTTTTTCATGCTCACACGATTATTTGCACGACACCTATGCCTAAAATAGCAATTAAAAAATTTTTGTCGGTCTGTTTGTTCCGGGTAATCTTCAAAACGGCTGGACCGATTTCAAAAATTCTTTCACCAATGAAAAGCTATAATATCAGGGCGTAAACTAGACTATATTTTATCCCGGTATTCCCACGGGAACGGGAACTACGCGGGTAAAACGATTATAACCTTATAACCGAAGCGAAGCGAGGGCGGGTTGCTAGTTTGACATAAAATATCTTATGACTAACCGACCAGCTTGGTGTAATAGGTCAATTTCCCTTCCATTTTGGATAAGGCCTGAGCTCAGCAGTAAGACTTATACAGGCTGAAAAAAGAAGTTAGATATTGCCACTACAAATAAAGAAAACTTGAAGTAATCTCATATAAATTAAAATTTAACCGCAAGGGCATATCCAGGGAATGGTTACCGTAACCCCCCTGGACTGGGTCTACGTCACCCATGGAATTAAAAAAAAATAAAATTCTATTCTTAATAAAGTTATTTAATTAAATATATTTTGACGTATACTCGTAGCAATAAAATAATTTCTTCATAATTAGAATTTTAATTGAATTGCAGCTTGTCGACTAGACACGACGACTATGTGACTCTTCCCGGACTTGCAAGCTGGATGCGCTCTTGTACCAGGGCAGGACAACGATCAGCCATGTCATTTATTAATTTCTGCTGCTGTTTTCTCCTCTTTATTAATTGCTAAGATCCATAAATGGCACTTACCATAGACAAAAATATGTAGAATTTGTCTTTATTTCAGTATTCCATCTGGTGTTTCAATTCGGCAACATCATAACCTACAATATATTCGTTTCTCTAGCTCTTATAACTGCTGTTCCTGTATCAGGAGGTCAGTACATTTGAATTGACATAGAACAGTACCCCCCAAGTCTTCCTTTTCTGGACTCGATTGCCAGACAGGAAAATTATTTGTGTCGCAAATATTTGTCCGTTGATTGTATGTTTGTAGTCATCGCAATGCAACGGGTTCTCGGCTCTCCTCACGCGGGCAGTAACAGTAGTGCTAATAGTTTTTACTCATGCTATACTCAATGTTATTTTCCTTGTGGTTACGGAGTAATGACATTCCGTTTCTTGTCAGTGGATGTCGTAAAACAACTAAGGGGTATATGCAGATAACTATTCAAGAGATGGAAAATTCAAAATAAAACCCTATATCAACGCGTATGATCAGCGTTGTATATAGTTGGTAAATTTTTTTGCTCTTGTGGAGGGGGCTTGAGCCCAGCAGTGGGATGTATATGATCTAAAATGATGAATTATTTATTATACTTAACATCTTAGTGGGTCTTATTCTAGCCTGGTGTGATAGCCGCATAAGATAACCTACAATACTATCGCTATCCATGTTCATTATTAGAAATATTGCTGAATTGGCGGTGAAGTCTTAATGAGTGGTAAAGTTATGGGACTAAATGCTACTCCTCAGTCACCCTCGATACTTTGGGTGTATACAGACCATACATATTTTCTGTTTTATTTTAGCATTGGACGTGGTGTTATACGGTGTTCATTTTGAGGGTATGAATTTAGCTGGACTGATACTGATTGGAGTTGGTTTCTTTTTGGTCATGTTTCCGGATAACTGGCCCGATTATATTATGAGACTGTTGAGGTACGTATTTTTAAATGGTATTAGTTATTAATCTTAGGCCAAAATAGCTTAACAGGTGGAATCAGCAATACGACACCGACTCCAAAGCCTGTAAAATAAGAGAAATATGCCTATAACCAGATGGTTTGACATTGAGTTTTGTTTTGAATTCTCATTTTTGTAATAATTTACTTACTCGAAGTACGTTCTCGTTTCTTACAACTTCCGATACCATTGTTTTTGATTAAATACTTTATAATTAGGTGTGAACTGTCTCGATGGTCAAGTGACCTAAGCAGTCTGTAAATTCTCAGCATCGCTCGAAGCTTAGATTAGCTCGAATATCAGATTAACCATAAAATACCCTTTTACACAAGATTAAAAATATGTGTATGGCAGTTTTATTTAAACTTAGCATATAAAAATAGTATAATTATGCTGCCATTTATTTTCTGTCCTTGCTATTCCTACCAATTTATAAAACTGAGTAACATAAGAAATCAGTTATGTACAGTTTTAGTTAGTTTTCCAATTACAGCGCATAAAGCGACGCAGTGCTGCACAGTTTTTGCTCTTTTCCAAATATTACGTTGAGACGTATAGAAATTATTTCAACAATAAATAATATTATTAATAATAGTGTATTCAAAATTCTTATCAGAAAATTTGAGAATTGTTTTTTCTTAAAGTTGGCGTAACTCTAAGAAAAAACAATTCTCAAATTTTCTGCTACTGAGTTAGTATAACTGAGAGTGGTAGTTTTCCAATTACAGAGCATAATGCGACTCAGTGGCGCATAATGCCTAATTATGCTGATGCTTAATTAGAACGTGAATTAGTTTTCAAATGCACCAGCAGAGTTGAAGTTCAGTGTTGAAAAAAAAAATTCATAGAGTTAGCAATAACCTCATTAATGTGTAAATAAAGTGGTATACATAATAATTGGTTGAAAACTATTTACGGTTATTTTAAGTAATTTGGATTTTGATTATTTCATTATCCTTTCTTTTGTTTTGAGTAATTTTTTTGAATGAGTTCTAAAAGAATTATATACTTTTTAATTGAATCATCTTACATCTTATAAAAAAAAAGTCAATGTTTGTTACCTTCATCCATACTTATATTTATTTTTTTAACACAGTTTGAATTAACTTTGATTATTTCGAAAAAACTACAACGAAACGAAAGCTTTAAATTTTTTTATCAATAAATAATATTACTAACGATAATATAAACTCATTTGCAAAAAAAACGGGCGGTTTTGATTTTCATTCATATTTAAAAAGATACAATACCAAAAAGGTTTCAATCGTTTGTACACGTTACTGGCCGGTTTTAAAAATGCTGTGGTATTTAAAAAAGTACGTTCTAAATTCAATTTTTCATTTGATGTTCATTTTTACAGAAAACCCCTTTTTATCCTACATTTTTGGCGCGAAGTTCCAGAAGTTAACATCGACTTTCATAACTTTTATTCAATTTTTATCGATTAATTTCATATCCTTGACTGTCAAAGCTTTATTTAATGCCGTTTGGCTGTATCAAAAATGGTAGATAAAGTGGTAAAAGCTACCAAAATTATCGCGCTGCTTGAAGAGGGTTGCAGCCAATGTTTCGTGGCTAGGAGGCTAAATGTTAGTCGCTCGACAGTCCAAAGGACCTGGCAGCGATATCAGGAGACTGGTTCCGTCGAGAGAAGGCCTGGTTCTGGAAGAAAACCATGTACCCAACCACGGGATGATCGTTTTCTTGTGAGTCGCGCATTGAGAAATCGCAAATCTTCGTATGTGGATCTTAAGAACAACCTCCAAGAAGTAAGAAATGTGCATATTAGTCTATGGACGGTCAGGAGGAGGCTTCTCGCTGCCAATATACGCAGTCACCGCCCGGCCCGCGGCCCCAAATTACTCCGTGAGCACAGAGTTCACAGGCTTAGGTTCGCTAGAAATTGTGAATCATGGACTCAAGACGATTGGAATAGGGTTTTGTTCTCTGATGAAGCCAGGATATCTCTGTTCGGTGAAGATCGACGTCGGCGAGTGCTAAGAAGACAAGGAGAACGCTTTGCAGAGGCATGTTTCGAAGAAATCACACCTTATGGTGGGGGCTCTGTTATGTTTTGGGCAGGAATAAATTCAATGGATCGTACAGAGTTAGTCTTCATTGAAAACGGCTCACTGACTGGGCATCGATACATAACGGAAGTTCTAATTTCTCATGCACAACCTGCATTGGCCGCTCTAGGTGAAGACTCGATTTTTATGGACGACAATGCTCGCGCCCACCGATCCCGCGATGTTAATGCGTATGTGCAAGAGGTCGGCATTCGTCGTTTGGATTGGCCAGCTCGAAGTCCCGACCTCAATCCCATAGAGCATGTCTGGGACGTTCTGAAACGGCGTGTGAGATCAGTACACCCGGCTCCGCAGACCATCAGAGAGCTGAAGAATGTGATTACTGCGGAGTGGGAACGTATTCCGCAAGCAAGTATCCGGGATATACTCGCTAGCATGCCCAGACGAATTCAAGCTGTGATTTTAGCTAGAGGGGGTCACACTCGATACTAAACATTTATCTGCTTTTACTTTATTAAAGAAAAACAAACAAAAAAACTTTTTTATTTTTACTTCATGAGCATATGCACTACTAGCGAATATACACTACTAGCGAGGTTTAGCATTATTTCCCATAAATTGTATCTAAATTTTATGAAATACTGATGAAAACGATTATTTTCTTATTAATTTAGCAAATTGTGTGGATAAAACTACCTATAATTATCAAACAAAGAAATATTAACATTTGAAATGGTTCATTGCTTAGGTGCCCGTTTTTTTTGCAAATGAGTTTATAAATAAAACATTTCGATCAATGCCAACTTAAAGAAAAAACACTTGTTAATTTTTCTGTCACCGAGTTGGTATCACGCGAAAACATTACTTTTGAGAGTGCTCGATTGTGCGAAGCGTTGCTGTAGTTGAAACATTCACCGTTAAGCATTATGCCGCATAATGCGCTCTAGTGATGTAATTGGAAAACTACCCGTATTACCCCAAAGCAGTACTTAAGTGCTCGATTGTGCGACGCATTGTTGTAGTTGAAACATTCACCGTTAAACACTATGCCCCACAATGTGATTGATGTGATTGTGGGGCATAGGGCTCAATGGTGGTGTAATTGGCAAATTATCATAATGTTGTATATTATTCATCAGATGGAGTCGCAGTCGAAAGCGCGGTAACAACGGCCCAGGGCGCAACCGTGACGCGATGGATTACCGCACCGGATACATACGGTCCCACCTGCGCTCGCCATCTGGCCGTGTCCGGTGACCACCTGAGTCCACAGAAGACAACTAGCTAACACTGAATTACGAACTGCTGTGGCCCGATGCACGCGCCCTCATCGCCACTAGGAAATCCGTTTGATTCCTAAACAGTTCGTATTTTTAAATACCATTGCGTCAATTCGAAAATCGTTAAATTCGATTTTTTCTGTCCGTTAACATTCGGCGGGTTCGTGTTTCAACTTTCATTTCTTTGATTCAGAAACAGGTACATTCCAATTTTGTTATTCATTAGTAAAATTTAGGTAAGTATTTGATTTATGTATAACTTATGAGCGTTTTAATTAAGTAACGGTAGCTACATCAATTTAGTTCGGATACGCAATAGTTTTTTTTCTTGTAGGCTATTTTGTCTTAAGGCACCACCCACATATGAATTTACACTGGATTGCGCACACTACATAGCATAGTATTATCCAGGCATAATAGTGTTTGGGTTCATGAATCGTTAACATTTTTGGACAATTTCTAATAATGCTCTTTTCGATCTACCCGCAAGTAATATCGATGCGCACGATCTAATGGTGTTTATAGAAAAAGATAACCGTTTTAATTGAATTAGGATTTCTAATACAATGGGGAGTTTTAAAAAATGATAGTCGAAAGCCGAGGTTTTTTGACTACTATACGTTCGTTGGTCCGTTCAAATGAAGACTAGCCAATCTGCAATTAGGTGTTTGACTACGATCAAAATATAAAATTATTACTAACATTTTTTGTATGTAATTTATAAATAAATATAAATAAAAACGCTAAAAGCTTTTGAAGTTATTAGGGCAGGCGTCTAATATCGGCCGCACGATTTTTGTTTAGGGACGCCGATAAGTATAGAGATTGCTACGTTGACGTCACATTGTTTCTGTTGCTCTCTCTGTCTAATTAATGAAATTGAAATGTTCGTAACTCAATATGACAATAAAATATGTTGTTATTTTCACAAATCAATTAGTTTTAGTGTATTTTATATAAATATGCCATAAAACCGGCTAAGTGGGAGTCGGAGTCGCGCACGAATGGTTCTGTACTATTATTATCTATAAAAATATCCCATTTGTTGTATGGGCTCCCATACAACAAATGTGATTTTTCTTAAATATTTATATTATTTTGTTTTTAGTATTTGTTATAGCGGCAACGGAAATACATAATTGTAAAAATTTTAACTGTCTAGCTATTGCGGTTCTTAAGATATAGTCTGGTGACAGACAGACGAACGGATAGACAGCGAAGTCTTAGTAATAAGGTCTCGTTTTTACCCTTTGGATACGGAACCCTAAAAAGCGATTGAAAAAAATATCGTGATACTTCTTTTCAAAATCGTAAATGTAGTAGACAAATAACGAAAAGAGAAATATCTTTAGTGATACGCTAAAATTAGTGATACTTTATTTATTGATCTTATATTAAATTTTACTACTTCTAATGTACGAGTATTAGATTGGCTAGTTTATTAATGTGCCGACGATGTGATATAAATATGCTCATCAGTATTTGAACAAAAGCCTTAATTTGAATACAAAAAATACATCAATATTCATCTTACTGTGAAATCAGTTAGTGACAGCTAGCGTGTTTTTCATATCTGCCTATTCACATATACGACTCAAGACATAGCTGGATATTATGCATAACCCTATAATACGTCTTTTAAATGTTGAAGCATAAGACTTCAGCAGTTAAAAGACTTGAAATTATTTCGTTTAAAATACGTAGAATAGTGTGACGGAACGTTCAGTGGTTGTTTAGTATTTATTACAATATTGGTGGCGTTTAATTTAACACTACAGGTACCTACTAAATGTGTTGAATCTTTTGTTGTTTTTGGTCGTATTTCATGCAAAGTTGTGAATAATGACCAAACGAGAGGAACATAAGGGTAAAAGTTACTTTTGTTGTTATTTAATGTTATTATTAGAGTTATCTCCTGATTATCGCTCTTTCTACAATTCAATCGTATTCTTAGAGTAATCCAATGAAAAATACTCTAAAATTATATAAAGTCATTCAAATTGCTTCAACTAAACCATCTGTTATTTGTCTCGTTCTAACTATGTATATAGAATCATTCACTCAAATAGGATAGGATTTGTTTCGGATCTCAGTATTTTATGTGGTATTATTTTTGACGTATGTCAATTATTGTTATTATATTAATATTCTGTTTTTGGGTAATATATTCGTTTCCTATTGGGCATAAGCTCTAGCATCTATACCTGTATTCTCTATAGTATATAACCAATATTACTATTTATTCTTCTTGGCAATCCATTAATAGTAATTAAAAAAGGGAAGCAATAATACATTATATAGATATAATATAATTTCCATTTAATATTATTATAACTTCAATATAGTTACTAATGTAGTTATTCCTGTGTAATTAAATACCCAATATGGTGGATAAATTGGTAACAATTATCTAGTAATAAGTTAGAAAATAAAAAATTAAAATAATCGAAAATGTAATTAAAGTTCAGTTTTATTTATTTGACTAGGCCACCAATTTGTGAATTATAATTCGACTATTTATTTACACGATAAAGTTCATAAGCCTTAAACACATATATATATATATATCTTAATGTCTTTAAATTTAAAACTATTAGGTTATCTAGATCAACATCTCTAATAACTTAAATTCCAACATATAATTTGCAAACCAATTAATTATGATTTACGCGAGTATTATACATTGAAATAAAACCATTTTTACAGATTTTATCACGTTTGTTCTGATTTGTGTACTCCACGTACTGCCTATGGAAAGTGTGGCTGTACTGTGAAAAACTTGGGTAAATTAAAAATCAAATAAGGTTTTTTGCCGGGAATCTGGAAGTGTCATGTGGTGTTCTTGTATTATATTCAATATTTTAGTGTTTTAACGTGTTATATTACATAATTTTGATGGCATTTTATGTAATATATAGCGGCAGAACGGCTGAGGTGTAGTGAATATGATATAAAACTGCTATACATACCTTTTTGTTTCACCAAAATTCTCAGAAGATACGCTTAACAATGGCCATTCCACTGTTGAAGGCGATAATTTGACTTACTGATGGACCATTACTGACATGAAGAAACTGATAATTTGAAAAGAAAATTATAACTCGACACTGGCGAAAATGCCTCGTATTAGTAGTTGATTGCCAAGACAAAAAAAAAAAACAGAAAAAGAAAATCAAATACAAACGCGATAAAAGCCGTAAAATTAGTTTCTTTTCGACCGTTTTATTAATAAAATAATTAACGCAACACAAAATGTATTAAATATTTTTAAAATGCGGCTAATGTTGATAAAGCTGATGATTTTTTTACTACACTTCTCGCAAGACATAGTCACAAGTCATAGAACTTTTGCGATGACGTTTTGCGACTAGTATCAGATAAATTTTTATTCAACGACTTCTCAATGCTTCTAGGATTTCTCTATATTATAGAGACTCTCTCTCTAGGCCAGTCAGTCTTTTGGCCGGAACTCCCCCGTGGGACCTGTAAGCGGAGACGCTCGCCGGAATTTACCGGCGGGTGTCTGAGAATCGCGCCCGCGGCGGTATGGTCTCGTTACAAGAGATTACCGCCTGGCGGTTCGACGTCCGCCGAGACGTCATTGCCTGTTGGGCAGTCCGGTTGGTGAGGCCTCGGTACGGTGTCAGGACCGTCGAGGTCTTCCGGCCGGTGCTGATGGAGTGGTTGAATTGCAAGTTGGACGACTATCGCACGACTAAATTGCGTACTTTTACAATGCACGGTTGCTTTGCGAAGTACCTGCACAAGATTGTCAGGAGGGAGAGCACACCGTCCTGCCACCACTGCAGTTGCGACAAGGACACGGCGCAGCACACGCTCGAGGAGTGTGCTGCGTGGGAGGGGGAGCGCCGTGAACTCGTCGCGATTATCGGTGCCGACCTGGCACTGAAGCCCATCGCCAGAGAAATGCTCGACAGCGTCAGGAACTGGGACGCGGTCGCCGCCTTCTGTGAGGCTGCCATCTCACGGAAGGAGGAGGCGGAACGTGCGCGAGAAGAGCTCCTCTACGGCGACACGTTCCGCTGCCGGCGACTCGGGCGGCGTAGGCGCGAGTATCTGCGTCTGATGCCGCCCTAGCCGAGGCCGCGGGTGACCGGACCGGAGAATTTAGTCCGTCACCCGCAGAGAGGCTGACCGCGCGATTGCGACCGGCGTCCCGGGACAGGGGCATCGAGAGGTGAACCCAGGTACCCGAAAGGGTATTCCGTCGAGCCGACCGCTGACGACAAGTCACCCTGCTCCGGTGGTCGGCCCAACGACGATGGCGACGTGGGTACGGGTGGGTTATGGGCTCGCGCGACGTCCTTTCGTCGCCCCGGACGGAATGGACCGCGTGTGCGCTTACCATAGCCCACCTATAAAAAAAAGGCCAGTCAGTCTTATATACTCTTATTCTGCCACCATTGACAATAAAAAATTTACTGTATAGTATATAAGACCAGTCTTTAAATTATTAGTATACACTGCTAATAATTTTGCATTTACTAAAACGATTATACAAACTTGTACCATGTCAAATCACAAGTCTTGTCTCGGTAGATCTAGTATTATTAAAGATCAGCTTTGATTTCTTAATTAATAGCCAATGCGATTCATTGCATATAGTAGAGTTTATAAGAGTCATTTTAATTGAGTTTCTTAGTCCAACAAGTCTTTCTCGACTTCTCTTTTATCAGAAGCAGTGTTATTTTATCTTTAGTTAACAAAGTCACGGTATTCAATCAATCGAATTTTCAAATGAATTTATATTATCTTATGTTTTATTTATGACTAGCAATTCGCCCTCGCTTCAGTTTCAGATGCTTTACCCTCGTAGTTCCCGTTCCCGTGGGAATACCGTGATAAAATATAGCTTATGTTACTCCCAGATATTTATAGCTTTCCATTGGTGAAAAAATTTTGAAATCGGTTCGGTGGTTTAAGCGTGAAAGCGTTACAAACACACAAACATACTTTCGCATGTATAATATTAGTAAGGATTATCAACATTAGCCGTAAGGATTATAATTTTAGTCTTATTAATAAAACAGGTATATTAGTGTTTTCACTGAGCACTCATTTGATTTATTAATAAAAGATAATTCATCACTGTACGCTAGACTATGATGATATTATCAAAATATAATAATAATTGCCTTCATTAAACGAGTTTTGATGTTAAAGTAGATTTCACGTAAATATAAATATTGGTCCATTTAGATGCATGATTATAATTATACCTCGAATATTAGAATAAAATTTAGTCAATGAAAATATTATCAGGACTCTTTAATATATGGCTAAACTTTGCCTAGTATTGTCCCTTAGCAGTATAAGATTGAATCTCTTTAGAAGTATATTTAAACTGGCAAATTTTGCCGTATTTCAATTACCTTAAATATTATGAAACCACGCCAAATATTTATCCACTTTTTATGTTAGAAATTCTGAAAACGAGCTCTGAAGTTTTGCTCTGTAGATCTTGTCTAACTAAATGTTCCTAATATTGAATGTCATTTTATTTTAGGAAGTCATTAAGTCGTTGTGACAGAATTAATAACGTTACCGCCTACATTGTATGTTACAGGAAAACGTCAATTTTGATACCGTTGTGTGTTATTTCTTTGATACTTTGGTATATTTAATATGTATATTTTTGAGTATCAGTAACAGAATTTAAAGAAAGATGGCTTCCAAATTCCTAATGTATTATTCTATCTCAAAAAAAATCTAGTCAGATATTAGTCAGGGTAAATTATTATATTAATAATACTAGTTGGCAAATAATTTATTTTTAATTTACACTTTGTTTTTCACAACTGTAAGTACAATTTGTACAAAGAGACTTAATGTTACCACTCAATTAAATGTGGGTAGTAATATGTAGACAATATTATTTAGTTATAAGGAAATAATTAAAATCACCTTTTAAAATAAATATTAATGGTGCATTATTATATAAAAAGATATAAGTAGTACAGTAAAATAAAATATATGCCTCAAAAAAAAAAAGAAATTTACATTCTCACATTTCTCTTTATAATAAGTATAACAACCGCCCCAGTATAGTTCTAGATGATAACATATATAGGTAGCACTTTAAACAATTATTATCGTTAAATTAATCGATAATTTAGATATTAAAATGTCAATGTCCGTAGTCAGATGTTTGCCCTTTAATCATATATCGATGTTACAACACTAAAGCCGACGAATATAAATTTTCGTAGGAAATTTCGTAACTTATCAAAATTAAAAGGAATTTTTAAGGTCCTGTTAGATTTTCGGCCGAGATATAAAAATATGATCACTTTTAGTTCACGCAACATGAAATTGCTTCACAAATCGATATATTCACCGACCGATATATATTAACGACTTCAAACCAATCCGTATATCGTCTTTTTATTAAACCTATTTTTTTTATTTTGCAATTTTTAATTAGTTCGTTTTAAGTAGATTGACGCTAAATTGTTTAAATTTACGTAAAGTAATACACTATCTTTGTTATAGTTGTTGAGATTTTAGCTTAATTGTTAATTAAGTAATTAATATATTTAATTGTTATGTGTTGGTTTATAATTGTATACATTTAAAAAGTAAGTTCAATATTTAAGATATTTTATCTCATTTGTTTCATGATTAATTATCGTTAGTCGTTATTTATAACTGGCGATTTAGTGTTTTTGAGTCTGTAATGTAATATGTATTTATTTATAATGTAATATTTGTGTCATCCAATGTTACAAATGTGTATACATCTTATATGTGGTTTGTATTAATAGACATTTGATTGGCAAGTGTGATTGTATTTGGTATCGTCTTAGCTCAATATCTCAGTTGTGACTGATGTTTTTGTATTAACATTATGTACTGTAATTACCTATATTCCTTTTGTAACGTCCCTTGTTTAGGTATATGTAATTGTTACAGACACTTCATATATTAGAAAGTTAATGAGTATATACCAAATAAAAAGGAGCATTTAATGTTTTGTAAATTTATAAAAGTAAAATGTTAAAAAGTTTTTTGTAGATTGGTTTTAATAGTTATTGCTCCCTTTTAATAGTAAATTTTAAAGACTGAATTAAATGAAATTTCGATTAAAATTCAATTAAGCAGTCATTAATAGTTGTTTAGTTTTAATTAATGAATTAATAAATTTTATGATAAAATTATACTTTAATAGTAATGCGATTTGAGTACAATTTTACAAATACATTTTATACCACCCTTTGTTATGACAATAATAAACATAGTCCATTTTTTTATACATACACAGATTTGTTTACTTCAGAATTTATTAAATTACAAAAGAATATATCTAAATAAAGATATATATTTTTTAAAATTATGTTCAAAAATATCTGTACACTTTATTTTTAATTACGGAAGGAAAAAAAGGTTCTGTATTTGTTTTTACAATAAAAAAAAACAAACGTAAAATTAAAAACAATGAAATTGGTCTCAAATTATGGCTGTGAATGTAAGCGCCCCTCAGCCGTTGATTTTCAGCCTAAGATGTTTATTTTTCTTAATAAATTGTTCTCTCCTGCATGTTTTATATACAAAATAATTCTGAAGCCTTGCATCTGGTAGGCGACCAATCATAACAAAGTTTTTGAAGTCAACAACATCAGTTAGATCATTGTGTGCAGGATTTCATAAATACTTATCGGACTTTGATAATAAAGATTCAGAACAATTATTTAAGGATCGCACAAAGAATTCTCTTGTATCTAATTCAGTGATCATAACTTGGACCTCTATATCAATGCAGCCATTTTAATTGTAACACCTACTCAATAATTTGCAATATCTTGTTGTATATATCTTTAGGTTTTTTTTAAACTTATCAAATCGCAACACTATTAAATTTAACGTAGCGTATGTAGACTTGTATTATCGGTGTTTAGCTCTTAGACGAATATATTTTTAAGGCACGTGGTTACTTAGCATCAAATTTGCAATATGCATGAATGTTTAAATGCAATTAGACAACACGAGATAACACCTTGACGCCCCCTGTGATTCATTTTGTTAATCCGTAGATGTAATTTGTTGGTCATTAAATAAATTTTGTTATAAAAATAGGTTTTTATCATCACGCTCTACAAGTAAATTACCTTTCAATAATACACATATTACATTTGACTAATAACAGTCTTGTTTTATTGTGATTATCACATTGCATTAAAATACTTCACAATATTTAATAAAACACTATTACAGATAAGTCTATGGCGCGGTATCTAGAGAGTAGGCAGCGTTACTACGAAACATAATAGCAACATTTGAATTTAGAACCAACCTTACTACCACTGTTAACTCCTGTAAGATAGGACTCTGAGGACACTGGACATAAAGGTTGACCCTCAGCAAGTTCAATACTAACAAGTCGAGTCAAGCGTGGCGATAAAACATAAAACTTTCTAGTAGTGCTGCTGTCCTTTCTCCCGATAATCCTTTAGCCGGGTTTTGCGACTTCCATGAAGCAAATGGAGACGAGACAACTGTATTCATCACCACACGTCACACTGTATTCTTAATCTGTCACCACACATGATTATTTACTAAATTAAAAGTTAAATCTATTTGGCTAGGTTCTCCGTTGCTTTGAAAAGCGATGACCCAGTATCATCTGCCCCAATGTAAGATAACACATCTATAATGAACACTAATAATAAAATTATTGAATTCAAAATATATAAATCTCACATCACGGAAATACATTGACCTATATTGGTTTTAATTTGATGATTAAGCATCAAATTAAAACCAATATAGGAATTTGTGAATTATTTTTCGAATGTCATGGCTTCAGTCACTTCAAACATATATGTTGAAAGTATTCAGTTAGGACAAAGGCGAGTACACTATTTATGAACTTCTATATGTTATTGTTACATATGGTTTTACTTGTTATCTATACCTGTATAATAATCCTTGATCAATCGGACAAATATTAAAGCGAATTCCAAGAAGCAATCAATAGAAACTTCTAGAAGTTTCTATTTGAATTAAGGATATGTTCACATACTGCCATTGTTGACACGATCCCATCGCCAGATAGTGCCATCGTCACAACAGGTAAGCAATATTTTACCGTTGCGTGATAATGTCACCTGAAACAATACAATAATAACTAGAATCTAAAGGCAAAATGTGCTTCCATACATAAAACTGGTGATGGAGTAAGAATACAAATCACCACTCCTTATCTTGCCCACGGATGACGTAAAAGACGACTAAGGGATATAAATCGCATGTACAACATTTATGCAAGAGAAGGAAAACTCGAAATAAAACCTTATACCAACCTGTTTGACTAGCATGGCATAGTATGGTCAATTTCCCTTCCATTGTGGAGGAGGCTAGCTAATATTATAAATGTGGGTTTGTTTGTAACATTTTAACGCCTAAACCACTAAAACTGTTTTCAAAATTCGTTTACCAATGGAAAGCTACATTATTAGCGAGTAACATAGGCTATATTTTATCGCCGTATTCCCACGGGAAGAGAAACTACACAGGTGAAACCGCGTGCATTCGACTTATTTAAACAATTCTTATCACTAATGAAAAGTTAAATTACCAGACTATCATAGCCTATATTTTATCTGATTATACCCACGGGAACGTGGGTATAATCGGATTACCGCGGTGTCCGTGGTAATTTGCTAGTATTATATAAGTGGGCGATAACCGGGTGACAGAATAGTCCATAGAACATGTTAGAGGACTTCTTTCCTCTAAACTTGCGTCCGATGTCGAGCGCCCCGGCTGAGCGGAATTGAGTGCAATTCCATAAAGACGTAGAGAAGTACCTCCACTTGTTAGTGGCTTAATTCCAAGGAGTAACTGTACAAATCGCGGAAAGAATAGGGATCCTCGAAATATCCAGTAAAGTCGTTTTTTTTAAGGTGGGCTATGGTCATCACACCACTGTCCATTCAATTCGAGGCGACGCAAGGACGGTGTGCGGTCCGATTATTACCCACCGTATTCCAACCACTTCGCCGATTATTGGTACCCTTGTCGTCCGTAGCCTGCCCGGCGAAATCTCTGGGCTGGTGCATCCAAATATCAGGTGGACCTACTCAACGCCCTACAAATACGTGCTGTGACTGATGATGCCAATCTTCCAGATGGATTGGAGTCGTTAGAGAAACTGAGGAGATTAGATTCCAACGTCACTGTTCTGTTATTGTACCACTTAACACCATAGTATGATTCTCCCATGTCACCTGAAAACACTATCATTCTCGACTGTACGTTTTCAATGTTCATTTCTCTCACGCGCGTATAAGGCCTGTTGCCCGAGTTCTATGGTCTGCTCCTGGTATTTCTAAGATCAATGGGTGGCAGTTACTACTTACCATCAGGTGGGTTGCTTGCTTGTCTTCTACCAACTGACTACAAGTAAAATACAATATGTTATGTTAAAAATAAAAATTGTAAAAGGTAGACTGTACCTGTCTCACTGCAGCAATGCATCGTGGATGTACTAGTTGGGAAACTCGAGATCCACCTGCAACATTCCCAAGCTCCCACACCATTGTCTTACCACATTGATTGCCTAATGCTATTACCTGTAAATAAATGTATTATATTTATAACATGCTATATTGATCAGTGTCTCCGAGATAATTGCTAGCTGCTTCAACTAGTAAATTCAAGAATCTCCATATACATAAGAAGCAAATGATTACTGTATTGAATTAGATGTAATAAAATTGAACTCACTCTTTGACTGTAGTCCACAGCAAAGCGTATAAACCATATTTCACACTCTTTATAGTCGAATCTGTGTACAAGTGTCACAAAGCTGTCACCTGGACGAATTTCTGAGTCTTCCAAGCGTCCTGGCTTCCAACATATTATAGCATTTTCACAAGACTGGCAAAAAATTAATGTAATGTAATAGTATTATTACATATAAAACATTGAACTTAAAACCATAGAAATACAGAATTAGAAAACATATTACTGGATTATAAAATTACTTTGAAGTGAACTTACTTTGGATAAAATGAGATCACCCATCCATCTAACACAGTCTACATAATTTCTATGAATATCTCTTGTTGAAAAATCTGGAAAATGTTCTTTCAAAGAGTTAAAAGGTCTCAATGCCCTGTGGGGATTAAAGTTGTAACTCTGTTTAATAGCCTCATGCATGGAAGGCTTGTCAAGCCGCCAGAGTTTGAGCGAGTGATCCATGCCACAAGACATGATCCTTTCTCCCTTGAGATCAAAATCAGCACTAAGAACTTCATCTCTATGGCCTTCGACACCTCCAAATATTGCAATACAAACATCAGTCATTATATTCCATAGTCTTAGTGCATGGTCTTTGCTTGCTGAAAGAAGTAAATTCGGATCTCGGGGATGAAATTTCACTTCATTAATAGCATGTCCATGACCAATGTAATGCTTTATACATGTTTGCGTGGCTGGAGCAAATACACGCACTATACCTCGAGACCCAGCAACTGCTAACAAGGGTAGACCAGTATCTTCTTCATAGGACCATGCACATGTGTAGAATGTTTCATCAACCTGTAAGGAAGGTATCATGCTTTTTAAGTGAATTAAGACTTGAAGATTTTGTGAACATGGGAATTTGTGTTATGATAATTAAATAAGTATATAATTATCACTATCTCACTCTCTCTTCAAGGTATCTAGCACAATTACTACCTGGTAATTTCCAAGGGGAACTTCTAGCACTTTAAAACCATAGCACCAACTCATGGAAGGCATATTATGACGCGGTACTGTGTTAGATGTAAAAAGATATTATTTCTAAAGAAAATGTTAATCTCAAGATACTACCATAAGTCAAAGAAACACATAGAGAAACTTGCCTTACTTCTACAATTAAATTTCCAAATTTAAATCAATATGAAGCTTCAAGAGTCCCTAATGAGGAAGTAATGGATGTATAAACATCAGCTTGGAGGCAAACCTATACTCTTGAGACATGTTCAGTTCAGTTTTTTGGAAGTATGGCTCCGTCGGTAACCGATGATTCTGCCAATGTCAAGGTGGAGAAAGGAAAAAATAATAATAATAAAAAAAAGATAAACAATCTTTGTGACAGTTGATCGGTTTTGTAGAGATGGCTTCCCTTGAGTGGGCTGAAAGAAACGTCACAAATTGTTAGTAGGTATATGTTAGTAGACGTTTAATAATTACACCTAATACGATAAAACAGGACCAAAAAGGGAGGAGAATAAATACCTACTATTAGAAAAGATAAAGAGTCGCAATTTATAATTTGATTTTGTTTCTTGAAATGAATTTATAAAGTACGCTAACAAATGGCGTGTGAGCTAGTGTCAACAAGTAAGGAAGGTTAACTGGGCGAGAAATAGATGTAGGAAGGAGATCGTACAGTGGAACCACTATCTTTGGACAGAAAAAGAATATATGTTCTAAAGTGCCTTCATCTAGGCCGCATTCACAGATGGAATGGTCTTTAATACGGCTTTTTGCCAGGAAAACAGGAGAGCACACAAATCCTAGTCGTAAACGAGTTATTACTGAAGTGATCAGCTTATTTATTTTTTCTGAGTACAAAACCAGGATTTAGAAGGGATAGAAGGTTGGATAGAACCATAAAACTTTCCTTTAGATAATTTGGAGACTTGCCATAAGTCGTTCCAGGCCTTTATTAAAGAAGGTTTAGCTAAAGAGCATAAGTCACGGGAAAAACAGTAATTGTAGTTCTCTAGACCCAGGTGGGCTGCACTCTTAGCATAGGAGTGTGCCATCTCATTGCCTACTATTCCCGTGTGGCTAGGAATCCAGGCCAAAGCAATCTCGAGTCCTGATGTGTGACACCTAAACAGAATTTGCTTAATACTAAGAGTTAAAAAAAAATTATCACGGGCGCGAAAAGGTATCTTTAGAATATCTGATAAGCAGCTTAAGGAGTCAGAGAGTATTAAGGCTTTATTAATTTTGTGAGTTTCAACAAAAGTTAGTGCTTCTAAAAGGGCTATAGCCTCTCCAGTAAAAACGGAATGGTAAGATTTGAAATTTAGTGTAATTTTGAATTTAGGTATCCAAACAGCTGGACCCAACACAACTATTATTGGATACTTTTGAGGCATCAGAATAGATTTCAAGCCAGTCGCTCCAGTATTCAGACAAGATGTGCTTGAGGTTTATGTTAGCGTGACTGCTGTTTTTACTAATGCCAAAATTAAGGATGATTTTTGGTTGAAAAATCAAAGATTGGTAGTCAAATTGAAATAGTGGGTTAGAATTAGTTTGAAAGATGGAAAGAGGCAGCCTCTTAAATTTATTATATGAAATAGCCAAATGAGGCGGATACTTATGAGACTAGTAAGTGGAAGAAGCCATTAAAATAGATAAAGATTCAAGGATAGGAAGAAGGATATTAGAACTGATTTGGATGGTTTTAGAGAGGAATCTATCAGAAAGATATTCACGGCGAAGATGAAGGGGAGGCTCTATACATTCAACCTGAAGTGTATTGATGGGTGAGCATCTCATAGCACCTGTGATAAGGCGCATTCATTTTGCCTGAATTTTGTCCAACTTAGTAAGGGCAGATTTGTTACAAGGCTCGAAAAGGAAGCAATCATAGTCAAAGTGGCTTCGGACTATTGCGTTATATATCAATTTTTGGCAAAAAGGATGTGAACCTCAGCGAACTCCCGAAAGAGCCCGTATAACATTCACACCCTTCTCGCATTTTTCACAATATAATTTAGATGAAGAAGTCCTGATAATTTATTGTCTAATATGAGACCCAAGAATTTAACTTTCTCTTTAACAGGGATTGGTTCAACCCCTATATATAGGCTGATGCTAGGTATGATACGTTTCCAGGAAAAATAACAGCATTACATTTGGGAGTGGATAGAGATAAATTATGATTGAGGAGCCATTGATTCAAGTAATAAAGAGCAGAATTTAAGTGAGACGAAGCATCAGAGAAGGAAGGGGCAACAGAATAAAGGGCAACGTCATCAGCATATTGGAGGATTTTGCAAAAAGAATTAGTAGAGAGTTCAAGGTCATAGGTGTAAATATTATATAGGATAGGGCTTAAGACAGAACTCTGAGGGAGACCCATCCAGACAATCCGAGGAGGAAGCAGCGTACCCTGATGCCTAACAACTATGGAGCGCTCTGTGAACATGTTGAAAATGATATTTGTTAACCTCACGGGGATACTCAGCTGGTGCATCTTTTGCCTGAGTAATGGAAGTAAAACATTATCATAGGCCGACGTAATGTCTAAGAAAACCCCAATAACATGTTCACTTTTTGAAAAAGCTAGGCGATTTCAAAGGTAAGGATGCTGAGGCTGTCCAAAGTACCTCTACCTCGTCGGAAGCCAAATTGGTTATTGGGTAGTAGTCCTCTATTTTCAAGAATCCACTTTAGTCGGTTCTTAATAAGGTTCTCCATTATTTTACACAGCACTGAACAAAGAGCAATGGGTCTATAAGAGGTAGGATCATGTGGGTTTTTGCCAGGTTTCAGTATGGGGATAATAATTTGTGTTTTCCAGGACTTCGGCACTTTACCAGCAATGAAAATAGAGTTGAGGATATGGAGTAAGAAGGTTTTACATGTAATAGATGATTTACAGATGAAAGAATAGGGGATACCATCTATACCAGGAGTGGAATCGTGAAGGTGGTCTAGAGCACAAATAAGCTCAGAGAGTGAGAAGGTATCATCCATCTTAGAAAGTGGATTGGAGAGATATGGAAGTGGAAGTGTCAGGCAGTCATAATTGGGGACAAAGGGAGGGGCTAACTTAGAAAGGAATTCATGGAGCCAGGAGTTTAGATCATTAGTCACTATGTTGTTATTGGTAAGGCTTCCACAATATGCTTTGATTTTCTTCCACACAAGGGAAATAGGCGAAAGAGGTGATAGAGATTCGCAAAAATGTTGCCATCCTTGTTTCTTTTTCGTGGCTAGTAACCTGGTGGTTTTTGCAGCCACTTTCCTGTATAATAAGTAGTCTGACATATTTAAGGATGCGGCAAATTTGTTCTCTGCACTTTTACGTCGCCTAACACTTTCAGCGCATTCTGAGTCCCACCAGGGAGGAGGAGTCATTTTGCATGAAGAATTTTTGAGTGGTATTGAGGCATTAGCAGCTGAGATCATAGAAGAGACAAGGGAATCATATAGTTCAAGAAAGTTAGATGAATCAACTAGAGGAAGGGTAGAGATTGAAAGATCTAAATGTGAGGAGTATTTTTCCCAGTCAGTTTCACTAACACGGTATTTAAGTAGAGGTTGGAGAGGGATGATAGGAGAGATTGACTGCAGGAATGAAATTTGGATAGGGAAGTGATCACTCCCAAGTGAATTGGGCAAGACTGTCCATTCCAAAAGAGAGGACAATGAAGGAGATGCTAAAGTAAGGTCAGGGACACTGATATTTTTGGATGGAGATATACGGCGGGTAGCAGAACCATCATTTAGCACACACAGATTAATGTCATCTAAAAGATCTAATAATGAGGAAGAGCAAAGATCATTAGAATTAGATTCCCATAAACTGTGACGGCAATTAAAATCACCCATCACAATCAATGGGCAAGGAACAGAAGAGAGAATGGAATTATGTTCAGAAATGATATTAGGGTCAGGATGAGGGATATAAACAGAAACAAAAGACACATTGATGGCCCTTACGGCCACAACATGAAGGTTAGTTTGGTGGGGAAGTAAGGGAATTTGAGAGAAGGATATATTTCTATTAATTAACAGAGCACAGGCTGCTCTTCCATCCGCTCGGTCATTCCGTAGACATGAAAAGCCCCGGATCCGGAAAGATGGAATGGGGTGCGCGCCATGTCTCAGAGACAGCAAAGATAGCAGGTTTGTGTTGATTGATTAAATGAGGAGATATCGTGTTTCTTACGTCTAATACTTCTGCAGTTCCACTGAAGGATCTGGAGATCCATTGGAGGAGTTATTACGAGCATAGACAGTAAGTAATTGTTCTACAAAAACTGAGACATTGTTCGGTAGGGAATCAGAGAATTTGGAAAGCATGTTAATGAGGGAGCAAAAAAGGAGTTCAACTAGTTGTCATTGGGAGTAGCCAAAGGAGTAGATTCTATAGGTTCAGGAAGGGCACAGCCATTGGGTTGAGAGGAAGATGGACTACTGACCATAGACGAATGAGCTTGGCGATAATAGGATTTCCCTAACACTGGCTTAGGGCGAAGGGACAGGAAGACTGTTTTTCCATACGAAGTTGGGGATGCCATTACAGTAGTTGCTTGGGAGGGAGGAGCAGGTTGCAAACGAGTAACAGCTTTTGAATACAGACGTTTGGATTGAGGGAATCTGGCAGAAGCTTCCAAGTAATTGATGTTCTCTTGAGACATAACTAAATTTATTGATTTTTGTCTGTCATGTTCCGGGCAATTAGCATCTGTGGTTTTATGACACAGTAGGCAAGACGCCTCTACATCAGGAGTGGTACAACCATTTCTAGGATGTGAATTGGCACACTTATAGCAGCGTGGCTGAGATCTACATTGTTTAGCTATATGACCAAAACGACAGCAATTTCTGCATTGGATGGTTGGTAGCTGGTATATAGATATTGGTAGGGCAACATTAAAGCAATAAACTTTTTCTGGTAGGTGTTGTCCCAAAAATGTAAGTACGACAGAGTTGGATAGAATCCACACTGTGGAGTCCTCCTTCCTAGATTTTACATTTAAACGGTGAGCTCTAATTACTTCCCCACAGTTAGTGGGAGTGTGGTTACCTTCCAACAATTCTTCAAGAGACCAGTCAGTGGGGATATACCTCACTACGCCCATATGCACAATTTGGAATCGTGGAATATATGCAATAAATTTACTATTTTCCAAAATATTGAGTTTTAAAAAGTTATTAGCCTTTTCAGCAGATGCAAAATCTACACTAATTTTGTTGCGGCCTAAATTTTTAATACCACCCTCTTTTATACCTGAAATATTTTCTTATGTAGAAAATAAGCAAACTTCAAGATTTTGAAAGAGTACCCAGAGGTGGAATCCGGTTCTTGCCTGGACACAAAAACTGTGAAGGGGCCTTTATCGGCATCTGTATAATGTAGTTTCGAATCGGATTCGTATCCTGGTTTACAATAAACTGATTGTATGGATTCAGCAGGAGAGCGGATTTTTTTACCCTCGAAGTCTTTTGATAGATTACTATCAGCTGGTCTCTTTAGCGATCTTATCAGTTTATCTGGTGGTAAACCTCCACCCCCATCAGGGGGTTCCTCAGTGCTCATCTCCATATGGAGAAGAGCGAAATAGACTAAATAGTAAATACTGACCTTAGTAGATTAGTCCATCACCAAACAACACAAACAAATAATTTCAGAGCCACAGAAAAAAATCAATTCACACAAAACACACAGGATAACCTAAAAACGTCACACTCTCAACCAAGCTTATGACAGAATCCCCCTTGAGACATGTAAAATTAGAATACAACCAATCATAACTTAGACATATAAAATATAATACAATCAATTACAACTTACATCAGGATCGGCATAACATTGTAGGAATTTGAATCCACCTGACTCTGGGCACTCATATATGGATACTCTGTTACTGCCCACCACAGCAAACACTTGTGGTTCTCCCTCACCTAGGTGATGATTGAATTGACAACCAAATAGTGGCTGCCCATGATCTTCTTTTGCACTGCAACTGATTGTAGGCAAACATAATAATATAATACCATATAACATAATGATGGTCTCCACACAATGGGAGAATAGTAAAGAAACTGTGTCTCAACATTATTTACCCATGGTAGGTTGAAAAACGTACAGAATTTTTTTCAGTAAGATATGATACAATCGCACTTTTGCAAGTTCATAGCCACACATCAGAAAGGGCATAGCCTAATTAATATGGGAATTTGTGGCCCTATCACTTTCTTGAATTATACTTAGAGGGTCGATTTGGTGTCAAATGAAAATAATTCACCTCAATTTTTAGTTCTTTAACTCAAACGGTATCCGAGAAATTAAAAAAAAAACTGATTTTTCGAAATTATTTTTATAGTAAAATTCAGAATAAATTTATGATGATTTTTTTCCGATTCTTACAAGTCCAAAACATGAAAAAATCATATGATTATGATTTTCCAAGGGAAAGTCGATTTTTACAAAGAAGAGAAAATAATAATCTTTTTTTTTCTTTAACCTTTTTGAAATATGTCACTCACAAAATTTGTCAGAAAATGTACCTATTTGTACCCTCCCATCGACCGATGTCCCCCTCTCGGGGAGGACGTCGGTCGATGGGAGGGTACCCCAAATAGGGGGTATTCCGTCAGGCCGACCACTGACGTCAAGTAACCCTGCTCCGGTGGTCGGCCCAACGACGATGAAGGCGACCTGCATCGTGGGTACCCACCCACGATGCAGGTCGAGGTGCGGCTGTGCGTGATTACGCCCCTCTGTCGCCCCGGACGGAGTGGTGCGGGGAGCGCACCGACCGCAACACACCCAAAAAAAAAGAAAATGCCTCATCCTGTTCTCCTCATCTTTGTTCTCATTAAATCTCAAGAAACCAACAATCAAATATTTTAATCTTAATCTTTCCAAATGAATATCTTGTGAAATTCAGGATTACAGTACTTGTAACATTTGTGGTAACCTATTTTTTTTATTTAGAGTACTTACTTGAACTTGTATGGTGGTTTTACTTGTTTCGCAGCTTTTTTCTTGCCCTTACGTCGCTTTTTAAAACGTGTATTTGTTGGAGTTTCGCTACGGGATGTGTTGTCGGTGTTTGAAGTGCTTTCAACACTTGATGTCTCATCCTAACCAAAACATTTCTTAACACATTACAAATATAAAACAGACCTTGTACGTTGCAAAAAGAACATATTTGTATTTACATTATTGACATAACACTTTATATTGTAAAAAATAAATATATTATAAAACAAATTAACAACATAATTATAAAGACACTCACATTCTCGTTGTCTGAGAAATTCATACTATTTCAATTTTAATTTAAATTCCCACTAGATAAAATTTCATATCAAAAATAAACTTGTTGCAACTTGCAATAAATATTTCACACACAACAAAGAGCATTCATTCAATTTTATACAAGAAAAATAAGAATTATAAAAAATTGAATTTCATTGGTAAATAAAAGTCAAACGAAACGTCACAAAGGCAAATGTCGAATTTTCGCGGGAATTACTTTTTTAATTATATAATCTTACGGCTTGGCTACCAAGACCTTTTAGATAAAGTGTTTAGTTATTAGATACTTTTTAAATTGTCTGTCAGTAAGTAAAATCCTTGCTTTCAATAATGCTATTGCTATCTCATTGAAATTTTAGTGAACATGAAAACATGTGAGATCACTAATTATGTATATTCCTACAATTTAGGTATTTTTGTATTAAATTACGTAATTGTTATTCGTATGCATTAAATTATGTAAGTATTTAATATCACACGTTAAAACAGTATAATATTGAATATGAGACTACCATATGGTGCTTTCATGTTTCCACAAAGAACTCTTAGACTACACTACTAAGTGCTAATGCGGCATAGTGATCTATACTAATATTATAAAGAGGAAAGATTTGTATGTATGTTTGTAACGAATTGGCTCCGAAACCACCGGACCGATTTCAAAAATTCGTTCACCGATGGCAAGTTATAATATCAGGGAGTGACATAGGCTATATATTATCCCGGTATTCCCACGGGAACGGAAACTACGCGGGTAAGGCGACTGAAACCGAAGTGAAGCGAGGGCGAGTTACTAGTGTAATATAAAATATTATACAAACCGAGTGAACGACCAAATGAGTTGAAAACCGAGTATTGCTTGTCGCTATATATAAAATTAAGAGATCATTTAATAAAAAAGTGTAAAATTAGGTTAATTGAAATAACAACCAAGTTCTGTTACTTGGTCCTTCATCAACAACAACTGTGACAACTTTTCGATTCCGGACGTAGCACCATCAACTTTATTATTGTATGAATCACAGTTATCACTTTCAATGATCATTTCAGTTCATATACGTTCCACTGCTGACAGACGGATAGACAGACAGACAGACATTTTTTTAAAATTCGGTTTGTAGGCATAAATGTCGTGCAAATAACGGTTATTTCTTATCAGTATGAAAAAGCCCATAATTTCGACATTACTAACAGACACTTCAATTTTATTTATTTGTATAGATGATGGGTGATAAAAAGATTTATATTCTTTGTAAGAAAGAAAACAAGCGAAGAAAATGTGATATAATTAAGCATGGATTGAGATTTAGTATGCCGTGTAGGCACGGTATACTGGATCCCAATACATGCTTCATCGTCTCCCCATCTCAGCCCATACACATTCCACTGTTGGGCTCGTGACTCCGCCATTATGGGAAGGAAATTGATCTACTATTTTTTTTTTTTTTTTTTTATTGCAAACGGTGGCAAACGAGCAAGCAGTACACCTGATGGTAAGTGTTGCTGCCGCTCATGGACCTTTACAAGGCCGTTGCCTACCGCGAAGAAAGCGAAGGGAGTGTGAATGCGTGCATTGAGGCTCGGTGATACCAAGGGCACCACCAAAACCCTCCACACGCAATCACCCTCAGAAAGTTGGGCTTCCGGCTCTCTCGCTCACCGAACGAAGCGCAGTAACAAATCGCTACTACTCAGACGTCGATTTTCTGCGAGAGTGTGGTACTGCCCCGGACGGACCGGCCCGCAGCTGTAGACAGATAACTGTCGACAGTGTGGCCCTACCACTCTTCTATATCACCCAGGTCAGACGTATTGGCATAGGATTCTGCTTTTCATAGGAGTTTGAATTCTCTTACAAGATATTAAATGCATATTATATTACTTAGTCGATTTTTAAGATATCCACGAGCATGAGAGTGTATGGTGAATTATATTCTTACTCCGTCACCACACGGAAAACATACATGCTTAATGATAGATTAATTTTGCTGGGAGGTTTTAATGGAAATGGATACAAGCCGAGATGGATTTGGTGATGAAAGCGTGAGTGCAAATGGTCAAAGTGTACTTGAAGCGTGTTTGGAAAGGAATCTTTGTGCTTTAGATACTAGGGTTTGGTTGCGGTGTTGATAATCATACTGACCACTTTGTGGTAAAGACTAGAGTAAGTGGTCTTGGCAAAATACGGCAAAACCGGATACGGTAAGTGTGGTAGGAAAAATAAAAGTAGAAATTTCGTAAGATGAGTCTGTTTATAAATGCAAAAGTAGGTACGATAGTAGTAAGAGATAAGTACAAAATTAGACGGATAGAGGAGTTTTAAGACTTGGTTGATCTTTGTGAGTTGGAAATAATTGATATGAAAATATGTGAAGCACAATCGGGTTTTCAAAAAAGTATGTGTTGTACAGATCAAGTTTTCTCTCTATAATGCGTCACCCTAAAAGTTTTGATTAAAGGTCAGAAAATCTTTTGTGGTCGGTAGGTATTGTCCATGTATGCTATGACCAGCTATGACTTCATACTGGCTTCTCACACTGACGTCGTTTAGGCCCTGAAATCCATCTCCAGGGCCTGCGTAAGAATAAACGGACTACACTGAATGGTTTAACATTGAAAAAGGTGTTAGGCAGAGATGTGTAGAATCATCGTGACTGTTATCTATTCATGGATAGTTGTGTTTGCAAGATCTGAAAAATAATGAATGTGGCTTAAAAATGAATGAGCTACGCTAATGAGCTCAAATGTCTTTTTTATGCTGAGGGTCAGTTATTACTTGCATCGTTGGTTGAGGATTTACAGATGATATTATCATTACATACTATGTACGAATCCTTTGAAAGAAAAGACATGAAATTTAATGTAGGATAAAGACAATGGTTTTTGAAAAGAATAAATGTAATGATGATGGATAATGATCAATTGTAATCTACATATATTTATGTTGGCGCACGATTGATTATTTTATAAACTTAAATTATAATTACACTCAAAATAATTAGTTTTAGTTCAAAATAATTAGTGCCAATACTTACGATAGATACAACACATGCTATTTAATTATAAAACAGTTTTTATAAATTGTCATCGGGAGTTCCCCACTCTCAGCTTTACTATAAATACGAGCATTTGCTGGTATGACATTCAGTTCATTAGGGGACGATACACTGGTGTACTATTTCTAGATGTAGCGAAAGCATTCGATACAGTTTGGCATGAGGGCTTAATTTACAAGTTATATACATTAAAAATCCCCGAATATTTAATTCTAATAATACATGACTATTTGAGTCATCGCAGCGTTCGCTACAGGGTGGAAGGAAAGAGAGAAAGAAAGAAAGAAAAGATCTTTATTTGTTTTTAGTGCTTCAAAACATAATAATTAAGAAACAAGCAAAAACAAAAAAATAAAACACGTAAAAACAAAATGGACATGGGCTCAACTTGTGGTTGGGATGCGTACGCACCCCAGCCGTTGATTTTCAGCCCAAGCCAAGCTTACAAACTAAAGCCTATGTTATAATGCCCTCCCGAACACAAAACAGAAACATAAGGGACGGGACGGAAGGGACGTTGTCGTCCTCCCACCCTCTCAAGGCCGGTGTCCTACAAGGCTCGATCCTCGCCCCATTTTTGTTTACGTTGTATACAAGCGATATGCTCAAGTTCACTCGTGTTCACACGGCGCTTTATGCCGATGATACCGCACTCTATTGTGCAGGTATGTCCCCGACAACCGTAGTCAATACACTCCAAAAAGCGGTTACCGCCCTTGCTAATTGGTATAGGAAATGGAGAATAGAAATTAATCCCGAGAAGAGCCAAGCGGTCATGTTCACTAAACGAACTGCCCGTCTGTGCCCTCCGAACCATATCCCTCCTCTCACTCTCTTCGGCCGACCTGTCTCATTGAGCAGAGAGGCCAAGTACTTAGGTGTGACCCTTGATACCCGACTCACTTTCCTGTCCCACTTGAAGCCAGTCCGCGCGCGCGCAGCTTTCGTGATGGCACGCCTTCACTGCCTATTAAACGCAAAGTCCAAACTGTCACTTAAAAATAAAGTCCGACTATACACTGCCTGCATACGGCCGATCATGACCTATGCTAGAGTAGTGTTCGCGCACGTTAGACAACATAGGATCCGCAGGTTACAAACATTACAAAATAGATTCATGCGACGGGCTACGGGGGCACCGTGGTTCATTCGCAATGTCGATCTTCACATCGACCTCGAACTGCCGACCATCAGGCAGTACATGAAACGTTGCTCCCGGCGCTATTTTGACTCTGCCATGACTCACCCCAATCCACTAGTAGTTGGGGCGGCAAACCACGTCCCCTCTAAAATATCCTCGTCATCTTCTTGAAGAAGAGGATGACCCTATTACGATCGCCCAAGAAAGGGCTTACACCGCTCGCGCAGCGATCATACATAAAACTCCGCGGTATCGACCTCGCCGTCGAGGTCGTAAACGGCGCCACGTAAAAGTCTATAATTTAAACGTGACCACGCCCACTTTGCTCTCAGCGACGCCCCGAGCCGAGGTCCGTTCCCCACAGGGGAGCCCTCGGACGATGTTCGCTTAACTTACTTACCGGGTTGAGAGCCATCAGCGCTCACCCATTGCCCGCGTTAAGTTGTCAAGGTCATCTGCGACCAACAGCTACACACACACAAAAAAAAAAAATAAGGTACGACATTCATTCGATCGCTAGCAGCCAAACAGTGCGAAGCTCTACTAACTTTAGTTAGTTTTAAAAAAGAATTCAATAAAATGAGTATTGTTATATACGTACTTATTTATTATTTTATCGTTTTTAGTAGTTTTCGTTACAGCGGCAACAGAAATACATCATGCGTAAAATGTCATCTGTTTAAATATCATGGTTCATGTGATATAGCCATTTTTTTTTTTATTTTTTTATTGCCAAAGGTGGCAAACGAGCAAGCAGCACACCTGATGGTAAGTGAAACTGCTGCACATGGATCTTTGCAATACCAGGGGCACAGCCAGGCCGCTGCCTACCGTGAAGGAAATACTCTTCTTAAACCTCGTTTAAAGAAGGACATGTCATAGCGCTCGGGAAACACAGCAGCAGGTAGTTCATTCCAGAGCTTGCACGTACGTGGGAGAAATGATCGCTGGAAACGTACAGTTGAAGACCATAACGTTTCCAGGTGAAATGGATGAACCCTGCTGCGATGTCGAGTGATACGTTGGTAGAATGGTGACGGTGGTACCAAGTCAAACAGTTCCTCGGAGCACTCCCCGTGAAAGAGTCGGTAGAGTACACAGAGTGACCCAAAGTCTCTCCGCTGCTCCACCGACTCCAATCTGTCCGTAAGATTGGGATCCCCGACGATTCGAACAGCCCGTCTTTGCAGGGAGTCAAGTGGGTCTAGCTGATATTTGGGCGCACCTGCCCAGAGATGTGAGCAGTACTCCACATGAGGACGAACTTGTGCTTTGTATAGCACAAGACGCTGTCTCGGTGTGAAGTACCGCCTGGCTCTGTTCAGGACACCCAACTTTTTGCTTGCCAATTTGGCTTTGTCCTCCAAATGACTCCCAAACTGGACTTTGCTCGATATTTTGACGCCGAGAATCCCAATACTCTCAGAAATTGGGAGAGTTACTCCTTGGAACTGAGGCGCCATGACAAACGGGTCCTTCTTTGCAGTGAACGCGCAAACTTGTGTCTTTGTGGGGTTGAACTGGACTAGGTTCCGTTCACCCCATTCCGAGGCCCGCCCCAGAGAGCGCTCGACTTCAGACACAAGTTGAACCCTTCTTTCCTGAGTACTCCGAGGGATATTCCGTTGCTCAGTGTATCGCTCATCACCCGTACTGTCATCCGCATAGCAACGCATACTCTCGATAGAGAGCATGTCATTGATATACAGGATAAACAACGTCGGGGAGAGCACCGAGCCTTGTGGTACACCAGCATTAATGGTCATGGTATCGGAGCAGGAGCCATCTACGACGACTTTTATACCCCGACCATCCAAAAAGCTGGCAATCCAATTACAAAGTCCCTCGGGGATTCCGTAAGATGGTAGCTTCGATAGAAGTGCCCTGTGCCAGACCCTATCGAACGCCTTTGCGATATCTAGGCTGAACGCCAGCGCCTCAACCTTGCCCTCCAAGGCCTCTGCCCAACGGTGTGTGAGGTACACAAGAAGATCACCAGCCAACCGACCATGACGAAAGCCGTATTGGCGATCACTGATAAGCTGGCGATCCTCAAGGTACTGCAGAAGCTGGCGGTTTATAACCTTCTCCATTATCCTTCTCCATTAGCCTGGTGACAGACAGACGCACGGATGGACGGACAGCGAAGTCTTAGTTATAAGGTCCCGTTTTACTCTTTGGGTACGGCACCCTAAAACGGTTGAACTCATATAAAAGCTTGGTATAATGTGAATACTCTATAACATCGGCATGTCTTGAAAGTCAGCGTACTATATCAGTATGGTATTTGAAGGTTTCTAAGCTTTAGAGAGGTCATGCACTTTTAGAACACGCATAGAACACCCGAACAGGACGTAGCGTTCGAAATTTGAAATGGTAAGAACTAGAACATTTTAGTCATCAGTATACGAATTATTTCGTGTTCAAAAATATGTAAAATGCAAATATAAATGTTACGGTATCCGCGCGTAGTCATAAACGTCATGAATTTCTATGAATGTCAGAAAAAAGTTCTCTAAGTCGAGTGATCAGAACTCCCCCACATAGGTTCACCGTATAGGGCCATTGATAGAACCAGTATCGTGTACGGCCGCCAACATCGCGTCAACGAGCCGGGGAGCAATACCTTAAAAATGCTCTCGAAAGCATTATTGCCCGTAGAGTTCTAGGCCCAAATACTTTATCTGGGCTTCGACCATGAGTGGAACCGAATTAACGGTGATTGATGTGCTGACGGATGGACAGTTACAGGGTCTATGAAACAGTAAATCATTGGTTTTATATTGGGCCACTCTAAACGGCAGCGCGTTTCATTGAATCACCATCACTACTACTGTTAATAAAGTCCAATTGATTAGGGTCGCACATATATATAGCGTATGTGCTCTGCACGTTGTTGACCATTTATACTTTTATTTTTTAGCAACTTACCCACCAAATATTAAAATAGTTATTTGTTTTTTAATTTTATATTATTTATTGTAATCGATCTCTAATTAAACATCATCTTTATTATATACTAGCAACCTGCCCTCGCTTCGCTTCGGTTTCAGTCGCTTAAACACGCGTAGTTCCCGTTCCTGTGGGAATACCGTGATAAAATATAGCCTATGTTACTCCCTGATATTATAGCTTTCCATTGGTGATAGAATTTTTGAAATCGGTTCGGTGGTTTAAACGTAAAGGCGCTACAAACAAACAAACAAACATCCTTACTTTCACATTTATAATATTAGTATGGATTGTGGTGCATACCGTTTCTGCCCGCGAGTTGTCTTTATGGGCAATTATTATTTGTCTTTATATACCTGTAAGTTATTTATGTTAACGCAACTTGTGTCTCGTGGTCGGTCGTTTATAAGTGTTTTGATATATTTTTTCAGTAGTAGGAGCTCTTCACAATGCCGCCTCGTAACATAAACATATATTACCAGAACTGTCGTGGTCTTAGAACTAAGACGACTCAATTTAAAAACAATATTATAAGTAACTGCTATAATTTAATTATCATAACTGAAACATGGTTACATAGCGGTATTTTTGATAGGGAGTTATGTGACGATAGGTATGATGTGTTCCGTAAAGACCGCGATCTAACCACCACAGGAAAAACCTCAGGGGGCGGTGTGTTAATACTCTCGCGTCATGACTTGGGTGCATGGTGCATCGCGGATGAGCACACAGTTACTACAGAAATTTTGACTATAGTAATACCAGCCCGTGCGCTGTACGCTACAACTGATGTATACGTAAGTGTTGTCTATTTACCGCCGGATTCTCATACAATACCCTCGAACGTCGACTGCGTTTTGCAGAGTGTGTCTAATGCGAGTAATTACTCACAGCACTAAACCATGTAACTACATACTAGTAGGCGACTCTAATCTTCCTTGTATTAAGTGGAACTCAAGGGGACCAACCTTTCTAAAACAAGGGGCTGTGGAGGTACAGAACGCAGCCACGCGCCTGGTTAATGATTTATGTTTTTTGGGAATAATTCAATACAATGTACTGCTTAACCATAAAGGCAACACTCTTGATTTAGCTTTTTCCAACTTACCATTGCAAATAAACGAGTGTCTATTTCTCCTTACGACTATTGACCTGCCACACCCAGTATTATTAACTATTGTAATTTGTGACCTCGCAGTTTCTCCGCTCCGTGAGTTATATACGTCTAGATATAATTACCGTAAATCCGATTTCAATATGTTAAATAATTACTTTACTCAAATTAACTGGCATTCTACTTTAGATATTTATTAAACAAATGATGCGGTCCAAAATTTTTACGAAACAATTCAAACAGGGATTGATAAATATGTGCCTTTTAACCGAAGGACGGGCTCATTAATTAAAATAATTAAAGAAAAAGCAAGGCACACTCACGCTGGAAACGTTTTGGGAACCTACTCGACTATGATGAATTCGCAATGTTGCGAGACAGACAGCGACATATCCAGGAGAATTGTTTTAATATACACTTGCAAGGTATAGAACGCTCTCTAAAAAGGAATCCTAAAATATTTTGGACTTATATAAAGACGATTCGAGGAGGATCCAAAAATGGTATCTCGCAACAACGTTAATTATTCTAAAGGGCAGGATATTTGTGAAGCTTTCAATGACTTTTTCTACGATATTTTTGGCGAACCTTCTCAATATGGCTCCATTGGTTCATTGAACAAAGAAGAAAATGACCAATGCTGTGACATCATCTCTACTTTACAATTTACCTCACTGACCGTGGAGAAGTCATGGACTGCTTTGTGCATTGATAAAGGTCCAGGTTGTGACGGTATACCACCATTATTTTGGAGAAAATGCGCAAAATCCTTAGCGTCTCCTATTCGTTTCATTTTTAATCTTTCTCTAAAGGAATGCACGTTTCCAAATGACTGAAAGAAAGCACTTATTGTTCCAATACATAAAAAAGGTTCACGAACTATTGTAGAAAATTACAGAGGTATTTCCATCCTAAATACATTAGGTAAAGTCTTTGAAAAGCTTGTATATAATGCTATCTATCCGTACATCCTCAAAGGTATTTCTAATAAGCAACACGGATTCTTAAAAAAACGCTCAATTATCTCAAATTTGACTACTTTTTCAAATTTTGTTTTTGAAAATACGGATAATGGTGGGCAGGTTGACGTGATATACACTGATTTTGAAAAGGCTTTTGATCGTGTGGATCACGTCATCCTGCTCAGCAAGTTATATAGACTGGGTATACGCGGCGACTTACTTCGATGGATCGAATCATATCTTTTCAAAAGATCACAAGCTGTAGTGATAGGTGGCTATCGTTCTAATTACATTGAAATTCCTAGCGCCGTTCCACAGAGTTCTCATTTGGGGCCCTCTCTTTTACAACGCATACTTGTTTGATATCACTGATTCTTTCAAATACTCTGAACATTTAATTTATGCTGACGATAAGAAAATATTTTTTAAAATAAGATCACTCGATGACCGTAAAGTCCTTCAAGAGGACCTTAGTAATTTAAATCATTATTACATAAAAAATAAGATTGTAGTAAATGTCACGAAGTATCAATGTATTAGTTATACACGTAAAAAAATGCCTATAATTTACTCGTATACTTTTAATGGAGTTGTCATCAATAAAGCCAACTTAGTTCGGGATTTAGGTGTTATTTTTCATCATAAATTAATGTTTCATAAATTAATGTTCTCAGATCATGTTGACTTTGTTAGCAGAAAAGCTTACAAGAATTTAGGATTTGTTCTTAGGTCATGTAAAGTATTCAAAAACATCGGAGCTCTGAAGGCGGTATATTTTGTATATGTGCGCAGTGTCTTAGAATACGCGTGTCCAATTTGGTCACCTCAATATATCACACACAAAAATCAGCTAGAAATGGTTCAAAGAAAATTCATTAACCACCTTAACTATCGCCTACGTAAACCCTCAATGTCTTATGAAAATAGCTGTAGGACATATGATCTATTAACCCTTGATGATAGGCGTAAAATATTGGATATGTGCTTGCTTTACGACATACTCAATGGGCGCATAGACTGTCCGGAGTTGGTCGCACAGGTTACTTTTAACACTCCCTTGCGGCGCACTCGTCACATCCCAATGTTACACGTGCCTCGGCACTCGACTAATTATGCCAAAAATTGCGTACTGACCCGCATTGCTCGAACATACAACACTGACATTTAAAGTTGAGTTAATAAAAATTACAAAGAAAGGCTAATAACAAGCAACTATGCTCTTACTACTTGGCTCAATAAATTATATTGTTGTGTTAAATAAGTTTCTATATTTTTTGTAATCAAATGTGTTAATTAAGGTTATTTATTTTTTGTAATCAAATGTAATACTGTATTTTTTTTTCTTTTTTAAATTTAATTTGTAGTCCGTTCGCACATATTAAACTTACCCTAGTTAATGAGGGAAACATATTATTAGTCATAGAATACTGTAGAACACAAATTATGTAATTTATTATATGTATCGCTGTTGGTTTTCTAAATAAATAAATAAATCACGAGTGTGACCAAGCTTATCACCTATATTACATTGGTCAACAGTGGTTTTGTTGCCCTTAATGTAAGAGTGGTTATAATTAGCTCGATACCAACTATTTCCAAAATTATAAATGTTTTTTGGAGATTGGTTCTAGTTTTTTTTATATTTTCATTTTAACATTGTATGTAAAAACTAGTAAGAACGCTAAAGAAGCTGCAATTATATTTTTAAATGTCAATTATTTTCTGAATATTGTTACTAGATGTTTAATTTTAATATATAATTATTGTACCTAGAAGATGAAAAGCAGAATAATTTTTTATCCTGCCATCATGTAACAGTCCCATCTACTCTGATATCATTCTTATATCACTTTAAGATCTTGGTGGAAGTACTATAAGTATCATATTTCTCGCTATAATTTCTCAGATTTTCATAAAATGTATCCAGATAACTGACAAACCAGCTAACTGGCGGAAATGTAGCTTTACGTTTATAGGTGAGCCAAAAACTTTGTTTTCAGTATTTCTTCTCTTGAGTGATATTATATGTGTATTATAGAACTTACCCTTCCGCCCGCCGCTTTCCGACCGCTTTCGTAACCACGGGCTGCAGGCGTAGAAAAGCTGCGATCGTCTGACAAAAATCTAACTGGGCATTGGACAGACCGCTAAGGTGCTGGGTGATGTGAGCAGTCAGTATCTTCTTCTCTTCACTAGCTTGTCTACATCATCCAGCAACACGATGGGCCTATAGACGGGCCTGAACGCACTACACAGTTATCTGTGTTTACCTCTGCTACACATGATTTCTACGCGGACGAAGTCGCGGGCAAAAGTAGTATTTTTATAAATTGTGAGAGATTGGCACAGATGAGAGAATTTGTATATTTGAACTTACTATGTTACTAGAGATGATAAAAATGATGATGATGTTGAAAGAAGAGTAAATGCTGGTAATAGAGTGAATGCGGCATTGTACGCCTTTGTGAGGCACAGGAATGTGGTACATAAGGCAGTATTAGTGCCATTAGTGGCATTAAAAGCTTGACTTGGCAACTTAAAACAATGTGAAGGTGGTTTGGACAAATGGAAAGAATGAGTGAAGGTCGGTTGATGAAGCAAGTGTGAATGGGATAGTTACAAGAGGAAGAGCACACCATATGTTTCTGGATCAAATTGGAGACGTGCTAGTGAAAGCTTATATTAAGATTACGCGTAATAGGCCGGGATCCACCGTATGTTTTTATTTGATTACTAACAAGCTAATTTTTCGTGAGTAGCTTTATCTTGATGAGACGCCCAACAATATCTGTACGAAAACTCTCAATTGTGGTTGGTTTCGGAGGTAGGAGGGATAGAATATGTCCATTTGGTGGTTCTAGAAAATTTATTACTAACGGGGTGATTTTTGGTATATCTCAAGATAATTATCTAAATTATCTAATAAAATATTTGTCCTACAAAATCTGTGGTTACATCATAGAGTCCCCTGCTCCCAACATGTATCGATAACGAGGTCATCAAAAGTAATTACTAACAAGCTGATTTTTCTTTTTTTACTTATTTAATATTTATATAAATTAACAGTCATATTGTCCTACAAATTGCGTGGTACACTATCCCGGTCCTACGCTCAAAAGTTGTAGAACAGATCCTTGATGTAAAAATAATTACTATCAAGCTGAATCTTCGTCAATAGCTTCATTTTGATGAGACGCCCAACAATATCTGTACGAAAACTCTCAATTGTGGTAGGTTTCGGAGGTATGAGGGATAGAATATGTCCACTTAGTGGTTCTAGAAAATTTATCTCATCAAGATAAAGCTACTCACGAAAAATTAGCTTGTTAGTAATCAAATAAAAACATGTACGGTGGAGCCCGGCCTATAACCGTAGAGCTTGCATTGCATTGCATTGACTGTGAATGTGAATAAAGTGATGGAGGTATGCCAGGAACGTAGCTTTTGGTAATCCATAGTCTTAGCCTACCCTTCTGGGAAAGAGGCGTGAGGTTATGTAAGTAATAGGTATTATATTTTCAACTCTAGCATAATGCATTTGATGGCAGCACTGAGATTAAAATATGATGACGAACTTTTACATATTTGAGTACTCTAGTTTCGAAGGAAAAAAGACCATATTAAAACCAATAAATAAAACAACATGATTATGTTTATACTTATATTCATACTCTCAACAATATTTAATATGTGTAACAAAAACATTGGACTATATAATATTTACAAATCTGCCCCTTACTGTGTAAGCAAATGGTACTAACTAACTACTAACCATCTGATTTCGAATACCCTAAAATATTTTACCCCTATAAAGGTACATTCGAGTTATTAAAGCAGAGTTTACAGATAGCTTGACATTTTGAATTTCATTGCTTACACGGTAAGCCCCCTTGGCTCTTAATTGCGCTTTAAATATTCTACAATACGCTCTAATCATAATAGTGTTAGTATTATATAATAAGAATTTATGACAGTAGGTATAGTATTCAAAATAATTGGATTATGTCTACGAGACCGTTGCGTGTTTAATTAAATAAAAAGTACATTTGCAATATTTATGTAGTAATTCCCTTCAAAATTTCCCCTAAGTCAAATATGAGTGAATTCTACGCAAATTTGGTGTCAAAATATCCTCTTATTATGTGCGAAAAGGGTGCTAAGTTAAACATTGAATGAGTTAATTCTAATAATTTTGTACATTTTGAATATAAATTTCATTTCTTTTTGATTGCAAACGGTGGCAAACGAGCAAACAGTGCACCTGTTGTTAAGTGTTGCTGCCACTCATGGAACTTTGTAAGTTCGCTGCCTATCGTAAAGAAAGTGAAGGGAGTGTGAATAGTGCAATAAGGTACGGTGATACTAAAAGCATCACTAAAACCCACTACACGCAAATACTCTCAGAAAGTTGGACTTCCAACTCTCTCTTTCACAGAACGAAGCGAAGTAACAAATTGCTACTACTCAGATGTCGATTTTCTGTGAGAGTGTGGTACTACCCCGGATGGATCGGCCCGCTGCAGTAGATAGACAGCTGTCAACAGTGTGGTCCTACTACTAAGTCCTAACTAATTAAGCTAATCTTTGCTCAGGGAAATTTTAGCCATTAAACGACATTCCATAAACTGACAAGTAACTTAACTTGTTTATAGCTTATATAAAAATAGATTACTCAGCGAATTATACATGCCGATTTAAAAACTAAAATTTGTTACTCTTGTGAATTAGTTGATAGAAAAATTACTTGAATTTTGTCGTGGAGATACTGCTGATAAACTTCCTTGAACTTATTGAAATGGAACGGCATATTGTCTTATATCTTTGACTCGTTACAGACTCTTTATATAGACTCCATTAGGTATAAAATATTATACTACTATATAATATATAGGCGACCAAAATTTAAATTAATTTAAATTGTTACGAGGTATCTAAGCATAGAGCAAGCTTAAGAGATACCGGCAGCGAAAATACTTTGAGCTTAACTTCTCCCTACATACCAATCATAAAGTAATCACAGCCATGTTAGTTACTTATTACTAAATTTACTATTACTATTTAATACTGATGCGTACGTAACTCCGTTTTAGTTTCTATGACGGCAGTGCTTACATACTCTTAAATTAGATTATTCTATGCTAAATGTAAAAAACAACAATTCTGCAATCATTATAACATAAAATATGCTTACAATAACGGCAATAAACACATTAGGAGGTAACTAATTTAAATCAGATTCCAAATTTTATTATAAACTATTTCAAAATATCTAATGTGCTTATATTGTATGAAAATTCTGTTCTTAAACATTAAAAAAAAAAGAAATTACTTATGAATTATTAGGGAATCCCATCAACTTTTGGTGTAAATCGCTAATAATTGTGAAAATATACATTATGTACCGTTTTTATGTCAAAATCTATTAAATTTTTTAATTCTTCATTATAAAAATAACTTATCAATATAATTCGATAGACTCCTTAACATTTCCATTGGCAAGACCGGCCGGAAAGCGACTGTTAGCAATTAAAAAAAAATTATCACGTTTACACTGTTCTATTATACCTAATTGACTTTGAAATTAATTTACAATTTACTGTGACATAGGTACAATTTGGTCAATGATCGAGTCATAAATAGCATTAAATATCCTAACTTTCCAAACCCTGTTATTTTTACTGATCTTTTTATAACCATAATGTTTTTTTTTTGGTTCTGTTTGTCCATACGGACAGGCAAAGGGATCAAAGCCCATACAGCCAAGTCTGATACAATTTTTCTTTACATATTATTTACTTCTTCATATTGTATAATTTATTTATAGTCATTGTCCATCAGTAAGTCAAGTCATTATCATCAATTAGGCGCTGAAAAACTAATTAGATGATTTCTCTGAGAATTCCGGTTGAATATGAAAATACAGGTAAACCACTCTTATGTCACATTCACCACACTTCAGCACCTTAATTATATTATATTACATAAAATATCAGCAAAATTATTCAATATAACACTATAAATACTAAAAAAAATGAATATAATACAAGAGCTTAACATGACATTTCCAAATTCGCGCCGAAACTCCTAACCATAATGTATTAATTTGATTTCATTTTTTTATTCCGAGATCAAATAATTTCTGCAATTTTACTATATAAAAATCGTACATATTATTTCTTTGTTTCTTCTGACGCGTATAATTTAAAAAAATGTCCAAGATTTGCCATAGACATTACCATCGGGAATTATAATTATATTAATAGTTTTTTTTTAAATTTAACCATAAGTTGGTGGTTGGCACATGCAAGCATGACGTAGAGCCATACGGAGCCAAGGCATAAAGCGATCCACGCGTGCATACACGCCGGGATAACCTTGCCTTGCACAACCTCGACCCCACGATACGATACCTAGGAAAAATAAAGATTTCGTATTATTAAAAGACAACACCCTGCATTAAGGCAATAATGCTTGTATTGTGGGGGACTTTACAAACACATAATTTCATCATCATTTTAGCTTATGTACATCCGCAAGTGTTGCGATCAAGTCTCCTCGCTATAGGAAGGAAAATTGACCTATTATATACACCAGGTAGTCAGATGGGTTGATATAGGGTTTTATTTCGAGTTTTTTATATCTTGCATAGATAGTATCGTCATTTACAACACCCACGGCCAAGATAGGGGGTGGTGAATTGTATTCTTACTTCGTCAATGCATAGAGAAACATGCTGCTGTATTTGCTGAGCGTTATGACATACATGTCTTTAAACGAGGCTTAAGAATAGCACTTTGTTCATGGTCATCACCACAGGACTACACTTTATGGCGAAACATGAGGGAAGCTTACGTCTAGCCGTGGACGGGGATAGGCTGAATAATGATGCTCATAATTACCAATTGCTTTAATATATATAATACATCAATCGGTCTGGTTACGAAGTAAGAATACAATTCACAACTCCATATCTTGGCCGTGGTTGTTATAAAAGGCCACTGAGGAATATAATATGCATGTAACGTCTATACAAGAGAAGGAAAACTCTAAATATTACCTCATACCAACCCGTTTGACCAGCGTGGCATAATAAATCAATTGCTTGCTGTGGAGGCGATTGACTTATGAAGCTTGAGCCTAACAGTGGGACGTGTATGAAATGGAATGATGAATGATTTACGCAGTCCAAAATAATTTAATAAAAAATATAACAGTAAGTTAATATCTATTCTATGGAGGAGTTTTTAGCTCAACAGTGGGACGTATATGATCCGAGATGATGAATATGTCAGTAATATTATTTAAGAAAAGCTCTTACCGACTAATGTAAAGTGTGGCTGGGATACCAGCAGTGGACCACCAGAATCACCGGTGCATGCGTCGCGATCTGGCGCATTAGCACACAGCATTCGTGGTGTCACTTTTCTGCGTCCGTAACCTGCACCCGAGCACTCTTCTTGGGCCCAAATCTGCACGTCAGCCTTAAAAAATAATGAATTCTGGTGTTGAAATAAAGTTATCTTTTTGGGAGTTTGAATAGTGTTTTAATCTCGGTAAAGTAAAAATCAAATACAATTTCTTTTTGTGTCACTTAGTTGATAGCTGAAGATGACTGTGACAACTTTACCCGGCTGGTGGGTGAGCGCTGAAGGCCGCCGAGGGGGAACCCGAATAAAATAATAATAATAATAATAATAATAATAATAATAAATTCTTTATTTTCTCACCACAACTTACGTTAATACAATTAATTATGGTATGAAATACATATTGACAAAAAACCAAGATGTGGATCGCTGGTGCCTGTGGTGGGCATTAAAAATACCTGTGTTACAGGTCACCAGGTCTCCACGCAGATTATTCAGATACCATTAAGAAAATTACGATAGAGAAACGTGAGATGTTCGAGCGTGATTTATTAACTTATTCGAGCTCGTATATGGATGTGTGTGTGTGTGTGTGTGTGTGTGTGTTTTGTGTGGGTGTGTGTGTCTGTGCGTGCGTGCGCGTGCCTGCGTGTGTGTGCGTGTGTTCGTGCCTGCGTGTACCTGTGAATGTTTTGTGTATATGCATGTGTGTATGCGGGTGTTTGCGTATATGGGTGTATATGTGTGTATGTATGTATGGATGTGTATGTGTGTATACACATCCATACATATCAATACAATCACGATAAGGTCGTAATATTTTTAATACAGTGTTATACAGACACAAAGTATAATAGTGAGTAGATGAATCAAGGATAGGATTCACTATCGGACGGACGGACGCAAATAACTAGGGTAAAAAAAATTGTGGATAGTACATTCGGGAAGAGAGATCGCTGCTAAGAACCAGAGGTTATATTTAAACAAACCCATTAAAGTATTTTCTTCTCTTTTCATCTGCGCATTTAATAATAAGATACGTTGCGCGGATGAAAAGAGATTAGATATAGAGATTAAATAGATGTAGATTGATACTAAGAATATTAGTAACAGTATCTCTCATTTAATTTTATTAAATTTATTTGTATAGTTTTTACACTAAAATTAGTCAGAAAATAGCATGTTATTTATGATATTAAATTGCAATTAAAATTCGTGTCGCATTTTATTTCGCAGCAGCGATTAATATAATCGCTGCTTCGACTATGAAAATGTTAGGTTTTAAAAATATTTTAAATTTTTATGCCAGGTGGGTAAACAGTTTTCTTACTTTCATTGGTATATTGGATGAAGGACCCTTCTCTATAGTCTTGCCCCATCCGGTAACAATGGCATTTCCACCTTCCAGAGCTTTGTGGTCACCATCATCTAGAATATATTTGAGTTGTTACACACATGTCGAAATCGTTAAAATTAAAATAAAAGTACCTACACGATTTACTATAGTCCATAAAATATAGGATGATCTCTGTGACAGTTGTCCCTAGTGCTGTCACGCTTACGATAAAGTCCGTAGTTTTTTATCGATAAAACTCTCTATTTTTATAATTGTGATTTTCTATTATAATTAAAATACAATCAATGAAAATCTTCTTGAATTTGTTTCAAACAAAAACTGTTTTTCGACTGTTTTAATTATTCAAAAGGAGTACAATCTGGGTCTAGGTCACTATTATTGTCATCACTGGAGCGTGCCTGCTAGAACATTTATCATTTTTTGCCAAATAGGGGGCAATCGTTAGATCAATCGATCAATTACGACTGTTTTATATATGTCTAGTTTATTGACAATAATGCGTACATAATATTATCATTTACTCTGAGACGTAAAGTAGCTTTTTAATGTTTAATTCAATTTATGTATTTTATAATGTAACTGTTTTAATTGTAAAAAATATGTTGTAAGTTTTATATAGGTACTGTATTGGGTTTATTTCTTTTATGAATAATTTAATAAAGATCGGTTATCGATTTACGTATATCGACTCTTCCATATATTTTTTATTTTCAGTCCAGTATGACCTTGTACGTGCATAAGCATCATTTATGTATAAAATGTTTACTAGGTATTCCAGTACTTACGAGGTACATTTTAGGCATGAATATTAATATTTTTATATTTATAATATATTGCAATTCAGTGCAACTGAACTCGCACGAAAAGAATGAAAATATATTTGACACAAAATGAAATTGTAAACATGTCGCTCGTTCAAACTTACTTCGTTGGTTTCGTTGACATCTGTCACAGAGATCAAGCTATATTTTATGGACTATAATGAAAACGTAACCAGATTTTTTTTACTTATAATTGATAATATTAATAATGGAGTTTAATGTAAGAGATGTTCCTTTTTTATTTATTTAGACGTTTTATATTAAAATGTAAATTAATAGTAGTAATAATGTAACGAGACTACAATTTATTGTAATTGTGACCGAATAATTAACAAATTGTAAATAAAAAAAAAACTTAATGTTGGTAGAATTGTGTGTGAAATATAGTAAAGGTAAAAATTGCTACTTATGGATAAAGCCATGTAGCAACTACAGTCTACTACTGTACTTAAAAAGACTAAATAATTATTCATTCTTTTTATTTTACGTAGTCATTAACAACAATATTATCATCTCAGCCCATAAACGTCCCACTTTTGGGCTCGGGCGTCCTCCACTATAGGAGAGAAATTGACCTACTATATACCACGTTCGTCAGACGTGTTGGCATAGGGTTTTGTTTCGAGTCTTACTTCTCCTGCATAGATGTTATATGCAAATAATATCGCTTAGTCGTCTTTTACGACACCCACGGGAAAGAGAGGGGGATAGTGAATTTTATTCCGTTACCACACGGGATTGTAGTTGGTAGTAATTAAAAGATTTTATTACCCGGTAAACAAGCAGGTCTGTATAGCTTATCTGGTAGGGGTTCTGCTAGCCTCAATACTGCGATGTCATAGTCGTAAGTGTATTTATTGAAGTCTGGATGCTGCACGATGTGTGTCACTTCGTAGCCGTGAGATTTTGAAACGTTCACATCGTGTTCACCGACAAGAATGGAAAGACGAGATGCCTCAATTCTGTAAATAATTAGATACCCAATAAATTTTATTATGAAGAAATAAAATTGATGATCATCCTGCAACCTTTTGCTGTCCAATGCTGAACGTAGGGCTCGGCCACAAATAAGGGGAGTGCTGTGATCGCCACGTGTTGGCGATCACTGTGAGGTATTAAAACGATTCTCCTGTGAAAGCTGCTGCCTACACTCCTGGTGAACCTTTAATCGACATTACATCTCCCACGGGCGAAGGAGCAGTAGCGACAATTGCATTTTTATCGCGTCGACATAGGGGGTGCAGTATTGATTAAAAGAAATTTAATTTACACATTGAACTTTTAAGACGTATTGAAGCATGTTATAAAAATATAAATATGTGTATACAAATATATATTACATTAACGGTAAAAGCGTCCTATTATTATTAGAATGGTACATTTATTTTATAAAGAAAAACAAAGGTCATTTTTAAATAAACAATGTAATAACTAAATTGCCTTTGTGTACTTGTATATTCGTCTCATTTAAAATATATTCATATCTGTGTAAAGTAGCAATTAATATTCAGCACGCATTATTTAACGCACCGAAGCAATTGATTCGCGACGTTACACTACGTGACTATTGGTTTGAGAGAACAAAAGGATCAGGCACATCCAAAATGACCTTAACCCCATTGTGTGACGTAACTTCGTGGCTGAGTAGTTCAATTTCTTTTGCGAATAACTTATAAAAAAAAAGCTGAAATGACAGATATATTGTCGCTCTTTTGTAGGTAATGTCTTTTGTCATTTCCTTTATCTGTTAAAATTCGCTTGGTTCTATACTTATTGTAAATTACAAAATGAAATAAATGTGTTAAGTGTACATTTAAAATTTATTCAGTTGTTATTTCTACATTTTTAAATTTCACTTGAATCGTCAAGTAATAACAAACATAATACAGACACTTATCCGTTTATTTATACAATAAATATATTTTTTATATTGCGTTGAACTATTCAACATTAACACATTGAATAGCTTTCACATTCAAATATTATTGTGATAACAAATTGCATAAATATTATTGTAAATTATCGTGTGAATTTTTATTTATTACTAGTTGATCAGCGGCATTTCGTCTGCGTAACTTAACTGAGAGAGAGAGGTTTAGAGAGAGTGGATCGAATAACACCTGAGGGCGGGTTGTGTAGCACTTACAACTCGGTGCACATGCCACAGAACCTCTCAAAATTATCATATGCTGCTTTTTCGAATTTTTTATTGATGCTCATTCTTATTGGTTGTAGCGTGATGTTATATACCCTGAAGCCTTCCTCGATAAATGTTCTATGCAATACTAAAAGAATTTTTCAATTTGTACATGTAGTTTCTGACATTAGAGTGAGTGGTCGGTGGATCGACTGGTGATTAGCCCGCCACCCGCCGAGAGGCCGACCGCGTGAGGAAAGACCCGGTGATGGGAGGGTACCCCTCAAGGGGGTATTCCGTCGGGCCGACCACTGACGTCAAGTCACTCTGCTCCGGTGGTCGGCCAACGACGAAGGCGATGTGTTACGGGTGGGTTACGGGTATCCGTGCTTACGCCCCTCTGTCGCCCCAGACGGAGTGGTGCGAGGAGTGCGCCGATCGTAAAGAAAAAAAAAGGGCTTTAAATTTTATTCATTGTTTTAGTGTTTTATAGTGTTATATTGAATAATTTTGCTGATATTTTATGTAATATAATGCAGATAAAATTCTGAAATGCAATGAATATGATATAATAGTGAATTGCGTGCATTTTGACATTCTGCCATAATTCCCAGAGAAGGCATGACTTGGTTATCAGCACCAAATCATTCTAACGTCTGACTGAAAAACTTAGCCTTCGTTTGTCGTCGTAGACGTGAATAATTAATATAATACTCGACACTGGCACCAATAGCTCATATTATTGTAGCTTATTGCTATTAAACAACAAGAAGAAGAACTTAATGTACTCGCGGGAATAGCAGAGATAGTGATTAATTATATTCTTAGTCAGAAATCGTTTATAATATTAGGGTCCTTAGTATAGATTGGTTACGAAACGTATTTCAACTAATTTATTTTAAAAAAGTTTTCTTTTTAATAAATGGCGAGTATATTTAATGCAGTTATGTTGTAACTGCACACGCCACTAGTGAGGAAGTAAATTAATTACATATTTTGGAGTTTTTGGCGGGAATCTGAAGTGTCATGTGGTGTTCTTGTATTATATTCAATATCTTAGTGTTTTAACGTGTTATATTAAATAATTTTGATGGCATTTTATGTAATATATAGTGGCAAAACTGCTGAGGTGTAGTGAATATGATATAAAATTGCTATACTTACCTTTTCGTTTCCACCAAAATTCTCAGAAGATACCCTTAACAGTGGCCATTACACTGTTGAGGGCGACACTGACTTACTGACAGACCATTACTGACATGAAGAAACTGAGAACTTGAAAAGATAATTATAACTCGACACTGGCAAAAATGACTCGTATTTGTAGCTGATTGCCAAGACAAAAAAGAAGAAGAATTACATATTTAACTACTAATTTCGTTGAAAATTATTCAAAATAACAATTAACCTAACTTTTAATGAAATATAATATAATAAACCTTATCGTCGACTTTATGTTCAAGCATGAAAAGTTTGTTTTTTTTTCAAATATTATCTCATTTGAAACTATTTGTCGTGTGGTGACGAAGTAAGAATACAATTCACCAGGGCGTGGTGGAACCCCTGATCTATAGAATATAAAATCGAATCGAAGAATCTAATATTACAGAATCGAAATCGAAGGTATATACAGAAATCGAAGAACCAAAAAGCCTCATAAATCTAAAAATACCGTGTGGTGACGGAATAAGAATACAATTCACCACTCCTTCTCTTAGCCGTGGATGTCGTAAAAAACGACTAAGGGACATAATACGCATATAACACTTATACAAGAAAAGGAAAACTCGAAATAAAATCCTATAGCAACATGTTTAACCAGCATGGCATAGTGGGTCAATTTCTTTCCAATTGTGGAGAAGGCTCGAGCCCAACAGTGGGACGTATATGAGCTGAAATGATGAACGATTGCGTCTATTACTGATTGATATATTCAGTCCTATGGCAGACAATAATTTAATTCTGTACGCTAAAATATTAAGTACGATACGAAAAGTCGACATACATCCCAACCTGTCTGACCAGCATGGTATAGTAAGGTCATTTTCCCGTCCTATTCTGGAAGAGGCTCGAGCCCGAACAGTGGGACATTTATGAGCTGAAATGATGATGAAATATTATGTATTTCTTTTTATTGCTAATGGTGGCAAACTAGCAAACAGTACACCTGATGGTAAGTGACGCTGCTGCTCCTGAACCTTTACTAGGCCGCTGCCTACTATGATAATTGATCGACATTTTGATGTCTGTTCAATAGCCATCAAAATTTCAATACAATACGTTTTAGAAACGATTCCGCTCAATCCGTTTTGCACAATACCGCTAATAATTGATCACAATACATTTTACACGGCAACCTAATATAAAACTTAAAGACCTAATTATCTATACCAAAAAATAAAATTGGAGTGTCTGTAATGTCAAAATAATAGGCTTTTTTCATGCTCACACGGTTATTTATACGACACATATGCCTAAAATACAGATTAAAAAATTTTTGTCTGTCTGTTTGTTCCGGGTAATCTTCAAAACGGCTGGACCGATTTCAAAAATTCTTTCACCAATGGAAAGCTATAATATCAGGGCGTAAACTAGGCTACATTTTATCCCGGTATTCCCACGGGAACGGGAACTACGCGGGTAAAACGACTAAAACCGAAGCGAGGGCGGGTTGCTAGTTTAAAATAATTTTACTACACGGCTACACTTTTTAAACTTATAATGACAATGTGATTTACCACAAGATTCCCTTTAGGGCTTAACTAATAATGCAAATATTTTGTTAGTTACCTAATGAAAAGGTTATTGCATAATAAAAGAGTGTGTCGGCAAATATTTAAGGTCACACGTGTTACGTCCCTAAGGGCACACATGAGAATTATGTAAAATGATTAACGCAGACGGCCCTTTGTGATGTAAGAGCTTATGTATAAGATAGCGGATTAAGCGAAATTACAACTTAAACGGAACGTATACCGTTTGCTAAAAGATGACTAATTAATTACAAAAAGTCGATATATGTGCTGATTTTTCCTTATGCACAGAACATATTTGACTGCACACGTAGTGGTTAAAATGGATTCAAAGCCCACGCAAGACAATACTTAGTGCTATACACAAACTGTTGCTCTGAATCTGGATGTAATAATCTGTGTCTATCTCTACCAATAAATAAAATTGGAGTGTCTGTTTGTAATGTCAAAATAATAGGCTGTTTTCATGCTCACACGGTTATTTGCACTATACGTATGCCCAAAAATACACTTTATATTTTTTTTGTCTGTCTGTCTGTTTGTTCCGGGTAATCTTCAAAACGGCAGGATCGATTTCAGAAATTCTTTCACCAATGGAAAGCTATAATATCAGGGAGTAAACTAGGCTATATTTTATCCCGGTATTCCTACGGGAACGGCAACTACGCAGGAAAATCTGAATCCGAAGCGAAGCGAGGACGGGTTGCTAGTTAATTATACGTTTGTTTTAAGATACCTTGCAACACAAGAATTGTTTCTACAATTCTAAAAATTGGCATTTCTAATTTTCTTAATCATATTTAGACGTTTTAAAATCATTACCGCTTAAAATTATTTAGCTATATTATTTCTAATCCGACAAATAGCCGTATCAAATTGCCGTGGGGTAACGTAAAAAACGACTAAGGGATATAATAATTTAGGCACGAAAAGGAAAACTCGAAATAAAACCCTATACCAACACCTCTGAGCAGAAATACAATACGTCAATTTCCCTCCTATTGGGTAGGAAGCTCGAGCTCAGCAGTGGGATACGTATATGTTGACACGACGAGTATTTCCAATCTGTTGTTAAGAATAAGGCAGTAAGTTCTGTAATTGCCAATGAGAGTGTCATTATCTATTCTTATAAAGAGCCTTTAGCCCAATAAAAAGTAAAAAATATAGAAATATATAGAGTAAAAAGAAAGGATAATGTTAAACGAATACGACATAATATGAAAAATCACAAAGATCAGAAGACTAAGCCACATGATAATGTTCAAAATCAGTTTCACTATTGTCTAAAATCATATCTATACCAATAAATAAAATTGGAGTGTCTGTTTGTAATGTCAAAATAATAGGCTTTTTTCATGCTCACACGGTTAATTGCACGACACCTATGCCTAAAATAGCATTTAAAAAATTTTTGTCTGTCTGTCTGTCTGTTTGTTCTGGGTAATCTTCAAAACGGCTGGACCGATTTCAACAATTCTTTCACCAATGGAAAGCTATAATATCAGGGCGTAAACTAGACTATATTTTATCCAGGTATTCCCACGGGAACGGGAACTACGCGGGTAAAACGACTATAACCTATAACCGAAGCGAAGCGAGGGCGGATTGCTAGTAAATAATATAATCGAACGGGAAAAGAAAGTAAGAAGCGTTTTAGCAATAAAAATATACGGAGTGTAACAAATTGATAAAAATAAAATATTTGTGCGGTTGCAAAAGTATTTTATTGTAGTTTTAATACTAAAGGAACGAATTAAACGCCAGAATAAAATAATAAAACTTGACACAAAGAGGCAATACACAGGGAGACATAAGTCTCACAACGAATAAAGCACAAAATATATTTGTAACCAATTATTGGACTTGAACAGTTATATTCGATTGTAAGGTATTAATTAAAATATCACTAAAATCAAACCGTAAAAAGGTTAAACTAAAAGTATTATGTCTTTAATGTGTAACTGTACATTACGCTAAAATATATATCAGGGGTTCCGTTTTGTTATAAAAAGTAATAAATACTTTACTGGGAGGCCCAATACGTCGACTTCAATTAAAAATTCACACTCGACAAATATTCGTGGGTGCCAAGATAGTTGTTCCACACCAATTTATTTTATGAGCTTTGCCGTTGATTTAACTTGATTGTATGATAAGGTGCCCTTTAAATTTGCCGTAAGCGGTAATTGTGTTTTGAATATCTTTTTTTTTAATTGTTTATTTTGAATACAAAATTAATTTTAATAAAATTTATAGAAAGAGACAGTGGTTTACCACACCGTCTTTTCGGGGCATTAAATACAACGAGAATAAAAAAATATGTGGTCTTCTTTCTTATATTAAAAATTTTAGGGTTTTGTTACAAAAAATTGCTGAGGTATAGGGACTATCCACCCTATAATTGCGCTTACAATTTATCCTTCCACCATTTGCAGCTTAACTAGCTTTTTTCCTGGGCGGGTTATGGTCTGGACACACGGCATTCGTTCCGTCCAAGGCGTCGTCTCCCCATCGCCATTTGAGCAATCACTGGTACCGAAACCTTCACGTCCGTGGCCGGTCTGATGCTAAACTAGCTTAACCTGTACTGTTCTAAAGTCGAAAGCTCAATTAATTGGCAAATAACGACGTTAAGCAACATCAACCACTTTGATCAATTTTAATGGAGAATAAAGGTACAGAGAAAAAGTGACCAGAAGTGAAGCGAGAGAATTATGAATAAAACTCCATCAAAATAGCGCTAGCATAGTAAGTAGGAAATGCTACACTCATGTCATATGAATGTAGCAATTGTAAACGGAGTGAAGTGCATTTTTTTTGTGTGACTTAGTTGTTAGCTTCAGATGGCTGTTGGGTAAGCGCTAAGGGGAAGAGCGCCGAGTTGAAAATTTAATATCTCAGATGCACTAGTCATCTGAGAATAATTAATTAAACTCTAATATAATTATAACACCTAAACTATGTAAGCCGATCCAAATAATTTAATAAATGTAACATGTTAAACTGCCGTGTATATAGAGTTAGTTACTTTTTGTAATTATTTTATAATGTAAAGTCGGAAGTAGGAAGTCTTTCTATCCTTGTTCACTATTCTACTCTAAAACCTTTTGGCGTTATATATAAAATTATATCACCGTTGTGATTTTCATATTAACTACGTGTTTAGCAATAAGGTATGTTTCTATATCCTTATAATAAATTATAATTCTAAATATAGCCGTAATGTCGTTAGAAGCGCTCTAGCCAAGTCGGACGATACTTAGTTGGGTACACGTAGGAAGGTCGAATGCGTGAGGGCGAAGTTTCAGCGTTTTGTTGCCAGTATGTCTAGGGAATTAAATAACCGAAAGGGTATCTCAGTGGGCGGCCATGATTTGGGCCGAGCATGGCTAGATCATAGTTTGTTAAAAAAAGATCGTTTAAAGCTACCGAAGACACGGACTCTGTTCCGATGTCTTACTCAATATGCAGTGACGGAGTCCCCAAGTAAAGGGACCGTCTTATATATATACTTTTGAATATAGAATTTAAGATTATCCAATAATGACAACTTTGTTCACAAATATGAAAGTTATAATCATTAATTTTAGAAACAAAAGGGTTGTCTACTCTAGTGTATAATTATAATTTTGTGGGTTATTACGTTTATGCTTTCTAGCGTCGATATGTTATTTGAACCACAATAACTAATTTTATAAGGTTGGGCAATCTCAAGGGGAAATAGGCCAACTCCCCAAAGAGGAGGAGGCCCGAAGACAGCAAAATAATGAAGGAGAATCCTAGACTCGAAGGGCTGAACATAAAAGTTATGCAACCTTCATTTAAAATACGCTACCAAAACATACATTAACCAAATTGACAGAAAGTGTGTTTAGCACACAATTTACTAATTACGTCATTGTTTATAATATAAATCTATACTAATATTATAAAGAGGTAAAATTTGTAAGTTTGTATGTAACGAATAAACTCAAAAAGTACTGGACCGATTTTAAAAATTCTTTCACCATTGGAAAGCTATAATATCAGGGAGTAACATAGGCTATATTTTATCCCGGTATTCCCACGGGAACGGGAACTACGCGCGTAAGGCGACTGAATCCGAAGCGAAGCGAGGGCGGATTGCTAGTATTAAATATATGTGTGATGGATTGTGACAGCTGGCATCTGGTTATTGTGAAAGTATCTACTGTCACCATCTTCATCGTTGTATTATTTATTTATATGCAATCGAATAACGTTATAATCATTATTATTTCACTTTTAAATGCGCTAATCGGTCAATATTACCCCTTTCTGTGTGGTAACATCTTTTATCTTGCTCGTGGTTGTCGTAAAAACAATTAAAAGACTAATTTGCATGCAATATCTATGTAAGGGAACGTTAAACTCAAACTAAAACCCTATATCAACCTGTCTGACTAGCGTCAATCTCCGTCATATACGTCGTATATGAGAAATAATGATTACTTCTAATATTTTAGTTTCTTTTTTGTTTAGCGGCGCTTCAAGATCTCGCTACAAACTTAATTTAAATATGAGCGACTAAGAACCTAAACTCTAGGAAGTCAGATAGGTGTATATTTTTATATATATATTTTTAAGCTCTTTGCATTAAGGAAAAAGTCCTTGTTTTGCAGGACTCAGAACAACAATTTGTGGACCGCAGAAGGTATCACCGTGCGTGGGATGCGAATTCATGAAATAATTACTATCAGATGTAAATATTTAAATAGCTTTAGAAAATATATGAAAAATTTATTTATATGCCCAGAAAATTTGAGGGTTCGCCTCAATTTCCATGGATTCCCATCATCAAATTCTGACTTGGTGACAATCGCACCACCTCAAAAGTATACTTTTTAAAATGAAATAAGAATTTTGAAGATCGGAACAGAGATATCTGTTAATTGTGAATGAACATACAAAAATATGGGTACGATGGAACATAGAACCTCTTTTTTTTAAGCCACTTAATAACCTAATGAGTGGGTACCGTTTAAGCACTCACTGACTTAAGCTAATATAATCCCATGGTTTCTGATCAACTACATACATATATGGTTCTCAACTAAGGAAAACGGATCTATTGCAAAACTTAGCCGAAATCCGAAATCATGTTTTGCGTTTCTTTTATTGGTGTTAGAGACAGTGCCGACCCCATATTAAAAAATCAGGAGAGTGATGATTTACATCCCATAATAAATAAATATCTCCTATACTAGAGATGGGAAGTGTTTCTCGTAACTAATTCATAAATACATATATCTTGACATTTGTGCTTTATATTGCTAAATAAAATATTTCTTTTAATACAAACGTGTGATGACCAACTAAGGATTGTGTGTGTACTTCACTGTCACCATTTGCCTGCGGATGTCGTAAAAGATGATTAGTACGTAAGCAACGGTAATAAAGCCACTGTACTCAATGAATCGCCATAATAAATGGCTGGGCGTGATAGGGCCGGCTCTTAGACGGCCAATAAATAGTGTATGTAAATATTTCGCTACTTAGATATTTTCTAATATATTGCCAAACGTAGCAAGTTGGGAGCACAAGGGCCACACTTTGCCCAGCTCGTCCCGAGGCTCGTCAAGTCGGCCGCGGCACTGGGAAGGCTTCTGCCGAACATTGGCGGTCCCGGGTCGTCGTGCCGGCGTCTGTACGTCGGCATCCTGCGGTCCATGGCATTGTATGGGGCCCCTATCTGGTCGGAGTCCCTCACCGCCCGCAACAAAGCCCTTTTACGACGACCGCAGAGGGTCATCGCGGTGAGGGCTATTAGGGGCTACCGTACTGTGTCCTGGACTGCGGCAACACTGCTGGCGGGCGACCCGCCTTGGGCACTGGTGGCGGAAGCGTTGGCAGAAATATACCGGTACCGCGCCACAGCGCGAGTCAACGGCGAGCAAGTCTCCACAAGGGGATTGGGCAGAGTTCAGGAAGTGGCCCGAAGGGAAGTCATCCTGCGGTGGAGAGAGAATCTAGAGTCCCCCGTAGCAGGGCGGGGGACTGTGGAGGCGGTTGCGCCGCATCTCCACCGCTGGCTCAGGAGAAGGCACGGCAGCCTTACATTTAGGATGGTGCAGGTGCTTACCGTCCGGGGGTCTTCGGTAAGTACCTGCACAAAATTGGAAGAGAAGAGGCCCCAGGATGCCATGAGTGTGGCGCGCTAATCGACGATGCGCGTCACACACTAGAAGTATGCCCCGCCTGGGGGCCTCAGTGCCACATTCTGTCAACGGACATGGGAACAGTGGACCTGTCGTTGTCGACCATCATCTCCAAGATGCTCGGCAGCGACAGCTGTTGGTCGTCGATGGCCTCCTTCTGTGAGGCTGTCATGACAAGGAAGGAGGCCGCGGAGCGGGCACGCGAGGCACTTGCGTCCGCAGACTCGCTCCGCCGACGGCGACCAGGGAGGAGGAGACGCCGTTATGCGCTCCTCCATCCACCGCCCTGAATGATGACAGGACGTGGCCAGACAGCCAAGCGTTGGGGTGTCGGGCATAGAATGTCATCAGACTTTCTCTCCGGCACCTCGTAAAAGCGCGGAAGGGGCCGCTGTGGTTTTAGTGGGTATTTCGGTCACTTCTGTGGCCGGCGAGTCCCACACACACTCCCCCGTCTGTTTCAACTGACGAGGGATAGTGCGTAAATGCATTTCCACAGCGTGAAATAAAAAAAGTTGGGAGCACAAAAGAAAATGTAAGGATTGTGAAACGTTGATTATTAGTTAAAAAATACAATAAACAATAAATAAAATAAAATAGGTAGTGTGTTATTTCAAGATAATCTCAGACATGTGTCTTGCTTGATTCAACCTATATCTTAGAAGATAGCTTTATTTTCTTTAAAGATATAAACTATAGATATAATGCCATTTATTTTCATAAAGTTTTTCAATAGAGAGTTATACAAATAATATAACTTCAATATTGCGTAAAATAATCTGTTTGCGTGCCTATTACTGCCCAAAGCAAACAGCGTTTTGGGAGAAAAATGATTGGAAGCCTCCTCTAAAAACTTCAAAAGATTGTACTTTATTAAATCCTTAATTACTATTGTAAGCCTTTTATTAAATTTACTAGTAATAATATTTTTGTGGCAGTCAAACCTAATTACACATTAGCCCTTTCATATGGAAGTTTCATATCCAACAATAGACGTTGAAATCCTGATGGATGCATAGCTGACGTGATTGTATTTATATTACTTTCTAAATGCAGAATAGAAAGTATTGCTGGAAGGATTTATCTGGATATTAAACAAAGAGTGCATTAGACTGTATGTGTGAGAGCGATAAAGACATTTCTGAGAGGTATGAATATTACGATCCCGACTGCTGTAAAACAATTAAAATTGAGGCGTCAAATTTAAAGGAGCATTAAAGGATTAATACAGAATATATCTTATGTAGTGCCTAATTGGGATCTGTATGATACATGCAAAACGTCGGTTGCAATGTCATAAAGATAATATATGTGATTCGGTAGTAAAAGGGGCCATTAAATTACTATTGCACTTTGTGTTTTTGACGAACCATAAAGATTCATGTTTGCCTGTTTAAAACTCTTTTTGTGTCGTTCATTTATCCATGTGTCATACTGAGCAATATCCCTTATGACTCACATTGAAATTCTCCACGACAAGAGATTAGATATGCCTCAAAGTAAAGTACTGAACATTTACAATAAATCACCTTAATATGCTTTGACATATGAGTCCTTGAATTCAACGCGGCACCCACGGGATATACCGTTGTTCGTGTAACGGTTTCCTCAAAATCGTTTTTAACAATTAGTATTCGAATGTCCTGCTTATTAAGGGCTGGTCGAAGTAGTCCATACATATAATCAGCTGGCTGTTAATGCTGTCAGAAAACTTTTTAACTGCAACATACTTAAGAATTCCACAGATGTCTTTTTCGACCGAATAAAGATATTTTCATAATTACTGTTGCTATGTAATTCACATAAAAATATAATATGTATTAGCAAGCAATTGTATATTTAAATTATTTGTGGATTACTTATTGATTTTGAAAGTAGCAGGGAGCCATTGGGTTCAAGTGGCACAGGAACTTTCCGAGTGGCATTCTCGTGGGAAGGCCTATGTTCAACGTGGACTCCCGTGAGCCGATGGATGGATGGATTGATTGATTACTTTTTGTTGATTTAGAATTTTACATCTTAGGTTATTTCGGAAGCTACGGATGTTAAGGATTTAATACAAATGGTCGATCTAATGGCGATGGGAAGGGTATACGGCGGATTATGGGAACGCGTGCTGCCCTTTCGAGGCCCGGATGGAACGGACGGCTTGCGTCCATACAAAAAAAGGTATTTGGAAAGCCTCATTTGCGAGTAAGAAAATATTATCACGCGTGAGACTTAAACTCACATCTATTGAAAATCCGTGTTAACGTCCTCATCAATTAGATCAGCTTGGATAGATATACGCTTAATGTGTGTAATTGTCAATTATAATATCGGACCTAATATTAGTTTTGTATCTCATTATAAGTAAACTTTTAGTTTGTATGAGAAATAAAGCTCTTTAAACACATGTGACCATGTTTTATTTACGTCAAAACGAAACGCTTGATTATTTTTCTGTATCGAAATACTTGAAAAATACGGCAACATATGAAATTAAAAGTGTAAAAAGCAAGAAATATCGATATAACGATGTTGTTTGCAAAATAATTTTTGTACGGCGGATAGTTTGAAAGCGGGACTATCTCGTTCAAAACGGGACCTATGGTTACGGCATATCAACGTACGTACGTGAGACGTTTTACCGTGTCATCTTGTAATACTTCAACTTTTCACCTGGAATTGTACTAATATGCAAAGACCGAACCAATAATTTTAATTATCTATTAATTTTTGTTGACGTGCTTTTTTTGGGCAGGCTATGGTAGCCACACTCGCGGTCTATTCCGTTCTGGGTGAAATAAGGGCGGCGCGCGGTCCCATAATGCACCGTATTCCCGCTTCTTCGGTATTAGGTTAAACACTGGTACCGAGTCCTTGCCGTCCGTAACAGCATTTGACATGCTAGGTTAATATAAATTAATTTGCAACTGAAATAAACCCATCTATGGGAATCTATTCCAGCCACCTTACCAATTGGACTAAATTGGCTAGGTGCCTGAACTAATTATATTGTCACTAGCATTATGCTCTTATCATTCTAAGTGTTAATATTATCATTCATCATCATCATTTCAGCTCATATTCGGCCCACTACTGGGCTCGAGCCTCCTCCACAATAGGAGGGAAATTGACCTTACTATACCATGCTGGTCAGACAGGTTGGTATAGGGTTTCGTTTCGAGTTCTCCCTCTCTTGCATAGATGTTATAAGCGTATTACATCCTTTAGTCGTCTTTTACGACATCCGCGGGCAAGATGGGCAAGTGGTGAATTGTATTCTTACTCCGTCACCACACGGACGAGTGTTAATATCAAGAACTACTAATACACGGCACTCCTTTACAATAGAAAAGACCATGGCCATAACCACAGCTCATATACCTATGTTCCACTGCTGGGCACTAACCTCCACGACAATAATGGTAAAACTGGCCTACTATACCTCCTTGGTCGTGTGCTTATATGTATATTGTCTCCTAGTCATTATTTACGACACCCACGCCATGGGTACGAAAAGGTAAATTGACTTCACAGAATGGTTAAGATACTGACCTACCGTGCCAATGTCGTGGGTTCCAATCTCACGCAAAATAACACTTTGTGCAATTCACGAATTGTTGTGCTGAGTCTGGATGTAATTTGTGTCCGTTGATTGTTTCTAAAGCCGCCCGCAACACAATTATTTCCTTAGTATCAATGCCAGTAAGCATGGCAGAAGTGAAACTTCTTTATCCTTTATCCTTCACCCTCATCCTTTATCCTTTATCTCATTCTCTCGCCGGCTGAATCCTATACATTTACGTGATTGTGTCTCTATGGAATCGCTTTCGTATCATCGAGTTTGAAATCACGATTCTAAAAAAGTTTCACTTCAAAAAGAATTGTAGTGGTGAATTGTATTCTTACTCAGTCACCGCAAGGAATGTGGAAACATAGGGATCAATTATACTACAGCAATGAGTCGGTATAAAGCATGTGAGAGGTAAAAAATAGTAAAGGTACAAGAACTCTACGGAACCCTAAAACTTTAAAATTTGATGATTAATCTTTGATCTCAATAAGCCCATCAATAAACGGATTCTGCTTATTCAAACCATATTTATATTAATAGTTTCAAATTTGTTATATTTTCAACAACTCATCAAATAAAACCGTTTAATTAATAATAATTATTATCGATGTCCGTTCAACACTATCGAGTCAATAAATTATATGTTTATATTCAATTTTGTATGCGAATTCAATTAATTTATTTATTTGGGTTACGTATGTAGTTTTCTGCTTCCAAATATTATAATTATATCCTGACTTTTATTCAAATACTAGCAACCCGCCCTCGCTTCGCTTCGGTTTCAGTCGCCTTACCTGCGTAGTTCCCGTTCCCGTGGGAATACCGGGATAAAATATAGCCTATGTTACTCCCTGATATTATAGCTTTCCATTGGTGAAAGAATTTTTGAAATCGGTTCCGTGGTTTAAGCGTGATAGCGTTACAAACAAACAAACAAACAAATAAACAAACAAACAAACATCCTTACTTTCGCAGTTATAATATTAGTATGGATTATTGATTGTCGTTTGTTTGGCCTCCTTTTACATTTTCTTTATATTTAAACGTTAGCAGACGGGTAAGTGCCCCACTTGTTTAGTTGGCACGATCATCAAAGGAACTATTTCTATACAACAAAATACATTATATACATTACCTAGATGACTGACCTTAACTTGATATCTTTTTTTTCCGTAAATTGTGTTTATTTTGGGAAATATAGACATTCCATGGTGGCGGAGTAAGAATACAATTTACCACCCCTTCTTTTGTGGGTGTCATAAAAGACGACTAAGGGATAAAATTTATAAAACATCTATGCAAGAGAAGGAAAACTTGAAACCAGACCCTAAGCCAAAACGTCTGAACAACGTGGTATATTAGGTCAATTGCCTTTCTAAAGTGTATGAGGCCCGAGCTTAGCAGTGGGACATACATATTCTGGATGTATGTGATGATGCATATTTAGATATTGTAGGATTGTTACGGAGTTTTGGGATATATTTAGATACAAATTACATACATAACGATGACATATGAATATTTTTATATCTTGTCGACGTAATAAGCATATGAATAGTGGGCTTAGCTCGAATATTTCCGTCAAAATATTTGTATAGTTATCGAGTTTGTATGGGATTTGGAGAAGCGTCTCGCTATCGTGCGATAATAGTTTAATTCTAATGCCTTAAAACTGGTCTCGATAACGTACTAAGTATACAGGTTAATTAAATAAAAAAATTAAAAAGGAATATAAAGATAAGAATATGTATATATAAATTAAAAATTAAAAAAAAGGAAACATTATGAATATAGATAAAAAATGATGACCAAGAATCGAGCTGGGGTAGTCTCGATTTAGGGACTGCTCGATTTAACAACTATTTTTATTCTTTCATCATTCAAGCTAGCATATTTTTATTTAACAAGTTCATAACTTCATAGGAATAATGCGCTGGATTTGGTATAAATAGATCTTTAGACTGTCATAATAGATGACAGTCTAAAGATCTAAAACGCAATAGCGTTTACTGGCTTTTAAAGTAACGGAACGTAACTAAACAACTAATTTTTTTCAGAATTCAACCTCCTCCACTCTCGATGACCGTCAGCAGTACTAATTCTGTTTAAGTTTAGTATCCTTGGAAAGCCACTACATAAATAAATCACATGATATGGGCATGTTCCCTAAAATTATTAGGTGTGTAAATACAGATAAGAAATTTGATATGAATGATATTGAAAGTCTATATTAGACCCAACATGCATTGTTCTGTTCAAATCTAAAAAAGTAAAAGGAATTCTCCTTAAAATCGATCGCAGCACCATTTACCTGGCCCAATTATTAATCTAAATCATTTTTGAATCCAGTGGAACACACACAAAACATTATCAAAATCGGTCTAACGGTTTAGGAGTTCAGTTACATACACAAAGATAGAAGAATTTTTTATATATATTAAAGACTAGCTGATCTAACAGACACTGTTCTGTTCAAATCACAGCGCCACCTACCGGGTCCAATTATTAATCCGTCCAGTCAATTCATTTCCAAATCTACCTGAACGCACAAAAAATCATCAAAATCGGTCCAGGCATTTAAGAGGAGTTTAGTCACATACACCCGGATAAAAGAATTATACATATATATATATATAAAGATACACCATGAGGTGTGAACGTTGATCATTATTTATATGAAGATATGACTCGTTAAGGTCAGCTCGATGTCAATAATCTACTTTCACCATCTAATGCTTACCTACATATACTATTGTTTGTTGTAGAAGCAACGGAACATTAATATATAATAATTATTGTGCTTGTAAAACATTCACGTGTATGAGTAATAATTTTATTCTGTGTGGTAAGGTGTATTTAAAAAATTAAAAGATGTTGGTTATTAGGTCACTTTATATTGAACGCAGTAGGCGGAATTTTAGTTATCATTAGAAACTTAAATTTACCTAGTGGTTTCTTCTTATATTTTGTATTGCGATTGATCTACTAATGCCAAATCATTGTTGCTAGTTTAAATTTGCTTCACAAATTACCAGTTTCATCACGTAAATCATTGTTTGTCAGTAAATCAAATCGTCACCTTCAAAAGAGCTATGACTACACTGTTAATTATATCTTATGGGAATTTTGGTAGAAACCGAAAACATTTGTTAAAATACTGTTATATCATATTCACTACACCCTAGTAGTTTCTCTGCATCACATTACATAAAATGTCATCTAAATTGTTTAATATAATACGTTAAAACTATGATTATAATAAATATTAAAACTATAACTATGATATTGAATATAATAGAAGTCCACCATAAGACACTCTTAAATTTCCACCAAAAATCTCTTTCCCCTTTTTGCCACCTAGTAGTTTATTTATTATTAAACTGGTGGTAGATATATGTATATAAACTGGTGATAATTTTCTGCCTGCAGCTTTAGATGGACCAGCTCGTCCGGAATAATGCCATACAATCGCAAAAAATCAATATCTGAGTAGTGACAATTTGTTCCTTTGCTTCGTTCGATTTGCGAGAAAGCCTATGACCTAAACTCTAACGTACGCAGCGTACTAGCTCCTAATATTACAACAGTCAATGAGAAATATTTACCATTTGCCATCAGATGGCCTGCATGTTCATCTACCACCAAAGACAATAAAAATTGTGAGGATTTCAAAATATCAAACGATGTTATGTGATTGGTAATATAATTTCGAACCGATAAAATTGTGGGACCAATAATCTAAAGAAAATTATCAACTCGATTTTGTCGTCCAGTCGTAAATCTGAAATTATATGGAAAACTGCCCATATGACAACAATTTGCGATTAAATTAATTCAGTTTACACTTTTCTTATCGATAGTATAATTCATATTATTCATAAACCCCACGGGGGTACTTAAATACTGTCCTTTTTTATATTTTACCTTTAATTACCAGCGGATCGAAACGCGACCGCACTGAGAAGATCCGCCAAGAAACTCAGCGGGATTGTCTATTTTCTATTTATTTACTAATTTCTTTTAAATATAATTACATACAACAATATGCTCATTAATAGCTCCAGTGTGATGCCTTTCGAACCATGACATAATACAATTCTCAAATATAATCAAATACAGTATGGCTGGAGCAGATCCCGCAAGCAGCACTCGACCACGAGTTAACTACTAGATACGCAACATACTAGAACACAGTCATCACTGCACTTAACTAAAGCGTTTTTTAAACGAAATAAACTTTCAGATTTCATCCGAATCTTGTGTAAGTAAAAAGTTCTAATTAAAAGCGACATATATCTTGCTGCGAAGAAACAGGTCACCTTAAATTAACCGTCGGTAGACGTATCATCAAGTACATACTTCTGTTATAAAAAAGTGCTATATAAATAACTGAATAAGCCATCTGACCATTACCGGGCCGTTGGTTCAATGTGAAGCGTTCTTAATGTGGCCGATGACACTAAACGCTTTTAATCTACGGTTAGTTACACCGTTTTATGAGTAACCGATTGATTCTTGACCCCATCCGCCCATTAAAGCGGTATAGAAAAATTGGGACATATCAAACTCCTCATAAGAATGTTGAGAGGTATTAAAGGTTGTATTTATAGATAGTTGACCTGAAATTTTAGTGAGTGTAAGGCGTTTTTAATTTATAAATTATTTACACCTAGTAATCTATCTTTCAAATTTAAAATAAGTAACTACATACATTTCCGTGTATTGAAGGAGTAAGAATACAATTCATTAGACTCTCTCTTACTTGTGGGTGTCGTAAAAGACGACTAAGGGTTATGATATGTAGAAAACAGTAAACCTCCTCCTTAAGAGGAGGGAAATTGGCCGACTATACCATGCTGATCTGCCAGATACAGGGTTTTATTTCGAGTTTTCTTTCTATTGCGTAGATGTTATGTGCATATCATATCCCTTAGCGATCTTTTACCACATCCATGATCAAGACAGGGAGTGCTGAATTGTATTCTTACTCCGTCACCACACGTAAAAATATTTCTTTTATTAACTTTAGTAGTTCATAGATTTCATAGGATTAGCGTGTGAACGCTCTTCCCTTACATATAGATATACATTTTACTTTTGTGATTGTATTATATTTAAAAAAATAAACATATGTATCCACATATTGATCGTCAAATTTTAGTTGTAATGTAATATATTGTAAGTCTATAGTTTTCTTGACGAACCAATTACTAAATCTCCCGACCTAGTATTCGAATAAGAACCTCATTATTTGCTTTCCACTGAATCAAGCAGGAAATATTTTATTTTACAAATATAACAGTCATATTAATAAATTATGACTTTGTTATCTTGTTCCTCGTAAAATTTGACAATATCCCATAAGACAATCTCTTTAGAACATACTCATCCATAATGGCAACAATCTTGCGGCAAACTCGTTTTGATACGTTTTAATGTTAACGTTATAAGTGTAATGTAGGTCAAGAGAATAAACGGGATTAATAAACGGAATGTTACATGTTTTAAATTTCGTACGAAATAGTAAGCGACGGTTATAATATATCCTTGTTCCTTAACAGTTTTTAAACTTTCGTTTTCTTAACAGAATTGCTTTCTTACTGCCCAAAATGGAACGGATCAACGATACGATACCGCCCGTTCAAATCGTAAAGTACATTTTGTAAAACATATAATGTACAGATAATAATAAAACATTTTATATTTATTATTTGTTTTAAATTTGTCCATTTTTTTTAAACATAAAGATTATTATCAAACCGATCGTTAGCAATTTGAGATTGTAATAATTATGTGTTAAGGTTTCTTTATTATACCAAATGCGTATAACGAAAACGAATTTTCACTTTGAATTTTGGTGGCCCGGTTTTAAAACTATAAGGACTACTGAGAAATTGGCATTCTTTATCATTTTAAGCATGACAGTGAAAATATTTTGCTTGTATTCTAATAAACGTAAAATCGATTATATTGATATTCAAGTTTTATAGGACTTAAGATTTATTTTGTCTATTTGTTTACGCTGAACGCCTCAAGGGATTTGAGTGAAAATAGCTTATAAATATAGACACTACTTTTATGATTATCATTATTTAATTTGTGTAGTGATTAAGAATACACTTCATCAGCCCCTTATTCATACGTGCGTAAGACACATAAAAAAAAGTCGACGTTGAATCAAGGCAAGTAAAACTTGAAACAACCACTCGTCTAACTAGCGTGATATCGTAGTCACAAAGTTGCCTAGGACAATTTGCATGGGTCGTATAAGAGCTAAGAAGTTGTCGATGAAGATATTTATTTAGGTCTATAGGCACTATATTTATTTTTTCGATAAACTTAAATAAACCTGCTGTCACCACCCATAATACTACTATAATGTTAAGTATATTATTGGTATCTGCGTCGTCCTCGAATTGTTTCTGTTTGAAGTGATAAGTCACGCACTTCGCACATTTTGTTACGAGGTCAAAGTCATAGCAGTACAAGGTACATTACCGAAAGTACATTACCGAAAGGATCCGAGTATTTATAATACCCTTAATAACAAATTAAAATAAAACTACGGATTTTATCGCATTTGTATTTAATTTATGATTGCCCTATGTTTCGTACACTTTACAGAATTCACGGTCACGGGCAGACTAAGATGTCTGACGTCTAAACCATAATACAATGGGCGGGCAGGAACGCTTGAATCGCACGGATCGAAAATAATATTTTATCTTCTAGTACTAACTAAATATCTGCATTTCTGTATTGGTCAGCTGCTAGAATGTTTATTTTTAAGTCGTTCTGTATACTCAATTCAAAATCCAAAACTTTGAGGCACTTTCGTTTTCAGCAAGCGAAATGTTTAGTTTAGTGATCATTCTAGATAATGCGCCATTGTTAGTTTGTTTTTTTTTTGGATTAAAAATATGCTATCAATCCTAAGGATGTTGACGATGAAATCCATAGATCATTTATAAGGTTTAAGAGATCACACACAAACGTATAGAAGAATTCTATGTACAAAGACGAATGGTTATTGGGCTCGAGCCTCCTCCACAATAGAAGAAAAATTCATCGACTGTACCACGCGGGACGGGTTGGTATAGGGTTTTATTTTGGTTTTTCCTTCTTACATAGATGTTATATGCATGAATAATCTCGTAGTCGTCTTTTACAACTTCCATGGACAAGAGAGGGGGTGGTGAATTGTTATGCTTTCATTAATAGTTATGCTTTTCTTTTTTATTGATTATAGCATCTGGCCCGACGTCCTTCACCAGGTGGACCGAGGACCTGATGAAAGTTGTTGGGCGTCGTTGAATGCTGGCGGCACAGAATCGCACTTTGCGGCAAAACATGAGAAAAGTCTACGTCTTGCACTTGACGGCGAAAGCCTAAATCTGGCTTTTAAAATGGTAATTTTAATGCTAATTTTGTAATAAAGACACGTATTTAGCAGTTTATATCATAAATGTGTGAGAGATATTAAGTAATCTTTTCACAAAGCATAAATCGGACTCTCACATTCACTTTATTTAGCAGATACTTTAATAAATCATTTTATCTGCTTTCTTTTATTATAAAAATATGACTTACGTCATGTCATTATTATATTCTTTTTTTTTAAAGACGTCGCTTTTTTTGGTCGTGGGTTACCGTCGGCGCACTACTCGCTCCGCTCCGTCCGGGGCGACAAAGGGGCGTAAGCACGCACACCCGCAACCCACCCGTGACATGCCGCCTTCGTCATTTCGCCACCGGAGCAGGGTGACTTGTCGTCAGTGGTTGGCCCGATGGAATATCCCTTTAAGGGTTACTCTCCCATCGACCGACGTCCTCCCCTCGGGGAGGACATCGGTTTTTCCTCACTCGGTCGACCTCTCAGCGGATGATGGACTAATTCCCTGGTCCAGTCACCCGCGGCCTCGTCTAGGGTTTAAAAACGTCGCTGACAGGGGACCCTAACTTATGATTAATGCAAATCATGTAATCACTTAGTAAATTTAATTTACTAAATATTTTTGGCCTGTGCCTATAAAAGAAAAGAAAATACCGTAAAGAAATGCCTAATACAAGGAGTATAACGTGGGACTTTAAACACATAATTACCGGATACAAATTATACCCAGATCGTACAATGATAATGATCGTATATTGTCCTGTGCCAGAATCGAGCCCGTAACACTTGTTATGTTAAGTTAGTATTTCAACTACTACGTTATCCTTGCAGTAAAATAAACAGTGATCAATTAAAATAAAGAAAAAATACCTTTTGTAAAAACAAGCTTTTAATATTTGACAATAAAATGAACTAAAAAGTTAAAAATCCAGGTCCATCATCAATCCCTGATTACTATATAGTTTAAATGGGACTAATCCCACCACACATTCCCACCATTGTAACTCCTGTAAGCCAGGATCCACAATGGTCTCCATAAATGACACCGAGGTTTGACCCTCAGGCAGTCCCGGGATATGATTTTAATTGCCTTGGGACCCGCAACAAATTTAATTAGAAAAGATTAAAGAGGAGGAGTTGGAAAGAGAGATTCCACTTCCCTCCAAGGTAAAGCGGGAGACAGGAAAACAAAATGACTAGTCAGCCAATAAGTAAAAAGGTGTACAGCTACGATAGCGCAGCAGTACGGCACCACGGATACGGAAGAGCTTAACGGGGAAAATATGTGAGCGTTAAGATTGATTGCTACAGTAGGTATGGCAGAAACGCATGAACGCACGGAAATTTTCTCGAATTGCTACAAGGTCCGTATAGTATACTACCCTACAGGTGACTTGCAAACTGTTAAAGGTTACGTTCAAAGGTTACGTTCGTTTTGCCAGAGATCGCACTCCCAGAGAATGTGATGTGCTGATTGTTCATACTCGTGGTCAGATGTGGAACATTGACATAATGGTGATGGTACGAGTTTAAAAGAAAATAATTTACTTTTAAAGTTGCCATGGCCAGTTAAAAATTGGGCCACCAAGTGGTCAACCTCTAGCCACACCTTCTCCAGGCGCTCCCGGATGCATGGAAAAAATAGATAAAGATGACGACCTTTCGATGATGAATCCCATCTTTCTTGCCATTCAGTTAAAAGTTCCTCATAGACAATGGATTGTGGTGCAAACAATCTAGCAATTTTATTTCGGTCGCGCGGTAGAAGGAAATCTGTATTCATAGTTTCCTTTGTGGTGTAATACATTGACGCTCTTCTCTGAATCTCCAAATCAACCGGAAGTATACCCACGAGTACTGGTAAGGCCTCGGTACTAACCGTTCTATAGGCTTTACATAAGAATATTAGGGCCAATCGTTGGCTCTGTAGTAATTTAAGGCGAGCCGCCCTATGGTGGCCCTATCGGCCATACAGGTGCAGCGTAACAAATACATCCCAAATATGTGGCCATGTATATGGTTTTAAGTGTATTAAAACGAAGGCCCCAAGTAGATGTGGATATTCTAGTAAGCGCGTAGAAATTCCGTTTCGCTTTTTCGCCTACAGTTTTAATATGCTCAATAAATGAAATTTTTTTTTCTAAGACTAGGTCGAGATAGCAAACTGATTCTTTCTTTTTGACAGTCATATTATTGAATTTTATACGCGGCGCCGATTGTAAATGTCCTTTTAATAAAAGATGATATGTTTTTTGTGGTGCGAAGGCAAGACGGTTTCGTGTACCCCAATCGAATATATCATTGAGGCATGTTTCCGCTAATTTCTCTAAACCATCCCTTGTGTTCGATTGTATAAGTAAAAGTCCGTCGTCTGCATAGCCGATCAGTAGACAATTTTTCGGTAGAGGTAACTCGAGAAAATCGTCAAAACCTAAATTCCATAGATATGGACTTAATACCGAACCTTGAGGGCAACCCATCGTCAGTGGTTTCGACACAGCATGGTGACCAAGTTTCAATTTAGTCGAGCCATTTAAAAAGTACGACTGTATGATTTGGTAGATATTTCTATAGCAACCACGAGCCTTTAATTTAAGAAGTAGCATTGGCCACCAGGCGTTATCGAAAGCACCTGAGATGTCCAGGAAGACACCTAGTACGTATTTAAAAACGGATGCGCTAATGACACGTCTTACCGCAACGGCCGCGTCGATAGTTGATCAAAGTACTCGTCAAGATGAATCAAATGAGCCCAAACTCGATGGGCTTGCGTCACTTAATTACGGAGTTCCTAATGGCCAGCTTCCAGATCCATCATCAGAGCAGCTCTAGGTTACAATAATATTGATTTGTCATCTGATTTATACATTCATGCAAAATTTCAGCTCAATCAGAAAGCGGGAAGTTAATCAAATTTAACTTGCAAGATTTGATTACAGACAACGGGACAGGTGAAACTAAATAAAAGCTTGTAAAAAACTGATTAATGTTTTTGCTATGTTTAACTTTTTTTTTTTTGCCAACTATGCCAAATTCTTATCTTCCTGTCCACTGGTCCTGCCCAATGTTTATAATATTATTTTTAAAAATGGCCGTCACGATTGCTTTTGATATTGACTTACCCGTGCACACAATGTGTTGCGGTAATCAGGTGGTCCTGAGCAATGACAGTGGCTCCACAGACGACGACACCGTCACGTTTGAGAGCTGCAAGCCAAGGGAATTCGCCAGGAGACACCGCAGTTCCACCAACAACGCGCGCACCGCGAGCCACCCCACATGCTGAAATGTGAAATATTTTTAATGTTCATCATCGCTATCCTGAATTGCGACCAGCAATTACTTAGGGTTGACACAATATGTCATTTTATAACCGACTTAGAAAAAGGGTTCTTAATAAGATTATATTTCTTTTTATGTTTGTTACTTCAGAACTTTCGACTGGGTTAATCGATTTTAATGATTCTTATTTTATTTGAAAGCTGATGCTTCTCATATAGTCCTAATATAGTCCAGTTATAACAATGGCATCCATGGGATTTTTGAGTTAAAAGTTGTTTTTTTTTTTGTTCTGAATTACCTCATGACCATATCAGACATCATCACTACGTTCACTCCTTTTCCATCCACACATCAAGTTTCACGCCAGCCATCAATCATTTCTTGGTCTTTCCTTGTCCTTGCCACAATATTACGGTAACAAAAACTAGACGGGTGAAACAGCGAGAATTTAATATTAATATATAAATACCACAGAAATATTACTACTTATTAATCTTATTAATTTTTCTGTGATAAATACCAACTGCAATCACTAACCCATGAAGCTATTACGTCAATATTCCCACATTAAGGAATCAAGTGAACCCCGATGAGCTGTTGGATTTGCATTGAGCAGGTTGGCGATTGTAGTTTCTAAGGATAGTATTGCAGCCCACTCGCCAATTACTCTTCGCCGGTTTTTGCGGCTCACACAATAAAATAAAGATTGAACACGTGGAATTCATAACTCGTTAGTTACTGAACATAATAAAACTACACCAAAATATTAGTTTTTTTTTTAAATAAACAACCGGAAATGACATAAGAATATTTTTTTAAATATCGTTTCATCTCATATACGTCTCATTGCTCGAGACTCGAGTCTCCTTCTATATACGAGGGAAACTCATCTATTATATCACGCTCATCAGAAGGGTTGGATTTCGATTTGATCTATTTTTGAAATGTATTATATACGTATTATCCCTTAGCCGTCTTTTACGATACCCACGGACAAGATATAGACCGGTGAATAGTAATTAAGAATATTATTTATAATAAAATTTTAACAACACCAATGTTTTTTTTGAAGCAATATTTGTAAAAAGTTTCAGAAATACATATCAATAACAACATCTTGTAATTAATTATAATACTCTCATTAAATTTACATTAAAATTATCACTTAGTATAATTTAAATATAATGAAAGATATCTCAACTTGAAAAATCACTGCCGACAAAATAATTACATCTGTTACATACAAGACAACGTGTTTACAGATAAATTATTTACATGCTTTTTGATGTATACCCGTCATTAAGCCATTCAAATTTGTTACAGGTCACCGGTATAGTATGTATATCTTGAACAGGTATAACATAATGTTATATTCTGTGACCTCGCACCTTATTCTGTTAAGGGAAGATACCACGCTGTGAATCAAACTGTAAATGATATAAGCGTACCTTAACGGTATATTAAATTTTAAATGTTTTAAATTCACGTCTGCTTCTGAATCACCCATCAAAAGCAAAAAAAAAGAAAGCTGTATTTTATTAGGAAATCCGTCGATCAAAGCACTTTTATTACTCATTAGAATAAAAATAATTTGGGACAACGAGTCGTCATTGCTTGTTTAATATTTCTTCGAAATTTGTAGCATTCCGATTTATTATACTGCCTACTTTGTACGTTATACCGTCACATAGCGCATATCGTATTTCCGTAAGTTTTCCTCTAATTCAGAACGCGAATACTATTCGTATGTATCTTAACTCCGAGAACTGTTACGTTTGAAAGAACTGTACGTTTGAAAGAATCATCATTTCAGCTCATTTCTGTCCCACTCGCCTACTACTAGACCACGTTGGTCAGACGTGTTAGTATAGGATTTTTATTTCGAATTTGCTGTCTCTTGCATATATGCTAACAGATGCTATAGGCATGCATATTTAATCACGTAGTCGTCTCTTACGATGCCCACGGGCAAGAGAAGAGAGAAGGGTAGTGAATAGTATTATTACACGGTCACCAGACGGAAAAGCCATACAGAAACAGAAATAAAACAATGAAACAAATATCATCATCATCATTATCTTAGGTCATACATACTCCACTGCTGCGCAATTTCCCTTTTCTCAAATGAGAGGGAAATTTTGCTACTATAACGACGACGATTAAGGTATATCATATCCCTTAATCGTATTTTATGACACCTATGGGCAAGATGGCAAGGGGGTTGTGAATTGTATCCTTCTCACCTCATGGAAAGTACACCTGTTATATCACGGCAATATTATATGAAATAACGTACTATATAAATATTAAGATTATTTTAGAATATAGTAATAATTTTAGTTTCAATAGATTTCTGATGATGCCTCGTCTAAAACCGAAACACGTGTACAAGCTATAATCGGAGTTCTATGGAAAATTGCAAGATCAAGTTCTGCAGCAGCTCATGACAAAAATAAGAATTTCGTTCCAATCTACTATCCTACTTTATCTTATCCCATATTTCTTTCTATTTTGAGGTGTTAGTTATAATGACATACTGCGGGCAAGTGCGTGTCCTATCCACGATTTCAAAACAATCGCATTTAACTTACTTTGCAAATATTTTTGTATACAGCAATTTTAAAAAAACATCAACAAAACTATCAATATAGTCCTGTTTAAATTCATTTATTTATTATAATTATATAATAAGTAATCGATATATTTTAATTTATTTCAGTCACATTTCGTGGCGGGTTCAAATATGATCGTGGTATCGAATGAAACCCCATATATAAAAGTCTGGAATAAATATGGTGAATGATAATAGACCTTTATTACCAACTTGAGACGAAATTTATATATTACAATACAGATGTATTGTACTTTTACCCGTAACTTAGTCCATAAAGAAGAGTGACAGAAAAAATATAAAAATATATTTTAGGCAGCAACAAAAGCAGGTCAAGTCGTGTCAACCACTGATGACCAATTACGCATGAATTTATGTTTCTTACAATTTATTTACTGCTTCTTATTATATGTTGAGGTCAAAAATACCAAGAATGTTGTATATTCATTGACTGTCACGATGGAACAAGTCTGATAGTGCAGCGTGACTGAGAAAGTCCAATTAAAGCTGAAATTTGATCCGTTCACGTTTGGAACACGAGACGCAGTTGATTACGAATGTAGTATATAAGAAGATATGGGAGAATGTAATTGCTGATTTAGTATATGTGTAGTCTGTCACCAGATTCTGATGTGGGTCAAAGTACATCGATACTCCTGTATCGATTCTGGTGGCTTGCCGTACAAGTAATGAACTACAGAGTAAACTGTCAACCTCTGAAATCTCATTTAATCCGTTAAATCATAGCATTATATGTGAAAATATAAAAATAGTGGTAATATTATAGATAATTTTTTTTTGTGGGTGGGCTGCGGTCGGCGCGCCTCCGCACCACTCCGTCCGGGGCGACAGAGGGGCTTAACCACGCAACTCCCGCAACCCACCCGAAAACCACGTCGCCTTCGTCGTTGGGCCGACCACCGGAGCAGGGTTAACTTGTCATCAGTGGTCGGCCCGACGGAATACCCCCTACTTGGGGTACCTTCCCATTAATATTATAGATATACTAGCAACCCGCCCTCGCTTCGCTTCGGTTTTAGTCATCTTACCCGTATAGTTCCCGTGGGAATATCGTTATAAAATATAGCCTATGTTACTCCCTGATATTATAGCTTTCCACTGGTGAAAGAATTTTTGAAATCGGTTCGGTGGTTTAAGCGTAAAAGTGTAACAAACAAACAAACAAACTTACTTTCGCATTTATAATATTAGTAAGGATATCAATTTATAGATACATATTTATAGACTACTAGCAACCGGCCCTCGCTTCGCTTCGGCTTCAGTCGCGTTACCCGTAGTTCCCGTTCTCGTGGGAAAACCGGGATAAAATATAGCCTATATTACTCCCTAATATTATAGCTTTCCAGTGGTGAAATAATTTTTGAAATCGGTTCGGTGATTTAAGCGTGAAAGCGTAACAAACAAACAAATAAACAAACACACTTACTTTCGCATTTATAATATTAGTAAGGATTTAATAGATTATAGCAATTTATTAAGTCATTTGACAGAGCGTTTCGTTGTCCATTTGGTTTCCACGGCACTCATTTAATAATTTTTTTTTCCAATTTATCGTAAGCCAGTAATGATAAAGACGTTAAGCAATAAGCCAAAGATACAAATTAGTACTTCTATGCTTAGAATAATAACATATAGAAGGTAAGTTCACGCACAAAAAGTGAGGCATTTCAATTGGAGCCTAATGGAGCTTACGCCGGAATAGTTCCGTAATGTACAAGTCATTGCACTGCACGAACGTACGCAACTCTTAAAAAATAAATAGCTAATTATGACGGCTTGTGCATTCAAATGGTGCCACAACACATTTGAAAAACATAAAAAGGTTTTTAACATTACTTTTAAAAGTATTTCGACGATTTATGTTAATAAAAACAAAATTTGATTTGAATTTGTATAGTGGTTTCCGTGTGTACGTGTGTAATCGTCTGCCCGCCATTAGTATTTTTAGATTCAAATTTTTAAAGTTCGAAGTACCGACACTATCCTTCTATACGTTATTATTCTAAGACTTCTATGGTTTAAAATTGTTAGTTTTTTGATATTTCTATAAATCATATATGTTTTATATTTTTCTCGTCATTTAGATATTTAAAGTTTCTGACACATTTATAAAATTGATCATTATTATATTTAATGAAATATATTTAGTAGTATATGCAACTAAATTATGAATTTATTTGATAAAATTGGGTCGTTGCAATAATTTATAAAAGAGAAATTTCCTATTCTTATTCTTAATATACTTTTCAATCGCAAACATTCAAATCTGTTAGCAGATGGTGTAAAAACCGGAATAGTTTGCATAATTTATTCGTATCATTATGTTGGTAAACAAATATTCGCGCCAAAATCTTGCATTAAACTATTTAAAAGAAAACAAAGCATATCTACGTGGCGTGTAAACTTATAGTTAACGCGTTTTTTATCTCACATAAAATTAGCAGTCGTACATATATTCGTAACTGTCTATTGTAAATGAACCAACTCGACAATAAGTTACAAAACTGGGTCGCGATCATTACATGAAAAACGAAGATAAGATTTGCTTTTCGTCGATATTAACATGTATTAGTGCTCTTAAAGTCTTGTAACAGAATTATTCCAGTATGTAATGGTTAATCGACAGTAAGAGACAATAAATTTAACATTTCGAAGACGCTCTTAACACATCCGGGGCACTTAACATACTTGCGAAAATATCACAGCGGTTTTATTGCAACGAACTTACGTGCGAATAAGCATAGTTTGTAAGTGGACAAACTCTCTAAAAACACTTGAAAACAATTAGCACTTATTTTATGACATAACCAAAACTGAAGTAACGCCTATTGAATAAGAGGTTAAAAAAATATAATTATTCATTTAATTGATTGTACCGAGAAAATTATAATAATGAGAATCATCGATACAACACGATTTCCCATTTTTTTTAAACATTACTTACCACACACCAAATAATTTTTATTTGATTAAAACACTTAAAATTTTTTATAGATCAACCGAATTGCTTTTTGATATTTTTATACACTTTCCACAAGTGAACATTGGAAAAACGAAAACTGCTGAAATGATGCGTCTGTTAGAAATAATTGTTGAGACACTCACTGCAGGGCTTGCAGGCGCTGGCGGCGGCAAGTGCCGCGAGGAAACAGATGACACGAAACATGTCTGACGGAGTCACAGTCCACTCTATAGTCAGGAGGAGACGCCGGCCCAGCTATTATAGGCCGTGGGCGGCGCCTCCGATAAGGCCTCAGGGCCAGTGTGACGACTCCAGATCAGGCCAAGTTCACGGCAACGCGGCGACTGAGCGAGTGACGCGCTGGTAATACTGCGTCACCCCACTGCGCGCTACACAGACACGGGGATTGTGGCAGGACCAGAGTGGATTAGATAATGACCTTGATGCGGTGGAGATTAACCAATATACTGATGCAACCTACGATCATAGATTTGGGTTGTGCTGTCTGATTCTAAATATATTACATATAATAAATGCATGCAGTGCGTATTATACACTTTTTAATATATGTTTTTATAAATATTAAGAAACTAGGTCAATGTATTTTATTTTACGCTTTTATTTCAAAGACGTAGTTATAGGGGTAAGGATTGCACACATGGAGTAATTGATGACTGAGTAGTGACTGTCTGCGTCAAGTGCCGTAAGTTCGATTCTCGCGTAGGAAATTCTTATGCGTATTTTTGAATAGGTTTGTACTTATTTTAGGTGTAATTTGTTTTTGTTAATTGTATGTTTGTAATTTCCCGTGATAAAATGATTTATTTACTAAAAAGATGTGTCCTTAAAAAAATATTACCCAGGTTTTAGTGGTACCTTTTAATTCTCATAGACAGCGCGTTTATGGCCGTATAATTCTGTGTATCACATGTGTTACCCAAAATCAGAATTTCTTGACTAAAAAAATGTATAACAGCCCAGCTGAAGAATCTACGACGAGGCAGTTTTAATGTATTTTAGACACAGAAACAATTTGACGAAAGTAAATATTTCCGTTCCTCCAATTTATTAGCTTATCGACGATTTCCTGTTGAACTATCGATAAACGCTACATTAGATCTGCCTGGTAAGAGGACGCAGTCAGTATTAAAAGGTTTGAGCTGACCAGGAGAAGCACTTTTCTGGCACCTAAGCTATACTAATGACACCCCGCATAAACCGCCACGGGTGTCGGAAGGGACGGCATGTAACCCCATCAATACCTATCTGTAGCTATTTCGGTGGGTCACCGATACGGAGTCTTTGATTTCGGTACCTCCTTGGTGCATCCTCATCTGGTTTTAGGCCTCGCATGAGAAAATAAGGGGTAGAGCAAAGACATATTTATTATTTCCTTATGGTGAGAGAGTAAGAATTAAATTCACCCATAGGTTTTGCCCATGAGTATCGTAAAAGACAACTAAGGGATGAAATATGCATGTATCAATGCAGAAGAGAAAGAAAACTTGAAATAAAATCCTATACCAAACCCGTCTGACCAGCATGGTATCATCATCATTATTTCAGCTCATATGTCTCACTGCGGGGCTTGAGCCTTCTCCACAATAGAAGGGAAATTGACCTTACTATACCACGCTGGTCAGACAGGTTGGTATCGGGTTTTATTTCGAGTTTCCCTTCCCTTGCATGATGTTAAATGCGTATTATATCCCTTAGTTGTCTTTTACGACATTCATGTGCAGGATAGGGAGTGTTGAATTGTATTCTTACTCCGTCACCACACGGAAAAATAGCATCATCTGTCACAGCATGCTATAGTTGGTCAATTATCTTCAATCAGGGAGAAGGGTTAAGCTCAACAGTGGGACGTATACGAGCTGACATTTGATTCCTAACCTTTTAAGATACGAGTAAATTATAATTTAATGAACAAAAGAGGTATTGCATACATTAAAAAGCTTTTAATATTCATAATACGAATTCGTCAGCCAAGCCCCCTTTTTATAATGCAAATATAAAAAAAAAAACTAACTATTCGTATGCAATCAGTAGCGAAAAATTTCTATAAACGGTTACATCACTTTATTTAGCACGTGTTTAGTTGGTTTTAATTTAAAGACACACCTTTAACAGTATGCAGTGTCCCGTTGTATTCTGTAAAATACTGCAACAGATTATAGATTTCATAATGAATGAACCGTTTTGGTATTCAATTAGTTTAATTGATTGTGAGCTGTTGAAAGTGTTTAATTAATATTGATTATATTTTTTTAATGCTGATTGATTCGTTTGTATCGTGATATGAAAGCTGTGTGCCCTGCAGGTCTAAGGTTTGAATGCTGATTCGGATATTTTTGGGTTTTTTCGATCGATGTTAGATTAGGTTACGGAGTAAAAATACAATTCCCCATACTCTATTAAGGTGGTGAATTGTGGGTAAAAACAATTCCAGATAACATCTATGTTAGAGAAGGATTGTTATTCCTGCCAACCTGTCTGACAAGCGTGGTATAGTAGGTCAATTTCCCTCCTATCTAGGAGACTCAAGCTCAGCAGTGGGACGTATATGAGCTGAAATTATTAAAATAATGGAGAGAAGGAAAACTCGAAATAATTCTCTATATCAACCCGTCTGATCAGCATAATATACTGACTCAATTTCCCTTTCATTATGGAAGAGGCTTGAGCCCAACAGTGGGCGTATTTGAGCTGTGATGATGATAATGAAAATAGTATTTTTACTTGAACCTCTTCAGATGTGCCTAAAAACTGTCTATGTGTTTATCTGTATATCTATTTGTCTATCTGTATTTCTGTCTATTTGATTGTTCCGAGCAATCTTCAAAGCAGCTGGACCGTTTTAGATAATATTTTATAACCAGGAAGCTGTCTGTATAAGGAATAACTTGGGCTATTTTATCCCGCTATACCCACATGAACGGGCATTACGCGGTTGAAACTGCGGGAATTCGCTATTTTTAATTTTAGTTCGCTTTATAGATATATTCATCATTCTATATTAATTAGTAAAGATGTATTTCATGATTCCATACGGCGAATTCTTCAAGGATCAATTATGACCGTTTTCACCAACCATCTTTAAATTTTAGGTGACACCTAAGGTAATTTAAATATGTTATAACATAACAAATATAAATAAAATTGGAGTGTCTGTTTGTAATGTCAAACTAATAAGTAATAGGCCTTTTTTATGCTCACACGGTTATTTGCACTATACATATGCCTAAAATATACTCATATTTTTTTTTGTCTGTCTGTCTGTTTGTGCCGAGTAATTTTCTAAACGGCTGGACCGATTTCAAAAATTCTTTCACCAATGGAAAGCTATAATATCAGGGAGTAACCTAGGTTATATTTTATTCCGGTATTCCCACGGGAACGGGAACAACGCAGGAAAGACCAATGAAACCGAAGCGAAGCGAGGGGGGAAAATTCTTTCACCAATGGAAAGCTATAATATCAGGGCGTAACCTAGGTTTTATTTTATTCCAGTATTCCCACGGGAACGGGAACTACACAGGAAAGACGAATGAAACCGAAGCGAAGCGAGGGCCGGTTGCTAGTAACAAATACATAGTCATAGAGAATACATTCTCTTCAAGTAACATTAATATCAAGACTCGTTTAGAGATGAAACATGTGTTGAATCTAAATTCGAAGTTCTGCGGAAAGTTGCAAGTTGAAGTACATCACATAGAAATTAAAAAAAAAATAATCTCAATATTATGTGTAACTCATATGGTTTTAGGTGTTACTTAAAATTTAGGGGTCATCGGTAAAACAGGCATTTTTTGGTATTGTTAATTTTCTCTACTATAAACTATAAATGAAACGGATTACGGATTTTGTCGCGTTTGTCTTTGATTTTTGATTTCCCGATGTTTCAAAAACTTTTTAGCGTTCATGGTCCATGGAGGGCCATTTATAATGTGTAATACACGCATAAACACCAGAAATCATTTAACAATAACTAATTACACTATTGCTTAAGTAAAAAAATCTTTCAAAGATATTTTTAATTTAGTAATTATCATATTATTTTGGGAAAGTGAACGTAGAAAGGATATTGCGATTGTTTTCGGCGAATGTTTCGTCTGCAATGCGCCTGCGCATACATCCTTGCGGAAAGTTGGAGTTGAAAATTACGCAACATGCATTTAATTTGTGCTGGCTCAAGCTGTTCAATTTAAACTCTCTTATATTTGGAGAATCTTACCCAACTTATTTACGTAATGTCAGGATTAAAACGATGCTTTACGAACGTTTTGCAATTTCTTATATTTCAGAACGAATATTATTCGACTCATGCTTTGGCATCGAACGTCAAAATTTCTTCTCGGCGCCATTCCAATTTATTTATGTCCTTTTTGTCCCGTAGAGTATAACTGTAATTGATTTTATGATTTATCATAACGCATGTTTAAACAACTCTTGCAATTTATTGTTGCACCGATAAAAAGTGGCGCAAGCGTCATAAAAACTTACGTGTTTTATAAAAAAAAGGAGGGCAATATTTTTAATTTATATTAACCTACTTTTTAGAAGACTTGTGTATTCAATAATAAAGCCACGTGTTTGTGAGATTTAAATGAGTCCATTTACGGATATAATTGTATGTAAAACAAGAACATATTTGAGTGTCACTCATACCAGCTATATTTATTACTTCCATATCACTTAATGCGTGATCTGGTCCCATTTGTGGGTTGTGATCCAGCCATACACGTTTGAATTACTTTTGTTACTTATATTAGGTACTAGCAACTCGCCCTCGCTTCGCTTCGGTTTCTGCCGCCTTATCCCCTTAGTTCCCGTTCCCGTGAGAATACCGGGATAAAATATAGCCTAGTTTACTCCCTGATATTATAGCTTTCCATTGGTGAAATTTTTTAAATCGGTCCAGTGTTTTGAAGATTACCCGAAACAAACAGACAGACAGACAAAATTTTTTTAATCTGTATTTTAGGCATAGGTGTCGTGCAAATAACCGTGTGAGCATGAAAAAAGCCTATTATTTTGACATTACAAACAGACTCCAATTTTATTTATTGGTATAGATCTTGTAGTGCGAACACTGGAGTTAGTACTCACTAAATATGTCGCATACAAATCTATATGAAATAAGTTAGTAAAAAAAATACATAAAAAAAATGAAGTAGCCCGCTGAATTTCTTGCCGGATCTTAGGACGGATCGGACGCGACCACTACTGATAGTGGTCGCGTTCCGATCCGGTGGTGGTTTATTGGATTAATTCAAGTTAACATAATAAATTTGATAATATATAACTGACTTCACAGAGTTTATACATAATAAATGATTTTGAATTTTAGTTCACTATTGACGGTATTGACTTAGATCGTTCCATGATCAATCTTTTTTTTTTTTATATGTAGTCTTATATATATCTTCTTATAGTCTTATTATAGTCTTATTCCTTAACTATGAATGCTATTCATGGAATTTATAATACCAACGGCATACCTTCTGGTGATCAAGCTTGGCTATAGCTTGGCTAAGAATTGACCTTGACCAGAAGATTGGCTATAGCCAAGTTTGATTACTAGGGATAATCTATAAGATTCAAAATTTGTTTTAGGCAGCAGTTGATACTTAACCGTATTATCCCCTAAACTGTAATCTCCGGGGATCACTGCCGTCTACTAAATATTGCAGATTTCTTTATTTTTTATTAGCAAACCGCCCTCGCTTCGCTTCGGTTTCAGTCGCCTTACCCGCAGAGTTAACGTTCCTGTGGGCATATCGGGATAAAATATAGCCCATGTTACTATTATGAAATCGGTTCGATGGCTTAAGCGTGAAAGCGTAACAAACTAATAAACTTACTTTCGCATTTAAAATATTACTCGTAAGTAAGGACGTTGTTTATATATTTACTCTATGTAAAATCAATCTACTTTTATCCTATTCCTTTCCTTTTATCCTACTTCTTTCATAGTACATATTGCAAAAGTTTTAACAATAGTTTTATGTCCTGACGGTACGTTTTAATTATTGACCATACGGTATTAAATGGGTTAGCCCAGGTCGATGTGAAGATTTTAGTCGGTCTTATCTTAATCTTAGGGGTTGGTAGTATTTGTAACCGTTTCCACACAACTTATGGGTATAGATAGGGGTGGTAATGATGATAATGGAGACGATGTTGATAATGATGATAATGGTGATGATGTTGATAATGATGATAATGGTGGTGATGATGATAATGGTGATGGCGATGATAATGATGATAATGGTGGTGATGATGATGTTGATAATGATGATAATGGTGGTGATGATGATAATGGTGATGGCAATGATAATGATGATAATGGTGGTGATGATGATAATGGTGATGGCGATGATGTTATACTTTCCTAATTTCCTCTAGCCCTCTTTTATGACAGCTACGATAAAGAAATGATTGGTCATATAACTTTACCTCAACTCGTTATCACACAAATAATATTTCGTTTTATATTTTCTGTGATTTTTATAAAGGATTTTCAAAGAATACACGTCTAGACAAACATCAGAGACCTTGTTACTATTTTCGAAGGTGAATTTCATGGAAAGAGCCGCGTGAAGCATGGGTACTGTGCAACCGTGCCAAGGCGTCAGAGCCACCCGTATATAGATAAGGATGCAACCCATCGTTCGAACATGTAGGTAATCATTACCATCGATATGTAACTCGTTTTAAACTCGAAATTAATTCCATCTATTCGATTAGATTTAGTGGACAGTTTGCCACAGGCATTAAGAACTATTTTGAAGGCCTGTTGTCTTGAATATTCTCGAGTCAAAATATCGTAGAGATAATATTATAACTATGTCAGAGGTATTACCTCTGACTAGCATGGTATCGTAGGTCTATTATGGAGGTAGTTTAAATCCAGCAGTGGGACGTATATAAGCCAAGATGATGATAATATTACAAATGGCATTTTTATAGTAAACTACCAAGCGCTATTCTGTTGAAAACTAACAAAAAAGGGAATTCTCCTTGAAATTGATCGCAGCTCCACCTACTGGGTCTAAATATTAATCTAAACCATTATTTAATACGCTGTAACTTACAAAGAAAATCAACAAAATCGGTTCAGCCGTTTAGGAGTTCAGTTACATGCACACGGGTTAAAGAATTATATACATAAAGACTAGCTGACCTAACAGACGCTGTTCTGTTTAAATAAAAATAAATAAATAATAGGATTCTCCATGAAATTGATTGTGTGTGTGCTGTGTTCTGTGCTACCTACCGGTTCCAATTATTTATTAATCTAAACCATTCCCGAATCCACTGGAAAACACACAAAAAATCATTAATATCAGTTCAGCCGTTTAGGAGGATAGCAGTCACATACACACGGACAGAAGAATTATATATATATAAAGATTATGGGTTTGCACGATGAAATTGTCTGTATTTATATACAAGTACGCAGGTACTTGGGTTACTAACAGTAACTTGATTTTAAGTTTTTTTTTTGGACGCGAAGAAAGTTAAAGATACTTTCTTGTTCAGTTATTTTTGTCTTATTCATTTACCTATTTGCAGACTTTCACTATCTTTTTTATCGTTTTTGCTGCAGTTTTAACTCAAATTTGTTATGGTTATTTTTTAACAACTAACATTTCGATTAATCCACTAATACCTAAATTATTCTCATTGTGATTGATATGAGCTATTCGATATTATTCTTCGTGTTACGTGTAGTGATGGAGTTAAAATACAATTCAACACTCCCTTTCGCATCCGTGTGTGGTCCTCTGATAACATCCATTTAGGAGAAAGAGAACTTGAAATAAAATCCTCTACCAATCCGTCTATCCTATACCAATCCCTCTATCATATACCAATCCATCTGCCTTCCCCTGTCACTTTATTCTGGATGTGGTTCCAGCCTTTTTATTCATTTATTTTTCTGTTGAGGGCTATAGTCAGCACACACGCCGTCCGTTCCGTCTGGGGCGACTTCGCCATTGGGCCGCCCACTGGTACGGAGTTCCTTGTAGCGGACATACCGGCGGGATGTCCTTTTAGGTACCATCCTTTCCCGATGCCTCGTCTGGGTTGTCGCTCTCTCGCGGTCAGTCTCTCTGCGGGCAGTGTACTCCTTCTCGGTCCAGTCATACACGGTCTTGGTTAGAATGGCATCAGGTGCAGGTGTTTGCGATTTCCCCGCCCAAGTCGCCAGCGGCGGATTATGTCGCCGTAGAAGCGTTCGTCCCGTGCACGATCCGCCGCCTCCTTCCGTGAGATGACTGCCTCAGAGAAGGCGGTAACCGCGTCCCAGTTTCTGACACTATTGAGCATCACTCTAGTTATGGTCGGCAATATCAGGTCAGCACTGATTGATGGATTGATTGAGACGAGTTCACAGCCCTGCTCTGCCCACACGACGTACACCTCGAGCGTGTGCTGCACCGTGTCCTCGTCGCAATCGCAGTGGTAGCAGGACGGTGTGCTCTCCCTCCTTACGACTATGTACTTTGCGAACCCGTGTTAGTACTACTACCGCGCCCCTTTAATATCTACACCAGTCGAAAGGGAGGCACGAGGTGCTTTCCCTACCACTCCATCAGCACCGGCCGGAAAGCCTCATTGGTCCGAACACCGTACCGAGGCCTCTCCAGTCGGACTGCCTCACGAACGATACTGAGCCGCTCTTCATCAGCCGCGTCTCCATCACCCGCCAGTAAAATTCGGCGAACATCTTCGCCTCCAGGCCTCATGATCCCAGCCAAGAGGCACGCTGCCACCGTGCGGTATCCGCGCATGGCCCTGACCGCCATGGCTCTCTGTGGACATCACAAGAGAGCCCTCAAACGGACGGCCAGGGAGCCCCGCCCACAGCAGTGCACCATAAAGGGCCATCGACCGGACAAACGTATAGCCGTCGGCACGTAGCGCGTGGACCGTTCATATTCAGCACTAGCCAAGAAACGGTGGACGCTGCGCCGAGATGCCGCTTAGCCAATCGACGGAAATGCTTCAGGAACCACCAATGCCCGTCAAGTATCAGGCTCAAGTACTTCATATGGATCCGGCTGCTGATGGTAACCGAATTGCCGGTGATCGAAGCAGCGGTGGGAGGATTGATGCGGAGCCCCTGGAACTATAAGGCCTCCATCTTGTCCAGGGCTATCCAGCGCCTCGATCAGCCTGACAATTACCTCAAAGCCGAGGGTTGTCAGACGTACCAGCTCCTTCAGCGTTCCATCCAGGGTTGTGATAAGTGTATCGTCAGCGTAGCAAATTATGCCCAGTCCGGTTGGGAGGCTGCCTCCACAGGGTGAGCCCCAAAACGAACCCCAGGTGGGTCGAACCTAGCATTGAATCATATATGTATATGAGCTGAGATGAGATGTAAACAAAAAATATTACAGTTAGCAAATAATACCCAGATACAGAACAATTATTTGTATTCATTGTATGCATTGCGTTTGTAAGTAAAACAATCATATATATTGTTTACTAGCAATCCGCCCTCGCTTCGCTTCGGTTATAGGTTATAGTCATTTTACCCGCGTAGTTCCCGTTCCTGTGGGAATACCGGGATAAAATATAGCCTAGTTTACGCCCTTTTACGCCCTTTAGCTTTCCATTGGTGAAAGAATTTTTGAAATCGGTCCAGCCGTTTTGAAGATTACCCGGAACAAACAGACAGACAGACAGACAAAAATTTTTTAATTGCTATTTTAGGCATAGGTGTCGTGCAAATAATCGTGTGAGCATGAAAAAAGCCTATTATTTTGACATTACAAACAGACACTCCAATTTTATTTATTGGTATAGATACATACATAGTATATTCATGACATAAGCTTAGATATTTTATAATTTTATTACCCATGCTTTACTTATTATTTGAAAATGATATTAATATTCATAGTATATGTAATAGATATATCATTGACAATCTTTGTTACCTTAACTACTAGAAATTCCGTCGGGCGTATACCGTCGGGTGGGTTATGGAATCGCGCGCCCCCTTCTTGTCACCCCAGACGGGATAGACGGCGTGCGTCCGCACCATAGCCTGCCAAATAACTGTTATTTTGACTATAGCGGCCGCGCAGAACGCTTGGTAGTCTAAGGTAGTCTATGCAGATAACCTTAGTTGATAAAATAGTTATCATCATTACCATCGTCGTCACCTATACATCCCACTGCTGGGCTCGAGCCTCCTCCAAATTGGGAGGGAAATTGACCTACTATAGATAGGATAGGATATATATATATATATAGGACTTTGTTTTAGAGTTTTCCTTCTCTCTTCTCGCTTGCGTAGATGGTATTTTTATATTATCCCTTAGTCATCTTTTACGACACCCGTAGCCAACAAAGAGAGTGGTGAATTTTATTGTTACTCCATTACCACACGGCAATGTGATAATAAAACACAATATTTTTTTTAAATCGGTCTGGCAGGTGCTGAAATTTGCACGCTCAAAAACCAACTGTACAGCATTATAATAAATAACAAGATTGTTAGTTTTGCTTTGGTATGCCCTCATACCTTAATTATTCAACGGATCGTCTTTAAATTTTGCATACAAATGTATGCGAAATTTGCAGAGAATACTCAGGGATACAGAATACAGAGAAGGCTATAGATCAGAGCTCGGCAAGTAGTTTTAAGTGGCCAACGGATAATGTCGGCAAATTGAACGACGCGACGTCCAGAACGTAGCGACGTCCAGAAGTAACTTATAACAATTAAGTGCTATCTATTTATTGTATGGTTTCAAATAAATTTCTCTAAGAAACTGCACGGTCTTTAGCCAGTTTTTTATAGTTTGGTTCTCGAGAAGAATAGCAAATTCGAAGAATTTATATATTACATGGTATTCAATACATTACAAAATTTGGCGGTCCGCAAACGGACCACGTTCTGGCTGTTGCTGACTGTTGCTGTAGATCCTAGTATAAAGTATTATTCTTTAGGGTTAGAAAAAGATAATTACTTTATTATTACGGGTTTAATTTTGAGAAAAATTCCAGGTGTCCGTGAGAAATGAGAAAATGTCAATCCAAGCAAAATCGCGGGCATAGATAATATATAATAAAAACCAATGGTAGTTACCATTATTTTATCACAGATATCGTTACATATATGAGTTAATAAATCTTTAATGCACCGTTGACCCAAATAGGTACAGCGGCCCAACTCGAGCCTGCATACGTTTTGACCCTGTACCGCTCTACATTTTGATTGCATTGTAACTTGAAGTTATAGCCCAGTGGATTATTGAGGTTCCGTCTCGAATTTCGATAACGCAACTTTAAATTGTTGCTATTTTTTTTAACTTTCTTTTTTATCTTTAAAAAAAAGCAAAGGAAAAGCGAACGTTCTACCTGATAGAAAGTGGTAATGTAATTTTGGAACGATAACACCTACTCTGTTTTTACGACTGTTATGGAAAATTAAGGGGATGTGACACATAATGACACATTTTGGATAAATTGGAATTGGCAATGTATTGGAGTATAGTACGATATTTAACAACACAATGGAATACAATGTAACTGACGAAGAGAAGAATTGACGAGGATCGACTATAGTACTAGGTTTAGGGTTTTATTTCTAGTGTTCCTTCTCTTGCTTAGATGTTTTAGTCATCTTTTAGTCACTCATGGGGTAGTAGTCTTTTTATTCCGTCACTACACGTAAAACCTTTCGATAATAATGGGTTTACTATCTGTTATCGGAGTTTCCTGCCGTAGTCTTCCGTGTCAGGTGTCATGGGTTCGATTCTCACGTAGGATAATTCTTTACTTTCGAGCAAAGTTTTCAAGCAAAATAGTAACATTAAATAGGTAATATGGTTTAACTGGCCAAGTTGTATGGTTTAGCAAAAAATATTTAGTTATCTACACTAATATTATAAAGAGGATAAATTTGCATTTGTGTGTGTGTGTGTGTGTGTGTGTGTGTGTGTGTGTATGTTTTTAATGAATAAACTCAAAAATTACTGTGCCGATTTCAAAATTTTTGTCACCATTGCAAAGCTACATTCACTCTTAGTAATATAGGCTATATTTTATCCCGGTATTCCTACGGGAACGGGAACTATGCGGGTAAGGCGACTGAAACCGAAGCGAAGCGTGGGCGAGTTGCTAGTCTATAATATTTTAGTATCACTGGCAAAAACATAAAAATTAAAATAAAATAATATAAAATATTAAAATGAACTAAAAAATGTCATGCTATTTTTTTTTTGTTTTTTTATTGCCAACGGTGGCAAAGCAAGCAGCACACCTGATGGTAAGTGAAACTGCTGCACATGGACCTTTGCAATACCAGGGGCACAGCTGGGCCGCTGCCTACCGTGAAGGAAATACTCTTCTGAAACCTCGTTTAAAGAAGGACATGTCATAGGGCTCGGGACACACAGCAGCAGGTAGTTCATTCCAGAGCTTGCACGTACGTGGGAGAAATGATCGCTGGAAACGTACAGTTGAAGACCATAACGTTTCCAGGTGAAATGGATGAACCCTGCTACGATGTCGAGTGGTACGTTGGTAGAATAGTGACGGTGGTACCAAGTCAAACAGTTCCTCGGAGCACTCCCCGTGAAAGAGTCGGTAGAGTACACAGAGTGACCCAAAGTCTCTCCGCTGCTCCAGCGACTCCAATCTGTCCGTAAGATTGGGATCCCCGACGATTCGAACAGCCCGTCTTTGCAGGGAGTCAAGTGGGTCTAGCTGATATTTGGGCGCACCTGCCCAGAGATGTGAGCAGTACTCCACATGAGAACGAACTTGTGCTTTGTATAGCACAAGACGCTGTCTCGGTGTGAAGTACCGCCTGGCTCTGTTCAGGACGCCCAGCTTTTTGCTTGCCAACTTGGCTTTGTCCTCCAAATGACTCCCAAACTAGACTTTGCTCGATATTTTGACGCCGAGAATCCCAATACTCTCAGAAATTGGGAGAGTTACTCCTTGGAACTGTGGCGCCATGACAAACGGGTCCTTCTTTGCAGTGAACGCGCAAACTTGTGTCTTTGTGGGGTTGAACTGGACTAGGTTCCGTTCTCCCCATTCCGAGGCCCGCCCCAGAGAGCGCTCGACTTCAGACACAAGTTGAACCCTTCTTTCCTGAGTACTCCGAGGGATATTCCGTTGCTCAGTGTACCGCTCATCACCCGTGCTGTCATCCGCATAGCAACGCATACTCTCGATAAAGAGCATGTCATTGATATGCAGGATAAATAACGTCGGGGAAAGTACCGAGCCTTGTGGTACACCAGCATTAATGGTCATGGTATCGGAGCAGGAGCCATCTACGACGACTTTTATACTCCGACCATCCAAAAAGCTGGCGATCCAATTACAGAGTCCCTCGGGGATTCCGTATGATGGTAGCTTCGATAGAAGTGCCTTGTGCCAGACCCTATCGAACGCCTTTGCGATATCTAGGCTGAACTCCAGCGCCTCAACCTTGCCCTCCAAGGCCTCTGCCCAACGGTGTGTGAGGTACACAAGAAGATCACCAGCCGACCGACCATGACGAAAGCCGTATTGGCGATCACTGATAAGCTGGCGATCCTCAAGGTACTGCAGAAGCTGGCGGTTTATAACCTTCTCCATTATCTTGGAGAGCAAGGATGTTATCGCAATTGGCCTGTAATTCGATGGGTCAGACCGGTCTCCCTTTTTAGGGATCGAGTGGACATGGGCTACCTTCCACGAAGACGGAACCCTATTAGTAGCGTAGGAAAGTCGGTATAGGCGCGTGAGGATGGGAGTCAATTCAGGGGCGCACGTCTTTAGTACCACTGCAGGGATGCCATCCGGTCCACTCGACTTATGGACGTCTAAAAGCCGCAGCTCCCGCCTAACCGCTCGCTGCGTGATGCGAATTTCGGGCAGTGAGCTTTCACACCGTGGGATAGTAGGTGGTGTGGCAGCTCCGGCATCCAAAGTCGAGTTACAGGCAAAGAATTGACCTAGAAGATCGGCCTTCTCCTTTGCGCCGTGGGCCAGACTACCATCGTGTTTCTGCAGTGGTGGGAGATTGGGCTGGCAGAAGTTGCCTTGGGCAGCCTTGGCGAGCGACCAGAATGCACGACTCCCAGCGGGATAGCTTTGCAATCGCTCGCCAATTCTGGCAACATCTTCAACATGTTCCGCCTTGGCTCTGGCAATAGCCTTCTTACTGGATCTAGAAGCGGCGTTAAATTTCCGCTTCACCTCTTTGGCGTTCGGGTCCTGGCATTTTTTGGCCCTATTCCAGGCCCGATATGCGGACTGTTTCTGGCATGCAGCCGTCCTGCAGGTTTTGTTAAACCAGGGTCGGCTGCGGCCACCGACGGGTATTTTGGTGTTGGGGATGAATAATTCCATCCCCGTAATAACCGTTTCAGTAACGCAGTCCGCATAGATGCCAGGGTCCCCAGAGGCGAAGCAAAGCCGCTTCCATGTGTAGGATGCGTAAAACTCGCGGAGTCTATCCCAATCTGCTGACTTATATTGCCAGACTCTGCGAGTCCCAGTCGCCTTAGAACGACTAGGCCTTACAACAGGGGCACTGCTACGAACCAAGCAGTGGTCAGAAGATCCAAGAGGGGCTTCAACCACTACCTGATAGCCGTGCTGATGTGTAGTCAGCAGAAGATCCAGTAAAGAAGACTCATGGCTCTCAATATCTGGGATACGGGTGGGCTGTGTCACCAGTTGTGAGAGACCATAGGCCGAGACCATATTGAAGAGATGTCAACCCTGGAGGTCAGTGGTTCGGGACCCCAGCCACTCTTTATGATAAGCGTTGAAGTCTCCATGAACCACCACCTCCGCTGCTGGACACTGCTCCAATATTTCGTCAATCCCCCATTGGACGTTCTCAAATAATTGAATTGACACCGGATCACTGCCATGGGACCTGTAGAGGCATGCGTAGATGCGAGTAAGGCCTCCATAGTCTACGCGTAGCCACAGGATTGACAAATCACCATGTTCGAGGGCCCGAAGGCGGCGACAGCAGATATCACCTCGGATGAATACGCACACCTCGGCTTTACGACGGAAGGTATGCTCCAACTCGTAGCCGGGGTAATTTAGGTACGAAATGTCATCCGGAGCACTTATCTGCGTCTCCGTTAAAAAGAGTAAGGCAGGCCGCGCCGTCTCGAGGTGATGGTGGACGGCGTCGAGATTGCTATGTAGACCCCTGATATTGCAAAAATCCACATCAAATGTGGATAAGGGGACCGCCGTAGAAAACGTTCTCTTTTTATTTTTCTTGGCCATGAGTTATTGTTTAAGAAGAGGAGGAAGGGAGTGTGAATGTGTACAACGGAGTTCGGTGATACAAAAAAAAATGGGCGGGGCATAGTGCATGGTCGAGGAGTGAGTTTTGTGAGGAGCTGACACGATGCACGGAAGGGCCCCCGATGCCCCCCCGTGCGTAGCCGCCGAGGTCCACTCCGGTTTCCCACACCGGCACGACGACTACCCAACGGGATTTTCGCCGGTTGGTGTGACAGCCTCCCAGACAGGATGATCCTGGGTTCAGGTCCCCTGCTGACCGGCAGGTGGCCGACGGTGACCATTCCCATCGGGTCTCCCTGTACACCATGCCAGCCCCTCACGCTCAATACCCCGACCAAGACCCCACCACCGCAGGTTTCAGGCCTCACCAAAACCCGCCGCACACAAACACACCCAGAAAGTTGGGCTCCCGGCTCTCTCGCTCACCGAACGAAGTGCAGCAGCAAATTGCTACTACTCAAACGTCGATCTTCTGCGAGAGTGTGGTACTGCGCCGGACGGACCGGCCCGCGACTGCAGACAAAAGACTGTCTACAGTGTGGTGCTACCACCAATGCTACGCGCGAGTCTCCTCCAAAGTAGAAGGGAATTTGACTTACTATACCACGATGGTCAGACGTATTTCCCTTTCATAGATACACATATTATACGAGTATGCCTTAGTCGTCTTTTACATTTTTTACGAAATATATTCTTACTCCTTCACCACATGGAAAATCTAAAAAACTTAGCGTGTATAAATTGACATTTTTCGTCCTAGGATCTAGTATTATGTAGGCATTTATTTTTCAAGTTGTTTATATGTATGTAGGCACTGGCATAGATTTTGATGTCATTGCCACCATATCGAAGGTGACGTACTAGAGTGCATATAGATAAGAAGGTTTCGCATTTATTTTAATTAATAAGTAACTGTAAAACTCTTACAGTGTGGTGGCGGAGTAAGAATACAATTTAACAATTCATATCTTGTCTATGGCTGTCGTAAAATACGATTAAACGATATAATATGCATATAATATTTAAGAGTTAGAATAATAACGTATAGAAGGATAGTGTCAATACTTCGAGGGTTCGAAATTTGAATCTAAAAACACTAATGGCGCGCAGATGATTACACACGTACACACGCACACCACTATACAAATTATGAAATCAAATTTTGTTTTTATTAACATAAATCGTCGAAATAATTTTAAAAGTAATGTTAAAAACCTTTTTAAGTTTTACAAATGTGTTATGACACCATTTGAATGCACAAACCGTCATAATTACCTATTTATTTTTTAAGAGTTGCGTACGTACGTGCAGTACAATGACTTATACATTACGGAACGGTTCCGGCGTAAGCTCCATTAGGATCCAATTGAAATGCTTCACTTTTTGTGCGCGAACTTACCTTCTATATGTTATTATTCTAAGATTTAAGAAATGAAAAGTTCGGTATGGAACTCTAACACGTGAACAGCGTGGAATACAATTTCCTTCCTGTTGTAGGGGAGACTCAAGCCCAACACTGAGGTGTACCTATATGACGTATTTTTATGTGGTAGGACTATACTGTCGACAGTCATTTGTCTGCCTGGGTTAGTACAAAACTCTTGCAGAAAATCGACGTCTCGTCCCAGCTTTCTGAAGGTGTTTGCATGTGGTTTTGGTGATGTTTTAGCATCAACGAACCTCATTGCACGCATTCACATTCTCTTCACTTTGTTCACCTTAGGCCACGGCCTAGCAAACATCCATGAGCGGCATTATCGCTACCCGTCAGTTGTGTTGTTTGTTCGTTTTCCAGCAATAAAAAAATTACCTGGGATGATGATGTAAATATAACTCTTTGGCTTTTATCTTGTAGCATATCCCATCTGATCTCTTCGGAACGAAGGGCGAGCGGCCAGCGGCCCCATATCCTACCGTATCACCTATCATTAGGTTGATTACCGGTACCGACTACTTGGATTCGGTGATCGACTCGATGGGTAACGCTTTCAGATACCATTCCCCGTTGACACTCCAGCAACAGACAACAATATCGTCGAAGCATCACTCTCGTAGGGTTGACCTCTTTGCCAGTTAGGTAATAATACCCACTTCGATCACGATGTGTTATGCGTTATATATACGAAAAAACAGATAATTTACGAATATGAAAATATAAACATATAGTTAACGCACACAAATTACCATCCAGACTCAGAACAACAATTTTTTGATCACTGGGGTGTTGTTCTACGTGAGATTCGAACCCGCGACACTAGTCGGTATGTCGGTATCTTAACCACTACGCCATCTGTGCAGTTAATTTGAATCTGTGCAATGAATTTGTGCTATATCTTGTTCTTCTTCATCTCGAAAAGAAAATTAGCCTGTATACCACAAAATCGGTTTGGAATCGGGTTTTATTTAGAATTTTCCATGTAATTTTTGTCGTTGCTAGATTATTATATAACAAAGAACCAATAAAACTCGAATCTGAACCTTATTAAATTAGGAATTTGAAAGTATGTCTCGTTCTTAAAATTTAAAATGAAAAAAAAAAATAAAATAAAATGAAAAAAACATCTGTGCGTAATAGTGGTGGTTTTACAAAAAGGAATCTTGTCCAAGCAAGTATCGAATTTTGTTGTTACTTGATTTCATACGGCATATTGGCGTATCGGCCTAGTTAATATGTTGTAACAAAATTCACGGTGAAGTTAAACGGGTACTTAGCCTCATAAAGGTCCTGTAAATGTGAAGATGACGATAATAATATCACTAAAATATATAAGTTAAGTTCAGCGGTAAAATTGATCTGCATTTTATTGTACAAGAATTGACACGGTTACAAGAGAGCTCTTAGTGAATTTATATGGACCATAATCAAATAACCTTTATCTCAATTACTTGTTGGTCCATGCAATATATACTCTTCTTCCATTATTGTACATATTGCAAAAATTATTGCCAATAGTTTTATGACCGGCCGCCTGCCTGAAATCGAATCTCCTTGCGAATGTAATTCAAATCATTTATTATGCATAATAACACAAGAGTCCGTGAACCACAGACCTTCGTGATTTTATTAAAGCTGAAAGTTTGTCAGCGCATGTTCCCAAGACAGGTAAGAACGGTGGCCCATTATGAAGTTTGGGTTATAGTGGCTTTGGCAGATAAAAGGTGTGTAAAATACCAATCTAATTTCGTCAAATTATTAAGCGTGATTTTTTGATATTACCTGCATTCAGAATATTATTAAAAATCACCTTATTCATTGCCAGATACTTAACATCGTGGCAACCCCTTGCCAGACACCCTTAACGATCATAAAATTATAATTCTACTTACATTATAAGATAAAAGCTGATTTTTATATATAATACTCAGGTAATGACTAGATGATGTTTCCTCAGTAGCCAGACATTTTTCATAGTTCCAACCCCTTGCCAGACAAGCACGTAGGGTAGTTCACAGGCTCTTAGTCTATAAGCCCGAGAGGGTACTTATATATTGTCAAGTTAACAAAATTAAATTAAATTATCCAAAAAAATAAACTACCACCGGATCAGAACGTGACCGCTACTGAGAAGATCCGGCAAGAAACTCAGCGGGCTGGTCTATTATTTTTATTATTACTTTTTGCTTACTTGAGACAAGATTGTGTAGATATAAATGTCTTGCAAGTACTTCAGTGTGATGGCCTTCGAACCATAAGATACGCTATATAATTAAAACAATTATGGCTGGACCAGATCCCACAAGCGTTCCGTAATCGTTGAGCATACGGTATCAGATAGGATAAGATTGTAAAGCTCATGAGCAATGTAAAAGTTGGTAGTATTCGTACAGCACTGCCTATTGTAATGTACCGGTTACAATTTCAGGCTATGTGCTCGCTATTCAAGAGTTCTCGTTGAGAAACACATGTATAAATTTTCTCTATGGTGTCGAAATAATAATATAATTCTTCCGCTATCTTTCCCGTGAGTGTCTTAAAACGCAATAGAAGGAAAACTCGAAATTAAACCCTCTACTGACACGTTTAACCAGCGCGGTATAGTAGATCAATTTCTCCTCTATTGTGAAGGAGGCTCGAAGCCCAGAATTGGTACGTACATGATCGGCTATGGTAATGATGAATCGAACCTGGGACTATCAGGCAGACGCCTTACTCGGCCAATACCTAAGGCACAGGTAAGTGAAATTTATCTAATTTGTCCTTAAGTAACAATAATTTCTCTACCAGGTTGACTAACGACTTGGTGAAAATGGCTAAGAGTTTTCGGGTGCGGGCATCATGGAACCGCATTTTTTGGTGAAGCATGAAGGAGATCAACCTCCAGCATTGTGCCGTAAAATACTGAATGATGAAAAACAATTTGGTTAGATGGATGATTTTTTTTTCACCGCAAATAAGATAAGACTTCAGGGATTGTTTTGATTTTTCTTCTTCTCGGCCTTTATACGTCCCAAGAATCAGGGCACGTCTTTTATTCAATAGAAGTGCCCTTCTATATGGATATAGTATAAAATGCTGGTCAGACAGATTGTTGGTGCCCTATGGTTATTTCAAGCCTTCACTTTTTGCAATCATGTCATTTGCCTACATACCTTAGTCGTCTTTTACGACACGGTGTGGTGAATTACGACCATACCGAAAATGTTTTTATTACGTATCTATATACAATAACGGTTAAATTTGGCGATAAATTGCGGACAGCCATTTATATTTTAAAATAGAAGGAAGGAAGGGAGATCCACCATTTTCCCACGGTAATCAATATACCGCACACCACAATAGAAGGATCCTGAGGATGCCTCGTTTGGAGGCGAAACACGTGTCGAATAAATATTCGAAGTTCTGCGGCGAATTGCAAGTAGAAGTTCTGGAAGGTGCTCATCACGTGAGAGTAAGATTTCCTTATTTCCTAGTCCACATTAATCCTATCCCGTATTCCTTTTATTGTGGTATGTGGTATATTGATTATCGTGGGAAACTGATGGGGCCTCCCTTCCTTCCTTCCATTTTAAAATATCTATACTATATACATTATTCCTCATTTTACAAACATTTCCTATAATACTGCATCAATTTTAATGGTTCATTTGCTAATCAGGTTGTTGCTGGCTGCGTGGTGGACGCTACGAATACTACCAACCCTCGTGGATGTCATAACAGATGACGAAGAGCTTTACATCGATCTGGGCCAATTCCCTTTAAAGATGTCTAGTCAACAATTATATTCCCAAAGTAGTGTTGCCCAAATGTAAGACCAAGACGAGACTTGGACCGGTCTTGGTCTTGGTCTTGCAACATCACACCTGGTCTCGTCTTGGTCTTGGTCTTGCGCACCCGAGTCTTGGTATTGCAGCAAGAGTCTCGCAAAGTTTTGCAGTTAGAATAACGTAACAGTAATTTATCATGGCAATGAAAAATCCAACTAAATTAATCAAATATCCTATCCTATCTATCCATCTGCTAGCCTATAGTTCACTATTGAATACAATACTTACCACTGGAGAAAATTACTCTTCTATACCCCTGGTGTTCCATTAGACAGCGTTACTACTCTTATGACAGGACTTTCGACCCTATTTTCTTAAGACGTCACCACACGAGGCAGTTGATACAATAAATTTTATGTCATTTTATAATCAATGCGATATTTTACAATTAATGCGATTGTTTATATTCCCCTTCAAGTTAAGTGGTATGTATCTATATTCTATTGTATTTCCAGTTTAGTTACTGATACTCTGGATACTTGAAAAAACCTGTTGCTTTATTGCCTATATAAATACTTTGGCCGCTGGATCCATGTAGCTCTTAATATACTATTTATTCAAGAACATATAAAACTGATTTAAAATTTTATGGTTTTAATTGTAAAATGTATGATATTCGTCGTCATCGTCACAGCTCATAAAAGTGCCACTGCTGGGCTTAAGCTTTCTTCCAGTAAGAGGAAAATTGATCTACTATACCACGCTGGTCAGACATGTTGGTACAGGGTTCTCTTTCTAGTTTCACTTCTCTTGCACATATGTTATATACACAGGGTGTATCAGGTTATGGGACAACTGTTCATGTATGTTGTAGTTCAACAGTCATAGATCATAATTAGAATGTATATTACACAAAAACAATATAATGTAAAAGTTATAGTGATTACAAAAATGTGTGTCTAAGAGTTTATGCCTTAAATTTTATGCATTATGTAGGTATGTACAGACAGGATATATGTAAGCATGTAAAATTTCGACAGTATAAATAGGTATTAGATTTGCGCGAACCTTTCAATGGTTACGTAGGTACAAAGGCGACTCATCAACGGTCATCGGCCGATCAGCTGATTTATGTTAAAGCGAAGTTTGTCTTGCTTATGCAAACGTAATCATTGATTTATTCAAATTCTAATGAACATTTAACAAAATACGAATATGTTGTAGATTAAGTATCATTCCTTTATACATTTTAATCAATTTACACAAAAAAACGATGACAAAATTAAGAACTTACATGTCTCTCAATTCATTAACGAATCGATAATTTTATTTAAATTTTTTTTCATGGGTTCCTAACACCATTGCCCGATCCGATTTGATACGACATCCACGGGTAAGAGAGTGGTGAATTATATTCGTACTCTGTCTTTTTTTTTATGTGTGTGTAGCTGTTGGTCGCAGATGACCTTGACAGCTTAACGCGGTCAATGGGTGAGCGCTGATGGCTCTCAACCCGGTAAGTAAGTTAAGCGAACATCGCCCGAGGGCTCCTCCCTGTGGGGAACGGACCTCAGCTCGGGGCGTCGCTGAGAGCAAAGTGGGCGTGGCCAAGTTTAGGTTAATGACTTTTACGCGCCGCGGTTTTCGACCTCGACGGCGAGGCCGATACCGCGGAGTTTTATCTGTTATCGCTGCGCGAGCTGTGTTAGTCCTTTCTTGGGCGATCATAATAGCGTCATCTTCTTCTTCAAGAAGATGACGAGGACGTCGGACCGCGGATATTTTTGAGGGGACGTAGCTTACCGCCCCAACCACTAGTGGATTGGGGTGAGTCGTGGCAGAGGCAAAATAGCGCTGGGAGCAACGCTTCATGTACTGCCTGATGGTGATCGTACTCTGTCCCTACATGGACATTTATATAGATTAATTGTAGGCATATTTCTATGTCCAACAGTGAACGTCGTTGGGCTAATGAATAAACGGATATAAATATGTATAATGGGCAAGAGCACTCTCGTGATTACGGTATTTTTGTCCTTAAGCCTTTCCGAAGAGTAATTCTGAAAAGCCAACACCAACATTGGGAATCGATTGGCCAATAGATGGATATCTCAAGACTGATTTGACTTGCCGTGTAGTGACGGAGTAAGAATATAATTCATCACCCCCTATTTTACCCGTGACTGCGAACCCACGACTAAGGGCTATAATATATAACATCGGTGCAAGAGAAGGAAAACTTGACATGTATGACCTGTACCAACACGGCCGATCACCGTGGCGATTCCCCTGCGGCCACGGCCGATTCTCCTCCTGTTATGTAGAAGACACGAGCTCAACCGTATATAAGCTGAAATGGTGATTTGAATTAAATGCAAGACCGCGAGACTCTTGCAGGCCCAGTCTTGGTCTTGCTCAAGTCTTGCAGGGCCAGTCTTGGTCTTGGTCTTGCAAAAATTAAGCGGTCTTGGTCTTGGTCTCGGTCTCGCATTTCTCGCAAGACCAAGACCAAGACCGCAAGACCAAGACTTTTTTGGGCAACACTATCCCAAAGTGAGTTGTCATAAGGCACACGGCCGCACATAAAACAATTGCCAAAACTTGCAATATTTACTATAGAAGTAGAGTAGTACACATTTCTTTCCTCTAATAATTAAAAATGGTAAACATATTAAAGTGAGTGTTTTCATACGAAATCATCATCATCATCATCATAGCTCATATAGGTCCCACTACTGGGCTCGAGTCTACCCTATATGGGGAGGGAAATTGACCTTATATATCCGGTGGTAGTATACTCAGATTGTTAGGTTTTTTTAATATAATTACTATTAATTTTAATGTTAAAAAATTACTAACCATAAACAATATAATTTTTTCATATAGAATCATTTTCTTCTTACACTGGCAATAAATTTGTATAAAAATGTGGGTCAATATTTAATACGTAACTAATTTCTGTAACGGGTAGATAATTATAAATTTTCTGCAATAACGATGACTTGTTGGACGTGAGACATCTTGTCTGGCCGTGACCATGAATGCTGCAAAGTGTTCGAAACGTCGGGCAATCAAAAATCAAATACAAACGTGATAAAATTCGTAAAGTATTTTTATTTAAAATGTGTAATACTCGCGTAAACATCAGAAATCATTATACTCTTGCATAGTTATTATCTACACAAGATAATCTCTAAGTCGCCTGTTACGACATCCACGGGCAAATACATATGTGGATCAAAATGTACGTCTTTAATAGGCTACAGTTATATGCGCAATAAATATTTTATTAACGGTACGAAGTATTCGTACAGGTTTAAGTGACGGGCACTATATTATATACTTATGATGATAAGGACATGTTTGATGTGATTGATAGGTATTATTATAATCATAGCTATCCATGCCATATTACTCAAACAAAATTATTTATTACTTATTAACCTTACTTATTATTAAGATACTTGAAAATGTGAAATCGAGTGTGTTTGTTTGTCCTGCTTTCTCATCCCAAATTAATTATTCATTGCGAAATTTTAACAGTACCGCAATCAACATTGAAACCATTATCACATTCATAAAGTTGAAACTTTTTCATATATTCACTCCATAGTTGGCGTAGTGGCTTAAATACTTAATTTGTGTGTCAGTTTTTGTTGGCTGGGTTACCACGGATGAGTCAATTTTTTTGTGACACATATAGTATTCTGTGTGGTGACGGAGTAAAAATAAAATTTGTCACCCCCTTTCTTGCCCGTAGGTGTCAGAAAAGACCACAAAGGGCTAATACGTAGATATCATCAAGAAGGACCTGTCTGACCAGCGTGGTTATAATATGTTGATTTCCCTCCCATTGTAGAGTAGGGATGTGAAAAAATAATCGATTTTTATAATAATCGATTATTAGAAAAAAATAATCGATTAATAATCTATTTTTACAATTGTTTATCAAAATAATAAAAATCGATTATTAATCGATTTTTTATTATTCGAAATTCGATCGAAATTAATCGATTATTCCCTGCTAGATTGCCTAAAAAAAAGGTCATCACGATTGTTTCATACTATATTAGAAAATAAAGCTCACATTGCCTAAAAAGGTCATCATAATCCTGTTGGGAGAAAAAAATCGATTATTTTATAATCGATTATTTATTTTTAATTAATCGATTATTTTACAATCTATTTATTTTAAAGAACAAAAAATCGATTATTTAAAAATCGATTATTTTTCTCCAAGTCACATCCCTATTATAGAGGAGGCTCGAGCCCAACAGTAGGTCATATATGAGCTGTGATGATGATGATGATAGTCTAGCAGGTGAAGGTGGCGTAGGCATCTATAAGTATCTGTTTTCGCTTCTTTTTATTGAATGGTCTATCTTAAATAAAACTACTTTACGGATTTTATCGCGTTTGTATTTGATTTTTGATTACCCGACGTTTCGAACACTTTGCAGCGGTCATGGTCACGGGCGGACTAAGATGTCTCATGTCCAACAAGTCATCGTTATTGCAGAATATTTATAATTATCTACCCGATATAGAAAATAGTTATTAAATATTGACCCACATTTTGATACAAATTTATTGCCAGTATATGAAGAAAATGATTCTATATGAAAAAATTAAATTGTTTATGGTTAGTAATTATTTAACATTAAAATTAATAGTAATTATATTTAAAAACCTAACAATCTGATCTATCCACAATGGTCTATTCACAAACGATTCCTTAACATATTCTGTCGAATACTCGTCAAAAAACCATCGTTACAGACCGAACATAAATGTAAATGATGAAGTAATTTAATTTTTAGACTAGCTATAGCTGAGAGTTACCTAAGAGACGCCAATGTGAAGGTTTCAGGTTCAATTTTCATTGTCCCGTTGCTGGTGGTAAGTAGTAATAGCGGGGACACAGCTACGTCATTGTTTACCTTAAACGATTAGGCATATGTTTTGTTTTAGATTTGTCGTGGAACTGTGATGCTATACCTACTGAACTAGGTGGCAGTGTGATTCCACCATTGGTAGCGTTACATAATATTTAAACTGTTGCATGATGACCGGAATAAGGAAATCCGCAGAAGAAAGGGTGTAACGGACATAGCACGAAGATTTAGCACGCTGAAGTGGCAATGGGCAGGCCACATCGCTCGATGAACCGACAACCGCTGGGGAAGAAAGGTTCTCGAGTGGTGACCACGTATCCACCCACCAGGTGGACCGACGATCTGGTGAAAGTCGCTGGGCGTCGTTGGATGCACGCGGCATAGGATTGCACTTTGTTGCCTAACATGAGGGAGGCCTACGTCCAGCAGTGGATGGCGATAGGCTGAAATGATGATGATGATGACCTACAATAACGGACTATGAATATAATATGGGTATATTATATTTACCACGTGGTGAATTCTGCACCAACCTTGACCATCGTGGTAGAGTAGGTTAATTTCATCACCATTGTGGAGGAAACTCGAGCCCAGCACTGAAACGTTTGTGGACTGAAATGATATTCTTAGACCCTTACTTTTTTGTGGGTATTGCAAAACTGGCTGAGCGAATGATAAATAGAAATATTCTGAATTAAATTTATAACTTCAGCGGTGATTAATAACTCGCCAAGCGTGTTAATTAAGGCATTGTGGCCACTTCGGGGGGGCCTATGCCCAATAATGGACGTCTATAGACTAATGGATAGATTAGTAGATAGAAGTACGATTATCTATATCAATAAATAAAATTGGAGTGTCTGTTTGTAATGTCAAAATAATAGGCTTTTTTCATGCTCACACGGTTATTTGCACTATACATTTGCCTAAAAATCACTTTATATTTTTTGTCCGTCTGTCTATCTGTTTGTTCCGGGTAATCTTCAAAACGGCTGGATCGATTTCAAAAATTCTATCACTAATGGAAAGCTATAATATCAGGGAGTAACTATATTTTATCGGGCTATATTTTATCCCGGTATTCCCACGGGAACGGGAACTACGCGGGTAAAACGACTAAAACCGAAGCGAAGCGAGGGTGGGTTGCTAGTGATAACTAAAAAGCATATTGGCCTCAAGCTTGCATCGAATAAAATGTCGAAACTTTACTCGTAACATGAATTTATTGCGTGATAATCAATCTGCAGTCAAATATTATAAAACTGCACAAGCTCGTCCCCATGTGGAGTATTGCTCACACCTCTGGGCAGGTGCGCCCAAATATCAGCTAGACCCACTTGACTCTCTCCAAAGGCGTGCTATTCGAATAGTCGGGGATCCCAATCTTATGAACAGATTGGAGTCACTAGAGCGGCGGAGAGAGTTTGGGACACTTTGTGTACTCTACCGGCTCTTTCATGGGGAGCACTCTGAGGAACTGTTTGACTTGGTACCACCGTCACCGTTTTACCAACAAACCACTCGTCACCGCAGCAGGGTTCATCCATTTCACCTGGAAACGTTAGGGTCTTCAACTGTACATTTTCAGCCATCATTTCTCCCACGTACGTGCAGGCTCTGGAATGAACTACCTGCTGCTGTGTTTCCTGAGCGCTATGACATGTCTTTCTTTAAACGAGGTTTAAGAAGAGCATTTTCTTCACGGTAGGCAACGACCTAGCTGTGCCCCTGGTATTGCAAAGGTCCGTGTGCGGCTGTATCATTTACCACCATCGGCAATAAAAAAAAATTACAACAGTGCCACCTACCGGTTCTAATTGTGAGTCTAAACCATTCTCAAATCCCCTTGAACATACAAAAAAAATATCATCAACATCGATTCAGCCGTTTAGGAGGAGTTCAGTGACATACATACGTACACAAGAAATTTATATATAAAGATGAGGTACCAGTACTATAAAACTATAAGGCGAATCGATTTATGTCTATCTCAGTTCATATACGTCCCTCTGATGCGCTCAAGCCTCATCCAAGAAGGAAATTGATTTACTATACCGCACTGGTCAGACGTGTTGGCATAAAGTTTTATATCAAGTAATTCCTTCTCTCTTGCATCGATGTTATACACATATCATATCCATTACTAGTCTTCCGCTACACCCACGGGTAAGATTGTGGTGATGAAATCTATTCTTACTCCATCACCACATCAAAATGCATTAACGAAAACTAAGGCGAATAATGAAAATTACTTCACTCAATTTCTTCTCCTTGTGATTTTAATTACTACGTGTAAGATATTATGTTAAAGTTGACTGATTTTTAGTCATCCTCATAATTATCATCTCAGCCCATATAAGTCTTAGTGTTGGGCTTAGGCCTCTCCATAATAAGGAAATTGGCCTACTATACCACGCTGGTTAGACGTGTTGCTATAGGGTTGTATTTTGAGTTTCCCTTCACTTGCATGGATGTTGTATGCGTATTACAATCCCTTAGTCGTCTTTTACAACATTCACGGGCAAGATAGGGAGTGGTGAATTATATTCTTACTTCGTCACTATACGGATGAGTTTAGTCAGTAGCATAAATTCACAGTGCCTGTGTTATTTAGTTTAGCAATTCTGTATATCTTTCACTTGTATGAAAACTAATGATATTTTAATGCAGAAGCAGTAAATTTGCAATCTAGGGGATTGTGGATTCATTCTTATTCGGATTCGGAATTATTTGGCCATCTGTAGTATCTGAAAGGGTAACGCGCTAGGTGCGCCACCAATATCAAAGGTTTAGTAGCAGCGGGCAGCTCAATTGTCAATAAGGGTTAATACGGCAGGTTATTAGACTTCATTTTGTTTTTCGTCGTTTCTGAGCATAGCTTGTAAAAAATGGGTCTGGTGCTCTAAGCCAATAGATTCAAAGCAGTTTCCTTTTGATTTTTAGAAGTTACTAGCAACCCGCCCTTGCTTCGCTCGCTTTCACTCGCCTTACCCGCGTAGTTTTCGTTCCCTTGAGAATACCGGGATAAATATAGCCTATGTTACTCCCTGATATTAAGTATAGCTTGCCATGGGTGAAAGAATTTTTGAAATCGGTTTGGTGGTTTAAGCGTGATAGCGTAGCAAACAAACAAACAAACTTACTTTCGCATTTATAATATTAGTAAGACAGAAAGGTGTGAGTAAGTAGTAAGCAGTAAGAAGAAAATGTGTGATATCTAATATTATAAAAATGTTTTTGAAGAATTACGACATTATAACTTAAAGAGAACTTAGGCGGTGTTTTAACCTTTAATAACATAAATGTATAATTTTCCGTGTGGTGACGGAGTAAGTATACAATTCACCACCCTCTGTCATGCCCGTGGGTGTCGTAACCCTATATAAATCCGCCTGACCAGCGTCGTATAGTAGATTAATTTTTATCTCAATATGGAAGAGGCTCGAGCCCAGTAGTGGGCGATATATAAGCTGTGATCATGAAGATATATATCTTATATCTAGTTTTATAAACGCCTGATTTTTTATGATGACAAATTTGCGACATTCACTTAAATATATACAGTAGGCGCTTATTATCAGGTTAACGGATAATTGAATATTTACCATATGGTGTTTCCGTGTGGTGACGGAGTAAGAATACAATTCACCAGTCCCTATTTTGCCCGTGGATGTCGTAAAAGATAAGAGATGTAATATGCATATGACATCTGTGTAAGAGAAGGACGATGTCTGACGAGCAAGGTATAGTAGGTCAATTTCTCTCCTATTGTGGAAGAGGTTCTAGCACAACAGCGTATATGAGCCGAGACGAGACGACGACGATGATGGAGTAAGAATATAATTCATCATCATAGGAAATGTATTCCTATTACTATCGTAAAAGACAAGAATGCGGATAAAATTACTGTAAAATAGGGTACCTAATTTGTAAAAAAAATGTAGGTACTGTACAAATCCGCTCGCGTGATATGTTAGTTCCATATCCCTGTCCCTGCTGAAGAGGTTAGAAACTAATGAGCGTTTTATGGGCGGAGAAGTGGTTATCAACCTATCGCTACATGCATATACTGCATAATAAGACAATTTTTCGTCGTCTAGAGAGTACATGCTAATTCGGATACTGAGAAAGAAAGAAGAACTGCATAGAAAATACATGAAAGTGCCTTATGACCGTACGATAACTGCCTCCTGTGAAAAAGGTTAGGCAGTCTATCAACAAGTGTTTTTTTTAATTTCATTGTGAACTTAAGCAAAGGAGGCATAGGCGGCAGATCGCCTGCGCGAGGAGCGCAGCTTCGATGAGGCGATCTGCCGCCGGCGACTGGAGCGGGGTAGGCGCGAATACCTGCGCCTCATGCCGCCCTAGCGGAGGCCGTGGGTGATGTGACCGGGGATTAGTCCGTCACCCGCCGAGAGGCCGACCGCGTGAGGAAAGACCGACGTCCTCCCTGAGAGGGGGACGTCGGTCGATGGGAGGGTACCCCAAATAGGGGGTATTCCGTCGGGCCGACCACTGATGACAAGTAACCCTGCTCCGGTGGTCGGCCCAACGACGAAGGCGACGTGCATCGTGGGTGGGTCGTGGGTGTGCGTGCTTACGCCCCTCTGTCGCCCCGGATGGAGTGGTGCGAGGAGCGTGCCGTCCGCAATCCACCCCAAAAAAAAGGCACAGGAGGCATTTATTTTAATCAAATTACAAAATCTTGTACAATGATTTTCATTATAACTCTTAAAACAATATTACTTTTCTTCATATTGAATCGTTAAATCATAATTCCTGTCCGCCAGCAAGTCGTTAATATTAATTGGGCGCTGACAACCAAGTGTGGCGACGGTGTGCTTGCCAGTGAGGGTCGTAAAAATCGGTTGAGGGCCTCACCAGAAGAATGGGCAGCAGCTATCTCCTGGGAAAACTTCTTACACCAACACCTACTGCGATTGCCAATCCGTCTGACAAGCGTGGCGATTATGGCATTATAAAACCCAACTAAAATTAAAATGGATGCAATAAACGGTTCTTGAGTGGCGACCATGAATCGGACGGCGCAGCATAGGACGATCCCTCACTAGGTGGACTGACGACATTCTCAAAGTCGCAGGGAACCGTTGGATGCAAGTGGCGCAGGATCGTTCCGAATGGTATTCTCGTGGGGAGGCCTATGTCCAGCAGTGGACATCTGTAGGCTGATGGATGGATGGATGACAACCAAGTTCGATTCCGCTGGGCATTTTGCCAGAACATGAATATACAGGTAAATATTTATTCACGACCTTTTATTGTTTTTATTTTGTGTCGTAAATATTAATTCAGTTGCATAAGGAAATAGCAAAGGAAGGCAAATTTATTTACACACGGGGAGTCCGAGACACTAGATCCACTTTTTCCTTTCCTGCTAATACCAAAGAATCTAGCTACTTTATCAATATAAAATAGCGATATGTCCAACAGTGGGCTATGACGGGGTGTGTGGACAGATAGTCTAGTAGGTCATCGCTACGGTGGGATTGGCTCTGCTAAGAATTTTCTTTCTCTTCCTATACTGCTTTCCATTTATGTCTCTTAGTCATCGCGTCGATCATCGCGTCATCGATGCGTAAGCTACAGAATTGATGCTGAATCGATGAAATGACCATAGGTCACGGGTACAACTTGCGACTCCCGAGTATTCAGTTAAAGTAAAAAGAAAATTTTATAAAAACCTAATAAGACCTCAGTCTGTTTGGTTTACGTAATCTTCAAAACGGCTGGAGCAACTTTGATAATATTTTATCACCAGGTAGCTGTCAAAATAAGGAGGAACTTAGGCAATTCTTCCTCTCAGAATAATCCTATAAAATTCTGTGAGACAAACCCGAGGCCATTTCTCATAAAATATTGCAAATTTAAAATGCGAGACTAAAGCGGCAGAAACCGAAACGCAATGAGGACGGGTCGCTAGTATTAAATAATTTAAATGCCTCAAAATTAACGTATCAATATTTTATTAGCACCTGTAATTAACCCGATTATTTTTACGCATTATTTTTGGTGAAGCTGTTTTATTATATTTTAATAACGGTACATGCATTAACATAAAGGATGGGCTTATAAGTAATATGTACTAGGCTTTTTGAGTGCCGTGGGTTCGATCCTCATGTAGGACAATTCTTTGTGCGATCGATTCATAAACGATTGTTCCCAGACTGATAGTAATTTGTGTCTAATAATTATAAAGTTCTCCGTATGGTGACGGAGTAAGAATACAATTCATCACCTCTTGCTCGTAGCTGTCGTAAAAGACAACTACGGGACACATCTTAATATATATAAATTACGTGTCACGTTGTTTGTCCGCGATGGACTCATAAGCTACTTAACCGATTTTAATCAAATTTGCACACCGTGTGCAGTTTGATCCAACTTGAAAGATAGGATAGCTTACATCTTAATTTATAATCGCAATATTATTTTATTGCAAATTACTTGTCTATTATGTGACATTCACAATTATCTGTTAACTCCAAACGATTTTAACAGATGGCGATATCTGTTGACTGGATTGAATAATTAATTAATAGATGGCGCTGCTATGTCAAACCTACAAACGTGTCATATACGATTTTAACTTGCTTTTTTACATAGATGCCATTTGTAAAAAAATATGACGACCTCCATGACAGATGTTCTCCTACTGTTCCACTTAAATAGTTTAATACAATGTAATATAACAAAAACATTAGCCACAGCAACGCGTGGCCGGGTCTGCTAGTATGTATTTAAAATCTTTACAAGAGAAAGAAAACTCCAAATACACCCAACACCCTTTACCAACACTTCCGACTAGAGCGATATAGGGCAGTTTTCCCCTATTGTGGAGGAGGCTCAAGCCTAACAGTGAGATGTATATGAGCTGTGACGATGATGATGAATTATAAAGTTTCGTTCAATAAAATAATTTATTTCTTACTAGCAAACCGCCCTCCGCTTCCCTTCAATTTCAGTCGCTTTGTTCCCGTATTGTTCATCTGCACTATCTCCTAAAATATTACATTACATGGCTGCATTCCATGGGATCTCCGATTCGATTCTCGCAGATATATATATGGGGGTTTTCTGAGATGAAAAATAGCCTATGCTACTCCTTGCATAGACACATGATGGTGAAATATTATCAAAATTGGTCCAGTCGTTTTGAAGATCACCCGACACAAACAAAAGACAGACAACTAGATTTTTGGCATAGGTATGGTGCAAATAACTGTGTGAGCATAAAAATTCCTATTATGACACTTTGTTTTATTTATGTGTATACATGCGGGGACCTATCTTTAAAAATATATTATCATTGCCTATAGGCATTTATTACATATCCCACATAATACGCAAATCAGTTCTAGGTACAACTATAAATTATAATAATTACATATAGATTACAGTAATTCTGTTATGGAATTTCTAATAACGATTATTGTTGACTTTATAAGTTCTCATACGGGTGGAGGAATCAGTTAATATTATCGGCAGGACAAAGTGGAGCGTTTCGTTGGAGAAAGCGTTTGCTTAGCGAATTCTGACTGACTCCGATCGAGTAGTGTGTTGACGTTTAAGCGGCTCGTCAGCCGGCAGTCATCCTTCTATTGAACTGGTCGTCCTCGTGAGTTATAAATTCATTACCACATTTGATATTCGAGTGCTTCGAAGTGGTGTACGGTGTGCGTGTCCTTCATAAAGCGGTTAGTTCGAATTTCATTTTAAATAATTTACTTTCTCGAAGATTACAGTACATATAATGAAATAGAAAATAACTAGAATCCTATATGCGTCAAATAAAGGACAGCAATAACTGATTCGCTTTATTTTACAAAAAAATGATAATCAAAATAGTCAGACACTAAAGGACCACTATTTCCTTCTTAACATTATAATTTACCTCATTTTTTTCGTTAAATATACATTAATTAATCAATTTGTATTTAAAGAATACATTTAAGGGAAATACTAGGTCTCTTAGTAGATAATTTTAAAGAGGTTTCAAGAAATGTGTTATAAATATTTATATATCGCTTAGAACTTGTTCGTTTAATTATGTGGTAAGTTGCTTTCTTTTCGTCGTACTATTGGGTAGCAGGAAAACGGTCAGCTCTCTACTATCTGAGCAGGGAATGTCGCGATGTATCACGCATACCAATCGGGAAATTTCAATTTTATACCGTCACTTACCATTCAAGAGATAATTTATTGCCGTTTTGATTGTCATGCTAAGTTGATTTCTATTACACGATACTATTCTATTGAATCATATTCCGTATCCACTGACGGTGATAATAATTAGGTAAATATATTGGTTAATAAATAATAATAAAACCATGCAATAAATGGACAACTCGCACTTAACCTCAAAATCTTAGAATAATAACGTATAGAAGGATAGTGTCAATACTTCGAAGGTTCGAAATTTGAATCTAAAAACATTAATGGCGCGCAGACGATTATACACGTACACACGCACACCACTATACAAATTATGAAATCAAATTTTGTTTTTATTAACATAAATCGTCGAAATACTTTTAAAAGTGACGTTAAAACCTTTTTAAGTTTTATAAATGTGTTATGACACCATTTGAATACACAAATCGTCATAATTACCTATTTATTTTTTAAGAGTTGCGTACGTACGTGCAGTACAATTACTTGTACATTACGGAACGGTTCCGGCGTAAGCTCCATTAGGCTCCAATTGAAATGCTTCACTTTTTGTGCGCGAACTTACTTTCTATATGTTATTATTCTAAGCTCAAAATATACCAAACGTAAAAATTGAAAGCAAAAAAAGAAATGAAAATCACAGACAATCAATCCTAATAATCAGAAAGGTACTTATAACTACATTATATTTTTATACAATAATTTCTCATAAAAGCAACTTTAATAAAAACCTAATAGGTATTATTATGGAAACCGATTTTAAAAACGAACTTAACAGATTACAAGGCGTTATGTTGCTAACTAATGCGGGAAGCAAATCCTGTATGTTTTATTCGTAGAGTGCGAAAATAATACAAATGATTTTACCTAATAAAACTAATTCTAAAAAAATGTTCTTAATTTTAGCAAGAAGTACGTTCTTACTTCAGGTTAAGATTACAATGTATTAAACTCTCTTAATTATCCGTGGGAATCGTCTGAGAGCTCACCAGGGCACCAGCACTTGCCTAGGAAACCAACTGCAATCGCAAAAATGCCTGGCAAGCGTGGCGATTATGACATTGTGCCTCCCTACGGGAAACCTATGCCTACTGCAGTGGACGTAGATGGGCTGTTAAGAGAGAGACGTCTTTACTGATAATTTTATTGCATTCGTTAATTCGATCTCATTTAATAAATAATTCATTTCATTTTCATCGAGGATTTTATAAAAAATGTAAACAAAATAAACAGTAAATTTATATTGATGAGTGATTTTGAGTAACGGTAACTCAGCACGATGGAGCAAGCTGGTTATTTGACCCGGTCACGGCATGTCCTTGATTCAACGTTAAGATTTTATCAGTCGTGCAAACTCGCCGAAAGCTCGATAGTGACATTTTAATTAAAATTTGCCGGCCAATGGCGCCAATTCCAATTCGGTATTCGAATCATAACGTATTATTCGAAACAAATTAGTGTTGTGTTTGTACATTACTTATTCTTCTTTTCTTTTTCTTTTTGTTTTAGCCGCGTTATGATATAAATTATTGTAATTCTTGCGTATTATGAACAATACAAACATGGATACCAATAATACCTGGGTATAAAACTATTATGGAAGAGCACGTGATAATCAAACCAACGACACTCGCTCCGCTATCTGTGCAGTCATATCAGTTTCTCTAGCAATCATCAACAACAATACAACATTATCATTCAGTTCGGTTTTTAGTTCGTAAAGTTCTGAAAATGTTAAAATTAAAATCATTTCTCCCATCCGAGCTCATTTGTATCATTTAACTTCATTGCACGCCTTCACATTCCCTTGACTTTATTTACGGCAAACAGCGGCCTAGCAAAGGTCCATCGGGGTACGGTCACTTATGTGTTCACTAGTGCTCGTTTGCCACCAAAAGCAATAAAAAAGTCGCCAATACACAGCACGTTTATTGTTGGTTGCAGAGTTTATTAAATTATTGCTATAATGAAATATATATGGAACAAATCATTATTTCGATGAATTGTCCAAATTTTGCGCAAATGAAATTAAGAATTATTATTCCTTTTTAATTTTTTTTTTGGGTGGGCCACGGACTGCGCACTCGCCGGCCGGCTCCATCCGGAGACAGAGGGGCAGCGCGCGGCTCTGTAACCCGATAGCACGTCGCCTTCGTCATTGGGCCGACCACTGGCGCAGAGTCCCTTGTCTTCAATGGTCGGCCCGACGGAAACTTGAGGGGGTACCCACTCCCCGTCGACGTCCCCTTCCCGAGACGTTGGTCCCCATCGCGAAGTCAGCCTCTCCGTGGGAGACAGACGAAAATCCCCGGTCCAGTCACCCGCATCTTCTGCTAGGGCGGCATCAGGCGCAATTATTATTACTAATAGACGCTTAGAGAGAGAGTGAGAGAGAGCGCATTAAATATCATGTTTGGCTAGGCAAGATGAGTTAATTTTATCCAATTATTGATTTGAACCTAAGAAGCAATTGCAAGAAATCGATGCCTTTACCTACTCTAAGAAACCTGTTAAGTTTCTAAACTGTAAGAGGAGGAAAATTTGAAGTGAAACCCTGTACTCACCGAACTATAAACTTGATGTATAAAGCTATTTTCTCTACCACTATCAAGGAGTTTTTCATACCCAACAATAATAATCGCCGTCAATCGTTGGAAAAAGCTCTCTCCATCAAGGGATAATCAACATTATTACAGCTCATGTATCCCACTGTTGCACTCGAGCCTCCCCTACAATGAGAGTGAAATCGATTGGCGTTGAATTGAAACAGGATTTGAAAGATATTTCGAGTATCCCTTCTTTTGCATAGTTGTTATGTGCAAAATATATCCCTTAGTCATCTTTTACGACACTGATGGGCGAATAATGCTATAGGTAATAACCGCACTTGTCACTTAGGTCGGAGTTAGCATTTGGTGTTGTTGGCTTCCTAGTTAAACTGCTGCCCATTTTGTGTTTTTGTTAATATTTTTATTTTGTTACAGTGCAAAATGAAGTGGTTGGTGCTGGTGGTGTGCATGTATTGCGTCGTCTGTCACGCTGGAATTGTTGATAACAGCACGTCCCTGAAGTCCGCAGATCCAAACGGGGAGAAAGGCTTCCTAGAATGGGTCTCCAGTTTGTTCGGTGGAACCACGACAACTAGTCCAATCCTCGATGACCCTTCGCCATTAGAAAAGGAATGCCCTCCATGTCGTTAGTATCTTTACATTTACTAAACTGGCAAGCAGTTTATTATTATATTATATTATCGATAAATTTTACATCTTAATATTAGGAATCTTTATCATCCCCAATCGTATTGCGGTCAGCTAAAAATATTTTTCGGTAGTTTAGATGGACTAGGCTAGAAAAGTTAGTCTGAGTTGTTCAGAGTCTGGATGTAATTTGTGTCCGTTAATTATATGTTTGTAAAGTCCCCCGCAATACGAGGATTATTTTCTTAGTGCCGAGCGTTATCAAAATTTTTTTTTTACGTCTGCACTTAAGCGTTGTACAATTCAAAGTGGTAACAATATTCTAGAATTGGAACAGAAGTTAAGGAACCTGGGTAGATGGGTACAATTCGTGCATCATTTTTAATTTTTTTTTATGTAATTCTTACTCCGCCACCAAACGGAATGACGTTATTGGGGAATACATATATAGACTTTTTTCAGAGAATAGATTACCTTAAAAAACAGAATCATGGTTGACTAAATACAAAGAGTTTTGTTGAGAACGTGAAAGCATCATTTAGTGCTCTTGTTATTATATTTAAAATCTGTGTATACAGCATTTTAATGTTATATTAATCATTTTGCTGATATTTTATGTAATGGATAGCGGATGTACTCTCGGGATAGTGAATATGATATAAAAGTGCTTTGCAAATGTTTACGTTTTCTTTTAAAATTTTAAGAAGATACCATTAAAAGTTTGACGATAGCACTGATAAAGGCAACGATTTGATTTACTAACTAAATTGTTAAAAAAAAATATATAATAATAAAACTGTAAATTTGTAAAGAAAATTATAACTCGGCACTGACAACAGTAGGCTCATATTAGTAGCTAATTGCCAATACAAAGAGAAGAAGACTAAATACAAAATTGAATCATAATTAAAGCCATTTTTCTACATTTCATTTCTTTTTCATAAATGTATTTAGAATTTCATCACAGCTTATTTATGTTCCACTACTGGGCTCAAGCCTCCTCCACATTGAGAGGGAAATTGACCTACTATGCCACTCTAGTCCTCCTACGAGTTTTCCTACTTTTGCGCAGTTGTTATATGCACAAAATATCCTTTAGTCGCCTTTTACGATACCCACGGGCAAGAGTGGTGGTGGTGAATTGTATTCTTGCTCCATCACCACACGGATGATTTAGAATTTAGAAGAAAACAATTCACCACTCCTCATCTTGCCCGTGGATGTCGTAAAATACGACTAAAGGATGTAATGCGCATATAACATCTATGCAAGAGATGGAAAAATCGAAACAAAAGCCCGTGCCAACCTGTCTGACCAGCGTGGTATAGTAAGATCAATTGCCCTCTCAAGGGCGTCGCCAGCTTATGACTAAGGAGGGGCAATATTATGGGGGCAATATTATACGCCTGGTACTTTGCACGCTTACACTTTGGTTGCTTTGCGGCTAGCTACATTTGATATCTATGCAGCTGCCCCTCCTGCCCCTCTTGGCGATGCCCTTATGCCCTCCTATTATAGATGAGGCTCGAGACCAGCAGTGGGACGTATATGAGCCGAGATGATGATAATGAAATTAATTTAATTTTAATGTATTTACAGAATGTGGTATAGCTTCTGCCAAGCGAAGAATAGTGGGTGGTAATGTTACCAAGGCTCATCAGTATACATGGATGGCAATGTTGTTGTACAACGGCAGGATGTTCTGCGGAGGTTCACTAATATCCGATCTATACGTTATGACTGCCGCTCATTGCACTGGGTAAGTGAGGACAATATCAGATTACCTACGAAGCGAGGGCTAGCGTACAGTATCAATATATCACAGCATGTATCACAGCATTTCTTGCACGAGGGTGTCGTAAAAACTTAGTCGTCTTTCTAACAAAAATCAAATACAAAGCCAATAAAATCCGTAAAAATAATTTTATTACAATGTGTAATACTCGCAAAATTACTGTTTTTATATATTTCGTGTGGTGACTGACTGAAAAAAACAATTCATCGTCAATTTCTCTTGCTGGTGGCTATCGTAGAAGACGCTTATGTGATATGATATGTGTATAACATCTATCTAAGAGAAGGAAACTTCGAGGAAAAGCCGTACCTGTGATCTCATCGCAATCCACATACGTCCCACTGTTGGGCTCGGGCCTCCTCCACAATGGGAGGGCATATGACTTACTATACCATGCTGGTCATACATGTAGGTATTTTTTTTTTTTTAATGGGTGGGCTATGGTAAGCGCACGCGCGGTCCTGTCCGTCCGGGGCGATGAAAGGACGGCGCGCGGGCCCATAACCCACCCGTATCCACGTCACCTCGTTGTTGGGCCGACCACCGGAGCAGATGTGACTTGTCATCAGTGGTCGGCCCGAATACATGTTGGTATAGGATTTCATTTCGAGTATTCCTTCTCTTGCACAGATGTTATGTGCATATTATATCCCTTAGTCGTCTTGTACGACATCCACGGGCAAGATAGGGAGTGGTGAATTGTATTCTTACTCCGTCACCACACGGAAAACCTGTGATCTAATAGTTAATTTTTCGCTTGTGTTCTGTGCCCAAAAGTGGAACGTATGTGAGCTGAGATGATATGTAAAGGGCTAGCAAAAGCTACGGACCTTACGCATCTGAGGGCCTTACGTATATGATAAAAAAATCCAAGATGAATCTGAAACGTTTGAATTAACTAGGATTTTATTCAGAGAAATTTTTTAAAGAATTAGAGCTAGAAAGTTTAAATAATTTCGTATTGATTATCACTATCTCCTGCTCTTATATCAATTACTTGGGGTCCACGCAATATGTACTCTTCTACTGACGTACATATTGCAAAAAATTTGGGTCATAATCTTATGAACGGCTTTTTTGGAAGGGACGACACGTGACTCCATAACCCACCATACACAGTACCTATCATACGCCATGTAGGTGGGCCAACGGTGCCCGTTTATGAACAGCCGAACGTCAACTCTTCTTGGGAATACAATTATTGACCACAAGGAGAATATTAGATGGAGTTAGCCCACTTTATGTTATACTCTTAAGGTACAAGCTATATAAGGATTGGTAGTATTCAAAGCTACCATTCAGCAGATAATTTTGCCTTCATAAGTATAGAAAATAATTTACTTCAGTAATATTCTTATATTACTGGACGCGGGAATCTTTCCGACTCCTCCTGTTTCTCTTTTCTAATCATTTTTATTGCGGGTCCCAAGATCATTAAAAGCATTTTCCGGGATTTCGTTAGGGTCAAACCTAAGTAAAGGGTTTATTTAATACGGAGACCATTGTGAATCCTGGCTTATAGGAGTTACAGTGATGAGAATTTGTGGTGGCATTAGTCCCAAAAAATATCCACTGGACCAAAAGAGACAATTAGCATAAATAGATAAAAGTATAATACAATAATACCCTTTACTTAGTTGACTACTGTATACTTAATTCTAATTTTAAATAAAACTACAGATTTTATCGCGTTTGTATTTGATTTTTGATTACCCGAAGTTTCGAACACTTTGCAGTGTTCATGGTCACAAGCGGACTGAGATGTCTCACGTCCAACAAGTCATCGTTACTGCAGAAAAGTAGTTTGTAAAGTAATTTAGTTTTATTTAACACCAGAAATCATTAAATTCTAATTTATAGCTACATACTTAAGTATGTACATATGTATCTATGCAATTTTGTTGCTTTGGCATTTATAGGTGCAATGGAACTATGTTGGCGTTTTGCCACAGACCACATGAATATTGTATATATTTAAATGTCTATGAGAATGTTAAGAAGTTTTTGGAAACGATAGGTCTATTCGCGTTCATTATTATCATATTTTCCTTGTGCAGTGACAGGTTAAGAATATAAAGTATCAACGCTATTTATCTAACTGGGCATCATAAAAATCCAGCTGTGGTCACCAGCAGAATGTACATGGAATAATAAAGAGAGACATAGCACCAATTATAGTGTAACTAATGTATCAATATCAGTAGACCTCTTCCCTATGAGTAGACCTTTACTCTGCAGTGAACGTCGATGCGCGACTATTTATTTTTATTTATTTATTTAAGACAACACCCTGCACTAAGGAAATAATCCTTGTATTGCGGGGGACTTTACAAACATATAATTAATGGACACAAATTACATCCAGACTCAGAACAACAATTTGTGGATCGCACAAAGTGTTGTCCCGCGTGGGATTCGAACCCCTGACACTGGCGCTGTAGGTCGCTATCTTAACCACTACGCCATCTGTGCAGACTATATGTATATTATGGATGATTGAGTGTGAATACACTTTGAATTTGCGTAACAAATAAGCAAAAGACAAACGCAATATACGGTAGCGCAACAGAAGTATCGTAAAAAAATTAAATTACTTTAAAACTATTAGAATATTACATAAGTGGTACCCTCGACCGTTTCTCAAGGACACCCAGACAGGAGACGATGGATATCCGCAATATAGGAGGAGGTCTCCAGCTGACGGTGGTAACACAATAAAAAATAATGAAATAGAGTTGGACAACCGCTGGGTGGTGCCTTACAATCTTGTCCTGTCACGTACTTTCAATGATCATATTAATGTGGAGTACTGCAATTCTGTTAAATCTATCAAATATATTTGTAAGTACGTGAACAAGGGCAGTGATCAAGCGGCCTTTACTCTAGAGAATGAGAAAGATGAGGTAAAAATCTACGAAAGTGGCCGGTACATAAGCAGTTCCGAAGCAGTTTGGAGGTTCTTAAGCTTCCCCATTCATGAAAGGTTCCCCCCTGTCGTACACCTCGCTGTTCATCTTGAAAACGGTCAGCGAATATACTTCACCTCAAATAATTTGTCAGAAAAGATAAATAATCCACCACAGACAACGCTCCTAGGCTTTTTTGAAATCTGCAAAACAGACAATTTCGCTAAAACTCTGCAGTACTCCGAAGTCCCTTCTTACTATGTCTGGAACAGCAAAAAATTTTCAAGGAGGAAAAAAGGGAAAGATGTTGAGGGCTGGCCCGGAGTGAAAAAAGTGCACGCTCTGGGCAGGGTCTATACGATTCATCCAAACAACACCGAGTGCTACCACGTACGCCTTTTGCTCCATGAGGTTAGAGGACCGACATCCTTTGAGGACTTAAAGACTGTGAATGGTATCCTCCATCCAACATTTCAATCTGCGTGTAAGGTACTTGGTCTGCTGGAAGATGACAAGCCGGACACCACTTTAGAGGAAGCTACATTATGCGATTCTCCTCTCAAATTGCGAGAGCTATTTACAATAATGTTAGTTTTCTGTCAACTCTCTGATCCTTTAAGCCTTTGGGAGAAATACAAAGAGAGTCTCTCAGAAGACATTAAACGGCAACTGGAAAGAGAGTTGCAAGATTGTGTATCTGTTGTACACCTCACTGACGAGGTGTACAACAGATGTTTGATTTTGATTGAGGATGCAGTATTAGCTCAAGCAGGACAAAACTTGGCACAGTACGGATTACTTCAGCCAAAAAGATCTGCAGCAACTTTGGACAATAGAGAATATCTGAGGGAGACCAATTATGATCTATGCGCCCTAGGAGAAGTGGTGTCATGCAATGAGGAGTTACTGACGGATGAACAGCTTTACGTTTACCAGAAGATCCTTGGCAATATTGAAAAAGGAATAGGGCAAATTTTTTTCCTGGATGCTCCTGGTGGCACTGGTAAAACATTCCTTATCAATTTGCTATTGGCAAAAGTTAGGAGTAATCGTATCATTGCCTTAGCTGTCGCATCGTCAGGAATCGCAGCAACACTGTTGGAGGGAGGCAAGACAGCTCACGCTGCTTTCAAGCTGCCACTAAACCTTATCCATGTGGAAACTCCACTGTGCAATATCTCAAAACAGAGTAATGCGGCCCAAGTGCTGCGTGATTGTAAACTCATAGTTTGGGACGAGAGCACAATAGCGCATAAGGGGGGTTTTGAAGCGCTAAACAGAACACTAAAAGATATTAGAGGGAACGATGACATGATGGGTGGAGTCACCGTGTTGTTAGCTGGAGACTTCCGTCAGACTCTGCCGGTAGTGCCGAGGGGAACTCGAGCTGACGAAGTTAAGGCTTGCATTAAGGCATCAAGTCTTTGGCCCCTAATCAAAAAGCTTCACCTTAAAAAAAATATGCGGGTGCACCTGAAGAGTGATGTTTGCGCTGGACAATTCTCCGATCTTCTTCTTAAAATAGGAAATGGAGAATATCCAGAAACTGATGGCAAGATTACAATTCCATCAGATCTTGCCTCACTTGTACCGACCGTTGATGACCTAATAGCCCGAATATATCCAGATGTTCACAACCTACACAACAAATCCATGGAGTGGCTGTGTGAACGTGCGATTTTGACACCTAAGAACGATCAGGCTTCAGTTATTAATGACACTTTGTTAAAGTCACTCGAAGGTGTAGAATACAAGTACAAGTCTGTGGACACTGTAGTGCATACGGATGATGCTATACACTATCCTGTGGAGTTCTTAAATGCACTCAACCCACCTGGTCTACCGGTTCACACACTTATCCTCAAAGTGGGTGCTCCAGTAATGCTACTCCGAAACCTCAATCCGCCTAAGTTGTGCAATGGGACCAGGTTGCGTGTGAAAGCCTTACATAAAAACTTAGTAGAGGCCATTGTAATTACTGGCTGTGCTCGAGGTGAATCGGTGTATATACCACGGATACCACTTATACCATCGGAGTACCCATTCGAGTTTAAAAGGCTGCAGTTCCCTCTTAAGGTCTGTTTCGCAATGACGATTAATAAGTCTCAGGGTCAGTCACTAAAAACAGCAGGAATTGATCTTAGGGTAGACTGCTTCTCGCACGGTCAGTTTTACGTGGCTTGCTCGAGAGTGAGCTCTCCTAGCAGTCTGGTCATCTTAGCACCTGAGGGCAGAACCGCTAATGTAGTTTATAAAGAGGTACTATAAGTTTGGTATAAGCTCAAAAAATAGCCTTACCCCTTTACAATGGTTTTAGAATTTTGGTGTCTTTCAATCTGTATGTTATGGCATAACACAAAAACCACTGAATGGATTTCGATACAATTTTCACAATTTTGGTAGTTTGGGGGTCCATCTTAAAATCTAAGCCACGTATCATTTAATTTCGTTAAAAAAACAGAAGATATGGTGCATAGGGTGATTTATTCTGTAGTCTACGCGGACGAAGTCGCGGGCAAAAGCTAGTAACTATATAAAATTGGTGGTATGAGGTGAAGGAGTAAGAATGCAAAAGACCACCACCTCTCTTGACCGTAGGTGTAGTAAAAGGTTCTCGAGTGGCGACCACTAATCGGATGACGCAGTGTAGGATGACTTCCTTGTAGGTGGACTGATTGGGCTGGCCACGGAGGACAAGGAACTCGGTATCGGTGGTCGGCCCAACGACGAAAGAGAGGAGCTATGGTGAGTTAAGCGGCCGGTGACGGAGTGGCCCATTCGTCACCCTGGACAGAACCGGACGGCGGGTGCCTTGACCATATATATCAACCATATCCCACTCCATACTATGGTATCCCACTCCATATTATATCCCAATTTAAAAAAAAGTAGGTAGACAGACGATATCTTGAAAGTCACAGGCAATTTTTGGATGTAAGTGGCGCAGCACCGTTCCGATTGGCATTCTCGTGAGGAGGCCTATGTCCAACAGTGGTCGTCGATGAGCTGATGGATGGATGGAATAATATGTTTGTAAAGTCTATCGCAATACAGGGATTATTTACAGATTGATCTTTAAAAAATATTATAAACATAAATATTTTGTAATGTCACAGGTTCCGCAAGGAGCGAATGACAGTGCGCTTGTTAGAGCATGATGTCAGCGATCGAGGCGACATAAAGATCGTTGAAAGGAAGGTGGACAAGGTCATCCGTCACCCAAGGTATAACCCGGGGACATATGACAATGACATTGCAATGTTAAGGTTAGACAAACCAGTAAGTATAAGTTAATAACTTCTGCCAACGAAAAAACAATTCTGAAGATGAAAGTCCAAATCTAATAACTATTGAGGTTTACGCGAGTATTACAAATTAGAAATAAAACTAATTTTAATGATTTTACCGCGTTTGTATTTGATTTTGCCCGTGACCATGAACTCTGAAAAGTGTTTGAAACGTCGGGCAATCGAAAATCGAATACAAACTCGATAAAATGCGTAAAAATAGTTTTATTCATTCAAATATGTTCAACGGATGTGTGATTTGAACTCGTCGCAATCATCGGTGCCGACCTGACGCTGTCGACCATCGCCAGGGCTAGGGAGATGCTCGACAGTGTCAGGAACTGGGACGCGGTCGCCGTCTTCCATGAGGCAGTCATGTCACAGAAGGAGGCGGCGGAGCGTGTGCGGGAGGAACTCCTCTACAGTGACACAGTACTTGGGCGGATCGTGTGCGAGAGGAACTTCTCTACGGCGACACGGTCAGACACTTGGGCGGCGCAGGCGCGAATATCTGCGCCTGATGCCGCCCTAGCCGAGGCCGCGGGTGACTGGACTGGAGATTAGTCCGTCACCCACAAAGAAACTGACCGCGCAAGGGCGAATGACGGCCCAGGAGGGACGTTGGAAAGGGAAGGTATCCCAAAGGGTATCCTGCCAGGCTGGCCACAGACGACAAGGAAGTCGCTACCGGTGGTCGGCCCAGTGGCGAAGGAGAGGAAATATGGTGGGTTATGAGACCGCGCGCCGCCCTTTCGTCACCCCGGATGGAGCAGATGGCGAGTGAGCTGCCCACAGCCCACCCCAAAAAAGAGATGTTGTCTTTTAAGAAAAATCAAATTTGGTGACGTGCAGTGCCATCTACCAGGTCCAATTGTATTTTCAAAGCATCAGTATTGAAATATACACACAAAATTTCATCTAAATCGGTCCAGCCGTTTAAGAGCATTTAGGTCACAAGCACACACCAGACAGAATTATATAGATATTAAGATATAACGCTGAAATGCGTTTGTTTAAACCCATTACTTACTTAGGAACTAAGAATTAAATTAAAAAAAAACGATTATGATTTCTGATATTTACGCGAGTATTACACGTTGTAAATAAAACTATTTTACGGATTTTATAAGATAAAATGTCTAACGTCTAATAAGTCCGTTAATACAGAGATTTAAATCTACGTCCGCCTGTGACCATGAACGCTGTAAAGTGTTCAAAACATCGGGCAATCAAAAATCAAATACAAGCGTGATCAAATCCGTAAAATGGTTTTATTAACTATGTTTAGACAGTTTGATAATTTATAATTTAACCGTTTTACGATTTCAGATAGACCTCAGCGCAGCAGTAAAAAAACGTGCAAGCAATGACGAGGTTGAGACCACAACGGAGTCTGAAGGTACCACTGGAACTGACGGGACTACCACGACTACAACCGAAAAGGATGAACCCACTATACGCCCCGTTTGCCTACCCCCTGCAGGTCTATCCTACACGAAAGATTGTGGCCTGGTGATAGGTTGGGGTGTTACTGAACAAGGAGGAACAGTTTCTCCTGTCTTACGGGAGGTAATGATGTGACATTCTATTTTTGGCTAGGATTACAGTAGGTCATTTTTTTGGCGGCGAATCAAATTTGTGGTCATATACGCCCCACTGCTGGGTTTGAGCCTCCTTCACTAGAAGGTAAATTATGCTATGCGCTCCTCCTCCCACCGTCGGCGAGTCCCACCCGTCTATCACCGGCGCCGGGGATTGTGCGTAAATGCATTTCAACAGCGAGAAAAATAAATAAATAAAAAAGAAGGTAAATTAACCTTACTATACCATGCTGGTAGATAGGTAGCTTGATCTTGTGATTTGTTTCGAGCTTTTCTTCTCGCATAGATGTAATATGCGTATTATATCCGTTAATCGTCTTTTACGACATTCACAGGCAAGATAGGGAGTGGTGAATTTTATTATTACGGCATCACCACACGGAAATCGGGATATATATGAACTGCTACTATGCTTGGATCTCCTCCACTGTGGCAGGGAAATCTTCTATACCACGCACTTGCAGTAATTTTCTCTGCACATTATATTCCTAAGTCCTCTTTTAAGACACTCACAGTCAACTCCTCCACCCCATTATCATCAACCTGCTTATCCCAATTAGTGGATTAGCAGGTTGGGGTCGACTCAATATGGGCTTTTCTATCATAGCACATATTGCATATGTTATTGACAATTATTTTATAATCGGCTGTCTGCCTGACGTCAAAACTCCTTAGGAATGGAATGTTGACCAGATGGCATCGGATGAAGTTGGCCTTGGTCTACATAAAGATGTTAGACGTCGTTTACTCGAAATGGCTCGAAGGACCAAAAAGGATGTACGGTTCTAGTTGATCCCGTACACCGATGTTGAGCGCAAAAACTACTCAGCTTTAAGTAAAGTGGTAGGTAGCTTTAAGGAGTGGTAGGACCACACTGTCGACAGTTATCTGTCTACAGCCGCGGGCCGGTCCGTCCGGGGCAGTAACATGCTCTCGCAGAAAATCGACGTCTGAGTAGTAGCAATTTGTTACTGCGCTTCGTTCGGTGAGCGAGAGAGCCGGAAGCCCAACTTTCTGAGGGTGATTGCGTGTGGAGGGTTTTGGTGGTGCCCTTGGTATCACCGAGCCTCAATGCACGCATTCACACTCCCTTCGCTTTCTTCGCGGTAGGCAACGGCCTTGTAAAGGTCCATGAGCGGCAACAACACTTACCACCAGGTGTACTGTTTGCTCGTTTACCACCGTTTGCAATAAAAAAAAAAGTTACATTTAAGTTAAGTAAAGTACAAGTATTACGCGATATGTGCTGCGGTTGCCGTATAGCTTTGCACTGGTCAGTTACATAGCAATTACAAGTAAACTCCATAGTAAGCAAAACATGTACGTCGAACCGTACAAATTCAATAAATTACTACCTAATCTGAATGCGATCGCCACTGAGAAGAGCCGACAAGAAACTCGGGTAGTTTATCTATTATTTTTGTTTTTTCTTTATTGAAGTTGTATACAACACATTTAGCATGTGTTACCTCTAGTTTGTTGCCCTACAAACCACGTTATAATATTATGTAATTCTCAAATGTAATATAAAAGATTATGGCTGGACCCTTAGAATAATAACGTATAGAAGGATAGTTAGTGTCTTTGCTTCGAATGTTCGAAACATGAATCTAAAAATACACACGTACATCATGTTGCATCATCTATGCAAATTATGAAATCAAATTTTGTTTTTATTAACATAAATCGTCGAAATACTTTTAGAAGTAATGTTAAAAACCTTTTTATGTTTTTCAAATGTGTTGTGACACCATTTGAATGCAGAAGGCGCCATAATTGTCTATTTATTTTTTAAGAGTTGCGTACGTACGTGCAGTATAGTGACCTTGTACATTACGATACGGTGCCGGCGTAAGCTCCATTAGGCTCCAATTGAAATGCTTCACTTTTTGTGTGCGAACTTACCTTCTATACGTTATTATTCTAAGGCTCCAGCCTTATAGCTGCCTTATAGCCACATATCTCAATCGGTATCTGATCTGCTACATTGTGTAATTTAATTAAAGGAATGGATCCTATAATCGGGGTTCAACGTTTTTTAATTTTTAATTTTAATATCCCTGGTCGGAGGCTTCAGCTGCTATTTATTTTATATACTGACTCATAAATATATCACTGCTGGATTTGATGCTTCTCTCCAATAGGAGGAAAATTAACATACTAAACAATACTGGTCAGACATGTTGGAATAGGGTTTTATTTGGAGTTTATCTTCCCTCGCAAAAAATTTTAAGGTAGTGAAGAATAGCTTAAAAATAAGTAGAAACTATAATATATATTTAGTGCGTCGATTTGTTTCTAGAAAGAAAGAAATTTCTATTAACGTAGTGAGTGAAAATATTGTATTCTTTATGATGTATATTTTTACAGGTACAAGTGCCAATAGTTTCAAACGCTGAGTGTCGATCGAGATCATATGGAATGCGTGTAACAGATAATATGTTATGTGCGGGAGAGCCTGAAGGTGGACGTGACGCCTGCCAGGGCGACTCCGGTGGTCCACTACACGTATTTAATAAAACCAATGAGCGGTATCATGAAGCCGGTCAGTAGTTCTTATTTACAAATACTATTATTTTCCATGTGGTGACGGAGTAAGAATACAATGGTGTAGTGGTTAAGATAGCGACCTACAGCGCCAGTGTCGAGGGTTCGAACCCACGCGGGACAACACTTTGTGCGATCCACAAATTGTTGTTCTGAGTCTGGATGTAATTTGTGTCCGTTAATTATATGTTTGTAACGTCCCCCGCAATACAAGGATTATTTCCTTAGTGCAGGGTGTGTGTCTTAAATAAATTAATTAAATTAAAAAAAATTAAGCACGAAATTTAGGCTCTTAAATAGTCATGGTCTTAGTGTCAAATTCACCACCATCTCTCTTGCTCGTGGGTATCGTAAAAGATGACTGAGGTATATAATACGCATATAACACCTATGCAAGAGAAGGATACCTCGAAATAAAACCCTATACCATCACGTCTGTCCAGCATGGTATAGTAAGGCCAATTTCCCTTCTATTGCGGAGGAGGCCCGAGCCTAAGAGTGGGACGTATATGAGCTGAAATGATGATCTTTTAAGAACAGAAAAATATTTTTTGTTCCATGTTTTTTAGAGCGCGATTGCTTCATAGTTAGGTAATTTTTGTATCATCATCTCAGCCCGTATACCTACGTCCCACTGTTGGGCTCAGGCCTCCTCCATTATGGGAGGGAATTTGACCTACTATAGCACGCTAGTCAGACGTGTTGGCATAATTTTTGTAATTGTATGTAGGTATATTATACTTCGCTTCTCGACACTGTACATCTTATTTATTGGCTATATGTATTTATTCATCATCATCATCTTGCTCTTATCCCAATTACTTGGGGTCGACGCAATATGTCATCTGTTTTGATATATTGCAAAAAGTTACGGCAATGACTTTTATGACCGGCCCCCTGACGTCAACCCTCCTTGGGAATGTAATCGTTGACCCAAATGGTACCAGATGGAGTTGGTCCGGGTCATTCTAGGGCTCTTAGTCGTCTTTTACGACACCCACCAGCAAAGCAAGGGTTGGTAGTATTCGAAGCCGCTACCACACAGCACTAAAGAGGCTATATGTATTTATTATTAATCAATATAATTGGTTAATAATATACTTCTTGACTGCACAGATGGCGTAGTGGTTAAGATACCTACCTACCGTGTCAACGTCATGGGTTCGAAGCCCATGCAGAGCAACACTTTGTGCGATCCACATATTGTTGTTTTGAGTCTGGATGTAATTTGTGTCCGTTAGTTATGTATTTGTAAAGTCCCCCGCAATACAAGGATTTTTTATTAATTTCTTTAGTGCACGGTGTTGTCTTTAAAATCAATACCGTAATGTATTACAAGCCATAGTAGACAGGGTTATATTATCATTCATCATCATCATTATCATCGCAGCCCACATACGTCCCACTCTTGGGCTCGAGCCTCCTCCACAATGGGAGGAAATTTGACCTACTACACCATGCTGATCAGAAATGTTGATATAGGGTTTCATTTCGAGTTTTACCTTCTCTTGCATAGATCTTATGTGCAATTATATCCCATAGTTGTCTTTTACAACGTCCCTGGGCTAGATAGGGAGTGGTGAATTGTATTCTTACTCTGTCACCACAAGGAAAGTGACGGTGATATTATCATTAAGATTATTGAATTCTTGGTGTATAATAATGTTAATTTGAATCTATATTTATTTCAGGTGTGGTTTCTTGGGGTGAAGGATGCGCAGCGCCCAACAAATATGGCGTATATACCCGAGTCAATCGATACCTAACTTGGATTAAGAGTAATACACGTGACGCTTGTTATTGCCACTGAATGTAATAATAATTTATCATTATGCAAGTGATATGCTATGATAAAAACTTTAATATTTAAGATAACGAAAACATTGAGTCTGACTTTTTATTTATTCATTCAATTGTTAAATATAATTATAATTTCTCAACATGTGTATTGAGTTTTATTATTATCATCCCAGTTAGCGGTTAATGCAGTCTATTTTCATCGCACTTATATTAACTTCATTTGTATGTAACGGAAGCTTTGTGTGTGGTTTCCATCCCCTTTTAAATATCGTATTAATTTGAAACTTTGTACTTATCAAGATGCGTTGATAATGCAATCATTTATTTTCTTTAAATGATAATTCAATAGTTAATATAATTATCCTTACAGTATTAGCGATGTTTTTAAATCCGTGACAGAGATTTGGACGTGAGTCGATAGATGACGCCCCTATTTTCTGCATAACACTTTTAGTTCGCTTATATACAAAAACGTGTTATTTAGTTTTTTCAAATTACCTACCTATTTTATTTCTTTTTCATAAAATTTTGTTTGACGTTACCGCTTTACATATTTATCAGCTATAAATATTCTCTTCTCTCATGCAATCCATTTATATTGTAGCTCTTTTAGCAGTATTACTATTACTATATATTTGTATTGTCCCATATGAATTTAATAATCATTATCAGCGTATCATCCTGTAATTAATTGCAAAATCATTGGCGTCATTTTGAAGTTTCCATTGATATATCAATTATTTCCTCTAATATATTCATTCAGCATTTTCCTTCCTGTCTGCCACATTGAATAGGAGCGAAGTGAAATCAGTCTCTTCCAACTCCTTGAGTTTAACTTTTTTAATTAGATATATTGAGGTCTCAAGAGAATTAAAATCATCCCGAGACTTCCTGTGGATCAAATCTCAATGTCATCTATGGAGACCATTTTGGAACCTGGCTTACAGAATTTAGGTACAATAGGCATGTTGACTAATTTTGAAAAACTATTTTATAATATTCTTAAATAACTACTATTATCAAAAAATATATTATTTTTGCAACAAGTACGGTTTCTTTAGAAATAAATGCTATTTTAATTAAATGCATATAAATTAGCGACAAAACGGTGCCTTGTGTCATGGCGTCTGCTTGTGACGTCACGTCTATTTACTTGAGTTGTAAACGTAAGGGAGTTAAAGCAAAAAATCTGATATATTTTATTTAGACATGAATTCGAAAGTCTATAAGTGGTGTGCGGTTCTTCAATGTGTTAATACATCAATAAAAACTCGTAACAAACTGTTTGTTTATGTGCCACACAATAAAACAATAAGATATAAGTGGCTTAATCTTGCACGGCGAAATCCTAAAGCCATAAATTTAAATAAATAAATAGGAGACTATTTATTTCTGTGAAGATCATTTTGACGTAAGTAATTACTTTATATCGTATATTTTATTTGGTGTGTGACTGTATTTAACTGCAGTTTAATACCAAGCTTACAAAAGCATTATTTAAATAACATAACTAATATTTGAATAACATATTTTTAAATATTATTTAAATAACATATTTTTAAATAGATTTTAAGTTATTGGTGTTAGAAGCTTAGAATAATAACATATAGAAGGTAAGTTCGCGCACAAAAATTGAAGCATTTCAATTGGAGCCTAATGGAGCTTACGCCGGAACCGTTCCGTAATGTACAAGTCATTGTACTGCACGTATGTACGCAACTTAAAAAATAAATAGGTAACTATGACGGTTTGTGCATTCAAATGGTATCATAACACATTTGTAAAACTTAAAAAGGTTTTTAACGTCACTTTTAAAAGTATCTCGACGATTTATATTAATAAAAACAAAATTTGATTTCATAATTTGTATAGTGGCGTGCGTGTGTACGTGTGTAATCGTCTGCGCGCCATTAGTGTTTTTAGATTCAAATTTCGAACCTTCGAAGTATTGACACTATCCTTCTATACGTTATTATTCTAAGGTTAGAAGATTATTAATCAATATTTTATTTACATCGTAGTTTTGACATTTCTAAATACTGCTTAATAGAAGTCTTTGTTTGATGCTAGGTACTCTCCCAGCATTAACAAATCAACTAGGCAAATTAAGCTATTGGCCTTGGTGAATCCTTCTTCCATGACTTACATTTTTAGTAAGAACATAAAAGTAAGCAAGATCGATAAAAATCACGAAATACTCTTTAAATGCAAGTTAAAACAATTAATAAGTGTAACGATCGTAGAGTTTCGTACAGAATTTGCAATGATAATGACAAGTGTACATAGGTGTGACGTAACTCAACTTGATTGGTGTTTAGCTGAGCATGGCGGACTTGTGTATTTTGTAGTTTTATTTTATTAAATAAATTAATAATCTCATCTTATAAAAGAAAATAAATATTTATTTCAAGATATATTTTTTGTGTTACAGTAGATAAACACATCATTTTAGTGATTTTTGGTTACTGTCATCATGCCCATTATAGCGGGTGGCATTAGGCGCAATAGAAAAAATCGGCCAAGTGCGAGTCGGACTCGCGCAAGAAGGGTTCCGTACCATTAGGTAAACAAGTGCCTCCCTATTGCCATTATCAATATGATGAGCAAAAAAATCAAGTTTGTTGTATGGGAGCCCCCTTAAATATTTATTTTATTTTTATTACCTATTTGTTGTTATAGCAGCAATAGAAATACATCATCTGTGAAAATTTCAACTGTCTAGCTATCACCGTTCTTGAGATACAGCCTGGTGACAGACGGACAGCGAAGTCTCAGTAATAGGGTCGCGTTTTTACCCTTTGGGTACGGCACCCTAAAAAGATAGATGGATGTGCTCTCGAAAAGTTGGTACAATATATTAGCAGCTGACGACTCGTGCTGGTTCAATGGCAGAGTGGCACTAATGGTCAACCTTAAGACCTCTTCTTTCTCTTGATTTGATCGCAAATCAGGCAAAATCACTTTGGTGTAAACTTTATGTCTGATATGTTTTGAGGTGCAAAGAATGCTAAAGAGGCTATCTAGAACAAAAAATATTGACTTCAAATTACGCAAGCTGAAAATTTGCGAACGTGTCTCGGTCTCTTTAATATGGTTTATTCTACATAAGTATATAGGTAATATAATTTTTAAAAAAGTTACAATTGCCCCTATATGCCAACAGTTTATGGAAGAATAGCCCTTTCGCTTCATCCAAGAATACGGAAGCAGAATAAAGGTGAAGATATTATTTGTACTAGATCCTGTAACATGTTCATAGATTTTTTTCTAGAATATTGTAATATTCTAGTAAAATGATTTTTGTCTGTGTTTGCCCGGACAGATGGCTTTGCTCGGAATATAGGTGAACGCTAAGGGTTCTCAACCCGGAACCGAAGGAGAGCGAATCATCTAGCCCTAATTTTATTTTTAATTGTATTCTTGCTTCGTCACTACACAGAAATTCAAAGCATTCGGTATATAGGTACTTTATGTATTTTTAATGGTGCTTGTAACTTAGCCTGTTAAGTATTATGTAAATGGTACTGGCTGTTTGAGGAACATCACACTATCAGCACACAGTTCAGAATAGTTACTCGTCGACGAGTTTATAGTACATACTCGAGTATGTAGGTACCATAAACTCTTCTAGAAATAAAATATATATAATTACAATTCATGATATACAATTCATGAGAGCCGGAAGCCCAACTTTCTGAGGGTGTTTGTGTGTGGTGGGTTTTAGTGACGCCTTAAGGCTGGTTTTAGTGTCACGCTGACCGTTCGCTGACCGTCGGCGCTGATAGCCAAAATGTATGTTCGCTGACCGTCGGCGCTGATAGCCAAAATGTATGAACGTCTAGGAAGCGTTTTAGAATAACGCGTATGTATCAGCGCGTGCGGTGGTCCGCGCTGACAGGTCAGCGGCAGTACCTACGCGTCGCGCGTCGGCACCGCGTAGCTATCGGTACTGACCGCCCCACACGCGCCTCTGCCTTCAGTGAGCGTTTTCGCGCCTTCTTGTTTTTTTTAGATAATACAAAGCAGCAATAATTAACGCACTTCGCATTTTTGTACGTCTGTACTAAGCAGTGGTCAGCACGATAATGGAACGTCATGCGCTGAACTTTAACGCTGACAAGCGACGCGCTGAGCTGTCGGCGCCGACAGTCAGCGTGATTCTAAAACCAGCCTTAGTATCACCGAACCTCATTGCACACATTCATACTCCCTTCACTTTGGAGGTAAGCAGCGGCCTTGCAAAGGTCCATGAGCGGCAGCAACACTTATCATCAGGTGTACTGCGTGCTAGTTTATCGCCGTTAGCAATAATAACAAAAAACATACCATTAAGTATTGTATAAAAGGGACCCCCCTTAGAAGTATTATTAGTAGGGGATTCAGTGTGAGTCAACTTGAAAGGTGATCATTGGTTATGCGGCTAAATACTGGGCCTTAAGACGCATAGCACTGTTCGTATCCTTGCACAGTTGGACAGATTGCCACTAGAATATAGACAGGCAGTAAATAAAAGTAGACATAATGTACAAAATTTGTTTGCTTCAAAGTAGGTACTAAATGTATTTAAGTAGGTGCATGCATTTTAAAGATAAAGATGTTTTCTGTCTTATTACATTTGTTAATGTAAGGCTCTCTGGTGTAATACTAATTTTATTTATTAAAATCTCAAACTGCAATTTAGTTTTATTCAATTGCTAGTTATTTGTTTTATAAAAAGTTTACACCCGGCACTACGGTAATAATCCTTGTATTGCAGGATACTTAACAAACATATAAATTCATCATAATCTCAGTTTATATACGTTCCACTGCTGGGTTCGAAATTTCTCCACAATGGGAGGGAAATTAACCTACTACACCACACTGGTCAGGCAGGTTAGGATAGGGTTTTATTTCAAGTTTTCCTTCTCTTGCATATAATTTAACGAGCACAAATTACATACAGACTCAGAACAACATTTTGTAACCTCAACAAGCATAGTCCTGTGTGGGAATTGAACTATGACATTGGCATGATATGTTGGAATTTTAACCACTAAACCCTCTGTGCGGTCATTAGGTATTTAACACTAGTATCTGTAACTTGACACCAGCAGGTTTTCGTGCCTACTATACCTGTCTTAGGAGATAAATTAAAAAAAATATTATAATGGGTGAAATATTATGATTTGCCGTGTTGTGACTGAGTAAGAATGCAATTCATCTTGTTCGTAGGTGTCATCTGAGATGATCGAGGCATTTCGTTTGCAGATAACATCTATATAAGAGAAGCAAAACTGATAATAACACCCTATACCAATATGTGCAACCAGCATGATAGGTCAATTTCCCTCACATTAAGGAGGATATACAACAGTGGGTTTTATATGAACTAAGACAATTACAATGATGTCTTTTGTACTGAATCTAAGATCTCTAGTGATTATAGAAATTGCTCATTATCCCAATTATTTGATACAGGCAATAGCTTTACAACTGGCCATCAACAACATCAATCCTCCTTGAGAATGTTGATAAAACTGTTTCAGATGGAAATGGCCTCCCGGAACCACCAATGCATGTCGAGCATCAGCCCCAAGTACCTCATGTGGGCTCAGATACTTATGTCAACCGACTTGACGGTGATCGAGACGCCGATGGGAGGACCCATATGGAGCCCATGGAATAAGAGGGCCTCCGTCTTGTCCAGGGACCACCCTCAACTCCAGCGTCTCGATCCACCTAACAATCCCCTCGGTGCCGAGAGGTATGTAAAACTTTTTATTGTTTTTAACACACCTACAAGCGACATCAGGGCTGGTATTTGTAGTTGCAACCACATACAACAAATAAAAACAAACAATATTTCAAATTAACTTTATTTTGCTGATGATAAATTGAAATACTACTTTTATTTTTAAATGTACATTTTAATCTCTTAATTATAAGTAATATAAATAAATGATAAGATGGTTCACTATATATAAAAAAAAATTAAAATTTAATGTTTAGACAATCCATATGTAATTCTAAAACATTAGTATTTTCTAGGCAGGTTTGTATTGAGCATGCATAAACAGTTAAATTGGATTTAGATATAGCAAATGTGACTGAGATCTTTAGATTTTTAACAATATTTTACTTAATTAGAATATTTTTAATATACCTACATATTTTTAAAATATGGAATTTTGATTAAAAAGTAGAGGGAAAACACCAATAGACTAATATTCTCACGAAATCGTAGATGTAGAATTATTTTGTGTATAAACTAGGATTTAATGATAATTTCTGAAGAATGACGACAGTTCTGACATGACATTGTTATATAGAGCACCTGAGCTAGATATTTGATCCAAACCTGGTCCCCGAATCTCAGGTCCTGATGTAGTAGTGGTCTCCTCAATAACTTCATTACCATTTTTAATAATTCTTCGTGTTTCTATCGTACCGTCTGGTTTTGTCACACTTGTTGTAATAATGGTTTGACAGAATGAGCTTCCAGGGACTAGATTTCCATTAAATGGCATTATGGGTCCAGCTCGATGTGAATCTTTCTTCTGTTTTAGTAAGCCAGATATTTCATTTGATGAAATCTTACCATCTAAATCAATATCCTGTTTGTGGTTTTCATCTTCATGATTATGATAACCTGGTTTCAGATAATAGTCTCGAATGTTTCCACCTGTGAATTGTTCAGATTCAGAACTTTCCGGTAGTGCCATACTAGTGAAGGCATCAATATTACCTTCATTGAAAAATGATCTAAACTCTCCAAACATAGACCCGAAAGTTTTCAGCATATCGTTCATTTGTTTTCTAAATTCTTGATGTATATCCATAGTCTCGTTAAAAACATCTATTTGCTGTCTTGTATATAATTCATCACCATCATCTTCATCGTCAGAATTCCAAATTGGATTTCGGAAATCATTTCTAGGTGGATTCGGTCGTAGTCCAAAAAAATGTCGAATACTATCCATAAAGGTGTTTTGTGCCATTGTCAGAACTTAATTTTTCTTGTGTTGTTCAGATGTAAAATGTGAGTAGTTGTTTTAGTTTGTAAAATCTGATAAGTTTTATTAAAATTGCGCAACAAACAAAAATACACAGATAGCAGCTGTTATCCTAAGTCAATCCAGCACTACTTATGAACAATAAGTAGCATGGTAATATTTTTAAAAAGATTGTATGATGCTAAATTACCAAAGATTTCGTTATGTGGATACGGAACGTTTAAGTTGGCTACGTTTAGAAAATTTTCCTACAAATAATAGAAATTACTAGAAAACATGAAGTAAAGTAAACTAACTGTATATTGAAACTAGTATGTTAGTTAATTTAAAGAAAATCGAAGACAACAGTTAAAAATCATGTGAAAATCTAAGTACCTATAGGTAATTTGTAATTCGTTTTATAATGCTAATGTACATTTACATAGTACATAGTACTGTTAGCTACTCGATTTTGGTTTATTGGTCTTTGTGAATGACAGTAATATTATACAAAAATATTAAAATAAATTACATATAGCAGAAAGCGTTTTTAAACCATAAATATGTTTGTAATGTATTCTAAAGAAATTGAAACTGCACGGTCAGTTTATCCCGCGTCAATAAAGAAACGACTAAAATGGCTGTTATATACTACATCCATAGGTGGCCACAGTTAATCCTAATTAACTTCGTTAATCGTTGATTTAAATGTTAACTTCGAAAATTGTTAAAGCGTTAAATTTGCGAAAATTTAACGCAAGTTGACGTTAATCGTTAAAAGTTAACGATTTAAAACTTATACTGCTTTTAGGCTGAGACAAATAGATATATTCTACAGCATGTAGTGGAATTATGTTGACATATATCTGTCCACACTAGCTTGGGATACTACTGCCAGTAGCCTAATACCAAAAGATTCACCAATACTTTACAACGCCGTGGGGCGAGGAGCGGCTTAATCTTGTTTAGCGAGATGGCCACCTTGCGGGATGACGCCCACCATGATGTCATTGTTCGTTGGGCAATTCGGTTGGAGAGGCCTCTATACGGTGTTCGGACCATCAAGACTTTTCGGCTGGTGCTGGAGCTGGAGTGATTGGGTCGGCAGCATGGCGTGTTTTCCTTTCGACTGGTGCAGGTATTGACGGAGCATGGTAGCTTCGCTAAGTATGCACACGGTCGTAAGGAAAGAGAGCACACCGTCCTGCTACCACTGTGATTGCGACGAGGACACGGTACAGTATACAAGGTGTGTGGCGCGTGGACAGAACAGTGCCTTGAACTCGTCGCAATCATCGGTGCCAACCTCAAGCTGCCGATTATCGCTAGGGCGATGCTCGACGCTGTCAGGAACTCGGACGCGGTCATCGTCTTCCATGTGGCAGTTACATCATGGAAAAGGAGGGTGGCTCGTGCATGAGAGGAACTCGTCTATGGCACGATCCGTGGTGCGTAATTCAAACAAACAAAATAACAGAATGTCAACAATCGACTAATGTAACGGATTAAAGTTAACGGAAGTTCAATTTAAGGGAAGTTAACAAGAGCGTTGACATTTTTTTTAAGGTAACTTAAAAGTTAATTCGCGAAGCAGATTGTTAACTTTGTTAATTAACAATTAACGGATTAACGAGTTAATGCCCACCTTTGACTACTTCTAAGGTGTAATGACAAGTTGGACTGTCAGCAATACAGGATTTTTATATAGACCGTTATATTTGGGATAATATAGATATGAAGGTTCGATCTGGATACGATTACGGATATTAGGATAGCATTACAGTGGTTACGGTTACGGATATGTAATCATTGTATTAGTTACCTTTAGAGAGGTTTATGTTTAGGCTATCAGGCTATCAGGTCGGATGGTTGATATAAAACCTCTCATAACCTGTCTCATACAGACACCGAACCTATCCGAAAATATCCAAAATTTTTATTCCGGTTTCGGTTATAATTTAATTTCGGATATCCGGACTTTATAGAGAACTTTATAGAGAACTTTATAAAGAACCGTGTGGTGACGGAGTAAGAATACAACTCACCACCCCCTATCTTACCCGAGGGTGATCGTACGAGACGACTAAGGGATATAAAACGCATATAACATCTATGCGAGAGAAGGAAAATTCGAAATAAAACCCTATACCAACACGTCTGACCAGCGTGGTATAGTAGGTCAATTACCCTTCCATTATAGAGGAGGCCCGAGCCCAACAGTGGGACGTATATGGGCTGAGATGATGATAGAGAAGTTTGTTGTTCGATAAAAAGTTGGTAGTTTGTAAAGTTTGTTTATGGATTGTATTTTTATATAATAACGTCATTACACACTTACATTGATAAAAATTGCATACTTTTATGAATTGAATTCAATTATTATCACTGAATTATCATTATTTTGTACAATACAAAGAAGGTTAATTGAAAATTTCATTTTTTTATAAATTAACATTTATTTGTACTCGTAAATTAATATATTTTTCTTAATTTATACAGATTAATTAGAAGTAACAATGTGCTATTTATAATTTATTTAAGCTTTTTATATTATTCATTTACGCATATATTCTGGCCAATCGTGCCTCTCTATCTCTTATGCCGCGCTCTCGCTTGCACACTCCGCTCAGGCGAAACGTGGCAGAGTCATGTTTTTTCGCGTGTACAGCCGGGGGTTCTCGATTTATACGACGTTTTCACCTTAAAAATAGTGAGCAAGGTATTTAATAAAACCAACGATTGCTAATCAAAGTCCCAAACGAAGGTCGCATTCAGTACATTTTTAGAACGTATAAAACCTAACGCTGAGTACATAATTCAATTATTGTGTTGAATAATGGTTGAAAGTTGATAGATAATATTAAAAGAAGCGAAGTGGTTGGTAGTATAATAAATAAATGTTATGGACAGTAAAACATTAAAATATATTATATAGATATGTACACAAGGAAAACAGAAAAACGAATGAATATAGGTATACTTTAAATCAACTTTGGTCTTCTGTTGAATATTGTGTACGGCCAGTATTGGTGCGGTGCCGTGCCATGAAGTTCCAAAATATATTATAATCCTTCAATAAAAGTTTTAGTCCTATTAAATTAGCCATAATCTACAACTAACGTCAATAATAAAGAAAAATCTTAATAGAAAGTAAAGAACAATAACAAATAACCACTTAACAATGAATTTAGAAAGAGCAGTTTCAGACCGCATTATGAAATTTATGAATATAAAAAAGGGAGCCGTCGCTCAGGACACCTGGCAGATATGAAACATCGAAATTGTTTTGTACAAATACATATACAGGCCCGCCGCTAGCTGTTTCATCACCTGCATGCAATATCTATTATGCCGCCTTTTTTTTGGAAGGCATACCGCACCCAATCTGTTCGAGGCGACGGAGGTACGGCGTGCGACCTCATAACCTACCATATTCCGTAAAATTGTTTAAAGGTATAACCTTAAATTTAGTTTAACATGCTCCCATTTCTAAACTATTTAGTTTTCTAATGTAATTATTATATCTATAATATTCCTTCAATTGTAGGTACACATAGCATAAAAAGAGAATAATGCTTAAGACTTAGAATAATAACGTATAGAAGGTAAGTTTGCGCACAAAAAGTGAAGCATTTCAATTGGAGCCTAATGGAGCTTACGCCGGCACCGTTCCGTAATGTACAAGGTCACTGTACTGCACGTACGTACGCAACTCTTAAAAAATATGTAGGTAATTATGACGGTTTGTTCATTCAAATGGTGTCATAACACATTTGAAAAACTTAAAAAGGTTTTTAACATTACTTTTAAAAGTATTTCGACGATTTATGTTAATAAAAACAAAATTTGATTTCATAATTTGTATAGTGGTGTGCGTGTGTATGTGAGTAATCGTCTGCGCGCCATTAGTATTTTTAGATTCAAGTTTCGAACTTTCGAAGTATCGACACTATCCTTCTATAGGTTATTATTCTAAGGCTTAAGAATATGTGTCATAAAAATATAATCTTGGACTATGATTAATATCATTTTGTTTACAAATCGGAATTATACAATTTTAATTTCGAGAGCGCTAGTGTTGATAATGATGAACCTGCTATGAAAGTGCCAAATTTTAATAGCTATTGAGATATCAACACTTCATTGATATCATTGAATGAATTACAAATAACAAAAACAATATAATTCCTTTTTTATGATAACTACCTATAGGTATTACATCAACCTATAAAGAGGTTGTACCTCAACAAATGCATCCGCCATATAGCCCTGATCTTGTACCTTTAGATTTCCACTTGTTTCAGTCTTTCAGAATTCTTTAGACAATATCAGGTTAACATCAAGAGAGGACTGCCGAAACTACATATTGTAATTAAAATAAATGAACTTTGAAAAATGTCTTGAATTTTCATATAGAATGTAAATAAACCTTTTCCTCGGCCTTACAAAATAAATCAAAGCCAGAGTCACTTGGTTTTATTCACAATTCCTTTCCTAAAGTTAAGTGCTGTGTGGTGCAGCTAAGGGAACATAATATGAAATTAATGGTGTTTGAAGTATCATATAAGTTTTTGTTAATCCAATGAGTTTTCTATATGTACTTTTTGACTAGCAAGTTGCAAGTCTGTAATAACTCTGATCTTACTACTCTACTCTTTAAAAACCTGAGGCATGTGATTCACTAAATCACGTTCGGGCCAAATATCAATCATAAATCAAAAATCATATGTAAAGTGAATCCATATAAATATAATATTAGACACAGCTGATTTGCTACATTAAGAATTTTAGCCATTTTGAAATCTGGTTTATTGCGTCTTAATTGAATTAATAAAATACAGAAGTAAAATAAGCTAATACACTTGTATAAAAACACGTTTTTTGATAATCTGAGTCGAGAAAATGAAGACATACTCTGTTTGGTTTAAAGTTAGGCTTAGGGAATCGTTGTGCGGCTTGTTCGTTACAAAAGGCGATTTCACGCTTTTAAGCATGTCAGTATTTAATATACAAGATTTTATTTAAAATATCTCGTACAAAATGAATAGTTTTGGGTAAAGCTATGCTAGCGCCACTTTGACAGTTGCCAATCCCATCGGTGGCGGTGTTAACGCCAATCGGTTTTTTTTCCATGCGATCCCATTTCTTATACTTAAGGTAGGGTGGATATTATGACATGAATTACCTAGGTGATGAGTCGCTCAATATGCGGCCACGCGAAATTTGTGTATCGTCGATGTTTTGATTTCAACATCGATGTTTATGAACGATACATCGATGTTCATGAACGATATATCGATGTTAGGAAAACATCGAACATTAATGTTACTAAGTAATAATTTTTTTTAGGAAGTTTGTCGGATATTTTAACTACAGCGGGATGACATCGATGTTACAACGAAGAAATAAGATCCTCCGGGCAAAATTTAATAAGCTTATGATAAAACATCGTTCATAAAACATCGTTCTTAACAACGATGTATCGTTCATAAACATCGATGTTTATGAACGATACATCGATGTTTGAAAACATCGATTTTTGCGTCCCTAATTTCAATAATTATCATTGATAGTACACAGCGACGATAAATACGACTCGCCCCTAGTCTATTATTATTACAATCGCGTAATAACTAAGGAAATGTATACGAACAAAAATGAAAATATTTATCTTAAGCTCGGTTAAATAGAACTTTAACTGCCAATGCCGTTTATCTTATTATAATTTATAATTCCATCTCTTTCCAACTACCTGCCCGGTTATTAAGCCATCCTGCTGTCAGTAGTTGTTTTATATGAAGATAACAGAACATTAATGTCGATGTTCTATGATATACATCGAAACTGGGTTTGGTTGGAACTTCGGTAGCTAACAAGTCGACTGTCGAAGTAATCGTTAATCGTTGTTATCATCGAATGAATCGAACAGCGGCAAGTGTATTAACGTCATAAGTGTCATTTTTTTTAGTATAAAGAATAAGTAGTACATAGTGGGATGTAATTTGACAATATCCGATTTATTACTTTGGTAAACGGCATGGAAGTTAGTTATTTATGTTGAGTATCTATCAATTAAAAATTTAAATGAGTTAAAATTTGCTCAAAATAATATCTTTTGCTAGTAATAAATAAGATATGACATCGTGATATATTTAAAAATCCAGCACAGTGAGGTAAGTACATGCATTTACTTATTTATTTTTTATTTACTAAATACGCAAGACTTTAATGCTTTCTAAAGTACGCGTGTGATATTCACTAATTTTACTTGGACGTAGTGAAGTGTTTATTGGCATTGGTATTTTTTTCAAGACAAGATATATACGCCGTACGTACGTATATAAGCCGTATTTTTTCAATCCTAAATGTATTTTATATTATCCCACTGTCGTCTACTGTTACGCATAGGCTTCCCCAAGGGGGGTTTGTTGTCTTAATTGCCACGGCAAGTTGGGTGGCGATTGCAGACATCGCTATAAGTTCCCCGGAAGAATAAGTACCACTCCTTCAGTTGATTAGTTAGCTATTTTCTACTTCCATAGGAAAATTAATATCACCCATATCTTGCCCGTGAATCCTGTAAAAGACGACCAAGGGATATAAGGAGTTTAGTGTGCATGTGAAAGTCACAGTAGTCTTTTCATCATTTCTTTGGACATAATTGCACACAATTTGAATAAAATTCAAATCCAAAATCTTTTATATTGTGTCTTGCTGGGACACTTATAATCGTCAATTTTACATTTTACCCTAAATTATAACAATAATTTACCACCAATTGGCAACTTGGCCACCACTGATAACATCCAGGAAGAAACTTTGTGGTTTCATCTTATTTTTTAAATGATTTCTTTTTATGTGTTATTATATTCTACACTATTATATTCTACACTCCATCATATGAACCAGAATTTTTTCAAAATATTCTGCTAAGGGTTTTGGGGTTCTTTTTATGTGGTGATGGAGTAAGAATAAAATTTGTCACCCCTATCCTGGGTGTCATAAAAGATGACTAATAGATGTAATATTCATATCACATCAGTGTAAGAGAAGGAAAATTCAAAATAGAACCTATACTGACCAGTGTAGTAGGTAAATTTCCCTCCTGTTGTGGACAAGGTACGAGCTTAGCACTGTGACATATATCAGCTGTGACGATAATGGCGAAGGATTCTGGGTAGACCAGACCAGACCAGCGAGCTTCACAAGAAAATATTACATTTTAAATCATCATCATCTGAGCCTATATATGCCCCACTGTTGAGGCCTCCTCCATAATGGGAGGGGAATTGACCTACTATTCTACGCTGGTCAGATGTGTTGAAATAGGGTTTCGTTTCGATTTTTCCTTTTCCTGGACAGATGTTATATGCCTATTATATCCCTTAGTCGTCTTTTACGACATCCACGGACAAGATAGGGAGTATATAATAAAAAAGTATAAATTGTAGCTTTCAATCAATCCTTTCATTCTATTTTTGTACCAGAATCTTTTGTTATGTAAATCCAGATGTTATTACTCTTTATTACTTAGGTGCCATATGTTTTATAGATGTGGAGATTTACTCATACTCATTTATTTCGTAAAACCAATTTACATGTCAATTTTAGTTATATTACATTATTACATTATATAGTTACATTACATTATTATTATTAAATTAATACTATTCCATTATGATTACATTATATTTAGTACATTATTTACATAGTCATTTATTATTATCAGTTTATTTTCAAGAATTCGTCATAGTTATAAAAGGTTTAGTCGCAATTGTTAAACCTTAATTATTCGGTGGCAGTGACAAGCCTCATGGCGATGAGGCTGGTCAGCAGTGGAAGGGGTTATGGTGACCGCGGGTGACCGGATCGGGGATTTAGTACGGCACCCGCGGAGAGGCTAGCCTCGTGACGGCGGTCGCCGTCCTGGGAAGGGGATGTCGATGGGAGAGGTTACTCCCTCGGGGTATTCCGTTGGGTCGACCACTGATGACAAGTCACCCTGCACCGGTGGTCGGCCCAATGACGAAGGCGACGTGCTATAGGGTGGGTTACGAGGTTGCGCGCCGCCCCTCTGTCGGCCCGGAAGGAGCCGGACGGCAGGTGAGGTGACCGGAATACGCGCCAAAAAAAATTTCTAGATTATCAGGTTGCATGCCGCGCCTTTGTTGCACGGTGTGTACAGACTAGGGACATTATGGAGCTAACGTACTATGTAACCGTATTCGATATTATCGGATATCCGAATTGAATATATAACTGAAACCGATATAAAAGATTTGGATATTTTCGGTCATACAGCGGTATGAGACAGGTTATGGCAGGTTTTCTATCTACCAGCTGATCTGACAGCCTAAATATAAGCCTCTCTAAATGCAAATAATACAATGATTACAACAATTAGCTAATTGCTTTTAAAACTCCCTAAAAATCTATATTTGTAACCGACTAAACTATGCGAAACTATCGGATAATCCGAAATAATAACATATCTGTAATCGTAACCGATATAATATTATCCTAATATCCGTAGCTGTATCCAAATCAGAAATTTTATGTCGATAACATCCCTAGTCCAGATCATAGCCTACTACAAAAAACCGGCTAAGTGCGAGTCGGAGTCGCGCTCGAAGGGTTCCGTACTATTATCTATAAAAATAGGCCAAAAATTGCGTTTTTTGTATGGGAGCCCCCCTTAAATATTATATTTTATTTTTAGTATTTGTTGTTATAGCGACAACAGAAATAGGTACATATTTTGTGAAAATTTCAACTGTCTAGCTCCCGTTTTTACCCTTTGGGTACGGAAGCCTAAAAAGGTCTATCTGATTTATTTTTTATAGTATAACAAAAGACAACTAGAAGCCGATTTTAACTGTGGGGTAATTAATATGAGAAAATACATCATTTTAATTTTTTTATTACCACTAAGATATTTTGTCAATAGGTGAAATCCAAATCTAAAGCGGGAACATACGTATGCTACCCGACCCGTTTTTTGCAGTCTTTTCTCTCCTCCTCTATGACCACTCCTAGTATGTTAAAAGATAAAAGGATATAATGATGCGAAGAAAATAGAAAAATAGTGATATTTTAGGAGTCTCACGTGACCATGAACGTTAAAAAGTGAGAAACGTCGGTAAGATAAAAATCAAAAGCGAGTCATATTTGGATATCAATCGACTATGTTAATATAATTGGTTAAATTAGGCGATATATGGCGGAAATCTACTATTATTTTAAAATAGAAAAAAGGGCCTGTTTTAAATGCGCGTTCGTTTTGGTTCATTAATATTTGTACACTACCAATAATAAATTCATAATTATAATGCTAGAGATCCACCAAGATATTTTGTCCGTGTGGTGACGGAGTAAGAATACAATTAACTCACAAACACGGTTTATTTGCACTATACATAAGCCTAAAAATCACTTTATTTTTTTTTGTCTGTCTGTCTGTCTAAGTCTGTTTGTTCCGGGGAATCTTCAAAACAGTTGGACCGATTTCAAAAATTCTTTCACCAAGGGAAAGCTATAATATCAGGGAGTAACATAGGCTATATTTTATCCCGGTATTCCCACGGGATCGGGAACCACGTGGGTAAGGCCACCGAAACCGAATCGAAGCGAGGGTGGGTTGCTAGTATATAATAATCTATCTCGAAATTAAACCCTATACCAACACGACTGAGTAGCCTAGGTATAGTAGGTTAAATTTTCTCCCTTTATGGAGGAATTATATGCATATTTAATCCCTTAATCGTCTTTTAAGACACCCATGGGCAAGAGAGGGGGTGGTGTATTGTATTCTTACGCCGTCACCACACGGAAAATTTTATTTGTACTATTGGCAATAAAAGGTTACAATTATAGAAAATGTGATAGGAAGTGATGATTTATAGTAACCCGTCACCACGCGGATCCGGGACCATAACATATATAAGAGAGATCTATCTAGATTCGCAATGCCATCTGTATTGGCATGTAATAATACGCTTTTGGCTTAACTATAAAAAGATATTTCACAAAATGTTGTAAGAGTCTAGAATTTAATACTGTGCTCTTACAACATTCCAGAATTGAATTTATGCGACAAATTGTACTCTGTATCGACATAGTCAATCGACTTGATTTGATTTGACCTGCAATCTCGGTGCTCTTTTAAGGTCAACTCGATCAGGTATTTTATTGTCTGAATTGCAAAGAAATGGGCCAACGAGTTCCGCAGAATTTATTGGAATTCCACGAGAATACCGTCATTCCAACACCTGTGAAGTATCATCGTGAAGTTATTAATTTTTGTTAAGACATACGCTAACGTTTTTTTATTGGTGCCAATTTAAATTTATATTGGATTTGCACAATATATCCTCTTCTTTTAATTTTGCATATGCGTTGTAGGTAGATTACCATCTCAGGATCAGGAAATAAGGAAGAAATCTCAGTATTTCTAGAATAAATTCGTGAAAACAAAAAAAAAAATGTCCTTTGCCCCCAAAGTTTTAAAATTCGCAAACTGTGACGTAATTTCAGGATTATTCTATGCATTTTCTGTTTTTTCATATTTTTATGTTTCTAACTGGTAACCCTAGTTGTAGGCTGCTGTTCCGCCTAAATTAATGTTTTGTATTTTACGCATTACGATTTCATTAAAGGTTTTTACATAAATGCGTATTTAAAGGCAGTATTTTAATGAGGAAATTATACATAATTATATTATTATTTTTTATGATCTTACGCCTTAATTCAAAAGACGACACAAGGCTTCAAGCATAATTTTTAAGACCCGCGTAGTTATCATTTGCGTTTGACAAATCACTTTTTCCTTATGCGGGTTCTTACTGAGAATTGAAGTATGTATTCACAATATTTTCATAGCAGCTTCTTAATTTGTTTGTGGAATTTATAATCATTTTATGAGAAATTATTAATCTAACTAAAGTTATAAAAATATTATTGTATAAAACGGTAAGTATTTCTGCGAAAACTTGTACAAGAAAGTTGTAAGGTTTTTTTATCTGTAATAATATTCTTATGTATCTATTAATAGCAATGTACTAACAAAGTTGCTTTTCCTTTTCAACAATCTCGCGCAAACGATTGCATTGTATTTTAATTCTTATTTTAAACGCAGTAGGCACTAGAAGTGCATTGCTACTGATTACAATAGAGATGATCTCATTGGAAGGGCAAATGTAATAAGTGATTCTTTTAGTGTTGCCCAAATCCGAGATTTGTTTCCCAACAGAATGAAAATTAGACATAAAACCTTACGCCAACACATCAACCAGCGCATAATTTTTTCGATTCCCTTCTATCGTGGAGGAATATATCCGTGTGGTAACGGAGTAAGTATACAATTCACCACCCCTTCTCTTGCCCGTGGGTGTCGTAAAAGACGACTGAGGGATATAATACGCATTTTATATATATGCAAAAGGAGGAAAATTCAAAACAAAACACTACACGTCTGAGCAGCTTGGTATAGTAGGTCAATTTCCATCCCATAGTGGAGGCCCGAGCCCAACAGAGGGACGTGTATGGACTGAGATGATGATGATGATACGGAGGAGGACCAAACCCAACCAAAAATTTAAGTAATGATGATGACTAGTGTTTTTATCTATACCAATAAATAAAATTGGAGTGTCTGTTTGTAATGTTAAAATAATAGGCTTTTTTCATGCTCACACGGTTATTTGCACGACACCTATGCCTAAAATAGCAATTAAAAAATTTTTGTCTGTCTGTCTGTCTGTTTGTTCCGGGTAATCTTCAAAACGGCTGGACCGATTTCAAAAATTCTTTCACCAATGGAAAGCTATAATATCAGCGACAACGTCCAAAACCAAAACTCGGATCAGGAACCCGCCCTTAGTTTCAATACTTCCATATCTTATGGCACTAGATTCTGGAAACAATTCAATAAGTAAGTAATATTAATTCATCATGCGTTTCAAAAGAGTACACGTATTAATATGGGTACCTAATAAAAATCTCACGATCTAGCCTGCTGTGCCATTAATTCCTTTCACGTCTCTACGCCTCATGGAATGTGAGTATTACGATCTGTGACGTCAGAACGAAAGCGTTAGGCGTCATTGTGTTTATTTTCTCTCAAGTGTCGAGTGATATTTACTTACTCTTACTTAGATTGGTTTTAGGTCATTAATATTATCAAATTTCAATGCCCTAAAATATAGCGTGAATTAAATGATTCCCGAGGCAGACATGCCATCTAACACCTGCCGTGTTATAACTTGCACGAAACTTCCACATGACATCATCAATCATCCTAAAAAAAGGTGTTACATTGTGTTCCTACGAACGAAACGTCGTCTGTTAGCCATCAAACTAAATTAAAAAAAAAAAACAAGAGTGCCGTCCGCGGAGTCTCGAATCAGCGGGATCAGCGAATTTTGCGACTGGGGCGGCGTAGGCGCAACTATCTGCGCCTCATGCCGCCCTAGCCGAGGCCGCGGGTGACGTGACCGGGGATTAGTCCGTCACCCGCTGAGAGGCCGACCGCGTGAGGAAAGACCGACGTCCTCCCCGAGGGGGGGACGTCGGTCGATGGGAGGGTACCCCAATTAGGGGTATTCCGTCGGGCCGACCACTGACGACAAATTAACGCTGCTCCAGTGGTCGGCCCAACGACGAAGGCGACGTGGTTTTTGGGTGGGTCGCGGGAGTTGCGTGCTTAAGCCCCTCTGTCGCCCCGGACGGAGTGGTGCGAAGGCGCGCAGACCGCGACCCACCCACAAAAAAAAAAAAAAAATCTGCGAATTTTTCTTCGTCGAATGATACTGAATTCATTAAAATCAGAGCACTTTTTTTTCATACGTTGAACTCTTTTACACTTTCCATACGCTGAAAACCGAGGGCTTAAGGCAATTTGTATTAAGCGACATTTATCTTTGTAACTAAAGGTACGTTTTATTTAGTATTAGCATTAAGAATTCGATGTTTTTAATTGAATTTCAATTAAATATCCCCCATTCAAATAGCTCAAGAAGTTTTTTAGTAATGATTTTTTTTCTACAATTTTGTACTTTAAATGGCTCTCCTGTAAAGTTACAAAAATGTCGCTTAAACCAAATAGCCTTTCACCCCTCGATATAATCAACGGATACAAACTACATCTAGACTCAGAACAATAGTTTGTGGATACTGGCACGGTAGGCCGGTATCTTAATCACTGCCATCTGTGCAGGCAATAATAGGTCTACTTTAGAGGAGGCTCGAGCCCAGCATTGAGACATATACGGGCCCGCCGTAAGCGGGCGTGCAAGGAGTGCACCGCACGCGGGCGGCACTTCCAGGGGGGCGGCAAATCGAGCGACTCAACACGTAATTCATGTCATAATATTCATCCTACCATAAGTATAATAACGTCCATCCGCATATCGAGCGACCCATCACGCAATTCATGTCGCAATATTCATCCTATCATAAGTATAATAACGTCCAGGGGGCCAGCATATCGAGCGACTCATCACGTAATTCATGTCATAATATTCATCCTACCATAAGTATAATAACGTCCATCCGCATATCGAGCGACCCATCACGCAATTCATGTCGCAATATTCATCCTATCATAAGTATAATAACGTCCAGGGGGCCAGCATATCGAGCGACTCATCACGTAATTCATGTCATAATATTCATCATACCATAAGTATAATAACGTCCAGGGGGCCTGCATATCGAGCGACTCATCACGTAATTCATGTCGTAATATTCATCCTACCATAAGTATAATAACGTCCAGGGGGCGGCATATCGAGCGACCCATCACGTAATTCATGTCATAATAGTCATCCTACCATAAGTATAATAACGTCCAGGGGGTGGCATATCGAGCGACCCATCACGTAATTCATGTCATAATATTCATCCTACCGTAAGTATAATAACGTCCAGGGGGCGGCATATCGAGCGACCCATCACGTTAATTCATGTCGTAATATTCACCTACCATAAGTATAATAAATTTCACGGCATGGAAAAAACCGACCGATGGGCGTTAACACCGCTATCAATTGGCATCCGTTAAATCTAAGATGCAATACCAAACGTTTGTCTGTCAGCAGGTTGAACCATACGCCCCCGCTGGGTGTCACCCCAAGTATCACCCCATTGTTTTCAATGGGGTGATACTGCAGGACTGAAAGCTAGGGCTAGCTAGGTAGGGCAATTCCCTCTGAGCATAAGTATAGTGGGTAAGTTAGGTACCTACCTGTACTTGGGTACTTGTATACATTCGAAGAGCATTATGGTGGATAAACAATAACAATGGCATATTGAATTGCAATTATTTTGTTAATAGTTCTTTTGATAATTATTTTGTTAATACTTTCAGTATGATTGTTGATATTTAAACTTGTGTGATTATACTTCAATCTTCCGTCAGTGTAACACAGAACGCGCTGCGCGGAGCCGAGCGTCAGAACAACAAGCACTAGAGGCTGCTGTCATTCCTCCCAACGACGAAGGCGGCAGGCGTCACACGGCGGACGCAGCTCCCGCGTTTCCACGGCGAGCTGTGGGTTGAATGGATCGGGACCTATTGGTGGAGACAGCCATCGTTCACTCATGGGTGTCCTCAACGCCCCATGCAGATGAGGTGGACGCCGAGGCCAGCCGTATTCGCTGTGCGTTAAAGCAAATTTGTGATGCGGCCATGCCTCGCGTGCGATGTCTCCCTTTGAGCGGGGTGGTCCCCTGGTGTTCCGGAGAGTTGGCAGATCTCTAGGCCGCGTGCGTACGCGCCCGGAGATACTACAGGCTATACCTGCAGCCTGCAGTACCATCGCAACGCAGAGCGGGAGGGCCAGCTGTACGAAGGTTATCGCAGTGCGCGGTTGGCCGTCTGTTTCGCCAAAGACGTCAGTGGGCAGGAAATGCTGGACAGTCTCGAGGGTGACCCCTTTTTTCAGGGGATGGGCCATGGCCAGCGCACCCGCCGCCCGGCTCCGTCCGAGGCAACGGAGGGGCGGCGCGCAGCCCCGTGACCCATCCGTGACACGTCGCATTCGCCGTTGGACCCACCACCGGTACATAGTAACTTGCCTTCGGTGGTCGGCTTTCGGTCCAGTCACCCGCAGCTTCAGCTACCCGCGGCCTACGGCGGCTAGCTGAGGCTACGGGTGTATCTACTCGCGCCTGCGCCGCCCGAGTCTCCGACGACAGATTGCGTCGTCGTGGAGGCGTTCCTCCCGCGCGCGTCTTTCCACGAGACGACTGCCTCGCAGAAGGCGGTGGCCGTTTCCAGTTCCTGACGCTGCCGAGCATCTCCCTAGCGATGGTCGGCAGCGTCAGGTCGGTACCTCAACTCCATTATATGAATCCCTATTATACGAACGCCCATAACGTGCGGTGTCCCACAGGGGGCGGTCCTCGGTCACACACTGTGGAACATCGGCTAAGACTGAATGTTGAGAGAGAGCCTCCTACCCGGGCTGGGTGTAATTTGTTACGCCCGACACGATCGTCATAGCCCGGGGTGGGACGCTGGAAGAAGGGGCAAGTCTAGCAACTCTTAGCACTAAGGAGATTGTCAGGCGAATCGAGGCGCTGTAGTTGAGGATGGCTCTGGACAAGACCCTCTTGTACCACGGGCCACGTATAGGTCCTCCAATCGGCGTCTTGATCACTGTCAATTCCGTCGACATCAGCATCCGGGCCCACATGAAATACTTGGGTCTGGTGCTCGACGGGCATTGGTGGTTCCGGGATCATTTCCGCGGACTTGCTCCGCGGATAGATACGCAAGTCGGAGGCGGCATGGTCTTGATCAAGGAGTGCTGTAGGTGGGATGGTATCCGACAGGGTAACCCGCCGAGCCGGCCACGGATATCAAGGAATCGTTACCACTGGGGTCAGCCCACTGGCGACGGGGAGGGGGTAGGTGGCATATTCGGTATTGCACGCGGGCGGCGAAACAGCTGCGGCGGGCCTGGCTGAGATGATGATGATAACGACATATGAACCTATAAGTTTACCAGTAAAGTGCTCGTAGTGTTTAAATCTAAGAAAATCAATTTGACGAAAGCCAACAACATCATTAACCACCATGTATTGTTATGCGTCATAGTACCAAGTTCAAGGTAGAATGATACATTAAATTCATATCGTAAATATATTCCTATTTGCGGTTGTTTTGATTCATTACATGTCCATACTAAGACAGTCACAGTGTTAGTGTCAGCTTCATAATTTAACTCTCTTCTTAAACTGAACTTTAATTGCGTTACATTAGAGAGAGGATTAGAGAGACTGGTTCGTCAGTACCTGTATTGGTAGCGGACGCATTAAGTTTTGCCCGTTTTTGCAAAAATTTGTTTTTTTTATTGATGCTCTGCTCCTATTGGTCATATCGTGATGATTATACCCTTTATTTTTATGTTGGGCATGGATATATACAACACAAATAATTTTTCAATTCTAACCAGTAGTGCTTAAGATTAGCGTGTTCAACAAAACACTCTTAGCCTAAAAGCCTAAAAATATTGGTGTAAATAATACAGATAATTATTCCGTGTGGTAACGGATTAAGAATACAATTCAACACATGTTTTGCCCGTGGTTAATGTAAAAGGCGACTGAGGAACACGATATGCAGATAAATATTTATGCAAGAGACAGCAACCTCGACATAAAACCCTATACCAACACGTCTGATCAGCGAGGCATAGTAGTTCAATTATCGTCCTATCCTTTAAGTCTTTTTATTTTTTGGGTGTGGGTTGCGGTCGGCGTGCTCCTCGTACCACTCCGACCGGGGCGATAGAGGGGCGTAAGCACGCACACCCGCACTCCACCCGAACATCGACGTGATGTTCGCCGTTGGACCGACCACCGGAGCAGGGCGACTTGACGTTAGTGGTCGGCCCGACGGAATACCCCCTGAGGAGCACCCTCCCAACATCCTTTAAGTCTAGTTTAGTGGAACGTACACGAGCCGAAATGATGATGAATATAGATCATATTAATTTGTCTGTTTTCGAATGCATGCCATTACGTGACATTTCCAATAAATTAGATTCCTAATGTATAGCGACACCAAAACGAAGAGTTAGGTAATGTCAGAGCGATTAATATGCCTGCCTTAAATAACATGAACGTAACTAAATTCAAATAAGTAAAATTAAATTAGCAACTAAATTATCGTAAATACTTTGTGCGATGTTAATAAAAATAAGTATTTATTGAAGCTACTATGAATTTTATTAATACTATTTTGTATCGTTTCGAATTGTGTATATTGCATTAGCTTTTGTCCGCGAATTTGTGAGTGTTGTAATCATATGTGAAATTCTTATTAAATACTAGCAACCCGCTCTTGCGTTGCTACTACTTCTATTCCATCCCTAGATGAAAAGTAAGTTCGAGTCCCGAGGATGTTTTCTGAGAGGAAAAAAGCCTAAATTGCTTCTTATATGGACAGGTTTCATGCATAGAACCGTGCTCACGCATGATAAAAACTTATTATATTGACATTAGAAACAGGCACTTCAATTTCATTTATTTGTGTAAATGATCATTATTTGTATTGTATGAAAAAAAAAAAACATTTACGCGAAATTCACCCTCTCAACGTCCTCTCCTTTTCCTGCTCTTATCCCAATTACTTACTATGCGATACATCTGCCATAGTACGTATTGCAAACGTTCCTAGCAACAGTTTTATGACTGGCCACCTGATTCATGTTAACTCTTTTTGGGAATGCAATTGTTGACCAAGACTGCATTAAATGGTATTGGCCCAGGGTGGATGTAAAGCTTTTAATCGTCTTTTGTTACACCCACTAGGAATGTAAGATTGGTAGTAGGTATACATAGAAAATTCAGCACGTGTTGTAGGAATATATGCTGTGAGAGGATGGTTTTCAAAATAATCCCTTTTAAAACGCACAAAAGTAAGACGTTGTTTATTAGTCTAGTCTATTATTAATTTAGTATTTATTTGTGTTAATTTTAATATAATTAGAAGTGGTAAAGTTTCACCGCATACTTTAATGTCATGCTTTACATCCTTCATCATTCATCATCATTTCAGCCTATCGCCGTCCACTGCTGGACGTAGGCCTCCCTCATGTTGCGCCACAATGAGCGGTCCTGTGCCGCCTGCATCCAACGACGCCCAGCTACTTTCACTAGGTCATCGGTCCACCTAGTGGGGGGGCGTCCTACACTGCGTCGTCCGATACGTGGTCGCCACTCGAGAACCTTTCTTCCCCAGCGGTTCGTCGAGCGATATGGCCTGCCCATTGCCACTTCAGCGTGCTAATTCTTCGTGCTATGTCGGTTACACCCGTTCTTCTGCGGATTTCCGTATTCCGGATTCTATCTCGCAGAGAAATCCCGAGCATAGCCCGCTCCATAGCACGCTGAGCGACTTTGAGCCTTGATATGAGGCCTACATTTAGGGACCACGTTTCCGTGCCGTAAGTCATCACTGGTAACACACACTGGTCAGAGACCTGTGTTTTCAGACACTGAGGTATGTTGGACGAAAAGATCCTCTTAAGTTTCCCGAACGCTGCCCAACCGAGTTGGATTCGTCGGCTGATCTCTTTCTCGAAATTGGATCTACCTAACTGGACTGTTTGTCCTAGGTAAACATAGTGATCGACAACTTCAAGAATCGCATTGCCAACTAGGACCGGTACAGGAATGACATGGGCATTTGACATGACTTTCGTCTTGTCCATGTTCATTCGTAAACCCACTAGTTGGGATACCCTGCTGAGATCATTGAGCATTGTGCCAAGGTCCTCCATGGATTCTGCCATAACGACTATATCGTCCGCAAATCGAAGGTGAGTGATGTATTCGCCGTTAATGTTGATGCCGAGTCCAGTCCAGTCTAAGAGCTTGAAGACATCTTCCAGTGCAGTGGTGAACAGTTTTGGACAGATAACATCTCCCTGTCTCACGCCTTTCTGCAACTGGATCGGTTTTGTACTCTTATCCCGGATACGGACTGACATTGTGGCGTTCCTATACAAACACTTCAGCACTTCGATATAGCGATAGTCGATTTGGCACCGCTGAAGGGACTGCAGCACCGCCCAAGTTTCGACTGAATCAAAGGCTTTCTCATGGTCCACAAACGCTAAGCACAGGGGCCGATTATACTCCTCGGTCTTTTGTATAATCTGCCGAAGCGTGAGGATATGGTCTATGGTGCTATAGCCTTTTCGGAAGCCGGCTTGTTCGGGCGGCTGGAAGTCATCGAGCTTGCGCGAGAGTCGATTGGTAATGACCCTCGAGAACAACTTATAAACATGGCTCAGGAGTGAGATGGGTCTGTAGTTCTTTAGAAGAGCTTTGTCACCCTTCTTGAAGAACAGCACCACCACACTCCTGGTCCACGACTCTGGAACGTCGCCCCCGAGGATAACGGAATTAAATAGCTTTTGAAGGGCTATTAAGACTGGCTTGCCGCCCGCCTTCAGAAGCTCTGCCGTAATTCCGTCATCGCCCGGTGCCTTACCGTTACGTAGTTGTTTGAGAGACATTCTGATCTCGTACAAGCTAATGTCCGGGATTTCTTCGGTATAGTGCCGAGTTAGCTTGGATCTGGGATCTTGGACCAAGCCGACAACGGGATTTCGGGATGATTTGTATAACTGTCCATAGAACCTTTCGACCTCTCCCAAGATCTCACTTTGGGATGAAATGACAGTGCCATCGTCGGTCTTCAGCTTAGTCATTTGGCTTTGCCCAATAGACAGATCTTGTGCGAACACTTTTGAGCCACGATTCCGCTCTATCGCTTCTTTAATACGGAGCGTATTAAATCGGCGAATATCGCGACGCACAGACCTGGAGATCTGCCTATTTAGCTGCCTATGCTTGGACCAATCGGCTGAAGACTGCACCGTCATTTCTTTTCTCCGCCCCATGAGCTCGAGAGTCTGGTCAGAAAGTTTTTTAGGTCTATTAACGCGGTGAGCCTTGAAAAATTTCGACCCAACCGCGTGGACAGTTTCCACGAACCTGTTGTTCATATCGTTCGGAGATTCGCATCCATCCAGACATTGGAAGCGATTGTGTAATTTGAGTTGAAAGCCTTCGAGGTTCTGGTATTGGACAGATGTAGGTCGGAGTGTAGACTTCATCAAGCGTGACCGCTCTACTTTTGTGTGGATATTCAATGTGGCTCGTACCATCCGGTGATCGCTCCCAGTTTTAATCCTGCTGTTCACTGAGACATCATTGAATATCTGTCGTTTGTCTGACAAGATGAAGTCTATCTCGTTTTTTGTTGAACCATCGGGGCTAATCCAGGTCCATTTCCTTTGTGGCTGCTTCCTGAAGAAGGAATTCATCATAAAGAAGCTTTCCTTCTCCAGAAAATCAGCCAGTTTCTGGCCCCTCTGGTTTCTCTGTCCATATCCATGTTTCCCCACTCTCAACTCATTATCACTCCCTTTGCCTATTTTCGCGTTAAAGTCTCCCATGACTATCGTGAAGTGGGTTTTGGACGTGTGTATGGCTTTCGAGATGTCCTCGTAAAATGCCTCCACCTCGTCGTCGAAGTATGTCGAGGTCGGTGCGTATACCTGTATAACCTTCAGCGAATACCTCTTGGTAATTCTGAGTATAAGGTACGCTACCCTTGTCGACACACTCTCGATCCTCTCCACGTTGTCTACGAGAGACCTACGAACGATAAACCCTATACCACCTTGGGACGGGTGATCGCCCTCCCGGTAGAAGAGCAAGTTTCCAGACTGGAGGATTATCGTGCCCTCGCCCTCTCTTCGCACTTCTGATAATCCTACAATGTCCCAGCGGACATCCTTAGAGGAGGCAAATTGACATTGGTAAATTTAAACACGTTAGTAAATTATTACTAAAGACTACTTGTGCTTAAGTTGAAACCAATATTTAGTATAAACCTTCCCATACATATACTGACTTGGCGTTTCACCCACTTTGGGGTTGAATTTCGTAAAATCCGTTGTTAGCGACTCACAAAGTCATAAAATCATTGACAAAATTCCATGTTTCTAGATTCAGTAATTTCGGCTCGGAATGATGAGCCATCTAATCAACAGTCAGCTTTTTTATATGTAGATAAAGTCATACATGTCTTATAAAGTCCACGTATACAATACAAAATCACAGTAACAAGCTACTCTATAAATAGTCTGGCTTAATAATACAAATAGTTTTTTATATTGCGGTTTGACACGCACTTTTTGTTGATGACTATGAAGTACGGGAAAACCAAAATGTGGCCTGTCTATAAGGAAAGCCAAATGTAAATAAATAATAATTGTGTTAAGTATATTGCAAATTTAAGGTTGGCAGTTCATTATATTGCAAATATAAATTAATTACCATAAAATTATGAATAATTCGAGGTAATGTCTAATTTTTTTCCGTGTGGTGACTGACTAAGAATACAAATCACCACTCTCTATCTTGCCCGCGGATGTTGTAAAAGACGCCTAAGGGATATATTACGCATATAGCATCTATGCAAGAGAAGGAAAACTCGAAATAAAACCTTTAGCAACCTGTCTGACCAGCATGGTATAGTTAAGATCAATTTTCGTTCTATTGTGGTGGAGGCTCGAGCCCAACAGTGTGACGTTTATGAGCTGACATGATGAATGATGATAATGAATGTCTAATTTATTCTCTTGTTGTTTTTAAATACAACACCCTGCACTAAGGAAAAAGTCTGCTCCTTTAATTTTTTCAAAAATTCAATCGAGTGGGACAAACAAACGGTTGGCTGGATTAAATTGTGAAACTTTTCAGCGTTTTTGTGGATATATATTGAACTGTATAAGCGCACTTAATATTAGTGGTTGCCGTGATATTTTTGATTAGGCGCTTGATTTTCCAAAAAATCACGAAAAGTCCTTTTTTAGTTGCATTTTCAATTCATGTAAATAAAACATTTTTTTAAATTATTGACCAATTTTTGTACAAAATGATCTTTTTCCATTCTAACACCGATATCTCAAAGAGACATGCTCGTATTGAGATTTAAACATATTCTAGCTGAATAATCAAGGTATCGGGTTAAGTCCAAAATTTATTTCCAAGTCCGTACACTGAAAAAAAACCTGTGGTTTTCAAGAGATTCCTCAAAAAAATTAAAAAATAAAATTTTACCTTAGGTCCACAATCTAAACACTTGAATTATATTCTTTCTTCGTTATGACAAAGATAAATTAGATTATATAAAAGTAAATGTTATATATTTCATAACATTCATCCTATTTTTGCGAAGTTGTCCTGTTCTACGCGTCCTATAGAATTGTCGTCTTAACTTACGCGTAGAAGTCGCACAGATCCGTTCTTACCAAGAGAGTGGAGAATAATTCTTTCATCATCGCAGCCCACACGCGTCCCACTGTTGGGCTGGAGCCTCCTCCGTAATAGAAGGTAATTTGACCTACTATACCATGATGGTCAGACATGTTGGTATAGAGTTTCATTTCGAGTTTTCCTTTTCTTGCACAGATCTTATGTGTATATTATATCCCATAGTCGTCTTTTACGATAGCCACGGGCGAGATAGGGATTGGTGAATTGTATTCTTACAATTACACTCCCTATCTTGCCCGTGTATGTCGTACAAGACGACTATGGGATATAATATGCACATAACATCTGTGCAAGAGAAGGAAAACTCGATACAAAACCCTATATCAACATGTCTGACCAGCATATAGTAGGTCAAATTCCTTCCCATTGTGAAGGAGGCCCGAGCCCAACAGTGGGACATACGTCCCACTGTTGGGCTCGGGCCGCGATGATGATGATGATATTTTTAGTTACCGGTTAGTACTCATTTCTATGGATCAGAATAGAGAGACGGATAGCTGAACAGGATTACCTAGCGTCATAACAAAAAGCCCGACAGAAACGATTGAAGAATAAATCATTAAGGATAAATAAATTAGTATCAGAAGCTTTTCTTACCTAAAAGTGGACGGTTCGGTGTGAAATAGTTGTTTCGCTAAAAAATTCAAAATGATTGTTTCTGATCGAAGCAAATAAATACTCGACAATTATCGACCAAAAATCTATCACTAAAACATTTTTGTTACAATGTCTTTTGTTTCCGATGCATAGTTTAATTAAGTAAATGGACGCGATGAGGTAATATGTCAAATATCAAGCGTCGATTGAGTGTCAAATGCTTTCGGTAAACAGTTAATTACGTTCGGTAAACAATTAATCCATTACCATTTGCTAATATCCGTCTTAATTCGCATTTCATAGTACATATGTGCTCAAACACTCATCATCACTCATCTCGGCTCATATACGTTTCACTGTTTCATGAGCTCGAATCTCCTCCACAATAGGAGGGAAATTGACCTACTAGTCGTCTGACCAGCGTGGCATAGTAGATAATTCGGCTTTATTTCGAGTTTCCGTTCTCTTGCATATATGTTACTAGCAACCCGCCCTCGCTTCGCTTCGGTTTCAGTCGCTGTACCCGCGGTGTAGTTCCCGTTCCTGTGGGAATACCGGGATAAAATATAGCCTATGTTACTCCCTGATGTTATAGCTTTCCATTGGTGAAAGAATTTTTGAAATCGGTTCGGTGGTTTAAGCGTGAAAGCGTTACAAACAAACAAACAAACATCCTTACTTTCACATTTATAATATTAGTATGGATATGCATATTTAATCCCTTAGTCATCTTTTACGACATCAACTGGTAAGAGTGGGGGTGATGAATTGTATTCTTACTCCGTTACCACAAGCAAGAAAAGCATGCATAGCTTAGTAGCATGACTTAGTAGGCCAAATTCTCTACAAACGTAGATGAGGACGTAATGAACAGTATTACAACCAACGTGTATGATTAGTAAAGTAGAAGAAGGAAGCTAAATTAACGAACATATTTTCAAAGGTAAAAATACAAACGTATTTTTATTACCACGTTTACATACAAATGTTATTTCCTCGTCTTTCCGTGTAAGATTATATCGCTATTCAGTCGGTTTCTAATAATATGTAATCATACTCCTTTGATATTCAGTATTAGAGATGTTGCGGGTATGTATTTTCGGATCTGTATACGTATACCGACACCGGACACGGATATTAGAATAATAGTATACCTGTTTATATATGAACATTTTTTTTAAATACAACACTGCATTAAGGCAATAATCCTGGTATTGTGGGGGACTTTACAAACAAATAATTTAACGAACACAAATTACACCCAGACTCAGAACAACACTTTGTGGATCGCACAAAGTGTTGTCTTGCATGGGAATCGAACCCACGACACTGGCACGGTAGGTCCTATACCAACCTGTCTGACCAGCACGGTATAGTGAGGTCAAATTCCCTCCCTTTGTGGAGGAGGCTCGAGCCCAACAGTGGGACGTATGTGAGCCGAGATGATGAGTAAAAAGGAAATACTAAACATGGTGGTTATTGAATTATTCCCGTTTAGAGAGGCTTACGTTTAGGCTGTCAGTTAGGCCAAGAAATCTTGTAACGTGTCCCATACCGAGCCGACCCTATCTGAAATTATTCGAAACTTTATTTCGGAATCGGTTTCGGATATATGTATTTTTATTTCGGATATTCCATAGTTTCGGTTACGATTACAAAGATTTGTAACATCCCTATTTTGTTATTTGTAGCTAGTGTTAAATAAAAAAAAGTAGATACAAAAAGCATAATTATATTAGGTCCTTACATATGAAATTGGCATTTTGTGCGGCAGGAATATAAAGTCAATTTTTTTTTTATAAAATATATTTATATATTCAAAGTATGCACCGTTGTTATCTATGCACTTTTGCCATCTCATAAGTAGTTCATTGTTCCCTTTACTAAAAAAACTATGGGGACGAGAATCAATAAACTCTTTGAAGGCGGTTTGGACTGCCGCATGGGCGTTGAATTTTTTTCCTTGTAAGAAGTTGTCCAAATTCCGGAAAAAAAATGGTAATCTGCTGGAGCAAGGTTCGGAGAGCACGATGGATGTCGCAGACGTTCCAATTGTAGCTCATCTAACTTAGTGGTTGTTTGTTGTGCAGTGTCTTGCGTTGTCGTGAAGCAGCAGTGGCCTAGAGCGATTGACCAATCTCGACTGTTTAGCAGCCAGTTCTTCCTTCATGATTATTATCGTATAGTATCCACTTTTCATTACAAGTAACGATTCGATTTAAAATCCCCTCATTATTGTGTCGGTTGAGCAAAGTAACACAGCAATCGACGAGTGTTTGCAAGTTCGATTCGCTCAATTCATGAGATACCCATCGTTCAAGTTTTTTTTACTTGCCCGATTTGCTTCAAGTGAATTAATACAGTTTTGTCACTTACCCCGAAGCCTACAGCTATCTCTGAAGTTCTTTGTGATGGATCTGCTTCCACAATAGCCTTTAATTCTTCATTTTCCACTTTGGCCGTCCACGGGGTTGGTTCTGAAGGTCGAAATTTCCAGAACGAAAACGTTGAAACTAAAATAAAAAAACAAACTTACCGTGCTTTCTTTTGCGGCACCAGCGCCGTACACATAATTAATCCTTCGAGCCTTAGAATAATAACGTATAGAAGGATAGTGTCAATACTTCGAACTTTCAAAATTTGAATCTAAAAATGCTAATGGCGCGAAGACGATTACACACGTACACACGCAAACCACTATACAAATTATGAAATCAAATATTGTTTTTATTAACATAAATCGTCGAAATACTTTTAAAAGTAACGTTAAACCCTTTTTAAGTTTTTCAAATGTGTTGTGACACCATTTGAATGCACAAACCGTCATAATTATCAATTTATTTTTTAAGAGTTGCATACGTACGTGCAGTACAATGACTTGTACATTACGGAACGGTTCCGGCGTAAGCTCCATTAGGCTCCAATTGAAATGCCTCACTTTTTGTGCGTGAACTTACCTTCTATACGTTAGTATTCTAAGCCTTCGAGCTGTTTCTGCAGCACTGGTGCCACGGTAGAACTCGTAGTCATAAATATACCGATATTTATTTTCATGTTTTCCATTATGCGGTACCTAATAAGGGACGACAACGAAAAAAATAATGAGGGAAAAATAAATGAATGCTTAAAATAATAACGCATAGAAGGATAGTGTCAATACTTCGAACTTTCAAAATTTGAATCTAAAAATACTAATGGCGCGCAGACGATTACACACGTACACACGCACACCACTATACAAATTATGAAATCAAATTTTGTTTTTATTTTATTTATTTATTTATTAAACTTCATGCAACAATGCAATGGCGGACTTAATGCCAAAGGCATTCTCTACCAGTCAACCATAGGTGATGCAGAGACGAAAAAAAAGGTAGGTGCATGTTCCGAGATAGCTATATTATTGTAAAATGAAAAAGAAAATATATTTTACATAGATAAATAGGTATATACGAAAATATATAATACATACCAAAGATACATACATACCCAAATACAAAGATAGATATGATATATATTAAGATATATAAATATATACATACACAGTATATATACATAATTATAAGGACATTATATCAGTTGTGATGATTCTGCCAACTCGTTTAAGAGATGGAGTCGAACGCTCTTCTTAAATGTTTGACGACTAGTTGCCATCCTGATACCGAGAGGTAGTGAGTTCCAGAGGAGAACCGCCTGGACAACGAAAGAGGAATGCACACGATCAGAGTGATGAGATGGACAAAGTAAGAGCAAGTTTTTGGAGGAGCGAAGGTTTCTGTCATGATTAGTAGAAAGGTATTGAAAGAAACAAGACAAGTAATTAGGAGAATTAGGAGATTGAGGATAGAATATAGAAAAGTAAGGGCACGCAAACTACGGCGTTGTCGAATAGTTAGAAAATTTAATTGAGAACGATAAGCAGAAATATGATCATACTTGCGAAGATTATATATGAATCGAATGCAGTTATTGAGAAGACGGTCTAGTTTATTAAGAAGATCTGCATTCAGGTCAAAATAACACACATCACCATAGTCAATTAGAGGAAAAATTATAGTTTGGACAAGCGTCGTTTTAGTTTTAACCGGTAGAAAATGTCTCAACCGATTGAGAGCACGTAAGCTACAGGTGACTCGCTGACTTACTCTGGTTACTTGAGTTCTCCAATTGAGAGTGGAGTCGATATGTAAGCCAAGGTCTTTTACGTCAGGGGACAGCGGTACAATAGAGCCGTCGTACAATATAGATGGGAGAGATTTGACGTCTACTCGGCCTATCATATGCTGACTACCCACAATTATTGCCTGACACTTGGTAGGGTTCACCATCAACCCGAACTGGCAACACCAACTTTTTATGCTGTCAAGGTCTGTATTGATTTTGGCAATTGCTGACGGCATATCCTCCACACTCGCTTGACAGTAAAGCTGCAAGTCATCGGCATAAAGATGATACGAACACTGAAGATTATAAGTAATGAGATTAATAAAGATAGAAAATAACAAAGGAGAGAGAATACCGCCCTGAGGGACGCCAGCGCTGAGGTCGCACCAATTCGAAAAGCTGTCTTCGATGCGGACACACTGCTGACGCCCCTGAAGATAAGAAGAGAACCATTCCAGTGCGTTGGGTGAGATCAGGAAGTGAGATAAGATGGCTAGAAGGATATCGTGATTGACGGTATTGAAGGCGTTAGAGAAATCTATTAAGACTAGAACCGTCACATTGGTTTTCTCCATACCACCCCTAATATCGCCAGTCACTTTTAGGAGAGCGGATGTTGTGCTGTGGCCTGGTCGGAAGCCGGACTGGAATTGACATAAGAGATTATTTTTGAAAATGAAATCCGATAATTGCTTATGCACGCAAGCCTCCAGAACCTTAGAAAGAAAGGGAAGAATAGATATAGGACGGAAGTGATTAGGAAGAGAAGGATTAGAAATTTTAGGCAAAGGTATTACATAAGCCTTACGCCATAATGATGGGAAACAGCCAGATTCAAGAGAAAAGTTAATAATATGTGAAATAACAGGAAGAAGGTGGTCCAGTATTGCTGTGATCATGCGACGACTTACGTAATCACATCCCACAGCATTAGACTTAATGGATAGGATTATTTTTTTGATTTCTTCCAACGCAACTGGAGAAAAATTGAACGGATAGATGTTAGACTGAGGTAACTGCTTTAGATAATCTAAAGTGTGACTTTTGGTTTTGTGGTCCAACGGGATAGAGAAAGAAAAGTGCTGATTGATGTCATCCAAACCCACTGTCACCTGAGAATCTGAATGACAGTGTTTACCGATGCCTAGAGTCCCTAGAAACTTCCAGGCATTGGCAGCGGAAGAACTAATATTGTCAAGAATGTGGCGGCGCGGCGTTTAGCATTACGAATCATCTGATTACACCGATTCCTTGCAGCCTTATACTCAGACCAAAGTTCTTGGCACCGATCACCTCTATATTTTCGATATGCTCGGTCTCTGCGCTTCATTGCCTTACGGATGTCTTCTGAGATCCAGGGTGCTGGTGGACGTTTTAATTTTACCTTTCTGATAGGTGCGTGATTATCGAAGAGGTGGTGGACTACTTCACCAAAGCACCGTACTTTCTCGTCAATTGACGAAGATGCTCGTAAAAAGTCCCAGTCAAGTGCTGAGGCATCACTCTGTAAATCAGTGAGGTTGATTCTGTTAAAACAACGCATGTACAGAAATTTAGGCTTAGGCTTAGGAGGTTTCAAGACGTAAGAAAGGAAAATAAGATCGTGGTGAGAGAAGGCGGGGGCAGAAAATTGGCCGTTAGAGGAGACAAGAGAAGGGTTGGAGGTGAGGATTAGGTCTAGCCATGTGTCGTTGCCATCCCTGTTGTGGTGAGTGGCCTGTAAGGGTACAATCTGTAGATTGGCAGACTGAATGACTTCAAGGAGTTTTTGAACACGTGGTAAATGGGAAGAAAGGAGATCAGTGTTAAAATCGCCCATGATGATGTGGTGTGAATATTCTGACCCTAAAGATTCCAGAATCGAATCGAGACTGGAGAAGTAGTCGACATTAGGAGGACAGTATACAACACCAAGGACGGCTTTAGCCCCTTTGGTACATATCTCTAAAAAGAGAAATTCAGCAGAGGAAGATACGGAAGATGAAAAAAGAATTTTATAGGGAATGTGGCTGCGGAGATATATCGCAACACCACCTCCTCTTCGCTCAGCCCGATCGTTACGAATAAGTATGAAGTCAGCAAGAGGGTAAGCAGTGGAAAGAAGTTGAGGTTTGAGCCAGCTTTCTGATATCAGAATGGCGTTAACGTCAGTATCAGTGAATGTTTCTAAAAAGTCACTGTAATGGCTTGGGATACTCTGTGCGTTTATATGGCATACCTTTAACAAATTGTGTGAATTATTGTTAAAAGTTTGTCGCACACAGTCTCCAAGCGTGGGAGATGCTGAACAGAAACTGTCATCATCTGAAGAAGAATTGGCAGAGTAATAAGAATCATCATCTGAATACATGGAATAAATATATAAAAATAAAATATAATATAAATAAAATATAATACAAATAATATAATTATGTGGGACTAAATTATAGGATGTTACTTTACTAAATTTCTATATATAAAAATCCGCATCACCTACGAGCTAAGAGGTGTACAATTATGAAATAGCAGCAGACATACAGTTTGTGAGGCATGTTATGCGTACAACGGAATTCAGGAGTAACTAAACGTCACGTAGATCTTACGTCAAACATATAACTTGACATTTGTACAATTCGATCTAATAAGTAAACAATAACAGATAGAATGATATTACATGATTAAAAAGAATGTGTTGCGTTTTGAATAGAAATATGAGTTGACAACTAGCACTAATAATGAAATAGGAAATTTATAGTTACAAAAGGCAAAAGTACTGTTATATATTCCTGCGCGATTTTATATTACCGGTGATGGTCGTTGAATTTCCTGTGCTTGAAGACTCTCCAACTGCCCTGGGATACTTGATAATGAGTTGATTAAGATCATCCATGGTGAAAAAACTTGAGAGGTGTCAAGGGACACCCGGATGGAACGAAGTTCCTTTCGATTAATTAGTGAAGGAATTGTAATAAAATTTTATTTTTTTTAAGTTATAATAATATTTTTTTTATTATTAACAAATATAATGTTATATAAACTTAATCAGTAGGCTCAATTTTCGTAATAATTGGCTTGTGGTAACTGAAGTAGGAAACATATGTTTGGGATTCTATTTTATTTAAATGTCTTGAAAAAACTGCATCAATGGTAGTATTATATTTTGTTGTTGTATACACTCAACAAAAATAATCGTCGCGACACCACACTGTTCAATGCGAAATAGAAATGAAAATATCTGGCTTGCTTTCTATAAGAGAGAGAGAGACAGACAGAGAAACATGCGACGCCGCACAGCTTACAATAGCTTACTATAGCAAAAAGTGTCGTGACAACTTTTCGTAAGAATTTTTTCCGTCTAGCCCCCTTTCACAACGCGCGATAAGGAACTTCGTTCCAAAACTTGTGCCGAGTACCATCAGGAGCTTTTACCACAATGATACCATCTTGTGTCCAGCAAGAGCGCATACCAAAATGCTGCCGGGCTTTATTGAAGACAGTCTGCCAGGGCTTTGTCAAAAACTCCTTAATGGATGCAATTGAGCCTTTCAGTTTAGACTTAGTTCTCCATATAAGTGATCTAATATCAAGACTAGAAAACCTTACCAAAATAGGACGGCTGTGGTTGTTGTTAGGTGTGCCTAACCTGTGACAAACACTAATGCTGGGTGCTGAGATCTCCTTTAGTGACATATTTGAATGTATTATATCAAGAATGACAGCAGTGCAGTCCTCCTTTTCAGCTTCGGCTATTCCCATGAAGATTAGTGCTTTCTTCCTGTGTCTGGTCTCTAGAAGATCTACCATGCGGGAACACTCACTTATTTGCTGACGTATAAGTCTGAGCATGGAAAACATTAGCTCCCTGAAGGTACGAAATTCTTCAGCAACTTTAGCCACAGTGTCCTTAGCAGGTGCCCCGACTTGTAGTTGTGTTTCTAATTCTGCCATTCTCTTTGTGAAAGTCTCCTCCAAGTTGACTTGTGCTGCTTGTATTGTGTCTAATTGTGACATTTTATAGCCAAACAGAAAGTTAGAAGTGAGTGAGTAGTATCAGCTAGCAGGTGATTTGGGATTAAGTTTAATTTACATAAATTATATCACAACTGTAAGTACTTTGTACTAATACAATATTAAATTGAAAAGACCCAAGAATTATGCAGTATACTATTATATATTAATTTAGATTAGAGGAACAAATTTTTAACTTTTTATCTTTTTCAAACCTACCCACCGAAAGTTTTTATTAACATAAATCGTCGAATTACCTTTAAAAGTGATGTTAATAATCTTTTATATTTTTCAAATGTGTTGTGACACCATTTGAATGCACAAACCGTCATAATTACCTATTTATTTTTTAAGAGTTGCGTACGTTCGTGCAGTACAATGACTTGTACATTACGGGATGGTTCCGGCGTAAGCTCCATTAGGCTCCAATTGAAATGCCTCACTTGTTGTGCGTGAACTTACCTTCTATACGTTATTATTCTAAGAAATGAATGACTGTTTTCAAAACTCAAATGTACCAGCTAAATGAATTTATAAATTTGAATTTAGAATTCTTAACCAAAGAGGAGATATTTCAGATCAAAGTGGTCAGTACGACAAAACGCTAATTTCATATGTAAGGACCTAATATTAAGTGGTATTGTAATGATGCCGCGAACGTACATGTGTAAATGAATAATGCAAATTTAAGAATACTTCATTGCATAAAAATCTCCAAGAACCGTGAAAAATTATTAACATTCTGTATGTTTTTCATTACATTACCAAATCTGTTTCATTTTAATTCAAGGATAGCGTTGAATGCTATAATAATATGTTATGTAAATAATTGATGTGAATATATAGTTTTTTGTCACAGAGCAAGAAACGTAGAATGGACTTGATTTTTTTCGAATCACTGTGGATTTTGTAGAGCTACTGATAATTCATTTTCTTAAGTTATTAGTCTGCTTTGAATTTTGGTTGGATTAAATTTTTATCAGCCGACCTTTCGCATCAATGTAGTATTTATACATGCATAAATGTACTAAAAAAATAATTTAATATTCTTCTTACATCATTTCATTATTAAGCTCGAGTCTCTGCTATAATGAATGGCAAATTAGTCTAATGTACCTACTATTATAGTCAAACAGATTTATCTAGGATATTATTTTGAACTTTCCATCTGTTAGAATGATTATAAATAAAAAAAAATACGGATTATATCCCGTTTTTATTTTATATTAGCAACCCGCCTTCGCTTCGCTTTTAGTCGTTTTACCCGGGTAGTTCCCGTTTCCGTGGGAATACCGGGATAAAATATAGCCTAGTTTACGCCCTGATATTATAGCTTTCCATTGGTGAAAGAATTTTTGAAATCGGTCCAGCCGTTTTGAAGATTACCCGGAACAAACAGACCGACAGACAGCAAAAAAATTTTTAATCTGTATTTTAGGCTTAGGTGTCGTGCAAATAACCGTGTGAGCATAAAAAAGCCTATTATTTTGACATTACAAACAGACACTTCAATTTTATTTATTGGTATAGATTTGATTGACCGAGACGTTTCAAACACTTTTCAGTGTTCATGGTCACGAACGGACGCGATAAAATCCGTAAAAAATGTTTTATTTATAATGTGTAATACTCGCGTAAACCTATACTTCATTTCTCCTTATGAATTGTATTTTATTCCTACATTTTTTGAAGGGAAACTTCTTTAGATTCGTTGTGATTTCAAACTCGATGAAACGAAAAAGCGAGTCCATAGAGACACAAACACATAAATGTATAGGATTCAGCCGGCGAGAGAATGCGATAAAGGATGAAGGATAGAGTTTCATTTTGATATGCGTACTTTGTAACACACTCTTTTTTTTAGATAATTTGAGCTGTGTGACTACGAATACTATCAACTCTTACATAAGTCGCGAGTGTCTTTAAAGACGACTAAACCTTTTTTATTGACCTGGGCCACGTCAATCTGATATCGTTAGGTCAACAATTACATTCCCAAGGAGAGTTGCTGTCGGACAGGCGGCCAGACATAAAACTTTTAGTAATAACTTTTGTAATAAGTATTACAAAAGAAGAGTACATATTGAATCGATCCTAATTAATTGGAATAAGGGTGATCATGATGATTTAATATTAATACAGTCATTACTTCTTGGTATTAAGTTACACGCTACACCTGCAATTGGGCTACGACACCCAGATATGTAGTCAAGTATTGATCTATGGTCATTATCACCTCGGCTCATAAGTATATATCCCCCTTTTTTTCGAGTGTGGGTTACGGTTGGCGCACTCCTCGCACCACTCCGTCCGGGACGACAGAGGGGCGTAAGCACGCACACCCGTAACCCATCCGCGCGACACGTCGCTTTTGTCGTTGAGCCAACCACTGGAGCAGGGCGACTTGACGTCAGTGGTCGGCCCGACGGAATACCCCTTGTGGGGTACCCTCCCATCGACTGACGTCCCCCCCTCGGGGAGGACGTCGGTCTTTCCTCACGCGGTCGGCCTCTCGGCGGGTGACGGACTAATTTCCCGGTCACGTCACCTGCGGCCTCGGCAAGGGCGGCATGAGGCGCAGGTAATCGCGCCTACGCCGCCTCAGTCGACGGCGGCGGATCGCTTCGTCGAAGCTGCGCTACTCGCGCGCGTGATCTGCCGCCACCTTCCGCGAGACTACTGCCTCGCAGAAGGAAATATGTATCCCCTAGCGGTCGGTCCAATGGCGAAAGAGAGGGAATGCGGTGTGTTATGGGTTGCGCGCCGCCCTTTTGTCACCCCGGATGGAACGGACCGCGTATGCACTTTTTTTTTTTTCACGCTGTGGAAATGCATTTGCGCACTATTCCCCCGCCGGTTACAGACAGGGGAGTGTGTGTGGGACTCGCCGGCCACAGAAGTGACCGAAATACCCACTAAAACCACAGCGGCCCCTTCCGCGCTTTTACGGGGTGCCGGAGATCGTCTGATAACATTCTATCCCCGACACCCCAACGCTTGGCCGTCTGGCCACGTCCTGTCATCATTCAGAGCGGTGGGTGGAGGAGCGCATAGCGGCGTCTCCTCCTCCCTGGTCGTCGCCGGCGGAGCGAGTCAGCGGACGCAAGCGCCTCGCGTGCCCGCTCCGCGGCCTCCTTCCTTGTCATGACAGCCTCACAGAAGGAGGCCATCGACGACCAACAGCTGTCGCTGCCGAGCATCTTGGAGATGATGGTCGGCAACGACAGGTCTGTTGTTCCCATGTCCGTTGGCAGGACGTGGCGCTGAGGCCCCCGGGCGGGGCATACTTCCAGTGTGTGGCGCGCATCGTCAATTGCCGCGCCACACTCATGACATCCTGGGGCCTCTTCTCTTCCAATTTTGTGCAGGTACTTACCGAAGACCCCATGTCCGGTAAGCACCTGCACCATCCTAAATGTAAGGCTGCCGTGCCTTCTCCTGAGCCAGCGGTGGAGATGTGGCGCGACCGCCTCCACAGTCCCCCGCCCTGCTACGGGGGACTCCAGCTCTTCTTCCCTCCACCGCCGGATTACTTCCCTTCGGGCCACTTCCTGGGCTCTGCCCAGTCCCCTTATGGACACTTGCTCCCCGTTGGCTCGTGCTGTGGCGCGGAACCGGTACACTTCCCCCAACGCCTCCGCCACCAATGGCCAAGGCGGGTCACCTGCCAGCAGACCGCGTATGCACTGACCATAGCCCATCAAAAAAAAAAAAGATTATATCCAACTGCTGGGTTCGAGGCTCCTCCAGAATGGAAGATAAATTAATCTATTATACCTATCTGTTCAGACAGGTTTGAACAAGGTTTTATTATGAGTTGTCTCTCTTTGCATAGATGTTATCTACATAAATTATATCCCTTAGTCGCATTTAACTTACTTACCGTTTTTTTGTTAGGCTATGTTCAAATCAAATCATTTATTCTGCGTAAGCCCCTTAAGGGTACTTACATATTGTCAAATTTACACATCGTTTGAACACAATACAATAATCTACTACCGGATCGGAACGCGGCCACAAGCTGAGAAGATCCGGCAAGAAACTCAGCGGGCTGTAATTTTTTTTTATCTTTTAAATATACATAATGGACAAACCAAACTATAACTGTCTGGACAAACCTCGGAAAATATGTCCGGGGTGACGGATGAGCGGCGTGCGGCACCATAATCTACTGTATTCCCTCCCCAACACCATTGGGCCGGGCACTGGTACCGATTCCTTGACCTATGACCGTGGCGCCTTTTATTATACCTAAGAGTATGAAAAGTGTTGTTTTGGCTTGTAATAATTGCGGAGTATGAGATAAAAAATACTGGCTTTAAATATAACGAGGCCTGCCATGGGATGTTTATACGCTGTAAAGAAGAAAAAAAAAGCGGACGGTTAGTACCGCATGATAACCGTTATTCGAGGTCAAACAAATTCAAGAGCGTTTTTACCTTTGCCTAATGTAAGTGTACATATTACGACGTTGAGAAGAAATCTGACGACGAAATCTGCTTACTTTCACTGAAGACTGAATGATAACGACATATTTCACGATTGATTAAAACTTTATTTTGTGTTTTTTAATAATACTGCACCAAGACACTAGTCTTTGTATTGCGGAGAAATTTTTTCTAATATATCATTAATTTCCGTGTGAGGATGGAGTAAGAATACAATTCATCATCCCCCTGTCTTGCCTGTGGATGTCGTAAAAGACGACTAAGTTATTTTAATGAGCAGATAAGATTTTCCAAGCGAAGGAAAAAAGTTAAACAGTCTGAATAGTGTAGTCAGACTGTTTGGTATAGGGTAGCGTAGGTCAATTTCACTCCAATTGTGGAGAAGGCTCGATCCCAGCAGTGGCCGTATATGAGCTGTGATGATGATCATTAACGGACACAAATTAAATACAGACTCAAAACAACAATTGTTGTAAGTATTACGCGTTACGAAATATATGCTTCGCGACTTAAAAATATACAGCGTAAATTTATTAAATACTTGTGCTATCGTTTAAAAATTGACTATAAAGCCGAGGATTATCTAAGATTGTGTGCTAGATTCCACATCTTACCTTTAGTCACAAGACGAGATATAGCTGATGTCACGTACTTATTAAAAATAATCAATGGATCTATTGACTGTCCTACACTATTATCAAAAATAAGTTTTAATATACCAATTAGAGCTTCGAGACATCATACCCCTGCCATCTCCCATTAGTATCTACTAATTACCGACAGAATGACGGTGAATGGTGACGGAGTAAGAATACAATTCACCACCCCCTATCTTACCCGTGGGTGATCGTACGAGACGACTAAGGGATATAAAACGCATATAACATCTATGCGAGAGAAGGAAAACTCGAAATAAAACCCTATACCAACACGTCTGACCAGCGTGGTATAGTAGGTCAATTACCCTTCCATTATGAAGGAGGCCCGAGCCCAACAGTGGGACGTATGTGGGCTGAGATGATGATGATGATGAATTACCGACAGAATGCGTTTTTATGGCGAGCGAGCAATACACTTAATAATCAATATAAAAAACATAAATTCGATATATTCAACGCTAATACAGATGCGATAAAACGGACACTCAGTCTCGATTTTTTCACAACACATCAATAGGCTAATTTAATGTTTTCCGTTGTATTGTTTTATGTGAAGCATAGTAGTGAAGACCTGTTATTGGCTTTATGTATCTTAAATATGTTTTCTAGATTTTTATTACTTTTAAGCTGTTGGTCTCCCGATAAATAAATAAGTATTACCTTACATGGGAAATGTATCCGTGACACTAAGAATGGTAGGTTATTTTAATTACTACGCCGTCTGTGCAGTTATAAAGTTTGACTATGCCAATCACTCGTTGCGTTCCGGCAACAAATTAGCACTCTTATTTATTACCAAACTATGCTATTAACGATCGATTTCTAATCTTATTTATCACAGTCAATAGTTACTTGATTTTTTTATTCAGCAAATAGTTATTGTTTAATGACCTTTTTCGGTTTCTAAACGAATGAATTAAGAGTTTGGTAATACTGTCTACTTTTTTGACTTTCGGCGGGAATGTGAAAGCGTCATTGCCAATACAAAAAAGAAGTAGATATTCTCTTTTTTGTGATGGCTTTGGCTTTTGCGTTTCATTTGATGATCATTACAGCCCATATATATGTCCCTCTGTTGGGCTCGGGCCTTCTCTTTTTTGGAAAAGGAATTTGACCTACTATACCACGCTCGTCAGACGTGTTGGCGTATTTATATTGAGTTTACGTTGTCGTACATAGATGTTATCTATAAGATAGGGGGTGGTCTAATTATGTTCTTACTCTGTCACCACACGGAAAGTTTTGCGTTTAGCCAGTTGGAAATAAATTAATTTGTATCATGTTTTAGTTTACAAAAACTATATACCTAAGTGTATTTCCTTGTGGTGATGGAGTAAGAACCATTCACCACCATCTATTTTGCCCGTGAGTGTCATAAAAGAGGATTAAGGTATTAATATACTATAGGATTGTGGAGGAGGCTCGAGCGCAACAGTGTGGCTTATATGAGCCAAAATGATGATGATGACATGATGATAGGTATAGATAGTAGAGCGATGGATATGCTACTATACTGATATAAATCCCTGTAATAACGATTACATTATTACCGAGTATATCTCGATCTCTAATAAATCACTGTAATAACAATGTCTTATTGGAAGTGGTGTCGGAGTTCACAATTCACCACTCCCTATCTTGCCCGTGGATGTCGTATACGACGAGTATGGTATATAATATGCACATAACATCTGTGCAAGAGAAAGAAAACTCGAAATGAAACTCTATACCAACATGTCTGACCAGCATGGTATAGTAGGTCAAATTCCCTCCCATTGTGGAGGAGGCCCGAGCCCAATAGTGAGACGTATTTGGGCTGCGATGTTAGGTAATGATGATGACTGGAAATGAAACCTCTTAGTCCGCTCGTGACCATGAACACTGTAAAGTGTTGGAAACGTCGGGCAATCAAAAATCAAATACAAACACGATAAAATCCGTAATAATAGTTTTATTTACAATGTGTAATATTCTTGTAAACAATAAAAATAATTTTCTTTGTAAGTTTTGGACGAAAGTGAAAAAATGTAAATCTCTATTTTTATTTATTCGTACTCGACCACTTTAAAGGCTTATTACACTACACGATATTCAGGGCCCTGAATCACTAGGGGTGCTCTACAACAGCTAAATTGTGAGATCTGTTTCACCAGTTTCAGCGAAATAACAGTTTCAGATAACTGTTCCATACCGTTCCATATTTATATATATACATAAATAATAATATATTGTATGTAATAATAATATTATATATATATATATATACATAAAATAAATACATGTTTAAATATATTAGACGTGGGTCGTTACGTTATTTTTAAGAAACGTAACGAAACTAGTGACTTGGTCGACGTCACGTGTTTCAAAACTAGTGATTTTTGTAACGACTTATTTGTATACAGCTACTTTGATTGTTTGCATATTGTATGAATAGCTGCACTAACTATATACAGTTACACGCGAAACGAAAATAAATTTGTAGCTATACAGTTAAATCAATAAATTCACTTCCTTTCATACTTTTTTCAGGCTGAGGACTGACTGCATTGTATGTATTTACGATTGATTAGAGGTTATAATTAAACTATTATTTTAATTAAATTTGCATTACTGCAGACGTATTTAAAAGTAAATTGATTGTATATACAATGATTATATTTACAGTTTATTTACTCTTTTGATATATTTACAGTTTTTTTCACTGTTATATGCACTTTATAATGTACGATGTTTTTATTAGTAAAACAACAAACTAAAATAATAAATAAATTAAATTCTTTACTTTAAATTCACATTTCAAAGTAACACTCGCTTCGTTTCCCGCAACGTCAAGCCGTTGAAATTACTTATAAACAAAAATCACTCTATTTTATTATCAATAAATGCAATTTTACGTATGAAAATTAAAGGTATAAAATGTATTGTTACGCTGTTTGGTCTTTGTTGCATACCACGGCACGTGAGTGTTCGGTATTTGGTCAGATTACGTCGAATAATTTCGTGTCATTCGATTAGCCATCTCGCTCGCTCACTCGGCCGCGATGCGAAAGAAATGTACTTAGCGTAATCAAGGTTGTGCGGTCGGCTCTTTCTCGCTCGCTCGAATATAATAACTGCTATCCCATATCTGTGAGTCGTGTTAAGTATAACGTAGTTACAAAAATCACCTCTTGTCGACTCGTAAATAGTGATTGTTACATGTCGCGTAATGGGTTATTGTAACTAATGACGTGAAATAACGCTCATGTCTAAAATATATACATAAATCAGTCCTAAGCATGTAAAGCAGGAAGGATCGTTTTCATTTTAGGAACAAACACTGAAACCACTTCTAAACATTATTCCTAAAGAATGGTTATTTTCCCTTTTTTCTCGTATTACAGCACAACAGGCTGTTATTTTGGAACAGTTTTCTGAAACTGTTATTTCGCTAAAACAACAGTTTTCTGAAACTGTTATTTCGCTAAAACTGAAACAGGTCTCACAATTTAGCTGTTGTAGAGCACCCCTAGTGATTCAGGGCCCTGAATATAGTGTAGTGTAATAAGCGCTTTACAGTGTATTTTTACATTAAATGAAATGTTACCAAAGACGTTACTTAAAAACATTGTAATGATGATAGATACACATTCACGTTTGTAACAATGTAGAAACACGTTGCATTTAAACTATTGTAATTATTTCATCATGTATTTTAAGTAATAATTTATTAAGATAACGATATTGCCACAATTGTCTAATTATTATTACACGATAATCCATAATAATGAACGGTAATAATTATGAAATATGTATTTTAAATTTAACGCTGTTATTTCACCTAAGAAAAGGAAGAAAGGACTGTTTGGCCCGTCGATAGAGAACTTGCGTACGGCACGTGGCGATAGAAAGGTAGTGTATGGCAGATTATGGGTTTGTACTTTGTACGCTGTCCCTTCCTGCTCCGTGCGGTTTGAGCTTGCATGACTGAACCATAGAATATCCCTAAATCAAACTTCACTGTGATTAAAGAAAGCTAAATACCCGTTAATATTGGAGCAAGTACATAACAAACATAAATAACAAATTGTACAGAGTTCCCATTTTACCCTTTGATGTATCAGACTTTATTTGGAATAAGAATGGTCCGATATAAGGAATTAATAAAAAAAGCAGACATTATTCTACGTTATAGAAAGTGCCATTGTCATTCTTGATGACAAAGGGCACCGTTTTGCGGTTTTGTGCTTCACCCTTAACCGGATTATGATATGCGTCAATTAAAATCAGGGTGCATTCATTCCAATGAGCATTTTTACTTGGTGAATTGCTTACAAACGAAAAACAACAAAACATGCTGCTGCTCGCCACAAAATGCCATCTTAGCATTGGTTATAAAGGTTTATGATATCTAATGTTTATTTGAGTATTACACATATGAAATGAAACTATTTTTACGGATTTCATTGCGTTTATATTTGATTTTTTCGTGTAGTGACGGAGTAAGAATACAATTCACCACCCCTCTCTTGCCCGAGGGTGTCGTAAGAAACGACTAAGGGCTATAATATGCATATAATATCTATGCAAAGGAAAGAAAACTCGAAATAAAATCCTGTATCAACCTGTCTGACCAGCGTGGTGGAGTAGGTCAATTTTACTCCAATCAAGGAGGCGGCTCGAGTCCAACAATGGGGCGTGTATGAGCTGAAATGAATGAGTGAATTTGATTATTACTTTCTCGACGACGACTCTTCGAACACATTCAGCGTTCATGGTCATAGTACAATTAAAAAAAAAGGTGTATACAATATTTTTTTAATTTAGGTACCGTTTTCCGACCAGCGGAGCAGGGTGACTTGACGTCAGTGGTAATTTAGGTACCGTAGCCAAGGAGTCTACTAGGGGTTATATTAATGTGTACGAATGAAATTAACTTAATCTCCATTAATATATTATGGCCCGGAAATATATTTCTCATCATCATCATCTCAGCCCATACACGTCCCACTGTTGGGCACAGGCTTCCTCCACTATGGGAGGGAAATCGACCTACCACGCTAGCCAGACATGTTGGTATAGGTTTCGAGTTTTTCTTCTCTTGCATAGATATTATATGCATATGATATACCTTAGTCGTCTTTTACGACATCCACGGGCAAGAGAGGGGATGGTGAATTGTATTCTTACTCTGTCACCACACGGAGTAAGAATACAATCCATTGCCACATATCTATCATTGTTTATTAATCCGTTAACAAATATATAATTAACTTAAAAAGGCACTTTAATTGTCTTTTTCAATCAGGTGTGTTTTCATGACACGGTTGTTTACAATTATTATTCAATGATCTTGCTCTACTTTTACTTAATTTACCTTGACAGCGCTTAGTACTTCACGATAAGTTCATAAGGTGTGCCCAGGCTTTGCTTTTGGTTAATTAAGTAAATATTTCCATATGATTTTGTAACTCTCGAATTATATTGCTTATTAACATGCAATAATGCTCCCTAATATATAACCAAGCACGCACAGTACGTTCGGTAGTAATAATTATGGGTAATTATATATTTTACATAACAACAACTTATGGTTGTCCAAATTAAGACAAATTGCCTGATTTTGTTAGATTTAAATTAATAAATCGTCACAAAAATGACTACAAATTGTATGTTTGATAATTGCTCACCATAATTTTTTTTTTCATCTTACTATCTTATCCTATCCTATCCTACTAATATTATAAACGCGGAAGTTTGTGAGTATGTGAAGATGTTTGTTGCTCTTTCAGGCAAAGACTACTGAATAATTTAGTTGAAATTTCGCATTAATATAGCTTACATATCAGAATAACATACACATAGGCTATAATTTATCCTGACATTCCCACGGGAAGAGGGACTGCGGGTTAAACCGCAGGGCACTGCTAGTATAAAATCATTCTCTTGTACTGGCGTTAAATTTGTACCAAAATGTGGGTATTAATTTAATACCTAACTAATTCTATGACATGAGACATCTCAATCCGCCCGTGACCATGAACACTGTGAAGTGTTCGAAACGGCAGGCAATCAAAAATCAAATACAAACGCGATAAAATCTGTAAAAAAGTTTTATTTACAAATTTCCCGATGTTTTAGTACGGATCTTATACATAAAATTAATTATTTGTAAGGTATTTTATCGCGATTTAATATTTTTAGACTTGTGAGCAAAAATCTAATTTAATTTGCGAGGAAATATCTAAAAATGATTTCCTAGGAGACAATTGAATTGTGTTGTACTAATTTTCGCGCGGGTTTTTTTTTTTGGGGTGGGCTGCTGTCGGCGTACTCCTCGCACCACTCCGTCCGGGGCGACAGAGGGGCGTAAGCACGCAACACCCACAACCCACTCGAAAACCACGTCGCCTTCGTCGTTGGGCTGACCACCGGAGCAGGGTTACTTGACATCAGTGGTCGGCCCGACGGAATACCCCCTATTGGGGTACCCTCCCATCGACCGACGTCCCCCCTCGGGGAGGACGTTGATTTTTCCTCACGCGGTCGGCCTCTCGGCGGGTGACGGACTAATCCCCGGTCACGTCACCCGCGGCCTCGGCTAGGGCGGCATGAGGCGCAGGTAGTTGCGCCTACGCCGCCCCAGTCGCCGGCGGCGGATCTCCTCATCGAGGCTGCGCTCCTCGCGCAGGCGATCCGCCGCCTCCTTCCGCGAGATCACTGTCTCGCAGAAGGCTGCGACCGCGTCCCAATTCCCGACGCTGTCGACCATCGCCCTAGCAATAGCCGGCAGTACTGCCCAAGCCGCGTAGGCCTCGAGCGTATGGCGCGCCGTGTCCTCGTCGCAATCGCAGTGGTGGCAGGACGGTGTACTCTCCCTCCTTGCGACCTTGTGCAGGTATTTGGCGAAGCACCCATGCCCCGTCAAAACCTGCACTAGTCGGAAGGAGAGCACCCCGTGCCGCCTCTCTAATCACTGGATCAGCACCGGCCGGAAGGCCTCCACGGTTCGCACCCCGAACCGAGGCCTCTCCAGCCGGACTGCCCAACGGGCAAATCCCTCCAACCACCCATGGCCTTTTCGACATCTTGGTCATATAGGCCGAATCATCGAGATACATATGCTCTTTGCGTAAATATGCACATGCTTCTTGAATCTCTACAAGTTATTTAACTTCCTTCATCCTTTGCCCTGTGTTCTTCTTCCTGTATAACTAGGGCGGACAGCACACGGTACGAACTTCGTCGTCCGTGGTATTCCTGCTAGCCACATTTACCCGCTACTCTGACTGCCATCTTGGCTTATCCTGCCAACCTGGTCTTCAAGCCGGCGGGCCTTGTACCAGGCGTGCGCGAATTCCCGTAACTGCCGGTAGTTCGCCTCTGAAGCCACGAGATCCGTGTAGTATACCGCACCTTCTCCGTCGCGATGTATCCCCGAGAGCATCCCCGACCTAATCTCATCATAGAGGGGACATGCCCACAGAACGTGCTGCATGTCCTCATCCCCTTCGCCGCAGCTACATTCCGCGTGAGCTCCTAGCCCTAAATCGTACAGCCGCCTGCGAAAGCACCCATGACCCCCTAGTAATTGGGAGGTTTCATAGTCTGGCTCGACCCAAGTCGCCTTGAGGCGAGCCGCCACGTCCGGGAAAAACCGATATGTCTCCCTCCCCTTGTCACCACGATCCCACCGCGCCTGCCACTGAGCAACATCATCCGTCCATATAGCCCTCCGCCTATCCCGATATTCCTGCCTAGTCGCGTCCTGGCGCGCCGCCGCTGCTCTCCCAGCACGGATGACCTCCAGGTCGGCCGGCAGTACCCCACCGATGACCGGCAGGGCAGCCGTACTGGTCGTGCGATATGCCCAACGGGCAATGACGTCTCGGCGGGCGTCGACGCACCAGGCGGTGAGCTCCCTTAACGAGATCACACCGCCCTCCGCTCGCACCCCCGTCACCTGCCGATACAATCCGGCGAGCATTTCCGCCTCCAGGTCCCACGGGGGAGTCCCGGCCAATAGGCGTGCGGTAACCGCGTATGGCCCTGATCGCCGTGACCCTCTGTGGTCGCCACAAGAGGGCCCTCAGACGGACGGTCAGGGACCCCGCCCACACTGGTGCGCCGTACAGGGCCATCGACCGGATGTCCCCCGCGTACAGCCGTCAGCACGCAGCGCTCGGTCCGCCCATGTTCGGCATAAGCCACGATAGGGCGGACGCCGCGCCAATTTTCGCACGGGTGACGGAGTAGCAATACAAGTCACCACCCATGCTCTTGTCATAGATATCGTAAAAGACGAGTAAGCGATATGATATGTATGTAAGTATAGAAAGATATATAACGTGTATGCAAGAGAAAAATTGCATAACTTTATATAAAAAGGTCGATTAAGTGGTCTAACAATAAGTAGTAAATTTTCGTGTGCATTTTTATGCTTTTTTAAGGGAAGAGTCTATGTCAAACACCGCTCAATTCCCTCGGGGGACAAAAGACTGCGTTAAACCCATAACCTACCGTACTCTACCCGTATCGTCATCTGAATGGGCCATCGGCTGGACGGTTCTTAGCGCGACCCACAATGGTTTGTTCTGAATTTGGGTGAATAAATAGATTGAAAAAAAAACGATTCATGCATTCTTTAATACGTGGCGTAATAATAAGTAGAAATAAGTAGAAAGGCGCTGATAATAAGTAGAAATTTAGTGCTTCTTAGTAATTAAAAACTGGGTAAACTTCGATCTCGGCGTGCATAATTTATTTTATAAGTTTCCACCCATTTTTGTGGCGATCCTTTAGCCGGTTTTTACAATTCTCACAAGAAATTAAGGCGGTGACGTGTTGTATTGTTAAGTCACTAAATAGATTATAATGATTTAATCCAACGTAGCAATAATAATGCGCAAATTTAGGCCCTCAAATAGTCTGAAAGATGATTACGTTTACCTATAAATATTATTATTAAGGATTTTCTTAGGATAGTTGTATAGCAAGCTCGAAGTATGGAACCGTTTATGATGAGAATAGGTTTGTTCCTTAATACGTGGTACTAAATATGTCATTATAAAATTTGAGTATAAACCTAGTACTTATAACAATATAAATATAAAAACTACTAAAATGATAATCTAGAATATAATCGGCATCAGTGTACATTAAATAATTACTTCAAAATCCGTGTTTATATAAACCGTTGCTGATAAAGTTACGTTATCAGTTTGACACGTATTAAAACGTATTTTTATACATTCCTCGTTTTAAAGTAAACATAACATGTCTACAGAGTCTACAGTTGTGTATAGTTAAGGTGAAGTTGTATTCAAGTTGTTATTCTCAAAGCTTTATGACAGTATATGGACGACCTTTCGTGATCGGTGGCGTTGCTGCAGCCAGGCAAAGGCAAACCAGTGCGTTTCGCTCCGTTGACGCCAACGTTGTTTTCTATAGTTGTACAACCACTTCAATTAATTGTGTTTATATTGTGTAAGTTCAGTGTATCTATTATTTAGTGTATAGTTAATATAATTCAGGTGAGATTTTTTATTTTGAAAATATTTGTTGTATTAGTATTTTAGTTACGTCGTCTAATATATTTTTATATGTGCATTAATAATGGAAACTTTGATGTCAAACGTTGTCCTTGGTTCTTTAAAAGTATTTCGAAACTATGACACAGTGAATCTATACCAATAAATAAAATTGGAGTGTCTGTTTGTAATGTCAAAATAATAGGCCTTTTTCATGCTCACATGGTTATTTGCACTATAAATATGCCCAAAATAACTTTATATTTTTTTGCCTGTCTGTTTATTTCGGGTAATCTTCAAAACGGCTGGACCGATTTAAAAAATCTTTCACCAATGGAAAGCTATAATATCAGGGAGTAAACTAGGCTATATTTTATCCCGGTATTCCCACGAGAACGGGAACTACGGGAATAAGGCGACAGAAACCGAAGCGAAGCGAGGGCGGGTTGCTAGTATAAAATAAAAAATAATTAAAATTAAATTATTCATTATGTAGATATTGTTTTTGTTAGTTTAAAATTTATCGACTACCTTTATGCCCTTGTGTAACTTTGTTTATCTTACCTCACGTTAGTTAAAATTCTTATGGAGTTAATAGCCTTAAAGTATTGTTTAATAGTTAAAAGTGTATGTTAAAGTAATTGCTGTTATCAAACTATGTTTGTATGTGTCAGTATTGTGTATGTATAGTTGTAAAGTATTTGCTTAAGCCATGAGTCAACACGATGTTTTCATTATTCTTGTAGCTAATTATCATTCAACTTGATATATTTTTTTTGTCGTGAGTTTCGTGTACTTCATTATATATAGAACAATGTTGCATGGCATTTATAGGATACCTATTTTGACATTTTAGTTTAGAAAGGTGATATTTAAAACTTTATCAATAGCCTGGCCTTTGAGATGTGAAGATTTCTGTTCCATTTATATAATTTTCTTGTGCAGTTCAATGAAATAAGTTGATATATTATAAAAAGGGTACAAATAATTATCTTTTTATCTATGTTACTCTGTTCTTTGATCCATCATCATCAATATATCAGCTCACATGTGTCCTACTGTTGGTTTTGAACCTTCGCCGTAATAGAAGGGAAAGTGAATTAGTATACCAGGCCTGTCAGACTGGTTGCTAAAAAGTGTAAATTTCAAAAGTACGAAACGTCAACATTTCTATCTCAATCGCACACAGATTCGAATGTATGAGTACGTACACAAACTTTTCTATTTTATAATACGACGAGACACCCGCCCTCGCTTGGCTTCGGTATCAGTTGCCTTACCCGCGTAGTTTCCGTTCCCGTGGTAATATCGGGATAAAATTTAGCCTATGTTACTGCCATTGGTGAAATAATTTTTGAAATCGGTTCGGTGGTTTGAGCGTGAACGCGTAACAAACAAACTTACTTTCGCATTTATAATATTAGTAAGGATTACGCAAAAATATAGAAACTGGGTATGAAATTATCTGCTAAGAAGTTTTGTATCGAGAGATTTAGAACGGATACTGTTTTTTGTCCAGTTAGCGTGACAGCCAAATTATTTGTTAGGAAACTATACTTGTTAACGATTCGAAATCTTTGAGTTTTGTCATTTGATGAATATAGAAAAAAAGAACTATACCTACAGATGGCAAAATATATATTTTTTTTCTTGCAACATTCCACAATAACGAATAATAAAAAAAATACACACAGACTCAGAACAATAATTTGATGATCGCATAAAGAACTGTCCCGTTTGAAGTTCGAATAGCTCCCACAATTTCGACCACGAAAGGTCTTCGGTACTTAAATCATTCTCCCCTCAGTGCTGTTAACTTTTGAACTCTAATGGTTCAAAATTGCCAAGCGCATACATATATTATAACTTTTGTATCAACTAAACTATATAAGTTCTTCTTATTTTTTGTACTGCCAATCAACTACTAATATTAGCCCATTGCTGCGTATCGAATATAATAATTTTCTTTCAAAATGTTGATTTTCTTCATCTTTAATTTCGTTATATATTAGTCACTGCCTGTCAGAAAGTCAAATCGTCCCAGCAGTAACTGTTCTATGGCCACACTGCTAATGATATCTTCTAGGAATTTTGGTTGAAAACGCAAACATTTGTAATGCACTTTTATATCATACTAGCTTTCGCTCGCAACTTCGTTCGCGTGAAATTTATTTATAATAGAGGTTAACACACATAGCATGCTATGCATGATATTCATGGTTCTATAGGTCCATCGTGTTGCTGGATGCTGTGGATACTTTAAACACTGAGTAGGATATCGCCTATAATAATTAATTATTAGGAACTATTAAGCTAAATACAATATTTCATTGAAATAATGTAGGTAATTACGAAAAACTTTTATACCTTCTAAATTTACACCTCTCTTTTTATCTCCTTAGGGATTGCATTCACAAAAAAGGATATCGGCAATAATCATTATTAGGAACTTATAACCCAAATATAACATTTCATTGAAATAACTTTAAAAATCAGAGAACTTTCATACTAACTTTGGACCTCCCTTTTAAGGAATGATTTCGAAAAAATATTTTACATGTGTTTCATGATTTTCAATGAAGAACCTTTTTACTGAATTTCATTCGTATAACTTCAAAAACGGCAAAGTTTCATACTAACTTTGCACCCCCGTTTGACCGCCTTAGGGGGTGAATTTTCAAAAATCCTTTCTTAGTGCGTTACGTTATAAAAGGAACCCCTGTGCTAAATTTCAAGTTTCTAATCCTTACAGTTTAGGCCCTGCGTTGATACGTCAGTTAGCTTCTCCTTTTATACATATATATATAGATTCATTACACGCTTGCAGTTCTTTCGCAAGACATCACATAAAATGTCACCAAAATTATTTAATATAATTAAAATACTAAGGTATTGAGTATAATACCATAGCTTTCACTTGTCCGCCAAGAAACTGCGACTATATAAAAAATTAAACTACTACTATTATACCGAAATAAAACCATATTTGATGCGACATTTGTATAACGAACTGATGAATAATTACATGACATAACCTACAAATTTGCAACAAATAGATACGTCAATCGCTGCCCACATACACGCATACGCACATACATACACACATTCACACACGCAAACAAACACTCAACACTCATACACAAAAATGGAAAAGCGAACTTATCATACACATCCTTCATAATTCAATTCGTTAATGTTATTTATATTGTTATCATTCTTATTGTAAGTTATTTTTATTTCTTTTATTTTTTTCTTTTCTTTTTGTTATTTTTTCTTTCTTATATGTTTGAGGAAAGCGGTTTGCTGAAAACCAGCCCTGCATAATTTCTATGCAGCACAATGCTGAGCATTCCCCTATTGTCAAAATTAATTAAAAACATGTATTATAATTATTAGTTATTATGTGACAATAAATGCTATTCTATTCTATACTGTTTAGAACGAACATATATCGTCAACTCAAAAGATGCTCGATAAAAAAGTGGCATTAACTTGCTTTTGTTTAAAAAGTACTACAATTACAGATCAAACGTATTTCTAGTGATATGGTGCATCTCCATCATGACGCTGTAAAACAAAGAACATACTAGAACATAATTGACATTGTTTGTAGTACCTTAACTTGCGTGTAGAAAGATCGACTGCCGGCTTTGAAAAAAATGGACGATTGACTATAGAAATTGTAAATTTAGTTGTGTGGAATTTGGGTAATGCAAAAATTCGACTAATAATTACAAAAGTTATAGTACCTATATGCCCCACCGGGCTTTAATAACTAATGTATATCATCGTCTTGTTCTGCTGTTATCCCAATTACTTAGGCTCGACACACTATGTACTCTTATTTCATAGTACATATTGCAAGGTTTGTTAATGGTTTTATTACCATCCTGTCTGACGTCAATCTTCCTTGGTAATGTAAGTGTTTCAGCTTCAGATAGATTTGGTCCAGGTTGATGTAGAGCTCTTAGTCGTCTTCTACGGCCCCCATGAGATATATCGGGGTTGCTGGTATTCGTAGCCGCCACCATATTAAGTTAGCTTATAAATTACATTACAGTTGACCCCCGGTAATCCGACAAACGTTTGGCACGGCAGTGTCGGACTATCGAATTTGTCGGATTATGGAGTACTGCCTAAGAACCCCATAAGGTCTATACGTAATATACAATAAAATATTAAACCAGTGCTGCTCGGCTTCGAATACTACCAACCCTTGCTTTGCTCGTGGGTGTCGTAAAAGACGACTAAGAGCCCTAGATTGACCCGGACCAACTCCATCTGGTACCATTTGGGTCAACGATTACATTCCCAAGGAGGGTTGACGTCAGGCAGGCGGCCGGTCATAAAAGTCATTGCCGAAACTTTTTGCAATATGTCAAAACAGATGACATTTTGCGTCGACCCCAAGTAATTGGGATAAGAGCAAGATGATGATGATGACAGTAAAATATTAAACCATGAACGCATGTTAGGCCGTATCGCTATTACATATAGTCAAATTCAAACTAAACAATCAGAATCAAAACAAAAGTACAATAGTAGTGCCGCGTACAAGTTGTAATCTGTGTTCAATCATGCATAACTTACATTAGCAAAAGTTGACGAAAAATATTCAATAATAAATACTAGGCATGTCGGATTACAAGGGGTGTCGGATTAAACAGGGGCCGGATTACTGCGGGTCCACTGTATAGATATACATTCTAAATATGTTGTCTGTATAATACATTAAATTTTCCTTCTCATTGCGGTTGGTTCGTGATTAATTAATATCTACCTTCTGAGAAATTATCAGGATAATGATATATATTTACCTTCTTTATAGTTATATTAATAAATGTACATAATATATTGATAATATAATGATTTCTGATGTATACGCGAGTATTACACATTTTAAATAAAACTACTTTACGGATTTTATCGCGTTTGTATTTGATTTTTGATTGCCCGACGCGGACGTTTCGAACACTTTGCAGCGTTCAATATTTAATAACTATTTTCTGTATCTGGTAGATAATTATAAATTTTCTGCAATAACGATGACTTATTGGACGTGAGACATCTTAGTCCGCCCGTGACCATGAACGCTGCAAAGTGTTCGAAACGTCGGGCAATAAAAAATCAAATACAAACGCGATAAAATCCGTAATGTAGTTTTATTTAAAATATTGATAATATATTAACTAATATTATTGTTCATGTGACGGAGTAAGAATATAATTCACCACCCACTCTCTTGCTTGTCGGTGTCGTAAAAGACGACTAAGTGGTACATTATGCAGATAACATTTATATGCAAGAGAAGGCATACTCGAAATTAAAACCTTTATCAACATGTTTCACCAACGCGGTGTAGGACAACAATTTCTCTTCTGTTGTGAAGGAGGCCCAAGCCCAATGGTAAGATAGTGGGATTTATGTGGGCTGAGTTGAACTTTTCCGAATGTAATTTTTGACTATTCGGCATCAGATAGATTTGGCCTAAGTAAAGTAAGGTCTAAGTAAAGCTCTTAGTCGTCTTTTACGACACCCACAAACAATATAAGGGTTGGTAGTATTTGTAGCCGCTACCACAGCGCAAATAATTACCTGTTTATCATCTCATAAGTGTAAAGGCTGAGGAAATCTAAAAACTCAGACATCATGACGGATAATTAGGGAAATTATGGATTGCAATAGGCAAGTAATTGACGAGGATAAATATTAGTTACGAATGTTGAATGACTAGACTATTTTAGAAACAATAAATTAGATTGTTGTTAGCTGTGTAGGCCAAAGTACAATAGTTACGTCATTGTCAAGTCAATCTATAGCTTAGAGACTAAAGAATAGTTGCCCGATCTTCATCGTCATTTCTGGTCATATGTTACATTGCTGAGCTCGAGCCTCTTCCACAATGGGAGGCAAATTGGCTTACTTAAATACGTTGGTTAGACGACTGTATAACAATCGCAAATCGACAAAAACTCTATAGCAATCGCTATAGAGTTTTATTTCAGGTTTCCTTGTCTTGCACAGATGTTATCTCAGGCTATGTGTTATTTGGAGAAGGTACTCCTCAGGGGGTATTCCGTCGGACCGACCATTGACGACAAGTCATCCTGCTCCGGTGGTTGGTTCAACGACGAAGGTGACGTGTCGCGGGTGGGTTACGGGAGTGCGTGCTTACGCCCTCTGTCGCCCCGGACCAAGTGGAGCGAGGAGCGCGCTGACCGTAAACCACGCCCAAAAAAAAGGCTATATGTTATCTCATCAAAAAAATGAAGAACATTTTATCTGAAAAGTTATTAAATAAATCATCATCATCATCATCATTTCAGCTCATATACATCTCACTGTTGGGCTCGAGCTTCCTCCACAATAGGGGAGAAATTGGCCTTACTATACCATGCTAGTCAGACGTGCTGGAATAGGGCTTTGTTTCGAGGTTTTCCTGTCTTGAACAGATGTTATATGCTTATCCCTTAGTCGTCCTTTACGGCATCTACGGGCAAGACACGGAGTGGTGAATTGTATTCTTACCCCGTCACCACGTGGACAACTATTTTTTTAACTATTTGACTCTTGACTATTATTGCTAGTAATTAATTTAAGTCCTTGCGTGTTTACAATGAACCTATAATATTTTTTTCCTACTTTTAATTATTTTATTTGTTGTTTTATTTTATTTGTCTCGGCTCATGTACGTCCCACTGCGGGGCTCGAGCCTCCTCCGCAATGGGAGGGAATTTGATCTTACAATTGCATGCTGGTCAGACAGGTTAGGTTTTATTTCTAGCTTTCCTTCTCCTTTCAATATTAATTTATTATTTACTTTATGATATTATTACTTTATTTTTTTGCTTAATCGCCGTTATTTTAATATAAAATGTGTTATGTGTTACGCAATGCATTTGTGCGTCACATACCGGTGTTAACGGAAGGCCATAGTTGACTTATTATGTTCTAACATATTGCTGAGTTAGGACCGGATTGTGTTAAAAAGAGGTACTATGCCTGATTTGTATTATTTTAATTATATACTTCTAAATATTTGTTAACTTCGTCTCCTTTTGCCATAATAAACGTATTCTATTCTTTTCTAATAGTCTTTTACGCCATCCATGGACAGGATGGAAGGTGGTCAATTGTTACTATGTCACCACTTCCGAAAATTCCCGATCTTATGCTGCTATAACCAATTGCTGATAGAGAGCTATGCCTGTGGTTTAATTATTATCCTTTTAATAAGTCGCCATTTAGGAGCATGGCGCTCCTAAATGGCGACTTATTTAAAGAATTAGAAGTTATTGTTCTGAGAAGCTAGCCAACTGTTAGGCATTTTGTATCGATTCTTTGTACATGAATGTATTAGGAATCCTACAGGTGGTGCGGCTGCATGGCTCACACGCTTGTCCTACCATCAGTTCAAACATTTTTCAAGTAAAATTTATTTTAGTGGACTTAATTTTAAGATATTTATTTTAAGATACATTTACATTTTTAAGATAAGTACCTAATATATTTAGGCCTCGAAATTTGAGTTTAAGTTGAAATATATCTATACCAATAAATAAAATTGGAGTGTCTGTTTGTAATGTCAAAATAATAGGCTTTTTTAATGCTTACACGGTTATTTGCCTACTGCGACACCTATGCCTAAAATACAGATTATAAAATTTTTGTCTGTCTGTCTGTTTGTTCCGGGTAATCTTCAAAACGGTTGGACTGATGTCAAAAACTCTTTCACCAATGGAAAGCTATAATATCAGGGAGTAACCTAGGCTATATTTTATCCCGGTATTCCCACGAGAACGGGAACTACGCGGGTAATACGACTAAAACCGAAGCGAAACGAGGGCGGGTTGCTAGTTGATAATATAACTATGTACATCTTATATATATAAATCTCCTGTCACGATGTTTGTCCGCGATGGATTCCTAAACTACTTAACCGATTTTAAATTAAATTGGCACACCGTGAGCAGTCTGGTCCAACTTGAGAAATAGGATAGCTTAGATCTTTAATTATAGTCGCAATTTTATTTTATTACAAATTATTTGTCTATAATTAATTGACAGTCACAATTATCTGTTAACTCTAAAAGATTCTAACAGATGGCGATATCTGTTGACTGGATTTAAGTAATTTGTGCGTGCTCAATGAGATTTGAGAATGGTTTAGATTCACAATTGGACCCGGTAGGTGGCGCTTTATTTGAACAGAACAACGTCTGTTGGGTCAGCTAGTATATTATAAACATATATTGTGTATATACGTACAACATAGATATACTTTATATATTCATGCAACTTTTCGAATCGACAAAACTTATCTTTTCCTATTGATCCATAAATTGTTGTACTGAGTCTAGATGTTAAATTATATCCTCTCCGCGTATGGTAAAATTAAGAAAAGAAAATAAAAGTTACGATATATTTTCAAAAGTATTGCGTATGTATTATACATACGTCTCATAACCGCCAAGGTGATCAGCTTTTTTGTTTAATAATATCGCCCAGTAGCGTCTTTTTTTGCTTTATACTTTTGCAAATCATTGTTTTTTTTTATTGCAAACGGTGGCAAACGAGCAAACAGTACACCTGATGGTAAGTGTTGCTGCCGCTCATGGACCTTTACAAGGCCGCTGCCTACCGCGAAGAAAGTGAAGGGAGTGTGAATGCGTGCATTGAGGCTCGGTAATACCAAGGGCACCACCAGAACCCTCCACACTCAAACACTCTCAGAAAGTTGGGCTTCCGGTTCTCTCGCTCATCGAACGAAGCGCAGTAACAAATTGCTACTACTCAGACGTCGATTTTCTGCTCAGTGTGGTACTGCCCCGGACGGACCGGCCCGCGGCTGTAGACAGATAACTGTCGACAGTGTGGTCCTACCACTTTAAATTTATTTTTTTATAATATATAAATTAATTTTAAATACCTCTGTAAAATAAATTTGCCAGTTTTTGCTACTGTATAATTGGATACTAAGTAAATAAGTAAGACCTGACTTTTAAAATGTGGCGTAGGCGTGATTACCTGTGCCTGATGCCGCCCTAGCCGAGGTCGCGGGTGACTGGACCTGGGAGTTAGTCCGTCACCAGCCGAGAGGCCGACCGTGCGAGGAAGACCGACGTCCTCCCCGAGTTCGTCGGTCGAGGAGCGGGTACTCCTTAAGGGGTATTTCGTCGTGCCGACCACTGACGACAAGTCACCCTGCATCGGTGGTCTGCCCAACGACGAAGGCGACGTGTCACGGGTGGGTTACGGGTATGCACGCTTACGCCCCTCTGTCGCCCCGGACGGAGTCGGGCGACGGGTGCGCTGAAAAAAAGGCCTCTTTAAAATGTACATTCCTGTTGTCTCCAAAATTCTTCTACTCTTTTCGTAACATTTTACTTTGGATTAAGATACACGTTTTTACTTTTCTAAGTTCACACTTTTAAACGTACCACTCAACACGGTAGCAGGTGGAAACTATATGGTCTTCAACTGAACGTTTCTAGCGATCATTTTTCCCACGTACGTGTAGGCTCTGCAATGAATTACCTGTTCTTAGAATAATAACGTATAGAAGGATAGTGTCAATACTTCGAAGGTTTGAAATTTGAATCTAAAAATACTAATGACGCGCAGACGATTACACACGTACACACGCAAAACACTATACAAATTATGAAATCAAATTTTGTTTTTATTAACATAAATCGTCGAAATACTTTTAAAAGTAATGTTAAAAACCTTTTTAAGTTTTTCAAATGTGTTATGACACCATTTGAATGTACAAACCGTCATAGTTACCTATTTATTATTTAAGAGTTGCATACTTACGTGCAGTATAATGACTTCTACATTACGGAACGGTTCCGGCGTAAGCTCCATTAGGCTCCAATTGAAATGCTTCACTTTTTGTGCGTGAACTTACCTTCTATACGTTATTATTCTAAGTACCTGTTGCTGTTTCTAAATATGTTTGAGACAAAATATCCACAACAATATTTTTCCCACCAACTTAGATTATGTGAATATGCAGATATGTATGGTATAGTCTAATCGTCTAATGCGTCTAGATGTGTCATTTTTACTAATTGTGATGTTGGTTGGTTGCTAACGCGTATACCAGCGGTTTATAAGCTAAGTATGTATAGGTCAGTGTTTCAGGTTACCTATATCATTGTCCCTAGTTGTGCAAAATATGATTCGTTTTTGCAAAATGATCATTAGTTATCAGTAAGTATAACTAAAATTTATCTAAAATACAAAAAAAAAAGAAACAAGAACGCGTCCCTAAATGAATAGAGACGAGTATTTGTTTTTTTTATTGTTTTTTTATTGCTGTTAGTGACAAACGCGCAAACGGTACACTTGATGGTAAATGATACTGTCGCTCATGGACCTTTGTTAGGTTTCTGTCTGCCGTAAAGAAAATGAAGGGAATGTGAATGCGTGCAATGATAATAAAGGCATCACCAATACCAACCACACGCAAACACACCCAGAGAGTTGAGCTGCCTCGTCTTTCGCTTACCGAAGCAAGTGCAATAACTAATTAGTTATTAAATTTCGACGTCTGAGTAGTAGGAATTCCTACTACACAGATGTGGATTTTTTGCGAGTGTGTGCTACTACCTCGGACGAACTGGTTCCCGACTGTACACAGAAGACTGTGGACCTACCACAGAGAAAGGACATTATAGGACGTATTTTACCTATTCCTGCAAGAGTTGACTTGTTCTTACTCTTTTAAGCTTTCACTTTCATATTTTATTATTTTTTTTGTAAGTATACCGTTCTGATACAAAAGTAACGGAACCGTTATAAAAGCGGTCCGTTTTGGCGTCAAAAAAATTTGGTCAAATTATGTGTACTGTTAAATTTCTGACTTTTATTAGATTTTTGATCGAAAAAAAATATTTTTAGCCAATCCATACGGAAACGGCGTCTTCTTCCTGCATATTTACCAAGCTTATTTTATACATTAAGCCCTAATGTTACCTAATGTTAATTAGCTATACCGTATTCAAACCAAAATTACCGACTGCAAAGACCGTAACCATGGAGGTCTTGGTTGCTTCTTCCGTCTTTGACTAAGTACAGTGCTTTGTTCTTATCATAAATGTCCATATTGTGCAATTCCATAATGGCCTTTGTACTGTGAGTTTTAATACCGGGTTGAAAGTTGGGCTTTCGGCTCTCTCGCTCACCAAACAAGTGCAGTCGATTTTCTGCGAGAATGTGGTACTACCCCGGACGGACCGACCCGCGGCTGTAGACAGAACAGAGTGATGAATTGTTTTCATACTCCATCACGACACATGTTTTGTTGAAATTACGGTACAATTTATATTCATTTCCATGTATCCCCTAGACCTCCACTGTTGGACATAGGCATCCCCACGAGAATGCCACTCAGAACGATCCTATGCATCCACAGTTCCCTGCGACTGATATCGTCCACCTTATAAGCGGTTGTTTTATGCTGCGTCGTTCGATTCGTGGCCATCACTCGAGATCTTTCTTCCAAAACGGTTATCGGCTTGACTAGCGATGTAGTCTCCACATTGCCATTTCAACGTGCTAATATAGGGCTACGTCGGTTACACCCATTCTTATACAGTTTTCCATATTCCAGATTTTATCTCGTATAGAAATATCAAGCTTTAGCCTTTTACATGGAACGTTAAGCGACTTTGAACCTTTTTTGAGGCTGACATTTAGAGACCACGTTTCAGTGCTATATATTTATAATACAAGCTCTTAATAAAATCATCATCACAGCGCTAATACGTCCACTGCTGGGCTCGAGCCTCCTCCGCAATGGGAGGGTAATTGACTTACAATACGTTGATCACACGGTTTGGCATAAGGTTTAGTTTTGAGTTTTCCTCCTTTTGCATAGATGGTAGCTACATAATATTCCTTAGTCCTCTTTTTCAACACCCAAGGGCAAGAAAGGGAGTGGTGAATTGTATTCTTACTCCGTTGATATACGATATTTACAATTATAAAATATTGCAAAGAAATTATGATATATACATTATTAAGATAAGAGTGATTAGTTCTTTAACTAATTTATTCATCATCATCATCTCAGCCCATATACGTCCCACTGTTGGGCTCGGGCCTCCTCTATAATGGAAGGGTAATTGACCTACTATACCACGCTGGTCAGACGTGTTGGTATAGGGTTTTATTTCGATTTTGCTTCTCTCGCATAGATGTTATATACGTTTTATATCCCTTAGTCGTCTCGTACGATCACCCACGGGTAAGAGAGATGGTGGTGAATTGTATTCTTACTCCGTCACCACACGGATAACTACTAATTTATTATTAGATAATATTTAATTTGTAACCAAAGCGCCTATAATAAATAGAAACATTTATGATCGTTTTGCTATTTAAGTACCTATTTTATATATGTTTGCAATTATAAATAACTAGCAACCCGTCTTCACTTTGCGTCGGTTTCAGTCGCCATACCCGCGTAGTTCCCGTTCTCGGCGGAATACCGGGATAAAATATAGCCTATATTACGCCCTGATATAGTTTTCCATTGGTGAAAAAGTTTTTGAAATCGTTTCTGTGGTTTAAGCGTGAAAGCGTAACAAACAAACAAACTTCGCATTTATAATATTAATAAGGATTTCTACAAAATGATTTCTCATATTTTCGTATTTACGTGTAGTGACGGAGTAAGAATATAATTCAACATTCCTTTACTCATTTTCCTTGTGGATGTCGTAAAAGTCGATTAACGCGGTTACGCGTTTAGGTTACGTCTGTGCAACAAAAGGAAAGTTTGACATAAAACCACCAACACGTCTGACTAACTCGGTACTTTAGGTAAATTTTCTTCCCATTGTGGATTCCCAGCGGTACTTACGTCGAATAAGATGATTTGAAATAGTTACGCATGTCTATAGGTTTTAGTTTTGGTCTAGTGTCATAAATGTGAGACTACTCCGTGATGGTTTCAATAGTGGTTTAAGCAAAAAAGATTTTAAGTAGGACATAAAATCTAAAAGATACTTCTTAAAATTTTCTGTTGACTTCAATGGTCAGTATATCTGGCTACCGGACGCGAGCTCTTTCTATTTCATCATATAACCTAAGCACCTAATACACGTCTCACTGCTAGGCTCGAGCCTCCTCCATAATGGGAGGGGAATTGACCTACTCAGGCTGGATGGTGTAGGGTTTTATTTCAAGTTTTCCTTATCATTCCCTATTAAATTGAACTAAAATTACCCAGCGGGATTTGGTTGAACTATACCTCTACTTGCTCCTTCGGGGATAAAAGCGTGACTCATGAATCCGTTTGGATGGAGTAGGAATACAGCGTTCATCAGTCTTTTCTTTTTCTATGGGTATCATAAACTGGATTAAGAGTATAAGCAGATGTCAGCACTGCAAAAGACGAACAATCGTAGATTGTACGGCAAAACCATCTGGATAGCATGATCTAGTAGCCTTTCATTTGGAGGAGTCCCGACCAAAAGTAGGACGTACATAGTTTATGAAAATAAAGCTATTTTAAATATCGATGTCATTTTATTTTTATAATGTTTTAGAAAATGAATTGCATGCGCTCCCGCTGCACATTACGGAGGATAGCGTCGGCATATCCACTATAACTTAACAGCGGCTCCCCATTTTTGTCTATTATAGGGCCACTTGTTTGTCTGTTGTGGGGTGCCAAGGGCTTTGGCGGCTAATGGTCGGCGTAACGCCCTAGATTAAGGCCATTATGTCGGCGGATGAAGACGCGCATAAACCTTGCGACGTCTTCCTGGTGGTCGTCTGCCAATCAGATTGAGCGTGAGCTGTTTCTTACGCCTATTCTGTAGTCTTACTTTGGATATTAATGCCTGCCAACAGTAGTAATATCCACTTAAAAGGATCTCATACGTAATCTATTAATATTATCAAATCATATCAAGATTATGTTACAGTTTATTATTATTTAGAGCAGTTTTTCGTAGTCATTTTGTTTATCTGATAAATAGATCAGGCTTGTTATCAAAAATATGCGATAAGAGTATACGTTTAAAGATATATTTATTTTTTACAATTATTCGGTACTTTGATACGTTGTGCCGTTTACAACTATGGCGGAGGCTGGTGAGTTTGTGTAATTTTATTTTATTAAAAAAAATGAAGTGTTAATTGACGATGCTACTAATATTTTTTAATTATTTTTTTACGTTTGGCTACCATGCGAAATTACCTAATGTTTTTATGAGCATTAATAATAAAATTAAATAAAAATATTGTTTTACTTAAACATTTCACAGTATGCTAGTTACGTTATAAAATAATTAGTGAATTTGATTAGAATTTTCGTTTAGATTTTTAGCAAATTAACCGCAAAGAAAAAGTTATTAGCCTAGGCTGATTTTTTTTTGTGATATGTATGTGAAGTGACTCCTTTGTGGTTATGTATAAATATTTTTATAATCTTACATCATTTAGATAAAAATGAAAGTTTAAAAAAATTAACATATATTAATTTTAGCGATTAAAATTTAATTTAACGACTTCTTAAATACGTAAATTGCAATCTGTCCTAGCATTTAAAACAAAAAGTTTTCTTAAGTATTATGATGAAATAGTATGTTTGCCGTTTAGTGGCATGGCTTACTAGATTGACGGTAGCTAACCCAACAGAAATTTCCCAACCGTTATTATCCAGACGAAGTCTCAGTATCTTTATAATCCTTCGATCGACCTTTACATCTGTTGGCAACAGGTAATAACTTTATCTATACAAATAAATAAAATTAAAATGTCTGTTTGTATTGTCAAAATACATTATTTTTCACGTTCACACGGTTATTTACACGATGTGAATGTCTTAAAATCTGTCTGTGTGTTTGTTCTAGGTAGTTTTTAAAACAACTTGACTGATTTTGATATTTTACTACCAGATCTGCCTATATAACTGTATACTGTCTATATAACAAGTAACTTAGTCTTGTCTATTTCGGTATTCCCACTGGAATAAAAACTACGCGGGTGAAACTGCGGGAATTTTGCTAGTACAAAATATATATTTGAAAATATATTTCTTATTATGATGATCTATACCAATAAATAAAATTGGAGTGTCTGTTTGTAATGTCAAAATAATAGGCTTTCTTTTCATGCTCACACGGTTATTTGCACGACCCCTATGCCTAAAATACAGATTAAAAAATTTTTGGCTGTCTGTCTGTCTGTCTGTTTGTTCCGGGTAATCTTCAAAACGGCTGGACCGATTTCAAAAATTCTTTCACCAATGGAAAGCTATAATATCAGGGCGTAAACTAGGCTATATTTTATCCCGGTATTCCCACGGGAACGGGAACTACGCGGGTAAAACGACTAAAACCGAAGCGAAGTGAGGGCGGGTTGCTAGTATTAAATAAATCTGTTTAGATTTAAGCGCACTGACATGAGGTAATACAGTTGCCAACAAAAGTGATCCTGCAGTCGGTTTTACGACTCCTATGGTCAAATAACGTAAGGAGAAGGAATAGTTGAAACAAAGCCCTATGTCAACACGTCTGACCAGCGTGGTATAGTAGGTCAATTTTCCTCCGATGATGGAGAAGGATCGAGCCCAATAGTTGGCTTTATAGGAGCTGAGATAATGATGATGATGACGATGGTCAAGTAAAAGGTGGTGACATATTGTATTCATAATCCTTCACCACATTAAGATATTGTTGTGAACCGGATATAATTTCGAACTTCGTGCAAGTGCAACAAACAATTTTCTGATCGAAGCGATTAGTCTCGCCACCCTTGGGTTTCGAAATCGAGCCTTCCTTGTTGTCAAATAAATGCATATACATTAAACCAAGGCAGCAATAAAACTATTATATAAACAAATTTAGCCTTCTAACATAAACTTATCATCACTTACGATCTTTTTTTTTTTCAAGCGGTAGAGTTAAATTATTTCTCGGGAACCTACTATTTTATTTATTTCATTATCCTGTTCCTTCTTTTTTGATAAATTTATTTGATGTACTCGCGTATTAATTTAGTTCCGCCATTGTGATAAATATCGGAGTATTTAATTCAAGTATTCGTCTCTTATAAGCAAAGATAGTTAATATTAATATAATAAAAACAGCATTTTCTATCGACTTGGTATTTATTGATTGAGGCGACAATATGTGAAGGTTAACGTCTTGTTATATTGAATATTCTAGAAATTTAATGCCTATTTTTATACGGTATTTATATCCAATCCAAATTAGATGGTATTCACGTTTTTTTGTTGGGTAGTTTGTTTGTATGTAGCTCGGTTGTATGTTTGTAGTAAGTCAGCGTGGAGCCGCCTCCTAAACTTGGCAGGATTGCGGTCTTTTTTGTACACTGACTTATGTTTGCCGTAAATAAAACTACGGATTTTATCGCGTTTATATTTGATTTTTATTACCCGACGTTTCGAACACTACAGTGTTCATGGTCACGGGCGGACAATGAATACAGTTTTATTTGCAACTAGCAACCCGCCCTCGCTTCGCTTCGGTTTTAGCCGTTTTACCCGCGTAGTTACCGTTCCCGTGAGAATTCCGGGATAAAATATAGCCTAGTTTACGCCCTGATATTATAGCTTTCCATTGGTGAAAGAATTTTTGAAATCGGTCCAGCCGTTTTGAAGATTACCCGGAACAAACAGACAGACAAAAATTTTTAATCGCTATTTTAGGCATAGGTGTCGTGCAAATAATCGTGTGAGCATGAAAAAGCCTATTATTTTGGCATTACAAACAGACACTCCAATTTTATTTATTGGTATAGATGTGTAATACTCGCGTAAACATCAGAAATCATTACGTGTTATAATGATTGAATTGAGGTAATGACGGTTAAAATTATAATTTAGCATCATGACCCCTGAGTTTCCTTGCCAGATGTTTATCAGTGTGGCTGCTTTCCGAACCGATGCCAGTATATTAGCTTAGGCTTCAATTAATAAATTGTCATAATATAATAGGTACTACAAAAATGTTGAATTTTTCATATAAAATCGTTTCCTTTTTGTACCTGGGAATAAATTTGTATCAAGATGTGGATCAAAGTTAAACAACAAATTCTATGGTGGATTGGTATAAATCACTGTAATAACGATGACTTGGACGTGAGACATCTTAGTTCGTCTGTGACCATGAACGCTGAAAAATGTTCGAAACAGGCAATCAAAAATCAAAATGCGATAAAATCAGTAGTTTTATTTATAACTAGCAACCCGCCCTCGCTTCGGTTATAGGTTATAGTCATTTTACCCGTGTAGTTCCCGTTCTCGTGGGAATACCGGGATAAAATATAGCCTAGTTTACGCCCTGATATTATAGCTTTCCATTGGTGAAAGAATTTTTGAAATCGGTCCAGCCGTTTTGAAGATTACCCGGAACAAACAGACAGACAGACCAAAATTTTTTAATTGCTATTTTAGGCATAGGTGTCGTACATTTGTACGTGTAACCGTGTGAGCATGAAAAAAGCCTATTATTTTGACATTACAAACAGACACTCTAATTTTATTTATTGGTATAGATTTACTCTACTAATAGTACTCGCACTAATAATAATCTATTATTATTGCTGTGTGGTAGCGGCTTCGAATACTACCAACCCTTGCTTTGCTCGTGGGTGTCGTAAAAGACGACTAAGAGCCCTAGATTGACCCGGACCAACTCCACCTGGTACCATTTGGGTCAACGATTACATTCCCAAGGAGGGTTGACGTCAGGCTGGCGGCCGGTCATAAAAATCATTGCCGAAACTTTTTGTAATATGTCAAAACAGATGACATATTGCGTCGACCCCAAGTAATTGGGATAAGAGCAAGATGATGATGACTAATAATAATCTATTACAAATACTCGTGTAAACATCAGATTTTATATTGCCAAAAATGTTGCCGAGATATGTTTGAATGGAATGCATATATCATGTCATAACTTTATCTTCTTATGTGTTTTAAGAAGTATACACACAGTATACACAAACACTTCACAAAAACCTGTCAAAGAATTTCTTTTTATAAGTTTAATAAAATCTGTAATATTTGCTTTGAAACTTGCATTGATATGTTATATGAACAGCTGATATGACAATTTTATCTCGGATCATAATAGGTCTTATAGTAGATGGAAGACGTATTTCACAATCTTATTGAATCGCATTGATAAGATACTCTAAATCTATGTATTTTGCTAAACGTGCTCATATTTTACGTTTTATCTTTCCAGGGTCAACTAAAGTAAAAATGTCGAGCGGCAGGGTGACGGGTGCGCTGATCTACGCGGTCAGTGCAGCCGTACTGGGAATGTTGCAGTTTGGCTTCAACACTGGCGTCATTAATGCACCTCGAGAATTCATCATAACCTTCATTGAAGCACAGTACATTAATGCAAATTCCAATTTAATATTCAGTTTGATCGTCAGTATATTCGCTGTTGGTGGTATGATCGGTTGTCCTCTAGCTAGTTGGATGTTGGAGAAGTATGGTCGCAAACGATCTCTTCTCCTTAATGCCGCTTTCGGTATAATTGGTGCTGCATTGATGGGTTTCAGTAATTTAGGAAATTCCGTTGAAATGATCATCATCGGCAGATTTCTAATTGGTATAAATTGTGGTTTCGCCACCACTGCATCACCGACTTACGTATCAGAGTTAGCGCCTATAAATCTGCGAGGAGCTTTTGGAACCGTTAATCAATTAGCAGTAGCATTCGGTTTGGTTGGTGGACAAATATTGGGTATTGATATGATTTTAGGAAGCCATGAAGGTTGGCCATGGCTGCTTGGATTGGCAATCGTGCCGTCAACACTTCAATTCCTCATGGTCATTTTCGTGCCCGAGAGCCCTCGCTATTTGCTGCTGGTTGCTTGCGACGAGGAACAATCGAGAAAAGTCTTAACCAAAATCCGAGGGACGACGGCAGTGGATGATGAAATCAATGATATGCACATTGAAGATCGTGCAGCGAAATTAGAACAGAAGTTTAGCATTAAAGATCTATTTATGATCAAGGCACTGAGACAGCCACTTATCATAGGTATGGTGATGCATTTATCCCAACAACTTGGAGGCATTAATGCAGTCTTGTATTACTCCACAACCATATTCGAGAATGCTGGATTGGAAACAGAAACTGCACGATTAGCTTCTATAGGTGTTGGCAGTGTACTTTTTATAATGGCTCTGGTGTCTATTCCATTAATGGATCGCTTAGGGCGGCGTACATTGCAACTGTGGGGTCTTGCCGGCATGGCTGTATTCTCAGTGCTGATGACTGTAGCATTCTTTACTTATAATCAAAATGAAACAATGAGTATATTTGCCGTTATTTTCACTTTCTTATATGTTGGGTTCTTCGGTGTTGGTCCGAGTTCAATACCTTGGATGTTGCTGTCCGAATTGTTCGGTCAGGGTGCAAGGAGCGCAGCAGTCAGTGTTGGAGCCCTCGTCAATTGGTTAGCTAACTTTATTGTAGGATTAACTTTCACTTCGATGTCCGAAGCGTTAGGTGATTATGTGTTCCTACCTTACACTGTCCTTTTGATTCTATTCTTCACATTTACTTATTTGAAACTGCCAGAAACGAAGAATAGGACGATTGAGGAGGTGACAGCTCTCTTTAAGAACTAATGTATCTACTAAGCGACATTCCTTAGACGTAAGTGTATCCATGTGCATAACTGCATTGAATGTAACCAAGATATTGTGATAGAAACTGTATTTAATTGGAATATATAATAGAATTCTAGATATGAGCGAGTAAATTGCCCTTTCTAACGCTTTTATGTAAAAAGTAAAGACTGAACATCTCACTTACAAAAATGAAGTCGATAAAGATTCTTCATAGGAATAAAGTACTTATTAAAAATATATAAAATTTATAACGTACTTGTATTTTAGAAGACTAAAATTCGATTAAAAAAAACATATATAGAGTTCAAAAAGTGAATATTATTATTATGGAAATATTGTAATAATGTATGTAATATCTTGAACAATATTTATTATATTCTTTCTTGTCGATGTATAAATTATTTGTAATTGTTTTTGCCAATTTTGAGTACCAAAAGGTTATGTTTATTGTTCATTGGGTTAAATAATATTGAGTGTTGCAGAAAATTATTTTAACGACATACTTTACATTTATACTTTAATATTTTAATTTGAATTATATTATTCTAGTGCCTTAACTTTATTTTGTACATTTTTGAAGTATAAATCATGTATCATGTAACGCAGAGACTTTAACATTCCTGTTAATATTTATTCTACGATTATGTATTCTCTAACAAGTTATAAAATTAGTGCAAATTCACACATTATATGAATTGAAATATTCACAATTTATAATATTGTAACACAGCTACTTAGATATGTTTAGTAAACTAGTAATGGCAAATATTATGTAAACTATATATATTTATGGTTTAAATTTCATTTAATCCATAAATTAATTATTTGTTTATACGTATAGAATATAACATATAAATCCCTCCAAAGAAATACCTTTGACCGACTATTTACTTATAATTGTATATAAAATTAATTAAATTAAACCTCAAATATTTAGAAAAAGTAGCTAATATGACTCATAATACATATAATGTCAAAATAAGTATTGGTATGTAGTTGGTGCAATTTTAGACTTGGAAAACGTGTTGGTATAACTTGGCTTTCGGTGGTCAGCGGATGACCTTGATTTTAATAATCAGTAGACTAGTTTATACTAATCTATTTATTTATCTTTATCATGTTGAATGGTTATTCGTAGAAGTGTTTAGCACCGTCCCGTTGTACCTCAGTGCCAATTCTATGTTTGTACTATGAATTCTATTACTCTTTCACTTAGTTCTAGAACATTTTATCTTGTTCTATAATTACATAGTAAAGAATATACACAATAAAGAAAATAGATCGACACTTATTAAGTAATTTTAAACTCTTCAGCTATATCGTTTAGAAGTATCGAGGTTAATATATTACTAAACTATTTAGCACAATTGTTGAGCAATTTGTAGGGACAAACATTTCGAGAAAATAACGAGGCTAATTAAGGTAATTCAAATGAAAGCAAAGAGCTGTGTAGGCACGATATTTTATTTATAAATTCTTTGCTATAAATAACACATGACACAAGATTTTAGAATAGAAAAGCCTCAGAAAAGTACCTATTGAATCAAATCTGCCACTCTGCCACTGAATCGTGTCATTATTCAAGATTTCACCGTCGATGAAGGCGACGTGGGTACGGGTGGGTTATGGGCCTTTCGTCGCCCCGGACGAAATGGACCGCGTGTGCGCGCACCATAGCCCACCTAGAAAAAAAAACTTTCCTTGAGGAAAGTTGTTAATGCTTCGCTTTGTAGCTTACTGAATTTTAGTGCTCTGTTCTGTTGTTATATTATTTTTATATGGTCAGTTTATACTCTTAAACGTTTATGGCATTCGAGAAATATTGCGTACCTAGTTTATTTTAAGCCTTTAATTGAGATATTTTTTGTTTTTACTAATGTATTTTTTAAGATTACTTTTAAATAAATATTTTATATGAACGTTTGTCCCATCAATTGCCAACAATATCATGTAGTATTTTTTATAAAATTAGGATAACCACTAGCTCAAATTTAGCAGTATTGTCAGACATTTCTGTTCTATTTCTTTTTTATTAATTAATTGTCGATAAATATAAAATTGTAACAAATTGCGAACGATATTTTATATATTCGAGTTTTATATATTTTTTTCACTATTCATTACGATTATATTTTTCGTTACTTCTTTTATTTCAGAGATATTTATGTAATGTTGATTTAATCGTACTCAAAAGCGCCAAGTGTTGTGCTTTTTCTATTATCGTTTTATTATTTATTATTATTTTTAATAATATATAACTTTTTTTATAAACATGTTATTAGTTCGAATTAATTATACCTGAATATTTTAAAATGATGCAATATTCGGCAATGTACGGCAATTATTTCATTCGTACATTGCCCTATCGCTCTTGGGTTATCTGATCTTTTGTATTTAAATTCGATAGGAGGATTAATTTTAACATTATAAATTTACACACAAAATTTTACTGGTATTATTCGTCTGGTCACTGACTAAGAACGCTTTGGCCTTTAAAATGTCCACAAGCATCAAATCTAGACACTTTAACATTCATATGGCTACGTATATTTTGATAATTACGCTTAATATTGATGAAAATAACGATTTTATCAACACATTGAATATTTATTTTTATCAATGTAATTATAGACAATTCCTAATTACTAATTATTATAATATTTTTCAATAACGAAACAAATATATATAAGTATCGTAGTTTGAAAATTACCTGCATTTTTGTAAATCTAAAATACCATCATTTTTGCAAATCTCAAATATTGTGCAATAAATCATTAGCAAAAATCAATGTAAAGGAAAAACGTCAACGTAATAACGCAGAAATAATGTTTTTATTATATTTTTATTATATTTCCAAATTTGTAAATACTGTTTTCCTTATTTGTAAAACTTTTGTAATTACGTTTAATTTTATTATCTATAAGTTTTTATTGCTGTTATATATCTATATTATTATGTGGTTAGAGTAGTACCACAATATTTATTGTACCTAATTAATTAAATCAAAGTTCAATATAAAACAACAAAAAAAAAATAACGAATTTAATTCGTCTGTTGATATTAAATTATTGATATTTAAATACTGAGTTTTACTTTTAATACCCAATACGGGTTATTGAAATATTCTAAAAAGCTTATTCTTCAATATATTAGATTGCTGGCAATTCTGTTTTTGGCAGTAAGTGGATCTTCTGCGTTTACAAAGTAGGGATGTAATATATAACATCTATGTAAGAGATGGAAAACTCGAACTAAAACTCCATATCAACCCGCCTGCGGTATAATCATCATAATTCAGCATATCGCCATCCACAGCAGTGATTTCTGTGGTGACGGTGTAAGAATACAATTCGCCACCTTCCTCTCTTGCCCGTGAGTATCATGAAAGTCGACGTAAGGGATTAAATATTGCGTCTGATGCCGCCATAGCAGAGGCTGCGGGTGACCGGACCGGGGATTAAGTCCGGCACCCACGGAGAGGTTAGCCTCGCGACGGCGATCGGCGTCCCAGTAGGGGATGTCGACGGGAGAGGGTACTCCCTCGAGGTATTCCGTCGGGTCGACCACTGAAGTCAAGGAACTCTGCACCAGTGGTCCGCCCAACGACGAAGGCGATGTGCTATACGGGTGTGCGTGCTTACGCCCCTCTGTCGCCCCGGACGGAGCCGGGCGAGCAGGGCGCTGACCGTAAAAAAAAGGGATTAAATATGCATATATTATCTATGCAAGAAAAGGAAAATTAAAAATAAAATCCTACACTAACGCGTCTGACCAGCGTATTTATAGTAGGTCAAATTCCCTCCTATTGTGGAGGAGGCTCGAGTCTAACAGTGCGACGTATATGAGCTGAAATGAATGAATTAATCTTTCTAGGAAACAAGATCAGCTACGATCCTCGATTTGCTTCTCAAGCGTTGTAATTATGCCATGATGTCTCTTGTTGTTTTTATTGCAAATGGTGGCAAACGAGCAAATAGTACACCTGATGGTAAGTGTTGCTGCCGCTCATGGACCTTTACAAGGCCGCTGTCTACCGTGAAGGGAGTGGAATGCGTGCGATGAGGTTCGGTGAAACTAAAGGCATCACCAAAACCCACCACACACGAACACCCTCAGTAAGTTGGGTTGCCGGCACTCTCGCTCACCCAATGAAACGCAGTAACAAATTGCTACTACTCAGACGTCGATTTTCTGCTCAGTGTGGTACTATCCCGGACGGACCGGTCCGCGGTTGTAGACAACTGTCAACAGTGTGGTCCTACTCTTGTAGAAGTTAATGTCCAACGGACTTAGATAAGCTAATTCATGAATAAATGTTGTGATCTTAACGTAACTTCATTCTTTTTCAATAATTTCATTCATTATCGCAGGTTATCGGATAATAAAAATGTTGATTATTGACTCGATCAGTCTTTTATTTATTTAATTATTATATAAATCAATATTATCTGCATCCTTAATTACTAATTATCGTCAATAAATAGATTTAGGTGTAGATAATTAGATTTACGATATTGATAATGTCTAACTTTTCATATCTAGTAGTCGCACGTATTGTTGTTTAATCAGAGATAAAGATTCCCAGATGGTGTAAACAGACATACCTATATATTAAGCCTATTCTTATTTGTTTATATTATAATACTCATCATCGTGACCGTTCATATACTTGCTATTGCTAGGTCCGAGCCTCCTCCACAATGTGGGCAAAATTTAACTAAGTATATCATGCTGGTCAGACGGCTTCGTTATCGGGATTTATACCAGGTTTTCCTGTCTTGTATAGATGTTATCTACATATTATAATACTCTAGTCGTCTTTTATAATAATAATAATAACATTTATCTTCAGACAAGGTTCATAGGTGTTAGGAACAATTTGCTTAAGAAGTAGTGTTAGTATCTACATATGTATTCTCAAGATTCGGTATGGACTGTATGGAGCCGTAACCAATTTTGAAGCATAGGAGTATCCCACCGATCAGTAAAAACGTCTAGGATATTGTTAGTACTGCCGCGTAAACGCGACATCAGGAAGGGCACTCTTCTTTCTCATTATAGCGACAAATCCGTCAATGCGTGCCTCCGCGAACATAACCGAGGCACTACATCGCCACGGCAGTCCCAGCAGTGCCCTAAGTGCATTGTTGTATGGAACACCTAGGTCGTTGTGTGCGCGCCGCCCATAACTGACCCATGGGCTGCACGTGTAAAACTTCTTTATAACATCCACAAGCAAAAAAGGGGAATTGAATTCTTATGTCCTTATCACACGGTAAAATTTGCTAATACAGAAGATGAATTTGAAAAGAAGCCAAATTAAAGTGCATACTATCGTGTTCAAATACAAAGTATTACACATTTTTACACAATGTCTTAATTATTTTTTGTGTGAGGACGGAGTAAGAATACAATTCACCACCTCCTCTTGCCTGTGGGTGCCGTAAAAGACCATTTATTTTTTTTGTGGGTGGGCTGCGGTCGGCGCACCTCCGCACCACTCCGTCCGGGGCGACACAGGGGGCTTAAGCACGCAACTCCCGCAACCCACCCGAAAACCACGTCGCCTTCGTCGTTGGGCCGACCACCGGAGCAGAGTTAACTTGTCATCAGTGGTCGGCCCGACGGAATACCCCCTACTTGGGGTACCCTCCCATCGACCGACGTCCCCCCCTCGGAGAGGACGTGGTCTTTCCTCACGCGGTCGGCCTCTCGGCGGGTGACGGATTAATCCCCGGTCACGTCACCCGCGGCCTCGGCTAGGTCGGCATGAGGCGCAGGTAGTTGCGCCTGCGCCGCCTCAGTCGCCGGTGGCGGATCTCCTCATTGAGGCTGCGCTCCTCGCGCAGGCGATCCACCGCCTCCTTCTGCGAGATCACTGTCTCGCAGAAGGCTGCGACCGCGTCCCAATTCCCGACGCTGTCAACCATCGCCCTAGCGATGGCCGGCAACGTCAGGTCGGCACCGATGAATGCGACGAGCTCACGGCGCTGCGTGGCCCAAGCGGCGCAGGCCTCGAGCGTATGCTGCGCCGTGTCCTCGTCGCAATCGCAGTGGTGGCAGGACGGCATACTCTCCCTCCTTACAACCTTGTGCAGGTATTTGGCGAAGCTCCCATGCCCCGTCAACACCTGCACTAGTCGGAAGGAGAGCACGCCGTGCCGCGTTTCCAACCACTGCATCGCCGTAAAAGACCATTAAATGATATTCGCTCATATAAACTTATTTGGTTTTTTAGGGTACCGTAGCCAAAGGGTAAAAACGGAACCCTATTGCTAAGACTTCGTTGTCTCTCCGTCCGTCTGTCTGTCACCAGGTTGTATCTCAAGAACCACGGTAGCTAGACATTTGAAATTTTTACAAATTATGGATTTCTGTTGCCGCTATAACAACAAATACCTACTAAAAACAAAATAAAATAAAGATTTGAGAGGGGCTCCTATACAACAAACGCGATTTTTTTGCCCTTTTTATAGATAATGGTACGGAACCCTTCGTGGGCGACTGCGACTCGCACTTAGTCAGTTTTTTTTTAAGATAACATCCCTATATTGCGAGGGACCTTACAAAAATACCAAAATTTTAAGTATAAATCCCTAGGATGGTTATTAAAATTTAAGCTGGCAAGCTTGTAGATAACATACAAACAACATCATTTTCATTCATCTGCGGATATGACCGTCCCACTATTAAACTCGAGCATCGTCCACAGTTGAATGAAAATTATGCTACTAAACCAACTCGTATACTCGAAATAAAACGTTTTATTTCGAGTTTACCGTACTCTTGCATATATGTTAAATGCATGCTTAATCCCTTAAAACTGATAGCAACCTAGCAGGATGAGTCAAATATATCAATTAATATTATCTATATAGGGATGTGGTGACGGAGTAAGAATACAAATCACCATTCCACTAGAGAAAAGGGATATATTATGCATATAACATCTATGTAAGAGAAGGAAAACTCGAAATAAAACTCTATACCAACACGTCTGACCAGTGTGGTATAGTAGGTCAATTTCCCTCACATTGTGGAGGAGACTCGAGCCCAACAGTGGGACGTATATGAGCTGTAATGATGCATATGAGTTTGTTAGGTATCCCATAATTACTGAATAATATGAAACTGCACAGCATTTAGCTGTCACGCGTAAAAGACAGCAAAACAGAAAAATAGGAAGGAAGGTTAAGAACTTAAAATCGAGAATAAGCTAATGAAACGTTATACATTTTACTAGGGATGAGAAAAATAATCGATTTTTATATTAATCGATTATTTATTTTTAAATAATCGATTTTTAATAATCGATTATCTAAATAATAAAAATCAATTTAAAATAAATCGATTTTTTATACAAAAATAATCGATTATTTTACTATTTGCGTTTTTTTTTTGTTTAAATTTAAAGTTTTCTATTGTATTTTAGAAAATAAATATCATTCTCACATTTCCTAAAAAAAATCATTCGTTTATGACAATTCTGCCAGGAAAAGTACTCGATCCAATGTCAGTGAACGACTATATGTATAGAAAATATTGTTATGTACAAAGAAAGCCAACCTTATGAATAGTAACAAAAATCGATTGTAAAGATTAAAAATAATTAATCGATTTTTTTTGCAAATCGATTTATTTCAAAGAACGAAAAGTCGATTATTTATTAATCGATTATTTATTAAAAATCGATTATTTATTAATCGATTTTCCCCTCCAAGTCACATCCCTACATTTTACTACTTTTTATTATTAACACGTTGAACGCCATGGGGGACAAATGTTGGGGCCACACTTGTATTGTTATTCTAATTGGCGTTCAATGTGTATGTACCTTACCTAGTCTACGTAAACAGTGCTGTATTTATTATTACCTAGTCTACTCAGTTATTATTAAAATAATATCTTAATGCTGTAATCGCTTGAATAACAATAAGATTGACGTATAGATTATTATATCATAGAGTAATTTAGTAATTATCGCCACACAAAACCGAAAACAACTGAAGCGCTTCATTTTGTTCCTCTTCTTCTACTTCACCTTCAAGCCAGAACGTTTCCATCATGCCTTTGCCCTGTGAAATTTAGAAAGTATTACATCAATTTTGTTTCCGTTTTCCACGTGGTGACGGAGTAAGAATTCATCAGTCCACATCTCGCCTGTAGGGTGTCGTAGAAGACACCAAAAATGATATGCCTGTAACAGCTGTGCACTAGGAAAACTCAAAAGTAAAACCCTATTTCAGCCCGTCTGATCAGCCTAATATAGTAAGACAGTTGCCCCCCCTATTACGGATAAGGCTGGCACTCAACAGTCGGCATATGAACTGAGATGATGATAATATGCAGTTATTTCAGAAGCATCGTAAGTAACTACTCTACAATCATTTTCATGATCATCGTTCTCTGTTGGAAATATGCTATTTCACCAAAGTAGATACCAAAAATGACGGCGTATTCTTACTCAATATTCATTTGTCACACCGAAAGTTAAATTCCTATACGTATACCTAGGAAATAATCCGTGTGGTGACATTAAGAATACAATTCACCACTCACTCTTTGGCCTTTCGTGTCGTAAAAGACGACTAAGGGATAAAATATGCATATAATATCTACAAGAGAAGTCAAAGTTCAAATAATATCCTATACCAATCCATGTACCGGTGGTCGGCCCAACAACGAGGTGACGTGGGTACGGGTGGGTTATGGGCCCGCGCGCTGTCCTGTCATCGCCCCGGACGAACTGGACCGCGCGTGCGCTTACCATAGCCCACCCATAAAAAAAAAAAAATAAAAAAAAAAAATACCAATCTGTGGCCAGTGCGGTAAAGTAGGTCAATTTCCCTGCTATTTTAGAGGAGGCTCGAGCTTAACAGTGGGACGTATATGAGCCGATGATGATAGCTAAGACATAATTGCATAGTATACCTTAACTTTGATGTTCCCTCTTGGCCGTAGCCTAAACCTTCCAGCCGGTAGCTGAGCAGCAGCCAACGCTGATATCTGAATACGCCCAGGCTGCAATATAATATTTGTATAGTTAAATGTTAGTTGTATCTTTTCTTTATAAATGAAATTATTTCCATCACAAAACAATTTGAACCTTAGTATGTCCTAGTAAATAAAAGTACTACGTTAAGTTACTAAGAATTAAATTGTTTTGTGATGGAAATAGGTGTTGGGCAATCGTAAAAAAATTTCAAAAGATAAACAGAGTGGAATATTATTTAATGATTTATTCTATTCCTCCTCTTCCTTGATTCGTTTTCCCCATTACTGGGGGGTCGTGACCCCTGTCCTTCAGGATGCGATCTTGTACGATGGAGCGCCATTTGGACCTGTTGGTAGCTATCCGTAAAGCCTCATGCATTGGAGTCTTAAGAGCGGTGCGGACCTGGTCTGACCAACGCATCGGGCTACGACCACGGGGCCTCTTTCCTTCTATCTTTCCTGTGACCATTAGCTTTTCCAGATTTGAATCTTCCTTTCTTGCTATATGGCCAAAGTACTCGAGTATCCTCTTAAGGCAAGTTGTTGATAGCCTGGACTTGATTTTAATCTGTTCGAGAATTGATGCGTTGGTCCTATGTGCAGTCCAAGGCATACGCAACATTTTCCTCCAGCACCACATCTCAAAGGCGTCAATGCGGTTTCGGTCAACTGCTCTCAGTGTCCATGTCTCAACGCCGTAGAGGAAAATCGAGAACACCAAGGAGCGGACAAGTTTCATTTTCGTCTTCAGTGTGATTTTCCGATTCCTCCAGATCTTATCGAGTTGAGACATAGCACTCTTAGCCATACCTATTCGCCTACGCACGTCCATTTCACATGAACCGTTGTTGCTGATGTTGAAACCCAGGTATATGAAGTTGTCAACTATATCCAAGTCTAAAGTCCCGATGGGCTCTAACTTTTTCGCACGGTCCACAACCATGAGCTTTGTCTTGGATCTATTTATAGAGAGACCTAGTTATTTATTTATTCTATTATAGGGCCATTATTGTTGCATTTTTTATGTTAAGAGTCTAGAATTGTAAAGCATAAAAGACGTTGGATGACAAGTAAAATTTAATCTACAAATATTACCTCGGATGTTGTCTGCATCCGGCTGGCAGTATTGACCGTATCACCAACGAGACAGTACCGGGGCAGGCGTAGTCCTAGCACTCCAGCCACTACTGGCCCTGTATGAATACCTGTTGGAATTGTGTTATGCTACAGCGACATTTATGTAAAACTAATCGCTGTGTGGTAGCGGCTACGAACACTACAGGTCGTTACATTGCTTGTGGGTGTCGCAAAAGACGATGAAAACGCTAAGCCCAGGGGTCCGCTTCATGTGATGCCGTCTAGCCACCAATGCATCCGGTAAACGCTCCTTCGTAATGCAAATGATGCCAGACAGGCCGCCGATTATAAAACTATTGCCAATCACTTTTGCAATACTTATTATGAAAGACAGTACCCACATATACAGGGTGTATCAAGTTATGGGGCAACTGGTCAAACGGGAGGTAGGCAATGGTAGTAGGAACCCATAAAAAAATTTGAAGGAAAAATGTCGTTATTGAATTAGAGACATGTAAAGTTTTTAATTTTGTCATCGCTTTTTCGTGTAAATCTGACTAAAATATATAAAGTCAGTGATACTTAATCTACAACATATTCGTACTATGTTAAATGTTCAATAGAAATTGAAAAATCAATGATTACATTCGCATAAGCAAAACAAACTTCGCTTTAAATCAGCTGATCGGCCGATAACCGTCAGCCGAGTCGCGTTTTTACTTACGCTACCATTGAAGCGTTTGCGCAATTCCTACCTATTTATACTGTCGAAGCTTTACATGCCTACATGTATCCTGTCTATACATGCCTACATAATATGTAACATTTAAGGCGTAGACTATTTAACGCACATTTTTTAAATTACTATAATTTTTATGTTATATTGTTTTTTGTGTAATATATATTTTAGTTACAATCTATGACCGGTAAACTACAACATACTCGAACAGTTGCCTCATAACCTGATACACCTGTATATTGAGTCTACTCAGTATATAGATACTGACTTCTATTCTTGTTTTTATTGCGTTTGGTTGTAAAGGAGCAAACAGCACACCTGGTGGTAAGTGATACTGTCGCTCAATGGACCTTTGCTTGGCTGCTGTCTACAATATGTTGCAGTACGTTAATACTTTATGTGATACTAGCAACCCGCCCTCGCTTTGCTTCGGTTATAGGTTATATTCGTGGTGACGTGACCGGGGATTAGTCCGTCACCCGCTGAGAGGCCGACCGCGTGAGGAAAGACCGACCTCCTCCCCGAGGGGGGGACGACGGTCGATGGGAGGGTACCCCGATTAGGGGTATTCCGTCGGGCCGACCACTGACGACAAGTTAACGCTGCTCCAGTGGTCGGCCCAACGACGAAGGCGACGTGGTTTTTGGGTGGGTAGCGGGAGTTGCGTGCTTAAGCCCCTCTGTCGCCCCGGACAGAGTGGTGCGGAGGCGCGCCGACCGCGACCCACCCACAAAAAAAAAATAGGTTATATTCGTTTTACCCGCGTAGTTCCCGTTCCCGTGGGAATACCGGGATAAAATATAGCCTAGTTTACGCCCTGATATTATAGCTTCCCATTGGTGAAAGAATTTTAAGATTTAAGCCGTTTTAAGATTACCCGGAACAAACAGACAGACAGACAAAAATTTTTTAATTGCTATTTTAGGCATAGGTGTCGTGCAAATAACCGTATGAACATGAAAAAAACCTATTATTTTGACATTATAAACAGACACTCCAATTTTATTTATTGGTATAGATACAATATGTTGTCCTGAATAGATGTAAGTAGTAAGTATCCGTTAATTGCATATTTTTGGAGACGTGTTGGCATAGTTTTATGTTGATTTTTTTTTCTCTTACTAAGATATTAACAGCATATTTACATCCCTTAATCGTTTTTTACGACAATCACGATTAAAAATGGCTTTGAATGAAATATATTGTTACTCCATCACCACAGCGATATTTTCGGCGCCTACTTACCATCAGATCTGATCAGACTGTTTGCTCACCTGTCATCAATAAAAAATATTGAAGAGTCTTTACCAATAGTTAGAACAGGTATAGCTCGTGATATGGCCAGTGCTGCGCTGGCAGCTGATGCGGCATGTGTCCGCCGACGATCAGGAGCTCCCGATACCAACATATATACTGTTCCCACAGTCTCCACCTGAAAATATATTAAACTTAAACGGTAATTATTTATCTTCGTATGGTAACGAGCATAACCTTATGTTAAACAGTTTGCAAGTCACCTGTGGGATAGTATACTATACGGACCTTGTAGTAACTTGAGAAAATTTCCGTGCGTTCATGCGTTTCTGCCATACCTACTGTAGCAATCAATCTTAACGCTCACATATAGGCCCCGTTAAGCTCTTCCGTATCCGTGGTGCCGTACTGCTGCGCTATCGTAGCTGTACACCTCTTTACTTATTGGCTGACTAGTCATTTTGTTTTCCTGTCTCCCGCTTTGCTTAGGAGGGAAGTGGAATCTCTCTTTCCAACTCCTCCTCTTTAATCTTTTCTAATTAAATTTGTTGCGGGTCCCAAAACAATTAAATACATATCCCGGGACTGCCTGAGGGTCAAACCCCGGTGTCATTTATGGAGACTATTGTGGATCCTGGCTTACAGGAGTTACAATGGTGGCAATGTGTGGTGGGATTAGTCCCAAAAAACATCTTCGTATGGTGCAAGAGTAAGAATACAATAGACCACTCTCTATTCACACTACTAGGCTCAAACGTGCTTCACTATAGAAAGGAAAATGACCTTACCATGCTGGTCAGACAGGTTGGTATAGGGTTTTATTTCGAGATTTCTTTCTTTTGTATAGATGTTACATGCGTACTATATTTAGTCGTCTTTTACGAGATGCACGGGCCAGATAGGGAGTGGTGAATTGTATTCTTATTCCGTCACCACACTTATAATAAAGACGATTAAGGTATATAAATATTTAAATAACAACTATGAAAGAGACGGTAAACTTAAAGTAAAATCCTATATCAACACGCGTTGATTTTATGGGTTAGCTATGGTGCGCGCACACGCGGTCCATTCCGTCCGGGGCGAGACGAAAGGACGGCGCGCGGGCCCATAACCCACCCGTACACACGTCGCCTTCGTCGTTGGGCCGACCACCAGTGCAGAGTTCCTTGTTCTCAGTGGTCGGCCCGACGGAATACCCTTTCGAGTAGTTCTGAGGGTGTTTGTGTGTGGAGGGTTTTGGTGGTGCCCTTGGTATCACCGAGCCTTAATGCACGCATTCACACTCCCTTCACTTTCTTCGCGGTAGGCAGCGACACTGTAAAGGTCCATGAGCGGCAGCAACACTTACCACCAGGTGTACTGTTTGCTCGTTTGCCACCGTTTGCAATAAAAAAAAAAACTCAATGAGTACTTTTTGGCAGGTATCGTATCGAATAAATTTTGGAAATTATCCATGTTAAACTTGACCTTACGGCTCACGTTTATCTAGTTCAAACGTAATGAACCTTCTAAAACGTGGCTCGAAACATTTTAATCCGTTCACAAACGATCAAATTCCTAAAAAAAAAGCTCATCACGACATAGATTCTAGAAAAAGTACTCAGTACTCGATACTTTGAAGTATCGATTCTTTTGTTTCGATACTTTATTGAGTACGATACTTTTTCTTCGATACTACTCATTAGTGAATCTATTCGAGTTAAGTTTCATAATTTATAAGAACATGAGAAAGTATATAGGAATATTTCATAATTTATTCATCATTATCATTATTTCAACTCATAGACGTCCCACTGCTGGGCTCGAGGATCCCCTATAACGAGAGACAAATTGACCTACTACCACGCTGGTGATACATGTTGGCATAGAGTATTATTACGAGGTTTTTTATCCTACATAGATCTTATATTCATACGTATTATATATCCTTTAGTTACCTTTAACGACACCCACGGGCAGGGTAGGTGGTGGTCAATTGGATTCTTACTGCGTCACCACAAGTAAAGAAATTTATTGCAACAGAAAATCACTTTACATTTAAACTTCATACATTCTTCATCTTACTTATATGTGTAGGCAAACAACTTCACACCTCTTTCAGACATACTATAATCGCTACTCTTGGCAGATTTAGCGATTTCACTTGACAATTATATATATATATATATATATATATATATATTGTTTAATTGCAAACGGTAGCAAAAGAGCAAACAGTACACCTGATGGCAAGTGTTTCTACAGCTCATGGACCTTGAGGTTTGGTGATACTAAAGTCATAAACCCACCAGACGAAAACACCCTTAGAAAATTTTGCTGCCGGCTCTCTCGCTCACTGAACGAAGCACTGAACAATGTGGCCCTACCACAATGGGCAGGTCACATCGCAATATTCCTGATTACGCTCAACTGATTTTTCATAAAATCAGTCATCTGCCACAAAGAGTGGTATCACAATAGGTATATTATGACCCAGCATCACAGAATTGATTATTTTCATCAATTAATTACCAATTCTTCATCTCAACTCATATACGTCCCATTGCTGAGCTTGAGCTTCCTTCATAATGGGAGAGTAATTGATCTTACTATACCTTGCTGGTCAGACAGGTTGGAATTTTTTTTTTTTGTTATGGGTGGGCTATGGTAAGCGCACGCGCGGTCCAGTCCGTCCGGGGCGATGAAAGGACGGCGCGCGGGCCCATAACCCACCCGTACCCACGTCACCTCGTTGTTGGGCCGACGGACAATTCCCCGGTCCGATCACCCGCGGCCTCGGCTAGGGCGGCATTAGGCGCAGATACTCGCGCCTACGCCGCCCGAGTCGCCGGCGGCGGAACGTGTCGCCGAATAGGATCTCTACTCGCACACGATCCGCCACCTTCTTCCGTGAGATTACGGCCTCACAGAAGGCGGCGACCACGTCCCAGTTCCTGACGCTGACGAGCATCTCCCTGGCGATGGTCGGCAGCGCCAGGTCGGCACCGATAATTGCGACGAGTTCACGGCGATCCCCCTCCCATGCAGCACACTCGTCGAGCGTGTGCTGCGCCGTGTCCTCGTCGCAACTGCAGTGGTGGCAGGACGGTGTGCTCTCCCTCCTGACAATCTTGTGCAGGTACTTCCCGAAGCAACCGTGCCCGGTCAGCACCTGCACCAGTCGGAAGGAAAGTACCCCGTGCGTCCGCTCCAACCACTCCATCAGCACCGGCCGGAGGGCCTCGATGGTCCTGACACCGTACCGAGGACTCTCCAGCCGGACTGCCCAACGGGCAATGACTTCTCGGCGGGCGTCGACCCGCCAGGCGGTGATCTCTCTGATGGAGACAATGCCGCCGCGGGCGCGCGTCACCGACACCCGCCGATAAATGTCGGCGAGCATCTCCGCCTCCAAGTCCCACGGGGGAGTTCCGGCCAGGAGGCACGCTGCCTCCGTCGCCACCGTGCGGTAACCCCGTATGGCCCTGATCGCCATGACCCTCTGTGGTCGCCACAGGAGGGCCCTAAGACGGACGGTCAGGGACGCCACCCGCACCGGTGCGCCATACAGGGCCATCGACCGGATCACCCCCACGTACAGCTGTCGGCACGTAGCACTGGGTCCGCCCACATTCGGCATCAGCCGCGAAAGGGCGGACGCCGCGCCGACAAGCCGGGGAACAAGTCGATGGAGATGCTCCCGGAATCAAAAGACAGGTTGGTATACGGTTTTGTTTCAAATTTTCCTTCTCTTGCATAGATGTTATGTGCCTATAATATCCCTCAGTCGTGTTTTACGACATCTACGGGCAAGAGGGAAATTGTATTTCTATTTTGTCGGATATGATTACCAATTAGGTCATCATTACCTATTACCATCTCAGCCCATACACGTCCCACTACTGGACTTTTTTTTTGTGGTTGGCTGCGGTCGGCGCGCTCCTCGCACCACTCCCTTCGGGGCAACAGAGGGGCGTAAGCACGTAACACCCGCAACCCACCCGAACACCACGTCGCCTTCGTCGTTGGGCCGTACTGTTTGCTCTTTTGCTACCGTTTGCAATTAAACAATATATATATATATATATATATAATTGTCAAGTGAAATCGCTAAATCTGCCAAGAGTAGCGATTATAGTATGTCTGAAAGAGGTGTGAAGTTGTTTGCCTACACATATAAGTAAGATGAAGAATGTATGAAGTTTAAATGTAAAGTGATTTTCTGTTGCAATAAATTTCTTTACTTGTGGTGACGCAGTAAGAATCCAATTGACCACCACCTACCCTGCCCGTGGGTGTCGTTAAAGGTAACTAAAGGATATATAATACGTATGAATATAAGATCTATGTAGGATAAAAAACCTCGTAATAATACTCTATGCCAACATGTATCACCAGCGTGGTAGTAGGTCAATTTGTCTCTCGTTATAGGGGATCCTCGAGCCCAGCAGTGGGACGTCTATGAGTTGAAATAATGATAATGATGAATAAATTATGAAATATTCCTATATACTTTCTCATGTTCTTATAAATTATGAAACTTAACTCGAATAGATTCACTAATGAGTAGTATCGAAGAAAAAGTATCGTACTCAATAAAGTATCGAAACAAAAGAATCGATACTTCAAAGTATCGAGTACTGAGTACTTTTTCTAGAATCTATGTCGTGATGAGCTTTTTTTTTAGGAATTTGATCGTTTGTGAACGGATTAAAATGTTTCGAGCCACGTTTTAGAAGGTTCATTACGTTTGAACTAGATAAACGTGAGCCGTAAGGTCAAGTTTAACATGGATAATTTCCAAAATTTATTCGATACGATACCTGCCAAAAAGTACTCATTGAGTTTTTTTTTTATTGCAAACGGTGGCAAACGAGCAAACAGTACACCTGGTGGTAAGTGTTGCTGCCGCTCATGGACCTTTACAGTGTCGCTGCCTACCGCGAAGAAAGTGAAGGGAGTGTGAATGCGTGCATTAAGGCTCGGTGATACCAAGGGCACCACCAAAACCCTCCACACACAAACACCCTCAGAAAGTTGGGCTTCCGCCTCTCTCACAAAGTATCTCAGTAAAAGTATCGAATGCAATGTATCGAGTGCAAAAGTATCGGTATCGAAAGGAAAGTACTCGATACCTAAAAGTATCGATACTTTTTTCGTGTCCCTAAGCAGATTCAAGACTTCCGACTATGGAATAATTATAAGGTACTAATAGCAATTATGGTTGGCTGAAGATGTATCTGAAATTATTTCTTATTCATGATGATATGTGGCAATATACTAGTATTAATAGAAAATGCCCCGGCAAATAAAGCAGTGATACGTGAAGATCAGTAGGCACACATTAAACTCCGTCTCCTTATTTTTACTTTTCAAAATATAATGAAAATCCTAAAGAAATAAAACGGTATTTTTTTTTTGGGTGGGTTGCGGTCGGCGCACTCCTCGCACCACTCCGTCCGGGGCGACAGAGGGGCGTAAGCACGTACTCCCGCAACTCACCCACGATGTACATTGCCTTCGTCGTTGGGCCTACCACCGGAGCAAGGTGACTTGACGTCAGTGGTCGGCCCGACGGAATACCCCCTATTTGGGGTAACCTCCCATCAACCAACGTCTCCCCCTCAGGGAGGACGTTGGTCTTTCCTCATGCGGATATAAAACGGTATAATCAGTTCATCAGCATGGTGTAGTAGAATGATCGACTACACCACGAACGGTCTTTCATTGTGGAGGAGGCTTGAGCTCTGCAGTGGGGCATATATAAGTTGTGATGATGATGATAAATGATGATTAATCTCGATTTAAACTAAGCCTTGTTGGATCTGGGCTGCTCTTGTCTGAGTACTACTCCAGTCCGAATGTCTATTAACCCACCCTGAATCAACGCTTGCTTCAACTAAAGTAAGTTACCTTATAAACACGATGTGTGTCCAACAGCCTGTCAATTCTGGAGTAAACATCATTCATGTAATCAACAGTTTGCATAACATCCGCTCTAGTGTCCGCCTGCGCCAGCTGAACCCCACAGAATATTATGGTGACGCTCTCAAACGCCTGTGAAAGAAAACGATATTGTCTTTATAGTAAATATGAAAACAGTTAGGCGCTTATTTATGACGCCTTTATATAGCTATAAATGATACTAGCTATACTTATGTTGTCCGTGTCGCGACGGAGTAGAAATACAATAAAGCACTTTTTTATTTAATCCTGCTGGTGGGTATCGTAAAATACGACTAAGGGATATAATATACATCCATCCATCCATCCATCCATCACCACCACTTCTTCTTTCATCCATGCTAATATTCGCAACACTAATGACCAACAGTGAACTTTGATATGCTGATGGATGGATTACAAGTATATTAGGGAAAACATAATAGTGGCACCAGTGATAGAGAAGATTATGAGCGCGAGATTGTCTTGGTATGGACATGTGATGAGGAGGGATGAAAGGCATATGATAAGAAGGGTTATCAATATGTATCAGCATGGATTTAAGAAGCGTGGGAGACCCAAAAAGAGATGGATCAATCGTATGAATGAGGATATGCGTATGAAAGCCGCGAAAGCAGATATAACGGCTGATGGGAGGCTATGGAAGGTAAGAACATGTTGTGCCAACCCCACTTAGCGTGGGATGAGAGCAAGCGAGTGGTGATGGATGGATCACGACAAATCTGTACTAACACTGATTTATCATCTAGGCTTACCTGACACGCTGCCATGGGGTCTTTTCCAGCTCTTAAATGATCTGCAATAGCCTTCGGTATCATCGAATATAAAAGTTGATCGCCTCTTTTTTTCCATTGATCACGCAAACGACAAGACTTTTCCAGAGAAAGACTTCTGGTTTCTGCCTTTTCAAATAATAACTCTAATCTGGATAGGTGCTGCCAACCTTGTAATAGCATCTCTTTCGACAGACCATGGCCATTCATGTCAGCGAGATACAAACCAGCCTGACGCAGTTCATCCAGATCATTAAAACTAAAAATAAAACAAAATTAGTCCTGAAATTGCAAATTTGGCACCACAACTAGATCATACATACATGGGACTGCACAAAAATATAAGCGCATCAATTTCTTCCAGTAGATAGATGGGACCACGTAGCAATATGGCCCTGGCTCCGTGAGAGCCACGCCGTGATTCAGTTATACAGCGAGCTCTGTACCTCAAAAGCTCCAGTTCGAAGATCATCGTCTGCATACACACGACCTGAATAATAATGTATTATTATATCAATGACTTTAATTTCTCTGCGAGATAGAATTTGAAATGCGGCAATCCATAGAAGAACCCGTATCACACCCGTACCTTCCGACGCCATCTTGAGACCCTGGCTGTCATATAGCACAAGAGTGCTTGTCAAGAATATTCAAACGAGTCCAATCTCGACGGTTTTATCTTGTTTAGTTTAGGAGTTCCTATAGCCACCTTACGAAGCCATCTTGAGACCAGCTTCATGGTACCATATTATTGCATTTCTTTCTTCTTTCTTTCTTTCTAAGGAAAAGGTAACAGCACCCTACTGGATAAACTATAATACTAACCCGTAACCGTGGCGATTACAGAATTTAGAGATCCCCCTTAGAGAAGCCTGTGGTAGGTCTAGTGGTAGGCGTCAATAGACCGATGATAGATGCTGATGGATAATTAGCATCACAGCAGCAGTTTTATGACGATCATGGATATATATGGTTACCTAAGAAATCTATAAGTCCTGAAATACTTCCTTATGTGCCGTTTGATTAATGATTACGTTTTCAAGAAGGTATGACTTCAAGGATGACCCAATCAACAAACTAAGTTCAAATCTTATAGAGCACATACACCCTTCATGACAAATAGTATTTTTAACTTATCGCCTGGAGAAGCTACTAGATAATAAGATATATGTATGAATATATTCTTACCTTGTCCCAAGTAAATGAGACTTTTGGTTTTCTAAGTCGCAATATTTCGGAAATATGGGACTTTTCAATTCGGTTGTACGGTCCGCCCCAAGCGGCTACGAGCTGTAAATATATAAAAAATATTACGTACTAAATAAGGCTATTATATTATGATAATGTAAATTTCTGTGTGGTGACGGATTAAGACTACAATTATCCCACTCCCTGTCTCTCCCGTGGGTAAAAGACGACTAAGAGATATAATATGCATCTAATATCTATACAAGAGAAGGAAAACTCGAAATAAAACCCTATACCAACACCGTCCGACATGCTGACCAGCGTGGTATAGTACCAAGGAAATAATCATTGAGTTGTGGGGGAGTTTACAAAAATGTAATTAAACAGATATAAATTACATCTAGCTTCAGAAGAACAATTTGTGGATTACAGAAAGTCTTATCCTGCATGGGAATCGAGCTCTGGCTTGGTAGGTCTGTATCTTAATAACTTGGACAGCTTGGATATGCGCTACGCGGCCTGGACACACACCGCCCAGTCGGCAGAGCGGCGTGTGGCCCCATAGTTTACCGTATCTCCTGCCCATCGCCATATGACTAACCACGATTCTCTGACCTCCGTGGCCGGCCCGGTGGGTTACTTTTTCCGAGATAGTTTTCGTTGACGCCCGGGTAATGATAAAAATGTTACTGAGGACACCCTTACGCGGTTGTCCTCTATACGGATGGTAGACTAATCCCTGGTCTATTCATTCGAGATATCTAACAGCCTAACGTATCTTTTGTTTAATTACAATGGGCTCAAAATATTGTACAGAGTACATATAAATTAAGTGAAATAAAAATAGAAAACATACCCTATCGCCAGCCAAGAGGATCTTCATTCTTCTATCCAATAATACACCAAATGGGAAGAGTTGCAGCAAGAGTGAAGCAGGAACGGCTGGTAATGGACAGGGCAGACTCTTACGAAGCAACAGTGATTGAACCTGTAATAATGTAACGTAAATTATATTAAAATAAGTGATACCAGTTTCATATGCGTTGATTGTATTGACTGTAATTCCTGTAAGCCAGAATTCGTATTGAGCTTTGAAGATCACATGGAAGCTTGACCTTCAGATAGTCTCGAGGAAGTTTTTGATTTGATCTTGGGTCCTGCAGCAAATTTAATTAGAAAAGTGGAACAGGAGTTGAAAATGATTGATTCAATTTCCCTCCTAAGCAATACGGAGACAGGACTTTGTATGTGTGTGATTCTTCGTGGTGATGGTGTTAAAAGACATTTTTAAAGGGGTGCCCTCTTTCAGCCTTGGTAGTCGTAAAAGAAGTCTACAAGATATGTATACGCAAATAATATCTATCGCAGAGAAGGAAAACGATCGATATTCTTAGACAAAATAGTCTATATAGTCGTCCGTTGTTTTCTCCGAAGGTATAATGACTTTTAATTTTTAGTTGCAAAGTTATTAAGCAAGACATTCTCATATCTAGTTAAATATACATGTAGTGTCATGTAATAAATGTCGACCTAATTGGCGTGCAGCAGGCCTAGTTCTAAATATGGTACAAAGTATCAATAACGGACCCAGGGGCAGAGAGTAATAATGAAACGTCGTAGTTTTAGTTCATCCTATTCTACGTGTTTCCTTGTAGCAACTGAGTAAGAATACAATTCACCTTTTTGGTACACTTCCTTGCCCTCAGTGTTATAAAAAGCTACTAAGAGATTTTAATATGCAGATAATATGTATGGAAGAGTAGAAAAAAATCGAAATATAATCCTATACTAACACGTCTGACTAGCGTGGTAAATCAATTTTTCTCCCATTATAGAGGAAGCTCGAGTCCAGCAGTGGTAAGTTTATGAGCTGTGTTGATTATGACTAGAACGCTACTCAATCTATCAACATCTTGAAATTCTTAACAAAGACATACACACGTAAGCAACTATTTTAAGCTTTTGATATATAGGTCGCTTAGTTTAAGGTTGATTAGTCCTTACCTTTTATTTTTCTCTTTTATTGTCGATGGTGGCAAACGAACAAACAGTACACCCGATGGTAAGTGATACTGCCGCATATGGACCTTTGCAATATCAGAGGCATAGGTAGGCAGTTGTCTACCGTGAAATAAATTCTCTTCTTAAACCGCGTTCAAAGAAGTCAAGGCGCTCGGCAAATAAAGTAGCAGGTAATTAATTCCAGAGCTTGCGCGGACGTGGGAGAAATGATTGCTATTGAGACAAAAGAGGGGGAGAGAGAGACTATTTGCTATTGAGACTGTTAATAAAACCTTAATATGGCCTGTGCTCAAACTCTAATTTTGCAAACAGCAGTTTATCTCTCTAGACAAATTATTGAGACGATGTTTTATTTAGTTTAAATATAAATAGGTATGAGCAATCTGTTAATCTAATGCAATCAAAATTTCACATAGTCATTCATTGGCGTAAGTGTTTATATCAATTGTGACAAAGCATAAGTATTCTGTAAAATAATAGAGATGAGTTCACCAAGATGATCTTGGTTTGCAATAATAATAAAATTTATTATGCAATGCTATATTAACTAATTATGTTTTGCCGTGTGTTGATGGAGTAAGAATACAATTCACTACCCCCTACCTTATCCGTGGGTGTCATAAGAGACGATTAAGGAATACAATATAACCTATAGTTGTTGCATAGGTAAACATAAGGAAAAATAGAAATGAAACCCTATGCGTCTAACCAGCGTGGTATAGTAGGCCAATGCCCTTTTCATTTGAAAAAAAAAATGCCTTTTTTTATGTGGGCTATGGTCAGCGCATCCGCCGCCCGTCTCCGTCCAAGGCGACAGAGGGGTGTCGCGCGGCCCCATAACCTACCCGTAGCACCTCGCCATCGTCGTTGGGCCGACCATCGGTACCAAGTTCCTTGTCCTCCGTGGTCGGCCCGATGGAATATGGACGGACTAATCCTCGGTCCCGTCACCCGCGACCTCGGCTAGGGCGGCATCAGGTGCAGGTGATTATTGCGACGAGTTCACGGATCTGCTCGGCCCACGGAGGCTCGAGCCCTGCAGTGGGACGTGTATGAGTTGAGGTGATATTACCGAAACTTACTAATATAGTTTTAATTTAAAGTTGCTGAAGATTCTGTGTGGTGGCTACGTATACTACCAACCCTTATATAGTTCGTGGATGTAGTAAAAGGCGACTAAGAACTTTGCGATATGAAACTACTTGCACTGACATCGTCTGGTCAACAATTATTTACATTCGCAAGGAGGGTTTGCGTCAGACGCGGCTGGTCATGAAACTATTGCTAATAATTTTTACAATATGTAGTATGGAGGAGGAGTATATTACGTCGACCCCATATAATTGGAATAAGAGCAGAATGATATGAGTTTTAATTGGATGAAAGTCTCGACTGTGCCAACGAGGCGTACACTCAGCACACTTGCTTGGTTATGAAAATGCATAACAGCGTTGGTTTTCAGTATAAGCCTCAAGTGACTCGAAGCCTCAAATAATTTTAAATTATCAGTAGTACCCAATTTGTAAATGTATTCCATATTTGGAGATATTTTTGGACTATAGTGGTACAAACTGTAATGTATGAATACGTAAGGTTAGTATATACACATATATATGGATAGGTTTAATTTTTTATAAGAGATACTTCATCATAGTAGTTTTTACGTTATTTGTAATTCTGTCGTGCTCTGAGGATCGTAACTCTTTCACCAACCTCTACTTTTTTACGAGAGTCGTAAAAATAAACTGAGTTATAGCCAACAGAATGGACAGCGGCACTCTCTTGATAAACTTGAATAAACTATATATATACTTATACTATATATAATAAACTTGAATAAACTTATCAGAGTGGTAGGACCACACTGTCGTGTAGGATCTAAAATGAACTACCTGCTGTTGTGTTGCTCGAGCGCTATAACATGTCCTTCTTTAAACGAGATTTAAGAAGACCATTTTATTCACGGTAGGCAACGGCCTGGCTGTGCCTCTGGTATTGCAGAGGCCCATATGCGGCAGTATCACTTACCATCAGGTCTGCTGCTTGCCTGTTTACCGCCATCGGCAATAAAAAAAAATATATGTTTATGGATTTTGTCACGTTTGTATTAATTTACGGCGTTCATGATCATATAGGACATCCTACTGTTACTGATAAACACTGAAAAGTGTTCGAAACGGGGCAAATTTAATAATCAAATACAAACACGATAAAATCTGGAAATTAGTTTTATTTCCAAGTACCACCTTCGAAAGGGGGTGGCCTTTTCTTATCCAGGGGAATGGTAAAAGCCGACTTAGGGATATAATATGCAGATAACATTTATTATGCAAGAGAAGATAACTCAAACTCAAAATCCTATACGAAACCGTGTGATTAGCATGGTATAAATAAGTCAATTTTACTCGTATTGCGGAAGAAGCTCAAGCCAAATGGAACATTTATGAGCTGAAATGAATACTTTTGTTCCGTATTATCTTTTTTTGATGTAATTTTATCGGCTTACATCTATCTCGTTGGTAATAAATACGTGGTGATTTGTTTTCTTACTTAGTCACCACATAGAATCAAATGATAACATTCTTTGATACAATAAATTTTTTTGTTATATCACGTAAAAACAGCACAGATGGTATAGGGGTATAAGTACCAGCCACTCTAGCCGAGTATCACAGGTTCAATTTCTACGTAGGTCAATACTTTGTGGAATTCACAAATTATTGTTCCTAGTTTGGGTGTAAATTATATCCGTTAATTGTATATTGTCTCCACTACACAAGTATCTATCCTTGCCTTTATAAGAAAATAAATATTGGTCCATTGATTTTAGGAAGTACCTTTTTGGAGTTTGAAAGTTACGTCAGTGACGAAAAAGTTAGGGAGTGAACGTTTGACGTGCTATGGACATGTGACAAGACGGTATGAACGTAATGTTATGAGAAAAGTTTTAAGTAGGTATGTAAGGGAAGACCAAATTTAAGATGAATGGACAGCATGAAGTATGACATGGATAAATAGGGAATGATCATAAAGATTTTCCGTGTGATGACGGAGTAAGAATACAATTCACCACTCCATTTCTTACCCGTGGATGTCGTAAAAGACGACTAAGAGATATAATATGCATATAGCGTCTGCAAGAGAAGGAAAGCTCAAAATAAAACTTTATATCAACCCGTCTGACCAGCGTGATTAAGTAGGTCAATATCCCTCCTATTATGGAGTAGGCTCGAGCCCAGCGGTGGGACGTATATGAGCCGAAATGATGAATTAAAAATGATGATCACGAGTGTGTCTGATAAAAGTAGTCGTGAGGCCGCAGAGCATTGAAACATATCATACTACCTACACGAGAGTTATTTACGTCCTCTATATGTGGCCTTGACTCTTACTAGACAACAGCAGTAGACAACAGACCGAGTTAACAACTTAGACCTTTTAATAATCTCATTTATATTAATGTAGATTAGGCACGTAAAAACTAACGTTGATTACCTCTATGTTGTTGAGAGAAAATACATTCCATATTTTATTCAAGGTTGTACCTTCATTCCGCAAAGTAAACGGACGCTTGGCTAAGTAAACATGAAAATAATATGTAGATACATATATAGCTACTTAAGTAAATAAGACTTCGTGCTTATGTACTGTTTATTATTGTGTTTGGATTATCCAAGCTTAGAGCGGAGGAAATTTATTCTTTGTATTTTTGCGGTTAAGGAGATTTTAGATTGATTAATAAGGACGGAGTAAGAATAAAATTTACTACCCCTTATCTTGCGCGGAGATGTCGTTAAAGATGACTAAGGGATATCCCTTATACTAAAATAAACTTACCTATAACATTTGTTTACGAATAAGTAAAAAAGAATATCGCCTTCAAAACACCGAGGAACTAAAAGGTCAAATAATACCTTTTGAAGTCGGTGCCTCAAGTAGTTCGTATAGGATTGTTAGTGGTTTATGGTTGATACCAACTTCAAAAAGTATTATTTTTGCTTTTTAGTTACTCAGTGTTTTTAAAGGTGGTTTTGTTTTCTATTTATAAATATACTAGCAACCCGCCCTCACTTCGCTTCGGTTTCAGTCACCTTACCCGCGTAGTTGCCATTCCCGTGAGAATACCGGGATAAAATATAGCCTATGTTACTTCCTGATATTACAGCTTTCCATCGGTGAAAGAATTTTTGAAATCGGTTCAGTGGTATATGCGTGAAAATGTAACAAACAAACTTACTTTCGCATTCTCATGGGGTCATCTGGAAAGTATACATTGTCGAATAAAAAAATTCTTCAAATCGGTGCAAGTATATTCTACTAATCGGTGAACATATATGTAAAAAAAATAATTTTAAGATGCCGACGACTTGTCACTTTTTTAAAGTCGGTAAAAAAACTCGACATATAATCGCATACCAGCCCGTATGACTGGCGTGGTATTAGAATAGTAATAGGAGGGAATCTTATTGTGGGGGACCTTCAAACCAAGCAGTGGGATGTATACGAGCTGAGATGATCAATAAGGAGAAATAAAATTAACATTTGGATCCAATATATCTATAGTATCGTATGGCGATGGAGTAAGAATATAATAATCACCCCCTATATTACCTGAAGGTATCGTAAAAGTCGAGTAGGGGATGTAAGCAAATAAAATTTATCTAAGAGAGGGAAAATTCGAAATAAAAAATGTCATACACCAACACGTTGGACCAGTGCTGTAAGTCAATTTCCCTCCTATTTGTGAAACCTTTAACCCAGTAGTGGGACGTATAAACTGAGACGTTGAACAGCGATTGTTAAAGTATTAAGTGTCTAGAATGGATTACTGTTTCTATCCAAGCATACAGACATATTTTATATTTAAGAGTATCAAAGGTCTAGTCTAGGGAGCTTTCAAATCGCAGGGTTTGGTAACGCTTAACATCCAAAGAATCTGTCGAAAATTATCCAATACAATCAGAATTCCTTCGTAGTTTGCAATGGCTTTCTTACTTAGTAATGATTGTTGTCAACATAAGATAATGCCCTTATGATACTATTAAGACTGACACCATCCAGGCGACGGATGGAACGGCTTGCAACCTACAACCTATTTTACATTGCGGTCCACTGGTGTTCCTATATATCGATGATACGTTAGTCTTCCTTTTTTTCAAGGAACTCTGCACCGATGGTCGGCCCAACGACGAAGGCGACGTATTATATGGGTGGGTCTCACGGGGCCGCGCGCCGCCCCTCTGTCACTCCGGACGGAGCCGGACGACGAGTGCACTGACCGTGCACCACCTCATAATAAAAAGTCTGCCCTTTTGACGTGACAACGTCTTATAATTCGATGGAGCCGGCTGCACACACGAAAAAAACATGACGTATGCGGCATTACCTCGCTCTGAGGCGTTCCATTTAAGGCTTGATCCATACAAAATATCTATCAAACAAATAAAATTAAAATTGTAAAAAAAACTACTTTTACGGATTATATCGCGTTTGTATTTGATTTATGATAAATACTAAATAACTAATAAAACTACTTTCACGGATTATATCGCGTTTGTATTTGATTTATGATTTATGATAAATACTAAATAACTAATAAAACTACTTTTACGGATTATATCGCGTTTGTATTTGATTTATGATTTATGATAAATACTAAATAACTAATAAAACTACTTTTACGGATTATATCGCGTTTGTATTTGATTTATGATTTATGATAAATACTAAATAACTAATAAAACTACTTTTACGGATTATATCGCGTTTGTATTTGATTTATGATTTATGATAAATACTAAATAACTAATAAAACTACTTTTACGGATTATATCGCGTTTGTATTTGATTTATGATAAATACTAAATAACTAATAAAACTACTTTTACGGATTATATTGCGTTTGTATTTGATTTATGATTTATGATAAATACTAAATAACTAATAAAACTACTTTTACGGATTATATCGCGTTTGTATTTGATTTATGATAAATACTAAATAACTAATAAAACTACTTTTACGGATTATATCGCGTTTGTATTTGATTTATGATTTATGATAAATCAAATACAAACGCGATATAATCCGTAAAAGTAGTTTTATTTACAATGTGTAGTGCTCGCGTAAACATCAGATATCATTAAAATTAAAATTTTCTTTTGAAAAATGAAACCATTACATCAGTATTTTCTTATGACGTTGTCACGTTCAACTATCGTCAGTAAACCGACTTTACAGACAACCGATTTTTTTTTAGGCAGTCTATGGTCAGCATACACGCCGTCCATTCCGTCTGGAGGACAGAAACCCTTCGGTGGCGCGAAACCCCATAACCCATCGGGTTCCTCCCCTTCACCATAGAGCCGATCTCTGGTATCCAGCCCCGCGCGATACCAATTTGAAAAAACATTTTTAACCGTAGTAATAAATTCGTTTTAAATTCTCATGAAAGTATTTTATAATTAGCACGACAATTATTCTAAAATATAAGAAATTACCAGACCGTGTGGTGACGGCGTAAGAATATAATTTACACTCCCATTCTTACCTGTAGATGTCGTAAAAGACGACTAAGGGATATAATATGCATATAACGTCTATGCAAGGCAAGGAAAACTCGAAATATAACCCTATATCAACCCGTCTGACCAGCGTGGTATAGTAAGTCAATAACCCTCCTAGTATGGAGCAGGCTCGAGCCCAGCAGTGGGTATATGCCGAAATGATGATGAAAATGATGCTAAGAAATTAATTTTAAATGGAACGTCTCCCGTAAAAATCAACTACGACAATGTTGCGTTTTACCTCGACTTTTTTTTTTGCCCAACTTGGCGGGGGCACTGCCGTGCCCCCAGATATGATTTTGATTTTTTTACCATTTTCGGCATCGTCATTATTTCGAATTGACGCAATATGTAATCTGCTGTCATATTGCATAAATTATTGGCAATATTTTTATGATCAGCCGCGTCCCTCAGGTCAACCCTCCTTAGGAATGTCATTGCTAAACAAACCGCATTAAATGGAGTTGGCCCAAGTATATGTAAAGATCTTGATCGTCCTTTACGATGCCCCACGGTTAGTGGCATTCATACGCGCTACCACACAGCACCCTATAAAAACATCTTGATATTTGGTGGCGAGTGATAATTTGGTTGTCATACGTAGGCCCACGCGTGTCTTATTGGAAATTGTTGTAAGGGATGTCCAATTGTACTAGTAGTACTAGTAAGTCTTCGATGTTGAAGTAGTTTGTATATATAATTCTTAATGGTTGCACTTTGTTGATGATGCCCTTCGTTTTGAGTGGCACCTTTACCAAATCAACCATCTTGATTGCCTATTGTTGGTATTAATGTCGCCATTGTGTTGCATCTTGTTATTTTCAACTCATCCGTCATCATATATAGTCATCAGTCATAGGATTTTATATAATAACTGAATAAGCTGGTTAAAAAAACAACTCGATACTTTTGGCACTTTAAATCCTATGGCAGGTAGGTGGTAGGTAGGTAGGTAGGTGGCGCTAGTGCCAATGAAAACATCGACTCTGTATTTAAACTTATTTTAAAAATAGTAAAATCAGCAGTTTATATATAAAATATCTAAATGTGACATAATAATAGTCCAATAAACAAGTGACAATGTTATCCAGTGCTAGTTCTCGGTAATCTTGAAGAATAAATAACAAATGTAAACAGTGTATAAAAATTTGCATATGGTCATTTAGGATATTGAACGTGCGAAAAACAAATACTATCTGATCTAAATTGCATTTTGTGTATACTAAAGTGCTGTTAATCTATAATTTGCCGTATTTTCTTTGTAATCCGCTAATATTGTATCTAAACAAAAGTGTCAGTGATTTGAAAAAAAAATCGATTAAACTGTCAATTATTCACACTTGATAACAAATATTTATATACCTTACTTTTTATTTATGAGTACTTCAATAATTACCACAATTTCAAACTATGTGGTCGATGTATAGTTGGTCTAGTGGCGTATACTCGCAAGTTTCGGCTAAGGCATGAACTACGTGTCCCCGCCGGTTCAAAACCCAGTGAAGCGCAATACAGCTTTTTGTGCAATCATTATATTATAAAGAGATTTAATAGTGATAATAATGAATTTCTTTGAAAATATTACTCTCCGAAAGACAAAAAATCGTTCAATGACTGCAATGAATGAGTCCTGAGAAAAACAATGAACATAATTCTACGCCAGATGGGACTTCAAAAAGCTTGTTCGATATATCGAATGATGAAACTGACGAAGAAACGCATAAATTAAAACAACAAATCGAAAAATTAACTGAACAGTTGTCTGCAGCACATCATGAAATAAAAATAATCTCTCTTTAGAAAATAATGAACTCAGACATACGATCGAAAATTTAAACAAAAAGCAGGACTTGTTGTTACGAGCCACTAAAAAAATATCCAGTGAAATACTTACACCAAGCAAACACAGAGGATTAACTCCGCGTAAGACTTCGAAACAAACTCGTAAATAACATTTGGAACAATCACAAACGAGCAAAATATGTGATGAACAACCACTCCGGTTGTAATATAGACAAGCTACGACAACCGAAATTATGCATAATTAGCAGGCAATAAGAGGAATAAGATATTACTAATGGCTGAAAACACTTTTCCGAACTACAACATATGCCACTATCTCTCAACAGAATGTGGATTAACTGAGTTAACCGAAAACTTAGAATCAAAGCTTACGGATTTTACCATGAAGGACTATGGTGTGATATTTATAGGTGATAAAGACTTTAAAAAGACGTACAATTATTCTGAACTAATAAGTGGTTTACGTGAAAGATTGTTAACAATAAAACACACAAATACCTCCTCTGTTTACCAACATTCAAATGTAATGCTTATAGTACTATGCATAACTGGAGAATTGAAATGTTTAACTATTTACTCTATCATGACATACAAATCTATAACTATGCGACAATATTCGACTCTAACTTAAATTTATCATATGACTATACCATGTTCTCTAAATATTACGGTGAGCTCAATAATCGAGGCATGATGAATATTTTTCATAATTTAAAATGTTTTATTGAACCATTAGATGTAGAACTTCATAATAATATTATTTATATGGACACTAAGAGTACGAAAATTGACAAATATACACAATATGACGAAATTAAATATTATAATATGGATAATGACACATTTTTTCGTAAATAAATCTTTGTATGTACTTCATCAGAATATTGCCGGTTTATTAAATAAATCTGATACTTTATCTGTCTCATTGGCCAACTTAGCCGATAAAAAGCAAAATATCGACGTAATATGTTTAACTTAGCATTTCATTATGTCTGGTTACGAAGCACATGTTCATGTACCCAACTATATCTTAGCTGCGTGTTTTTGTAGAATTGATTGCAAAAGAGGTGGAACATGTATTTTGGTAAAAATGGGCAATGTTTTCAAAGAGTTACCCGAAATAGCCCCTTACACTCTTTAAGCGGTATTTTTGAGTACTGTGCAATAGAAATATTTAAAATTGTAATCATATGTATATATAGAGTACCAATACAAAGACATATAAATATTTTCTTCCTTAAGTTAGAACAAATTTTAATGCAAATTAGTAATAAGAAAAAGTATGATAATATAATAATAACTGGCGATTTTAATATTAATGTGTTAAAAGATAATAATTGTACAATGGAATTAAAATGTTTATTGCGAAACTTTAATTTGGTACTAGCCCTTAAGAGTCCAACAAGATTAATAAGTCAAACATGTATCGATAGCTTTGCACACAGTTTTAAAAAAAATTGGAGTACTGATATAATAGACTTGACCTTATCGGATCATACAGCTCAAATCTTTACATGTCCTGTGAACAAAACATGCGTATTAAAATACTGGCGCAAGAGGTTAATAGACTATTCACCTGAAAATATGATAAAATTCAGAAATTGTATTTCGGAACTTATATTTGATGACATATATAATACTGAGGATGCAAATATGGCATTTAATTTATTTTTAGAGCAGTTTACTCTTTTCTACAAATTGTGTTTGCCACATAAGATGATAACTATAACAACAAATAATAAACCAAAATGGATTTCACGAGGCATAAAAACATGTAGTAGGAAAAAATGGGCACTTTTATGGCTTGCTAGAATTAGACCATCTGCACAAAATAAGCAAACCTATATTAGATACTCAAAGCTGTTCAAGAAAATTATAAAACTCACAAAACGAGCTCAAAACAACTATAAAATAAATATCTCAAATAATAGAAATAAAACGACATGGCAAATAATTAATAATAATAAACTTAATTTACCGAAGGGGTCTATACACAATTTGACGGTGAATAATAAAACCATTACTGATCCATTTTCTATAGCAAATAGCTTTAATAATTATTTTGTAGAAAAAATTGTACCACTGACGCAATTAGGAACTAATGTTACATCCACAATACCACATAGGAAAGATTCTATGTTCATGGCACCAGTATACCACAAGATATATTTAAAATAATTAAACATTAAAATACCAATAGTGTGGGGTATGGCGAAATTTCTACAAGAGTAATAAAGTCGGTGGGTGACCTCATATGTGGTCATATTAGTCATATACTCAACCTTTGTATAAATCAAGGGGTGTATCCAGAGAATCTAAAAGTCTCCATTATAAAGCCAATACATAAGAAAGAAAATAAGAATATCATGTCAAACTATAGACCAATTGCAATCACCTCCATTTTCTCTAAAATCCTAGAGTATCTGTACAAAGAAATTAATAAATATCTGGAATTAAACAGCATTATTTGTGATGAACAAAAAGGGTTCCGCCAAAATAAAACAATTGGTATGGCCGTATATGAATTTTTGTATAGAACAATGGTGAATATAGACAAAAGAAATCCAGTTTGCTCTATCTTCTGCGATATGACGCAGGCTTTTGATCATGTTCACCATGGCATTTTAACAAAAAAACTGGAGTGTTACGGTATTAGAGGAAATGTTCTGGATCTACTTATATCTTATTTAACACTCCAACAACAGTATACAGCAATTACTACAGTAGATTATGAAACAAAACAAGAGGTAACAACATTTTCAAATGAGCGTATAGTAACATACGGTGTACCACAGGGCAGTGTATTGGGGCCTCTGTTGTTTATATTATACATTAATGACATACCTAGATCGGTCGATCAGCCCATGACTCTTTTTGCTGACGACAGTACATTAACTGTAACATGTAAATCTTTAGAGACATACGAAAATGACATAAATGAATCACTATCACAAAGAGTATCTTGGATGCATAATAATAATTTATTAATTAATTTTGACAAGACAAGCATAATACATTTTAGCCAACGAGCTAATGAACGTGATAATGATATTTGCATTAAATATGGAAACTATAACATAAATAGAGTTGACAGTGCCAAGTTTCTAGGTATCATTATTGATACTAAACTCAACTGGAAAGCGCATATTGCACAGCTATCTCAAAAATTAAGTACTCGTTCCTACGCGCTTTATAAATTAGCACCTGAAGTAAATATTACTACATTACTCACTGCATACCATGGTCTTGTTGAATCGCTACTTAGATACGGTATCATATTCTGGGGCAACTCAGTTGATAAAGAAAACATCTTCAAGCTTCAAAAACGATGCGTTCGTGCTATGTTTGGCTTACCAGTCATAGAGAGTTGTAAACCATATTTCGAAAAATATAAAATTTTAACTCTGCCTTCATTATATATCTATGAGACATCTGTATTTGTGAAATCAAATCTACATCTCTTTCCCAAAATGTCCGATATTAGTATTCGCAGTCGCCGTGACAAATACAGACTAGGTATACACACGGCTAAAACGTCCCTCTTAGCAAAGAGCGTTTTTTTGCATGGCTCCCACAATATATAATAAAATACCAAATTCTTTAAAGGACCTAAACATTACTCAATTTAAAAAGAGATTAAAAAATATACTGACAAATAAATGCTATTATAACATAAAAGATTTCCTTGATGATGTAGCTATATTGTAAATTGTAATTATATTAAATTTTTATTATTATTTTTAATTCATTCAGTACAGTAATAATTCTGTTAGTGACATTTTTTTATTTTTATTAATTATAATTATCTGGCTACTATTCTATTTCAATTTATTCAATACTGACATTCATATTTTAATTTAATTACAATTATTTGGCTGCTTGTAGCGATTCTTATAATTATATGATATTTAATGATTGCTTTTATTTAATTTACAATATTTAATTGTGTTACCTTATACATTATTATTATTATAAGTTTGCATGTCTTCTAATGGACAGAACATGTTGGTTCTATAAATTATGTAAGATCTTATTGTACACATGTTGAGACAAATAAATAAAGTTATCAAAGTTATCAGGTCAGCACGTAATGTGCTAGTTTTAGAAAACTTGCTTTTTCGGCGTTTTTAAATCCTATAGGTCAGTTCTAAGCGTTCTAAGAGAGTACTCTTAATCTCTTTGAGCCCTTTGTTAAACTAAAATTTCTTTAGTAGCGCTTAAGGGATAACTGTATGTTTTGAATTGGAAATACGTCACAGCGAAAGTAACATATTACAGTAAAAAAATCCAGCAGCTCGGTGCTTACTGTCGTGAGAGGCTCTTGCCGATTTACATAAAAATGGTTCACTCAATCACTTTCAATGGCTGAGTGATTGGATAATTCTATTTTTGGATGGCTTTTTATGGGTAAGTGCATCGGTGGGTATATCGATGGGTTGAAAGATAGCTGGGTGGATGCTATGTACATAACGGACGATACAATGATTCGTTTGTAGGGGTCAGACCTCTTACAAAATGGAAGGGAAATTGACCTACTATTCCACGCTATGTTAGTTGCATATATATACCCCATAGTCGTCTTCTACAACAACCACGGGTAAGAGAGGGGGTGGTAAATTGTATTCTTACTCCATAACCACGCGCACAGCGTCATGTCCTTTAATCGTCTCTTAAGATTCTCTTTTTGTGGTAGGCTGGATGCACTCCACCCAATTCGTCAAGCGCGACGGAAGGCCAGCGTGGGATCTCTCTCCGTCGGGCCGACCACTGACAACAAGTCACCCTGCTCCGGTGGTCGGTCCAACGACGAAGGCGACGTGTCACGGGTGGGTTACGAGTGTGCGTGCTTACGCCCCTCTGTCGCCCCGGACGCAGTGGTGTGTGAAATGCGCCGCCCGTACCCAAAAAAAAGCGTGGGATCTCTCTTTCGAGTACCGTTCTTATTGGCGTTCCGGCAACAACAACAGAGTTGCGGGGTGAAACCCTCACGCGGTTCTCTTAAGATACCTACGGCAAAGAAAACGACGAGTCCGGTTTGTACTTATCATACGAAGAAAATATTGCAAACCTATTGCATACTTATTAATGTAGCAAGCGTCATAATATCATAATAGTAGTTGCCTCGAATACTTTGATCACGAGACATGCATATAAATCAACTGTTAGAAAAGTAGAATTGGGGACAATGCTTCGTTACAAATACTGACGCTCCATTACATGTATTTTATGAAGCATCAATTTCATATAATATTGTTAAAAAACCTATAGTTTTATTGCTTTTAATTTAGTTTAGTTTCTGAGCAATTTATTTTAACTCATTGTCCATTTATAGAATGTCTCAAAAGGCGTTTAAAATTATTATAAGAATTATTTTGATTACTTGGATAAAGAATACTAGTCGTTAAACCTTTATGGTATAAAGCGGCTAAAGTTGATGTCAAAGTGTTGTGTATTTTTTTTTTATCCTGCATTAAGGAAATAATCCTTGTATTGCGGGGGACTTTACAAATATTTTATTAACGGTGACAAATTACATCCAGACTCAGAACAACAATTTGTGGATCGCACAAAGTGTGGTCATGCGTGAGATTCGAACACCTGACACTGGCACGGTAGGTCGGTATCTTAACCACTAGGTCATCTGTGCAGTAAATTGCTTTCAGTTTTTTTTAAATACACCTTGCACTAAAGAATTAGCTCTTGTATTGCGGGGGATTAATCAATCAAAAACAAATGATACACATTATAAATAAAACTTACCTGGACTTCCCAAAATATATTGCCAGACTTAACACAATAATTTGCAAAGTATTATCAAATAAAATCACTTATTATGTATAAGCATTTACATGTGTTTGTGTTTCCCGACCGCTAAGATATGCCTTTCTTTAAACGAGATTTAAGAAGCACTTTTTTACGGTAGGCAGCGGCCTACCGTGAAAAAAGTGCTCTATCAGTGCCCCTGGAATTGCAAAGGTACGGTAATAGGTAAGGGTAAGTTTTCCATTTAGTTTAAAATTAATGTAAAAATTTACCACCGGATCGGAACGCGGCCGTAAGCTGGAAAGAACCGATGAGAAACTCAGCGTACACGTCATTATTTAAATTATTATTTCTTTTAAATTTAGATGTATATACATATCATGTTTAAAAAGTATTACTTCCATCTTGATGTCTTTCAAACTAGGATACATTTTGATTTCAAAATCATCATTATTGGCCTATCCTCATCCCACACTAAGTCCATCCAAAATTATATTCATAATTCCCCTCATGTCACATGCCTTTTATAAACATTTATAAACAGAAAATAAAATTATTCAATCATTCATTTCAGCCTATCGCCGTCCATTACCGGACGTAGGCCTCCCTCATGTTACGCCACAAAGTGTGGTTCTGTGCCGCCTGCATCCAACGATGCCCAGCAACTTTCACCAGGTCGTTGGTCCACCTAGTCCGTCCTACACTACGTCGTCCGATACGTGGTCGTCACTCGAGAACCTTTCTTCCCCAGCGGTTGTCGGTTCGTCGAGCGATGTGGCCTGCCCATTGCTATTTCAGCGTGCTAATTCTTCGTGCTATGTCGGTTACACCCATTCTTCTGTGGATTTCCGTATTCCGGATTCTATCTTGCAGAGAAATCCCGAGCATAGCCGGCCCCACGCTGAGCGACTTTTAACCTTGTTTTGAGGCCTACATTTAGGGACCACGTTTCCGTGCCGTAAGTCATCACTGGTAACACACACTGGTCGTAGACCTGTGTTTTCAGACACTGAGGTATGTTGGACGAGAGGATCCTCTTAAGTTTCCCGAATGCTACCCAACCGAGTTGGATTCGTCGGCTGATCTCTTTCTCGAAATTGGATCTACCTAACTGGACTGCTTGTCCTGGGTAAACATAATGATCGACAACTTCGAGAATCGCATTCCCAACTAGGACCGGTACAGGAATGACATGGGCATTTGACATGACTTTCGTCTTGTCCATGTTCATTCGTAAACCCACTAGTTGGGATACCCTGCTGAGATCGTTGAGCATGATGCCAAGGTCCTCCATGGATTCTGCCATAACGACGATATCGTCTGCGAATCGTAGGTGAGTGATATATTCGCCGTTGATATTGATGCCGAGTCCGGTCCAGTGTAAGAGCTTGAAAACATTTTTCAGTGCAGTGGTGAACAGTTTCGGAGAGATGACATTTCCCTGTCTCACGCCTTTCTGTAACTGGATCGGTTTTGTACTCTTATTCCGGATACGGACCGACATTGTGACGTTCCTATACAAACACTTCAACACTTCGATATAGCGATGGTCGATTTGGTCGATCAGAAATTATTACGTTCAAAAAATCTTTAAAGCACTAAAACAAAGTGAGAGCTGCGAGAATGCTTTTTAACGCTGTATTCAAAACTACTGCCTATTTCAAATCAGTTCAACTAGCTCCATTATTTAATTGAAATTTAATAATGCAAAAGTGTGTTTTTTTTTTAAGATAGCCTCCATGCACTAAGGAAATAATCCTTGTATTGCGAGGGACTTTACAAACATATTAGTAACGAACACAGATTACACCCAGACTCTGTACAACAATTTGTGGATCGCATAGTGTTGTCCTGCTAACTGTGGGATTTGAACCTATGACATTGGCACAATAGGTCGGTATCTTAACCACAACGCCATCTGTGCAATCAAGTTTTTGAGCTCCAATGTAAATATTAAATTTATTCCTAGTATTTCCATACAAATTCAGTCCAGTAGCTGTTCACTAAATCAATACCTATTTAATTAAATGCGTTACGGAATCTACTAAAAGACTGCGGTACCTGAGACATTAATATCAAGGATTCAATTCAGTCCGACTTCTTGTAAAGTAAATGGAAGGCGGTTCTCAGTATTTATAGGTTAATAGCAATTTTATTCAACCTCTTTGCGAATTAAAAGCATTATTCATGAATTCGATTTTGGAAGTTATTATTCAGAGCAGTCGTAGTAAAATTTGGTAGATTTTTAAAATTTGTTTATAAAAGTAATTCTCGTAAAATTATATTATTTCTTCATCAATTTATTAGTTTCTCACTAATAAATCTTGTAAACGTGACAGTTTAGTGTATTTGAGTGTATAGATGGCGTAATTGTCGAAATAACTTTTTTCTAATATCTAAATAATACTCGTTCCGCACGCAGACTAATTTAAATGGAATCCAAAATTAACTATTATATTAAAAAATAAAAAATCCGGTACGTAATAAGACTAATATTAGAATTTTTTTGGGCATTAGTTATCCGTGGGGTGACGGAGTAAAAATACAATTCACCACCCCTGGTGTCATAAAAGACGACAAAGGGATTATAATAATGCATATAACATCTCTACAAGAGAGGGGTAGCTCGAATTAAAATCCTGTAACAGCACGTGTGAGTAATCAATTTCTCTTCTATCATGCAGGTTCGAGCCGAAGAGGGAGACGTATATGAACTATCTATACCAATAAATAAAATTGGAGTGTCTGTTTGTAATGTCAAAATAATAGGCTTTTTTCATGCTCACACGGTTATTTGCACGACACCTATGCCTAAAATAGCGATTAAAAAATTTTTGTCTGTCTGTCTGTCTGTTTGTTCCGGGTAATCTTCAAAACGGCTGAACCGATTTCAAAAATTCTGTCACCAATGGAAAGCTATAATATCAGGGCGTAAACTAGGCTATATTTTATCCCGGTATTCCCACGAGAACGGGAACTATATATATATATATATATATATATTCAAGTTCAACGGCTCCAACGATTTTGATGAAACTTGGCATACTAGAGGTTTCGGGTCCAAAAAATCGATCTAGCTAGGTTTTATTTATAGAAAATGTTGTTTTGTCCGTGTTTTTAGCAGTACAATACAATGACATTAAATTTGAAAAGAATATAAATTCAAATTTCGGTGTCAATGTCATGAGTTACGACAGCTCAGGTGGGAAGTTGACCGGTTCTACTTTTGGTTTTTTTGGCATTCAAACAGCGTCGGTTCGAATCTCGGTGTTATTATTACTCTCTTTTTGTAATTTTTTTTATATATTTTTCATTATTTATTTTTTATTTTTATATATATATCTAAATAAATTCGACAAAAATATTCCGAGCGAAGCTCGGTCAACCAGATATCCAGATATTAAAAAAAAAAAGTGTACTCACATAATCACTGTTATCGAACTCCAATCGCAGTACAGCGACGTAGTAATTACCTTCGGTGCTCTCCTTAACCACGGATACTTTAAGCTTCAACGAGAATATGTCCTCCGCTATTTCATACAACTGCCCTGTATATACCATAAACAAAAAGTATGAATATAAAATAATAAAGTTAAAGTTACATAATTATGGGTGACTGGACTGGGAAATAGTTCGTCACCAGCAAAGGCTGACCGGGTGAAAGCGACGTCCCGGGGGGCCCTCAGGAAAGGAGGTACTTGAAAGGGTATCCCGCCGGCCACGGACGTTAAAGGTTCGATATCAGTTGTCGGCTCAATGACGAAGGTGAGGGCGGGTTATGAAGACGCGTGCCGCTCTTTCGACTCGGATGGGATGGGCGGCGTCATCATCATCATCATTTCAGCCAATACACGTCCCACTGTTGGGCTTGGGCCTCCTCCATAACGGAAGGGTAATTGACCTACTATATCACGCTGGTCAGACGTGTTGGTATAGGGTTTTATTTCGAGATTGCCTTCTCTCGCATAGATGTTATATGCGTTTTATCTCCCTTAGTCGTTTCGTACGATCACCCACGGGTAAGATAGGGGGTGGTGAATTGTATTCTTACTCCGTCACCACACGGAACCAATATGAGAGGTAAATTGACCTACTATACCACGCTGGCCAGACGTGTTCGGTTTGTTACGAGTTTTCCTTCTCTTACATAGATATTATATATATATTATATTCCTTAGTCGTCTTTTACGAAACCCACGAGCAAGAGAGGGGGTGGTGAATTGTATTCTTACTCCGTCATCACACGGATAATGTGTGTGCATGTTATGATGCGTCCGCACTATAACATGATAAGCCCTTTTTCAATAATAAGGAACTAGAAAAAACCCTATCAATACATAAATGAATATTAAACTAACCCATAAGATAATGCGTAAATCCAGTCCTGCCGCTGCTATAAACTAATTCAGCTCCATGGTGATGAGCTCGTGTCAGCTGCATACTTGGTGAACGCATCCGCGGGAACGTGAACCTCATACGTTGATGAATATTATCAACAGACTGCAGGAATGTGCAGAAGTAACGGCCCGTGGCACGGATCATTTTATCGTAACTGTTAAAATTCACAATATAATTTAATCTTCTGTCTATTTATTAGTCCATTAGCGTTTCCAGCTAGATGTAATAATCTTCATGGAAATGGCAAAATACCATCATTATCATCATCTCGGCTCAAATACGTCTCACTGCTGGGCTCCAGCCTTCTCCACAATAGAAGAGAAATTGACGAACCTATACCACACTGGTCAGACAGGTTGGTATATTTTTTTTTATGGGAGGGCTATGGTAAGCGCACGCGCGGACCTGTCCGTCCGGGGCGATGAAAGGACGGCACGCGGGCCCATAACCCACCCGTACCCACGTCACCTCGTTGTTGGGCCGACCACCGGAGCAGATGTGACTTGTCATCAGTGGTCGGCCCGACGGAATACCCTTTCGAGTAACCTCACCTCTCGACGTACTGGGACGTCGGTCGCCATCGCGCGGTCAGCCTCTCTGCGGGTGACGGACGATTCCCCGGTCCGATCACCCGCGGCCTTGGCTAGGGCGGCATTATGCGCAGATACTCGCGCCTGCGCCGCCCGAGTCGCCGGCAGCGGAAAGACAGGTTGGTATAGGGTTTTGTTTCGGATTTTTTTTCTCTTGTATAGATGTTATATGGTTATTATATCCCTTAGTTGTCTTTTACGACATCCGCGGGCAAGATAGGGTTGGGGAATTGTATTCTTATTCCGTCACCACACGGACAAAATTTTAACACAAAAATTTTACATAAAGTCTTACTGTTTCTATCGCCTTTGTTGTTTTTAATTTCCTGGCCTTTTGAATATTTTACACTTATTTTAAAAGAGGATATATTCAAATCAGTGAATATTTCGTATCCGTAGAGACAGTTTTAAGCTAATAGCTAGCGCCAGGATGCTGTCTGGCAAACAGTGAGCGAAATCCTTTTAGTATAGTCGCAAGGTATACGAACTTTATATCTTATGTATTAATTCATTCGTTTTATATGTTTGTTTACTTTTCTTTCGTGTTCTTTTACTGTCTAAATCTCGTATCTTGTATTTCTTAAAGTTTAGTTTATATATATATCTATCGTGTATATTTTTTGGTCGCTAAATATAATATTTTCTTTTCACATTTTCATCATTCCGATTACAAGACGAGCTGGCAATTAGTGATATGAGTTTGCTAGGAGAGTGTTGCTAGCCCTTTCTCTAATGCTCTCTGAGTTGTTTTCTATGACTCCCACGGGAAAGTAAGGGACGTCCTCGGATATATTCTTAGCTACACACAATAGATCGATTCGGCTTTTGAGTCAAGAAATCTTCCCTTCATTGGAGTATTATTTTCATACTGTAAGATTTTTATCCTAATCTAGAGTGCAGCATGTATTTTCCTGCTCTGTGATGGAGTTAGAGTAGAATACCACTAGGACGTTGATCAAGCTTTATGTTCTTCCCGACCTGATCTGATGCTGATCCTGCTTGAGTATTTATTTGAAAACCTATTCGCGTTATAATCCATGCAAAACAAAGTAAAGGTGAACTGCCATTTATTTTATTTTGTTTAAAATACTAAGATTAATTTTAATATCTGTGTCACAATAATTCAAATGTAGTCAATATAAAGATTTTCTTTTCAAAATAGAAGGCAATGTTTTTTATATATTTAGGACATGGGATTTCGGAATCAATTTTATAAGAAATCCGCCACATATTTTTTCATATAAGATGATACTAGAAATGGTCATTGTCTCCTATCGCCTTGCTTAAACAGTTTGTAGAACTGTAGCTATATTTTCTCTTGTCTTAATATACTCGTATATGTATTTGAAAAAATTCTTAAATATGATGTAATATTATTATTCCAGTACACACTACAACTAATTTAACGGGTATTATTATACCCGTCAATCAATGTTTGCTAAGCTAAACAATATTGAGAGAATGCATTTATTATCATTATTATCATCATTATCAATCCTCATATGTTTTAATCCCAATTACTTGAGGTCGATTCAATATGTCCTTTTCTTTCATGGTACATATTACAAATGTTATTGGCACCGGCTACCGGCCTGCTCCTTAGGAATGTAATTGTTGACCAGGAGGTACCAGCTGGAGCTGGTACAGACAGCATACAGAATGTATGAATTTATTATAATTACCTATCGAAATTAATAAAATAGCCTGACTCACCCATAGTTACTAAAAAACTTCACGAAGCATCTGCCGAAGAAATGCATGACTTTTTCAGGCGTTGCAAATTTTTCCCTCAAATATGCGAGCTTATCGCCACTTACGATACTCAAGCTATTCAAACGTTGCCGAGTTGGAATCATAGAGCCTCGACGTTTGTAAGCCTCCAGGACGCTGGTGCCACTCGATTTACGAGATAAAGGCTTCCGTAACGAACTTCTTTTGCCACCTTCTGATTCTGGTGACTGCGGTGAATGTGGTGAACTGTCTGAAAGAATTTCTTCAACTTGGGCTGACTCAAATATCTGTTCCTCAACTGATTCCTTCACTTTGGCACATTCAAATTTAATCCCCAAACTCCGTCGTTGGAGTTCTTTGCAGACAACCTGCAATTCCTCATTGATTTTACTTGTGGATGCGGCTACGGTCGGCTTGATTTCCTCCGAAGATTTGTATGTATCAATCTCTTTTTTCGTCGCAGCTGTTAATGCGTTTGTAGCTGTGAACGGACATTTGTAGCCTTGGGTCCTGTTATCAGCATGAACAGATGCACTTCGCCAGCTTGGCTTTGATTTACGTGTAAGAGAGGGTTTGCGTGTCGCTGGGCTGCCGGGTCTGGAAGCTACTGGACTATTTGGATCTATGGTAAGCAAACGCGCTAAAGCGCATGCCAATCGCAGCATAAGGGCATCTGGATATTGCTGAAATAGAAGCAAGAGTAAATATAATGTGATTTGGATAATATTTAATAACAACACAAAATTACGTACCTGTGTAGCGCTGAACACAGTATTTCTCGCACCTGATTCGCGTAGAATAGATTCCCATATTTCTTCTCCACATTCTTCCTGTGAATAAAAATAATCTAAAATATAGTTGTATAAACACAAGTCATAAGTCTACATTAGAAGATATCCGTCTTAACACATCTTAAAAATTTATTATCACAATATTAAATTTAGGTCACACAGTTTTCTATACCAGTTTGATCTCATTTCATCATCGTCATCATGGCAGCCCACAACCCACTGTTGGACTCGAGCCTCCTCCACAATTGGAAGGAATTTGACCTACTTATACCATGCTGGTCATACATGTTGGTATAGAGTTTCTTTCCGAGCTTTCCTTCTCTTGCACAGATGTTATGTGCATATTATATCCCTTGGTCGTCTTTTACGACATCCACTGGCAAGATAGGGAATGGTGAATTGTATTATGTAAGACTGCATAGATGGCAGAACTACCGCGCCAATGTCAGGGGTTCGAATCCCACGCAGGACAACACTTTGTGCGATCCACAAATTGTTGTTCTGAGTCTGGATGTGATTTGTTTTCGTTAATTTACATGTTTGTAAAGTCCAATTAAAGGATAATTTCCTTCGTGAAGAGATAAATCTTAAAAAAAATATATTCTTACTCCTTCACCACACGGAAGGATCTTATTTAATGGAAAATAAACTATATGAGACGTTTACCGTTTAATGACGAAGTAACAATAGATTTCACCAACCCCTCTCTTGCGCCTCTTGACTAAGGGATTAAATATGCATACAACATCTATGCAAGATGAGGAGAATTTGAAATAAAACCCTATATCAACAGGTTTGACCAGCGTGGTGTAGTAGGTCAATTTCCTTTCGGAGGAGGTGCGTTCAATTCATGTTTTCCTTCTCTTGCACTGATATGGTTGTGTGTATTCTAATCCCTCAGCCATCTTTAACGACACCTTCAGTAAGAAAGATGAATTGTAATCTTACTCCGTCACCACACGGAAAATATTATTTTACATTCTTTGTACGAAAAATATTATATTATTTTACTAAAAAAATCAATGCAATTAATTTTATTAGGTAAAACATGGTTTATACAGGTGTTTACAAATCGATTGAGTACATCATATTCTGCCCCGTGGGGCGTGCAAATGGTTATATAATAATATTTTATATTAATTACCTACATGTCAAAAATATAATTTAATTGTCAGTAATATAATTTGTATAAAAAAAATATATAACAAAATATTTAAGATTAGTTACATACAGTTAATTATAATATTATTGATGTCCATATAATTGATGATAGTATTAAATTATAAATGTCAGTTCATATTTCAGTCAATTCGTATTCAATTTTATCTTCTAAATATTCCTTGAAATTGTAATAGTTTTTATTTATTAATAAATTATGTATTTCTTTTTTAATTTTGTGCAGCGGTAGCGATTTCATATTTTTTGGTACTTATTTTCTTAATAAAAAGTATTTTTTTGTCATGTCTAACAAGCATGGTATAGTAGGTCAATTACCCTCCTATTGAGGAGAAGGCTCGAGCTCAGCAGTGGGATATATATGAGCAGAGATGATGATGATTTTCTTATAACATTTTATAAAAAATAAAAAAGTTACATGTCTAAGTCTCTTAGTCTCGATGGTCGTGAGAATGGAACGAATTGTGACACCTATTCTTATTCTGTCATGTTGAAGATCATTAATTAGAATAAAGCAAAAGTCAAAATTAGGGTGTCAACAGAATATTTATAGTGCCAAGAGTCTTAGAATAATAACATATAGAAGGTAAGTCTACGCACAAAAAGTGAAGCATTTCAATTGCAGCCTAATGGAGCTTACGCCGGAACCGTTGCGGAATGTACAAGTCATTGTGCTGCACGTACGTACGCAACTCTTAAAAAATAAATAGGTAATTATGACGGTTTGTGCATTCAAATGCTGTCATAACACATTTGTAAAACTTAAAAAGGTTTTTAACGTCACTTTTAAAAGTATTTCGACGATTTATGTTAATAAAAACAAAATTTGATTTCATAATTTGTATAGTGGTGTGCGTGTGTACGTGTGTAATCGTCTGCGTGCCATTAGTATTTTTAGATTCAAATTTCAAACCTTCGAAGTATTGACACGATCCTTCTATACATTATTATTCTAAGGCCAAGAGTATTATCAAATACAATCATAATAGTAGACGTGATAGATGTTTTGCTACAATAAAATAACAACAAAAAAGAAAATTAAAACTTTTGTGAAAACAAAACAATATAAACAAGCAAAATAGTATTTTTTCATAAAAACGCCATCACGTGTTCAATTGTATTTTCAAACAATCCAGGGCACTATGGAAATATGCACAAACAAACAAATAGTATATAGATGTATATATCTTTATATATTTAAAGCTTCTGTTCGTGTGTTTGTAATTGAACTCCTTCTAAACGGCTGGACCGATTTTGATAATTTTTTGTGGCTATTCAATGGATATGAGAATGGTTTAGATTAATAATTGGAATCGGTAGATGGTGCTGTCATCGATTTCATGGAGAATTCCTTTTACTATCGCCTTATGCATTATCTCGATACCATTCTTACTAGTATTAGAACACGAGACTCACTGTCTTTTGTAAATTTTTACGATGTCAATTCATATGTGTCTTTCCGTTTGGTGACGGACTAAGCATGCAATTCACCACCCGCTGTCTTGCTTACGGGTGTCGTAAAATACGACTATGGGATATTATATGCATTATAACATTTGAGCAAGAGGTGGAAAACTCGAAATAAAACCCCATACTAAACCATTTCAGGAGCAAGGTATCATAAATAATTTTCTCTCTTTTCAAGGTTTGAGCTGTACGTATACGATATGATACGTATATGGGCTGAATTGATGATGATAATAATGATGATTAATATATAGGTAATATCGCTCTGTCGTTACTATATATTACTACCCTATTGACCTGTTATACTGGTAGGAGAAAACTCGAAATAAAATCTTATATCAACCTTTTTCACCAGAGTGGTCTAGTAGGTCAGTTGCCCGCTCTTTATGGAGGAGGCTGACACCAACGATGAGACTTATATGAGCTGTGATGATGATTATCATAACTGTGCTGGTTATAAGAGTTGGTATAAGATTTAATTACTAAATTGATTATAATTTATCTAAGGATTTTTTTACAAATCTTACCACAATAAAATGTTGAACACTCTCCAATAGCCAACCGTACATTTTTATAATTAAATACAATTTCTTTAAAACTTCGGACTATAATAACTTAATAAATGTGAAAATTCAATAAATGAATAATAAAAAATATATACTTATAATCGTTATTTCAAAAAGCAGTTAATAACAATATTATTTATAGCAATGTTAATTTTTACACTTTTTCTAATATTTAAATAAGGAGTAGTTTATTTTTTAAAGTATGGGCATCTCTTTTTTACAGCAAAGATAAAGGAGTGTTTTTTTTAAGCAAAACAATTATTTAATTTGTTAATTTAGTCATTTTCTAATTAAGTTGTTTACTCAAATTATATTTTGGTAGCGTTTATCTTTTGTAAGCGTTTATCCGTAGAGGCTTTCGCGCGAGTACTGGACAAATAAGGGAGCGTGCGGTGTTTAATATTCTGTACATATTGCACCCTTGTACAACCGAGTACGGACTTAATATTACACATAATTGAAATTAAGTTTACGTGTGGTTACAAATTGGTGTTTGGTGATGGATTAGCAATATAATTCAACACGCCCTATCTTTCCGTGGGTGTCCTAAGAGACGAGAATATATACAAGAGAAGGCAAATTTGAAACGAAGTCCAACGCTATACCGACGTATCTGACTAGTGTGATGTAGTAGGTGGATCTCTCTCTTATAATAAAGGATGCTTGAGCCCAGCAGTGGGACATACATGTTGCACCACACGCTGTTGTTTTGTGTGTTTTGAGAACTGAGTTTATTATTACATTAATTCAGCATCTTTTCCTATTCAATGAGTATCGAAAAAGGTGTTCCAGTGATATAAACAGAGCGTATCATCTCAGGAGAAGGAGATATCGATGTAAAATTCTTTATCAAACCGTGCGACCAATGTCATAGAGATTAATTTTCCACATATTGATCAGCCTCGTATAGACGCTTGTTTTTGGGACAGTATATGATTCCGCCACGTCACACCCAGACGATTCGTGGAAGGGACGACGTATAACTATATTAGAGTAGACCACTGTTCTCCTATGTTTGTTTCGGTGACTGAAGAAGTAGAATAGCAAACTCAGGTATGACTGAAAAACAGCGTTGTATTTGTGTCTACCAGTACAAATCAGTGGCTTCTTTTTTTTTGGTGGTGGGTTGCGGTTGGCGCGCTCCTCGCACCACTCCGTCCGGGGCGACAGAGAGGTGGAAGCACGCACACCCGTAATCCACCCACGATGCACGTCGCCTTCGTCGTTGGGCCGACCATCGGAGCAGGGTTACTTGACGTCGGTGGTCGGCCCGACGGAATACCCCCTATTTGGGGTACCCTCCCATACAAATCAATGGCTGCGCCAATTCCTGTAAAACTTAATTTTCTTTTCTTACAAATAAATTAAAATTTTAGTTGTGAAATGGCTGTAATTAGTTTATTATTACTCATCCATTCATCCATCTCAACCAATACGTGTTTCATTGCTCGAATCTCCTTCACAATAACAGTAAAATTGATCTACCACGCCGGTCAAACGCATTAGCATTTAGCATTAACTCAAAATAAAACATAGGGTTTTATTTTGAGTTGTCCTTCTTTTGCATAGATGTTACATGCATATTATATCCCTTAATTGTCTTTTATGATACCCACAGTCAAGAGAAGGGGTGGTGAATTGTATTTTTACTCCCTCACCGTACGAAAAATTTAAAATAAAGAGTACATATTGCGTCGACTCCAAGTAATTGAGGTTCTTACCCCATGATGATGATGAGTACGGTTCCAATAAAAGAAAGTACCTGATCGCAGAACGGCTTTTTAGCCATTCACACACTTAATGCAGTAGCATTAATTACCTAATTGGTCACTTAACGACCATACTTTATTTGCATGTCGTAATTTTGACACCAATGGAAGAACTGATAACAGAAAATTAATTTTAATAATGTCAATAAGAAACTTCTGTAAAATTTGCTGCATCCCATTTTATCTCCCAAATTTTTAATGGAACTCACATTTTGTTAATGGCTTTTTTATGGAGAATATTTTGTACTACGTTGAGTTTTTTATATTTTTTACAGAAATTTCATCACCACAGTCAATATAGAGGAACGCGGGGTATTGAGAGCGGTCGGGTAATGGGAGCGATGATAATTGAACGGATAATACGCACTTTTGCGCCATGGTAAATACTCAGCTCTTTCTGTTAATCATCCAGAAATTTCGACTGATGAACAGAAAACGTTAGTGCCAAACGTTAAGTCAGGAGGGACAGTTATTGTATTTTTCATCTTCTGCTTATAAAAAATTACTGATCGTCAGTGCCAAGGTAAGACTATAGTTACATTCCTACTTTTCAAAATGATCGTTAGCGGGTAATGGTAGCTTAGAATGACTATCATTACCCGACATAGCTACTATTACCTCATTAGCTTTCATAATATACTTTTACGTTATTTTAGATAAATATACCTGTCTTCTTTTTTTATTTCAGATGCCATGTAAAACAAAAGCACAGCCACAAAAACTTCTTGGCCGGTTGATACATTAGAAAATTCTATCAATGTTCTCAGGGTTGGTGGTATTTCGGTGTGCAAAGTATGGTATGGTACCTTACAAAAGCAAAAGTGGGAAGATGTGGTACCGATGTAGAAGCTGTGATAACTGTTCCCATAAACAATGTTCTGGCAGTGATAGTCTAGACATACATATGTGGGTCTTGCATATGTATGTGCTTTATGTTGAGATCCGTAAAAAAATCGGTCTTTTATTTTTCTTTTACCATTTTAATCTTTGTGTTCTGTTTACAAAATAGATTTTTTATTTGTGTTATAAATAGTTCTTTATATTAATAATTAAGATCTAATTTAAAGTACCCATGTTTAGTTCAACTTTTGAGAAAAGTAAATGGTACCTATGCAAAAGAACAAAAGAAGGAAAACTCGAAACAAAACCCTATACCAACCCGCCTGACCCTGACCAGCGTGGTATTGTAAGTCAACTTCCCTCCCGTTGTGGAGGAGATTTTAGTCCAGCAGTGGGACGTATATGAGCTGTGATGATGATGATGAAGTAGTATGTCTGCTATTACACGTATGATCATTAAACGGGATCATTAAAGTGACTTTATTTTCTAAAATTGTCATTGTACATTAATACAAGGCTGTGATTGATTATAACTATGACTAAAATATACTTTACTACTTTATGAGAATGTTGACTAATATGTGTGTTTTTTAAATGTTTCTAAGTAGGCGTCCATTACCCTGGTCTCCCCTACGTCCTACTGCTGGGTTCGCATCTTCTCCGCAATGGGAGGAAAATTGACCTACTATACCACGCTATTCAGACGGGTTGGTATAGGGTTTCGAAATTTGCATAGATGTTACCTGCATGTTATAATCCGTTAGTCGTCTTATCCGACACCACAAAACCCCCAAATTTGATATGCGGCAACCAGAAGTCTCTAAGAACCACTTCCAAACAAGTCTTCATATAAACTCTTAATCTTTCAGATCAGTTAAGCTGCTCGTCACTGATAAAGAGGTCACTCACATACGAACATAACTAAATAAAATCAATTGCAAGCAATGCAATAATAAATGATTCCATTAACAGTTTTGACGTCATATTCACGATAGATCAATAAACAAGTTGGTAGTGAGCTAAATTGTTTCAGTGAAACGCATTCAGGTCAATTGGTCTTTTTCGACGCCCTTCGAAGGACGAACGCGAGACGAGCGTTCTACCATTCATCTTTATTAGCTGTTTGTTATGAATCTATATCAATGATAATTGTTATTGCAGCAGAGGTTACCTTTTAATACGTACATTAGGTACAGATTGTGTAATATTGAAGTGAGAGCTTCTTTAAACGGTCTACGCATTTTATTTTGTGGGTCTGAATGCCGTCACGCTTGGCTATGTAATGCTCGTTTTAGTGAAGTCAGTTTTTGTCGACTACGAGGCAAATTTTAGAGTATGATACATACGTCTAATTTATACACAATTGACAGACGCTGTTTTATTAAAATCTAAAAAATGAATTCTTTTTGAAACCGCGTAATTGTAGCGCCTGCCTGGTTGTACCTACCTAGTTGAATTATTAATTTAAACCATTCTCGATTCCACTCGAACATACACAAAAAGAAATCTGTTCAGCTGTTTAAGAATTCAGTCTGGTGGCAGTTCGTGGGCGTTGTAAAAGACGACTAAGTGTCAGACAGGACAGTTCAACAATTACATTCAGAAGGAGGGTTAACGTCAGGTAGGCAGATCTTAAAACTATTACCAAAACTTTTGTAATATGTAGATACTATGAGAAAGAAGGGTACATATTGAGTCCACCCCAAGTAATTGGGATAACACCAGAATAATGGTGAGTCGACTTTAAGGGAGCTTTCCAGTGTGAAATTTTCAAAATATAGATTTTTTTTTGCTTTATCGAATAGTATACACTCTTCCGAATATTCCCTAAAATTTTCATGCCCAAAATCAGATTATTTCGGTTACTGTACAGCATTTCTTGGAAGAAGGCAACGGAGCGCTACAGCTGTCGCGTCGGTCGTCTGCCCGTGCGACCGTTATTTCTATTGTCTCGTTCCTACCTGCTCGTGTACCTTCCAACGTGAGTCCGGTTCGTCTTTCAGTTCGGTTTCGACATTCATAATGGATAGATCTACGAAAGAGAAATGTGCGTGGCAGGATAGAAAAGGCTCGAGAAGCGGACATCCGCGAAATGAACGAAAAAGATCCGCGGGTTTCAAGGGAACAAATCGACACGATATCGAAACGGATCTAACTTTTGCGAGCACTTCGGCAGCAAAAATCTTGAAAAAGAGTCCAGAGTTTGAAGTCCGAATCGATCAAACGTTTAGCTACGTGATTTTGGAGTTCTTTTTGGTTTTCGGCGCTCTTCAGGAACTGTTGAAGTGCAAAAAGTGTAATAGCGACGTGAAGTTTTTTAAAAAATCGATTCGCGGATTGGGCTTTAAAATTTGTGTTCAGTGTTCGTGTCCAGATCCGGCCGAGATAGATTCTTGTCCTTTGATAAAAAATGCTTATGAAATCAATCGTCGTTTCTGCTTTGTCATGCGAATGGTCGGCATCGGCATAAATGGCATTAGAAATTTTATCGCCTTGATGGATTTAACTGCAAACTTCAATAATAACACCTATTATGGAATTGTGAAAATCCTGCAGATTGCAGCGAAATCAATATACGAGGCCGTCGTGAAAAAAGCAGGTACCGAAGAGAAGGAAAAAACTTTGGAAGCAGAAAATCGGGGCGATATTCTGACGGTGTCCGGTGATGGATCGTGGTCGAAACGCGGTTTCACGTCGCGCATGGGTATCGTGTCCGTGATTGGAAAATATACCAACAAAGTTTTGGATGTTGCTGTCAAATCAAGCTTCTGCAAGGCTTGTGCATTCTGGAAAGGACAAGAGGGAACACCCGAGTACGAGGCGTGGTTTGAGACGCATGAATCCGAATGCAATGTCAATCACGAAGGCAGCGCGGGAAAAATGGAAGTCGACGGTATAATCGAAATATTCAAGAGATCAGAAGAATTGCACAACGCGAAATACGGTTTCTATATAGGAGACGGCGATACAAAAACATTCAAGATGTTATTAGAAGCCAAGCCGTACGGTGACGATTTGACGGTAAAAAAAAAAGAATGCGTTTTGCACGTGAAAAAGCGAGTATATAAAAGGGGAAACGAAGCAAGAAAAAGGTTAGTTCAACTAAAAAAGGCCAAAAAGCAAATCGAAGATAAAGCAATGGAGAGTGAACCGAAAAAAAAAGGATCTTGTTCGAGTACTCCGAAAACTAAAAAAAATCAAACAAAAAAAACTGCTGTTGAACCGAAAAGAGCGCAATTGACGTTAAAATTATTGACAAATCTCTCCGAATATTATGGCTTGGCAGTTCGTCGAAATTGCAATTCCGTGGAAAATATGAGGCAAGCCATATGGGCTACATTTCATCACAAAAGCTCAACTGATGAAAATCCTCAGCATGAGTATTGCCCACCGGGAGAAGATTCGTGGTGCGAATGGCGCAAGGCCGAGGCCACAGGAGAGGAGTACACCCATCCACCAGCACTCGACGAAGACGTACAACAAGTTTTAAAGCCGATTTACGATGATCTAACAACGGAGGATCTCTTAGAACGATGTACGGGCGCGAACACTCAAAACAATAACGAGAGCTTCAATCACTGTGTGTGGCAACTAGCCCCAAAGCACGTATTCTGCGGCAAGCAGATAGTAGAAATCGCTACGCAGTGTGCTGTGTGCACCTTCAATGAAGGTTACGACCCAATTTTAAAAATTTTGGAGACAATGGGATGCACGATAGGGCCGAGCGCCGCAAATTTCGCCGCTAAGTACAAGAATGCGCGCATCACCCAAGCAAACCGCCGGGCGTCCCTGGATAGCAAAGAGGCGAGGACAGCTCGTCGGACTGAACAATCCATTGAGCACGATCTTTTCGAAGAAGCAGAAGAGATATTGTATGGACCTGGCATCGCTGATTGACCGTAAGTAAACGATTTACCTAAAATTTCCTCACTTGAAACTTTGAACGCGTTTTTCTCGAAACAGCATTTTTCAAAACGGTGTCTAACTTGGAGGGCAGAGTTTTAAAGCTATCGAGTTGAATTTTTTACACAATATTCTTAACGTCATTGTTTATCGTGCTATGGAAGCTTTTTTTTTTTTGACATCTTCCTATTTTTTTGTAAACAAAACTGCCAAAAAAAATGCTAAAATCGATACTTTTTGTTCACACCGGCGCCATTTTTGCAAAAAAAAAAAAAAAAAAAAAAGCCTCCATAGCACGAAAGCCAATTATATACCGATCAATAATCTTTTTGTGTTTTTTGTTTCAGATCAAAATTGTGACCCCCAACGTGGACACCACATCCAAGTGCATTTTCCGCAACAATTGTTTCATTATTTTTATAGATATTAATTAATAAATAAATCGATCTTTAAAAAATTGTTTTGTATTCTTCAATACCCAATTAATATACAAAAAAAAAACCAGACCGATTAGATTATTTTTTCTTTAAAAAAAAAATCGCTAAAAACAGCGATTTTTCGGGCTGTCACACTGGAAAGCTCCCTTAAAAACACCCATGGACAAGAAATGGGGTCGTGAAATGTATTCTTATTTCATCACCACACGGTAAATGACACTTGGTATGGTATAATTATTACGCTACTTTAACCACTAAGCCATCATGACAGTCAAAAAATTGCTAGAATGATCTATTCTATAACACAATTTTACGTACTTCTTAGGTAAAATTGTGTTATTAGGTGATTTTGCAGATTTATTATTTTTTTACGCCGACTTAGAAGAACTACAGTAGAACCCGTTTAATACAATCACGTTTAATACGATTTACCCGCATGATACGCCATTTTGCGTCTGTCCCAGCAACTTGAGACATGTTTTCATACATTTCTTAACGCTTAATACGATCGTCATCCCGTTTAATACGCCAACACGTGCCACACAAATATACATATTACCCCTTGCAGCAGCGGCTAGCGACTGTCGAGCGACCCTAAGTGATAATGACCAATAAGAAGATGAGTCAACTCCGATTTTGTCACACGCCCAGGCATTATCAGTAGTTAATGATTTAAGACGCTATGTAACTTCTTTGAATCAAAGCGAAGATGCACTGCGAAAATTAAATTACGTTGAAAATCTTGTAGTTGCTAATGCCTCAAAATTTTTTTGTCAAACTAAAATAAGTGATTACTTTAAGTAACGTAATAAAAATAAAATTATATATTTTTAAATATTTTTTATTTTTTAGTATTTAAAAATGTATCTCTAGTAGTAAGTATATTAAATAAAGAAAACAAACAACATTTTATTTAGGTACTTTTTAAATGTTAAATTCAACACGTAGGTATTCAAAATAATAATATAATATAATAAATAATGATGGCACGTTTTTCCCCTTTCCCGCATAATACGCTTTCCCGCCTAAGACGAGTTTTTGGTCGGGTCCCTGCGAAATCGTCTTAAACGGGTTTTACTGTACTTATGCAGTTTATGTCCGTTATTATCTTTGAAACAGTCTTATTTGAAGGAATACAACGATATCGATATTCTTTTGTTCACATTTAAATAGCTTATTGTGAACAATATTCATATACTTATAGTCCGTATATTTCAAAATAGCGGTAAGTTTTAATAAAAAAATAAATAAAATTGGGATCACGAATAGATCTTATCACTTTATTCTATTCTCAAATGTAACCAGACCGCCTAAAGGCTTCAGTTTGCGTAACAACTTTTATTTCCACAACAACTGACATATCTTATGTACCCTTCGGACACGAACACTTCCAAAACTAATAAATGGCCAACCATCTGTGACTATCTGTATTGGGTTTCCTTAGCCCCAATTTCATTTATCGATAAACTATATCCATTCGCTGAGAGCCTCTCAATTGTTAAACACAAAGTTGTTACATGAAAATATTACTTTTAAATGGGTGAAATTGTTCGTTAATTGCTTCTAGCTTCCCTACAGCGAAAGTTCATATCGTTAATCAATTTCATTAAATAGTGGTTATCGCTTAATTCATTTATCAAGTTACAAGTGTAATTTTATTCGGAGTAACGGATTGTCATTAGTATAATAGATAGAAGTAATAGATAGATAGAAGTATAATAGATTAATATAATAGTGAATATAATAGATTTGAAATCTAAAAAAATAAAAGGAATTCCCCATGAAATCGATCGCAGCGCCAACTACGGGGTCCAATTATTAATCTAAACCGTTCCCGAATCCACCTAAACATACACAAAAGATCATCAAAATTGGTTCAGCCCTGAGTAGAAACATTCGAAACAAAATCCTACACCAACCTGTCTGACCAGCATAATATAGTAAAGTTAATTTTCCTCCTAATGTGGACGAGCCTCAAACTCAGCTGTGGGACGTATATGAGCCGAGATGATGATGATGGAATTATGGAATTATCTTTCCTTTATGAGTAATTGGTAGGTAATTGGCAGGACCACACTGTTGACAGTTGTCTGTCTACAGCCGCGGGTCGGTCCGTCCGGGGTAGTACCACACTGAGCAGCAAATTGACGTCTGAGTTGTTACTGAGCTTTGTTCATTGAACGAGACAGCCGGAAGCCCTAACTACTAAGGAACTTTCTAAGGGTGTTTGCGTATGATGTGTTTTGTGATACCTTTAATTTCTCCTTTTTTTATTTTACTTTCTTTTACTTTTCTACTTTACTTTCTACTAAAGGTATTCACACTCCCTTTCTTCACGGTATGTAGGCAACGGCCTAGCAAAGGTCTATGGGCGACAGCAACAAACCATCAGGGATACCGTTTGCAAAAAAAATTAAAAATATGAGTACAATAGTATGAATATAATATAATCATTTGATCGTGTGGTGACGGAGTTAGAATATAATTCACAACCCCCTCTCTTGCCCGTGGGTGTCGTAAAAGACGACGGAGGGATATAATATGCATATAATATCTATGCAAGAAAAGGAACACTCGAAACAAAGCCCTATACCAACACGCCTGACCAGCGTGGTATAGTAGGTCAATTTCCCTCCCATGGTGCAGGAGGCCCGACCCCAACAGCAACAGTGGAACGTGTATGAGTAGAGATGATAATAATAATTATGTTAGCTAGGTGTGTGTACATGTGCCTAAATCTATCTATATATATAAAAGGAGAAGCTGACAGAAATTTTGCACAGGGGTTCCCTTTATAGCGTAGGGGAGCACTATGAAAAGACTTTGGAAAATTCACCCCCTAAGGGATCAAACGGGGTACAAATTTGGTATGAAACTTTGCCGTTTTTGAAGTTATTAAAAAAAAGCAGTACGAAGATTCTTCATTGAAAATCATGAAATAGGTGTAAAATATTTTTTCGAAAATCATCCCAAAAAGGAGGGTTCCAAGTTTTCAAAAATTCTTTCACCAATGGAAAGCTATAATATCAGGGAGTAATATAGGCTACATTTTATCCCGGTGTTCCCACTGAAACTGAAGCGAAGCGAGGGCGGGTTGCTAGTTAAGAAATATACGGTCAAGAGCCCCGTAAATACACGAAAATAATGCATATTATGTACTTTTGTTGTAGCAATCCTATAAGCTATTTAACAAGACTGTCCAACATATAGTTATTAACTTCAATTAAGATGGATGCATAAATATAAATAAATCGCAGTTATTTTACATAACGGTCGCCAATGTAATGGCGCTAAGTAATCAAAATTGGCGCGTGTGTCGTTTGACCTGTACAATTAAAAAGCGCTCGTTTGCTCTTAGAATTGGTGTGTTAGTGATCGCTGCTATACAGAACTAAATAGACATTAGTTCGCGTCCTAGTTACAGACTGAAAATAGGAGTAATCAACAGTTTGTTTAAAAAAAACATTTACTAAAAATTTGTTCTGTTCACATCGTCGTGTGATAACGGCGTAATACCTAACATAATTGACCAATTTTCGTTGTCCGTGGGTAGAACGTCTGAAGAAAAAAATCTTTAAATGAAAACCTTTTCCTTATATTGATTGGCGTGGTATAGACGGTCAATTTACCTCCTACTGTGGAGTTCGACTCCAGAAATAAGACAATTATGAGCTGAACCACTACGCTATCTATGTAATCAGTTTGTATTTGGATATTTGTTACCAAATACACACTGATCAATCAATCACGCACTGGATGGATGAAAATTGGCGCATAGACTAATTCCTGGATTAAGAAGTAGGAACTTTTTATTCCAATAGGGCCTTGAAATAATAGTTCTTTTTTTTTATTCTCTCAATCAAGCATAAGTTGTTGAACGAATTTTGAGAAAATTTTATTTTGGGACATGACTTTTTTTCGCAGATAAAGCTTCTAGCAGAAGCCTATATATTATAAGTGAAACTACTTTACGATGACTTGTTGGACGTGAGACATCTTAGTCCGCCCGTGACCATGAACGCTGCAAAGTGTTCGAAACGTCGGGTAATCAAAAATCAAATACAAACGCGATAAAATCCGTACAGTAGTTTTATTTAAAATGTGTAATACTCGCGTAAACATCAGAAATTATTATTATAAGTGATTTAATATTCTCCTTGTGATGACGGAGTAAGAATGCAATCCACCATTCCCTATCCTCCCCGTGAGTGTCTTATAAAACGACTAAGGGATATGATATGCAGATCACATATATGCAAGAGAAGGAAGCCTCGAAAAAAAACTCTGTACTACCCTGTCTGACCAACAGTAGGACGTACATGAGCTGAAATAAAAGAATGAATGAAGGAATGATTTAATATTAAAATTTTCAATGCACTTGTTTCTCTTTAAAGAGTAACATATAATATGCCAATGGTTGCGGTTCCCTGTATTCATAGACCGCGGTGTCAACAGGTCATGCGTATACGCATATTTATTGGTATCCCGTTGGAAGGCTGCGCATTCTACGCGGCGCGGGCGGGCCGCGCAACCCCCAATACTGTTTTAAAAAAATCAGGTATGTTGTTTTATTTCTTTTATTTTTTTATATTGAATATTATTTGCATACCTATTAGTTATGATAAAAATTCACAAATTTGAAAATACCATTTTTTTTAATAATTAGCTTTAAAACATATATATGGAATATGTATATAAACTATACTCTTATTGTTATAATTTTAAAACAAATCGAAATGCCTTCAATGGATTGCTTTCAGTTCATGGAATTAGGATTAAATATTAATAAGATGTTTAACAATAAAATTGCAATTAATTAGTGATTACATTTCACATCTACTAGAAATCCATATTATGTTTTTAATAATAACAATTAAATTTACAATCAAGAAAAACTTATCGAGTAATTAGAATTGGTCGCTTTTTGCTCGTTTTGCGAAGGAAAGACAAAATTCTGCGAATATATTAACTCAATACAAACAGCAAAAATTGATAAACTACTTCTATACTAATATATAAAGCGGAAGAGTTTGTTTGTTTGAACGCGCTAATCTCATGAACTGCGGGTGCGATTTGAAATATTCTTTCAGTGTAAGATAGCCCATTTATCGAGAATAGCTATAGGCTATATATCATCACGCTAAGACCAATAGAAGCGGAGCAACAATTAAAAATGTTTCAGAATCGGGTTTCTTTTCCTTTTGAGAGCTTCCGCTGCATGCATTATATAAATTAGGTTTCGCCAAAATCATGTGTGGCAGATTTGTATTATTTAAAAATATTTTCAATTTCTACGTAAACAAGTTAGCATTAAGCCAAAGTAACTGTTCTACGCGGACGAAGTCGTGGGCATAAGTTAGTATAGACATAAACCTTAAAGCAAGTTAACTGTTGAGGGATAAAAGCAGGATGATCATGATAATCCTTACACAGCGGGTTTTCCATAATACAATGTCAATTGCTCAACTATACTACAAATATAAAGTCTATCGACCTGCAATGTTAGATATAATCCTCTCTAAAAGGTAATAATATGAAATTTGCTGCGCTTGGCAGGAGGGTCAGTGATCACACTGGAAGTATGCTCACACTGGAAGTATGCCCCGCCTGGGGACCTCAGCGTCACGTCCTGTCAACGGAACTGGGAATAACAGACCTGTCCCTGCCGACCATCATCTCCAAGATGCTCGGCAGCGACAGCTGTTGGTCGTCGATGGCCTCCTTCTGTGAGGCTGTCATGACAAGGAAGGAGGCCGCGGAGCGGGCACACGAGGCGCTTGCGTCAGTTGACTCGCTCCGCCGGCGACGACTAGGGAGGAGAAGACGCCGCTATGCGTTCCTCCACCCATCGCTCTGAATGATGACAGGACGTGGCCAGACGGCCAAGCGTTGGGGTATCGGGGATAGAATGTTATCAGACGATCTCTCCGGCACCTCGTAAAAGCGCGGTAGGGGCCGCTGTGGTTTTAGTGGTTATTTCAGTCACTTCTGTGGCCGGCGAGTCCCACACACACTCCCCTGTCTGTAACCGGCGGGGGATAGTGCGTAAATGCATTTCCACAGCGTGAAAAAAAAAAAGAAGGGTCAGTGATCTCGGTTATTTTTATAATTTTCTGCCCATTCTTTTGAAGCTTGATGATCCCTCAGGGAGTTACATGACACCAGTGTAGTAAGTAAAGACTCGTGCACTTTTCAAATCCCAAACACTCTGAAAGGCCAACGTGTTGTTTTAATTATTTAGTTTTCTCATGTTTCATTTTTGCTAATAACTGTTTCTATTATCACTTCTTAAGAATGCAATATACTACAGCGAATACAATTTCTTGGCGTATCTTAAAAGGCGACTCAGAGACATATCCCTGAGTCATCTTTTATATATTTTACATAAAATACACGCCCTGCTCTTTTATATAATGTCGTTTTTTTATACAATTTATGTACGTGTGTTTTTTTATATATGTCGTCTTTTATATCTATACTAATATTATAAAGAGGTAAAATTTGTAAGTTTGTATGTAACGAATAAACTCAAAAAGTACTGGACCGATTTTAAAAATTCTTTCACCATTGGAAAGCTATAATATCAGGGAGTAACATAGGCTATATTTTATCCCGGTATTCCCACGGGAACGGGAACTACGCGCGTAAGGCGACTGAATCCGAAGCGAAGCGAGGGCGGATTGCTAGTATTTTATATAATGTGCACGCCGCGACAACAGTGCTTTGTTGCCAGGGCGTCAAAAGGGATGGTACCCGAAAGACTAATCCACTGAACCGGCCACATATGTCAGGGTACCATTGGTCAATCCGTTGGCATGTGTCAACCGCAATGACGCCCGTCCGTCGACCCGTACAGATTGGGTAGGGAGCGCCTAGACCATAGCCTACCAAAAAGGGGATAGATAACATCTATGTGAGAGAAGGAAATCTGAAAATAAAACCCTATACCACTTGTCTGATCAGCGCAGCGTAGTAGTAGTAGTATTTCTACTAGTACTAGTATTACTACTTCTATTATGGAGAAGGCTTGAGCTCAGCAGTGGAATGTAATTGAGCTGTAATCATTAAATTAAAAATGTATTTCAATATAAGTTTATTGAAAGTGAACCTAACATTAATATATCTCCTTGCTAAAATATCTTATCTATAGCTAAACTATTTGTAAACTACCTAATCCAGCTTACTTACGAATGCCGAAAAATATAATTATCCAATTTGGTGCAGTCGATCGGTAGTTATACGGTGCGTACATATGTATATACATTTTAGTGACTTATTTCTATTTATACAGATTGCAATTAGGCAGTGATAAGCTCGAAAGGCTGCCAACACCGTTCAAAACCTAATTGAAAGTCTCTAAAATTAAATCTAAGGACCTTCAATCTGAGTGCGTATGACGAAATCGTTTCCCGCAAACGGATTTAATTAGATAAATCTAGATCATTAGTCAGAAGAATAATTAGAGATGGAGCTCAATTCAACAAGCACACGCATGGTTAGACTATTATAGTAGACTAATTACCCCCATGGGCAAGCGGCAAGTGTCCGATAGTGGATAGTATTTAAATTGAGAAAAACAATCATTAATGTGCTTCAAAAAGCACTGAAAGTGTGCGACTATAACATAAATACAAAAAGAAAAAAAAAAGAATAATATTATGCCTCATTTTATCCGTGTGGTGATGGAGTAAGAATATAATTCACCACTCCCCATCTTGCCCGTGGATGTCGTAAAAGATGACTAAGGGATATAATGCGCATATAATACCTGTGCAAGAGATGAAAAACTCAAAACAAAACCCTATACCAATCTATCTGACCAGCATAGTACAGTAAGGTCAATTGCCGTTCTGTTGTGGACGAGGCTCGAGCCCAACAACGGGACGCATGTGAGCCGAGATGGTGATGATTATGTGGACACGTCCGACCAGCGTGGTTTATTAGATTAATTTCTCTCCTATTGAAGGCTCGAGCCCAGAAGTGGTGCACGATGAGCTGAAATAATGACGACGGTGAAGGCTCTCTTAAATAGTTTCAATTGAAACTTGTCACCCTATTTATTCTCTATTTAAAATACAATCGTCTTCAATAGAAATTGCAAGCCCAAAATATTCCATTATATTTCAGTTAATAGCCACCGAATTGCTATCAATAATCGAAAGTGAGAATTATAGATCTACATTCAGTAAACAAATTGGTTCATTCACATTATGGGTACGGTCGCTAAAAATAATTATTACAGTTTTCAATTGGTCGTTGTCATCTCCATATAGACAGATGTGAGTTTAGTAAAGGTTAGTGGACCAGATAGTGATTCGTTCATGACATGTTTAGTTGATATGATTGAGGAATGAGAGTAGTGTCGATGGCCTGCTTTGTTGGCCTTGTACCGTCTTTTGATACTAATATTGTAGGTAAATTGATTTATTGTTAGGTATTTATTTATTGAATGTATTTGTACGTTTGATGTACCTTTATTTATTGTCGATGGTGGCAAACGAGCAATCTGCACTCCTGATGGTGAGTGATTTTGCCGCACATGGACCTTTGCAATACCTATATTATACTACTCCAAAAATCTCTAAATCAACGGCAAAAAGAGGAAACATTGTAACCGATATAATGCATATAACGCAGGTGACATCAGAGCCAAAAATTATTTGAAATTTTAGAAAAAGTACATTATGCAGTCATAAGGCCAACAGAAGTGAAGTCTTAAAACTATGAATCAACAGTTATTTTTCAATATTCAAATTAATTGATTGATCTCAAATTATTTATTTAAATTCAAACCGTTTACATTTATGTGATTTTGACATCTATAGGCACAGATATAGAGATTGACGTAGCTACAGATAGAGTGTTAGCATTAACACGACATGTTACCTTAAGGATGACAACTTACCTGAATCTACTCACCATCCAAAGCTGCCTATAATAGTTTTCATTTCAAAAATCAGGTTTTTAATATCAAATTTACAAATATAGTATTTTGAGAGTATCGTAATCTAACGTGTGAAATTGCAAACGTCTCATCACACGTTGAAAACGAAAGGTTTTGGTGCTAGGAAAATAAATAATCAAAAGTTTGGAGTTAGGAAACCAAATGATCTGTCGTTCATTCTTCGTTCGAACTTTGTAGCCTTTACTGGTTTTAGTTGTAAGTTAAGCTGGGGACAATTAATCATCGTTCATCATTTCAACTCATATATCTTCCACTTTTGGGCTAGAGCCTCCTTTACAACAGGCGATAAATTGATCTATTACATATCGCTGGTCAAATTGGTACAAGGTTTACTACGAGATTTTCATCTCTTGCATAAATTGTATACGTATATTTGATCTCTTAGCCAGACGGCTACAATGTGTAGTAACAGACGTTACTACACCCACGGCTAAGATAGGGCGTGGTGAATTGTATTTTTACTTTATCACTATATGGAAGATTATATGTTTCGGGAACAAATAGCAGATGCTCTAAGTTAAAATATTTGAAACTCTTGAGGTGATAATGCAAAATATGTCATCTTATTAATTTTGAATAATACATCTTTGTAGAAAATTTAATAATAGTACATTACTGTAGGGGCCTGCAAATGAGGCATTGATGGACGAACGTGTAAATGTGGGCTGCAGCGAAGCGGAGGCACACAAACACACATACGTAAATCCATCAATGCCTAGTTGTGGCCAAGGCTTGTATAGTACTTTTCTCAAATAATGCGCGGCAATTAAAACTAAGTACTACTTAGTTTAAGTAGAACTTTTTATTTGAAAATAGATACGAATTACATTTTCGAGTTTTCCTTGCCACCTCGTGAATTTCAGGTGACGTTCAAGTTCATTACACTCACTGTCTTCACTTGAACTCATTTTAATACAATTATTTTCAGAATCAATGACGAACAACGAACAAGATTTTTCACGCGCCAAAGGGTTCCTTTGTTTTTTTTTTTTCACTATCAAACAGGTTTCTTTTTCAAGCCAGTTAGAAATTTAAATTAATCTCTGTTAAGTTGCCTCCTTGGTTGCTATGTTTGGGAGTAACAAATCTTTCCATTTTTAACTTACACGATAGATATGAATTTATATGTATATTTATTTGGCCGCTAAAACACCACAAATATGGATTTTCTAACATTTATAGCCCGCCGCTGCTCGCATGTATTTGGCCAGTACAACAATTTCGATTTATCTCGAAAAAAGTTGTCAAAATAATACTCAAATCTCTAAGCATGTTAGAGAAAACTGAATTATTACCCTGATTGTTGTTTAGATCGCCATGTGGTGGTTATGGAAAGCCACCAGTGTTGCGTTGCTGGTCACGACAGCAACCTCTAAGGAGTTATTGGATGGACTTCGTGAAGTAGTCATCCAAGACGTTCCTTCTCAAGTGATCAGCATTCAACAGGACTCAGCTCCTGACCAAGAAGATCTCATCAACTATGACGATTATAACCCAGAGACAGAAGATGAAAATGGTACCTATTATTTTTTTATTTTTTAAAAACGAGTGCACTAAAGATCTGTTTATTGATTGCATGGGAGTTTATAAACATAATCGAAAGTAAGTTTGTTTGTTACGCTTTCACGCTTAAACTAGCGAACTGATTTCAAAAATTCTTTCATCAATGGAAAGGGAGTAACATAGGCTATATTTTATCCCGGTATTCCCATAGGAACGGTAACTACGCGGGTAAGGCGACTGAAAACGAAGCGAAGCGAGGGCGGGGTGCTAATACATAATAATCTTGGCTCATATACGTCCCACTGCTGGGCTCGAGCCTCTTTCACAATAGGAGAGAAATTGATCTACTATGCCACGCTGATCAGACGTATTGGCGTAGGGTTTTATTCCAAGTTTTCCTTTTCTTGCATAGTTGTTATATGAATATTGTATCTCTTAGTCATCTTTTACGACACCCACGAGCAAGAGAGGGTGGTGCTGAATTATATTCTTACTCCGTCACCACATGAAGTAACACAAAACAGAGTCTGGGTGTAATTCGTGTCAATTAATTCTATTTTAACTAGCTATATAAATTACCGCGGAACTAGGCGAGTGAAATCATTCGCCTAGTTCCTGAGGAATACGAGGAAAAACGTAGTTTCTTTTCATCATTTATCATTTCGGCTCATATACGTCCCACTGTTGGGCTCGAGCCTCCTCCATAATAGGATGGAAATTGACCTTACTATACCATGCTGGTCAGACAGATTGTTATACGGTTTTGTTTCGAGTTTTCTATCTCTTGCATAGATGTCATATGCGTAATATATCCCTTAGTCGTTTTTTACGACATCTTCGGGTATGAGAGGGGTTGGTGAATTGTATTCTTACTCAGACAGCACACTGTAGTTTATTTTACTAGCATGGCACTATATAATGTATATTGCCATTGGTGAAGGTCTTTCAAAATCAGTTTATTGTGATAAGAACAGGATGATAATGATTATGAATTCTTATGTAAATCCTTGCATTGTTAAATTTGTTTCAGCTATTATTGCTGCAAGGGATTTCCTTGGGGCTCAATCAACAGCAAGTAAGTAACAAAATAATTTCTTTATATAATATTTTCCGTGTGGTGACGGAATAAGAATACAAGTCGCCAGTCCCTTTCCTGCCCGTAAAGACGAATAAGAGATTACAATATGCAAATAACATCTATCCAGGGAAGGAAACTCGAAATAAAATCATTTACCAACCCGCCTGACCAGAGTGGTATAGTAGGTTTAGTGCTCTCCCATTGTGAAGGAGGCTCGAGCCCAGCAGTGGGACGTATATGACCCGAAAGGTGAGGATATATTTTTTTAATGACAACGTCCTACGCTAAGGCAATAATCCTTGTATTACGGGCGACTTTACAAACATATAACGATTACAAATTACACCCAGACTCAGAACAACAATTTGGGGTTACAGTATTGTCCGGCGTGGGGTTCGTACTGGCACGGTTGGTCGGTATCTTAACTATTACGTTATCTGTGCAGTTTTTTATATCAATTTAAAAATAAAGGTTACCTTTTTTGGGGTTGGACTACGGTCAGCGCACCTGTCACCCGACTCCGTCCATGGCGACGGAGGGGCGACGCGCGTGGTCCCGTAACCCACCCGTGACACGTCGCCTTTGTGGTTTGGCCGACCACAGGCACAGGGTGACTTGTCGTCAGTGCTCGGCCTGACGGAATTCCCCTTGAGGAGTACCCTCTCCTCTTGACCGACGTCCCCCCCTTGGGTAGGACGTCGGTCTTCGTCTCGCGGTCGGCCTCTTGGCGGGTGACGGAAAAATTCCCCGGTCCAAAAGTAAAGGTTACTTAACAAATGGTCTTGTAGCAATTTGGTGAGAGGTAGTAGGAAAGAAATCACCTTTATTTATGATTTTATAGTGAATCCACATCATTTTCACAGCTGACACATGTCCCACTATTGAACTCAAGCCTCTTTTCCATCATCATTATCACATCATCATCTCAACCTATATATGTCCCACTGTTGGGCTCAGGATTCCTCCATAATGGAAGGGGAATTGAGCTACTTTTCCACGCTATGTAATGGTTAGTAGTTTTTTTTTTTGGTGGGTTATGGTTAGCGCATACGCCGTCCATTCTGTCTGGGGCGAAGACGGCGCGCGGCCCCATATGCCACCATATTCCCTCTGCTTCGCCATTAGGCTGACAACCGGTACCGAGTTCCTTGTCGTCCGTGGCCAGTCCGTAGTACCCTCCCTTTCCAACGCTCCTCCCAGGACGGTCGCCCTCGCGCGGTCAGCCTCTCTGCGGGTGACACTCTAATCCCCGGTCCAGTCACTCACGGATTTGTAGCACCTACCGTACCACCCGCAATAATCCTATCCTATTGTATTCTAAAATATAATCTGAATATGTATTCATAATTAGTTTTATTTATTTTACAGGTACACCCACTTTCCGGCCGCCTAGAGGTAATAAGCAGTTATTATAACACAGTAAATGGAAGCTTAGATTAATAGAAATTTTCGTGTGACAGAGAAAGAATACAATTCACCATCCCCTAACTTGTGGATGTCATGACAGATGACTAAGGGATATGATGTACAGATAACATTGATACAAGAGAAGGAAGATTCGATATAAAACCTTATTCCAATACGTATGACCAGCGTGATATAATAGGTCAATTTCTCTACTATAGTGTAGGAGACCCAAGCTCAATAGAGGTATGGAATACAATTCACCACCCCCTCTCTTGCCCATCTCTACAAGAGAAGAATCCATCAATAAGCCTACAGACGTCCACTGCTGGACATAGGCCTCCCCACGAGAATGCCACTCGGAACAGTCCTGCGCCACTTGCATCCAATGTCGTCAGTCCACCTAGTGGAGAGTCGTCCTACGCTGCGTCGTCCGATCTGTGGTCGCCACTCAAGAACCTTTCTTCCACAACGGTTGTTGGATCGACGAGCGATGTGACCTGCCCTTTGCCATGTCAACGTGTTAATTCTGCGGGCTATGCCGGTTACACCCGATTTTCTAGGGATTTCCGTGTTTAGGATTGTATCACGTAGAGATATACGGAGCATAGGCCTCTCCATAGCACCTTGTGCGATTTTGAGCCTTTTTATGAGCATAATATAGTAGGTCAATTGCCCTCCTATTGTGGAGTAGTGAGAGAGCTCAATCCCAGCAGTGGGACGTATTTGAGCTGCGATAATAATGATGTTGATCTAAAAACATATTCTACAGTAACAGTTAGCAAGTGCGTGGACATCGGTCGCACGTGGTCGGACGGCGAGAGTTGGAAACGTGACAACTGTACGTTGTGTCAATGCTTCGCTAGTCGAGTTAACTGCTCAATACTACCTGCTTGTCTTACAGGTGAGTTAAAAAAGTTAAGTTTCACTTTTTTTTTTTGTGTAAGCTGTTGGCCGCAGATGGCCTTGACAGCTTGACGCGAACTATGGCTGAGCGCTGAGGGCTCTCAACCCGGGTAAGTTTCACATCTTGTTAGATATATTTAAGGAAATGACTGAGCCAACAGAAGCTGTATTAGCAAGAGAAGATGGAATTCTTTGAAATCAATCGCAACGCCACCTTTTGGATCTAATTATTAATATAATCTAATTTACAATTACAATCTACTAATATAATCTAATTTACGAATAAGAATATAGATCAGTCATGGGGACTGTCGACAGAAGTGAAAACTTAAAACTATGAACAGTTTTAATTTTTGGACATTCAATTTAATTGTATGACTTTTAATTTGTAAATGAAAAGTTTTTGCATTTATCTAGTTTTGACATCTGTCGCCATAGATATAGTGAGATTGACATAGCTGCAAATATAGTATTAGCGTTAACACGTCACGAGACCATGATGATGACGACTTCAAGAGTTCTTGTTTTATTTTAGCTTTTAATTTCGTATTTGAGCTATTTCTGCAAGTGTCCCTTACGGACACAAAAATTTTGGTATTCAAGCGTTCCGTTATGTCGTAACAAGATATGGCCACATTATCTTAAGCCCGTATTTATAAACTGTGCTCAATTTACGATCTTAAAGGTTGTACTGTCTAAATAGATATCTTCAGTACGAAGTTAAGTAAATACCCAAGGTCATATTTAAGATTGTATTCGGTTTATTAATAAGGTTGTTAATTATTTAACACAATATGCAGTCTTTAATAAGCGCGTTAGTTATGTAATACAGAACTCCATCTTCACATGTTCAACATAAGTTTTTGTTTAAAGAATATTTATTGATCTAAAAATTATTATACGTACATTTTGAAATAGCATCTGCAGGACGCGGTGTATATACACCGACAGCGACAGTTCGAGGAGTGCCTGGTCAGACAGGGGACGACGGCCCGCCCGGACCGCCTGGCATACCTGGAGTTAATGGAGTCCCCGGTGCACCCGGTATTCCTGGATCAGTAGGACCAATGCCCGATGTGAGTATTCTTTAAGAAGGAACTGTTGTTGGTGTCACTCATGCCATTTTCACACCTTTATCCTTTTTATGGATACAAAAGAGTAAAGACATGATGAAGTGTAGTTAAACTTCATATCGGTTTTAATATTTGAGAGTGGTAGGACCACACTGTCGACAGTTATCTGTCTACAGCCGCGGGCCGGTCCGTCCGGGGCAGTACCACACTCTCGCAGAAAATCGACGTCTGAGTAGTAGCGATTTGTTACTGCCCTTCGTTCGGTGAGCGAGAGAGCCGGCAGCCCAACTTTCTGAGGGTGTTGGCGTGTGGAGGGTTATGGGAGTGCCTTTGGTATCACCGAACCTCAATGCACGCATTCACACTCCCTTCACTTTCTTCGCGGTAGGCAGCGGCCTTGTAAAGGTCCATGAGCGGCAGCAACACTTAACATCAGGTGTACTGTTTGCTCGTTTGCCACCATTTGCAATAAAAAAAAATTTGATTATAAAATATTTCTACGTGTAGTGACAGAGTAAGAATACAATTCACCATCCTCTTTTCTATCCGTGGGTGTCGTAAAAGACGACTAAGACTACAATATGCATGTAACAATTATGCAAGAGAAGAAAATCTCGAAATAAAACCTATGCCAACGTGGTATAGTAAGTAAATTTCCCTCCTATTATGGAGGAGGTTGGAACCCAACAGTGGGACATATATGAGCTCAGATGGATAAAATATCTATACAAGAATCATCTTGTTGTGTGATAGCTTTTTTTTTTGGGGTGGGTTGCGGTCGGCGCGCTCCTCGCACCACTCCGTCCGGGGCGACAGAGGGGCGTAAGCACGCACACCCGCAACCCACTCACGATGCACGTCGCCTTCGTCGTTGGGCCGACCACGTTGTGTGATAGCTACAAATACTACCAAGCTTTATATTGTTCGTGGGAATGGGGGTGATACACATACTGACTTGCCGTGTGCTGATGGAGTAAGAATGCAATTCAACAACTGCCTATCTTGCCCGTGGATGTCGTTAAAGACGACTAAGGGATATATTACGCATATAACATCTATGCAAGAGAAGCAAAACTCGAAATAAAACCCTTTACCAATCTGTCTGACTAGCATGATATAGTAAGGTCAATTTCCATTTTATTGTGGAGGAGGCTCGAGCCCAACAGTGGGACGTATATGAACTGAAATTAGGATGATGATGACCCTTACTGATCATAAGTGATAACCATGGGCCTTTAATAGGCCGTTGACTACTATGAAGAAAGTGAAGGGAATGTGAAAGCGTGCAATAATTTTTAGTTTTATCATTGAACCCACTAGAAGCAAACACTCTCAGAAAATTGGTCGCTCTCGCTCACCGAAGGCAGTGCAGCAACAAATTGCTATAAAACAGAACTCGATTTTCTGCGAGATTGTGGTGGTATCTGGAACCGACCAGCCCGCGGTTGTAGACAGACGACTGTCGGCAATATATTGTCTAGAGGACTTAGTCCTCACACATAGACCACATCAATATTTCCAAAAGATATATTTACAAATTCTATGTATATTATGAAGAAATTATGCAGCGGTGTTACGATTCATCTGTTAGACATACCGATTGTAAATTAAATAATAATTCTTATTTCACGGTTATTGAGTATATCCACGCCATCAAGTAAAATGTTGAAGACTTTTTAGTTTATTTTCAATAATATCTTCTTAATATCTTTTAATTATTAATTTGACTTACTCCAATATCTCGTGGTTATAGGTAAACGCGTACTTAGCACAAATGGCAGCTTCCGCTGGAGGTGACAAGGGACCAGCGTTTGATCCATACCAGTACATGCAAGCTTCGGCTGGCGCTCCAGGAATTAGAGGAATTCCAGGTAAAACATTACCCTCATAATGAAAATATTATAGATTAGCTTTTCTTTTTTCTTTCCTTTTAATATGTAACATTACATTTAAGATACGAATAATGTTATTTATTATTTCCAAACTAAAAGTTTTATCAAGTTATTATATATTTAAATACGCTTTCTCACTTCACTTGCTTAAATGTAGGTTTTGTCAATTAATTTATGGCAACCTTACATTTTCCCGGATATAATATATAATTTTCCTGGAAATATATGTGTTATTTTAGATTATAACAATTAATTTTCTTTTAGACAAATACCTATATGCCAATATTATCCAGATATGTTTAGACGTTCTTTTGTGGTTGAGTGACAACATTCAAACTTTCGCATTTATCGTAAATAATAATTATTAGCTGAGATTTGTTACTATGCTTCAATTCGAAGGTCTCAAAAACGTCTAAAATTTGTATTTTAATTTGTAGCGAAGTACTTTAAACTTAAATATATATTTTAACAGGCCCACAAGGTCCACCTGGCCCGCAAGGATTCCAGGGACCTAGAGGTGAACCAGGCGAAATAGGCTTACCTGGACCACTAGGACCACCAGGCGAAAGAGGACCTCAAGGATTGCCAGGCAAAGATGTAAGACTAAAATAATCAAACCATTACTCGAATTTTATATTTAAATATTTATAAATATACAAAAAAAGAAATTATAAATATATGGTTTTATGGCAAAATTATAATCTTTGTAATACACTTAAAAATATTCTAATTTTTATTTAATTTTATTCTATATTTGTCTAGGGAACTCCGGGCGAAGATGGTGAACCTGGTCCACCAGGAGCTGTGGGTCAACCTGGAACCCGTGGTACTCCAGGTATACCTGGTATCCAAGGATTGAAAGGTCACAGAGGATTTGATGGAAAAGATGGAGCCAAAGGAGAACAAGGTTTACCCGGAGAAAAAGGTCCTGGCGGTATGCCAGGACCAATGGGGCCAGCAGGACCTTCAGTGAGTAATATTGACGGCAGTTCTTTCTTCATCTTTCTTTCTTTATAACTCAATAATTTCCAGAAAGTTCTAGTCACGTTAGGCAACGTATTGGCTGTGGCCTGGTATTGCTGTGGTCCACGAACGACTCGTTTAGCACAATAGATCATAAAAAAAGGATATTACTTTGCTATTTCACTTTGACCAGATATGTCTGCTTATGCCATTAGTTTATATACGACAACAACTTCCGTTCCTACGATACGGTACACGTTCTACGCAACACGTTTGATCAGCGTGCTATAGAAGGTTAATATCCCGCCCATTATGGAGGTTCGAGCTCAATAGTCAGACTCATGAGCTGATGGTATAAATAATTACACTAATGTTATGTTATAAAGTGGTTTTTGTCATTTTAATATTCTCCCATAGTATTGAATCAATTTTAATTATTGAGATTTACCATTTTGAAGATTATTTAACTTGATATAATAAGATGTTGTTAATATCAATTTATATTCTTTTAGCAAATAACAAGTATAATTATACTTAATTTGCGCGTTTTGATGTATCCACAGACACTTCCAAAAATACATATCTTGAGAATATTTGATGATAGGTTTCGCTAAATATAAATTGAATATAGTATTTTTATTCGAGCAATTAATACTATCCTATTTATTAATCAAATAGGTATGATTCGAACCACTATTTTTGTATTTATCAATCTTTTCAATGGAATCCCTCGTCAGCGAGTTCGATTTTATTATTTGGTTTGTCTTATCATTGTCATCATTCAGTCTATCGCCGTCCACTGCTGGACATAGACCTCCCTCAGGCTTGCCACAAAGCGTGTTCTTGTGCCGCCTGCATCCAATGATGCCCAGCAACTTTCACCAGGTGGTTTGTCTTATTTTTTTAAAAATACAATGATTTAATGAAATACTTGTAAAATGTTTAAGGGTCCGGTTGGTAGTAGGGGTGAGAGAGGTCGTGAAGGGCCTCCAGGACCGCCAGGCATGCGTGGCGTCGACGGAGCTGCCGGACCACCTGGTTTAATGGTATGTATAATGTCAACATTCTTTTTCTCGTCATTTCATTTTAAATTTATTGAAATATTTAATATTCCTAATCACGGAAACAATATATATATATATACACTCATTTGCAAAAAAAACGGGCACCTAAGCAATGAACCATTTCAAATGTTAATATTTCTTTGTTTGATAATTATAGGTAGTTTTATCCACACAATTTGCTAAATTAATAAGAAAATAATCGTTTTCATCAGTATTTCATAAAATTTAGATACAAATTATGGGAAATAATGCTAAACCTCGCTAGTAGTGTATATTCGCTAGTAGTGCATATGCTCATGAAGTAAAAATAAAAAAGTTTTTTTGTTTGTTTTTCTTTAATAAAGTAAAAGCAGATAAATGTTTAGTTTCGAGTGTGACCCCCTCTAGCTAAAATCACAGCTTGAATTCGTCTGGGCATGCTAGCGAGTATATCCCGGATACTTGCTTGCGGAATACGTTCCCACTCCGCAGTAATCACATTCTTCAGCTCTCTGATGGTCTGCGGAGCCGGGTGTACTGATCTCACACGCCGTTTCAGAACGTCCCAGACATGCTCTATGGGATTGAGGTCGGGACTTCGAGCTGGCCAATCCAAACGACGAATGCCGACCTCTTGCACATACGCATTAACATCGCGGGATCGGTGGGCGCGAGCATTGTCGTCCATAAAAATCGAGTCTTCACCTAGAGCGGCCAATGCGGGTTGTGCATGAGAAATTAGAACTTCCGTTATGTATCGATGCCCAGTCAGTGAGCCGTTTTCAATGAAGACTAACTCTGTACGATCCATTGAATTTATTCCTGCCCAAAACATAACAGAGCCCCCACCATAAGGTGTGATTTCTTCGAAACATGCCTCTGCAAAGCGTTCTCCTTGTCTTCTTAGCACTCGCCGACGTCGATCTTCACCGAACAGAGATATCCTGGCTTCATCAGAGAACAAAACCCTATTCCAATCGTCTTGAGTCCATGATTCACAATTTCTAGCGAACCTAAGCCTGTGAACTCTGTGCTCACGGAGTAATTTGGGGCCGCGGGCCGGGCGGTGACTGCGTATATTGGCAGCGAGAAGCCTCCTCCTGACCGTCCATAGACTAATATGCACATTTCTTACTTCTTGGAGGTTGTTCTTAAGATCCACATACGAAGATTTGCGATTTCTCAATGCGCGACTCACAAGAAAACGATCATCCCGTGGTTGGGTACATGGTTTTCTTCCAGAACCAGGCCTTCTCTCGACGGAACCAGTCTCCTGATATCGCTGCCAGGTCCTTTGGACTGTCGAGCGACTAACATTTAGCCTCCTAGCCACGAAACATTGGCTGCAACCCTCTTCAAGCAGCGCGATAATTTTGGTAGCTTTTACCACTTTATCTACCATTTTTGATACAGCCAAACAGCATTAAATAAAGCTTTGACAGTCAAGGATATGAAATTAATCGATAAAAATTGAATAAAAGTTATGAAAGTCGATGTTAACTTCTGGAACTTCGCGCCAAAAATGTAGGATAAAAAGGGGTTTTCTGTAAAAATGAACATCAAATGAAAAATTGAATTTAGAACGTACTTTTTTAAATACCACAGCATTTTTAAAACCGGCCAGTAACGTGTACAAACGATTGAAACCTTTTTGGTATTATATCTTTTTAAATATGAATGAAAATCAAAACCGCCCGTTTTTTTTGCAAATGAGTTTATATTGATCATACAATTATATCCTTATAATTGTAAGTAATTAGAAAAAAATATGATATAGATCCACAAGGAGCACAATTGGACATAGGTTCTCCCACAAAGGGAGGATAATACCATAACTGCCATGCTTAGCAGGCGGGCGATATACTTTTGCCAGGATTTTACGACTCCCCAGGAAAGGTATTATAAATCGATCAAACATTGTACTCTAAATTGATCACCATTTTTCTTGTTTTCTTCGGTTTATTATGGTTAGCGTGTGTGCTACACGCCATTCCGTCCGTAGTCATGATGCAAGGGCGCTGTATGGTCCCATAACCCACGCTATTCCCACCTTCACGACCATTGATACCGAGTGTTTTGTCATCCCTGGCCAGCTTGGTGGGAATTGATCACCATACCTGATGTTCACCATCAATTTTTAAACCATGATTAAAAAAAAAACATATTTTTCATTATACCACACTGATAATTTTGTTCTTTATTATACTCATCTGTCTATTCAGGGCAATCTTGGCAAACCAGGATCACCAGGTTTTCCAGGAGCCCCCGGTCTGAAAGGCGAACAAGGATTATCTGGACCAAAAGGAAGTCAAGGTTTGCAAGGACCCCGAGGTGAAGCTGGTCGCCCAGGGCAACCTGGTGAAATAGGCGCCTCCGGCATTCCCGGGCGAGATGGTATTCCCGGCGAAAAGGGTGTACAAGGACAACCGGGAGCATCTGGTCCACAAGGTTTCCCGGGACCAAGAGGCTTGCCTGGTGTAGCAGGAGATGCAGGCATTCCCGGTGCCAAAGGAATACCAGTGAGTACTGTATAAAAAAATATCAGTTTTAGAAGTCGTTTAGTAATGGTTTTACTGTGGGAAATAATAGCCACTACTTACTTTGCTTATATTGATTACGTAGGTATTTATTATTACAGATTAATTATTATTTTTATCCTAAATGTAAAAGATTTAGTTAGATATGCTAGTAATTGGTGAAAACTGTCATTGGTTTGTGTAAACTGCATTTAATCCGGGCATTAGTTTTAGTGTGGAGCGTGATTAAACAAACACACAGGTAGGCAGTAAAAAAATCTCAAGAAATGTTGTTCTGGCTTCTATTGCTCTGATAAAGAAAATTAATAGATGTCATTTATGAATTATATTATTTATGCCTTTTATTAGCCCTTAGCCTCATAATTTTTTACAATATCTTTTCGGTTTGTTAACTTCCATTATATGTATAGATAATATACTTTCTTCTTAAAAGATAACAATACGAGTATAATTAATACTGCTAAACCAATTTCATTTTACTGACACCTAAAATGAGAGAAATCTGTGTCAGACGTGGTCTGTAGTAACATATTCTCAAAGAGTATTGAGATATTCATCCTCCATTCATCAACCTCCTGAAGTCCACTGTCAGAAATGAGGGGTCTAATGGGCTTCAAGAGCGTTAATGCCCTAACTGTTACGCCTTCCAAGTTTCCTAAGAAAGTGCATCTGCCCATTATCTTAGTGAAACTTTAGCTTGTTTTTACCACTTGGACGAGAAAATAAGAAACACTTTGTTAAATTGACACATTGTATTCTTATCTCGTCAACACACAAAGGGAACCAGATGAAAACGTTTTACCCGAAACGGAGATTGAAAATAATCCCTTTCCCCCTTTAGCAGTTTCACGTAATATAATTAGACAAACAACGAAGAAGTAGGCGTAGAATGAGGATTGATAAAAACTGAAAAAAATAGAATAGCTTAAGATGCATGTAATTATTGAACTGATAAGATTATTCTGTTTTCAGGGACAATCAGGTGAAAGAGGGCAAAAAGGTGACTCTGGAATAAGAGGTGAGAGTGGTGCTTCAGGTCCTCGTGGTCTACCTGGCAGCGTTGGATCGGAGGGCAAACGTGGTAAAAGAGGTCTACGTGGACCTGCTGGTAATCTTGGACCTCCAGGTGAAAGAGGTCTACCAGGTACGAGAGGTCTTCCTGGATCCGATGGCCCGATTGGTTCTAAAGGTCAACCTGGTGAAAGAGGTAGTGTTGGATTTCCTGGACCAAAAGGAAGTTCTGGTGATACTGGCAGACCGGGACCACAAGGGTTACAAGGTCCTAGAGGATCGATAGGACGCCCTGGGATGCCTGGTAAAACTGGCCCTCAAGGTGAAAGAGGTATACCAGGAGCAGATGGGAAACCTGGTGAACAAGGATCTCAAGGCATTCAAGGACCTCCTGGACTTATGGGAAGCCCTGGGGAACGAGGCTTACAGGTGTGTGATCTTTGATTATATTATTGTACAAAGCCCTTTTTTTTTTAAATGGCAATTGACAAATTATAGAACTGTTTTCTTTCTATTTTTAAATAAACTATTTTATAGGGTGAGCCAGGCAAGGATGGAGAGCCAGGTCAAGCTGGTATGCAAGGACCGAAAGGTGATGCTGGCCGTGACGGTAATCCTGGCATCCAAGGCGCTCAAGGTGTTGCTGGACCACAGGGAGAGAGAGGGCCAACAGGCGCGGCAGGACCAACAGGTTTTCCTGTGAGTGCTGCTAGCCAGTCCAGTTTATAAAAACATCTTAAAAAAGTATTAAAATTTGTTACCAAAGCTCATGCGTGGAAAACTACTTAAAAGAGCTAGACTGACCATGTCTCGCTGATCTAGTACTGTTTGGTCAATAATTGTATTCTCAGGGAGGGCACATCAGACACGTAGCCGATCGTTAAGTGTCACTTAGCAAAATCCCTATAATTTGTTCTTCTTTGCTTGTATTGGAGAAGAAGTGCTGTATCCATATCATATAAATTAAAATGTAAATGATGTCATTTTATTTACTTTACTGTCTTATATTTATTATTATTTCATATAGGGATTGCCAGGAGCAGCTGGATTACCGGGATCTCCAGGCAAAGAAGGAGAGCCAGGTATAGCAGGTCCTGTTGGACCTCCTGGATCATCAGGTCCTCGAGGTGAAAGAGGTTTTACTGGTGAACGTGGTCAACCTGGTCAGGCTGGAACACCAGGTGAAAAGGGAGAAACTGGCGCTCAGGGAGCTGATGGACCACCGGTAAATTGTAAACATTATGGTTTCTTAAGTTGTTTGATGGCAAGATTTCTTAACTTTTTAAAACTTCAAATAGGGACCCGAAGGCCCGAGAGGTAGCAAAGGCCATCCAGGTCCACTAGGAGCAATGGGTGTACCTGGTCAGCGTGGATTAACGGGAGCAACAGGTGAAAAGGGCGAGAGAGGTGCTATGGGACCACAAGGAAATGATGGGCCACCAGGTTAGTGAACAAAAACAGAGTTTGATGAAATTATTCTATACTCAGAATTATAATTAAGATCTATTCTATTAGGTCGTCAAGGAGAACAAGGTCCTCAAGGTCCTGTGGGGCCTGTCGGACCCGCAGGAGAACCAGCTGAACGAGGAGAACCTGGAAGCCCAGGTGCATCGGGTGAACCTGGAGCTACCGGTTCACCGGGTGAACGTGGACAGCCTGGACCACAGGGAACCCATGGTTTACCAGGTCCACCTGGTTTAAGTGGCATGCCAGGTTCAAAAGGCGACAGAGGCTACTCAGGTGCTAAAGGACAGCAAGGATCGCCAGGCAGTCGAGGTGATTATAGATTATTTTAAAACATTAACAATAAAATAATTAACACATTGGTATAGTCTTGTGAAGGTCACGTTCCTTACTCCACAAGCGTCGTAAGATGTAAGCAAATAACGTTCCTCTTAGGGAAATCCTATATAAAATTGAAGATAAACAATGTCCCCTGGGAACACGTAGGAGAAGAGAATCTTTACAATATAAAGTGTAAAAACTAAGCCTAAATAATATTCTTTAACAAAAAAACTGCTATTAAATAACTTATTGTAATAATGATTTCTGATGTTCACGCAAGTATTACACATCTATACCAATAAATAAAATTGGAGTGTCTGTTTGTAATGTCAAAATAATAGGCTTTTTTCATGCTCACACGGTTATTTGCACGACATCTATGCCTAAAATAGCAATTAAAAAATTTTTGTCTGTCTGTCTGTTTGTTCCGGGTAATCATCAAAACGGCTGGACCGATTTCAAAAATTCTTTCACCAATGGAAAGCTATAATATCAGGGCGTAAACTAGGCTATATTTTATCCCGGTATTCCCACGGGAACGGGAACTAAGCGGGTAAAACAACTATAACCTATAACCGAAGCGAAGCGAGGGCGGATTGCTAGTCCTTACTAATATTATACATGCGAAAGTAAATGTGTTTGTTTATTACGCTTTCACGCTTAAACCAACGAACCGATTTCAAAAATTCTTTCACCAATGGAAAGCTATAATATCAGGGAGTAACATAGGCTATATTTTATTCTACTATACCCACGGCAACGGGAACTACGCAGGTAAGGCGACTGAAACCGAAGCGAAGCGAGGGCGGGTTGCTAATTGTAAATAAAACTACTTTACGGATTTTATCGCGTTTGTATTTGATTTTTGATTGCCCGACGTTTCGAGCACTTTGCAGCTTTCACATACTCTGCTGTCTCACGTACAACAAGTCATCGTTATTACAGAAAAATTATAATTATCTATTCGATACAGAAAATTAGTTATTAAATATTGACCCACATTTTGATTTAAATTTATTGCCAGTGTAAAAAGAAAGAAAATGATTCTATATGAAAAAAATATATTGTTTATGGTTAGTAACTATTTAACATTGAAATTAATAGTAATTATATTTAAAATCTAACAATCTAGTAGACTACTATCGGATCGGAACACGATCACACTGAGAAAGATCTGGCAAGAAAACTCAGGGGACATGATGCTAAATTAATATCAATTAAACCAGTGGTTCTCAAACTTTTTAAATGACGGAACCCTTTTGGGAAGCAAAATACTTGATGGAACCCTACAATAAAACAATTATTTTTATAAGTGTATTCTATATTAATCAGCATAATAAAAGTACAATGTATCAGTTACTAATTATTATTTACTTCACCACTTGGTAAGGACAATAATAGAAAACATTAAAAAAGAAAAAATCTAACTAGTGGGAGGTATGAAACTGTTTTTTATTTTTCATCAATTGCTTGATATCAGATTTGATGGAAGAAAGTTGGAGTCTCATATCAGCTTCGGCGTCCAGTCTATTGCGATATTTTGTTTTCGTGGCTGCGTAGGTAGAGAATCCTGTTTCGCACAAATATGTAGTTGGGAACGGGAGAAGAATATCCAGAGCCATTTGGCCAAGCATTGCATATTCATCTTGGATTCTGCACCAAAAATCATTAAGAGGCGTCGTTTTGAACAATGACTCCATACTTGTGTCTGATGACATTTCTAAAAGAGATTCATATATCTCATTTGACATGTTTTCAGGCTTTTCCAAGTTGGGTAAAAAAGGATTATGAATCCAGGAGTTCACTTTAATTTTTGTATTGTGTTCTTCGGGAAAATACTTTTCAAAAGATGCGCGCATCGAACTGAGATATTGGACCAATTCTTCAAACACATTATCTTCAAACATTTCTGAGTCGTTTTCGCTAACAAACTCACTGAGTAACGTAAAACTTTCTATTTCTTTCTTACCAATGCAAATGATCCAAAAATCTAATTTTCTTTTAAAAGCAGTTATTTTATTATAGGCCTGAAACACTGTTGTCTGTTTACCTTGCAACGATAAATTTAATTCGTTAAGTTTTTGAAAGATATCCGCCATAAAAGACAATCGGAACAACCAAGTTTTATCATACAAACGGTCCTTCAAATTAAAAGAAGTATCTGCTGAAAGAAACATTTGTAACTCGGCTCTAAGTTCAAATAGCCTTGTTAAAGTTTTTCCCCGAGACAGCCATCGCACTTCTGTATGGAGCAGCAGTGTTTTATGTTTGCTGCCATAATCTTCACACAATAATGAGAACAATCGGGATTGTAGTGGTCGTGATTTGATAAAATTAATTATTTTTACCGCTTCATCCATAACTAATTTTAGATTAGACGGCATTTGCTTCATCGCAAGTGCTTGTCTATGCAGAATACAATGACTGGAACTACAATTAGGCGCTTTATTTTTCATTCGTGACACTGCTCCTGCTGTTTTACCTGTCATCGCCTTGGCCCCATCTGTACAAATGTCAATGCAATTGTTCCAACTGAGATTATGTTCTTCAAAAAATATATTTATTTTATTAAAAATTTCTTCCCCGGTAGTGTTTGTAAGCAGCGATGAACACATAAGCATGTCTTCTTCAAAAGAACTTTTATATGGATATCTCACAATAACCAGCAGGATAGCCAAACCAGCGACATCAGTCGACTCGTCCATTTGCAAAGCGAATCGTGTATTTTGTAGACGTGTAACTAGTTCTTGTTTGACGTAGCTTGCCAGATCATGGATTCGTCGTGAAACAGTATCGTTTGATAGCGGAACAGTAGAAAGATGCTTTGCAGATTTTTCATCAAGCATACATTTTGTTATGTCTAATACACATGGTTTTATTAATTTCTCAGCGATAGTGTGCGCTTCACCTGCTTGTGCAATGCGATAGCTAACTAAGTATGATGCCTCCGTGGCCTTTTCGTTGGTAGTTTGTGTTACATGCATCATATTTTTTTGACTTTCTAATAACTGATCTTTTTTGCGAACAAAAAATTCTTTATTCTTGTCTTTAGTCTCGGGGTGTACGGTTTCTAAATGTCGACGCAATTTGGCAGGTGCCATGGAACTATTAGGAAGCAGTTTACTACAGAGCATGCAGAGAGGTGAGCCGTTGGAATCAACAAATCCGAAACTGATATAAGATTCATCATACTTCCTTTTTTTCGTCTTTGAAACCGTCGAGCTTGACGTCGTGGCACTCGTGGCATCATCTTCTGGATCGGTGATTGCTAAATTCTCCGCGCGCATTGCTTTTGAACATTCAGCGTCATTAGAAGATGTTGTTGGACCACGTTTAACACCTTTAAGCCAACGTTCCATTCTTCTTTATTTATAATGTTACAAGTCAGGATAGTGGGGTTTAAATAATGCACAATCGTTACTGCGTATAAGAGACTAAATTTAGAACCTACAGGGAAGAAATGTATAAAACTGAGACAACAGAATACAGCAGGCAGTAAAACAATGAACACTAGTTTCTCGCTAGCGAGCTTGTAAGTAGGTAGTAACTTATCGCTCCGAACGCTAATCATCAACTGACGACGCCAATTTTTTTTTTTTTTTTTTTTTTGTTTGTGTACAGCTGTTGGCCGCAGATGGCCTTGACAGCTTGACGCGGACTATGGGTGAGCGCTGAGGGCTCTCAACCCGGAGAAGAGTATGCTAAGCGACATCGCCCAAGGGCTCCCCCTGTGGGGAACGGACCTCGGCTTGGGGCGTCGCTGGAGGCAAAGTGGGCGTGCCCACGTTTTTAGTAGTGACTTTTGCGCGGCGCGGTTTCGCACCTCGACGGCGAGGGCGGAACCGCGGATATTTATTTGTTAAGGCCTCGCGGGCCGTGTAGGCTCTTTGTTGAGCGACTGTGATATTGTCGTCCTCTTCGTCGAGGACGTGACGAGGACGTCGGATGGAGGAGATTTTGGAGGGTCTATAGGAAGCCGCCCCAACCACTAGTTGGTTGGGGTGTGTCATGGCAGAGTCAAAGTAGCTCTGAGAGCACCGTTTCATAAACTGCTTGATGGTCGGCAGTTCGAGGTCGATGTGGAGATCGACGTTTCGTATGAACCACGGTGCTCCCGTAGCTCGGCGCATGAAACGATTTTGAAGTGTCTGTAGCCTGTGGATCCTGTGTGGCTTAACATGCGCGAACACCACGCTGGCATAGGTCATGATAGGCCGTATGCAGGTGGTGTATAGTCGGATTTTGCTACTCAGGGGCATACGCGACCTAGAGTTGAGTAGACAGTGGAGACGGCCCATCACAAAGGCTGCCCGTGCGCGGACTTGCTTTATGTGAGGGGCGAAGCTGAGTCGATCGTCAAAGGTCACACCCAAGTATTTGGCCTGCCTGGTCCAAGTGACCGGCTTGTTGAAAATTTTAAGGGAGGGAATGCTGTCGATAGAGTAGGAACGGGCAGTTCGTCTAGTGAACATGACCGTCTGACTCTTCTCGGAGTTGATTTCTAATCTCCATTTCCTAAACCAATTGGCTAGGGCGGTAATCGCTGTTTGGAGAGTCTTGGCTACTGTTGTCGGGGATCTACCAGCACAAAAGAGTGCGGTGTCATCAGCGTAAAGCGCTTTATGTACCCGGTTGAATTTGGGCATATCGCTAGTGTATAGCGTGAAGAGAAATGGGGAGAGGACCGACCCCTGAGGGACGCCGGCCTTGATAGGGTGGGAGGTCGACAACGTCCCTCCACCCTGTAGCGAAAGCTGCGATGACTTAAGTAGTCATGTATAATGAGAATTAAGTAGTGAGGGATCTTGAGGAGATAGAGTTTGTAGATTAGGCCTTCATGCCAAACCTTGTCGAAAGCTTTCGCTACGTCTAGGAATAATACACCCGTATATCTGTTCATGATGAACTGACTACTTGTGTATTCTACCAAGCGGTGAACTTGTAGTACGCAGCTGTGTTTAGCTCGGAAACCAAACTGTGCGTCGGGAACGAGGTTGTTAGCCTCGGCGAATGTGCGTAGTCTACTGAGAACTATTCGTTCGTAGATCTTACCTAGACCTTTTAGTAGACTAATCGGGCGGTAACTACTGGGTTCGGTACGGCGCTTGCCGGGTTTGTGGATTCCTATTACCACGGCCTCTTTCCATTGCGCGGGAAAGATGTTATTATTTAGTGCTGCATTGAAGATGCAGCACAACAGGACTATCAAGTGGGCGGGGAATAATTTAATGACTTTATTTGAGATTCCGTCCGAACCTGGGGCTTTTCTGGTTTTAAGACCCCTGACTAACGATTCGACCTCATCGGTGGTTACTACTGGGATAGGTTGATCGGGGTTGTCGTTTCGTAACGAGCGCGAGAGAGTGGTACGACGTTCCACTTCGTCGGCGATGAAGCGGTGATTCGCGGCGTCGGGGTGTAGTGTACTCGGCGTACACTGAAGCTCCAAGCAGTCGGCCAGGCATTCTGACTTTTCGTCGTCCATAAACGCCGGTGGCTGGTTGGGTCTGGTGAGAGGAGGGAGAGTGGACACGATGTCTTTTTTGAGTGATGACGACGCCAACGCGCGATCGCCGCTTTTATACTTAGTCCTAGACTCGATCTCAAATATTCTCGAAAATACTCGAGTCGGCACCTTTGATAAACAAAAAGCAAAAATAAAAACAGAAATTTAAAAATAGCGTTGTAAACAATATCGACTTTATCCTTTGAAGTTAGAGACGAAAGTCGCTAGTTGACAACTATAGCGTCTAATTCAGAGGCGGCTTTTATCAAAGAGACTGAGCGCTTACAAGTATACTACCCGCTCGTTTTAAGTTTGCCGCTGGCGATAGGTATGAGTGTATGACGTTCGAAATTTTTTATTTAATTGTAACAATAAAAATTGTGTACGTTAGATATTTGGGTAAAACTATGACACATTATAAGTTTTGTTGTCACGTGGGGGAGGGTACGCGCATTCCACAGACCGGCAAACTTAGAGCGAACGCGTTGTACAAGTATAAAATTGTTGAGACCAAACTTATGAGATATTGTACCAGCTAATGTAACACAAGCTTATACAAATACAAATAAATAAATAAATAACATTCATAGCGTTTTGTCTCCGCGCGGCCGCGGAGTCCGCACAGCCGCGGAGCGACCAGAGAGAGGTGTTTTGATTTTTTTATTTCTAAATTCTTGCGGAACCCCGACAGAGGTATCACGGAACCCTAGGGTTCCGCGGAACACACTTAGAGTATAGCTGAATTAAACAATCAACAGAGTAAAGATTCTATTCATCAACGCCGTTTTACCCGCGGGTATCGTAAAAGACGATACGATAATGGATACCATATCGGATGACCGGACTGGGGATTCTAATCCATCACCCGCAGAGAGGCACACCGCGCGACAGCGACCGACGCCTTGGACGTCGAGAGGAGAGGGTGCCAAGGTATTCCGTCGGAGGACGGAATACCTTGTTATTCACGCTTAGCGCGGTAAGAGTGCGGTTGTTGAACATCTGTATAAAAGCTTCAAACTCTATACTGAAACGTTTGCCCAAAATGGTACGGTTTCGTACGTGAACATAATCTAATCGTGACCTCACGATAAAGGTGAAAATTTAATCAAGGCAAGATTAATAATGCGAAATACTTTTTTTTTCACACGTGTAGTGGCGTGCCCGTGAGGATACCAGAATAAAATACAGCCTATGCTTTCTATTTCTCTGAGACTGGGTTCGGTTCCCGGACCGGTAATATTTTATAAGGCTTTTTCTGAAAGGTTCTACGTTACTTCTTACACAGACAGCTACCTGATAGTAAAATATTTTTAAAATCGGTCCAGCCGTTTAAAAGATTAACCGGTACAAACAGAATGACAAAAATATCTAAACTGACTTTTAGACATAGGTACCTATCATGTAAATAACATGTTAACATAAACAATATCTGGGTACACTTCAATTTTATTTATTTGTATAGATTATAATTGTGTATAAGTAAATAACTTTGGTAAACTTAGCTCTGTCTGATTATTATTTATATCTATTTTTTATTTTTGGGATTCGTTGCGGTCGGTGCGCTCCTCGCATCACTCCGTCCGGGGCGACAGAGAGGCGTAAGCACGCACACCCGCAACCCACCCACGATGCACGTCGCCTTCGTCGTTGGGCCGACCACTGTAACAGGGTTACTTGACGTCAGTGGTCGGCCCGACGGAATACCCCTATTTGGAGTACCTTTCCATCGACCGACGTTTCCCCCTCGGGGAGGACGTCGGTCTTTCCTCACACGGTCGGCCTCTCGGCGGGTGATGGAGTAATTCCTCGGTCACGTCACCCGTATTATTTATATCTATACCAATAAATAAAATTGGAGTGTCTGTTTGTAATGTCAAAATAATAGAACGGGAACTACGGGGATAAGATTACTTGAATGAAAGGTCCGTCTATGATCATAAATGCAGAAAATTGTTCGAAACGTGGGGAAATCAAAAATTAAATACAAATGCGATAAAAGCCGTACAAAATAGTTTTATTTATAACTAGCAACCCGCCCTCGCTTCGCTTCGGTTTCAGTCGTCTTCCCTGCGTAGTTCCCGTTCCCGTGGGAATACCGGGATAAAATATTGCCTAGTTTACGCCCTGATATTATAGCTTTCCATTGGTGAAAGAATTTTTGAAATCGGTCCAGCCGTTTTGAAGACAAAAAAAATATAAAGTGTATTTTAGGCATATGTATAGTGCAAATAACCGTGTGAGCATGAAAAAATCTATTATTTTGACATTACAAACAGACACTCCAATTTTATTTATTGGTATAGATGTGTAATACTCCCGTAAATATCAGTAACCATTATAAAAAAAAAACTTGTTTTAGGGTTCCGTATCCTTTGGGACCCTAACGGAACCCTATTAATAAGACTTAGCTGTCTGACCGTCCGTCTGTCTGTCACCAGGCTATATCTTATAAACCGCTATAGCTAGACAGTTGAAATTCTTATAAATTATGTTATATAATATGTTGCTGCTATAACAACAAATACTAAAAACAAAGTAAAATAAATATTTAAAAACAACAAACGTGATTTTTACAGATAATGGTACGGAACTCTTCGTGCGCGACTCCGACTCGCACTTAGCCGGTTTTATTTATTTAATTTCTGTTTTCCTGCCTCTATATATATTCCAGCATCATGCTAAAATTACTAAATGGACTTTCTTGATATTTTGCTCTTTAAACATGATGTACAAAGATCTGGTTAGTATATTAACGAAACAAACCCAATTTAACTGAACCAAATTGATATGGGACCAGCCTTCAAACAAAAAAGAATCGTCAAAATCCGTGTACCCAGTAGAAAGTTCTGAGGTTAAAAAAACAAAAAAATACATAAAATGGAATTGAGAACCTTCTCCTTTTTAACTTCAAAAAAGGTCGAGGTTCTTAATTTGAACGTTTTTTATGTTTCTTATCTCAGAACTTTGGCCTAATTGAACCAATTTTGATTATTCTATTTTATTTGCAAGCTGGTGCTTCCTGTATGGTCCCATTTCAATTTAGTCCAATTCTGACAATGACATTTATGAGAAAATTGTTGAAGTCGGATTTTTTTTATTCCGACTTATTTGAGTTTATTACCTCAGAACTTTCGACTGGGTGTATTGATTTTTATGATTCTTGTTTTATTTGAAAGATGATGCTACGTCTCCCATTTCAATTTTATAATCTAGTTGAAGTCGGTTTTTGCTACATTACAAAAGATCATCAATATGTACCTACTTATACTCAGACAGAGGCACATACTGATTATATATTTATGTCATGTATTTGTGGCAATCAGGAACACCGGGTGAGACTGGTTCACGAGGTTTACCAGGACTAGCTGGAGCGAAGGGCGCTCGTGGTGAACAGGGAGCCAAAGGAGAAACAGGTCATGGTGGGCTACCTGGACGACCTGGTGATTTGGGACCACCGGTATTTAATCATTTTTTCTTGCACGCTTTTCATTTTATCTACGATAAATTCACACTCAGAAAATAAATTGGCGAGTTGTCGATTTCTGTGCTGCATAGATGGTGCAGTAGTTAAGATACTCAGTCAGTGTCGTCGGTTCGATTACTATGTAGTACAATAATTTGTGCGATACCCAAATAGCCATTCTCAGTATTGGTGTAATTTGTGTTTTTTATTTGTATGTTTCTAAAGTCCTCAATTACAAGGATTATTTCTTCAGTGCTGAGTGCTTTCTCTTCAGAAAAAAAAATCATATCTCTAGTTTTATTGCCCACAAGTACCTAAAAAGCTGATTACTGCAGCTACACATCTGCAGATTTAATTTGGAAAAAGAAGGAAAGTTAGAAATATAACCTAACAATTTAACCCGGCTCCTAATTTTGAGGGGACGCGTAGAGCGATGCGAGATTGGTAATAGATGTACCTGACGAAATGCATGAAAAGTAGTAGAAGTGTTTACGATACTTCTGGTAAATTAAGTTGTATAAATTCCTGTCTAAGTAGTGAATATATCATACCGAGTTTTGAATTCAATCCTGAGGGTAATTATTGACGCGATAATTACAAATGAATTATTCTGAATTTAGGTTTTATTTGTGTCAGTGAATTGTATGTAAGCTAAAAACGTCAGCTAAGAACATCAGTAAGAATGGGCAACAGCTCTTTCCTAGGAAACGTATAACAGGTGACTGCGATCACCAACCCACCTGTAAAGCATGGCCAACCCACCTGCAAAGCATTATTCCCTCACATAAGTGTAGGACGCCTTGGTGAAGTCTAGTAGGAGTCGTTGAATGCAGGCAACACAGGACTGCACTTTGTGGCGAAACATGAGGGAGGCCTGCGTCCAGTAGTAGACGAGCAAAGCTAAATGATGAATGATGATAAATCCCATAAGCGGCTACTAATCAGAAGTTAACTACTACAGTAGCTATTACTTCCTATATTTTTCATTTGTTGGCAATTATAGTTACATAGTTATAGTTAATTAAATGCATATGCTTTCCATTTTTATAATTTTTGCGAGATTTCAAATATAAATGTTATAATTTCAGGGTCCACAAGGAAGCACTGGACCAGCTGGTCAACCAGGCATACCTGGTGCTAAAGGATCAACTGGTGACTCAGGCAGATCAGGTGCCCCGGGACCTATGGGCTTAACTGGACCTCAAGGTTCTGAAGGACCGAAAGGGGAGAGAGGCAGTGAAGGAGAACCTGGACCACAGGGAGCTAGCGGTCCTCCTGGTCCAGCTGGTGAAAGAGGACCAGCGGGATTACCCGGTATGGTCGGACCACCTGGACCTCAAGGTCTTCGAGGACAGCAAGTAAGTGTGTTACACATTAGTCAGCATAATCTCTTATCCCAAAAAGTTATGTAATATCATGGAAGAAGAGGGCATATTGCTTTTATCCCAATTACTTAATTGGGATAAAAGCAAAATGATGATGGAGATATAAACATATTTTTTTTCTTTTATTTTTAAAGGGTGAAAGTGGTGCACCAGGCAAGTCTGGGTCAGATGGTCTCCCAGGCCAAGCTGGGCCAGTCGGGCCGATAGGACCTCCTGGGCCAATGGGCGAATCAGGCCCTGAGGGTCGGCCCGGTAAACAAGGAAATCCTGGTATCATGGGGCGACAAGGTGACAAAGGACCAATGGGACCTCCCGGTGTATCAGGACCTGCTGGTCCTCCTGGATTACAGGTGAGTTTTATAATAACACTATTATTGTATCTCAAATTTTATTAATATGTTTTTCGTTTTTACACAGATGTAGTTTTCACTTATTAATTCTAATTCCAATTTCAATGATACCATGAATTGCTCTTGTGATAAACGGTTGATAATAAATACGTCACCAATGCTTACTTACTCGTGAGATTCGGCAAACCGGTTTATTTGGCCACCAGACAGGAGCAGTGGCACTCTCCTGGGAACCTTATAATATCTGCTATGATCACCAAACCGTTGGCCAAGCGTAGCGATTAGGCTTTATTTGTGACAGGTTATGGTCTGGACAAACCCTGCCCAATCCGTCAGGTACGATGGAAGGGCGGTAGGCTGCCGCATAGGCTACCTCATAGCCTACACATTGTCATTTGGGCTGACCATCGGGCTGGTATCGATTCTTTGAGCGTGATGGCCAGTCTGGTACCATCGGCAGACTGATGGATGTTTATGCTTCTAATATGTACCCTAAGTTATAAAAAGTTAAGTACAAAAAAATATTTACAGGGGCCATCGGGACCAACAGGTCCTGCAGGACCTACGGGAGAACGAGGACCTCGAGGTGAAATTGGGCCACAGGGCATTGATGGTTCTCAAGGACCACCAGGAAAAATGGGCCCTCCTGGACTTGATGGCGTGAAAGGAGAACGTGGAGAAGCTGGTATGGATGGATCTAAAGGACACGCTGGATTACCAGGATTACCAGGCATGGTGGGCACCCCGGGAAGAGCTGGCGAGAGAGGTTTGCCTGGACCCATGGGACCACCTGGAAAGGATGGTGATGTTGGATCTCGAGGTAAATATACTAGACTATATTCCGACCTAACATAGCTATAAGAATTTTTATCTTAAAATTTATTTTTATTTTTCCACAGTCTCCTTGTGACTCTATACACTTCTCCCAGCGATGCTCCCATCTCTTTAAGCCGTCAAAATAGTACTCGGCGTTCTTCTCTGCAAAATAATTGTTCACGAAAATGATTACCTCCTCATTTGACTAAAATCTTTGTCCTCCGAGCGCAGTTTCTAGTTGAGGGAACAGAAAGAAGTCGCTTGGGGCTGATGAATAAGGAGGATGGTCAAACAGTTCAAACCGTAATTCATGGATTTTCGCCATGGCAACTGTTGAGGTGTGAGACGGGGCATTGTCTTGGTGAAACAGGATTTTCTTTTTCTGCAAATGTGGCCGTTTATCCGCAATTGCTGCCTTCAGCTTGTCAAGTAATGATGCGTAGTATGCTCCTGTAATGGTTTTCCCTTTTTGAAGATAATCGATTAGGATAACCCCTTGACTATCTCAAAAAACAGTCGCCATCACTTTGCCAGCCGAAAAAACAGATTTTCCTTTTTTAGGAGCCGGTTCCCCCTTTACAGTCCACTGTTTTGGTTGTATTTTTGTTTCAGGCGTATAGTGGTGTATCCAAGTTTCATCTACAGTAATGAATCGGCGCCAAAACTCGGATTTACTGCGCCTAAGCTGCGCCAACAGAGCTTTGGAAATGTTCATTCGAGCACGTTGGTCTAACGTTAGCAATCGCGGCACCCAACACGCGGACAGCTTTCTCATGCCTAGATCTTGATTTAATATGTGACAAACACGTTCTTTGGACATTTTCATTGCCTCTGCTATCTCTCTCACTTTAATTCGGCGGTCGTCTAACACTATTTGGTGAACTTTAGCGATATTATCGTCGGTAGTTAGTTTTTGGACGTCCTGAACGTTCATCATCTCCCAAGCTCTTACGGCCACGTTTAAATTCAGCTGCCCAAAATTTCACTGTGGTAAAGACGGTGAAGAGTCCCCGTACATAGTCTAACTCATCTTAGATTTGCGTAGGCGTATTCCCTTTCAAAAACAAATATTTTATGATAGCTCGATACTCGATTTTTTCCATTTTCACAAAAATACTTACAACTACTCCCTCAAACGACTGTCAAATAAAAACTGCGCGTCCAAAATGGCTGAAACTTTGATGTGTTGCTGTCAAAAGATGCACAACTACATTCCCTGACTTTTATTGACGAATGCTGCCATCTTCACATTGAGGTCGGCAACTTTTGAGACCGCCTAAGGACTATATAATAGACTATGCTAATTATAGTCTACATTAAACATTTTCTATTTAGTCGCATATTAATTACTAGCTTATGTCCGCGACTTTGTCCACGTGGAACAGTTACCTTGGGCTAATGCTAGCTTTATCCCGCGACTTTGTTTACGTAGAAGTTGAAAATATTTTTAAATATGTACACATTTCGTTCAAACAAAGAAACTCTTCAGCTTTATATATTAGTATAGATAGATAGGCCAAAATCACCTTTTAATTGCCCATAGCTATTGTAAAAATTGGCTAAGGGGACGGCGAACGGTTACGCGAGTGAGCAGCTCTCTTTTGGCAATTTTATAACACCGCACTGCGATCGCTAAAAGCGAGGCGATTACGGTACTATCTCCTCATGTGGGGAAACTTATGTGCACTAGTCAATAAGAAGACAAGCCCACTGAGTTTCTTGCCGGATCTTCTCAGTGCGGTCGCGTTCCGATCCGGTAGTAGTGTAAGGTAAAAATGTAAAAAAGTGACCATATGTAAGTGCCCCCGCGGGGTTTATGCATAATAAAGTATTTGAATTTGAATTTGAATAGCGAACAGCAGTTCCGTACCCAAAGGGTAAAAACGGGACCCTATTACTAAGACTTTGCTGTATGTCCGTCCGTCTGTCTGTCACCAGAGTGCAACTCAAGAACCGTGATAAACTTTGAAATTTTTACGAATTATGTATTTCTGTTGCCGCTATAACAACAAATACTAAAAACAAATTAAAATAAATATTTAAGAGAGGCTTCCATGCAACAAACGCGATTTTTATAGATAATGATACGGAACCCTTCGTGCGCGACTGCAACTCGCACTCAGGTTTTAAGTATTATTTATCCAAGGTTACTTTCCCCTTGAAACACGAAAAATAAATAAATTTATCATAATTGTTTTTTCAAAGATTAGCACTCCATGTCCTACCCGTGGGTGTCGTAAAAGACGACTAAGGGACTGTAATATGCATATAACATCTATACAAGAGAAGAAAAAATCGATATAAAACCCTATGCCAACGCGTCTGACCAAACGTAGGTCAATTGCCCTCCTATTGAAGAGGAGATTCAGCCCAACAGTGAGACGTATATGAGCTAAGATGAATATTTAAAATCGTATGTTTTACAATATTACTATTGAATATGTTTAAACGTAACGTTACAGTTATATTGGTAATAATTCCTTTACCAATTGTCCAAAATATTGGCACGAGACTATTAGTCCTATTTAATTTGGTTTTAACCCGCTTTAAATATTTAATAAAATAATCACTATAAAAAGCTCTAAAATTTATTTTTTACTTACAACGAATACTTAAAAGGTATTTATTTCTTATCTAAATGTTTGTTCCAGGTTCACCTGGTCGCGATGGCAGCCCTGGACTGCCGGGTCCCGCAGGACCGCCCGGAGGTCGAGGTCCTGCTGGTGAGGCTGGTAGACATGGCACTCCTGGGCCGGCTGGGCCACCCGGTCCTCCTGGTCCACCTGGAGAAGGCTTAGCTTATGATGCTGCTGCAATTGCTGCGCTGATGCAACAAGGTATTTAAAGAGAGTATTAATACTGTCATAAAGGTATGGGCATAGTGGCTGAAGTTGTGGAATGAATGAAGGCGTAAGACGCCGTCATTCATTCGTGTCATGAATATAATTTTCACGAGGGACAGTTTTTCCTGTAATCCACAAACGAGTGTTTTTAGTTTTTAAGAGGCTGATCCACAAATTATATTTTTTATATGGTATTGTTACAATAAGCCTGCTCCGTCCAGGACAAAAGAAACCTTGGCCAGTGTTGCCAAGCTTTCTTTAACCAACGTTTACCAGCCGTAGACGCACTATGCATTGTTGTTAGTGTGGAGTGTTATTTGTGGCTATTAATTGTAGTTTTGTAAACGGACTAATGGGCTACTTCGTCTGGGGTAATCCCGTACTCTAAGCCCACCTTTTGGTTACAAAGACCCTCGATATCACAGCAAAAAAGTGCGTGGAAATCCTTTCAGATGGTTGATATTAATCTAAGTTCCGTTCACCTACAGAGTGGTAGTACTTACCAGTTTCTAGAATGTTCTCACACTCTCTTTTACAGGTTCGGTGAAAGGTCCAGATCTACTCGGTGATGATCCCAATCCACTACCTCCTCGTTTCTTTAAAGACGATATGACCCCATCAGAGCGTAAAGAGATAGCAATGAAAGCTTATGAACGGCTCAAAGTATCCATAGACAAATTCCTTAAACCTGATGGTACTAAGGAAGCTCCAGCGAAGACCTGCGGCGACATTAAGTATCATCACCCGACGTTTGAGAGCGGTAAGATATAAGAATTAAAGACGTGATAATAATTTCAACATCATCATCGCCATCACTTATATGAGCTGACAGTTTATATAAATCCCATCTATGGAATTAAAACGTGCTCTACATCACCATTATCACAATAATGGGAGGGTAATTAACCAACTATATCAGTATGATTAGATTTGTTGGTATAGAATTTTATTTCTAGTTTTTCATCTCTTTCATAAATTTGTATTATCTTAAATTCTTAAACATTGTATTCTTACTCAGTCACTACACAAAAAGAGTAATTAAGTCCTACTAATATTATAAACGCGAAAGTTTATGAGTATGTGAGAATGTGAAGATGTGAAAATGTGAAGATGTTTGTTGCTCTTTCACGCAAAAACTACTGAATGGATTTTTATGAAAGTTTATAATAATATAGCTTATATATCAGAATAACACATAGGCTAATTTATCCCGATAGGCATAATTTATCCCGATATTCCCACGGGAAAAGGAATTGCGGGTGAAACTGCAGGGCGCTGCTAGTTTTCTATAAAGCTACTGAAATTAAGGAATCGGTTCCAGTGAACCATTAAATTAGTGAGAGCAATTTAAAAGCTGGTTAAGTGGCCACATGCCGAGCGTTTTAGCGGGTTTCGGCAGCTTATCAAAATACAGTATGAATGTATTATATTCCCAGGACAATATTGGATCGATCCTAATGGTGGAGATATCAACGATGCTATCATAGTACATTGCGATATGGAGTCAAGTAGTAGCTGTGTGTACCCTAAGCCGACGCAGACAGGGGATATAACGTATACTGGCAAGGAACATGAACCCTGGTTGAGCGAAATGGATGAAGGATTCACTGTGAGTATTGTTGAAATTAGTATTTGACCATCCCGTTGGTGAAATGGATAAGATATGCCAATAGTCGTGGCTGCGATTCTCACACAAGACAATACTTTGTGCTACATAAATTGCAGTACCAAGTAGGGATGTGAAAAATAATCTATTTTTATAATAATCGATTATTTCAAAAAAATAATCGATTAACAATCGATTTTTACAATCGATTATCAAAATAATAACAATCGATTATTAATCGATTTTATTATTCGAAATTCGATTGAAATTAATCGATTATCCACTGCCATATTTCCTAAAAAAAAGTCATCACGATTGTTTCATACTATATTAGAAAATAAAGCTCACATTTCCTAAAAAAAAAGTCGTCATAATCCTGTTGGGGGAAAAATCGATCATTTATTTTTAATTAATCGATTATTTTATAATCGATTTATTTTAAAGAACAAAAAATCGATTATTTAAAAAATCGATTATTGTCCCTCCAAGTCACATCCCTGGTGCCGAGTCTGGGTATAATTTGTGTCCGTTAGTTATAAGTTTGTAAAATCGCCCGGAATACAAGGATTATTTTTTTAATGTGGGATGTATAGTGTGTTTGTTAAAGTTATAAAACAAAAATATTAACATTTAAAGTTATTTGTAAATTAAGTAAATACATTACCGATCCGTGTGATTTCCGAGTGAGAATACAATTAACTAGCCACTTACTCGTGTCATAAAAGACGACAAAGGGATTGCGTATTATACGCTGATAACATCTATGCAAGAGAAGGAATACTCGATATAAAACCCTATTCCAACACGTCTGACCAGCGTGGAGGGTAGTAGGTCAATTTCCCTCCCATTATATAGGAGGCCTGAGCCCCACAGTCGGACTAAAAAAGGCTAAGATGAATTTTTAGTCGTCTTTTACGATATCAACGCATAAAAGAGCGGTGGTGAATTATTGTCTTACTCCGTCACCACACAGTAATATAATCAGAGAGAGGATATAGGTTTAAAATTAAGGCTTTCCTTTAATTATTCCTTTTATTACTCAGATCACATACAAAGCGGAACACTCACAACTAACGTACCTACAACTCTTGTCAACGAAAGCAGTTCAAAATGTAACACTACATTGTCGCAACACTATTGGGTACTACAATCCTGCAACCAACAACTACAGACGTGGAATGAAGTTGTTGGCGTACAACGACGCTGAAATATTACCTAAAGCAAACAACAGGTTGAGATACAAGACGCTTTTGGATGATTGCCAGGTATAACTAGCAATTTTATATTGAATCCATTAGCCTATTGACATCTGCTACCATGGGCTTCCACAATAGGATGGAAGTAGACCTACTACGTCACACTTTTTTTATTACCGATTGTGACAAACGCGCAAGCATCACATCTAATGGTAGGTGATACTGCTGCACGTGGACCTAAACAATACCAGCGGCATAGTTATGTCGCTGTTTATCGTGAAAAAAATGTTTGTATTAATCCTCGTTTAAAGAAGAACATGTCATAGCGCTCAGGTAACACAGCAGTAGGTAGTTCATTCCAGAACCTGCACGTACGAAGGGGAAATGATTGCTAGAAACGTACAATTCAAGGCCATAACGTTTCCAAGTGAAATGGATGAGTCCTGCTACGATGACGAGTAGTACATTGTTAAAATGGTGACATTGGTACCAAGTCAAACAGCTTCTCAGAGCATTTCGAGTTTTCCTTCTTTAGCATACATGCTATATGCATTATATCACTTAGTTGTCGTTTAGGACCCCCATGGCGATAGAGAGTGCTGAATTTTATTTTTATTGCCGTCATCATGCGGAAATATTTATGTCTAATAAGTTTCATAGTTTCTCTATTTAATTATTTGTCCCCAACTATATTATTATAATTAAAGATCATTGATAATTTTATATTTTAAACAGTACAAACGGCAAGACTGGGCGAAAACAATCGTCAAGTACGAAACTGATAAGCCAGGTCGTCTACCATTCCTTGACGTGGCTATCCGTGACGTCGGCAGACCGGAACAAACATTCAGAATCGAACTCGGATTGGCATGCTTCAGTTAATGAATAAAAATGAATACCAGAGTATCTCAGAGCCACTTTATATAATTTGGAAGTACAAGAACATGGAAAACCCATTAACTCCCATAAGCTTTTGATTAAAAAAAAAAAAAAATGAGTCAACTATTTCCAGCCATCCATCAAGCCCATAAACGTTGCTGAACAAGTACTTCATCATGAGAATTATAAACGCAACGAATCGAATTAACGCATTAGAAGTGTCTAACGCATTTAGATAAATTGAATTTGGAAATATTATGAAAATTTTTAACTCGTCAAATCTACCCATCCATCAGCCTATAGACGTCCACTGTTGGACGGTCCTGTGCCACTTGCATCCAACGGTTCCTTGCGACTTTCCAGACGTCGTAAGTCCATATAGTAGGGAGACGTCCTACACTGCGTCATCCGATTCATATTTACCATTCGAGAACCTTTCTTCCTCAACGGTTGTCAGTTTGACAAGCGATGTGGCCAGCCCATTACCATTTCAACGTGCTAATTCTGCGATACTTGACGTAATTTACGATCTCATAAAATCAGTTTCGCATTAAAAATTAAGACCACTGCCATTCATATAAGCATTTATATAATACGTAATTCCAATTGGGTACCTATTAAATGATAAGATTTAATCTCAAATTAATAACCATTTAATTAAGTACAATAATTTTAATAATTATAATCTTTCCTATTATGTGATTAAATAGTTTTAAGAAATTTTAATAATAAATAATTAATTAAGTTGTCACAACATAGTTTACGTAATTTTAATATTTTAATAATTTACAAAGGTCCTCAAAGGCTGTGTAGCATTGTACATAATGTAAATATCCTTATTTTCTAAGCGAATGTCATGTGATTCCTATTATAATCTTAATTAATTTTAAGTTAGATTTAAGTTATCGATAATATTTACAAATCGAAATATACAAACTAAAATATATGAAATAAAATAAATATATATATTCTCAAAACAATTTTTTTTTAATGAGCAATTTTCTTAAAATTGAGGATCACTTTATTACAATACAAACTGCCCGGTGCATATTTGTCTGCATCACTTAAAAGAGGGAGAGAGAGAGAGAGAGATAGAGAAAGCAGGTTAGAGAGATTGCGCCGTAGGCACCAAGCGCAGCGGAATCTCAACAGTAGTAAATTACTCGCATATTTCCAAAATTTTCCATTGATGCTCAGCTCCTATCGGTTATAACTTGATGATATAGCCTTCCTTGATAAATGAACTATCTAAAAATACAAGATTTTTCAAATCGACAATATCCTTTCTGAGATTAACCAACCAACCAAACAAACTTTTTAGCTTAATAATGTTAAAAATAAGAAAAAGAAACAAATTATCAAGAGCTTATCACTTGATTGTCGATATATGGCATGTTGATACAGCAATCACTGTATCGACAGTCATTTCGACCAATGGTCATATAGCCACGAGCCTCAAACAACACCAAGAGTCTCGTGTTAGGTAGTTGTATTGGAGGTTTGAGTCCCTGTATTCCCTGACGGTGGTTTAAAACCCTTTTTATATCTATACCAATAAATAAAATTGGCGTGTCTGTTTGTAATGTCAAAATAATAAGCTTTTTTCATGCTCACACGGTTATTTGCACGACACCTATGCCTAAAATACAGATTAAAAAAATTTTGTCTGTCTGTTTGTTCCGGGTAATCTTCAAAACGGCTGGACCGATTTCAAAATTTTTCACCAATGGAAAGCTATAATATCAGGGCGTAAACTAGGCTATATTTTATCCCGGTATTCCCACGGGAACGAGAACTACGCGGGTAAAACGACTAAAAGCGAAGCAAGGGCGGATTGCTAGTTTTTATATATATTTTATAATATTTAAAAGAATATCTAGCAATTAGTATATTAAATAAAGATAATAATAGCATAACATCTATAGCTCCTCATATCATATGTCATATTTTTAAGTCTGATTATTATTCTCGCTAACAACGTTTATTTATCAATACTTATTATAAATACTTATCTGTTAAAAATAATAGTCCCTTCAAATTTTTTATTAAATACTCTTCAAGAAATAATTGCCCTTCCTCGATATATATAGATAGGTCTAAATATTCTGCTCCATTCTCCCACCAGATTAGACATCACAAGAGGTTTGCCTCACACAATTGACAAAAGGTGGTACGCTGCAGGTACATTTTGTACATTGATCTTGTACTGTTACTTCGTCACCGATGGTCAAACTCATGTTACCAAACACACACTGATCGCTGAGGCTCTTGATGTTCAGACCTCGGATCACTTTGGTGGTCGATGACGCTGAAAAAGAAATAGTTTATACATTTTAATGGATGTTAGTAATTTGCCATGTTTATTCCGCGTGGTGACGAAGTAAGAATACATTTCACCATTACTTGCCCGTGGATGTCGTAAAAGACGTGTAAGGATATACGCATATAACATCCATACAAGAGAAGGAACACTCGAAATAAAACCCTATACCAATTTGTCTGACTAGCATGGTATAAAGGTCAATTTCCCTTCTATTGTGGAGAAGGCTCTGAATATGCAGATAACATCTACGCAAGAGAAAAAAAAACTACTTTAAACTCCTATATCAACACGTCTGACCAGCGCGGTCTAGTTGGTCAATTTCCCTCATATTGTGAACGAGACCCGAGCCCAACTGTGGGACTTAGGCGGGCTTAGATGATGACGCAAATATCACGTATAAGAAATATTACTTTTACGGATTTTATCGCGTGTGTATTTGACTCGGAAAAGTAATAAATAAATATAAAAAAAATGAAATCAAATACAAACGTTTAATTCGTAAAAGTAGTTTTATTTCATGTATAAGTCTTATTTGTCCAGTTTTATTTCCTGTACCGTTACAGCTACGAATACTATCAAATCTTACATTTCTCGTGGGTGTCATAAAATTAACACAGAACTTTCCAGGTTTTTTTTTGGTAGACACCTCGCCCAATCTGTCCGGAGCGACGTATGAGTGGCGTGCAACTCCATAACCTACCGTATTCCCTCCCCATCGCTATTGGGCCGACCACTGGTACCGTTTCATAAATATCCGTGGCTGGCCTGGCGGGTTGTCCTTTCGGGTAACGTCGACTTCGATGCCTCGGCACTAAGGCAGACGTCGCCGTCTCACGATCGGCCTCTCTATGGGTGGTAGATTGATACCTAGTCCATCTACCCGTGACCTCGGCTAGAACGGCATAAGGTGCAGGTACTCGCGTCTTTCACGCCCGCCAACAGGCGGCGGAGACTGTCGTGGTAGAGATACCTCCCGTACCTGATCCACCGCCTCCTTCTGCGAGACAAATGCGGCGACCTTGCCCGGTGATCAGCTCGCGAAGTGAGATATATCTCACTCATCAACACATACGTCGTCAATAGAGCGCGGCTGCGATCGGCCGCGATGTACGGAAATGAACTTTAAGCGGTGAGAGTACTTACGACATTCAAAACCAATAGGACAGGTACGCATATTCTTCACGAAGATAGGTGCACAGTTCTGCAGTATATTGTTCTGGTAGTGAATCTCAATGCCACAGTTAATGTCGCGGCAGAATGTACTGTTCTCCACATTACCATCCCAGTTCGCTGTGCAGATGCATGTTTTCTTGGTATTAGCTGGCTCGAACATCTGGCCCTCGCGATATGTTTGCCCGTCAACTTCGCAAGTCTTCAGTTCGGCGATTGCATCTTTTCCTGAAAGAAGAGATATATAAGAAAAACGTTGCAGTATAAAAATATTGCTAATTGAAAAATAAAGACAGGTTAGAAGTAAAGAAGAAGTCAACATGTTTGATCTGTGTGTATGTATGTCATTTTCAATGTCCGCTCGAAACTGCTCAAGGTATTGACCGATTTGATAAACGATATATTCTCAGAATCGTCTTGATTATACAAGTATCATAGGAACAAAGTTCTTTAAAAATCAAAATGAGGGCCATTATGCGTTTTAATATGCAGGCAAAAATTTCTTTTCTCGAAGTGTTACCTCACCAAAATAAGCTATTTTAATAACCTACTTGCGAATACCAATATTTTGAAAGGCGAATACTAGAAGGATTACAATCTATATAGTTTTTGCAATGCATTCTTGTTTTTTTTAATAAAAAATTTAGTTATTAACAAGTAACCCTAAACTAATACTTTGTGTGTTTCCTCAGTACGGAGTACACTTTTAGACAATAAAGAATTATCACTATACGGTCAATTGTCCAAAGATTGCCCATACCAAGGCTTTCTATTCTCATTATTCCGGACCAATGCTCACTGTATTCACAGCTGTCTGTAAGCATCTTATTAACACAAGTACGTCAATGTCAAATCATTGAATGATACAATAGATCATTGCTATTATATCCTCACATTATACTGTTATTTATGACAACTTAAATAGGAAGACCATTGTTATAATACAATGCTATTCTTACTATTACAATTTAATAGATGTCGAGTATTTTAAGATATCATTGTACGTATTAAATTAATATTTAATTCTCATCCTAATAAGCATCCTAACAAAGATATTTAATTATCATCATTACGGCTCACATACATCTCACTGCAGGGTTCGAATTTCCTTCACACTAGGAGGGAAACAGACCTACAAAAAAAAATTTGAATGCCGACGTGCGGCATGACATGAAAACTGGTGTAAGGGTAGTAGCCAACCCGTCGTTTTATTCTAGAAATAAACGAAATTCGAAATGGCCACACTTTCCTGACGCGCTCTCGGATGAAGTGCTAAGTCCTCTAAATCAAAATGGTCAGGTTAGAAGAAACTACCGGGCTGATCATGGACATTAGGGACTCGGTATCAGTGATCAACCCAATGGCGAAGCTGCGGGAATACAGTGAGTTATGGGACCCCACACCACCCTTTCGTCACCCTAGACGGAACGGACAGCAAGCAGCGTGCAGACTATAGCCCGGCCAAAAAACAAGTGCTGAAGAAAGTAAAAATGACAAGGGCCGAATACCAGTTGCCCGCTCACGGAGGAATAGAGATCTGATAGCATGCCGCCCTCTCCTTCGCCCCGGAAGCATCGGGCAGTGTGTATTCATACCATAGCTTGTTCCTAAGAAAAAAGGGTTGGAAGAGAATGTAATAACTGTAATTTCTGTGTCGACAATAAATAGACTGAAGGAAAATCGCGAAGCCTTTCACAATATAGGCAGTGACTTGAAAGGATTTTAAATAATACCAATGTAAAATTATGAACGTCTGTTCAGTATGTTATAGATATAGATATTAGGTACAAATTCTTAATATTTTCCTATAATGAATAGAAATCATGGAGTAAATCAACAGGAACTAATGCACTCTTGAATATAAATCAAGTCTCACCCAAAACCATAACACTATTTAAATAGATAAAATCAAGAATGTTTAGAATATCTTACCACAAACGCTCCCAGTGTTACAGCAAGCGTCTAACTCATAAGTATTAATACATTGCTGGTTTAGATCGCTGTCGAAAGTTTCGAAGCAGTCGACGGCCGCGCAAAGGAAACTTGGCTCGTTGTTATACACGCTACAGCTGCAAGCTTGTGAACAGGGGTTGCTGATGAGATTCTGTGCTATTGTGGCTTTGTCAGCGTACGCTACGCCTCTGGAATTAAGGATGAGCTGATTGAATAGTCTAGTGCATAAATGCTTTAGATAGTAAATCTTATATATATATATATAAATATATATATATGTATATTACCTATATGTAATTGGAAAGACGGATCATCATCATCATCTTGCCCTTATCCTAATTACTTGGGGTCGACGCAATATGTCATCTGTTTTGACATATTGCAAAAAGTTTCAGCAATGACTTTTATGACCGGCCGCCTGCCTGACGTCAACCCTCCTTGGGAATGTAATCGTTGACCCAAATGGTACCAGATGGAGTTGGTCCGGGTCAATCTAGGGCTCTTAGTCGTCTTTTACGACACCCACGAGCAAAGCAAGGGTTGGTAGTATTCGAAGCCGCTACCACACAGCACGGATATAGATACTTATTTGTGTTACTTCCTACAGAGAAAAAAGAGAGTAAGGGAATCTTCACTGGCAACAGACGACAATTCTTTCTAACAGCATACAGGGCTGGATTAACCCTATGGGGGGCCTTGGCAATGTAATTCTATGTTACAAGGTTCATGAGCAGCAATAACACTTATCATCAAGTGTGCTATTTTCTCTTTTGCCACCAATAGCAATAAAAAAAGAATATTGAGGGAGTATACAAATTAAAAAAAACCTTCAAGTTTGTTTTCCTTGGTGCATGCTCGGGGCCCCCAGTCAGTTGCCTAGTCCGCCTTATGGATAATCCGGCCCTGATAGCATACATTCCGTGTGGTGACGAAGTAAGAATACAATTCACCACTCCATATCTTGCCCTTGGAAGTCGTAAAAGACGACTTTGGGATATACTATGCACATAACATATGTGCAAGAGAAGAAAAACTCGAAATGAAACCCTATACCAACATGTCTGACCAGCATGGTGTAGTAGGTCAAATTGCCTTCCATTGTGGAGAAGGCCCGAGCCTAACAGTGAGACGTATGTGGGCTGCGATGATAATGATAGCATAGCAGTAGTTTAGAATACTATAACGATATTATACCTCATAGGCGGCAATAAGTTCTTATTGATTACTAGCAATTCGCCCTCGCTTCGCTTCGGTTATAGGTTATAGTCGTTTTACCCGCGTAATGCCCGTTCTCGTGGGAATACCGGGATAAAATATAGCCTAGTTTACGCCCTGATATTATAGCTTTCCATTGGTGAAAGAATTTTTGAAATCGGTCCAGCCGTTTTGAAGATTACCCGGAACAAACAGACAGACAGACAAAATTTTTTAATTGCTATTTTAGGCATAGGTGTCGTGCAAATAACCATGTGAGCATGAAAAAAGCCTATTATTTTGACATTACAAACAGACATTCCAATTTTATTTATTGGTCTATTATTATTATCAGGCGCTAGATGGATTCCCAAAAGATAAAATATGACTTGAAGATTCCATCACGAGTATAACAATTTTCATAATCATTCTCTCATAAGCATTAATAGATTAATAGCATTATTATAAATATCTGGTTGACCGAGCTTCGCTCGGAATATTTTTGTTGTATTTTTGTGTAATTTATTTAGATATATAATAATAAAAAATAAAAATTAAATAATGAAAAAAATATAAAAAATTACAAAAAGAAAATAATAATAACACCGAGATTCGATCCGACGCTGTTTGAATTCCAAAACAAAACTAAAAGTAAACTTGATAACTTCCCAACTGAGCTATCGTAACTCATGACGTTGTCGGCGAAATTTGAATTCATATTCTTTTAAAATTTAATGTCATTGTATTGTTTTGCTAAAAACACCGACAAAACAACATTTTCTATAAATAAAACCTAGCTAGATCGATTTTTTGGCCTCGAAACCTCTAGTATGCCAAGTTTCATCAAAATCGTTGGTGTCGTTGCTGAGATCCTGAATATATATATATATATACAAGAATTGCTCGTTTAAAGATATAAGATAAGATAATGCATTTATCACCGATGAGATAAGACCAGGTCAATAAATATTGGGCACACACGTTGCGTTTGCTGCGAATGTATGTACTATCAAAAAAGCTAATAATTATATTTTGCCGACTCAGGAATGGAAATCGGGAATTTATTTTTTAATTATTACTTTTACAGAACATACATCTAGGTATCTACTATATCATGCTGGTCAGACGTTGCTATAGGGTTTTATTTCAAGTTTCCTTTTTCTTGCACAGATGTTATAAGCATATTAGTCGTCTTTTACGACATCCACGAGCAAGATTGGCAATAAGGTTTATGATATTTATTCTCATAAGAACTTACAAGGTTCACTTACATGAGAAACTTAAAATTAAATTACACCAACCTACATATATCTAAATAATAAGTGGACGACATAAAGAGCTAAATTGTACATCTAATCATTTAAATAGTTATACAACGACAATATAAAATATTATAAGATACAGATTTTATATTATACACAATATCAGTAAGCGATTAGTAAAATATAAAGTTGTCAAACCTGATTTGATAGTAAATAATATTTCAATTTCTTTTTAAATGGAGTAATCGTGTCAGTTTCTACAATATCTTTTGGTAATTTATTGAACATCTGCACCCCCTCAAACATTATATTTCTTTTACCATAATTTGTTCGCGGAGTTGTAAGGTTAAATTTGTTATTATTTCTAGTAAAATATCTGTGATTCTTTTTAGTGAAAATTATATCGGAATGAATTGCTTTAGTCGTTATTTTTTTTATGAGAATGCATGTTTTATAAAAGTACATTTGATTTAAATTAAATAATTTAGTTTTTTTTATATACTTCCGGTATCTAAACAATGTTTTGGTTGCTATATTTTGTGCAGTTTGCAAGTATTTTAAATGAGTTTTGGCAGCACTGCCCCAAACCTCTAATAAGTACTCCAAGTATGGATTTACCAGTGCATTATAGATTGTACGGCACACTGGTATTGGAATGCATCCATTAGTTCTGCGAAGGGCTCCAGTGAGCGAAATAATTTTGGATCTCACACACAATTGTGAATTGTATTCTTACTCCGTCACACCGAAAACAATACAAAATACACATTTTGGAGTAAATAATTAAATTAAAATCAGCATGTTTTGTTAAAAGCAAAAACATTTTGCTTGTAGCGAATGTTTTGTTAAAAGCAATGTGTCTCTTTGAGCGATGAGTAATTTTGTCACGTTAGTAAATTTTGACCCGAGATATATTATGAGAAAGAAAGTTCACTGGCACGTTAAACTTAGATAGCATAAGTATTTTAAAATACAACAGAGTCAAAAACATTATTTAGTAATTATAAAACAATTACGCTTATCTTATTTTCAATTGCATTTTTTTTTTACCATTACATTCCAGCTCATATGTATATGTCCCACTGTTGGACTTGAGTTTACTCCACAATAGGAGGAAAATTGACCAACTATACCACGCCGGTCAGACAGGTTGGTATAAGATACCATTTCGACATTTATTCTCTTGCATAAATGTTATATGCATATTTAGTTCCTTAGTCGTTTTTACGGTTCCGTACCCAAAGGGTAAAAACGGGATCCTACTACTGAGACTTCGCTGTCCGTCCGTCCGTCCGTCTGTCACCAGGCTGTATCTCAAGAACGGTGATAGCTAGACAGTTGAAATTTTCACAGATGATGTATTTCTATTGCCGCTATAATAGCAAATACTAAAAATAAAATAAAATAAATATTTAAGAGGGGCTCCCATACAACAAACTTGATTTTTTTTACCGTTTCTTGCTCGATACTAATAACGACGACAGGTAGACGCTTTAACTATTCACAGAATATTTAGTTTTATGTTCTCTTTAAATATAATTAATTAAAATAAAATAAATAATTAAGGATACAATAAAATAGGTTTTTTTTTATAGATAATGGTACAGAACCCTTCGTGCGCGACTCGACTCGCACTTAGCCGGTTTTTTACGACACTCACGGGCAAAGTAAAGGGTGGTGAATTGTTTGGTGCCGTACCGGTTGCCACCTGTACTTTACTTTTATTATAAAGCATTGTACGTTATTTCCATTAATTGTACCTTATACTTTATTAAGCAATAAAGTACGCTAAAATACTTTATTTCGCATGAATTGATTTCTTGAGATAAAGGCTAAAGACATTTTTGTATAAACTTATTACATACAGCAGCGCCCGACGATTTTACCCGCATAATTCCCCTTCCCGTGGGAATATCGGGATAAATTATAACCTATGTGTTATTCTTTTATGCTAACTTCATTAGCCAGTATTTACACAAAAAGGTGACAACCTTAGTCACCATTGAAATATGTTGCTAAACAATAAGACAGATCTATTTATAAATTATCAATTTTTCTTAAGTTACATTCAAGTAAGGTTACAAATATTTCCCGATGGTCACAAAGGGAGGTCATATGATGTTTTTGTGACATTTTTGTTTAACGTCGAGTGATTCTGGGTATGCATCGAGGTCACCACTACCGCGAGTTGATCTCGAGTTATGTAAAATAACATTGGCTTTTTTTGGCGCATGCAATTTAAAGGTTTTATTAATACTCATTTTTTTATTAAATTGATTGTTAGTCAGAGAATAATATAATTAAGAGAAGTAAAACTCGGTATAAAACCCTATACTAACACCTCTAACCAGCATGGTATATAGGTCTATTTCCCTCCCATAGTGGTGGAGGCCCGAGCCCAACAGTGGGCCGTGGATGGGCTGAAATGAAGATGATGAGATAAGGTTATAATTATTGATAACGTGGTTTCCTCTCCTTCATTATCATCATCTCAGCTCATATATGTTCTACTCCTGAGCTTAAACCTCCCCCACAATAAGAGGGAAATAGACCTACGCTTGTGAGACGAATCGATATATGCTTTTATTTCGAGTTTTTCTTCTCTTGAATAAATGTTGCATATAATATAATCCCTCAGTCGTCTTTTACGACACCCATTGGCAAGAAAGTGGGTGGTAAGTTATATTCTGATTTCCTCAGCACACAGCAAATTCGTCTTCCACGACTGAAGTAGAAAATAAATATACCATTGTTCGGTATTCGTTTCTATCTCAAACGGAATTATTCGGTATTCGCTTCTATCTCAAACGGAATTATTCGGTATTCGTTTCTATCTCAAACGGAATTATTCTGTATTCGTTTCTATCTCAAACGGAATTATTCGGTATTCGTTTCTATCTCAAACGGAATTATTCGGTATTCGTTTCAATCTCAAATGGAATTATTCGGTATTCGTTTCTATCTCAAACGGAATTATTCAGTGTTCGTTTCTATCTCAAACGGACTATTAATGGGGGACGAATTGATATAGAGATTTGTTTCAAGTTTTTTAACCCTTCATACTCAGTTAATGGTTGATACCCCATTGATGAGTTGTTATAATGTTATAAAAAGAGACCAAACTTTATTGTGATATTTCCACTTTTTCATCCTGCTAATTTAATCTGAGTTTAAGGTTGAAATCATAGGGTGGTCATGTTATATTTTGAGACTGGAAAATCTAGCTTAGGAACTCGACAAAATCGGAGTCAAATTACTGATAGACACTATTGATGGTATCTGGGCCTATGACTACTGCTGGTCACCCAAAATATAAATGGCATTTTCAATGATTGTTTACTACACTACTTACTTATAGTAACATGCGGTGGGATCAGGATGTAAATCAGGACACGTGAATGATTCAGGACATGTGCCGTTGGTTGCTGATGGAACTGGCGTGCAGCCAAGCTCCAAGTAGAATCCGGCCATATCACACTCACCCGCTATATCCGTAGATACACTGCCTAATACTGTAACCAAACAATTACAAATATGAATAACAAAATTAAGAGATAATATGTCTGTATCTATATGCAAAAAAGGAATGAAAATCTTGATATGGTAGGATCATATTGTCGACAATCTTGTGCCTATAGCTGTGGACCGCTCCGTCCGGGGTCTAGCAGAAAATCGACGTCTGATTAGTAACAATTTGTTACTGCACTTCGTTTGGTGACCGAAAGAGCCGGAAGCCCAACTTTTTTGAATGTGTTTGCATATGGTAGGTATTAGATGTCTTTAGTATCACCGAACCTCATCGTATTCGCACACCCTTCAGATTCTTCACGGTAGGCAGCAGCCTAGCTAATGTCCATGATCATCAGAATCACTTACCATCAGATGTGCTGCTTGCTCCTTTGCCACCAACAGCAATAAAAACCGGCTAAGTGCGAGTCAGAGTCGCGCACGTAGGGTTCCGTACCATCATCTATAAAAAACGTCCGTAACGAGGATATAAGGCAGGAAAACATATCTGTTGCTGGGGAGTTGAGGCAACTTGGAGGTTGCAATGTAATTTTGACTTACCCTCTCAGTGAAACTGCTATTACTCTATATAAATAAGTTGATAAAGGCACATAACATCTTTAGTCTATATATTGCGCTGTGTTTTAGTTTATATTTATATATTTTGTTAAGTGTTGGTCTAATGGAGCGACGTAGTCCATTAGAACTAAAGCTCCTTAAATAAAATAAAAAATCTATAAAAACCGGGTTTGTTGTATGGGAGCCCCCCTTAAATATTTGTTTTATTTTGTTTTTAGTATTTGTTGTTATAGCGTTAACTGAAATACATAATTTGTAAAAAAATCAACTGTCTAGCTATCGCTGTTCTTGAGATACAGCCTGGTGATAGACAGACGGACGGACAGTCCCGCTTTTACCCTTTGGGTACGGAACCCTAAAAAGATCAATAATTTAGATTATTGGATTTTGTCATCGGTTATATCCTACAATTTTTGCTGTCTTCAAACTATATGTAAACATTTTCTGATAACCGACACAGTAAAACTTGAACATGAAGATAAGAATTCAGCAACAGAAATTCTTGCCCATGGTTGTCGTAAAAGACGACTAAGGGATTCAATATGCATATAGCATCTATGCAAGAGAAGAAAAATTTGAAATTAAACCCTATACGCCTGATTTGAGTGGTATAATAGGTCAATTTTACTCCTATTCTGGCGGAGGTTAGAGCCCAATACTGGGAAGTATATAAGTTCAAATGATGAAGTGACGAATAATTACTTCGTTAATTATTTAGTGTTTCGATAAGTTGGATGACTAACCCGCATGCATTGATATTATGTTGGTACTTTTTATAGACCTTGTTAATTTTACCATAAATTTAATGCTTGTGAAATAATAATTTCACTTGTTACTAAATATATACATAACAGTTTTTAAATGTATAGGAGTATGAGTAATGAACTCCTTTTATAAGTGTCGCGCGAGCAATCTTAATGCTAAGTGCAGCCATAAGTTCCTAACTATGAAGCTTTAATTTTACTATAGTAAAACGAGTATAGTATTTTACCTATTCTGAACTTTTCTTTTTTTTTTTGTTGGGAGTGTAGCTGTTGGTCGCAGATGACCTTGACAGCTTAACGCGGTCAATGGGCGAGCGGAAGGCTCTCAACCCGGTAAGTAAGTTAAGCGAACATCGCCCGAGGGCTCCCCCTGTGGGGAACGAACCTCGGCTCGGGGTGTCGCTGAAAGCAAAGTGGGCGTGGCCACGTTTAGGATTAATGACTTTTACGCGCCGCGGTTTTCGACCTCGTCGGCGAGGCCGATACCGCGGAGTTTTTTGTGTTATCGCTGCGCGAGCTGTGTAGGCCCTTTCTTGGGCGATCGTAATAGCGTCATCCCCTTCTTCAAGAAGATGACGAGGACGTCGGACCGCGAGCTATTCTGAAAGCAGACGTTTACTTTTAAGGTGGTAAAAAAAGTGGCTGGTTTAAATATATTATTACTAAACGTATTTAAATATATGAAGGACTAGCAACCCGTCCTCGTTGCTCTTGGGTTCCAGCAGCTTTGCCGCGGTAATCAAAATCTGCAATATCTCCTAAGCCTAGCATTCGAGTCCGAACAGGGCAAAATTTCGATTTCTCTGAGAGGAAGCATAGTCTGGACTACTCCCTATATATATACCTGGTAGTAAAATATTATCCGAATCGGTTCAACCGTTTTGAAGATTACCCGGAACAAACAGACAGATAAAAAATTTAAACTGGATTTTAGGCATAAATATCCTGCAAATATCCGAGTCAGTATGGAAATAAAACCTTATTTTGACGTTGGAAACAGTTCGATTTTATTTATGTGTATATAGATATCCTAAACCGCTAAACCGCATTAGATTATGTTCACGTGTTCCCACGTTCATGCTGTGGTTAGTATTGTAACGTTATATTTAGACTGGCGGTCAGTGCTCTGGATCACATATTATTTGTAAGTTTATCAACGAATTGGTTTCTTACCAATTTTTTAGATAAGCGCCATAAAGTGAACTTTTTTTTATGGGTTTACTACGGTCAGCACACACGCCGTCCATTCCGTCCGACGGAAGGGCGGCGGGTGGCGCCATAACCCACCGTATTTCCTCACCTTGGCCTTTGGGCCAACTACCGGTACAGAGCTCTTTGTCGTCCGTAGCCAGTCCGGCGGCATACCTTTTCGGCGAGACAAGAGAGCCCTCAGACGGTCAGGGACCCCGCCCACGCGCGACGGCCACCGACGTCCCAGGACGTCGAGAGGTGAGGGTACCCGAAAGGGTATACCGTCGGGCCGACCACTGATGACAAGTCACCTCTGCTGCGGTGGTCGGCCTAACAACGAGGTGACGTGGGTACGGGTGGGTTATGGTCCCGCGCGCCGTCCTTTCATCGCCCCGGACGGACTGGACCCCGCGTGCGCTTACCATAGCCCACCCATAAAAAAAAGGGACCCCGCCCACCCCGGCGCGCCGTACAGAACTATTGAACGAACCGAGGTGACCCCGCGTACAGGTGTTGGCACGCAGCACTGGGTCCACCTACATCATATTTTTAATCCGTCACCACACGGAAAGCTGTAATTTCTGGGAATGAAAGTATTCTGTGTGTTAATATTGATTATAAGCTAGTTGTGTAGGTACCTAACCTAACCTGCGTGGAAAACAGTTTAGCTGATTCGTGTGATTAAGTAATAACTTAATACAATTCAATTTAATACAGTGTTTAACATTTCAAATATGTTTATTACTATATTAGAATTATGAGAATTATTTATAAATTTAAACATTGTTTGCAATGTAACAACAATTGATAAACACATCTTGCCTAACCGGTCTAATTTAGATTTATTACTCAAATACTTACCTTTTATGAAGATAAAAGGTAAAGTAGGTTATGTAAATATTCCTCATATAAATAAAATTATCTTGTAATATCTATCGAAAGCCTTGAAATGTAATAACAGAACTTACTTATATTATTACTACTATATCTAGTGTATAAATTGTTTGAAGTAGCTCTGTAAAATCTATACTAATATATAAAGCTGAAGATTTTGTTTGTTTGAACGCGCTAATCTCAGGAGCTACTGGTCCGATTTGAAGAAATTCTTTCAGTGTTTGATAACCTATTTATCAAGGAAGACTATAGGTTATATATCATCACGCTTAAACCAATAGGAGCGGAGAACCAATGATGAATGTTTCAAAATCGGGTTTTCTTTTGAAAGCTTACGCTACGTGCGCTGCGTAAACGGTTAAATTTAAAAATATTTTCTCCTTCTACGTAAACAAAGTCACCGGTTAAAGATTAGCGTTAGCCCAAAGTAATTATTCCACGCGGACGAAGTAGCGGGCAGCAACTAGTTAGTAATAAGACGTGTGGACTTTATATCCATAAATTAATCAGAAGAATTTGTAGACACGATTCTTCATCATGTAACTTTTAATTCCACGTAATGAGAGTTTGCCTATTGCCGCTAACCGATAATCCAAACTTCGAGCTTATTGCTCAGAATTTAACCAAGGAAATATTCGTAAGTCGATTATAAATCTTTCTAAAAACCTCCAAAAATGTTCTTTTTATACACGACACCGAGTTCCAATCCAGGATCTCATGATCATCATCATTTCAGCTCAAATACCTCTCACTGTTGGACTCGAGCCTTCTCCACAATAGAAGGAATATTGACTTACTATATCACGTTGGGTTGTTATAAGGTTTTATGCCGAGTTTGCCTTCTCTTGTTATATGCCTATTGAATACCAATATTGTTCTTTTACGAAACCCACGGCTAACGGTTGGTAAATTGATTTTTTTTAATTTCAAAAACGGATGGAGCTTTGAATGACGTCAAAGATGTGTGACCAATTAAAAGCTGTGTGACCAATCAAAGCTGTGTGACCAATTAAAGTAATCCTATCCCGTACTCCTTCCATTGCGGTGTGCGGTATATTGATTACCGTGGGTCTCCTTCCCTCCCTTCCTTCCATTTTTGAAATTAAAATAAAATGGATTTCCGCTATGTATCGCCCAATTCAATCAATTATTGGTAATTTGTATTCTTACTCCGTCACCACATGGAAGATCTTATGATCGCAATAGCATATTTACCGTAGCCAATAAACTAACAAGTATAATAAATCTAATTACTTTAATCATTCGGGATTCTAGTTTTAGAGTTTTCTTTCATATATTGTACAGACGGGACTATAAATAAACAGATAAAAAATATTTTCTTACTCTTTGAACGAGAAATCATGTTTAGCCTATATAGATTTCAGCCTATATAGGATCAAATCCCTTCATAATACGAGCAAAATTAGTCTACTAATCTACGCCCGTTAAGCGTTTTGCCAGTTTTATCATAAATTTTCCTAGCCTTTCATTGATATTATGTTATTACTTCCATTTTCCTCGTTTACAATACCCCGCAGTAAAGCATGAAACTCTGAAATATTTTCAATAAGTCATGAATAGAATATAGATAATTTCGAAAAATATCTCCTGACCGACTCCTGTAGAACTCGGTCCTCCTACACAATAGCAGGGAAATTGACCCACAATATGGCGCTGGTCAGACGGATTGGCGCAGGGTTTCATGTCGATTTTTCCTTCTCTTGCATAGATTTTATATGCGTACATCCCTTAGCCGTCTTTTAAGACATCCACGGGCAAGGTATTAAATTCTATTAGTATTCCGTCACCACACGGAAAAATACTTAATAAAATGACTTAATAATGATTAGTCAATTATTTATGCATTAGTTAAAGAGATAAACATACAAAGAAACAAGATAAAACTTGTGAAAATCGTTGTTACTACGTTAATATTGTGATAACAAGACTGTCAATGATCTAAAAATGTATTTTTTAAAGAACGCAGCTTATTATTTTTAATTATATATCGGCTTATTTCCTCTTTATATCTTTATATCCTCCTTTGTTCCGTATGGTGACGACGTAAGAATACAATTCACCACTCCCTATCTTGCCCGTGGATGTCGTAAAAGACGACTACGGGATATAATATGCACATAACATCTGTGTAAGAGAAAGAAAACTCGAAATAAAACCCTATACCAACATGTCTGACATGCATGGTATAGTAGGTCAAATTCCCTCCCATTGAGGAGGAGGCCCTGGGCCAACAGTAGGACGTACGTAAGCTGCGATGATGATGATCTCCTTATTCATCATCTGGGCTTATATACGTGCCACTGCCGCGCTCCCGGTCTCTTTCACTATAGAGAGAAATGCACCAACTATAAAATGTAGATCAAACACGTTGATGTAGTGCTTTATAGTAAGTATTGCAGTGATCTGCAGAAGAACGGGTATAACCGACATAGCATGAAGAATTAGCACGGTGAAGTGGCACAGGGCAGGCCACGTCGCTCGATGAACCGAGAACCTCTTGGGAAGAAAGGTTCTTGAGTGGCAATCATATATCGACGACGCAGTGTAAGAAAAACTAGGTCAACCGACGACCTGGTGAAAGTTGCTGGCCGTCATTTGATGCAGGCGGCACAGGACCGCGCTTGGTGGCGAAACATGAGGGAGGCTTACGGCCAATAGTGGACATATTTGTAACTAATAGGTGGATTTATAATAATCCCCGTATGGTGACAGAAGAAGAATACAATTCACCACCCCCTATCTACCGATGGGTGTCGTAAAAGGCGACTAAGAGATATAATATGCATGTAACATCTATGTAAGACAAGGAAAACTCGAAATAAAACACTATGCCAACTCCATCTGATGGCATATGGTTGACAATTACATTCTAGAGTAGATGGACGTCAGGTACGCGGCCGCTCATATAACTTTTGAAATATTTACTATAAAAGAAGAGGTATATTGGTTCAATCCCAAGTAAGTGGGATAAGGCCGAGGTAATAATGATGAATCATAAAATATGAACACTAATAACAATAAAATATGCTTGTACTTGCTCGCTTATCATTTGTTAAGGTTATTGTACTTTTTAAACATTTCATAACCCCCTATGTACCCACTAAATATATATCTTTCGTTGTTGACTTATAATAATATTTTATAGGACCAATTCACCTTAATATCATATTCATTACTTTTCTTTGAACTCTGTTTGCTGCAGCTAAAATATATTTTTAAATACAAACGTATGCATATAACATCAGCAAGAGAAGTAAAACGCTAATTAAAACCTTATACTTATCCCTCACTTTTTATTGCTAAAAAATGTAATTGCTAAAAATTATAATTATAAATATATTCCTCCACGGCGAGAAACTTCTTAGTTACAACTAAGTCAAAACTCAGATTAACATTTAAAAAAAATGGAGTTCAATATATTTGATATTTATCTGTATGTACCAGCATCACATAGCAAGTATTGGATGGATTCTCCTAAACTATTTGTAGGCACAATTTGCAGTGATGGATTTAAGCCTAGGCACGTGAGGCCCAGGCCTAGGGCGGCATGATTTGAGGGGCGGCAAAGTTTTCTAAATGCCAAAATTTCAGCGACGAAAAAAGTAAAGACAGTCTCATTTGAAAATGAGTTCAGATTAATTTTTATAAAAAAAGGCTTCACTTTGCCAGGAAAAAGAAATTTTAAAATTGATTAATATAAAGAAAATATTTATTTATTTGTCTAATGTTTATTACGTATGTATCTGTAATATTTATTAGTTATAATTGAAAATTATATTCTATCGAAATAAAGTTATTACAAATTTAAAATAAAAATATTGGATCAAATTAATAAAATTTATTCTAATATTAAGGGCGGCGCGATTAACAGGGCCTAGGGCGGCATCAAGTCTAAATCGGTCACTGACAATTTGTAATAATAATTATATTATATGTAGGTAGAAGACTAATGCATTATATTCATAAGTCTTAATGAAGGATGCACAGGGCAATGCCTTGGGCGATCTAAAAACTATTGTTCCGAGTCTGATTGTAATTTGTGTCTATTAATTGTATGTTTGTAAAGTCTCTCGTAGTACAAGGATTAGTTCTTTAATGTTATCATTAAAAAATATATTAAAACCGTCACTACTAAAACGAAACTATTTAATTATTTTAAGGATAATGTATATAGGTACATCGCCCTTAAATTATGTCGCTATTTGTCACATCTATAAACAATTATATATACACATCTATACAAATAAATAAAATTGAAGTGTCTGTAATATCAAAGTTTAGTAGTGGTAGGACCACACTGTCGACAGTTATCTGTCTACAGCCGCGGGCCGGTCCGTCCGGGGTGGTACCACGCTCTCGCAGAAAATCGACGTCTGAGTAGTAGCATTTTGTTACTGCGCTTCGTTCGGTGAGCGAGAGAGCCGGAAGCCCAACTTTCTGAGGGTGTTCGCGTGTGAAGGGTGGTGCCTTTGGTATCACCGAGCCTCAATGCACGCATTCACACTCCCTTCATTCCCTTCGCGGTAGGCAGCGGCCTTGTAAAGGTCCATGAGCGGCAGCAACACTTACCATCAGGTGTATTATTTGCTCGTTTGCCACTGCTTGCAAAAAAAAAAAAATACTGGGCTTTTTTATGCTCACACGGTTATTTGAACGACCTACGCCTAAAATACAATTTATCTGTCTGTCTGTTTGTTTAAGGTAGTCTTCAAAACGGCTGGGATCGATTTTGATAATATTTTACTAACAGGAAGCTGTCTAAATATGGAGTAACTTAGGCTATATTCTACGTAGGTAATAAGCTGAGTTGCTGACCATAAAAATGTCCCGTCCGGAATCATTTTCATCATTTAATTCACGGTAACTATATAACTTACCTAATTTAAAAAAATATCAAATATTTTCTGCTTGTTTCAATTTTAAAATAAAAAGGGAGGTAGGTATAATTACTAAATATAATTATATTAAATTAATTTTTAATCTTAAAAAAATGGGACACATATTTTAGGCATATTGTGAAGTCAGGCAATCAGTGAAATTATAAAAATAAATGGGAACACATTAAAAAAATAAACCTAACATTATTCTATAGAGAAATTATGATACTCACTTAACATAACAACACCGATAACAGTCTTCATGGTCGATAACATTTTTACAAATAAAAACAACCGATAAATTGACACTATTTGTAAAAATCGTAGTTACAAATTGTACTGTGAATAACAGGTCCGTTGCGACCTAATGTTGTGGGCACAATGAAATTAAAATATCCGTAGTAGGTAATCCCCGCTGCGCACGCGCCATATTTGTCACGCTATTGTAATTCTTTAAGCGTAAACTGAGAATTAGTCTTACTCCAACTGAATAACATTTTACAGAACAAACCTATTTGTTGCTTGTAGTGGCATTGATTCTGTGTGGTGATAGAGTAAGAATACAATTCACTACTCCCTTTCTTAATTGTGGATGTCGTATAAGACGACTAAAGGATATAATATACCCTAATGGAAATTTTATATGTACAACATACAAAATCTGTGCAAGAGAAGGAAAACTCGGAATAAAACCCTAAACCAACATGTCTGACCAGCATGGTATAGTAGCTCCCTCCTATTGGGGTAGAGGCTCGAGCCCAGCAGTGAGACATATATAATCTGAAACGGAAAAAAAATTAAATAAGTAATGAAACTCTGCAATATTTCAATGTTTTTTAAAATCCACTCTTGATTCTCTGAGGAGTTAACAAACATGCATATAAATATTCATATTAACGGACATGAATTACATTTACACTCAACCATATACCGTACAAAGAACTACCCTGTGTGAGAATTAAACATATGTCACTCAGCAGGCGAGGTTGGAGGGGCGCAGCGTCCTCTTCACAAATTGTGCGGGGGACGTTGTGCGAACGCCCACGACGTGCGGTGTCCCGCAGGGGTCGGTCCCGGACCAACCCTGTGGAACATTGGCTACGACTGGGCGTTGAGGGGAAGCCTCCCGCTCAGGCTGGGCGTAATCTGCTACGCCGACGATACGCTCGTCACAGCCCGCGTTGGGACGCTAGAGGAGGCGGCAAGCCTGGCGACTCTCGGCACCGAGGAGATCGTCAGGCGGATCGAGGCGCTGGGCTTGAGAGTGGCCCTGGATAAGACGGAGGCCCTCTTATTCCACGGACCCCGCATGTCCCCTCCTGACGGCGTCTCGATCACCGTCAACTGTATCGAAATCAGCATCCGGGCCCCATATGAGGTACTTGGGCCGGGTGCTCGACGGGCGATGGTGGTTCCGGGAGCATTGACGCTGACTTGCTCCGCGGCTCGTCGGCGTTGCGTCCGCCCTCTCTTGGCTCATGCCAAACATGGGCGGACCCGGCGCTACATGCCGACGGCTTTACGCAGGGGTCATCCGGTCGATGGCCATGTACGGTGCACCGGTATGGGCGGGTTCCCTGACCGTCAGCCTTAGGGTTCTTCTGCGACGTCCGCAGAGGGGCGTGGCGATCAGGGCCATACGAGGTTACCGCACGGTAGCGGCCGAGGCAGCATGCCTGTTGGCCGGAACTCCCGTGGGACCTGGAGGCGGAAATGCTCGCCGGATTGTATCGGCGGGTGACGGGGGTGCGAGCGGAGGGCGGTGTGGTTTCATTGAGTGAGCTCACCGCCTGGCGCGTCGCCGCCCGCCGAGGCGTCATTGCCCGTTAGGCAGTCCGGCTGGAGAGGCCTCGGTTCGGTGTGAGGACCGTCGAGGCCTTCCAGCCGGTGCTGATGCAATGGCTGGAGCGGCAGCACGGGTACTTTCCTTCGGACTGGTGCAGGTATTGACGGGGCATGGATGCTTCGCCAAATACCTGCACACGGTCATGAGGAGGGAGAGCACACCGTCCTGCCCCCACTGCGATTGCAACGAGAACAGGGACGCCGTTGCCGCCTTCTGCGAGGCTGTCTGATTTATCTATACTGCAACTAAACAGCTGGATGGATTTGAATGAATTTTTGTAAATGCGATTTTTTGTGAACTTTCTATCATTTACCTACTTAAGATTTATGCTAGTGGATACCATGAAAAATTTCATGAACTATCTATTTGATGGTTAGTAGGTATAGTAATACAGATTGATCCACCAGCTGCCACCAACATTCACTGACTGAAATTTATGTTTGTGATTTGGGAATCTAACACTAATTTTCTTTATATATATATATATATTTCTTGAGTACATGTGTATGTCACTGAACTGCTCCTAAATGGCTGAACCGATGTTGATGAAATTTGAAATTTCAAGGGGATTCGAAAATGGTTTAGATTCACAATTGGACCCGGTAGGTGGCGCTGCGATCGATTTCAAGGACAATTCCTTTTATTTTATTTGAACAGAACAACGTTAGTCGGGTCAGTTAGTTTTAATATGAAATTTTGATAGATCTCCCGTCTCCTGCGAATTAGATTTTATTTGTATAGTAGATAAACGTAGTGTTAGTTATAGTGTAGTTTATATAGTACCTACATGAAAAATCAATGCGTCTTAAAATTTATAAAGTATTTAATAGTTGCGTGTATACCACGGGATTACATGATAGTAATAAATTAAGAATTTCGTGTGGTTCCAGAATAGGGATACAATTCACCACCCCTTTCCTAGTTGTGGGTGTAGAAAAAGATTACTAAGGATTTGCAGATAACATTGATAAAAAGAAGAAAATCTCTTCATTAAATCCTATACTAATCTGGCTCACTAGCGTGCTAAATTAAGTGAATTTCCTACTCATTTTTAGAAGAAGCTTGAGCCTAGCAATGTTACGACACATACGTAGGTATATGGGCTGAGAAGAAGAAGAATGTTATGAAACATTATGCAGACATCAGATGCGTAAATTCAATCCTATGACTCGTGTGCGGCTAACCTAATGTTCTAAGTCGCATTAGGTGTTATGCAAGAAAACCCGGTTTGCGTAATAAATTATTGTTAATATATTTAATAACTTTATTGGCTTTGATACTGACCTCGGTCATTATTGTAACAAGAATTAATGTGCCGATTTGCATATCTAAATGGTAAAACCTCTGTATTAGTCACAGTATACACATAATTAACTAAAAATGGGAATTGTTTCCTTTAATACAGTAATAAGTCCCTAGCCGAGGCCGCGGGTGACGTGACCGGGAATTAGCCCGTCACCCGCCGAGAGGCCGACCGCGTGAGGAAAGGCTGACGTCCTCCCCGAGGGGGGGACGTCGGTCGATGGGAGGGTACTCCAATAGGGGGTATTCCGTCAGGCCGACCACTGACGACAAGTTAACGCTGCTCCAGTGGTCGGCCCAATGACGAAGGCGACGTGGTTTTTGGGTGGGTTGCGGGAGTTGCGTGCTTAAGCCCCTCTGTCGCCCCGGACGGAGTGGTGCGGAGGCGCGCCGACCGCGACCCACCCATAAAAACAAAAATGCAGCATAAGTGACTATATAGCAAATTTTTTAATAGTTATAAATGGCAGTTGGTGTATGATGGTGGCTACGAATACATAGGTACTACCAAACCTTAACACTTCGTGGGTATCGTAAAAGACGGCTATGAGCTATACATCATCATCGCAGCCCACATACGTCCCATTGTTGGGCTCGGGCCTACTATTACCATGCTGGTCAGACATGTCGGTATAGGGTTTCATTTCGAGTTTTCTTCCTCTTGAACAAATGTTATGTGCATGTTATATCCCTTAGTCGTTTTTTACGACATCCACGGCCAAGATAGGGGGCGGTAAATAGTATTTTTACTCCGTCACGACACGCTATATAGAACAGCTATATATCGACATTTTTTTCGTAAAGGCTAATCCAACCTTTACGCATGCCTGCCTCTGTCAAAAGAGATGGGGTATACCGGGCAAGTACCAGCGCCAATACCAGCTAAAAACCGCACGTTGTTCCTGTCTCTCAGTTTTGGTGAAGTCACGGGACCGAGTTCACATGTGCCAAAAAACTATACATTGACCTAGGCCAACTACATCTGAGGGCTTCTGTTTAACAATCTCATTCTCAAGGAGGTTTCATATCAGGTAGGTGGCCAGTCGTGAAACTATTGTTGCCAATATCTTGTGCCAGTATATGTACTACTAGCAACCCGCCCTCGCTTTGCAACGGTTTCAGTCGTCTTTCCTGCGTAGTTCCCGTTCCCGTGGGAATACCGGGATAAAATATAGCCTGGTTTACTCCCTGATATTATAGCTTTCCATTGGTGAAAGAATTTTTGAAATCGGTCCTGCCGTTTTGAAGATTACCCGGAACAAACAGACAGACAGACAGACAAAAAAATATAGAATGATTTTTAGGCATATGTATAATGCAAATAACTGTGTGAGCATGAAAAACGTCTATTATTTTGACATTACAAACAGACACTCCAATTTTATTTATTGGTATAGATAAAAGAAGAGTACAAATTGAGCCAACGCCATGTTATTGGGATAAGAGCAAGATGATGTTGATGAGTTACAAGTGGCACGTAAGCTAGTGTTCCAATGCCCAGCACTTATTTTTGAACCATTATTATTTTCTATTTAATTTTGTTGATATTGTTCTTTTTTTCGAATTAAATCATTATTTTGTCCTTTAGAAAAATTTTAATTAGGATTTAAAGTTCAAAAGCGGGACGCGAAATAATACCTTAAATGCAGCCATCGCGAAGCACCCATTAGATCATGATTTTGGAAAGATCTACGTGCTGTAAATATTTCCCGGGCGCCATATCCTTCTTTAAAGGTTTAAGAAAACCTCTTTTCTCTCAGTAAGCAGCGATTCGGCTGTACCCCTGTATTTCTGAGGTCCACAAGCGGCAGTTTCGATTAACTATCAAGACTCATGAAAGCTGCTTTCTTGTCTACCACCAAAAGGTAATAAAATATTGTCATTTATTGTGGGTGAGACTCATGAACTACAAAGGAACCAGTATGGGCTGGGAAGAAGTCATACATAAAAACCTTCAGTTAAAAATGTCTAAAGAATAATGAAAATCGTGACAAATTTCGTTAACTGCGATAAAGAATGAAGAATTTTTTACAGTATAAATTTAGAAATTAGCCACTTGAGAGAACTTAACTTTCATCATCATCACCTTTCTACAAAATAGGATGTAAGTTAAGATCTCATGCACAGATGTTATCTACATATTATACACCTTAATCATCTTTTATGACAACTACGAGTAAGAAAGGGAATTGTATTTTTATCCCCGCATCATACGGAAAAATCTAGAATTTGAAGATTGGTTTTAAATTATTACGACAAAATGTAAAAACATTATATAGGTATTAATAAAAAATGTGTGAAATGTGCCTTAAATTATTTATTAAAAAATCACGAGCTCTCTTTATCAATATATAAATCGGTCATTACATATTACAAATTCATTACTATCTCTATCTTGTCTAAATATAGTTGAATTAGACTAATTTCTATAAAGAGGTTTGATTTGATTATAGATTAATAAATGCAGATTTCTAGAGTATAGTAAAAAGGATGAATGAACAACAAGTTCAAATGAAAACACTTGAAATATTGTCTATGACACACTATTGTTACTGAAATTACACTGTATTAAAGAATAGAATATTTAAATATTTGAAAGCTCATACTTTAACTGTGGTAACACAGAATTAAAAAGAATTTATGAATAATACTAAAATAAATAAAGAAACGCTAACAATAGTTTTCCTTATTTGCATACATCTTATGTATTCCCAATTGGTATTTGTTTTAAACTGAAGTAAGGAATATTACATAATTATTTACTATAACATCAGTGAAATGTTTTTTTTTTTCATATTTCTACCTTGAAACTCGTTAACCTGTATTGCAGTTTGTGTTAACATATAAATAACTCCGTACTATATTGTTTTACTAGAACAAAACAAGAACTTCGTATTCGCTGGAGCTCTTTTCTTCACCATCGAAGGGATAATAACATGTGCCATGGCTTGGATGAATCTGAAATTAAGAGATATGGTTGTGAGATAAATGTACATATATTCTTTTGTCTGTATATAGAGTATCTAATAATACATATATCTCCTACAATAGGAAGGGAAAAAGCCTAATATATTCTACTAATCAAATGGTTTGCCATAGGATTTTAATTCGAGTTCTCCTTTACTTACTGTACCAGTACTGTTAGTTACTTAGACGTCTTTTATGAAATAGAGAAGAGTCTTCTTTCAATTACGATATCTTTATATATATATATATATATATATATATATATATATATATATATATATATATATATATATATATATATATATATATATATCTTTATATATATATATATATATATATATATTTCTTGTGTACGTGTGTATGTCACTGAAATGGACCGATGTTGATGAAATTTTTTGTGTGTTCAAGGGGGTTCGAGAATGGTTTAGATTCACAATTGGACCCGGTAGGTGGCGTTATTTTAGTTGAATAGAATAGATATAAAGAACAAACGTTTTGTTGGGTCAGCTAGTAATAATAAATATTAGTAAAATAATATTTCGATTTCACTGCTAGATAATGAAAAGAGGTTATTTCAATTTAGATTTTGAAAAATAACACCATACTCGTAACCATGTTCTTAAACAGTAATACAATGTGTTCATACAAGGATTGAAGACCCCTTACTTGCCCGTTCTAGTAGGTACTAAAAGCTGGTAGAGGAGTCATTATGGGGAGCAAGAAGATTCTCCTACGAAACTAACATTAATTGGGCTCGCGCTTCTGCTTACCAAGCGTGGTTATAACTATACTAGCAACCCGCCCTCGCTTCGCTTCAGTTTCAGTCTTTCCTGCGTAGTTCCCGTTCCCTTGGGAATACCGGGATAAAATATAGCCTAGTTTACTTCCTGATATTATAGCTTTCCATTGGTGAAAGAATTTTTGAAATCGGTCCAGCCGTTTTGAAGACAAAAAAAAATATAAAGTGTATTTTAGGCATATGTATAGTGCAAATAACCGTGTGAGCATGAAAAAACCTATTATTTTGACATTACAAACAGAAACTCCAATTTTATTTATTGGTATAGATTATAACTCCTTATAGGTATGTTAATCTTTGGGCGGCGCAGGCGCGATTACCTGCGCCTAATGCCGCCCTAGGCTGCGGGTGACTGGACCGGGGAGTTAGTCCGTCACCGCCACCCGGGGGGACGTAGGTCGAGGAGAGGGTACTCCTCAAGGGGTATTCTGTCGGGCCGACCACTGACGACAAGTCACCCTGCATCGGTGGTCGGCCCAACGACGAAGGCGACGTGTCACGAATGGGTTACGGGGCTGTGTGCGCCGCCCCTCTGTCGCCCCGGGCGACGGGTGCGCTGACCATAACCCACCCCAAAAAAATAAATAGGTATGTTAATCTTCAATAGTGAATATCGATGAACTGATGTATAAATAATCTATACCAATAAATTAATGAGTGGTAGGACCACACTGTCGACAGTTATCTGTCTACAGCCGCGGGCCGGTCCGTCCGGGGCAGTACCACACTGAGCAGAAAATGGACGTCTGAGTAGTAGCGATTTGTTACTGCGCTTCGTTCGGTGAGCGAGAGATCCGGAAGCCCAACTTTCTGAGGGTGTTTGCGTGTGGAGGGTTTTGGTGGTGCCCTTAGTATCACCGAGCCTCAATGCACGCATTCACACTCCCTTCCCTTTCTTCGCGGTAGGCAGCGGCCTTGTAAAGGTTCATGAGCAGCAACAACACTTACCATCAGGTGTACTGTTTGCTTGTTTGCCATCGTTTGCAATAAAAAAAAAATAAAATTGAAGTGTCTGTTTGTAATGTCAAAATAATAGTCCTTTTTCATGCTCACACGGTTATTTACACGACACCTATGCCTTAAATAGCAATTAAAAAATTTTTGTCTGTCTGTCTGTCTGTTTGTTCCGGGTAATCTTCAAAACGGCTGGACCGATTTCAAAAATTCTTTCACCAATGGAAAGCTATAATATCAGGGCGTAAACTAGGCTATATTTTATCCCGGTATTCCCACGGGAACGGGAACTACGCGGGTAAAACGACTATAACCTATAACCGAAGCGAAGCGAGGGCGGGTTGCTAGTAATATAATAAATTTAAATGTCGTTAGTGGCAAACGAGCAAACAGCACTCCTGATTTTCGCTTGGCTGCTGCCTACCGGGAAGAAAGTGAAGGGCGTGTGAACGCGTGCAATGAGATTCGGTGATATTAAATGTATCACCAAAACCCACTGCACGCAAACACCCTCAGAAAGAATGGCTTTTGGCTCTGTAGCTCACCGAACGAAGTGCAGCAACAAAATTGCTACTACTCAGACGTAGTTTTTCAAAATTATCTTTTTTTTTTAATTTATTTATTAAACAATGGTATCTTATTTACACATTATTCTCGCCAAACGTCATTGTTTAACGCTTTATCGGATATTGTTATGATGTGATCATTCATACCTTGCCTGGCGTGGTGCATGCGTCATGTGTGACTCTACCGAAGTACAGCTTCTCGCCATCGGCTGTAACTCCCGCCTCAACAGCACCGGGAGGTACCTCACCATTGGTAGAGAACTGCCACGAGAACATTGCAGGTACCAGCACCTGTAATCAATGACAATTCTCTTAATACTGTGATGACGAAATAATACAATTCACCACTGATTCCTCTTGTGCGGGTACCTTAAAAAGCAAGTAAAGTAGGAAATAAGTGACGTCACTACTCTTGAAATAAAACCACTCACTCGAAAGCAAACGCCGTCTAAGCAGCATATATTAAATTGATTTAATTCGTTTGATTTTGCTTGCCTAAAAGTAGGAATGACTGAAGAAAAAAAGTTGCAGACATTTTTTTCAGACAAAATCTTTCTATTATAAATAGCCTAGCATGTCAAATGCTATCGCTTATTTAGATTATTGAGATATGCCAGCGTTTTATATAATCATAGCTGAAAAATGGAGCAATAAATTGCATCAAAGTGTAAACATTTTCTGATAGATAGTGTGTAATATGTCTATCGAAAAAACGATAAAGCGAATCACAATATGGTTACTAGACGCACTATCCTCTCTGACCAAATGGCTAAGACGTTTGAATTGCATTTCCAATGGAACTGCAGAATCGGCGTGGTTGTTGTTCTGAGTGTATTTGTGTCCTTTAATTATATGTTTGTAAAGTCACCTGCAATACAAAGTGCAGAGTGTTGTTTTCAAAAAGAAATCACCAGCTCAACAAGTTAGATGGATGGATAGAATGCATTATTATTGAATTCGAAGATAGCAAAAGTAAAGTTTATTAAAAGAATACCTCAAACTGATCCTTTGCTATTTCTTCGCCGCCATGACTGATGTAACAGGCATTTTTTGAAGGAATGACCTTAGCGGGAAGGATATCGCCCTCATGATGTGCACGCCCAGCGTAAATCTCCTCACCATCAACATCAACACCCACGCGCAGAGCACCTGGCGGAATACTGCGCTGGCTCAAGCAAGCGGGAACCCAACGATATGTACCTGAAATAAATAAAAACATAAATGTTAGTATTTCCTTAATGCAATATGTATAAGTAATTATTAAAATGCTCGTCGAATCGACAAGCGTTGGGGAAGAAAGGTTTGCGGCGATCACGAATCGGATGAAGCAGGGTAGGACGATCCCCCACTAGGTCGCCTGACGCTATCTTGAAAAGCACAGGGAACCGTTGGATGCAAATGGCGCAAGAGCGTTCCCAGTGGCATTCTAATGAGGAGGCCTATGTCCAACAGTGGACGTCTATAGGCTGATGGAATGGAACGAAATGATTTAAAGCTTTTCTTTGTTTCTCCTCTATGCAGTGCGATGGCTACGAATACTACTAACCATTACACTACTCTTGGGTGTCATAAAAGACGACTAAGAGCTTTATAGTTGGGCTAACTCCATCTAGTACTGTCTGTTTAACTATTACATTCTCAAGCAGAGTTGACATCAGGCAGGCGATCAATCATAAAACTATTCCCAAAACTCTACAAATTGCGTGGATCCCTAATTTGGATAGCAGGATAATTCTTTTTTTTTTTTTCTAAAAGATAACACCCCGCACTAAGAAAATAATGCTTATGTTGCGGGTGACTTAAAACATATAATTAACGAACACTAATTACATCCAGACTCAGAATTTGTGGATCGCACAAAGTCTTGTCCTGCATGGGATTTGAACCCTTGACACTGGTAAGATCTTAACCACTACGCCATTTGTGCAAGTTTTTGCCATTAATTATGTGGTAATGAGTTAAGAATACAATATGTTGCCACTCATTAGTTCGCTGTGGGAGTCGAAAAGACTAGCTAAAGGTGCACCAAGATTGTAGATGGCAGCGCTTGGCGGGCAAATTATAACAAAAATTGCTATAGCCAAAATGTCTGCCTCGTCGCAATTATATTCGCTTGTTGTTGAAAACTATATCTTATAGTCTACGTAAAAAGACTGATGGATGTCGTCTATATAACATTATTAAAATGGAATTGGGCACATTCTTTAATTGACTTAGTTGATGAGATGAGTTCTTGATGATAATGATTTTTATAATGAAATAAGCATCTATATGTCTTTATTTATAAAAATTTTTTCTACTTCAACTCATATCTTTTTCCAGTTCATATCTATTCCACTGATGGACTGATGACTCCTTTACAATGGAAGGGAAATTAACTTACTATTCTACGCTCATCAGACAGGTTTGCCATTGATGTTATCGGTAGATCATATCGCTTGTACGACACCCACGATCAAGAAAGATGTTGGAGGTGATTACTACTCCGTCACCACACGGCAAAGTGTCTAGACTACAATGACAAGTCTATTGATCTACTATTATCGACTTGTCCTTCTCTTCCAGTAATAATATCTTCTTACATTAATATTCTTATTTATTTTTTTACTTTTTAAAATTAAAGATAAATATATATGAAGCTAATAAGCATAAATTCCGTGTGGTAACGGAGTAAGAATAGAATTCACCACTCCCCTATCTAGCCCGCAGGTATAAAAAAAGACGATTAAGGGATATTATATGCATACATCTATGCAAGACAACACAAACTCTAAACAAAAACCTATGCCAATACATCTGACCAGCACAGTATAGTATGTCAATTTCCCTCCCATTACCCGAGGCCCGAGCCCAAAAATGGCATGCAAATGGGTTGAGATGATGATGATGATAATAAAGCATAAATATAACCAAAATTTAGCTAGTACGTGTAGTAGGTAGTAGAAAGTGAAATAATGGTTGATATTGATAATGTGACTAAAAATATTTCGACAACACAGTTAGCTACGGCCAAAACTCTGTATGGTGTAAAGACTTCAAATTCCAAAAGAAAACTATTGACATATACGCGTAATGAGGAACGTAAGTCTGGATTGGAGAGTCTCCATAAAGAGGATTGGCCCAACAATGCCTTACGTCACAACGAATATTAACGCAGAGATAACACCTTCAAAATTTCTACCACAATAATGAAAAGTGGGTATACATGAAATAATTTTTATTGAATTATTTTGAATAAAACATTGCAAACAACTTTATCATTCATTTTTATCAATAATACTCCGTATCAGAGGATTAGATTAAGATATTAGAACTGCTATGTATTATTTTTGTACGATTTATAGATAAAATACTTTTAGATCATAACCTATATTTATAAAAAAATATAGATAAAATATTAAATTATTAATTTATATACGTTGAATGCTTGAAAGAATATAATCAAAAACTTTGTTATTTAGATTTTTTTATTTTGATAGTAGCTAAGAAGGTGCTATCTCTGGAAACCCAATCCAGACTTACTCCACGGTAACTCGACAGTTTCTCCGGGTAGCTCCGGGACGGCATCTTCAGGGTTTTCCACTACTGTGACTTCACCACCGTCAGGTGGGGGAGGGGCGGGATAAGGGTAGAAGTATGCAGGATGCACAGGGTAGAACATGACACCAGGGCCAGGTGGATACATGTGTGGTGGATAACCACCCCCAGATCCTGGTGGGCCAGGTGGATAACCGTGTGGAGGCGGAGGTGGACCGCCATATCCATAATATGGTCTACCTGGACATTAAATCTTTAATCACATATCATTTGCAAATAAATTTTATATTTAAAACGATTATCAGATATAGGTAATTTATTTCGCTGTGTCTCAAAGTGATTTCTATAAATAACAATGAAAGAAAGAAAAACATTTATTCTGTTCTTGTTAAATCTAATAAAGAAACACTAATATAATGAAAGAAAAGAACTTCTTAAATCATCAGACACGTCCCACTGTTGGGCTCGGACCTCCTCCGCTATGGGAGGGAAATTGACCTGCTATACCATGCTGGTCAAACGTGTTGGTATAGGTTTTTTTTTCGACTTTTCCTTCTCTTCCACAAATATTATGTGAATATTATATTCCTTAGTCGTCTTTTACAACACCCACGGGCAAGAGAGGGGGTGGTGAATTGTATTCTTACTCCTTCACCACACGGATTATTAAGTAAAATAATTTAATTTTAACAAGACTATTGGCTCAGCTCGTGCTACTTCCCTATAAAGAAATAACGCTGGTATTTTATCAACACCACATTTTATAAATAATTATCAAACCCACAATTGATGTATTATTACAACAATAGTTCAGGATTAGGATTTGATAGTAATAACGTTAGGATAAGTAGAACGTCATTAGTATAAATTGTGCAAGTAAAATAAATTAATAGGTACGGATTGGAAATTAATCCTGGTTAGTAGGAGCTTGGAGGGGATTTGAAGCAAAATATTTTCGATTTCACAAATCCATTTAAATCCCATTGACGCCTTTGTGCTAAATCATCATCATTCCAGTGCATATATGTATATCCCTCTATTGGACTCTAGCGTCCTCCATAATGGAATAGAAATTGATTTATACCATGTTATAATAATCTTTATCTTTCATAGATCTTATATGCATATTATTGTAGTCTTCCTTTACGATAGGTGTGTTAAATTATAGACTTCCTTCGTCTGTATAATGCAAATAATACTGTACTAAGTATTCGTTGTAAATATGAGTATATAGATACAAATAGAAAATACACATTACCTAAGGTAGTGCTCTCATTTGATAAATAAACAGGTTTGAACATCAAGTGCTGAATAAATAGTTAACAACTAATGACGAATGCCTAATCGTTTACACAGAAAGATAACTAATTGTCATTAAATGTAATGATTAATTGAAATAATGTGTAATAGATAATTTTTTCCGCGTGGTGACGAATTAATATCAATGTGTTAATACTTTGCTTAATTAAAAAATAAAGATATTGTAGTTATGACAGAGATTCGTATCCCTACAAATTCACTACAAGAGAAGAAATTCCAAAAAATACCAGTGAGTCTAATTGAATAATTGTCCAAACTTTAAATCGAGAGTTAAGTTTCAGAAAACACAAGATTTATACTAAAAATGATAGTACTTTTTATTAAGCTTAAGCAATTTAAAGTAAGCCAAGCAGTTTTTAAATCGCTGTGGGTTGTACGACAATTTTGTACTTTGAATGTAAATTTTTTACCCAAAGAAATCGTGGTGACAAACGTTGTTTCTATAGGCATTCTGAGTGAAAAAAAAAGGCATTCTGAGTATCACATTAAACTTTGCCGTACACACACTGCTTAGTGGGTATCTAAGGCAATTCGCCTCCTGTTATCATAATCATCTTGCTCTTATCCTATTTGGTGTCGATTTAATATGTACTCTTCTTACATAATAAAAACCAGCCAAAAACTTTGGGAATATTATCTAGGCGGGCAATTAACCTACTATACCACGCTGGTCCGACGGGCAAGAAAGGGAGTGGTGAACTCTATTCTTACTCTGTCACTACACGGAATTAATGAATGTATATAGTCATACAAAAATACGATAAATAATTTCTGAAAAATGTTGATAATTCTTTAACTTTAAGCTATTTACTTTACAATATCTAATGGCGATAAACAAAATAACTAATCTATAAAGATTAGATGTTAATTCATAAATGTACATAAATATCTACAGTTACTAATGAAATAAATGGTCATGTCCTGCTATAACTTTATCTTTTTTTTATTAAATAAAACTTTATCACTTTACCTAATCTAAGACATATATGATAAAATAGTTACATATTAACACTACTACAGCTAATAATTTATAATATTTATTCCAATATTACACATATGAAACGAAACTATTTTTACGGGTTTTATCGCGTTTATGTTTTGCTTATGTGGGCAAACTTCTTGTGAAACGAAACGTGTGTAAGTAAAGTGGTAGGACCACACTGTCGACAGTTATCTGTCTACAGCCGCGGGCCGGTCCGTCTGAGGTAGTACCACACTCTCGCAGAAAATCGACGTCTGAATAGTAGCAATTTGTTACTGCGCTTCGTTCGGTGAGCGAGAGAGCCGGAAGCCCAACTTTCTGAGGGTGTTTGCGTGTGGAGGGTTTTGGTGGTGCCCTTGGTATCACCGAGAATTAATGCACGCATTCACACTCCCTTCACTTTCTTCGCGGTGGCAGCGACCCTGTAAAGGTCCATGAGCGGCAGCAACACTTACCACCAGGTGTACTGTTTGCTCGTTTGCCACCGTTTGCAATATAAAAAAAAACATGATAAAATCCGTCAAAACAGTTTTATTTCATAACTGCTAAGGGTTATATGCACTTACATATTCTGTTACAGATTTCGATAAACTTAAGGAATGTAAGAAAATTCTGTAGTTTATAAGCAGTTTTAATTTCTTTGGCTTTGTTTTTAATCGTAAACATCTAAATATTATTAGTATCATTAAATTCGAACCATGTAGCTATGTGACAATTAAATAGGTACACGATGCTACATAAATGGGTAAAGGTTTTATGTTAAGTTTTCCTTCTCTCTCAATGATATTAACCACTTCTATACCATAATCGATTCTTAGGATACCCAAGAGAAAGGAAAGAGTAATTCTTTATATACATATTTATTTCAAATTGTACTTGTTCTATACAAGTTAATACAGTGAATAGATTAATGAATATTTTAATTAATTCGGCATCTGTACATATGTTTGTGCCTAACGCAGATGGCATTATATCGGCTATATCAGACAACCTATTGCTTATAATCAGCAATATACCGAGTGAGGATAGCTAGATAGATTGACAATTAAAGCAGTATTGTTTTTAATTGTGTAAAACGTATACTTTCTTTCTAATTTAATGATAATATAGCTATGTTTTAACATTGAAAACACTTCAAATGACGTTAGCTAGTTAATTTACATGATAATAGCCGAACATATCGGCAATTAGAGCAAACTACGTATTTTGAAACTGACTGTCTTTAAGTAAAAAGGTAATTCTACCTTCTTCATTGTTTTTATAGCCCAAAAACATGTTTCCTTTATGAAGCTATAGTTTGAAACTACCCCAGACGACAGAAGACGCTATTATCTACCGTATTTCTCGTCTCTCCATTGTAAAAATACCGAGATTGATAAAGAAGGGTAGATCTATATTCAACTTTTGCCTTTACAGCGCATTTATATTCCGCTATTAGGAGAAAGCCTCTTCAGCATTGACAAAAAACTACATTTCTAACTACCATCATGAGATACCAACTCATTTAAGGTCAAATATATAACAGTCCTTTCGGATAAAGAAAAATGTATGTTATTATTATTAATCAGCATATGCATTAGTATACGTAATGTATATACGTACGGCCATGTATTTATACGTAAAGTGTTGGTAGTCAACACTTTGCACGGGGTGTCGTAAAAGACAACTAGAAGCTTTTTTATCGATCTGGACCAACTTCATCTGATGTCGTATGTTCAACAATTATATTCGCAAGGAGGGTTTACGTTAGACAGGCGGGTCTTAAAAAAATGTCCTATGGTAATAGAGCGCATATTACATCGACTTCAAGTAATTGGGGTAAGAACAGGATGAACAGGATAATCAGTCTATCCACGTCAATGACTGAAATTACATCAATCTCCCCAAAAAGAGTAATAATCGTCACGCTTCTCAAACATAGATAATTTTAGAAATTTAAAAAGGTACTACCTATTCTCCTGGTAATTTCTTAGCTAGTTTTTACTTAACTCATAATAAAGCAGGCACGGGCACTGCCACATTGCAATCTTAACCCGTTACCACACGGACATTATCATTATAATTATCTTTTTCCCTGTGATAAATAATAAAATCACTGGTGTAAAAGTACACTATAAGGACATAAATGTGTGTAAATAAAATTGGATATGTAAAATCGCTTGCAAATTAATTTGGTTTCAAAAATATCCAATTGATTATGAAATCTAGATTTAAATGCACTATTATGAATTTTCTTTCGTGGTAATTTGCAATAAAATAAGAAATAATTACTTTCTTTGTGTGCTAGGCTTCTATAATAAATTAATATGTTCTATTTGATTCGTACATTAAACCCTAGTAACATTTTCCCTCATTTTTCCCCGCTACAGAAATATCTGACATTTTATGATACTAATATTATGATAATGAAATTGATAATTACATGCTTAAAATCAAATAAAATGAACAGCAAAAAGTAGTTCAGTAATTATTTAACTAATTACCGTCAATAATTTATCTTACATACTTTGAGGACATCAAACTGTGCCACGTTGAACTAAAATCGCATTCAACTAATTAGTTTAAACATGCATTTTAACGTATTGTTACATTTTACTTTAGCAGAACGAAAATATATGCAACTATGGAATGTATTTCATCACAAAAACGCTTTAGAAAATATGTGTATTCTTTATTAAACTATTTACTACCCTGCATTAACTAGCTATCGATTATCGGAAAGGTTTAAAACTTTTACAGATTTAATAATGAATTGTCAAATCAAGAAAATTCATAACGAATTACGTGATATAACAAATTTCAACAACTAGATTATTCTATGAAATGAAATACCTTTGTGTTATCATTATATCTTATCGTTATCACTCACCTGCCATGTTACCGGTGCTGGAACTCGAGAGAGACTAAATCGACGTTACAATGGAATCGTATTTATTTTAAAAGAAATGAAGTGAGTCATTACTCGTGCTGATAACGCTTAGGCAACATTAGATATATATGGCATATATAGCTGGCTGTATAGGCACAACATTAGATATAGACTATGGTTTGATAATATAACGGTTAATAATATTTCTAAGGATATTGACTCATTGTGAAATGGGATTATATATCATACTAGCAACCCGCCCTCGCTTCGCTTCGGTTTCAGTCGCTTTACCCGCGGCGTAGTTCCCGTTCCTGTGGGAATACAGGAATAAAATATAGCCTATGTTACTCCCTGATATTATAGCTTTCCACTGGTGAAAGAATTTTTGAAATCGGTTCGGTGGTTTAAGCGTAAAGCGTTACAAACAAACAAACAAACATCCTTACTTTCGCATTTGTAATATTAGTATGGATATATGCGTGTGTACTGACCATAGCCCACCCAAAAAGGAAGTATAGACCATAGATTCATCATTATCCACATTTCAGCCCATATTTGTCCCATTATTTTGGTTGGTATTTTCTTTTTTTTTATGGGTGGGCTATGGTAAGCGCGCACGTAGTCCATTCCGTCCGGGGCGACGAAAGGACGACGCACGGGCCCATAACCTACCCGTACCCACATTGCCTTCGTCGTTGGCCCGACCACCGGAGCAGATTTTGGTTGGTATAGGGTTTTATTTCGAATTTCCCTTCTCTTACATAGATGTTATATGCGTATTATATCCCATCAATATACATATATTCACAAGTGGATCAATCCCACTTCAATCATCAATCCTGCTCTCGAATACTTGTCGACGGACGGACTTATCGCTTGTGAAAAGGTTGAACTACGAAATAGAGATAAAATTCGAATGAAGAAAATTGTCCCCCGTGGGCACAAACACGCTTGTGAAAAGTTCAATTTCGAATTTACATTTTGATTTCGTAATCTATTCTTATGGCGAGAAAGGCCTGGGCCTTTTATTTCATGTCGTATGGTCAACAATTAAATTCCGAAAGGCAGTTTATATGTGCCAGGTGTTTGATCATAAAACTATTGTCAACATGTTTAAAATATTGTATAATAGTAGAAAAGATAGATATTGCGTCGATCCAATTGGACATGGGTTATTATGTATATCGATTACTGTTGGGAATAATCCATGTGGTAACGGAATAAGAGTACAATTCACCATTCCCTATCTTGCCTGTGGATGTCGCAAAAGACGACTAAGGGATATAATAAGTGCATCAGGGAGGTGCTCCGGTATCATGTGGTGTCCGTTTACTTGAGGCGGCTGGTGGCGGACTATTTGGAGGGGCGCAGCGTCCTCTACATGCGGTGTTCCTCACGGATCGGTTCTCGATCCCACTCTGTAGAACATCGGCTACGACTGGGCGTTGAGAAGGAGCCTCTCACCCGGGCTGGGCGTAATCTGTTACGCCGGCGACACGCTCGACTCTGGCGGCGCAGGCGCGAGTACCTGCGCCTAATGCCGCCCTAGCCGTGGGTGACGTGACCGGGCATTAATTCGCCCGCGGAGAGGCTAACCACGCGATGGTCACCGACGTCCTGGAAAGGGGACGTTAAGAGGTGAGGGCACTCCCTCGGAGTATTCCGTCGGGTCGACCACTGAAGACAAGGAACTCGGCTGCGGTGGTCTTCCCAACAACGAAGGCAACGTGCTATGGGTGGGATACGGAGCCGCGCGCCCTATGTCGCCCCGAACGGAGCCAGGCGGAGGATGCGCTGACCGTAGCCCAACCCCAAAAAAAGGGATATAATACGTATATAACATTTGTGCAAGAGAAGGTAAACTCGAAATAAAACCCTATACCAAACTCTCTGATCAGCATGATATAGTAAGGTCAATTTCCAGCCTGCTGTGGAGGAGGCTTGAGTCCAACACTGGGACGTGCTAGTATATGAGCTGAAATAATGATGATTGGGAATAAGTTTTGCCGAGGTGAGGTTGTGCGATAATCGCCATACTTCACCATCATTCTTCTCAAAAGAACACTTATTACCATTCTGGTGATTACTCAGTCAGTTTTTGAAACCTCCCGGGACATTAAGTGACAAATTATATTACTAAAATCTCGATTGTACTTCTGCATAAGAAGGGTGATGTTAATGACATGAGCAATTACTGACTAATTACTTTAACACCATCAAAGATCAAGATTATCAAAGATCTTTCAAAGAATAATGCACAAAAAAAATATAAATTCTTAGAAAAAATAATATTCTAACACCTGACCAAACCAGTTTCAAAAAAATTGTCAACCACCTTGGCTAGTTTTAACCTGACTAAAATAATCACTGAGGGCATAAATAATTAAAACCGGCCATGTGCGAGTCGGAGTCGCACGCGAAGGGTTCCGTACCATTAACTATAAAATCGCGTTTGTTGTATGGGAGACCCCTTAAATATTTATTTTGTTTTAGGTAGTCGTTGTTATAGCGGCAACAGAAATATATAATTTGTGAAAATTTCAACTGTCTAGCTATCGCGGTTCTTGAGGTACACACAACGAAGTCTTAGTAATAGGGACCCCTTTGGGTACGAAACCCTAAAAAAGCAATGTGGCTTCTATATCTATACCAATAAATAAAATTGGAGTGACTGTTTGTAATGTCAAAATAATAGGCTTTTTTCATGCTCACACGGTTATTTGCACGACACCTATGCCTAAAATAGCAATTAAAAAATTTTTGTCTGTCTGTCTGTTTGTTCCGGGTAATCTTCAAAACGGCTGGACCGATTTCAAAAATTCTTTCACCAATGGAAAGCTATAATATCAGGGCGTAAACTAGGCTATATTTTATCCCGGTATTCCCACGGGAACTACGCGGGTAAAACGACTATAACCTATAACCTATAACCGAAGCGAAGCGAGGGCGGGTTGCTAGTTCTCGAATATGTTTAAAGCATTTGGCTTTATAAATCACAAACTTTTATTGATTAAACTTGAAAAATATGGCATTCGGGTAAAGTACTAGATTGGCTTGGTAGCTATCTAGAGGATGGCTATCAATGTGTAGAAATTAAAAATAAACTATGACACGTAAATATAGTTCATCTATCCGTTCAAATTTTGAATTAATGAACAGCTCTGGAGTACCCTAGGGGAGTATTTTTCGGGCCGACCACAGAGGACAAGGTACCACTGGTCGGCCCTACGACGAAAGCGACGAGCTACGGTGAGCTATGGGGCCACGCACTACCCCAGACGGAGTGTTAGGAGTGGTAGGACCACACTGTCGACAGTTATCTGTCTACAGCCGCGGGCCGGTCCGTCCGGGGCAGTACCATGCTCTCGCAGAAAATTGACGTCTGAGTAGTAGCAATTTGTTACTGCGCTTCGTTCGGTGAGCGAGAGAGCCGGAAGCCCCACTTTCTGAGGATGATTGCGTGTGGAGGGTTTTGGTGGTGTCCTTGGTATCATCGAGCCTCAATGCACGCATTCACACTCCCTTCGCTTTCTTCGCGGTAGGCAACGACCTTGTAAAGGTCCATGAGCGGCAGCAACACTTACCATCAGGTGTACTGTTTGCTCGTTTGCCACCGTTTGCAATAAAAAAAAAAGTGGGCGACGGGTGCGCTGACCATAACCCACCCCAAAAATAAGGGGGGAGTATTCTTGGCCGATACCCGAAAGAGTAACCCGCCGGGCCGACCACGGAAATCAAGGAATTGGTACCAATGGTCGGCCCAATGGTGACTGGGAGGGCATACGGTAGGTTATGGGGCCGCACGTCGCCCCGGATAGATTAGGCGGAGTGTGTCCGGACCTAGCCTACCAAAAAAAAAAAGAGTTTGTGTACAAAGTACGCATATCAGAAGTGAAACTCCTTTATCCTTTATCTCATTCTCTCGCCGGCTGAATCCTATACATTTACGTGTTTGTCTCTCTATGGATTCGCTTTTTAAGCTTTTATTTAATTTGCTGTTAGTATGGGACAAATCTTGCGAGTTAAATTAGAACCACTTCCTGTCATTAGATTAGGTTGGAATTTGGTTTACTTACGTAACTTCGGTGACAATGCAATAATATGGTACTATGAAGCTGGTCTCAAGATGGCGTCGGAATGCCACAGGAACTCCTAAACTAAACAAGATAAAACCGTCGAGTTTGGACTCGTTTGAATAGTCTTGACAAGCACTTTTTGTTCGTTATAGAGTATTTAATTAAAAGCTTGTTTTTAAAAATTTTTTTTTTTTTATTCTTTTCATCGAGTTTGAAATCACAACGATTCTAAAGTTTCACTTCAAAAAGAGTAATTCAATATTTCATGTGTTTTTTTTTTTCAATATTGTGGAGTTAGAAACGATGAATGTGGGGTGATGATGATATGATGAATTGCCTATTTAATTGAAATGTACGGTAACAAGCAGGATAGTTAAACCCCTCCAAAAACTTGTATGTATACCGATTAACTAAGCTCGCCTTAAGTCATCATTATTCCGGCGACTGGGGCGGCGTAGGCGCAACTATCTGCGCCTCATGCCGCCCTAGCCGAGGCTGCGGGTGACGTGACCGGGGATTAGTCCGTCACCCGCTGAGAGGCCGACCGCGTGAGGAAAGACCGACGTCCTCCCCGAGGGGGGAACGTCGGTCGATGGCAGGGTACCCCAATAGGGGGTATTCCGTCGGGCCGACCACTGACGACAAGTTAACGCTGCTCCAGTGGTCGGCCCAACGACGAAGGCGACGTGGTTTTCGGGTGGATCGCGGGAGTTGCGTGCTTAAGCCCCTCTGTCGCCCCGGACGGAGTGGTGCGGAGGCGCGCCGACCGCGTACCACCCACAAAAAAAAGTCATCATTATTCATTATTACAGTTCATATATATCCCACTGCTCGAGCCCTCCTCTGCAAGGAGGGAGAAAATTGACCAGTTATAACACACTGATCAGATAAATTGGTATAGGGTTTTATTTCAATATTTTCTTCTCTTGGATAGATGTTATTTGCATATTAGATCGCATAGTCGTCTTTCTTCTTCTTTTTTTTCTTGGCAATCAGCTACAAATACGAGCCATTTTTGCCAGTGTCGAGTTATAATTATCTTTTCAAGTTATCAGTTTCTTCATGTCAGTAATGGTCAGTCAGTAAGTCCAAGTGTCACCCTCAACAGTGTAATGGCCACTGTTAAGGGTATCTTCTGAGAATTTTGGTGGAAACAAAAAGGTATGTATAGCAGTTTTATATCATATTCACTACACCTCAGCAGTTCTGCCGCTATATATTACATAAAATGCCATCAAGATTATTGAATATAACACGTTAAAACACTAAGATATTGAATATAATACAAGAACACCACATGACACTTCCAGATTCCCGCCATAAATCCCAAGTCGTCTTTTACGACACTAACGTACTAGAGAGCGGTAGGGTCAATTGTATTCTTACTCCGTCACCACACGAAAGTCATTGTCCGTCGCCTTAATATTAAAATAAAAATAAAAAAGATATGTTTTAATTTGATAGTAAATATTTTTAAAGATTGAAAATAATTTACAGTCCACAAGTTTTAAGTGTTTGCTTAACAATATCAGCCATAGCTTTAAACTCGCGCAATACGAGTTCGCGATTGTTCTTCTTAGTTTCCTCCATAGAAGAATATGCCGTTACAAGATCATGAAGAATATTACGAATGATGTCTTCTAACATCTTGTGATTAGGTCTTTCACCGTTTTCAGCGACTCTGAGTACAGCCATTACCTAAAATATAAAATAGTAATAAATTAAAAGCGGGATTCGGGATGTCAGCATCATCATGTCAGCTCATTTATGTCCCATCGCTGGCCTTTGAGCCTAGAGACAAAGTGTCTTACTTTCTATACCACGCTGGTGAGATGTGTTGCCATAAAATTTATTTCGAGTCTTCTTTCTCTGATACAGATATTATAAGTGTAACCCCGAAAAGAATTGCTTAAATGTTTTAACACTTTTTTTTTTTATGAGTTATGTTAAGCGAACACGCGGTCCATTCCGTCCGGGGCGATGAAAGGCCGGCGGGCGGGCCCATAACCCACCCGTACCCACGTCGCCTTCGTCGTTGGGCCGACCACCGGAGCAAGGTGACTTTTCCTCAGTGGTCGGCCCAACGAAATACCCTTTCGGGTATCCTCACCTCTCGACGTCCCTGTCCCGGGACGTCGATCACCGTCGCGCAGCCTCTACGCGGGTGATGGACTAAAATCCCCGGTCCGGTCACCCGCGGCCTCGGCTAGGGTGGCATCAGGCGCAAAATGTTTTAACACTAACACTAGTCTACGTTAGGGTGTAACAGCCAATGGAAGGTAACGCCCCTAGTCCAAACCAAAAAAATCCTTCCCTTCTTCTTTTTCGGCTGGTGTTGTAAAGGACAACTAAGGCAAAATCACAGCCAACAATGGCCCAAAAGAAGGAAAACTCGACATAAATTACTATGATCAGCGTCCGTATAGCTATTACCTGTATATTCTATGACGATTTTCCTTCAACTAAAAAGTTAGCTGTTGCAAAAGTTTGGTAAAATTGAGAGTTGTTTTTAAGGAAATTTGATATAGCAAGATTCATTATGATTCTTGGCTTAACCTAAAAATTTAAAGCTACTCTTATTAACTTGCCTTAGTCTTCCATGCATCTAGAACCTCTCCCAAAAGGGTACCCTTTAGGGTAACGCCTGCCTTTTTTAAATTATGTCGTAACATAACCAAATGATGAGATCTACATACATCTGCAAAAAATATTTATATCATCGACGATATAGATATATTATATTAGTTTACTTATATATGCTTACCTTTGATACAAAATTTTTCGTCATGTTCATTAGGACAGTCTATCTTACCGTTACAAATGTCTTTAAGATATACAGATGCATTATTAGCATTACACGAATATGTCGTGAGTATGGGTTCTACTTTACAAGTAGCAATACACTTCGGTGGACATCGTAGAAGGGCACATTTGCCATTAATGCAGTAACATCCTGTTGGCGCTACAACATTTTCATTCCCAATATGGGAACGCTTCATTGCATACACCATTTTTTGGTTCAATACGAGTAAAAACTTATGATTGCGATTTAGCTCATTCAAATTTGAAGTTAGCATATCATCATATATATTTATAAGTGAATTAAAATATTCCGTTCGAATATTTCTAATAGCATTCATATCAACATGATGTTTCGTTGTCAACGTCTGTAATTGACGTACTAGTTCAATCAGTGCCAGAATCTTATTACGACGGTGTTCATATTCCATCGATAAAGATTTTAATGATAATATTTCTATCAAATCATTATATAGCTTATTAGCTTCATATTTAGAATGAGATGTATCTGAAACGAAGTAAATATGCGTAATTAGACATCAGTTTATTATTAATTTAAACATTTATACTATCAAAATATTCACCTATTGAACATGCTGTTTCATCAGATTCATCAAAACAGTCTAATTTACCATCACAAATTGAATTTAAAGGAATGCTTTGGTCACCATCTATAGATTGGCATGCCCAACGATTTAGGATATATTTTTGCCAACATACGTGTTTGCAGCGGCTGTCGCAGTCATCAGCTGTACAAAATTGTTGCCTACAACTGCATGATTTAGGAGACCATGTAGGCTTGGATTTTACATTATTATAATCTTTAAAATCATCCGTATCGTTGCTAAAAGATTTTCGAGTATTGAATTTATTAATCTTCTGCATGCTTTCTTCACTGAGGCATAAATTATCTTTCAATGCATTTGATAGCGAGGTCATTGAAGTAACTACATAAGTGATTGATTTTTTCAGATAAATTCTATCTGTATTTTGATCAACATTTTCTTGACTTTCTTCCTCTATTAATGTTGTTACAGTTGTTGGGATAAATTTATTATTTTGAAAGAAACGCAGCTGTGACTTTAACATATCTTGTAAGTTTCGATGTTGATGTAAGAAAGTCTTTAAATCAATCGTTTGTTGAAGACACTTAGTTGTAAGAAATTGTTCTATGTCTGACAATATAGGTATTGCTGATAGAATTTTTTCAGTCACTGTACAAACGCAATAAGTAATATTATTAGTTATAATTATTCAAGAAGTCGTTAAAATATAACCAAGAAATAAGGCTAAATAAAAAAGTCCGTTAATAGTTTCAGCTTCACCCTGCGGTAAGCAATAACCTGGATATGCCCCTGGTATTGTAATATTCCAAGAGGGGCAGTTCACAATTACCATCAGGATGGCTGCTTGTTCATCTGCCATCAAAGACAATTTTCACTCTCTAGTTCTCATCTATGTCTACTGTTTAACATGGTCCTTCTAAAATGGTGGTTCCTACGCTTGGCGGGGAGTTTAAGAATCAATGTTGATGTTTTCGATTTCGGTGAAGATTACTGCTATCATTATTACGATGATCCATCAGTCGGTGTTTACCACTCCTATGTGTAATATAGGTATCGTATAACACATATACTTAATTCGTCACCACACGGCAAAATTTATAAAGATTTCTGATGCTTAAAAGAGCATTAAACATCTATACCAATAAATATAATTGGAGCGTCTGTTTGTAATGTCAAAATAATAGACGTTTTTCATGCTCACACGGTTATTTGCACGACACCTATGCCTAAAATAGCAATTAAAAAATGTTTGTCTGTCTGTCTGTCTGTTTGTTCCGGGTAATCTTCAAAACGGCTGGACCGATTTCAAAAATTCTTTCACCAATGGAAAGCTATAAATAATATCAGGGCGTAAACTAGGCTATATTTTATCCCGGTATTCCCACGCGAACGGCAACTATGCGGGTAAAACGACTATAACCTATAACCGAAGCGAACCGAGGGCGGGTTGCTAGTTTGAAATAAAACTATTTTACGATTTTTATAGCGTTTGTATTTGGCAATTAAAAATAAAAATAACAAACACTATATAATTCGTAAAAAAGAGTTTTGCAATTATATATCATTATCAGATGATATTTTTCAAGGCAAATTCATTATAATACACTTCTCACAAAAATTAAGGGAGCAAGAAAAAAATCCAAATTTTTGGGGGATTTTCAACAGGCTGTAACTTATACAAAAATGGTCGTACAGCAAAAAAACGCAAATTGTAGCTCTAAGTGTCTAAAAAATGTCTCTCTAGTTTTTGGATCTGAGTTTGAAATTTTTTTTTGTAATTTTTTTTCGAGTAATCTTAAGAAAACCACCGAAAAATAATTTACAATTTTTTTATTTTATTTTTAATCTATGGACGTGGAAAAAATTTTTGGACTTAACCTTTATATGGACCAGATAGCTTGTTTATTTAGCTTTAATTTGGTTTTTTAAAAATCTCAATACGACCATTTCTCACTGAGATATCGGTGTTTGAATGGAAAAAGTTAATTTTGTCTTTGATTACCAATATCTCAGCAGCTCTTTAATTTATTCAAAAATTCAATCAAGCGGAAAAAAAACGTTTGGCTGGATTAAATTGAAACTTCGTAGGATTTTTGTGGGTATATTGAACAGTAAAAGGCATACTTAACATTAGTGGTTTCCGAAACATTTTTGATTGGGCGCTTGATTTGCCAAAAAACCACAAAAAGCCCTTTTTGGTTACTTTTTCAAATTTATGTAATGATTGAAAAATTTTTTTTTCAAAAATCAATAGCCAATTCTTGCAGCGAATTTATTCAAGTTTTTAAAACCAACCTTAAAATTTCACTTCAATCATTGGTTGCTGAGATATTGGTAATCAAAGACAAAATGATCTTTTTCCATTCAAACACTGATATCTCAGTGGAAAATGGTCGTATTGAGATTTTTAAAAAACCAAATTAAAACTGAATAAACAAGCTATCTGGTCCATATAAAAATTAAGTCCAAAAAGTTTTTTCCAAGTCCGTAGATTAAAAATAAAAACCAAAAAAATTTTGAAAATTTTTTTTTGTCGGTGGTTTTCTTAAGATTACTCGAAAAAAAATTACAAAAAAAAATTACAAACTCAGATCCAAAAGCAAGACACTTAGAGCTACAATTTGCATTTTTTTTTTGCTGTACGACCATTTTTGTATAAGTTACAGCCTGTTGAAAATCCCCCAAAAATTTGGATTTTTTTCTTGCTCCCTTAATTTTTGTGAGAAGTATATTTGTTATTACTCATTGTTATTAACCTTGTGGGATACAATTCATTTCATCAATTCCACTCCAACAATCAGGCACACCATCACAGAGTTGATCTAAGGATATAATTTTATCATCGCCACAACTTAATTTATGCAAGGATTCAATACCGAAACAAATTTCATTAACTACGTCTCTACATTTGGAATCTACAACAGTTTCATTTAAGACTTCCAACAGAAATGTTTTATATTGCTTAATATATTCCATATTAGCTGTATGTATATTTTTGGTTATTATATTGTTGTCCCCTACGTCTTGTACAATATGCTCCAAGCGTCGAAACTTATCATCAAGGAGTCTTTTTATAGACATCTCAAGACCTTGTTTAATAAGATTGACATAAGTCTTAAGTTCACTATGATTGTTGTGAATTTGAATGTGTTTTCGCTTGGATGATTCTATAATTTTTCGTTCAATTTTCTGTAAAACATTCCTTTTCTGCTCTAAAGTTTGCGAATCATTTAGGTAAACTTTTGCCAGAGATTCTATTTTATTTGCAATATCAGTTATTATTAGTTGTTTTGTTTGAGTGCTAATTAAGCTATCATTTTCCTTTTCAGGATTAAAACTTTTTTTATTTATCTGTAAGTTTTTTACTTGCCCTTCGATGTTTTCATTTTCAATATGATTTACCTGTTTTGATAAATTTACTTTCCTTTCAAACGCTTTGCGCTTAAACTCTTCCATAATAAACTTTATATATTTATTGCTATTTGATAAACCTTTGGCAGACTTCCTTAATTTATTTTCAATTAGATTCAAGGCAATTTGCTTTTTTGTGTCTGGTATTTTAGATAATCTATTCAATGTTATGTTCGATACTTTTTTCATTACTTCACGAATTACTATTGCCTTCATTGAATCCTTTTTATAATTTCCATCTGCTAAAAGTAGTAAATTACATATTTTATCTAATAGACTTTCACAAAAAATTAATTGCTAAAGCTTTGACTAACTGTAAAACTACATATAATTGCATTTTAAACATTTGAAATACCACCCTAGTAAATTACTTGTAAAATGGATTTAATGCTTACTTTAACTCCCGTCAATTTCTATGCTATTACTATTCTAAGGAAAAACCTGTAATCCACGCAATCAAATGTGTTTAAAATGATATCGTTTATTAACTCTGAAGTTTGGTAAAGACCAATTCCAACTCCCTTCATATTTGGTATGCACTAATCGCTGCCATTTCAGGTTAGGAATTTAGTTAATTACCCAGACCCAGTTATGTCAAACTGAAAATGTATATAACATTGCATTTTCAGTCTGACATAACATGTCCATGTGGTGACGGAGTAAGAATACAATTCACCACTGCCCATCCTGCGCATGGATGTCGTAAAAGACGACTAAGGCATATAATATACACATAACATCAAAATGAAAGCCTATACCAACATATCTGACCAGCATGATATAGTAGGTCTAATTCCCTCCTATTGTGGAGGAGGCCGGAGCCCAACAGTGGGACGTATGTGGGCTGCAATGATGATGATAATGATAGCATGGATATTTAATTGTTATTTAAAAAGTTTATTATCACTTATTTAAATAAATATTTAATGTAGAACATATTTACCATGACTAAAGTGCATATACGCTAGTAAAACGGAAAGAGTAAAATAAAACTTCATTAAAATAATATTTTTAACTAAATTCATTGAAGCTGTACGAGTGGCCTAAAATGTGTAGGTAAGGTACCTAATTGTTAATTGCATTTAACGAGATATAATAAAAATTTTGTCGTAAAATAATATTGTAGTACTATTACTTATACCTAATTAAACATTTATTATTTCTCATTATGTAAAGAAAAAGTTCATGAGGGCTAGCTGCTTTCTACTATTTCGTAGCTGTTTCCAATAAAGGTTATGGTATTGTCACATCCCGCCTTAGAATAATAACGTATAGAAGGATAGTGTCAGTTCTTCGAACGTTCGAAAAATGAATCTAAATATACTAATGGCGCGCAGACGATTACACACGTACACACGCACACCACTATACAAATTATGAAATCAAATTTTGTTTTTATTAACATAAATCGTCGAAATACTTTTAAATGTAATGTTAAGAACCTTTTTAAGTTTTTCAAATATGTTATGACACCATTTGAATGCACAAACCGTCATAATTACCTATTTATTTTTTAAAAGTTGCATACGTACGTGCAGTACAATGACTTTTACATTACGGAACGGTTCCGGCGTAAGGTCCATTAGGCTCCAATTGAAATGCTTCACTTTTTGTGCGCGAACTTACCTTCTATACGTTATTATTCTAAGCATCCCGCCTAGTCCGTCTTGGACGATTAATGTCAAACCCTACCGTATCAATTATTTGATGTTCAAAGTATTGGGTCACAAATGAGAGAATAAAAAAATACAATTAGTAATGATGCTAATGTGGTGCTGAATGTGTGGAGTGATAAACACCTAAATAGGAAATAGGCTTAGAATAATAACGTATAGAAGGTAAGTTCACGCACAATAAGTGAGGCATTTCAATTGGAGCCTAATGGAGCTTACGCCGGAACCGTTCCGTAATGTACAAGTCATTGTACTGCACGAACGTACGCAACTCTTAAAAAATAAATAGGTAATTATGACGGTTTGTGCATTCAGATGGTGTCACAACACATTTAAAAAATATAAGAACATTATTAACATTACTTTTAAAGGTAATTCGACGATTTATGTTATAAAAACAAAATTTGATTTCATAATTTGTATAGTGGTGTGCGTGTGTACGTGTGTAATCTGTCTGCGCGCCATTAGTATTTTTAGATTCAAATTTTGAAAGTTCGAAGTATTGACACTATCCTTCTATACGTTATTATTCTAAGGAAATAGGTCATCATTTATTCACTTCTCCTATAGAAGTACGAGAAAAGAATAATATTCTCGTGTGGTGACAGGTTGTGAAAATGTGAATACAATAATGTCATCACCTTTTATTTTTTTTGTGAAAGGTTTATAAACTGGCTTTCATTAAAAAGAAAAAAAGGAATCACCTTTGACCGTTCCCAAAGTGATCCACATAAAGCGGTTCCGTGTAAATACAACTTAAAACGTCAATTTTGACCGGCAAAGCGTCTGATGGGGGTGATAATCAAAGCATTAACCTTGCAAGAAGAAGCCTATCCAACAGGAACTTCGATAAGCTGATAGATGGCTATATAGATGGAAAAGGATACTTAATATAACATTGTTAGTTATCAGTTATTTGCATAGTGTAACATAATTCTACTTAAGTAGGTATACAATTAAAACCATTTCTACGCGGTGACGCTAATTTATCAAAAAGATGGCCTTTCATTTGCAGCTAGAGGTTCTCTTCCAAACATAGGAATTAAGAAGATTATTCAGATATTACTATATCATTTATTCCATTTCAATTTTTAGCCAACATATTCTGAAGGAGTTTTTAGCTCGAAAGTTTCCGATCAAGTAAAGGTATTGAATTAACTTTGCGATAACATTAAGGCAAATATGCAACACGAAAGAAATGAGTTTTGCTCTTAGGATCAAAAAAATTGGCTGAACATATATATTACCTGTTGCTTAGCCGACCAGGTGCACTAAGAAATTTTAAAAAAATATGAAAATTAAGGAATATTGGAAGAGAAAATTGGGCGCGAATATGGAAATGTCATGTTAAGCTCTTGTATTATATTAATTTTTTTAGTGTTTTATAGTGTTACATTGAATAATTTTGCTGATGTTTTATGTAATATAATACAATTAAGGTGCTGAAGTGTGGTGAATGTGATATAGGAGTGGTTTACGTGTATTTTCTTATTCTACCGAAATTCCCAGAGAAATCATTAGTTAGGTTTTCAGCGCCTAATTAATGATAACGAATTGACTTACTGACGGACGAACCATGACTATTAATAAGGTATACAATATGAAGAAGTAAATAATATGTAAAGAAAATTATTTGTAAGCTACGTAAGACAAGGCAGTATGGTCGAAAAGACATTCGGCTGCCCGCAAGCTGATCAAAAACAAAAAACGTTGTTGAAAGAAGAAATAAATATAGATATATCTTCTTCTTCTTCTTTTTTATCTTGGCAATCAGCTACAAATACGAGCCATTTTTGCCAGTGTCGAGTTATAATTATCTTTTCAAGTTATCAGTTTCTTCATGTCAGTAAGTCAAAGTGTCGCCCTCAACAGTGTAATAGCTACTGTTAAGGGTATCTTCTGAGAATTTTGGTGGAAACAAAAAGGTATGTATAGCAGTTTTATATCATATTCACTACACCTTAGCAGTTCTGCCGCTATATATTACATAAAATGCCATCAAGATTATTAAATATAACACGTTAAAACACTAAGATATTGAATATAATACAAGAACACCACATGACACTTCCAGATGCCCGCCAAAAATCCATATAGATATACTCTTCTTCTTCTTATTTGATGACAATGAGCTACAATAATATGAGCTATTGGTGCCAGTGTCGAGTTATTATATAGATTATTCACGTCTTCAGTCATCGTCTTTCAGTCAGTCGTTAGCATGATTGGGTGCTGATATCCAAGTCAAGCCTTCTCTGAGAATTTTGGCAGAATGTCAAAATGCACGCAATTCACTATTATATCATATTCACTACATTTCAGAATTTTATCTGCATTATATCACATAAAATATCAGCAAAATTATTCAATATAACACTTTAAAACACTAAATTAATGAAGAAAATATAAAAGTGCTACGTGACATTTTGACATTCGCGTCAAAAGTTCTTATCCATATAGATATATCGATGTATTGATATTTTTAAAGATGTCAATATCGACAATATATCGAAAATAAATATTTTGAGTGAAAAATATCAACATATCTATAAATTAAAAAAAAATGCGTGTATACAAGTATAAAGTATTTAGTTCAGCCCAACTAAATAACGTCAATAGTAATGTTGTAAAACAAAATATATATTATTTTAATTTATGAAAATATAACTAAACTAAGGTATTTTTAAGTATTCTTTTCTTAGGCAAAATTTATAAAAATATCAATAAACTAAAAAGCTATAAAAAATAAATATGTTGTTTGGATACAAATTTCGATATTGGAAAATTTTATATCGATATATCGGATCAAAATACATCGATATTTGATACTTGTCAAAGTTGTCAACAAGCCGTCAATCTTTTAATAACATAACCTCACATTTTACTTTCAGTATCTACTTAAAATTTAAATATTTCATTTTTTGTTAAAATTGTCGAATGCATAGGTTGAAACAATAGGAAACAGAAATCATGAATTCCTCTATAATAAAATTGGCACGAGTATGTTTTAATGGATTTTTTATAAAACTTAAATTTTGTTTTGTATCTTATTTTTAAATTCTCTAATTTTTTACAGCTTAGTCTTGGTACGACGGATATTATAGCACAATATACACCAATAATTTCGTCACAGCTCCATACTTCAGCTCCCTTACTGAGGGTGGTATCAGGCAAATACAGGATTACGAAGAAAAGAGACAGACCCCTTACCTATGAAATGGCGAATGGCCCACATCATATCGCGCACCGTAAATCATGGAATTCCTGGAATACTTGTAAGTTTTATAGTAATCGTTCTTTATTTATCTGTATCTTTCATAATACATGGCAATTTTTTTTCCATTCCTCATATCTAACGTTATCATATACGTCCCTGAAACTGGGTCCCCAACTGTGACAAAAACATCCCGTATTTTGGCAAATAGACCACAAATAATCATTAGTCGTACTGATACAAACATGTTCTTGTTTGTTAGATTTTGAGTTTATATTTTTACCTATTATGCAAGTGTTATGTTCACAAATAAACATTACCTATTTTTGAGATATAAAATATATAGTGACATTCCTCATATGATCTAAGAGAGACCACTTCATTCATTAATCAATTTTTTCTAATCTTCCTTTATTTTTTGAAGTGAAATTTCTTTAGAATTGTTGTGATTTCAAACTCGATGAAACGAAAAAACAAGCTCATAAAGACATAAACATGTAAATGTATAGGATATAGCTGGTGAGAGAATGAGATAAAGGATGATAAAGGACAGAGGTTAAAGAAGTTTCACTTCTGCCATCCATACTTTGTACACACACTCTTTTTATTTCTAATTGTATATCCCAAGTGTGTATCCTAAGACAATTAAAAGCAAATACTTTAACTCCTTGAAAGTAAAAATTTTGCCCTGATAGCACTGGTGCTGTAAAAACTCTTGGCTTACAGAAGATATATTGGTGAGAATTGTCCTAACAAAAAAAATAAACATATATATATCTTTCACATAACTTATTAGTTCCAAACTGATATAAGTTTTACCTAACTTTATGAACTGTAGGAAATATTAAGTCTTTTGAAACTATAATCAGTCAGTGAATTTAAAGCAAACAGTTTAAGTAAATTTCTACTAATCCCAATACTGAAATAAAGGCCATGAAATATTTGTAAATTTTCTTATATTGTAGCTTCAAATAGGTCAGGGGTGGCCGACTTCATTAGATCCAAGATCTACTGTTTACTCACGAAACCCTGTGCGATCTACCATTTACATACTTCTTGAAATGTTCACAATTGGAATTGATGGGTGCAGCAGTCGCTGATTACGGTGCGCCTTCTACATATTTACCTGTTTTGCCTTACTACGATCAACTGGACTAATAGTCGCGATCGACCGGTTGGCCACCCCTGATATAGGTCATTAATTTTTTCTAAACTATTTTGGGCTACCTATATAGTATAGTCTTAGCTTCAATCCACACACTTGAAGTCAACATGGGTGGCAACCCCATAGCTTGATTTGCTTCACTTGCACTTATTATTATGTAGGCCACTGAAATTGATTCCTTGACTCCTATATGTTGTGTTAAATCAATTCCCATCTTTTATTAACATCTTGGAATTATGAACTATGCTTAAGAATCTAATATTTAATTTTATCCATACTAATATATAAAGCTTAAGAATTTGTTTGTTTGAACGCCCTAATTTCAGAAACTACTGGTCCAATTCGTAAAATTATTTCAGTGATAAATAGCCCATTTATCGAGGAAGGCTATAAATCATCACACTAAGACTAACAGGAGCGGAGCACCAATTAATAATGTTTCAAAATCTGGTTTCCCCCTTTTGAGAGTTTCCACTGCGTAAACAGCTAAATTTTCGCAAAAATCATGTGTGACAGACTCGTATTATCAAAAAATATTTTCATTTTCTATGTAAACAAAGTCTTAGGTTAAAGTTAGCCCCAGGTATCTATACCACGCGGACAAAGTCGCCAGCAGAAGCTAGTTCTTACTAATATTATAAATGCGAAAGTGTGTTTGTTACGCTTTCGCGCTTAAACCACAGAACCGATTTAAAAAATTCTTTCACCAATGAAAAGTTATAATATCAGGGAGTAACATAGGCTATATTTTATCCTAGTATTCCCGTGGGAACGGGAACTACGCGGGTAAGGCGACTGAAACCGAAGCGACAACCAGCAGCCCACCCGGTTGCTGGTTGTAAATAAATATGTATTTTACACAGCTTTTTTATTTTACAGCAAGTTTGAAGGATGGCCTCCGTCGCTCCGAAACAGCTATAGAGGATGAATTCATTAGAAGGTTTATGACTGGAACATGGCACGGGCTAGTTTGTAGTGAGGTATTTCTGATGTTGCAAAATTTAAGTTCATAATAAAAAAACTTATTTGTGTGGGGTGATGGGGTAAAAACCATGCTCTTTCTAACCGATTGGTGATAGTAAGAGACAACTAAGGGCCACAAGTAGATCACAACACACTGCAAGAGAGAATTCGAAATAAAATCCTATAGCAACTCGTCTGAGCAAGATGGTACAGTAGGTCAATTGTGAAATCCTATTGTAGAAGAGGTTCAGTTAACGGCTACTAGTATTGTTAGTGAATACTGTATCATTGGTGACTACTAGCATCTAATAGTATCGTTAGCGAGTAGTAGTCATGACTAACAATACTAGTAATCGTTAGTGAGTACTACTATTGTTAGTGTTGACAATACAATCTCCATCCTATAAGCTCGCATCTCGGGGATCACATACTCAACTTTAAGAAAAGGAAAACTCGAAATTAAACCCTATAACAACAAACTGGTTCATCAAACTTGATCGGCGTGATATAGTAGGTAATATTTTCCCATGTTGGTGGAGGCTCGAGCTTATTATTGGAACATATGTGAGAGCTACGATTAAACAATATTAAGGATGGCATTGATTTTAATCTCCATAATCAAAGTATGGTGACGGAGTAAGAATACAATTCACCGCTCCCTATCTTGCCCGTGGATGTCGTACAAGACGACTAAGGGATATAATATGTACATAAGATTTGTGCAAAAGTAGGAAAACTCGAAATGAAAACCTATATCAACCTGTCTGACCAGCATGGTTTAGTAGGTCAAATTCCCTCCCATTGGGGAGGAGGCCCGAACCCAAGAGTGGGACATATGTGGGCTGCGATGATGAATCAAAGTAATCTTCCGTGTGGTGACAAAGTAAGAATATAATTCACCACCCCCCTTTCTCTTATCTGTGGGTGTCATAAAAGACTAAGGAATATGATAACCAACCAACACGTCTGACCAGCACGGTATAGTAAGCCAATTTCTCTCCCATTGTGGAGGAGGCCCTGAGTCCAACAATTGGACTTATGTTAGTCAAGATGATGAATCAAAGTAATTTATAATTGCATACTGTTGCCTTTTAGGTTATAGTCAAACGGCAGTTCAACCATATTCGTGTAGCGGCAATCATCAGACGCGCAGTGTCTCCCAATAAAATGTATTTCCTTCTTGGATATACGGAGGAAATGTTAAGCAATTGGCTGCAATGTCCAATTACCTTAGAGCTGCAGACGGTTGATAGTTTCAAAGATGTTGTGTTCAAATACATTTAAAGTTATATATTTGTAGTGTTATTAGTATTAATAAAACTGTGTAAATAGATTGTGTGTTTAAATTTTAGAATATCATAGACAAACATGGGTCTTAAATGAATATAGTATCTGAAATAACATTTCAAGTCAGTATTATGAATTTTCCGTATGCTGACGGAGTAAGAATACAATTCACCACTCCCTATCTTGCCCGTGGATGTCGTAGACGTAGACGACTAAGGGATATAACACTCATATAACATCTATGTAACAGAAGGAAAACTCGAAATAAAACCTTATACCAACCTGTTTGACCAACATGGTATAGTAAGGTCAATTTCCCTCCTATTGTGGAGGAATCTCGAATCGAACAGTGGGACGTTTATGAGCTGAAATGATGATGATGATTATAAAATATTCTTGACGACTTGAATATGCTTTTCTAAGCAAAGATATATTGCCGGTTCATAGTCGCCAGTCGGGAATCTTTCCTTCCCAACGGTTAACGGTTCGACGAGCGATGTGGTCTGCCTACTACCATTTCAACGCATTAATTCTTCGGGCTGTTTCCATTCTGCTACGGATTTCCGTATTCCAAATTTTATCATATAGAGAAATAGAGAGCATAGCGCTCCCTATAGCACGTTTTTTGAGGCCGAAATTTAGAGACCTCGTTTCAGTGGCAATGTTACCACTGGACACTGGCTTTTTTTTCTAGACCTTTGTTTTCATTTAATTTGAGCATATTAGATGAGAAAGCCGTCCCAATTTTCTCGAAAGCTGCCCAGCCAAGTTGGTCGTTTATTCTAGGTAAACACAGTAATCAAAGACTGAGAATCGCATTTCAAACTAGGACAGGTACAGGAATGACATGAACATTAGACATGACTTGCGTCTTGTCCATATTCATTTTTAGACGCACCAGTTGAGAAACCATGCAGAGTTCATTGATCCTGGATCTCCAGGGTGATCTATTCGCCATTGATGTTGTCGCCGAGTACGATACAGTCTAAGAGCTTGAAAACATTCTCCAATGCAGTGGTAAACAATTTTGTACAGATACATGTCTCTCTACCTTTGTGCAACTGGATCAGTTCCGTACTCTTACCTCAGATGCACACCAGCATAGTAATGTTGCTATACAAACACTGATATAACGGTAGTCGATTAGAGACCGCTGAAGGGACTGCAGCAATGCCCAAATTTCAATCGAATTAAAAAGGTCCTCATAGTTTCCTCCTCTCCACAAACGCCAGACAGGGGCCAACTCCAACTACACTACGCCGTCTTCTGTATAATCTGGTGCAGCGTATAGATAGTAAACTTTTTAACTTTTTTTAGTTATGTTTCAAGATTTATCTGGATCGTCAATTATGTATACTACATACATGTATGTAGTAGGATAAGCTATATCTAAAATTTTAAAATTGTAAGGGTTTGTGAAATAAAAGTAGAGTAAATAAAATTCATATTATAATTTTTGATTCCTTCAAATATACATAATGTATCAACAAACAGAACAGCGAGACGCGGGCCGCGCGGCCGCATACAACCTACCAATGCCACATTCGGCACATTTACACAAACACACATCATGCGCACGCGCATATCACCGCTCCAACTGCATCGAGCCGCAGACGAACTTCTGCACATACGCTTTGTACTTTTATAGAACATTTTAACACTTAATGCGAACCGAACACCGATTGGTCCTTCGAACCTTTTACTTTCTTGATCGTATCTTTACATGTTCAGTGGCTTTGAACACATACAGTTCGAGTAAACAGTCAATCCTATGAAATAATGATATAATATACATGGTAATACCAGGCGGTGTTCGTTTCTAAAACAAATAATATAATAATATGTAACATTCGTTTCTCATAAGACAATTATTATTTATATTAAATTTTTGTTTTCGCGATTGCCCATGGTGTCTCTCTCGGATATTATAATTTGTCTATCACAGTGTCGTAAAGCATTTGTCCTTACATACTAGTGAGTTAAACATTGCGATCTTATCATTAAATCACCATAAAACACATTACTAAACTCGTTAATTTAAGGTGCTTCAGAAAATATTTTCTATTATGATATTATTTCTTTTTTTTAAAAGTCTCAAACAGTCTTTAATATTGAGCTAATTCGGTGCCTGTGGAATGTCTTTCGAGAATGGAGATACACCTTAACGTGAAATTCAAAGTGACCTTTCCCTCGGCTGTTGATTCTCTGTGTGCGCAGAAGTCCAAACGGCTGACAGTATGCAACGGCTCGCTCGTTATTTAGCATTAATTGTTATTGAAATTACATATTTACAAATTAAATATACACACAAAGTGAAGGCTTCTCGCGGTTAATTCGAATCACTATCCAAAATTTTAAATGCATCGTTGTATCTCACCAATCGACAACACAAAATAATTCAAAACTGATTATTTACATAATGAAACATTAAACAATAATAAACAATTTATGTACATGTAGACACGATTCCAAAAAAGGAATTATTTTTTTTAAGCGCAATTAAAACAACGACGATAAAACATAATTTGTGGGAGACAACGATGCATAAAAAAGTGATTTTATTTATTTTGGATGGCATCAGTATTTGTTAATTAAAAACTATAGCTACAGTGAAATTTCACAAATTTTAATGTGCGATATATATGTCTATTTCAATGTTACAGTGTTAAAACTATTAAGTAAAAACGTCCATCAAAATTATATTAAAAATAAAGAGATCATATATGTTCTACAAATAAGATAAATTTGTTGCAATAAAGCTCTACTATTACTCTTAAACGATATTTGTTATTCGGCTTGTTTGAATTTCATCTCAGCCCACATCTCAATCCACTATTGGGCTCGGGTTTCCTCCGCAATGGGAGGGAAATTGATTTACTATACCGCACTGGTCAGACGTGTTTGCATAAGGCTTAATATCGAGTTGTCCTTCTCTTGCATAGATGTTATCTGCATATCATATCCTATAATCACCTTTTTCGACACCCATAGGCAAGAGAGAGGGTGGTGAATTGTTTTTCTACTCCGTCACTACATGGAATACTTGCTTGAATACCTATTTGTAATTACATATGTAAATAAAACTATGACACAAGAAAATACGTTAACATTACTTGATATTTAGCTACGATTCTTAACTCCACGTTAACAGAGTCCAATTATACTGAAGGAGCCCATATCTATTTTTGTATTTTTTATTAAGAGGACAAGTTCAAATTGTTTTCAAAATATAGTACTTTTATCTCGACTCTAGACTGTTTCTAATATTTATTAATCGAATATGAACGCTCACATTCAGTAGGTTTGCACTCATACGTGGGTTAGTGGTTAGTCTTCCCCATATAAGTGCGTTTAATATTATAGTAGACTGCGATTTTTGATTTTTTTTTTTGACTTAAAAGAGTTTTGCCATCTCTTTTAAGTCCTACAACATTTGATCTGAGAATACAGTATAACCCGTTTAAGATTTCGCAGGGACCCAACCAAAAACGCATCTTAGGCGGGAAAGCGTATTATGCGGGCAAGAGAAAAACGTGCCATTATTATTTATTATATTCTATTATTATTTTGAATACCTATGTACCTATTCAATTCAATTCAATTCATTTAATTTGCTAAAATATGGTTATTACAGGTGTTTACAAGTCGATAGAGTACATCATATTCTGCCCCGTGGGGCGTGCAAATGGTTATATAATATAATGCTATTTTATATTAATTACATGTCAAAAATATAATTTTAATGTCAATAATATAATTTGTATAAAAAAGATAAAAAAAAAATATTTAAGATTTAGTTACATACAGTTAATTATAAAATTTTTAATGTCCATAGGTATATTTGATGATTTTATTAAATTATAAATGTCAATTTATATTTCAGTTAATTCGTATTCGATTTTATCTTCTAAATATTGCTTACAATTGTAGTAGTTTTTATTTATTAATAAATTCTGTAGTTCTTTTTTAAATTTGTGCAACGGTAGTAATCTCATATTTTTTGGCAGGTTATTATATATTTGTATATTTATTTATATATTTTTTTTTATATATTGAATTTAACATTTAAAATTACCTAAAATAAAATGTTGTTTTCGCAGTGCGTCTTTGCTTTGATTCAAAGAATTTATATAGCGTCTTAAATCATTAACTGCTGATAATGCCTGGGCGTGTGACAAAATCGGAGTTGACTCATCTTCTTCTTGGTCATTATCACTTAGGGTCGCTCGACAGTCGTCACTTCGTCAGTCGCTGGCCGCTGCCGCAAGGGGTAATATGTGTATTTGAGTGGCACGTGTTGGCGTATTAAACGGGATGACGAATCGTATTAAGCGTTAAGAAATGTATGAAAACATGTCTCAAGTTATTGGGACTGACGCAAAATGGCGTATTATGCGAGAAATCGTATTAAACGGGATCGTATTAAACGGGTGCTACTGTATTTTCTTTCTAATTTACTTCTCTGAAAATAGGTAGATTTTCCCGTAAAATAATGAATATTCGAGTTAGACGCAGTATAAAGATTGCGAAATATGACGTCATCTTTTAGTATAGCTGTCTCTACTAGCTCAATACGATAAAGAAAAAGAAATTGTTTTGCACAAATCGATATAATTTTTAGTATACCTATTTAGACTGTAATAAAAATAGTCACCATCCCTATTGCTTTATCGTAAGACCTACGATGATATAAAATATTGTACTGCACTTATATGAGGAAGTTTTAGTGAATCGTCCACTATCGTCCAAATACGTGTCACACGTATTATTCATACTCACGTTGTTATGAATCAAATCTAATCTTAGAAATTAATTGTTATTATATTGCTATTATTCTGTGGCGATTTGGATTATATTTTTTTATAATATTATGCTTAATGACAACAAATAATATTGTCTACCTACTGGCAACACTGTAAATGCAAAAATTCTTACAAAAACGCGATATTTCTCATAGAAACTTGGACCGACTTCAATATTCGTAGAATTTGAATTAGATTGGAGAATAAGAACATTTTATATATAGACGCTGAAATTGTTCCCGACCAGTGCGAATAGAGAATATGATGTGTAGAATTACATAAAGATTCACAGTCGTTGACATTCGACGCATTATCAACATCGACGTATTGACAGCCAATGTCAAAAATCCTTACAATAAATTATTGTACACAAGCACTATAATAAGATCATTATGATATGACTTCAATATATGTACAATAGAATCCCGATCATTTAAAACTATATATATTAGTACTATTAGGAATATAACAGAAAATCCGAATTAGTAAAATCAATACAAGTTTTTAATCAGATTTTTACTATGGTAACACAGCAACTAAGTTTAAATTGTGGACTAAAAACAAAATAAGTGATGCAATAGTGTAATATTTCATCATCATCTCAGAACATACACGTCCCACTGCCGGGCTCGGGCCTCCTCCACTATGGGAGGGAAATTGACCTACTATACCACGCAGGTCAGACGTGTTGGTATAGGGTTTTGTTTCGAGTTTTTCTTCTCTTGCATAGAAATTATATGCAAATTATATCCCGTTGTCGTCTTTTACGACACCCACGGGCAGGAGAATGTAATATTTATTGGATCATAATTGGAGATAAAATATAAGATTTTTGTTAATCGAATAAACGGTGTCCTGATAATCGGGTTTCTTCTGTACATAGACAAATTAAACAGCGTCAGTAGTAAAATTAGATTATTATAAAACTTCATTTTAACTTCATTTATCCTAAAAGTAATAATACAATATACCCTTTTTTATGATTTGGCTTCATTTTTCTTTACAATAGATGAGATAGATTACAAGAGAGACGTATCCCTATCACAATCACATTAGTTACATTAAAAATTAAATACAACAGCACCTATAGCTTGATATACATAATAATAATAATATAATATACTGAATAAAAACATTCAAAATCAATTATTCGATAAAAATTATTGCGATAGATGCGACGACCAAATAAGCGTTAAATGATTTTAGTATTTGTAAATATCACTGATGAAACAATTAACGCTTTATAACGAGAATATAACGCAACAATCGATTCCAACTCAGCTGGTGGCTAGCCAACATACAGGTCTATAACGACGACTAAAGCAGAATCTATCTCCTCAAGATAACACTAGACATTTTTTGTGGAGGTAATTTGATCATCGTTAGGGTTGCTACGTGACAAAGAACGACGAAAGAAGAAGAGACATTGAACATTACACGGGAATAAATACATAAAAGATGTAGATGATTAAATTATGACAAAGAACAAAACTAATTGTGGAAATAAAGTTGCGGAAGGGTATAACATTTCACGCGGCATTTAAATTTAAGAGCAGATTTATGCAATAACGCAACCCTAATATCTATCTACCCTTTGTAGTAACAATGCCAATTGTTACAGCTCAACGGCAAAACAGTTTGATTAAAACAAGCCAAAATTGTAACTGCAAAAATGTAAGACAGATTGAAGCCAGATGACACGTCCGCCGCGCTCAATACATCGACACTCACTCGACCATTTGTACTACGCCAGTATGCAATACCCGCTAAAACTAAACTCACACTTCACTGACGGACGCCCCCAAAAACATTAAGAAACAATACTAAAACTAAACTGCATCAATATCGTTTCGCGAATTAAGATCGGACCCCCATTTAGAACTATGCGAACACTGGATTAATTTAAAATCAACACGAATTACGTAGTCATTATGCTTGCGAGACATAATTTGTTACTGTTCAATGTGAAAAAAGGCTCATGATCGTCCTATTACATAAACTACTTACAGCTAAAAAAGGACGTCCGGCAATGAATAACCGCAGGAGATGATCATTCGTAAAAAAAATTTAAAAACTTACAACTAAGCTAAACAACGATTCTTACATACGCAGATGTCTTAAATGTTGAGAAGGGGATATAGGGTAAGTTAGATAGTTTGAGGGATATATTTGTCTCGCTGAATAGTTTGTTGGTACATTCGATGTCAAATTAACCTAACACCGACCATCAGTCGGATTTTGTTCAACGCCGACACCGCACAACTGTACCGCGACCACTGAACCGAACGTCATCGAATCTACAATACCGTTAGAAATGCCGTCTAATAACTACATCCACTAACATTTATCGATCAGTGAGACAGCCTTAACGACAAGAAGTTTACGTAACACTGGTGATATAACACACATTGTTATAAAATAATAATCAGCGCAGACATAAATTGACTATAAATATAAATTCTATTAAAATGGATACATATAGATATTCCCGTGGAGACGGCGAGAGCTCTACACATGTAGGCGAAGGCACTCTGCAGACACTTCCGACATCAGCTGGAGCAGAACCACAACTTGCATTGTACCCTCAAGGATACTAACATGCCACTAGTAACTCTTTAAAATCTCCAACGGTACCTATTTACCGGCCTATAAGGGTTATTTAAAGATAGATACTATCAAATATCACTAGTAGTACTTTTGATTTATACCCTCATAAGGTTTTAATGCTACTAATTTCTATCACAAATACCCACAAATTGTGTAAGAAAGATGTGCTCTTAAGATAATTCCGGTGATAATTGCTTGCAAATTTATAAGGCTCTAGTGGTACAAATAAATTCTACTAGTTCCCTTCCAGTCAAATTGAGGGTACTTGTAGTCTACTCGCATCAGGTACATATGTTTATACGAATACAGACGAATCTATATAAATACTAAGGTCAGTTTTACATCAAACTTCTTGATAAAAGACTGTGTATTAGACACGCAACAACTTACGTAGAACATAACTAACCTGAACATTACAATGTGTACTAGTGCCTTAGCACAATACAGGACACTTTTAGCATAGGCGATTTTGCAACTGCGCGAATCGATTTTGGGGACTTGTCGCTAGTAACACTTTACTAGGACCAATACCACTTTACAACCCCTTTAAGTCAGGGATGATCCCCATAGATGACAACGTGGTTAGACCCCTCAGGTATTCCCGGGAAACACTAAATTGTCTTAGGACCGGTAATTAATTTAGCTGGAAAAGTTAAATAGGTAGATGGACAAGATAATTCCCTTCCTCGCCTACACAAGCGCAGACTAGTTAGCCAATAAATAAAAATATGTACAGCTATAACAAACAGCAGTACGTCACCACGGATACGGAATAGCCTAACAGAGTGTATAGCATTAAGATTGTTATTCTTACAGCGTTGATACAGGTGTTGTAGTACAACGCCATCTGTTGCCTCAAGAAGGCGATTGCCTTCTTACGCCTGATACTAACAGGCACCAACGAATATTCTTTCATTTCGCTATCGATTTAAAAAGCTCAGAAAATAGCGATATTAGACGATAATCATTGTAATTAGTGTGAATAACAATTAACTATTCGTAATATAGTATATATCGCTATTGACAACTGCTACTATCACTATATTAAATAACAATTATCGTTATACATTTAGACGGACTGAGTATTTTACTGACATTCTAAATATTTGATTTAAATTATTCAGTGTGATGTTAAAGTATGAATTTACCCTTATCTGTCCCTCGTGTGTTGCAAATTTGACTAACTGATAATATATGCAGATAGCTTCACTGCAGAGAAGGAAAACTCGATATAAATAAAATTTTATACCGATTAGTTTCATTAGCGTGACTTTAATCTATAAAACATAGCTTGATAGCGATGATAGCTAGAAGTAAATAAGACAACATAACTTTGAACCGACGTCTTAATGATACCTTCGAATTACAACATCAGCAAACTTCATTTTTCGCAAACAATAATACGATAGGAAACGTCAAAAACATTTTAATTATAAATACTACCTGTACCTAAAATAGATATATAAAACTTATTACTTTAGGCATTTAAACTATTTATAATTACGCGGCTACAAGGTTACGTCAATGGTACGACAAAAACTAGGGATAAGATAATTCGATTAGCTTATTTCGATTGAATCGCTCGAATCGATTGTCTTAGATGACTTTAGAAATATAAATTTCAAATACTTCTTTATTATAGACCTACAAATTAACTCAAAATATCATCAATCAAATACATTAATCAATTGAATCAGTTATGTAACGTCACTATTGTTTTGTGACATCTTTGTGTTACCCGTATAAAGCTATGTTTAGTGAAATAGCTACGGTAGACGTGGGTCGTTACGTTATTTTTAAGAAACGTAACGAAACTAGTTTCTTGGTCGACGTCACTTGTTTCAAAACTGGCGATTTTTGTAACTAGTTGTTTGTATACAGCCACTGTGATTGTTTGCATATTGTATGATTCTTGGTCGACGTCACGAGTTTCAAAACTAGTGATTTTTGTAACGACATATTTGTATACAGCTACTGTGATTGTTTGCATATTGTATGAATAGCTCCACTAACTAGGTATATACAGTTACACGCGAAACGAAAATAAATTTGTGGCTATACAGTTAAATCAATAAATTAACTTCCTTTATACTTTTTCAGATTGAGGACTGACTGCATTATATGTATTAACGATTGATTAGTAGTTATTATGTAACCATTATTTTAATTAAATTTATATTAATGCAGACGTATTTAAAAGTAAATTGAATGTATATTCAATGACTATATTTACAGTTTATTTACACTTTTGATATATTTACAGTTTTTTTCATTGTTATATGCACTGTATAATGTATGATGATTTTATTAGTAAAACAACAAGCTAAAACAATAAATAAATTAAATTCTTTACTTTAAATTTCAAAATAACACTCGCTTCGTTTCCTGCAATTGCAAGCCGTTGAAATTACTTATAAACAAAAATCACTCTATTTTATTATCTATAAATGCAATTTTACGTATGAAAATTAAACGTACAAAATGTATTGTGACGCTGTTTTGTCTTTGTTGCATACCACGGCTTGCATTGGACCGGGGAATTGTCCGTCACCCGCAGAGAGGCTAACCGCGCGACGGCGACCGACGTCCCAGGACGTCGAGAGGTGAGGGTACCCGAAAGGGTATTCCGTCGGGCCGACCACTGACGACAAGTCACATCTGCTCCGGTGGTCGGCCCAACAACGAGGTGACGTGGGTACGGGTGGGTTATGGGCCCGCGCGCCGTCCTTTCATCGCCCCGGACGGACTGGACCGCGCGTGCGCTTACCATAGCCCACCCATTAAAAAAAGAAAAAAAAAAACCACGGCTTGTGAGTGTTCGGTATTTGGTCGGATTACTTGGAATAATTTCGTGTCATTCGATTAGCCATCTCACTCGCTCGCGATGCGAAAGAAATGTACTTAGCGTAGTCATCGTGGTGCGGTCGGCTCTTTCTCGCTCGCTCGAATATAATATTGTTATCTCATATCTGTGAGTCGTGTTAAGTATAACGCAGTTATAAAAATCACATCTTTTCTTGTCGACTCGTAACTAGTGATTCAGTTACATGTCGCGTAATTAGTTATTGTAACTAATGACGTGAAATAACGCTCACGTCTAAGCTACAGTTAAATTATTTCAATTTTCTTCGTATTGTGGATGAAGCCCGGGTCCAGAAGTAGGATGTAGGTATATGTATATCGCCAGAGAATTGATGTAAATTTAAATGAAAATTTTGTATTTATAATGTCATATAATTTTGTTGCAATATCGAACCACTGAAATCATCGATATTTAATCGATGTTTAGTCGCAAATCATCCATGCTAAAAGTGTCGTGCATGCTAAGCGCCTTTACATAAACTCCTACAGACACATCGACTTATGATATTTAATTAATATTATAACACCTCCATTGTATTCATACAAATACATTACTTATGATATTAATAAATTTATTGCACACACGTGATGTCACTTTTATAGGCAGTGTTAAGGTTTAACAATGGTCACTCTATAAAAACTTTATAATAGATAATTAAGTATCAAAAATAATTCAAATATTCTATTACAAATATAAAAGATTTAATGATAGCTATGTTACAAACCCGGCCGCGTTATATTATCAAATAAATTGCATTTATGTTTATAACGAGTGAATATCGATCAGTCATACAACTTGCAAATTATTAAGACTAAAGACGGGCGTAGCCAGAGAAGGATAAAGACAAAATATTACATTATATTGTGTTATATCATGCAGATTTTTGTTGTTCTACATTAAAATTAAAAGTTGTGTTAGTAGTTCAATGGGACTGTGAATCTATCTTCATATTTATTTACTTCTGCTGTACATGTTTGTAACCGAATTCCTCTTAAACGCCTGGATCGATTTCGATATATATTTATTTCTATTCAGATGTATTTAAAAATGATTTAAATTATCAATTGGACCCGGTAGATGGCTGTGATCCATTTCAAGAAATTATGTATTCATTATTTTTAGATTTGCACAAAACAGCGCTTATTAGGTTACCTAGAATATTAGAATAATAACGTATAGAAGGTAAGTTCGCGCACAAAAAGTGAAGCATTTCTATTGGAGCCTAATGGAGCTTACGCCGGAACCGTTCCGTAATATACAACGTACGTACGTACACACGTACGTACGCAACTCTTAAATAATAAATAGGTAATTATGACGGTTTGTGCATTCAAATGGTGTCACAACACATTTGAAAAACATAAAAAGGTTTTTAACATTACTTTTAAAATTATTTCGACGATTTATGTTAATAAAAATAAAATTCGATTGCACAATTTGTATAGTGGTGTGCGTGTGTACGTGTGTAATTGTCTGCGCGCATGTAGTATTTTTAGATTCATGTTTCGAATGTTCGAAGTAGGGACACTATCCTTCTATACGTTATTATTCTAAGCCTAGAATATTATTCCTTAGTGTTTATTTGTCGGTATGAAATATCTTATAAAATACATTGGTTAATATTTCATACGCTATTTTGTAAATTAAACAATAAGTAGTCATTTTTATAAAAACAAAATCTATTATTTTCTTGCGGGTACTAACATTTGAATACTTATATTTTTGAATTTTATTAATTAAACGGTTGCTAGATTACAGTTATATGCGTAATAGCTCTAAACTAAAACTATTGCCAAAATAGCATTATGTCGAGTTTTATTAATAGACTTTTATTTCAAGGGACAATTAAGACTGTTCTCTCTGAATCTTGTATTTTGGTAATTAGGTACGATGCCAAGCATTTAATAGTAGTTACTTCAATCCAAATAAGTTTGACCCTTCATTTTATAATTGCGTTGGGAAATTTTAAGGAATTATCCAGTCTTAGTGGCAATAAGAATTAGGCCATTACTTAGATGAGAATGACACAGGTCAAAACTAATCATTGAAACAATTCTTTTTAGTATATTGATTTGAATTATATACCTCCAGAAGCTTTTCTTAATGGTCTTTATGCCAGGGACAGATAAAATGGATTAGTGTAATGATAACCTTTGAACTTTTCAATTGTAAGATTTACTATCAATTTAATCATTTAAACATTTTTTTTTAAATAACGATATTATTAAGAATTAATAAACTTTATAATTTTTATACAGTATGACTGGTAAAAGTTTGTACATGTTGAAGGAAACGATAGATAATGACCACATGTAACTAATAAAAGTGTAAAAAGAAGATAATATTAATTAACTACATAGTAAACATCAACAATATTAGTGTTACAAGACTTCCAAAAATATTGTCACCCTACTGGCGATACACCGATACCGATATCGAGTAATAGTTTTGTTAGTACTGTTGTCAAGATTTTGGATATTTATTACTAGAATTACTAAAACTAGGTGTAGGAATAATGTCATAAAAACACTAAAGTTAGTTGCAGATTCTAAGATAAAGTGATTTGTTTCTAATCAAAACAATAGGTTTGCCAGCGTACGTTGACCTCTGTCTGCGGTCCGCGACGCAAAAAAAAATACCTACTGGGTCGAGTCGCATAGGTAGAATATTTACCTAAAATGTAACTAGTTCAATGTCACGCGAACTGTTTAGTACCTACAAGTGCTGACGTACGTTGACCTATTCCATGTGTACATAACTAAATATTTTTATAAGATAATTAGTTCAAAATTTAAGTACCAATTTTTTTATATATTCGGTATCAGAATCGAGTACTGAATATGTACAATCAATGTGTATGTACCTTCAATATGTACAATCTTTTACCAGTCATCCTGTATATGTCCGTGTGGCGACAGAATAAGAATACAATTCACCACGCTATACCCGTGGTTGTCGTAAAATACGATTTACCTTAATCGTATTTTTTTATAGTACGCATATAACATTTATGCAAGAGATAGAAATCTCGAAATGAAACCAACATGTTTGACCACCATAGTTGCAAGTTAATTTCACTTCTATTGTGGAGTAGGCTCAAGCCCAGCAGTGGGATATCAATTACTCGTAATCATGATGATAATTTCTATATATAGCCGTTTATTTGCGAGTGATTAGGAACGTTGTGGTATGAAAGTAGATGTAGTGACAAGGATTGAAAAAGGTATGTTAAGTTGGTTTGGTCATGTAGAGAGAATGAGTGAAAGGAGATTGGCAAGAGGAATTTATAGGGCGAATATGAACGGAAGTATTGGAAGGGGAAGACCAAGGTCGACGTTCCACGATGAAATCGGTGACGTTCTTAAGAAAGGCCAGGTTAGAAGTACTCTAAACAGAAGAACATGCAAGAGGAGATTAATAAATGTGGAGGAGACGAAAGTGGTATGTCAAGATCATAGCAAGTGCAGGGAAGTGGTCTCTGCCTACCCCTATGGGAAAGAAGCTTAAATCTATGTATGTATTTGCGAACTATCTTTGTGAGAACTGTCTATAATTTCTTTCATATAAAGATAATGTATGTTCGGTTTTTTTATTGCTTTTTGGTGGCAGGCTAGTAAGCAGCTCACCTGGCAGTAAATGGTAACTTGCGCTCATAAACCTTGGCAATGCGACGATATAGCCAACCGTGAGAGAAAAGCTCGACTGCTTGGGGAAACAAACACTGAAAATGCAGAGTCGAAGACTATATCGTTTCTGTTTTTGGGTTGGTAGTTCAATAACGCTTTCTGTACTCGCCGCTAATTCAGGCAAAGATGTAATAGGTGTATTTACTTTTTAATTAAATGTCATAGCAAAAATATTTAAAAGTGCATTTAAATAGAATTATAGATAATTAGAATGCATATCTTATAATCATTAATTAATTCTTATCAAAGTAATTACTTTTCGCACTAAACGTACTTAAGTAGATAAAAGTTATCATACTTGAATTGCATACATTTCGAATTTTAACAGACGATGGAGTCAAGGACAAGTTAGTCCGGGTGACTGTGTGTGTGATCTGACTGAACTCCTAAACAGCTGGGCCATTTTATTGTGTTTATTCAATGGATTCGTGACCGTTTTAGAATAGTAATTGCACCCGGTAGGTGGCATTGCGATCAACTTCAAGGAGATATTTTATTTTTTTTAGATTTAAATTAAACAGCATCTGTTGGGTCAGCTAGTTAGTATACTATTTATAGAGTAAAATTTATTTGTCAAGTTTAAATTAATAAATTTATTTAATTAAAATAAAGTACACGTTACTAGGTCCAATCAGATAGTAATGAATATGGTTAAACTATTTTCATCTCTTTACATATAGGCCACGAAGACCAGAGACAGCAAGTACATATATATATATATTTGTATGGAACTGAAGAAGACTACTAACGAAGTAGAAATCCAAAGCTATGAAGAAATGAATTGGGTGAATGTGTTTCGCAAATTGTATTGACGGATCGATAGATGTTTTCTAACTACTCTTACCCGTTATTATCAACAGCGTTGGCACACGACATGTGAACGAACAACTATTTGAATATTAAGTATAAAGCGGCGTCTAAACACAGAACACATTGTCTCACTGATCCCAACACGAGCACAACCAACAGAACGAACGACAAATCGATCGATCAAACGTAACACACGATCAACTGTGATCGAAGGACAAATCAGTCAATCGATCGTAATACACGATCACGTATGATCGAATGACAAATTAATCGATCGATCATAACGATCACGAACGATCGAACGACAAATCGGTCGATCGATCTTAACACACGATCACGTACATTATCGTTATCCCAGATTGTAATATACCATCTAAATAATATACAGTGGAGGAATTTCGCTCACTAATTGTTAAATGGACGTTTACACTCGCACTGAGGACGTACATGTGTCAGAGTTTATAATTACTTTATTATTCAAAGGAAACCGATGACGCCTTTTTAAAAATATTACATAGTCAATATTGCATACACAAAAGCTAGAATGCACTACAAAATGTGAAATGAAGAGTATTGAAGATTGATTAATAAAACAATTTTCTTTCTATATGTCAGATTTAATATACTGCTAATAAAATGCCTAAGTACTATAAATAATAACATTATTTTATATTATTTCGACTGAAAAGCCAGATATTGTAAATGGTTGAGCTCAAAAATGTATTTTATTTAAAAATCAACAACGTTGGCATTGACAAAATGTCAATTTTGACATCTATCAATGTCAGTTGTCGATCAATTTACTCTATGGAACTATCGTTTGTATTCCATACTACAGACGTCATCAAACGTTTTTTTTTTAATTATATTCCTCAACTGTATAATACCTATACTACACCAAAAAACTAAGCGTAAATTTGTTTGTCATAACCGACTGAAAAAATATTTAATCTTTATGAATCTATTACATGATTATTGACACAATAAGCGTAGGTCACATTATTTATTTTCAATCCTATTTTATTGAATCAGTATTTTAAAAATTATATCTATACATTTTTAATAAGATTCGTTTTAAACAATTGCACTCACTTATGCCACGCACTAAACTAACACAATAATCACTGCCAGTTTTTTTTTTATTGTTACAAAGTTAAAAGTTTCATGCATTGTAACTATTATAATACTATATTACTACGGCCCGTCATCTGTTCACTGAAACGTTATGTAGGTATTGTTTCAATCAAAAGTTTAAAGTGAAAGCACAGAACGCTGTTACACTGTACTGTATTATTGTTTTACACTGCACTGTATTATACAGTGTACTTGTATTATTCTTATGCACTGTACGGTGTTTTTGTTCTGTCTTGTACTTACTGTATTTTTGTTATGCAATGTACTGATTTCATACATAGAAACTCAATAAACATGCGTATCGAAGTTGTTTGCAGCGTAGATAGTATAATAATTAATTTAGCTGTATATTTTCCCAAAAAAAAATATAATTAATTGAGACTGAATATAAATAATTGGCATTAAACAAAAAAATATTGTTTATGATATCAAAAAGATAATTCAGACTTTAGACTTTAATAATACTGGAATTTATTATAATTGACATGAATATTTGCATTCCGTACTGATATTTAAACTGATTTATACAATTTCATATAAGTTGTTCAACTGTCGCCGTAAGTTAACTTTGAGCAAAACAAAACATACAAACTATTGTAATTATATACTAAGACGTACAACACTAAATAGTTCAGTGAAGAGAGAACGACGTTCGGTATCAACTCGCAACAGTATTACATTAAAAATTATCAACTAATAGTAGACTTACATACGGATTGTGTCCATACAGAGTAGTTATACAAAGAAATGAAAAAGAAAGATTAACACTCTATGGTTTTACGTAAGTACTTAAGGCTAAGTTATTTTGTACATAAACGATTCATAAGCTAGTTTTCTGTTCATTAGTGTTTATTTTATGTGTTTAATACAATTGTGGCTATATATGATAGCTGGATGTAGTGTTTCTATAAGAAATACATTATTTCTTATAGAAAAACTATACTACACTATATATAACTAAAAATGGTAGGGCACGGATCTTAAGCTGTTAAAATCATCAAGTCCTTTTGAAAAGTATTTAGGCCCGGAAACCTGTATTTGAGTTTAATACAGAATATTGTAAGGAAATCTGCATGGTCGAGGTTCTTTCTACGTATAAATCTAAACAAGTTAGGCAATGAATAACATTGCCTAAAATTAGAAAATATGACAATGGTCTTTTTCAAGGTAAATAATTGTGAGTCACAGTAAATAACTGTAACTCTTTTATCTTTAAATTTATTGTTTTTAATTTAAATAAAAATGTAGCTTAGGGTTATAAGAGAAAACCAAGCAGGTAATATCATCTATATCTAAAAAAATTACATCTAATATTATAAGTGTCATTATACTTTGAGATAAAAAAAAAAATACTTTGTCAAATACAAAATGTAAAAAATTTACTGGCATTAGTAAAATGCCTTGTTAAACTAGGGTTCAATATCACCTTTATAAGTATAAAAAAAACAGTATATTACAATTTTTGATAAGAAAATAGGAACCAATTATCAAATAAGCACTTAAATGCTCTGGTAAGGTAAACCACGAATATACCTTAATATAGAATTAAGATCCGTGCCTCACAATTTAGGTATAATTTAAACCATACGGTTTACCGATACATGTATGCCTACGCAAATAGACCGGCTGTCGTAGATTTTAAAAAGTTTTCAGTTTCTTTAATTAAAGAAGTTTGAGGTGTTATTTTAAAAATGATTTTTTAATTATCAACCTGTCTGATCAGGTTGAAACTGCATAAATATACGTTGCGATCTATCAACGCAGGCGTATAATAAAGTATGCAATTGTCAATGACGCATCTACGTATATTGTAAGATAGCAAACAACACGAGCAAAATTTGGCAATCTATATATTTGAATATCAATATGCTTCTGCATACTTCAGTCTGTGTAATTTATTTAAAATGCCTCGGAGATGCTATTATTTGAAATAATATATTAGAAAAATATTGAGCTGTGTTGTCTGTTAACTGATGTTTTGTAACGGGAAGTCGCGTTTTATGTATGTTTTTATGTGTGTTTGTGTGTGTATGTTTGTGTGTGTGTGCGCACGTACGACACAATCCGTGACAGTCGTATGCTAATGTTTGTGCGTGTCGCGGTGGCGGCGCGCTCGCGGCTCGTGCTACCTGCGTCCGATGAGACCGTTCGAGTTGCCGCTCGCTGTCGGCGACATCTCCAACTCCACCAGTAGAGGGAAGTGATCTGCAATAGAAGCACACATATTTAATTGCGGCGAGCTTCCAAATTGAGCGTCAGGGACTCAAAGATCATATATTATTATTCGCGTTCAAATTGTTGTGAGAAATACGGCTAGCAAGCCAACAGTTCGCTTAATAGATAAACACAGTGGATGGCAGACCAACCAAAAAAGAAAGAGATATAGGGGACAAAACTGATACTAATATATTTGTGGTGAAAAATTAATACTAGTAGGACCACACTGTGGACAGTTATCAGTCTACAGCCGTGGGCCGGTCCGTCCGGGGCAATACCACACTCTGGGAGAAAATCGATGTCCGAGTAGTAGCAATTTGTTACTGCGCTCGTTCGGCGAAAGGACCGGAAGCCCAATTTTCTAAGAGTGTTTGCCTGTGTTGGATTCTGGTGATGCCTTTAGTATCACCGAATCTCATTGCACGCAATCACACTCCCTTAACTTTCTTCACGGTAGGTAGCGGCCTTACAAAGATCCATCAGCGACTGCATAGCTTACCATCAAGTGTTGTTTACTCGTTTGCCACCGCTGGCAAGAAAAAAATAAAAGGCATTAAATGGATATTACCTGAAGGTACATGAGGATGTGGACAGCCAACAACTTTATGTTCTTTGAACCAGTCTTGCGAGAGGGGCCCTAACAGGCCAAGTGGAGTCATTGACTGTTTACTGTAGAATATGTAATCTATAATACCTTTGAAGTCAAACCTGAAATACGAACAATCAGTGATTAAATGAGAGCATGGCGAAATGCTCTAAGCACCAAGCTTCCTATCGAGTGTTGTGGGTACGATACCTGCGCGGTATCATTGTCTTGAGTCTCGATGTAATTGTATAAGTTAATAGTATGTTTGGGAATGAAGTGCCCTCACGACATTCCTTAGATATGAGCGTTTATTTTTTAATTATATCACTTTATAGGCAGAACGTTTCTCATAAATCAATCAATAAATTAATGGCACTGGGCAGAGGCGTCACTATAAAACATTATGTGAATATAATGGAGTCCGGTTCAACTAAAATTACCTTTTTATATAGTCTTAGCATATGTTGTGGTTTAACGATCATGGATCGTAATCAGAATGTATATTACACAAAAAAAGCAATAAAACATAACAGTTATAGTGATTTCTAAAATGTGTATCTAAGAGTCTAATGCCTTAAATGGTACATACATATTATGAACAGGATACATGTAGGTACATAGTTGTAAGTCGCGTTGAACGTAAAATAGATATGAAACGGCGGTGACTAACGATCGATGACCTATCAGCTGATATTAAGGCAAAGTTTGCTTATCCGAAACTAATCATTGATTTATTCAATTTCTAATGAACATTTAACGTACTTTACGAATATGTTGCAGATAAGTAATTTATACACTTCAATCAGATTTACAGGAAAAAGCGATGACAAAATGATACATTTTACATGTCTCTAATTCATTAACGAATCGATATTTTCTTTAAATATGTATTTATCATGTGTTCCTACCACCATTGCCTAACTCCCGTTTGACCAGTTGTTCCATAACCTAAGACACTTTTAGGCCTCAAACTTGACGGTTAGCAGCAACCTGGCTGTGGCCCTGGTATAACTAGTCGAGGGACAGTTAATACTTAACATGGACGGTTAATACTTACTTACCATTGATCAACCCTAAATAAAATTAGTTAGCTCGCCGAACAGTTATCTATACCAATAAATAAAATTGGAGTGTCTGTTTGTAATGTCAAAATAATAGGCTTTTTTCATGCTCACACGGTTATTTGCACGACACCTATGCCTAAAATAGCAATTAAAAATTTTTTGTCTGTCTGTCTGTTTGTTCCGGGTAATCTTCAAAACGGCTGGACCGATTTCAAAAATTCTTTCACCAATGGAAAGCTATAATATCAGGGCGTAAACTAGGTTATATTTTATCCCGGTATTCCCACGGGAACGGGAACTACGCGGGTAAAACGACTATAACCTATAACCGAAGCGAAGCGAGGGCGGGTTGCTAGTGTATAATATACGTAATAAGGCACAAACACGTAAAAAAAGGATATGGAAAAAAAAAGCAAATGCTATCAAGACAGTCACCGGTAAATTGGATTACATCATAATTTGAAGCCTCGCAGTCGATGGACTAAAGTCACGGGTTCTCCAGATGGACATATAATAATTACAGAGAAATCCAAAAACTAACTAACCTTCATTAAAAAGATCAGCGTCTTGCCAACAATGATAAATATTAAACCAAATCTTCCAAAACAACTTACGTACTATGCCTAATCATAGCTAATTTAGGTGGGCTGCTTATTCGTCAGCAAACCAAGTCAATAAAAAGTAAGTACTAACGTATAATTAGTATAGGGCATGATGTCTTCACTGTAGGCGGAAGCTAATTTGAAGTTGTGCGTAAATTCATGCTCGGAGCCGGCCATGCGCCGCAACGAACCCGCGTAACCAAGCTCTTTGAAGTCTCGATGCTCCGATGAAACGCGACCTGCTGATAAGAACTCTACCACACCTGAAATAAAACATTTATATTTTAGTATTTTTGTTTAGTTTAATAAAAAAAAATATATGTATGTAATTCATCTCTACATAAGTGAATGAACTCCTTGTAAACCATCATCATCATTTCAGCTCGTTTAGGTCCTACTATTGTGCCGGGGCCTCCTCCATAATAAGAGGGAAATTTACCTTACTATATACCATGCTGGTCAGACAGGTTGGTTTGGGGTTTTGTTTCGATTTTTCCTTCTCTTGCATAGATATTATATGCGTATTATATCCCTTAGTCGTCTTTTACGACATCCACGGGTATGATAGGGAGTGGTGAATTGTATTCTTACTCTGTCACCACACGGAAATGGTTGGACCAATTTTGATGAAATTTTGTATGTGTATTTAGGTGGATTCAAGAATGGTTTAAATTAACAATTGTACTTGATAGCTATTGCGTATACGATTTACATTCACTTACAGAAATTTTGACGGGAAAGTCAAAGTATCATATAGCGCTTTTAAATTTTATTCATTATTTTAGTGTTTTACAGTAATATATGTTAAATAATTTTGGTGGTATTTTATGGAATATAATGCAGAGAAAGTGCTGATATATATAGTGAATATAATATAATAGTGCATTGTGTGCAATTTCAAGTTCTGTTATAATTTCCAGAAGAATCATTGATTTGGTTGCGAGTACTCAATAAAAACTAACAACTGTAATTGATACGAAGATGTGAAAAAATTAATAATTTGTGATGAATCTTATAACTCAAAACCAATAGCTCATATTTGTATTAAATTGCCAATACAAAAGAAAAATAATTCCTTTACATACAGTATAGATCTTATTCAAAATACCCTTCACATTTTTACATGCTCGCATAGCAGAATAGGTATGATTTAAGGTTCGAGTAAATATGACACAAATCTAACATTATGCAAGATGGTTTCCTTATATAGAACCAAAATTAGCAGTCACTTGCTTACATAACACATTAGAATCTAATTGGTTTATTATTTTTCCAATTTTGGACAAACAAGATGAAGCAGTTAACATATCGAATCAGGAAAGCAATAAAATCAACCATATAGAGATCTCAATTTTGTAAATGACAACAAATTAATCTTAATCGAGGTCGTCAAGTCATTTAAGTGATATCAATGTCTTTGTTACGCTTGTAAATGGCATGGAATGCAATAAAAAGGTTAATTTAAAGTCAAAGTATTTTAATCCAACTCAATCTCGGTTCATGTAAGCGCCAATGCTGGGTTCGAGCCTCCTCCACAATAGGAGGGAAAGTGATCTACTATATTACGTTGGTCAGAGGGTTTCATTTAAAGTTGTCTTTTTCTTACACAGATATTATATGCGTATTTTGTCCCATAGTCAGGATACGAGACCCCCACGGGTAAGAAAAGAGGGTGGTAATTCAGTATATTCAAATTGTATTCTTATTCCGTCATTACCATATAATGACGTAAAGTATTATAATCACAGCTCATAAATGTCCCACTGCTGGGCTCGACCCGCCTCCATATTAGGAAGGCAATTGACCTATTACACCACGCTGGTCAGACGGATTGGGGTAGGGTTTTATTACGAGTTTTCCTTCTCTTGCATATATGTTATATGTACATTATTTCCCTAAGTCGTCTTTTACGACACTCACGGGCAAGAATGGGGGTGTGGAATTGTATTCTTACTCCCTCACTAGACAGAAGTATTACAATAGATCGGTGGTAGGCAACCTTTTTTAATGGCGCGCCACAAAGTTTAAGAAATTCTAGAGGAGGGCCAGAATTATAGAAAATGCATTTTGTATTAAAGCTTTTAATAAACAAAATACCTTTTACTTTTACGCCTTGTTAGGCGTGTGCGACATATGGAATTGTTTTTGATTTTCCATAATTTTTTCGAAAGCAGAACCTACTTACGAAAATATTATAGAAAATCAAAAAATCATTTGAGACAGACTGCCGAGATAATTATAATTATTTCAAGTTAATTATGAGATAATGAAAGCTCAAAACACCCCTGACGAATTGAAGCTTTCATTAAAAATTCGGAGATTTTCAATTATAAACGTCAGATTTTATTTTTCGCGCCAAAATGCTGACTAGTATATTTAGGATGGATGGACTCTCGGCGGGCCGGATTAAATACTTTCGCGGGAGGGTTGGCCCGTGGGCCGTACTTTGCCCATCACTGCAATAGATCTATAAAGTTGATTAAATGTGTCGCTTTTTAGAAATTGATCCAATAACTTGTTAGGGTTTGATATAAAGAGTACTAGCTTATGGCCGCGGCTTCGTCCGCGTGGAACATTTACTTTGGGCTAATGCTAACTTTAACCCGCGACTTTGTTTGAAAATATATTTAAATAATACAATTCTGTTACACATGGTTTTTGCGAAACAAGGAAGGTTTTTGCGAAACAAGAAAAAAGGAAAAAATCCGATTCAGAATGTTTTCATTGTTGCTCCGCTCCTATTGGTCTTAGCGTGATGATATATAGGCTATAGCCTCCCTCGATAAATGGGCTATCTAACACTGAAAGAATTTTTCCTATCAGACCTATCAGACTCCACACAAGTTATTATTTGCTTATGTTAACATTAATATTGCTGACAACGAAATAACGACCACGAATAGAATATCATTTTGGTCTGAGGTTAATGCAGGCAGCCTAACATCGTAATTAATTATGATGTCATTGGTTATTGAAAATATCTAAGTAATTGAATTAATATAGGTAATTTAATGTAGGTATATATATATATATATATTTACCACGTAAGGACGTATATATTAGGCTTTATGATTATATTTCGATGTTCATAATTCGTATTCAGTTGGTTACTGACATAATAATTACCTGTTAGGCATGTGACATATTAAGTTTGACACAAACTTAAAGACGCCTATTAATTGCGATATTGTATTTATTTGTATACAGTATTATGTAACAAATTGCCTCAATTACACATTTATGAATCACTTAATTGAAAAGAAAACCAATCCCTCCTCTAATAAGTGTTACCAGATATCATTTTATAATCGTAGATTCATCATCATCATCGCAGCCCACATAGGTCCCACTGTTAGGCTCGGGCCTTCTCCACAATGGGAGGGAATCTGACCCACTATACCATGCTGGTCAGACACGTTGGTATAGGGTTTCATTTCGAGTTTTCCTTCTCTTGTGCATATTATATCCCTTAGTCTGGTATATCCACGGGCAAGATAGGGAGTGGTGAATTGTATTCTTACTCCGTCACCACACGGGTAATATCACGGATAAACATAAATATGTACCATATCACGGATAAATAGTCGATTAGTAGGAGAGAAATTATCTTTTTAACAGGTAGACAATAACCTGTATTGAGGACTTCGGCATAACCCTTCTATCCGTCTGGTTGAGGTTTACCTCATAAAAGGATTCCTCTCGGAAAAAATAGAAAAGTTGAAACTACTAAACCGATTTAAAAAATTCTTTCAAGCAGCATTATCAATGAGTTACATAGGCTATTACATAGGCAGCGACCTACACAGATGGCATACTGCTAAGATATCGACCTAACGTGCCAGTGTCGTGGGTTCGAATCCTATGAAATTAAAAAAAAAATAGTAATATCCTATATCTCACTGCAAAGAAGGACTCGTTTGTCATGGCGCCTAAGTTCCAAGGAGTAACTCTCCAAATTTCCGACAGTATTGGTATCCTCGGCGTCGAAATATCGAACAAAGTCCAATTTGGGAGTCATTTGGAGGACAAAGCCAAATTGGCTAGCAAAAAGTTGGGCGTCCTGAACAGAGCCAGGCGGTACTTCACACCGAGACAGCGCCTTGTACTATACAAAGCGCATGTACGTCCTCATGTGGAGTACTGCTCACATCTCTGGGCAGGCGCGCCTAAATATCAGCTAGACCCACTTGACTCCCTCCAAAGGCGTGCTGTTCGAATCGTCGGGGATCCCAATATTACGGACAGATTGGAGTCACTGGAGCGGCGGAGAGACTTTGGGTCACTCTGTGTACTCTATCGGCTCTTTCATGGGGAGTGCTCTGAGGAACTGTTTGACTTGGTACCACCGTCACCGTTTTACCAATGTACTACTCGACACAGCAGCAGGGTTCATCCATTTCACCTGGAAACGATATGGTCTTCAACTGTACGTTTCCAGCGATCATTTCTCCCACGTACGGGCAGGCTCTGGAATGAACTACCTGCTGCTGTGTTTCCCGAACGCTATGACATGTCGTTCTTTAAACGAGGTTTAAGAAGAGTATTTTCTTCACGGTAGGCAACGGCCTGGCTGTGCCCCTGGTATTCCAAAGGTCCATGTGCGGCAGCGTCACTTACCATCAGGTGTTCTGCCTGCTCGTTTGCCACTATCGGCAATAAAAAAAAAAAAAGGGCATCACACTGGAGCTAGGACTAGGTTGTATACGTAATTGTATTCAAAAGATGGTAAAAAAATGACAGCCCGCTGAGTTTCTTGCCGGATCTTCTCAGCTTGTGGCCGCGTTCCGATCCGGTGGTAGATATTGTATTATAGTCAAACGATGTATAAATTTGACAATATGTAAGTGCCCTCAAGGGGCCTATGCAGAATAAATGATTAGATTTGATTTGATGCAAGACAACACTTTGTACGATCCACAAATTGTTGTTCTGAATCTGGATGTAATTATGTCCATTAATTATATGTTTGTAAAGTCGCCCACAACACAAGGATTATTTCCACGCGGGTGAATTTGCGGGAATTTGCGAATATAATATAACACTTACCACTGTCAGGTAACGAGTTAAAATCTCCACACAGCAATAGCTGCACATTATCTCGTTGTCCGGCGAGTCGAAGTGTCCGCGCCGAGTCATCCAATATAGAGCGGAGCTCATTACTCAGCATCATAGTCTGGATCAACTTCACGTCGCAGAACTCTGGGTCCCAGTGGATATGGGCAGTACACACTAATATAGGTTGGCCAAGCATGGATGAGTCCGTCGGTAGACCTGTAATATATTATTCGTGATGAGTGTATTAAGTAGTGACATTGATTTGGTGCATTCTGTTCTATTGTGTCTTTGGTTGACCTCCTTTATGTTATGGGCTATGGTTTGGACACACTCCGCCCATCGCCATCGGAGTAGCTACTTGTATAGATTTATTGACCTTGGTGGCCAGACCGATGCTTTTGGGTTGCGTGCCCATCGGCGACAACAACAGTGTTACCGGGGCCTTGGAATCTCTGCAGGTAATTATTTGCGCCTGATGCCGTGCTAGCAGAGGTTGCGGGCGATCGGACCGTGGATTTAATCTATCACCCACGGAGAGGCTGACCTTGCAATGCCGACCGGCGTCCCGGGAAGGGGACGTCGATGGGAGAGAGTACTTCCTCGGGGTATTCCGTCGGGCCGACCAGTAAAGTCAAGGAACTGCGCTGGTGATCGGCCCAAGGACGAAGGCGACATGCTATCGGGTGGGTTACAGGGCCGCGCGCCGCCCTTGTGTCGCCCCGCACGTAACCGGGCGGCGGGTGCGCTGACCGTAACCTACCCAAAAAATGGAAAATCTATACAAGTGAATTAATCCCCGGTCCGTCCGTCGGCGACCTTGACAAAGGAAGCTAAATTAATGAAAAAACACAAAATTTCCTTCAATCAATAATAAACTTGATGTAATCGATAATGTAACACAGTCCCTTTACTCTTGAAAAAGTATACAGCTACAATTTTAGACCTACGCAGAGAGACGATCCCATCATCGCTATGGTCTATCCTATGATCCTATCTCTTGATTCTGAGCTATTGGGACTTTGACCGAGAAAATGAAAAAAATCGAGGAATTCTGCAGGGAACCCCAACAAGACATTTTTTCCTCACATCATGATTTGAAACCCTTCTCTCAGATCTCACATATACCTGTGCAATTATACTTATACGGCTTATTTTATATTAGGTAATATGAATGTTATTGATCTTTCAAGCTCAATATTAAATGAATAAAGCCATGTGCGAGGACATTATCGTGCACGAAAAAATATGTAAATTGTAGTTTTAAAACTGTCCACCATACATAGACAGATATTAATAGTTTTACAAAATCCATTAATTCACGTCAGTAATAAACGCTTCAAAGATTTGAACCTATAGCATAAATAGATCAAACGTTTCTATGATAGTTTGTTTTGTACAATAAACGATCTAAACTTAAACTGGTAATGTCGTAGAACGCATTTATAGAATTAATTACCGTCTATAGGTGTGGTGTATGGCTTCCGAGAATCAAGAACGGATTTAATAATAGATCTCCATCTGCTTATAAACTTCTTTCGCGTTTCAAAAATTTAATGCGAGTCCTTTAACAAAAAAGATATCCGTTTAGAAAGGACTTCTTGGAATTCCACGGGGAAAAGATAAATTAAGAGATGAAAAATACGTCACTTTTGAAGTTCGGTTAATGAAACACGATATTATGGTTTCGATATAGTAATAAGATACACGTGTTAAAATAATTTATGAAAAGTCCAAGTGTAAATAATAAAATAGGGAGTGGTAGTTTAAACGGCTTCCACTAACAAGTCAGAGAAGCCGGTTTCGCAAACAGAAGTTAACTAATGTCTAGCTTGATAAGAATACGTATGAATTTATATTAATAAAATTGTTGGTTCTTAATTCTTTGTAAACACTATCTCTTCCTCTATTTTTCGCCTTTACATCACATTGTTAGCTGTAAGGCACTTCGACAACGAGAAGGACAATTTTCTTCCTACCATAATTATACCTTTTTTATTTCTTTTACAATACGCTCAATGCGTTCAGGGCGACAAAGGGCAACGTATTGACGTTTAACCTACCGTATTTATTTATTTATTTGGACAACCAAGAATTGCTACAACTAAAAATACAAACTTAATAAATATTATTATGAAAAATTAAACTAAGTTGCACAATTTTTAAAGGTGCCACATCATGCACAATAAAAAGGTATGTACATTATTTCATTACTTATATTTATTCGTAATATAATTATAATAATATAATTCGTATTCCGTCTCCATCGGAGATGGATTTACCACTGGTATCGAATATTTGACCTCGGTGGCTATAGTATCATCTCATCATAGTCATCTCAGCTCATATTTGTCCCACTTTTATGTTCGGACCTCCTCGGCTCTGGGAGTAAAATTGACTTGCCACGCTGTTAAGACGTGTTGGTATAGAGTTTTATTTCGAGGTTTCCTTCTCTTGCATAGATATTATATGCATAGGTATTATATCCCATAGTCGTCTTTTACATCGCCCACGGGTAGAAAAGGGGGTGGTGAATTGTATTCTTACTCTGTCACCACAAGGAAAAGGCTATACTATAACCACATAAATGGATCACAGGAAAGGAACAAGTGATGGACACGTTCTACTTTAAGTCCGTCACCATATGAACCTCTTTCAATGGATTCCACTTTCTGGATACTGATAAGCAATAATGCGTCAACCCACAAATAGTCATAATCAAAGATTTTGATATATTTTGATAGTACATCACGTATTTTACATTCTGGAAAAGAGTTCCAGGTCATTTGAAAGAGTTAAGTATAAAAAAAATGGATAAATATCATAAAACAAATCGGGAATCACGTATACAATATTTTTCAATAATCCTTCAAGTTTCATAACATAGTTGATATTCCAAATGTGCCATCTATCGTAACGACCAATATGTTATGAGGCTTTACTCTATATTGCTTAAATCACATTCAGTTATTCTACGCAGCGTCCACCATGTTTTTTATAACATCAGATAGACAATTTGTTTAGAAATAGTTTAGGCTTTTTTGGATTTATCAAATAACTAGCAACCCGCCCTCGCTTCGCTTCGGTTATAGTCGTTTTACCCGCGTAGTTCCCGTTCCCGTGGGAATACCGGGATAAAATATAGCCTAGTTTACGCCCTGATATTATAGCTTTCCATTGGTGAAAGAATTTTTGAAATCGGTCCAGCCGTTTTCAAGATTACCCGGAACAAACAGACAGACAGACAACATTTTTTTAATAGCTATTTTAGGCATAGGTGTCGTGCAAATAACCGTGTGAGCATGAAAAAAGCCTAATATTTTGACATTACAAACAGACACTCCAATTTTATTTATTGGTATAGATAAAAGTAAAATAAAAAAATCTAATCTTAATAGTTCTACTTAAAACATTTTACACTTTATAAGTGATAACATATATTTATCAATATTCATTTATGCTCCTCAATGTGTATTTAGTGTCACTCAATACTAGTGCACGCATTTAGTAAATTAGTGTTAAGTTCCTTAAGGTCATGTTTCGATTATTTTAGTGTTCCATATTTTGTAATAAGCAAACATCTTATTTTTGTGGATAAATATACTAACTTCTTTTCTTTTTATGTTGCCAATCTATTTCTAATCCATAATTCTTTTTATTAAATAGAAAAAGAATCGGTGGATGTATATTTTTTCAAACAAACTTATATTGTTTGAAATCTTTAAACGACATTTTCTCAAAACGAAGTTTGTGAGGGTTAACATATTATCACTTATCAGCATCCAACTATAGTTGGATTTCAAATAGATTACTTTTGTTATCATCATTGATTTCGGTGAGAATTGCCTGACCTAGGATTGCAGTCAGTTGTCATAATATTAAAGAACTAGCAATGCGCCCTCGCTTCGCTTCGGTTATAGGTTATAGTCGTTTTACCCGCGTAGTTCCCGTTCCCGTGGGAATACCGGGATAAAATATAGCCTAGTTTACGCCCTGATATTATAGCTTTCCATTGGTGAAAGAATTTTTGAAATCGGTCCAGCCGTTTTGAAGATTACCCGGAACAAACAGACAGACAGACAGACAAAAAAATTTTAATTGCTATTTTAGGCATAGGTGTCGTGGAAATAACCGTGTGAGCATGAAAAAAGCCTATTATTTTGACATTACAAACAGACACTCCAATTTTATTTATTGGTATAGATTAATTCTAATATTGCTCATGCAATATTAGATTTGTTTAAGCCTAAAATAAAAACAAAGTATGAATCGAAATGTTCTGCATAAGAACGGAGTTCACGATGCTCGGCACACGAAATTGATGTACATATATATACGTTACCTGTGCATACAAAAGTTAAAAGATTAAGCTTACATTGCAAGCCTCATAACGCGCAACGTGTGGTTGTAGTTTACAGCCGAAATGCTACAGTAGCAGAATTTTCTAGCACAAAAAAGGACTTTTATGTTATAAATACATATTTATAAAACAAGACGACGACGTAGACAAGATATTAACGATAAATTTAAAACTTTTCTAATATAGTCTAACTTTATATCAATGTTTCGGTGCATATGTAGATTATAAATGTATAACTTCAAAAATATTTTTATTGCTGTTCGTTTGCCTATGTATCATAATAATAGCTATTCTTTTTTTTTATCAAATTCACAACCGTTATTATATATTCATGAATAGAAATAGGTGAATTTCTTCTAAGTCTGTTTCTACTGAATTCATCGTCGCGATCTTTTTTTATCTTGTTGTCTTATATCGACACTAATAATATCTTAGTATTGAAATTATCGTGAGACTGATCCATATTATAATATCTAAACGGCAAAAACACTCACGTGCTGAGATCGGTTACTTCGACCCGGGTTTCGAGCATGTCCGATGCTCATCATCCGTCCTAATTCAAGAAATATACTTAACTAATTTATAAAAAATACTAAAACTACAAATTGAGTATAAACATATGAACAGAGACAGATCTCGGCAAAGAGGCCCTTACTACCGACCCCTAGAAAGAACAAATATTTGTTTTAAGGTGGCGTTTACCGAAGCGCCGAAGCGAATCGAAAAGGTATTCTATAAAAACCGTATCCATTTTTTATTTGTCTCGTAATTATCTGATGTCTATTAACCCAAAACTGCCACCGATGCTTTCTTACTTTCTCTACACGTAAAAACTATTTGATTAAAACAAAGTTGAATTTGCGTTGTCATATAAAATAACTATTTGTGGACTTAGAATACATTTCCGCCTGTCCTTTCTTTGCCCGGATATAGCAAAATATGCACAAAAGACGTAAGTAAATACAGTCCCCGCAAGGAATAAATGTCGATGCTAAGTCTATCTGCGTTCAATTTTGCGTGAGAAAATGGGTTCTTCACGCATACGCCTCTGTGTCAGGAGAGATAGGTTTATACCGAGCTCAGCAGTGACTATGTATCAGCGCCATTGCCCGCTAAAAACCACATGCTGTTCCTGCCTGTCAGTTACGGCAAAGTCACATGACCGTTTTCACAACTCCGCCGGGTATCGGCTTGACGTAACCCGAAGCAGAATTAGTTAGTTCTCTCGTGATATGGGGGTGTAAGTACATGATATAATATAGTCCGTCATCCGCAGAGAGGCTGACCGCGCGACGGCGACCGACGTCCTGGGACAGGGACGTTGAGAGGTGAGGGTACCCGAAAAGGTATTCCGTCGGGCCGACCACTGACGACAAGTCACCCTGCTCCGGTGGTCGGCCCAAACGACGACGGTGACGTGGGTACGGGTGAGTTATGGGCCCGCGCGCCGTCCTTTCGTCGGCCCGGACGGAATGGACCGAGTGTGCGCTTACCATAGCCCACGCATAAAAAAAATGATATAATATAACAAAAAAAGAAAAGTTACAATTAAACCCCGACTAGCATGATATTATAAGATCGACTTCCACTCAAAGAGGTGCTCAATAATGGAACCTATATCATATAGAATAAAGACAAGGATTTATCAGTATGATAACGGGTGAAGAACGTAATGTGTCTTTAGACTAAAAGATCGCCGCCACACGGTTAAAAGACATAATAATAATCATCACAGATAAGATACACGTAATAGAAAGCATTACATACAAGTATAGACACTTCTTATGTGAGTACTTACCATTTTCCCATGCCGCCTCTTTTGTCTTGAGCAAGGCAGCCAAACCAATGTTGTCCTTCGGCATTACTCGATTTAACATGTTATCCGATCCCTCACTATTCGCCATGGCTAGTTGATTGAACTCAATAAGATGTTCTTTTACTAACGCGAACCTGTAATTATTTTAATTGAGATTGATATTACAAGATCATTTTAATACTTTTTTTCTAAAGTAAAATATTGATATATGTATTGTGCCCATATGCAAATTTCATTATTCAAAGAAAATTAACCTTTCTATTTAAAAACAAGGTACTTAACTTCGTTCTAGTTCATTGTTCATCCCTCAGAAATTTTGCTACTATCATCATCTATAATCAGCCCAAATACAGCCCATTATTGGGCTCGGGCCTCCTCCAGTCTACGAAGGAAATGACTTAAGCATACCGGTCAAACGGGTTGACATAGGGTTTTGTTTCGAGTTTTTCATATTGTGCATATACATATATTATATGCATATTATACCTATCCCTTAGTCGTCTTTTACGATACCCACGGGCAAGAAAGGCAGTGGTGAATTGTATGCTTTTCTTATCTTTTCTTACCCGTGGGCGATTTTAAGAGACGACTTAGGGACAGAAATAGATAACAACACACTGCAAGAGAAAGAAAACTCGAAATAAAAACTGTCGGACCAGCGTGGTATAGTAGGCCAATTCCCCTCCCACTGTGAAGGAGGCTCAAGCCCAACAGTAGAACGTATATGAGACAAGATAATAATAATAAATAAAACATGTAACTATTATAGACTATAAAGACTAGCGCAATTTGTATAAGAATTTATTCAACATCATCGCCTTGCTACGAATCTATGTATGTACGTAACAAAGTTAAGCACACATTTAAAAGTGGAATGAATTCTTCGTAAGCTTATGTTTTTTCCCGCCATAATAAAGAGTGTATTGACTTATATATAACCTATTCAAATTATTAAGAGGGGCGTTTTTCAATTAATAAGCAGATAAATCATAGATTAGTTTGCACAAAGTATTATATACTCTGCACATACCTATTTATAGTAGTTATGTGTAAAAAGTTAATTAAATATTTTTTACTCACGTTTCTTATTATGACACTTATACTTTTTATCATACCAGAAGAGAAATTGGCCCACTAACATATGCAAGCAAGCATAAGGTTTTATTCAGTTTTGTTTTTTCTACCAATTCTATTATTTATTTGCGACCCTTAGTAAGTTTTACGTCACCCACGGAAACGTAAAGGAGTCTTTAATTCATTACTACAGGGATTATAATTAAACAAAACATCGAAATGAAAAACACACTAAATTTGGCATGATAGAGGATTTCGTATCATTTATTACGGTATTAATAGTTACTAACAAATTTACTTAAAAAATCAAATAGAATTTTCAATTTTGACCTGGGCCAACATCTGATGCCTTTTGCTCAAACAATTTTATTTCATAGGAGGATTGATGTCAGGCAGGCGGCTCGTCATAAAACTATTACAATGTATAAAGTGGAAGATAAATGCATATTGCGTCGACCCCAAGTAATTAGAATAAAAACAGGATGATGGTGAATTTAGAATTACATACTCACTAATGCTCGAGAAATCATGATTAACGGGCTTTATAGGTATCATGTATTTTATTATTTACGAGGTTTCGGTATTTCGGCAATACCTATTGCGAGCGCAAAGATCGCGGCAAACTCGTGTTTGCAACAGAGCATGACGTTTGAAACATTACCGAATCATCGACAACTCGCAAGAATAAGTTTATATGTCTCGCTAACCCTAATTGGAATTCCATTTATTAATCTATTTCTAATAAATACATAATCATACATATTTAAACGTCATTTATTCGCTGCACACTGCTTACAGATAGTAAACTAAAAGATAATTTTGAGATATAAATCTCGTAAATCCCTTCTGGGGATATCAAATTGCAAGGATAAAATAAATCGTACACTGGCACGATTACGCTTGAATAGGATTCGAACTTAGGAACCAAGGTGACGCGTAATTTGAATTTACGACAATACTTACATTTTACGGTATACTACAATGTTGCCCTGACAGTAAGCAAACCTTGCGGGAAGAGAAATTACTTTGATTGTTTCGTAAAGATTGTGACTGCTTCATTTTATTTATATAGTGTTTTTGAACATAACGAAAAACTTCTCTCCAATATTTTTTTAAATTCACGGCATATTAAAATGAAATAATAATACAGATATTGTGAATTCTAAATATTAAAAAAAAAGATACTTGAAAATCAGCACAGATGGCGTAGTGGTTAAGATACCGACCTACACAAACGTCGCGGGTTCAATTCCCACGCAAGACAACACTTTGTGCGATCCACAAATTGTTGTCCTGAGTTGGATGTAATTTGTGTCCGTTAATCATATGTTTGTAAAGTCCCCCGCAATGCAAGGATGATTTCCTTAGTACATGGTAGTATTTTAAATAAAAAAAACGGTTTAGTGCGTGTCGGAGTTGCGCACGTAGGGTTTCGTACCATCATCTATAAAAATCGCGTTTGTTATGTGGGAGCTCCTCTTAAATATTTATTTTATTTTGTTTTTAGTATTTGTTGTTATAGCGGCAACAGAAATACATAATTTGTAAAAATTGCAACTGTCTAAATATCGCGATTCTTGAGATACAGCCTGGTGATAGACAGACGGACGGGCAGACAGCGAAATCTTAGTAATAGGGTCCCGTTTTTACCCTTTGGGTACGGAAGCCTAAAAAGAAAAATCAATCGCACCAAAATAAAAAAACAATTGAGCATTTCACACTGAGAATAGGAGCTTATTACGTAAACTGTAGGAGGATTAACTGCATGCAACTGCATGTCAACAAATTAGGCAAAACCTAAAAAAGATTAGATTATGGAAAACTAATCCAATGTATGATAATATCAATAATAGTTCGACCACACTATCGAAAATCTGTCTACAGCCGTGGGCCGACTTTGTCTGTACAACCCTCTCGCAGAAAATAGACGTTTGAATATTATTACTGCACTTTGTTCGGTGAGCGATAGAGCCGGAAGCCCAACTTCCTGAGAGTGTTCGCGTGAGGTGGATTTTCGTGATGCTTTTAGTACCACAGAACCTCATTGCATGCATTCACACGTCCTTTACTTTTTTCATAGTAGATAGGGGTCTAGCAAAGGTCCATAAGCGGCCTCTGTTTGCTCGTTTGCAACAAACAGCAATAAGAAAATATCAGTCATATCACAGGTGGCATAGTGGTTAATATACCAACCTACCGTGCCAGTGCCGCGGGTTCGATACCCACACAAGATTACGTGCGATTCAAAAATTATTGTACTGAGTCTGGGTGTAATTTGTGTCCCTCAATCTATAAGACTGTAAAAGGAAAAATGTAATGTCCTCAGTGAAAATGTGTTATAACAATGCACAATATATTCGTTCAATTTAACATTAATATCCATGACTTTTACTTTTCCGTCCGGGCCGACCACTAAGGACAAGGAACTCGACATTGGTGGTCGGCTAACGACGAAGGCGACGTGGGTATGGGTGGGTTAAGGGCCCGCGTGCCGTCCTTTCGTCGCCCCGGGCGGAATGGCGGCGTTTGCGCTTACCATAGCCCACCTATAAAAAAAATGACTGACTTTTACTTTAAATATAATTAAAATTAATACACTAGCAGTTTCAGTTTTCATCTTAAATGCACCTTGGATACAATCCTATATAAATCCATAGACTTACTTCTTACCTATCTTTGTACGACTTATGATCCTTCTTATCATATATACCCATTACCTTAATATAAATGGGACTATCCCTGCATGTCTTCTTTAAGAACAAATGTAAAAACTGAAGGTATATGAAAAGATTTTCGCTATATTTTTTACTCGACTGCATTTCTGATGTCAACCCTCCTTGAAAATCATATTCTGTGCGATAAATTACTTGTAATATCTTAAGTATCATCTCAAAAACGTAACCAGCCCATTTAACATTTCATAAATGCGCAACCCTATTTTATCTTACGTACGCATATCATTGCACTTTGCATGTGGTTTAATATATTTTATCTGACAAAAAAGAGGCAAACGAGCCAAGAGAAACCTCTGAGGGGAAAACGATTTCCTTCCTTAGGGGTATAAACTTTGGAACAAAAAATGTAAGTAGATAAATCAAAATGTTTTAGGTATAATATAAAATCATGATATATTGTTAATTATTATTATTTACTAGTTTATACCGCTCCGCCTTATATTATAGGCCATTATATTTAATTAGAACAGGAAATTAAATTGTATCAGAAAAAATAAATAACCTATGCCACTACATGATCAACTTCTCAAACGACTTCACAAATAGAATCTAAGTAGGGACCTTGTTTGCCCATATTCATATGGAATATTCATATGAAGTATTCATTACAATGGCCTTTTTTTGCAATTGTCCTTTGAGATGTTTTTTTTATCGAACTGCGACGAAGCGAAGGTCAAAGGGTTATTTATCTGTTTGACACATAAAAAATCGAAATGGCGAGTTTAAAACGCTTTAATGTGCGAGCAAAAAATATTTTCAAGACCTTCACGTGAGGTGGCAAAATAAAGGGCTTACAAAAGCAAATACAAAAACATATATACCGTCTATCTGGTTTTGCCTTTGCGTCGAGTCTCTTGTTAATAACTTAGTTTGTGAATTATGTGTCATTATCATCATCATCACAACTCATATACGTCCCACTGCCGGCCTTAAGACTCGTCCACATTGGGAAGGAAATTGATTATTTTGATTACTATACCACGTTGGTGAAACGGGTTGGTAAAATGTTTTATTCGATTTTGTCTTCTCCTACCTATGCAAGACACCAAGACCTGTGTCTTACCTATGTCTTGTACGCATATTATAATCTTCAGTCGTCTTTTACGACACCCATGGGCAAGAAAAAGGGGTGGTGATTTTTATTCTTACTTCGCCAGCATACTGAAAATTCATGTCATTGTATTCTGACATAAAATATATGTACTTACTTAGCCGATCTAAAGAAGATAGCGCATCCGTCGACGTATTTCCTCTCCGATTCGGACATGGTCTTCGCTCGCGACTTAGGTGAGAATATGCCATCATATCCGTCTCCTTTTAGTTCTGGCAGGAAAAAATGATAGAACTGATCCGTTTCTACTTCCTGTTGACATAATATGACAATCATTATAGGGTTTAAATATATGGTGATTTTAAAGTCTAACAATATTTTTGTGACGACGGAATAAGAATACAATTCACAACCCCCTTTTCTTGCCTGTGGGTGTCGTAAAAGACGACTAAGGGATTAAATATGCATACCTATAATATCTATGCAAGAAAAGGGAAACTCGAAATAAAACCCTATACCAACACCTTTGACTAGAGTGGTATGGTTGGTCAATTTCGCTCTTACCGTGGAGGAGGCTTGAGCCCAGGAGTGGGTCGTATATGAGCCGAAATGAATAATTGATAGTGATATAAGATGACACGGAAGATGGATGTAAATAATACGTAATCATCATCATAATCTGAGTTCACATATGTCCTTTTGCGGGGCTCGAGCCTCGTCTACGGTAGGATAAAAATTGACCATACTGATCAAACAGTGTAGAATTTTATCCCGAGTTTTTTTCTCTTGCATATTATATTGCTTAGTCGTCTTTATACACTACCCACAGGCAAGAGAGGTTAATATTCTTACTCTGTCACCATACGGAGAGAAATAAATTAAATAATACGAAATGATTGTTCGATAAATCAATTAGCTAGTATTATCAATAAAGCAATATCTTTGTCTACCTTAAACTCCCCGAAGAAAAGGGTCAATGACGACCTCAAGATTCTAATTTATGTGAAGACAGATTTCGATCAAATTTACTGTTATTATTACGTATCAGCTAGAATAATACTTCATTTTTTTCGTGTGGTGACGGAGTAAGAATACCATTCATCATTCCCTATCTTTTTTGTAAAAAACGACTCAAGGATATAACACGTGTATAATCTCTATACAAGACAAGAGAAACTTGCAATAAAACCCTATTACCATGCAATTTGACCAGTGTGGTATAGTAGGTCAATTTCACTACCACAGAGAGGGATGCTCGAGCCCAACAGTGGGACCTATGTGAGCTGAAAAGATGACGGTATTCCATTTTCAATATTTAGGATTTAAATAAACAAACTATAATATAACATCCGATGTTCATTAGGTACATTTACTTATTTCTAGTAATCTTAAAAATGCCATAAGCTACTTTATATTATATTGAACTCCATCAACGTCATCATCATTTGAGCTCATGTGCTAAAAATGATGATTAACTACACTTGAAGTGACGTCTATTGTTATTTACAATATTCCATTCTTTACCCAGTTAAGACTAGTATGGGTAGGTTACGTACGATAAACAGATTGTGACTCGCCTTATCGTCTTTACGGGAGATGTTTTTATCGGAAAATATTTACACGCTGTCCCAATTTAATATTCAACATTTCAGCTCCAATTGAATTAAACGATGACACGACTCAATGAAAATACGTAACAAGGTTTTCTGATATTGTGGCATATTAGACAACAAAATTTTTCTGACTGTATAAAGCATGTCTCAATTATAAATTTTAAGTAAACAAATAACACATAAAACCATATGCAAATCCATCTCACCATCGTGGTAAGGTCTATTTCCCTCCTATTTTGTAGGCGACTCGAACCCAACATTTGGACGTATAGAGTCTAGAGTATTCAGATGCAATTACTGACCTGTAAACTAATGATATCTGCGGAATAATGTCTGATTTCGTCCAGGATCCCTTTCTTTCTGTAGTCCCATTCTAGCGCCCAGCTCGGGCAGTAGCCGTACATCTGTCTTGTTGCATACTTGTCACACAGAACGTTGTAACACATTACTGTGAATATACCTGTAAATAGAAACATTTAATATGAATAATAAATAACAAACAGCCATTATCACTTATATATTACTATTCTGCTATATTTCTGTGTGATGACGGAGTAAGAATACAATTCAGCGACGACCCACCCACAGTTTGGGAACCCATGCCTTACAGCAATACGTCTGACCAGCGTGCTAGGACAATTTCCCTCATATTGTGGAGAAGCCTCGAGCGATATGAGCTGAAATGGATATTCTATATTACTAATACTGTGTGGTGGTGGCTACAAATACTAACAACACTTAAACTGTTCATGGATGTCGTAAAAGACAACTAAGAGCTTTACATCCACCTGAGCCAACTCCATCTGATGCCGTTTGTTCAACACTTACATTTCCAAGGAGTGTTGATGTTAGGCAGATGGCCATTAATCGCAGGAGCGAGTACCTGCGCCTGATGCCGCCCTAGCAGAGGCTGCGGGTGACCGGACCGGGGATTTAGTCCGGGTACCCGCGGAGAGGTTAGCCTTGCGACGGCGATCGGCGTCCCAGTAGGGGACGTCGAAAGGAGAGGGTACTCCCTCGGGTAAGGCGACGTGTCGCGGGTGGGTTACGGGTGTGCGTGCTTATGCCCTTCTGTCGCCACGGACGGAGTGGTGCGAGGAGTGCGCCAACCGTAACCCATCCCCCCAAAACAAAAAAAGGTGGCCATTAATAAAACTATTACCAAAGCCTTTGCAATATGTACGATGAAAGGAAAAAAATACTGCGTCGAGTCCCAAATAATTGAAACAAGATTATGATGATGATTATTATAAAGGAGAAAACTTGTATATTTGTTTGAATACGTAAATCCAGTTTGCAGAATCCTAGGCAATGCACAAAGTGTTAGATCGCCTATATTTATCGAGAATAATTTGGTTGCTGCGCCAATAGATATAATAGCTGGGAACAGCCATTCGTATTACAACGTAATCCAACAAAAATATATTCAAATAATAAGTAAAAAAAAGTGGTCTGGTAGCATGATTTTTCAGTTTATCCATGGATATGTAATGTAATTAAAATGTGTATATATATTACAAATATATTTCTTGATAAAAAAGGTAACTAAATTAAAACAATTCGTACAAAACAATACCAGTGTTGTTTATCAAAAACAAACATTTTCGACCAACCAAAATCGACATTAGGTACTAAAACGCTGATACGTGCTGATGTGTGCTGACCTCAATCATGTAACGTCACTCTACATCCCGTCGCGTAATTTTTTGCACCGACCTCAAGTATCAACCAAAGTTGTAGTGATTTATCACAGTAGCGGCATATAACCTGACACTGATCTGGATAAAGTGTTGAATAAAGTTGTAATTCTATCAACGTGAGTGCCATCATTTATCTCGCGACACCCAGTTACGTGAGCATCGGGCGTCAATTAGTTGGTGATGGTATGTCGCTGACGGCCGAACGACTCGTGTGTGAGATAAAAAATGTTCCAATTAAAAATACACGTTGTATTATACTCTACATACATCAAGCACGCGACACTAAAACAATGCATTCGCTTGTTCTAATCGTTATGCATGGAGAACCATGTAATATGACTATGTGGTTTCAGTTAAAATGATTTTTAAATGCATATATTTTTTTTGCCTAAATGATTTATGTGGTGAGGTAATAAAAATAAAAAGGTTTCATCTGCCCTTCGCAGTTTCTATAAGATCCACTATTGGGCTTGGGCCTGCTCCACAACGGGAGACCAATTGTCCTACTAACCGCGCTGGTCAGACTTATTGGTGTAGTCATTGATATAGTTGGTTCAAGTTTTCTTTCTCTTGTATTCATTTTATCCATGTATTATATCCCTTGTCTTTTACGAAACCTACAGGCAATTAGGTGAATTGTATTCTGACTACTGCCACACGAAACTATAGAAAATAGTTTACTAAAAAATAAACTTCTCGTCTTGATCTTCCTTAAGGAAAGTTACTGGAAGACGTTGGGTGCTGGCGGCACAGGACCGCACATTGTTATAAAAAAGTAAGCTGATGGTGGTATTTGTGAGCATTACAATATAATTTTTGTAGTAAAAACTAGTGGGTCACAACATTCACTATGAGTACAAATAGTTCAGATGAGAGTCATTTCAACGTGTTTACGTTATTACCTACAGAACGCAGCACGACTGTGCTCTCTCACGCTCTACACCATTACTTCAGATTTATGCGGACGTGGCGCGCTCGCACCCGTCTCATTACGCAAATCAAAAGGTGCGGTGTACAGAAGGATGAGGGCCACTCGTCTAAATGTCAACTTCGTGGAAAACCTTGACGATGCAATTATCAAGATATAATCGCCGATCTCAGTCAATCAACGGACAAAGAACCGGGAATGGAGGTTGTAAGACAAAGCTGTGCTGACGGCTATGTGACATCTGGAAGGACAAGACAATGCGCTGAGATCGGCCGCACAACCGTGGCGGGACAAATTGATAACGATCGCACAGCGCTCGCGCTTATGCTAATCGACGCAAAGTCAAAGTCACCTGGCGACACCCGACTACGATCAATACGGCCGCAGCACGTGCTTCAAATACGTCCATTGTATGCCCGATGCGAACATTTGAGACGCGGCGCACATGCCAAATGTCGCGAAACAATACCCGCATCGATAATCGCTCGTTGTTTAAGGAACTACGAGCGAAACGAAAGCTCCACACCAACACAATAATGAATGGTAATGTTGTCGAACACGACATACGGACGCGTGTCTTCATTTCAAATAAATCTAAGACGATGATGAAATAGTACGTGTACAAAGCACAAACAATGGGGGAAGGTGACACTAACTGCGTGCGGTTACAATATTTCTGATGGCTACAACCATTGTGTGCTGGGCATTATGGTTTTAGCGATGCTTGGGCATATCAGACATACACGTATATTGTAAACTGTATTTGGGCATGTAATGTAATAAAAAAGGTACACCATTGACTTCCCGTTCCTAATGTGGCGACGGGATGAGAATACTGTTTTCGTTACTCCTTGCTTGCCCGTGGGAATCGTAAAAACCGGCTTAGGGAACACTAGAGACAGCTTATCTAGGAAAAGTTTTGAGCTTTCTTGGGAAACGAATATAAGAGTATAAATGTACCTTACTGTTTTCTCCGATCTGTTTGCAAAACTTAGTGATTATAGTAACAGCCCTGCCAAGGAATGACCGTTACATACGGTATTCTACAAGGGGGAGGCTTATAAAAAATAGTGGGCAATAAAAGGTTGGGTGATAATGATGATGACGACTGTCGACTACTAGGGTACAGAGTCACCACATTTACTATCAGGGCCCCTATGATTTTTCCATTACGTTCGAGCTTATTGTCCATATTGTTCAAAGTTCTTGAAGATATAAAGCAGTCTCCTACCTAACCACGTGGATTGACAGGTCGACAACGTAAAAAGCACAAGATTTTTGGCACAATGGATGTAGTTTCCACGGGAATGCTCGAATTGAGATTTTATTAGGCAGATGTTCAGCATGACACAATTAGTGTTGCCCAAATGCAAGACCAAGACGAGACTTGGACCGGTCTTGGTCTTGGTCTTGCGACATCACACCTGGTCTCGTCTTGGTCTTGGTCTTGCGCACCCGAGTCTTGGTATTGCAGCAAGAGTCTCGCAAAGTTTTGCAGTTAGAATAACGTAACAGTAATTTATCATGGCAATGAAAAATCCAACTAAATTAATCAAATATCCTATCCTATCTATCCATCTGCTAGCCTATAGTTCACTATTGAATACAATACTTACCACTGGAGAAAATTACTCTTCTATTCCCCTGGTGTTCCATTAGACAGCGTTACTACTCTTATGACAGGACTTTCGACCCTATTTTCTTAAGACGTCACCACACGAGGCAGTTGATACAATAAATTTTATGTCATTTTATAATCAATGCGATATTTTACAATTAATGCGATTGTTTATATTCCCCTTCAAGTTAAGTGGTATGTATCTATTGTATTTCCAGTTTAGTTACTGATACTCTGGATACTTGAAAAAACCTGTTGCTCTATTGCCTATATAAATACTTTGGCCGCTGGATCCATGTAGCTCTTAATATACTATTTATTCAAGAACATATAAAACTGATTTAAAATTTTATGGTTTTAATACTTGTAAAATGTATGATATTCGTCGTCATCGTCATAGCTCATAAAAGTGCCACTGCTGGGCTTAAGCTTCCTTCCAGTAAGAGGAAAATTGATCTACTATACCACGCTGGTCAGACATGTTGGTACAGGGTTTTCTTTCTAGTTTCACTTCTCTTGCACATATGTTATATACACAGGGTGTATCAGGTTATGGGACAACTGTTCATGTATGTTGTAGTTCAACAGTCATAGATCATAATTAGAATGTATATTACACAAAAACAATATAACGTAAAAGTTATAGTGATTACAAAAATGTGTGTCTAAGAGTTTATGCCTTAAATTTTATGCATTATGTAGGTATGTACAGACAGGATATATGTAAGCATGTAAAATTTCGACAGTATAAATAGGTATTAGATTTGCGCGAACCTTTCAATGGTTACGTAGGTACAAAGGCGACTCATCAACGGTCATCGGCCGATCAGCTGATTTATGTTAAAGCGAAGTTTGTCTTGCTTATGCAAACGTAATCATTGATTTATTCAAATTCTAATGAACATTTAACAAAATACGAATATGTTGTAGATTAAGTATCATTCCTTTATACATTTTAATCAATTTACACGAAAAAACGATGACAAAATTGAGAATTACATGTCTTTCAGTTCATTAACGAATCGATATTTTTATTTCAATTTTTTTTCATGCGTTCCTAACACCATTGCCCGATCCGATTTGATACGACATCCACGGGTAAGAAAGTGGTGAATTATATTCGTACTCTGTCTTTTTTTTTTGTGTGTGTGTAGCTGTTGGTCGCAGATGACCTTGACAGCTTAACGTGGTCAATGGGTGAGCGCTGATGGCTCTCAACCCGGTAAGTAAGTTAAGCGAACATCGCCCGAGGGCTCCCCCCTGTGGGGAACGGACCTCGGCTCGGGGCGTCGCTGAGAGCAAAGTGGGCGTGGCCAAGTTTAGGTTAATGACTTTTACGCGGCGCGGTTTTCGACCTCGACAGCGAGGCCGATACCGCGGAGTTTTATCTGTTATCGCTGCGCCAGCTGTGTAGGTCCTTTCTTGGGCGATCATAATAGCGTCATCTTCTTCTTCAAGAAGAAGATCTTCTTCTTCAAGAAGATGACGAGGACGTCGGACCGCGGATATTTTTGAGGGGACGTAGTTTACCGCCCCAACCACTAGTGGATTGGGGTGAGTCGTGGCAGAGGCAAAATAGCGCTGGGAGCAACGCTTCATGTACTGCCTGATGGTGATCGTACTCTGTCCCTACATGGACATTTATATAGATTAATTGTAGGCATATTTCTATGTCCAACAGTGAACGTCGTTGGGCTAATGAATAAACGGATATATAAATATGTATAATGGGCAAGAGCACTCTCGTGATTACGGTATTTTTGTCCTTAAGCCTTTCCGAAGATTAATTCTGAAAAGCCAACACCAACATTGGGAATCGATTGGCCAATAGATGGATATCTCAAGACTGATTTGACTTGCCGTGTAGTGACGGAGTAAGAATATAATTCATCACCCCCTATTTTACCCGTGACTGCGAACCCACGACTAAGGGCTATAATATATAACATCGGTGCAAGAGAAGGAAAACTTGACATGTATGACCTGTAACAACACGGCCGATCACCGTGGCGATTCTCCTCCGGCCACGGCCGATTCTCCTCCTGTTATGTAGAAGACACGAGCTCAACCGTATATAAGCTGAAATGGTGATTTGAATTAAATGCAAGACCGCGAGACTCTTGCAGGCCCAGTCTTGGTCTTGCTCAAGTCTTGCAGGGCCAGTCTTGGTCCTGGTCTTGCAAAAATTAAGCGGTCTTGGTCTTGGTCTCGGTCTCGCATTTCTCGCAAGACCAAGACCAAGACCGCAAGACCAAGACTTTTTTGGGCAACACTAGACACAATGTACCTTTACGAAGACAATGGAAACAATTTTGGACAAAATAACAATGTAGGAATCAATCTTAAAGCGATCTTCAGAAACGGGTTTCTGTCTCGTTTATAGCATTTATAGTCGCTTCATGAAGTTGAATCCGTCACATTTACTCATCCCATATTTAGTCGAATATTGGGCACAAGACTGCTATGCAAATTTGGCCGATGACCATGCTAGCCCGATCTTGGTTTTAATTTGAACTTTCTCGTTCATACTTTTTCCATAAATCACGAACAGTAAACATATTCTCAAATAGGTACTTAATAACTTGAGTAATTATGCGCCTTATTGCAGATAGGTTCAATCAATTTTGCTTTCACTAAAGCGGTATCTTGTTGTAGAATTGAAAGTGCCCTTATCGTATATACGTTACCCGGGATAAAATTTAGTGTATCCCGGGCAACGTGTATATGAAATTTCAAGAAGATGATGATGACGGTTGAGTAGGTATAGCGTGAAAGGGTAATTATTAATAAACAAATGTACATTCGTACTATAATTAGTTAAGATTTTATGGCTGCATTTTGGTCGGGGAAGATTTAGGATAGTCTTTCGCACGCGTATAATCAACACAACCTTTTTTTAATTCCAAAGCGTTAGTGGCGCTATGAAAAACGGTCACTTTGAAAGTCTTTAGTGAACCGATACCGTTCAAATAGTCTGCTATAGTCACGCTCGCGTAATGATTTCTAATATCAATAAGATTGGTGCGCGGCTGACATGCCGTTTTTACTGCTGCTGTGTTCAGCTCATTAGTGTCGATATAAGTATGCAAAGATTTCGATTTGGATTGGCATTGTAAAGAACTCATTAGATCGACTTCGGTCAGTGCTCATTGTGACCGACAATATGACGTAAGACGTCTCAATAGGTGTTAACAAGACGTAGTTAGTGGGAGTTGGTTCGTATCATCGACTTGTTGCCAACCAAGTTGCTTTATAGATTTCACCTTCTTTTAATGGGGGCGAAGATTTGTATTGAAATGGGTACTGAAGTTTAAAATCGTTCATGAACGGGTATGGTTTAAAGATCATATCCATTTCTGTCTGTCTTCTTTTGTGATGACTTCAATCTTGGTAACGAATGTTGATATTTACTCAAATGTTGAGAATGTTCTATTTTTTCTCTTGTGATCATAAAAGTTGTAAAGTAAATGAAAAGATGCAAATAGTAAAACCGCTATAAAATCATACAGAACTAAGTATTTCACGATTTCGTATACCACCTTGATGGCTGTATTTTTTTTTTTATTTTGATTTGTGCTGTGTCAACGCCACTTAGATTCTCGTGGGATTCGTAAAAACCAACTAAAGGTGCAACTAGGAGATTGGGCAACAATACTATTCTGATATACTATAATACTTACAGAAATCAGCAACCTACTTGCCAAGCGTCATTATAGATCATTATTCGCTACAGTCCAACAGTGGAGCTCAATGGGCTGACTGAAAGATTACAAAAAAATACTCCTCGTACACAAACAAGTCACATTTTTTTTGCAATCTTTCTCTATAATACCCGTACTATGTATGCAGAAAAAAAAACAAAATTGTGTATAAGAAAATGTACGCAGTCATATATTGAACAAGAAAGAAATCGACATATGGTGTTGGTTGCACGGTATAGTCGGCCAACTGTGGCCATGTCTTATAAAGGCAATGCAACTCAACAGTCGACGCTGAAGGTCTTTTTAATGACGCACTTACTGCATTTATTCATTTTAAACGAAATCGATATATTTAATGGCGAGAAAAATATACTGAAATAAAGGAAAACATTTCAATGATGGCATTGATTGGCTCATTAAGAAGAGTATCACGTGTTATCATTAACGATGCCATTAGTCAAGATACCTAAATATAGTGGACGAAAAAATATATTAATTTACTTTAAAAATGGTGGCAGTTGTTTAAGTGACATACTTTATGCCTAGGTGTATTAAATTGTAATATAGATTACAAATATTCGATAGTTTTTTTTATCTTTGTACTATAAATAACACGGTAGTTTCTTTTTTATTTTAATCAAGTAGCAAGTCTATTAATAAAAGCTTGGCTCTCTGAGGGTTGGAATTGTAGTTCGGACAAATTGGTATTCGATTTCTGCATCAAAAAATTGCTCAAGCACGTTGCTTGGAAGTATATCTGATAGATGATAATAGGTTCGTAGACCATTTTGTAAGCACTGAAAATAAGATCAAAATAGCAAGCAAGCTCCTCCACAATGGGAGGGGAATTGAACTATACGAGTACGGCGCTGGTCAAATGTGTTGGCATAGGGTTTTATGTCGAGTATTCCTTCTCTTGCATAGAAGTCATACGTATATCATATCCCTTAGTTGTCTTTTACGGTAACCACGGGCAAGGCGGTGGTGCATTATATTCTTATTATATTCTTACTTTGTCACCATACGAAAAACGATTTTGAATCTAGGCGTTATTTTTGTACACTAATCAGGAGGCAAAAATTTATTCCTTGTTGTAAGTGTCTTTAAAAAATGTAGGTGTATGTAAACCCCCTTACAGGGTGAGTTTTGATAAATGAAAAAGTGAAAAAGGAAACAATAAATATTTCAACACTTTCTCCACATGTATATATTAACCACCAGACTTGGCAAGCGGGTCAACGATCCCAGCAAGGTCTTATATTGGTTCCCAGAAGAGTGACGACAACTGCATTCTTATCCCGTCGCCACAAGGAGGATAATAGAATATTTTTCTATGGGAAAAAATATTCGTAATGACATACTTTGCCCTGTCAATAGTGTGAGCAATTATTATCATACAAAATTGTATCGACCCAGAACATCTCACTCGGCAGTGTTTATCACGACAGTAAAAAAGAAATAAACCAGTAGAGTGTATCGCAACTCATCTGAATATAATAGTGGTAGGCGTATTAAAGGCGTCTGTTACGTAGCTGTTTTCTATCAGGGCATACGTGACGATTATTTGTTCAAGTGTCGTAAATGTTTATTGTGCTTGATTAACTTTTACATACAGTGACTTAGAAAGGTCAAAATATATAACCATAAGGTTTATTTATCTTATGGTCGCAGGCTATATAAGTCCCACTTTTACGCTCGGGCCTTTGTCAAAATAGGAGCGGAATGGACCTATTATAACTACCATGCTGGTCAGACGCTTTGTTATAGATTTTCATTTCGAGATTTCATTATTTATACATTAGCGATAATAACTATAATACCCGTGCGATAACTCCCGGATTAAGAAACACTATATATTGTATTCTTACGTTTACTGTCGTCAGCCCTGTTTCATGGGAGTCGTAACACCTAGTGAATAGAGCACTATGGAATTGGGCAGCAAAAGTGGCGTGAGAAACTTATAACATAAACTGCGCCAAGCGTAGCAATTGGCTGATGGATGGAAGAAAAAAAATCTAATCTCATATTATTCGGTTTGCAAATGAGTTTTTATGATTAACTAGCTTTTGCCCGCGGCTTCGCCCGCGTAAAAATTTACTTGCATATTAATACTTGCATATTAATAACTATTATCGTAAAGAATATTATCGGCATAAAGAGTATTATATTTCTTAATTTAAGAAATACTCTATCTACGTGTCAATTTTCATCCAAATCTGCTCAACAGTTTAAGCGTGATTGAGTAACAAACATCCAAATATCTTCACAAACTTTCACATTTGAATATTACTTCCAGCCTTATAGTTCAGATTGCCGTGCAAATACGATGATAAATATGCCTTTCTTTAGTCTCTGATAACGTACTTTTCCATTGGTGAAAAAAAAATTATATCAATCAAACACCCGCAGTTTCATTCACGTAGAAATTCCCATGCCAATACCGAGATAAAAAATGCCTATGTTACTCGCTGATATTATAAATTTACACACATACATACATACCAAAAAAAAAAAAAAAAATATTAATCCCAGAAATATCAGAGATATAAATTGCCTATGTTACTCGCTGACAACATAGGTAGCTTTCCATTGGTGAAAGAATTTTAAAAATTGTTCGACATCCCCTGGTATAGTTCTCGTTCCTGGGCAAATACCGGAATGAAAATAGCCTTTCACTGATAATATAGCTTTTCATTAGTGAATTAATTTTTAAAACCATTAAATTCCCGTGATTTCATCGACATTGTACCCGATCCCATAGGAATATCGGGATAAAAATAGCTTAAATATGTTACTCGCTTAAAAATAGCTTTCCATTAGTGAAATAATTTTAAAATCGACTTAATTCAGCCACACCGGGATAAAATATAACCTGGGATAAAATATAGTCTAAGTTATTCCTTATGTACGACTGGTAGACCTGATGGTAAAATATAATCAATATCGGTCCAGCCATTTTGAAGATTACCTGTAACGAATAGACAGACAGGCAAAAAAATTTGGACCGTATTGTGTGAGCATAAATAAAACCTATTATTTTGATAGACAAACAGACTTCAAATCTATTTATTTGTAGAGATAGAAAATTGTAATAATATCTTGATTGTAACTTACTGTCTGGTAGCTGCTAGAAATATTACCACGCTCTCATTGTTCGTGGGTATCGCAAAATACTACTAAGACAAAGATTTACATCGACCTGGACCGGTGATGCCGTCTGGCCAACAATGTCGTGCGCTAGGTCATAAAATGTTGCTAGAACCTTTGTAATATATCTACGATGGCAGAAGAGTACCTACATATCGCGTCGATCCAAAGTAATTAGGATAAGAGCAAGATAATGATGATATATCATTGGCCGGGTGTCTTCGACTATATGTGTTTTATCCTTTTGGGGCAGCCCAAAATTGTTTCTTAGTGAGTGCTTACCCCAAATAACCGATCGGTATACGAAATTTCACATTTTAGGCCCGGTATCTTTGGCTATACACTTTCACCCTCTTAGGGGTTGAATTTCCAAAAATTCTTTGTTAGAGCTCGCTTATCCTTGCCAAATTTGTTTCATAGTGCTTGGTAAGTGAGCACTAAGAAAATCTGGGGGTAATCCAAGAAAGCCGACCGTGTATTAAAATGATCCTTCCTAGACTCAGTGATTTCGGTTAAACACTTTTCACCCCCTTAGGGCTAAAATTGCAAAAATCTCTTACCCCAAGAAAGGAAACTTTATACAAAATTCCACGTTTCTAGGCCTAATGATTTCGGCTATATATTTTGCACCCCTTTAGGAGTTGATTTTAATAAAATAATTTCTTAGAGCTCACTTACAACAAAAGAAAGAGAATTGTATAGAAAGTTTTACGTTCCTAGCTCCAAGAGTTTCGTCTATACGCTTTTCACCCACTTAATGATGATTTTCCAAAAATCCTTTGCTAGTGCTCCTGTACCCCAAGAAATAAGACGACGTAAAAAGAAAATACTTTCCCCTATTTCAACCCCTTATACCTATTTTTTGCGATAAAAAGTAGCCTTATATCCTTTCTCTAGCTTTAGTTCATCTCTGTACCAAATTTCATCAAAATCGGTTAAGTGGTTTCGACGTAAAAGGCTATATGCTTTTCAACCCCTATTTTTTTTTTGGGTTGGGCTGCGGTTGGCGCGCTCCTCGCACCACTCCGTCCGGGCACCCCAAGAAATACGATGGTGTAAAAAAAAATACGTTTCCAGGCCCAGTGGTTTCGGCTGTATGCTTTTTGGTATTTTAGGGGTTGAATTTCATCCCCATGTAAATGGAATTTCCAAAACGCTTGAGCGAATATTTATTTATTTATTATTAGGTGCCTCAATACAAAGATTCGTGGTTCGATCATCGAAAATGACGAATTTCCATACAAAATGTCATCCCCTATTTCAACCCCTTATACACATTTTTTTGCGATAAAAAGTAGCCTATATCCTTTCTCAAGCTTTAGTCCATCACTGTACCAAATTTCATCAAAATCGGTTTAGATGTGAAAGACTATATGTTTTTCACCCCCTTAAGGGGGTGAATTTCCAAAAATCCTTTGCTAGTGCTCGTGCACCCCAAGAAATACGATGGTGTAAAAAAAAATACGTTTCTAGGCCCAGTGGTTTCGGCTGTATGCTTTTTGGTATTTTAGGGGTTGAATTTCATCCCCATGTAAATGGAATTTCCAAAACGCTTGGGCGAATATTTATTTATTTATTATCAGGTGCCTTAATACAAAGATTCACGGTTCTATCATCAAAAATTACGAATTTCCATACAAAATATCATCCCCTATTTCAACCCCTTACACCCATTTTTTCGCAATAAAAAGTAGTCTATATCCTTTTTCAAACTTTAGTCCGTCTCTGTACCAAATTTCATCAAAATCGGTTTAGACGCGAAAGACTATATGTTTTTCACCCCCTTAAGAGGGTGAATTTCCAAAAATCCTTTGCTAGTGCTCGTGCACCCCAAGAAATACGATGGTTTAACAAAAAATACGTTTCTAGGTCCAGTGGTTTCGGCTGTTTGCTTTTTGGTATTTTAGGGGTTGAATTTCATCCCCATGTAAATGGAATTTCCAAAACGCTTGAGCGAATATTTATTTATTTATTATTAGGTGCCTCAATACAAAGATTCGTGGTTCGATCATCGAAAATGACGAATTTCCATACAAAATGTCATCCCCTATTTCAACCCCTTATACCCATTTTTTTGCGACAAAAAGTAGCCTATCCTTTCTCAAGCTTTAGTCCATCTCTGTACCAAATTTCATCAAAATCGGTTTAGACGTGAACGACTATATGTTTTTCACCCCCTTAAGGGGGTGAATGCCCAAAATTCCTTTGCTAGTGCTCGTGCACCCCAAGAAATACGATGGTGTAAAAAAAAAATACGTTTCTAGGCCCAGTGGTTTCGTCTGTATGCTTTTTGGTATTTTAGGGGTTGAATTTCATCCCTATGTAAGTGAGACTACCAAAACGCTTGAACGAATATTTATTTATTTATTATCAGGTGCCTTAATACAAAGATTCACGGTTCTATCATCAAAAATTACGAATTTCCATACAAAATATCATCCCCTATTTCAACCCCTTACACCCATTTTTTCGCAATAAAAAGTAGTCTATATCCTTTTTCAAACTTTAGTCCGTCTCTGTACCAAATTTCATCAAAATCGGTTTAGACGCGAAAGACTATATGTTTTTCACCCCCTTAAGAGGGTGAATTTCCAAAAATCCTTTGCTAGTGCTCGTGCACCCCAAGAAATACGACGGTGTAAAAAAAAATACGTTTCTAGGTCCAGTGGTTTCGGCTGTATGCTTTTTGGTATTTTAGGGGTTGAATTTCATCCCCCTGTAAATGAAATTTCCAAAACGCTTGAACAAATATTTATTTATTTATTATTAGGTGTCTTAATACAAAGATTCGTGGTTCTATCATCGAAAATGACGAATTTCCATACAAAATGTCATCCCCTATTTCAACCCCTTATACCCATTTTTTCGCGATAAAAAGTAGCCTATGTCCTTTCTCAAGCTTTAGTCCATCTCTGTACCAAATTTCATCAAAATCGGTCCAGTGGTTTAGACGTGAAAGCGTAGCAGAAAGACAGACAGACAGACAGACAGAGTTACTTTCGCATTTATAATATTAGTAAGGATATGTGTATAGAGCTGCAAAACTGTTCTTATGACAAGGTTATCATTCGCAAATATATCTACTAACACATTTTAAAATCATCTATCCAGCGACCCATTATATTCTACAGCAGACATTATCGCCTACATCCAATGGCTTTTTGTTATGTCGACAGTCCATCTTTGGAATGTCATATGTTGCCTAATAATGCGCCCGATCATCATGCAATAATCGTTTTCAAACTATTTCTTGCCATTTAAATAAATATGAGCAATTTTTTATCTATTCTAGGTTTTTAGAACCGGTTAAGCTTATTGGAAGACTAGCAACCCGCCCTCGCTTCGCTTCGGTTTTATTCGTTTTACCCGCGTAGTTCCCGTTCCCGTGGGAATACCGGAATAAAATATAGCCTAGTTTACGCCCTGATATTATAGCTTACCATTGGTGAAAGAATTTTTGAAGTCGTTTTGAAGATTACCCGGAACAAACAGACAGACAGACAAATTTTTTTTTAATCTATATTTAAGGCATAGGTGTCGTGCAAATGACCGTGTGAGCATAAAAAAAGCCTATTATTTTGACATTACAAACAGACACTCCAATTTTATTTATTGGTATAGATTTTCCTCGCTTCGCTTCGGTTTCTGTCGCCTTATCCCCGTTGTTCCTGTTCCCGTGGGAATACCGGAATAAAATATAGCCTAGTTTACGCCCTGATATTATAGCTTACCATTGGTGAAAGAATTTTTGAAGTCGTTTTAAAGATTACCCGGAACAAACAGACAGGCAGACAAAAATTTTTTAATCTGTATTTTAGGCATAGGTATCGTGCAAATAACCGTGTGAGCATGAAAAAATCCTATTATTTTGACATTACAAACAGACACTCCAATTTTATTTATTGGTATAGATCTCTTAGAGTGATGTATGGTTATCCATGGCAAAGAAAGGGGAGGTGATCATTCCATTCTTGCGCAGTAACAACACGAATTGTAGCTGGAAATACTGCAAATAAATATTTAACCATTGTGAAATTTGGACGAGAATATTAAAAAACATCGCGTTGTGAAAATACATTGTTATGTCAATGTATATTGTTCTTAAACCTTCAAGTTTGTTTTGTCTCTGCAATTTTACAGGATTTGCAGGTTCACGGATGCCTTGAGGTCGCAGCCAATGTTTTTCATTGTGCATTGTTCATCCGCGAATGGCGAGACGAAGGGCATTTCCTCCGCGTCTCTTCTATTACTATCTGGCCATGAGCACGAATAAACGCGATGGACTGTATCGTTTCTCCGTATATTGTAGATCACTTCCTATTCACAGTCGATTGATTCAAAATTAAACTTTAAATGTTTCTGATATGTTTCGTTTGTATACGATTACGTTCTGTATATTCGAAAATTGTTTACACAACTAAATGGAATCACGAATAAATTGAATGGAGATTTGAAAAAAAATACACTTAGAGTTTACGCAACATATGATTTACGAAAATAAAATGATCAATGAAACGTAATAACATTATTATTTTTAGAGATTCTAGTAAATTAAAATTTATTTATAAGTTCTCCTTCAGCTTAGCCCATTTTGATGTACGATCTACTTAACCTCCTCAATGGGAGTGAAAATAGCCAACTATTCCACAGTAGCCAGACAAGTTGACATTTTTTTTACTGCAGGCAGTGGCAAACGAGCAAACAGTACACCTGATGATAAGTGTTGCTGACACTCATGGACCTTTACAAGGCCGCTGCCTACCGCGAAGAAAGTGAAGGGAGTGTGAATGCGTGCATTGAGGCTCGGTGATACTAAAGGCACCATCAAAACCCTCCACACGCAAACAACCTCAAAAAGTTGGGCTTCCGGCTCTCTCGCTCACCGAACGAAGCGCAGTAACAAATTGCTACTACTCAGACGTCGATTTTCTGCGAGAGCGTGGTACTGCCCCGGACGGACCGGCACGCGGCTGTAGACAGATAACTGTCGACAGTGTGGTCCTACCACTCCAAACGCTTTTTACTTTCTCTCTGCAATTGATATTATCTCTTTATACCAATTTTTGTGTTGTCTGTGGTCTGACCTCACACACCACACGGCAGTCCAGGACAATGTAAGAATGACGTGGGTTCCGACAGCAGGTCGTATGTCCATTGTCCACCTTCTGAGAGAACAACCGGTACTATCACCTTGACTTCAGTAGTCCAACCAGTCTGCTACGGTTTCATCCGTCGTCATCGTCCAACCAGCCTGCATCGACGTCTTGGCAATATCACCAACATTAATTCGGTCGACTGCAAGTTTCGGCTTAATCTGGTCTGATTGACTAGTGGCGCAAGCTACATGCGCCCGTTTGTTTATTTGCGTTAGGTCTTAAATTTTCGCACGATTGTTACGAAATTTCACGTATTATCAACAATATCGAAAACTCTAAAAATAAACTTCTCATGCAGGTCGAGGGCAATTTGATTGACAAAATCTGCATTAACTCGAGCAAAGCTGCGGTCATAGCCGGTGTTTAAATAAATCGAGCATATTATAAATGCAACAATATTAATAATTTCCCTATAAGTGTAAGGTCGCAATGTGGCTGGCACTCTCAGGCGTCCGCTTTGATTTATGTAAATTGGGTACGCGCCTCGTGCGTCGGGAAGCAACACAAGTGCCGGCCAAGAACGCACGACGGGATCTAAACTACGACTCATTCGCGATTAGTTAGTGCTAGACTCAGTACTGAAATAAATTTCAGTGTAGTTAATAAGATGCTATGCGAGAAAATATAGGCAAGAACATTTAAGAGCTTCAACAATTTATGTGATGAGAATATTTTAGCTATGTTTTCATGATCGGCCTGATGTGATCTACATATTATGTCTTCAGTTTAGCTCATTTACGTCCACTGTTGGGCTCTATAATAGGAGTGAAATTGACCTACTATATATACCACGCTGGTCAGGGGGTTTGCATAGGGTTTCATTTCGAATTTTCTTCTCTAGCACAGATGTTATAAGCATATTTAACCCCTTAGACTTATGACACGGCTAAGAAAGGTAGTAAATTGTATTCTGTCCCACCATACGCCAAATATTACTATTTCTCAAAGGTGTTTTCTTATTATTATGAAATGTCTCCCTTAATATTGCATCGATTTTGACATTTGAAACGCCATTTTGTAAGATTATTTTTCTATTTAACAACAATTAATTAATAATATTACGTTTCCATTAAAACTGATGATTACTCGAGTATTATACATCTATACCGATAAATAAATCTGGAGTGTCTGTTTGTAATGTCAAAATAATAGACTTTTTTCATGCTCACACGGTTATTTGCACTATACATATGCCTAAAAATCATTTTATATTTTTTTTGTCTGTCTGTTTGTTCCGGGTAATCTTCAAAGCGGCTTGACTGATTTTAAAAATTCTTTCACCAATGGAAAGCTATAATATCAGGGAGTAACTTAGGCTATATTTTATCCCGGTATTCCCACGGGATTGGGAACCACGCGGTTAAGGCCACTGAAACCGAAGCGAAGCGAGGGCGGGTTCCTAGTTGTAAATAAAACAATTATTAAGGATTTTATAGCGTTTGTTTTTTGATTTTCAATTTCCTGATGTTTCGAACACATTATTACAGCGTACCGTCCGCCCGTGACCATGAACGATGTAACGTGTTCGAAACGTCAGGCAATTAAAAAAGTGATAAAATCCGCAAAATTAATTATATTTATAAAGTCAACTGATTTTTTCGCCTACATTAAACTTTAAAGTCTTAAAATTCATCGAAGTGTATCATTACGAGGCATGCCTTTTAAGTTTTGTCGTTTGAAGAAAAAAACACAGCTAGAACTTTATAGTACTTTTTATTGTTTTTCAAAGTATTTACCACGTAGCTTAATACACTTTTCCATTCGCTCAAACCAGTTATTATAGCATTGATTCCACTCTAAAGTAGGGGTTTCAAAATGGCAGACTTGAAAGCGTCTACTGCTTCTTCACCGGACTGGAACCTTTGACCACGAAGACTTTTCTTAGTTTTAGGAAATGTAAAGAAATCGTTAGGGCTTACGTCAGGACTGTATGGAGCATGGTCAAGAATTTCTACTTTTTCCTGCTTCAAATACTCAATCGTTTGACGAGCGCTGTGTGAGCTTGCGTTGTCGTGGTGCAGGATGATGCGTCGCTTTGAGTTAGATTTTCCAAGTTCGGCGATGACTTGTGGTAAACAAACTGTGGTATACCACTCTACGTTAACCGTTCTACGATCTTCAAGTGCAATAGTCGCAACATGGCCGGTTTTTCCAACGAATGTGGCCACCATCTTCTTTGAAGTGCTACGAGAACGAAGAACTTTAGTCGGCATTGGCTCATCTTGAAAGACCCAGATTGTAGACTGTTGTTTGGAATGAGGATCGTAGGCATAGATCCAAGATTCGTCACCACTGATGATGTCGTAGACGTGATTTGACTCTCCTCGGTTGAACCTTTGCAGAGTTTTCTTACACCATCTGACGCGGGCCGCCTTGTGATCGTCGGAAAGCAGATGCGGTATCCAACGGCAAACTAGCTTTCTCTCACCAAGCGCTTCATGCGAGATCTTCTGAATGATTGTCCCTGAGATGCCTAATAGAGCCTCTATCTCTTGATACGTCACATGACGATCTTCGAGAATTAGTTGTCTCACAGCAATGAAGTTATCTTCAGTGAAGGCGGATTTTGGGCGTCCTTCGCGAGATTTGTCACTAACACTAGTATGTCCACGCTGGAATTCTAAATACCAGGGTTCGACAGTCCGCAGACATGGGGGCTTCCATCACTGAACACAGACGTCTGCTCTTCAAAATACTGAAGCCGTGTCAGGCCTCTTCTAAAGTTGTAGAAAATTATTGCACGAACATTTTCCTTAGAAAGATTCATTTTCATACGTAACCTGACAGATTCCAATCGACGCTGATACTAAACAATAGCATTAATCCTAATACTTTCAACTGTTTTGAGATTCAAAATTTAAACACATTCGAATATAGAACAGTTCCAAATTCAAAATTGCCGGGAAATATGGAAACGACAGAAATTAAAGGCATGCCTAGTATGGTGTTGCTTGGTTACAGGTCATCATTCTGTATAATGATGGTCGCATGAATTAGATAGGGATGCAAACGATACATCGATGTTTTTGAAACATCGATGCTTCAATATAAAACATAGATATTTGCTATCGACGTTCATTATTGTAAAACATCGATGTATCGATGTTATTTTACACGATGTTTTGACATCGATACTTTTAGCAGAGCCAGCAATGTTTCATGTCGGTTTTGCTAAAAGTAAATCATGTAAAATGTTGGTGTTTCATGTAAAAAACTATAGTTGATTTAGATAAAGAAGAAGGTCATTGCATAGATTTCTAAAAAACATCGATGTTTCGATACATCGATGATTCCAGGGCGATGTTTTTTCTACATCAATGTTTGTTATGAAATATCGATGTATCGATACATCGATGTTTTTGGTTTCGATATTTGCATTCATAGGATCAGATGATTATATGAGTTGATCTATTAATTATGGAATCAATGTCACCTAGAAAAAAACAATAATAGGGTCCTATTATTATAGGATTTTTAACGACGTAGGTATATGAAGACGAATAATACGATCATATTTTGCCTAATTTTACAAACTAGTGGACGCTGTGTGGTCGAAAGTCGGCCATAATTCATTTACATAAATTTTTCTGCTTCACAATTTTCTTTAATTCTATTTATGTATAATTGTAAATTGAGCAAGCTGTCTTTCACTAATCCATACTAATATTATAAATGCGAAAGTAAGGATGTTTGTTTGTTTGTTTGTAACGCTTTCACGCTTAAATCACCGAACCGATTTCAAAAATTCTTTCACCAATGGAAAGCTATAATATCAGGGAGTAACATAGGCTATATTTTATCCCGGTATTCCCACAGGAACAGGAACTACGCCGGTTTAAGCGACTGAAACCGAAGCGAAGCGAGGGCGGGTTGCTAATAACTAATATATCCTTACTATTATAAATGTGAATGTAAGTTTGTTTGTTTGTTTATTTGTTTGTTTTTTACGCTTTCACGCTTAAACCATAGAACCGATTTCAAAAATTCTATCACCAATGGCAAGCCATAATATCAGGGAGTAACATAGGTTATATTTCATCCCGGTATTCCCACGGGAACTACGCGGATAAGGCGACTGAAACTGAAGCGAAGCGAGGCCGGGTTGCTAGTATGAATATATAAACACAAATCTCTATTAGACTTTGTCATTATAATTATGATTGTTTGACATTCAGTTCCACCAGAGATTTTAACCAAAAGTGTATAAGCGTTGCTACGCAACACACTCACACAAACGTGTGTGTGTGTGTGTGTGTAGCGATTGCGTTCTAGTGTGCGTAATGCCTTTTTTAATGAATTTAATGTATTTCCAATCCATTATTATATGAAATTTCAGTTTTATGCACTTCTCTTCATTATATACATCAACTGTGCCAAATTTCATACTTGTCCATCCACGTAATTTTCGTAATAAGGGGTACAAAGTTTTTGCTTCACGTATTTATATATAGATATATATAGATGCTGTGTGGTAGCGGCTTCGAATACTACCAACCCTTGCTTTGCTCGTGGGTGTCGTAAAAGACGACTAAGAGCCCTAGATTGACCCGGACCAACTCCATCTGGTACCATTTGGGTCAACGATTACATTTCCAAGGAGGGTTGACGTCAGGCAGGCGGCCGGTCATAAAAGTCATTGCCGAAACTTTTTGCAATATGTCAAAACATATGACATATTGCGTCGACCCCAAGTAATTGGGATAAGAGCAAGATGATGATGATGATTTATATATAGATATATTTAGAAATAAGAAATACAATTCACCATTCCCTATCCTGCCCGTGGATGTCGTAAAAGATGTATTAGGGATATAATATGCACATAAAATCTGTATAAGAGAAGCAAAACTCGAAATGAAACCCTATATCAACATGTCTGACGAGCATGGTTTAGTCCAGTGATGGGCAAAGTACGACCCACGGGCCAACTCCGGCCCGCGAACGTATTTAATTCGGTCCACCGAGAGTCCATCCATCCTAAATATTCTAGTCAACATTTTGGCGCGAAAAATAAAATGTATAATTGAAATATAATTGAAAAGCTTTCATTATCTCATAGTTAACTTGCCATAATTATAATTATCTCGGCAGACTGTCACAGGTATTAGTTTATTGGAAAAATTCCATTCTACTCACCTATCGGTGAAGCTAAGCTATTATGGAAAATCAAAAACAATTCCATATGTCTCACACGCCTAACAAGGTGTAAAAGTAAAAGGTATTTTGTTTATAAAAAGCTTTAATACAAAATGCATTTTTTCTATATAGCTGGCCCTTCTCTAGAATTTCTTAAACTTTGTGGCCCGCCATTAAAAAAGTTTGCCCACCATTGGTTTAATCAGTCAAATTCTCTCCAATTGTGGAGGAGGCCCAAACCCACCAGTGGGACGAATGTGAGCTGCGATGACGATGATGATTTAGAAATAATAAATTATAATTATATAATATACTAGCAACCCGCCCTCGCTTCGCTTCGGTTATAGTCGTTTTACCCGCGTAATTCCCGTTCCCATGGGAATACCGGGATAAAATATAGCCTAGTTTACGCCCTGATAGCTTTCCATTAGTGAAAGAATTTTTAAAATCGGTCCAGCCATTTTGAAGATTACCCGGAACAAACAGACAGACAAAAATTTTTTAATTGCCATTTTAGGCATAGGTGTCGTGCAAATAACCGTGTGAGCATGAAAAAAGCCTATTATTTTGACATTACAAACAGACACTCCAATTTTATTTATTGGTATAGATTTTCATATACATATAAACATAAACCACACTAGTTAGCTACCATAATTTAATCTGTATAGTACTTTATACCTAGGCATAAAGTACTATATTAATTAAATATAGTTACCTAATTAAGTTTAAGCAACTAGGACCGTTATCCGTGTGGTGACGGAGTAAGAATACAGTTCACCACTCTCTATCTTTCCCATGGATGTCGTAAAATACGACTGGGATGTGATACGCATATAACATCTATGCAAGAGAAGGAAAACTCGAAATAAAACCTTATACCAACCTGTATGACCAGCATGGTATAGTAAGGTCAATTTCGCTCTTATTGTGGAGGAGGCTCGAGCCCAGCAGTGTGACGTATATGAGCTGCAATGATGATGATGATGAACCAGAACAAATGTTTGTGTACTGCACAGATATTTGTTCTCAATTGAAATAAAAATCCTATGAAATGTAAAATAGCCTACATTACATATACAAGACTGAAAAATCCTACTGAAATTGCAAATTAAAATATAATAGTGATATGAAATTATAATAATATAGACTTATGTTCGCAAAGGAGGAGGTCCCCGCCCACGCTAATTATTCAAATGTTATGAATGTTAACCACGTAACGGTATCAAATGTAAGGGTATTAGTCAGTGAAGGAACGAGGACCGAATTAGTAACCTTGGGGTAACCCCACGGGCGAAAACTTTACGAACTTTACTCGTTGCAGTGATCGGCGTTCTCGGTTTAGTTTAATTATCGGACGGGTCGCTTGCGCCCCATCCGTGCGTAACATTATAGGCCTATTAATGACAAAGTTGCAAGCGAGTTTTGCTATCTCTATGAAATAATCTTGCGCAATTCTAAGTTATGAACTGTAGCATAAAAAAATAAAAAACCGGCCAAGTGCGAGTCGGAGTCGCGTGCGACGGTTTCCGTACTATATTATCTATAAAACGAGCAAAAAAAAAATCACATTTGTTGTATGGGAGTCCCCCTTAAATATTGATTTTATTTTGATTTTAGTATTTATTGTTATAACGACAACAGAAATACATAATTTGTAAAAATTTCAACTGTCTAGCTATCGCAGTTCTTGAGATACAGCCTGGTGACAGACAGGCGGACTGATAGACGGACGAACAGACAGCGAAGTCTTAATAATAGGGTCCCGTTTTTACCCTTTGAGTATGGAACCTTAAAATAACTAAGTGCGATATTATCAATTATATGAATGTCCTTTGAAATATACTTAACCTATAAATTCCAACTAGAGTCAGAAAAATATACGAGGATGCCACACAAAATATCATGCGTGGAAATGGAAACCATGAGACACTAGCACAGGAGCTCGGTACTAAAATAATATGGGCATTAGATAGTACTTAGATATAATAACAACATCTGAACAGTCAAAGCAGTGAGCCTTTTCACAAACGGAGCTTTTCATCATTCATCATCATTTCAGCACATATACTCGTACGACCCACAGTTGGGCTCGAGCCTCCTCCACAATAGGAGGGAAAATGACCTTACTACAACATGCTGGTCACACCGATAGGGAGTAGTGATTTGTATTCTTACTCCGTCACCATACGGAACACATAAATTTTTATAAACATTACATTAAAAAAATTATATTAGGTCATAATAAGAGAAATTGAATACTCACAAGTCGGACGAGTTCTGTTTGGTCGCGTTAAAGGTATCCAAGGCCTCTGTGGTGGCAGAGTGGCAGAAACTGAAACAAAGTTAAAAAAAAACTTAAGACAGTCATTGATAACTACGGATAACGGATTCAATATTACAAAAAAAGTACAATAATAACCTATTGAATAGCAAACATATAGGAATGCTCTTCACTGTACTGTACGTATCAAGTTTAAAGATCAGATTTCCTTTTCAAGGAGTTAAGTAATGATTATTTTCGTAGTAAAAGACTACATGGCGTATCTTTAGCTACACGGTATAAAACAAAGTCGTTCCCACTATCTGTACGCTTAGATCTTTTAAAATACGCAATGGATTTTAATGTGGTTTTCATCAATAGACAGTGATTAAAAGGGAACCTTTCCTATATGTATAATACATGCATATAAAGCAAAAGTAAAGTCAATATTAAAAAGTATTTCTTTTTTAGAGGTGGGCTATGGTTAAGCGCACACGTCGTCCATTCCGCCCGGGTCGACGAAAGGACGGCGCGCGGGCCCATAACCCACCCGTACCCACGTCGCCTTCGTCGTTGCGCCGACCAACAGTGCAGAGTTCCTTGTCCTCAGTGGTCGGCCCGACGGAATACCCTTTCGGGTACCCTCACCTCTCGACGTCCCCTGTCCCGGGACATCAGTCGCCGTCGCGCGATCAGCCTCTCTGCGGGTGTCAGACTAACCGCGCCCAGTTCCTGATGCTGCTGAGCATCTCCCTAGAGATGGTCGGCAGCGTCAGATCGCCACCGATGATTGCGACGAGTTCACGGCGCTGCTCTGCCCACGCGGCACACACCTCGAGCGCGTGTTGCACCGTATCCTCGTCGCAATCGCAGTGGTGGCAGGACGGTGTGCTCTCCCTACCCACGACCCTGGGCAGGTACTTGGCGTAGCTATCGTGCCCCGTCAATACCTGCACCAGTCGGAAGGAAAGTACCCCGTGCGTCCGCTCCAACCACTCCATCAGCACCGGTCGGGAGGCCTCGACGGTCCTGACACCGTACCCAGGACTCTCCAGCCGGACTGCCCAACGGGCAGTGACATCTCGGTGGGTGTCGACCTGCCAGGCGGCAATCTCCTTAATGGAGACTATGCCGCCTCCGGCTCGCGTCTCCAACACCCGCCGGTAAAGCTCGGCGAGCATCTCCGCCTCCAGGTCCCACGGGGTAAAAAGTATATCTTAAAAATATTAGAAATTTAAAATGCGAGGAAAAATCGGCTGAAACCGAAGTGAGGGCGGATCATTAGTTAAATAATAAAATAATAATATATATAATAATAAAATCTTTGCGTCACGGAGAATTTCATCCAGAGTCAAGGCAATAATTTATGGATCGCATATATAGAGCTATCCTTTGTGGGAATCGAACCTCTGACATTTTATAGACGAGGTCGTTACATAATATTACGAACTGCTATTAGTCCTTAGAGAAGGTATTACGTAAACCCTTTTTACGCCCTTCCATTCCTCGGTGACCATCTGTAGTATACACCGAGACGATTCCCATCATGTATTTTTTGCAAACAGAATATTAAAAAGACCTGCTTGAGCTTGGTGATGAATGAAATTAGATCAATTACCTGACGAAACTTAATTCCCTTCCGCGCCTCTGTAACATGTATTAACTGTATTTTCCGAAAACCCTCTCCCCCATTAAACAGGTCACCAAATACATTTTATCAATGTTTGGAATTTAATTTGCTCGTTCAATAGTAAGTTGAGGCAAGACTAGAAAAATAGGATTATAGTTTTGCTATGTGTCTTCCTCACCTTGACAGGGAACATGTAAATTAAAAGCATGTATGGAGTGGATAGACAACTTAAGTACAGAGCATGATTTGATCAAACAAGTTCGTTGTGTTCATTAAACGGCGGCAACTGCATTCGCTTGCATATTTCACACGCAACAGGAAAAAAATATACATATATGATAATTTTTCAAATTGAAATTGCTACTTAAACCACTTCTTCACGAAATACATGTAAACCGCATGGTCATTTACTATTAGATAGAATGAAGTCAAGCACTACATTTTCAGATGAACGTTCATTTGGTTTCAGTGAATGGTTCAAGCATTCTTTTCAGCAAATAAAAAAGCAATTGTAAAATTAATAAAATCAGTTTTCTTATTTCAGTTCAATTCAAAGGAATGCCGTCAATAATCATCACGATATATTAGTTTCACCTACTTAAAGCAATGCTATAGTATAACCAAGCCGTTGCCTACCCTACCCATGATCAAATATTATAAATAGAAAATCACTTACAAAACAATTATTACTTCGCTTGAGTACAAAGTTTGATTTGTATAAACATGGGAATGAAATTGTTGATCATGCGTGAACAGTCGTAACTGAAAGCTATCAACGCTGTCTGAATCCTCATATTTCGAGTGAGAGCAAAAAGTGGCAATCTCATTTGCATCGTTGGTTAACACTCGTATATTGCAGTACGAACAAAGACACCTAAAAAACTTATTCCATTGTTCTGTGCAGTATACGCAGCTAAATATCAATTCGAGCGAAAAATCAACAGCAAAGCAACAAACGCGCGGTAATGTAAAGGTACCACAACGGTATATAAAGCCTAGCATAGCTTGGCAAGTACGGCTTCAAGTAAAAACTTAATGATTGAAGATTTTATACAAAAAGAGAAAACTAAAATCTATGATTAGAACAAGCAACAACTTGTTCTTCACTTTGTCATAATAGAAACTGAGAGATGGAAAAATTAAGCACTGTGATCGGATCAGGCAAAGGAAGGGGTTCCGTAGTGGATTAATTTATAAGAATTACTGGTTGATAGCTCGCCAAGTGATATCAAGTAGGAATGTGATACTTGGTATTTAAAGTTATCTTAGCAGAGGATGCGGTTGGAAGTACCAAGGATAATTCGACACCTGCAATAAGACCGGGACAGAGTGAGTACGATAGGGTAACTCTATATAAGAGCCGCCGAAGGCAAATTCCCAAAGAGCCGATAGTCCACTCAAAAGGTAACGTCACACGGCGTGTTGTTTCCCTATGTTAATCTGCGTTATTATACCATTCACAATTTTTACGATGATTTCAATACACCATTATAAAATACTGACGAAACAATTTTATTTTAAATTGTTCATCTCAGCCCATATACATCCCACTGTTGGGCTCGAGCATCTTCAATAATGAGAGTGTAACGGGGCTACCAAAACTAACCTAACCAAACAAGATGGCACTGTGAGTTTACCTTCTCTTCAATTTATCTGTATACGTGCTTTAGTCGTCTGTTAAGACATTCGTGGAAAAGGAAGAGGATGGTGACACTTTTCTATTCTTACCGCGTCGCCACACGGAGAGATTATTTATGTAAAACATTTCCGATTAATTATTGCTTCTTTTTCATATCTGTAAATCCTTAAATATTAAAATGATTGAATGCGTATTAAATTTATAAACAATTTAACCTGACATGGCGGCTATTTATTATTTTAAATTATCTTCGCAGTGTGAAGCGTTGCATTACGAATACAACTATATTATCAGCAATGTATTGAATATGCAAAGCTTGTTGGTTCAACGATTAGCTATTGCAACTGGTTCCGAGAGCCTGTAGTTACTTCCACACTAATTCAACGCAACTATAAAGTCCATATAGAGTCTTAAATTGTCACTGGTACCGGTCTAGCAATTTCATTAGCATACTGATTGATATTGTTGAAATAAGTTGATCATCAACCGTCCCCTTGTCATGTAACATGTCTAGATGATCGAAGTATTCATTCTGTTCAATGGAGATAAAAAAAGAATATAATTTTGTACGTCCATCACTCAGAATGCGACGACACATCAGTACGAAACTATCAGCAATTTACATATATTAATGAATGAACTAAGTCTATTTATATTGTACTCAGGCTAGCGATACTTATCGCATTGTTCTTGATTGATAGCTTCATTTAATATTGATGATAATTTGCTTATATATGGTTTTCTGAATATAAGTTTAACAGAAAAGCCTATGGTTATCGTTAATTTTGAGGACCACAATTATTTATTTTAAAATGTCAGTTTCGAATCAAAAGTGATTTTTCAGAAGAAATTCTACCACGGCAAATTCCAAGAATCAATTTCTTGCGTTATCATATCGCTATGTCCAAGTTTTTTATTTTTAGTCTTTTATGGCCGGATTTGACTTTTTAGAATCGTATAGCCCAAGACGTAGGGGGTCTCATTACTCACCGTGCGACCTTTCTCCAATTTTGAACAGACTATCGACCCCGTAACCTTGTCTCTGGTAGGTCACCTGGCGGATTACCCAGAATTATAATAATAGTACCTATTAAAATGTCATTAATGTTTGTATCGTCAACCTACGTGTGGCTCTTTTTAAAGTGATGGTTCCCAATACATTGACACAGGTGTAGGCCGTAGTCGAATATGTTAACATTATGGTGACCGATTATTAACGACGTTATTGGGCATTTTCATAAAAATGTACATGGGCGTTTTCAGGCCTGTCCCTCTAAAACATTACCTTTTTAAACAATTAATTCTATTTGAAACTAGCACAAAATTTTACATTAGGTTTATTGTACATTTAAGTAATATTTTATAATATTAAGCCAATTATAGTATAATTTTTCGATTAAAAAATAATATAACAACAATATGTAAAATTTTGTGCTAGTTTCAAATAGAATTAATTGTTTAAAAAAAGGTAATGTTTTAGAGGGACAGGCCTGAAAACGCCCTTGTACATTTTTATGAAAATGCCCTATTACATTTTCGCACGTTTTCAAGACAATATTATGAACCTCACCATATTCCAACATTTTCTCATGGCTTCGAATCTAATTTATGACATTTTAATGGCATGATTTCGTATGTTTGCCTGTAACTTACGCAAAACGATTATCTGAATGATCTATAAATTGTTGCTCTAAATATGTGCATTATTCGTGTCCATCGTTCGTGACATAAAAGACTCATCATGCAATGGAAGGATTATTTCTTCAGTAGGGGTATCCTTTAAAATAATGCTTATACATTTGATTTGTACCGATTATAGCTATACCAAATCTATTACGTGACCAACTAAAAATACTTGATAGTTTTATTCACAAGCAAAAAATTACTTAGTTAAAAGATAGCCATTACGATTTTGATAATATTCGACATTTAAAACGCGAAATGAAATAGATCGTATTGGTATAAAGAGTTTTTGCCAACGCCGAGTCCGCGCCATAGCAACCCGTTGATCGCAGTCCACTCGTGCGTAAATTACAAACGAAAACGTCCGTCTATATAATTATGTAATAGGTTACCTTCATGGTTATGTTCGATATTTGATGGTCAGATAAGCACCCATTGAACACGGTAATGAAAATATTATTAATTTAAACACGGCCTTCGGGCCGTATAAGATGGTATTGAGATTCGATGTTAGATTAGATCAGTGTGTATTTGTTACCGGAGTTCTCTTTGATTGCATGTTATGTTCTTTGTAACAATAATACATCTAGCTTATCGAAATCGATTAGGTCTTAAATGGTTTGTCTGAAAGTGCAATGTCATAGTGCATAATCAGAGTCGAGTATATTTTAATAGAAAATAAAACGCCTGTTGAGTTTGAATAAGTACAATCAAAGTGCTCGTGTTGCCAATCGCGTTAAAACTCTCTATTTCTCTCACAAGATGAGGCAACGAAAATACATATAATATCGAGGCAAGGCAAGATGGTCATTATTCTACAATTTAACGAGTTATATTGACATTATAGGCCACAACTCTGCAGCTATAGTTAGCAGCATAGACTTTTTTCTTTTAAGCCAACGCTAGAATGTTAATAGATATTTCAAATGGGAGAGTTAGATAGCGATTAAAGTTTGGGTCACTTACTGTAGAGTAATCAATATAACTACTTTGTTTCTCGATTAGAAAACACACTTGAAATGGAAGTATGTAGGACTATATATGAGCGATAGCATCACCGTTTGCTTGCCAACACCCGAGTCCTTTTGGACACAGGACATTGGGCAAATTATACCCGAAGAGACTCTTATATAAAAAAATCCCTCCTGCTATTCATTTTGTCTTCACGATGAAAATGAAAGTTCATTTTATACTATACAATTGGATTTTTGTTTCTAATTCATCCTTCTTTCACAACTCCATTCTCACACAACTTCTTATGTACCTTATTCGGCTCAAGAGTTTTAAATATAAGATTCCCATATATTTTTAATCTCATAATTTAATTAATGTCGATAACATTAAGTAAAAATGAAATTCCCAAAAAAATAAATTAGTTGGCAAATTCTAAAACGTTATGATTGTTACAAAAACATAAGTAATAATTGTAAAATAAACAATGAGCTAAATGTAAAGAAAAAGAAACAAATTTTATAACGATACGAGTACGAGACATTCGCACAGATCTTCAAATAAAATCCGAACTGTATAGCGTTTGAACACGTTAAGATTATTGTGATAGGTACATCCGCTGTCGGCGTGGGTCGGTCTTGTCGCCTCATTACACTTTGTAATTAGTCCCCCGTCGGCTGTGGGCTGCGTATGCGTCTCAGTACTGCACTAAATCACGACACGCCGGTTTAACATGCGCGACCGACGTCGGCGGCGTCTCCCAACACAACTCCCATAATCTATCCCGACACAATGGACTTTTATGGATGTGTTATTGAATATTAAACGCTAAAAAAGCTGTTCACTCTGTTCCAGGAGTGAAGTATTTTACATATTTTGAGGTAAACAATGTTGTCTTCGAGTCGTTCACAGTGAATGACGTGACTACTACAATATCGAATGCATGTATGGAGTCATGGCCAACTCGCCACGCGACTGAGACTGAATGAGTAAATTTTTTGCCTATAAATAACTTACACTCAATAAAATACACATATAGATTAATTAATAAAAACGCTAGCTCCTTAAAAATCTACAAGCTCTGTTTCAATAATACACTATAATCTAAAAGCACTATGATAATGTTGCTCATATTCAACGCTCATGCAAAAATTCTTTTCTTCAGTATCATCAATATCTCAGCTTATATACGTCCCAAATCCGAGCTCCAGTCTCTTCGATACAGTTCTTAGTCTATTTTACATCTACATTTTGACATATGCTGAGTGTAAACAAAATGGTATTTAGTGCCGAGCGGCGGTGAGTTAAGCCTACAGCACTACAGACATGAGATAGGTTGGCTGTGATAAGCATCGACACGCTCTCCACTTCACATTGTTCGCGCTCCGATATATGAGATAAGGCTTTCTCTGTCCTTCTCTGAAGAGCTACCGTGAGAACAGCTCTTGAATCATCCGACTCGACATTTGCAGAATAGATATTACTTTATATTATATTGCATTAGCATATAAATGATTGAAGTAAATCTCTTTAGGCACATTTTTAAGAGCGAAAATATGATTGACGTTATGTTTTTTACGTGAATTATAATTGTAAAAAGTAAAAATAATATTGCGTAGATTATGAATCGTAACGAATATTATATAGATGCAAATGATGACTGCAAAGTATGGCGCGGTTGTATAAGTAATGAACTCAGATGCCGAGTGCTTTAAATTTTATCCGCGTGGGAGAGTTCTTTGTGTGATCCAGAAATGATATTTCTGAATCTGTTTAATATATGTGTCCGTTAGTAGCAAGCCAAAACTAGTAATGTAAAGAATTATCCCTTAGTTAGAAAACAGCCTGTCTCTAAAGTATGTGAGTATGTTACGTATGTTTAACTACTTAAAAATCAAATCGATTACCATCATTTGAATTTCTTTTAAATCCAAAAATTTTATTTTTTATTTTTAAATTCTTTTTTTTCTAGGAATTTGTTTTTGAGGGATAAATATATCAATGACAAAATCTACATTAACTCGAACAAATAACGTTAAAGTGTTTAAGAATTTGTGAAGCTGCTAATTTTTGATAGTACTGGTTCTATGTGAATAAGCCTTTATTGTGCCTTGTTATATAATATAGACAGGACGCAATAGCAACAAAAAAAAAAGGATCATAAATGCAATTATGAACAGCCGTTAATATAACATTATATGCGACAAAAATACTGTAATAAAATGGATTTATTATCATTTAAATATTATGAGTGAATTTACTTCAAGATAAAAAAAAAACTAAATAATTTAACATAAAGACGAGGTCGCAATTATAAATTAATAAGTCAATAAATTTATAAGTCATCCCACGCAAATGAAAATTGATGGTACAGATAAAAATACTTATAAATTACCATAACATTAGAAATATTAAAGATAATAAAGCCGCGGGTTTAATCAATTCCATGCAAAACATTTTCAGTCCATTGACTATCGCATCTTCGCTAGACGTCGAGGAGCCGATCGAACAAAAAACCGGTACAGGGACTGTTGCTTCACATAACTAGCATAAATAAATATTATATTGTACAGCGGTTCTTGATTCATACGTGTTCGGTGGCCTATTGGGGTCAAAGCGTTCACAACATTAATATATAGGATATTAATGTAGTAATATGTATATACCTTGTGCTTTATGGTGACGGTTACGAACACTACCAACTCTCAGATTGCTTGTGGATGACGTAGTCGTAAAAAATGACTTACAGCGACCTGGGACAGCGGCTGATGCCAGATATCTGATGATGTCTAGCCTACATTATATTCTCGAGGAGGGTTGACGTAAGACAGGCCATCAGTCATAAAACTATTGCCAAAATTTTCAGAGGCAGAAGAGCACATATTGCGTCGAGCCCGAGTATCTGATTGTAATAAGAGCTGGATGATGATGACGTACGAACATCTACTGTAGACAACAGCCAACAGTAAACGTTCTCCTCATTAAAAGGGATAATATCACAAGGCGCCTAAGGGATATATGCAAGTAACATCCATGCAAGAGAAGGAAAACTCGTTACAAAACCTTATTCCAACATGTCTGACCAGTGTGGATTAGCAGGTCAATTTCCCTCCCATTGTGGAAGAGACCCCGAGTCCAACAGTGGGGCTTATATAGGTTGAGATGACGATTAAGAGTTAAGAATAAAATGTGTAATCATTCCTTACTTTGCTGGGAGTTATAAACATAGTCTGAAACATAAGGGGAGAAGAAGAGAAGAGAGCGGTTGGAGTCTTTTGGTAAATTTATAAGGAGGTGTCCATTAAATATGTGAGGCGTTTTTCGGAATTTTTGAGCTCTCCTCGTTTCTGGTGAGTTGTTGTGGGATTTGTCTCAACTAGCTAATAATCACACATAATATATTTCATAGTTTGTATTTAGAGTTAGATTATTTATAATTAATTCATGCATCTCAGCTTATATACGTCTCACTCTTGGGCTCGAGTAGGGAATATTCATTCTAATTGAGTTCTTCGAGACTAATGATTTTATCATTACACAATTTTTTGTTCGACAAGAATTACGCGATATTTGTTAAAACTCTTTCTCTCCACCACGTGAGCTTTAGTTAGATTCGGCTTAATCAACTCTCCATTAATCCTCTCACGTAATTTATGGACGCCTCCTAAGGTCAACTAAGGTCATCAGCCGCGTAACAAGTGTGGCGATTATAGCATTGCCTCCTATTGATAGGCTTAAATCGTACAGGGTAGGCCGATATCCTGATGGATGGATGGATGCAAAAATTCCTCGATAAACATAAGTCGCAAGCATATGGGATTGAATAAACGGTTAAAGCTCATCGGTATTGTCCCCTACACGTTATATTATCTGCGAAAATACTCGGTCCACAAGAATATCATGCGTGCTGCGTGATTTGACTCAACAACATCAGTAAACGCTGTCACAGGTGACATGTATATGATGTTGTTGCTTTTATCCATTTTCGTAATGTGACATTAATGAATGGTATGTTTTATGCATTCAATAGGCACGCACATAAAATTTTATGCAGGACAAATTGTCTGCACTATCCATTGACTTGTTTATATTGCATAGTTTCACGACACTGTTTAAAGTTATACAGAGCATTCGTTTCAACTATTGTGGAGTAAGAGTTTGAAGCAACCACGGTGTACCAGTTTTACGAGGTGTTTTCGTTGAATGATTTTGTTAAAAAGATCAATATATCCCAATGAAATTAAATTTTTCAAGAAAATAAAATTTACTGGATTATTATATTGAGCCAAATCTGCAAAATAATACTAATGTTATATTAAAAAGTAATATCATCATCATCACAACTTATACACGTCCCGCTGTTGGGTTCGAGCCTCCTCCACAATGGGAGGCAAATTGATCAACTGCACCACACTAGTCTAACCTGTTGTTAAAAGATTTTATTTCGAGTTTTCTTTCTCTTGCATAGATGTTATATGTATATTATATTCCTTAGTCATCTTTTACGACACTCACGGGCAAAAAGGAGGGTGGTAAATTGTATTCTTACGTGTGGTGACAACACAGATAAAAGTAATATATATTAGAAAAATTTCGTTCATTTTATGAAAAACTAAGGCTTAAGCTGATACATAAAAATATTTCATCATCATTGCACCCTATCGCCGTCCACTGTTGGACATAGGCCACCCTCATATTATGCTTATGTCAGAGTGCGGTCCTGTGCTGGCCGCATTCAAGAACGCTCAGCAACTTTCACCAGATCGTCGGTCCACTTAGTGGTTGGGGCGTTTTACACTGCGTCGTCCGATACGTGGTCGCCACTCGAGAATCTTTCTTCCCCAGCGGTTGTCGGTTCGTCGAGCGATGTGGCTTGCACATTGCCACTTCAGCGTGCTAATTATTCGTGCTAGGTATGTCGGTTACACCCTGTCTTCTGCGGATTGCCGTATTTCGGATTCTATCTCGCAGAGAAATCTCGAACATAGCCTTGATTTAGAGACCACGTTTTCGTGCCATAAGTCATCACTGGTAACACACACTGGTTGTAGACCTGTGTTTTCAAACACTGAGGTATTTTGGACGAGAAGTTCCTCTTAAGTTTCCCGTTAATCAAGTTTGATTTTATGGTTCATCATCATTTGGAAATTAAAAAGAATATCATAGTAATGAAGAATAAACGAGTTTATTGCCACAATCCCGTGATTGCACGAAATAACAGACGGAACAAAGCAACTAAAAATACCTACCATAAATTATGTTATCAATTTGCACACTAGGTTGCAATGCCGTTAATTGGCGATATCTAGATATTTTGCAAACAACTAAACATTGTAGCATAATATGAGTCAATAGGGATTGCTCATTATTTTTAATTAGTGATCTATATAAATATATGTATGTATTTTTTTGAAATATAGGCATAGTCATCAAAAACCTAATTTGAATATTGCCAAAATATTTATTAGTAAAGGAACGATACAACTTTTATAATCTATTCACCGAAGTCCAATTTTGGACATAAATAAGCCTTCGTGTAGTGGAAAAAAATGTTATAAGGGTACCCATATTACGTGAACTGTTTAGTTGGGAGAGAGGACTTCAAAATTACTAAGCTTGAACAAAAATGCGTCTTAACTTATACTATGGATGGGGAACAAAATTGGACCTATCTTAGCTTGTAATTCGAAGCACACTACGGATGGGAAATGAAATTGGGCCCTAGGTCATATTTAGGATGGGGCATTAGATTACGGGATTGGAGGCTTAGCTCGGACTCCGGATAGGGAATAAGTATGGGTCGTAACTTGTACTACGTAGTACATTATGGATGGAAAAAATTGGGCCTTAGGTCCTATTACGGATGAGGAACAAAATTGAGTCATAGCTTTTACTACGGATGCGAAACAAAATTTAAGGATTCTACACTTGTACAGGTGCACTATGGTTTCTATATTGTAAAAAAATGGGTCACGTAGTATGGGTTGGTCCTCGAATAAATTTGAAAGCAGACTTGCCAACCCTAGTTGGTGTTAGGAGCTTTCCACGCGCTGATTGCCCACTCCTCTGGAGGAACCAGGCTTACCTTATCCATTTTTATGACTCCCACGAGAAAGCCTAAATGAATTTATGGTAATGAAGATTAAGATCAATAAACCTTGTCAGGCGATAGACGAATACTATTTATTCAAGTATCATCATCATCATCATCACATCATCATCTTGCTCTTATCCCAATTACTTGGGGTCGACGCAATATGTCATCTGTTTTGACATATTGCAAAAAGTTTCGGCAATGACTTTTATGACCGGCCGCCTGCCTGACGTCAACCCTCCTTGGGAATGTAATCGTTGACCCAAATGGTACCAGATGGAGTTGGTCCGGGTCAATCTAGGGCTCTTAGTCATCTTTTACGACACCCACGAGCAAAGCAAGGGTTGGTAGTATTCGAAGCCGCTACCACACAGCATATTCAAGTATACAGATCTAATTTAAAAAGCCTTGAACACTGCAATGTTAATCTTATGACTGATTTATTTTTGTATTATTAAAAATTCTAATAGCAACAGTTATATACGTTTCAAAACAATTATGTATTGGTTATATAAAAATAATGACATCCTAATCTCGATAATACATCACTCTGGAACATCTAATTTTGTTATGAATAAAGTATAATTGTATAGATAGGTGCAATGACCTCGACAGCGGATTTTATTACAAAACAGTGACGACATTGTAAAATACAAATTTTCGCGAAAGACTCATCACGAAACATTGAGATTATTTAAGAGTTACAGTGATATAAAATTTTATGAGGACTAACACCGTGAGGTGTTAGTCCTCATAAAATTTTAAAATTTTAAAAAATTTTAAATTTTAAAAGACAAATAGAAATTACGTTCCTAAGAAACTCTTGATATGATATTACTAATTCAATTAGGTACGTACTGAGGTTCAAAGGGCGCCTAAGTGTATATGTTGGTTCATTGTAAGGTATCAGTTGATAAGAAGTTAAGGATGAAATCAGATATCTTAATCATCATCATCATAATTTCAGCCCATTTACTGCACCAATGTTGGTCTCGGGCCTCATCCAATATGGGAGGGATATTGACCTAGTATACCACGCTAGTCACGCTAGTTTTTATCTCTAGATCTCCTTCTGTTGCATAGATGTTACCTTTCATCATTTTCCGTAGTCATATTTTACGACAATATCTTAAAACATTTCAATTACCTACTACAATAACAAAAAATAATGAATTAATGGATAAAAGCAATTTCTTTTATGAGTATTTTTATCGCCTTGAAAGTATTATGTCTGTACTATAAAAACAAGGATTAATTATGCAGAGATAGACCTATGGGCGCCAATGGCGGACAGGTAAATAAATGAGCATGGTAAAGGGTTGTGATGAGAAAAGGCGAAAAGGACGAATGTGGGCAATGTGGGAAAAGGGGAATGTAGGACTGAATATGAATAGACTGTATAAAAAAAAAATTGAAAGATTTGTATTTGGAGGATAACGTAATTTTCGTGTAGAAAGATGATCTCACACCAATGAATTGAAATAGGTGTAAGCAGACATGAAAATAGCGAAACATAGATGTGGTGTTTTAGCAAGTTTTGCTTTCATGACAGGAATAAAACCATTTTTACAGATACCTACTCAACGTTTTATATTCAACTAGCAACCCGCCCTCGCTTCGCTTCGGTTTTTGTCGTTTTACCCGCGTAGTTCCCGTTCCCGTGGGAATACCGGGATAAAATATAGCCTAGTTTACGCCCTGATATTATAGCTTTTCATTGGTGAAAGAATTTTTGAAATCGGTCCAGTCGTTTTGAAGATTACCCGGAACAAACAGACAGACAAAATTTTTTTAATTGCTATTTTAGGCATAGGTGTCGTGCAAATAACCGTGTGAGCATGAAAAAAGCCTATTATTTTGACATTACAAACAGACACTCCAATTTTATTTATTGGTATAGATTTTAATATTTGGGATTCACCAGGGCTTCAACAACTATGGACACAAGAAAACCACAATATCGGATGACCACAAGCTATTGCTATTGTAAGGGTTTTGGTTTATCTACTAAATAGTTATTATATTCAGACGTTTCTGGTACAAATTATTAGCGAATAAAATTGTTTCTATATTGTCTTTGTCATTTATATTGCTTTGTCACTTATTATAATTTTTTTTCCGTGTGGTGCTGGAGTATGAATACAGTTCGCCACCCCCTCTCTTATACGTGGATGTCGTAAAACACGACTAAAGAACATGATATGCAGATTTTATTGTCGATGGTGGCAAACGAGCAAGTAGCAAACCTGATGGTAAGCGATTCTGCTGCATCTGGACCTTTGCAATACCAATGGCACAGCCAGGCCGCTGTCTACCTTGAAGAGAATGCTCTTCTTAAACCTCATTTAAAGAAGGACAGCGATTAGAAAACGCAGAAGCAGGTAGTTCATTCCAAGTAAAGGAGTGAAAACTAACAGCAAAATCGACGCAATAAGTTTGTTGCGTGAAATACCTCCTAAGACCAAAATTTTGCCAGAAACATGGCTGGTTAATTACAAGTACATACAAACATTGATACGTAACATCTCAATGTTGACCGCATTTCTCACACAAACACATTGTATCATGTCGTTTCAATGTGTGGTGTGGATGCAATAAATCAACGCAAACATACACAGCGGGAGGTAGAAACAACAAATAGTTTTTGTTATTGTTCTTGACGCCACATCTTTTTCTAACATTGAATTAATTTCTTTGAACAGTGTGGCAAACAAAAAGAAATAAAACTTACAAGAACACACGTTTTATTATTCTAACTACGTTTAAAGATGTGGGCATTTTAATTTAATATTGCCTGGTTTTTTTTTTGTATGATGCCAAGTAAAACATTTCGTGGTATGGACACAATACGTTTTTTGCAAGGTTTAATTCTAAATTCAGCGGTACGCTCCGTAGCCACCGTATTTGCTCACGCGCAAGTATGTCCTCCCGCGCGACCGTTCACGGCCAAGGCCAAACAGATAATAAACGTGTAATGATGAACGATGTGCTACCGAGCAAAAAAAGCAACTCGCCGACCACGTGGGGAGTCTTTATGAACATTTCACAAGCTTTAATGATTCGGAAAATTACACTGCTACTAATAAACTTATAGGTATTTATATGGCTTAATGAATTAAAAATTGTTACGATAGAGAAGAATTAAAATGTACTGGAGTTAAGTTGATGTAAAGTTACTATCGCATAAAGTCAGTCGTAAGAAAAGAACTGAAAATCGTTTAAGACTTTAATTTAAAGATACAAGAAACTATCAACTTGAGTGATGTCAGTCGTAAATTTCCATCGTAATAGGTATACATATAGATACCGGTACTATCCAGCTATCTAAACTAGAAATTGTCCTCAAGTATGTAGCGGGTACACATTTAAAATCTATTTTTTTTTGTCATTTGGCTATAGCAAAATAATTTAAGTTTCAAAATTTTATATGTGAAGACCTTGCCCAGGTACTTAAATCGCCAAACACAGCCTTCGACGTCAATACTTTTGATACGTTAAATTTATATTCGAGAAACGGTAGCCTTTGAATACCGCTTTATAACACAAGCCGTTACGACAAAAAAAAAAGGTAAATGGTGAGGTTTTTTTGATTCGTTTTTATACATCTTTAAAATGACCGTCTACACATACATGATAATAGTTCTGAAAGCTGTCAATTTTGTTTACATATAAGTACACGGCCTCAATGATGATTTTCAGTGACTACGCGAGGCAGAGCATGATGCACAACAATATACCGACGGTTTCTTAAACAAAAACAACCAATTTATGGTACGAAATTATTGCTGTTAAAATCCTAATTTTATTCCTATAATTTATTTTAATTATAATCACCATTAGTGGATGAACTAAATTCTAAATCAAATAAACAATTTGTTCAAATTTACACTATTTAGGTCTCTAAAAATTTATCACAAATAAATTTTCTACGTTTTTACGCGAACCCTCCTGTATTGAGAAAATTCAATTTGTTCGTACCGTTTCTCGAGGGTGTGCCGTTTTTACGCCTTGATAAAATCAACATGGATAATCATTGGAGTATTCGTATCACGCGCTCTCATTCCTCCAACCTAGTGCATCGTACTTGGAAATGTGCATAGTGCGTGTGGGTCGCCACCGACGCTAAAATAATGCACGTTTAAACCTTGAAAGGCGAGGTGAACGAACCGACTGACTAATAGGTGAACATTATGTTGATTGATCGCTGAATACGACTAATGTTGAAAAGTTACTTTGTCGACGTACGGTATAGTCTATTTTGAACGCTTCATTTGCTATTCCTTTCGTAGAAATAATACAGAATTATGACCGAAACGGTGCGTACGTACTTAAGATGAACGCGTTGGATAAGTTGAATAAACAAACTCAAGTTTCTAGAAGGAATATACGTCCGTATGTAAACAGAGCAATCTAACATCAAAATGTCACAAATGGCGACGTCAATGTATTCGAGTCCGTAGGGCAAGCTTGAAAACGGCTTAGTCATGTCATTCCAGCTGTGATGGCATACCGCTTGTGTATTAAACACCGTACCGAACTCCCGTAGAGCTAAAAATATAGTTATCTACGACGTTGTGCTCTTGTTATACATAAGGAAAATACTTTTAACGAAATATTCATTAATCTTCACCCCGAAAGAGTAACGACTTTCAAATGATTCATATTCTTATATAGTAAATGTAAAAGAGTAATTTTACTCAGCACTCGAAGAAAACAAATCAACCGTTACAGAAATAAAAATTATAAAAGTGGGGCGACCTTATGTGTAGTAAGGTTAATGATGGTACAACAGAAAACGAAGGGTGATTGTTAATAAAAATAAACAACGCCGCCTTACGACGGCTCGTAACGATGTTCATATATTTAGTAGAAGATAAAGTTGTTATCGCAATATCAGGTGTGATCCTCGGAAGCAGTCAAGTGTTGGGTATAAAATAAATCGCCACCAACAAATTGCCGCGTCCAATCCAGTTGGTATCATGAGAAGGCTGTATCGGTGGTGCGTCGCGGCCGACAACAAACAAGGCAATTGCTCGGTCTCTACGTCAGATCGCTATCTCACACGCCACGGCGAACAGCCTTCGACTAAACATTGCCTGCGTACCTCGCATTATCAGGGGGCCAATATGTCCACGTTGAAACCATCCGTTCACTTCCATAGTACTTATTTGCATATCGCTACAATTTTATTACGTTTATTTAATAGAAAGTATAATTTACAATAGAAATGAATAATGAGTGGAAACTTATTTACATAAGTTATGAATATGTCATGCGGGGTATTATGAGGCGCAAAAAAGAGATGATGATTATCATTATCCTTTTATTAAAATAGGTACTGGTATGTATATTAGAAACTTAATCGGTAACAGCGTTAATAATTTATTTTCTTTATTCAACAATTCGTAAGCGGTGTGCGTTCCTGGTGCGCGAGGTGCGGGGCAACGCCAACAGTATCCTGAATATGATATCGCGCAGATTGGACTGCATATATGTATGTGGGGCGTTGCTACGCCATCTCTCATGGGATGTTGCGGTAGTGGCTCGCATCATGTGTAGTTTTTAAATTAAATAGTTTTAATCTAACGTAACATAATATGTGTAATAATATAATTAGTGTTAAATGTTAAATTCTCATACTAACATTTTAAGTCAACAAATTTAAGTCTTACTACCTTTTTGAGTCTTGGTTAATCTAATAAACAATATTATTATTATTATTACTTATGTCTTAGTACTGTATGCCTCTTTGAACGCAATAAATAAACAATTATGGTGTGTGGAATTTTTAAAGAAAATAAAGGGTATTCATTATCACCATGGTGTTATCCCAATTTACTTGGTATCAAGTCAATATATATTCTTTTTTCATGGTACTACGTATTGTAAAAGTTTAGACAAAAGTTTGATCACCGGCCGCCTATCTGACGTCAACCCTTCACCTGAATGTAATTGTTGACGTGACGGCATCAGATGGGGTTAACCCAGGTCGATGAAACCAGTGACCCAGTTCAAAGGGGGTGTTTCCAGGTCATAATTGATCAAAGAAAGAAAAGGTATAGCATATGAACTGAGGTCACATGATTCTTCGCGGTAAGTTCATTTATCGCCACATAGTCTTTCGTTTTTAAATTATCATACAAAAACAAGAGCGAAATTTGATTTCACGCTACTGTATGTGTAATACCTGCGTACCCAAATATCAGAAATCATTATAAATTAGACTTTTTTATTTCATAGAGAGAGAACCGAAATACGTCGTTTGACGGTACGGTAACAAAACTGCGACTGAAGCCTCTTACGAACTGTCGTAGATCGACACTCACGGTGTCAAGGTAGTTGACTCGCAGGCAATGAAGAGTTGATGAAAAATTGTACAGGACCTTAGTCACCGCACGGAGAAACTTACTGAAACCCGTATATAGATTCCCGCAGTACTTGGTCTTATTATAGCCTACTGATCATAGTAGACTGCAATGGCTAGAGAAATCTACATTATTTTGTAAAAGTTACACAATATTTAGCCACCATGCAATGAGGCAAATATCTTAAGTATGAGAGCCCTCTGCGCTTACCATTAGTTGGACATTATGACAACGCCATAATCAACAGCAATAAAATAATAACGACGTATAAAAATGCAATATAATTGTAAGGTCATATGAATCGCAATAAAACTGTGACCAACATTGAGATTTAAGTTGTTAAATTAAGCAGTTGATACTGAAAACTAGGACAGCAGCAGTAACAGCTAACATTATAGCATATATTACAGTCCATAAACAAATGGTCGGGTACAGAACACATAAAATGTCGTCACTGCAATCTTGCTCGCGGGTATTTTACAAGGTCGTTTAAATATTAATACCTTTAGGTCTAACACAATTAAAAGCGTACAATTAAATGCGTCTTATCTTTGAAAACTTGCAAACCTATCTGTCGCACATCCATAAAATTACACTCACCAAAAAGACATAATCATCATTCACTGCAGCTCAAATACATCTCACTGTTGAGCTCAAACCTCGTCCATAATAGGCGCGAATTTGACCTTACTATGGTCAGATAGGTTAGTATAGGGTTCTATTTCGAGTTTTTCATCTCTTGCATAGATGTCATGTGCGTAATATATCTCTTAGTTGTCTTTTACGACATCCACGGGTATGAGAGGGGATGGTGAATTGTATTCTTACCCCGTCACCACAAGGAAAAAAAATAATTTCTTAAAATATTTGGCTTTTTAATATCATATTAGGAACTTCACAGATATTGGGTGTTAACTTAAGAAGTAACACTTATATTTCAACACATAATTTTTACTCCCACGGGTAAATCTATTACCCAGTAAAGTTTGACAATTTTAGGCGGAAACATCTTATTTGCGAGCGAAAGCGATTGCCACAAGAGGAATTTGAAGCTACGTCCATTGCAAACAAAAAAGTTTAAAATGTTTTTGGTTTTACAGATGGTGTAATTTGTAAGAGAACGTACTACGTAACCTGTTCAGGGTAATTAATACCACGGTTGGTCATCTGGGCGGGAGAGGGATTTAGGTTTTGGTCAGTTGGTTCAAATAAATTCAGATTGGTTACGTAGTATGGGTAAGTAGCCTAAAACGGTTGGAATGGATTCCAAATGGAAGTGGGTTCAAAATTTGGAAATAACTATGCTTTTGTAAACAATTGTCTTATTTTCTGTTACAAGTTATTTAATTTCGACCTCCAATCATATTTGCTTGAATGATACTAGTACTAATAGTACATCTACTACTAGTAATAATAGTACATCTTTGTGGAAAGTAACAATGGGACATTAGTATGCATTTGCAACTTTTACTTCATCGTGTCTCGTTATCTATTGTTGTAGTATTGTATGAATGGCAATAAAATGAGTTGTAAATGACAGCTTCAATAATGATGACGAGAGGAAAGCGGTTCGAACAGTTATGTGTTCGGATAGGCGTATTACTTTTTATGTACATATATAGATTTACAGTTTACCTGAAATTAACGGTACCTATATGTCTACTATGTCATTAGATCTAATAATAATGAATGCAAAAATAGTTAGATTCAAGACAGATACAGATGTCGTATAAATTGTATACCTATGAAGGCCTACTATGTTTATAAAAAAATTTAACTGGATCAAATGAGTAAACAAACTTACATAAGTGAAACGCGATTCTAATTATACATGAATCATTAAAGTTTTAAGACACAAATTTCTTAGGCACATAGAAAGTAATTACATGATCAAACTAACTTATCTAAGTGGAATCCTAACTATGCTGCGTTTATCACAGAGATTGAACTTAAAATTTTATACATAAACAAGCATAGCACAGCAAAAATTATAAAAAAATGATTTTATCAATTTTAAACCGGAAGAACATGCACAGGAAGCAAGTTAAAGCTTATAAAAATAAATTACAGGAGCATTCTCTACAAAAAGCGTAACAAACGAGCTTTGTTTAAAACAAGTTTATATTGTAGTAATTTTCCACTTGTCTATTAAATATTTTGTTAATGCATGTAAGAGCAATTTAGACGTTATCTACGGCACTTTGCCGTGTGCGACACAGTAAAGGCCACGGTCTAACGAATTAGATAAAGTGAGAGTAATACTTATAAATAGGGAATGTTATTTAAATAAATGTCAATTGAAAACTTTCCCGTATCGATGGAATTCAAATGACTACGTTTTCTACATTGAACCTGAACTACACCCGGTCGTGACCACGAAAGACGAAAGTAAAATGTTGTGGCATTGTATCTATGAGCTAATATGATCGTACCATGTGAAAGTACCGATCAATTTTCTATTCACGCCTTCACGTGATAACAACGCATGGATTATATCGTTGGATTTTCGTTTGTAAATAAAATGATGATTAATGCTATCGATGAATACAAAGTACGACTAATGAAAGTTAAAATGTTTTTTTTTTCAAAATACCATAGTCATGATTGGCTTTTTAAAACATCCGGTCTTTCTTGTTGCATTGGACGAATAATATAGAAGCTTATAAAGTTAACAGCAGAGTTGGTCTGCTGTTAACTAAAACATCATTATACTTAAACGTAAATTAATCAATAGGGAATATGATGATTTTTTTTATTTTTTAAACTTTTCTACTAGTTATTACATTACTAGAAATAAATATAACACATCCAAAATATAAACCATTATAGCCCGTCCACATGTTGGCCGAGCGTAGGTGAGCGATGGCGAACGCCAGCGTGTGTACATCCGATTTGCCTTAGTTAGCCAACGCTCGCCTAGTTGGCCGAGTGAATACAAGCGCCAACGTGTGGACAGCTGATTTGTCTTCACTCGCCATCACTCGCCGTCGCTCGTGATCACTTGCCTCACTTCGCCTCGGTGTCCGTTTTTGTGCACAAATCAAAGGCACTCGTCTGCGCTCGGCCAATGCCGTCCACACTTTGGCCTGCTCGCGATTACACGGTCGATATCCATCGCTGTTAGACGCGTTTAATGTGATAATGTCGCTCAACATAAATGATTATATTTTCAAAGTTGTACCACTACTTCTAGATATTCGACATAAATAATTAGATCCAAGTCACCCTATATGTTACCTATAGTATCAAAAAGTATCTTCATCATTCATCATCATTTCAGCTCATATACGTCCTACTGTTGGGCTCGAGCCTCCTCCACAATAGGCGGGAAACTGACCTTAGTATTCCATGCTAGTCAGACAGGTTGGTATAGGGTTATATTTCGAGGTTTCCTTCTCTTGCACAGATTACATCCGTATTATGTATTACATCTCTTAGTCGTCTTTTACGACATTCACGGACAAGATAGGGACTGGTGAATTTTTTTCTTACTCCGTCACCACACGGATATATCTTACATTGTTCTATTTCCGTGAATACTCAATATCAACCACCTTTTTTTTTCCACTTTACTGCGGTATACACTGAGATAATAACTATTATCTATATACTATTATATATACTATTAAATATACTATATACTATTATATATCTATATATGCTGTGCGGTAGCGGCTTCGAATACTACCAACCCTTGCTTTGCTCGTGGGTGTCGTAAAAGACGACTAAGAGCCCTAGATTGACCCGGACCAACTCCATCTGGTACCATTTGGGTCAACGATTACATTCCCAAGGAGGGTTGACGTCAGGCAGGCGGCCGGTCATAAAAGTCATTGCCGAAACTTTTTGCAATATGTCAAAACAGATGACATATTGCGTCGACCCCAAGGAATTGGGATAAGAGCAAGATGATGATGATGACTATTATATATCTATATACTATTATTATATAACTATATACGTTCATTAAATAGTTAGTCGAAGTTGTAGCGACGTCTATTTCAACGTCCGTAGTGTTTCAGTGCACAATGAACACTGACGGAGGCCAACTTTTTTTTTTTTGTGTGTGTACAGCTGTTGGTCGCAGATGGCCTTGACAGCTTGACGCGGAGTATGGGTGAGCGCTGAGGGCTCTCAACCCGGAGTGCGGAGGCCAACGTGTGGACTAGAGATTGCAACCCGGTATGTTTCTCAACCGGTCCCGGTCGGGTCCGCCGGGCCCGGTCGGGTCCGCCCGGGTTATATAGCGATGAAACATTTAAAGTATTTTATGAAAATTTTCTATATATGAATGGAAAAAGACAATGATTCAAGGTTAATATTTATTTCAAACTGGCTTATGAACAGTTATCACAATAATCAGTCACACTCAAGTCTCAAAATCACACTTAATACATAATTGATGATTACTTTTACTTATGGACAGAAAAGTAACATTAGTATTAGTAATTATCCATTTTTATAAGTTTAAACAAGGAGGTCTTTCACTTTAGTCCTTATAGTGTCTATATGAAAACATAGTACATATTAAAATAAGAAACTAATAACGTAGCTAAAAGTACTAAATGTGTCATAACAACTTAGATTAGATAAATAGATAAGCTTTGGTATAAACAAAAGCTGCTAAAATTAAAGTATTATGTTTTTTCTTAAACTTTGGTTATTAAGACTAGTGAGTGTTACTTTTACTAATTGAGCAAATAGGGAAATCTTATAGGCTAGGTTGTATTGTAACTGTAAACAATCAAACTTGTATAGTCTTAACTAATAAAATGTAACGTAAAATTGGTTACGTTACGTAGGCTTTATAAGTATATTATAACAAAACAAAATGTATATTCTAACTATGCAAGTTAGAATATACTTTTTGTAAGCCAAAACAATTATTTTTCAGTCTGTAAGAATGATCTTAAAAAGCTGGTCATTCTTACCGGGTCCAATGACCGGGCCCGGTGGGTGCCTAAAAGGCCCGGTTTGCAATCTCTAGTGTGGACAGCTCTACAAATACTCGTCTACGTTGGCCACTCGCGTTGGCGTTTGCCGCACTTGGCCAACGTGTGGACGCTAACACTTGCTTTGTACCTATTTGCCGACGCTCGCGTTGGCCTAGGCTCGGCAAACATGTGGACGGGGCATTACGCTAAAAAAAAAAATTTAAACATCGCTGTCTTTTATGGCCGACGTAAACGCGACTACTTCGGCACGCGTATTCTGTGACGTCAGAGTACTCGACACTCGTACAAGTTGCTAGGGCTGTTTATATTTTTATAAATATCGTTTTTCGACATATCGATATTTTACAATGTATCAAAATCGGGGTTCGCTATATCGGAAAAAGTATCGATATATCGATAAAAATATAGATAAAAATATCGGTATATTTATTATTATTACGATTATTAAATATATTATATCTTATTTACCTTGCAGCTTCAATTCCTCCGAGTTTAACAGATTAAATTTGAATTAGACGCGAAATACGTTGTCATCATATACACGTCTATTTTAGGAAGATTATCTGACTGTACTTTGACGAAACCGATTTCAGTCATTGTAATAAGACTTTTTTTTATTCACAAAGATTAATACTTGAACACAGAAAACTAATAACTTATTATGAAATAACTGGGTAACAATACAAAATAATCACTAGAAGCATACAAACAACAACTTGATATCAGAAGGAGAAGGAGGGCTGTTGATAAAATATCGATATTATTATTTAAAAATATCGATACTTAATACTGAACTTTTTTTTGGACGATATTCATTTGAATAAATTTGGTGTTTTATCTTTTCTTGAAAAGTATTTATTCTACAAAATCACTGTAAACTTAATCTACTGTAAAAGCGCTGGCATAAAATTGATGATCAGTTATCACTTACTCCTAGAATTTGTTAAAAAAAAGCTCGGCACGGCAACCCCGCAATGAACGAAGTTAATGAATTGAAGTAACGTAGTGAAATTTGGTCCATTACTTCACAAGTAGTGGATCGCAAACCGTAAGCTGGTCACTAAAATAAACAGCTTACAGTATAGTCCTCTTTATATTAGTGCTTAATATCAATGAAAAAAATTAGGCTCAATAAAAAGAAGCTTGAAATAGTGTCCTTAAGAGTGATTTAACTCTTAAGTATTATCATTTCAGCTCGTATACGCCCCCATTGCTGGATCTGAGTCTGCTTCACAATAGGAGGGAATTGGGCCTTACGAATAGACCTATTATACGACTCTAGTCAGGCGGGTTGGAATTGGTTTTTATTTACAGTTTTTCTTCTCTTGCAGCGACATTATTTTATGTCATATCCCTTAATCGCCGGTTACAGTAAGATAGTAATGAATTGTATTCTTACTTCGTCGCCACACGGCAAACTAATCAGTATGTATAGGTACAAACTAAGAAATCAGATCTAGAAGAATGGGGAAGAGCATCCTTCTCAGAAAACTATAACAGTAAATGTGATACTGTAACCCTATTAAGTGTAGTGATAGCACAATCACTCATCAGTCTATCAACGTTCGCTATCAGAAATAGGCTTGAAAGGGCATGATGACATAATCATCACTCTTGGCAGACGGGTTGCCGATAGCAGTTGGTTTCATACGTTTGCCAGAACAGCGCTGTTCCTATTCTTCTGGTTCTCTCGCTCAACTCCAAGGGAAAGTCAAGAGGGTGGACACAAATATAATCTTCTTTCGTCGGTTGGAGGTTTTGATCGGGTGATTTAATCATTGACAGAAGCGATATAGCGAAGTATTAAATTTCTTATCGCTGGGCTGATCCTGCTTGTTAACCAGTGGCGGATTTAAGTCAAGGTCCGCGAGGCATGGTCTTAGAAGCTCGCAGTTTTAAGAGCAATAGAAAGATTAAAATGGACGACATATCTCGCTGTGTTTAGATCGACATTAAGCATAAATCCACCACTGTTGTGAACGGCAATTACCTTTCATATGGATAAGAAGAAATCAATGATTTCCATGTAGCGAATTATGTAGGTACCTAATCATGTAATCACAGGTTGCAATTAAATATCATCAGGTAAGCCCATATACGTGTTTAAAGCATGTAACGGAAAGGTTTACAAAGCGGGTCGCTGATGGTACCTCATAAAACATATCAGTTCGCGTTATCTCTACTCGTTTTGTAAATGTTTTATACAGCTCCTGTTCTTTTTTTTTCTACGGGCCTACGATAATGGCGACGGAAGCCCGCTTGCCGCATTACTGAGATATTTACACGTCGTCGTCACTTATCGCTGTTCCTGTCTTGTTAAGCATTTCACTTAATTATACTTTAAAAGATAAACTCTCTTAATGTCTAAACGTTTCAACGAGTATCTTCCTTTAAATAAATTAAAATCCTGTCGGGTTTTCAGTCATGATGATAACAGCTATTTTACTTTTTTATTACTTCACATCACGCTTGTTTGCAAGATAACAGACCTAATGTAATGCGATAAGGCAAACGACAGTGTTTATTTTCTCATTCGTAGGTACTGTAAAGGCATCTAGATTACTTGAAATATATGTATATACGGTTATGGTAAAAAACTATATTTTATAAATAAAATCTATCATTCCATGCGGTCATGGTGTAATATAACATTTCAGCAACGATTCCCTTCCTATGGGTGTCATAAAAAACAACAAAGGCTTTTATGAGGGGTACGGGTAACATCATTATAAGAGAAGGAATATTAGCAACAAGATCTTATAACCGCATGACACTTGATGTAAAAAACTCATAGATGTAAAAAAGGACATAATACAGGAAATATTAATACTGATCACTTTCACAGCTGCAGAATATAATATTTTGAATATAGCGACTGAAAATGAGAAGATTTAATTCTAAGAACTCGTCGTTATAATGGAGGACGAGAATGGAACATTAAAACAATTGGTGCTAATTATTTTCACAGATTTCAATACATTGTTTGGAATTTAAAGAACATTAATAGAATGAATATACTTTATAAAGTATGAAAATGAACTGAGAAACTTATATATTGGTAAGAACTATTAATTGTAAAAGATACATTAAAAGAACTTTAATACAATTAATACTTTCAGCGATGATTACTTTTGATAAATGCCAATAATTGAAGTGAACTTAACTCATAACATATAACCTTTTACTGGGTGGATAATGTTTAATCAACTGAACATGTCACGCACCAGCTACCGTTAAAAATTGTCGTGTATACGACAAATATGAGGGTCTCTCTAGCGTCCTCTCGGTTACAAATTTCTCGTCAGCCAAACGACAGTTACGTACGATACGATACGTTAAAAAATAAAAGGATTCCAAATTTTCGGGTTCATGAAAGCTAAGCTGATTGTTTTATGATTGCTGATTGATAAGCTGTCGATTACAATTTATAGCAATTATTACGCGATCTACAAATTGTTGTCGTGAGTCTTATAATGTATGTCTAATGGTTTTACGTTTGTAAGAACACAATAGTTTATTACATAAAGCAGTATTGTCTTTAAATAATGTTAACTAAACAACCCGACTTCAACTGGATCAAATTGAAGTGAGACAACACGGGAAGCACCAGCTTTCAAATAATAAAATAATCATCACAATCGGTGAACCAAGTCGAAAGTTCTCAGGTAATAAATATAAAAAATAAAAATAAATTGTTGTTGCACAGTGTTGACTTCTATACGCTGCAAATAAATATGAACTTCGTTGACTGCTTTCTACACGCTGCAGATATATGTATAACTAGCTTTTGCCCGCGGCTTCGCCCGCGTAAAAATTTACTTGCATATTAATACTTGCATATTAATAACTATTATCGTAAAGAATATTATCGGCATAAAGAAGAGTATTATATTTCTTAATTTAAGAAATACTCTATCTACGTGTCAATTTTCATCCAAATCTGCTCAACAGTTTAAGCGTGATTGAGTAACAAACATCCAAATATCTTCACAAACTTTCACATTTGAATATTACTTCCAGCCTTTTTTTTTTTTTTTTTTTTTTTTTTTTTTTTTTTTTATGGGTGGGCTACGGTAAGCGCACGCGCGGTCCAGTCCCTCCGGGGCGATGAAAGGACGGCGCGCGGGCCCATAACCCACCCGTACCCACGTCACCTCGTTGTTGGGCCGACCACCGGAGCAGATGTCACTTGTCGTCAGTGGCCGGCCGACGGAATACCCTTTCGGGTACCCTCACCTCACGACGTCCTGGGACGTCAGTCGCCGTCGCGCGGTCAGCCTCTCTGCGGGTGACGGACAATTCCCCGGTCCAATCACCCGCGGCCTCGGCTAGGGCGGCATTAGGCGCAAATACTCGCGCCTGCGCCGCCCGAGTCGCCGGCGGCGGAACGTGTCGCCGAATAGGAGCTCTACTCGCACACGATCCGCCGCCTCCTTCCGTGAGATTACGGCCTCACAGAAGGCGGTGACCGCGTCCCAGTTCCTGACGCTGACGAGCATCTCCCTGGCGATGGTCGGCAGCGCCAGGTCGGCACCGATAATTGCGACGAGTTCACGGCGATCCCCCTCCCATGCAGCACACTCCTCGAGCGTGTGCTGCGCCGTGTCCTCGTCGCAACTGCAGTGGTGGCAGGACGGTGTGCTCTCCCTCCTGACAATCTTGTGCAGGTACTTCCCGAAGCAACCGTGCCCCGTCAGCACCTGCACCAGTCGGAAAGAAAGCACCCCGTGCGTCCGCTCCAACCACTCCATCAGCACCGGCCGGAAGGCCTCGACGGTCCTGACACCGTACCGAGGACTCTCCAGCCGGACTGCCCAACGGGCAATGACTTCTCGGCGGGCGTCGACCCGCCAGGCGGTGATCTCTTTGATGGAGACCATGCCGCCGCGGGCGCGCGTCTCCGACACCCGCCGATAAATTTCGGCGAGCATCTCCGCCTCCAGGTCCCACGGGGGAGTTCCGGCCAGGAGGCACGCTGCCTCCGTCGCCACCGTGCGGTAACCCCGTATGGCCCTGATCGCCATGACCCTCTGTGGTCGCCACAGGAGGGCCCTAAGACGAACGGTCAGGGACCCCGCCCACACCGGTGCGCCGTACAGGGCCATCGACCGGATCACCCCCACGTACAGCTGTCGGCGTTACTTCCAGCCTTATAGTTCAGATTGCCGTGCAAATACGATGATAAATATGCCTTTCTTTAGTCTCTGATAAAGTACTTTTCCATTGGTGAAAAAAAATTATATCAATCAAACACCCGCAGTTTCATTCACGTAGAAATTCCCATGCCAATACCGAGATAAAAAATACCTATGTTACTCGCTGATATTATAAATTTACACACATACATACCAAAAAAAAAAAAATATTAATCCCAGAAATATCAGAGATATAAATTGCCTATGTTACTCGCTGACAACATAGGTAGCTTTCCATTGGTGAAAGAATTTTAAAAATTGTTCGACATCCCCTGGTATAGTTCTCGTTCCTGGGCAAATACCGGAATGAAAATAGCCTTTCACTGATAATATAGCTTTTCATTAGTGAATTAATTTTTAAAACCATTAAATTCCCGTGATTTCATCGACATTGTACCCGATCCCATAGGAATATCGGGATAAAAATAGCTTAAATATGTTACTCGCTTAAAAATAGCTTTCCATTAGTGAAATAATTTTAAAATCGACTTAATTCAGCCACACCGGGATAAAATATAACCTGGGATAAAATATAGTCTAAGTTATTCCTTATGTACGACTGGTAGACCTGATGGTAAAATATAATCAATATCGGTCCAGCCATTTTGAAGATTACCTGTAACGAATAGACAGACAGGCAAAAAAATTTGGACCGTATTGTGTGAGCATAAATAAAACCTATTATTTTGATAGACAAACAGACGCTTCAAATCTATTTATTTGTAGAGATAGAAAATTGTAATAATATCTTGATTGTAACTTACTGTCTGGTAGCTGCTAGAAATATTACCACGCTCTCATTGTTCGTGGGTATCGCAAAATACTACTAAGACAAAGATTTACATCGACCTGGACCGGTGATGCCGTCTGGCCAACAATGTCGTGCGCCAGGTCATAAAATGTTGCTAGAACCTTTGTAATATATCTACGATGGCAGAAGAGTACTTACATATCGCGTCGATCCAAAGTAATTAGGATAAGAGCAAGATAATGATGATATATCATTGGCTGGGTGTCTTCGACTATATGTGTTTTATCCTTTTGGGGCAGCCCAAAATTGTTTCTTAGTGAGTGCTTACCCCAAATAACCGATCGGTATATGAAATTTCACATTTTTAGGCCCGGTATCTTTGGCTATACACTTTCACTCTCTTAGGGGTTGAATTTCCAAAAATTCTTTGTTACAGCTCGCTTATCCTTGCCAAAAATTGTTTCATAGTGCTTGGTAAGTGAGCACTAAGAAAATCTGGGGGTAATCCAAGAAAGCCGACCGTGTAATAAAATGATCCTTCCTAGGCTCAGTGATTTCGGTTAAACACTTTTCACCCCCTTAGGGCTAAAATTGCAAAAATCTCTTACCCCAAGAAAGGAAACTTTATACAAAATTCCACGTTTCTAGGCCTAATGATTTCGGCTATATATTTTGCACCCCTTTAGGAGTTGATTTTAATAAATTAATTTCTTAGAGCTCACTTACAACAAAAGAAAGAGAATTGCATAGAAAGTTTTACGTTCCTAGCTCCAAGAGTTTCGTCTATACGCTTTTCACCCACTTAATGATGATTTTCCAAAAATCCTTTGCTAGTGCTCGTGTACCCCAAGAAATAAGACGACGTAAAAAGAAAATACTTTCCCCTATTTCAACCCCTTATACCTATTTTTTCGCGATAAAAAGTAGCCTTATATCCTTTCTCTAGCTTTAGTTCATCTCTGTACCAAATTTCATCAAAATCGGTTAAGTGGTTTCGACGTAAAAGGCTATATGCTTTTCAACCCCTATTTTTTTTTTGGGTTGGGCTGCGGTTGGCGCGCTCCTCGAACCACTCCGTCCGGGCACCCCAAGAAATACGATGGTGTAAAAAAAAATACGTTTCTAGGCCCAGTGGTTTCGGCTGTATGCTTTTTGGTATTTTAGGGGTTGAATTTCATCCCCATGTAAATGGAATTTCCAAAACGCTTGAGCGAATATTTATTTATTTATTATTAGGTGCCTCAATACAAAGATTCGTGGTTCGATCATCGAAAATAACGAATTTCCATACAAAATGTCATCCCCTATTTCAACCCCTTATACCCATTTTTTTGCGACAAAAAGTAGCCTATCCTTTCTCAAGCTTTAGTCCATCTCTGTACCAAATTTCATCAAAATCGGTTTAGACGTGAACGACTATATGTTTTTCACCCCCTTAAGGGGGTGAATGCCCAAAAATCCTTTGCTAGTGCTCGTGCACCCCAAGAAATACGATGGTGTAAAAAAAAATACGTTTCTAGGCCCAGTGGTTTCGTCTGTATGCTTTTTGGTATTTTAGGGGTTGAATTTCATCCCTATGTAAGTGAGACTACCAAAACGCTTGATCGAATATTTATTTATTTATTATCAGGTGCCTTAATACAAAGATTCACGGTTCTATCATCAAAAATTACGAATTTCCATACAAAATATCATCCCCTATTTCAACCCCTTATACCCATTTTTTCGCAATAAAAAGTAGCCTATATCCTTTTTCAAACTTTAGTCCGTCTCTGTACCAAATTTCATCAAAATCGGTTTAGACGCGAAAGACTATATGTTTTTCACCCCCTTAAGGGGGTGAATTTCCAAAAATCCTTTGCTAGTGCTCGTGCACCCCAAGAAATACGATGGTCTAAAAAAAAATACGTTTCTAGGTCCAGTGGTTTCGGCTGTTTGCTTTTTGGTATTTTAGGGGTTGAATTTCATCCCCATGTAAATGGAATTTCCAAAACGCTTGAGCGAATATTTATTTATTTATTATTAGGTGCCTCAATACAAAGATTCGTGGTTCGATCATCGAAAATGACGAATTTCCATACAAAATGTCATCCCCTATTTCAACCCCTTATACACATTTTTTTGCGATAAAAAGTAGCCTATATCCTTTCTCAAGCTTTAGTCCATCTCTGTACCAAATTTCATCAAAATCGGTTTAGACGTGAAAGACTATATGTTTTTCACCCCCTTAGGGGGTGAATTGCCAAAAATCCTTTGCTAGTGCTCGTGCACCCCAAGAAATACGATGGTGTAAAAAAAAATACGTTTCTAGGTCCAGTGGTTTCGGCTGTATGATTTTTGGTATTTTAGGGGTTGAATTTCATCCCCATGTAAATGAAATTTTCAAAACGCTTGAACAAATATTTATTTATTTATTATGAGGTGTCTTAATATAAAGATTCACGGTTCTATCATCAAAAATTACGAATTTCCATACAAAATATCACCCCTATTTCAACCCCTTATACACATTTTTTTGCGATAAAAAGTAGCCTATATCCTTTCTCAAGCTTTAGTCCATCTCTGTACCAAATTTCATCAAAATCGGTTTAGACGTGAAAGACTATATGTTTTTCACCCCCTTAAGGGGGTTAATTTCCAAAAATCCTTTGCTAGTGCTCGTGCACCCCAAGAAATACGACGGTGTAAAAAAAATACGTTTCTAGGTCCAGTGGTTTCGGCTGTATGCTTTTTGGTATTTTAGGGGTTGAATTTCATCCCCATGTAAATGAAATTTCCAAAACGCTTGAACAAATATTTATTTATTTATTATTAGGTGTCTTAATACAAAGATTCGTGGTTCTATCATCGAAAATGACGAATTTCCATACAAAATGTCATCCCCTATTTCAACCCCTTATACCCATTTTTTCGCGATAAAAAGTAGCCTATGTCCTTTCTCAAGCTTTAGTCCATCTCTGTACCAAATTTCATCAAAATCGGTCCAGTGGTTTAGACGTGAAAGCGTAGCAGACAGACAGACAGACAGACAGACAGACAGACAGACAGACAGAGTTACTTTCGCATTTATAATATTAGTAAGGATAGTTTCGTCAATTTGCGGAAGTACCTACTCACTGAATGGGTAAAATTAGAATTTGAAATGTTTTATAAAATAAAATTACCTAAACCTTGAAAACATATCTGTAATGGTACAAAGCAGTATTCAGATCCACTTTACTCAATTGCAGAATCGTGTTTAACCTTAGCCTTAATCTATAATACAAAGAGCAAATACAAGTTTTAAAGGTGAAAAAGATCTTTTGTTTTTATATAAAACTAGCTATACCAAAGGTTTCGCATGCATTAAATTTCTCTTGGCCATCCCATGGGCATTTGATACGACGCGGAGCACTGTTCTTATTCTACATTTAGCTTAGTTTCATTGATATTTATGTTTCATGCTCCAGCCCAACGGCCCGTAGGGTTGAAAAATTCTCGGAAAAACAGTGTTTATATGCAAAAATAAAAGGAAAACACATGATAATATATCACATGATAAAGTAATAATGGATACACAGACTGCGTTATGGTTTAAGTAGCAATTTCTCTCGCCGAGTAACGAGAGTTTTATGTTCATAAAGGACAAATATTTATGCAGTTCTGTAGTATCGTTTGATTTTGGTTCAAATAGTTAATGGCAGTTAATTGCAGTGCCTAATGGGTTTATAGACGTAAATATATTACTGCGATTATGAGGTTCATGGTTTCGAATCCTGAAATTTGTAAAAAAGTAATGTTAAAACGACCTTTTTCCGTTACTGCTGCCGAGAAATGTAAGAGGCGCCTCTAATATGGGTGAATAAAATTTTTGTGGCGAAATGTGGATTTTGTTGATATTTTTGGCTGATCTTTTCGAAGAAAAAGGTGTTAGCATATAAAACCAAAATTAACTACAATTTTTCACTCACAAAGTTCCCCTTGACGCAAGAATTTCTTTGTCTAGTTTTGAATAGTAAATAGCGTATAATAATAAAGAAATAAACTATGTGAAACCAATTATGTAAACGAAACATTAACGAACTATTTATTCAGTGTTCAACAATTTTCTTTCATGTAGTTTCAAAATATAGAAAATAAAAGTTTAAATACTAGATACCAACTCAATTTATTATTTCATGACGACTCGCAAAAGTAATGTATTTCCAAGGCATATATTATATAAGCACATTAAATTCTTCACAATGTAATAAATAACATTAGATTTCGCAGTGCTATTGGACTCCAATGTACAGAGGTCGATGTTGAATCGGGAATGTGTTGAGTATACTATCACAGTTCCTGCATTTCCAATTTGATTTATAAACCTGAACAATTATTTAATTTACAGCAGTCCTAGTAATGCAAATGTTATAACGTTAAATACTAATTTATTACTCATATTTCATATTTGCCTGGGAAATAAACCCACGGCGCTGGCATCTCTATAGTAATCTTTTTCTCAGCCTATCCACGGCTAACTGTTGCAGACTCAAACCTCTTTTACAATGCTAACAATACCTTCCTGCCAAAGGTTGCCAGAAGGATTGGTAATTTTTCTGGCCGGTTATGGTTTAACCGTATCCCGCTCGACTGTCGAAAACGATAGAGATAAAATGATTACCGATGTTTACGCGAGTATTGCACAATTGAAATAAATCTTTCGTTAAACGTTTCGAACACTTTCAGCGTTCATGGTCACGGGAGGGCAAAGGTAATAAAATAGATAAACAAGATATATAACATTTCTAAGTACAGGTCTTAAAAAATTCGCGTGGGAACAATCCTATTAAGAAAACTTTAACTTTTCAAATGAAGTGCTTGATTGTTTTTATAGGATGCTTACTTACTACTACTACAGTGAATGTAAGACATGAATCTGATGAATCACACCAGTGTTTAGTAACACGGCGTTCATATATCATTGTATGGGCCCGGTGGTTCTGACGAAATACAAGCGGTTTCTCACAATTTTGCAATCATCTGATAAAAGAAATCTGAGTCATTTGGAGAATTCAATTCTGTATAATACGTGTCATCATAAATATGGTAAGAAGTGGTTCAATGTATTACCTACCTAATTAATTTTACCAGATTTGGTCATATTTAAATGACTTAACTCTTAAATTAATCATTAATGGATTCATATCGCACTTAACGGGAATTTCATTAGGCAGGCATAATATTTGTGATGTTGTAAGGTTTCTTAATTAAACAGTTGCAACGATGCAATGATAAGAAAGTAAGGAACTCGAGTTATATAATACACCTAATTAAAAGCCGTTTATTAATGTAGATGGTCAGTAAGTAATAAACAGGTTTTATATCACAAAAGCAACAGATATGAAACATTTACAGTAAAACACATTTTTATATACAGCAGTATTACCGGGTAAAAAATACCATTCACCACTTCCTGTGGGTGTCATAAAAACAATTAACATATTATATGTGAATAACAATAATGCTAGAGGGGGTTAACTTGACATAGAATTCTATGCCAACACATCTGACACGGTAAATTTTTCGCTATTGTGGAGAAGACCGTAGCCCAATAGTGGGACATGATGATAAACTAAGAAGAAGAGACGAATCTTCAATAGCTTATATTTAGGCAAGCTATATTATGAGCGCATCTCGTATGGTCGTTAAGATCGAGAGGCCAAATGAAAGTAGGGTTTTTTTATTGGGGGGGTAGGTTGCGGTCGGCGCACTCTTCGCACCACTCCGTCCGACAGAGGGGCGTAAGCACGCACACCCGCAACCCAACCGAACACCGCGTCGCGTACGTCGTTGGACCGACCACCGGAGCAGGGTTACTTGTCGTCAGTGGTCGGCCCGACGGAATATCCCTTGAGGAGTACCCTCCCATCAAAAGACGCCCCCCCACCCCTCGGGGAGAACGTCGGTCTTTCCTCGCGCGGTCGACCTCTCGGCGGGTGACGGACTAATTCTCCGATCCAGTCACCCGCGGCCTCGGCTAGGACGGCATCGGGCGCAGGTAATCGCGCCTGCGCCGCCCCAGTGGCCGGCGGCGGTTGTCGAGGAGACGCTCCTCGCGCACGCGCCCCGGCGCCTCCTTCCGCGAAACTACTGCCTCGACCGTATACAGGTATGTGGCGAAGCATTCATGCCGCGTCAAAACCTGCACCAGTCGGAAGGAGAGCACCTCGTGCCGCCGTTTTAGCCACTGCAACAGCACTGGCGGGAAGGCCTCCGTGGTCCGCACCCCGAACCGAGGCCACTCCAGCCGGACTGCCCAAAATGGTAGTAGGGTACTTAAGTATTGATTTCAAAAAGGTAAACAATGTAGCAGAAGTATGTATTATTTCTATCTTATATCTCATAATTTGCTTCGTTTGACTTATGGAGTCAATCTACTAGAAGCATCGCCCATAAGAACCATGTTAAGTTCAATCTAATTATCAGATATCTTATTAACGAATGAAATACATTATCAATACCATACGTTTTTTTTACATTTTTATATCTTTTCCAACTAGAATTTTAATAAATTAAGACGAATTTAATTATACAACTACGCAATTATAAAAACAGTTTATATATGTTCAACACGTCCTACACACATTCGTTATACCTACGGTTTACATCAACTTAATTCTCTTTGATATGTTAATATTAACAATGATAATCATCTAACTAACTAAAGACAACTACAAGTTGCTTAGGCTAACGCTAAAATAAAATTTATAACAACTTTGTAGGTATATAAATCTTCATCTTAGGGTTTGCTACTCGTGAACAAATAATATGTGGCTAATTTTATGTCCTATCTGAACAATTATAAGTGTATTTCCTCCGTGCGGTGAAGAAGTATGAATACAATTCACCACCACCTTTCTTGCCCGTGGGTGTCGTAAAACATAATTAACGGATTTTAATTTGCATACAACATCTATGCAAGAGAAGGCAATCTCGAAATAAAACCAACACGCCTGACCAAAGTGGTATAGTAGGTCAATTTCCCTCCCATTGTGGTGGAAGCTCGAGCCCAGTAGTGGGATGTTTATGAGCTGTGTTGATGATGATGACGGAGTAAGAACAATTACAATTCACCACTCTCTCTCTCACCTTGCTCGTGGGTGTCATGAAAGACGACTTAGGGTTATTATAAGCATATAACATCTATGTTAAAGTAAAAGTCGAAATTAAACTTTATACCAAACGGAACATCAGGAGATTGGACCACCACATACTTCTAGGATATTTATGTTATAGCACCAACTGTGATCGCTAACCTTTTATTATTTATTAAAGACATTAATTTTTTAAAGATATACAATAGTGGACGTCGACAGACTGATGACTAGTAGTCTGTGTATTAAGAAGCGTATAAATTGCAAGTGTAAATAGGAAAGTATTTAATCCAAAAGAGCTATATAAATCGTGATAAAAGCAAAGAGTTTGCTCATTACAAATATGGCCTAGCTAATGTCTATCGCGTACTCGTTGTAATTGCTTTGGCTACATAATCGTGTAAAGTAATTAAAACGCCAAATATAGTAGCCGTATCTATTGTGTACGCGCAACCCACGCCCGATTCAATTAGCTATTATTTTAGCGAGATAAAATGGATAATCGGTTATCCACAACTTCGGAGCATTAACCTTTTAATATTACTGCAGTAGAAGCTTTCGTTACTCAGCTATAATGGTATACATAAAGGCAAGTTTCTACTACAATAGTGTCGCGTGCCAAGTCTAAGTAATATATTGCAGAAGTTAAAAATAACACGTATATAAAAATAAATTTGAACTGGAAAAACAAAACGCTCAAGTCGTTTAACACTTAAAGGTCGTTTCAAAGGCTTGATGATTATAAATTATCATTCCCTCAAACTTTGATAGGTAAAGGTTGAAAGCACAGTAACTGACAGTATTTTAAAATCTTTTCGCAATTTCAAAAAGTAATTTATAAAAAAGATGTAATATTTATTTAGAAATATAATAAACAAGTAAACAGTACAAAATCTGTACATTGAAGATCATCATTATCATCATCATCGCAGCCCACATATGTCCCACTGTTGGGCTCGGGCCTCCTCCACAATGGGAGGGAATTTGACCTACTATACTATGCTGGTCAGACATGTTGGTATAGGGTTTCATTTCGAGTTTTCCTTCTCTTGCACAGATCTTATGTGCATATTATATCCCTTAGTCGTCTTGTACGACATCCACGGGCAAGATAGGGAGTGGTAAATTGTATTCTTACTCCGTCACCACACATTGAAGATATTCGAGAAAAATAGTATGGCGGTTGATAGAATCATTGAAATCACATTTTGTATGTCTGTTAGTTATTTTTTCCTGATTCACGTTAAAATGATTTCACCGAAACTGTTGAAATGGTGATTCTTATGATTAGTTAAACGATGTAGTAACATATAGGATCACTTTAATGATGAAATATTGCACTAAAAATTGCTGATAGTCTCGATTGCCTACTCTTAAAATTTATCGCAGACGGAGTGGCAGGTATTGCTACTAGAATCAATGCGAAACTACGAGAACGTATTGTTTAAATTACAAATACTGGTCCATAAAATAAATTAGGTGACGTAAAAATTATACATGAAAATGTCTTAGGATCTGTAAATATCACTTTATTGTAACACAGTATTTATCCAGAAAGCGTAAATAAAAATCACAAATTACAAATGTAGATAACAGAGATAAAGAAGAATAACAGTCACAGTCCCTTGACACAGAGCAGGCATATGTACGCAATGTATTTTTAAGCGTGACAGGCGAGATTGATAGTTCTCTAGTGAAAGTGAAGTTCGTGCCGCGACTGCAAATACACGATAGGCTTTTGAACAAATCCGGGGTCGGCATCGGCGCTAAGCTCGCCTATTCTGTTAGAATACATTATACTCGCATTTTCGTCGAGACAGTGAATTCTTCGTTCAAACGCTTTGCTTTGTCCATATTATCTTTAGTGAAATGTACTAAAAGATCTGTATCAACTCGCGTTTGCCTTCACAAAGATCATTGACCGTATTTAATTGAATTATTCCGTTCAGTCATACAATAGAAATTTGACGGTCGCACAAATATCTACTAAGAATAAGCAATCTCGTAGGTAGGTACTATACCATCGACATAGCTATACTTTTTGCCCATTATATACCGTGGCTGTGCGTCGACTATCTAATGTGAAAAACTATTAAATATATGACGTTGAAACTGTAGAACATTTTTAATCTAAGTAAACCTAGTTTTATTAAACTATGTATTTGTTAAATAATGTAGTAATACCACTAAAATGTTTACGTGTTTACGTGTGGTGCCAAAGAATAAGTAAATAAGTCTGATAATTAATTATTTAAATGTCACATTGTACGTGAATTTATTAAAATGACTTTCGTGCAATCTACGTGAGAAAGCCGCTAAGGGGGCGAACCTAAATTAACATACGCAGTTAATTTGGTTATGAGGTATTAGAGGTAATAATTTATGAGGCAGGGGTTTTTAGTGAATTTTTATTTATTGCAATATACTTAAAACTTGATGTACAACTAATCCCTTTAAGATGTAAGCTAATTACGACAGATTTATGTTGGCTTCTGGAGTTGCAATTAATACATTTGCAAAGTTGAATATCTCGTTCTGTTTCACCATTGCCATCCACGCATGTATAGCAATCATAATATATTTCAACGGTTCTCTCAATTTATAAGGCAGGTATTCAAAAAAAGTAGAGTGTGCTAGGCGTTACCATGATTATTTTTTTATTATTTTTCCCGGCTAAATACGACTCATATTTGGTCATATTAAAATCACGATCCATTTGTTTTTTCTACGTGACAATAATATGTTCATAGTTTTCGTCATTCGTTTTTTTTGGGTTTCCCGATTATTTGCTGTTTGAACCCTAGTTTTGACTTGCCAAAAAATCAATTTGACCCAGCACACACCACTTTTTTTGCGTATCTGTGTTGCTTGATCCTGATGTTTGTTGGTTTTTAGCATTTCCTCGATTATTTCTTGTTCGTTTTCGATTCCAGATTCGTCTTGAGAAAAAAATACTCTAGATAATCATAGTCTGACACCTAGCAAATACCACTATTTTATTATTGGGGACCTGTGTAATTAATATACAATTGACATTGCCCTTCACATTTCATATTGCTCAAGAAAGAATAAGATTCCATTACTGTTATTACTTAAAACTGAACCTCATAATTTGAACATTCTTGTGCGAGTCTCTCTAATATAACCAATGTTTCATATTCATTGATACATTTAACCAAGCAATGGTTCGCGAAATGTTCGTGTACCTTGTACTTTAGGCTTTCAAATTAGGCGAAGCACTGAACACATATTGTATCATGTCACGCGATGACTCCAACTAGTACAATGAGCATCGTCAAAGTTGAATAACCTTAAGTTCTCGTTATCTCCACAAGTAGACACATTACATTAGACATGTGACATCATTATTATGAGAGTACGGTAAACATTTGCTCTGTTAGTTGTGTACTTCGTTTATCAGTTTGGACACAACATAATCTTGTTACAAGCAATAAGTCAGAATTACTTGTACTACCGACATTAGGTTCAAATGTATTTATATCATAACAACATTTTGTTATTGCTTACACGTGCCACTGTCCGGCTCAGGCCTCCTCCAAATGAGATAGAAAATGAGCCACTATACCTCGCGCTTCAGATGTATTGGCATAGGGTTTCAGTTCGAGTTTTACTTTTCTTTACATATACATATATAATAGACTTGTATTCTTAGAGAAGTAATAAAGTATTTGAAAATTCAAATACTTTATATGACATAAATTATGACAATAGTTGTAACACCTGGCTCTTACGCGGCACTCGTCTATGGTAATCAAACAATGCTCATTTATGGTATTATCTTTATGAATTCGATTAGAGAAGTGGTGTTTAGACATTCAACATTATATATAGATAACGCAGGTGTGTTTCGATATCATACACGATTTTCAAATAATTTACATTTTATAAGCTGTGTACCAACCAAGTGGTCTCAAACTTTTGGCCGGTAGTGTATGTTATCTGAATATCATATCCCTTAGTCGCCTTTTACGACACTCACGGGTAAGATAGGGGGTGGTGAAATTTATCCTTACTCCGTAATCACCTGAAATCATAATGTATAGCTGTTAATTATTAACTTTGACATTATACAAGTAATCCTTATTTATCATATTCATACTTAACAAACATATTGCTGTGTGGTAGCAGCTACGAATATTACCAACCCGTACATTGCTCGATATCGTAAAGACGATTAAAAGCTTTACATACACCAAGACTAACAATTACATTCTCAATCAGGAATGACATCAGGCTACCGATCATAAAACTATTGCCAATAACTTTTGCAATATGTGCCACGAAAGAAGAATACATCTGAGTCGACCCTCAGTAATTCGGATAAGAGCATAATGATGATGACTTCATAAACATACTCGGCAAATTGTCTAGGGTGAGGAAACGATATTTCGATATCGGCACAGAATGTGGGTCCTTAGAACGTTACATCATTTATAACCTGTTTTATGAAATATAGGTATAAAAATAAATACATTTAAATCATTTTCTTGTTAGGACATCTGTGATGAATTAATGCATATCGGTATAGCAGTCACAATAATTATTAGTATGCACAATTTCTAGAAGAAGAAACCACCTAGATATGTACCGTAAATGGACTACTCTAAAGGCGGGTCTAATAGTTATTCGACTTCATAATGTTCTGCTTTCGATATGGCATCCGTTTATATAATAGTTTAAAAAGAACCATCACACACAATTTAATAAAACATAATTCCCTTTCATCAGTACATAATCAGAAAATATATATAACTAAAATGTTAAGAAACACTAATTGTATATGGCAAAGATTTTGGCAAACTAATGAGTAGTAAAGACGTCGCTATTACCGAGACGTGAAGAGGGTTCATTCACTGTTATATGATAGCCACCACACACTAAAGAAACGTCACAGACCGTTGACTTGAAGTCAACCCGTTTCAACGAGAGAACTCTTCGTTGGTTATATTTGAACTTTTGATCTCAACTAAATGTACATGACGTGATAGGTGCAAATGTCTCAGGATCTCGGGACGTTCACATTTGTAGCGTGTTTAAGTATTATTACAACTAACAAAAAAGAAACCAAAAACAAGTGTCCAAAAATAGACAGACAGAACAGAATCCGGAAAAAAACGTATTGAATCTAACGTAAATTACTTTTAGACTTTATAATAAAATTTCAATTACAAATAAATAAAACGCGATCTATGGTTCCCGGAGCGCATACCGAATGCTTTTTGCTAGTTTCTTCAATTCGAAATGCATGTATTCTGATATCGACCGAAAGGACTTTTGTAGGCAAAAAAAAATAATCTATTGAGGAAGCTGAGCCGACGTTTTTGCGGTTCACTATTAATCGAGAAGCATTGATTGAGGGCGACGACGTGTAGACTGGTGAGGAATGAATATCGTCGGCAGTATAGGCAGGTAATAGTACCATATATGGACAACCAGCCGCTCATAAAATAAGTTCGTATGTAATAAACTCGTGATGAGAGAAAAAAAACGATAGTAATAGTTCAGCTATAAAAAAATTAAACATGCGAAATTGTTAGCAATTCAGATTGAAAGGCGGGTTGAAAGCTTATGATTAAATACAATTTTAAGCGAACACCGTGAACTGTGTATGGTTTTTTTACGATGTAGCAAAAAATGTGACGACCAACGTATAACTTCTCTTATTCGCTTGTTTATGGCTTCTAATGCTTTTAATTATGGTTTGAGGCGATATTCGGTAATATCGTATAATCTAGCAAACCACTTATACAATACGGGATATTTAAAAATGGTTAAGATCGCCATCTGTTAAGACGTTGTGATTTTGTCAAAAATACGTATTTTTTATATTATTTTTATAAACGGGATTTTCAATTTAATATAATTTCAATGTAGTTCACATTTCAATGTTCATTTTATATGTCGATCTAGGTACATACCGTGTGTCAGTATTACTTGGCAGTTAGCTTAAGGGGATAAGTGAAAGCAATGTAAATTTTTAGTTTCAAAAAAGAGTAGTAGAGTAAATTAAACACAAGATTAAACTTTATGGACTGTGTTCTTTTAGGAAATGATCAGCAAAGACACTTAATTTTTAGGTAACGCTTGACGCAAGCTAATGATATATAGCACTATGATCCATTAATGTTATGTGTCATTTAACAAATCACTTTTACGTTTAAATTGTTTTATCTAAAATGTCGTTATTAAAAATAAGCATTACACTGCTGTCGCGTGTCGAGATTACACTTTTGAAGGATACACTTACGGAATTTTAATATAAATAGCAAAATTGCTGCTAATTATAGGAAATAAAATGTATTTACTGTATGCGAACCCATTGCCCCCTATCAGATATTATCAAACCTTCGAACCTGCTAATAAACATGTTTTTAGACAGCCTCCAGGGATGCATAATAACAAAGTTATACTCATACTACTCATAATTTGAACAGAATACAATCTGCGATGATAGACAAATACTACGACCAACGATAGAGTTTTTCAGCAATATCACAGAAAACAACTAAATAACCTTTAAAAAATCTTGATAGTCGCGTCGCACACTCGCTAGTAACAGTTGTTAATAAATAGACTAATATTAGAACATCAGGGCCACTAAAAAAACTAGTTATATGCAAGTACAACTCAAATATATTTAAATCATGTTCCGTACCCACTTATCATTGAGCTCTTAATTTTGGCAACCGCACACATCGAGATGACTGTAATCATCGCGAAAGACGTCTCGTAAATCTTAAACTAAATTACAGGTTACCATTTCACGTCACGACCGAGTCTTCATTACTGGTGACTAACCATCTAAGCCTGTTACATGTTAGGTACCTATACGAATTAATTATCTAAAAAGACTTCGTGCCGTAACCACAGAAATAATGTATTCACTAAAGAGTAATTTGAACAAAAAAATATGCTTGTGTATGTTACTTGAAACTTAACTAAACTGCTGAAATTATATTACTGTTAAGTCTTTTAGCTTGTTTATAGAGTTCATTGCTTTAGATGTAAAGATTTGGCAACCACGTACATCTCACGGTTGTTATACGTTGAAAAACAGAAATTTATAATAGAAAATTACGTAAAACGTATAGCATTTAGATTGTTTAAAACATTTTGTTTGATTATTTAATTGCCAGCTGTTATTATAATTGCCAGCTGTGATAGAAGAGCCAATGCTTCACCCGATAGAAAGTAGTATAAATACTCATGGGCTTAGCCGTACAATATTCAATGAACCCGCTGCCTATATAGAGTTCTAGTAACGATTTTTATCCGAAGTTACTTCACTTGTTACCTCAGAACTTTCGATTGGGTGAACCGATTTTGATGATTCTTGTTTTATTTGAAAGCGCTTCCCTTTTGGTCCCATTTCAATTTAGATCAGTTCTGACAATGTCATTCACGAGAAAACGGTTGAGATCCGTTTACGTAACTACTACTTAAAGAAGGGATTTTAAACCAAGGCTATTAAAGAAGCATGGATAACTACAGGGCTGAACTGTTCCACTTGCAACTAACGATTTCTTACGACTTTTATGATATCGCCAGTCCATATGTGGGAGGTCATTCTAGTCCATTGCCCGATTATATTATCTCCAATACTCTAGTATTAGTCTCAGATCAGTTCTGACAATGTCATTCACGAGAAAACGGTTGAGATCCGTTTACGTAACTACTACTTAAAGAAGGGATTTTAAACCAAGGCTATTAAAGAAGCATGGATAACTACAGGGCTGAACTGTTCCACTTGCAACTAACGATTTCTTACGACTTTTATGATATCGCCAGTCCATATGTGGGAGGTCATTCTAGTCCATTGCCCGATTATATTATCTCCAATACTCTAGTATTAGTCGATTGATGAGCAGAAATAGCCCTTTATGGCTGTAGGCAGATCATCTGCCTACAGCCATAAAGTGATATTTCTGCTACGTTACTTCGGCTACATTGATTATATATGTTTTGCTACGGATTTCCCTATGTCAGCTTTTATCACATAAAGAAAACACGAGCATTTAGAGCCTTAGCGTTGCACATTGAGACAATAGTTTACTTGCGAAGCCGACATTTGGGGACCACATTTTTGTCCCATATATCATCACTAGTAACGTCGTGAAAAAAGTTTTGGGTATGAATGTTGACGGCCCCTAAGGTGAAGGGAGACCAAGGAAAAGATGCATGGACTGCGTGAGGCATGACATGAATAGTCTGGAAGTGACTGCAAAGATGACGTCTGATAGGCCCGAATGGAAGAAGATGACATATTGCGTCGATCCCAAGTGATTAGGATAAGAGCAAGATGATGATGATGAAATTGATAGTAACATAAATCGTCACATATTGCAGCTTTGACGCATTGAATGAGAAGATCCTACACAAGAACATAGGAGTATAATTATATAATTATTTATATGTCGAGATACTATTTATCAAAATAATAAAAACTATTTGAATCATAGTATCTATCTTCGGATTTGATGCTGTTCATTTGGATTGAGGCTTTAAGATCTTGTCCCCTTTAGTGCTTGGCCCGCGCTACGGTAATTTATCTGTGTCCACTGAAACTAATTAAAACTGACTCTACTTTCGAAGCAGTTTTATACAATACTTAACCTATTAAGGCAAGAAATTTATCTTATAATATTACTGTCAAACCTAAAGTACAACTACGTTAAATCTTTAAACATATAAATATTCTGTTCATGTGTTTGTAATTGAACTCCTTCTAAACGACTGGACCGATTTTGATATTTTTTTTGTCGCTGTTCCTATGGATATGAGAATAGTTTAGATGTATAATCAGATCCAGTAGGTGGCGCTGCGATCGACTTAAAGGAGAATTCCCTTTACTATTTTTAGATTTGAACAGACTAACGTCTGTTGGGTTAGTTAGTTTTTTATAAAATCTAAGCAATGTTTTTTTGTGTGGTCCAAGTAAATTATTAACATATAGATTATAAAAAAAATATATAATTTTGTTGTTTTATTTTTATACTTGAGTTTTTTAGGGAGTTTGAAAATAAATTAATTATAATACGGACAGAAAAATGTAGCCCCACGGACGCAATACTTTTTATTGACTTTGTTGATATGCGAGCAAGGAGTCGAGTACAAAAAAGTAAGGTGGGGTAGTTATGTCCTTGCATTCTCCTCTTCAAATCTCTTCTTCTCATCATCTTAGCTCATATATGAGGAATATATGCCTCACTACTGGCCTCCTACACTAAGAGAGAGAAATCAACTTACCTCGCTGGTCTGGCGGGTTAATGACTGGTTAATGATGACGACGGTTAATCTGGCGGGTAAATGATTTTATATCGAGTTTTCTTTTCTATAGATGTTTTTTGCCTATCATATCCTATCCTTACTTGTCTTTAACAACACTAACGGGAAAGAGAGAGGGGTGGCCAATTATATTCTTATTTCGACACATCTCTTCTCAGCCTATATACGTCACACTATTGGACGCGGGCCTCCTCATTATAAGAGAAGTTGATCTACTACATACATAAGGTTTTACTTAAGAGTTTTCATATCATATTCCTTAGTTATCGTTTACCTACGGTAAGGTAGAGACGAATTGTATCCCTATTCCGTCACAACACGGATAGTGAGAATGTATTCTTACTCGTCACCACGTGGAAAAAACTTTTTATTTACTGTTAATATAAGATACCGTCCTCTACCGTATCTACTATACAGTTTATGATAGCATAATGATGGACGATGTATATTGAAAACTCCATTTCAGTTGTACGTTTATCGCGATAGACGTTACGGTATCGCACAAATGCAGGCAGCAAAGCACATTTTCATGTCTACATAATATACTCATCAAGGTGGAATGTAATTTTACGTATTGTGCCAAATACCAGACAATAAAAGTTACGTTCCAGCAACATTACCATCTAGGCCTTAAGTGATGGTCGAGGAGTTCAATTCGCTAATATCATAATGAAAATACCGTAATTTCAAGTGTATAAAAATGTGACGGGAATGTCAATGAGCGTCTCATACTTACATCTCATATAATATTGTAAAACTTACAATGTTACGGGTGGAAAATATTTGAACCTGTATTAACCAATACAGGCAACAATAATGTTGCTAATATGAGTACATTTTTTTAAAGACAAACACCCTGCACTAAGAAAATAAACCCTATGTTGCGGAGGACTTTACAAACATATAATTAATAGACACAAATTACATCTAGACTCAGAACAACAATTTGTGGATAGCACAAAGTGTGGTCCTGCATGGGATTCGAGCCCACGGCAGTGACACGGTAGGTCGGTATCTTAACCACTACGCCATCTATGCATCAGTTCCAGTAAAACCATTAGCAAATTATATTTGGAAATTACAAGGAAATCATTTCAGCATGCATATTATAATTTGCGATATACTTATTACGTTTTTTTATCTACCAATAAATAAAATTGGAGTGTCTGTTTGTAATGTCAAAATAATAGGCTTTTTTCATGCTCACACGGTTATTTGCACGACACCTATGCCTAAAATAGCAATTAAAAAATTTTTGTCTGTCTGTCTGTTTGTTCCGGGTATTCTTCAAAACGGCTGGACCGATTTCAAAATTTCTTTCACCAATGGAAAGCTATAATATTAGGGCGTAAACTAGGCTATATTTTATCCCGGTATTCCCACGGGAACGGGAACTACGCGGGTAAAACGACTATAACCTATAACCGAAGCGAAGCGAGGGCGGGTTGCTAGTATTCAATAAAATTGAAGAATTTGTTTATTTTAATGGTTATTTGGAAGAGCAAATCTCAGTAACTAAAATATGGATTTAAAAATATATTTTTTATTGGTTAGCCTGTTTATTGAATAAGATTATAAGATAGCAAGTAGCTGTTTGGTATGGTAAAGTGATGACAACATAATATAGTTAACACATTGCTAGTTGTAAATTGTTACCACAACAACCATCGTCATAACAAGTTCATATTAAATTGTATTATTGTCATTGCAGTATTATTTTGGATGGATATTAATAAAATTTATTATACTATTGTTTAGAATAAAAAACTGGATAGAGAGGCTTAGGAGCGCAGATCTAATCTATTGTTAGTAAGTACTCTGCGCTAGCAAGGGTACTGACGCACCATGAACAATTTTTTTCTATATAATTCATCAAATCATCACCATCATCATAGTAGCACCCCCCCTTCCCCCCTTAAACACGTCCTACTTTTGGGCTCGGGCCTCCTCTACTATGGGAGGGCAATTGACCTACCACGGTGGTCAGATGTGTTGGTAGGAGTTTTAGGGCTTTGTTTCGAGTGTTCCTTCTCTTGCATAGATATTTTATACGTATTTTATCCCTTAGTCGTGTTTTACGACACCCACGGATAAGAGAGGGGTCTATATAATTATATACCACTTTCTTTTTAGGGTGGGATTATATACCACTAATTAGTGGTCGGCGGCAATATTATTCATCATCATCATCATCGTCATCGCAGCCGACATACGTCCCACTGTTGGGCTCGTGCCTCCTCCACAATGGGAGGGAATTTGACCTACTATACCATTCTGGTCAGACATATTGATATAGGGTTTCATTTGGAGTATTCCTTCTCTTGCACAGATCTTATGTGCATATTGTATGCCTTAGTCGTCTTGTACGACATCCACGGGCAAGATAGGGAGTGGTGAATTGTATTCTTACTCCTTCACTACACGGAAATATTATTATTATCAGGTTATTAATATTAACAATCGTGGACATTTAGTTACATATATATAAGTTCAATTTTTTTTTAAATTTCACGCCTTTGCATGCGTCTAACGTCGCCACATTTTCACATATAGGCATCTGTAGATAGGGATCCATAATTATTTTCATAACTCGCAGTTCCCATAAAAAAAAAAGAAATAAAAATGGTTTTAAACAAATAACACCAGTGCAAGGGAAGCATTGACCAGAAATAAAACCGAACCGGCCGGTATCTACTACACTGAACGGCGTAATTAATTTTCTCTACATTGTAGAAGTGGCTAATACTGGCATATGAATGGACTGAAAAGAAAGAGTATTCAAAAACCAAACCCCGACATTCGTATTCAGTCGCGTACTTACATACGATACTAAAATAAGCAAAGAAATAAAAATACTTTATTTCTCACAAAATTATACAATTAAGTTAAAATCCGTGTGGTGACGAAGTAAGAACACAATTCACTCGCACCTCATCCTCTCTTGCCCGTGAGTGTCATAAGAGATGACTAAGGGATATAATATGCATATAACATTGATTCACAACCTATGCCAACATGTCTCACCAGCGTGGTATAGCAGATTAAATTCCCTCCCACAATGGAGAAAGCCTGAGCCCAACAGTGGAACTTGAGGCTGAGATGATGATGAAGTTAAAATTACTTATAACCAGAGCTGTAGCTCTATCCTCAAGCGAGCCAAATGGATCGCTACTCAGCGTAATGATGTGGTACCTCATATGAGAACAACAACGCTGTTTTTTCAGTAACGTCTTATGATATGTGACAATTGACAGCAAAAGGCAATATTCACAATTGGTTGTGCGTTTCATATAAATTAGAAAGGAAAAAGTAGTCTTCAAAAATAAAATCTTTAAAGAAAAGATATACCTAAGGCTGATTCTCAAAAAAAAACGAAATTGTTGTCCTTGCTGATTTCTATAAAATAGGGTCGTAAGTTAAGATTAAGAAGATTCTCTCATGACACTACATCACTAGGTGCACCAAATTATGAATAATTTTTATTTCTATTGTTATACATAAAAACATATTCTTAAATATACACCTCAAAAATCATTCCCTCATTGTGTCCCAACTACCGAATTTTAATTTAAAACATTTTGAAATATTTTCGAAAACTTTTCTAAAAAAATTTCAATAATTTGTTTTTTATTCATTTATAACAATACTATCTTTGTAAAAATGAATATTTGTTAGTAAAAGACACTAAGAGAGAAACACAAATTAAATTTTTTAATGTGTCCTTAAAAAGCGAATCATTCCCTCATAGTTTTTATGACAGTGAAATTAGAGCAAAATTTTAAATCGAACTGAACGCAGCGTTATACTTTTAGTAATGTGGCAGCACTGCTATCAAAAAAATATGGCAAACTCGAATGTCAATGACAAACAGTATTGTTAAAATTACTTTAAAGGAATAATTATTCTAATTTACATTTTCTCTTGTCATTCCCTCACACCGTGTTAAGAAAAGCTAAGCGTTCGTTTATTCATTATAAACTACTTATCGTATGTGTTTTTGAGCGTATTTGATTAATATGTATTGTCATAGAAAAGGAATGTTATGTTCACAGCGATTGTGCATTAAACGTTTTATTTCGTCATTCCCTCATACAAACAGTGCGTAAGCCTATAAAAAAAATATCCACTACCCTTAAAAAACTAGCTCTTTCATTAGAAAATACATTGCAATATTTTTTTAAACATACTGGTACTATTGCATATCAGTATCAAGCAATAACGCAATTGAAGAAGAATTTATCAGACAATGATGTGCTAATTCATATAGACTTCAGCGAAAATTACTCCTATAAATACAAGAAAGAAATTCAAGCGGTTCATTTTGACGGTGGTAGACAGCATGTTACCTTCCATACAGGTGTGTAATATTTAAGAAATTCTGATAATGTCGTTAAAGTTCAATCTTTTTGTACTCTCTCTTCTAATAATGGCAATGATTCAATGGCAATGTGGGCTCATCTAAAACCAATATTCAACTGGGTAAAAGATAAAAGAACAAACCTCAACACTGTCCACATTCTAAGTGGTAGTCCATTTAATCAATACAAAAACAAGTTTATATTCCATGTAGTCTATACTAATATTATAAAGAGGAAAGGTTTGTATGTAAGTATGTTTGTAACAAATTGGCTCAAAAAGTACTAGACCGATTTTAAAATTCTTTCACCATTGTAAAACTATAATATCAGGGAGTAACATAGGCTATATTTTATACCGGTATTACCACGGGAACGGGAACTACCCGGATAAGACGACTGAAACCGAAGCGAAGCGAGGACGGATTGCTAGTCTCTCATAATTTGGAACTATTTTTCTAAAACTAGATTAACACTGATTTTTGTTCAACAATATTGTTAGTTTGTTAACTATTGTATGAAATAAAGTTACGCAATAAAAAAGTTGATAGGTATTAAAGAATATTTTATTTTCATTTAATCTCTAAGAAAAATCATTCCCTCACTGTGCTATCATTCCCTCATTTTTCAATTTATGTTACAAACCCCATAACCCCCTTTAAAGTCATAAATGTTGGGGACCAGTATAATCCTTAAGACAATTACGCTATACTCTTTTATAATTTCGGCAGAAATTATATAATAATAATAAAAATATACCGCGACATTAACAATATATATTTCAAATTTTTTTTTGAATTAGCCATAAATACCCGCTAAAACAAGAAAAAAAAATAACACAAAGTCTAGCTTTGCCTCTTTCGCCTTAACAGTACAATCAATCTCTCTCTCTTTCTTTTTTACGACACGATCATTTATTTTTAAAACAAACAAACCAATATCATTTAAATTATTGCTATAAAATGATATGTATATTATTTCTTCATAATTAATAAAATAGATAAAATATAAGATACATAAAAGTAGATTACCATAATTAGTGGTAAACCAGTCGTCGCGGATAATACCTATTCACCGCATCTAAAATGTTAGAATATGTCAGCAAATAAAAATCCGTTTATAATTCGTATTGACCTCCTTAGGAGTGGCAAAGTAAATAAAATTATGTAGTTAAAATTTAATTATGTCGGTAAACTTAGTTTAATTATGTGAGTGTGTCAAACTTGATGGTGGCAGATTCGTCGCGGACGTGAACACCGAGCGGGCAAACGAGGCTGAACCGACCTCAAAGAGAATTTAGTATAGGTAGAGGTCGTGATTGTAATGCTACGCGATATACTAATTAACATTCTGAAAGTATTATAAAGGCCAACTTTGGTTACAAAAGATCTGCTTAATTTTTTGCTTGGCGCAGATCTGCCTGAATCTTAATTTTAGTTCCAATGCAACTCAAAATTAAAATGGCAACAGGAATTGCGTTAATTTATTAGCGATTAAATTAATAGGACATCTGTTTCAGTAGTAATGACATAAACAAAACTAAATGACGAGGTATGTTGTAAGGTAGGTCATCGACCGATACATGTGCGCATCGAAAATATCATCCAAGAATAGTTGGCGTGCATCAGGCATCACTCATTGCCTACTTTCGAGGTAGCAGTTACGGTTCAGACGTGCCGCCGAGCAGAGCCAGCCAGGCGATTGAACATAATTAACAACGAAATTGTTCGGAGACAGCTAGGCGCCTTACTTCTGTGGCCTGTGTTGCATTACGCTCCGCAATAATAACATACCACACGGCAAAGCAAAGCAATTAAAAAAGTTGGAACGCCTATTTCCCACACATTACTGGGTGAACGTTGCGAATGTATTGCAATGTAAGCATTTGTTATAGGGTATATACGCGTAATAGCAGGACCAAGCGAATTCAGATGTTGAGAAAATTATTTGAATTGAGGTGAAAGCGGTTGCGGTGTATTCAACAATTACCAGGCAAATACCAAGCAACAATGGTTGTAATGACAATAATAATACAGCAACAGAGATCAGCCATCTGTGAAACGAGGCGTTGATTAGCTAGTTCAAAATATTTGATAGTGCAGTGTAGGTGCCGATACGCTGTTGGTCTACGCGGCTCACGCTCTGATTTGCATATCGCTAACGAAAGTGTAGCACTGAGTTAAATCGACCTACATGCTTACGCAGAAGCAAACACCGGCAACGAATATTAAATTAGTATATAATTGTACGTTTAACATAAATAACACATTCTAGTTTTAAATATCGGTAAATATAAGTGGTTTATTTCAAGGTTAGATTGTAAATGAACTAGAAAACAGAGACTACATGCAGAACGGGCGCGATACAAGCAACAGGTATAAGAGGTTCCAAAACCGGTCCATTTTTATATTTGTCGCTCTAGTTGACGCGTCGCGCTCCCGATTGTCGTGCGAAAACATCGCTACAATTCCCGTCGCGAATCAACAGCTCTCTAATGGACCCTCGAGACGGCGTGGAAATCAACGTTAATGGTTAAACGCGTTGCTAATCGGTAGCAAACAAATTATAGGTTAGTAAATTCAACAGTGCGCAGCAGGGTAAAGTGGAACGGTGAAAAAGTGAAGTTTCGTCAAATGCACCACTTACCTAATTCACGAGAGCGGAACCGAAGCCGTCAGAAGCATTGTGTCGGGGCTCGCAGTGCGCTGATCCATTGTGGGAAGTGTATTAGATAACGTGCTCGCGAGAGCGCGCACGAGACAATGACAACGATTTGCGTTCAATATTGAAGAGTGAGAGCGATCTGGGTATTAAACAGAGCTTATAACATTTGAATATATAGCGGCTAAGATCTTGCATGTTTAATATTTTCACGATATTCTCCATTAGTCATACAAGATCAGTGATTAGGCGAGGTCAGAACGCGCTCTCGGATAGTATCAGGAGCGCGTGAGACCGATCTATCGCTAAGTCTACCCAACAAAGTATCTCTTGAAGTTCACACGCTCTTGTAATTTCGTGTTTTGTCACACACCTACGCAAACTTAAAGTGAATTACCATAGATGAATCATAATTTAAAGTGCCTTAAATATTACTTGCTTCATAACACATTAACATTAACATATATCTTGAGCAAAGCGTAATATTGACAAGGTATATTTTATGAATATTGGAAATAATCGTAGAAAGCTAACATCTCATGGGTAATCCTGTTAGGGCTGCATTAGATACGCGCAGGGCTCGGCGTGGGTGCCACAATGCTGCTAACGAGAGCCCGATATCATCTGACAGACAGGGAGACATTAGTTAATGCTGGAGAGCCAACAAAGCGGCATAGATACTCGTAAGAAAACTGTACAAAAAGTTCAACTGTGGTCCACAATGAAAGAATGATGAGTTCAGCCGTGGTCTACACAAAAGATTTTGAAACGTCATGCGGTGAACAATAGAGAGAGCGACACGAAGAGCGAGCATCATGCATTACTAATCACAGCATGCGTCTCATAACAATCTAAGACTGCTCCACTATATTCTGTATCCGATAACTGCCAAAGGGTAAATGATGAACATTGATAATTAATTCACTGTTGTATAAATCAATATAATTCTACCAAAACATAATGACTGCCGTTTTAATAGCAGCTACAACACATTGAAGTAACACATTTGATTGCTCTCAATGTGTTTCATTTATTAGCATAGTTATTTGGAGCAGGAATTTGGTTTATGTTGAACGTTATGCTCTGCCGTCGGACTAGATCGTCAGAGATATTTTGAGAGAGATTATATACTATCTATGACTATCTCTGCCAAACGCAAATATATTTCTAATACATATATTTAAGATTTGTCTCATTTCGTCAGAGGCTGAAATGGCTGAGAGCCGAAAGAACAAATATTTTCTTTAAATTTAAATGATTTCCATAGATAACGAGCTGAAAGTTTGAAGGGTCACAGTCCTGACGAGACAACGACAATGAACTCCCTTTCAATATTAAAATTGCGTAGCGAAATAGTAGGTACATAACGTTGGTTTTATTAACACACTGTTACAACTGTTTACCAATAAATAAAGGTATGAGACTACATAAATGTTCAATGGATTTCATTAACTGAGTTCTAAAATCGGCAAGATATTAGAAACATTTTTTTTATTATTACTCGCCAAGAGTTATGACCTTACAAGCGTTAAGCTAATCGTGCTATATAAATCGAGGTTAAGAAAATTTACGTGCATCTTACATGTTTTTTAATAATAAACCGCACATTGTCGTTTCTATGTATCTATGATATTATGAAGATTAGCTGGCCCAAAGCGCGTTTAAAACCTTCCATCTTTTTATTGACACTCGTTATCTGTCCTCGAATGGGTAAGCAGAGATAAAAATCATCCAAAAAGGTATAACACAAATATTTGCTGTGTAAATTTTAGACATACACACACCTTACACCAGGCAAGCCTATTGGTGTCTACCGATCACAATTCGGGACTTCATACTATTGAGAAATTTATTTACCAACTATAGCGCAATCATTATTATTTTACGGCTAACACAAGATTCGAAACTGAGACTTCACAAGTAGTTTAATGCTCTTGCTGGGTCAATAATCAGGATATGCACCAACAAGGAAAATATATGCATGAAAACCTACAAGATATTTTTTGAAATCTTCGCGGATGCAATGTACATCATAATTTTGAAACAGAACTGTTTTAGATGTTCAAATTTTGTTTTTTACTTACTATCTTTGTAGTTTTACTATACCTTGGCGTTTTTAACAATGCAATAATGATGATTTCTTAATCATGAAATACTTTACTTCTTCCGTGACCGAGATTCCTAAAATATTAAATAAATACATTTCGAAATATCAGGATAAAAAACAAAATTTTAAGTCAATTATTTAATTGTATTTCACATTCATGGTGTATTAACATACGAAAATACCGTGAATACGCGCCTGGTAATAATAATATAGGCAGAAGCTTCTATAGAGGTTATTACGACACATTTCATAGTCACTTTTAGGATAATACAATGTCTAATGTAAAACAGGGCGGTTCTGAATTGTCTTGATGGAACATTTCATTTCAGAGATTGCTGGCGTCGGTAGAACACTTTGTTAATCGGAGTGAAAATTTTGAATACATTATAAAGACAAGTCTGTTATGTAGATAAATTACAATGGAATAGAGATATTGCAAAATAGATAAAGTCAAAAGACAAATTTGTTATTTCTATTGCGACGTCTGTATAGAAGAAATATAAAATGATTTTACTAATATAAAAAATATGTATAGAGTATACATATTTTTTATTTACAGTATACATATTTTTTATTTCAGTAGTAGAATTAATTTCTAAGTATCCGAACAAGTTATTACCGTAATCAAATGGTAGTGATTATTTGCATACGGAAGGAGATTGATTTCAATTGCCACAATCTACTTTCCATTATGCGCAATGCATTTTGAATTCCTTGCATGTTAATATTTTATACTCGATACTCGTTTGTAACCTAGATTACTTATCCAAACCTCAATAGCGGAACCAGGTGCTCAAAATTTTCCAACTTACCAATTTCTGGACGTTGTTTGGTAGTGGCTACGAATACTACGGACCTTAAATTGCTCATAGGTATCTTAAAAGACGACTAAGAACTTTACAACGACTTGATCATCAACATCATCCAATGCAGTATGGTCAAGAACTAGGAGTATCACCAAGGAGGATATATGTCAGGCAGGTAGTCTGTCATAAAACTATTGCTAAAACATTATACGATGGAAGAAGGGGTAGTTGGGATAAGAGCAGAATGATGATAATGATGAATAAGACCTAGACCTATTTAGTTTATAAGTCGATAGAACACAATATATTGTTGAGTGTTCAATAAAACGAAGACTGGTAGCTATCGCAAAGATGAGATGGACCGTAGTAAAAAAGGAACACTTAAGTCAAGTTATGATTTATACATAGGTACATACCTACAGTTATGGAGGTCAGAACGCATCGATCGATGTACAATAATAATTACATGACTCAACGTCGTAGTTGTGATAATTTACCGTCATTATTCTACTATATATTCATGTGTCACATACATTTCGAAAGTTTAGCGAGATGATTCAAAACGATCCGAACGTGATCAGAAAAGCAATAAACAATCAATCGCCGTCAAGCGTGCGGCGTTTAAAATGCGTTGCTTCAAAAGTCAAGATTAATGTAGCATAAATTACGAGTAGAATAATTTTAATACTATTAAACTAATGACCGACTTTGACATAAAAATTAAGTTTTTGTATGGGATACAAGATATCGTAATTAATTTGACTATTAATCGTTAATCGTATCTCGTTATAAGTGACTGATATAAAAATAAAAATCGGGGAACTAATATGAAGGTAATTAATGAAAAATATACCGTTACGTAGCTTATGTATCGCAAGTCTTTTTTATTATAATGTCTCGTATATAAAGTGAAAATAATAGTTGAAGCTTCGAAGAGCATAGTAATGAGAAACAACCAACAAGAAACAAATACATACTAGCATACAATGGTATGCCATATTATCTGGATACATCATTTGCGCGTATAACTACTTCAGTTTTAATCATGATCTTTTCAAATAGCGAATTTCCCCTGTTCCAATTATTCACGCTCTAATTGAATAAAAACATTTTTTAATTTGCAATTTGCGGATGGGGAAAGCATACAAGGGTCATGAGTGCACACTCAAATATAGTAGAAGACGATTAAATATGCAGCTCACTCTACAGGGTACAGAAGGATAACTGTAAATAAAAAAATATATAATGCTAAATAGAGTATATTAATAGTAATGCAGAAGTAAAAGATTAATATTTTGTTGGCGGCAACGAAAGGAACCAGTGGCCGTTTTTATCTTTTAACTAGCCCTAAACGACATTATAATATACATAAAAATAGGCTACTGTTTGGTGACGGAATAAGAATACAATTCACCCTCCTCTATCTCACCCAACGATGTCGTTAAACACGACTAAGGGATATAATATATAACAGATATGCAAGAGAAGAAAATTCGATATACAACCCTATACCAGTTCGTCTGACAGGCGTGGTATAGTAAGTCGGTTACTGTTCGACTGTGGAGAAGGCTCGAGTTCATCAGTGGGACATATATGAGCTGATGATAGTGTAGTTATGAATCAGTCTTTAATCCCTTTCTTAGTTTTCTCTAAAGTGTACCTTGATTAGTGTACGATTTAACAAGTTTTATGTAAAAAAAAAAAACCTACTTCAGGCACCAGTCTCTCACTGAGGTTGTAGTTGTTCTTATTAAAGCATAAGTATATGTTAATTACACCTAAGGTAACCTTGTGAAGAGTGAATAAATTTAAAAAAATTAAATTGTTACTCTTATAAACCAAACATTGGATTAAATCCCTGGACCATTTATTGTCAATCGTAATTAAAGAAAATGTTTAAAATTTATAATAACTTCAAGAATAAATACACACTAGCATGAAAATTAGTGGTAACAGTTTATTAGAAAGCGGTATACATTAGTATAGCGGTTCACATTATGCTTAAAAAAACATTGTTTACTTAATAACTGGGTAATAAATCCAAAAACGCAATATATGGTTGGTTTTATAGATAATATTCCTAGTTGCGGTGCGGCGGCGCATTCGACTCACTTTCACACTTTCACTGGGGCGACGCCCTCACTGCACGCGCACGCTTCAGTAACAATGCGACCGAATATTGCAAAACTGATTATTCAACACACCCAACGCCAACAATTGTCAACAAACATATGCAAACGCATGCTTTAGCTTAACATTTTGCCCGATCACACCCGAAAGCTCCTAATACCCATAATATCGGTAAACGACGTTTACACAAGCCCGACATGGTTTTGTGAAATCGATGAGCTGAGTCACGACCTTTCTCGTAACAAAAGTAAATAAGAGTTTAATCCAATTTAGATAACTGCAGATTGAAATTTTGGAGATGCTCTTAATGTGCACAGAAAAAAAAATATTTCGACTGAGTTGACTATTTGATATAACAGTACATGTTCGTGATGAACGAGATAGGAATCGTTTGGGATTGCAGAAAAACAAAGACAACGACAAAGGTACATGCTGGGGGCAGACAATACGCTTTATAGTGAATGGGACCATTGGGCAATCAACGGTAAAAATAATCGAGTAATGTAATAAAGAACAGATTGCACGGTTACAGCAACAGGGGCAAATAAAAATATGTAGTTGTAATCCTTTGTCTTGAACATCTCAAGCGAACGCTTTGCATACGTACATACATACCATACGGTGCTACATGTTGTATTGTAAAACAAACCGTATTATAATGCAATGAAATGCAACTTTTACATAAACAGATTACAGACAAGTGTATACATTGCATAAATCAAAACGCACATGGCTTTCATATTGAAGATAATTGTGCGTTGCATTACCCAGAACGTCGAATTACAATGCTTCTGATTCAAATCCCTATCCCTATATGTAATCTAATGGTCATAGATTCTGCATGTACATATATAGATTTGTTATATGTGAACTGTAATCGACCGGTAGTCGTCATTCCAAGGCCCACTAGTCCCTTCAGCTCTGAATATGAACCCGGTTTACCTTCAAAATTACAAGTTCTTGGTGCACTGGAGTAGTTTTGTAGCTCGAAAAATAAAAGAACACTATACGGAAAGGTACTTCAAGTCAGCTCTCAAAGCATGAACAGTGTTTAAAGTAAACCAATTTAAAACCAGAAATTATCTAAAAGTACACAGAAGTATTACTATTTAAAAAACGCGTCTGAAAGTAAATTGGATAATTATAATTAAAGTCTTTTTGCGGTTCTGAAAAATCTAGGAATATAAAACCTTTCTATTTTTAATCTCAATGATTTCTTTCCATTACAATTTCTGATGTTTACGCAATATTAAATAAAACTAATTTTAAGGATTTTATAGCACTTAATTAGGTTTTTATATATGCAGCATTTTTAGATTTATTTGATAGATATCTTTTAACGAATAAAATATCAGAAATAAAATTAACAAGAAGTTTCGAAGTTTCGTGACTGTATGATACGAATATTTTATAGCTTCGTGATTTTATTAATTGAGACAAAATATCGTAAACTGAGCAAAATTAAAAAAAAAGACCATTTAGAAAGTCTTACGACTGTTATATTATCTAAACTCGTGTTATGCGCAGTAAACGCTTTCGTTGCACCTGAATTGAAATCTACTTTCAATTACTACGTAAATTGATCTTACCTTATAGACTTTCCATTCCGCCTCAATATAGAAACCTTGTTATTTACGGCATCTTTTAGTAAGACATTGACATTTAATTAAACTTATTGCTGAATATATTTTTAGGTAAACCGAAGACAATATTACTTAAAAACAATATTTAATTTTTGCACTTACATTTCATACTGCGGTGTGCTGTGTGGTAGCGGCTACGTTAAATATCAACCCTTATATTACTAATAGGTGTCGTAAAATACGACGGAGAGCTTTACATGGGTATGGGCCAACCTCATCTGATGCAGTTTGGTTAACAATTACATTCCTGAGGAGGGTTGATGTCGGACAAATAGCTGGTCTAAATCTCATTCGATTGACTTGAGTCTTCTAACAAAACTTTAAAAAGCTATTGCTTGTAAATACGATGAAACTTATAAAAAAGGGAACCAACAGGTGGAAATTAGACTAAATATTATATTATTTATAAGCCTTAATCATCACAGCTTATATATGTCTCACTGCTGGGTCAGCGCCTTCTCCACAATGAGAAAAAATTTACCTACGTTACCACGCAGATCAGAATGGTGGGTATAGTGCCTGATTTCGAATTTTCGTTCTCTTGCATAGATGTTATCTGCATATTATATATACATCTTTTACGACTACCCAGGGGCAAGAAAGGGGTGGTGAATTGTATTTATACTCCTTTACCACATGGAATTATTTATAAGTAGAAACATTAAAGTCAAATTTTAGACGAAGAATAAAATGTTGAAATTACCTAGTAATAATATTGGAACGTAGGGGGATCAAACTGAATGTTGTAATTATAAGGTACATATTTTCTAAATACACGGTATATGTCGATCATAATTTGATGATGCAAGATAAGAGCATTATGCAAAGGGGTCTTTTGTATACAGCCGCGGTACAAGGACAATAGTGCTATGAATTTGTTAAATACAGATCATTGTGCCGGCAACGGCATCAAAAGGATCTCTTTGTATACGGAAAACAATAAAACACGTCTGTTCAACCATATGAATAGTACACAGAGGACTTATAATCTTAATAGTTCATCGTGTACATAGACTATTTTACTGCCTGTATAGAGTTGTCGGTTGTCACTAATATCTAATATACTGTACTAATATCTAATCTAATATACTATACGAGCAATTCATTTATTTTTATATATTCAGAATTTTGGAAAACGGTTTCAATGAAATTTAGTATGTAGGAGGATTTGGGAGTTATAAATCGGTCAAACTAGCTTTCATTCGTAGAAAATCTCATTTTATCGGTGTTTTCAGGCAATAAAAACAATATTATTATTAGTATGAAGCTAAATTTAGTCTCTGTCATCGAGAATAAAAATAGCTTTGTAAGGAAATCGAGAGTTATTATAGATACCACTAAGAATCGAGCACCAGTTCGATTCTTCATCATTTCAGCCCATTGCCGTCCACTGCTAGACGTAGGCCTCCCTCATGTTACGCCACAATGTGCGGTCCTGTGCCGCCTGCACCCAACGACGCCCAGCAACTTTCACTAGGTCATCGGTCCACCTAGTGGGGGGCGTCCTACACTGCGTCGTCCGATACGTGGTCGCCACTCGAGAACCTTTCTTCCCCAGCGGTTGTCGGTTCGTCGAGCGACGTGGCCTGCCCATTGCCACTTCAGCGTGCTAATTCTTCGTGCTATGTCGGTTACACCCGTTCTTCTGCGGATTTCGGTATTCCGGATTCTATCTCGCAGAGAAATCACGAGCATAGTCCGCTCCATAGCACGCTGAGCGACTTTGAGCCTTGTTATGAGGCCTACATTTAGGGACCACGTTTCCGTGCCGTAAGTCATCACTGACCGTAGACCTGTGCTTTCAGACACTGAAGTATGTTGGACGAGAAGATCCTCTTAAATTTCCCGAACACTGCCCAAACGAGTTGAATTCGTCGGCTGATCTCTTTCTCGAAATTGGATCTACCTAACTGGACTGTTTGCCCTGGGTAAACATAGTGATCGACAACTTCGAGAATCGCATTGCTAACTAGGACCGGTACAGGAATGACATGGGTATTTGACATGACTTTCGTCTTGTCCATGTTCATTCGTAAACCCACTAGTTGGGATACCCTGCTGAGATCATTGAGCATTGTGCCAATGTCCTCCATGGATTCTGCCATAACGACGATATCGTCTGCAAATCGAAGGTGACTGATGTATTCGCCGTTAATGTTGATGCCGAGTCCAGTCCAGTCTAAGAGCTTGAAGACATCTTCCAGTGCAGTGGTGAACAGTTTCGGAGAGATGACATCTTCCTGTCTCACGCCTTTCTGCAACTGGATCGGTATCGTACTCTTATCCCGGATACGGACTGACATTGTGGCGTTTCTATACAAACAATTCAGCACTTCGATATAGCGATAGTCGATTTGGCACCGCTGAAGGGACTGCAGCACCCAAGTTTTGATTGAATCAAAGGCTTTCTCATAGTCCACAAACGCTAAGCACAGGGGCCGATTATATTCCTCGGTCTTTTGTATAATCTGCCAAAGCGTGAGGGTATGGTCTATGGTGCTATAGCCTTTTCGGAAGCCGGCTTGTTCGGGCGATTCTTAGTTATCCCTTTTTCAAGCTTTTTTTCGGCGAAAGATTCTTTTTTTATAAGACAAAATATTTTTATTTAAGTATGCCAACAAAAAAAAAACATTGCGGTCATCCGGCGGTTTGATATGCGCAAAAATCTAATAGTAACACGGAAGACTATTCAGTTGTATATTTAGTTGAAAATCAGCATTTCCTTGTTGTTATAGAGCGATGTGATCGCTCAGCGACAAAGCCCTCAAATAAATAAAAAAAAAAGCATTTCCTTGTGTGATGATGATGAGATAAGAAAAAAATGTGACACATTCCAACGTGAACTACTTAACGGTGGAAATCGCGAAAATTGACTGTGGAGTCACTGGGGAAAATGGACAGTAGTACTGACTGGCAGAGTCCAAAATCCAGCAGTTGACATCAATAGTATGGGTGTGTAGTACGGAAGTGTTTAAATCTGAGCTACTGGCTCATTCATTATGAGGAATGGCAGATTTCTATTGCAGTTAAGAATGTGTTATGATGCGTTAGTGGCATGTTTAGGCATGCCAATTGAAAGCTCTAGCTTATTGGAGACTAAAATGTTTCCGATTTTATTATAAAACAACTTTAGCCACAACAAGTACTCTATACAAGAATCCCAATGTAGTAAAATAGATTACAAAGACACGATCAGTGTTACCATTGGAAACGAGTCGATTTATTATATAAGTATCTTTGTATTCAAAACAAATGGGATTCTGCTGGGTTAAGGCATTTCATCATGTAAGTCATTAATTACATTGTTATCTTTAGTGGGATGGAATTGAGTTGATATATTACATCATACATGTTTTTTAAATATAGGTAATTGTTTTTTTATGTTTTTGGTCAAGTGGCGACGACGTATCGGACGGCGCAGTGAAGAACGCCGGCTACTAGGTGGACCGACGGCCTAGTGAAAGTTGCTGGGCGTGGTTGGGTGTAGGCGGCACAGGACCAAACAGGTGAAACATGAGGGATGCCTATATCAAACAGCGGACAGCGATAGGCTGAATGATGATGTATTTAATGTTGAAAATCAGTACATTCTAGTAATATAATTACATAATTGCAAATAAAAATGATTTTTGATTTTTATAATTATATAATTGCAAATAAAAATGATTTGATACATCTGTCAGTGTGAGATAAGCTCGCTGCAATCGAGAAGGTAACAAATTCAACAACAATAAGTTGTTGCTAAACATGTCTCTAGAAAAATAGTATATCAGAATGCAAAATTTAGTAAAATCGTAAAGAAATGAGATTTCATTAAAGTTTGAAAAGAAGATAGAAACAAGATTTGAAAAAAAAAAGACATTTAAAAATTGGATGCGCCTGTTCACTTAATGATTTAGCCGGACGATGTTAATTGCGTAAGAGGCGTACGTAACGAGCTCTTAATTGGAATGCGCCCCAATTAATGCGGACTACGCTCGTTCAGTGCGAGTCCATTTTGGAAATTGGAACGTGTTTACGCGTTGGTTCCCGGGTGAACGGCCGCCCGGTGAAAGCCGGGACGCGGATATAGGTCAGGTGGTCATTTACCCTCAGGTAAACGTTGATGTCACGTCTCTTTTAAATGAACTACTCAATTCGTGAAATGATGTCACATTATAACCATATCTTTATGTATAGATATACGATTCTTTAATACGGGATTGAACTCCTTCTAAACAACTGGATAATCTTTCATAGATCTCTTTTGATAAATCCATGTGGTTGAGTAGAATTCTGGGCGGTGGCATTGAGATGTTTTTTATTTTTAATTTGAACAGAATAGCGTCTATTTTGGCTTAAAATATACGTAAAAGCATTTTTGATTATGAAACTCTTAACGTTCAGTCTGCAAGATACAAATTTCGAAACAATATTTTTAAAACAGTGAAGTATAAAGCTCTTCAATTTTTTTAACTATAAGAACGTATGACCTATAGGACCTGGTGAAAGTTTCTGGGCGCCGTTGGATGTATATAGAATAGAACTGTACTCTGTGGTGAAACATGAGGGGCGCCAGCAGTGGACGGCGATAGATTCTATCTTTTTCTTTCTCTCTTTCGATAGGCTGAATGATGATGATGGAGGACAGAAAATCTTTATTACGATAATACTGGCAATAGCAGACATATAATTAAACGAAATATAAGCCGCTTACGTCGTTGTATTGAATTCGCGGACCAGCTCTGATTTGGAGTTAGACCCAGCACTAAGTAAGTTAAATATTAAGGAAACAACAAGTTGATTCAGTATCTTATAGTTACGTCAACTAATAAATTTATATTTGACAAACGTTTTATTAGCTTTTTACAAAACAGATAAAATTTATAAGCATCAAAAACCATGACAGCTGCGTACGGTTAATTTATTGACCATTACGAACTATGTAGTTTCGAAATAAGTACTAAAGAGGTAGTCGCAAGCTTCAATAACAGATCTCCCCGAATGCACCGGCCCTCATTCGGCGTCGTTAAAAGAATTGATTAGCATAATAGTGATGGTAATTATTCTTTCTGTCCGTTTTCGGACTCAGCGACCATGAGAATCTATATACGTTAAAACCTTGGTGCAAGATACAAGCCGAGAGCAATTGATGTAGTTCAGTATACAATGCTGACTACACCATAGTGAAATTCAACTGAGACTTTAAAATAACCTCCAAAAACATTTACTGCATTGCTTATTACGATCAAATAAAAAATTATAAAAACTTATATCAACCGTCGCCCTAAGTTTCTAACTTACATAAGCGACTCAAGGACAAGTCGTCTAACTTTCACCTCCCACGGTGCAAGAGAAAGCCCACTTTTTGAGCGAAGTTCTTTTTTCCTTTAAGCCCTTTCACATAAGAACCCGTCAAGGGCACTGACAACTGTTCTAACGAGACTGTTTGAATAGATTTATAGTACGAAGAAAAATTAAACGAATGGTATTTTATCTTTGAATAGATTAAAGGATAGATAAATGTTGGATTCCGCGTAAAGGCTTCACAGTATAGAAGCCATTCGTGCGTGTAATCACCATACATCTAGAAAAAGACATATAATACAATACATTGAAAGATATTTATCACAAGTCGTGGCGTTTTAATGAGTAATGTGATCAGATAATATATATATAAAAACGAGGAACCAATTCATTTATGTTGACAAAGGATTTAGGATATGTAACAGGTCTTCAAGGCCTTCAAGGCCAAGTCTTCATTTGACCTGTATGTTTAAGTGCAGATTGCTACCGTTTTTGGAAGGCGTAAAGCCTTCCTTATTACAGTCACGTATTACAATGACCACTAAAACATAGGGTATATGGACTGTATGGCTTCCTGTTTTATTTTTTATTTGCAAGGTCAAGTTAAGTTATTCAATGTAAAGTTTTCAGAATTTGAGAATTGCTTAACTCTTATTACTATGTATAAATAGCCTCGTTGTTTGTAAAAATATTGGGTTATCTTAATATATATAAATTACGTGTCACGTTGTTTGTCCGCGATGGACTCCTAAACTACTTAACCGATTTTAATCAAATTTGCACACCGCGTGCAGTTTGATCCAACTTGAAAGATAGGATAGCTTACATCTTAATTTATAGTCGCAATGATAACATTGCCAATTATTTGTCTATTATTTGGCATTCACAATTATCTGTTAACTCCAAACGATTTTAACAGATGGCGTTATCTGTTGACTGGACTGAGTAATTAATTAATAGATGGCGCTGCTGTCAAACCTAAAAAAGTGCCATATACGAGTTTAGCTTGCTTTTTTACATAAATGTCATTTGTAAAAAAATATGTCGACCTCCATGACAGATGTTCTCCTACAGTTCCACTTAAATAGTTTAATAAAATGTAATATAACAAAAACATTAGCCACAGCAACGCGCGGCCGGGTCTGCTAGTATCTTAATATATTTTAATGACAACCAATGCGTGTTTCCGAAAGGCGAAAATAAAAGAGGTGTTAAAATATAATTTCTTCTATTGAGAGATAATGATGATGATGAAATTGCAATATAACTACCAAGTATGTAGCCTACTGGGACAAACGAAAGTAATGCAACGGATGACAAAGGTATGAATGACGAAAATGGAAAGATTCACGAAAACAGTAACTCCGTGACTACTACTAATAATAATAAGATTTAATGATATTTGTGGCCATATCTGTGTTAAATAGCGGTAACAAAAAAAAATTAATACCAGTAAACATTTTTTAAAGCGGTATTCGCTCAACACATTCTTAAAAACAGATAATACATCTCAAATCTCGGGTTTGTAGAAATGACACAGGAAAACGTCAAACGTGTATAGTATCAACGAGGATCTAAATACAAATTCGTATACATACCGCATACGAATACGAAAAAAAAACAGCTCAAGTTGAAATAAACAAACGACATCATTTGTTGACAAGTTAATAATAAATAATTGTCTGTTTGAGCAACATTTAGAAAGCGTGTAAAAACCACAAAATAATATAAATAACTCCTTAGTAATTTCTTAACGCCATGAATATAATATCAAAAGTCATCTCTCCGCATCATTTTATTGTTCTGTTACACGCTTCAAGTTTTCAATGATTACATTGCTAATGTTTAGACGATATTTCGCACGAAGTTTACCGACGACTCGCAGGGAGACGTTGGACCAGGGCAGTATGGGACCGCGGTCTCTGGCGTTCTATGGAAAGGATTACGTCCAACAGTGGAACGACAAAAACTGAATGATGGATGGCATAGAGTTATCATGTTTAAGCATCGCCTACATGGCTCTTAGCTTAGAAGGTTGCTGCCATCGATTACACCATCAATTATATAGAACACAAACACAAAAGTAATTGTATAATAATTATCCGTGTGGTGACGGATTAATACAATTCTTGCCTGTAGATGTCGTAAAAGATGACTAAGGGATAAAACATGTATAGGTATAGCATCTATGCAAGAGATGGAAAACTCTTAATGAAACCCTATACTAATATATGGAGCCAGCGCGGTGCAGTCAATTTTCCCTTCTATTTTAGAAGAAGCTCGAACCCAGCAACGGGACGTATTTGAGCTGAGATGAAGGTATGAGTTACATATATGTATCCGTAAGTTTATAAAGACATAAGTCATGCGTAAGTCGATAAAGACGTAAGTCATCCGTAAGTCTATAAAGACGTGAATCATCCGTAAGTCTATAGGCCCATGTTGTGCGAGAGATAAAAAGCGCACATACATTCTTTCTTAATTCATAATGATTTGTTGAACTCTAATGAAAATGCTAAGATAATTAGGAGTATGTGGATATTGAGGTTGAAAATGCGTTGTTTAAAATAATGAATTAGCAATTTAACATGAAATGAGAGCAATTGCACGATTATGTGAATAAATTAGTTGCCGTAATTTTGTTCTCATTATTTTATATTCAAAGAATTAAGTTGTATGTGTTATTTATATCTATCTAAATCTTCCTACTCCAATTTGTCTAATCTCTATTTAAAGCCAAGTATTTGTTACGGTCCGTGTGAAATATAACGTGAAGACCGAATATGAGTTTTAAGAAAATGTGTGCATATCGTCCTTTCTTAAACAGTGTTTTGGAAACTGAGGTCCTAAGATATTTGTTGGTCTTTAAAAAAAGCTCGACGATAAATGAGTTATATGACGAACATGAGTTATATGACGTACGAAACTTGTGTATAAACGAATGAAGGACATCTAATACAAATGTATTGGAGCGGACACTATTTTGCGATCCTTAACCGTTTAATAAGTGACCTGAGGACGTAAGATTTATTACGAATAATCCAGGCTATGGCTATCCATTGGACATGGGCTTTACCAAGGGCTATAATGCTATAATCGCCATTGTTGGCGTTTGTAGTTAGTTTAAGTTTTCTTTATAAGAAGCCCAGTGCTGCTTCCTGTTATTCTAGTGCAGCAGATTAATATTACGCTCAAAAACAAGCAACATCCTTGTTAACCTTGTATTCTAATTCACTATACGCGCAATCTAATTAATCTATTCATAATTATTGATTTGTCAATGTATTGTCGCACCATTATCTTCCCCTTCCTTATGCGACAATTATTCCATGTTGCGTTATCGTTTTACCCTAGTTTTACGTACAAGGCTACTTTGAATGACACTTTAAGAAAACGAACAAAACACAAACCGTACAACCAGTTTTGAATACGAGATAGGAATAAAGGGTCTCGCACAATGATATCAAGACGTTACTTTTAAAAATAAATATTCCCTGAATGTCCGGTACAGTATAATGGAATAAAAAAATACGACTGGCTATATAATAACGGCGCCTCGTTTTTTTTAGAAAATGATAAGGCTTGTATGAATACGACTCACCAAAAGCACCATCACATCACGCCGCTTACCTGCAACGATAAAAAGGTATTATATAATATACGTGTTAAATGAATACAATTGAGTTATATTGATCTAACAGATAAATTAATATTTTATTAAACAAAAGAACAGACTTCATTAGATATAAATGAAGTCGCTTCTGCTGTCTGTTCGCTTAAATCTTTAAACCTATCCAACGGAATTAATGCGGTTTTCATCAATAAACAGAGTAATTCATGAGGAAGATTTATATGTATAATACATGCATATTTTAGTAAAGCTATGCTGAAAATTACAAAGATTTGTAATATCGTGACAAATTCGAGCTTTACGCGTTTACATTGCTAACACTGGCTTTATTAAATCTTACGATATATATTATTGTACTACGGATTTGTTTAGATATCTTACAAAGATTTACGAAATAGTCCCAGATTGGTATATATCTATCTCCTTTTTTTTCGTAGGCTATGTATGGTCCAGCCGCACGACGACCGTCTCATCCGGGGCGACGAGAGGATTGGGCGCGACCCCATAACTCGCCGTATTCCCTCTCCTTCTCCATTGGGCCGACCACCGGCACCGAATCCTTGACGTCTGTGGCCAGCCCGGCGGGATACGCTTTCGGGTACTCTCCCACCCCATCCCTACACCTCGCCCTCACGCAGTCAGCCTCTCTGCGGGTGTCTATGGGTGTGATATGGGTGACACCCTCCGTTCACCCGCGGTCTGGGTTAGGGATATGTCTATCACCTAGGAATAATTCAGTTACCATTTTTATCTTTTACATATTACAAAAATATTAATAATCTACGAAGTTATTTTAAAGAGTACCATATAACCTATTTCTCATGTAATTATATGGGTTAGATACATTTTCCATTCAATGTAGAACAAAATTGTTCTACAGTAGTAAAATGTGGTGGCAGAGCGGCCGAAACCGATGCGAAGCGGGAGCGGTCCGCTATAAATAAAACTTAAGATTAATGATGTTATTAATTTAACTTTAATTTATTAATTAAATTAGTTTTCATGTACCTAAAGTAGTACATCAGGCGGACTTAATGCCATAGGCATTTTCTTCCAGTCAATGTCAGGGTAATGACGAAATATGATAGTAGATGCTGTTTATATTGAAGATGGTTAAAGATGCGAAGTCAACAAATAATATTAATACCAGCAGCCCTTAAACTTTGTCGTATTAGTGGTGCTGTACTGCTGCGCTTCACGTAACTGTACTTCCGTTTCTCTATTAGCTAATCAGGCAATTTTGAAGTGGCAATTTCTCAACTCCTCTTGTTTTTCTTTATTAATGAAATTTGTAGCGGGTCCAAAGACATCTAAAAGCATTACCCGGGATAAAGGCTAAACCTCAATTACATTTAAGGAAAACTTTTTGAATTATGTCTTACATGTGTTACAATGGTAGCAATAAGTGATAGAATAAGCCCCAAAATCAAAAATACCAGCAACACATATCTGAACGACAAAAATATACAAAATTTTTCAGATTCATCATTTACATATGAGATAAATAATGAACCTGTACTCTATAATCTACATACATAGTAAGATATAGCAGTGGTAGCAATATTTCGTATACACAAGCACTTTTACTGTGTAAGCAAATGGACTTTGTAGCGAACTGTGAAATGACCTACGAAATTGCTTTGACATGTGAAAGTGTTATTAATCAAATAAATATGTCTAAATTTTTGCTAAGTTATGCCCTGTATTATTTTATTATATCTATACAATGTTACAATATGAATGATTAAAGCAAACTTCATGTGTAGCTTGCCAATTAATTCTGAAGTGCATTGCACACGGAAAGCACCCAGGTTCTATAGCTTTCGGAAATGTTTTTTTTTAATATGTATTAATAGTCATATATTTACTTTCCATGCGGTGACGGAGTAAGAATACAATTCATCACTTTTGTCTTGGAGTGGTGAATTGTATTCTTGTTACGTCATGGATTATATAAATAAAATTAATGAAGATAAATTACACTCTCAAAACAATCATTTGTAGATAACACAAAGAATTGTAGAATGTGAAAATTATATCTAAGTACTATCCATTCACACAGTCAAAATAATATAAACGATAAAATATTGTAGTATAACAATATAGTCATCATTTATAGAAAGATTACTGAATTGAAACATTAACCAGATCTAGATTTATTATTATAAATGCCATATAAAACTGGTACTTGGTCAGTATGTCAAGTCACGACAACGAGCCACGACTAATGCCGATGTTGCCTCGAAAATACGAACGAATAAAATACAAACACATTTGTTGCAAACAAATTAATTTTGGTCTGATTATAAGTCATATTCTTTTTTAAAATGATCATAAAAAATGACATCTTTTTTATTGTTTCATTCATCTGGCACTGAGCTGAAGGACAGAAGTTTTTGTTATTTGAGTATAATTAATGGTTGTGGTAGCAGCTTCGCCATGTCAGCTGTGCCAGTAGTAAATTATGAATAGTTTAGAAAACTACTAATAATATTTTATTTACGGTTTCTATAATTAATATATAGGACCAGGTGAGCGGTTCCAGTTCTCTTAGTAAGGGTACTAAAATTTGTGTCAAAGAAAGAATCGGCCCCTCATTTGGGTAAGTACTAAACACGATTATACGTTATCAGAAATCTGGTGCATTATGAGAAATTATACAATTTGTCAATAATCGGGTTGCATTTATCTAAATACAGACGTCAATCTTGACGTCATGCAAACTACTCATTAGTTTGCATGAAACAATTAACCCCTAACGCGCCAAACATCGTGGCGCTCTCGAGTGCCTCGCGCGCTTGGATATACTGAAAAAAAGTTCAGTGAATTTTATGATTTTACATAAACTATTAGTTTCTATACGACAAGGAAATATGAAATAAAATATGTATATTAATAGCTTTTGATTGGTTGATTTAAATAAATGTACTAAAAGTAATTGCTAATTGTAAAGTATTTTTTTGGGTCAACGTGTGTCCCAAAAGCGCTTTGAGCACATTTTTCTTTGGGTCAAATGGTGTCCCAAAAGCGCTCGAGGGATTAATCTTAAATAAGTTTTTTCACCACTTCATTGATTTTGTGGAATAAACAATTTATAGCTACGAGATTGTACGTCCGGTGTCCGAGCATAATCTGTTATTAAGTTTCTCCGTCATGAAATTCTCAACAGCAGGCTGACAACTTACAGATAACTTAAAATATGGGTATGTCTCTGCCTAAACATTCAATGTTAAATAATATTAATCTGAAAGGATAAATAAAAGGAAATAATATAATCCGCGGGTACACAATACCTATATTTTGGTGTGACTAATTCGATATAAGTTTAAATGTATAAGCTCAATTCATAGCAACATGTGAAAGAATACCTAGTAAATATCTAATAAATAATTGAAATAATAAAACCCACGTGTATTTCTCAGTTGGCTTTTATATATCCTGCCATAAGGTTTAAATATTTTATTTGAAAGATGGCATTTTGGCACGATATCAAAACATATATTGCTAACCAAAGAATTTTTCATGAACACAACGGTGGGTACGTACATAATTGAATTTAGTACGTACTTTAAACTACTTTCTGGCAATATAAATCAAACTTACATTAATTTTATTTATATTACAGCTACATTTATTTATTGAGTTTTATAACGCTAGTCGTTAGCGTGTAAGCACAATAATAATAATTTGATCAACACAGTCGACGTCCGCGTTCGGTAGACATATTTAAATCAACAAGCAAAGTTACAGTAACCGCAGACGAGAGTAATGGCCCACTATTAACTTTCATCACTTCAAACATGCAGATATTCCAAAAAAATCGGATTCTCAGAAATATTATGTAAGCTTTGCCTTTTTACATGATATTCTGTATATTTTGTTTTACGAGAAAAGTTAGATAGATGCTGGGGAGAATGACATGGACAGAAAGTGGGTGAGGTCGCAGATAAGATCTTACGGGTTTAAAGAAATCAAGTTACGTCGACCCGCTACGACCAATTGGGACTAGGTCAGGATGAAGATAATTAGTAGATGAGCGATGAACTGCGACATATAGTCATCAGCTCACCGATATCTACAGTTAAATATAGGGCTCCCCATAAGGGTATAATGTCATTATAACGACGCTTGTCATGCAGATTGGCAATCGCAAAATAAATTTCCCGAGACGTCTGATACCCCGTCCACATGTTGGCCGAACCTAGGCCAACGCGAGCGTCGGCAAATAGGTACAAAGCAAATGCTAGCGTCCACACGTTGGCCAAGTGCGTCGAACGACAACGCGAGTGGCCAACGTAGACTAGTATTTGTAGAGTTGTCCACACGTTGGCCGCGGTCAGTGTTCTTTGTGCACTGAAACACTATGGACGTTGACATTGACGTTGTTGCAGTTTCGGCTATTTATTTAATGAGCGTATATAACTATTATCTCAGTGTATACCACAGTAAAGTGGTAAAAAAGAAGGTGGTTGATACTGAGTATTCACAGAAATAGAACAATGTAAGATATATCCGTGTGGTGACGGTGTAAGAATACAATTCACCACTCCCTATCTTGCCCGTGGTTGTCATAAAAGACGACAAAGGAATATAGTACATAATACGCATATAACATCTATGCAAGAGAAGGAAAACTCGAAATAAAGCCCTATACCAACCGGTCTGACTAGCATGGAATAGTACGGTCAGTTTCCCTCCTATTGTGGAGGAGGCTCTAGCCCAACAGCATACTGTTGGGCTAGAGCTCATAGAGCTGAAATGATGATGAATGATGAAGATACTTTTTGATACTATAGGTAACATATAGGGGTGACTTGGATCTAATTATTTATGTCGCATATCTAGAAGTAGTGGGGCAAATTTGAAAATATCATTTGTGTTAAGCGATATTATCACATTAAACGCGTCTAACAGCGATGGATGTAAACCGTGTAAGGCGAGCAGGCCAACGTGTGGACGGCATTGGCCGAGCGCAGACGAGCACCTTTGATTTGTGCACAAAAACCGACAACGAGGCGAAGTGAAGCAAGTGATCACGAGCGACGGCGAGTGAACACAAATCAGCTGTCCACACGTTGGCGCTTGTATTCACTCAGCCAACTAGGCGAGCGATGGCGAGCGTAGGCAAATCGGGTGTACACACGTTGGCGTTGGCCATCGCTCGCCTACGCTCGGCCAACATGTGGACGGGGCATGAGGGATTAAATATGTCTATAACACCTATGCAAGGAGAGGAAAATATCTAAATGATATCCTGGTATAGGTTACTAGGTGCTCGTCTGACCATCATTGTAAAGTAGGTCAATTTGCTTCTTATTGCGGAGGTGCCCATCAGTGGGACGTATGATGATGATGATAGAGCATCTCGCACAGATACACCGAAGCCACAGCACGCATTCTAAATGGAGGATCGATTCGCAAAATACACCGACATGCCTGCGGTCACGACAATTTTGCGGATTTAATAAGCAACGCGGCAAAAATGAATAAGAAAATGTATGTAAAAAATAAATCAACTATCAACAATCCACATATCAATTCAAGACGAGGTAATCGTAACTTACCTTACAGGTATAAATGATAATTACATATGCATGTTACGTATTCAAATTAAAGTACGCGCAATAAATTTATAGAACAGACCTACAAGGTAGTGAATTTATAAACGTTACTAAGAACGATGAGACGGTTGCAATGTAATAAAAAATAAATTTAGAATCGTACTAAATCTTTGAAGTATCGTTAAATTGCTTTTACATGAAACAAGTTTCGTAATGGAGTTCGGTTTGTGTAAACATGTAAATAGCGTAATTGGTTAAACTTGTAATATGTAGACAAAATTCCAACAAGCGTTTTATTTTCTTTTTTTTTATTGCCACTTGGTGGAGACTAGCAAGCAGCCATCTGATGGTAAGTGGTACCTATCGCCCGTGGACTGCAGCAATATCAGAGATATTAAAAATAGAGTTCTTAAACCTCGTCTGAAGATGGACAGTTTATGGAGATTGGGCAACAGTCCATTTCAGACCCTTACAACGTTCATTTCTTCCACGCAGACCCTGCGTGGAGGAAATGAACGTTGTAGACGTACAATCGAAGATGATATCGTTTTCAGGTAGTATGGGTAAATCACATCGCAATGTCGAGTGGTATGATGATAGAACAGAGACAGGTACCGAGTCCAACGGCTCTTTAAATCACTGTCAATAGTCAGCCGCGGGCCGTTCTATCCGGGGTAGTACCATATTTTTGCATAAAATCGAAGTCTGATTAGTAGCAATTTATTACTACACTTCATTTGATGAGCGAGATAGATGAAAGCCCAACTTTCTGAGGGTAATTACATCTGGTGAGTTTTGGTGATGCCTTTAGTATTACCGAACCTCATTGCACGCATTCACACTCCCTTCACATTGTTCACGGTAGACAAAGCAAAGGTCCATGAGCGACAGTATCACTTACCATCAAGTGTGTTGTTTGCTCGTTTGTTACCAACAACAATAAAAAGACCTTCTTAATAAAGAATCAATAGAGCACACAAGATAGACCCGATGTCGCTATGGTAGAATTGAATTAAAAAAAGAATCCTTGTCTAAAGGTTTGAATGAATATTCATTAAAGATAAAGCATTTGCATGAGTAATTGATAGAAATAAAACATTACCGTGACAGATTCAATCGTACTAATTGAACTGGGTGACAGTGACACTATCTCGAAGAAAACGTTGAATGCGTGCGGGGCGTTAAACAGATATGAATTAACGGTATTATAATGTTTCAACTTATCTGTTAATGAACGATTGACATTTCTTTTTCATTTATTTGACATCTTAAGTGCAGTAAGAAATCAGTCGTTATTTCATTAATTTATGACAGTTAGATGTCATAAAAAAATAAAAGTATGATTGCAGTCAATGAATTGGATTAGTTAAGCAAGTTGTTCTGATGATACCGTTCAATATATTCGGTCGTATTGCGTATATGGCGTAGTAGTGTAAGCACCGACGTACGGGGCTGAGTGCTACGAGGTCGATTGTCACGCGTTCTACAAATATTTTTTTCGGCTCTAGGTATTGTTGGTCCTTTTATTATGTAATTATAAAGTCCCCCGTAACGCAAGGAATTATTCCTTACATTTGAATCCTTCCTATTCTAAAAACACTTTAACGCCCTAAGAATATAAAAAATCTAACCAGACATTTGTTTGTTCCCAATTTATTGGACCTGTCAATATAAATCATATGCTGGGCGCATCTCGAGGGCTTTCCTAGCAGCTAATAGAATTTCACTATCCACCACGTATCTTCATCATCAGATAAGTTCGATGATATTAAATTATTATATTATCATCGAGATTACACAGCGTTGATAGGTTTTATACCGATCCGACTATTAGAAGTAGGTTAAAATTGACTTGCAAGAGTTTATTACATTGTTAGTTACAAATTAAGCTAATATAAATGGTACAAAAATAATAAATTCGTAAAAAATATGCATGCATCTGCCAGCCTAAACGTCAACTGTTGGACATGATTATCATACATCATCATCTTCGCTCATATACGTCCCACAGCTGAGCTCGAGCCTCCTCCACAGTAAGAGAGAAATTGACCGTAATATACAGAGAGGTTGGTATAGGGTTTTGTTTTGAATTTTCCATCTCTTGCATATATGTTATATGCACATTATATTCCTTAGAGTGGTGAATTCTGTCGTTATTCCGTCACCACACGGACATGTCGATGGCTCCTAAGTAGGTATAGTGAATCAACTAACATTTTAGGTATTTTAACTTTTTTGATGAACTGATAAAAAACTAACCTTATTTATCAATCTCAGCCATAAAAATTTAAACAAATCATTGCAGTAAGTCATTGAAGCTTTTTCACCTGTGGAAGCTTATTATACCCGCAAAGATACAAATCGTAAATATTTGGATGGATCTTTGTCGTTTCCTAAGATGTTTGACCTCTATAAAGAATAGTTTGATCCCGTTAACTATTTAAATGTCCAATGAATCACGTCCTAATCAATACAAAAACTTAAAAATCCTAGAACAAGAATTTGAAAAAATGTAAACATTTTACACGCTCTCCTGTAAAATTGGAAATTTTCAGATGACTCACTATTCATAGGAGCCATCGATGTGATTATGCTTAGAATAACCCAACTACATTAGCTACGTTAGCGGTAGTTAAGAGCTTGAATATATGCAAACCATACTGCAAATATGCTCAGATAGATATACAAGTAACTATTTGGTATGTATACTGTCAGCTATTATCTTTCATACATCTGTGTTCGACGCGTGTGAAAGACAACATAGGAGTGCATCGCATGACTAATCTGCCTTCTTAACATTCATACGACGTGCTGAACTTTACCGATAACATGAACCGCATTCATCGCGGCACAAATGACAGACCAGCATGATGCACAAGAACATAGGTACTAACTACCATTGTCGTGTCGTGTTTATCAAGACTATTATCTAACAAATGTACATAGGTAACTCTATTGTAGGAAATGCGTATTCATCATTAAAATAACACAAGTTTATTGTAGTTATTTTATATTTTCATTAAATAATACGAAAGACAAAAAGACTGCTGTGTGATGTCGGCTACTACTACGATCAACTTGCCCATTGTTGTCGTAAAAGACGATTAAAAGCTTTATATTGATCAGGGCTAAGAGGGCAGGGGGCCGGTCATAAAACTATTGCATATTTCTAAAATATACGATGGAAACAGGTTATATATTGAGGCATCGTCAACAAGACTGCGGGATAATGACAACTAGTATGAGAGAGAAGAATTGGTACGCCAGCGCGGTTATCCGAACTCTAGAGTCGCTGAGACCAGCCTATAGATTGGAGTCCTTTCCTTCCGACAAGTACGATGTTGTTTGAGAACGGGGTGGTTGTTTTCACAATTGCACGCGGGTGCAAGGAGGAACAGGTCTCTGTGATTGCAATTAGTGCACTTCACCGTAAGAATTAAATCCATGTATCGCAAAAGAACTTCACAAAGATAAATAACTAACAGGACAGACTCAAACCATCATCTACAGATTACACAAAATAGGTTTTGTGGATTATCCTACTTAGGGATAGCACCTGCGAAATTTGATGCAAGAGGTCAATACTTGACCACTCCGCTATACAGTTAAATTACCAGAATACAGATTTCTTTTCATATCCTTTAATTGGATTGCATTATTCTATTTGAGTATTGAATTTTGAACTAAATGAAAATTATCAATATTAAGAAATCGATATATGTATTACATAAGCCAGATCATACATCAAAAGGGATTTTATGTATAAAACTGATGATCTCCGAAGCTAAGTACTTGCTATTCACATAAAGTTGATTTAGAACAGCCGTGGATATGCACTGCTCTAAGCTGCTACTTCCGTGTGAAACCTGGATATTATAACTTATAATGAAAGTGGTTTGATCCTGTCAGACTGGTTTTGATTTAAAATGGCGGCAACTACAGTCAGACTGCATAGCACGCCTTTGACATCATAAATGGTGAAAATCTAATGGTAAAATTTCTTAACTAAAAACGGTGTATTTGAAACTAATTATGTATTTATTTCTGTGTGGTGACGGAGTAACCATACAATTCACCACTCCCTACCTTGCCCGAGAATGTCGTAAAAGACGACTAAGGGATATAAAATGCACATAACATCTGTACAAGAGAAGGAAAATTCGAAATAAAATCCTATACCAATATGTTTGACCAGCATGATATAATAGGTTAAATTCCCTCCCATTGTGTAGGAGGCCCGAGCCCAACAGTGGACGTATGTGGGCTATGGTGACGTTGTGGTGACTTTTTTGTAATTAAATAGTAGTATAGTGTAAGTAAAGTAACTAATTTGATTATAAAGTTTTCTTTTCGATTTGTACAATTTTCGATTAGCAGTTTAATACATTCTCTTAGTGCTCAGTCTCCAATCAATAAAGAAGCAGATACATTAGTAAATGAATTATTTTATATAACTAGAAGTAATATTTTCCGTGTAGTGACAGAGTAAGAATGGAATTCACCAGCACTTCCTTTTGAGTGGTAACAGTAAAAGGTGACTAAGGCATTTAAAGCAGATAAACATAGACTCGAAGTAATACTTTCTATTAACCAGTCTGATCAGCGTGTGATATAGGTCAAGCAAGTTCCCTGCCATTTTGAATAATGTCCAACAGTGGAGATATATGGTCTAAATGAGAAGAGATGTAGATTTATTGAGAAAATTTCATACCTAGTGCTGTAAATTTAAAGACTAAATAGTGATCCACCTGATTGTGCGTAGAGAATGTAGTAAACGCCGTTCATAAAATTGGTAACGCCAGGATGCTACGTAGTTCTCAAATTGTTCACAAAAGCGAGTAGCCCGCCATGTTTTTGATTTTGTAGTCCATTAGAACATAATGTTCAAAGAAATACCTGTATCATAATCATTTATAATTTATAGACCCTTATCCTTTGTTAATAGTTAACTATTAACTTCAAAGATAAAGTTGGTACATTATTGAGTTAGCGATAAATGAAAAATAAATCCTTTTAAGGTTTGTTCAAACAGCAGTCGGGGCGTGACGACGATTCGATGTTAGGGCAACGTGAGTAATTGTAATGAACAAATTAATATAGGAAATGTCACACAGAGGCGTCAAGCGTGATACCCGACCAGGTCTCCATCATGTTCGGCGCTAATAAGGCTCATCATGTCCGCAATGTGACATCAACGTCGCGTCCCCGTCCCGTCAGCACTCCGCCGCCGTCTTACCCTTTTTAATACTTGACCAAACCTTAAACTCACTAAAATCTTTATATGTTCGTTTAATACCACATACCTACTTATATTTTTATGCTAGCTTCATAGCATTTTATAGTCCAAACGATCAACAATATTGATAAAATTATAATATCGAATGAACATGCGTGCAAGTGCGTCGCGCTTCAAATAAATAACATTTTTTTTAATGATAACCTAGTAAACAGAAGCTTCACTAGAATGAACACATATTTCACTCATACGCACACAAACTGTGTCTATGTAGCTACAGCAACAGTACGTTGACCGATCAAATAAAACACAATGATAGTATAGTTGTTACACTCACTCTTGTGAAAAATATATGAGTTTGAAAGAGATATGTAGTTATTGTATCGTCATTGAATCGTTACTGTAACGCGTTTCTATCGAAGTGCCCGGTTGTTTGTCCGGTCGCCATTTTGTTGCCAGTGTAGCGTTCGCTCGAACTTGAAACGACGCGTCGTGTTACACATTGAAAATATGTCTACGGTGGGATTAGACGGGTGGACTGAAGAGAGATGTATACGATTGATAAGGGAATATAGGAAAAGACCCATATTGTGGGACCAAAAGAATCCATTATACTTTGTAAGGGCTATGAAAATGCCGGCTTGGGAAGAATTAGGCACTGCACTCGACACTTCAGCGGATCAATGCAAACATAAGATGATAATTTTGATGTCGTCACTCCGAAGGGAGAAGGCGAAAATAAAACAAAAACTAAAAAAATCATCAGGTGACTATTTGTTGGCAATACTAATTATCGTTATTCAAAATGAATTATTTTTTTAATAAGTATAAAATACCTATTTGTTTCAGATTCATGTCATGCATATAAAAGCACTTGGTTTGCTTTTAAAGAAATGGCGTTTTTGCTGGACAAAGAAACTGAAAGGAAACGTCAATTAAATGTAAGGCAATGATCATTTTAATGGTATTTATGCCTTTCTAGTAAAATAGATTGAAGTTCACTGCGAACTTGACAAATATATTTGCTTATTTTTTAATACACATTTTTATCATTTCAATTCATATACGTCCCACAGCTGGGCTCGAGCCTTCTTTTGGATTAGAGTAAAATTGACCTACTATACCACGCTGGATAGACGAGTTGGTATAGGTTTTATTTCCATTTTCCTTCTCACACACATTTATAACAAATATTTGAAGAGTATTTATTATTCTAAATAAATATATTACAGGACACCGATGAAGTAGAAGAGGATGAAGATGATGACGATGATAACACCAAACTAAAACTGCTGCAACATCAATTGGATACATCGCCACGCGCCAAAAAAATAACCAAAGTTTCAAAGACTGACAACGAACAGCATACGTCACGATTAGAACGCGAAGCCTGTGCTGTGGCTCTGGTTCCACCAATTCCAGGTCCTAGCCATACAACGATAGAAAGGGACGAGGAGATAAAATCTTTTGTATCATTCATAGGCAACAAAATGAAGAAATACTCAAATAAAACTAAAAACTCAGTGCAACAAGCCATATGTGATATAATATTCAAAGCAGATCAAAATTTTTATGAAAAAAACTGTTATGAAAAATTTACAATAATTAACGAGGAAACAGACCCTATAAATACACGAATACTTGATGAGGACCAAACTTTTATAAAGATGAAAAATGACTCCGACAGTGATTAGTTGTAAGTAGAACAAGTACTTAAATATTATAAGAAAACTTCGTAATTTAATCATATTTTTGTATAAAATATTTCTACAAATTGTGATATTTACATGTATTAATTTTATTTTGGCCATGAGGGGTAATGTTCATAGAAATCTGATGACTGATGTGGACCTGTTAATCCACCAATTAGATACATTTTTAGGTTATAATGTAGATTTAATATTAAAGGAAATGTTTTAAAGAACGCGTTTTATTCATTCAAATTAATTTAACTTCCAAGTATATGACTTACTCAATTTAATTATAAACACTAAAAACAACTTCACACTAGCTACTAGATCATCTAGTCGAAAAAGCATAAAAGATTCTTGTCGTTTTAAAAATCGTCGTCGTCGTTCTTTCATTACTACGAATATGTGGATATTCAAAATAAAGGGGGATTAAACGCTAACCATGATAGATTTTGTTATCTCCTCTTCATAATTCCTATCTTTTAATCCGTTTGCATACAACCCCATAAAAGGTCCTAGAGAGTAATATTCTATATTATAAATACAACTACATCCCATGGATAGGTCTCTAATAAAATGTAACTAGCAATGTCAGTAGTATTCTACGAGTATGTTTCTTTTTAATGTTGATTGTACCAAACGAGCTATCAGTTATGGCTGATGGTGGCAAACGAGCAACCTGACAGTAAGAGATATTGTCGGACATACACCTAAGCAATACCAGGGCACAGCTAGGTCGCTGCCTACCGTGACCAGAATGATCTTCTTAAGCCTCATTTTAAAAAGGGCATGCTATAGCGCGCGGGAAACTCAGCACTGAAAACGAACAGTTGAAGACTATAACGTTGCCAGGTGAAATAGATGAACACTGTGATATCGAGTTCCTCAGATCACTCCTCATTGAAAGAGCCGGTAGAGTACACAGCACAGTGACCCAAAGCCTCTCAGCCGCTCCAGCAACTATAATCTGTCCTACAATTGTTGGTGATCCTAATCTCACATTAGGATCACCGACGGCTCGAACAATATGTAGATAAATGTAACAGCCGTATTAGGATAGTGGTGTAAACGTGAACATATTTCTATCTTGATTTCTACATATCAACAGTAACTCACGAATAATCTCAACCATCATCCTTAAAATATATATGTGAATAATTACCAAGTAATCTCGTTATGGTCTGGAAACTACTAAGCAAATAGACACTACAATATATGGTAAAGTTGCCAAACTTCTGGTATTTAATCTTCGTTTACGTGGAGTCTAGCATAAGTGAGGTAAACTGGGGAAAGTTTAGATAGGATAAGTTACAATGCATTTGAACCATCTAGTTATGTATACTGAACCTAGCGGATGTTACATTAATAATGAATCAGTTGCAATATTATTTTGCAAACAACAACATTCATGTTAATTGGAGACATTATTTAAATATTCAATATTCACACGAAAAGTAGTAACTTTTCGTGTGGTGACGGAGTAAGAATAGTATTCACTACCCCATTTCTTGCCCTGGGTGTCGTAAAAGATGACTAAGGGATTACAATATGCAAGAGAAGTAAAACTAGAAATGAAGCCCTATACCAAAACGTTTGACTACACCAATAGTAGGACCATTTCCCTTCTATTGTGGAGGAGGCTCGAGATCAGAAATGGAATGTATATCAGCTGTGATGATGATTTATATGTCACACAAAAAAAAAATAATTTGACTGCACAGATGGCGTAGTGATTACGACATAGAACTGCCGCGCCAGTGTCAGAGATTCGAATCCCACGCGATCCACGAATTGTTATTCTGGGTCTGGATGTAATTTGTGTTCGTTAATTTACATGTTTGTGAAGTCCCTCGCAATGCAAGGATAATTACCTTAGAGCAGGAATTCGTCTTTAAAAAAAATATGATAATCATACATCTATGTGAGACAAGAAAATCTTGAAATAAAATTGCTATTCAAACCATCTGATGAGTGTGGTATAGTAGTTTTAATTATCGTCCTATTATGGAGGAGGCTCGAGCTCAGCTCAGATATGAGCCAGGATGATGATGAATGCGTAAATAGATTAAAATCAAGGGTCAACAAAACTGTTTTTATACAGATTGTCCCGTAAGTAATGGACCAACGGGCTATGAGGGGTAGCTAGACTTATTATCTAACAAAAATACTCAAATTTATTGTCCTAGGTCTTGTAGTTATGAAATTAGGATTTTTTTATTAAATGTGATGAAAATGTCATCCATGTATGCTCAATATTAAATTTTACAAAAACTTTTTATAATTTAATGTTATTTTTTGTTTAAGGTAGTTAAGAATACATAGATCCTCCTAATTCAAATGATATTCAGGCGTAATTATTAATCACATGACCATTAAAACATACAACAAGTGCAAATATTAAATTTAAAAAATTTTGAGTTAAATTTGAACCAAGCTGATGTAAAAAAAATGTATTATGCCCTTCAGGGACTGTATTTTAAAAACATCTACATCTAATACCAATTACATAAAGGTATAATACAGTAGCTTTAAGTATTTAAAAATGGTTAAATTAGTACAGGACGCTAAATTCTTCTGCGCCTCATGCCGCCCTAGCCAAGGCCGCGGGTGACGTGACCGGGAATTAGTGCGTCACCCGCCGAGAGGGCGACCGCGTGAGGAAAGACTGACGTCCTCCCCGAGGGGGGAACGTCGGTCGATGGGAGGGTACCCCAACAGGGGGTATTCCGTCGGGCCGACCACTGACGACAAGTTAACGCTGCTCCAGTGGTCGGCCCAACGACGAAGGCGACGTGGTTTTTGGGTGGGTCGCGGGAGTTGCGTGCTTAAGCCCCTCTGTCGCCCCGGACGGAGTGGTGCGGTGGCGCGCAGACCGCGACCCACCCACAAAAAAAAAAAAAAAGGACGCTAAATTCTAGCAGTTTTAAGGTAGTCAACCCATTATGTAATTCAGAGAATTATTGCACAAAATGGGGGTAGAATTCTTTTTCGGACTAATAATTAATAGGCCACAGTCGTACCCCCTCTCCCTATCTTCAACTCACGCTTCCTTCAGTAAGTTACTCATAGCTCGGAACTACACCTGTGTTTTACTCCATCCCGTTACTATGGTTTGTTGAAGTATGCTTGAATTGGACTTTGATTTTGCTTGTGATTTAGATATTGTTCAAATTGACAACTACCTGATACTCGACACTCCCCGTGAATATGTAGAAATGATTTTTATTTACAGTCTCTGTGTTGGAAAGTCTCAGCAAGCAGCACGTACGTATCGTGATCGATATCCTAACCTCAAACGCTATCCCTATCACCGAATTATCATATAAAAATTAGAAAATATTTAATTAGAGAAGAAAAAACAGGAGTTGGAAAGGTTCCACTTCCCTCCTATCCAAAGCTGGAGATATGAAAAAATAATTAGCAAATGGGCCAGTAGGTAAGAGGATATACTTATACAACTACATGAAGTGCGTTTTTATTTACAGTCTCTGTGATGGGAAGGCTCGGCAAGCAGCACATACGTATCGTGAGTGCTAATCAGAAACGCTATCCCTATCAACGAATTATCATATAAAAAAAAACCATTTCTGCATATTCACGGGGAGTGTGAGAGTCGGGTATTCTCCTTCAAACACCCATTTGAACAATATCCAAATCACAAGCAAAATCAAAGTCCAATTCAAGCATACTTCAACAAACAATAGTAACGGGATCGAGTAAAACACGCGTGTAATTCCGAGCTATGAGTAACTTACTGAAGGAAGTGTGAGTTGAGGATAGGGAGAGGGGGGTCGAGTATCGCCTATGATTAGTCTGAAAAAGAATTTTACCGCCATTTTGTGCAATAATTCTCGGAATTACATAACAGGTTGACTACCTGAAAACTGCTAGAATTTGGCGTCCTGTGCTAATTTTACCATTTTTAAATACTTTGAACAACCTTATTATACCTTTATGTAATTGATATTAGATGCAGGTGTTTTTAAAATACAGTCCCCGAAGGTCGTGATACATTTTTTTTACACCAGCTTGGTTCAAATTTAACTTAAAATATTTTTAAATTTAAAGTTTGCACTTGTTGTATATTTTATTGGTCATGTAATTAGTAATTATGCTTAAATATCATTTGAATTAGGAAGATCTATGTATTTTTAACTACCTTATACAAAAAATAACAATAAATTATAAACAGTTTTTGTGAAATTTAATATTTAGCATACATGGATGATATTTTTATCACATTTAATAAAAAAATCCTAACTTCAAAACTACAAGACCTAGGACAATAAATTTGAGTAAATTTGTTAGATAAGAAGTCTCGCTACCCCTCGTAGCCCATTGGTCCATTACTTACCGGACACCCTGTATATTAGATTGCCTCCTCATTCGGGAACAAAATCGCAATAAATCATCGTATGCTACTAATTAATCATAAATTCATGGAAATTGTTAAGTATTCGAAATGAATAGAACACTCAAAACAAAAATCGACCATAAAATCTTTTTATTCCATCACGTAAACATCAGAAGTAATATTCTTTACGCAATTACAAGTCGCACAGTCTCATGAAATGGTGTGGGCATATAACAAAGTAACAGATATCTCACAACACTCATCGTAACATCATAAATAGAAATGTGATTGTGTTTGTTTGGTACGCCTTCATACCCTAACTACTGAAGTACACATTTTGTCATTTCGCATACACTACGTCGCGGATATAGAAAAGACTGTATACAGTAGAATCTCACTAATCCGGCCCTTTTTTTTCTTTTTCTATGGCAACTGGTCTCCCTTAGAAGGTTGGAGACATTACTGCCAGTGTCAAGTTACGTTATTCATGGGTAAACTTTTGTTATTAATTTTAATTTTTGCAACGAAGAAACTAAACGAGTAATTGTTGCTGATACCTGAAAGGACAAATTGTAATATTTTAAGTACCAGTTGTTAGTAAAAATAGCGAGGGAGATTAGAGCACGGTTAGAATACGAGATGGACGGTAAAGGAAGCAAGGTATAAAAACATTTATGGTTACGCCATTATAGTTTAATGTTTAAAAAATTAAATTTTAATATCATGTACGCTTATAAATTTGATAAGAGCTTTCGTTGAGTATTTATTATTGAGGGATAGAACAGAAAAGTGATTAGCTGGTAGTGGAGCTTTAAATTTACGTAAGAGATTGTAGAGAGAGGGTACCGAGAATCGAGGGCAAGTGAAGAGAATGTGGGTTATATTACCCTCATCCAATCCACATTCACATAGTGAGGAGTCCCTAATTAGTAAATTTTTGGAGATGTGCTGGGCTAGAGCAATGTCCAATTCTGAGCCTACTGATGGTAGAAGACATTTGTTTTAGGAGTCTCATCTTTGAAAACCATGGTCTAAATGTAATATTTGGTTGGATATTGTGTAGATGAGAACCTTTGGAACGGCTAGAAGTATTCCATAATCTATTCCATGATTTTTCCAGATCCTGACGAGCTGTAGCAACTAAATCATAGGAATATACGGAGAAATCACTTGTGTTACCATTAACAATGGCCCGCTTAGCAAGTTGATCTGCTTTTTCGTTGCCAACAATACCCACATGGCCAGGTATCCAAACTATTGTGACTCTCAATAAATCCTCCGAGCAAGCTTTGATAAAATGTTTTATATCCAGACTTATTGGGCATAAAAAGTTTTTAGAGAAGGGATTAGCTGTCAGAGATTGAACACAACTCCTGGAGTCAGAGAAGGTCCGGCACTTCAATAGACCGACACGTCCAATAATCCGGTACCCTCTGCCCGCGCCTCCCTCGCCTCTCTTCGCGTATGCGCTCCGGTCTAACCTCAAAACTTATCACGTGCATATATGTATGTGCATGTATTATGTGCATTGTATGTAACTTATCATGTGCATACATAATAATATGTAAATTCAATACATTATATGTATTCTCTGTATGAAATGCTTTATATTTTATTTGTTTTTTCTATATAATCCAGTAATCCGAACATTCCAATAAACCGGCACCCTCTGGTTTTTAATAGTGCCGGATTAATGAGATTACACTGTATAACAATTTACGTCCAGTAAAAGAGGATCTTCTGTGACCGAGAAATAAAGCCGTGGACTCGGTATACTATAATCGGTATAAAATATGCACGAATTACTATTATAAAAATCCTTTGATTATAAATATGATAAAAAAGGTTCTTTATAGAAATCTATTACTCGCGAAAGATGGGTTCAGTCACACAGTCATAGTAGTAAATTATTGTCTGCTACTTTTAACGCAAGACAACATCAGAATGTTGGTAATATATCTATGTGCCTTCGTGACTGGTTTTATTTAGTGAAACACCACAGTTAGATAATAAATTATGTGTTAATTTATATCAAATCTTAACCAAATCACTACAAATGATGAATTTAACAATTGTATACTCGCAATCAAAAAGTCGCTCACACATAGAACGAAATATAGTACTAAATTTTTATTTATTAAAATAAATATTTGCAAGGTACAACAAAGGATGATTGTTCTTCAACTGTTTTGAAATGACCACTTTAGGATTGGTAACACCGACCGTTTAGTTCATCCATTTAATTAAACTTACAAAGCTTAATATTAATAACCTCCAGTACAAATAAAAAGACTACATACAATTCTTGAATGTCATTCGGACGTACACAGGATCATTAGTTTGCCTCAACCTTTTAAGATGCGCAGATGAAATTAACCACGCACGGTTGGATTTAAAAATAAAAAACATCCATACATTCCATCTATAAATCTGTCAAACTGACCTCGAAATAAAACGGGACTTTACGCTTCCGAGTAAGCTATTAAAAATATGTCGTATTTGCATGTTTAACAAATCTAGTTTTTGGGTTGCTTGTGGTTTATAAGCATCTTAAAAGTCAAGGTTCTGGTTTATTTCCAATTGTAATGCCTATAGCAATATAAATAGAATTATAAAAACAACGTTTTAAACGCCTAATTTTATTTTGGGATTCTATTTGATGTACAAATATGAATATTAATGCTAAATTTCTTGGCTAATATGCTCGGCTAGCTAGCATGAAATCTTCATAATAAGAAATAAATTGGCCCTCTGCACCATGCATGGCAACACGACGTGTGATAGATAGCATTTCACACTGAATTTTATTTCTCTTACCCTGATTATTTCTTCATCTCTTACGGCATTCGTAAATAAAGAAACGGCTGTAACGGAAGTGACCGACTAAGAAAAAGCAATGTAATCTAGTACCGCACTTCACGGCAATTCTATGGTCACCGTTATTTGATACTTAATTAAATCGTTAGTAATTCTGTCTTTCTGTAATAAAATCTGTATATTCAAGTAACGAAGAATAGTATAGGCCTCTTCTCATGGTATCTTTAAACTCGGAAACGGTCTGCTCGTAACTATTTGCAACAACGTCACAAGTAGGCATGCATGTAGTTGCTCAAGGGCATAAACTTAATTTTGTAATTATAGAGTATTTATAACTAGTTACTCGATCCGGTTTTGCTTTGTCACAAAATATTAAGAGTCAGCTGATGGCTTTTGATTGTTTAAGGGCCCCTCAAGGGCTGCTCTTCATAGAACCATTTCCGGGCGTAGATACGTATAAAATCTGTGTAAAGTTTAACTGAATTGGGTGAGATTTTCGAATATGCAAGTATAGAATACACGAACATTATGTGTTATACACTACAATGCTGATTATTTATAAGAGTATTTTTTTCGAACACCCGCAATGTGAACTCTTTTTAATGTTGATTGTGTAATCGAAATCAATAAGCTACTTAATTTAATTTATAAAATAGGTTTTTTACTTTGCTTCAGTCCAATGCCTTTACTGCTTATCTTAAGGCCCACCTTAGGTATACAGTTTATGACGGACTGAAAGTAAAATGTGTCTGCATCTCATTTTTTGTCGCAGGCATACTATATTGCCATGCCAGATGAAGGAATCGGTACCAATGTAGTCAGTCCAACGGCGATGGTTATGGGACCGCGCACCGCTCGTACCCACAAAACATGTGTTTTACATTGACTTAACGAGATTACATCACTGCCTATACTGCATCAGTGTGGTGACGGATTAAGAATACAATGCAATGCAAATAAGGCAATGTATGCAAAAGAAGGAAAACTTGACATAAAACCCTATAACAATACGTCCATCAGTCGATGTAGTAGGTCAATTTCCCTCCCAATTTAGTGCAGCCTTTTGCCCAACAGTGGGACATATATGAGCTGAAATGAAAAAATAATGATGAAGTTCGGAAAAGACGAAATGATATACCTATAAGAAGTCATCCATAAAGTATGTCATACTAATTTCGTGAGATTTTGACCCGTCCTTCATCCTTGACGGAGTTGATCGCATTTGTGAGACCCCTCCCTAGTGTAACTGTATATTGCAATTTTACAAAATATAAATAATGAAATCACAAGCCGCGGCGCGTATGGCAGCATTTGTCCGAGATGATGCTGATGAAATGATAAGGTTAGAAATATTTATAAGTTCTTCATTAATAATTCGAAATTGTCATAAGGCTTAGATGTACAGCTGCCATGAGTGTGGCGCAGCAATCAACGATTCGCACCACACATTGGAAGTTTGCCCCGCCTGGGGGCTCCAACGCTACGTCCTATCGATGGAATTTGGAATAGACTTGTCGTTGCCGACCATCATCTCACAGATGCTCGACAGCGACAGGTGCTGATCGTCAATGGCCTCATTTTGTGAAGCCGTCATTTCGAAGAAGGAGGCTGCGGAGTGAGAACGCGAGGCGCTTGCTTCCGCTGATTCGCTCCGCCGGCGATGACCTGGGAGGAGAAGGCGCCAATATGCGCAACTCCTTCCACCGCCTTAAATGACGACAGGACGTGGTCAGACGGCCATGCGTTGGAAAGTGACGTCACAAAACTACGGATTCCTCGTACCCCTTGTCACACAATATCACATTTCGTCGATCCCTTTCCTGTCCCTTAGCGTGTGACGTACTTTATGTACGGTCTATCTATCTATGCAACTCGAAATAAAATCCTATACTAGACCGTCTGACCAGCAGTGTGATCCAGTAGGTCAATGTCCCTTCTATTGTGGAGGAAGCTCGAGCTCAACAGTTGCGAGTATATCAGCTAAGATAATGATCATGTTGTGAAAAGAGAGGGAAGATGAATCTTATTCTCCCTAAATTTTATAGTTTAAATGTTGCTAATTTCGTAAAATTTTATTAGAGTAGACAGAAGGAGATTAGATTCATTGCAACGAAAGCGTAACAATTATGTAGGTAATAATTAAGTTTGAGAATAAGTGTTCGTATAAAGTGAATTATACGCAGTTTTTAACTAAGCTACGTACATCCTCATTCCATATTATCTATTGAACAAACATTGAATAAGTTCTAACTACGACTCGTAATTCCCTTGCAGAATCTATCTTAAGTAAACAAATTCTAATAACTCGTAGATAAACTTTACGTAGCAATAGAAGGCAACTGTTTACTCTCATACGATATTTACAGCAAACATTGTTATCTAGCTACGCCATAACTTCAAAGACATAATATCAATTACAGGGAAACATGTTTGTACAACTAACAGCGACTATGTAATTTGATTAAGCACATATCAAAAGATTTAGCGCTGTTTATTTGTATGTTAATATGAACTTTATATTGTAAGAAATAAATACGATATTGTTATGTATTGTGGCATTCGTTCTGCTAGTTAAAGTTCAGGCCAACGCTCTGTGTCACCGCGAATTAAGCGTATAATAATAGGTCAGTAATAAAACAATTTGTTCCACTAAGGTTATGGTGTGTGTCATTAAAACATTGATTACCACATGCCAGTAATGGATTTAAAATAATGTATTATAATAATATATGTAAAGTCCTCCATCATCAGAAGTGGGATTTCATATTCGCGTTGTTGACATCATGTACGTATGCCTCATCTTTGCGAAAGACTAGCCTTGTAATTGATGGCATTATCGCGGACCAGTATTACACATTATTTAACCTTACCAATAAATAGCCGATATAACATACAATCACCATTATCCTAAACATATAATAATAATGTGTATAACACGATACTCCAAAACTGCAGCACAGTTGTACAGCCCTACAACTCGGCGATAACTAAACTGCACTGTAGACGACTGCCATCTTGTTTTTATAGGTCTCAGCCTTATTAAATATATTTGAAATCACACTTCAAATATAAAATACAAACTAACCTATTAAAAATTATATTATTATGCAGAATATTTTCAAGATAACATGTAATTATGCGAATATCGAATCCACCTATCAGTCTATAGACGTCCACTGTTGAACACAGACCTTATAAATGATGATAACACAGTCGCCACGTTTGGGCAGGCTCCTTGGCGATAGCAGTATGTGTTGTTTCGCAGGAGAGTTTTGTTGCCGATTTTACTGACGATTTCTTAGTTGGGTTTACGACTGCCGCTATTCTTAAACCTTCATCAAATCAATGATGACGAATGATTGCTATAATTTATCAGCGTCGGCGTTCCTGTCTGATTATTTTGCAACTTTAAAGCAAAAGAGAATGAACTTTTACACCGCTAATGACTGCCAGAATTACCAAATTTGCATTAAATGGAATGGTAAAAAGAGCTGTATTGTTTTAAATAAAAGTCATTACACGTCGCTATTTGTTTCCACTCTGACTCTAATTTTCAAAATTATGCGATACTACTGGCATCTGAGCTTTAAGCTGATGTTCATCATCATTATCATCTCATCATCATCATTTCAGCCTATCGCCGTTCACTGCTGGACGTAGGCCTCCCTCATGTTACGCCACAAAGTGCGGTCCTGTGGCGCCTGCATCCAACGACGCCCAGCAACTTTCACTAGGTCATCGGTCCACCTGGTGGAGGGCGTCCTACACTGCGTCGTCCGATACGTGGTCGCCACTCGAGAACCTTTCTTCCCGGCGGTTATCGGTTCGTCGAGCGATGTCGCCTGCCCATTGCCACTTATCTATATCAATTCCACTGTTGGGCTCAGGCCTCCTCCACATTGGGAGCAGAATTGACCGACTATTCCACGCTGGTCAGACGTTTTGTAATAGGGTTTTATATAGAGTTCTTCTCTTGCATCGATATTGCTTGCATACATACCTTAGTCGCCTTTTACGACAACCACAGACAAGAAAGGGGGTGGTTAATTTTTGTTCCGTAATTAAATCCACACGGATAATCGAGCTAAAGTTAAGAGTTTGTAAAGAAACTCTATAGATAAATCCCTTCTTTACCTAATTTCAGATATGAACTTGGGGATATTTTCATCAGTTGTCACATACGTTATATTTCGCGAATTATTGCGGTTTAGTTCTAGCACCAGAACATAGTGTCTTATACTATGTGCATGAGAAAGAGGGATGACACAATATTCTTATTGAGAATATAGAGCTATATAGAAGAATTTATACTACAGAGTTAACGAGCTTTTATTTATAAAAACATAAAAAAATTAACATAATAAACGCTCTATATATTACACGTTTGTGTGCCTTCCTTTGTCGGTAGTTACGCAAGCAGAACACCTCATCAAAAGTCCTGAAGCGAGCCAGTTGGAAGCGTACTACCTCCCCTCATTACTTACTCCCGCATTGAAGTTACATGGCTCATTAAACAGTTTCAATAGGACTTTGAAACTTGATGTCCCGCAGATATAATGATGCTGAATACTACATGATGTCGGTCGTAATGTACTATAACGTACTTTTTTTCATTGCCTACGAATATTAACCTCAGATAAAATAAAAAGAAACCTTGATACGTTCACGGCTTACTTCAAAAAACGTAATCCCAACTCAATGTAGTCTATAACAATATTAAGGAGAAATTGTAAGTCGTTTTTAAATGCTTATTTTAAAAATAAGGGTATATAACTTCGTTGGAACTCAATAAATGGCAAAAGACATTCAGACCTGAATTTTACTTAAACCCGGAATATCAAAGTGACGTCACTTCAATTCTGTAGGTATAAAAAACTTTGCTCTCATTATTATTTAGTGAAGGGCACCGAAATGCCAAGGCTTAATGGTACATTAGTAATTTTCAATATTTTGAAATCATAAATATTTATAGTAGGTTTAGTAACTAAAACATAAAATTATGCATTATGCTATTAAAGGAGACGCCTTTGTATGGCATGCGCTATAGCCATAATATCATGGTGAAATGTGCGTTACTACGATAACAAGGTAATCTGAAATTTTTATACTTAACATCTTGACTATAAACAAAACCTCTGACCTACTATTAGCAAATCAATGACCCAATTGAATTATCTATACATCACATTATTATTAATATTATTAACAAGGTTATTAAAATAATTAAGCCATTAAGTATGACAGCAGCAATAGCGTCTTCTAAATAACTCGTCTATTGAACAAGGTCAACTCAACTAATGTTATTCCGACATGTACCGACAGTATAGGATCGTAATAACCTATTATTTTAGTGAGACAGGAACAATTACGAGTTAATAAAATGAATTACATCGCAGCAGAAAATTCCTTTCTTTAAATGTCAGGGCGATCAACTCACGAAAATTTCCGCAGGGAGTCCAAGTTATATCTCATCAAAAATCTACGGCAATCCAGTTGCCGACAGGATACGCCCAGTTTTGAATATGAACAGGCGACGTGCACGATCTTCATTAAACGCACAAATGGTCCGCTCTCCGTAAAGGTCACGAAGTGAACGGGTAATGAACGCAATGTGTAGATGTAACAAATGTAGCTTATCGCGACATCACCCACGCATCATAGCATCTTACTGACGACAATGGACTCGTGAAATTGGGACTTTGGGGACACGTATCTCATTCGTAAACTAATTTATCTGTGTATAGATCTTGAATAATTTCAAATGTACTTCAATCCTTTCATTTACATATAATAATGCTGGAGCTTGTCTGAACATTATTTTTGTTGATATTCCAAGTATTTTGAGCACGACACTAGGTTAGTAGTCATATTTGAGTGTGAGAACAATCAAAAAATATATGTGCATGTTAAATAGATAACTATAGATTCCTTTAACGGTAAAGGGAATCGTGAGGCATGTAGAGACTGAAAATTTTCGTGAAGTATAAATCATCAATTTTTTAACTTCAAACGACACTGTTTGGTACGAGCTTGTTCAGAACTTGAGAGGAATTAGCCTATTAGTAATATTGGACGAAACGCATTGGCATAAGGTTTTATTGCGAGTTTTCTTCCTCTAGAAATAATTTTATCTATTTATCTCTTCTGACACTCGCGGAAAAGTAAAGACTTATTGTGTTCTCAAATCATCACTACAAGGCTTTATAAGAATTCTGTGACAACTGATTTAGCCCATGTGCTAGATTATAGCTCAGAACCCAATAATTGTATGCGGAGACCTATGCCTAATCATCTCAGCCCATATACGTCTCACTGTTGGTTCGGGCCTCCTCCACTATGGAAGGGAAATTGACGTAATACCACACTAGTTAAACGTGTTGGCATAGAGTTTTATCTCAAGTTTACCTTGTCTTCCATAGATGTTGTCCGCATATTATATCTCTTATTCGTCTTTTATGACACCCACGGGCAACAGAAGGGGAATTTTATTCTTATTCCATCACCAGACGCATTGCTAATTAAAAAATAAGCTCAGCGATACCTAAGCGATGTCTAATAAGTCATCGTTATTTCACCATTATGTCGTGGTCTGATATATTAACATTAGTAGCAGACGTCAAGTTTAATAATGGTATAATTTGTCGTTATTATTTTATGACGCGGAATCAAGGGCGGAGTAGTCGGTCATCAATCATATTCTATGAATCAGCATAACAATGCACGATCTGTTTGTAATGTTAGACAGTAGGCAATATCTATTGTCTTAATAGTCTTTATTACTCATAATATACACTTTAAACGCCTTCCATAATATTTATTGCGCACTTAAACAATTCAATTGAGTCAATAATATCGTTCAGTGAAATGTTTTCATTTTATTTAACGAATAAAATACGTTATTACAGTCTGATGATGATTGTCTTATGCTGTTTGGTGACGGTTACGAATAGCATTAACCTATGGCTCCTGGGTGTTCTAAAAGATGACTAGGAGATCTATCCGTGTGTTAACGGAGTAAGAATAAAATTCAACATTCTTTTGCCCGTCGGTGTCGTAAAACGTGACAAAGTGATATATTGTTTTCCTTCTCTTGCATGGTGCAAGAGAAGGAAAACTCTAAATAAAACTGTACCAACCCGTCTGACCAGCATGGTCCGTATCCCTCTCAATGTGGAGAAGGCTCGAGCCTAGTAATGGGACATATATGAGCTTTATATTATTTTGCGCCAACTTCATCTGATGCCATCTGGTTAACAATTAGGTACAATACCAATGCGGGTTGACGTCAGAGAGACGGCTTGTCATAAAAGTATTACCAATCATTTTGCAATAGGTATGTAATATTATCTCCGAAGTAGTACGTAAAGATGTAACACACCCATATTTCAATCTTTAGATATGCATAACATGATATTTAATGTCATATCTGGACGCTTATGTAACGTCCCCATCATTTTCTTGTGTCAAAGCGGAACATTTTCAGAAATAGCTAAAAAATAAAGTTAATACCTATAAAAAAAAACAAGGCGATGTGAAAATTATATCCAACACATCCGTAGCTTGCTTGGGCTTAGCTAATAAATTATTGTGTAATAGGTAGAGAAATAAGAGTAAATGATCATTGGGTCTGTTTACAAAACGAAACATTTTCACTGGGGACAGTCTGCCTGAAAACAGGTCTGTCTCGTGGAAAATGGGTCAGAGGGTCACGTTGGTTATACATATATGAGACGAGCTTAATATTGATAACTAGGTACAGTTCCAAACTTGCAAAATACGGTTGACGTTTTTTGAGTTGTATTCCTGCAAATAATCGAAGAGACTCCGTTTTTCTTATCTTCGAAGAAATTTGAAAAAAACACCAACAACGCATGCTTTGTGAACCAAAGACCTCACCCTTATTAAATACTTATCCCAGTTAACCAACGAGGCACTAAAATATACATAGCTGAAAATTAGTAGGATTACATGAAAATTTATAATGTTAAAAACTATTTTGCTGCCGCCACAGAATAGAGGTCCAAGAGGGATTAGGTTAACGAGCTCATAATAGGATTACGTCTGTGTCCCAGTTTTGACGGCGCACCGTTACCAATCAACCCACACAAGCGGTAGTAGTCTATGACAATATAATGATTGTGTACTTATTATAAAGACATGAATGCTAAGTATTGTACTTACTACAGCTTTTAGAAATTCGCAACACTTTACTAAAAACACTAAGTCATAGAATACACATTCTATATGATTTAAAATAAAAATATATAGTCATTCTTTTCTCAGCTACTGAAAAATATAATTTTCAATAAATGTGACTTTAAATCATTTATCATACCTATACCTTGCCGGAACTTTATTAGTCTTAATCATATTTGACAGGACATCCATATTTCCATATTGCGCCTGCCATAGGATAATGCAGAGGAATAAATAATGATATTCTACTAATATGCCTAGCTATCGCTGTATTATACATATTATGTAGGTATATCCTGCTCATAAAAGGAAACTGTGAAACTATACTATTTATATTACCTACTAGCAACCCGCCCTTACTTCGCTTCGGTCTCAGTCGCCTTAACCGCGTAGTGTCCGTTCCCGTGGGAATACTGGGATAAGATATAGCCTAAATAACGCCTAAATAGACAGCTACCTGGTAGTAAAATATTATCAAAATCGATCTAGACGTAGATAGACAAACAAGTATATTTAAACTGGTTTATAGGCACAGGTGTCTTGTGGATAACCGTGTGAGTATGAAAAAAAAACCTACTATTTTGACATTACAAACAGACAATTCAATTTTATTTATTTGTAAAGATATACATGTTTAGATTTCAGATTTCATTAAATAGCAAAGTTTAATTAACACAGAAATACCAATTTTAAAGTTACAAAGACTCAAAGAGTTCATTAGTTATACTCCAATAATAGCGAGTGTGCTTCGTTGATTTGATGATAAATGAGTTCATAACAGTCGTGACTTTATCTTGACCGTGTTTGAAAACAATATAATATCTTAAACCATCAATATTTTGATAGAAGTTGAAATCTCGTGGATCAGTTAAGAGTCGACAACAAATTTGACTGTGATTATAATAATTTAGAATTCACATCACGCAGCATAATTGAATGAACTCACAACGCGATCATGGTCCGCGTGCCATTTCACTCGGCCGTGACTCACGAATTAGAGCTAAGTCGAGATCGTAATTATGCTGGTTATTTCGTGCACACCCACTCACCCAGACATTGGCTAGATAACAAACGCATCAGAAAACTTAATAATTTTATCGGATCCCGAATTAAGGTCAATAATGAAAAATTCAATATTGTAAAGTCCAAAGTCCAGGAATATACTGTGCACGCAACCTATGCAACTGAATGTAAATATTATTTATATTGCACGACATTTACGTACATCTGCTATAAATCTGCAAACGAGTACAAACAAAATACTGAAGATAAAATCTTAGCAGTGTTATTTATTTAAAATTCACATAAAATATGAGACAAGTCGATGAAATTCTTTAAGATTTACCGCACTGAATTTGTTGAGAAATAAACTTAAAATAAAAATAGGTGTGTGCTAATCAAAAGAGTAGTCAATATATTCATACAGTACGGCATTGCTAGTGTTAAAGGTTTACAAGCCTCTATGTCATTAAATCTAGATACGAACTAGAGATTAGTTTAGAAAGCGCCTTGTCTTGAACAATAGGCAAAAGTAGAGCAACCAGAGACAGTGTTGCTCTCCAATTAACAAGATAAAGCAAATTGAAAGAAACAGCAACCGAGCTCAGATATCAAAGTTATAATGAGGTAGAAAGTTAACAATCGCTCGATATGTGATGCGTAGGATGGTTCGATCGAGTACTTAATACGAGAAAAGACACATCAGCCGAGCGATAAAATATCCGCTAACACATAGCGGGAAGTGGGCGGCATTGGTCTTCGACAGAAAATCGAATTTGATATAAATTGAAATTTATATTGTGTTTAAACTCAGAGGCGTTTATTTTGATAATCGTATAAAATATTAGCCATAACATCTGCAGATAAGGCAGAAAAACAATTATTTGACAAATAAAATGTGTTTATTACCATCATATATTTTAATGAAACTAATAAATCCGAAAGTGTATACAATATCTATCTTACTAAGATGATTTTGGTCAATATGAAATATATCTATCTCATAACATTGAACAAAATTTAAATTTTGATACGCTATATTGTAGATTATTTTCTCTTCTAATGAAGAATAAAAAGTAAATATTTAAAAAGATATATCAATAAATCTATCGATTCTGTCGCGTGTATCAACTCCTAAGAAAGTATGTCTACCAAAACACATACCATAGCTAGGTTAAGGTATCCCTAGCCAAGGTCGCGGGTGGACGGATTGCGGATTTGTCTCTCACCTATAGAGGGGCTGAATACTGTTTTATAGCCGGGGCCTCGAAAGGGACGGTACCCGAAAGGGTAACCCGCCGGGTCGACCACGGATGTCGAGGAATTACTACCAGTGGTCGGCCCAGTGGCGATGGAGAGGGAACATGGTAGGTTATGGCACCGCCCTTACGTCGCCGCGGACGGATTGGACGGGGTGTATCCAAATCATAGCCTACCATGAAAAAAACTAGGTTAAGGTATACGTAATAAATCATTTATCAATAGTGCGTAATATTACGGCTAGCCTTTTAGTATCTCACCTAATAAATGTATATCTATTCCATTATAATAGCTAATGAAAGTTTAACATATTTTTTTGTATAAATAATTATTACACTATTAAAAAAACCATTAATAGCTGATAAAAGATATCAGAAGTAATATACGTCGCATTGAAAATAACAAAAAAGATTGTTCTAATTTCGGTTAAAGTCGCGTCATATGGCTACATCGCCCTAATTACTTTCGGTGCATGACTGCATGACTTTCAACGTCCCACCCTGTATTGTGTCTCATCGTCACCGGACATATAAATCGATGTTTACGCACGCCCTTAGCAATGTGATATACTTTTACAAGGTAATCGACCGCTTCATAAGCCTTTAAAAATTTGGTAAATATTTATGTACAGTTTAAAAGCGAATATGTTTTTTTTTTTATAAAAAAAAGAAACATTTACATTTTTGTGCCACTGTAACATGCAAACATATTCACTCAGTCTAAACTTTGTTTTTATTGCGGTAATAAAAAAAATGTTTGAACTAAATTTGTGATACAAATATAAAGTGGTCTTTGTTTTCCTAGAGCTGACAAATGAACACATCTTAATCCGGCCGGAAATCATTTGGTTGGGAAACTTACAACAAAAGACTGAATATTTTAAATATGTTACCCAATTTAAATAGGTCATTGAACTAGTTTGACAGGCCGTTTTAAGAGGTCGTTTAAAACTTGACTGCCCACATGAGTTTTAAACAATAATGTCAGACAAGTCGAAATGAAGTATAGAATCAATAAGATACAGTAATTAAGTGACGTAGCATGATTATTTCTTGGCACCAAGCCGATATAAACGTGACATTTTTATAAATTCTACGCAAAGTTTAAGCGCCCATGTGTCACAGAGAATTTATTATAATTGTCGACACACTGAGCAACAAATTAAATTATAAACTTTCGAGTCCCCCCGTATTTGAAGATAAATTATCATGATTATTTAATTACGGTGTAATATGTAACTTGTTGACATACACAAACTATCAATTTTGTTGTAATCAGAGGAGCAACAAGATAGTGTAATTCTAGTCTAATTTGTGTAGATAGACAACAATGGAATTGAATAAAAAGAAAGAATACAGAACAATTTTTATATCACTGCCAATTTATTTGAGGCTGTGTTTAAAGCGAAAAATTTACTTCTCAACATCTAGGTATATACTTATGTTTACTTTGGAAACAAGTTTATGAAATTCATTTGCCGTTGCAAAAAGCATTTCCATTTTCATCACAAAGCCAGGTATTGGAGCAAATTCGTTCGCAACCGTAGAGCAAACGGAAATTAATCAATCTGCTTTTAGCGCAAATGCCAACAGACCGCCAGACATGAGGCGAAATTTGATTAGTTATCGAATCACGACGACAAATGATAAGTAAAAATTGATTACAAATTATGGAAAGCAACTATCTTAAATTAGGATAATATTTTTTGATCATATGTGCAGCGTTCGAGAGTATAAATAACATGAATGAGTTCAAGTTATGTCGACGGGCATGTTACAGGATATGCGCTCCGGTGCGCCTGCTTCATCAGATGTCCCCTTTAAAAGTCCAACCAAACGAATAGCAATTTCACCGGTGCCAACTGGCGCGTACAATGAAGTACTACGAGTACGGTCTAAAGGATGAATCGCTTCATAAAACGTGACGTGAGTTGATGAATCCCCGTATTGAACGACACAGCGCCGCTCGAATGTTTCATAACCATCGAACACTTTCACTGTGTGGCTTCATAAACCAGTAAGTCGAGGCGGGTACGCGAAAGCCTTATGGCACGTTGAGAGGCTTAGGAAATTGTGTGCGACTGAAACTGGTTGGGTAATCACTCCCCTGTGAACAGGCACACGGTCGGGCTCCGCACATCGGATTGCACAATGTGAACGATGATACAGTACAGAAGCTTTGTCACGATTTGTGACACAAACTCTGTGAAATATAATACAAGTGGATTATTTAGAACGTGACCGCACCGCGATACATTACATGACATACCGTGTAGCTTTGCACCCATTGCTGGATAGAAATAGTGAAATATATGCGTATTTATAGTCCGCATCCTAAAATTTTGTTATTCACAAACAAGAATCGCTTCGTAACTAAATTTATTCTGTTATAATAACAAAGACTTGTTGCAAACAAATCAACTAATTCATTTGAATCGTATTTAAATATGTTAAATAAAACAATCTCTACAAATTATGTTGTGTTGAATTTGATTTTAACTGACCCAACAGTAATAAAATTTCTTTAATAATAATGTTTTGAATTCAAAATATGTTAGTCCTGCCGGATGTCTATGTCTGTTATACATAATACTTCGTAAAAAGCTTAATTAAATATGAGATTTTGTAATTTTTTATATATATATATATAATACTTACAAAAACATCAATACTGATAATAGTATTTAATGCTTGACAACAATAGTTTAGTGTAATAAATGTTAAAAAAAAACATCTATTCTCATACATTTTACAGATCCGGAGGGTTTGCAGCTTCACTTAATCAGAGAGTCAAGGTTCTTCCTAACTACGGAGTGTAGTTTCAGAAATCGTTGGTATCGGGATTTTCCTTGAATAAATATGTTGAAAACCCATTAATACTCTTAAGCGAATGAGTATTCATTCTCACAATCCTCATAGGTGTGATGCTTGTATCAGTAAAACATCTCAAATAATACATTATTGTCACGACTTACCATTCTGCAGATACTATGCAGGCGGCAAATATTCGTTCAGAGGGAGGCATTTTCATTCCAGGTGTTGACAGAATACCCGCGCTATTTCTTTAAAGAGAAGTGGCACAAGCTGAGCCTTTCTTGTTCCTTGTTCAAGTTAAATTATTTTATTTAAGAAGTTCTTTTCTTAAGTTACGTTTGTCTTCTTTATTAGATTTAACGAGAACAGAATGTTTCTCTTTGTTTCTTACTTTCATTTACGAAATAAACCCAACCTGTTTGGCGAACGAAGTATAAATAGATTACTATACTATTTTATCTTTAACAGGGGTATCTCTTTGGGTGGTAACTGGTGGTGAAATATATGTTCTGGAGTTATGGTTATACTCTAACCCTATTACGTAATGGCATAAAAAGCTATCTCGAATGGATGACGCTGAAGCAAACCAACTCGTCAGATTTATAATAAAAATATGGAATTTAAGTGAATAATGATAGTAACAGGTAATTACGTACTGAAAAAATATCTTTTGGAATGTCGCGTGAACAATAAAAGCAGGTTTTTGAAACGATTACTAATCCTTGTTCCAAACATGCCAACAATTTGAAGTGGCTAACCTTATGACAGTCAAAATAGGAAATAATTTGTCGTGATAGGACTTTACATAAGTAATCCAACAACAGTCTCACCTTGACCATTCAATGAAATAAAAAAGTGCTTGATATAAAACACTGCTAATTGAGAAATGCATTCGCATGAATACAGAATATTATCTCTATCATTAGCGTCTATTAATATAAGTAGGTATGCCGAAGTTTGCATTAATAACTCAAAATTATAATTGCATATGCCAATATTCTAACATATTATAAATTCAAACTTGTTTGTTTACCTTATCACGACTTAACTAGTCAACCGATCGTCATGAATTTTCACCGAGACATTGTTAGCGAAAAGACTATAAGGGCTATCTCTGATTTAGAAAAAATACGTCCTTCGACAGAATAGTTTACTGGCCAAATTTTAATCTACATTAACACAGGGGAATCCGCGTATACAGTTGATTAAACTGTAATTTACTAACATATCAAATCTGTGTGTATTAGCAGCGCTTGCAATGGCTATAATAATGTTATTTTTGTATACTAAGCATTGCGACCGTGACCCTTGAATCGAACTCGGCAAACCCTCTACCGCTCCGTAGAGAACGCGCCGCGTATTGTAAAGTTCAATTAATTGAGATCTATGCGACTTTACACATTGGAGAGGTCAAGTTATATTTCATAATATGCTCGAGCGATTTTAATAAAACGGAAATTTTATATTGAATATATATATTGTCTCATATAAAATTTGATAGCTTTTTTGTTCCTGTTAATGTCTTTTTTAATATTTTCTATGTAAGTGCAAAAAAAACCTAAAGCATTTACTTTGCAAAGTTAACAATATTATTATAGTACTTTAATTGTCACTATAAGATTAAACCGAATGTGTTCCGCGTTCACGTGACAACAAAGTTTAATATGTAGTTTAAGTTTTTTTTTACATATAGTAATTATAAATATCCCATTTCTGAATGTAACTAACACCCATGATATATGAAAAAGATTTAAGATTTTAACATTTTGCTTACATTTCGCGAACTAAGCACATTTTAAATTTTTGCGATAGAAGTAATAATTAAACAAAATTTCAACTTTAATCAGTGGTTAATAGATAAAGATGAAAAAGATAAAGATGTATGTAAGATAATCATTATTATCTGTATGTAACATTTACGCCCATTCAATAGTTTGAGCTGTACATTAAAAGAGCAATCAGTTATTCACGATTTCCTTTATATATTGAAAATGTAGATTACCTACATTATTCCTTAGTACAAATACACATTAATAACTAATAAAAATAGAAAGACAAAACGATAATATTTTCGTATATAATAAATTAGTTCCTCGTATTAACATTTATATTCATAAGCCCACGAAAACTAATGGAATGTTACTTACTCAATGTCCCTTCTCTAACGATATCCTTGGCCGGATCGACCCGTTCCATGCCCTGCAGAAGTAGGTATTAGCATAGACATATAACCACAAATACCTACTTCGCGGTAGTATGTATTATTAACGCTATTTATTATGTAATACAACATGTTTTGTTTAAACATTCGATCTATATTAAAATACATAATTACCGATTTAAATTTACATTTTCCGAGGAATAACGTTACGAAGACTGGTGTATTATTAATTATAACGAAGTAATATATCAATAATATATTAAAAGTAAGTAATTTATTAAAAGCTATTATATTAATTTGTACATTTTAAAATACGGTTAAAGAATATAAAGATACACACCAATACAACGTCACCCATTTTTATGATTCAATTTTAAATTTGCAACTGTACATTTGTAAAAAGCTTTTACATTGCGTTAGCTTCGATCGCCAAATGAGCCACTAAGGTAGACATCGATTATATTAAATGTGTTGCAAAATATAAATAAAAAAAAACTTAACGGATAATTGAGTATCAATACAAAATCGTTGTAAACGAACTACCGTGTAAAACTTAAGGTTTCAATAAATATAAGGTGTGCAAAACATCGATACCAAACGCGGCCGAAATAAAAAAAAAGAAGGCGGTGTTTTATTTCGCCAAGAGTGTTAATTAATTATTATAATTATAAATAAAATAGATATATATAATATATATATAATAATTATAATTAAAATATAAATAAAAAATTAAAGCCTTACTAAAAATATATATTTAAAAGTTCATGTATTAACTACTGACGTCCCTGAAATCGTCGTAAAAAAGATATGATAATATACAATTTGATATTGATCAAGATCAGAAAGCCGTTTACTAATAAAGGAATTGGATTATATGTTTTATTATAGTATTCAAAATTGAGACGTACACTCTTTACTGAAGGCCTCTTGATATTCGACACGGAAACGAATAACATGACCAATTTCGAAAAAGCTTATTTTTATTCCATCGGACAAACTCATAACTGATTAGATTATGTACGTTTTCCTCCTCCTGTCCTTATCGCCAATTACCTACTTCAGAACTTGTAAGGTTAAAGACGGCGACATAACGATTTATATTTGAAGTTTCTTTTAAAACAAAAACTTCAATCCGAAGTCTTTACTTTCTCATCACAGGTGTACAATCAATCTATTCATTTTTTGATTAAACTAGATGCGTAGTAATAGTACATACAAGATAATTAATTTTGTATGTGTCCACACATTATTGTTATAATATGCATACAGTCATTTATATTCAATTAATTAAAAGTATTTAATTGTGGCTGTCCATGATTCCACCCCAGGTCTTAGTAAAATGTCAGCGTTACTTCAACACAATAAGTAACACTAGCTGAGCTAAGATCCTCTTTTGTCTCTAAGCATAATTATATTAGTTACTAGCAATCCGCCCAAGCTACGCTTCGGTTTCTGTCGCCTTGCCCACGAATTTTAGATCGCCAATATCTTCTAAAATTTTACGATACATAACCATAGTTCATGAGGTCTCGGGTTCAATCCCCGTATCGAGCAAAATTTTGTAGGCGTTTGTTGAGAGGAAAAATAGCCTAAGTTACTCCTTATATAGACAGGTACCTGGTAATATCGGTCTATCTATTTTAAAGGATATTTCCTTATACATATATAGGACTAATATAATTGCTTTAGTTCGAATACATTCTCGATCACACGAACTTGTGGTTTATATCATTGTTTTGACGCAACTTTTCGCATTTGTACTTTCATCAAACGAATTCGTATGCAATGACGTCATTTTGCCTTACAGCGTGATTATCTTTGTCTTCATTACTCTTATTTTTTACAGCTCATATACATTCCTATATTTAATAAAACTTCCTTAATGCCTAATGCTTCTAAGTCCGTTCACGTTGGGCATAGAATTTTGGAATAATCTTGGTCGTGAGTGAAGTACCTATGGGGTGACCGTTAAAAATATAGTGTATATCTCTTGGAGAGATGAGAGCTCTATCTTTTTTATGTGGTGTAAGGTTGAAAGATAAAATTAAGAATAGTGTGATAAGAGAGCGCTGTGGAATGAAGGAAGAAGTAGCGAGAAAGATTAAAAAAGGTATGTTGAGATGGTCTTTTTTTTTTTTTTTTTCTATTGCAAACGGTGGCAAACGAGCAAACAGTACACCTGATGGTAAGTGTTGCTGCCGCTCATGGACCTTTACAAGGCCGCTGCCTACCGCTAAGAAAGTGAAGGGAGTGTGAATGCGTGCATTGAGGCTCGGTGATACCACGGGCACCACCAAAACCCTCCACACGCAAACACCCTCAGAAAGTTGGGCTTCCGGATCTCTCGCTCACCGAACGAAGCGCAGTAACAAATCGCTACTACTCAGACGTCGATTTTCTGCGAGAGTGTGGTACTGCCCCGGACGGACTGGCCCGCGGCTGTAGACAGATAACTGTCGACAGTGTGGTCCTACCACTCCTAAAATGGTCTGGACATGTAGAAAGAATGAGTGAAGAGAGAACGACGAAGCAAGTATACAAAGCAAGCGTGAGTGGGACGGTTGCAAGAGAAAGACCACGCCGTACATTTCTGGACCAAATTGGAGATGTGCTGGTGAAAGGTCATGTTAAAGAGTACGCGTAACGGTAGAGAATGCATGAAGATTGATGAGTGTGAATGAAGTGATGGAAGTATGTCAGGATCATGGCTTGTGGCATTCTATAGTTTCTGCCTACCCCTCTGGGAAGCAGACGTATGTATGTACTTTCCCGGCGGAGTCGTCAAATTTGGCTAAGGGTTAACCAGGAATGGATTGAAGCTAAACAGGAAAACTTAAACACTACAAGCATATCGACAATTGAATCATTATCAACGTCCAGCACTGGACGTTTTTGGGTTAATTATGAACCGATAGAAAGTCATAGATATCTATACCAATAAATAAAATTGGAGTGTCTGTTTGTAATGTCAAAATAATAGGCTTTTTTCATGCTCACACGGTTATTTGCACGACACCTATGCCTAAAATAGCAATTAAAAAATTTTTGTCTGTCTGTTTGTTCCGGGTAATCTTCAAAACGGCTGGACCGATTTCAAAGATTCTTTCACCAATGGAAAGCTATAATATCAGGGCGTAAACTAGGCTATATTTTATTCCGGTATTCCCACGGGAACGGGCACTACGCGGGTAAAACGACTATAACCTATAACCGAAGCGAAGCGAGGGCGGGTTGCTAGTATATTATATACTAGCAACCCGCCCTCGCTTCGCTTCGGTTATAGGTTAGTCCTTTTACCCGCGTAGTTCCGGTTCCCGTGGGAATACCGGGATAAAATATAGCCTAGTTTACGCCCTGATATTATAGCTTTCCATTGGTGAAAGAATTTTTGAAATCGGTCCAGCCGTTTTGAAGATTACACAGAACAAACAGACAGACAGACAAACATTTTTTAATTGCTATTTTAGGCATAAGTGTCGTGCAAATAATCGTGTGAGCATGAAAAAAGCCTATTATTTTGACATTACAAACAGACACTCTAATTTTATTTATTGGTATAGATTTAGGTGATTTGATCAAGTCATAGGTCACCCGTGGTAAGGAAAGATCGGTCACTACAAGCAACTATCGTTGTTCATTACTTGCTGTCCTTTTAAATTAATTTTATTAATAGACAAGGTTAAGACACGACTTTATTCAAATAAATATGGTAGTTACTTTGAATGTTCACTGTTTACGATATGCATACTGTCCTCGAATGCATTTTTGCTATTTCATGATATTTCCAGCGTGACATACACTTAAGTGCATAATATATTTCCTTAGAAAATAACCTCTAAATATATTCAGTAGGTGCCTTTTATGGGCATTTAGGATAATGCACTCGTTTACGTTGCAATGTTTTGTTATAGTGTAACGGTAAAGTCTTGCAAGAGGCAAAGCGTGGGCTCCTGCGCTACGGAATTCGTGAATTATAAATATATCGACAATATGGATATTTAATTTAGGTGTAGTATCGTGTTTACGGCATTGTATGCCTATATAAGTTATATTTTGTCGAGAATAATGGGTTCATTCACATTACGTTCATACCGAAACAAACGATATCGTCCTATGTTGAATAAAAACGACATTCGATTATAGAAACTTGTTCCAGGTATTGCACAGAATTTTACATCCCAAGTAATATAAACTAGAGTTATAAAATAAAACCAATACTATTATAATATGGTGGCCAGGAAAAGATCGATTTTATGTTTGTTCGAGTAGATTGTAAAACGTACTTTACTGGTTTCCTTACACGAATCCATCAGTCCTTTGGATTTTATGGGCTTCATCCGTACACTATACCTACTTAAAGTGTAAATCGTCTAGGTTGGTCGCATATTTACGGTATAATATTATTCATGACTTCAGTACGTAAATACATCTTTAGTGTGTTGACAGCACTCGGTAGTAGATATTATTATTTCGTATGATCATCGAAATGATATGTGGGCAAGTAATTTTTAATTGAGGTTCGGATATTAGTGAAATACTTTATGGATATGGAAAAAATACTGATAACATCACAATTACTATTTTTAAAGTGAAACCTTTTAAAACTTGGCTCTGAAAATAAATTTTAATGCGCACCCTTTTTGTGCTTACTTTGCCGACGATTGCCTGACATTTCGAACATTTTACAGCTTTCATACAAAGAAGAGTTCTTATTGTGTAAACCTCAAATAATTGGGATAAGAGCAGGGTGATGATGATGATGATAACAATCCTTGACAAGTGACCAAAGCTTCAATTCACTTCGACAATTTGGCGTGAGTCAAAAACACGTTCAAAAAATTTCGCTACAAAGATATAATATAGACAAATGAAGCTAACAAGAAGCAATATAAAGTAAGATTTAATAAGGTAGTCAAAGAAAATTTAGACATAAAAATACATTGCATGTCAATAAACCCATTAAAAGACAGCATTGATATCAGCAAATTATCAATAGACTCTCTATGAACGGTTCAACAATGTAATGATTTTCAGTATCACACTGGCTCATAGCAACAATAACAGCTTGTTAATGTCTTACCGGTGAGTAATGAGCTTCCTCGTTATACCAACCAAGCCAGCAATTGGCTTAATCGCAACGCCTAACAGAGTAACTATTCACGAAACAAAATTAAACACACGCTACAACGCTTGCTTAAATAAACCGATACTATTGAAATAGAATAATGCTATCTATTATCTTTATAATAACGTTCAATTATAATTTGAAATGCAAATAGCATTCGGCAGAAACCTGTACGGTTAATAACATTTAAATGCTGTATTTCAATTATATGAGGCTATATTATTTTGATATTCAAAAAGCTAAGCAGTAAAGTGAGAAAGTCATAATTTGCTTCTTTTGATTTTTCATTATTTAGCCAATTGGCGTTTACTGTCGGACGCAAGTGTCCCTACTATTTCGCCGTAGTAAAAAGTTTTTGTAATATACATATAGAATATATTAACTACTAAGATTTTTTTATGAAATCTCATCGCGGGTCACACAGAACAAACAGTATTGAGAAATGAGGCCAGACAAAGGGCCATGCACACGAACGAGTACGAAAGTGAATTACACAGCCCAAGGTTGACCGGTCTCACCTCAAACCAAGTGACCTTTACCAGTCGAATGATATCCTTGTTCTCCCCGTACACAGTCAATATTAAAACACCAAGTTGTATTGACACCTGCTGAAACTACTTTATTCTATACGCATCCTTCATGTTAAAAGGAAATATTTATAAGCAACTGCAAATTTAAGTTGGTAAAAAAACTAGAAGAGGTATTCGTAAGTTCCAACTGTGGAGTCAAGATTGAGTATATATACTACACCTAATTTATATTGAACTGGGCTTTGTTTTTTATTAGACATTTATTATATTGAGTTCGTTATTATTCTTTATTCAGATGATATAATGTTTTTAGATAGACCTCTAGCAATATTTTGGTAAATATCGGCGGTGTTCTCAATCTCACGGATGGTGGAGAGACTTGGGGTCACACTGTGTAGTCAACCGGCTCTTTCATAGGGAGTGCTATGAACTGTTGGACTTGGTACTATCGTCACTATTTTACCAACGTACCAATCAACACCGTAACATGGTTCATCCACTCCACCGTTACGCTCAAAGTTATGATCTTCAACCGTACATTTCTAGTCATCATTTCCCCCACGTACGTGCAGCATCTGTAATGAACTATCCGCTGCTGTATTGCCGGAGCGCCATGACATATACTTCTTTAAACGAGGTTTTAGAAGAGCACTTTCTTCACAGTAGGTAGCAGTCTAGCTTAGTCCCTGGTATTGCAAAGGTCCATGTTCTGTGGTATCACTTACCATCAAGTGGGCTGCTTGCTTGTTTGCCACCATTGGCAATCATCATCATCATCATTTCAGCCTATTGCCGTCCACTGCTGGATTTAGGCCTCCCTCATGTTACGCCACAATGTGCGGTCCTGTGCCGCCTGCATCCAACGACGCCCAGCAACTTGCACTAAGTCATCGGTCCACCTAGTGGGGGGGCGTCCTACACTGCGTCGTCCGATACGTGGTCGTCACTCGAGAACCTTTCTTCCCCAGCGGTTGTCGGTTCATCGAGCGATGTGGCCTGCCCATTGCCACTTCAGCGTGCTAAGTCTTCGTGCTATGTCGGTTACACCTGTTCTTCTGCGATTTCCGTACTCCGGATTCTATCTCGCAGAGAATCATCGGCAATAAAAAAAGGAAATTGCATTCAATTTCATGCAGTGATTTCTGCGTAATACATGTAGAAACATACAAACAGATGGATAGATAAACATTTTTACAATTGTTGTTTTGGCTTCTGTCGCAATAAAATAATTATATTTATTTTCTTCAATACCCACAAGGTATAGAAATCGGCCTGTAAAATTTTTATTTTATCATAGATTCAAAAGATTCAATATATGCAATATCTTTGGATACTAGTTGCATAATAAGAAAAACGAATCATATAAAAGTTTAATCTAACTAAGAAGCTGGGTTGCCGAGCATTCCACTTAATTAACAGAAGAACTCTAAAGTATTATATATCCAAACAAAAAATGACAGCTATGAAAATAATAATTATATTTACGAAGAAATATGGCCGTCACAGTTTGTCAGTCAAATGTGTAACTCAATAATGAGCACATGCAAAAAAAAACTGAATGATCTTTTATTAAAAAAAAACTGTTAGAGCTATCAAAATAAATACAGTTTTTGTAATAGCACGCTGTGGTTATTTGAAATTTTCCTATATAATTATATCGAAATTTACTACAAAAAATAATTACGAGTACGTTAAACGTAAATTCAAGAAATCAAGACACAGCTTTTATTAATGTTCACATAATCGAAGATCTATTGCGCTTACATTATGGGAGGAAGCAAATATCAGATGATGCTCGATGGATCTTGGAGATCCCTTACCTCTAAAGAATAACTGACAATTAAAACTACCTAAACTCTATCCACTATTGCTTTCTAATAGTCTGAGGCAAAAGAAAATATAGTAACTAGAAATAAACTAAAGCACTGTCTTAAACCCATAGTAATAGTTCTCGGATTTGTCTGTATCCATATAAATATGTATATACCAAGCATATTGACATCACACTATATGCACCGCAAATATAAACTTGCCGAAAAAAAAATTAATAAATTTTAACATTATCATTTAGATTGTTATTATTTAATTCTTTAATTACATTAATTTAATTATCTTAGTTTATGTATTAAAAAGTTTAACATTAATACATTTGCAAGAAAAGAAATCAAATATAATTTCGCCAGTACATAGTAGGTACCTTAGTAAATATAAAAATATGAACGAAAATAATTTTTCTTCTTTTTTCACCACCGATAAAATGCATTTAAGCATCTTTACTGGTCTTAGTTATAACACAAGTCCTTATTAGAATGATTCTCAGAGACAAGAGGAATATCTATAGGGAATGTGATACGGCACTCATACTAAATAGACGAATTAGTTTTAAAAAACAAGGTAAGCAAATAGCTTAGCGACTGCTAAATTATGCACCTATGAGAAACTCTAGTTGAAAGACAAGGGCGATGAATATTTAAAACGTCAAGCTCCATTTAAGAGCGGTTGAGGACAATTAAATCCTCCGTTTTATCATATACACCGGACATATTTTTTTTAAAAGATGAAACATGAGTAATCCTTACTGACATATGGCAGAAAAACAGATGTAGGTGTAAAACAAAGGATCAGATAAAATTACAAATGGATTTGCAATGATAATGTCGAAGCGGTCAATCGTATCAAGTCACCGTATATTTTGTTAGTTAAATCGAAATAATCCAAGGCATCTTATTATTGTCCGTTATCGCTATATGAAGATAAATCAGTATAAATTTGTTATGTAGGGACCCGTAAATTTAACACGTTTGACGAAATTTGTAAATGGCGATATTGATATTGAATGCTAATAGTTTCTCAAAATTGGTTATTATTTAAGAAAATATTTTTATGCCAAGAACCATGCAGACCGTGTTTACAAGAGATACTATAGCAACTCGTCATCATCATCACATCTCATATGTGTCCCACATCTGGGCTCGCGTCTCCTCTACATAGGGAGGGAAATTGACCTAATATACCACGCTAGTCAGGCAGGTCGGTCCAGGTTTTTATTTCGAGTTTTTTTTTTCTATACGTACGAAACATCCCTTACTCGCCTTTCACACAGCCACGGGCAAGAGGGGAGGTTATAAATTGTATTATTACACCGTCACCACGCGGAATTATGGGTACTCGATTACAATGAATACGGATATAATCAAATATTTTAATTAAATTGTCCAATTTAAATGTTAAATAATGATTTCTGATGTTTACGCGAGTATTGTACATTTTAAATAAAACTACTTTTTTTTTTTTTTTTTTTTTATGCAAACGGTGGCAAACGAGCAAACAGTACACCTGATGGTAAGTGTTGCTGCCGCTCATGGACCTTTACAAGGCCGTTGCCTACCGCGAAGGGAGTGTGAATGCGTGCATTGAGGCTCGGTGATACCAAGGGCACCACCAAAACCCTCCACACGCAATCACCCTCAGAAAGTTGGGCTACTTTACGGATTTTATCGCGTTTGTATTTGATTTTTGATTACCCGACGTTTCGAATACTTTGCAGCGTTCATCGTCACGGGCGGACTAAGATGTCTCACGTCCAACAAGTCGTTACTGCAGAAAATGTATAATTATCTACCCGATACAGATCTTTGTATCAAAATGTGGGTCAATATTTTATTAAAGAGACATCTCAGTCCGCCTGTGACCATGAACGGCGCAAAGTGTTCGAAACGTCGAGCAATCAAAAATCAAATACAAACGCGATAAAATCCGTAAAGTAGTTTTATTTAAATGTTAAAATTGGGTGATTAAGTATCCATTGCAAAATGCATTCACAAGAGGATAATATAAACCAGAAATAATTCAAAATCACTAGGTAGATTGTTATACGTATATAAAAGAAGTATTTTTTTTATTTATTCATAAGAAACAGTAGTCGCGACGCATCATTTAAATCAAATATAACTTTCAACTTAAGTCCCGTTTTGTTTTCGAATTTAAATAAATCGAATCGAATTTTAAATATCGTGATAATGAATAAATCATGCTATATATTACTGATACAATTTGTATGTTGAATTAAATATCACAGTCATGTTATACAGGATGGCAAGAACAAAATAATTAATTAAACACACATATCGCAAGCAGCGTTCAAATTGAGATAGCCTTGTTTTAAAAATGGGGGAAATGATAAAGTTAAACTGTAGTTGGATACAGTGTAGATGTTCAAGCCGTTTTAATTACTCAAAGTAGTTTGAAGACCGTTATATAATCCTGATCATCGCAGCCCTTATAGGTTCCACTATTGGGTTCGGTCGCACTATTGGAAGATGCCCATCTTCCATTTTGGTAGAAATTTGAGCTACTATGTATACGATGTTGCTCAGACGCGTTTGCATAGTTTCACTTCGAATTTGTCTTATCTTTAATCGATGTTTCCCGTATATTACATCCGTTAGTCTTCTTTAACAACATCCACGGGCAAGAGAAGGGGTGGTGAATTGTATTCTTAGGTGACGGCTAAGAATACAATGCACATGGAAAATAACATCTAATTATTATAAGAAAACATTTTAAAGATATTATCAATATCATTACATGTCGTATACGTCCTACTATTGGGCTCAAGCCTCCTCATCCACAATAGAAGGGAAGTTGACTATACCACGCATGTCAGGCGTGTTAGTATATGGTATTATTTCGAGTTTTCCTCTTCTTGCATAGACGTTATATGCATATTATATTGCTTTCTTTATCGATATCCACGGGCAATAAAGGGGGTAGAGAATTGTATTCTTACTCCGTCACCACACGGAGATATATCAAAGAATTTTAAAGATACATATAATAAAAATTTAAAACACCCTCGAAAACTTTTTGAGACTAAGGCAATAAATACTATTGTTGAAAAATTAAAAAGATCTAATTAAATCTTTCCTTTTTTTTTGGGGGTGGGTTACGGTCAGCGCACTCCTCGCCCGGCTCCGTCCGGGGCGACAGAGGGAGGGTAAGTACGCACACCCGCAACCCACCCATATAGCACGTCACCTTCGTCGTTGGGCCGACCACCGGTGCAGAGTTCCTTGACTTCAGTGGTCTACCCGACGGAATACCCTAAGAGAGTACCCTCTCCCATCAACGTCTCCTACCGGGACAGCGATCGCCGTCGCGAGACTAACCTCTCCATGGGTGCCCGGACTAAATCCCCGGTCCGGTAATTAAATCTTTCCTGATGTTTATTCAGAAATTGTTGGAGAATAAAATTATTTCATAAATCGTTGAACCTCTATCTATTACATGTATAAACATTACATGAGCATGATTAATATTAGGATGTTATTACAATGAAATCTTATTACGTTACGCAGAGAAATCATAACACGATATTGCTAGAGGAGAAGACGAGAAGTGTTACATAAATATAATCTTATCCGTTGTACCGTAACGTTGGCAACGTACAATGCTTTCAGTTCAGAGAAATCTATTCCTAATAGTAAAGTTTACGACATCTGCGTTCTGTGGAAGTGGTGAGTCAATTCATTGTTTACGAAAAAGCTTTGAAATTATTCCCAAACTAGTTTTAATTTTTAACCATTGCGCATTAGTAGTATTATTGATGAATATTATAGGTAGGTAGGTATAGGTATATTTCCGTGTGGTGACAGAATAAGAATACAATTCACCATCTTCTTCGTGGATGTCGTAAAAGACGATAAAGCGATATAATACGCATATAACATCTATGCAAAAGAAGGAAACAAAACCCTATACCAACCTGTCTGACCAGCATGATATAGTAAGGTCAATTTCCCTCTTATTCTGGAGGAGGCTCGAGCCCAGCAGCGGGAAGTTTATAAGCCGAAATGATGATGATGGATATTAAAGAAATGTATACCTCAATTAAAGACATTAATATATAGACCGTTAAATACAATAATGATTACACTTAACCTATTGATTCAAATTCAAATTATTTTATTATGCATAAACCCTGAGAGGGCACTTACATATTGTCAGGTTTACAATTTCCAAAAAAATATACTACCACCGGATCGGAACGCTACCGCTACTGAGAAGATCCGGCAAGAAACTCAGCGAGCTTGTCATTATTATTATTTTTTTTTTCTTCTTACTAGTTATACAATTGTGTACATGTTTTGTAAGAACAAGATCAAGTGTGATGCCCTTCGAACCGCAAGACACTTAATATAATTTAAACGATTATGGCTGGACCAGATCCCACAAGCGGCACCCGATCACGAGTTAACTACTAGAGCAGCAATCACTCCCCTCAACCACTATGGAGGGAAGGGAGAGACCCGCTCCACGCAGCTACCGCAAGTAGATCTTTATGTGAGCATGACCAACACCACAATATGTTACAAACGCTGAAAATACAAAAATTCGTTAGGCAAAACACGCTACACTTTACAATAAAAGTTAAAAGTACATTTACAAACAGTATATTTAAAATAACAAGGAAATTGCTGAATGAGGAGCTGCTCACAACCAATCTGTATTATCATCTACATAATCCGAGATTTTATAATAAGCTTTTTTACAAAGTCTATTCTTGATGGCTTTTTTAAACTTTTTCATAGGCAGGTCTCGGATATCTTTAGGTAATCTATTGTAAAAGCGTATACATTGCCCCATGAATGATTTGTTAACTTTTTGGAGACGAGTAGTGTGTACAACTAATCTGTCCTTATTACGAGTATTCATTTCATGAATGTCACAATATCTCTTAAAGTTAGCGATATTTTTTTTGACATATAATATATTTTCGTATATATATTGTGATACAGCAGTTACAATATTTATTTCTTTGAATTTCTCCCGAAGTGAGATTCTTGGGCCTAGATTATAAATTGCACGGACAGCCCTTTTTTGGAGAACAAAGATTCTATTAAAGTCCGCGGAGCATCCCCACAGTAATATACCGTAAGACATAAGACTATAGAAATAAGCGAAATAAACCATTCTAGCTGTTTCAGTATCTGTTAACATCCTTATTTTTTTACTGCATAAGCCGCTGAGCTAAGCCTACTCGACAACTTTTCAATATGAGGTACCCACTGAAGTTTAGCATCTTTGGTGATACCTAAAAAGACTGTTGACTCCACAAGGTCTAGAGCCACACCATTCATTTGGACATTGGTTTCCACTTGCCTCACATTAGGAGTAGTAAATTTGATACATTTAGTTTTTTTCTCATTGAGAACCAAATTATTAGTGTTAAACCAATGAACAACGTTAGACAGTGCATGGTTCACATCGTCATAATTCAACATTTGTCTTTTAATTTTAAATAACAAAGAAGTGTCATCTGCGAACAACACAATGTCCAGATTGTCCCCTATATGGTAGGGTAGGTCATTAATATATACAAGAAACAGAAATGGCCCCAGAATGGACCCTTGTGGAACGCCCATTTTTATAATAGAACCAGATGATCGTGCACCATTAACCCTCTGGATTCTGTTGCTTAAATAAGAAGTTACAAGTTCAAGAGCGTTATTCCTGATCCTATAGTGGTATAGTTTTCTGATGAGTGTTTCATGTTGTACACAATCAAATGCCTTGGATAAATCACAGAAAACACCTAAGGCCTCATGTGATTCCTCCCAGGCTGCAAAAATATTTTTCAATAACTCTACGCCCGCATCAGTAGTAGAGCAATTCTTAGTAAAGCCAAATTCCTTTTTGTGAAAGATACCATGTCTCTTAAAATGAATCAACATCTGATTAAGCATAATTTTTTCGAATACTTTACTGAGTGTTGGTAGTATGGAAATAGGACAAAAATTATTAATATCTGACATACTACCAGATTTAAATAAAGGAATTACTCTACTAATTTTCATGAGATCAGGAAACACACCCTGAGCAACACAACCATTAAATACAAATGCCAGGTGGGGAGCAATAACAGGTATTATAAAATCAATAGTCTTTACCGATAAACCCCATAAATCTGCTGTTTTCTTAATATTAAGATTTTTAAAAGACTTTAAAATATCATCCACACCTACATCTGAAAATTCAAAGGAAGTGTCACATTTTACAATGCTTTGTTTAAGGAGCGATTCAGCCAAAATAGGGCACGACGCTAAGGATTTTGTTGTTAATACAGGCACATTTGTAAAATAGTTTTCAAATTCATGTGCCACTTCTTTATTTACTGTCACATTTTTATCACCAATCTTTAAATTAAAGTCCTTCTTCCGCACAGTGTTCCTACCGGTTTCACTATTAATCACTGTCCAAGTCATTTTAATTATATCACTAGATCCTTTAATTTTCCTCCTTAAATAAATGGATTTAGCACTAGAACAGGCACGTTTGAAAATTTTTGAATAATTTTTAACATACTCTAAAAATACTGGGTTATGGTTATAAGATTTTTCACTGTAAAGATCATATAACCTTCTTCTACTCTTGTAGATACCACAAGTAGCCCATTCACTAAAACCAGCAGGCACTCCAAATGTTAATGTTTTTGGTTTAAAAATTTTACTGAATTCGGTATTGACAACAGCGGTACCTTCATACTCAGTTCACCTTTAAACTGCTCTAAGCGGCTAGCAGTCATGGGAACAAAGCTAATACTTTCTCGTTGAACCCTACTAGTTCTAGGAAATACAACAAATTGACCAGAATGATCCGATTCTAGAGCGCTCAGAATAGAGTGAGCAATGGGTTTAACAGTTGTAAATACATTATCAATACAAGTTGCACTCCCAGACGTTATCCTAGTAGGCTCCAAGAAGACATTATATAAATCATAGGATTTCATAAGAGTTATAAATTTTTGTGTGATGTTGTTGTGGTCTAATAAATTAATATTAAAATCGCCACAGATAATAACTGTTTTATTAGAGGTAGAGATTTTGAACAAAATATCCTCCATATATCTTTCAAAATTATCATATGGTGAACATGGAGGTCTGTATACGCATACAATTATGAACTGCTCCGACTCAATACAAGCAATTTCTATAACACGTTCAATAGAGAGTCTCACAATATCATTTCTTTCTTTAAATTTAACCATCTTATTTAAAATTATCAATGAGCCGCTTCGTATCCTATTGACTCTATTGAACGAGCTAACAACCTGGTGATTAGGAAAATTGAACATTAGTTGATTACCTTTGAGCCAGTGTTCAGTAATACATAAAATGTCTATTTGATAATCATTCAAAAATAATTCAATTTCCAACTCTTTACCTAACATACCTACACCTACATACCAGATTTTTGATTCTATTATAAATAAAACTATTTTAACGGATTTTATCGCGTTTGCATTTGATTTTGAGAGTCCGCACGTGACCGATGAACGCTGTAAAGTGTCCAAAACATCGAACAATAAAAAATCAAATACAAACGCAATAAGATCCGCACTAAACCTACACACATCCCAGTTGCCAGTGGCATTCTCGTGAGGAGGCCTATATCCAACAGTGGACGCCCATGGGCTGATGGATGAATGGAAAGCTACGTAGAAATCATAAAAAAAACATCACAAATGTCTAGATATGCAGTGTAAGTTTTTATGTAAATAAAGCTACTATTAAGAGCTGTCAACTTATCTTCACGCCATTAAATTGATAAAATATAGACACGATCATTAAAATATAAACAGTGTCAGTAAAGTTGCATGGCGGCTTAATTTCTCATATTCAGTTAAACAAACGCGGAACCCGTTTAATTGGAAACCGGCACCAAATCACTGTAACGGGGTGGCCGAAATACATTTTATAGGAAAAAATATTGATGTTTTATTTAGAGATCACGCGTGTGTATTACGTAGGCACTACGACGTTTGACGTCTCACCTAGTTTCTATTGAGATCGTTGGGTGCTAAATATTCATCTCATATCGTTCGTGAGCCGTTCTTTGTCCGTTTACTGTTTTATGAATCAATATGTGATGTTACATATTTCATAACAACTACAATAATAAATTTCGGCAGATAAGAAATGGTTGTCAACTTTAATGATAAAATATCCTATATATTAGTTAGGAACTGGTCGAAGTCTCTAATTCACCATAGCCACTGATTATATTAATAAAAAGAATCCGTTACTTATTAATTTTAAAATATCCAAATATTAAAAAGATAACGTATTGTAATTATTAACGCTTGAGTTCGAGCTCAAGATATCCTTTTTTTTTTGTAGCGATATCGGTTTAATATCAGCGTTTTCTATTTTTTGGCGCGATTTTAAACGCCGAAAGAAAGGATTGATGACATTTTGTATTTCCACTTCGTCACTACATGCCTGAAGATATCTTCTGTTTATAAGTAAAAAAATCGTGATGAAACTGCAATTTTGATAGCACTATAAATAATTAAATAGTTTAATTTTTTTTTGTGGGTGGGCTGCGGTCGGCGCGCCTCCGCACCACTCCGTCCGGGGCGACAGAGGGGCTTAAGCACGCAACTCCCGCAACCCACCCGAAAACCACATCGCCTTCGTCGTTGGGCCGACCACTGGAGCAGGGTTAACTTGTCATCAGTGGTCGGACATAATTAAATACTTGATAACATGTACGCAATGGGAAAACTATATCCCTAAGCCTAATAATATATCGTTGGATGTGAAAATTAAATAGATAATTCGCTATATTATTCATTCATCGCAGCCCACATACGTCGCATTGTTTGGCTCAGGCCTCTTTCACAATGGGAGGTAATTTGACATACCATGCTGGTCAGACATGTTGGTGTAGGGTTTTATTTCGAGTTTTCATTCTCATGCACAGATGTTATATGCATATTATATTGCATAATCGTCTTTTACAACATCCACGGGTAAGATAGGGAGTGGTGAATTGTATTCTTACTGCATCACTACACGGAATATCGCTATATAGAAAACTATATTTGGCGCATCTGGTTATAATAGAAAGCCGTATTCAGTATGAATAGGAATAAAGAAAGCCTTATTAGATAGTCAAGCATACACAATACTACAAGTTATATGAAAGCAAATAGCAAAGCAGAGCTGAAGTAGTAAAGCTGTGTGGTGGCGGCTGCGAATACTACCAAAAACCATACATTGCTTGGCGGCGCAGTAAAAGACGATTAAGATTTATTCATGGAGCCCATCTGATGCTGTCAGGTCAATAATAACACCGAGGCGAACATAAATTATTGCTATATGCTATGCTATAGAACAGTCATGGCCGTATGAATATGGCCCGCGATCGCAATGATTTTTAACAACCGTATATATATCCTTACTAATATTATAAACTAATATTATAAATGCGAAAGTAAGGATGTTTGTTTGTTTGTTACGCTTTCACGCTTAAACCACCGAACCGATTTCAAAAATTCTTTCACCAATGGAAAGCTATAATATCAGGGAGTAACATGGGCTATATTTTATCCCGATATTCCCACGAGAACGGGAACTACGCCGCGGGTAAGGCGACTTAAACTGAAGCGAGGGCAGGTTGCTAGTACTATATAATTTAATAAATAAAATGTTATAATAATTCAGTTATTTTTTTTATTTTCAATCTGGCCCGCCTACGAATTCAACATTTAATATATTGCCCCTTGCAAAATTGAATTTGACACCTCTGCAGTACAGAAGAATTGAGTTGATCCCAAGTAATTGAGACAAGAACAGAGTGACGATGATGATGACGCAATACTACAAATACATTGTATACAGAGAGTATCTACAATGAGAAATTATTTCACGACCTGTTTTAGGAAAATAAAAGGTAATCGGTGCGATACAGTGACAGTGGTAGATCTATCCGACCATAACCCACTAAGTCATGGGTCACAACTAGGGTTGTCAAGATTTTTTGGCAAAAAATAATGTATTAAATGGTTTGCATTGAAAAAAAAAAGTATTTGGAAGAAGAAAAAGGATTTTCCAAATTATATGTTTTTATTGGCTTGAAATCGTATTTTTGTGTGCTTTTAGCACATAGAAAGTCTAATTCACACCATATCTGACATCTAACATTTCGTTCAGTAATTATAAATCGTTTCAGCATCCGTTTTCACGTATGTGTACCGTTAAATAGTTCAATACCCATAATGAGTGTTTCGTCTTACGCATCACAATAAAGGTTGAAAAATCATTTTCACATACTTTATTGGTATACAAAAGTATAAAGTATAATTATCAAAAATAAAGTAAGATACTTTATTATAAAGTATGGTTGGTAACCCTAGTCACAACAGCACGGCGGTATAGGCCCTATAACTCATCGTGCAATCTTTCTCCGCATTTTAACCCAAATACCAGCACTTTTTTTTTTGTGGGTGGGCTGCGGTCGGCGCGCCTCCGCACCACTCCGTTCGGGGCGACAGAGGGGCTTAAGCACGCAACTCCCGCAACCCACCCGAAAACCACGTCGCCTTCGTCGTTGGGCCGACCACCGGAGCAGAGTTAACTTGTCGTCAGTGGTCGGCCCGACGGAATACTTGGGATACCCTCCTATCGAGCGACGTCCCCCCCTCGGGGAGGACATCGGTCTTTCCTCACGCGGTCGGCCTCTCGGCGGGTGACGGACTAATCCCCGGTCACGTCACCCGCGGCCTCGGCTAGGGCGGCATGAGGCGCAGGTAGTTGCGCCTGCGCCGCCCCATTCGCTGGCGGCGGATCTCCTCATCGAGGCTGCGCTCCTCGCGCAGGCAATCCGCCGCCTCCTTCTGCGAGATCACTGTCTCGCAGAAGGCTGCGACCGCGTCCCAATTCCCGACGCTGTCGACCATCACCCTAGCGATGGCCGGCAACGTCAGGTCGGCACCGATGATTGCAACGAGTTCACGGCACTGCGTGGCCCAAGCGGCGCAGGCCTCGAGCGTATGCTGCGCCGTGTCCTCGTCGCAATCGCAGTGGTGGCAGGACGGTGTACTCTCCCTCCTTACGACCTTGTGCAGGTATTTGGCGAAGCTCCCATGCCCCGTCAACACCTGCACTAGTCGGAAGGAGAGCACCCCGTGCCGCCTTTCCAACCACTGCATCAGCACCGGCCGGAAGGCCTCCACGATTCGCACCCCGAACCGAGGCCTTTCCAGCCGGACTGCCCAACGGGCAATGACGTCTCGGCGGGCGTCGATGCGCCAGGCGGTGAGCTCCCTCAAGGAAACAACACCGTGCTCCCCGCGCACCCTCGACACCCGCCGATACAACTCGGCGAGCATTTCCGCCTCCAGGTCCCACGGGGGAGTCCCGGCCAATAGGCACGCTGACTCCGTCGCCACCGTGCGGTATCCGCGGATGGCCCTGACCGCCATGACCCTCTGTGGTCGCCACAGAAGGGCCCTAAGTCGGACGGTCATACCCCGCCCACACCGGTGCGCCGTACAGGGCCATCGACCGGATGACCCCCGCGTACAGCCGTCGGCACGTAGCGCTCGGTCCGCCCACGTTCGGCATAAGCCACGATAGGGCGGACGCCGCGCCGACGAGCCGTGGAGCGAGCCTGCGGAAATGCTCCCGGAACCACCATTGCCCGTCGAGCACCAGGCCCAAGTACCTCATATGGGCCTGGATGCTGATGTCAACCGAGTGGACGGTGATCGAGACGCCGATGGGAGGGCTCATACGGCGCCCATGGAACAAGAGGGCCTCCGTCTTGTCCAGGGCGACCTTCAACCCCAGCGCCTCGATCCAAATACCAGCACTTACTCCTTTGAGTACCTACCTCTGAGCAATTGGCAGTATACCATTTTGCTGAAGGCGGAGTGGAGTGTTCTCTATGTATCCACTAGTAGCCACATTGTTAATCAGCCGCCGATATTTCTTCGGCGGTACAACATGACAAGTACCTTTCCAATGAATTTAAATATCACCACGACTAAAGATTCAATTTACTTGCAATCCAGCAGGAAGAAATCACAAGATGTGTAAAAACAGTGGCACTCCAAATTTAGCCGGTGGAGGAAATAGGAAACATTTATAATATAAAATAAAAGGTAATCTACTGATCATAATTAATTCAATGTGGAAACAATTTTACGCTATAAGAAATTAGAAAGCTATATTTCTTTTAACCAATACAGATATTAGCCAGGCCAGAAGGCCTCATCTAAAACTGTACTTTCTATTAGCGGCTAATAGAGTAGCACATATAGATATCATTATAATATATTGCATGACACTATCGCAAAATCTATAACGTTGATCATCACCGTTTTCCCAGCCAAGTGAAATAAATTATTTGTATTATTACCATTGCATAGTATCACGTCCACGAATCAATTTCGCTGAGTAACGAGGGCGTTTCAATAACGTTTGTCATAATAAATGTGTATCTTGATTAAAACGGACACCATGAGGAAATTAGCATGGTTATATTGCATGTTTTCCTCATAACAAAGAGCTGTTATGATGTAAGTATACCTATATGTGTAAAAAATAATTATTATTTATTATACTGTTTATGCTCCTAAGCGATTTTGTTCTTGCAAACATTTTATTGCAGTTTTGTCTTTCAGAACGGACGAAAATGAGTAAGGAGATTAAGAGTTAATTAACAGTTATTGGTACAACGCTAAGTACGAAACTGCCGATTATGAGGTTTAGTACATAATTTTAAGATTCGCTAGTGTTACTATTGGCTAGTATTAAAGACAAGTTTGTCCAATAAGCTCGCAGCAATAAGCTCGTGCCTATTACTTTCAGTTAAAATGTGATAAAATACACGAGAAAATATGGGTTAATATATTTCTGCTTATGAAAAAGTGTGTTACTGTAAGAAATTACTTAGTATATTTCATGTTTTCTTGCTTGTAAGTGTTGTAAAAGACGACTAAGGGATTATAACATGAATATAACATCTAAAGCACGAGAAGAAATCTTGAAATAAAACCTTATACCAATCCGTCTGCTCAGCGTGGTATAGGAGGTCAATTTCCCTCATATCATGAAGGAGGCTCTAACTTAGGACGCATTTGAGCACACAGAGTGCAGAGATGGCGTAGTGGTTAAGATACCGATCTACAGTGACAGTGTCAAGGGGTTTGAATCCCACGCAGGACTATACTTTGAGGCTGCGGGTGACCGGACCATGGATATAGTCCTGGCACCCGCGGAGAAGTTAGCCTCGCAACGTTGATCGGCGTCCCGGTAGGGAACGTCGACGGCAGAGGGTACTCCCTCGGAGTATTCCGTCTGGTCGACCACTAAGTCAAGGAACTTTGCACTGGTGGTCGACCTATGCCTAATGCCTAAAATAAACTTTATATTTTTTTATTTGTCTGTTTATTCAGGGTAATCTTCAAAACGGCTGGATCGATTTAAAAAAATCTCTCACCAATGTAAATCTATAGTATCAGGGAGTAAACTAGGCTATATTTTATCCCGGTATTCCAACGGGAACTACGGGGATAAGGCAACAGAAACTGAAGCGAAGCGAGGGCGGGTTGCTAGTTACAAATATTTTTCGTTTTATTCACACTCATCAGTCTCGTGCATCATCATCATCTCAGCTCATATACATTCCACTGTTGGGCTTGAGCGTCCCTCATAATAGACCCACTATATCAAGCTGGTCAGACGTATTGGAATAGGGTTCTATTTCGTGTTTTACCTTCTCTAGCTAGATATATGTTATGTGCATATTGTAATACCTTAGTCGCCTTTTACGACATCCACGGGTAAGATAGGGTGGTGAATTATATTCTTACTCTGTCACCACACGGATAATGTCATATACAATTATAATCGTTGCTTCTTGGATAGTCGTAGATTCAATGTGATCCGAAAACGCCGTTTTATAACCATGCCCATTCTATCTTTCAACGGATAATAAATTCATAAAAGCGTATAAACTTCACTATGGAACTTTGCGTCATGTTTATCCAAATTTCGACATGGTGACCATATTGGGAAGTGAAAGTGACAAGCGAACATAAGTAAGCTATGCATTGCATGTTTAACTATTTATTTATTATTAAGTTGGGGACTACAACATAAGTGTTACATTGAAGGGTGAATGTTAAACAGGTTTCGCGGCACATTTTTAGTAGAAATCCTTGAGTAAACAAGCCTGTGGCTAGTGTAGATAAGATCCACGACATTTCCGCAGCAATACATGTGCTATGAGATAGTCACACATGTTTGCTACGCTGTTATATATTGAGCCAGAAAATTCGCGCGGTTATACCCGCCTAGTTCTCGTTCTCGTGAGAATCATCATCTTGCTCTTATCCCAATTACTTGGGGTCGACGCAATATGTCATCTGTTTTGACATATTGCAAAAAGTTTCGGCAATGACTTTTATGACCGGCCGCCTACCTGACGTTAACCCTCCTTGGGAATGTAATCGTTGACCCAAATGGTACCAGATGGAGTTGGTCCGGGTCAATCTAGGGCTCTTAATCGTCTTTTAAGTCACCCACGAGCAAAGCAAGGGTTGGTAGTATTCGAAGCCGCTACCGCTCTCGTGAGAATATCGAGATAAAATCCTAATTTACTCCTTATACAGAGAACTACCTGTTAGTAAAATATTATCAAAATCTGTGCAGCCATTTTGAAGATTACCCGAAACGGACGGAGTGAGATATACATAAAAAATTTAAACCGGTTTTTAGGCACAGGTATCGTCCAAATAACCGTGGGAACATGAAAAAAAAGCCCACTATTTTGACATAACAAACAGACACTTCAATTTTATTTATTGGTATAGATATAGATAACGATATAATTTTTCTATTGCAAATTGCAATTTAAATTTTATGTTATTTAAATTAGTAGAACACCATTTACTATTAATGTCTGCATATAGATTTGTTATCGTCTTGAGATAATTTGTTTTTCTATGTGGTGACGGAGTATATGTATAATTCCCTACCCCCCTCTCTTGTTCGTGAGTGTCGCAAAACAGATATAATTTGAATGCCATATAATATGGAGACAGCATCGATGCAAGATAAAAAAATTTTTCTCTTGCAAAGATGACATCTGCATATTGTAATCCCTTAGTCGTATTTTATGACACCCAAGGGCAAGGAAGGAGGTGGTGAATTTTATTCTTACTCCGTTACTACACAGAATAATGTATGATACAATAGAACAATTTGTCTTCCAAAATGTTAGAAGCTTTTATGCGATTTTGTGACATACAATCATCATCATTCATCATTTCAGCCTATCCCCGTCCACTGTTGGACGTGGGCCTCCCTCATGTTACGCCACAAAGTTCAGTCCTGCGCCGCCTGCATCCAACAACGCCCAGCAACTTTCACCAGGTCGTCGGTCCACCTCTTAGGGGTGGCTGGGTTTACATACAATACGCAGTCTTAATAGGAATATACATCATTTTTCTTAAATCTCAACTTTCTTGTCAGTGCACATGAACAATATATTTTCCACTACATTTACTCGCATTATCTGACACTCGAGGGACCAAAGTGATGCAGTAAAACTAAGTTTTCTGAGTCTGTCACCGTAGTCCGTAGGTACTCCGAAATATAAGACTAAAATATTGCCTAATATTACACAGGCTTTAACACCGAACACAACTGTTCGTATTCACTTCTGTTATTCATAGCGCGCACGGGAATACCCTTAAAAAGCTGCCAAATAAATTCAAATACTTTATTACTTCTCTGAGAATACAAGTCTATTATGGATATCTTCCGTTCATATAAAATGTATGATTAGTTTTAAGTAAACCTTAGCTGAGATTGTAACTACTATCTAACAATGTTACATAACTTCTCTTCAAGTTAAACAGAAACTTAAATTTTTTTGCTATAAAATCGTGCGAAATAAACGTGAACCTCATTATTATGCAAGCGAGGCGTGTCTCAGATGGAGAAAATAGTTACGTCATATACAGTCACGGAAACATACGGGTAAGTGCTAAGGTAGGTATAATAATAATTAGCATATATTTTGTTGATTTATTTTCTAAATTTTGCTAATTCTAAAGCGTAAATTCTTGTGTTGTCAATGACGCGAAAGCCATATTGAAAATGAGACGCATATAGAAACAAAACACTCGTAAAACTTTGTGGTTTTATTCATGTTATCTACATGTCTCCGTTTCTACTACCATCTACTTCAATATTTTTCTATTGCTATTGGGAGCAAACGGGCAAACAGAACACCTAATGGTAAATGATACAGCCTGCTCATGGAATTTACCTAGGCCACTGCCTACAGCTAAGGAATGATTCTCTGTGATACTAAAGCCTACATACAACAGCTCACTACACGTAAGCAACCTTAGAAAGATGGGCTTCCGGTAGGGAAGTGAAAAAATAATCGATTATTTATTATTAAATAATCGATTATTTTATAATCGATTTATTTTAAAGAACAATAAATCGATTATTTTCACTCCAAGTCACATCTCTAGCTTCCGGCTCTCTCGTTCACGGAATGAAGTGCAGTCACAAATTGCTACTACTCAGACGACGATTTTCTATGAAAGTGTGGTACTATTCGTGATGGACCATACTGCGGGCGTAGATAGACGGCTGTCGATAGTGTTGTCCTATCACAAAAGAGTTTCCATAATGGTAATGTACCACCAAGAACGTTAACGATTAGTTACTACTGCCTATTACTATTGCAGTAAAGGTTTACTTACAACCGAACATCTATACCAATAAAATAACTAATAAAATATAAAATAAAATTGGAGTGTCTGTTTGTAATGTCAAAATAATAGGCTTTTTTCATGCTCACGCGGTTATTTGCACGACACCTATGCCTAAAATAGCAATTAAAAAATTTTTGTCTGTCTGTCTGTCTGTTTGTTCCGGGTAATCTTCAAAACGGCTGGACCGATTTCAAAAATTCTTTCACCAATGGAAAGCTATAATATCAGGGCGTAAACTAGGCTATATTTTATCCCGGTATTCCCACGGGAACGGGAACTACGCGGGTAAAACGACTATAACCTATAACCGAAGCGAAGCGAGGGCGGGTTGCTAGTGTATAATAAAAACCGTTTAAAGTCTCTCCACTGAGCGAATTCAGGATAAATGAGCTCAAAATTTAATAACCTTTATAATGTGGCCCTTCCCCCACATATGTAGTGAATAAAAAGATTTCATGTTCTGTACTCATATTAGAAGGCAAAGAATAATAAATTAGGATAGATAAAGCTAAGAAGTAATACATAAAATATTATTTATTACCTATAAATATAAAATGCTTGTAAATATTGATTAAGAATAGCAATTTGTTCATCTCTCTGTAAACGAACATAAACCTGTAATGTTTAATCTTGCAGAGGTTTCGAGCCCAAACCCACGATGCGCAGCTCTCTTTTTTCAAACTTAAGTGGGTGTAAATTATTAACAAACGTTTGCTTGAAACGGCGAAGAAATCGTGAAGATATTGGTAGTTTGAGACTTCTTTAAAATTATCCTCTCAAACATGTGTGAAATGCGTGCCTCGGGAAATACCTATACCCGCTATCATGATCAACTGTAGCGTTTGGTACGCTTAAACAATGAATAGAACATGGCTGAATATTGATGAATATCAATTGGTCCGTAAAGCAACTATTATTTGTCTTTCACTACTCAAACAATAACTTTATTGTATATAAAAGGAGTCATAACCTTTTATTGCTCCATCGATGTGGTACAAATCAGCTAAGGGATCCCCAAGAAAATGGTCAACAGCATGTCCCTGGGAAACTTACAACACAAACAGCAAACGCCAAACCGTGTAGTAAATTTGTCGATACTGGTACCTTAGACATGAAAGTTGACCTATTTCCAACTGTGAGCAGCGATGGACGAATGAATGGAAGAACACGGATACGTCAAATATTTTTGACGTGACAACGTCTAATAAATCAATGAACGCTGACTGCATGCACGAAAATGTGTCCCGTTACGCTCATTATCCCGTTACGCTGATTCAATTTTATTCATAAAAGTATGCAGTCATTTCATCAATGTTTTGTTATGACGTTGTCACGTTAAACTATCGTCCGTAAACCGACTTTACAGACAACCATATTATTATTTTTATCCGGCATTTTGGAACATATTAATAACACCTGTTTCAGTGTCTCAACCAGGAAATATATTGTATACACTTACATACATAAATAAATACTTGACGTATTACTCTAAGAATTACTTTTTTTTTGTGGTGAGCAACGGTCAGCGCACCCGCCGCCCGGCTCCGTCCGGGGCGATAGAGGGGCGGCGCGTGGCCCCGTAACCCATCCTATTGCACGTCGCCTTCGTCGTAGGGCCGACCACCGGTGGGTTGCAGAGTTCATTGACTTCAGTGGTCGGCCCGACGGAATACCTCGAGGGAATACCCTCTCCCATCGACGTCCCCCTCCTGGGACGTCTCTAAGAATTACATAACACACTTGAAAACATATCAAAACTAATTTTTGTTCAACCCACAAAGAAATTATATTATAAAGGTTCATAAAATACATTTTCAAATAGATATTAAAATTCTAAATTAGAGTTCAGTCGACAACTTCAAAATTGAACATCTAAAGTTCCATGACAAAATTGCCACTAAACAGTTTTCGAGACAAAATTTTCCAACTTCGCTATACACCTTGAGCCCCAATTTTCAAGTTTTATTAAAATCGCAGACGGAATTTCGCAAGAAATTGTCCAAACATTTTCAATAAAGACTTAAATGACAATGTTTAAATCATACCGTATTTTGTATATGAAGCAACACGATGAGACGCAACTGTTCGACGTTTACTGGGATATAATTTTTATAACTGACACTTTAATTACACGCGAATCCTTTTATTATTGAATCTCGATGCGTTTAACGTAAGACAAGTCATTGAAATATGGCGATCGTAATTAAACACGTCTGGTGTATATTTTACAGTTTCAATTTGAAATTGAGCCTGAATATCGAGCTGCGGTAGGCGCTCGGTAATAAATAGCTATCTTGTAATATTGCCATAAAAATGGTTCGTTCATATCTAAGACAGAATAACTGTCAGATCCAACTGTTTGACTAAATGTTTGTACTTTATCATTGTAACTTACAAATGGAAACTGGAAATTATATCGCTTGCATTGGTTGTTACTAAGCAATTTACACACAAACATAACATTATGAAGCCTGCATAATATTGTAAGATAATTTGCATCGAGTCTGGAGTAGCATTTCAGAGGCGTTTAGGAGAATGTTCGTGGTAAGTTAATATGCGATAAAGTGCGAGCTTAATGAGATTATATTGTAACACAAATGATTCGCCCGCTGCGGAAAAAGGAAAAATAATCTTCTAATCATACATTAACCTTTAACGTATAGGTACATAAGTAATAAGCAATCAGAAGGAAACTTGTTCAAGATAACGCACTAACTTATTATTGCTTACTAATGATTCAAATGACATGTATAAATTAGCAGCAAAAAAAAGTATGTAATTAATTACAATTAGTAAAAGACACATTACTACTCGAAATTAGCTTTTTATACGAACAAAATGGTATTTTAATTATACAAGTAAAGGACAATAAACTCATATGTCCTTGCGTTGTATTATTTGTATTTTATTTCAACTTTTGCTTTTATTTCGAGACCTTCTGAAATATTCATAACTATTTGTTGCTTCATAATTGCATTCTTCAAGTATTTGACTTGCTCGTTGTATGGAATTTGTATTTATTTATCCAGGACTTATTTATCCACGGGCTGTTTTGTCGTTATTGTCATCGTTGTTATGGTATTGTAATTTTTAAAATCGGTTTAGCAGTTCAGACGTGTAAGAGTCCGGATCGGCCACGGATGTCAAGGGATCGGTACGAGTAGTCGATCCTATGGTGATGAGGAGGGAATACGGTAGGTTATGGAGTCGCACGCCGCTCATCTATGGCTCCGGACGAATGTGGCGGAGTGTGTCCAGACCACAGCCTATAAAAAAGGTATAGTACCCAAAACATAGTCATGAGAAAACATGAATTCTAAAAAAATATTGGGCTCCTGCATAATAAAATCAAATTCAAAATAAGATGAAAACCGTAAAAAAGTAGTAGGCAAAGGTAATTAATGGAACAATGGTAACAAAGGAAATAATGAAAATTATTTTTATGTGTTCATTAGGTACTTCAGCGTGCATATTTGTTGACAGAGATGAAAGTTTGAACAACTGCTGCGGACACACTGCGAGTGTATCATAAAATTATTAAATAAATTAATAGATTAAGAAAACAATAAATCAATCTATATGTAAAATAATTAGATTTTTTTTATCCTGATAGTTATATTTAAGGGTCTAGATAAGTTTATGTAAGGTATAGTATAAGCTTCCGTCCTTATAACGTATGCAAATTTTGAAAATTATCAGACTTTTTGATGTAGATAAAGTAATATAATAAAAATTACTATTTCAATTAGCTGGGGCTATATTTATGCATCTGTTACTGGAAATGTATGTAAATCCGTCATTGTATACAATTCCTAGGAAATGCGTGCAATTCCTAAAATCGCACAGTGATGCGTAAAATAAATTATATTAGACACATTTCCTAGGAAATCTATACATTTCCTAAATAGCAATCGAAAATGTAAAACATTTGAGATATCCAGGGGTACGCGGGGATAGGGGAGGGTATTGCTTCGTCTGCTCAGGGATAGGTTAGGTTAGCTTTAATTAGTAAGATATGAAGATTATTACATTTTACGATATGATTGTTATCTGAAGTTGTTGTGTCAACGAGAGCTTTAATAAAAATTATTATTCTCATTTTAACAACGTGTTTTATTACAGAGCGCATTATTTTTATACATTTCCTAACACGATATTGGAAATATATACAATTCCTAGGAATTGTACACATTTCCAAGGAAATTTATGTATTAAGTAAAGTAAATTAAGGAAAGTTATGTATTAAGTAATTTAGTGTTTTTGAAACAATATTTTATACATTTCCTAAATAACTTCGGAATTGTATAAATTCCCTAGGATTTGTATACAATTCCTAGATTTCAAACATTTCCAGTAACACATCTAACATACAAACATGTAAACTAGAAGAAAGTAATTTCATTTACAATAAATGTTAATTTAAATCGTAACAATTTTAAACTTGAGAAATTAATATTAAAATAAAATTAAATAACAATCATAGTTCAGTATTTTTCTAAATAAAATGTAATCAGGCCGAGGTGAACAGTTACTGAATACATAATAAATACTATTATTAACTAAAATATAATCCGTAAACCCTTACGGTATGTATGTTATATAATTTAAAGAAGACTTCAGTTATCGGGGCGGCGATGACAGGATAATGACGCGCGCTGTCCGTAAACCCGACATCTTATATTTACGTTAGTTAACGTCCGGTGTAATTCTATGCCTCGCTACTATCAAGTATTCAGAACTTTTTCATTTTTCGTTCAACTTAGACTCGATCCTTATATTAGACCTCTAATACCGTGTGATTGTGGAGGATAGTGCCAACTTCAGCCTCCTCGGTTGACTATACTCCACGTTTTAACCGCGAGTAAGGCCTAATTCAATTAAATAACTCTGCCCTTTAATACGGGTCATAATATACTAGTAATCTTTGCATAGCTTTTAATGTCGTAAAAATCGATTAAGAAGCGATCTATGTTTAAAAGACTTGACTTGCTAAAGATGCTTCACGTCAGGCAAGTCAATAATAAAAGTTATACATAATTATATGAGGCATAAGACCGTACTTTGTGGCGTAACATTAGGGAGGCCTACGTCCAGCAGTGGACGGCGATAGGCTGAAATGATGATGATGATGATGATATGAGGCACAAGTTGGTATTCTTATATCAGTTATATTCATGGGCGAGTATTTGCATCAAAGTATTCGTATCGTTATCGACACCATTATTATGGGATTGGAACATCGTCTCTATCGGATAATCAAGACGACACTTGTGTGGTGACGGAGTAGGAATACAATTCACCACCTCCTCTCTTGACAGTGGGTGTCGTAAAAGACGGCTAAGGGATAAAATATGCTTAAAATATCTATTCAACACAAGGAAAACTCGAAACAAAACCCTATACCACACGTCTGACCAGCGTGGTATAGTAGGTCAATTTCTCTCCCATAGTGACCCGAGCCCAACAGTGGGACGTGTACGGGCTGAGATGATGACGAGGTCACCTATAATTCTGTCGTAAAATTGGAAGTACTATTCGAGATAATGAGTTAGTAAACACCCATCAATAGTAATATAATTTTTCCAGTTCATAAATGAGTTTTATAATCCAAATTAGTATCTAAGGTAGTGTTCGTTACAAAATTGACATGCTTTACAATATGTATAGACAGGTGTAGGTGTGTTTTCAAGGGCATTGCGTGACATCCTGACATTGGACGATGTGTAATATTTAGTTCGAATAACAAATGAAGGCTACATGTAGATATAGATATAATTATAGATAGCATTATATGTAAGTATATATTTATTTTTACCATATAGCTTTTGTGTATATTCATATTTGCTATCTGCTAATTGCAACGAACAGTACGTTGCATGATCCTGAAAGAAAAGAATTACGGTACGGGTCGCTGTTTAATCAGGCGATCACAGCCTAAGCCATGGGCTGGGACAGTCCAGGAGAGTGTACCCCGCGACTGGGGTATTCCGTCGGGCCGACCACTAAAGACAAATTAACCTGCACCGGTGGTCGGTCCAATGACGAAGGCGACGTGCCACGGGGTGGATCATGGGGCCGGGCGCCGCCCCTCTGTCACCCCGGACGGAGCTGGGCGGCGGGTGCACTGACCATGGCCCAGCCCTAAAAAAAAGGACAGTCCAGATACCGCGTACGTGTGACATCATGAAGTGCAATGTGCCTTCTGTGAGGATGTAGGTAACCAAAAAAGGACGTTGGACGGGTCAATTAAGTTTAATACACATGATATATGAGACCTTATGGGTTAAGTGTACAATGTGTTATTATCTTACATTTTCCCGGGGTATTGGTAAAAAATGGCTGAAATGTCCCGGGAGAATGGATAACAGCACTATCCTGTGAAACCTATATCACCATCTATCACCAACAATTACTATGCCAAGCGTTGTGATTAGAACATTTTGTCCCATATCTAGGTCTGTGTAGACAGAACGTTAGTGAGCTGATAGATATATGGTAAATACCGGCGCCTGTATTCTGCTCTTCATATCCGCCGCTTTCACTTCATCATAACCGCCAAATAGATGTAGCTGTTCGATAACATCGGCACACAAAAAAAAAGTGGAATGTACTTTGGACCGGACCTACCTACCGACATGTTTTTCGACCCGCTGAATCTGAATTTCAAGTCCGTTTGGCCCGGTCACCCTCCAGTTTTGAGTAAAATGCAAAAAACCTCAAAAAAGGCCAAATATTGCAAAAAACTGCAGTCACAGCAATGAAAAAATTTTTGTGGACCCGGAGCACGTATCGTACCCAAAGTACATTCCATTTTTTTTTGTGTGCCAGTGTATAATCAACAGTAGAGATAAATATCATTGGTACGTTCGAGATGACTATTACAGTGGATCTTAGTAAATACCAATACCTGCAAGTTTGGCTCTGTATCTAGTAAACGATGCAGGCTGCCTATTAAATGATACAAAAAAATGACCTTTTTTTTGGGAATGGGTTACGGTCGGCGCACTCCTCGCACTACTTCCGGGGCGACAGAAGCACGCACACCCGCAACCCACCCGAACACCACGTCGCCTTCGTCGTTGGACCGACCACTGGAGCAGGGTGACTTGACGTCAGTGGTCAACAAAGATGCCTTAGCAGAATGTGTGCTACACTACATTTGCCACTTTTGGGAATAAAGGCAGGAAACAAGTTTTTGTTCAAAAGAGAAACACACGTCGAATCAATATTCGAAATTTTGCCAAAAAATTGCAAGTTGAATTTCTAGTGGCTGCTCATAATACGAGTAAAAGCTTCCTTTATTTTTTTTTTATTCACTCTGTGGTCATTCCTATTTTTTTAAGTGGGCGGTTTATTTATTAACCATAGGAAAGTTGTGTTAACCTTCCTATTCTTCGTTTCAAAAAACGGACTTCTAATTCGCAGGACATGTAACAATTTCCTTGATAGAACAAGAATTTGCGTGCGACATTTTCAGATTAATTATAACAGTTACCTGCGTGTCAATGTAGACAGATGTTAACTCAAGTCGAGACGATATCTTTCCTCGGAATTGAAATAGATAGTAGTATTAAATGGGTAAACCACATTAATAGACTATGTAGTAGAATAGGCAGTACGTCTTACGCTCTGGGCCGTATTGCTCGGATAGGATCTGAGAAAGAGTTGCGAGCCTGATACTTTGCTATAGTGCAACTGCACTCCCTATTCCAGTACGGTGCAGAACTCGAGCGGCAGACCGAGAGCGCAAATTTCATATACAGAAGCGCGCCGTACGAGCAATAATCGGGATACCAAACGATGCGACAGGGAAACTATTTTTCACTAAACTGAATGTCCCTACCCTTCCTAGTGTGGTAATATACCAGGTGGCTATTTATGTCAGAAAAAATTATTAAAGTTTGCCAAACCAAGCCATAAGCGAATGCTTATAGGCTTGGCTTGGCAAACTCACATATCTCACAAGATACCGTGATAACCTATCAGCCGTAGCAAGAACACTCGCTAAGTCAGAGAAGACGACTCGTGTTATGGGCCCAGCGGTGTACAATAAACTGCCTACACTGATAACTTGCGCTCCTAGCCTCCAAAGCTTCAAGGTCCGACTAAAGCGGTGGCGCATCAGACAGGCATTCTATACGTTTGACGAATTTTTGAAAATGTAGACAGTATTCAACGCGTATATTGTTTGCGTTTTTTATTACTAGTATTACTAATATTACTCTTTGACATTTCTATGACATCGTTATTTATTTATTTTTCTTTTAATTGCTGACAATCTAATATTGTAATAATGAGTTACGAGTTATATTAGCAAATATTTGACTACTGAGAATAATACCTTGAATGACCTTAAATAGAATCTTAATATATATAATCTTAATAAATACTATCTTCATAAACATTTTACTATATCTAGACACCGACCGAAGTTACACTTAAGATGTAAAATACACGGTGACATTTATATCGTCTTATAAAAGCAGGTCAATTAAAGTATCCAGTATCTACTATTCATTCGTACAATTAAAAGGTTAAAAACAATATTTACTAGAATATTTTTTAATAAAAGTTATTATAAATAATTACTAATTAAAATAGTAAGGAAACAGCATGTAGCGAGCGCTTAGGTACTCAACACAGCTGATGTAGTATGTAGGTACTACGACCACTTGACCTCGGCACCAATCGGGCATCGCAAAGGATACCTGTTAGGTATCTAGCGAAGGGAATTACGCTATGTAAAAGCCGTCCACGTGGACTTCGTACCTATGATTGGCTAACGAAATGCCGCATGATGTTTTGTTTAAAATGTAAACATGATAAACAGGCTGTTACAAAATATTAACTTTAATTTATTTTATTATTTTTTTATAACTGCCACTATTGAACATTTAAATATGTTAGATATGTTTCTTTGGTCGGATACTTTTATGTTTTATTTTTGTAATACGATAAAAAAGTCACCGTGTATACATTTATTTAGTCGGCTTTTCGCACCCGAATCCTTTCGTATTAACATTCTATGGAAATTGTTGGAGCCATATCCATTTTTGAATATACAGAAATATACAAAAATATGTCTATGTGTTGACGGAATAAGAATATAATTCACCACTCCCTATCTTGCCAGTAGATGTCGTAAAAGACGACTAAGAATAAGCATATAACATTTATGTAAGAGAAGAAAAGCTCGAAACGAAATACTATACCAACCTGTCTGACCAGCATGGTCATGCTGATACTGTCTGTATCTAAAAATAGACATTGATGGCGAATAGTATTATTTATATATTTTGCTTGTGGTGACCCTCCCATAGGGAAGGAGGCTCGAGCCCAACAGTGGGACGTGTAAGGGCTTTAAAATATAATCTATCCATAATAGTGGCCCTTAGTACCTACTTATATAGAAAATAACGCTAGTCCATATTTACCCATTCTGAATTAGCATATGGATAATTAACACGTAAATTCATAATTATTCAAGTCACCTGTGTTTATAGTAACGGTAAAATTAAATTATAAATTGTAAAAATACCTACGGCCACAGAACACCTGCCTCGATACATGTGTTCCGGGGCATACGGTGGACGATGAAATAAATATGCACATGCGACAGATGTTTGGCAAACTGGTAATGTCGAAGCATTCAACAGCTTCACTTCATGGTGGTGCTTGTCTTGTGTACACTGATAACGGATCTTCTGTTAATGAACGTATAATTTTAATATAACCATACCGTAAGGGAAATTCAACAAGTTGAGACTATTTTACTAACAATAAACAAAAATTAAATGTTCTAATTGAATATTCTTTTATACGTTTATTTTAAATATATAAGTCATAGTAATACATAGACATACAGCAGTTATTCTCCGTGGGGTGATGACGTAAGAATACAATTTACCACCCCCTTCTCTTGCTCGTAGGTGCCGTATAAGGTGACTAAGGGATATAATATGCATATAACATCTATGCAAGAGAATGAAAACTCGAAACAAAACCCTATACCAAGCTGTCTGATCAGCATGGTGCAGTAAGGTCAATTTCCCTCCTATAGGGGAGGCTCGAGCCCAACAGTAGGACCCGTATGAGCTGTAATGATGAAGATAAAGTCATATCATAGGAATGTTATAAAATTAATGAAAAAAATACATTCAGTTTCTGAATAATTGTTCACAAAAAGAATACCAAGATAGTCGCCATGTTAAACTTATACTGATACCATTATGCCATCTGTGTAGTAAAAAATAGCCAATTGAATTAAACGTAATTATGCTTGGGATAAAATTCATTGTTTTATTATGAAACATGTATCAGAGAGCTGTCCTCACCACACGTAATGAATATAAATCATAACGAATGCGACAGAATTATACTAATATTAATATCTTTCAAATAATATTTATTTGTAAAAAATAACGAAAACAAAAATATAAAATTAATTAGAAAGCCACAATCCAATGGCGATAGTTAATAGAAACTGTGAACGAAGGATAAGTTGGGAGATAAGCATAACGCACATAGCTTTTTCAAGAACTATATAAGACCGACACGGTGTATTCAACGAAAACTACTTACATCATGCTCTGCTGATTAAGGAACTTTATATTTCTACTAGTTGACCTAACAGATGTTGTTCTGTTCAAATCTAAAAAAATAGTAAAGGAATTCTCATTGAAATCGATCGTAGCGCCACCTACCGGTTCTAGTTATTAATCTAAGCCATTCTAATAACCATCGGAACAGTCACAAAAAGCATCAAAATCGGTCCAGCCAGTATGGGTGGGATATTCACCTGCAATACTTAGTCATAGTTTCAAGGTTTTAAGTAATTGCTAAATTTATTTTTCTAACAGAGATCACCATTTAGGCCGACCACCGCTACTGATTAACTGACACCGGTGATGTTATTTATGTGCCTTAGTCATATTTTACGATAAGTAGATAGTGAAAGGAAAAGATAGTAAATTTTATTCTGAATTTGAGACTATACGGAAAATGAATATCTATTTTCTATACGAATAATTAAGTAAACATCAATAAACTGAAGTGCTACAGCCGGTTGGGAGCAGTATTTATACGAGAAGATAATATTGCGCGAATAACGTTCTCAGAGTCTAATTTCTTACTACATTAAATTTCTTTCGATAGCGATCGCAGGAAATCACAATTTTTAAAACTGTCAATTATTCAATTAGCTTATATCTAATTTAGTTTCTATAATTAACGATTCTTTCTAATTTTGTGTCAACAGTGAAATAATAATTTAAATTGATAGATATAATTAGAAATAACTTCTGCTTTGCTGGCACATTCCATTTGAAAATTAATCAAAATTATGTGTGTAGAAATGAAAAAAATGATATAGTTGCCGTATGGTGACGGAGTAAGGATACAATTCACCACCCCCTACTTTGCACGTGGATTTCGTAAAAGACGACTAAGGGATATAATATGCACATAATATATGTGCAAGAGAAGGAAAACTCGAAATGAAGCCCTATACCAACATGTCTGACCAGCAAGGTACAGTAGGCCAAATTCCCTCCCGTTATGGAGGAGGCCCGAGCCGAACTGTGGGACCTACATGGGCTGCGATGATGATGATGAAGTGTGTAGAAGAAATCACCTAAGTGTTTGGTTATTTATTAAAAAAAAATATATTTTTATATGCATATCTACAATATATGAAAAATAGTCAAATAATTATCTTTTTATTAAATCCATTAACCTTGTGTATAATACTACTTCTAAGCATACGTTACGACTATTATATAAGCGTATCTCGTAGTCAAATCATGTCACATGAACAGTTTTTTTTGGGATTATAGATGCCATTCGCATTCTGTATACTCATATTCAAAAGTCGTCATCATCTAATGGAACCGGTATCGAATAAGGAAATAATATTACTATTATTTCCAAGACTAGATCATTGTACATAAATTATCAATTTATAACGATTATGTATCATAATATCGCACAGATAATATGCATAAGCGTGAGCAATCAATCAATATGTCTAATATTGACTTATTTTAGCATACCTAGTATTTTTTTCTGATATACATGAAAAGAATGAATACGTTAATGTTAGCAAATTGATTCACTATCAATACAATAAGTACATAGTACGTGAATTGAAGCAATTCTTGTTGTGGTTTGTATGTGGAAAAAGAGAGGTGTGCTTGTGGTTTTTAGAATTTATAGAAGATTTCCTTGTTTCGAACGGCACGTAAAAGTCTGTAGTTTTATTATATAAAATATTGCTAGGTTGATTTTAAAATGCAAAGTTTACATCGTTCGAAAATTTAAAATGGAGAATGTATCGGTATATATGAATGTATACGCATAGAACATCGTCATCTGATCATCATCATCATCATCATTTCGGCTCGTATGCGTCCTGCTACTGCTGGGCTCGAGCTTCCGCCATAATCGGAGGGACAGTGACGTACTATATATACCACGCTAGGTCTGTATACGGTTTTATTTCGAAGTTTCTTTCTCTTAAAGAGCGTATCTAGAGCGTTAGCGTGCACTAATCTGTGTGTTTGTATTTACTTTTATGATTTGAAAGACTTGTAAAAATAATTCAAACGTAAATAAACTAAATTTAAAATTTAATTAAACCTTCACCAAAATTTCGACGTCGAATTGATGTCAACTGTGAATTTAGTTATAATCAAATTATAAACACCGGATGAGTTTGGGTCGCGTAATGCCGAAAATCGTGCCAACGTTTTCTGTGTTACCAAAGTTTATCGGTTTAAGTAAATATAACTTAGGAATACAATTTTGTAAGAATACAATACGAATTTGTGAGCACTTTCACACAATATAGGTAGTAAGCATGAAGCACACACTTAAAACAACCCATATAAAATTACAATAAGAGTATTTTCCAAATTTATGAACGATTAAGTTGTCTTGTTTAGATCGTTGTTTAGATTAATTAAATTTTGTTATCTGAACGAAATATTCGCAATCATATTAAATGTCTTGGCAAGATAAAAAATTCATCATCGCAGACTTGAAACCGTGCAAAAGTAAAGAAGATATAGGAATGAATTCTGATACTTTACAGCGCATATAGTTACGACCCACTGTTTGTTAAGAGCCTCTATTATACTGATGTAAAAAATGATGAATCAGTATACCACGATAGCGTCAGGTCTTGACAATGCGTTTCATTTCAAGTTCGCGCTTTCTTGAAAAAATATTTATATGACGCAAAGCAGGGTTGGCGATGGCAGGGGAGAGATAATTGTATGGCTCAAATCAGTGATCATCATTTTTTGGTCGATGTTTTTAGAAATATGTCAAATACTTAAATATCATCAATAATTTATGCCGACATTAATGTTTTGCCTGCAACACATGTACTTTTAGGCATACAAGACCAGTTTTATTAAAACCCAACCTGTTATGTAAGTATTTTTTTGATACATCGAGTTAAAAATGTTCTATTTTGTAGTTAGACCAACTCTTTTGTATACTTCAGCACGTTATGTGCTAGAAATACTGCCAACGCTTGCATTGCTCGTGGGTGTCATAAAAGCCGCCTACCCAAGGAGGGCTGACGTTAGACTGACGACCGATCATAAAACTATTGCCATTAACTTTTGCAATATGTAGAGAAAGAAAAACATTCTATTCTCGTTAATCTCTAATAATAAACACAAAAATAGTTAAAGAAAAGAGCTTATTACATCAAATAATTTAATTTTAACGAGAGACAAAGCTATTGTCTCAGCTCGTGCTACTTCTCCTTAAAGAAATACCTCTGGTATTCTGCCAACACCTGGTAATATACATTTCAAAAATAAGCATCAAAACCTAACTAATATGCGAGTATAAGTGTACGATGGATACATCTTGCGTCGATCCTAAGTAATTGAGATAAGAGCAAGATTATGATAATATCAAATACGTCAGCATGGTAAATAAAAAAAAACGCGAAAAAACATTGTAAGATTAATTTCATTTCATATTTAGAGCAATTGTTTAACTTCAAACAAACATCGGCAAATGTTCATAGAGAACAATAGATAATTAAACACGCGTAAATTCCCAGGCATTAACTTTTTGCAAGCGCTCATACAGCATTACATTAGGCAAGAAATAGACAAACGAAGGCATAAACAATAAACAATGTCAATCGTATTCCACAAACGTCCTTGGTAAGTTGTGACATCGACAAGTTCGGATTGGTAAACGCCCGCATTGTGGACACAGTTACCCACTTTGTTCAATTTGTCTTTATTACAAAAAAAAACACCAAACACTTTGTGCGACACAAAAAATATTTATGTTATGTAACAATCCGGACTTTCAGTTTACCAAGTTGGTTCATTGCAGATGTCAATGTTCTGGTAAGTAGCAAAGTGTTCCAAAATCATTAAGCTACCTTTTGAATTTGTCTCGAAGTAAGCTGATTTAATCTAAGTCTATCTGAATTGAACGTTAATCTTGTTTTATAGGAGCAGTAAATATGTCAAATCAAAATGTTTTTGTTTAGACTTAATGTAGTGCGAAGTCCGAACATAGGCTTTGCTAGCATAGATTGACTATACGAACAACAGTTGCTACAAAATCTAATCCCGACGGAGCCTTTAATAAGACTGGGCGTGTCAAGATTTATTTACTTATTCCCGTGTCGAGTAACGATCTCTTAATTTTAGGTAACACCTAAAGCAATTTAAACAATGATTTGAATGACACAGCAATCAATCATTGATGTTAAATGCCATACATACATAGGTGTCGGCGGTGAAAGCTGGCCTTACAAGAAGAAATTAATTGCCAACAATGAAGCAATAAATATGTTTCATGTTGATGAATTTAAATAATTTAAATAAATAAAGTAATGGATTATTCGTTTATGGTCCCTACTGAATGTCAAAAAACATGACAATATCATAATCAAATCCTTCCTATCCTATCCTACTAATATTATAAACGCGAAAGTTTGTGAATGTGTGAAGATGTGAAAATTTGAAGATGTTTGTTGCTCTTTCACGCAAAAACTACTGAATGGATTTTGATGAAACTTCACAATAATATAGCTTACATATCAGAATAATACATAGGCTATAATTTATCCCGATATTCCCACGGGAAGAGGAACTGCAGGTGAAACCGCAGGGCGCTGCTAGTGTAAAATAAATGAATAATCATAGAGATCTTTGTGTATAGATTAGTAGTAGAGTTTAACAAACGCATTTTAATATGGTTCACTTAAAAATGAATTACTGTCGAATTACAACCACTGAAAGACCGCTAATATTATAAAATATATATACCTGCAGTTTCAAACGTATAGAACCCCAGTTTCCATTAGAATATAGGGATATAATATAACCTATAGATGTTAATTGCTCATTATACGGCTTTCAATTGGTGAAAGAATTTTTAAAATCAGTTAAGTCGTCTAGGCAAACTTACATTTTCTTTTATATTAGTTAGGGATTGGGCAGTGCGTATTAATTTTATTCATAAAAATGTTTTAATATTATGTACATATTTTACATTTAAATTACAAATACAATACCGTTAATTTATTTACCAAGCCCAATACGGATGTACAATGGAAATCTTCATCAAGTTTTCTAAAATACGTGACCTCTAAGCCCTATTTACCTTCGATTAAACAGCGTCATTTGCAATTCAATGATGTATCTGAAGATGTCAACATCATTGACATAATAACATTTTCAATGTATATTAAAACTGATGAGGTCAATAATAATATTTGGTTTGTCAAACCGTCAAAGCATACATAATCAAATCCGTGTACTTATTAATTTAATAAAGTCTTAAGACATTGCTCCCTGAAAGGCGAGTAGACGTGTAACATATCCATTATCCATATTTTGCAAAATAATTTTTAGCCCTTCGTAATAGGATGTGAACCTAAACTGGCCATCGGAGAATTTTTATTTAATGGCAACACTCTTTTATTGGGCCGACTATGGTTAGCGCACACGCTGTTCACGCCGTCCGGGGCGACGCAATGGAGGCGGGCGGCCCCACAAACCACTTTCTTCCCACCCCTTCGCCATTAGGCAGACCACTGGTACCGAGATTCTTGTCGTCCACGGTCAGCCTGGCGAGCAAGAGCTGCACTAAGCAAATAATCCTTGTATTGCCGGGAACTACACAAACATTAATTAACTGAGACAAATTACACCCAGACTCAGACCAACAATTTGTGGATCGTACATAATATTGTCCTGCATGGAAATCGAACCCACTGGTAATGTAGGTATCTTAACCACTACGCCATCTGTGCAGTCATCGAAATTGGTAACATCTATTCATTATATACGCCAGCAAGCTTTCGAATCCAGGTTCTTAATATCGCATGCTTATAATATTACCATCGAATTAGTTTGAAGGCGATTCAGTCGAGTCAGAATGCGTACCTATATTTATCAATATTCTTGTATCAAAGGACATGTTACAGGTTTGCAATCAGAGTAGGTATAAGATTCCAACCATAGACTGACATTAAAACGGTTAGTGTACATACCCGACTCCAATTAACTGTAGACACTTGTCTGCATGATGGTGGGTACATACCTGAAATGAAGAACAACCTGTTTACTTATCGATTCTCAGTACAATTAGAACACTTCGATTACTAGACAATTACAGAGCATAGAATACATAATATTATAATAAAGCTTTTGTATATATTTAAATATCGGTTTCAATTAATGTGTTAAGGCCACTAAGATTTTTACGATCAAGAAAGTCGAAAGCTGACATTTTGAATTTTTGTAAAAGATACCCGTGTCGGTATCTTTTAATGTGCAATCACATAATCGTAATACATATTTCGTTGCGAAATCCATAAGCGAACGGTACGATACTTGTTCGGTATTGCGGCACAGAATCGCGCCCGACTTCGTGAGAGGTTAGATTGGTTCGAACTTGCTTCTCAGGAGATTCAATTATATTTAATCGTACCGGGATGACAAAACTTCTATTACTCTACCATTGGCCTACAATATTTTAACTATGACATTTTCTATTATCGTTAATCTATCAGTTGATATAATTTGTTTATTACAAATTCAATATTGTCCAGTAATTTTATAGATGAAATCTATACCAATAAATAAAATTGGAGTGTCTGTTTGTAATGTCAAAATAATAGACTTTTTTCATGCTCACACGGTTATTTGCACGACACCTATGCATAAAATAGCGATTAAAAATTTTTTGTCTATCTGTCTGTCTGTTTTTTCCGGGTAATCTTCAAAACGTCTGGACCGATTTCAAAAATTCTTTCACCAATGGAAAGCTATAATATCAGGGAGTAACCTAGGCTATATTTTATCCCAGTATTCCCACGGGAACGGGAACCACGCAGGAAAGACTGAAACCGAAGCGAGGGCTATATATATAACTAGCAAGCTGTTTGAAGATTACCCGGAACAAACAGACAGACAAACAAATATAAAGTGTATTTTAGGCATATGTACAGTGCAAATAACCGCGTGAGCAAGAAAAAAGTCTATTATTTTGACATCACAAACAGACACTCCAATTTTATTTATTGGTATAGATTATTATCCTTTGTCGTTGATATTTTAATGGACCCTGAACACGACTCAGTTGTTATAAAATTGTGTAAATAATATACAAAGTGTAGCTATTCATCATCACAGCTCATATACGTCTCACTATTGGGTTCGAGCTTCCTCTAGGAAAATTGAGGGAAATTGACCTACCACGCTGGTTAAACGTCTTGGTACCTTAGAATTCTTTTTCAAGTTTACCTTCACTTTCATAGATGTTATATGCATATTATATCCCTTAGTCGTCTTTTCGTCTACGAACAAGAATGTGGATGGTGAATTGTTTTCTCACTCCGTCACCAGAAGGATAATCACAACCACACTTTTAGTATTAGTAATAGCGTATTTATAATTAACTAGCAACCCGCCCTCGCTTCGCTTCGGTTATAGGTTATAGTCGTTTTACCCGCGTAGTTCCCGTTCCCGTGGGAATACCGGGATAAAATATAGCCTAGTTTACGCCCCGATATTATAGCTTTCCATTGGTGAAAGAATTTTTGAAATCGGTCCAGCCGTTTTGAAGATTACCCGGAACAAACAGACAGACAAAAATTTTTTAATTGCTATTTTAGGCATAGGTGTCGTGCAAATAACCGTGTGAGCATGAAAAAAGCCTATTATTTTGACATTACAAACAGACACTCCAATTTTATTTATTGGTATAGATTAGTCCACAGGTGCGTAGAGACGTCATTACTGGACAGCTGCTGATAAGCAAATGTATGTCGGCCATTCACCTGCACCACTAACACAGTGCTTTATATCACTCGCTCTCATTTCCTATATTATTTGATAGAAAGAGACACGTATAGTGTGCACGCTTTACTACAGAAGAACAAAGAAGTGTATGAAACAATTCAAATAGGCACTATAACGTTTTAATAGAATTTCAATTTCTACATAAAATGTCAGTATTGTAGTAATGAAATGACGCTATCCCACGGAGTAACAATGTACTCATTGGCATAGTGCAAGTTTGTTTCAGTATTGTGCTTAGTGGAATCTCATTAAAATAATTCGAATATATACTTATATGAGTATGTCACATATATTGATTATCAGTTGTATTTTATACAAGGCAAACTAATTACATCTATTGTTCTTTGAAGCTAATTTCAGTGAAACTTTTTATCGTATATAACAAAGTTCGTATCATAGAAAAAACAAAAACTATTTTGTAAGTTAATTAATGCTTTTCAATATCATAAGACGAATTATAAGGAAACACTTTTTTATCTCCGTCTATTTGTTTACGTGATACAAATAAATAATTTGGTTAAATAATTGTACATTTTTTTTTGTAATGTCAAGCAGGAGTGGAGAAGCACATGAGCATTGAAAACTTTAGAATATATTTAAAATGCTTTGTGAATTTCTTTTGCTTTCTTTAAAGCGCACATGATTCTTACTGCTGGATACAAACTCTCCAAAAAGTCTCTTTTAAAATAATAAAACTAGTATAAGTTCGAGATTCCTTCTCAATTCCTGTTATAAAAGAATTAATACCGCGGGGAAATTTTACAAACCTATAATTGAAAGACAAAAATGAAATCCAGATTTTGAACAGCAATTTGTTGATCGCATTAAGTATTGTCCTGCATGGAAATCGAATCCGCGACACTTCGCTGAGTAAGAAGTTATCTCAAAAACTACGTCGTCTTTGCTGTCTCTGCAGTTATACGAGTAATACCTATCTCAAAATACTCCCCCTGTCAGCTGTAGATCTCAGGAGTCTGATATTATTATTTAAATTATTTCTCACTGTATTAAGTATCTTAAACTTTAAGTTCGTAAGATCTACTTATTACTCGATTGTTACTTATCTAACATACTCGTCTTAATATATAAGCATCCATTCAAATCAACTAACTCTATATGCCTAATTTTATTATTGAATAGCAACCCGCCCTCGCTTCGCTTCGGTTATAGGTTATAGTCGTTTTACCCGCGTAGTTCCCGTTCCCGTGTGAATACCGGGATAAAATATGGCCTAGTTTACGCCCTGATATTATAGCTTTCCATTGGTGAAAGAATTTTTGAAATCGGTCCAGCCGTTTTGAAGATTACTCGGAACAAACAGACAGACAGACAGACAAAAATTTTTTAATTGCTATTTTAGGCATATGTGTCGTGCAAATAACCGTGTGAGCATGAAAAAAGCCTATTATTTTGAAATTACAAACAGACACTCCAATTTTATTTATTGGTATAGATGGAATAAAGATAGTATGTATAACATTTCAAAAGCCGATGAAATTCTCTTTGCTTTGATGGGACAGAGACCCTTTGAGCATATTTTTAAAGTCAACATAAAACCCTACCCTTCCGCAGTAGAGAAGGCCCGACCCGAACATATATGGTCATGATGAAACTATGCATAAAAACTTAAGAAGTCTTTAAAAAAATCCAGTAAACTTTATTAGTAGAAATAAAACAAAATTGACCCGTGTGAGAAGCGATACAAATAATAGTAAAAGCTCTCGTTCGTTCATAAAGCTACTTTATTAACTACATAAAATATAACCAGCATTACACGAGGCGATGAAATCCAATCCTAGACAAAAGTAAAAAATACTCAGACTCAAAGATACTTATGTGCGAGAACGCCGCGGTAAGGCGTAAGCCGCTTACGTAAGACCTAGCACCTAGATACGAGATATTTTTATCTCAACCCAAATAGGAAGTAGTCAATACTATCGTCGGTTGACAGATTTATCACAATATCAATCAAGAATAAAATAAACCAATTGGTGGCAGTGTAGCATTTTAAAATATAGTACTCTTAGAAAAATACGATACGTATTATAAATTGTACGTTATACAGAAGAAATGTGTTTAAAGCATCCAAAAGCCTGACCACTACGGATGGCCTGAGGATACTCTGAGGAAATATAGTGAACATCGCAAAAAATAAGAGACTGACGAGAATAATTTAAGGCAGTAATTTTATTGGCTTTCGTGGTAATTAGTTTTACGTTGTTCTTAGAATTAAACATTTATGTCACACATGATATGCAAATTATAAATATATAAATCAATTGTTGTTTATTTTAAACTAGCAACCCGCCCTCGCTTCACTTCGGTTTTAGTCGTTTTACCCGCGTAGTTCCCGTTCCCGTGGGAATACCGGGATAAAATATAGCCTAGTTTACGCCCTGATATTATAGCTTTCCATTGGTGAAAGAATTTTTGAAATCGGTCCAGCCGTTTTGAAGATTACCCGGAACAAACAGACAGACAGACAAAAAAAATATAAAGTGATTTTTAGGCATGTGTATAGTGCAAATAACCGCGTGAACATGAAAAAAGCCTATTATTTTGACATTACAAACAGACACTCCAATTTTATTTATTGGTATAGATAGTTAACAGTCAGAGGTGGTTGGTACTATAATAGTTTTGCATTTGCTAGTTCAAGTATGTATAGTTAATCAAATGACGCAATTTTAATGGGCTATATTAATACTACATTTTACCTCTTTAGTGTTGAAATTTCCTTTCGTAGTGTAATAATGGTTTTATTAATTGCCGACCGAGAATTTGGTACCGGTTTTATTAAGCCTTAACGCGATTTCGTACTAACTTCATAAAATGCTATATAGCACTTTTAAATTATGTTCAAATAACGCCGCTACTCACGAAATTCAGGTCTTAGGTCCGGTCAAGTTTAGAATTCGGGTTAATATATTATTTAGTCAGTTAACACAAGCTTTTTCCCTGAGGTATATAAAAGGTATCTACAATATTGATTAAGCTCGTAGCATTAGCAACATAAAAGTCTATCACAAACACCTTTTTAACTCTGATACAATGTAATAAAAAAAAAACTAGTATAATTATGATTTAGCCAATCCTGAGAACAAGTAGAGACATTGAAACGATTTTTTGTTGATTGATATGATATTATATAATTGATTTATGCATGGAATAATAATGACGACGATATAATTAGGCAATAAGATATTAATCAATCGAGCAATAAAGCAGATGACCCTCAACACAAACGTAACGTTTCGTATAGTAGCTTTATATAATATGTTAAGTATCAATTTAGATGCGATTTATTATTATTGACGAACAGAATTTAAGTATGCATTATTTTTTATTAAACAAATTCAGATTTTTTCAGTAACTATATTCCCTACTCCTTAAAGTTTTACATAATTATATTCTACGAAATCTAAACTGTCGAAATTATCAAATGTCAAACTGTTCTTGAGAAACGAAAGAAAATCTTTGTAAAAGTAGAGAATCATTGTAACTTTTATAAGAAATGTGCCTGATCGCATGTATCCATCGATCCCGAAACGATGAAGCATTGTTGAGTTCTCATTCACGACGTGTCTTTTACTTCGTGAAGGACCACCGGAGTCGTTCTTGTGTGTCTATTCTGATTGTACGTATCGCCGATCATGATAATTTTAATATTATTTAGTTAAGAATTTTAGTAGCAGCATGACTACTGCTCACGGTGATATGTAGAGCGTAATTACGTTTTACTTTGGGTACACAATAGTATAGTAGGTAGTGTTTTCAATATCTGGAATTGAGTCTATTACATAAGATACAAATACAATTAAGCCAATAATGTAATACGTAATCTGTTATCACTTCTTCTCATTCCATATATAGGCACCAAAACCCAATATTAGACATCAAGTTTATCCACAAATGGGAGAGAAATATGCTATATTACACAAGTATTCCAGTGAATAGTCTGAATAGCCACTTCTCATCATGTGAAAAGGCCTTGCACACAATATAATATTGATACAAGTAGCAAATTATCTGCTAGATCGCTCTTTATGACATTTATGTAGACACGTTTTATTTAATCTTATATGTTTAAACGAGCAATTCTTGTATATATGTATATATATATATATATATGTATATATTCAGGATCTCGGCAACGGCTACAACGATTTTGTTGAAACTTGGCAAACTAGAGGTATCGGGTCCAAAAAATCGATCTAGCTAGGTTTTATTTATAGAAAATGTTATTTTGTCGGTGTTTTTAGCAAAACAATACAATGACATTAAATTTTAAAAGAATATGAATTCAAATTTGGTTGTCAACGTCATGAGTTACGATAGCTCAGTTGGGAAGTGTTCAGTTCTCTTTTGGTATTTTTTTGGCATTTAAACAGCGTCGGATCGAATCTCGGTGTTATTATTATTCTCTTTTTGTAATTGTTGACATTTTTTTCATTATTTAATTTTTATTCTTTATTAATATACATCTAAATAAATTCGACAAAAATATTCCAGGTCAACCAGATATTTTTATTATAAATGTAGATGTGGCATGGGATGGTGGCACAATTAATAAACAACATTTATTTAACTACGAATTTCGTTTTGTACTAGATACGCTTGCTATCATTATCATTTTAATCAATATATGTCCCACAGGTGGGCACGAGTCTTCTTCGCAATGGGAGGGCAATTGACCTTCTATACTGCGCTGGATAGAAGGGGTTAGTTTTGTTTTGAATTTTCTTTCTGTTGCATACATGTTATTTGCATATTATACCTAATTCCTTGGTCATGGTTTAGGACACTCTGAGGCAAGATATAGATAGATATTAAGCCAATTTCTCACCGATTTTTAAATATTTACGTTGCATAACAGTAGGACATGTAGAGACTGAACGTAAGAGGTCTCATTGGAAATGTTTCATCGAATGTATGAATGCATGTACCTCTCTTTATAAACAGGTTGAATAACACAAAAAAGAAAATTATAATTGAATTGGTGGTAGTGTAGGATATTAATGCGTTCAAACAAACTGTTCAGCTTTATAATATAGATATATTGCTAGCCAAAGTTAATGAACCCAAATTATCGTTTTCATTACATTAGATTTAAAAACTGGTTGTCAGGATTGATTTACGAGAAGCTCAAATCCAATTAAACATACACTCCACTAATACTTTAGTTAAATCGATGTTAATGTATTTACTGTCTGACATTATAAAAAAGTCTATACGTGAACAAAAAATAAAATAATACTTTTTTTAATTTTTTTGTTTTTATTGTAGAAAAGTGGCAAAGAAGAAACGGGTTGCTAAAGTATCTTACCGCAAAGCTTTGGTTATGCTTTTGATGTCGCTGGGATCTACGAACGACAGCCACCACTCCCCATACGGATCACCGTATGATCACATAACGACAATACTTAGGCAAGAAAGATCGCATTGTACGTATCTTAGGTACCGAAGTCTCGGGCGAATCATCAAGTTACGATTCCCACATAGATAAATATTTTATGCTATCCATAAATTGAATTACTCCGTATAATTTGTAGCGTATATTGTATATTTTTAGAGTTTGCGATTCAAGTTAAAATCCCTAGTAAGGTATTAACTTTATCATCATCATCACAGCTATATAAGTCTCACTTACTGGGCTCGAGCCTCCTTTACAATGGGAGGGAAATTGACCTACTATATTGGCAGACGGATTGGTATACGGTTTTATTTCGAGATTTCCTTCTCCTGCATAAATGTAACATGCATATTATAATGCCTTTATTGTCTTTTACGACACCCACAGGCAAGAAAAGGGATGCTGAATTGTATTCTTACACAGTCACTACACGGAGTTATCATACAAAGAACAAATCATCCTAGCCTTCTATAATGAAACCATCAGAAAATTCTTTATATCATATGAAGAAAAATAAGTGTTTCATAAACAAGAGATTAGTTCTAAAGCGCAGCATTATTAGAGACAAAAGGCATAAATAATAACGGTTCAAAATTCTGGTGGCTTTTATGGTATTATATGAAGTTAATTTCTCAATAAATGTCCTCCTATTAATACATAATAAAAGCGCATGCCTTTATAATTTACCGCATACGGAAGATATCAATACATATACCTCTCATAGAACTCTCATTTATAAACGTGGAGATAAATTGAAATTATATACCAGTGTATAGTTACTAATAAAATTAAGGTAATTCTGAACTGGATTTGGAAAACATTATTGCTATTGCAAGTAATACTATAATTAACATTCCTTATTTAGCGATAAGATAATAATGCTTGATGAATTTTTCATGCAAGAGATACTGAAAATTAAAAATTAAAAATGATATTGAAAATTAAAATTATGAAATAATAAATTACAAATCTTTTTTCAATTCCATCATCTATTGTCACCAAGGGTTGGACAATGGCACAGAAAAATTAAAGTATTAATATTTCTGTGGACAATGGCCTCCCTATGAGGTGTATTATTTGTTAGAAGAAACTTGTCGTCGATTCTCCGGTATTTCAACCGGGCTGCTATATGAATAATAGGGCGATACATTTTTTTTTTATTGCCAACGGTGGCAAACGAGCAAGCAGCACACCTGATGGTAAGTGAAACTGCTGCACATGGACCTTTGCAATACCAGGGGCACAGCCAGGCCGCTGCCTACCGTGAAGGAAATACTCTTCGTAAACCTCGTTTAAAGAAGGACATGTCATAGCGCTCGGGAAACACAGCAGCAGGTAGTTCATTCCAGAGCTTGCACGTACGTGGAAAAATGATCGCCGGAAACGTACAGTTGAAGATCATAACGTTTCTAGGTGAAATGGATGAACCCTGCTACGATGTCGAGTAGTACGTTGGTAGAAACGTGACGGTGGTACCAAGTCAAACAGTTCCTCGGAGCACTCCCCGTGAAAGAGTCGGTACCACAGAGTGACCCAAAGTCTCTCCGCTGCTCCAGCGACTCCAATCTGTCCGTAAGATTGGGATCCCCGACGATTCGAACAGCCCGTATTGTATTCTTAACCTTGTAGTTTCGTAACTAACTGAAGTTTGTTTATTTTAATTATATAATAACAATTATATATTAACAATATAATAAAAAAACATTTTAATATACCAAATATATAATTATTTATCATGTTTTTACGAATATTACATATTTGGAACGAAAGCGTTCATTCAGTCCTCGTTTGACCATGAACACTGAAAAATATTCGAAAACGAAAAACTACAAGATCAAATGCAAACGCGATAAAAGCCATAAAAATAGTTTTATTTCAAATACCAAATACACATTGCAGTATAAATTTATATACAAAAACGTTATACTCTTCGACTTTAGCGTAAACGAGTGTGAAAATAGATCATTCATTATTCAAAGTCACTTTAACCGTTTAGGATTTCACTTTTACAATGGTCCGAAACAGTTTTAAATTAACGACAATCGAGGGACAGTGAAAAGCGTTTACGGAGGTCGCATTCACCCGTTGTGTTGTTTGTCACCTATTTGTGCAAACAATGGTTGAAATGAGCAACGGAAGCGTTTACGAGGCTAGCTCGCGTTGTTTACGTTAACAATTCTGTGTGGAACCAAATAAAGCTTCTGGCTATGGTTCGTGCATCGTTATGGTGCGAAACAAAAACGTATCGTGACTTTCATCTTTTAAACAAGAGGCGATTTGTGAAAAATATATACTTTTGTTCACAATACAGACTTTCCCTTATCGCTCTATAAAAGGTAAGTCGAGTATAATAAGAGCTACTACCGACGACACGGACGTTTAAATCGTGAACTCCGATTGCAGCTTCAGATATTCAAGATCAAAAGGTAAACGAAATCAGATTTAAATCAATTTGATGATACAGACGTAGGTATTCATGCACAATCCCCATTATAACAGGATTTTTATACTCTTACGATCGACTTAACGGGTTGAAATGATTCGCTGTAAGTTAATCAGCGTCCAGTTGCTGAACGCTGACCTGTATGTCGTCATTCGCAGAACAAGTTTTTGTTCGGTGTAGCTAGGTAACTTAATGGTAGCAATATATTTAAAATGTTTGCTGAATTCTTTCAATAATATCTTGTAACTGTACTCGTCTGCCAGCCAACCATTAACGAGCACTCGCAACCGTTTTCGAAACTGCAGTTGGACGGCGCGTCGTCGCCGGGCGCTGCGCCCGCGCCGGTCGGTTTGCGCAACTGTACCGCGCCGCGGGCGTTCAAAGATTCCCACGCGGATTTCGTATAAACAGGTGTTGTTCGAATGCAATCACTGTATTCGACAAATGTTGCAAATTACAGATTCCTTTGTAATCAACAGTTAGTGAATAACAAACTGTATAAAGTACAATTACATTGATTGTTAACATTTACAATATGAACAGTTAAATACATCAGGATTGCAGCCGGCAGGTACATAAAGTCATTATTCCGACGTGAAGGTCAAATAAGAGAATGCGGTTATTTAAATTAGTCAAGGAACAGAAACATAATAATGGGCTGCACGTACATGTATATAATATTCTATCAAAATAAATAGAACTACAAAGGCAGTTAACATTGTTATCTCGATAATGTAAAAAATAATCAATTGTCTGAAAACAGACTTGCGTAAATAATACAGTTTGCGGGTAATGCTAAAGAATTTTTTTCGACCTTATTCTGATCCGTTTTGCTTCGGATTCGAATCATAGTTATCGATTTTTTGATATTTTCGGTCAAGGGCCTATACAATAAGCGGGGCCTTAAAAGTTATATAAACGATACGTGTCACAAATCTGCCTACTTCTTCAAGGTTAACGTCACATAAAACATAAATATCTTATCAAATATATCTTTTAATAATGTAGATAAATAAACTTAGCTCATAATAAATTCCGGCGGCAAACAAGGAAACAAGTTTCACGTATGAAAGATGATTTAGTACGTATTGGCATTTACGCTTCAATTGTATAGAGCCCAGTAGAGCATTCGATGCAATAAATATACGAGATCACGAACTAAACACTTAAGAGGTCATCTGCTGCGCCTACAGATAATATTTACTAGACCGAGGTATTTAAAGCCACGCCTTTGCCCTTTAAAATCTAAATAGCTACAAGATTAACGTAACCATAAGGCAATGTTTAGTATAACATTAACTAATGATTTGTAAAAAAATATTCGAAAATGGAGAGCAAAAAATATATATTTGGTATCAATTAAAGCAATACGACATATCTATACGAGTGAAAACTCAAGGCTATACACATATATCGATATTACCGTGATTGTAATTTTAAATCGGGACAAATTCTTTTGAACGTAAAAGGTTAATCGAATGAAATATGCAAATGAATATAGTTCAGTTCATAAGATGTTAGTATGATTAAGTCCTACAGTGAGATAATTAAGGGCTGGAATGCAGTGGCGTATGTAAATTGAACGTCCGCGGATGTAGGTAAAGGCGTGTCGATCGACAACCTTCCATTCTCTATCGAGTTCTGACATCAATGCCGATGGTACTATTAAATATTAACAGGTAACAATCGCTGCCTAGTTTACACTAAGAGTAAGACAAGCTATCATTATATCGGAGATAGTGCACATACAAACATTACTGTTGATAAATATATTTTAATATTCGTCATTCTCGTAAAAAGGCATGCATAATAATAGTTTTTAGAACTGAAAACAACTTTTGCAATCGTAGCTTTATTCGGAATATGTAAATAGTTATTATCGTTCTACAGGAAGAGTCATTTTATTTTAGCTCTAAAATAAAGCCATATCCATGAGTCTCAACAGGTCGCCTGCTGGGCATGGTCTTCCGCAAGGGTCGATGATCACCATGCTTGGCAAAAGCATTATTGATTGCAACTAACGAACTATAAATGTTCCATGACATTGCTATTGACCATACTCCTGGTGATCCGTCAATCAATCGAAAACAAGGGAGAGTAAGGAGTGGTGACACATTTTCTTCTTAACCAGCTAGCAATACTAGACGAGATAAATTAATGATTCAAAAATATTGTTTTCAAACTTCAATTTTATATTCTCTTAATAAATATTGAATCAATACAATTTTATCCAATCAATATTCATTTGGACTAAAATCAATATTATTCGTATAAGTCATAAATTCAATGACACTTCAAATTAATAAAATAAGCATTTCTCTTTTAATATCTAAAAAGGGATATCACACACAAATCAAGATAAAATGAGTTCCAAAGTCAACAAGAGACAATATCTCGCGGAAGAGTAAGTATAAATACATAAGTATTTAGCGAAACCGTAAACCTCGTGACCTCAATGAGGATAGCACAGAGACCAAATGTTAATCTATATTACTATAAGTATATATCATTACAAGGCTGAATACTTTTTAACTTCTGAAGAACCCGTTTTTTTAATGTTATCTATCCAAAAAGATATATGTAAGTATAAAACGCAGTTCATTGTATAGACAAGTTTCTATATGTTTTCATCATCATCATCATTTCAGCTTATACATATATGTTGGGTTCGAACCTAATCCGCAATAGGAGGGAATTTGACCTATTATACGACGCTGATCAGACGTGTTGGTATAGGCTTTCATCTCAAGTTTTCCTTCTCTTGCATAGATGTTATATGCATATTTAATCCCTTAGTCGTCTTTTACGATACTCACACATAAGAGAGGGTGGTGAATTGTATTCTTACTCCGTCATCACACGGAGAATATTAACCTATATTATTATTATCATAGTTATTATTATAAGGATGAAGGCTGAATACGTTAACCTCCGAAAGAATCAGTTTTATTTGAAAAATTGTTTATCCAAAAAGATGTATGTATGTATATAACGCGGTTCGTTGTATAGACAAGCTTCGGATTCAAGGGCGGATATGGATTGCAAAAAGAAAATAAAAACAACGAACATTCGATAGGACGGAACGACACGGAAGTTAATCCGGTGCGGAGTGGTTTTTCTCTATGAATGACAGTGTCGTTAGTTATCGCTTAGGTACAGTGAGAGCACCGAGCACCGCGACCTTGGTCGGATAACAACAGTGATACGTAGTCGCACGTCAATCACATTCTATTAGTTCAAAGCCACATCTATACAGTTCATTACCTCAATAAAGAGAATAATTTGAGTTAGTTTCAAAGGTCACGCCTTTTAATTCTTTGCGTGGGTGTCAAGTTTAGAAAAATCAAGTAGTCGAGTATGAAGAATAACTATGAACATAGTTATCTAAAAATTAAGTACGTTTAACCTTTAGAAATAATTGAAGTTTAATTATTTAATTGATATGGCAGATATTACGTACTGTTATCAATCATCTTCCTCCTTCTCAAACAACTCGCAACTCATCCTCCAAAGCTACCATTCCTCCAATGAACACATTGCAAAACAACATATTTTTCCATCCACCCGCTTTTCAGTCTTCCGTCTGTTCAACCATAGTAAAAAGACGACTATTGGATATGAGCAGAAAACATCCGCTGAAAACCGAATGGGAAACCTCGAAATGAAATCCTATATCAATCCACCTTACCAGCACGGCATAGTAGATCAATTTGTCTGTTATTTGTCCGTGCTGTAATGGGACATATGTATATAAACTGAAGAAGAACACAATTTTAATTCAGTTCGTAAATCAAGTTGTCAAATAACGCAGATAGCAAACTATTGTAATAATTTTATGACCTCTGTGATCCAAAATTAAACTGAGCTTCTTCACATGACAATGCATTGGCACTTATCACATTAGACGGAACATTAACAATAGCACTTTATATACAAAAAAAAAAAATAGCTATTATTTGCTATTACCATCAAACCCGTGTGGTGACAGAGTAAGAATACAATTCACCGGTGTGGTGACAGAGTAACAATACAGTTCACCGCCCCCTTATCTTGTCCGTGGGTGACGTAAAATCGACTAAGGGATTAAACATCCACATAACATCTATGCAAAAGAAGGAAAACTCGAAATAAAACCCTATTTCAACACATCTGAACCAGCATGAGATAGTAGGTCAATTTCTCTCGTATTATGGAGGAGGCTTGGGCCGGGCAGTTGGGCGTATAGGAGCTGAAATGATGAATGCAATATATGTATGTGTAAGTGTATGCTATAAGTATATATCACCTAATGATTTCTGATGTTTACGCGAGTATTATACATTTTAAATAAAACTACTTTACGGATTTTATCGCGTTTGTATTTGATTTTTGATTACCCGTGATCATGAACGCTGTAAAGTGTTCGAAACGTCGGGTAATCAAAAATCAAATACAAACGCGATAAAATCCGTAAAGTAGTTTTATTTAAAATATATATCACCTACATAATGTATATACCATATAACGTCAAAATAGACAGTGGTAAAGATAATAATTTGACGATAAACATTGGCTTTCATCCAAGGTAATAATTCAAGTAATGTCATTTTAATAATCACAGTTGGTATAATATACTTGCGACTACGGTAACATTATATGTCATTTCAAGCCATTGTATAAGCTTTAAAGCAACGGTTTACTGTTTTTTTATTACCACCTATAAACTTGTATCTATTATTAAATGCATTCGGTTAAATTAAATGAATACGTAAAACAATGTACGATATTTTTTTATTTACTACATTTTACCACTTAAATGTTAACCTTTTGGACTATTAATGACATCAATTAAAAATTTATAGGGAAGACACATTTTATCATTCAACACCATTTCAGCTCATATACGTCCCACTGCTGGTCTTGAGCCTCCCGCACCAATGGAGGGAAATTGACCTGACTAAACCATTCTGGTCAGACAGGTTGGTACAGGGTTTTATTTCGAGTTTATCCTTCTCTTGCATAGATGTCATATGCGTATTACGCCTTAGTCGTCTTTCACGACATTCACATGCAAGAAAGGGAGTAGTGAATTGTTTTCTTACTCCATCACCACAGGGCAAGTTACTTATGAAATTACTTATTAATACTTAAAAAAAACCAACGCAATTAGATTAAAAACAAAATCACACATTCACATAGCTAAATATTGTGCCTTATTGACAAAATATCTCACACTTATCCTTAAAAAGATTAAAATAAAGACTGCAATCAAATACAATTATTTCTTTAAATGGAGCGACTTATTACGTAAAGTAATTTACTGACGCCGAAGGTGTGTACTAATGCGGACAAATAAAGATAGACCAGTAGAACAAAACGCCCACGCTTACCTCTTATAACTTGTTCGAGCCGCTGTTCAGTACTCACCTCGTCCTCGTCTCGACTGATATAAAAACTAGTTCAATCTTGGACAAGGCTGGTAACAACCCCGGCGATGGAGTCATAGCATCGCCTATTATGCCTGACCTACATTGCCATCACTATGGTTAGCCGGACGACCTAATACTTAATGAGCTATCCGTGCAGTAGAATGAGTCATTGCAAATATTTACTTTTATTTTAAAACCAGCTGAGATTGCTCTTTCATACACGTCATATTTTCTACAAACAACTACGTATAAAGTTGAAGATTTGATTTAATACTAGCAATTCGACCTCGCTTCGCTTTCAGTCGCTTTACCCGTATAGTTCCCGTTCCCGTGGGACAACCGGGATAGAATATAGCCTGTTACTCCCTGATATTATAGCTTTCCATAGGTGAAAAATTTTTGAAATCAGTTGCGTGGTTTAAGCGTGAAAGCGTAACAAACAAACAAACTTACTTTCGTATTTATAATACTATAATAGTAAGGATGGGAATAATGATAAATGCTGTCATGTTATCATCTCATGCCGCCCTTATACTAATTACTTGGGCTTGACGTAATAGGTACTTCTTTTCTATCGTACACATTGCATAGGTTATTAGCCAATAGTTTTATGAACGGCTGCCAGCTTGATGTCAACCCACCTTGGAAATGTAGACAATTGTTGACCAGACTTCAGATGGAATTGGACCAGGTCGATGTAAAGCTCTTAATTATTATTAATTTACGGGTTGAGAGCATTCGTAGCCGCTGCCAAAGAGCATAAAATTCTTAATTATTATTTTTGAATTATTATTTGTTATGTATGTCAATTGTAATAATTAAGCTACAGCCGAAGCTACCACCTCTTTTTATTTAGATTCACATAGCACACTGGAACAAAAGGAATAATGACAACTGCTGTATTATGTAGTAAATCATTAGATCACGAATATAGACTGTATAAATAACGGGCATAAATCAATTAAATAGAACACAACAGTGACAACCGCTCTCCAAACTGCGGCTACCGTCCTAGCGAAATGGACTAGCAAATGGAGAATCGGTATTAACCCCACCAAAAGCCAGGCGATCATATTCCATAAGGGGATAGATCGCCGCCACCCAATGGCTGAATACCCACAGATAAAGATGTTCGGCCAACCCATCCCCTGGACAAGGGAGGTCAAATATCTGGGTGTGACGTTGGACAGACGACTGACCTTCGGTCCTCACATAGGGCGAGTCCGCGCGCGCGCAGCCCTAGTGCTAGGATGGTTACACAGCTTAGTACACGCCAAGTCTAAGCTATCTCTCCGCAATAAAGTTAGATTATACACCGCTTGTATACGTCCTATCATGACGTATGCTAGTGTAGTGTTCACACAAGCGAAGCCACGCAGGCTACATCGGCTACAGGCATTACAGAATAGGTTCATGCGCCGAGCGACGGGAGCACCGTGGTACATGTGCAATGTGGATCTTCACATAGATCTTGGCTTGCCGACCATCAGGCAATTCATGAAACAGTGCTCCCGCCGCTACTTCGACTCTGCCGCGACATACCCGAACCCATTAGTGGTAAGGGCGACTTCTTACATCCCCTCTAAAATGTCCGCGATCAAACAACCGCGACTAATATTCGACGAACCCGACGACATTATTACTCTCGCCCAGACTAAGGCATACACAGCCCGCGAGGCCTTGATAAATAATAATAAATATCCACGTTACCGCCCCCGCCGACGGGGACGGAAGACGTGTCGCGTTAAAATCATAAACGTGGGAGTGCCCAATTTGCCAGCGACCACCCGAGCCGTACACCACAGGGGGTGCCCTCGGGATCGGTCGCTTAACTTTAAACGGGTTGAGAGCCCTCAGCGCTCACCCACCAGGCCGGGTAAAGTTGTCACAGCCATCTGAGGCAAATTTTTGTGTGTGACATAGTAACAACTAAGTCACACACAAAAAAAAAAAAAAATTAAATAGAAATAAAATCTAGAAGATGCAATATGTCCAGATATCCAACATATGAGTTAAAAAAAATAGAAAACACGAACGTCTTTATTTTTTTACCGTTACTTATTAATCATGAAGTTCAAGGTTCGCATTCTGGTTTGACTTGAAAATCTTATTTGCATTTGCTACCAAGAATTTCTTAACAGCAAGTACCAAGCAAACTATGGCCGCTACCCGCAATGGACTTAGATTTTGCCATAATTTTCGACTGGACGGAGCGAAGGTCTTGTAATAGAAATTAGAAGAACAGAAAGGGAATTTGTGATAACAAATTGAAAGAACCCATTCAATCACGTAAATGCATCAAGCTGATATTACAAATGTATATAATAATACAAATGAATAGAAATAGAATGCCTGCACATACGGCGAAGTGGTCAAAAAGTAACTCGATTGACTGATGAACCCACGAATTTTGTTAATTCGGACACATACCTACTATATTATGCTTCTAAGAAATATCGCTATAATGCGAGATATATCTTTACAGTCACCGACAAATGATGTATCACCAAGAGGATCTGAAATATGTAATTAATTAAAGAGACAAAAAATAACATTCTTGGGTCAATATAAATATACATAGTTCAAGTAGAAACAAAACATTATTTTTACAGTAACGATCGAGCGCCCAAACACACTAACATAAACTAATAAATTCTCTTCACTGTATATTCGGCAACCAACCTTGCGATTGATTGACAATAATGCTCAACGGCAGCAAGGTCATGGTTCAATAATTCAATTGTGCTCATGTACATTGTAATAAACTATAAAATAATTTCAATTTAGTCGTTATATTATAGTGCCAGGTGACGCCGCACAAAGACAAGGGCCGTAGGGGTACCGGTGTTCCGTCTAAATGTCATGTCTTGTCTTTTGCCGCCCTTTTCTTATGCTCTTTTTTATGGTAGGCTGATCTAGACACATACTGGATCCATACGGAGCAATGGATGGGCGGCGTCACTAACCACCGTGTTCCCTCCGCCATTGGATCGACCACTGGTACCGAGACCTTGCCATCCGTGGCCAGCTCGGCATGTTATTCTTTTGGATACCACAACTAAGAGCAAATAATCGGGATAAGAATATGGTGATAATAATATTATTTGGGTTTCCATGTTGTCGGAGTAAGAATACAATTCACTATTCTCTATAATGCCTGTGCGTTTCGAAGAGTAAGAGATACAGTATTTATATAAGATCTGTGCAACAAAAAAAATCTCGAAATAAAGCCTTATATCAAACCGTTTGACCAGCAAGGTACAGTAGAGCAATTTCCCTCCTATTACGGAGAAGGCTTGAGCCCAACAGTACAGACATATATGAGCTATGATGATGATTATCTTGTTTAATATAATATTAAAATTCTTAAATTATCAACGTTTAACACAACATTATATCCTTCATATTTACCGAAACTTTAGACCTTGAATCGCATAAGACACACAAAGCAATTTTGATTCGCACTAAGATAATAATAATAATTCAAAACCTGCTAAAAAGTTAACTTTAAATATAGCTAACAAATATTTATCCTCGACAAATTAATATAGTCGTAAATGTTTATTAAAATAACATTAAAAAAATCGTTGACATGGAACGACCTCATTATGGACTTGCAACATATCAAAATATACGTTACAAAACCGCAGAAGGTTGGAATAATTTAGCTATGTGCGTGTTAGGTGGGGGACTGATAATAATAACGAAGGTCACATTGCAGTTGCTTAAATAAATTTAAGGATGTAAAAGTCATTAATATTTACGATCAACTGGAAATGTGGCAAAATGTGCGGTCAAAATAGACCAATGACGTATAATCTAACAGACAGACTGCGGTGGTGCGTTAAGTGGAATAGAGTCTCTATAAAATAAAATCAGCGGTTGCTATGTTATGAGTTTGTATTGGACTTTAGCTTTTTTTTGGCCAACTATGATCTGGGCGTAGGCCGTCCTTTCCGTCCGGGGTGACGAAAAAGCGGCGCGCGGCCCCATAATCCACAGTCTTTCCTCCACATTGTCATTAAGCCGACCACTAGTACTGAGATCTTAACGTCCGTGTCCAGCTCGGCGGGCTCTCCTTTTGGATACCAGAAGGGGAGTCGCTCTCATGCGGAAAAACTCTCTATTGACGGTCTATTGCCCAGTCCAGTAACTATTCGGCTTTAGCTTGAAATGTGTCTCGTTAATTCAGCAAGCAGATTGATCATGCACGAAGAAGCTGCTAACAAGAATTTTTTTGCTGCGTCAGTTCTGGCTGCCGAGTTAGGGTGTAAGTTTTTCTGTAACGAAGGAGTGACGACATGCTCGAAGGCTCAGCTTACAGAATAGTGATGTTAAATAATACCACGATACCAATGAAGCGTTTAAAAGGTGCCAAATAGGGATCACTGCACTACTTTTACAGTCAAATTAATGGCAATAAGTATACGGTTTGGATCAACTACACATAAGGTTGTGGTATATGTATCACACACTGCCAGATGTAAACAATGTTACGAAATCCTAACTAATATCATAAATGCGAATGTGAGTTTGTTTGTTACGTTTTCACACCTTATCTACTCAACAAGTCTTCGAAGAATGTTGATGAGCTTCGGTGTGACTATTAGGTAGTAGATATTATACCCGTTTCTTTCTCACACGTGGTGGTAGGATTTCACTATTGTGTATCCCATCGGGTAATACTAAAATCTCAACGCTTTCGATTGACAATAAGCACATATAGTTACCGCTAATTCAGTTTACCATATCGCTAATAAAAAAATATAACAAGGGATACACGGGTTCTCACACGAATCGTAAATTGTAAACAAACGAGCGCTTTGCGTGACCGACTGATGACATTTATATCGTAGAATTATTAATTAAAATTAAATAACATCGAAAAAAATTAAGAAGTCAGCTTCAAAACTAGTGTTCCTTTACCAATGCTCAAGCGAAACGAAAAACCGCAAGGGATCAGAGTTTGATGTTTCACATAGCATGAAGCCATAGAAGTAAAGATTTTTGTTAATCGGATAATGTGAGCTTTTTGGCTACACAGATGGCGGCATGGTCTTTTTTTTTTAGTATGGCTATGGTCAGCACACACGCCGTCCGTTCCGTTTGGGGTGACGAAAGGACGAAGCGCAGCTTCATAACCCACCTTATTTACTCCACCGTACGGAGTTCCTTGTCGTCCGTGGCCAGCCCAGCGAGATACCCTTTCGGGTACCGTCTCTCCAATACCGATGGCGGAGTAGTCTTTTTTTTTTTTTTTATGGGTGGGCTATGGTAAGCGCACGTGCGGTCCAATCCGTCCGGGGCGATGAAAGGACGGCGCGCGAGCCCATAACCCACCCGTAATCACGTCACCTCGTTGTTGGGCCGACCACCGGAGCAGATGTGACTTGTCGTCAGTGGTCGGCCTGACGGAATACCCTTTCGGGTAACCTCACCTCTCGACGTCCTGGGACGTCGGTCGCCGTCGTGCGGTCAGCCTCTCTGCGGGTGACAGACAATTCCCCGGTCCAATCACCCGCGGCCTCGGCTAGGGCGGCATTAGGCGCAGATACTCGCGCCTGCGCCGCCCGAGTCGCCGGCGGCGGAACGTGTCGCCGAATAGGAGCTCTACTCGCACACGATCCGCCGCCTCCTTCCGTGAGATTACGGCCTCACAGAAGGCGGCGTCCGCGTCCCAGTTCCTGACGCTGACGAGCATCTCCCTGGCGATGGTCGGCAGCGCCAGGTCGGCACCGATAATTGCGACGAGTTCACGGCGATCCCCCTCCCATGCAGCCCACTCCTCGAGTGTGTGCTGCGCCGTGTCCTCATCGCAACTGCAGTGGTAGCAGGACGGTGTGCTCTCCCTCCTGACAATCTTGTGCAGGTACTTCCCGAAGCAACCGTGCCCCATCAGCACCTGCACCAGTCGGAAGGAAAGCACCCCGTGCGTCCGCTCCAACCACTCTATCAGCACCGGCCGGAGGGCCTCGACGGTCCTGATACCGTACCGAGGACTCTCCAGCCGGACTGCCCAACGGGCAATGACATCTCGGCAGGCGTCGACCCGCCAAGCGGTGATCTCTTTGATGGAGACCATGCCGCCGCGGGCGCGCGTCTCCGACACCCGCCGATAAATGTCGGCGAGCATCTCCGCCTCCAGGTCCCACGGGGGAGTTCCGGCCAGGAGGCACGCTGCCTCTGTCGCCACCGTGCGGTAACCCCGTATGGCCCTGATCGCCATGACCCTCTGTGGTCGCCACAGGAGGGCCCTAAGACGGACGGTCAGGGACCCCGCCCACACCGGTGCGCCATACAGGGCCATCGACCGGATCACCCCCACGTACAGCTGTCGGCACGTAGCACTAGGTCCGCCCACATTCGGCATCAGCCGCGAAAGGGCGGACGCCGTGCCGACAAGCCGGGGAACAAGTCGATGGAGATGCTCCCGGAACCAAATATGCCCGTCGAGCACCAGGCCCAAATACTTCATGTGGGCCTGGATGCTGATGGTGACCTACTTCACGGTGATCGAAGCGCCGGCGGGAGGCCCGGCGGTACGGAGGCCATGGAACAAAAGGGCCTCCGTCTTTTCCAGGACTACCCTCAACCCCAGCGCTTCGATCCGCCTGACAATCTCCTCGGTGCCGAGAGTTGCCAGGCGTGCCGCCTCCTCTAGGGTCCCACCCCGGGCTGTGACGAGTGTATCGTCGGCGTAGCAAATTACGCCCAGCCCGGGTGGGAGGCTTCCTCTCAACGCCCAGTCGTAGCCGATGTTCCACAGGGTCGGACCCAGAACCGACCCCTGCGGGACACCGCACGTCATGGGCGTTCGCACAACGTCCCCTACTCGGTCAACGTAGAGGACGCTGCGCCCCTCCAAGTAGTCTGCCACCAGCCGCCTGAGGTACACGGGCACCCCGTGGTACCTCAGCCCCTCCTTGATGCAGCTGAATGGCAGACTGTTGAAGGCGTTGGCAATGTCCAGGGACACCGCCAACAGGACTCCTCCGCCGGTGACGGCCTCCGCTACCCCGGCCTTCAGGCGCAGTAGGGCCGCGATCGTCGAACGCCCCCTCCGAAAACCAAACTGGGCGTCCGACAGATCGGGCCCAACCCCGACGAGGTGCCGCTCGATGCGGGCAGCCACCACCCTCTCCAGCAGCTTGCCCGCATCATTGAGCAGCACGATGGGCCTGTAGGCCGAGGCCGACTCGGGAGACCGTCCCGGCTTCGGCAGGAGAACCAGCCTCCCCTCTTTCCAGCACCCAGGGAACTGCCCGGACGTCAAACAGGCGTCGAACAGTCCCCTGAGGCGTGGTCCCAGGTGCTCGAGAACCAGGGCCAGCACACGGTTCGGAATACCGTCGGGCCCGGGGGCGGTGGATTTCACTCGCATACGCGCCACCGCTGCCCCCATTTCCGGCTCCGTGATGGGCGGAGCACTTTCATCGTCGGCCTCCCGGTCGCTGTCCGGCGAAGCCATGACCGGGGGCGTGTGCTCCGCCCGCCGTGGAAAGAGGTCCTCGACAACTCTGGTAAGGAGGCTGGGCTTGAGAGTCTCGGTGAGGGGGGGGGCCCCGCCCGCGGAGCTTGTTCAGCGCCGCGAGGTAGGGGCGACCCCAGGGGTCACGCTCGAAACTGTCCAGCATCTCCCGCCGACTAACGTCCTTGGCGGTACGGACGGCCAGCCTGAAGGCAGACCGCGCACTGCGGTAAGCCTCGTACAGCTGGCCCTCCCGCTCAGCGTCGCGGTGACGCGCTCGGCTGCGGGTGTAGACCCTCCGGGCACGTATGCACGCGGCCCGAAGATATGGCGGAGTAGTCTAGAAGGCGTTCTCGTGCCATAAGTTCTTTTCCGTGTTAGGACAATTCTTTGTGCGATCCACAAATAATTGTTCTCAGTCTGGGTGTAATTTGTATTCATTAACTACTCATATGTGATGTCCTCTAAAAAAAAATGATTTATTTCTCAGCACGAAACAATGTTTTTAAGAAAATTAAGACATAAGTCGCACTACAGAATTGCGTTAATGTTTAAAATTACCACGGCAAGTAAGACAAGTGAAGAGTAAGTACGAAATAATGTTAAAATAGGTAAAAGTATATTAGTATCGACTCAAGAGCATCTATGGCCTTAGCCTGTCTGTGTATAGTTACTGCGCTGCATAAAAATTAGTAGTAGAAGACAATTAGAGCCGTGAAAAGCAATTTATTCATCGCTGACTTGCATTATTTTATACCATGTGCCATAAAAACCTATCATAATGTCACTCACGAGACTCACTACGTCCACAGTAAATCACACGCCGACGACAGATTTTCACAACAAATTCCAATAAACTCTTTGATATACACATTTTTTTTTTAATTTTAAAAGTACCTAGTCATATTTTTTAAGATAACATGTACAATTGTATAGAGGTTTAACCGGCACTTTAACACAACTGAATAAGACTCGTTCAAGTAAAAAATTATAATCTGAATGAATATGAAAAAGCAAAACATTTGAGTATTTTCCTCATTCTAATATAATTTTTATCTCGTTTGCGTTACTTCAGCCATTTTTTATTGCTGGGCAATGATCTGACCGCACGCCTCTCGGGAGATCAGAATGAAGAACTATAAACTCTAAATACGTCCGTTTTCAAACTATTACGTGGATCAACTCCAACGTATGCTTCATTTATCTGTCCAAAGGGGGAATTATACCTTACCCTATTTGGTTGGCGAGAACAGAGCCAAGAGTCCATCGGCTTTTAAAATGTAAAATGTCCGTAACATTTTTTTCTTTTATAAACACCAATACGTTGCTCGAAAGAAACAATCCTTGTACTGCCGGGAGCTTTTATACACATATTATTAACGGACACAAATTTACACTGAGACCTCGAGGTCTCAACAATACTTACTCTCGAACTCGAACAATAATTTGTAGATCGCACATACTCGTAGTAGTGTACTGCGTGGGGATCGAACTAACGATAGCGATGGATTCTTTAAATGAATGTATTCATTTAAAGAATCCATAGCTATCATCATCTATAGCCCGGCATACAAATTTATCATCATCATCACAGCTCATATACGTCCCACTACTAGGCTCGAGCCTCCTCCCTATTGGGAGGGAAATTGACCTATTACACAACGCTGGCCAGGCGGGTTGATATAGGGTTTTATTTCGAGTTTTCCTTTTCTTACGTATTTGTTATATGCACAAGATATCTCTTAGTCGCCTTTTAAGACACCCACGGGTAAGAGAGGGGGTGGTGAATTGTATTCTTACTTCATCACCACACGGAAAATATATACAGTCCGATACAAATATATACATGTCGTTTAATTATAATAAGACATAATGTTGATATACTCATGTAAGATATAATGTTGTTTTCCATGTGGTGACGGAATAAGATTTTAATTCACCACTGCCTATCTTACCTATCGTTAAATACGGCTAAGAGATATAGTAAGCACATAACATCTATGCAAGAAAACCTCAAAACACAACCCTATACAAACGTGTCTGACCAGCATGGTATAGTAAGGTCAATTCCTCTCCTATTGTGGAGAAGGCTCGAGCCCACCCGTAGTACGTATATGAGCTGTGATAATGGTGATAATGAAAATTTTAAATATTGCATTTAATACGAAGTTTAAAGGTACATTTACACAGTTCATGAATTGGATGGTATTCTCGTGGGGAGGCCTATGTCCAGCAGTAGACGTCTATGGACTGATATATGGATTGATGTACTACGATCATTAATATGCAAATACATGTACCAATCTCAAACACATGTGCAAAACTCTCTTGATGAACAAATAATATCAACAGCGACTACCAACAAGTTTGCCAAACTTGACGATGATTATAAATAAAACTACTTTTACGAATATTATCGCGTTTGTATTTGATTTATGATTGCCCGACATTTCGAACACTTTACAGCATTCATGGTCACGGGCGGCCTAAGAAGTCTGATGTCCAAATTAGTCAACGTTATTACAGATTTTTGTATAATTATCTACCCGCTACAGAAGATTAGTTATCAAGTTTTGACCTACATTTTTAGTACAAATTTATTGCCAGTACAAGAAGAAAATGATTTTATATGAAAAAAATATATTGTTTATGATTAGTTATTATTCAACATTAAATTAGTAGTAATTATTATTACGATTTGACGATTATGTCATTCTATCCTTTTATTTCCTGCGGGTGTTGTAAGAGAAAGGAATAAAATATGCGCTGTTAATATGTTTAAAAGATTAGAAGCATTTTAATTGTGCATATTGCTAATTATTATTGGATATTTCTATTAAATTTATAAATATATAAAATATGAGTAATGATTAAATAGTTTGATAGCAGTCAAATGCCCAATAGTTGAATGCTAATACGGCGTGTAGTTCCAATTCTGATTCAATTTATTGCCATATTGTTACGAGAAATTTGTACGTTGTAAACAGGTCTTAATAGTTAAGCTGCATAACATAATTCGCTACGGTTACTTAGCCGCCCGCGGATTAGTTCAACAATGTTTTTCCTCTTTCTACGAAAAGTAATTTCTGATTTTACAAACCTAGTTTATGTATAAAGTATTCCTCAAAATTTTTGCTCAATTTTTTACGGTTTAATTCAATTTATTTGGCCGCTATTTTTAGCTACAAGCGCCGTGGAAGGCAACAAAGTGAAGTAAGCAGACAATAGTAGTAAACATGAACGCGCTGATTGTGGAATTTGAAATTAATTGGAAATCCTCATCGGTTGCAAAATCGGCCTTTTTAGCCATCTTTCAATTAACCTATGAATTTGCTTTAATTTGTGAAATAATACCATTAATTAAATATGTGCCTCAGTTTTTCACTTTGAAGTTCCATTGTTTACACGCTTAGACTCTTAATTTCTGAGTTTTGAATCACTAGGCTAGTGGAAGTAAAACGATATTAGCGCGTAACCTCATAACATGTTCTTTACTTCAATAACGAAAAAAAATTAAATCCTACAAAAAATAAAGATGATCGACTGCACAGATGGTTAGGATACTGACCTACTATGCCAGTGTCGCGGGTTCGAATCCCATACAGGACAACATTGTGCGATCCACAAATAGCTGTTCTGAGTCTGGATGTAACTTGTCTCCGTTAATTATATGTTTGTAACGTCCTCTGCAATAAAAGGATTGCTTCCTAAGTGCAAGGCGTTGTCTTAAAAAAAAATCGCTCTAAGTTAAAGTTCAACCCGCAGATATAGATTAGAATATTATTTATAATAATCTAGTTGTATAATTGGTTATTAATAATATTGTTGCAATGGTTTATTGACAAATTAAACTATTTACATACTGAGTATTGTAAATATCACTCTCACGGAAGAATGGTTTATTCTTCTGTTTCTCATTTGTTTAAACATCTGAGTTATGCCTCCACACACCAGGCTTTTATAAATTATACAACATAATTGACCACCTAGATCAAGCGTTACATATTAGAACACACCAAGGAACTCGATACCAGTGATTGGCCCAATGGCGAAGGAAAGGGTATAGGGCGGATTAATACGGCGGATTATAGGGCCGCACGCTGTCCTTTCGTCATCCTCGTCCAATCGTACGGGGTGCGTCCAGACCATAGCCCGCAAACAGAAGGCTGTGGCCATGTTATAATCTACCAGCTAAAAAAACCTAATATGAGTATGTAAGCTGTGCAACAAAACAAGTTTGTTCGACAACCCCGCGAACGATGCAATATTAATACATTTTATACAGTAGGCGTTTAAAAGACAGTTCAATTTTAAAATGAAGTAGTTCGCGATCCATGTTAATTATATTTTCAATTTCACAACACGCTCGTTACGCCTCGGGCCACACTTACTTGAACCAATTTTGTAAGACAGAATATTTGCAGTAGAATTTAATTGCCTTCACATCGGTAAAACAAAATACTCACTGCAAATAATTGCTATATGTATAGCGTTATAAATTGCAGGATGTAATTGCATTATGTAGAGATTTAGCTATATAGTTTAAACAAATTTATTACTACCAGGCGACTCACACGACACGATCGAGTGTTTCAAAACGAAGAAGATTTCCTACTGCCCTTCGTGCGGTGAACGAGATAGGCAACAAGTTCGCTGTAAACCTGGTATTTATTAAGTCATCTCAATTCATAAATGCTGCTGGGCTCATTAAGTCATCTCAATTCATAAATGCTGCCTCCTCCACATTAAGAGGGAAAATTTCGAGTTTCTTGCATAGATGTTAGAAAATTATTAAGTACATGAGCGACTATTCCCATTTACCTTTAGATAGACTGCTGTCTCATCCGCCACCAATGCCAACAAAAATGGCACGACTAAAGAGTTTAGTCGTGTGTTTGATTCCAATAACTAAAAAGAATTCCTTGCGCATTTCGGTGTCGATACATTTTATACACATTAAATACATTTATCTGTAATAAATGTATTTAACATGGTTTTAAAATGTAAGAGAGAGACACCCTTTTGCTTACAGCAAATGAGTTTTCCGTCGTTTCTGTTTCATTCAATCTTAAATTTTTAAAAGCATATTATAAATAAGTACTTACATAATAACAAATAGTGGCAACGAAAATGGCGAAGAATAAGTAGTAGCTAAACTAACAAACATGTTTTAAACTATATACCAACCATGACAATAGATTCGAACATCTCGCAAAAAAAAGTATAAATTCTATTAAAATTGGTAGTGCTGTCGAAGTCATCACTGTCAATTGATACAAATGCTATATTAGTAATTTAGTGTATACTGAACGCTCACGAGAACATTACAGAAGCTAGAATAAAATAAAATACTACTTGGACGTTAGGACAAGCGTGAAATTATCTGAGAACAAAAAAAAGTTAAATATGACTAAGCTCGGTGCAGGTACAATACATAGCATCGAATTAATTCTTATTTAATTGAAAAAAAGATAAGACAGATAATTTGTTATGATTAAATACTGGAGTTGCCGTTTGATACTATAAAAACAACAGTAATATATGTAGTCTTTAAAAAAATACATGTGTGGTCATCTCGTCTCATATATGGCCCATAGATAGATTCAAGCCGCCTACACAATACGGAGGAAATTAAATTACCACGCCGATAAGACGGGCCAGTATAGGGCTTTTCTTTAGATTTTCTTCTCATGCATAGAACATCTATTAACACATTATATGACTTATTCATGTTTTACGACACCCACGGGCAGAAAAGGTGGACGTGACGATTTGTATTCCTACTCTGACGTCATACAGAAAATTTATGATACATTAGATTTTTTCCTTAAGAGACCTGATTAATGTAGTGGTAAAAAACATAAATGCTAATCGTGAAGTAAGAGATACCATGAGGAGAGCTAAAAAATTCTGTTTGTCTCCAAATAGCTATGTGTCTATCTATGTATGTGGCAAACTAGCAATAAATTGTTGGTTACATATATTACTAAATCACGTTCGCCAATTTGGACTTAAATTAATTATTAAATTAAAAATTAGTCCCCACAGCAAATCTTTACAACGATAAAGTGATTACACTAATCTAAACTAACATTTACTTGGTGTTTAGAATTCTGTCTAGTTAACGGCAATAGGGCCTTTGTGGGATTAAAAATTACGTAGCAAACTATGGGCGTGATACAACTCTGCTCACTTGTTCGGAGATAAAGGCGTGACGTTATAAAATCACCACGCTTGGCAATCAAGTGAGCGTTTGCAACAGAAATTAGTTTTAAAAATTACCCTGAAGATCTGATGATGCCTGAATCGGTTTTGCCAGTGGAACGGGGCAGTAAAGGGCGAACTCACGTTCTAAACCGTCACCACATGGGATGTCGTTCTGATAAAAAGGCATTAAAAGGAGGTCTCTATCAGTGGATAATCAATTTTCTATCCCAAATCACAAATTTAGTTGCTTTATTATCTAGGACCACGATGCCTCGTACAATCATACTGGGTGATGATAGGTACGACTCTTAAAAATAAGAAACAAAAAGCCTAAACTTTAAAGTACGTCTTCAAAGTTCAGTAAAGGTGACTAAACCTATTTAATAATCGTCTGCTCCGAGGCAAAATATAAAAAAGGAAAATCACGACTTATTTCATAGTTATATTTCTTAACGAGCCGGAAAATAATTTATGTTATGTATAACATTGAATGTCATTGATTACGAACAAGTTTCACAAAGCCGGGATCCCACTGATCTTTACAAACAATGCCTGAAGCTATGCTCTAATGATACATCAATAATGGATGATGTTTTAAATTACCACACCTCACATTCGAGTTGCTTTTCCTGGTCATGTTTCAAAATAGTTAACGTAAGTTAGAAACAACGCACTGAGAGTTTTCTTGCTCAATATCACTCAGTAAGGCGGCGATCCAATCTTGTGGTAGCGTATCTTTTTGTAATACAACATTAAAGGATAAATCCGATTGAAATGGAGACTTCACAAATATAAATCAAAGGACACAAATTAGTCACTCATAGAATAATCAAACCAACGACACAAAACCTTCATCTGTGCACTTAATAATAGGTTAAGATAGATAGATTTTTCGAATATTATATTATGATATTATTTATATAATATAAACAATATAATAATCGTAATTCCGCAAGGTTCCTCTCACGAGCCCTTACCTCGTGGGCGTCGAAAAAAGCTCCTGTGGGATCACCAGAACAATAGGTAACAGTATTCTTCTAGAAAACACGTAACACAAACTGCGAGCGCTGACCCATCTACAAAATATGAGATTATAAACATCTGCTCATTCAACGTGGCGAAGTAAGAATACAATTTCCAAACCCTATCTTACCCGTGGGTGTCATAAAGTGCATATAACATCCATTTTAGAGAAGAAGATCTCGAAATAAAGCCTTATACTAACCCTAGTCACACACCAGCGAGGTGTAGTAGGTCAATTACTCTTCTATTCCCCGCCCCGAGCGCAACAGTGGGTCGTAAATGAGCCGAGACGTTGATCACCTGTCCACTGAAACCACATCCGAGCATAGGTAGTCATACGTGTATACCTATGTTCGTATCGCACAATTATAAATTAGTGTTGCAGGGGATTATAAGGTTTAATACAAAACCGCAGATCACGTGGCGCAAACCGTGGTTAGTTAACCTCGTTTCATAAATCACGTTTAGATCCCGTTGTCGAGCCACGTGATCAGGTGACGCATTAACAAAGCCTGGAAGTAAACCGGGATCGATAACTGAGTAATTAGATGGTATCATTAAATTGAGTGAAGCTAACTTACAAATTGAAGGCGAAAGTGTGTTTTAAATATTAAGCGTACAATATATTGCCAGGTTTGGTATTTGTCATTTATTATTATAATTATAAATCGATAGATAAAATAAGAAATACACCCGTTCGATAATAATCTGTAATTTCAAAGTGATAATTGTAATAAATAAATATAATCCATCAAAGGGATTGTAGCCACTAGTAAGGCATTAAGGACTATCTAGTTTCTAGTTTGGCTGTCGGTGTAAGAGTAAGCTCGATCTTGGACTTTGGATTTTAGCCTCAAGTGGATCCATCATTATGCGGAGTAGAAATCACCGCAGAAGGGTTTCAACCCACAACATTTAATCAATGGGGTCTAAGGGCACTATCTGTGGGGATGAACCTTGGCTTGAAGTATTGCTGTGGGGGATATAGGACTTGCCAGCAAATTTGTGTCCATTATTTATATGTTTGTAAGTCGCAATACAAGGAATATTTCCTTAGTGCACGGTGTTGTCTTTATAAAAAAAAGTCTTGCCCAAAGAACCTTCGGCACTTGAAAGCTGTGTAATTGACACGGCAACCACTTTGGGATTGGAGTGAATTGTGCCTACTACAATAACAGGAATAGAAGGATGTATGTTTATTCATCAGCTGACTGGTTAAATTGATATTTGGTTTGTATATTACCACTCTTCTCAGCCTATATGCATTTCATTGCCCATATTTCTTTTAATCGGAGAAAAGTTGGGCCCATTCATATCTCACACTCATCGATGGGCCACTAACGTCGTTATCTTAATTCTTTACTATACGCTTATGGCCCGCTTTGTCGAAGAAACAAACATGGGAACGTAATTACTCAATATAAACTTAAGAAAAGATCACTCACAATCGTTACAAGGTTCAATTTAATCAGTAATTCAGTGGACACTACCATGTACTCAGTTGAGTAAGTGATGATATCATTACGGACTAGACAATCGCTAAGTACTCCCCCATATTTGACACCAGAACCGTTAAATTACTTCACTTGAACAATAAGAATTATAGTTTACAGCTACTTTTTACAGTACTTCTGCTTTCACGATATGAATATTCGTGTCTGATGGTGAGCTCATAATGTTCGAATTAAATGCATTTCTAGTTTCAATACGAATAATTTATAGATGGAATCAAGCTGCGTGCAAACCTTTTGATCGGAGCTACTAATATTTATTTGAATAGGAATCACGTGATCGAGATTTAGATATTGTCCTGTAGATAACTTACATTGCGTGGAAGAAATAGAATTTATGTGAATACTATTATACTTGATACAGTTAATATAATATTGACTATTAAAACCTAGACAATTTGGCTTCTAGTAGGATACATTTATTTCTTTAAGCATGAGTTATGCGACGTCTCAAACACCAGGCAGTTAATAGTCTAGTTTAATATTATAACAAGTTAATGATATGTATTAAAACCGTGTGGTGAGGGAATAAGAATTCAGTTCACCACTCTCTCTATCTTATCCGTGGGGGTAAGGACTATGATACGCAGATAACATGCGAGAAAAGAAATATTCGAAATGTCTGAAAACCAACACGTCTGACCAGTGTGGTATAGTAGGTCGGTTACCCTTCTATTGTGGAGTAGGCTCGAGCTCACTAATGGAACGTATATGAGCTGTGACGATAAAGACAATGATGTAGAAAAAACATATTGTGAGGAATGATTGTTTTGACAAGTATATAATAATGATAGATTTATGTCATTTTAGGAATTATTATCTGGTTGACCGAGCTTCGCTCGGAATATTTTTGTTGTATTTTTGTCGAATTTATTTAGATATATATTAATAAAAAATAAAAATTAAATAATGAAAAAAAATATAAAAAATTACAAAAAGAGAATAATAATAACAGCGAGATTCGATCCGACGCTGTTTGAATGCCAAAACAAAACTAAAAGAAAACTGCACAACTTCCCAACTGAGCTATCGTAACTCATGACGTTGACGGCGAAATTTGATTTCATATTCTTTTAAAATTTAATGTCATTGTATTGTTTTGATAAAAACACCGACAAAACAACATTTTCTATAAATAAAACCTAGCTAGATCGATTTTTGGCCTCGAAACCTCTAGTATGCCAAGTTTCACCAAAATCGTTGGTGCCGTTTCCGAGATCCTGAAAATATATATACATATATATATACAAGAATTGCTTGTTTAAATATATAAGATTTGACTGTGACGGTGACATGATGCTGTTAAATATACATTTCATTTCAATCTCTATAAATTTGGTGCAATCTCTGAAATAATTATGTAACAAGTCCCTGGTAAAAATTATTTAGAAAAATGTTTAATACTAGCTACATCCTTCTGTCATTCAAGTGAGTGCCAAAACGAAACTGTGTATAATTTCAGGTTTAATATCACAAATATGTGACACTGACTATCAGTATCATATCATCAGAGAATTGAGGCTCAAACGTTAGTTTGAACTATAAAGACCATTGTAAATCCTAGCTTACAGTAGTTACAATGATGGAAATGTGTCGTGAGATAAATCCCAATAAAAAAATATATGGACAGAGAATGGATAAACAATGTTAATCAAAATTAACATTAACCATTGCCAAACACCTACCATAAAACAAAATTGTAAGCGTAATTAATCTGTAAAACGAATATGTAATCGACCATGTATATACTATATTCACCTTACTTTCATTGCAGACAACTGATACGCAAAAGGTAACAGGCGTAATGACTAACAATTTATATGCGCATTTTCTTGACTTGTTAACAGACTAAACGAGACGTAATTCGACTATTGGGTGTTGTTTAGCATTTTACTTAAGTGGTGCAAATTTGCACATTGTTGATAACACAGGTGAAGGTAAGAAATTGTTGAGCATTAAATAACATTAAGTAATCCGATGCGTGTGAAACACAGCGGTAAGTTACAGACAAGTCTCGGGATGGTAAGAGCTCATAATGTTTCGCAAACGTAGGCGTACACTTGTTACCGGACACACTTAACGGTGTAAAACTCAACACGTGAACGAAACACGATACGGCCAACAACATCCTTATGCAATCACTTAGTGTGATTAACGTTTGACCTAATAACGGACTAAGTAACAACTAAGTTCTTGTTACGATCCGATACCTTTATAAAGAATGCAGTACTCATTAGTGTAATGTGGGATGATAATAAGGTGATACTAATTTAACTGTACATATTGCCGTAGCGGTCTAAGTGCGGACCTTTAGCGCCTAATGACATCGAGTTAAATTTTCATTAAAAACAAAAATGTTAATGCGATTCATAGATAATTATTGTCCCCATTAATTGTACATTATAAATTAAGACTTATTGATAAAAGTATCTACATCGCAAATATTTTGTCATATGATACATTTGACTAATTACATATTATTCCAAATGATAATTCCAATTTTTACATTAAAATTGTAGTCAATACAAATAAATGGAATTAAAGTATCTGTTTGTAATGTCAAAACAGTAAGTTTCTTTCATGCTTACACGGCTATTTATACGAGGCCTATGCTTAAAAACCATTGTCATTGTCTGTCTATCTGTTTGTTCTGGGTAATCAGCTGCTGTTCGAATCGTCGGGGATCCTAATCTAACAGACGGATTGGTGTCGCTGGAGCAGCGGAGAGACTTTGGGTCATTCTGTATACTCTACAGACTCTTTCACGGGGAGTGCTCCGAGGAACTTTTTGACTTGGTATGACCGTCACCATTCTACCATTGCCAAGGTCCATGTGCGGCAGTATCACTTACCATCAGGTGTGCTGCTTTCTCGTTTGCCACCGTTGGCTATAAAAAAAAAAAGAAAAAATCTTCCAAACGACTAGACAGATTTTAATAATATTTTACTACCTATCTATATAAGAAGGAATTTAGGCTATATTTCTTCCTACCTCTAACCTAATCTCTATTAAATTTTGCCCGATACGTGAATCGAATCGGAGGCATCAGACTGCAGTCGCGTACCGAAATATTTTAGAAGACTTTAGAGATTTAAAATACGGGGGCAAGGCGACTGAAACCTAAGCGAGAGCGGGTTGCTATTTACTAATATAACTATTAAAACAACATTTAAAAGTAGTAAAATGAAATCAAAGTGACATTAAGCTCAACTTGTCGCCGGAAATACAGGTGCACTCGAGTAGTTCATTTTCATCCTAGACCAAGCTTATACCTAGGTACACGTCACATTTATCTGCCGTCCTAAAAACAGGAGTGCAAATGTACCCGAGTCTTTAATTTTTAAGCACTTGTGATAATTGCAATTCGCAGCCATGTCACAATGCCTCTGTACAGGTACAGAGTATAAAATTACATAAAGAGATAAAAGATCATGATAGCCAGCCCTGAACTACTTTAACATGGTGTTGATATATATTCCTACACAGGGTCGTTTTAGGCTATACCGGAATCCCTTGGCACACAGGAATTGAAGACTCAATGGAGAAATAAAACAACGCGAATACTCGCGCTAATGTTGGTTTTTCAAACAAATCTATCCCATGTGAACCGTACATTTGACAGGATAAAAGCCTAAGTGCTACGCAACCTGTAATGTATCTCTGTCAAATTTCATTCAAATCAATTCAGTTTTTCTGCAGCGATTGAGTAAAACATTCAAATTTACAAAAGTCTTAAGACGTTTAATTGGTATAAATAATAATATCCTATTGTCAATGAGTTATGATGCAGATTCTAATTACTTATTACTACAATTAATGCTAAGCTACTGTCAACCTAAGATATATGTAACACTGTAGTTATAATATTAGCGAAACCACTAACTTATGGGGTTTTTGTTTTAGTGGAGACCCTGGGCACGGCCTCTAGTACCCTTATGGTAATGATAGCACTCTATATAGAGACAAACGTACCTATACTACTTTTTAACACAATTAATTACTGTAATTAAAACAGAGCTTACGTAAATAAAATAAATTTATGATACACACATGTATTTTATTGTGCACTATTTGAAAACACACAATGATTTCACTGTTGTGTTTCAATGTTCATTATGTCATCCCAGCCCATATACATCCCACTGTTGGGCTCGGACCTCCTTACCTACAAGAATGAAATTGACCTACTATACCACGCCGGTAAGACGTGTTGACATAGGGTTTTGTCTCGAGTTTTCCACTTCTTGCATGGATGTTATATGCATATTATATCCCTTAGTTGTCTTTTATGACACCCACATGCAAGATAGGGGGGTGGTGAATTGTATTCTTGCTCCGTCATCACACGGACAATGTACAATGTTCATGTGAAAAATAAATTTGGACACTTACAGACTGTGAAACAACTTAAGACTATTTGATTTATTGAGTTCATCATACTCATTTCAACCCACACGTGTGTCTCTATTCACTCCTGTGTCTCCTCAGTGAATTTGACCTACCATATCATGTCGTCACTCAGTCAGTCAGTCGTATTACTATAGGGTTTGATTTCGAATCTTCCTTCATTTGTATCCTATGTTATATTTTATTATAACCCTTAGTAGTCTTTTAGGACAACCAGGGCCTAGATGGGGTGGTTAATTGTATCCTTTCTCGGTCATCATACGGAAACTAGTAACTAAGTTATATCCCGTATAAAATTATTATTATTCTGCTACAAATCACTTCCAAACGATGCTAGCTTTTAATTTTATTACTTTAAAAGCAGCGTATAAATTGAGAAATAAAATATTAGGATAAATTATTAGGATAAATTATGCAAAAGCAGCCATTTAGCATAGATCCGATAGGAGGATAATGCGTTTTAGAGGTCAAATAATTTAAAAATGATTGTCTTTATTTTAACCTTTAAAGTCAAAGAACACATAAAATACAGCATCTTATACTGAATTAGTACGTTCTAAATCCATTACCGATAAAATAATAGTAGAACTGAAAGCCGATGGAAATTCAAGATCGATGGAAATAAGACATTCCAGAAAGCAAAGAATTGACTTGATAGGGTTTGTCATTTGAAGAAACTGATATATTGTTTAACGTTAGACGCGCCTCATTTATCACGAACAGTTTTAGCGACTAAGTTACACAAAGGATAATGCATTACAGATTTAGTAGAATCGTTTATCGACATGACAGTGACGAATTCGATGTGAGATAATACGACGACAAACGCTCGATGTGTAACATGTTTGCCCTGGAAACAGGTCAACGAGCTTCCTTCGCGTCGATATAAAGAAAACCAAAATGGGAATTTTCGACAGTATTACAGCTTATTCTTCTATTTGTATGCAATAAAAAACTTTTTATTACTTTGGTTTCAGTAGAAAACGCTTTGTTACCAAAAAAGAGGTCGGAGAACCTTAAATAAATAGGTAAAGTTTTGGTGTCGAACCAAAGTTAATAATTTGTGGCGATGAAACTTTTATAAAGGATGTAACGGTCGTATTTATTAGTGTCGCTATAATAAGCCGTTCATGATTAATAAATTATTATAAGATATTACTATAAGGACATCATAATAATCCCTAAAATAAAACAGAAATTATTTATTTTTTAAAAGATAACACACAGTTCTAAAGAATAAATATTTACGTTGCAGAGGTATATACAAATATACAACTTACGGACACAAAACACATTAATGGAGAACATGTATATGTAGATCACACAAAAGACTTAACCTACGTGGCCTGGGAATGGACACCACAACATTGTGTCGTTAGTTAGACCAACATTATCTGCAGTTAATTATTCAGAACTCGGATGTAAAGGAACCGTTTGTCATTTTACCAAAAATAAAACAAAACGTTTATTAATAGTTATTTTAGTTTTACGAGATTAAAAATTTAAGAAACAAAAACAACGAACAGTATTTTTGCATTCCATTCGCGTCAACAACTTTAATAGTTTTATGTTAATGAAGCAGACTTCCGGAGCGATCACTTTCAAATTGTGATATAATAGAAACTAAAAGAGGTGATCATTCGCAAATATATCTAATATAAATTAATTAATATAATATATAATAAATAATTCACTATAGAAATATTTGTTTCCTGTCTCATATTTTTAGTTTCAATCGTTCTTTTACATTGTAAGAACATGTGTTCGGAAAAGCAAAGCAGAGTGATATGAAAGCAATGATTTGCTGCAGCGATAAATCCACTCGGTAGACGGGGACAGACCCGCCCGCGGCCGCCACGATAAGTATATCCAATTACTAAGATACCCTACACCGATGTTATATCATAGTGATGTATTACACCATATAATGTATCGTTAAAAATACTATTGAAATATACAATAAGCCCTACTAATAAATAAATCGCAATGACATTCATAAAACCGCCTTCTCACTCTGTCGCTCTTTAAGTCATTAATTTTATTCATGAGTTTATAGAAAGAAAGAAAGAAGAAAGAAAGAAAAATAGTTTATTACTCCCTCGCAGGGGGATACATATTTGTGTAACTTAATTTACATTTTGAATAAGTGTAAGAGCTGAGTTTCCACCGGCAAGCGAGTAAAAAGGTCGCTACTCAGCTTTATGTTGTGGTAACACCACAACGCTGTTTTTCAGTAGTGACCTGTTGTGCGACGATTGTCAGCAAACTCAACGTAAACTAGGTATTGTTTAATAACATAATTACAAATTAAGAATGAACTAAAAAATATTGTATATGTTAGTAACACTTGCACAGAGTAACAATAACAAAAATAGAAATACTAAAAATTTACAATAACACTAAGAACTTAAATTATTTACATTAAAAAGAAAAAAATCATAATGAAAGAAAGATAATAATAATAACAACCCACAAGGCCTCCGATGCTGCTGGATCCGTAGCTCCACGCAAACCTACCAAAGGACCAGGTATCTTTCAACTTGATAGATCCCGTGATTATAATAGGATAACAATAACACCATATAATGAAAATAAAATAAAACTTAAATTAAAAACTAAAAACAGGAAAAACAAAAAAAAAAAAGCAATGAATAATTAATAAAACAGAATTAAAAATCAAAACAAAACAAGACATATTATACAATTTGGTTGCATGGGCGTTATTCCCTTTGCCCACCTGAATGTGCCTGCGCAATATGCGTATTACGTCGCACATCATTATCAATTATTATTATAATTATTTTACATTCTTACGGGTATTTTCACACCTGTTTTCCTCTAAAAGGAGAAAACAGGTGTGAAAATACCCAAATTTAATTCTATGATCTTTAAAGCCCTAATCCTGTAGCAATCCGTCTGAACAGCATTGGTAGGTCTATTCCCCTCCCGCTGTGGAGGAGGCTCGAGCCCAGCAGTGGGACTTATATAAGCAGAGATGAACTTGACGATAGCAGGTAGTATCCTTTGACGTTAACGGCATATAAATTCTAACATAGAGCTTTTTGCTGAAAGTTATCAAGAAAATGTTTGAAAGTATAGAAAATAACGTTTAACGCTCGCGAACCAAGGACGACACAATCGCTATACAAACTCATAGCAATGAAATTAAATATCACATTTTAGGAGTGGTAGGACCACACTGTCGACAGTTATCTGTCTACGGCCGCGGGCCGGTCCGTCCGGGGCAGTACCATGCTCTCGCAGAAAATCGACGTCTGAGTAGTAGCAATTTGTTACTGCGCTTCGTTCGGTGAGCGAGAGAGCCGGAAGCCCAACTTTCTGAGGGTGATTGCGTGTGGAGGGTTTTGGTGGTGCCCTTGGTATCACCGAGCCTCAATGCACGCATTCACACTCCCTTCGCTTTCTTCGCGGTAGGCAACGGCCTTGTAAAGGTCCATGAGCGGCAGCAACACTTACCATCAGGTGTACTGTTTGCTCGTTTACCACCATTTTCAATAAAAAAAAAAATTACAAAACTCTGCAGGAGGATTTAGACAGCAAATTTTATCATTGACCATTATGTAGGTACTTCAACTACGTCATTATTCTAGATTTGTCACATTTAATATTATTTGGGGGATCACCTTTACTCTATTATAGATCATAGCGTTGTTTTATAGTTTAAATAACCACTATATAAAAGAATATGACAACTAAAAAAAATGATGAAGTTAGATGATAACTAAAAATGATCTTGTTGAAATAAGGGGTTGCCAAATTAACTCAAGGTACACATCTTCTCTGTGTGGTGACGGAGTAAGAGTACAATTCACCACTTCTCATCTTTCCCGTGGATGTCATAAAAGACGACGAGGGTATAGTACGCATATAACATCCATGCAAGAGAAGGAAATCTCGAAATATAACCCTATACCAACCTGTCAGTGGGACGTGTATGAGCTGAAACGATGATGATGAATAATCTCTAGGCAATGCAATGTTAAACATTTCAGTAGCATTTGTTGCTAATTATTCTTTACTCCGATATACATATGTAGTTAACCTTTTTCCCACAGCAAGTCTTGTCTCGTTTTTCACAAGAAACCGTTGAGCACTTCTGCTGGCCGATAATTAATTCTGTCCTGGGCTACTTATGTTACCGATCGTGTAGAAACCGCAGCGCCCCGCAGCGGTCAAAGAACATGTTCAACGGACTGGTATCAGTCATTTAACTTTGTCCTAATTTCACTGCACAATGTTTTCTAACGCCCGCTGAGTAATTCGCCAAGATGAAAATTAATGTATTAATAGCAGGCTTGCAAGTTGCAAGATTTGCTCGTGCAATTTATGCAAGCCCGGAACATCATATTTTCATTTATAACAGCTTTGCAATCTAGGAACAATTATAAACTGTAAAATACATTCTGCAAGCAAGTAATATAATCAGAAATTAATTTTTACCTCTTTCATCAACACGCTTTGTATATCAAATCAAATACGTTCAATTGTTGAGCTCGAGCCTTCTCCACTATAGATTGATTGATTGACACAAATGATTTAATTATAAATAGCCTACTACCTCATGGGTCAGACAGGTTGGTAAAGGTTCTTATTTCCATAATTTGTAGTGATACCGCTCCGCTACTCATTTCTAATATGGCAAAGGAAGGGGTGATGATGTCTTGACAGCTTGTATTTTTATAACACACTGAGCTTTTTCTTTCTTTCTTTTTCATGGTACTTGAACACAAGACTTTTAAACCCATGTAATAAGTGAATCTTTCACAGTCGACCAGACTCTGTTTCAGGCTTAATACTAGGGCGAGAATTTCCCCAATTTCTGCATGGATTTGAAGTAATTTATCGCGGTAAAATATACATAAACCCACTATCATGCAACTATACCTACGCCTAAATAAATATGCCACGCTATTGCGATACCTACGTCCATTATGCAGACACTTTAGACAACGGCAGATTAACTTAATGCGTGTTAAACCAACATGGTGTACCATGTATGTAGTGCACTTAAGCGGAAGCCCTATGAAAGCAAGACTGTATTGTATTAAAGGATACAAAACAACGGCTACCCATCCATGTACGTTGATACTATTAGCTAGTGATTTACTAGCGGTTTTAAAAGGGGTCCATCGAGATCCGTGCGGTATCGAGCGGACATAAATCAAACAGCACATCGCTCCCGGCAGTCTGGCCTGACCCTGCAGCCTTTGTTTACCCACTATTATATTGTAATGATCACCACCAGATAAAAACATTTTTAATGAACACTATCAGAATTAATACATCTATCTAACTCTATTAACTACGTTTGACACGATACGGATTTATTACGACTATAGTAACCGCCGTTATTTATCAAAACTCGTATACAGACTTGACATACAGAAGTAAATAAAGCAAGAATGTCATTTTTGGGGAGATTCACTTCAGACATCGATGCACTGGTATTTGGATAGATACAAAAATATCCTTTTCGTAAATAGGATTTTTACTAAGCTTTTAATATTATGACGAGCCAAATTATTGCGTAACTGAGGTGGTTCAATCTCCGCCCTCACACAATTCAGAAAGTGGTTTAAGTTTTCCCTATAGTATTAAGCCGCAGTAAGTGCTCTTTCTTGTCAATAATTTAAATGTTTTAAACATAACACAAAAGTAACGTATTCTCGATGAACACTATAAAAACTAGCACAATCAAACATCAATTAACATTAAAATCCATAAGGTGAGCGTATCGAAACGATATTGCGATCATAAAAGGTCGCGACCGATCGGTCGGTGCAGCAAAAACATAGCTTCCAGAGCTGTGCAATTTTAACTTGGTCAGATAAAACCAATCTATGAATCGGCCGCGTGTTGATTCAGATCGAGGCCCGTTGCATCGTTGGGCATCACAACTCGCTACTATGCGATGTTCACGTATCGATTATCGCGCATCACGAATTGCTCAAGAATCAGAGTATGCACCGCACGCGATGCTGCCTGTCGATATCGATTGCTAAAAAAAAGCAACCGTTTTTGTTTTGGCCCGCAACGTAATGTAAATAAATTATGCTCCTCTATTTAATTTTCTGACTAACCATTAAACAGCGATGCTCCAAGCGATATAATAACATTAACTACTCCGACTTTTCATTAGCAGTAACTTAACTGTTGAGAATATAATAATGAAACATAATTGCAAACTAGAAATAGAGTCAAAGATATTTTCGCGTGAGCAGAATTCTATTAACTCATAAACACTAAAGATACGTTCAACAAGATTAATCGCATAAAGTGGACCGTATGAGTACCAACAGGTAACGAGAACCTAGTTACTAGACGGTACAAATACCTCTCTAAGTGCAGGTATTGCCTTCCACTTAACAATCAATCATAGTTCAACAACTACAGCTTACGGCTTACACGTATACCTATTTGTATAGTCTTCGATCAGACTACACAGTGAATTAAAATGTAGTGCAATCATAGGCTGATGTCATTTCAAAATGCATAGCCCGCAGCGATATACATCGACGATTATTACAGGGTCGCAATCAGTCCCATGTGTGTCCGGTATCATTGATACATTGATTCCCCGAGGGCCAACATATCCGTTTATTGTTGTTCGCAAATAAACGGTGTAACACATGAAACGCATAAGTATGGAACTAATGTTAGCTGTCATGTACGGTGTCAGTTCAGACGGTACGCCCTAGGGGTTGCGTAACAGCGTAACAATAGTCATTAGCAATCAATCAAGCTGACTCCAGTGGGTGGCTCGGGAGGTTCGACTTTTAAAATTGGCCCTTGCGGTAATATTGAGAAAGGATGTTTACAATACAATACTGTGATGTAGTAATACGATTATTTATGTGGTCATGGTCGATATGGTGCTTACCATTTCGCGAGATAAGTTTGCTGCATCAATTTATTAAAAATATACGAAGAATGCAAGGTTTAAACAGAATTATGTGTAAAACTATAGCCATCGCAGTTCTGATAGGAGGCTCATGATTGAATACCTGTGGTCAATTAAAAAAAAAGTTCATTACGTGAATTTTCCGGGAAACCATGTAGCTACTGAATTGAATATAATAAATGTTCTGAGTGAACAGGTCTAGATGAAACATATCGGTCATGTAATTCTCGGGTCCGTTTTCAGTCGTTGTCAACAGTTTTTTGAAGTTCATGAAGGTATGTATTTAATTCCAAATAAATTGTCACTGGATAAAACATTTGAATTTTTTAATAATAATAATAATAATGTAATTTAATTCAAACATCAAAGATCCATATTAGTGTTAGTAAATAAACTTAACCTATGTTAGTTATTTATGATGCGCGCAGGGCTCCGAGGCCTATTCCATCTAATCATTACTGCAGCTCGGTGATCGAATCATATCTTTGGGAAGCTTATAGCATATCATAAAATATATATATAAATACAAAACGAGGCTAAATTTAAATAACAATTGACGCCTGATATTTGTTTCAAGTAATTGAAGGTCAAATTTATCATTACATGATTGTCACAGTGCAACTTAGAGGACATAGTAATTATATTGTGCTAAGCATCTCCTGGACTTTTTGCACTTGGTCGGTTATTAACCCGTTCATTATAAACGTCCGGTAGTCACGCATTGCGTATCGAGCTATATGGGATATTGCAACACACAAAACTGTACATGTACATTTACCGTAAAAGTATCCAGCCGATGCACAAGAAATGTGTCACTTATCCAAAAATGGACGATCGCCACGTTGAATTTTAATCAATATCATTCTTGAAACGTGGCCTGAGGAGGAAAAAGGTTATGTTCCCTCAGCACTTCAGGTAAAATGTTTTCACGCATCAATGAATTCAATGGAGTACCTGTCGAATTTTGATGGTCAAATTATGTAGCTGATTTATTCAATGAACCGTGTGTTGTAAAAACTTCTTTATTTGGCAAGACAGCGACGTGTTTATATCATTGCTTCAAAAGTCAATACAAGCCTGATCGGACATGCTCAATTAATTCGTGTTATTTGACGTGCCAAGTTTTTGTTGTGCAAATTTGGCGGTTACCTTTAACATAATTAACATTTAACTATTATTCATAATGTCTGCATAGTATGTTTTACTTTTATTTTATAGTTTTAAATCGTGAATGATGTATAGTATGACATGGTTATCGTTGCAATAGATCAATCCTATTACTATTGCTTTGTTATCGGATTTTCTTTCGATATAATATCTTGTAGAGACAATGGGGCGGTGCGTGGAGCCCGTCGCCCGTGGGAAGATGTGAGATAGCGCTGCAATCGTACTTTCATCCGATCATGCATGCATGCATAATTTAAGTGCGAACTAGATGACAATGGTACCCAAACAAGTCACTATGAATTTATTTGTTGGCCTTAATGATGAAATCCATTACTTTGATAAGTAGCTATTCCTGTAATTGTTCAGTGAGATTATAAATTGAATTTAACTATTTGTTCCCGACATACAATTTCCTGAAACCTTGACTTGTTTTACATTTGACAATGTTTAATTTTCGGGTACGACCCTTATAAATTCCCCTTTGAGTGTAACACGTACGAGGTAGACGATTACGATATGAACCTACATGACACGGAAGGCATGTGTCGACCGAGATATCTCCGAAGACGACGGCGAACCCTTGTCGGTTGTCGGCTACATACTCCAAATTGTGAAGAGTCACGCGACTACACAGCGCGTCTAGCGTTTGGATAGCATGTTTCTTTTTCGATATCTTATAAAAGAATTATTTTAACTTTTAAGACATTTATGAATCTATCTGACCAGCATGATATTGAAGGTCAATTTCGCTCCCATAGTTGAGGAGATTAATGACAAAAAGTGGTTCGTAAATGGGCCGAGAAATAGAATATTTTATTACCTTGTCAAAAAAATTAGACTAAGAATACAATGTTTCATGGACTTGACTTTTCCCCCGGTTGTTATAAAAGAAGAGATAAATTAACATTATTATAAGGGAAATAAACTTCTAAATAAAGCACTTTGCACACTCGTCTGTACGTCATAGTATGATAATTACCCTCCCGTTGCAAAAGTCTCGTGGCCAATAGTAGAGCGTAAGCCGAGATAACACCAAAATCTATACCAATAAATAAAATTGGAGTGTCTGTTTGTAATGTCAAAATAATAGGCTTTTTTCATGCTCACACGGTTATTTGCACGACACCTATGCCTAAAATAGCAATTAAAAATTTTTTGTGTCTGTTTGTTCCGGGTAATCTTCAAAACGGCTGGACCGATTTCAAAAATTCTTTCACCAATGGAAAGCTATAATATCAGGGCATAAACTAGGCTATATTTTATCCCGGTATTCCCACGGGAACTACGCGGGTAAAACGACTATAACCTAACCTATAACCGAAGCGAAGCGAGGGCGGATTGCTAGTTGTAAAATATGACGACATGATTTTAATATAAAGAAAATAATTCGTAAAACTAATTTGTATAACAAAAATAAAATCTTATTAGGTAAGTAAGAAGCAAGTTTTAGCCGATAAGTGTATTTAATAATAAAAAAAGAACACTGCTAATGGCATTATATAAATGTTGTCTAATTAGCTTTGTGCCTGGTGAATAGTCTAACGTCGAGATAATGTTGTAACTCTTAGAGATAAAAAGTCAAAAATGTGAAAGCTTGACACACGTGAGAATCTAATACGGAATGTTTATCTTAATTTAGAAATGTTTCTATATTTCTAGAATTTAAAGGTAATAATCAGCGGTCTACTTTTAGAATTGATTGAAATAAATACATAAATTGATACACATCCTTCTTCAACACGATTAATGTTGATTGTGAATTGAAAAAAATTTAGCTCATTTTAATAAAAATCTTAAAACAATCTTTTACATTTAGATTTTATTGGGTGTTAATTTTATTTTCTCTATCTCCACGTTTTAAGGATTTTTCTCTATTTCTTTTCTCTTAAAAAGACGAAGATCTTTGTATTGCAACAAACAATAAAATATTATTAACGGAAACAAATTACATCCAGAGTCAGAAAAACAATTTGTGGATGGTATTAAGTATTGCCTTGCATAGGATTCGAACCCACGACACTAGCAGGGTAGGTCGCCATCTTAGCCACTACGCCATCGGTACAGTTTATCCACTAAAGTATTATTTATTCATTTAAACTGCATATTTTTGATACAATATGATTTTCAGAATAAAAATAACTTGTTTCTATACAACATTCTGAATGACATATATAAAGAAAATAAAGAGATTGGCCATTACTTTTATTGCTTTTAAAAAATTGTAAGCAATACTTTCTGGATACATAAAAACTTATATAATTAAATGGCCTGCAATGGTGTTAACTTTCCTATCGCCGGTCACGGATATCAAGGAATCGGCTCCAGTGGTCGCCACAATGGGGAAGGAATAGGTTATGAGGCCGCACGCCGCCCAGTCGTCGCCCCGGATAGATTAGGGCTGGGTGTGTGCAGACCATAGCCTACCCTAAATGAAAATGGTCTTATGTGGTTGCAATACTTATAGTGATGACATATTTAATCAGTATTTGCCTCAAACGGATATGAATTATTTGAAACAAAGATCTAATTAAATATAAAAGAGATATTTAATATAGTTATATACACAATAATACTAAGAATACTCAAGTTTATGAGAAATTACATTAACCCTTTACAAATTTACGTCTTTAAAATCAGTTGTTCCTGTTGGTCAGTAATAAGCATGGATATTTCATACAAGTTTTATTTTTTTCATAACCAATTTTGTTGAAATTTTCAAGAATACTGTTCACGTATTTTTCAAGATAATTTATAATTATCTTACCTTTCTCGATATTACAGCAAGGTTTTGTTCCTAAATTGGTAAACCATTATAATCTCTACATATTTCATACGTTATTACTGACTTCAAAGTATAAAGAGGTTCTCAATTTAGCTGTATACATATGTATGTTCTAATATATTTATGGATTTCGCTTCTTAGATTATGAAACAATAAATTGTTTAGTATTTTCTTATGGTTGTATGGTTGTATTTTCTTATTGAAAAAGTAATTGGTTTTCGGTCTTACACTTCGAAGATAAAGAAATTTGAAGACCATTTTCTTTTGTAAGAAAAATTCATGATTTAATCTGGACAGACATCTAACTATGAATTAAAAATAAGGACATAAATCGTATAAATGGTTCTCACGTGAAAAGGACATAAACCGACAGCCAGACAGATAGACAGACTGTAAATTTTACAGTAGGCAGAGCTACTACTATTAATGCGTCATGGATGAATTGGAATAAGCATGCGAAAGCTGAACTGGCTTCGAGTTCCAGGGTAGGCTAGGCTTTACCGGATTTTTTTGTTAAGCTGTTCCATTTACTGCAGTAGTACTAAACACGAAACTATATTCGAAATAATAGACATCAATTTAGAATAGGCTCTCATACACTGTTATTATATATTATTTTAGTGATCTTATCTTCCGTGTGGTGATGTGGTGGGATTAAGAATACAAATTTACCTTCCCGTATCTTGCGTCGTAACAAATGACTAAGAGCTTATATAGCTATAACATCTGTGCAAGAGAAGAAAACACGACATGAAACTCTATACCAACCCATTTGAACACCGTGGTGTAGTAGAAAAAGCCATAGATGCTATTCTATATAAAATTAATGCAACGGTGACAAGTTTTTTTCATCCTGTATATATGACGACAACAGATAGGACATGTTGCCAGTTCACGGTCGAAATTATTATACATATAATAACATGTAATGGGCCAAATCAAATAACCATTAGCACGATAAAATATTCAGTTGTACGGGAAGAAACTAATAAATGTATCGTTAAAGAACTAAATAACTAATGTAAAAAGCAATCTGGCTATCTAGATGAGCATTTAAATGGTAAAATATAGAAGACACATTAATTATGTCTTGGTTAATTCCAAGGAATCTAAATAAGCAATTGTCTTTATTAATTCTACCATACCATTATTTTAATATTTATTACTTGTATTTCCTATGTATCTGGTGAAACCGTAAACATTGACGTTATTTATGTATTTATGGCGAAATGTACATTTACGCTCTTTCTTAATTGACTCATCATCATATTAATTGAATTAGTAGCCATTTCCTTTAGTTCATAAGTGTTAAATTTGCCATTCGCCATCACTGTATAGATGGTCAATTCTCCATGTAGACGAGTTAATACAATCGAAATCAGCTGAAGAATCCCCAAAAGAATGAGGCACACCACGTTATTAACAAATTACATCAATAACTGCAATCGCCCACCTGTTTCTGCCACACATTATGGACATGTCATTGTAGTAGTAAAAGCCCTAATAGATTTGTAGTTTAAAGGTAGCATTACATTAACACCAAAAGTATTTTTCGTATCCTAAGAACGGTTGCTGGTCTGCGCCTTTAAATACACTAACAATCTCATCAGCATTATTATACTATTAACTGTTTTTATGATTTCACTCTCAATAGTACTCCCGGTCCCGTAATGTTTAACGTTAAATGAGAAACGAAACGTGATCATTACTGACTTCCTATTAGTAATAACGTTACGTTATTATTATAGTCATCTATAAAGAGAATTTGTAAGGCAAGTTATAGTAATAAGTCTGTGTAATGACGAACTAAGATAATGTGTCTTCATAGGTTTTTTTTTCTCAGGTAGCAAATGAGACAACTATATGATATAGGCAATAAAACTGTAATAAAAGGCAAACTGGCAACGAGAACTTTTGCTGGTCAGCGTGCAGTAGAAGTACTTCGATTATTTCCAGAATTAAGACGTAAATAGGAATATAGCTATTGAAATGGAAATAGGAATTCCATACTGTGAAACTTTGCACCATCAAACAAATAGAATTCGCTAGCTAATGTATAGCTGTAGTATTGACATGCGGTAAGACGGCTAGTAAAATTTCTAGGAAACGATTATTTTTAAATGTGGAATTCATAGGGTTAAAGGAAAACTAAAGAATTGATGGATAGACGATATGGACTAATCAGTACAGAGACTACACTTAACAGAAGATTGTGTAAGAGAACACCATGTCGTGCTAAACAAAATTCGTGAAGTGACGGGGTAAGAAGAGAAGAGAAGAGATTCACCACCCCCTCCTTTGCCCGTGAGTGTCGTAAAAGACGACTAAGGGATTAAATATGAATATAATATTAAGGAAAACTTGAAATGAAACCATAAACTAACACGTCTGACCAATGTGGCATGGTAGGTCAATTGCTCTCCTATTGTAGAAGAGGCTCGAGCCCAACAGTGCGACATGTATGTGCTGAAATAATAATAAAAATGAATAAACCAAAATAATTATTAAATGAATGAAACAAAATAGAGTTAAACAACAAGTAGGTACTTTACAATTAGCCATAATGAATTAAAACTAATACATGATATCCTAAACTGGTGACTTGTGCCGTTAACATTCTCTAATGACAACTCCGTGTAATATCGGCCTGAAAAAATCGTTAAAGTATTATTACAGCTCACGTGCGCATGAAAACCCAATTTCTTCTTCAAGGTTTGACTATTATGCCGTGTATATGGTATGGCGTCATTTATCAGGTGGTTTTTGATAAAACGCTAGATAAGGAAATTCAAATATATACATAACAACACTAATGTAAGAATATTTGAGAGCGCTATGACATATCCTTCTTTAAACAAGGTTTAAGCAAAGCATTTTTTTCGCGGTAGGTAACGGCCTAACTGTGCCACTGGTGTTGCAAAGGTCTTTGTGCGGCAGTATCACTTACGATCAGGTGTGCTGCTTGATCGTTTGCCACCATCAGCCATAAAAAAATAATTGAGAGCATTGGTCGTAATAACTGAGATCGCCCATTTAACGTAATAGTAATCTTAGAAATGCGATTCTTTGCCCTATGTTGTTTTTAACTATCCAAGTAACAATTTAAGATATAGTGCAAGATCTTAAATTGTTACCTGGTTACATAAATTCGAAAGTTATAGAATAGAGTCGAATGCACGTCCATTGATAAGAGTCAATATTTGTCGAAAGATATTTATTTAGTAGGGTACTAAGCTATCTTCAAAAATACATTGAACTAGTTTCAATAATTTATTAGCGATATCAACTAGCATTTGGCACAGCCACTGTTCTAGAAAACATTACGATAAGAAAAACGAATCTGTAAAATAACAAACATCTAAACGTGCAATGAAAATCAATATTATCAGTATTTATTTTTTTGTTTTAATGTATCGCAACACACTTCTGCAATTAGCGTCTCTTTTTACTCGTGGACTCGTTTCATGGAATAAGTCCTTTGTTTTTCAAATACTGAGTAGATAGATGCCTATGCGATATAATTGCATTTTATATGTTTTATTTCATTGAAAAATAGTAGTAAATATGACCTGAGTGGTTACGGGTTCACAATGCAATTTAAGTTTTAGAGAGTGCTATTTTGTACTCCCATGATGAGTCTTTCCCACGAGAAATTAAGTAGTGGTGGCAAATTTTGTTTTTAATTTAACAATATAAGTAGGACAGGATTTTAAACTCATGCGTCACTTACACAAAATTTTACACGGGTTTAAATGACGAGAGAGATAAGCACCAACGAGGCGGTATGATGATAGGTATCAAAAACAGCAAGATATTCTTAAGTGACTAAAATTTGGACTTAATGAATTTATGGATTCATTGAGTCATAATTTTAATTTCATCCTTAAAAGTCGTTTTGAAAAAATTACTAGATAAAATAATAAAAATTCATTACGCTTTCTGATATTTACGTTAATGATTGTTTCAATCATGATCACGAAAAGTTTAGAAATTGACGATCCTCGTTATTGTATAAATATTTATCTACTCACTAAATACTCAATTATTAACATTGTTGACCCACGTTATAATGCAATATAAAAAGAAACACTTTTTTTTTTTCAAATTATGTTTCCAAATATAAACATTTAAAAGGGCTCTTGTCGTGAGTGATTATACATAGAAGTATTCATTTCAATGCCAATACTATAAAACTATAAAATACGTAACTACTGGTAATGTAGTCATTATATCGGTTTAATTCTCAATTTCAAAATAATCTGTTCGTTAGGTTTAATTTATAACAGATGTACAATATGCATTGCACATTACAACAGTAATTTAATAATGTATGCACGTGATAAGAAGTTCGTTAGATTCCATAACAAACATTTAAAAGCAATAAATCTAGATTCATCGCAAGGTCGCTTCATTGAGAGTATCAAATTATTGATGCTATGCACTAATGCAACTCAAAATATGCTCGTTGACTGCCTTATTGATATAAGGGAATAAGTATATTTCTATACATCGCCGACCACTGTTGGACTCAGGCCTTCCCAAATTTTTTTATGTGGTGGATGATTCCATAATTGTCACGTATGGAAGGCGAGTTGACGAGCGCAGTTAGTGTTAAAAGTTGTTCTATCGAGTGCTGCTACACATTCTCCTGATAAAGACTCTCAGCTGATTTATGCGATCCCCACTTTTCAATAAGAATTGATGAACTATTTTCCTTTTAATCTGTCACCACACGAGAAGCATGGTTCTACCGAACGCCAAATCGCTTATCGGGCAAAATCAGTTACTGGATTTTTCTCAATAGCCTAACAGAGTCTGTAACTTAGTATAGCTGATTGTAGACACCAGTTGCGATGGACAACCTGAATGCGAAGGGTGACGATTATAACATTATCCCCTTCTTGAAGAGATCTATGTCCAAAAAAGTCGATGATAAGCTGATGGATGAATGACATTCATTATTATTATCATCATCAGCTTTACACGACGACTACGAGGCGTAGATGCCTTCCGCATAGATTGTCATATGACACAGATATTCATTAGAAGGGTTATTCCCATAATCATTATACTAGGCAAGTGGGTTGGCGATAAGATATTATACATTTCTTAGGAGAGCATTTTTGCCCATTATCTTGGTGATTCCTCAGCCGATAGTTACGATTTTATCGAGGTACTGTATTCTTATCCTGTCACCACACGGAAATTGCATTCAAAAGTGTATATAGATCCGTCGTGGTGTATTATAAAACATAAGCCTCTACTAAACGTTTTTTTTTTTTCATGTATTCCATTTTCACATTGGTTTTCTGACAATTTTCCTTAAGTCGATTCTTACCAACCCTTAGGAAAGGAGATGATAAGATATATATCTTACTCGTAGTCCGTCACCACATGAAACACTAACCATGTTATTCTATAAATAACAAATAAGATCATTTTACGTGTTCATTGAAGCACGAATACTTACAGTTCGAATACCGCTAACTCGTAACACACCCGTTGATTGACCATGCTATACTTTCATAATTTTTACTATCGATTATCGATCTGCGAGGGCAGCTGCTAACATCTTAGTTAAGTTGATGGAAGTTTTATATTCGCCAGACAGTTTTTACAACCTACGTGGGTTTATAAAGAGAAAAGTGTAAAAAAGATACGAGTACTGTTTAATTCTATACGTGACTTCGGCCTACGCTACCGTTTGTATTGCTTAGGGGGCGCCTGTAAATTACGTGAGCTGATTTCGGCGATTTTTTGAACCGCACTCCCTTCCTGGTGAAATGATGAGTTGAGGTGTGGTACCGAGATTATTCAAACTACGTACCTATATTGTAAACTATAAGAATTGATGGCGATATCACAACTAAAAACATAATGTGCTATTTATAGTGTTCGTATACTCCTGATAAAATAATATTGTGTAAAATTTAGACATCTACTATAGTAGTAGAACCCTAATATACATTTTGTTAAATTCAACCCTGTTTCTTCTTATTAAAAATATATTTGCCAAGGCAATATATTTTTTGCTCCTAAGAAACAGTTATTCCCAAGGTCAGGCTACTTTATATTGAGATTTGGAGCCCTTGCCGCACCTAAACATCTCACGTAATTAATGGACACCTCGCTAAATATTGGTATCAAAAAAGTGCGATGAATAAATGAGAGCAATGTATTGCATAAAAAACTTTTTACCTAAATGTCTCAATTTTGGCACATTGAATAAAAAACTGAACACGTTTGTGTCGTAAAAATTGAGCGTTGTGCTTGTTTCAGGAACAAGTTGGTTATATGAAAAAACCCGCATAAAGTTTTGCAATTCTCGTGCTATGTAACAGTGGCGCAGGTTTGACAGCGTAATTAGTCGAAATAGAACAGCGATATCAGACGTCATATATGTATATATATCCTTGAATATCATAATATTATTACATTCGCGACATTTATAGACTTCTTTGAGATTTAGAAAAATAGTGGCGCAGAATTCGAAATAGATACGTTATTTCTTTGTGTACAGCATAAACTTCGTGGGACGACTTCGTGCGTTCTGAATGTACCTGTATGAGATTTTAATATTATAGAAAGACTGAATTCAATTTATCTACATGAATATGTATATTACACTTTATTATCATAATAACATTTCACATCTGCTTCGTTATTATCATTACGAGATATTTCTTTTACAAAAGAACTTTGTATTCGCAAGCAAGGGAACAAATTTTCAACACGGTTAGATAAAATTATTAAAAGCACGAAAACAGAATGAAAATTCTTTATTTCCGTTATTTATTAACCCCGATATTTCTTTTTATTAGTACTTTCATGCCTCATTTCTCAAAAGGAAAGAAAAAATAATGAAAATTCATTTATAATACTATACAATACTAAAGATAAAATATGCTTATATGTGTCTAATCTCCCTAGCCGAGGCCGCGGGTGATCGGACCGGGGAATTGTCCGTCACCCGCAGAGAGGCTGACCGCGCGACGGCGACCGACGTCCCAGGACGTCGAGAGGTGAGGTTACCCGAAAGGGTATTCCGTTGGGCCGACCACTGACGACAAGTCACATCTGCTCCGGTGGTCGGCCCAACAACGAGGTGACGTAGGTACGGGTGGGTTATGGGTCCGCGCGCCGTCCTTTCATCGCCCCGGACGGACTGGACCGCGCGTGCGCTTACCATAGCCCACCCAAAAAAAAAAAAAAATATGTGTCTAATCTAGCGATTGTGATATAAAAGGCTAATGCAGCTTTTTGCCGTGGCGGAGTAGCTGACGCTGATTTAAACTAGATCATTAGTGAAATATGTATGTCTAGAATACAGACCGATATTTTGCCATATATTTTTTAATTCCACGTAAGAGGTGACAAAACCCAATGCCTACAACCAAGCTTATTCCCAAGTTTAAAACTTCTGTTTAAGAATTGCCTGAAATCTGGCATATCTAACTTCCTGTAAGATTAGAACTCATGATCAGCAGTCGCATACATAGCGAGAAAGTTTCAATACATTTATAAATTGATATTTTTTTTCAAGAGCTAACGATACAATTCTTGGAATATGACTATTATGTCATTATACGAGTACGTCCATCCATTAAGCCTAAGTCTAACAGTGGACGTTGCTATGCTGACGAATGGTGAGTCAATTCATCACAGTCAATATTTTTGGGTTTCAACATTAATTTTAAGTACTTGTATATATTTTCTTTACAACATAATATAATGCTTTTTGGAAAATATATTTAGATAAAAATAGTTAGCTTTAGAAAGAGAATCTCAAAAAAATCAAGCACCGAACTGGGTCTGTCTGAATTAGAGGCCTGCTCGATTTCCTAACTGAACTATTTTTATTCTTGATGGCAATGGTATACCATGATTTACCTTCATATTCTTCATTCATTTCATTGCCTTAAAACTTTGATAGAACGAGGTTTTCTATAACCTAACCAGACCGATTTATCGCCCTGAATCCTGGGTATTAAATTTCATAGACACCTTTGGATGGATATCTCCAAAAAGTGACATTCCACCTCCACTATTATATTTCAAACAAATGCTCCGCCATGATAATCTGTTGGCAACCAGAAAATGCGGTAAACTTGACATAACAACGATAAGATTGTGTGTACGCTTTATTAGTATTACCTAAAGCTTTCATTACACCCAGCGTTCAATATTATGTATGATAGCACCGAATAGACCATGCGATCGAATATCGTCCCAAAATACGTTGTATAAGAATCGAATTTTCTTTATCTAACTGTAGACATTGAACTGTTACACAATCTATGTGATATCACGTTGCGGGGTAAACGATCCGACCTTCCATACGCATCACTGGACAATCGCGTAACATAAGTATACCCATAGCTATCTGGCCAATCCACTAACTGCCCTAATAGTTTGGTATCAATATCTATATACATATATACTTTCTGTTGAAATTTCAATAAACTTGCTTGTATACATGTAATTGTAATGATTTGTTATTGTATAAATATTTTTAAACATTGATGGAGCACAGGTCTTCACGATTATCATTCAAATTATTTAGAAATAGCGTAATAATTTGTAGCTTATGTATAAATCTGAAATTTATATCCTGAAATAAACAACAAAAAAATATATATACATATAATATCTTAAAGGTACACATTACACATTGCATAAAAGATTTATAGCCTATGCCTAAAATAGACGAAAGCGTTTACTTACATACTTTTGCGTGATCATTAAACAATAAACATACAAGAGACAGAAAAAAAATCGAACTATATTTTTGGCATCGATATCATAGTTACATCATGGAACTATTACTATTATTTTTTATCTAGATATATTCAAAGTACGTTTGCGACTTTGTTACATTTTTATTTTAAGAAAACACTGAATTAGGTATGTATATTGTACATTAAATACTTTTATGTTGGTGCTAAATATTTAAACTTTTGGGAATGCAATTTGATCACTATTTATAATAATAATAAAAATACTAGAAATATTTTATTGCAAAATCCACATAAAATTATATTTATATTCAATTTGATATAATATATGTATTATTTAAATGAGCTTAATGGGTATGCGGGTATTTTAGAATGAAATATCTTTGATTGCAGACACAATGATGACACACAAATCTAGATGACCTTGCAGTCACAAATAACCTAATCATTTATAACATTTTTGGTCATGTAATTTGCTTCAAAATAGCTATAGCCATGGTTATTCTCTAATATTGGAACGTAAATCTATAATTGCATTTATTAAACAATACATTTACTAAATGATTACCGATAACTAAGCAAGACAGAAGATTTCTGCATCTTTATGCTTATTTCTTTAGATAATTATAAGCCTGATCACTAATGCTTTATTTAGTTTCTTCTAAAGAATGAAATCCATTACAAGCTTTTATTTAGTTTCACCTGTCCCGTTGTCTGTAATCAAATCTTGCAAGTTAAATTTGATCCACTGCCCGGTTTCTGAGTGAGCTGAAATTTTGCATGTACGCATAAATCGAATGACAATGCAATAGAGCTGATCTGATGATGGACCTGGAAGCTGGCCATAGGAACTCCGTAATTAAACGACGCAACCCCACCGAGTTTGGGCTCATTTGATTCGTCTTGACGAGTACTTTGATACTATATGGTAACCAGAGTCTGACGATGGACCTGGATTTTTAACTTTTTAGTTCATTTTATTCACAAATAATAAAAGCTTGTTTTTAAAAAAAGTATTTTTTCATTTAATTTATTTTTCAATTTATTTTATTTCAGATTGTAGGTAATACAATAAAGATCCAAAATATTCCATTTATCAATTATCACGCAAATAACGGTTTAAAACTTTTGTCTATACTAATAATATAAAGAGGAAAGATTTGTTTGTATTGAATAGGCGCCGAAACTACTGGACCGATTTCAAAAATTCTTTCACCAATAGAAAGCTATAATATCAGGGACTAACAAAGGCTAGATTTATCCCGGTATTTCCACAGGAACAGGTACTACGCGGGTAAGATGACTGAAACTGAAGTGAAGCGAGGGCAGGTTGCTGGTAGTTGATAACCAGACGAGCTTAGACACGTTATTCGAGCTTATTCCACTTTTTATAAAACCATATATGTTCCTCCCCTGCAGACAGGCCTTTAGTCTACATTCACCGATAAATAAATAAAAAAAATCCTATTTTAATTAAAGTTCTTCTCTTGGTAATCTAGTTATAAACGTTACAACATATACAGGATAGAAAGGGGCGATGATTGTTTTTACACTTATTACACAACTAGCAACCCGCCCTCGCTTCGCTTCGGTTTTAGTCGTTTTACCCGCGTAGTTCCCGTTCCCGTGGGAATACCTGGATGAAATATAGCCTAGTTTATGCCCTAATATTATAGCTTTCCATTGGTGAAAGAATATTTGGAATCGGTCCAGCCGTTTTGAAGATTACCCGGAACAAACAGACAGACAGAAAAAAAAAAATTAATCTGTATTTTAGGCATAGGTTGTCGTGCAAATAACCGTGTGAGCATGAAAAAAGCCTATTATTTTGACATTACAAACAGACACTCCAATTTTATTTATTGGTATAGATGATAGAAATTTCTGAGCTACAATATTATAAAATAATTAGATATACTACTGAACAGCGATAACGCACGTGGAAGAACACGCATAGCAACAAGTTTTTCTTGTACTATTATTCGGACGATACCAAGTAATGCAAAATTAAATATACCCGGGAGTCGTTGCTTCTAAATTCTATTATGGCGTCAAGCCACGTGTGTTTGTGGGACGCACACGCTAGAGGCGATTCAATTAAATATCTCATTCACACTTGTCATAATCTTAGAAAGTCGCCAACGCAATTCGGTGATGAAGCAATGTAACACACATACATAGCTAACGGAATTAAAAAAAAACTACTGTTATTTTCTAAACGCGACATTGAAAACGTATTTTGAAACAGATTTACTGTGATTTTCTTTTAAATACAATATAATTAGGGTAAATTTAACTAAGGAATAGTCTTTGATAATGTTTACCGCGTGGTGGGACGTCAAAATACACCGACAAGTGGCTCAGTGAATAGATACCCAAAAGGATATCCTGGGTGAACCACTGAGGACAAATAACTGTAATGATTTCTAATGTTTATCATAATGCTCGTACATTACATATCTATACCAATAAATAAAATTGGAGTGTCTGTTTGTAATGTCAAAATAATAGGCTTTTTTCATGCTCACACGGTTATTTGCACACCTATGCCTAAAATAGCAATAAAAAATTTTTTGTCTGTCTGTCTGTTTGTTCCGGGTAATCTTCAAAACGGCTGGACCGATTTCAAAAAATTTTTCTCCAATGGAAAGCTATAATATCAGGGCGTAAACTAGGCTATATTTTATCCCGGTATTCCCACGGGAACGAGAACTACGCGGGTAAAACGACTATAACCTATAACCGAAGCGAAGCGAGGGCGGGTTACTAGTTGTAAATAAAACCATTTTAGAAATTTTATCGCGTTTGTATTTGATTTTTGATTGCCTGACGTTTCGAACACTATGCAGCGTTTATCAGTCGCCTGTGACGCTCAAATCCGCAATAAAATCCGTAAAATAGTTTTAAGTACAACAAATACTATATTGGCAGTGGCCCGGTCAAAAGCAGTATACATCGCATAACAGACAATATCCATAAAGCCGCTGTCTCTCCGGGCGCTCAACGATTAAAGATTTTCATTTCATTCCTTCGATCTGGGTAAGATCGAAACAGCAATATTTGAACACCGACTGGAGAAAATATGAAAATACTATTTAGAATTTTGTTTTATTTTTTAATAAAGTATGTATTGCAAAAACTAACTATAAGGGTTTTATCGCGCTTCAAATTTGTACGTCCTATCGTATACTTTCCATTATCAGAATTCAAGGTCACAGAAGGTCAGATATTTGAAACGAAGACATAATAAAATCCAATCAGTAAAAATGTTTTTATTTGTGAGTGTATTACTGACGTGAATGTCAGAAGGTATTTGTGTTTCGTGAATTAAGGTTTAGCCACCTTATTTCTTGACAGGTCTAAATTGGACACTCTCCACCCGAAGAGTCCGGGGCAAAGGAAGGTCGGCATGTGGCGCTATAAACTAACATCTAGCACACATATAACCTCAATGCCAGTGGCCCCAGGCCAACTGGCCATTACGATCATCTTTGACTTCAATGGCTCGCTCGGCGGGTGACACTTTCGAGTGTATACCCTTTCCGGCGACACCATAGCAACATTTGCAGCGGCTCGCTCTCACAGAATCGGGTTCTTTGCGAGTTACGGAGTAATCTGCGGTCCTATCACTCCACCAGTTTGAACCTTTTTGAGAAAACGTACCTTACAACAAACAAAACAATACCAACACTTGCATTGCTAGTAAAAGACGACTACAATTTCTACATTGACCTCGGTCAACTCTATCTGATGTCGTCAGGTCAATAACTTCCAATCCCAAAGATGGTTGACGTCAGGAAGGCGGCCGGTCATAAAACAATTGCCAAAACTATTGTACTATGTAATTTGAAAGAAGAGTAGATATTATTGAGTCGACCCCAAATAATTGGAACAAGAGATAAGATATGATATAATTTTAATAATGTATAATATGTACTGTATGTTTACATTTTTCAGGATTTAAATCATATTCAAGCAACTAAAGTGTAATTATATAAGAATCACGTGTTCATTCGACCCCCACATGTAGAATATCTCTCCTGCATAGCGGTCACATGCCCTCAATTAGGAGCCAGTAGACAAAAACTTATCTTTCTCAAGCTTATCTTGTTAGTATAATTTTGTGCCTGCTATCGACCAATTGTGACATTCACAAGAACACATACTTTAGCCACACTGTGTGGTGATACGAGTTACAAAAAAAAAATGAGTGAACACCCTTTACTCATAAAACGTTCCGGGGCCATATCAGGAAAATGGGTGTTCGCGTGGGGAATTTGTAACACCAACTACGATAGCCAACCCGTCTATGGGCTTAGTGATTATAGTATAGGATCCCGCTATACAAAGACCTTCACCGAGATGCTTATTTAATGAAACTTATTTTTTATGTAATTTAATATGTCAATAAATATATTGCATATGGGTTGCCTAACAAATTTTAGTCCAGAGTATGAGATTAATTAATAATTAAAAAAAACAATTTTTTTTAACATTGCACCGGTTTGATTATTAGACAAATTCTATACCAATTGAAAGTATGAAGCCCATAGAATATGCAAACGTTAGATTGCCTATTCTTTTCCGGTCATAACTCTCGGGTAGCCAGGTATAAACAGATAAATCGATACTAGCATTTTGCACCGGTCTGATCGATGTTTGCATATTCTATGGGCTTCATACTTTCGATTGGTATAGAATTTGTCTAATAATCAAACCGGTGCAATGTACAAAAAAAGAAAAAAAAAATATTAATGAATCATACTCTGGACTAAAATTTGTTAGGCAACCCATATGCAATATATTTATTGACATATTAAATTAAATGAAAAATAAGTTTCATCAAATAAGCATCTCGGTGAAGGTCGTTGTATAGCGGGATCTTAGACCATTAGGACATTATCTCTTTTGGGAAGGTCTATATCTAGCAGTAGACATAGATAAGTCGATAGATATATGGATGATGCTTCACTTTTCAAAAACATGTAATTATTTATTGTAAGTCATAACGATAAATATTTTCTGTGCTACAGAATGTATGTAAATCCTTCGGTTCTGGAAATTATTGGCATGTCGAAATGTATAGTATACTATAGTCTATTATACTATTTTCTATTTACAAATTTAATATTGCTAGCGGACTTTAGCGGATACAAAAGCAGACGTCGAAGCATAAAAACTCAGGACATGGCGTACAGCCCTGGAAGTCAAGGTTTCAATTCGAGTGAATACCACATAATTTTAATTTGCATGTGACAGCATATTTTACAACCACTGAGCTATTAAAGAGAAAAATAAATATTTAAAGCAATACAACTCCATTAAACATCTACAAATTAACATTTACTCTGTAATAGTAGATAATGTAGTTGGAATAAACCTGGAGTGTCATTACAATCCTAACTAATATGAATACGACAGCTAGTTTCTTTGTGAGACATACACGTCTACACCACTTAACTGATTTAAACTAATTCGTTTACTGATGAACTACATTAGTAGCGAGTGACATAGACACATGTTATATCCCGGGTTATTGACAGGGGAGTGGCAACCACGCAGGTGAAACCGCGAGAATTTGTAATGAATAATTACCACATGTCTCGTATAGCTCATAATAAAGTATACTCATCCATTATGTATGCCATTTAGTCAAAGCCTTGGTGCTCAAACAAAATTTATTAGATTGTCTCCAAAGTTTTGATTCTCTGTATTACGTATATCACCAAAGTTGATATTAAATTATCATATGCAAACATTTGGTATTTGTTAAGAGAAAGGAACTTCGAAAGACAGTGACGTAATATATAATAATAATATCCCCCAAATCATATTTTGATGAATTGTTTGTAGATGTGTGCACGCAAATACCGTCGTTTCCACAAATCGATGGGTTTGGCGCTTTGGCGTGATCAGACATTGATTGCCAATACAATAGCTTTACTTGCTCTATCAAGAGATAATACATAAATAAATATTAAATGTTAAGAGCTCTAGTAGAATAAATATCCTATTTTACTAGTTTTTTCATCCATAATACAGTTATGTTGCGAAAACTTAGATTGGCTGGCTCAATGTGTTTTAGTTGACAATTTATTCCTTCAACATCACCTCAGATCATATACATCCCACTGGTGGGCTTGTCCCTCTCGCTCAATACGAAGGAATTTTAACTACTATACCATACTAATGGGACGGGTTAGTATTGGGTTTCATTTCGAGTTTTACCTTTCTTAGTTATATGCTACATATGTACATAATCCCTTGTTCCTCTTTTAGGACACGACACGAGTAAGATAGGGGGCTGGTTGTCAGTATTGTTATTCCGTTACCATAGAATATATTTCTTAAATATATCCTTTTTTGAAGAATATTGCTAAAACATCTAACAGCGAAAAATTCCCGCATCAAATTCTTTATAACTTTTTGGGCTAACGACTCAATTTTTATGTGCTTATACACATTTATACGCATTTTATAATGATGATTATCTTATAACTCCATTGTTTATTGTAGCATTTCCACATTTAATTCTACCGGGGGATTTTTATTTTTAGAGCATACAGGCACAACATTAATTATCTTCTTGACAACTATGACTGACGTTCTCAATTTGTGTTACAGGATTAAAATAGTTGTTTATTTCAACTTATATATATATATATAATACCATTTTGAAGACGTTGTAATACAATTATCAAATAAGGTATAATTAAATAATAATTTAATAATACTTAGTAAAAATAATGTAGATTTTACTACCTTATTATATACTAGCAAGCCGCCCTCGCTTCGCTTCGGTTATAGGTTATAGTCGTTTTACCCGCGTAGTTCCCGTTCCCGTGGGAATACCGGGATAAAATATAGCCTAGTTTACGCCCTGATATTATAGCTTTCCATTGGTGAAATAATTTTTGAAATCGGTCCAGCCGTTTTGAAGATTACCCGGAACAAACAGACAGACAGACAAAAATTTTTTAATTGCTATTTTAGGCACAGGTGTCGTGTAAATAACCGTGTGAGCATGAAAAAAGCCTATTATTTTGACATTACAAACAGACACTCCAATTTTATTTATTGGTATAGATTGCAATCTTACTATCTTTTTCTTGCAAACATTGTAATTTGTAATTATTAGAATTCGCTATCTCCTCTCTTGTCCGTGGGTGTCGTAAAAACGACTAAAGGAATATAATTTGCATATAACATCTTTGCCAGTGCTGGAAGGCTTAGGATTAAACCCTGTACTAACAAGTCCAACCAGCGGTTCACTCCTATTGCGGAGGAAGCTCGAGCCCAACAGTGCAACGTATTCATATAGATGATTATTTTATTTACAGGATCTTAATGTGCGAGAGAGATCCCCCTCTGTTATAGAGTTCGGAATACAATAGTTCACCATCGTTTACTTTCTTGTAGGACTTAAAAAAAACTTGTTAGGCGTTACCAAGCAAACAGTCTGCTGCTCTCTCCAAGGTAACCCAAAACATGGATAGTAATTGCCATCCCGCCTTTCAAGGGTGGCAATTATGGCACTATGAATGGTTATGGATAGATAGATGGAAGATTTGAAAAATGTGCAAATTGACCTATGTTCTATGACAGTAGGCGGTTTGAAAAAAATACCATGAATCAAAATCAGTAATATTTGTTATATAATCATAAGAAATAATCGTGAAATGTTTATTAATGGAAAATTCTAACATTCAATCTTCATTATTTCTTGTTTAATTCGTCTCACTGCATTTGTCTCAAAATGAAATGTCTTCAAAATACGAGAACAATTGACCTACGATAACGTTCTGGTCAGATGGTTCTTTATAGGATTGTAAGTTTTGATTTTCTTATTAGTATAAACACTAAATAGTATTATAGCAGCGCAACACTAAATAATTCATTAATAAATAGAACAAGTGTATCTAAATGAATTTTATCGCACACTTACGTCCTGTTAATATATAAACGCCGCCTCCGAATCAAATAAGGAAGAAGATAACTGTGACCTCCCAGTATCTTTTATCATCGCGTGTTGTGTCTTACGATGATGCCGACCTAATTTCGAAACCGTTTTATAAAGCTCCAAGCCTTATCTGTCTCCCTGTCTTCAGACTATTTGATATTCGTTTTAGTAAAGGCTTGATAATATGCTTTTTAACAATACTGACATACAAACACCGAACCTGCAGAGTATCATCCGTTATCTGTTTATTCAATGAGTTAATGTGAATATTACTTTAGGTTTTTCTCTCCCACGCATAAAGTCAATATTGAAAATGTAGCAAAGAATGATATTGTAGAGGTATGTGTTGTAGATTGCATTGAACTTTAACCTGGTTTGGGATATCATCATCGTTATCTCAGCACATAAACGTCGCACTATTGGGCTCGGGACTCCTCTACTATGCGAGGGAAATTAATCTACTATACCACGATGGTCAGACGTGTTGACATAGGATTTTATTTCGAGTTTTCCTTCTATCTGGTTTGGGACATATTTTAACAAAATGATTGTAAACAATAATAGTAATAATAATTCTTTTAATAATTGAGGCCATGAGAACCATACTGGCCTAATTCAATGGACAAGCCTTTTGAGTACCATAGAAAATAAAGTTTAATAAAATTCATAAAAATGATTATGCTGCCTCTAGTGGATATTCGGTGTATCACTAAAAAGTGACCAAAAGGCCACCTTGGTTCTATAAAATATTCAATTATATCTGTATAAAATCATAAACTCAATACTGTAAAAAAATTAGTTAGGCCACTATGGTTCTCATGGCCTCAATTCAGATTAAAACCCTACACAAACTAGATTCTTCCTTCGGCTAAGAAGGAACTTTATACGTCCCATTTTTGGACTCGAACGTACTCCACAATAGGAGTGACACGACCACGCTGATTAGACGTTGTGGCATAAGACTTTAATATCGAGTTTTCCTTGCATCAATTTAATCTGATATCATATCCTTTAATAGTCTTCTATGACACCCACGGGCAAGAATGGTGGTGATGAATTGTATTCTCACCCCGTCAATACACGGCAAGCCAGAGTAGAGTAATATAACAGGTCAAATTCCATCCTATCGTGGATGGATCATGCCCAACAGTAGCACCTATGTAGGCAGAAGGGAGATAAAATCCTACTAATATTATAAACGCAAAAGTTTGTAAGTATGTGAGGATGTGAAGATGTGAAAAATGTGAAAATGTTTGTTGCTCTTTCACGCAAAAACTACTGAATGGATTTTAATGCAACTACACAGTAATATAGCTTACATATCAGAATAACACACAGGTAATTTATCCCTGTGGGTGAAACCGCAGGGCGCTGCTAGTATAGAATAATGCGTTTGTATCAAGTTCGTTAAAAATGCATTCATCCCGAAGTGATCGGTACTCGGCTAGAGCATGTGAGACAGAATCAATCGCGTCGAGAGAGCAGCTGAGCAACTTTCTCAACGTTCTCGTATCGACGGGCGCGGTGCGGTGTCCGCGTATGCGCTGTTTGAAACTCACGCGCTAAATCAAAAGCGGATTATATACTATTATAGTCTTGAGCAAATGGTATAAAGTATATAAAATTACTACAAGCAAAGAAAAACTCGAAATAAAATCTCATAACAAGCTGTCTAACTAACACGGTGTAGTAATTCAATTTCGTTGTTATTTTCTGGGAGGTTCGTCCCAATATTGACTCCTCTATTGCCTGAAGAAAATCCGTTTTATGCTTCCTTGACGGTATTTTGAGCAGGTAAAAATTCGTTATATTCTTTATCATAGAATTAACCAAAAACAACTATGTTAGTTATTATTTTTATTTGAATCATGATCCGCCATGATACGCCTACCATGATACCACACTAGATAGATATATTTAATGGTAATAAAATTACACGGTTCGATACTGCGACATCCTTGCCACAAACACTTTCAAAACCTGATAATAATTTTTTATTTCAATTTACGTACATTCAAATTAATTTGCAAATAATATATGTATTTTGAAGAATAAAATGTGCCTGTGTTTTCATTGGATAAAATAATGAAATAATAACTAATTTAATAAATAGACTGACAGAATAGAAAAAAAAATTAAATGCCATAAACACCTATGTCATATTGTGTTAATAGTATGTAGTGTTCGCTTATCGCTTGGCACACACCAGCATAGTACAAGAACATCGGGAAACGCAACACTAGTCGGCTTTCTCTTGCGACTTGTACAGCTTGAACTGCTAGCGCTCATAGAAAACTGTTAGGAGAAAATTTTGAAATCACACCAATGGGCCACACCGTGCCCATTGAAGATTTACACAAATGAAAATTTATTCGCCACACCTGTCTTATATTGTAACGGTATACTTTTATGTATGCAAGCGATATCTGTGATTATCTACGTGGATTTGTGCAGATAAAATTTTATAAGGAAATCGCTGATATATTTCGGATTCTAAGAACTATACTAATGACCAATAGGAATAATATGACACAGTAAATTTTAAAATAAAAAATAGCTTTTGTCGGCGACGTCGTCCGCATAAAATTCATGTGTGATATATCCGTTAAATACGAATTTTATTATTTGTGTTATGAGGTGAAAAATATTAAAGCAATAAAAACCTTAGGCAGAAATATATCCTCAGCGAGATTGATTTTTAGAATATTCCTTTTTAACGAGTTCCTATATTACAAAAATAAGATATTCATCATCATCATTTCAGCTTACATAACTCCCACTGCTGGGCTCAAGCCTCCTTCACAATAGGAGGGAAATTGACTTTACTACATCATGCTGGTCACACAGGTTTGTATAGGGTTTTATTTCGAGTTTTCCTTCTCTTTCATAGATGTTATATGTTTATGATATCCCTTAGTAGTCTTTCACGACATCCACCACAATAGGTAGTGGTGAATTATTTACTTATTGCGTTCCTATTTAAGTAACTACTAATTTTTGAAAATATCGTTTATATTCAATCCGAACAAGGAAAATTATAACAGGCTAATTCGGATCCGATCATCCTTCCCGTTAAATCTCTTACTCAATTTGTCCTATAAATACACGTTGCTACTCTAAACCTCAATAGATATGTAAGAAATTCTGTTTAAGATATGTAAATCATATCCTTATATATACAAAACATAAAAAAAACTGAACGAAAGTCTGCTAATTGAAATCATCATGTAACTTATTCTTTATAAATTATACACAAAGTTAAGTTGAATTGTATTAAAACCGCATCGCATTGGATGCGCCCAGCGTGATCACATGACGTTTAATACTGAATACTTCATTAGATGACAACGCAAAATCATTAATAATCATCGAAGAATCAAGAACAAAACATTTGCACATCATGCAGCCATCTTAATTTTCTTAATATGCAATACATTTAAATAATTATATAGAGCAATGTTATATGCATATCAAATTCGAACAATATTTACGACTTTCGACATTGAGAAGTACGTTTTATTAGAGAAACGAAACGCTCAATATGCCATGACAAATAAAAAAAAATCAATTACACACCTACAATTTGATAAAAGAAAGCCTTCCGAAATCATGCGTTACGTGGAAGCCAAATGGATGTTAATTTTCAGCGTAGTATAAATCATTGACCATTTAACATTAATCGCGTGGAGACATGCGATTTAACAGTGCGCCCAATACAAAAACGTACGTGCGGCTATAAAAAATACTTTTTTATTGTTTGTAACGATGATTTGCACGACAGTTTACGTCGGCCGTCGACCCATCTGCATCAACCACTATGCTTAAATTAAAATATCCAATGATTTGTCTTAAAGTGTCTCTGCGTGTGAACAAATAGGCGTATTGTCTCTTTTTGTACCAGAAAGTTCATTAGCACCAAAGTACAAAACAAAAGACATTAGAATCAACTCGTATATTATAGACGATTATTTTAATGACAAGAGAGATTTTTCTCCCCTTCTCGAGCGTGGCTTCGTGAAAGATATATGACATAGTACCATATTAAAATTTTAAGATGTTTAATTTAATCTTTGTTAATAATATTAATGATACTCTGTGGATAATTTGGTTGCCCGGTAAAAGAGCGTAAGATTAAAATTTATTTTTCAGACAGTTTGTGAGTTTAAACAAATTACGGCTAATAAATCTTCCATTAAAGTTCCCATAAGGGGATCCAATGTCGTCACACGAGAATACATTGCTATCAATTAAGGAAGATAGTTTGCAATATAGAGTAAATTAACTCAAGCACAACTATAATATTACGCCAGTAAGGTGCGCTATAACGCGTCATATCTCGTAGAGTGAAAGCCGCGTGAAACTTCCGAACGGAAGCGAGTCGGCTTTCTACCCCGCCTCCTGTTCGCAGCGAAGAAAACTAACCCCGTGCGACTAGGTGTCGCATAGATAGGGCGTTGACAGCTATGCTGTTTACGATCCCATTTATGTGTTAAACGTAATGGAACACCAACTTTCCATATTACAATCTTGCTGAACATATGAGAGCTTAATCTGAACCAAAACTATCGTTATATAAAATAATATCGTATACTGAACTAAAGCTGGGAAGCAAGTTCTGGTTTAAGATATTTATTTCTCACAGAAGAAATAATGCAATTTACTTATAAGGTCTCAACAGTATGTTAACACTAACAGTCGCTAGTAGTCCATTAACGAAGTTTGATATTTATCATATAAACTTGAAATGTAGGTAATAAGAAAACAATATACACTTAGGATGGTAACATGATAGTAATTATAAGTAAAAAGTAAAAGTCGAAATTTTATTTTAATCAAAATATCAGTTATCCAAGGACAAAAGGGCTAATAAAACGAAACTTGAACCACCAGAATTACAATTTATCAACTCGCATTAAATTATTTAAATTCATGTAAAATCTCTAAGGACCATCTATCTTAAGTCCCAAAGGCATGTCTCTTACATACGTAATATCGATCAGCGTCACTAATGAGCTGATAATAAAGATAAAAAAAAAACTAAATAAGATAACGTAATTTATCTCCTTCAATTTGGTTGATATTATATGTAACTATATAAAATATTTTGTTGTGAATTGTTTATTTCTTTGATGGCAGCCAGATGTCATGTTAAATGGATTCGTCCTTCACAATATCACCGTGTCGTCCATTGCGTCAATGCGCAGTCGCACTTGTGCAAATCTATGCTAACATAAAATACTTTGAATGTGTGTTTGGACGATTTTAACTCAAATTTTATATGCGTTAAATTTTTGATGAAGCATCATCAATCGTGGCAGAACCTAGCGATGAGTACCGCCAAAGTTCGCGAACAGAGACACAACCTTCGGATAATTGAAAAGTACAACGACGAAGTGATCTCAATTCTAAAAACGCATATCATCATCATCATTTCAGCTAATATACGTCCCCCTGCTGAGCTCGTGCCTCATCCTCAAAGGGAGGAAATTTGATCTACTATACCACGTTGATCAGACGGTTTCGTATAGGGTTTTGAGTTTACCTTTTCTTGTATAGAACTTATATGCGTATTATATCGCTTAGTCGTCTTTTACGACATCCACGGACAAGATAGGAGGTGGTGAGTTGTATTCTTGCTCCGTCATTACACCGGAAAGCGAATATACATACACCACAGGCTAGCGCTTATAGACTTTGTTAATTACAAGTTTTTTTTAAATTACATCCATACTAATATTATAAATGCGAAAGTAAGGATGTTTGTTTGTTTGTAACGCTTTCACGCTTAAACCACCGAACCGTTTTCAAAAATTCTTTCACCAATGGAAAGCTATAATATCAGGGAGTAACATAGGCTATATTTTATCCCGGTATCCCCACGGGAACAGAAACTACGCGGGTTTAAGTGACTGAAACCGAAGCGAAGCCAGGGAAGGTTGCTAGTCTAATTAATAAATTAGCGATTGGACAGGACATAGAAACGACTCACCCTTTAGCCTACACGGCGATAAAGAACGTTGTAACCAATGCTAATTCGATGATTTTATTATACCATTTATACTAGCTGAAGATTTTTTTTTTTAAACATTTGTTAAGGATCCATAGCTATAATTATAAAAAGAGCAACGCTCGATATATCTATCATGTATTAGGATTTTATTTTCGTGTGGTGACGAAGTAAAAATGTAATTCACCACCCCCTATCTTACCCCTAGGTGTCGTAAAATACGACTAAGGGATTGTAATATGTACCAACCCGTCTGACCAGCGTGATAAAGTCGGTCAACTTCCCTCCCCTCGTGGAAGAGGCTCGAGCCCAGCAGTGGGACATCTATAAGCTGTAATAATGATAATTAGGATTATTTTAACCTGAATATAATTTTAATAAGAAAATGCGAAGACGTGAATATATGTAGCAATACAAATTACATAGATTGATTGGCATTGCCACACGTTGAAAGGAGCACTTGAAAAATAAGGTGGGCAAATAAAAGTATATTATTATACAGTTTATATCATCATCATCACAGCTCTTATAAGTCCCACTGTTGGACTCAAGCCTCCTCCACAATGAGAGGGCAATTGACCTACCATAGCACGCGGGTCAGACGTGTTGGTATAGGGTTTTATTTCGAAGTTTCCTTCTCTTGCATAGAATTTTATATGCGTATTATATTCCTTAGTCGTCTTGTACGACACCCACGGGCAAGAGAGGGGGTGGTGAATTATATTCTTACTCCGTTACCACACGGAAAAATATAGTTAGGTACAGTTTAGTTACAATACAGTTTATATGTATATAGTCTAAAAATTGATTATAAATCACAACATACATAATGAAACATATAGAATCTTTTAACTAGAATTTATACAGAACTAACCTTGTATAACAAGAATCAACCTGCATAAAATACACGTGTACCCATCATAATAACAATGACTTTGTAATATATAAATAATAAAATATTATTTACTTAACTTTGAACATACTCGAAACAGAGTTTAAAACAAAAAACAAAGCGAATCGAACCCTAGGTAAACATTCAAATTTGAGCTACATGGAATTTAAATTTTATTGTAGCGAAATTTATGTAATCGATTGATGAATATTATTGGGAATACTTGGGAATGTTAGTTTATATTTAGTCATATTGTTAAGAATTAATAAAATTATCATCATCACGGTTTCAGCTCAAATACATCCCACTGTTGGATTTCACGGGTGACGTGACCGGGGATTAGTCCGTCACCCGCCGAGAGGCCGACCGCGTGAGGAAAGACCGACGTCCTCCCCGAGGGGGGGACGTCGGTCGATGGGAGGGTACCCCAATTAGGGGTATTCCGTCGGGCCGACCACTGACGACAAGTTAACGCTGCTCCAGTGGTCGGCCCAACGACGAAGGCGACGTGGTTTTTGGGTGGGTCGCGGGAGTTGCGTGCTTAAGCCCCTCTGTCGCCCCGGACGGAGTGGTGCGGAGACGCGCCGACCGCGACCCACAAAAAAAAAACTGTTGGATTTCAGCCTCCTCCATAATAGGAGAGAAATTTACTTACTATACCACGCTGGTCAAACGTGTTGGTAAAAGGTTTCATTTCAAATTTTCCTTCATAGATGTTTTCAGCATAGAAGACGGCTAAGGGATTATATCCCTTTGTCAGCTTCTACGGCACACACGGGCAAGATGGGGGTGGTGAACTGTATTTTTATTCCGTTAACACACGGGGAATTTATTTCATTGTGTGTTAACAACTGCGAAAGTGATATAACATTATTACTAAAATTAGAGACTAAAAATTTACGAGTAAGAAAACTCCGTACTGACAAAGGCACGTCATACAGCAAGTTTACATCGCATATATTCCATGGCATATAAATAACATTGACTAAATCATCGATTCCCAAAGTAGTTTATACAGACCCCCTGCAAGTGGTACATTTGCAAAAAATAATTAGACATAATTAGATGTCAATAGGAGTCCACGATTGTGAAGATCATAAGCAGCCTGTAACTGAATTTGTAGTTTGTAAGAATAGACATAATATTGTATATATGTTCGAATTATACATACTTTGTAACTTCTACATCTTACATACAACACGGGCTCTTTCACGACAGTGAAGTTATCGACTTGCTGTATGTACCACGCAATGGTTGTCGGTTCGACGAGCAATGTGGCCTGCCCATTGCCATTTCAACGTGCTAATTCTGCGGGCTATGTCGGTTACACCCGTTCTTCTACGGATTTCCGTGTTCCGGATTTTATCACGTAGAGAAGTACGGAGCATAGGCCTCTCCATAGCATGCTGAGTGACTTTGAGCTTTTTTATGAGGCCGACATTTAGAGACCACGTTTCAGTGGCGTAAGTCATCGCTGGTAACACACAATGGTTATAGACCTTTGTTTTCAGACACTGCGGAATATTGGACGAGAAGATCCTCTTAAATTTCCCAAACGCTGCCCAGCCGAGTTGGATTCTTCGGCAAAATATATATTATATTTTAACTAAACACACCGTGCAATGACGTACTATAACTATCTCATAATCAATTTCAATTACGTAATAATACTTTTAACAATAATAGAATATAAAGATGAAACTCTTATAAATTGCAAGGGTGATTTTTTTCAGACCATATATTGCCTGCTGTTAGGCTCGAGCTTCATCCCGAATAGAGTGAAATCTCGCTACTGTAGTGTAATAGTCAGATGGGTTGGCATAAAACTTATAATAAAGTTTTCGCTCCTCAAAGTGATATCTGCTTACATCCGAAATGTAAAGGGAGATGGCTCATAGTATACTTCTTTCTCTACACGGAAAATTAACAGCTATGAGGATGCAATTTCAAATTAAAGGTTTAGAAGCATTTACGTGTTACGTTGGGGTTAGAACACAATTCACCACCCCTATTCTTGCCTGTGGTACGCATGCGATGATAGTTCAAGAAAATAATGTATCAGATCAGCATCCTTTGCTTTTCTGTGAGAGTCTAAAAACCCGTTAAGGGCGATTGCCAACATGTCGGCGCTGCGTAGGTATTATGGCATAGTCACCGTCCCGTCGTACGGACTATGTCCAACAGTGGACATCAAGTATTACAAAAAAATAACAATAAAAGTTAACATAAAAGTTTGAGCACCTGTGTTAGACATGGAGTTATGTTTACCTTACATTGGTGGAGACGTACATATAATATACAAGTGCGGCGATTTCTATAGACGACTGTGACAAGGTCACCGGCCACGTGCGCCTCGTTGCCTATTGTATTGTGTGAACAGTGTTGTTCGATTTAAATTGTTCCATACATTTCTACGTTTATGGTACTTAACATTTTCACGTGTCCGATGTACCTATGTAAAATTTTCTATGCGGAGCTTTCGAGATCTTTACTTTGGGAAGCTACACTGCGGAATAACAAAATAATTTACTATCTTTTACACTATTGTTTTATTCTATACAATTTTATGTTTATATATAAAATCTTATGTCACGATGATCGTTCCCATTCATCTCCATAACCACTTAACCGATTCTAATGTAAATTTGTACAAGTGTGTGCTTCAAATTGAGAGGGGCGGGTACTTTCTTATATCAATCGAAATGGATTTTGGATAATTTCTTATATCAATAAATAGTACTATTAAGGTAAGAAATACGGTCAGGAAAGTGTTATTCATATTTCTTTATATATACCAAGACACCAAAATATACGAAATCGGTCCGTATCGGGCTATATTCCTCTTTTTTGAAAAATCTATGCCTCAAAAGAGGGACAATAGAAAGTTATGCTATTTAAATTTTTATTACGTAGTTTATACTAGCGGATTTGCTAGCATATGATGGTGGATCACCGTTTAATGATTATTATTTAGCATTTTTCTAGATGAAAGATTCGGCATGTTTGCCGCATTTATGCCTCTGATGAGATATATGAAAAATTACAATCCATTGGGTAGTTTAGGGTGAAAGTGTGACAAAAAAATAAACTCGTATAAGCTTTTATGATATTAGGTAATTAGGATCATTCTTGTAGTGACTGAGTAAGAATACATCGCCCCATCTATGTTCCCTGAGCGTCATCAAACAGGACTCGGTGATATTATGCGTGTAATATCTAAGAAATACGCGAATTAAAACTCTTCAACCCTTCTTTTGACTAGCGTGGTATAGTAGGTCAATTTGCCTCCTATACATATCACATGTGGTAGGACCATAATGTCGTCAATCGTTTGTCTACAGCAGGTCAGTCCATCCAGGACAGTACCACACTCTCGCAGATAATCGACGTTTGAGTAATAAGAATTTGTTACTGCACTGCGTTCGGTGAGCGAGAGTCGAACGGACAACTTTCTGTGGGTATTCGCGTATAGTGCATTTTGGTGATACCTTTAGTGTCACTGAACCTAATTGCACGCATTCACACTCCCTTTACTATCTTCATGGTAGTCAGCACCCTAGCAAAGGTTCATGAGCGGCACTTACCACCAGGTGTGCTGTTTGCTCATATGCTATCTAGAGCAATAAACAAAAAAAAAAATATTGTTAAGTCCAATATTGGGACGTACCTATATGACTTCAGATTATGTACCTTTAATCATATAAATATTATTTATTCATGTTGAATTTATATAATTAATTGTACAAAAATTAATAGTATTGTATTTGACTAATTTGAATTTGATTCGTTATGACGTTTGTATAGTCTACTTTGTTAGTACAATATTTGCCCCACCTCATTCGTGTTCTGTGCTTGTACCAGTAAAGACGTGCTTTAGCTTCCAAGTGAATACATCGATAATATACGTTATATTGAAACTATAAGTGTGTTTTGTTCATAACCTCCTACAGGTTATGGGCCCAGTGTGGTTAGTTGAATAGATTTTGTCGTTAATTAAACATCGACCGTAATCTACCTACAAGTAAGAATTATAATTTAAATTATTTCTACGATTGCTTATAATGGATAAATTAAAATCAAAACGTAATATAAAACCGTTTAACGGTGAGAAGTATAGCGTTTGGAAATTTAGAATACGTGCTCTCTTGAGTGAAATAGACGTTATAAATATAATTATGATAACGAAATACCCGAAATACAAAATGAAGAGTGGGTTAAGAAGAATTGTATTGCTAAAAATACTATTGTTGAATATTTAGAAGATTCCTACCTCGGTTTTGCAAAAGATAACATAACGGCTAAAAATATTTTTAAAAATTTAGATGCACTTTACGAACGTAAAAGTCTTGCGACACAGTTGGCTTTGCGAAAGAAATTGTTATCTTTAAAACTTCAAGGTGATACGCCACTTATAAAACATTTTACCGTTTTTGATGAATTAATTACGGAGTTACTCGCTGCTGGAGCTAAATTGGAAGAAACTGACAAAGTATCCCATTTGCTACTTACACTGCCGGCGATATGACGGTGTCATAACTGCTATAGAAACATTATCCGAAGATAATTTAACCTTAGGATTTGTGAAGACAAGGCTTATGGACCACGAAGTGAAATTAAAGGCTGAGAGTGGTGATACAAGTGCGAAGATATTACACGTCGAAAATAGATCTGTATTAAATAAAATAAAAAGAAATGAAAATTCATCATCAGCATCAAATTACCCACAAAGAACTAATAATAACAAGGCAAAAAGAAAGTTTCATTTTATAAAATGTCATCACTGTGGACGTAAAGGACACCTCAAAAATGACTGTTACTATTTCAAAAGAAATTCTGACCGAAACAGGACCGTTCAAGCAGTCGTAATATCTAAACCGACGACGGTGCCAGAAGATGTACCTAGATTTGCTTTTATGGCTGGCGAATATGGACAGAGTATTCACAGGGATAAAATTACATTCTTATTGGATTCTGGCGCTTCGGACCATATAATAAACAGGGCCGAGTTTTTCACAGATTATATAAATTTATTAATACCCATTAAAATTTCAGTTGCTAAGGTTGGTGAGTTTATTCTAGCTACAAAGAGAGGGAGCATAAAGGTTACGAGTGACGTGGGAGTTGATGGAGTATTGGAGGATGTATTATTTTTGATCAAAACGGTGCACATATATGCAAGGATGGTAAGACGGTGATTCATGGTAAGCCAATAAACAATTTAATTACTATAGATTTTTTAGTGTTCACAAACGTTAGTGGATCTGTTTCCCAAGCATGCATTAATAATTATGAAATATGACATCAACGTTTAGGACACATTAGTAAAAATAAATTTTTAAATAAAATGGTAGAAAATTTAAATGAGATTGAAACTATTTTTCCTAGTGATAGTTTATGTGAAGCGTGCATAAATGGGAAACAAACCAGACTACCGTTTAATAAAATCAAAGACAAAAGCAATATTAAACGACCGTTATTTATTGTGCACTCTGATGTTTGTGGTCCTATTACTCCTTCAAGCATAGATAACAAAAACTACTTTGTAATATTTGTTGACCAATATACTCATTACTGTGTTGAGCGTATGTGATAACATATAAGTCGGATGTGTTCTCAGTTTTTAAGGATTATATATTATAGCAAAAAGTGAAGGCCTAAGTTTAACTGTAAATTGGTTAATTTGTATTGTGATAACGGTGGAGAGTATTTATCTGCCGATATGAAAGAATATTGTGTACAGAAAGGAATAAGTTATCATTTAACTGTTCCTAGGACTCCACAATTAAATGGTGTTTCAGAACGTATGGTAAGAACCATAACTGAAAAGGCTCGTACTATATTAAGTGGTGCTGGTTTAGAAAAAGTTTTCTGGAGTGACGCAGTATTAACTGCGGTTTATTTAATCAATTTAACGCCCACTAAAGCTTTAAAAGGGTCTCAAACACCATTTGAAATGTGGCACAATAAGAAACCACAAATTAAATACCTAAGAGTTTTTGGCTCTACTGTATATGTTCATAATAAAAATAATAAAGGTAAATTCGATGATAAATCGTGGAAAGGTATATTAGTAGGATACGAACCAAACGGTTATAAAGTTTGGAATACTGAATGTAATAAATGTGTGATTGTAAGGGATGTTGTAATTGATGAGACAAATTTTATTGAAAGCAGACCTAAACTTAGGTCTGAAGGGAGTGTGCCTAAAACTTTCAGTGACCAAAACTGACGTTTATGAATTGAAGTCGAAGTCAGTGTCAATAGAGGGTCAAAGTGTTGACAGCTCTAAATCAGATAGTTTGAAATCTGATGTAAGTCTCAAAAGTCCCATAAACATTCAGAAATTAACTAATGATGGTATCTCATTGAATCAGAAAGCTGAGAAACATTCTGAGGTTGGTGAAAACACAGACGTTACTTTGCGAAGGAGTAATAGACTTAAAGGTCGCGCCCCTATATCTTATAATGAACTTGAGGATAATTGTTTAGCATATGCACATTCTATAGCGTTTTTGAGTCACATTCTCCAATCTTATAGTGAAATTAAAACTCGAGATGATAGATCTCTGTGGGAAAAAGCTATTAGTGACGAATTAAATTCTCTTTCAATCAATAATGCGTGGACCTTAGTGCCTAGACCAGTTAATAAGAATATTGTAGATTGTAAATGGATTTTCTCTATAAAACACGATGAATGCGGTAAACCTTTTAGATACAAAGCCCGTCTCGTAGCAAGGGGTTTTAGTCAGGAATATTTAACCGATTATAACGAAACGTTTGCACCCGTCGCTAGAATAGCCAGTTTTAGATTTATAATTAGTTTTGCAAATCAATATAATTTAATGGTTCATCACATGGACGTTAAAACTGCATTTTTACATGGTTTATTAAAAGAAGATATTTATATGAAAGTTCCTGAGGGTGTAAACTGCACAAAAAATACTGTTTGTAAATTAAATAAAGCGCTGTATGGATTGAAGCAGGCGGCTAGATGTTGGTTTGAACTATTTGAACAGTCGCTTATAGAAAAGGGATTTGAAAATTCAGCTGTTGACAGGTGTATATATGTCTTAAATAATGGTCATATTCATAAAAATATCTACTTAGTTCTATATGTTGACGATTTAGTTCTAGTTTGTGCTAATTTACAAATAATGAATGATATAAAGCAATATTTAAAGAATAAATTTTCTATGACAGATTTTAATGATATAAAATTATTTCTTGGCATCAAGGTTACACGGTATCATGATAGAATAACGCTGGATCAGAGTGCATATATTAAAACAATTTTAAATAAATTTAATATGTCCAACTGCAATCCTATAAATACTCCTATGGAAATTAAACCTAATTATGAAGCATTAAATCTAGATGGTGATTGTAATTATCCATGCCGCAATCTTATTGGTTGTCTAATGTATGTTATGTTATGTACACGACTTGACTTGAGTACATCTATTAATATATTAAGTAGATACACAAATAAAAATAATAAGGAATTATGGCAATGTCTTAAAAGGGTACTTAGATATTTAAAAGGTTCTATTGATCTAAAATTAGTATATAAGAGAAGTAGTTATACTCATGTTTTGTGTGGTTATGTGGACTCCGATTGGGGAGGTAATGACATAACGGACAGAAAAAGTACAACAGGTTATATATTCAAATTATTTGACAATTGTACAATAACATGGAATACAAAGAGACAAAGTTCAGTGGCGGCTTCGTCCACTGAGGCTGAATATATGGCTCTGTTTGAAGCTGTTAAAGAAGCATTATGGCTCAAGTCTCTAGCATTAAGTATTCATATGAGTATTACAGAACCTATAATTATTTTTGAGGATAATAATGGCTGCATTAATATAGCCAATAATCCCACCAATCATAAAAGGTCCAAACATATTGATATAAAATATCACTTTACTAGGGAACAGGTCGAGAAAAATATTATAAAATTACTTTATATGCCCACAGGTAAACAGTTGGCAGATGTGCTTACAAAACCACTACCTGCAATAACATTCAAACGGCATGTTATTGAAATGTGCTTAGAATGAATGTATTTTAAATTTAAACTGTATATATTATGTAACAATGGTTTGATTAGGTTTTCCTGGGTTTTCCTAATCCTTAGCAACAAATGTTGAACCATTATTTATTTCTCCCAGCAAACACTTGGAAGTTATACATGATCTTTATAGATTAATTTTTGAGGGGGCGTGTTGAATTTATATAATTAATTGTACAAAAATTAATAGTATTGTATTTGACTAATTTGAATTTGATTCGTTATGACGTTTGTATAGTCTACTTTGTTAGTACAATATTTGCCCACCTCATTCGTGTTCTGTGCTTGTACCAGTAAAGACGTGCTTTAGTTTCCAAGTGAATACATCGATAATATACGTTATATTGAAACTATAAGTGTGTTTGTTCATAACCTCCTACAATTCAGATGGTATTAATAAGAAATACGATTAGTCTCCGATCGAACAATACTTGCACTCATCACAAGTAGATAACAATAACCGCAATGATTTCAGAAAAAAGCTAACAACATCGTATAGCGGTCAGTATACTAATGTGTTAATATCGTCATAATGCGCGCGGCTCACATTGTAATATGCGGTCATAACGCATTTAGATATTAACTTGCGTAAATGTGTAACAATCAAACTACAAGATTATATATTTTCATTCAATTTCCGTGTGGTGATGGTGTAAAAATACAATTCAACACCCGCTACTTACCCGTGGATGTCTTAAAAGAAATATATAATACGCATTAACATCTATAAAAGACAAAGAAACATCGATATAAAACACACTATACTAACTAGTCTAACTAGCGTGATATAGGTAAATTTTCGTCCTACTGGGGCGAAGACTCCCAGCCGTGGGACGTATGCATATCAGCTAAGATGTTGATGATGCCATCATCCGGCATTTTTGGGGTCAATTGGTTGCTCTTTAGCTATAACTGAATTTATGCAGTTCATTTAATGAGGATGGCTATATCTTATAAGTTTCAATAAATCGTGTTGAAATGTAGAATAACGGCGCATCAATGAGTGGAATAATGAGAACCCTTTCAGTTCATTCATTTATGTTATATGTGTTAGAACAGTCATATTTCGCCGAAACGGTCCGAGGCGATGAAGTGCAACATGAATCTCTTGAAACTGCTACATTACCTACCATCCAACGAGCAGGTCATCAACATCATCATTTCAATTTATATGAGTTAAATATTCCACTGCTGTGGCCGGGCTTTTTTTTCAAAATACGAGGTAAATTGACCTATTCCACTAATCAGGCGAATCGATACAATGTTATATTTAAAGTTTTCTATCTGTTGTAAAGATGTTATATTTTTATTATATCCTTAAGTTGTCTTACGAAACACACGGATAAGAAAAAAGGTAGTGAACAGTATTTGTAATCCGTCATTACACGGCAAAGAGTTTGAGCGGGTCAATGGGACCGATTCCTTAATCAGTGGCACAGTAGTTCAGCCTGCCATTTCACACAGAACACGCAGACATCTGATTGCATTTCAATATTGATCACAATATGTTTTTTGTGGGCATTAAATGATTTGCTTCTTTCTTTATAATGTTATCCGCTTTAGGATCCGGGTGTCATTTCGTAGGACACCGGAGAGGATGGTAGCAGATTTTATTCTTAGTTCTTCGTCACGTGAATATATCATAATTTAGATACTTATAGAATACCAATGTAGATAAATTATCGCGTTCCATAATAATCTAATTTGCAACAAAGATATTGGGCGACGCCCTGAGACTACGCTTGGTGCAACCCAATAGAAATTTCGGCAACCTAGATAATTCTCCTGGATACCTTTCAATATACGCGTGAAGTACCATTTTGTGTGGTCGAGACATTTGTTGTGTTCTAGATTTTGGTTACTCGCGTTGTTGTATGTTGTTGTATGTTATCAATGACCAGATAATTAATCGAGTTAAATAGATCAAGGAGACATCAGATACGTACGTACGTGCCAAATAAGTAATCGTACATGAACAGAATTATATCAACGCGACCGAATTAACCATGCGGGTAAACTTGCCATGTTAATTGTTTTATTTGAGACACGTTTATCTAGCGTTTTTAATCTTCGCGATCGTACTATGGAGTCACATTGAGGAGGTTTCTTGATGTTCAACTTGATAGATCTTAAAGTTAAAGCATAGTGGTGGCAGATATACCTACAGCTCACTTAATTGCAAGTGGTAACAGCCACTCGTAGACTTCAGAAATAAAGTTTAGGGGCTACTTAAAGTGAGTGCTCTTCTTATATCTCATTTAAATAAATATATGTCATAGCATATGAAAGAAGGCCGCTATTTAAACAAACGCGATTAGGAATAGATATATTACAATTATAAAATTATCGCCGCACGGCAGACAGGTTGGCAACCGCAGTTTGATGGTAGGGTAATATACTCCTTTAGTGTTGCCTCCGACGGTTTTTTGGTTAAGGATACATAATAATGAATATATTATATTATTTATAACTACATCGTGTAGAAGGCCTGGACTCGGTAATATAATCCAGTAGAATAGTTTAACATGCCCTGAGAAGACGTAATTCTCTATATCATGATCATCATCGCAGCCCACATACGTCCCACTGTTGGGCTCAGGCCGCCTCCATAATGGGAGGGAATTCTAACTACTATACCAGAGAGATAAGTCAGTTGGTCAGACATGTTGGTATTTTTTTTCATGGGTGGGCTATGGTAAGCGCGTACGCGGTCCATTCCGTCCGGGGCGACGAAAGGACGGCGCGCGGGTCCATAACCCACCCGTACCCACGTCACCTTCGTCGTTGGGCCGACCACCGGAGCAGGGTGACTTGTCGTTAGTGGTCGGCCCGACGGATGACATGTTGGTATAGGGTTTTATTTCGAGTTTTCCCTCTCTTGCACAGATCTTATGTGCATATTATATCCCTTAGTCGTCTTGTACGACATCCACAGGCAAGATAGGGGGTGGTGAATTGTATTCTTACTCCGTCACCACACGGAGAGTTTATTATACAAGATCATAATAATATAGATTAAATAGCACATAATCTGATCTTAACATACGGTAGCCATTTGCAAATGTTTGATTCTGCGGTTAAGCAACCATAGGTTTTATTTTTCATAAAAAATATTGTAGTCATGTAATCAATAAAAAATAAATATAAAACCGGTTTAGTTTACATAAACTAGACTCTTGAATTAACCATACTATAAAAATTGAAAATGCAATAGCATATAAATGGTTATTGTATTTTTCCTTATTTTGATAGAAATGTTTTACAATGTTAATTAAAATTAAATGTAATTTAAATGTAATGAATATGTCCAACTTAATACAATGTGCAAATTTCCATCAGTCATATGATAGATTTGTGGGAAAATGTAATACATAATAAGAATGACATTCACTATGTCTAACAAGAATAAAAACAAAAATTAAAAAAAGACCGCAGCTCATGTTCATACTAACAAATTATGGGCAAAAATTTGCAAAAAAATATATAACTATCATTTAACATAACAAGCGTTAAAGACTCAAGAACGTTTCGAGGATAAATAGAGGTTATGTATTAAAATAACTCAAACATTTGACGGAAATGTCCATAACATTTGTGACATCTGATAAATTGTATATTTGATGTGCTTCGACCATGGAAGTAATAAGTACTACGTACAACAGGAATGAGCTCTGTCTGTGCGTCTTGCAGCTAAAACAAAGAAAACCTTATGTCAAGGGCGTAAGAGTCTTGTCGCGCGCAAAATAAAAATGAAGCCGAGTGAGAAGGCAGCCACTGTACCCTGTCTCCCTTTCTAACAGTGACTTAGAGTTGCCAGAGTTAAGTTGATTTCAATTATTTCGTTGTTGGTAGAAAAATAAGCGATTTATGTAATGTAATGAAGTAAAAACATTTACTTCTAAAATGTTTCTAAATATAAATAATAATTTATTACTGACATGTTAAACCAACATTATTTGTTGCTACGTGCAAAACCTTATTAACGCAAAAATGTTGCGATTGGCGTATAGGTTTTCTTTTATTTGTATGAAATACGGACACCTGACCTGACAACTCCACATGAAATTTTTAAACATAATTTGTGAATGAAGAATTACGGTGACCATGCTATCCTAGTCCTAGTTCAAGAACAAATAAATTAAATACCTATGCATTTTTTATTCCATTCGATATTAAAATTACTTTGTTTCAATTTCAGATTTCCTAAAGATCTTAATATTAGGGAAATATGGATAAATATTATACCCATGTATTATATACCCATAGGTGGGCACAGTTAATCCAAAAATTAACGTTAATCATTAATTAAAATTTTAACTTCGATAATCGTTAAAGCGTTAAATTCACGAAAATTTAACGCAAGTCACAGTTAACGTTAAAAGTTAACCTTAAATGGTTAACTTTTAACGTTAACTGTAACTTGCGAAACCTGTTTCACCTGTTTCAGTTATAGCCAAATAACAGTTTCAAAAAACTGTTCCAAGATAACTGTGCCTACTCTTGAATCTCGATTCCAATCTTAAATCCAATCACAGTTCGAATTTGAGCAAATTTGGTACTCTTGAAAGCGATACTAGCGCACGATTGGAATCAAATTCGGTGGAATATTTTTGAATTAAATGAATTCGACTCTCCTCGATTAATTCAAATATTTGCTACTCCCGACGTGATTTTGAGGTAGTTTAAATCGTTAATATTGCACAATTTCAAAAAAACGTCCTTGTGGTCATCAAGTCCTATAACGTTAATAATTTAAAGTGAAAAAAATACGACACATTTAGTGAAAATAACAATTATTTTGGAACAGTTTTCTGAAACTGTTATTTCGCTAAAACTGAAACAGGTTTCACAATTTTGCTGTTTTAGAGCACCTCGACTAAGTTAGGGCCCTGAATATCGTGTAGTGTATCGTGTGGCTTCAATTTTGCGACAACAGCTCATTCCAGGAATGAGCTCTGTCTGTGCATCTTGCAGCTAAAACAAAGAAAATAAAACCTTATGTCAAGTTTCAGTTTCAGATTTTAAACTGAACATTATTTATTATATTGCTGGATATATCGTGAATGGGATGATTGACAAAATTTCTTGTTCAAATTATCGTGTGGTGTTATTGGATCACAAGACCATAGATCACAACTACTGTGTCGAAATATCACAATTTTCGGCATTTACTGCTTTTATTGATCGGGGAAAACTTAAGCATGTTTCCAGATTTGTATTTGAAATTCTAAAGTACACTGAAAAACTGTTTATTACATTATCAAATCAATAATTAAAAAACTTACATAAAAATAAAATTATCATGTATGTTGTCCAAGAATTTTATAGCAAACTACATACATTGTTAGATCCACCACATCCTCCTCAATCTATATTTGAAGATCCATATGATATTCAATTGGTGACGGCGTTAGCGAATTCATATCTCAATTTACGTTTAACTCATAATGCAAAATTAGAATCAATGAAACATATGAGGAATAAGCTGGGTTTGCGGCAGAAACTTCACAATACTGTTTTATTTAGCAATGTCTGATTTAGAATTAAACTTAAATGTAAACTTAATTGTTTTTTTGTTACCTAATTAATTAAATATACCACAATTAGGTAGTTTATCGTAATTTTATCGTAATTTTATCTCAGTCTAGCTGCATGTCGTGTCGTGTTCCACAAGCACCAGTCGGTAAGTACCTACCTATAGGACGCGAGTGTGAAAAGCAAGCAAAAACAGCAAATGTATAGTGCCGCAAAGGGCAAATTTATCATTAGCATCTTTGATTAAAATCCATCTAAAGCAATGATCTGCTGACGTCAGATAAATCATTTTTTATAATTATTGTCCTTAAATCATATTTCAATATGGTCACCATCGCCAGAGAGGGATAAAAGGTACAGTTACTGAGCTCTCGCTCGGCTTCAATTTTGCGACAACAGCTCATTCCTGTTGTACGTAGTACTTATTACTTCCATGGCTTCGACAAAACACGAGTATGACATTAATCATATTTACGTGTATCGTTAGATGTGGCTGCCAAATTAATTAACAAACAAAATAATGGAAGTATTACTCGGCGTAACCTACAATACGAGTAGATAAACATTGACACCAATTCTGTTGTTATAGACTAACCTAATTTTAATTCGGCCCAAAACTCTTTTTATCGACGACCCAAAGACAATCGAACATTCGAGTATTCAAATTAATCTTAGTACCTGGACCACTGATTACAGCTAGATGACTATTTTGAAACTTTGTTTCGGTGAAATTAATTATATAGATCAACATACTTATAGGTAAAATCAACAGTAACATTGTAAATCCTTAAAATTTAAGAAATTGTGATACAGGTCAACCTAAAGAAGCAAAACTTAATCAAATGCCCAATTTAATCTAAATTATTAAAGCAGTTGGCGAGATGTATATCCTACTTCCTACTAATATTATAAACGCCAAATTTTGTGAAGATGTTTGTTGCTCTTTCATGCAAAAACTACTAAATGGATTTTGATGTAATTTCACAATAATACAGCTTACATATCAGATTAACATATAGGCATAATTTATCCCGATATTCCCACGAGAAGGGGAACTATGCGGGTAAAACTGCAGGGCGCTGTTAATAATAAATGTATGTAAAATATTTTTTTTTAATAAATAATAGAAAGACATCGTCGCGCACTACTCAAATAATCCCTGTATTGTGTTGGACATTGCACACATATAATTAATAAATACAAATTACAGACTTAAGAACAACAAATTGCGAATAGCACCAGCAAAGTATTATCATCATTATTTCAGCTTACATACTCGTCCGTCCCACTGTTGGGCCTAAGCGCCCTCTACAATAGGAGGGAAATCGACCTACCCTACCACGCTGGTCAGACGTATTGGTATAGGGTTTTATTTCGAGCTGTCCTTCTCTTAAAGTTTTATCATGTGTTTGCATTGAGTCCGCGACTCTTGGCACAGTAGGTCGGTATATTAACCATTACACCATCTCTACAGTCAATGCATTAGCACATCTGTTTTTAAATATATAAATGGCATCTTCAATACAACTTCGTATCTTAAGAACAAAGAAAGCACTTCGACTTCACGTACGTTCACTTGAGAGAGGTAAAAGTAGCCTGTCATTTTCATTTTACCTTTGTATGTAGTGAGGTTGAATTTAGCTCAGTACGAGGTGCATTGGCACAGAAATCCCTTACGAGTTAATGGATGGAAAGCTGTTGCCCGTTATACTACATTGAATTGTATCATCTACTTTATAACATCGATTGATACTGACACGGGTAGTAAGCGAAAAAAAAACTTTATCAATATGTTTATACTAGGCATGCCTTTTAAGTTCTGTCGTTTCCATATTTCCCGGCAATTTGGAACTGTTCTATTTTCGAATATGTTTAAATTTTGAATCTCGAAATAGTTGAAAGTATTAGGATTAATGCTATTGTTTAGGCACAGCGTCGATTGGAATCTGTCAGGTTACGTACGAAAATGAATCTTTCTAAGAAAAATGTTCGTGCAATAATTTTCTACAACTTTAGAAGAGGCCTGACACGGCTTCAGTGTTTTGAAGAGCTAACATCCGTGTTCAGTGATGAGGCCCCATGTCTGCGGACTGTCGAACACTGGTATTTAGGATTCCAGCGTGGACATACTAGTGTTAGTGACAAATCTCGCGAAGGACGCCCAAAATCCGCCTTCACTGAAGATAACTTCATTGCTGTGAGACAACTAATTCTCGAAGATCCTCATGTGACGTATCGAGAGATAGAGGCTCTATTAGGCATCTCAGGGACAACCATTCAGAAGATCTTGGATGAAGCGCTTGGTGTGAGAAAGCTAGTTTGCTGTTGGATACCGCATCTGCTTTCCGACGATCACAAGGCGGCCCGCGTCAGATGGTGTAAGAAAACTCTGCAAAGGTTCAACCGAGGAGAGTCAAATCACGTCTACGACATCATCAGTGGTGACGAATCTTGGATCTATGTCTACAATCCTGATTCCAAACAACAATCTACAATCAGGGTCTTTCAAGTACGAGCCAAAGCCGACTAAAGTTGTTCGTTCTCGAAGCACTTCAAAGAAGATGGTGGCTACGTTCGTTGGAAAAACCGGCCATGTTGGGACTATTGCACTTGAAGATCGTAGAACGGTTAACGCAGAGTGGTATAGCACAGTTTGTTTACCACAAGTCATCGCCGAACTTCGAAAATCTAAGTCAAAGCGACCCATCATCCTGCACCACGACAATGCAAGCTCACACAGCGCTCGTCAAACGATTGAGTATTTGAAACAGGAAAAAGAAGAAATTCTTGACCATCCTTCATAACAGTCCTGACCTAAGTCCTAACGATTTCTATACATTTCCTAAAACTAAAAAAGGTCTTCGTGGTCAAAGGTTTCAGTTTGGTGAAGATGCAGTCGACGCTTTCAAGTTAGTCATTTTGAACACCCCCTTTAGAGTGGAATAAATGTTATAATAACTGGTTTGAGCGAATGGAAAAGTGTATTAAGCTACGTGGTGAATACTTTGAAAAACAATAAAAAGTACTATATGGTTCTAGTTGTGTTTTTATCTTCAAACGACAAAACTTAAAAGGCATGCCTCGTAGAAGCTAGTTCTGGCATTTGAAATACAAACCAACAACCAGAAACTGCGGCTCATAGAACTCAATTATACCAGGTGTACAGCAAAATCGCTACCTACCATGAGAAAAGAGCTCTTCTTGAACTTCGTTTGAAAGCGAATATATCATAGCGGTTGGGAAACACCACACCAGGTTCAATACGGGGACAGCACGCACGTGGATAAAATCAAAGAACGCTGAAAACGTACTGTCGAGGATGATATTATTTCCAGGCGGTATGCGTGAACTATATACTAACATACTATACGGTGTCATGTGGTATAAGGATAGATAACAAATAAACGTTGGTCAAGCAGCCCCTCCAAGCATTTCCCATTAAAAATCTAGTCTCTCCGTCGCTCCAACGACCTCAATCCACGACACGACAGTTTTATAAAAGACAAATTGTGGTATAGGTATGCATACCCAGTTTTTTGCTCGCCAGTTTGCCGTTGTTCTGCAAATGACTCTCAAATTTGACTTTACTGGATATTTCGACACTGAGGTCCAAATCTCCGAAATTATACCATAATTGACAGTTACTCCTTGGAACCGAGGCGCTATGATAAATGAGTCCTTATTTGCAGCGCAAATGTTTATCAAGCATTATCTTAAATAGTCTCTTTTTGAGAGTCTTAGTGCATAAATACGCATACACCCAAAATCATCGCCTTTCTATCCTTTGCCGCATTATCTACTTGGAATCGGCGCAATAGTTTTCTATAATTTGTAATGTTTCATCTCACAAACTCCCTTATATAAAAAAATTGTTTTGTAAATTAATGGGGCATTGGAACTGAGAAGTTGGCAGTTAAGCATCCAATATCTTCAATTCTTCCTCCATATATTTGAAGTATCAATAATATGTAGATACATCTGTTAAAAACTGTAATCTGTAGAATTGGTATTATACACACTAAACAGAGAATATTTATGATAACTCATTCCTTATTTGATAGTGTGAAAATTATTGAAACTGAAATAAGCTTAGATTATACTAGCTATCGCTTGTGCGGCAACATGATCATACATTTTGTGGTTAATCGTTTGTCGTAACAAGCAGCGTTATATAATTCAAATCGTAACTAAGCGGCCTCATTTGAATTACTTTCTCTTCTAGTTATATTTTATAGTTCATTAGCGATGTTTCACGGCTATTTTGTGTCTGCTTAATTGCTGGCCGGAATTGTAAACTACACAGCTCTAGAGCATAAATCTAGATTTCAAATTAAAGCGGAAACAACACTCAACGCGGTCTATAATAAAATTGTAAGAATTTTAAATTGACATCCGTCTGTTACTTCATCGTAGCAGAATGAATAATTTTATATTAAACTTATTTTTAAGTATTTTATATGTTGGAGAAGGAAGATACACGAAAGAGTAACCCGCCAGGCTGGCTACGGACGTCAATTATTCGGTACCAGTGGTTGACTCAATGGCGAAGGGCAGGAAATACGGTACGTCATGGGGATGCCGCGTGCCGCCCTTTCGTCACCCCAAACAAGACGGCTCTTGTGCTGATCATAGCGTCCAAAAAAAGTTATCTATCTCACAACTTTGTGTAAAATATATCATCGTGTTGTATATTGCAATACTGACGTAAAGCTATACATTGAAAACTAAAATAGAATTCAAAACTCTTTATACAAATGTTTATTTCAAACAAAACGAACGAATCTTTCAGTACGACGTAGAACGTGATTGGGATATTTTTCTAACAGATAAACCGCTCACATAATAATACGTATAAAATAAAAATATTTTACAGATTTCATTGCAGTTTACTTGTATTTTTACTACGTTTAAAAGTATTTGTAAGCCTATTGCATATATATATCATAAACAGACTTATATGGTCACAGAAGGACTAAGGTAGGTATTATAAGTTGTAGTCATTTTAAAGACAATTATTAGAAATTCTCATATTTTCTACTGGCAATTAATATTGTTCCAAAATGCAGGATGACAATAAATAATTCCAAATTCTGCGATAACCGTGACATATCAGATGTCAAATACCTACTTTAGAACCATAAAACATACTTATAATACGGTAAATAAAGTTAAACCATTGCGAGCTCTCTCGACGTCATGTTTTAGTTATACTAAAGGGACCTATCATTTTACTGTAATATACTTATTTATTCTATCTTTCACTGTTTACTATAATAATATTTGAAAATACACATAGTTTTTTTTGGCAGGCAATGGTGCGACGCACGCCGTCCGTCCCTTCCAAGGTGCCGAGATTGCGACGCGTCACCCCATAGTCCGCCGTATTGCCTCCTCTTCGCCATTGGGCGGACCACTGGTACCGATTCGTTGACATCTGTGGCCAGCCCGGTGGCATACCCCTTGGAGGTCGCCCGTACACGGTACACATATATATATATACAATATACCGTATACATACAATATATCGGGTGATTAAACCGGGGAGTCACCCGATACACATTATAATATAAATTTGGGGGTTTTGCTTCAATGCGCTTCAATTCATAGACGTTATTCTTTTCACCCCTTTTCTGACCTTATCATTCTTAAAACAAAACATATCTACATTATTTTACTCTGTCCATAAAGGTCTCCTCATTCATATCTCTAGCGTTGCCAGTAGTACTCAATACTAGTTTAGTTCCATCGCCTAATTTATGGATACCACCATAGATGCTGATGTTCAATTTATCTGCCACTATTTTGGAAGATTCCTATATCATATTTAAAATATATCATTGAATATATTGACTCATTCGTAATTTCATAAGGTATTAGTGTTTTGCTCACACGGACTACTGTACTATTAATTTACTTCAATACACCTACATTATACAGATTGAATTAAAAAGAAAATAAATATTTTATACGAAAATCTGTTCATAGCTATGCACGTTTTCCTTTCTCCCTGGAAATGACATATTTTACTGGAATCTGTGGGACTTAGGGATAACGCAGCTGCATATTAGCACAAAAACTATAACCGATCAATTAGTTACACAGAGAAAAGTTACGTCTACATCTAAAGTTAAACATTTTTCCTCTTTATAACACTAGTTAGTACCTACAGTTTTATGAAAATGGGTGCCTGTATAATTCTGTGTCAATTATTGCAGGCAACTATTTAAAAGAAATCCATTATAAAATGTATCAAAGCCTTTCTTTGCTTACAATACTTAAATTTATATAATAGTTAGGTCATTAGCAAACAAATCATGAAATTTACATATAGGTATCATCAATCACATAATCAGTGAACCGTTTCTATTGCAAATGAGAGCACAATAGTCCATACGTAACCGTGGACCAGCTGTTAGGACCACAATAGAAAGTTGACACGAAAGGTTACGACAACTCCGGTTTGTTTACAAAATTTGTTTTGTATGCAAACATAGGCCCTACCTATCGATAGTTTGCTTATTGTGGTACCAAATTATGATTCATATTTTCGCCTGTTTGTTGACTAATAATGTAAGTTATTCGTAAAGATCCTTTTATAATACATACGCAGCGTTCACAAGAGGATTTAATATTATTTTGCATCGCAGCTGGTTATTAAATTATTTTCATATACAAAGAAAGATAAACACGTTTAAAATTTTGAGAAACTCGATACTTGTCAACAGTATATTGAAACATCACTCATTGATCTCTAATTATTATAAAACAAAAATCCCATTCCCATATGTATATTTCTTCGTTTATTTTATTAATGTCACAAGAAAGATTTACACGGTTTTCACTGCCATTTAGACGGTTTTTTATGTAAATACGTTCTGATTAAACTTTCGTATGAGTAGAAAAATAACAGGTTTTATAATCAAGTTGCAAAAGTATCGAGGTAAATAGCTTACGCTATCTAAACTATAAATGTAACATATCAAACTGTAATAAAAATTGTAGACCGCATTAATGTATTTCTATTCACTCTGTTATTTATTTTCACATCTTTTGCAACAATTTTCATCCTCAAAATATAATATTTTCTATTATATTATACTATTTTATTTTTCTCGAAGCTATTTTCTCCAATTAATAGCGATAACACGTATGCCGGATCTCTGCTCGTGCAAAGCCGAGGCTGGTCGCTAATCTTTAAATAAAACAACTACTTTTACATCAGGACATGGTAATTTATTGTACAAAAATAATGTGCGAGCGTGAACTCATGCCTCACAACATACACAAACAAATATTAAAATCTAAGTTTTTTATGTATAAAATGCATTCACTCTGTATGTTAGACATAGCCTATTTTTGTTTATAACATATAGTGAGGTGTACCGTTGAGTTTTACAACAACGACTGCCCCACCCCCTTATATATCCCAACACAAACAACAGACTTGGACGTATTTATTCATTCGAAGACATAGGAGATAGACGAGAAGCCGACACAATTTAATCATAGACGTAATAACAAATGAAGCTATCTATTCCGATTACACATCGTTAACAGGCAACGCGAAGCCGGTCAGACTTATCGTCACGTAATAAAGAAGCTATTGCCCCCTTCCTTTTCGATAAAAGTATACATTAAATGAAGGAGGAGCAACTTCGTAGCGATCGGTTAAAGCGATGATGGTAAAACGTCGATAAATTATATTCCGATCGTGCGATTTGCGCTATGACGCATAAACAACTGAATTTAAAGAGGTTGAGGTTATGTATTTAATCTCCTCGTCTTTGCCCTAGTCTGTCGTAGAGATAAAAAAAAACGAAGCAAAAACCAATTTACCACGCCGTCCTACACGCGCGCCGAGATGCAATAAAAGCAAACATACATAAAAATAAAAATGCAAATACAGAAACAGACCGTAGAGTGTAAAACCCAACGATAGAGACTGAACAATTGTACAGTCCATGAATAACTTAGTTATATTCACATTATCTACATTATAGAACTTTATCTGGTATCACTTACTACATTTGGACCCTTGCATAAACAAAAAGATAGGCAGAGACATACGGAAAAGGTACAATTTAATTCGCCGTTTATCAATGAATGAAGGATACTATTACAACTTATGTTTGTACGCATAATAATAATACTATTCACGTTGCTAATATATTTTTTAATGGAGAATACAAGTTCCTTGAATATGAACTTTGACAATATCGTGACATTTACGAAATAAAAATGGTTATTCAATGAATCACTGTCGTAAAAACTGATCCTTGTCTATTCAGCCCGAATTCGTTTTTGTCGAACACAAGGGGACAAAACCCTGTAAGGACGATTTTTAACAAAAGCCGTGTTGATATCGAGGTGATCATCTCAGCGTTCTAGCCAAACAGTCCCTCGTGCACAAATGTTTTATGAAATAACAATAAACCACTACTAGAAAAAGTTACTACTTAATAACCATTTAATCTACGGTGCATCTATTATGTAAGTAAAGGAATGATGGACGTAGATACGCGAGATTAACACATTTAGCAAGCTATAAGTCACGTAACAGTCAGGAAATAATAGTAATTTCAAACTCCAACAAAGATTTGCGAACACAGCTATGAAACGTGATGTTTAGTTCAAATAATGATAAAGATGATGACTGCTTTGATGATAATGATTACAATCGAGATGATAATGATACTTTCGTGGGTTTTTATGATCGGACGTGATGCGGTACAATGTGAAATCTTCAAACGTGTTCATCAATTACAACATAGAAAGAACAGTATTTATTAGCTCTTATATATTTGATAACAAAAACGTGACAAATGAGTACGTTTTAAAATTTTGATTAAACAAATCGATAAGAATATTGAAATTTGAAATTTAACGATAAGCACATGTGATTTCGATTGCAGTTTTAGAATGCAATCCCAGTTGAACTAAATGTTCATGAAGAGTATAATGGTTGGAGAGAGCTAAGACTTAGTTGCGATGAAAAAAGTCATTAATGGCTTAAACCGGTGTGCGAGCACGAGGCGCCACCCGGAACGGCGTGCGCGGTGAAAACCGCGGGAAACCGCAATAGTGAACGCGCCGCCGTAGTCGCGAGAACCGTGTCAGTAGTGTGAAACGCTAATTGCACACAGCGAGTGATGTCTGCCCGGCACATCGCATCACTCGAACGTTTCACTAAACTGCAACTTACTGCATCATTATTATATATTTCTATCGAGACTAAAGCCGACAAGTTTAGATAGTTTAAAACTAGAGTAATGCATTTCTTTAATATTATAGCAACTATAAGTCTCCTAGACTGTAAATAATTGTGTGACTGTTTAAATCATTTTCAAAGATTAGCGAAGCGACTCTCATGTTTTCTACAAGCGACAATGATAAACGGCAAAATGTAAACCTCTACGTATTCCAGATAAAGTTCCCTTTCAGTTTCCTAAGCTATTGTTATGAATAAATTAAATATAGAATCTACAGGAAACCGATTCAGAGATCTCAATTTTAGTGGGCCGTGGTGAGACGCGCCGTGCATGCCTCGCTGAGACAATTTGAGTCCAGCTCAAATGGCGAGCGTAGAGCCACCTGGACTGCTCGACAACACTAAAGTATCACTTATATTAGCGCACTACTCAGATACGAGCATCTCAGGCAGTAACTAAGGCTAAATCACAAATGTTGCGTGAGGCGTCGCCGGCTAGCAGAGCCAATGAACACCCAGCATCCGACACATCGTCACTGTTTTTGCCACCAGGTTTGGCACTAGATTCAACTCTATTGTTATTCACCGCACTATTCACTTCCAGAACGTTGGTCGCGATACATCTGTTCACTGCACTTTCACTTTTATCGGCGAAGAAGGAGCGTCGGTCGGAGTTCGTAGCCGGGGGCGAGGTCGAAAACAACTTTATTTCCAGGTCACGTTGGCCGTTCATTGAGGTGACAATTTCAGAGGATATGTCGAGAGCGAGAGGAGAGCGAGGTTCTGGTGAGGTTGTCCGTCTCGTAGGTGGGAACAATGAGTACAGGTTAGGAGCGGAGAACGTCTCGTTATTATTAACCTCTCGCCATTCCGGAACCCGTGATGAAGGATCGCTCCAACTGCGTCGTAAAGTTGAATCAGCGCCTCTTTTACCAAGTGGTCCAACAATTTTCATAGACTCCTCTAATTTCGTAGGCGCAAAATCGCCACACGAATTTTCATCGAGTAAATCTGCTATGGAATCAGCATCCCAGATTTGTCCCACCGGGTCACAAAGGCGACACTGACACGAACTAACCGCAGATTCCACTGGGGAAGCTGCTTCAGCTAGACCAAACCGTGTAGCTTCTAACGCTTCTCCCAATGCTGAAACACGATATGATTCTGGCACTGGCTCCGGGTATTCTAACACTTTTACATCTAAGCGGTAGCGCAAAGACATATCCCGACAGTAATTATCTTCATATAAACTATGCGACGAATTAAATCCAGAAACTGCGCAATGATCAACATCGCCCAGATCCAATGAAGGTGTTGTTAAATCATGTGGAACAATATTATTGGGCTTTCTGTCCTTTTTACGTCGTTTTCTAGGTTTGATTATCCTTGGTAACATAGTCTCCGAGTTGTTAGAGCCGGAACTTTCATCGCTAGCGACACTGACCGCATCTGTGTTGTTATTCCGTCCACCCCGCATGGAACGCGTTTGTTGCTGCTGGCACTGGTTACGCGGCCTATTTGTTTCAGGTGGTGCATCACACACCCTAGAAAAATTCTCTGTTTGTCCAAGAGGCCGATGATTACGTTGCTCCGGTGCAATCGTGTACTTTCTTCGGTCGTGTCTATTTTGTATAATGAGTGGTGCTCCTCGTGCATGAATCGCCAATTTTGATACAGGTGTATTCCGGGACTGTGGTGGTTGTCGCCCCGCCATGGAAATGAGTGGGGCGCCAAGCCATGCATTTGGATGCGGCACGCCATAGGGTGGCGGGTAATAGGGCGGCGGGAAACCCGGTGCAGTGGCGGCATACTGAGGGCGAGCGGGTTCGCGGCGCCCAAGAGCGGCGCGCTCGCCCGGACTCATCACGCCTAAGGGGTCGTTTAACCCATATTCGCCAATATACGATTCACTGTCACGGTAAAAGTAGGAGACGCAACGCGATGTCGTAATCGTACACTAACATCTGAGGCGCGTAGCAGTTTGCGCGCGTGCTGTCGCCGCGACAGTCGACAGTTGACTGGAGTGAATGAGTACTGTGTGAGCCCGCGGCGGCCGGAGTGTTGAGTGGGAGTGCCTCCACAGTGCCACGCGACTGTCGTTCTGGCGTCGATGCACCGGAAAAGTTTACAACCCTAATCGCTTTACAATTAAACCGCTCGACATTGTTTACTTTCCTTGCGGTGTTAAAAAAGAAACCTGTTGTAATTGTTCATTTATCGTTAACGAAGCAAATAAAACCGCTATTTTATTTAATGGACTGAACGTTTTAATTTATATTAAATTTTTTACTTGATAAATAAAAATAAAGTAAAGAATTTTTAAGAGTAGGTAGGTATATAATACTTACATTATTCTTTTTCACATGCAATATAATCATTATTTTATCGTAAAAGTTGTTTGTTAACCGAACTGTTATGTAAGCACTCACCGTTTTCTCTTTGAACGTTCTAAGAACCGCATAAGCTTACCTAAAACAAGAAAATAAGAATATTAATATCAAAGATTTAGGTCTTATTATTGAAGTCTTATCATAGGAATGTGTACATCTAAAAATAATAATTTATTACCAAATAATATCTATAAACTGTTTTCGGTAAATTGGTTTCTAATACAATGACACCCTGCCCTGAATAAAAATGATTCAATCGCTATCAAAACTCACAGGATCATATAAAACTAATATGAAGACTGATTAAAAAATCGATTATAATTGCTACAAATTTTTTTATGAACGCAGGTGTAAAAAAAAATAGATGTGTCCAAACGGACACATCTATTTTTTTAATACATATGTAGATATAAAATATTGCAATATTTGTAACTGTAAGCCGTTATTGTTGTTACATGGTGGAAAATATACATTATATGGACTCTGAATGGCTTATCGGGTTTGACTTATGTTCCAAGATTGTAAACAGAACACGAAATAGAGAATATAATGTTTTCCTTTTTTTAGGAAATATCATTATTGGTGACTGACGGTTTTAGGTTTATAATCGCCACCCTCTTATTTTCCTGGAGGAGTCGTAACGTACGGGTACGGGAGCATCAAGGGCGTAGATAACAGCGCTCTTTTGGATAAGTTATAACACCGATTGTGATCTATTTACCAAGTGTGGTGATTTTAGGTTATCCCACATTCATGGAATGGACTTTGATAGAATCATGGATGCATGGTCTTCCATCCACCGTATAATTTTGGATCTAAGAATTAATTTTACTTCATAATCTCATACACTTCCTACTGCTGGGCTCGAGCTCCATAATGGGAGGGATATTGATTTACTATACCGCGCTGGTCAGATGGGTTGATATAGAGCTTTATTTCGAGTTTTTCGTCTCTTGCAATTATGTTATTTGCATGCTACAATAACTTGGCCGTCTTTTACGACACCCATTGGCAAGAAAGGGGGTGGCGAACTGTATTCTTACTTCGTCAACTCACGGAATTCATTCACCTCTGTTTATAAATTCTATTATTAATATACCTGTTATTTATAAATTCTCAAATACCATCAACAAAATAAAATCTAGTGAATATGTCTTTGTGTTTTCTCTATAAGCGCGTATGTACATGCGTCAATTTTTTTATCGTTTCATCGAGTTACTATTCGAATCCCGTACTTATGTATACGACCTTTGTACAACCGTACAACGCAGTTCGGGCGGTGAAAGTGAACTCTTGACTCAGACCTCTTCCAATAAACGTCAGCTTTGAGAATATTATCGTGTGCGTATTTTCTTGAGATATTGAATTCGTTTACTGTAATCTTGCTGTGTTGATTTTATAGGGTCTGCCAGTATTATATTCTATATTCTACAGTTCAAATAGGACATGTTTTTGTTTTAAGATGCATACATTAGTTTTTTTACATAGACGAAAAAAATGTATTTATGTCCCTTTATTCATCGGGCCTTAGTGTGGTAACGGAGTAAGAATACAATTCACCACCCCCGTGGGTGTCGGAGGGGACGTCTGAGGGATACAATATGCATATAATACCTGTGCAAGAGACGGAAACCTCGAAATGAAACCCTATACCAACATGTCTGACCAATGTGGTATAGAAGGTCAATTTCTCTCCTATTGTGGAGGATGCTCGAACGCAACAGAGTGTCGTATGTAAGTCGAAATTATGTGAGATGGGCACATTCACTTTCGTACACTTATCATTTATTTGAGCTCATTTACGTCCCATTGCTGGAATCGAGCCTCCTCCACAATAGGAGAGGAATTGACCCACTATACCACACCGGTCAGACGCGTTGGTATTTTTTTTTTATGGGTGGGCTATGGTAAGCGCACACACGGTCCATTCCGTCCGAGGCGACGAAAGGACGGCACGTGGGCCCATAACCCACCCGTACCCACGTCGCTATCGTCGTTCGGCCGACCACCGGAGTAAAGGACCAGGGTGAAGCCGTGTTGGTATCGAGTTTCATTTCGAGTTTTCCATCTTTTGCTTAGTTGTTATATACATATCAAATTCCTTAATCGTCTTCTACGACACCCAAGGTGAAGAAAAGAGACTATACGTATAGCTAGATATATAATCGCAACTATTTAACTAGCTTTTACGACATTACACCAGTAGCAGTGTTTGTCTAGATAGTAAACGTGATCGCAAAGCAAACCGGATCGTTTTTAAATATTGAAACAGCAAATATTGTGTCAGAATCAATAAATATAATGAACGCGATCTCAATTCACGGTTCAGTTCATGTCTCATAATCTATTATACTCGTATTCATAGAACAATGAGAGGAACTTTCATCGCGTGTCATATGAAAGTTAGCTAAGGCGTGGTAGTAATATGAAATGATACATTATTATTAACATATATACAGTTAAATACTTATTTGGTTTATTATAGATATTAAATTATCCACAGAGCAGTTGTTGTTTGCAATAGTATTCGGGTTGACTTTCTAGCAAATTAATTTCAGACTATAATTTTTTACGGAGGGAATGCTATCTGATTTAAAAAAACCGATGACATAGCGAATTTTCACATTATGACCAGTTGTGATTGGCACTCTGATCTGCCAAAGTATATCCCTGACTACCAAAGGGTACTTGTATCCCCGTGCGCTAAGAAACGAATTTTAGCAATTTATGGATGAAATAGGGGATAAAGTTTTGTATGAATATTTTTATTGGATTTGGTTGAATAAGAGCAAATAGTCCACCTAATGGTAACTGGTAACCGCCGCTCGCGCATCTCCGCAATACCAGGGGCATGGCCAGGTAGCTGTGCTTTACGCCACCGGCCTCTGGCGACTCACTAAACGAAGCGCAGTAGTTAATTGCTCTCGTGGCCCCACAACTCAAAAACTGACTCTTTTTTAAAGTTAAGGCGCGGAAATTACATTTACGTAACTCAACTAAGACGCTTGCAAGCAGACAAAGCGTTAGTTAAATATAATTTAAAACACGAAGCGACGAGTCGTTGAAGACAGTACGCAGTGAAATTAATTTATCTGTACGTCTAGGTTCATATCAATTGAAGCACGCTTCAAGGCGTCATTAACAGACAAGTAGTTACCACATATGTTATATATATTTTAGTGCGACATAATATAACCATCGTGAATTGTGACGCACTCGCATCTTATGATGCACTTTTTTGCCTGATGCAAAATTTGAAGTACTATCTAACTACGATCGGCACTATGAACAGTAATCACATGCTTATGCCATTAGTTCGATTAAACAATCGCTTAGACATATAGTAAATACATTAAAAACTGATTTTACAAGTTCATTTTTATAAAGTTAATTTAAACCTTTTAGTTTAACCTATGATAACCTGACGTATGAATAACTACCACCAGGTAAAATATAAATATACCATGAACTGTGTAGTATACAGACGACTTTATCTTTAAATCAAAAAGTAAAGTTAGACTTAATTGCAAAAAAAACCGGCCAAGTGCGAGTTGGACTCGCGCACCGAGGGTTCCGTACAAATCTTTAGGTTAAGTAAGTTTAAAATTATTAAAAATATTTTTATTATATAATGTAACTAAAAAAATACGGTTTTCGCAATGTTTCCTTTATCTGTGCTATAAGACGTTGCTTTTTACCAAATTCCAAGAGTTCACAGGTTTCTGATTCCCTTGCGAATGTCGAAAATTTGCGGCAATATGCGGCATAAACAGCGGCATCGTTTGATTGCGTTGACTTAGAAGTTTGTTCACATTTTTGAGGGACAATAGACCTGAGTATTTGATATAAATTTCAGCGTAATACCTCCACGCGTTACTGAGAAAAAGGGTCTTGACAGACAGATAGACGGACAACAAAGTGATCCTGTAAGGGTTCCGTTTTTTTTCTTTTGAGGTACGGAACCCTAAAAAAATAAAAGAAGTCGACAATCCTCGAGCTAATTGTATCTTAGCTTCATCATCTCAGCCGATATACATACATTCCCGCTGTTAGGCTCGGACCTCCTCCATAATGGGAGGAAATTTGAGCTACTATACTACGTTAGTCAGATATGTTGGCATAGGGTTTTATTACAAGTGTTCCTTCTTTTGCGTCGATATTATCTGCTCTTTACATGTCTTACTCATCTTTTACGACACCCACCGGCAAAAGAGGTGGTGATAAAATGTATTCTTACTCAGTCACCACACGGAGATCATAGCCGAGGGCATCTTAGCATGTTACTATGCTAAGATGTCCTGGGCTATGATTTAATAATTTGGTGTTTCATTATATTAAGCTACACCATGATAGTTTACATAAATATTTTCAATAAATATATTAGTTTATTTAATAAGCCTATATCTATGTAAACTAGTAAGTGCTAGCAATACGTATGCTTTGACCGGTTAATAATAAAATAACCTTTTCATTTCTTCTTAAATGTAGTCATCGAGTTAGTTTCCACAATAAAATTGTTTCTACAATATCTTGTATTTTGATCATTTCTTAAATAAGCAGACTTCTTTCATCATATGTATTTTTTATGTTTATCTTTATATATAAATTTCTTCTGTACGTGTGTATGTCACTGAACTCCTAAACGGCCGAACCGATATCGAAAAAATTTTTTGTGTCTGTACAATGGGATTCGAGAATGGTTTATATTTACAATTGGACCCGGTAGGTGGCGCTGAAATCATTTTATTTTATTTGAACAAAACAACGTCTGTTGGGTCAGCTAGTATAATATAAAAAATAAATCCGGTAATTTCTTTTCCTACACAAGCAATCTTCCAAAAGAATGATAAAAAGAAGGGAAGGATTCAGCGATTTTCTTCTGATTTATAATACTCGATTCAAAATATATGTACGTGCTATAAAGACGTAGGGATTCATTTGGAATAAAGCCAGCCAGACAGGTCAACATTCACCGCTTGCTAATGACGTCGCATCAAGCGGTAATTATAATTATGGCTATACCACTTTAGTATGGGGTAGACCTGATTAGGGTTCGTTTAGTAATGTACGTTTAACTATACTTTATGACAGTAACTTACGCAATATGTATAGAAAAAAAGTAAGAAAGACTGCCTCTTATCTGCTTATCGGATGAAAATCACATTATGTTCAGCAAAAAATGTTTATAATCATATAACAAAAAGGGCTTTCTTTGTAGGTTATGGTAAGCGCACACGCCGTCCATTCCGTCCGGGAAGACGAAAGGACGGCGCGCGGGCCTATAACCCACCCGTAGCCACATCGCCTTCGCCATTAGGCCGACCTCCAGTGTCGAGTTCCTTGTCCTCAGTGGTCGGCCCGACGGAATACCCTTTCAGGTATCCTCTCCTCTCGACGTCCTTGTCCCGGGACGTCGGTCGCCGTCGCACGGTCAGTCTCGCTGCGGGTGACGGACTAAAAAGGCGTAAAATTACCAAAAAGGGCTGCCGTAAAATTATGCTCGAGCCTCCGCCAAAATAGAGGGGACACTGATCAGAGTGGTTTATATAGGATATTAATTCGAGTTTTCCATCTCGTGTATAATGTTATATACTTGTTACATTTTGTAGTCTTCTTTTAAGATACCCACCGGCAAGATATTTGGTGGTTAATTGTATTCTTACTCCGTCACCATACAGAAATCATGACTGTCAAGGTGAGAATATTTATTATGTAATTTTAATTAATTACAAGCGAGAACATATTATTTATGTAAGCCAATAAGCGGGTATTGGGATATAGTCAACGTTTTTGATAAAATATAATTTTCCCCTGGTAAGCAAATGGGTAAAATTCGATCCTTGGATTTTACAGTATTAATATTATATTTTAAAAGGTAGGCATAGTCGTTCGATATTAACAAGAGCGGAACCTATGACAAAATACAGCTGTTTTAAAAATGTTCTGAACCTTTTCACCCAAGATTACTATTGAAAATGATCATAAGCAATACTCGTACATAGCGAATCGCCAAATATTTCTCGCGCTACAGTAACATGTAAAGCGATAGTGGCTGTTAGTGTACCTAAGCATTAAATTGAGCTAATACTCCATAATTTAAGGTAAAATCTACAACGTGTATATACACAGAGGAGTCCAGCCTTCGTCCTCTTATATTATTTCAGTGGGTGTAACAAGCGCGAGGTCACGACAGTGCTAACGTCCAATCAGTTATTCAATGCCCGCTATTATGTATAGGTACGTACTTCATTTCAATATTTTTTTCAATTCTTTTCATTAAAAGTACAAGTCAAATTCAAATCTGCTAAAAATGGACGAATAACTTTTGTTTAGCATTCTAACTTAATTCTCCCTCGTCTACTAAAATCCATTAACCGGACAAAGAATGCAAATGATTACAAAAGGAGCAATACACACTTTTGTGCGTGACAGTAGTATTAGTAGGCTTGTTAAAAAAAAAGTTTGATATCACGCACACAGAGTCCACCCCACATGAGGGTCGATGTGTAATAAAAAATGTAGCTTGGTTTATTTTTGTTCATGAAAGGGGCGAGTCAGCTCACTGTATAATCCAAATGAATCATATAGTAATATTTTAAGTGCAAAGTTTATTTGTTTGTTTGTGAACCGAACAAAAACTTGCCTCGCTTGATATATGTGTATGCCCTTCGATATGATCGTACGATGCCATTGAGCACTGTCCGGCTATTCAACATTTGACAGATTGACCATTCAACACAGCAGACAGGCGCATTTGAGATTTGAAGTTTGATATTATCAGTTATTAGGAGACGGAATCCGCTGTCAATTCACCTGACAATCCTTAACCTTTTAAGATAACCATTAAAGTGATGGTTTATAATCACTCGTAACTGAGATCGAACCACGTAAAAGCGGAATGTAAAATAAAATTACGCCTACGTCTCCATTCAATTGAGATATTGTCTACGATAACCAGTTTGTGTAACTTAAAGAAGATATGGTATAATAATATTCCTTACAAATACGCCGTATCTGTACACTTATTTCTGTAAACAATATTATTGAAAATAAGTTTACCTGTTTCACATAAATGGCTTTATCTCTGTTGCTTATCTATTTGAAAACACATGTAAGATTACATGTATGCATATATAATAACACCCAACAGATTATTATAAGTAACGTATTATTGTATTGTATGGATTTTTCACGGCTGATCAGAGAAAGTGTTCAGATTCATTGACCCTTGCGCTTGCGTGCTTAGACAAAATCAATTTACCAACCGCTCTCGCTCTCGAATGGATGCGTTAACCGACTAATACTGGTTATTACGTGTTATGGTTGTTACGAGAGCATCGGTGATTATATCTCCAAGGGAAAGTTATTAGCGTATGTACACAAACCGGTCTGTGCGCTACCCCTTAGGCGCCATCATACATTTTGATTAAATGCACCGTCTGCGCTTTCTCCTTTACAGAATATGCAGAGTATCAAGTTTCATCGGTAGAGTATGGCTTGTTTTCTGTGTGCTAATATTAATATCTGTTATCGATAATTTTTTATGTCCACGTATGAATCGTTAATATCTGTTATGATAAGACAAGTAATACGTGAGCAAAGACAAAAACTTTATAGTAGCGAATTTCACTAATAATCCTACTGATATTATAAATCCATAGTTTGCTATACAATTAGTATACAACACAGATTGCACTTTTTTTACACGTATTAAACAGAATTGGGTGAAAATTGCCACATTAGATAGACCATTCCTTTGATTAACACATAACACAACTTTTATCCTGATAATACGATGCTTTAAGATAACACTGAAATTTGCCTGTTCTAATCAATGAAGCATAATAATCCGTTGAAGGGTTTTCGAGAAAATATCATTTTAGAGAAGTTACTTTTTACGCGGAGAAAGGCGCGGATAGAAGCAAGTATGATATATTTATTGAGCCTAATTTTACGATTGAAGAGCAGCAATAGCCGAGTTCTAAAACAATGGCCTATACAGCATAGGCCAGCTAAGCAGAGTTATCTTAAAATAATCGTATCCTTAGGTATCTGAAATCCATGCCCCGGAGAGTACCTGGTCATGTTGATCACACGGCATCAGATGGAGTTGACCCAGGCTAATGTAATGCTTTTAGTCATCTTTTACGACGCCCACAAGCAATGTGTAAAGGTTGATAGTATTCGTAACCACCAACACATGTTCTAGTTATTTATTTTGTTAATAAAGTTAAATTAATCACTTCTAAAAAAATCGGCAAGAGCCGACAAACGAAGTTGGGTTCAGAACTCTCAGCGCTCACACAACATTCCGGGTAAAGTTGTCATAGCCATCTGCAGCTAAAAACTATTGTTGCCCAAAAAATCGGCAATTATTATTAAATTGCCGACGTTTCGAACACTTTACGTCATTCACGGTGACGCCAGCTGACCCCGTGTTTGACACGTCAAGAAATTAAAAATCAATTACAAACGCGATATAATCCGTAAAAACGATTTTATTTTTTAAATGTGTAATACTCGCGTAAACTTCAGAAAACATTAAAATAATTCCAATTTCAATTGCCAATATAATTAATCATCGGGTTTCCAAATATATTTTTCGGATACAAGACATGTTTATTATGTACACAAACCACTGACGTCTCGAGGTGTTAAGTAATCTACCAGCACTCCACCAATTAGAGGCCACAAAAATAAAAACATTATCGACCATTACATTCGAAAGTCTCCAAATGTTTTATTTGCTGGTTAATTATCACTATTACCGAATATACACTTTCCATTTCCGTTCCTTTCAATTTTAACAACTGTTGTTGTTGTAAGCAATGTTGGCAGTATTTTTTTAAAAACAACTTTGCCGCATTAAGGAATAAATCTTTGTGTCGAAAGGGGTATTACAAACCCACAAACCGTTTCCGTATAGTACCGGAATAAGAATACAATTCACCACCCTATCGTGGCCTTGGGTATCGTAAACGATGACAAAGGGAAGGGACAAAGACAAAATGCATATAACATTTGTACGAGAGAAGGAAGATTAGAAATAAAACCCTATATACTAACCTGTCTCTTCCCCGTCAATTGCCTTTCAATTGTGGAAGAAGATCAAGCTCAATAGTGGCATGTAAATATGGTTAGACGAATCCATGAAAACATTAAGTACACGCAGACTGTGAACAATAATTTATACATACTGAGTTCAAGCTTTATTTTCCGTTTAAAATTTCAATGCCTAGGTTAAGGTTGAATTAATATTGTGAACTTAAACGGTAATTAAAAACGCGTGATTTATTCATTTGGACGTTAACGTATTCAGCCTAAACAAAATACAATAAATCAATACACAAGGCTAAATATTAATAATTATTAGCAAACACTTAATTCTGCACATTTAAATAAAATGTACAGAGAGGAAATGCGGATGTGTTTAAGATCATGCTATTTCTATGTTCAGTATATTATAATGATACTATTGGTTGTTTTTCCGTACGATGACAAGAGTAATAATACAACCGACAGTACGTAACCAACCCCTCTCATCAATGGGTGTCGTAAATGACGCCTAAAGAATATAATATGTAGATAAAGTCACTCCAAGAAAAGTTTGAAACGTCGGACAATTAAATCTCACTCAATTCTGGTGACGGAGTAAGAACACGATTCACCACTCCCTATCTTACCCATGGATGAGGGATATAATACGCATATAACACCTATGCAGGTGTTATATACACCTATGCAAGAGAAGGAAATCTCGAAATAAAAACCTATATCAACCTGTCTGACCAGCATGGTATATTAAGGTCAATTTCCCTCCTATTGTAGAGGAGACTCGAGCCTAACAGTAGGACGTATATGAGCTGAAATGATGATGATTATGAAATGAAATACGCAATAACAGTTTTATTTAATAAAGTATTCTGTTAAAACACATTCCATAAACGCGCACTTTGCCTCTTTTTATCTTAATAGGTATTTAAGCCGCAATTTAGAGGTAGGTATGTAACATGTAAAAATTTATTAGCAAAGAAAAACATAATATTTTTGTAGACAAAATAAGCATGTCAATATAATATGTGAGTTAACTCAAGGCCACTTTATACGGCGCGCTGATGGATGAATTGCTTTATCGTGTTGACACGTCTAGACAAACAGAGCGAAACTTATCTACGACATAAAATGCCGTATCTAATTATGAAGACCAAATGTAGAGCATTTTTTCTTCTGGTGTTGAGGCAAAAAAAAAATACCACGTACAACTAACATACTAATTACACGACGTAGATAACAAACGTGTTTGGATTTTATATATGTATTTTATTAAATCTCTAAAAACTGCTTGATAATATACCCCTCAGTGTGGTGACGGAGTAAGAATACAATTCAACAACTCCATTCTTGTCCGTGGATGACCGCAAGAGACGACGACGGGGTGCAAGCACCTAACATTATTGTAAGAGAAGGTAAACTCAAAATGAAAGCCTACACCAACTCGCTTGACCAGCATGGTATAGGAGGTCAATTCCCCTTCCGCTGTGGAAGAGGCTCAGGCCCAGCAGTGGGATCTATATGAGCTCACATGAATGTGGTACATTCATAGTAAGCACCCGCAATAAGCAAAACTGTACTGATTTTGTGTAGAAAATATAATAATTACCCTGGTAAAATATTGTAGGTAGGTGTATTTCTTTTCCTCTTTAAAACTGAGAATACATACATAGCGACCGATAATAAGCAATAAAGGACTGGCTCTACGAGGAAAAGATAAGCATTATCCTGGTCAAATATTGTAAAGTAAAATTATCCTGGTCGAAGATTGAAGCACTAACTAAACATCGTATAATTAAACTATTATAAAAATAAATAAAAGAAGTATCTAGCACAACTAGAAGCTAGGACGAGTCCCAACCGTTCAATAGTTACGCATCTCATAAAAAATATTATTTTTTTAAATATTTTTGTAAAACTAACAGTCAGTTGCTAAACAGACCTCAAAATCAAGTCCCATCCGTGATTATTTCTTTTTATATTTCACAATGGAATTTGATAGAAAGCCTAGCAAGTTAAATGCTATTAAGTATTTTCTAAATATTTCAATAAAAATAACAGTCCGTTTCCAATAAAGATCAAATTCAGTTTCCATCTCGTGGTTGTTTCTCTTTTTCTCACAGTGGAATTAGATAGAGAGCTAGGCTCTCTCTCCAGTCGAGTGATTAAGAAAAATAAAAGAATAATAATTATGAAATAATAAACTACTTGTTTTTTCATTATATATTCGAGGAATTCAAATTAAAGAACCATGATTAGCGTTTAGTACTTTTTATCAGTCGTTCAGGTTCCAGTGAGGTTTGCGTAATCGTGTTGCCGTTATTTACACCAAGCAACATCGCTGGAGTTAGTGTGCCAATAAATGACAATTGTTCAATATAAGCACCATTATGTGTTAATTGTTGGTTAAATTGTCGGTTAATGTGCTCCATTTAGTGTCGTTAACAATTGAAACTCATGTAGCTAGTTGACATATGTAATGGATTCGCGATTGAATATACATTTATCTATTGTAAGAAAATAATCCAATTTGAGCCTCGTCTATAATGTAAGCCAGATTGACCCTATTATATCAGCCTGATTAGACGGCATGGTGATCAATACAAAGAGAATATTTTAGTAACAGTTCTATAAAATCAATCTTTGATCTTCTTTTGGCAGATGCAATCTTTCTTAGCTGGGTATAGTTTGACTATACCTCAGCAAGCCATCTGAGGCAACAGAAGAGCTTGAAGCCATAACCTGCCATGAGGTTTGCCGACTCTGTGTCGGTTACCAGTATTGCTACTTTGATTTTAATGGATGCTCGCGCCAGGCAAGTAAAGACCACCGCAATATATAAAAAATATTTGAATTGTGTATTGTTATTAAGGATAGATAAAAAGTAATCTTAAAAAAATATTCTAAATAACTAGTAAAATAATTGTTGTTAATTTCCTACAAATTTTGGCGAACTCCGTATCACATATCTTGCAAGTCTTAGACTTGCAAGATATGTGAAACGGAACTTGTCTAAAGGTAATGATATTGAAAAAGAAGTCCTCACTATATCAGATCTGCCAAACAAAAAAAAATATCTATACGCACTCTTCTTTTTTAAAGTCGATAAGAATATAGTACTCATTACAAATTGTAATTATAACAGTAATAATAATAACCTAACCTCTGGGCCAGTCGTTATCTCACCATGAGACTAACGCAAACCTCGGAGGAACATTATATCGCTCTCGAAATTCTTTTGATATAAAAGAAAAAATGTATCACAAGATTTATAGGAAAGCCAATAAACCGCAGGGCAGCTTGTGGCGTGCTGAATGTGAGTGGCGACACTGCGGTCCTGAGTGCCCCAGAGAGTCGGCCAGGGCCTCGTATCCAGCTGGCCTTTATTGGCTGGCTGGAGTGGAAACCGAAGAGTACCCGCAGGATTCTCAACTCTAGCCTTAAACGGCTGGTCAGAGAGGGGTCGCCAGAGCTATATGCTCGGGGGTGGAAGTGTCATTTTCAATGGCATAACTTCGGGGAAACCACTGCGATAGTGAAACCGGCGCCGCACCGCTCGACACCCCAAGCCACTTGCACCAATGTTGCCTGCCTGTTGCCCGTATGGCCTGAGTGTCTGTGGCGACCGTTTGGGTGGGGCCATTCAGTGAGTTGGCGAGTCACCGTCTGCCAAAGTTCAAGACGATAAAGGTATTGAAGGTAGACGACAGTTTTTAATCAATAGTTTTTAGTTACTCAGTACATCAAACCTCCAACCCCATAAACAGTTATTACATACCATCATCACACAATAGTTTTACACCTACCGTTGGCAGTCCACGTGTGTTATGTGCAGACGTGGAGTGTCATCGGTAGACGTCCCATCCCATTTTTACATTAAATTTCTCCAAAGGCCTCTGCGTGTTGGATCCATATCCCCATGTAAGCCTTTCCAAGGACCGGATATCTTCCCTTGGGAGATAGCCGTGAATCGGAGATACATAAATAATAATAATGAGATGGTTCTAATTGTACAGGTGGATGGTACTAATTATATAATATTCATGTGTGGCTGAATTGTTTCTAAAAGTATATGGACAGAAAGCGAGTCAACGCACAGATGAGTTTGACGTATCTATGTGAAAAAGAAAGCACGGTGCGCCAACTCCCGAGAACTTGCGCAAAGACCATGATGTGATTTTGAAAGAAGCAGCCATGATTGAAATATTTAATGATAAAAATAAAGCAAAATAAAACCAAAGCTATACGATGCGCATGCGCCGTATCGAGAGTTAATGCGATTTTGATTGGCGCCGCTCAAAGACTGCACTTTCACTAACACGTGAAGCGTTTTCGTTATGATTTCTTTAGTCTCTAACATTCACTAAACCTTCTGTTTTGCGTTCAATTCACAAATACTATTTTTCGATTGAAAATCACGACATGAAACGCATATATTTGGAATTGGAGCGCATTAAATCCATTATACACTTTCTCGTTTATTCTCAATCGTTAATGGAATAAGATGAGATACGTCCTTTTAGTAAAGTATTTTTGTGTTTTCAATAAGTGGTATTACGTTTTGTTGTATTTAATATAGCTCTCCACAGCTATACGGTCTTATTATAAACAGCAAAATATAATAGGAAGAATTAGATCATTTCAAATAGTTATTTCATTACCGGTTCCATTTTCCGCCATTTACGTTCCCCTATTAAGCTTAAGCAGTTTCTACAATGAATGGGAAAGTGACCTACCATTCTACGCTGATTAACCATTATAATGATTTTGTTTAGAGTTGTCTTTTTCTTGCTATGATGTTATCTGTTCATATTAGTTGTTTTTTACGGTACAAGCTTCTTCGTCACCACTCAAAAGAGCAGATCTATGAATGTACATACATAAATTTAAACAAAATATTGCAACAAACCTGTTAGAATGACAAGATTATTTTTTTAAGAAGCTAATAGTCATAAATTAATTTGTAATGAAGTTGCAGCCTTCAGAATCATTTTAATAAGTAAAGAACATTTTTTTACGTTTATATTCGTAAATTTATTGACGCTAAATTAACCCATTTAACTTGTATCAATGCTGAACACGCAATATAACACTAAGTTTGATTACCTTATAAACTTATATTCTAACTAACCTTAAGCCCTAACCTTCAACATCTTATCGTGTCAAGACACAAAAGTCCTACTGTTGGACTCGGACTCCTCAATGATCTGAAGGAACTTAATCTGCTATACGGCGCTTGTCAAACGTGTTGGAATAGCGTTTTAGGCCGACTTTTCTCCAGTCCATATGTATGTTATCTGCATATCATACTTATTCACATTTTACGACAGACTGTGAAGAGAGGCCAATAGGAAATACACTGATGGTGTATACTAGTTCTATAGATAAATAATAAAGCTTATTTAATGTGGTAGTAAGCGAGTTCATTTATTATAGGTTAGAAGCTCTTTGATATTGAAAAAAAAGCAATAAACACTTATAATTTCAACGAATATTTATTGAACGACAAGGGAAACGAGATTCAACATCTGATCCATCTAGCTTCTGTCTGGATTTAAGAGATTAATACTGACAGTATTACGGGAAATATTACAACTAGCGACTGAGCAGACACTACATAAATGGATGACCTCGGCAGGGAAATTGTAACTTAATACAAAATTATGTGTTTTCTCGGCACGAGCTTGCTTTACGATGCTATAAACTATGACGTGTCGAGCCTGTATGACTGAGTAATACCCAACCCTAGATGGCGATCGTTCGTCAAAACGGCCAACATTCAAAGAATAAGGATATTCTTCATATTAAAATTTATTTATACAAGATAACTATTTAAATCAATAAATCTTACTATTATAATACTGACAAGTTTATTCAAACGCGCTAAATCCAAGAACGAACAGACCGAAAATTACATTTTGCGCTAGACGACCCGTTTACCATCAGCTCTACGAAACGATGACAACAATTATTTCATCATAGTCATCTCAGCCCATATAAACCCCACTCTTGGGCTCGAATCTCCACCACAATGAGATGGAAACCTACTATGTCACACTGGTCAGGCGTATTGGTATAGGGTTTTATATCGAGTTTGTATGTTTTGTTTTTTTGTATGTGTTTGTTTTTTTTGTCCTTGCATTGAAGTTACTAGCATATATCCCTTAGTCAACTTTTACGACACTCATAGGCAGGAGAGAGGGTTTTAAATCGTATTTTACTCCTTAACCACAGGGATACAATTGTTTCAATAAATGTAGGTTAGTTTAGATTATACACAGTGCATAGATAGTAATATCTACAAGGGTGAACCATGGAATATTAATGCCTGTAGAAACAATGGACACAACTCATTTATATAACCAAGAATGACAAATTGTAATTTACTGTCGTAGAATAAGTAATCTAGCTTTTAGTGCCGAATATTTGATTTTCTCGTAATCAGAATATTTAAGTGAGAGTACATCAATGTAGATTTAGATCTTTTTATATATAATTCTTGTCTGTAAGTGACTGAACTCCTAAATGACTGGACCGATTTTGATGATTTTTTTGTATGTTTTAATGGATTCAAGTTTGGTTTAGATTAATAATTGGACCCGGTTGGCCATCAACCTGCGCTGCGAGCAATTTCAAGGAAAAATTACTTTTATTTTTTTAGATTTGAACAGAATAGCGTCAGAATACGTCAGCTAGTAGATTTAAAATTTTCTATGACATCTTCGAAAGTTTATGTTTATCAAATGATCAGCTAAACAACTCTGAAAGACAACTTTTAAAAATCAATTTATCCGTCTATCCAATACACGTTGCGTAATAAGCACAAGCCTCCTTAAAAATGTTTTACAATGAGGCTCAGACAGTGTGGTTTTTTTTATTTTAAGCTTTCTAAGGAATACTCCGACTCAGGCAAACCTTAATAACAAAATGTGTAAGCAAAGGTTTAGTCATTCAATTTCGACGTATGGGTTAAATAATATGATTCAACCTCATTTGTATTCCGCTCAGCCATAAATTGAGGGATCGTTGTATGCATGTTTGTTCAGTTGTCATTACGGACAGATCTATGGAGGCTAGCTATCGAAAAACTGCAGATTTCAATGTTAAAGTTATTTGCTTTTATTTGGAATAAAATATGAAATATAATGTAAAATCTTGGGTAGTGTAGATAACATATATAAGGAAAAGAAAACTTGAAATAAAACCCTATACGAACCCGTCTGATTTGCGTAGTATAGTAAATCAGTTTCCCTTCCATTGTGAGGGAGACGCGAGCTCAGCAATGGGGCATATACTGCCTGAGATGAATTGAATCATAAGCTTATACAAATCCTATGTGGTGTCTGACGGTTTAAGAACACCATGTGTCACCCTTACTTTCATATTTGTAGTAATCAACTAAGGGATTCCTGGAAGAGTAGGCAGCAGCACACTTTTGGGAATCTTAAATACCAGTTGAGATCGCCAATCCACCTGCCAAGGGTGGCGATTTTAGTATTTCCATTGCCATTTACATCCAGCCATGCATATCAACAGGCTGGTGGAAATGGAAGCCAAATCAGAAAATTTAATGTTAAGGATAAATCTGTGGTAAATACGGGCCTTATGCCGCCTTGCTGACACCCAGATCCAGTTAATGCAGCAGGAAAAAATACCTAAATACATCAAACCCCTAACATATAATCGCTTAAAAATACATATAGGGACATCAAATTTCCTTTCAAATCAGTTCTTGAATGATTTGATAGGCGGTAATCTTAACTAATATTATAAACGAGTGATTGTTTGTTACGCTGTCATGCCTTTACTACTAAATCGATTGTCTTGAAATTTCGGATACATGTTCTCAGAGACATCGAATAAGTTAGAGTACCAGTCATCCAGAAAAACGTATTGTCGGGCATAATTAATCGAATTATAAAGTTAAGTCGGCTTGAGATTAAATAGAATGTCAAAATTAATTAAAATGATGATTCAGTACTTCATATTTTTTTTTATTTTATAATAGCACGATTCTGATTGTGTTTCAAGTACTCTTTTCACCTCTGGTAATACTCGACGAGTACCAGACTGGAGTGTAGTAGCACTTCATATATCTGATCGCGAAAAGGATCAAGTAGTTCAATAACAATGGGTACACAAAAGCTCTGGGAATATTGTCAGAGATAAGCGTAAGTGGGTTTTTCTTGAATATGCTTTGGTGAGTGTGCTGCGGATTTCAATAATCTGACATGGAGTCAGATTATAGAAATCCTCCTCTTCTCCCACTCTGTTGTTAACCAGTAAGTTTTTAAGTATATTTACAACTTAAAGTCTTTAATCTATAGCACTTAGGGGAACACAAAATTAATTTTCTGTATTGTCCAAAACTATTTTTAGTATCTGAACATAACTGTATATATGATTAAAATTTTAATTATTAAATGAAAGCAAAAAAAAACTGATTAATTGTACTGACTAATCTTTGAAACGGATGAACTACTTTGATGGGACTTTAACTATAACATAGGTGATGTTATAAGGAGTAACTTCCGACTATTTTTATTTCTAAAAAGGAAAGTACTTTTAGGGATTTTGTCCATTTGTATTTGATTTTTGATTTTCCAATGTTTCGAATACTTTCCAGCGTTCATGGCCATGGGAAGACTGATAAAGATAGGAATGAAAAATTGTTTTATTTCAAATATGTACCCTGCCGGCCAAAAGTTTGAGACCACTTGGTACACAGCTTATAAAATGAAAAATATTTTAAAAACGTGTACGATATCGAAACAATATACACACCTGCATTATCTATACATAATGTTGCATGTCTAAACACCATTTCTCTAATCTATTTCATAAAGATAATACCACAAATGGGCTTTGTTTGATTACCATAGATGAGTGCCGCTTAAGAGCCAGGTGTTACAACTGTTGTTATATTTTATGGTAGGTTCTTTGTGCTTGTTGGGTTATTGTTTTGTGTTGACCAATATTTAGGATTATTTTTAAGCCATAAAACCTATTCATAACATGACTATTTAAGGAGTTATTCCTGCTAGAGTCTATTCCACTTCAGAATAGGTTCATGCGTAAGGCTACGGGCGCACCGTGGTTCATACGCAATGCCGATCTCCACATCGACTTGCACTTGCCGACCATCAGGCAATATATGAAACAGTGTGCCCGTAGATATTTTGATTCTGCCACAACACACCCCAACCCCTTAGTGGTCGCTGCGACCAACTATATCACGTCCCGCATCTCGAAGGTCACTCGACCGAGACTCATATTTGATTAAAAAAAAGAGTTTTTGTACGGCGTAGTGCCGAAGAAAAGATGATACCAGACTGTGTAGTGCCTTCAGTCAAACATGGTGGAGGCTCTATTATTGACTGGGGATGTTTCTCTGGCTATGGAACCGGAGATTTAGTCCGTATTGAAGGAATTTTGAAAAAGGAGAAGTACAAAGAAATACTGGAGCGAAATGCTGTTCCTTCTGGATTGCGTTTGATTGGAGATGGATTCATTTTCTAACAAGATAATGATCCGAAACACAGTTCTAAACTACAGGGGTTATTTAGAACATAAAGAAACAGAAGAGGTGTTGAAAAAGATGGTGTGGCCCCCTCGGAGTCCAGATCTCAACCCAATAGAACTTCTGCGCGAGGAACTCGACAGAAACGTCCGAAACCATTGTCCAACTTTGAAGGAAGACCTCTGGAGGATCTTACAAGAAAGTTGGAACAATGTTTCACAAGAAACAATAAATTAATAGCCCGGTTACCAAGATTGGTTAAAAACGTAATTAAATATAAGGGAGGATTTTTTGATAAAAAATCAGTTTAACCTATTTAATTATTTTTATAATTAATAATTGTAATTAGTGAAGATTTTTGTTGATTTAATGTGCAATTGTAAGTTAATTATAGAATAAATAAAGTTATAGGTTGTACAATACTTATTTATGTAGTTTTATTTCATTTTATAAATTTTTCATGGTGGTCTCAAACTTTTGACCCGCAGTGTATTTCTTGCCCAAACATCAGATATCCTTAAGTATACATTGAATATAATCTATCATTGCTACAGTTTTAACGTCAATTGCCGTATAGTGCGGTTGTATGAAAAAAAAGGTATGGGGCTCATACAGTCTGGCCAGCGTGAAGTGGACTAATATACACCTTGAGGAGACCTGTACCCGACAATGGGCAGTATATATGAAGTAAAAATAAATACATACTATAGAACATTACTGAACCATAAAGCTCTCGAGGCCACGAGTAAAGCGATAGTTGATAATATTAACAATGTACTCAACCCAAATACACAGTATTCCTGGAATAAACTGAATTTATATTTCACGAGAAACAATATTGTTTAATATATATATTTCAATTAAATACGTTCAAATGTGGAACACCTAAATTGATTACTTAGCCTTTTATTAAAAGCTTTTGGTATAATGTGCAAAAAAGATGGCATAATGACGCTCACAACAATACATTGAACTTATCAGTGGTAAAATCTGACACAAGACCAACTTACAAGATTATACCTTTTCTAAAAAAATACACATGTATTCGGTGTAACTCATTGATGTCTTTATCCAAATTATGTCTTGAAATGATCTTCAAACCCGCCTGCCATACGTAGCAATTATGGCGTTTCAATCTCAAAAATTGATTTGGCGAGAAATAAATATTAAAAAAGAAATCAATATTTATGATTTCAGTACAGTACCAAATATATTACATAGGTATAGATATATACAGGTGTACAAATAAGTTGCCGCCGTTTTGAAAAACATGGCGTGGCATAAGGTTCACGTTAGAGTTTGCTGATGGTAACCGGCTAGAAAATTAGTTAGTTTATTTCAAAACAATGTAACCTTATCATATAATTAAGTTCGCATTAGCATCATATATTTTTCTTCATCTAAAAATGTCTAAATTTGAGCAAATTAAGTGTAATAGCGGGAGGTTTTCACTTCCTTCTTTAATTTAAAAAATCTGCAGCGGAGGCGCATCGATTGCTCGTAGAGAAGCATGTAATGAGGATGCCTTGAGTGCGAGAACATGTCGTGAGTGATTTCAACAGTTTAAAGATGGCAATTTTGATGTAAAAGATAAAAATTGCAGTGGAAGGCCAAAAATTTACGAGGATGCAGAATTGAAGAAATTATTGAATGGAGATACGTCTCAAACACAAAATTTTTTTTTTTTTTTTTTTATTGCCAACGGTGGCAAACGAGCAAGCAGCACACCTGATGGTAAGTGAAACTGCTGCACATGGACCATTGCAATACCAGGGGCACAGCCAGGCCGCTGCCTACCGTGAAGGAAATACTCTTCTTAAACCTCGTTTAAAGAAGGACATGTCATAGCGCTCGGGAAACACAGCAGCAGGTAGTTCATTCCAGAGCTTGCACGTACGTGGGAGAAATGATCGCTGAAAACGTACAGTTGAAGACCATAACGTTTCCAGGTGAAATGGATGAACCCTGCTGCGATGTCGAGTGGTACGTTGGTAGAATGGTGACGGTGGTACCAAGTCAAACAGTTCCTCGGAGCACTCCCCGTGAAAGAGTCGGTAGAGTACACAGAGTGACCCAAAGTCTCTCCGCTGCTCCAGCGACTCCAATCTGTCCGTAAGATTGGGATCCCCGACGATTCGAACAGCCCGTCTTTGCAGGGAGTCAAGTGGGTCTAGCTGATATTTGGGCGCACCTGCCCAGAGATGTGAGCAGTACTCCACATGAGGACGAACTTGTGCTTTGTATATAGCACAAGACGCTGTCTCGGTGTGAAGTACCGCCTGGCTCTGTTCAGGACGCCCAACTTTTTGCTTGCCAATTTGGCTTTGTCCTCCAAATGACTCCCAAACTGGACTTTGCTCGATATTTTGACGCCGAGAATCCCAATACTCTCAGAAATTGGAAGAGTTACTCCTTGGAACTGAGGCGCCATGACAAATGGGTCCTTCTTTGCAGTGAACGCGCAAACTTGTGTCTTTGTGGGGTTGAACTGGACTAGGTTCCGTTCACCCCATTCCGAGGCCTGCCCCAGAGAGCGCTCGACTTCAGACACAAGTTGAACCCTTCTTTCCTGAATACTCCGAGGGATATTCCGTTGCTCAGTGTACCGCTCATCACCCGTACTGTCATCCGCATAGCAACGCATACTCTCGATAGAGAGCATGTCATTGATATGCAGGGTAAACAACGTCGGGGAGAGCACCGAGCCTTGTGGTACACCAGCATTAATGGTCATGGTATCGGAGCAGGAGCCATCTACGACGACTTTTATACTCCGACCATCCAAAAAGCTGGCAATCCAATTACAGAGTCCCTCGGGGATTCCGTATGATGGTAGCTTCGATAGAAGTGCCCTGTGCCAGACCCTATCGAACGCCTTTGCGATATCTAGGCTGAACGCCAGCGCCTCACCCTTGCCCTCCAAGGCCTCTGCCCAACGGTGTGTGAGGTACACAAGAAGATCACCAGCCGACCGACCATGACGAAAGCCGTATTGGCGATCACTGATAAGCTGGCGATCCTCAAGGTACTGCAGAAGCTGGCGGTTTATAACCTTCTCCATTATCTTGGAGAGCAAGGATGTTATCGCAATTGGCCTGTAATTCGATGGGTCAGACCGGTCTCCCTTTTTAGGGATCGGGTGGACATGGGCTACCTTCCACGAAGACGGAACCCTATTAGTAGCGTAGGAAAGTCGGTATAGGCGCGTGAGGATGGGAGTCAATTCAGGGGCGCACGTCTTTAGTACCACTGCAGGGATGCCATCCGGTCCACTCGACTTATGGACGTCTAAAAGCCGCAGCTCCCGCCTAACCGCTCGCTGCGTGATGCGGATTTCGGGCAGTGAGCTTTCACACCATGGGATGGTAGGTGGTGTGGCAGCTCCGGCATCCAAAGTCGAGTTACAGGCAAAGAATTGACCTAGAAGATCGGCCTTCTCCTTTGCGCTGTGGGCCAGACTACCATCGTGTTTCTGCAGTGGTGGGAGATTGGGCTGGCAGAAGTTGCCTTGTGCAGCCTTGGCGAGCGACCAGAATGCACGACTCCCAGCGGGATAGCTTTGCAATCGCTCGCCAATTCTGGCAACATGTTCCGCCTTGGCTCTGGCAATAGCCTTCTTACTAGATCTAGAAGCGGCGTTAAATTTCCGCTTCACCTCTTTGGCGTTCGGGTCCTGGCATTTTTTGGCCCTATTCCAGGCCCGATATGCGGACTGTTTCTGGCATGCAGCCGTCCTGCAGGTTTTGTTAAACCAGGGTCGGCTGCGGCCACCGACGGGTATTTTGGTGTTGGGGATGAATAATTCCATCCCCGTAATAACCGTTTCGGTAACGCAGTCCGCACAGACGCCAGGGTCCCCAGAGGCGAAGCAAAGCCGCTTCCATGGGTAGGATGCGTAAAACTCGCGCAGTCCATCCCAATCTGCTGACTTATATTGCCAGATTCTGCGAGTCCCAGTCGCCTTAGAACGACTAGGCCTTACAACAGGGGCACTGCTACGGACCAAGCAGTGGTCAGAAGACCCAAGAGGCGCTTCAACCACTACCTGATATCCGTGCTGGTGTGTAGTCAGCAGAAGATCCAGTAAAGAAGACTCATGGCTCTCAATATCTGGGATACGGGTGGGCTGTGTCACCAGTTGTGAGAGACCATAGGCCGAGACCATATTGAAGAGATGTCGACCCTGGAGGTCAGTGGTTCGGGACCACCTCCGCTGATGGACACTGCTCCAATATTTCGTCAATCCCCCATTGGACGTTCTCAAATAATTGAATTGACCCCGGATCACTGCCATGGGACCTGTAGAGGCATGCGTAGATGCGGGTAAGCCCTCCATAGTCTACGCGTAGCCACAGGATTGACAAGTCACCATGTTCGAGGGCCCGAAGGCGGCGACAGCAGATATCACCTCGGATGAATACGCACACCCCGGCTTTACGACGGAAGGTATGCTCCAACTCGTAGCCGGGGTAATTTAGGTACGAAATGTCATCCGGAGCACCTATCTGCGTCTCCGTTAAAAAGAGTAAGGCAGGCCGCGCCGTCTCGAGGTGATGGTGGACGGCGTCGAGATTGCTATGTAAACCCCTGATATTGCAAAAATCCACATCAAATGTGGATAAGGGGACCGCCGTAGAAAATCGTCTCTTTTTAATTTTCTTGGCCATGATTTTTAATTTAAGAAGAGGAGGAAGGGAGTGTGAATGTGTATAACGGAGTTTGGTGATACCAAAAAAAAAAGGCAGGGCATAGTGCATGGTCGAGGACTGAGTGTTGTGAGGAGCTGACACGAAGCACGGAAGGGCCCCCGATGCCCCCCCGTGTGTAGCCGCCGAGGTCCACTCCGGTTTCCCACACCGGCACGACGACTACCCAACGGGATTTTCGCCGGTTGGTGGGACAGCCTCCCAGGGAGGATGATCCTGGGTTCGGGTCCCCTGCTGACCGGCAGGTGGCCGGCGGTGACCATTCCCATCGGGTCTCCCTGTACACCATGCCAGCCCCTCACGCTCAATACCCCGACCAAGACCTCACCACCGCTGGTTTCAGGCCTCACCAAAACCCGCCACACACAAACACACTCAGAAAGTTGGGCTCCCGGCTCTCTCGCAAAATAACTTGCACTTACTTTAAAAGGCACACAGCAAGCAGTTTCACATTGTTTAAGATCGTTAGGAATTATTCGTAAGCAAGGTAATTGGGTTCCATACCAATTAAAGCTGAGAGATGCTGAACGCCGATTACGCATGAGTAAAATTCTGCACAAAGAAAAGGTTTTTTTTACATCGAATCGTCACTGGTGATGAAAAGTGGATACATCATGATAATCCAAAAAGAAGAAGACCATTGGGACTACCTGGCCACGCGTCAACATCCACAGTATAACCGAAAACTCGTCGAAAAAAAACTCATGCTGTATATTTGATGGGATCAACTGGGTGCGATGCATTACGAGTTGCTTAATACAAGCAAAACGATTACGGGAACTCTTTACCGAACACAATGGATGAGATTGAGCCGAGCTCTAAAGGAAAAACGTCCGCAATACTACTCCAGACATGACAAAATTGTTCTTCTATACGTTAACTCTCGTCCGCATATAGGGGTTGCAGTGAAAAACTATTTGAAAACACTTGATTTAGAACTCCACCCGCCGTATTCGCCATACATTACATCATCCTGTTATTACCCGTTTTAGTCAATGGCAAATGCACTGTCGGAGCAGAGGTTCACATCACATGAAAGGACTAAAAATTGGGTTGTTTTGTGGGTAGCCTCAAAAGATAAGAAGTTCTTCAGACCCAAAATCCGAATGCTGCTTGAATGATGGGCAAAGTAGTTGCTAGTGATGGGCAATTCTGCGATTCCATTTAAATTACTGTTCTTTCACCATAAATATTTTGCTTTCGACCAAAAACGGCGGAAACTTATTTGTACACCTAATACGTAATAAGATTAAAATAGAAATGAATTTCAACGTAACTACACAAACACTGCATTTTAAGGTTAACGGGACAAAGTTAATGCGCATTACTATAAATAGTGGTCGTTTATCATTGCAGGGTTTTACAGGCAACTATTAAGCAATTCTATTCAATTTACGAAATAATAAACTATTATCTAATGTATTTCATTGCCCTTAATACATTTGGACTGTAGGGTACTTATTGCCTTTTGGGTAATACCGATTGAGCAAATTAATTATGACACAAGAGGTCTTACGACATAAAACTGCTTAGCCGAGAGACATTACGACGAGGAGTTTATGACTTGACGGCAAAATCACTTTATACGTTTAAATCTTACATTTTATGTTCCATTTGGCAAGATACCAGAATCGTTTTACTGTAGAATAATGCTTAGAACAATTTATGTGAAAAAGTCTCACATCATTATACTCAATCTCAGACCAACATATATGGTGTCAACGTAACTTACATTAATATCATTTCATCATCCATTCACCTTGACTTATGGCACTATGTATAGGAAAACATATATCACGAAAATTATACCCGAATCTATAAACCACTCAAATTTTGTATATATAGGTACACCACTCAAAATCTCGTTGCAATTTTAATTTAATATTTTAATATACATAAATTCTTAAAAATAGGTTCCAAAACTAAAACCTGACTGCAAAAAAAGGTACTCAAAAAATTTTAATAGAAAAAAAAAACAAAAATATTTGATACTCAATAATGTTCAAAACAATAGCAGTAATCTTATCTTATGCTTTTTTATCCGATAAATTACTTATTCAACATTTCATTTTATATTCTCTTCTCATTTATGATATTAGGATGGATAGTTTAGGAAATATGAGGGGACAGGTGAACATATATACACGCATATATCACAGTCACTCACATAACTCTCATTTTGTAATTGGTTAAAAATTAAACAGATTGCCATATTAGGATTTTAACATATACAAATATGTAAGTTTACTAGTTTCAGACTCAAAGCATTAGGATAAGATTTAAAAGAAAAAGGTAGCTAAGGAATAAAAAGTTACCTAGTAAAGGCTGTATATATACATATAGATATGTACCTACATGTTGACCTTCAGACTGAATAGGGGACATCAGTATCGCCCTTGCACTTCACCGCCCGTCCGCCCTTTGAAAACAACTACATAAAGTTAGCCGCCCCAATGTATGAGCCTTTGAAGTTAAATCAATGAAACGGCGAGATCTATAGAAATAACAAAGTTATCATAGTTTGTGGTAGAAAAGTTAGTGTTAGGGACGAAGTAAGGGTACATCCGCGACCTCTAGACTGCGCCCGGCGGGACAAGGGCGCCTCCGTGCCCTTGCACTACACCCAACGTCCGCCCTTTGCCCACCACCCTAAGCGTCGTGCGTTAAATAGTTAGTCAACCGATTATTTAACATTATTGTTTAGTGATTAATTAATGGCGTATGTATATACTTCGTTAAAATCGTAATTCACTCATTTAAAAAACTAATAAATTTTTAACACTGCTACTTTCAGTACGAATCGTATTATTTTTACACAATTTCGCATTTTATGATCATTTTGTTATTGAAAAAAATTCATTTTGCATCCAAACAATTTGTTTTAATTCAGATTTAATATTTAGACTTCATAAACTGTGTCATCTTTTTGTCTTTTGGTCAACGCTGAATGCATATCTTATAAATGGTTTCACTTCAAGGCATTTGTAAGTTGACAATTTCAAAGCCAAATACCACAAATATCGAATAAAGGAATAATGTTTCAAAATTATTAAGAATTAATCTTCGGCGCGCCCCTCAGATAACCTTAATTCATTTTGTTGAAGTTGAAAACCCAACAATTCACACTCTCATTATAATTCCAAGTGTTCCATTTTTGTCCGAATTATATTTCACAAAGGTATAGGAGGCAGTCCATTATAAATTTTAATCCCTCCTTAAACGGAGCATCTGCCTTCTTTAATATTTAATAGCCTGTTTGACCTTGATGCCGTAACATCCCCGTAATTAATCCATTCTCGGATAAATATTAAATTTGTCTACGCCTATCTCAAAGCTTAATTATTTAAAACAAAGATAAAGATACTTTGTAACGGTATATTTGCCAATCAGTATTCATTTTCCACATTTAGTGTTGGAATTGATAATTACATAATTGATATTCCATAGATTAGGCACGGGGAGAACGTTGCTATAAGCAACGTTCTCCCCGTGCCTTTTTCATAAAGGGAAAGAGAATTACCAGAATTTGTCTAAATTTTTCTTTATCTTGCGTATGTATAATTTGTGTTTTTTTCTGAAGCAACATGGTACTTTAAGAGATCGAATTCTTTTCATGGTTCCAGTATATAAATATAAAACACATAAAGTATAATTAGTTCACCACCCCAGGTCAATCTCCCTTCCATTGTGAGGTTCAAATGATGATGAAAGTATAATTGTGACAACCATGAATATATTACGATTTCATCTATATACAGGATGTCCCAAAATTCAACGATAAGCGGGCACCAACAGGTGGGCCTACTTAAAACTGTTCGAGAAAAAAAAAGAAAAAATTCTACCCTTATTTTTTTTCATTACGAAAAAAGAAAGTGAAATCTTTAAAAAATGGACACCTTTATTATATTTTTAAGTGCCATTGCTACAATTTTACAAATAATTCAGTGTTTTTTTTTTGTATTAGCAACGTAAGTAGCACTGCTATCGATCACAACCATTAAAAATCCCAGAATATCTATAGTTTCTACACAAAAATTAACCAAAACTGTGTTTATTTCTATTTTACCATAAACTGCCGACTACAAACAATGGTTACCCTCAATGGGCTCCTAGAGTTCACCGAAATTACTTTGTGTAAGACACGATAGTAGAATTTAAATTAAATATATTGCAGTGTTTACATGCCGATATTTCAGTGCGATACTAAGAACTGCTATAGGAAAATTCGATTCGATTCAAAAGTCTCTATGAAAGAGCTGCCCGCCTGGCGGGCCGACGCCCGCCGTGACATCATTGCCCGTTGGGCAGACTGGCTGGAGAGGCCTCGGTACGATGTTCGGGTCGTCAAGGCCTTCCGGTCGGTGCTCATGGAGTGGTGAGGTCGGCGGCACGGGTTGCTTTCTTTCCGATTGGTGTAGGTAGTGACGACGCACGGTTGCTTCGCCAAGTACCTGCACACGGTCGTGAGGAAGGAGAGCACATCGTTCTGCCAACGTTGCGATTGCGACGAGGATCCATCAGCACAATGGCGAAGGGGAGGGAATACAGTTGGTTATGAAGCCTGCGCCACCTTTTCATCCCCCCGGAAGAAATAGATGGAGTGCGTGCTGGCCCAAAAAAACAACCCAACCCAAAAAAAAAGCTTCACAGTGGAATCCTCAACGGTTTGTTGCACACCAAACTAAGTATGACTGACTCGATTTTAGAACCCGACAGACAAATGTTGAGGGCAGCTAAAAAACTTAAGCTCAATGCTTCAGCTTCAACATCATATTGTTCACTATCTACTTCTTCCATAGATTACAATGAATTCTTTTTATGATTACATGTTTACTAACTCTGATTAATAGATGAGAATTAAAATAAAAATCAAACCACCAAGTTTTGTTTCATTTCGAACTCATTTAAATTTTGCGCCCTAAATCAAGGCTTTTCGGAGACTGACTATGGTATTTAGGGCAAATTAATGAAAATTTTAATTATATATTTTAATTATATATATATTTAATTTTAGGGTAAAACTACAACGTGATAGTGAGAACACTGTTTGGTATATAGTTAAGTATGGTTTCTTTTGACACGAATGTCAAAATGTCATTTAGCGCTTTTATATTTTTTACTGTTATATTAAATAATTTTGCTGATAATTTATGTAATGCGGACAAAATGTTGAAATATAGTTAATAGGATATAATAGTAAATTGCGTGCATTTTTATATTCTGCCAAAATTCCCAGAGGAACCATGGATTGGTTTCAGCACCTAATCCATGGTAACGTCTAAGACTAAAGACGTGAAGAATATATATTATAACTGGACACTGGCACCAATAGCTAATAATTGTAGCTTATTGCCATTACTCAAGAATAAGAAGTTAAGTATGGTTGAAAATTTGATAATTATAATTTTGTTAGATATCAATAATCAGTAATTCGTATTCTCTTTGAATCATCATTAACAATGCCGCGACCAAGACGATCGAATCTTGCCGGACAAAGCTGTAATGGTTCTTCCAGAGACTATATATTCGGCAATTTAGAAAATATATTTACGAAAAAAATTATGGCGGTACGAAGTTCGCCGGGTCAGCTAGTATATAAATATAGATTATTATAATTCATAACGTGTACTTAAGAGACAAAGCGTGGTCTTGTTACCACCAACAATAATATTCCCAGGGAGATTTGGAAATGTACCTATACTGTTCCAAACTTATTTGCATACTAGCAATCCACCCTCGCTTCGCTTCGGTTTCAGTCGCCTTACCTGCGTAGATCCCGTCCCCGTGGGAAAACCGGGATAAAATATAGCCTATGTTACTTCCTCATATCACAGCTTTCCATTGGTGAAAGAATTTTTGGAATCGGTTCTGCGGTTTAAGCGTGAAAGCATAACAAACAAACAAACTTACTTTCGCATTTATAATATTAGTAAAAATCAAAGGAAAAGGGTATATGGTATCGGACAATACAACCCCATATTGGTCAACGGCCGTGGATGGACAATACTTCATTAAGTAGAAAAACATTAGTAACAGCGTTTAGGTTGCGATCAGGTCACATAACATCAAAAAAGTTCTCATTTTTAATGGGCAAAGGTACATCTCCTAATTGTGATGACTATGGTGTAGTGGAGGATGTGCAACATATTTTATTGAAATGCAAGAGAAATAGTACTTTTAGAACTAGGTACTTTGCAGCTGCGAGAAGAAGTGATGTTGGTATCTGTAACACTCTTTTAGCCAATCCTACATCCACTAATTCAAAACTACTGTATAAACTGGCAGATATAGCACTGCATAATATGTAGTTAAATGTGTTTGCAATTATTTATTTAGTGATTATTTTGTATTGTATTGTGTATTGTATCTGTTTTGTATGTGTTTTATAGGGCGGTGTGGTCGCTCAGCGACAAAGCCCTCAAATAATAAAAAAAAAAATAATATTAGTAAGGATAATACACAAATAGATTTAAAGGACCTGGTATATAGATTACTATAAGGGCAGTAGAATGATTGATGTGGTTCAAAATACTACTTAATAATACTCATTCGGTAAAAAACCGAGTCGATTTTCAATCATGATATTACTCACAAGATTAACTTTCATATTGGAGATACGGCTAATGTGGTCATCAATCACTTATGAGCAAAAAGCTAATCAAAAATTCTCATATAAAGTATATCTTGTGGAGAAAGAGAGAGACAATATTTGTAGAACAAACAGCAAAAATGACAATAGTTGGTGAAAAATTTATAATTTAAGTGGCAATGAAGACAAATAAAATATGATATGTTTAGAACAACTATAAAATAAATCGCAACGGAGACAAATAAAATGTAATATGGTAAATGAATGTAGTGGCTATGGACCTTCTACTAGCGAAGGTCACATTGAGAGACAAAAAGATATGGGGGTGTACGGCTGTAGGTTATAAAATAGCTATACACAATGCTTATAAAAGCTTTATATACGAGGCTCATAAAAGATTCAGCGTTAGAGATAGTTGTGCATATTTCATAAATCATCATCATCACCGCTCAATACGTCCGACATTACTGGGCTCGAGCTTTCTCCACATCGGGAAGGATATTGACCTTCAATACCACTAGTCAAGCGAATAGGTATAGGTTTTTATTTCAAATTTTCCTTCTCTTGCATAGATGCTAAATGCATATTTAATATCTTAGTTGTCTTTTTACGGCACCCACAGCAAGATGATGAATTGTGTTCATATTCTGTCACCACACGCAGATAGTAGTAGTAATTTCCTATAAAACTCGTAAATAGTATATGGGGCATCGATATCCAGAAGGTATTCTAAATTCGGCGATATTTATTATCACAATTTCTATAGACACATGTCATAGCTAGTGCATATATAATTACGTGAATGATTTTTTTCAAATGGCGTTCATATTTCCAGAGGTTAATGTGAATAAACCAATCAAATTTTTAATCTTTGTTATATGTAGATAACATTCCCTGATTATTTTTAAAGTTGCTACTAAGCTTTATTGAAATATTGCGCAGTATTAGAAAATATCAAGATACGATTTATGTTTCGTATGTACTCAAAGAGCAAGAATTGAAAGCTATGACCGAATAAGCTTATATTGTATTCCAGCCTACGGTCAAGTGTATCAATTTCTTATTTATAGACGTTATGCACGGAGCAGATTATATGCACCTGGGGCACTTCTTCTGATACCGTCCAATCAACAATGACATTCACAAGATAGGTTGACGTCAGACGACCGGTCATAAAACTATTGCCAAAACTTTTGCGACATGTACGATGAAAGACGATTACATACTGCTAGTATTGCTTATACGAATAATTGGAATAATAGCAAGATGATGATGTTATAAGGAACAAACCACATAATTTTTTATTATACAACTAGCTGACCCAACAGACGTTCTGTTCAAATTTGAAAAGATAGTAAATTGATCGCAGCGCAACCTACCGGTTCCAATTATTAATCTAAACCATTCTCATATCCATCGGTACAGCCACAAAAAAATCATCACAATCGATTCAGTCGTGTTTAGGAAGGCGTTCAATTACAAACACACGAACAAAAGATATATATATATATATATATATATATATATATATATATATAAAGATAACGAACAGAAGGCAATTCTAAATAACAAAGTGATACCACAAGAAATTCATGATAAAAATAAATCGAAAAGTTGTAATACGGCACATAACCCACAGTTCATTTTTCCAAATTCTCCTTTGCAAATAAGCCCTTTACATAGCTTCAGGGTTAAGGACAAGTTTTGCGTGTTGACAAAGGCACATCAATATTGAATACATAATCTAGATGTACGCATTATTGTAGTTCACTAAAAATTTCATAAGATAGTATCAATTGTTTCGTGTGATGACGGAATAAGAATACACTTCACCACTACCTATCCTATCCGCGGGTGTCGTAAAAGACGACTATGGAATACAATACGCATGTAACATATATGGAAGAGGAGCAAAACTCGAAATAAAACCTTATACCAACACGTCTGATCAGCATGGTACAGTAGATCAATTTAATCTCCTATTGTAGAGGAGGCTCGTGCCCAGCAGTGGGACGTATATGAATTGAGAAGAATCATCATTATCATCATCATCATTCAGCCTATCGCAGTCCACAGCACGATGTAGGCCTCCCTCATATTCATTTAGTCCTATGCCGCCTGCGTTCAACGACAGCCACTAACTTTCACCAAGTCGTAGGTCCATCTAGTTTGGTCCTAAACTGCGTTGTCCAAAGAAGAAGAGTAGTATCATATAACAAAAATAAAAAGTAATACGTTACGATAACAATAGTATCGCACTAAACGGTGGCGAGTTTGGTAAAGTTTTAATTAAAAGATATTTATATCTAGTGGATGTAGGACCGAGTTACGTGTTGGGATTGTAAATGAAAGATGTCTGTATATAAATGATCGTGGAAAGAGTAATAGAGTTTCGCCAAAAACTTTTATGGCGATGCTGGTTCACTCTTAAGCTAAAGACTAACGAGCCGTGGTCGTGAATCGTGATGTACATATAGATTATATTAATTAAGGATGAGGATATTGTATGAAAGATAATTATCGGCGTTAAAAACGTTTCCTTTGCAAATAAAAACATGAATTTCCTATGGGAAGTGCATAATTGTTTTAGCCATCTGTCTTCGTGTTCAAAATAAATAGGCGTAATTTTCGATATTATAATTGAAGTATCTTTACCAGCATCATGCATATAGAGTTCGTGAACAAATATAATTTAACATCCTGACTAATATTATAAATGCAAAATTAAGTTTGCTTGTTTGTGTGTTTGTATGTTACGCTTTCACGGTTAAACTATCGAACCTATTTCACAAATTCTTTCACGAATGGAAAGCTATAGTATCAGGAAGTAACATAGGCTCTATTTTATCGCAGTATTGCCACAGGAACGGGAACTACGCGGGTAAGGCAGCTGAAATTTAAACGAAGCAAGGGCGGGTTGCTAGTTATAAATAAATCTTATTTACGGATTTTATGGCGTTGAATTTGAATTTTGATTGGCTGACGTTTCGAACACTTTTCAGCGTTCACGGTTGCGGGTGGATTAAGATGTCTCACGTCCAATAAATTTCATAGTTATTAATCTCTCTTATAATGTTTATTACTTGCGTAAACATCACAATTAAGTATAATTTAACTTTGAATTTATTACATATCAACAGTTAATAATAAGCACTTAGGGATGAGATCAATATATTTTGCTTCGGAAAACCGAGTTTGTGTTTATTGAAAGTATCTATTTGAAATTAAGCTAGTTTAAAAATAACTCATTTACTTACAGAATAAAAAGACGCCACGAGAAAAAGCTGTCTAGTTTCTATCTATTATATCTATCTACAAAAACGTTTTCGGAAATATAGATTCCCTTTTTCGGAGAGTGTATTCATATCCGTTTCAAATATCATGAACATTTCTTAAGATTCCCTCACGATATCTGGGTATAACCATGTCGCAATGATACCACCGATGACAATCACCGCATAGGTAAATTCCGTTCCGTATAGATAAGAAAGCTGACCGCAATACAATTGAAAACAATAAAATTTGGTAGGATGACGAAACGACTGACTCAACAACAGTAAATAAATGACGTAAAATAATCTCAATGTTGTATTGTGAAACCGCACGATTCACACAATTTAAAATAATGACATATACCACTACTTGAAACAATTAGTAACTAGTCTGAAAATTATAAAGCATAACTGAATGGAGACGGTTCAGACGTATACAGTTTTACTTATCCATTGTTAAGAATGAGAGCACGTGATAACTGAGTACCTATATAAATAATATTTTAATACAAATAGAAAGCAATGTTTTGCATCTCAAATGTTTAATAAACGAGGTCAATATCAACGCAGACGATGCCTGGATCCAACGATATAATACTATACGACAGATTTAGCGCAGAACACATAAATACATCGCGGATAAATCAACGCTCTCACTAAAGTCGGTCATTACATTGTCAAACAATATACAAGTGGCCATAGAAGTTATTTAAGACTCATTACGAGCACACGAAATGCGAGAATAGAATAAATAGTATTACACAAACTACGTAATTTACTTAACAAAGTAACAAAACAAATAACAAAAACAGTATCACCGGACTTATCCTCAACAATGCATTGGTGGTAATGTTTCGCAATGTCTCACCATAGGCGGGTGCTCTTGCGCAAATCGCTGTGACGTCACTGCGTTTGGTTCCGGCTTCACTTTCGCGAAACACTTTCACCGGTCGGACGAATGGCATGGCGCCGGCGGACGACGCCTACGTGTGCGCAAGCTACACCCGCCTCCCATTGTCATTCTACTCGTGACAATCGATGACCACATTAAAATACAACTGGATTTATTGACAACGGTTAGTTAAGCGGTTATGTTAAAATGTGTATCCATCTGATTAAATGTATAATAGTTTATTAGAGAGAAAGATTTAATTCAACGGTAGATAGCGGATACCAGTACTAACAAAAACATACCCAAATAAAATATTACGCAAGCACAGGTGTACAACATAAGTAATGGAAGTCTATACTGAAAATTCGATATCGAAAAGAAAGAAAAGGATAATTTGGTGGAACAATAGAACTACGTACAGCTAAATAAGATTTCTTAACAAACATGGCAATCTATTTATCAAGTTTGACTTTTCCTTGTGACACTGCTATAGAGGGATAAGAACATTCTGTCAAAATATTTCTTTACTAAATGGTAAAAACATCTTTCCGTATGGTGACGGAGTAAAAATGCAATTCACCACCCCCTCTCTTACCCGTGGATGTCGGAAAAGATGATTAAGGGATATATTACGCATATGACATCTACGCAAGAGAAGCAAAACACGAAACAAAAGTCGAAACAACTTGTCTAACCAGCATGGTATAGTAAGTTTCATTTCCCTCTTATTATGGAGGGAAATGGACCAGCAGTGGGACGTATATGAGCCGAGACGAAAAAGATGTTGAGACAATCTGTAAACAACATCGGCACATTTTTGTTTGAATCAAGCTATAAACCTAACACCTCAGGTCGTTCGTACCTTACTTGTGCTACTGAACGATCGAGGCAGTCCACAGTAAAGGACTTATAATTATCTTTATTTCTTTCTTTTAAGAACTGCACCAAGGGTAAAGTTCTTGTATTGCGGAGGACTTTACAATCATGTGAATTCGGGTACATATTACACCCAGACTCAGAACAACTTGTGGATCGCATAAAGTTATGCGGGGGAATCGAGCCCACAACACTGGCATGGTAGATCGGTATTTTAACCAGTACGCTATCTGCGCAATCAATATATATTTAAATGGAATAGAAATAGACAACATAATAAACCTAGCTCCGAAAAAAGCGTCCTACACGCAATAGAATTCCACATAATGTTAGAGATTTTTTATTATAACTATAAATGTATTATAACCATTGATGATAAACATAATCATTAATTTGTTTGCAATTCAAAATCACCACGCATCGTTTGTAAAGCTGACACAATATTCAACTCTCTAATTTCGAAGCGCGCAAAAGGCGAATTTCACCTCAATCACGGATGCGTCATCACTATGAAACGAAAGAAACATTACGTAACAGAGCAGTCAAGTTTATTTTGTTATTCCGATCACGTAGACTATTATCTGCAATCAGATTTTTCTACATATCTAACGTTCAAAAGAAACTATTTCTTAACAAGCAATCACTATCAGTTTTTTTAAAGGTGTGTGGAAATCTCTAATCAGAAAGCTGCGAAGATCAAAGAAATTATATAAGATTTAAGCGATGGTCAATTTATATTTACATAAAATTATATTTTATAGTTTGAGTGAAACGTTTGGAATACGTAAAAGGTTTGCAATAGTAAAAACGTGAGTGCTTGTATACTGTGGCAATTTCTCTTTACGAAAAATCGACACTTTCAATGTCGTTACAATATGACCAACAGCGGACGAAATAAATTCGTGACAAAGCAATCAGTCGCTCCAATGATTCGTCCAATTGACGCTCACTTTCATAAACATCAACACTTGAGCATTAAATTATTAGTCGGCGTCACTAGAGAATGTGTTAAAACATATTTATAGCTTGGGCAAATGAAACTAAAGAGATTTTATTTTCTTTTTATTTTATACTAGCTGTGTCAGCAGTTTCGCTTGCGTTTAATTCTGTTATTTTGTTCTAACATACGGCGTCCCGCGGCCTCAGTAATAATATTAAAATGTTACAATTTTTATTACCTCATTAGTTGTTCTGACTAAGGTAGGCGGTCATTATTGACGCAGAGGTCGAGGATCGGCGGTGGTGGCGAGGCCAGGGACCGCCGGTCCGGCCGGCCACGGTGGCGAGGTGGCGGCCCTACAGGCCGCGAACGCCCGCCTTAGTGAGGAGGTCTCCGGCTTGCGGGAACGCAACCGCAAGCTGGAAACGGAGCTATCGGCGGTGCGACGGGAGAACCGCGGGTTGGCCAAGGAGATGGCCGGGGACGCGGACGGGGTGAGGCAGCCGCAAGCGTCAGCTCCCACCCCGCTGCCCTGTCAGGGTGGCCGTGTAGTGAGCTACGCTGCGGCCGCGGCTGGGCCCAAGGGGGCCAAGAAGGCCGGCAAGGTGCCGGTTCCCGCCAAGGCCGCGGCCGCTCCCGCTCCTGCTGCGCTCAGCGCTGCTGCCAGGCTCGAACAGGGCTGGCAGGTGGCTGAGCGGAGCAGGAAGGCACGCGGCCAGAAGCGGAGAGCGGCGGCCAAGAGTGCCGCCGTGGCCGCCGCTCCCCAGGCGGGAGCCGGCAGAAAGGGGAAAAGGTAGCGCAGGGGCCTCAAGTCGCCGAAGACGGCCGCGGTGGTCATCACCGTGCTGCCTGAGGCGGCTGAGAGGGGCCTCAACTATGAGGCCGTCCTAAAAGGCGCCCGGCGGGAGCTGGACGTCTCCGACATCGGGGGCGTCGAGGCGAGGACCCGCAAGGCCCGGACAGGGGCTCGAATACTCGAGTTCCCTGGGGCCGAGGGCGCGAAGACGGCCGATAGTTTGGCCACGATGTTGAGGGGGCTGTTCGGGCCGGAGGATGGTGTCCGAATCGCCAGGCCTGTCAAGTGCGCAGAGATGCGCCTGACGGGCTTGGACGATTCCGTGACGGTGGAGGACGTCCGGGAGGCCATTATGGCGCGTACCGGATGTGCCTCGGACACCGTCCGGATTGGCACCATCCGCACTGGTCCGGGCGGCGTCGGTGCTGCCTGGGTGCAGTGTCCGGTGGAGTCGGTCAAGCATTTGGCCGACTCAGGCAGGCTCCCTCACCATCATGGAGGCCTCGTTACGGCGAATGGCATCGCGCCAGGTCTTCGTCTTGACTTCAACGCCAAGTCCGTGGCGTGGGGGTCTCCCCGGACGAACGACCGAGGACGGGCGATCGAGGAGTGGGCGGCGGCACTGGGCCTCTGTTTGCTGAACAGGGGCTCGGTGCATACGTGCGTGCGACAACGGGGCGGGTCGATAATGGACCTTTCGTTCGCTAGCCCCGAGATCGCCGCACGCGTGGGGAGCTGGCGCGTCGTGGAGAAGGTAGAGACCTTGTCGGACCACCGGTATATCCGGATGGAGGTCTCCCCGGCAATCCCGACGCCCAGCAGGGGTCACGGGGCCGATGGACGTCCTGCGTTCCTGCGATGGGCTGTGGGTCGCTTAGACCGGGACCAGCTGGCGGAGACAGCCATCGTTTACTCGTGGCTGTCCTCTGCCAACCAGTCAGACGGGGTGGACGCCGAGGCTGGCCGCATCCGCAGTGCGTTGACGCAGATCTGCGATGCGACCATACCCCGGGTACGGCGTCCGCCCCCGAGGAGGGCGGTCCACTGGTGGTCCCGGGAGCTGGCGGATCTCCGGGCCGCGTGCATTCGCGCCCGGAGGGCCTACACCCGCAGCCGGCGGCGCCAACGCGACGCAGAGCGGGAGGCCTTGCTGTATGAGGGCTACCGCAATGCGCGGTCGGCCTTCAGGCTGGCCGTCCGCTCCACCAAGGACGTCAGTCGGCAGGAGATGCTGGACGGTCTCGACCGTGACCCCTAGGGACGCCCCTATCGCGCGATGCTGAATAAGCTCCGTGCGCGGGGCCTTCCCCTCACCGAGACTCTCCAACCCAGCCTTCTCACCCAGGTCGTCGAGGACCTGTTCCCGCAGCGGGCGGAACACACGCCCCCGGTCATGGCTCCGCCAGACACTAACCGAGAGACTGACGACGACAGTGTTCCATCACGAAACCCGAGATGGGAGTGGCGGTGGCGCGCATGTGCGCAAAGTCCACCGCCCCCGGGCCCGACGGTGTTCCTAACCGCGTGTTGGGCCTGGTCCTCGACCACCTGGGTCCCTGCCTCAGGGAGCTGTTCGACGCGTGTTTAGCGTCCGGACGGTTCCCTAGGTGCTGGAAGGAGGGAAGGCTGGTGCTCCTGCCGAAGCCGGGACGGTCTCCGGGGTCGCCTTCGGCCTACAGGCCTATCGTGCTGCTCGATGACACGGACAAGCTACTGGAGAGGGTGGTAGCTGCCCGCATCGAACGGCACCTCGTCGGCACGGGGCCCGATCTGTCGGACGCCCAGTTTGGGTTTAGGAGGGGTCGTTCGACGATCGCGGCTCTGTTGCGCCTGAGGGCCGTGGCGACTGAGGCCGTCACCGGTGGGGGAGTGCTGTTGGCGGTGTCCCTACACATCGCCAACGCATTCAATAGTCTGCCATTCAGCTGCATCAGGGAGGCGCTCCGGTATCACGGAGTACCAGCTTACCTGAGGCGGCTAGTGGCAGACTATTTGGTGGGGCGCAGCGTCCTCTGTACCAACCGAGCAGGGGACGTTGTGCGAACGCCCATGACGTGCGGTGTCCCACAGGGGTCGGTCCTCGGACCCACCCTGTGGAACATCGGCTACGACTGGGCGTTGCGGGGGAGCCTCCCGCCCGGGCTGGGCGTGATTTGTTACGCCAACGACACGCTCGTCACAGCCCGCGGTGGGACACTAGAAGAGGCGGTAAGCCTGGCGACCTATGGCACCGAAGAGGTCGTCAGGCGGATCGAGGCGCTGGGGTTGAAGGTCGCCCTGGACAAGACGGAGGCCCTCTTGTTCCATGGGCGCCTTATGAGCCCTCCCATCGGCGTCTCGATCACCGTCCGATCGGTTGACATCAGCATCCGGGCCCATATGAGGTACTTGGGCCTGGTGCTCGACGGGCAATGGTGGTTCCGGGAACATTTCCGCAGGCTCGCTCCACGGCTCGTCGGCGCGGCGTCCGCCCTATCGTGGCTTATGCCGAACGTGGGCGGACCGAGCGCTACGTGCCGACGGCTGTACACGGGGGTCATCCGGTCGATGGCCCTGTAAGGCGCACCGGTGTGGGCGGGGTCCTTGACCGTCCGACTTAGGGCCCTTCTGTGGCGACCACAGAGGGTCATGGCGGTCAGGGCCATCCGCGGATACCGCACGGTGGCGACGGAGGCAGCGTGCCTATTGGCCGGGACTCCCCCGTGGGACCTGGAGGCGGAGATGCTCGCCGGATTGTATCGGCGGGTGACGGGGGTGCGAGCGGAGGGCGGTGAGATCTCGTTAAGGGAGCTCACCGCCTGGTGCGTCGACGCCCGCCGAGACGTCATTGCCCGTTGGACAGTCCGGCTGGAGAGGCCTCGGTTCGGGGTGCGAACCGTGGAGGCCTTCCGGCCGGTGCTGATGCAGTGGTTGGAAAGGCGGCACGGGGAGCTCTCCTTCCGACTAGTGCAGGTGTTGACGGGGCATGGGAGCTTCGCCAAATACCTACACAGGGTCGTAAGGAGGGAGAGTACACCGTCCTGCCACCACTGCGATTGCGACGAGGACACGGCGCGCCACACGCTCGAGGCCTGCGCGGCTTGGGCAGTGCAGCGCCGTGAACTCGTCGCAATCATCGGTGCCGACCTGACGCTGCCGGCCATCGCTAGGGCGATGGTTGACAGCGTCGGGAATTGGGACGCGGTCGCAGCCTTCTGCGAGACAGTGATCTCGCAGAAGGAGGCGGCGGATCGTCTGCGCGTGGAGCGCAGCCTCGATGAGGAGATCCGCCGCCGGCGACTGGGGTGGCGCAGGCGCAACTACCTGCACTTCATGCCACCCTAGCCGAGGCCGCGGGTGACGTGACCGGGGATTAGTCCGTCACCCGCCGAGAGGCCGACCGCGTGAGGAAAGAACGACGCCCTCCCCGAGGGGGGGACTTTGGTCGATGGGAGGGTACCCCACGTAGGGGTATTCCGTCGGGCCGACCACTGACGACAAGTAAACCTGCTCCGGTGGTCGGCCCAACGAGGAAGGCGAGGTGGTTTTCGGGTGGGTTGCGGGAGTTGCGTGCTTAAGCCCCTCTGTCGCCCCGGACGGAGTGGTGCGGAGGCGCGCCGACCGCAATCCACCCACAAAAAAAAAAGGCGGTCATAATTACTAATTTTGTTAAATTTCATATTCAGAAGGAATAATAATGCCATAATCGTTGTGCTTGGCAGGCGGGTTGGCGATTGGATTTGGTGTTGCAAATTTCTCAGGAGAATACTGCCGCTCTTTCACTTGGTAATCCTTTAAATGATCTCGCGGACGGGTAAGGGTGATAACACATTGTATTTATATATAACTAATATTATAAACGCAAATGTGAGCTTGTTTGTTTGATAGACGCATAAAACACCAGACAGATTAAAAAAATTCACCAATGGAAAGCTACTACTAGTAGATATATAATCCTTTTTCGTTTGGTTACGTAGTACGAATACAATTCACCACCAACAATCTTGCCTTTGGGTGTCGTAAAAGCCACCTAACAGACATAATACGCTTGATTATGATGATAATGATTCATATAGAAACTAACATTATTATATCGTGTAAGGTTTATCTATCTAGATTTTGATTTTTAATCAAGGCCAATTTTTATGTAATGCCATTGCGTATTTGTATGTGAATATTAGCTAATAAATATTATTCATTCACGCCCATTTTTGTGATACGCTGTGTATTATTGCGTTGTGAATTTTAACTAGTCTATTCATAATAGCATTTAATTTTTATGTGGCTATGTTTCGCATGATTATTATACGCGGAGTTTCGCTCGCGTTAATATTAATTTTATCAATCATCTTTATACCAAGGGTATCATACATTTCTTGGAATCAAAACTAGCATATTTTTAATCAGAATATAGATTATATTTCTGAACCGTATGAATCATCAGTCGGGAAACTTAAGAGGATCTTCTCGTCCAACATACCTTAGTGTCTGAAAACACAGATCTACGACCAGTGATGACTTAGGTACGGCACGGAAACGTGGTCCCTGTATGTAGGCCTCATAACAAGGCTCAAAGTCGCTCAGCGTGCTATGGAGCGGGCTGTGCTCGGAATTTCACTGCGAGATCCAATCCGGAATACGGAAATCCGCAGAAGAACGGGTGTAACCGACATAGCACGAATAATTAGCGCACTGAACTGGAAATGGGCAAGTCACAGCGCTCGACGAACCGACAACCGCTGGGGAAGAAAGGTTCTCGAGTGGCGTCCACGTATCGGACGACGCAGTGTAGGACGCCCCCACTAGGTGGACCGACGACCTGGCGAAAGTTGCTGGGCGTCGTTGGATGCAGGCGGCACAGGACCGCACATTGTGGCGTAACATGAGAGAGGCCTACGTCCAGCAGTGGACGGCGATGGGCTAAAATGATGATGAATCATCAAAAACCCACCCACATCCGTTCAGCCGTTGCGTGATTGTGTAATAAACACCCTGTCACATTAATTAATAATAATAAAAACTTTTATTTTACTCAAAGGCAACATCCTGCACTAAGCAATATATTCTTGCGTCACAAGGGATTTTACAAACGTAATTAACGAACAAAAATTACGCGCATTGCTCAGAGAACCGTCAATAGTGCATCACACAAAGAATTATCTTGTAAAATTATCGAACCCACGACACTCGGCACAAGAGGAGTACTTAGACCACTCTGCCATCTGTGCGATTAAACTTCGTAGGTTTGATAAGTCCGAATTATTATTTGAACACACCGTACATAGTGGCAGTTGCATCTGTATATCGCGAAGATAACAATTTAATGACAGCCTTTATCTCCCAAGAGATAGATAACGCCACGATGCAACTATGTTGCGCCTTTTGATGGCAAACATCGCGAATTCAATTCACAACTAAGGTGAAACGTTTGTGATCCACAAATTATATTACTTTTGAACTTTGCGTATTGTGACTGTTAAATTTCTATTCATTAAAACACCCATAACAATTTATTCCTGAGAGCTCCTTTAAAAAAGCAAATGTTCTTAAATGGCGGCAGTTTGACAAAAATGTCAGTCTTCCGGTAAATTATATAGGATGGAAAAACATAACGATTAGTAGTGACAAATGCTCCCCAAACAACTACTCTATCGTTCTTAATATTCTAAGAATCATCATCATCTCAGCCTATATACATATGTCCCCCTGTTGGGCTCAGGCCTCCTCCATAATGGAAGGGGAATTGACCTACTATTCCACGCTGGTCAGACGTGTTGGAACAGGGTTTTATTTCGAGTTTTCCTTTTCTTACATAGAACATCTATATGCTTATTGTGTCCCTTAGTCGTATTTTACGACATCCACGGGTTAGTGGTGAGTTGTATTCTAACTCCGTCACCACACGGAATTCTATGAATACGTATCAAGAATTATAAATCATATCGACTAATCATTTATCATCATTGCTATTCGGCCTTTTGCCGTCTTCTGCTCGTATTCGGCCAACCCCCCAAAGATTGTTCATTCTTTGGTAGTGTTAAAGTCATAATCTACAGGCTTGTCAACATTTAGGCGAATTCTCAGTCTATGTTTACATCTACCACGGGCAAGTAAGGAATATCACATAGATCCGTGGGCACACAATGAACAAAATCGTATTCAAATACTTCATTAGCACCGATGTTAACATGAAATTAAGTCAGTTAAGCCATCGATTATCGAGGTAAAACTGTTCTCTAATAATCCAGGTAATAAACTATTTGGGTGCTGCATTTCATTCAAATCCATTCAACTATTTTAATGTGAATTGGTAACAAACATAAAAATGTTCACATTTACATTATTATAGATTTGTCAATCGAGTCAGTAAATCCTATACTTATTTCTGATTTCTAATGATTGGATTGATAATGACTTAATGATCTAAGTACCCATTCCAATACTACATATTATAGCTTTGATTCTCACGCCAGACAATTAGCATTGCATAATTAATCAGATGATAATATTTGCTTAGTTAAGAACTTAGTTTCAGACTTACATAGTCACCGTTTATTTGGGGCAAGCATATAGTACAGTCACATCCGCATAAAATGCCCGGGCCGGCGGAATGGACGACGGGCAAACCTATAACCTATCGTACACTTGCTCTTTATCGGCATTTGGGCGGGTCACCAGAGACGAGTATTCGTCGGTCACTCATTTAGCTATTGAATCACCTTAAGCCATATTTTGATTTAACGACTGTTCAAACAACATCGTGCATAGATTCCTCCTATGAGCAATATAAACAGTCCACACTTACAAAATGTACCAAACAGTCATGCATTTACAAACTGTAATCTAAAAATAAAAGCAATATGTTATAATTATCTTCATGTTTGTTACAGGCTCATTACAATTAACCTATAAATCAAACACTGTCTTTGAGTAACAAAAAAGAGAAAAAATATTATTGACACTGTAAATATCTATGCTAAAACAATCACGCACATTACAAAAGATGTATGCAGTGCATATTACTAATAAGCTGATACAATGTAATGTAGCCGCTTCACTACAATTGCTAGCAGCAAGAACATTATAACAATTAATAATATCACCGAGGCGATTCTCACAACTTTCTAACTTCATTGTACTGCACAGAAACAATTGCATCTATTCTATTAACTGTCGTAGTCTTGATGGAATTATGACTCTATTATTTCTTATACAAACGTGTTATCTAGATATTACACTTTCTTTAAATGTGAACAAATTTCACTACACAAATAGTTACCTCCTGGCACAGGGGTTTCTTTTTTATTGTTTGTTAGCAAACTGCCGAGGTTTCATCCGCGTAGTGCTTATACGTTTGGATAATACCGGGATTAAATATAGCTTAAGTTATTCCTTACATAGACAGTTACATGGCAGTAAAATATTATCAATAGCGATTCAGCCGTTTTTAAGATTTTTAGGTATAGGGTTCGTACAAATAACTATGTGAGCATAAAAAAACCTACTATTGTGGTATTACCAAAGGCATTTCAATTTTATTTATAGGAATAGATCGTGACAGAAAAAGCAGTTATTTATATGGAGGCAAATAAGCAGCCAGGTGGCATTGACAATGTCAGGGATATGGCCTTATACTGCTCATGGTTTGAATATAGTGCTCTTGCTGTGGCGGTGGCGACGAATGTTACCCTTGCATTGCTCGTGAGTATCCTAAAAGACGACTAAGAACTTTAAATTTATGTGAATCAACTTTATCTCTTGCTGTCTAGTCAACAATTACATTCCGAAGGATGTTTGATATCATACAGGCAGTAGATTATAAAACTATTGCCAAAACTTCTTCAATATGCATGATAAAAGAAGAGTTCATTTTGCGTCGATCCCAAGTATGAGATAAGAAGAATATGATTATGATGAGTTAGAAAAATGCTCTTATTCAATCCATCAGCCCTTCATTAGACATAGTAGGTCTTGGGAACGACGATAATGCGATAATCGCCACGCTTAGCAGACGCTTTTCCTAGAAAGTGCTGCTGTCCATTGTTCTGGTGATCCCTCAGCTAACTTCTACGACTTTCACGCAAAGTGTGGGGTTGTGAGACGCTGTATTGATTCATCACCACACACGTGAAAATATTTTTAAAACTTTAAACAAGACCTTATCATAGAGTTCGATAAACTACATCAGAAAAAATATATAAGTATACAAACTAGAATATTAATAATATACATAGTTGAGCGCATTCGTTTTCTTTCAAGCCACCCAACCAGTCATGTAACAATGAGCCCTAATATTCACATAATGTATATGCCGATTATAAATTGGTAGCTATCTGTAACTAATGGATTTAACAGATGATTTCAATTTTATTAAAGCACTAATAGCAAATTATTGTTCTACAAAATGTATGAGCTGCAGAATTTCGAGATAAACTAAGAAAAACAAACTCTCATTAATACCGCAATTAATGTATTGAAACACTAAAAAATAAACTAGAAAACAAATTTAAGAGCAGCGTTTACAACCCATCTATTTTTCCTCATTAAGTATCATACCTAAATGTGCTGTGTGGTAGCGGCTTCGAATACTACCAACCCTTGCTTTGCTCGTGGGTGTCGTAAAAGACGACTAAGAGCCCTAGATTGACCCGGACCAACTCCATCTGGTACCATTTGGGTCAACGATTACATTCCCAAGGAAGGTTGACGTCAGGCAGGCGGCCGGTCATAAAAGTCATTGCCGAAACTTTTTGCAATATGTCAAAACAGATGACATATTGCGTCGACCCCAAGTAATTGGGATAAGAGCAAGATGATGATGATGAATACCTAAAATTTTAATTTAATTATACAATGGGGAAAAATTATGGAATTCAACTTTTTAAGTCGACTTCCTAGTGCATCACTTTCCATAATACAGTTATTTTAAATATTAGCTTTGTTGACATTTATATACACAGCTTTTCTTTGATATATCGTATATATAACCAAAATTACCAACTCCAACCAAATTATTAACTCATTTATGCCACACTGCTGAGCTCGACCTTCCTCCACATTAGAACAAAATTGGCCTGCTGTACCACGCTGGCCAGGCGTGTTGGTATAGTATTTTTCTTCTCTTACATAGACACGGGGTCATCATCATCATTTCAGCTCACACACGTCCTACTGTTGAAGTTAGTATTGGGTTTTATTCTGACTTTTCCTTCTCCTGCATATATGTTATATGCATATTTAATCCTTTAGTCGTCTTTTACGACACCCACGGGCAAGATAGGGAGTGGTGAATTGTATTCTTACTCCGTCACCACACGGAATGGGGTAGAGGTATTATATTCTTACTTCAGTCACAACTCACAACACGGAATTAAGACATCATTGGCTTAATAATAGTTAAATGACTTATGGTAGGAATATATATAAATATTACAGTAATAAATATATAAAGCTGGCTAATGATTAGAATTACCATTTTATAGATTATCATTAATAGGAACTTTATTACGAATCGATTTATAAATAAGGTTGTTTTGTTAATGCGTCAATAAATACGAAGGCACCTAGCATGATTGTATTCAATCTCATTACGTATAAATTATGCAAGCCTCAGGCGTTATTTAGTTGGAAACATTAAAGTAATAAGTTATGTAACGAATGGGTTTGGTTGTCGTAAAAAATAACCATGGCATATGGTTATTATTCATGTCTCTCGTTCATACTACACACAATTAGAATAATTAATATTTTTACCACGCTTTCCGTGTGATGACGAAGTGAAAATACCATTTTTTCAAACATGCTTGGAAATTTGAGCATTATTTTGACAACATTTTTCGAGATAAATCGAAGTTGCTGTACTGCGCGAGCAGCGGCCGGCAAAAAATGTTCACGTTCGTCAATCAATGCCTCTTTTGCTGGCCGCCGCAGTAATGTACTATCACCATGTCCATCCCCTTTCTTAACCGTGGGTGTCGTAAAAAGCTACTAAAGCATTATATTATATTATATATGCAGATAACAGCTATGCAAGAGAAAGAATATAAAAAAAAAATCTTATATACATATATCAATCCGCCTGACCGCGTTGTATAGTAGGTCAATTTCCCTCCCATTGTGGAGGAGGCTCGAGCCCAGCAGTGGGACGTATATGAACTGTTATAACGATGACAAATCAGATATCTTTCCACTTTGACATAACAAAAATCTTATGAAACTGTATTGTGTATTATTTTAATATAGCCATTCAAATATTTAATGCGACACCACAAACAATAATATTGTTATTGTTTGTGATTATAAAGAGTTTATATAATCATTGCAATGAAATTCACATAATACATGCAATATGTTATACATTTAAGGTGACATTTGTAATTTATTATGTAATTAACCTAATTCGACTTTGTTGTGTGATATTTATACAATCTTGACATGCTTAATTTATTTTATTTTGATGTTAATAATTGTTTCGTAAAATCACTAAGGCTTATTTATATTAATACTTTATACGAATAATATTATAATATGTAGAATGCCATTAATCTAAACATGTATATAGAATACAAGAATGTTTCAATGTCGATTATAGATTTTGAAATTATCCAAAAGATGTTTTCCAAATCGACTTCATTAAAAAGGCCATAACATAATGTTTGTTTTAGACCACTAAAACAATGTATTGGATCCTAGTACGTGACGCTGTGATCCATTTGAAGAAAATGTATTATTTTTTGGCACTGAACAGCATCTATTGATTCGGATAGTGTAACATAAACCAAAAATTGCTGTTGCTGGGGTTCGAACATTCTCCACAAAGGGAGAGAAATTGAGCATAAATGTCATATGCACATTATATCCCTTAGTCGTCTTTTACAACATCCACCGGCACGTTAGGGAGTGGTGAATTGTATTCTTACTCCGTCACCACACGGAAAAGTAAATTGGAAAAAGGTGATCTATAATTTTGGATATATAGGATTATTACAACTTCTAATTCAAATTTAAAACTTCATCATGTTTATTCAGCACTTCTCCGTATACTCTTGTACGTAGGGCATGTTGTCGTAATCGCCTAGCTTGATGAAAAAGTGAACAATCGCACAAAGATGTTATAATTTTCCAGCAGAAAGCCGCTGCCCACTCACCTAGCGAGGCTCTTAGTTGATTTCTGCGACTCCTACGGAGTAGTAAGGGCTATCGACGATTGTGTTCTCATCCAATCGCCATACGAGGATTTAGTAGATAATTCATCTTTAATTGATTTTTCTTCAGACACCTTGTGGTAAGCAGCGAATAAGACACCATCTACCTATTCATCCATCAACCCATTGAGGTCCACTATTGGACACAGACTTCTCTAAGCGTCTGTAACACCATAACCGCCGCGGTAACCGCAAGCGACTAGGCGATTACAGTTGCTACTGTACGTTGTCCAGGAGAGCGCTGCAGACTATTGCAGATACCCTCAATGGGCTTCTACAACTCCCACAGCTTATTTGCCGTTACAATAACTAAGAATATGTAATATCTACACTCTATTTTTATGCAGGAGTCTTAAACAGTGACAGTCATTTGAGAGAAAAGAGCTGTTAAGATTAATGTAACAAAAAAAATATATTTTCATAAAACTAAACAACAGCCTGCACTAAGAAATAAATTCTAGTACCGCGGCGACATATAAACATACAACTAATAAACTAAAAAAAAACGCAAAATGAATCATTGGTTGATCTCATAAAGCCTACAGTGGGCATTGAACTCGTAACATTCGGTACGGAAGATATGTAGCTAGTCCATTACACCATTAGTGATGTCATCTAGATTCAAGCAAAATGGGAGAATCAGTGTTATAAAAATAGCATTTGAAACATGCTATTGTTACTAACTGTTACCGTATAAAGAGATGGAAGTCGAAATAACTGATCTTCACTTTCCTTACACATAACAAGTCTGCAAAGTAGACAGATTGGCTTAGCTAACAGCTACTAGTTGGTTATTACAAAATGTATCAATTATATCAAATATTTGATAGTGTGTAATCTCTATAATTAGTAGCTCGTTAAATCGTAAGACTCAGAAAGCCCAAAAAAGCCATTCCCTTCCGCAGAACCCCTAAATACGCCGTATCTCAAATTACTTAGACTTTGCAACTCGAACAAAATGGTATCACCTATTCATTATAAACACCTATTCTATTCATCATCATCATTTCAGCCTATTGCCGTCCACTACTGGACTTAGGCCTCCCTCATGTTGCGCCACAATGTGCGGTCCTGTGCCGCCTGCATCCATCGACGCCCAGCAACTTTCACTAGGTCATCGGTCCACCTAGTGGGGGGGCGTCCTACACTGCGTCGTCCGATACGTGGTCGCCACTCGAGAACCTTTCCTCCCCACCGGTTCTCGGTTCGTCGAGCGATGTGGCCTGCCCATTGCCACTTCAGCGTGCTAATTCTTCGTGCTATGTCGGTTACACCCGTTCTTCTGCGGATTTCCGTATTTCGGATTCTATCTCGCAGAGAAATCCCGAGCATAGCCCGCTCCATAGCTCACCTGTTATTATTGGTATATATTTATACTCTATAACTCGAATTTCATAAAACAGATAGCGTAGGTTTTGCCGCATTTTACTTGAAACCGAGATTCTATTGCATGATATTATAAATTTTTAAATACATAATGTATTTATTATATCAAATATGTATCAGTTGCAAAAAGTATATTTAACAAAAAATTTTAACACTATAACTAGCACGGAATCGAAATAGATTTTTAGTATCGTTTCTAATTAGCGCTTCCGTCATGCTTAAGCCAAGTTTGTTGCCTCTTCATTTATCATTGATTAACACTAAAATTGAACATATTGATGTTGGCTCACAGCTTCTACGTAATCTTTATAGTTATTTAAACTTTATATTAGAGTATGAGAAAAAATGTAGAGCTGAATTACGTTGTGCATTATACCATGTTGCAAGATGAAATTTCAACATTTAAAAGTCAACTCATTTAACAGGACTAAGGATTACAGAAACAATAAAAAAGCGTTTGATTCGTTCGAAATGTATTTGAGATAACCATAACTAGTTGAAAGTATGCCGATAATTCATTATTGCAGACAAGGCATAGACATGTGATGAGAATGGATGAAAGTAGTTTATTTTTAATAAAGATCGAGTAATAAAGAACAAGTCATTGTGTCGCGGAGAACTTAACAAAATATGGAATTAACGGTCACAAACTACAACCATGTTGAAAGGAAAGGTTGAAGTATGAATGACGAAGACTGCCGAGGTAAGGAACAATCAAAAAATATTTATGTGTAAAGTCTGATATGGTCTATCATCTTTTATGGAAAAAGTGAACATTTTAAGTCAAATTCAGTGATTGGGAGAAGAGTAAGATGATGAAATTGATGTACAAGTTGGGCACCGTAAAGATTAGCAAGTTTAAGGCTGATTTGTTTATTTATTTTTATTGCCTATGGTGGCAAACGTGCAATCAAGACACTTGATGGTAAGTGGTACTGCCGCACGTAGACCTTTGTAATATCAGAGACACAGCTAGGTCGCTGCCTACCGTAAAGAAAGTGCTCTTTTTAAACCTTATTTAAATAAGGTGATATCATAGGGCTCGGGAAAAACTGCAGCAAGTAGTTCATCACAAATCTTGCACGTGCGTGGTAAAAATTATCACTGGAAACATTAAACGTTATTACTGTTAAACTTAGCAATCAATGCGTAATATATGTTTTGTTTTCAAATTACCCTCTGAATGTTTCGAAGGGATTTACGCCATGTATTATTTTTATTAACAAAATATAATCTGTCAAGAATTTGTAGCTGTATACCAACGTACTGAAAGGCTTTTTACATACTTTTGAAAGCGGCATTTAAAATCTTTTATCCTAAAGCCAATTATAATTTTAAATAAATCTGTTCATACGTAAAAATAATATACTTAAATATAGATTAGAAAATTATGGGGTCTCGAGTTTGAATTTGAAAGTAGCCGTTATTCATAACGAGCCGAGACAAAAACGCTCGATTACCCACCCCACTGAGCCGTTAAAAATATTTAATAAAATATTTTTATATCGCTCGGCAATTTCGGATTTCTTTTTGATGTTATGGTATTTTATATAAACTCAAAGAGTAAATTAAAATCGAGTAATGTCTTTTACAATAAAAATTCTTTCAATTTTTAAAAACATCATTTTAAGCCTTGCTCAGTTTAAATGTCAAATTTAATGCTGGTAATTTACTATTGGCAAAGTTTAGTATTGAATGGAATTTTAATAAATACAATGTTGGTAACGGACCCACGTAATAATAACGGTAGGACGTTTTTTGAAGATGTTTTTATTAATAATATATGATGTTTGGAAACGATTGAATAATTCGATAATTAAGTATTCGACACTATGTTTACCTGATACAAGATATTTTTTTGATTTTGTGTTACATTGGAACGACACCACGAGTTCAAATTTTTTTTTTGATTTGGCAAACACTAAGTTATAATTAACTGGCTGTTTTTTTTTTTTATATTGATGGCGAAATATTTCTGATAATATTGATATCAAGTCAGACGTCAGAACCGTCTTTTAAGCAAGCACCAAAGTATTTGTTATAATTGAAGCGTTTAGATAAAAGAATAACCGTTGTCTTTCATGATTCGAACAGTTTTCATTCGTGCCGTACGATTATTTATAAGTGTTTTTTCTTGTACTTATAGCATATAAAACTGGTATAATTTATGACTAAATTCACATATTAATATGTGTAATTATATATATATATCTATGTTATTATTATAAAGGTGATGGGTATGTCTGTTTGTTTGTTTGGTTAAATGCGTTAATCTAAATAATTATGAATTGAACTTAAAAAACCTTATTGTTTTAAATAACCTCTTTATCAAGAAAAAAATAGAATTTAAGGAGTGCCGTGTGGCGACGGATTAAGAAAACATTAAACCACTCCCTATCTTGGCCATGAATTTCGTAAAAGACGCTAAAGAGATATAATAAGCATATTATATGCTTATTATATCCCTTTCTTGCTTATAATTTGCTTGCTTTAATGCTTATTATATTTGTGCAAGGGAAGGAAACTTCGAAATAAAACCCTATACCAACATATCTGACCCACGTGGTATGTACATTTCCTTCCTATTGTGGAGGAGGTTCGAGCCCAGCAGTGGGACGAGTATGAGCTGATACGAATGAACGAACGATAATTTTAAATCGAGCAAAATTTTGTAATAATTGCCATCAAGGGTCCTGCAAAATCGCCGTTGTCAATTACCGTCATAACAAAAACTGTGATTGATGTATGTGATCGATACTATTATTAATATCGAAATACGGAGTGTTTAAATCAAAATAATAGCATTAAATATGTAATTAATACATGACGTATTTTAATAAATTTAAATTTCATAACCGGGAAAGCAATTATTCTATTTTTCACGGTGATGAAAAATACTTTTACCCATCCTCCTATGGTTGAGTAAATAGGGTTTATATACGACTCATCGGAGCAAATCAACGTCAGCACCGTCAAACATTAGTATTTAGTAGATACCTACTAGAGAAACACATTAGCGAACGGTCCAATTAATAAGTAGGCCACATTAACAAAGTTTCTTAAATATTATAACTTCTTTGTGTAACTATGACAAGGCTACCGGTACATGATGTTAATAGGTTACTTCTCATTACTCATGCACGAATATGATCTTTGGCCCCAAAGTAACGCTTGTAAACAGTTTGCGAATCGCTTTTCATTTATGTATTAGCCGTGTGAAAAGGACAGCTTGAAAGGCATGAAAAGTGCCTTAATCGCATCTAACAAGTAATTACAAAGAGCTTGTGCTGCTTCAGCTACTTATTAACAATATTTGAAGGCTACGAATAGCGGTTATAGCTAGAGTAGGATCTTAGTAGTCTAAGGGTATTCGAATGTGACTGTCGCTCACAGTGCGGCATTCGAATTCTATGTCGTGGTACTAAATATGACATCTAACTTGGATGTATTGCACCTATAATTTTTATCCGATTACATCGATTAGTGATCGGAGAGTGATGCTGGCCATTATGATGGTAATTCCTCAGTCGGTTTAACTTTCATGTAAAAAGTAAGGTGATAACATCACAGCTTATATATGTCTCACTTCTAGGCTCGTGAGGCGTTGACAATAGGAAAGAAATTTAATTACTATACCACGCTTCTTAGACATATTGATATAGGGTTTCATTTCGAATTATTTATTTAGATATTATATGCATATTATATCCCTTAATCGTCTTTTACAAAAACTACGGGCAGGATAGATAGGATAGGAAGGGGGGGGTAGTTTATTGTATTATTATTCCGACACCTTAACGTAAAAATTATGCTATGTGTTACAAAAATAACAATCGACCTTTCAAATAAAATAAGGTCTCCCCAAGAAGGAATAATCCCCAAGGAGGGAATGCCATAATCACTATGCTTGTCAGACAGTTTTGCGATCATAATCGACTTACAAATTTCCCAGGTGGAGCTCCCTGTGATCTCTTTAGCCGCTTTTATGTCACCCATGGATGCAAGGGCTAGTATTACAGTGTATACTTAACTCGACACCGCACGGGGAGAATTTTTCGCCCGGGCTGGGCGTGATTTGTTACGCCGACGACACGCTCGTCACAGCCCGCGGTGGGACGCTAGAAGAGGCGGCAAGCCTGGCGACTCTAGGCACCGAAGAGATCGTCAGGCGGATCGAGGCGCTGGGGTTGAGGGTCGCCCTGGACAAGATGGAGGCCCTCTTGTTCCATGGGCGCCGTATGAGCCCTCCCATCGGCGTCTCGATCACCGTCCATTCGGTTGAAATCAGAATCCGGGCCCATATGCGGTACTTGGGCCTGGTGCTCGACGGGCAATGGTGGTTCCGGGAGCATTTCCGCAGGCTCGCTCCACGGCTCGTCGGCGCAGCGTCCGCCCTGTCGTGGCTTATGCCGAACGTGGGCGGACCGAGCGCTACGTACCGACGGCTGTACGCGGGGGTCATCCGGTCGATGGCCCTGTACGGCGCACCGGTGTGGTCCGACTTGGGGCCCTTCTGTGGCGACCACCGAGGGCCATGGCGGTCAGGGCCATCCGTGGATACCACACGATGGCGACAGAGGCAGCGTGCCTATTGGCCAGGACTCCCCCGTGGGACTTGGAGGCGGAAATGTTCGCCGGATTGTATCGGCGGGTGACGGGGGTGCGAGCGGAGGGCGGTGTGGTCTCGTTAAGGAAGCTCACCGCCTGGTGCGTCGGCGCCCGCCGAGACGTCATTGCCCGTTGGGCAGTCCGGCTGGAGAGGCCTCGGTTCGGGGTGCGAACCGTGGAGGCCTTCCGGCTGGTGCTGATGCAGTGGTTGGAAAGGCGGCACGGGGTGCTCTCCTTCCGACTAGTGCAGGTGTTGACGGGGCATGGGTGCTTCGCCAAATACCTGCACAAGGTCGTAAGAAGGGAGAGTACAGTGTCCTGCCACCACTGCGATTGCGACGAGGACACGGCGCGGCATACGCTCGAGCTCGAGGCCTGCGCCGCTTGGGCCACGCAGTGCCGTGAACTCGTCGCAATCATCGGTGCCGACCTGACGCTGCCGACTATCGCTAGGGCGATGGTCGACAGCGTCAGGAATCGGGACGCGGTCGCAGCCTTCTGCGAGGCAGTGATCTCGCAGAAGGAGGCGGCGGATCGCCTGCGTGAGAAGCGCAGCCTCGATGGGGCGATCCGCCGCCGGCGACTGGGGCGGCGTAGGCACGAATACCTGCGCCTCATGCCGCCCTAGCCGAGGCCGCGGGTGACGTGACCGGGGATTAGTCCGTCACCCGCCAAGAGGCCGACCGCGTGAGGAAAGACCGCGTGAGGTCAATGGGAGGGTACCCCACGTAGGGGGTATTCCGTCGGGCCGACCACTGATGACAAGTAACCCTGCTCCGGTGGTCGGCCCAACAACGAAGGCGACGTGGTGTTCTGGTGGGTTGCGGGTGCTGCGTGCTAGACGCCCCTCTGTCGCCCCGGACGGAGTGGTGCGAGGAGCGCGCCGACCGCAACCCACCCCAAAAAAAAAACGGGAAGAATTCACGTAATAACATATTTAATGCAACTTTCATCTCTAGATATAAATCTTAAGTGAAATTTAGTTAAACAGAACCATTGTTCTGTCATGTGGCAATATAACAATGGTTACATGACCATAATACTCCTAACACTCATATACAAAATTCTTTGTAAATACGGACGTATGATTTTTGGCCGGATTTTATTCATTCAAATTTTACTCTATACATGATTCCAGAACACACCAGAAGGTTTTTTAAATATATTATAGCCCTAATTAAAAAAGTATTGACCTACATTAGTGTTTCTATGCGTTAATAGATGGCGATGTGCAGTACTTCTAAATGCAGTTTGCGTTAGTAATGTGTATAAAACAAACTAAAAATAAATATGAACATTGTCCCATCATCTATGAATTCATCAACCTACCGGCGTTCGCTGTTGAACATAAACCCCACGAAGCTGGATCATGCTATTATTGCTACGCTTGATATTCGGATAGGCTATCGATAGCAATTGGTGTTATGAGTTTACCAGAAGGGTCAGCTGTCTACGCTCTTGCTGTAGCCTCAATTGTTTTCTACGACTGCCGCGGAAAAATAAAAGTTGGTGATCTTAATCTTAACCAGTCACGAGTTTTGTCGGGAATATAAGTGGCATGTGATAGTCAAATATTACATTCAATACTTCGGGGTTTTAAGGTGTTAATTAAGAAAAATGTATGGTATTTTATGTAATGCAGAGGAAGTGCTAAAGTATGAAATAAAAGCACTCTACACGTGTTTTCGTTTTCCACCAACACTCTAAGTATGAAATAAAAGCACTCTACACGTGTTTTCGTTTTCCACCAACACTCTAAGAGGGCACTATTGACAGTGTGCACTTTAAAAGAACGATTTGACTTACTGAGACGTAATTACTTTAAATAAAGTGATAATTGATAAAAGAAGTGTTGGCTTAAAGATCCTTGTAACCATGTCAGAAATGATTTACAAAAACTAGCTCACACGGGGAATAATTAACAATGATTTCGTTTTTGTGTATATTGAGCAGCCTCAAGAACTTGAACTGAGGCATTCGAAGTTTCGGGGATGATTCGAAATACGTGTTGCATTAATGTGTGGCAAATTGCGAGTGCCAACCCTGAAGGTTCATCATACGTGGCTGATAATTTTTTTTATAATTCAATCCGAGCTTGATCCTGCTTCATATTTCTTTCTAATCGCGGTGCCTAATATCAAAATCGCATAAATTCTTTTCACATTACATTATTACCTACATAGTCTGTAAAACGCTGTGTCTTATAAAAGCGAAACTGTAACCAATTATGTCAAAAAATCGAATAAAATTTTCAATAGCGTGAATCGTTGTCACGGGCACGACGAGATATTATAAAAATGATGAGGATTTGTAAATTTGAATGCATTCAATTTTAGGAACTACCAGGCGATTGTTTGTTGGTCTAGTTTGGTTAGTGAATACAATGCAGCGACATTTAAAAGAAAAACAGTGTAGTCCTTCCGGTTCGTGTAGTGACGGAGTAAGAATACAATAGTCATCACCCCTTGCTTTCGCGAGGGAATCGTAAAAATCGATTAAGAGTTGTAAACAGATAATGACATCCGTCTGGCTATGCTATTTATCGGCTCTAAGTCTCCTCCAAGGATTGCAATTGGATAATGTATGGCACATTGCCTAAACAGGATGGCATGGGATTCAATATCAAATCTTTCTTCTACATGATATTATATGCCTGTGAGCCCTTAACAGTTATGGACTATATCTATGGGAAAGTAAAATGTAGTGGCGCTTTTAGAGACGAATAGAGAAATAACTATAAACGTAAATTTAGAGAGATTAAGAACAATATTATAGTGTACGGTATACTATCTTCAGGGACCCTAGGGGCAAACATAAGCAAAATTAAATGAGGGCGGAACCGTGAGCAACTAGTAGTAATATAAAAATTCAATTATTACCTCCGCGTGACCGTTTTGTAAAAAGATTCATTGTTCGAAATAATAAAAAAATAAATAAAGAGCACGCCACCGTGACCTTTCCACTTAAATTAACCCTGTTAAAATGTATGAAGACTTACAGTTACGAGGATAAAATCTGTTTTAATTTAGTAGGTAATTAGAACAGCATCGTGCCTAACAATTTTCTGCCGTCCATAATAGAGCGACATCTGTTATACGAATAAGAAATTACAACTTTAAAGTTTCACAAAAGCTCACATGGATGGAGTTAGTAGTAACAAACATAAAAAACCAACTGATTTTGATAGGAATTCGAGGAGCCGTATCAATGTTTTTGCTCTTTAGTGTTAATTTTCTGTAATTTGTTCTACACAATCTGAGACGCTGTAGTAAAAATATCCCTAGACTACAATTCCTCCAGCAACTTAACAACCATGTAAATTTCCAATAGTAGTGGATTGGCAAAAAAGAATACTTACTAGTTGGTCCGATGGAATAACAATATGTACTACTACAATTGTGTGTGATGTAGGCCACATTCGAATACTAGATTGAGTTTTACGAAGCTTTCTGCATAATTATTCTGACAATCAGGCATATTCCCGGCAGTCTTCGCAATTTGAAACTGCCGGCTATAGGATCGCCCATTTACGTAGTGGGAGTGATTGATATTAAGTGAAATATAACCTATACGGGTTAAGTATATAGCTTACCACGTTTTAATTTTCGTGAGTGTCATAAAAGACGACTAAGTTCTGCACGCAAATAACGTACTAACTGCAAAAAAATAAAACTCAAATTCACCCAAAAAGCTGAGCATAAAACTTTATAAAATTACAAATAATCGTAGTTATTAAATTCATTTCAATTACCCGTAACAAATCAACTATCGGGGAAATATCCAGAAAGTCCACAAAATTCGTATAGCGGGATTACGTACCCCCAGGGAACAACTCGGTCGCCCTCATAATACGGCAAATAGGCATTTTATTAAGGAATTTGTGTCGGAATCTGATTATTACGATACGCACATACAGTGTATAGCTGCTAAGTTGAAATGCGGATAGGTAAATGTGTAATGAAAGCTCGGGTTAAGTAAAGTACTTGAGAGGTAACCCCGACGTAATGACAGCGTCGCCATCCTTTGTTTGCCTGTGGGAGTTTTATAAATCAGTTCAGTTGATCATTGGATACAGGTGCCCTCGATCTGCCAAAATGGTAAAGATACCATTTTGGACCAGACTCTCTCTCTTTTCAAGAGACTAGTCAAACCATGGAGCAAATACAAAATTAAAAAGCATATACAAAGTGCAAATACAACTTTGTACTTACTCCATGAGTCAAACAGATAGGGACAATGTTTATTTCGAGTTTTCGTTCCTTTGCATTTATGTTATGCTTACATTAGTCTTTTAAAATACTCGCGGCAAATAACAGGTAAAAATTTTTATTCATACTTTTTTACTATCGAGACGCTATAAAGTCAAATTATAAAACATAGAATATTATACTAATGATGGCCGTGACATTGTTTGCGTTAATGTAGATATTGTCAATCAAATCTATCCCACGTACAGTGTATTTTGCTGGGATCAAAGTAGCCTGTGCGCTGTTACAAAACTACATACATATATTCTATATCTGTACCAAATTTCAGACACATTCGTTCAGACATTCTGGCGTGATTGAGTATCAAACATACATCAATTTTTTTTTCATTTGTAATATCAAGTATAGTATCGAATCGATATAAAATTGTGAAAATCATTTCAAGCAGCGCAATGGTCGCCTAATATTAGATTGCACACTCTTTCATTTAAACTCTTGTTTCCATTACACATAATTTTCTTAAAATATAGATAGCTTTTACATTATTTGCCGCGGCTTCAAATTTAAAATCATATAAATATATGTACAGCATACTTATTTAATTTTATTTTACTTTTTCCCTTAAATTAATCTAAAATATTACCACTGATTCGGATCCCGACCGTCACTGGGAAGATCCGACAAAAACTCACGAGGATTTCCATATTTTCTTTTTTAATTTCTTGTTTAAAATTGTTTACACCATGTTTAGTAAGCATTACCTGCAGCGCGATGCTCTCGAATATACTACAGACTGAAACCTCTGCGTAAAATTGCAAGTTGAAGTTCTTGAAGCTGAACAGGGCTGTTCCTTCCTCTCTCCAGGTGTGCAGTATATAACCAATCGTGGGTAGGCACTGGATCTTCTTTCTTTACATCCATTTCAAAATAATAATGGATTTCCACTATGTAATATAATAATGAATATGCACGAAACTCCAAAATGAACAAATTATTTTTATTTGTAATCTTTATTGCTTAAAAAACGTACCCTATACAATTATTTTTTAATTTTATCATTATTTAATAATTAAATTTAATTAACAAAAAGTGCCTTTTTTGAGATTCGCGCGCAAAATTTCTAAAACGCAACGCATTGGTTGTTCAAAACGTGACATCATAGTCCTCCTATTGATATTTTTAAAAAATTACATTTTTCGATATATCGATATTTTTAAAAATATCAATATCGGTGTTCGATATAACGAAAAAAAAATATCGATGTTTCGATATTTTCCCCATGACCACTCTTTAACTTCGTTCATTGCGGGGTTGGTGTGGCGAGCGTTTTTTTATCAAATTCTAAGAGTAGGTGATAAATGATCATCAATTTCATGCCAGCGTTTTACCGTAGATTAAGTTTACGGTGATTTTGTAGAATAAATACTTTACAAGAAAAGAATTTTATTCAACTAAATATCGACCCTCGATACTTACTTTTTAGTGCCGATATATCGTCCAAAAAAAGTTCAGTATTAAATATCGATATTTTTAAATAATAATATCGATATTTCGACATATCGATATTGTATCAATTAGCCCTACTTCTGATATCAAGTTGTTTTTGTATGTTTCTAGTGATTATTTTGTATTGTTACCCAGTTATTTCATAATAAGTTATTAGTTTTCTGTGTTCAAGTATTAATCTTTGTGAAGAAAAGACTTAATACAATGACTGAAACCGGTTTCGTCAAAGTACAGTCAGATAATCTTCCTAAAATGGACGTGTATATGACAACGTATTTCGCGTCTAATTCAGATTTAACGTCTGTTGAACTGAGAGGAATAAAAGCTGCAAGGTAAATAAGATATAATATATTTAATAATCGTAATAATAATAAAAATATCGATTTTTTACCGATATATCGAACCCCGACATTGATACATTGTAAAATATCGATAAGTCGAAAAACGATATTTTTAAAAATATCAACAGCCCTAGATGACAGCCCTAGCAACTCGTTCGAGTACTCTGACGTCACAGAATATGCGTGCCGAAGTGGCCGCGTTTACATCGCCCAAAAATGATAGCGGTTTTTAAATTTTTTTTTAGCGTAATGGTTTATATTTTGGATGTGTTATATTTATTTTTAGTAATGTAATAACTAGTAGAAACGTTTAAAAAATATTAAAAAATCATACATATTCCCTATTGTCTAATTCAGTCAATAAAAGCACTTACCTTGTAAATTATCGAGCATGTACGTCAACAGCTTCGCAGTACCACCGTTATCGTTGTATATTGACAGCATCTCCTTTGACAGAGGGTTGCCTTGCAGACCGAGCATTTGTAAATTAAACAGCTTGCCCAATTCGTAAGGCAATACCCGGAGATAATTATTGTGTAAATGTAGTTCTCTGAAAAAAAGAGTATATTTTAGGCAAAGGAACAAATAAGCAAATCATCATCATCATCATCTCAGCCCATATATGATGACCCACTGTTGTGCTCGGGCCTCCACCACAATGGGTGAAAATTTGGTTAAATTTTGGTTACTTTTCCACGCTGGTCAGAAGTGTTGGAATAGAATTTTATTTTGAGTTTCCTTCTCTTGCATCGATGTTATCTGCATATATCCCTAAGTCGTCTTTTACGACACCCACGGGCAAGATAGGGAGTGGTGACTTGCATTCTTACTCCGTCACCACACGGATAATAAGTAAATATGTAGAGGTAATTTACAGGATTAACTTATACCGCCAAATACCTAGGGATTTTAGATTAATGTAAAATGAATACGATACTTGAGAAAAAATATGCTTTACTTTGCTGTGCTGGCCTACCGTGCGCCGGGTTCAATTTCCCCGCAAGACAATACTTTGTGCCATCCACAAATTCTTGTTCTAAGTGTAGGTGTAATTTGTACCCTCTGAACCATGTTGCCCGACCTACAAAGATTAGTTTCTCAGCGCAGGGTATAATTAAAAACAAACCCACTCACAACATAGTGGATGTCGTTAATGTCTCTTCTCAGACCGCAAATGGACCACTACCGTTAGGAGCCGAGCCCCCTCCCGCTCAGAGCGAAATTGATTCGTCTACTTATAGGTATATTGTTTTATTTAAAGTTTTTTCTCTGGCAGAGATGTTATCTAGTTAGACTACATCCGCTCAGTCGATTTTTAGAACTCCTCGGAGGAAGGAAAGAGATGGTGAAATACATTCTTAATTCGTCATCGGGAAAACCGTAGCACATAAAGTTTTATTATCTTAAATCATATATAGAAACAACGCATAAAATATGACATCAGTCGCCTTATTTAAGGAAACTCGACGAATCAGTTCGATACGGGAAGAAAAAAAACAAACATCTTTATTATTTTCGAATGAATAGACTAAGATGTTTTACACTGCAATCACGCTTTGGGTTAACGTTCAGAAGATAGGTACGCGAAAATTAAACAGTATCCTACTGGCCACTAAACTGCTAATGGTCCGCTCAAAATTACATATTTTTCTGGTCGTAGATTCCATTTGGTCTTGCTATAGTCAGAATACGGACCAATAAACAAAAAAAAAATGGCAGAGCTATCCCACTCATACTTAGCTCTCGAACTTTTATTGAAAATTTCTTGAAAAAATTCCACTAACAATTCTATATCAAGGATATAAACGTTAGACCTGACAATCGACAATCCGATGTTTCTGACACTAACAATATGCATTTATAAAGATTTTAGTGTTGTAGGATAATCTAATCCTATGAAGGTAGCCATAGGGACCTTCTCGACTATCGACTGTCATAAATATTTTTGATAGCCGACACTGACGGGCGTGCTCTCCGCGCTAGGGCTTTTCCATATATGTACATATAGGAGAATATTATTTAGATTGGAGGACACCTTCATATCTATGTGTGTTCGGTATTTTTCTTTACAATCGTAACAAACAATATGTAATATTTATGATTTAATATACACATAAATTAGAAAATCATAGGTATACGCCGTGAGGATGAAGATCTCAGCTTATCAGTGTATTGGTTTCCCATGCAGCTATCGCTGCCTTTTTCGTTTGTTTTTAAACTACCACAACAAATGATTCCATACCTTTGTAGCCTCTGCTGTAACTGTTGCTTGTAATTGTTGTTGCTATAGTTACCATTACAACCAAAATAGGAAAAACATTATTCCTTTTGAAAGCTTCCATTGCGCGCGCTCTGAGTTGTATGTACCTACACAACACTTTCTCTAGCTCTCTCTTTCTCTTAGTAATGCAAGCCAATTTTCGCGTGTCAGCTAGAATTATTATAAAACAAAATTCTATGTTCGTTTTATTGAACGCGCTGATCTCTAATACTATATCCGGGCTTCAAAAAAGTCTTAATGTGTAAGATAGCCTATTTATTGAGAAATGTATTAACATAACGCTGCGACAAATAGGAGCAGAACAGTGTCTACAAATGTTAGCAAATCGGGCACCAATGAACTGGCGCATCAAGCGTTTCGCGCAGTCCCCGTTTGCATGACAACTACTGAGATAACAAAAATGAGTTATGTATGATGGATGTTATTAATATTGACATGTAGGTATCTCATGTTATTTTCACGGGATTTGCCAATTGGAACGATACCCGGTCCTTTGGTAGACTTACATGGGGATATGGATTCCACACGCAGTGGCCTTTGCAGAACTTTAATCTGAAAATGGGATAGGACGTCTACCGATCACACTCCACGCCTGCACATAACACTCGTGAACTGTCAACGGTAGGTGTAAAACCCTAGCGTGATGATGGTATCTAATATCCGATTATATATTATATTATTATGGCGTTGGAGGTTCGATGGACTGGTTTAACTGAAAACTATTGATTTTTAATTTGTGATCTGGTTTCAATCCTTTGTATTGTATTGAACTGTGGCAGACGGTAACTCGCCAACCCACTGAATAGGTACCCCTCAGACCGGTCGCAACAGACACGCAGGCCATATTATTAATGCTACGGCATAACGTGGATATTTAAATAAAATAATAATCTTAAATATACACGGTGACATTTAGGTATGTCGTCTTACAAAAGCAGATCAATTAAAGTATCCAGTATCTACTATTCATTCGTACAATTAAAAGGTTAAAAACAATATTTACTAGAATATTTTTTAATAAAAGTTATTGTAAATAATTACTAATTAAAATAGTAAGGAAACAACATGTATCGAGCGCATAGGTATTCAACACAGCTGATGTAGTATGTAGGTACTAAGACCGCTTGACCGCGGCGCCATTCGGGCATCGCAAAGGATACCTGTTAGCAGTGGCGGCTGTACCTTAAGTGCGCTCGTGCACTGAACAACCAAATCAAAAGATTTGAAAATTACAAAATGTTACTTAATCTTTATTTTTTAAATTACCATATATTAATATATTTATTCTTCGAACATAGAATAACATAACAAATAAAATTTCAAATTATGACGAAACAATTTAAGCGCTTTACTAAACTATTAAAACTTATTTTCTCTGTACAAAAAATCTCGTGCGCTTAGGCGAGCGCACGGGAACTGCCCATACAACGTGTATTAGTTACGAGTTAAAACGCCTGGCGCGTGAGACAGAAGATAGTTCATAGAAATATACTGAAAAATGAGTTTGTTTCCGTACGCCGCACGGGCGAACCGAATAATGCCGAGAGAACTCGACTTTCGACGAAATTCGCCAATGGTGTCTCGTTAACTACAGTAAATAGGTATAGTTTATTAGTTTCGATGTATCTGAGACGTTTACATTGTTTTTTATTTTGGTCTTAGTTCTATTTTATACTGCATATACAGTGCGTGGTGTGAGTGAAAATGATCATAAATATAGACTATATTATCTATACCAATAAATAAAATTGGAGTGTCTGTTTGTAATGTCAAAATAATAGGCTTTTTTCATGCTCACACGGTTATTTGCACGACACCTATGTCTAAAATAGCAATTAAAAAATTTTTGTCTGTCTGTCTGTCTGTTTGTTCCGGGTAATCTTCAAAACGGCTGAACCGATTTCAAAAATTCTTTCACCTATGGAAAGCTATAATATCAGGGCGTAAACTAGGCTATATTTTATCCCGGTATTCCCACGGGAACGGAAACTACGCGGGTAAAACGACTATAACCTATAAGCGAAGCGATGGCGGGTTTTCTAGTCTTTAATATGCAAGTAAAGTGCACCACCACTTTAATGATCCACCAGCCGCCACTGCCTGTTAGGTATCTAGAGTAGGGAATTACGCTTTGTAAAAGCCGTCCACGTAGACTTCGTACCTATGATTGGCTAACGAAATACCGCATGATTACTTTTGTTGCTGTTACAAAATATTAATTTTATTTTATTATTTTTTTATAACTGCCACTATTGAACATTTAAATGTGTTAGATATGTTTCTTTGGTCGGATACTTTTATGGTTTTTTTTTGGTAAGACGATAAAAAAGTCACCGTGTATAGGAATGTAATTCACGCAAACGAAGCTTCTGGCGTAGCTATTAACACAATAAATTTAAAACCAATTCGCATATACATAATATTATTATATTTTGAGTTCATCGACTTCGCATAGTTACATGATATACGTATATACCTATACGAATGTATGTATACAAAACAATATATATATATGGAATGTAACCATAATTTATTACATCAAAACAGGACGCTTGCAGAAATAGATAAATATAGTTTAAAAAACTAAAAAACACGCTTTCAACTAAAATGTGTAAAATAATTTTCAATATAGGCAGAAAATAATAATGAATATAAATATTATTGTGAAATAAGCGTGGGGCGCTTTGTGCCACATTTTCGTAAATCGAGCACCCCACGCTTTTTTCACAATAATATTAATATATTTCGTTCATTATTATTTTCTGGTGTTTTTTAGTCTTTTTAAACTATATTTATTTTTCACTTTTTAGTGGATAGTCACCGGAATGTAATTAGTATGCATATTAGATTTGTCGGTACATCGATGAATGTATACGGCTCAAGACGCAATTATTACCATAGGAAAGTCTCTACGCGTTTGTGTTATACCGAGTGCCCGACTAGCTCTATCTCTCTTACTCTCATGCAAAGGATGCGGAAAGAAGTTGATGAATCCTGGCGAATCTAATTAGCACAATCGATTTTTTTTAAGCGGATTATTGCATCCGACCCCCTGAAGTCAAGTCACCTGCAGGTGGGTTATGGGCGTGCGCGCTTACGGGACGTAAGCGCCCCGGACGGAGCAGGCGAGGAGTGCGCCGACCGTAACCCACCTCCAAAAAACCAACCCCAAAAAAAAGCGGATTATTGCATTGTCATCGGTCTCTCACAGGTGTGCAAAGTTTAAATAAAATCGAATGGCTCAAAGTAGGAGAAAATCGAGCTCAAAGAGTTTGATTACAAGCATACATACAGGTGAAACTAATAAAAGCATGTTAATAAAAATAAGAACTTTTATTAATATTTATAAAAACAAAAAGAATGATACGTAAAAAATGTATTAATAATTATTATTATATAATTTGAATAAATGGATTTTAGAAAGTACCTAATCTCGGGTGTATTTATTTTTTAATATTATATATATATATATGTATATCTGTCGGCGGAGTAAAACCAATTTTAAACTATCGCGCCTAGTTTCTAGTAGGAATAGAGCTTATCACAAGATTTGATACCGGATGAGAGCGGGTATCCCGGGAGGAACGGTACCAGAAAGCGTATCACGCCGGGCTGGCCACGAACGTCAAGAAACTCGGTGTCAGTGGTCGGCCCAATCGCGAAGGGAGGGATTACAGAGGGTAATGAGCCGCCGCCCTTTCGCAGGCCCGCCGTAAGCGGGCGTGCAAGGCGTGCACCGCACGCAGGCGGCACGTCCAGGGGGGCGGCAAATCGAGCGACTCATCATGTAATTCATGTCATAATATTCATAAGTATACCCTACCATAAGTATAATAAATTTCATCGCATGGAAAAAGAATCGACCGATTGGCGTTAACACCGCTATCAATTGGCAGCCGTTAAATCTAAGATGCAATACGTTTGTCTGTCAGCAGGTTGAACCACACGCCCTCGCTTGGTGGTACCCCAAGTATCACCCCATTGAAAAGCAGGACTGGAGGTTAGAGCAATTCCTTCTGAGCTTCTTTCTCAGTGGGTAGGTTAGGTACCTAGTACATATTCGAAGAAGCACATTGAATTGCAATTATTTTGTTAACAGTTGTTTTGATAATTATTTTGTTAATAGTTTTGGTATAATTATTGATATTTAAACTTAGATGATTATATTTCAATCATCCGTCAGTGTAAAACAGACCCCCAGCGACGAGGGCGACAACACTTCTGACGCAGAGTTGTCGCAGGGCGGAGCGGTAGCACTGCCGGGCCGTCACAGGACAAGGGCGGCGGTGCCGCAGGGCCTTCGGAGAGCTCCGGGAGCGACACGGCCTCGAAAATGTCAACGGACGAAGGCGGCAGTGCCGCAGAGCCGTCCGGCGGCGTGGGGCTCCGGGACGACTGGAGAAATGACGAGGGCGGCAAATTGGTCGCGGATCGTCGATTGTCGTTCGCTAACCTCAACGTCGCTGCCCACGTGAGCTGATGCGTCCAGGAGGAGGTCGAGACCTTATCCGACCACAGATACATTCGGATAGAGGTCTCCCGGATCCTCCGACAGCCCAGCAGGGGTCACACGGCGGACGCAGCTTCCGCGTTTCTGCGGTGGGCTTGAATTGATCGGGAACTATTGGCGGACGCAGCCATCGTTCACTTGTGGCTGTCCTCAATGCTCCAGACGGACGGGAAGAATGCCGAGGCTGGCCGCATTGGTAGTGCATTAACGCAGACTTGCGATGCGGCTATGTCCCGTGTGCGGGGGGAAACACCCCCAAACAGGGCGGTCCCCTGGTGGTCCCGAGTTGCTTTCCAGGCTGCGTGCGTATGCGCTCAGAGGTCCTACATCCGCAGCTGGCGGCACCATCGTGACGCGGAGCTGGGGGGCCAGCTGTACGAGGATACTGAAAGCATATCGTAGAGCGCGGTAACCCCTGGGGTCACCCCTATCGCGCGCTGTTGTGCAAGCTTCGCGCGCGGTCCCCCTACCTCACCGAGACTCTTCGGCCCGGCCTCCTCACCAGGGTCGTCGAGGAGCTATTTCCACGTCGGGTGGAGTACCCCCAGTCATGGCTGCACCAGACAGCGCCCGGGAGGCCAACGAAAGCGTTCGGAGACGGAGATGGGGGTGGCGGTGGCGCGTATGCGCATAAAAGCTACCGCCTCCGACCCGACGATCTGCCCAACCGTGTGTTGGCCCTGGTCCACGAGCACTTGGGACCACGCCTCAGGAGACTGTTCGACGCTTGTTTGGCGTCCAGGCAGTTCCCTGGGTGCTGAAAGGAGGGGAAGCTTGTGCTCTTCTCGAAGACGGGACAGCCTCCGTAGTCGACCGCTGCCTATAGGCCAAAAGTGCTGCTCGATGATGCAGGTAAGCTGCTGGAAAGGACCCTGGCTACCCGCATCGAGCGGCATCTCGTCGGGGTCGGGCCCGATCTGACAGACGCCCAGTTTGGTTTTAGGAAGGGGCGTCCGACGATCGCGGCCTGAGGGCCGTGGTGACGAAGGCTGTCAAAGCAGTACTGTTGGCGGTATCCCTAGTCATCGCCAACGCATTCAGTAGTCTGTCATTCAGCTGCATCAGGGAGGCGCTTCGGTATCACGGGGTGCCCGTTTACTAAGGCAGCTGGTGGGGGACGATTTGGAAGGGCGCAACGTCCTCTACACCATCCGAGTAGGGGACGTTGTGCAAATGTTGTGCGGTGTTCCACTGAGGTCGGTCCTCGGACCCACCCTAGGGAACATCGGCTACAACTGGGTGTTGAGAGGGCGTTAATTTGTTACGCCGATGACACGCTCGCCATAGCCCGGAGCGGGATGCTGGAGGAGGTGGCAAGCCTGGCAACTCTCGGCACCGAGGAGATTGTCAGGCCCTCATGAGAGCCCATTGAGAGGCCCTCTTGTACCACGGGCCTCCCACCGGCGTCTCGGTCACCGTCAATTCGGTCAACATCAGCATCTGGGCCCACATGAAATACTTGGGTCTGGCTCCGCGGCTTTTCAGCACGGCGTCCGCCCTCTCTTGGAAGACGGGGAGGGGGTAGGTTATGGGGTCGCACGACACTCATCCGTCGCCCCGGACGGATTGGGCGGAATGTGCCCAGACCATAGCCTGCCAAAAAAGGGGTGGCATTAGCGGTATTGCACGCGGGCGATGAAACAGTTAGCGGCGGGCCTACCCTTTCGCTACCCCGGACAGAATGGACGGCATGCGTCAAGACCACTGCCCGTGCCAAAAAAATCACAAGATTTGTTGATATTGATCTCGATAATGAAAATGGCTTGCAATAGAAATGAATGAAAATTTAATAGGTAGGTAGAGACGTACATAAATGATGATAGTTTGCAAAAATGGGATTTTTTTGTTTTGGTTGGGGACTAGACAAGCATCGCGAAAATGGGCCTGCCCGCCAAAAACTGGACGTATGGTCACATTATATATATGCAAACACAACTTGTTTTTATACAGACTATTATTCACCGGAGATAAGTCGGAATATGTAAATATATAAAGACATTTGGTTATAACATCTGCATATATACCTAAAACTATTATTTACATAACACACAAGTCTCATTGTTATTTAAACTTTAGGTATTTAATTGATAAAAGAGAGATAATTTCATTTGTGTTCATAGTTTATCTAAATTAATACAATATAACTGTAGAAAGATAAAATATGTAAATCTATTTATATAAAATACAAAAATGTTTCAACATACATTATACACATCGAAATCGTCTAAGCATTATGTCCCTAAATAGAATTGAGAACCTTGCAGCAAAAGGGAGGCAGATCCAAATTTTAGCCGTTATACATACATACATACATACATACATACATACATATATTCACGCCTTTTTTCCATAGGGGTAGGCAGAGACCACTTCCCTCCACTTGCTACGATCTTGACATACTACTTTCGCTTCCTCTACATTCATTAATCTCTTCATGTATATTCTTCGGTTCAGGGTACTTCTAACCCGGCCTTTCTTAAGGACGTCCCCGATTTGATCGTGAAACGACCGCCTTGGTCTTCCCCTTCCAACACTTCCGCTCAGATTCGCCTTATAAATGCTTCTTGTTAATCTCCTTTCATTCGTTCTCTCTACATGTCCAAACCAACTTAACATACCTTTCTCAATCCTTGTCATCATCATCATCATCATCATTTCAGCCTATCGCCGTCCACTGCTGGACGTAGGCCTCCCTCATGTTGCGCCACAATGAGCGGTCCTGTGCCGCCTGCATCCAACGACGCCCAGCTACTTTCACTAGGTCATCGGTCCACCTAGTGGGGGGGCGTCCTACACTGCGTCGTCCGATACGTGGTCGCCACTCGAGAACCTTTCTTCCCCAGCGGTTGTCGGTTCGTCGAGCGATGTGGCCTGCCCATTGCCACTTCAGCGTGCTAATTCTTCGTGCTATGTCGGTTACACCCGTTCTTCTGCGGATTTCCGTATTCCGGATTCTATCTCGCAGAGAAATCCCGAGCATAGCCCGCTCCATAGCACGCTGAGCGACTTTGAGCCTTGATGTGAGGCCTACATTTAGGGACCACGTTTCCGTGCCGTAAGTCATCACTGGTAACACACACTGGTCAAAGACCTGTGTTTTCAGACACTGAGGTATGTTGGACGAGAAGATCCTTTTAAGTTTCCCGAACGCTGCCCAACCGAGTTGGATTCGTCGGCTGATCTCTTTCTCGAAATTGGATCTACCTAACTGGACTGTTTGTCCTAGGTAAACATAGTGATCGACAACTTCAAGAATCGCATTGCCAACTAGGACCGGTACAGGAATGACATGGGCATTTGACATGACTTTCGTCTTGTCCATGTTCATTCGTAAACCCACTAGTTGGGATACCCTGCTGAGATCTTTGAGCATTGTGCCAAGGTCCTCCATGGATTCTGCCATAACGACTATATCGTCCGCAAATCGAAGGTGAGTGATGTATTCGCCGTTAATATTGATGCCGAGTCCAGTCCAGTCTAAGAGCTTGAAGACATCTTCCAGTGCAGTGGTGAACAGTTTCGGAGAGATGACATCTTCCTGTCTCACGCCTTTCTGCAACTGGATCGGTTTCGTACTCTTATCCCGGATATGGACTGACATTGTGGTGTTCCTATACAAACACTTCAGCACTTCGATATAGCGATAGTCGATTTGGCACCGCTGAAGGGACTGCAGCACCACCCAAGTTTCGAACTGAACTGAACCAAAGGCTTTCTCATAGTCCACAAACGCTAAGCACAGGGGCCGATTATACTCCTCGGTCTTTTGTATAATCTGCCAAAGCGTGAGGATATGGTCTATGGTGCTATAGCCTTTTCGGAAGCCGGCTTGTTCGGGCGGCTGGAAGTCATCGAGCTTGCGCGAGAGTCGATTGGTAATGACCCTCGAGAACAACTTATAAACATGGCTCAGGAGTGAGATGGGTCTGTAGTTCTTTAGAAGAGCTTTGTCACCCTTCTTGAAGAACAGCACCACCACACTCCTGGTCCACGACTCTGGAACGTCGCCCCCGAGGATAACGGAATTAAATAGCTTTTGAAGGGCTATTAAGACTGGCTTGCCGCCCGCCTTCAGAAGCTCTGCCGTAATTCCGTCATCTCCCGGTGCTTTAGCGTTACGTAGTTGTTTGAGAGCCATTCTGATCTCGTACAAGCTGATGTCCGGGATTTCTTCGGTATAGTGCCGAGTTAGCTTGGATCTGGGATCTTGGACCAAGCCGACAACAGGATTTCGGGATGATTTGTATAACTGTCCATAGAACCTTTCGACCTCTCCCAAGATCTCACTTTGAGATGAAATGACAGTGCCATCGTCGGTCTTCAACTTAGTCATTTGGCTTTGCCCAATAGACAGATCTTGTGCGAATACTTTTGAGCCACGATTGCGCTCTATCGCTTCTTTAATACGGAGCGTATTAAATCGGCGAATATCGCGACGCACAGGCCTGGAGATCTGCCTATTTAGCTGCCTATGTTTGGACCAATCGGCTGAAGACTGCACCGTCATTTCTTTTCTCCGCTCCATGAGCTCGAGAGTCTGGTCAGAAAGTTTTTTAGGTCTATTAACGCGGTGAGCCTTGAAAAATTTCGACCCAACCGCGTGGACAGTTTCCACGAACCTGTTGTTCATATCGTTCGGAGATTCGCATTCGTCCAGACATTGGAAGCGATTGTGTAGTTCGAGTTGAAAGCCTTCGAAGTTCTGGTATTGGACAGATGTAGGTCGGAGTGTAGACTTCATCAAGCGTGACCGCTCGACTTTTGTGTGGATATTCAATGTGGCTCGTACCATCCGGTGATCGCTCCCAGTTTTAATCCTGCTGATCACTGAGACATCATTGAATATCTGTCGTTTGTCTGACAAGATGAAGTCTATCTCGTTTTTTGTTGAACCATCGGGGCTAATCCAGGTCCATTTCCTTTGTGGCTGTTTCCTGAAGAAGGAATTCATCATAAAGAAGCTTTCCTTCTCCAGAAAATCAGCCAGTTTCTGGCCCCTCTGGTTTCTCTGTCCATATCCATGTTTCCCCACTCTCAACTCATCATCACTCCCTTTGCCTATTTTCGCGTTAAAGTCTCCCATGACTACCGTGAAGTGGGTTCTGAACGTGTGTATGGCTTTCGAGATGTCCTCGTAAAATGCCTCCACCTCGTCGTCGGAGTATGTCGAGGTCGGTGCGTATACCTGTATAACCTTCAGCGAATACCTCTTGGTAATTCTGAGTATAAGGTACGCTACCACCACATGGACATATTCTATCCCTCCTACCTCCGAAACCTACCACAATTGGGAGTTTTCGTATAGATATTGTTGGGCGTCTCATCAAGATAAAGCTTGTCACGAAAAAATTAGCTTGTTAGTAATGAAATAAAAAAATGTACGGTGGATCCCGGCCTAGGAGACAGACCCAAATTTTAAAAAAATCGTAGTTATTCTAAAACTTATTTGTTTACCTTAAATCATTTATTAAAATATTTAAATATGCATATTTTATATTGTAAAATATAACTATAAGACGTTAGTGTAACAACTGATTATTAGACATGTTTTATTTGAATACCCAAAAATGTTGAAATTTGGAGTTGTCTCCTTTTTGCTGCAAGGTCCTCAATTGCAATAATGCAAAGATGGATATAAACCACTTAAAGGATAAATTAAGACCTGGCAGCTGCCGCTTCGATCGATTTCAAAGAATTCAATTTTTACAGAACAATGGCTGTTAGTACAAGATATTTGAAAAAAAAATACTATTGGGGGTCTCAAAATCATTGAATGAACATATTCTGATGATTTATTATTATTTTGGTATTAACATCATCATCTAAGCTCATATACGTCTGACTGCTGGGTTTAAATCTCCTCAACAATAGGAGAGAAATTGACCTATCAGGCTGGTGGACAAGTGCCTCCCAAAAAGAATGATACCATAATTGCCACGCTTGGCAAGTGGATTTAGCGACAGTTGTCATAGGTTCCCCAGAAGAGTGCTGCTGCCAGTGGCGGATTAAAACATTTGCGCCAGTAGGCTATTCAAATTTCACCGCCCCTTCTGACCTCTGCATTACAAAACTTTTTTAGCGGCCGACCATAATGCGTTGTTCACCATCTGATCTGTCCGGGCCGGCGAACGAGCTCATAACCCACTGGGGGCCCAAGTGGGTGGTGGTGCCCGACCTTGTCATCAATGGCCCGTCCAGGCGGGTTACTTTTTCGGGTACTGTCTCCAGCCGACGGCCCAGCGATGCCACTGAGCGCCGTCGAGGCGTCACCTTCACGCAAACAGCCTCTCCGCGGGCGATCAGACTGCTCCCCGCTCCAGTCACTCGCTGCCACTACTAGGGTGGCAACGTGTCTACGTAGAGCAATTCATCCCGCAAACGCTCTGCCGCTTCCTTCCGCGAAACAACTTCATCGCAGAAAGCGTTCCAGTTCCGGTCGCTGTCGACCATCGCTCTTACGATGGCCAACAGCGTCAGGTCGGCACCGATGGAGGCCAGAACACGCAGACCTCCAGCGTATGCTGCACCGTGTCCTCTTTGCAACTGCACTATGGGCAGGACTGAGTCGACTCCCTCCTCGCGACTTTATGCAAGCACTTGCCGAAGCAACCGTGCTCCGACAGCAACTACACCAGTCGGAAAGAGAGGGCTCCGTGCCACCGCTCCATCTACTCAGTCAGTACCAGCCGGGGAGTTTCCACGATCCGAACTCTGTGTCGAGGACTCTCCAGCCGTATCAACTAACGGGCAATGACACCCCAGCAAGCATCCTCGCGCTAGGTGGTCGCCTCACTGGGCAAACACATCGACGCCCTGTTCACGCGCCTTTGTCACCCGCACGTAGCATAGCCTCCGGATCCCACGGGGCGTTCTAGCCAAGTGGCCTCAGTGGCCACCGTGCGGTAACCGCAAATGACCCTAACGACCCTCTGTGATAGCCATAGAAGAGCCCTAAGCCGGATGGTCAAATGCCTCGCTCACACGGGTACACCGTATAACGCTATTGAGCAAATCACCCCCGCGTATATAGCCGCCGACACTCCGCCTACATTCAGCATTAGCCGTAAGACGCTTCGCCGACAAGCCGAGGAGCAATCTTAAGGAAATGTTCCCGAAACCACCAGTGTCCGTCGAGCACCAGCACCAAATATTTCATATGGGGCTGAATAATTATCCAAATAACGGCTTACGCAAATACATAGCAGAAAAAAGTAGCAGATTGAAAAACGTCAAATTCCCCACTATGATGACGGGTTAAGTTAAAGGTTAGTGAAATCTAATAACATTTAGGTATTTATTATCTTTTTATTTCAATAAAATAAAAAAAATATTGGGGCAAATTTGCCGTCCCTAGAATCTGCCGCCCTAGGCCTACCCAGCCTGTTGGGCCTGTTGGTAAATCTGCCACTGGCTGCTGCCCATTCTCATGGTGACATTTCAGCCGATTTTTACGACTTTCATGGGATAAATATGATGATTCTTAACCAAACAAATATTTGTACGATAGACGCGTACCAATTTGTATTGTTCCCGTTATAAAAATTACTCCCATAATCAGCAAACATTCGTGGAATGTGTAGACCAAAGGAAGTTCTAATCGGAAATATTTTTCTGTGAATATTATTACACAATTTATTCAATTAAAAAATACAAAGAATAATATAGATCGTTACACAATGTTATCGGAGTTGGCCATGACACGAGCAACTTTACACAATAACCATAAATTATTAAATTTTAATTTAAATACACCTATGTCCGAGATAATTGTGTCGGCAATATGTTGCACGGTTAAATAGGTATTATTACGGTTGCTCTCCAAAGAAAAATAATGAAAATATATAAAATTTCATCACGTATGATACGAATCTGGGATACCTCTTTAAGTATAACTAGGAGCCCGCCATCGTTTCGATTTCAGTTGCCTTATCAGTGTAGTTCCTGTTCCTGTGAGAATACCGGGATAAAATATGGCCTATGTTACTCAGAGATAGTGTAGCATTCTAATGGTGAAAGAATTATCGAAATCCGTCCAGTAATTTTTTGAGTTTATAGTAACAAACATAAAACGTTTCCTCTTTATAATATTACTCGCTGACCCGGCGAACTTCGTACCACCCATATTTTTTTTTGTAAATATATTTTCTTAATTTCCGGAAATCTAGTCTCTAATGGAAGAACCGTTACGGCTTTGTCGAGAAAGATTCGATTGTCTTGGTCGCGGCATTGTTAATATGATTCCAACAGAATACAAATTACTGATAATTGATTTCTGACAAAATTATAATTATCTAATTGTCAACCATACTTAATCATAGACAAAATTCCGTTTAGCTGTCATTTGCGTTTTGTTATTACATAGCAAATGCGTTTTTGTTATACCACGTTTGCTAGTGACTTGTATTCTTTTTGACGTTTTATGTCACGTCACACGGGAACGCGATCGAACGGGATAAAAAGTATCCTATGTCCGTCTCCTGGTTCTCTCCACCAATTTTCAACCAAATCCGTACACCCGTTCTTGAGTTATTAATAGTGTAACTAACACGACATTCTTTTATATAAATATATACATACAGATTTTTCAGTACGTGCAACTGAACTCCTAAGCGACTAGACCGATTTCATATGACTTCAAAAATGGTTTAGGTTAATAAGTGGACTAAAAAGGTAGTGCTGTGAGCGATTTCAAAGAAACTTATTTTCTATTTTTTTTATATTCGAGATAAAATTTGTTTTCTAAATATTTCTTTATTACTCTAAACGCCAGTTTAACGGTTTTGTTTTTCTTTTCTTTGGAAGGTGAACCATGGTCAGCTCGCTCGTCACCCGCCTTCGTCTGGGGCGACAGAGGGGCGCCGCACGGCGTCATGACCCACCCATGGCACGTCGCCTTCGTCGTTGGGCCGACCACCGGTGCAGAGTTCCTTGTCTTCAGTGGCCGATCCGACGGAATACCCCTCGGGGTCCCCTCTCCTCTCGATGTCCCTCCTCGGGGACGTCAGTCGCCGTCGCGCGGTCGGCCTCTCCTCTCGTAGTGGAAGCGTTCCTCTGTGCGCGCTCCGCCGCCTCCTTCCGCGAGACTACTACCTCGCAGACGGTGGCGACCACGGCCTAGTTCCTAATGTTGCCGAGCATCTCCCTAGCGATGGTCGGCACCGATGATTGCGAAGAGTTCATAGCACTGCTCTGCCCACGCAGCACACACCTGGAGCGTGTGCTGCGCCGTGTTCTCGTCGCAATCGCAGTGGTGGCAGGACGATTTACTCTCCCTTCTAACGACCGTGTGCAGGTATTTGGCGAAGCAACCGTGCCCCGTCAAATGCACCTGTCGGAAGGAAAGCACCCCGTGCCGCCGCTCCAACCACTGCATCAGCATCGGCGGTAAGGCCTCGACGGTCCGGACACCGGACCGAGGATTAATAGATTTGGAATTAATATTGTTTGCCATGCTGATCAGAGATGTTGGGTATAAGGTTTTATTTCGAGCTTTCTTTCTCTTTGCATAGATGTTATCTGGATACCAAGTCTTGGAAATCGTTTTATATGACACCCACGGGTAAGATAGGCAGTTGGTAAATTAAATTCCTAACCCGTTATCACACGAAAAAAAGGTTACGGAAAAGGGGAACAAGGATTGATATAGATGAATGTTATAACTACATTATTTTTCAAATATGGATTAAATCCCCTTACAAGGTTAACTGTTTACAAATGAATGAGCTCAAATACCCTATTAGTTATTAAGAGGTCAGTGATATTAAGCTGCTTTATATAAATTCATTCGATTAGAAGATTCCATGTGGTGACGGAGTAAGAACACAATTCAGCACGCCTCTCTTGCCCGTGAGTGTCGTAAAAGACGACTAAGGGATATAATATGCATATAACATCTGTGCAAGAGAAGGAAGAGACAAAATAAAACCCTATACCAACACGTCTGACTAGTGTAGTATAGTAGGTCAATTTACCTCCCATTGTGGAGGAGGCTCGAGCCCAACAGTGGTACGTATATGAGCTGTGATGAGAAAATTCCGTATGTATGTAAATGAATACTCTCAGGCTCAGTCCTCTTCAATATGTTTTTTTTTGGCAGGCTATGGTGCTGACACACGCCATCCGTCCCGTTTGGGGTGATGAAACGGCGGCGCATGACCCCATAACCCGCCATATTCCCTCCCCTTCGCCATTGGGCCGACCACTAATACCGAATCCTTACCGTGTGTGACCAGCCCCTCTTCAATATGATAAGGTTACCTTACGTCCTTTACATCACGATTGCTTACATTTTATTATTCACGAATGTATTACTATTCTAACTTTTATTAATATAATTCTGCAATACTCCTGAGTTAACTCAGGAGTTCCAGAACATTTCATACATTCTAGGTTCTGGGATGTTATAGAATGCCCTCAAAAACTCTCAAGTGGACTGGATTATTTTAAAAATTTTAGATGGCTCACCTTCTATACTATATCCGATAGAGTAAGCCCTATCGGGTAAAACGGGAACTTTCTTAATGGAGTCTAGAAAGCTGCTACACCATATAACTCCCTTGATCTTATCGGGGCTCGCGTCTGAGTTTTATCAGCACTCATTTTGTACGCTTCATAATATATATTGATTGATCAGCTTTTTGTGGCCAACTATACTTGTATTGAAGGTGAAAGAATACAATTGGGGGAGGATATACTCCCTTATCATAGCTACAGTGTTAATGTCGCAAAAATTGGTCTCGGGATTTTAACAGAGATGATGATTATCAAAATAAAACTTAAATTCATATAATTTATTATGCATAAACCCCGGTGGCATATCGCCAAATTTAAATTTATTAAATTAATCCAATAAACTACCATCGGATTGGAACGCCACCGCTACTGAGAAGATCGGCCAAGAAACTCAACGTGCTTGTCTATTTATTTTTATTTTACTAACTTCTTTTATATAAAATTTCACACAACATATCCAGCAAGTACCAGCTCCAGTTTAATGCCCTTCGAACCACAAAATACGTAATATAATTCACTAACGTAATTCAAATGATTATGGCTGGACCAGATCCCACAAGCGCCACTCGATCACGAGTTAAATACTAGAGCAGCCATCACTCTCCCTTACTCTTAACTCGTCTGGCTACCATGTTATAGTAGGTTTGTATCCCTTATCTGCCTGCAACCGTGCATAGCACCGTAAAACCTCTTTATGGAGTTATTCATATTGTAGCCCGCTTTGTGGTATCTGGTATCTGTGTCATCATAATACACCCAAAACAGTTTAGAATTAAAAACAAACAATCGTTATAGGTACCTACACATTATATTTACGAATATACGCTGTCGATTAATTATTTATCAGTACGAACTGTAACCTTTTATCAATAATTATCATAATGATTTCTTATGTAAACATTTTACATAAATACTCGGCATGTAAATTTTTTTAAAACGCACGATAATAGGTTAGAATACCATGTCTAATTAGCTAACATTTACGTAGGAGTTCAAAAAACTGGCGGAGAGAATATCTGAATAATGGATAGCAATACATTGCCTGCTGACCTCCAGCTTTCCCAAAAATAGAAGGAAAATTAACCACGTTGGTTGGACGGGTTGGTATTGGATTAATCATTAAATTTTAATTGGACATGTTTAAGTAAAATACATTTATTCTAGGACACATTTTCATAGCTCATTTATGTTCTATTGTTCCGAACAAGCATTCCTTATAAAAATTTACTCAATCAAATAAACTGACAAGTTGGATTCTAAACGAATTTTATTAACACTGTAATTTTTTTTTATTCAAACCAATTACAAAACAGAACCACGTATTCGGTAAATCGACAATGACTCGGAGTCAAGAACGAAATACAAGGCATTTCAGTCTCATAAAATAAAGTCACAAAAGACAAGTCAAGGATATTTGAAAGACAACGTCGCAATTAAAAACAATTAAGTATGTCACAAACATAACAAAATAGTTTCATATCAAATTCAATATAAAAATAAATAAAAAAGGCTTAATCCATTGGATTAAGCCTTTGTTTATTTATTTTTATATATACTTCTCTACTTCTACTTCTCCTGTATATATACTTCTCTCTTCTAAAAAGAAGTTTAACTGATTCGGAACGTCAGTAAGGATAGATACTCACGAGCTGGACCTCCGAATTCAAGGTATTGGTTTTAGAAACCCGCTTGTTAGACGGTAAGAAGAAATATAGCAGGTTATGTGACTGTATGTGGCAGGACTCTAGTCAATCAAAAAAGGTGTAGGTGCTCATCAAAGTGGGCGACGCCGCGAGACCGTGAATCACCAGGGCGTCGATTCGGGATGGGACCCGAAAGGGTAATCCCGTCAAACGGGTCCCCGATGACAAGAACCATTCTATGATCTATGATACGCCCACATGGCGCTTGAGAGGTACGTGTACGAAAGGTTATGTGGTCGCTCGCCATCTTTTACATGGTCCGACAGATCGGATGGGATGTGTGACCACACCATGAAAAAAGTTGTTCATCAAATCAAATATTGGGCGGTCCACTCTAGTATAGTTCTGCTCAATAGTTGGAATAGGAGATCATAGCAAATTCTGATACCCCATACTCACATTACTATGTTAGACCCCCCTGGATGTTACGAGTGTGGTGCGCCCGTAGACACAGCGAGCCACACCTTGGAAGAGTGCCCAGCCTGGGGAGCTCAGAGGCTTGCCCTGGTGACTGCGATTGGCGGAGATCTGTCGCTGCCGGCTGTTATAAATAAGATCCTTGAGAGCGACAGTTCCTGGATAGCCTTGGCTACCTTTTGCGAAGATGTTATAGCGCAAAAGGAGGCTGCAGGTAGGGCTCGTGAGGCGGATGCCCATGCTGACCCACCGCGGAGTCAACGTCTGGGGAGGAGGAAGAGACGATACGCGCTTCTCTTCTCCCAGGCATGATTGACCCAAGACGTAGGCATTAAGTTAACCGCCGGGACGTTAGTCGTATGCCCAAAAGGCGAACCTCTGGCGTCCCACAAAAGGCGAAGACGTGGGGCCGCTGTGGTTTTTAGTAGGAATTCTGACGTAGTTAATCATACCACGTCAGCGAGTCCTACATACTCCTTGCCGTCACTAGCAATGGGTATGCGTAAATGCATTTTCCACAGCGCAAAAAAAATAAAAAACTATGTTAGACTCATTTAATTAACCATACTATTTATCCCAAATACTTACTTTCTGGTGGGAGTCATAAAAACCGACTGAGGTAACATCAGGATGGGCCAGTATCTGTCTTACCATCTTACCATCAGCGATTATTCGCCTAGGTGACGTCTACGTGCATACAATGGACAACAAAAGGATGAATGGAAGCAACTGTATTCCTTCATCACCTCATCATCTCAGCCCATATACGTTCCACTGTTGGGCTCGGGCCTCCTCCATAATGGAAGGGTAATTGACCTACTATACCACGCTGGTCAGACGTGTTGGTATAGGGTTTTATTTCGAGTTTTCCTTCTCTCGCATAGATGCGTTTTATATCCCTTAGTCGTCTCGTACGATCACCCACAGGTGAGATAGAGGGTGGTGAATTGTATTCTTACACCGTCACCACACGGCAACTGTATTCTTTAGTCTTGTTTAATAGAGAACGAGCGTATTGTCTTAAACTATTAAAGTGGTAAGAGATAGCAATTGAATTTACTATATTATTATTATACATCGAAAATCGAGACGTTATGCAGGAAACATCAACCACTTTTTTGTCCTACTAGTTTCTAGTTTTTTCGTGTGATGACGAAGAATAAAATTCACCACCGTATCTTACCCGTGGATGTCGTAGTAAACGACTAAGGGCTATGATATACATATAATATCTGTGCAAGAAAGAGAAGGCTCTAAGTGAAACCCTATATATAGGAATAGTAGGTCAATTTTCTTGCTACTTTGGAGGAGGCTCTAACCCAGCAGTGGGGCGTATGTGAGCTGATGATGAAACTTCTAGTTAAAGAATTCACAAATTGCGTTCACAAGTTTGTATCAATAAACTAAAGAAGCCGCAATAATAATATTACAATATTTTTTTTACATATTTTATCCATACTAATATTATAAATGCGAAAGTAAGGATGTTTGTTTGTTTATTTGTAACGCTTTCACGCTTAAACCACCGAACCGATTACAAAAATTCTTTCACCAATGGAAAGCTATAATATCAGGGAGTAACATAGGCTATATTTTATCCCAATATTCCCACGGGAACGGGAACTACGCGGGTAAGGCGACTTAAACCGAAGCGAAGCGAGGGTGGGTTGCTAATACATAATAAAAACAAAACTACCGAGCTGTAGCCAAATAACACTTGTATAAACAAATTAATATGCATATATTTCACAAATGATAACATAATTTTAATATTGTGATAAACTTGTTTTATAAGTCATAACCTCTAACATAAGCATACAAAGAAGCTGACGAAGAATACAATGAGCCACCAACCCTTCCAATCAGAATCATAGAGAAATTTAAGTTGTTTGGGTGTAAACAAGATGACAGTGACAGGTGAATAACAATGGAGGCCATGTCCGCGACGTCGGGGTCAGCGACCGCGCCACTAAATAATCAATGATACAAAAGTGGGTACGCCCACTTTGCCATCAGCCACACCGCAAGCCGAGATCCCTTCCCCACAGGGGTTCATGTCGCTCAAACCTTCCGGGTTGAGAGGCCTCAGCGCTCGCCCATAGTTCGAGCAAAACTGTTAAACCATCTGCAGGTAACAGCTGCAACCATACATAAAGAAAGCGGTACGCGTAATCGATAGGTGCATTTAATGCCGATCCGTCCTGAAGATTCCCAGTTCAAAAGTTAAACACGTGTCGAATTAATATTCGGCACTTCTGCGGAAAATTGCAATTCCGAGTTCTGAAGACTATTCATCACATAGGAGTAAGAAACCTTCCTTATATCTGATTCCACCTTTATCCGATCCCGTATTCCTTCCTATCTTGAAGTGTGCGGTAGATCAATTAACAGTGGGAATTTGGTGCGTCTGCCATCCTCTTCTTTATTTTAAAATAGCAATGAATGCGGATTTTAAAATATATCAATTACACCGTAGAAAAGACCAATAAATATATAATATCAATGCAAAGCAGGAATACTCGAAGTAAGGCCTTAAAATGTCTGACCTACTTTTTTATTTTATTCGGATACACCCCGGCCATTCCGCCCGGGGCGACGGAAGAACGGCGTGCGGCCCCGTAACCTAGTGTATGCCTTCTCTATCGCCATCGGAGTGGCTAGCCTGGCGGTTTACCCTTTTGGGTATCCTCGTAGTGACCTAGCTGCCTACCTATTTGCTTCTTATTAAGCAAAAAAAGCTTGTGTCCACCTGCGGGACGTATATGATTAAGGATTGATGGGCAGACCTATATCGTGTGTGCAAAAAACCTAACCGCTATTGTTAAAATATATTAAAGAAAATTTCATCAACTGACTATAGAGTATTAAACTCTTTTGTAAAACTTTGGAATTCGATTACTATAGCCCATAAAATATAGGTTGATCTCTGTGACAGTTGTCCCTAGTGCTGTCACGCTTACGATGAAGTCCGTAGTTTTTTATCAATAAAACTCTTTAGTTTTATAGTTGTAATTTTCTATTATAATTGAAATACAATCAATATAAATCTTTTTGAATTTAAATCAAACAAAAACTATTTTTTGACTATTTTAATTATTCGAAAGGAGTACAATCAAGGTCAACGTCACTATTGTTATCATCACTGAAACGTTCCTGCTAGAACATTTATCATATTTTGTCATAATAGGGCCAGTCGTTATATCAATCGATCAATTGCGACTCTTTTATTAGTAAACATGTTTAGTTATTGACAATAATGCGTAGATAAAATATTATCATTTACTCTAAGACAAAAAGTAGTTTTTTAATGTTTAATTAATTCAATTTATGTACTTTATAATGTAACTGTCTGTTGTAATTGTAAAAATGTGTTGAAAATTTTATATAGGTACTATTTTGGGTTTATTTCTGTTATGAATAATTTAATAAAGATCGGTTATCGATTTACGTATATCGACTGTCCCATCTCTTTTTTATTTACAGTCCAACATAACCTTATATGTGAGTAAGCGTCATTTTTCTATAAAATGTTTACTAGGTATTTCAATACTTACGAGGTGCATTTTAGGCATGAATATTAATATTTTTATATGTATAATATATTGCACTTCAGTTGCAATAAAACTGGCACGAAAAGACTGAAAATATATCTGATACAAAATAAAATTGTAAACATGTCGCTCGTTCAAACTTACTTCGTCGGTTTCGTTGACATATGTCACGGAGATCAAGCTATATTTTATGGACTATAAGCAGGACAATTCTTTGTGCGACTCGCACAAAAATTTGTTGTAATGAGTCTGGGAATAATTTGTGCTTAACGATTATATGTATTTGCAGTCTCCCGGGACACACGGTTTTCCTATCATGAGAGTGTCAGTACGACATCCCACCCAGCATTATTAGTGGGAACACAAATGGTTATACTGAGTCTGGCTGTAATATGTCCGTTATTAGTCTTGAGTTAGTATTACATTTTTTAATTAGAGAAAAAAAAAGACTTCCACGCTGTACTTTCTATTAATTTGCCATGATACGTCATAATGATGCAACATTGTTGATATGTTGATGACAGTAACCTAGAAGATTTGTTTTTTACGCACGAGTTACATGTATGAAATAAAAACAACTTTTACGAACTTTATAGCGTTTGTATTTGATTTTTGTTGCCTGGTGATGCAGTAAGAATACAATTCACCAGCCCCTTCCTTACCCGTAGAGGTCGTAAAGACAAGTAAGGGATATTTTATGCAGATAACATATGTATATGCAAGAGAAAGAAAACTCGACGTAAAACCCTATGCGAACACGTCTGAACAGCGCCCATGGTGGAGAAGACAATGCTCAACAATGAGATTTATGTGATGGTGATGATATGATTTTTGCTTGCCCGAATGTTTGAACATTTTCAATGTTTATGGTCACGAGAGAACTAAATTAACCCACTCCCAAAAATTCATACTTATTTTGTTAATAATAACGATAACTTGTCGGACGTGAGTCACCTTAGAGTAGACGAGACGTAGAAAGAATAACGGTAACTTGTCTACTTAAATAGAATGAAATCTATAACCTAATATGGATTGTTTTAGGAGGCAGGCGGGACGGAGCGAGGCGCGACCTCATAACCTGACGTACCAGTATGTTCGCTTATGCCGTGTGGGCGGAGCACCGGTACCCGTCCCAGTAATCAGGGACCCTAATACCTTAATAGGACTAACCTACCTCACTATATTCTTTATAAAGTAGCAGAAACGGAGACATAACTAGGCCAAAATCACAAAGATATTTTTAATGGTTTTATTTTAGGTGTATAATTCTTTGGTCGGCCCAACGATGAAGGCGACGTGCTATCGGGTGGGTTACGGGACCGCGCGCTGCCCTTCTGAACGGACGGAGCCGGATGCGCTGACCGTAGCCCACTCCAAAAAAAAAAGTGGTGTATAATTCTTAGTAATAAACATTAGAATCATTTAAGTTATCGCCTTCTGGTAAGACTGTTGCAATAATTTGTTTAGTATTTTTAAGGATTTTATCACGTTTGTGTTCAATTTTTTGATTTCACGACGTTTCGGACACATTCATGGTCACGAGAGAATTCAGTTGTTTTACTTCCAAAAGTTCGTTATTACAAAAGTTTTATCTATGCGCGTATTATTTATTAAATTATGACTCTAATTTCGATACAGATTCCTTGCAGAAAAATATTAGTTTTATTGTGAAAAAACCCTTTGTGTAATATTGCCTACGATTTTTGTACAAATCGTACCGATCGATGTTTTTTGAGAACTGATTTATCGAGCACCCACGCTTTTTATTGTGGCCAATTATTATTAAACATATTTATGGGAATTATTACATGATAATTTATTAATTTGGAATCTGTAAATTAAGCTACCATCGGATCGGAACGGCAAAAGCCTAGAACGCCAATGGAGAGAGAGCCCCGAAAATGAGCCGTCGTGCGCATTTTAGATTTCACTATCCAATCGTTATGTCATCAAGTTAGCAACTCGGTATTCGATGAAGAACAGTTAGAGCAATGTTTGCCAGTTATGTCACGGTTAAATCATACTTATTAGTTTGTCGAGAGAAATCGCAAAAGAATTTCGAAAGGCCTCGAGAACATCGTAATAAATGTGTGTTCACTGAGAGCAATCATGGCAAGGCTGATTTTTCACTAGATCATTAGTATACTCAGTGCCATATAACGTGGCAAAAGACGACCATTCACCTACCTTCACCACGATATCTTAAAATGCAAAAAAATCTATCGCTTACCATACAAATCTATCGAAAAGTTGTATCGCAAAATTCTCATGGTAGAGGCCTACAAGGAAGCAACATTAAAAACAGCACAACTCAAAATTTTACGAAATCTAGTAAAATTACCATAGGAAATATATGTTTTTAATATCCTAGAATCATGTATTTCATTGCTTTAAAATACCAGATTAACCTGTAACTGGTGACATTTCATTATTTTATAAATAATATCATTGATAACAATGCCAAATTACTTTCAAATGTCTGGAAATCAAAAGTTTTTAAGTAACATTAAAATTAAAGTACCGAGAATATTTATATAAATTCAATATAATATAGTTCCTATAATTAAATACGTAATTAGCTTCGAAGAATTATGTAACGCCCAGAAAATGCCAAGTTTTAAGTTATGACACATTTCTTTCAACTCATTTTACCGTCAGGTGTAATAAACCTAAAGGATCACACAAGTAGATGCAAGATTTTAGGTTATGTGTATCAAACATAAAATCTTTTTTTAACTGATTTTAGCGTCAGGTGTACGAGGTCAGTGGCGTCGTGTGGCCCAGTCGCCATTTTGTTTGACATTTCGTGTGGAGCACGTAAAAGATATTGAAAAAAAAAATGATGGGCCTCGATGACAGTATATACCGAAAGATTGATGCATTCATAATTCATGTATCAGACAGTAGTGATAGTAACAGTAGTTGAAGTGACAGTCCAGAACTATAGATTTTCGTAAAGTCATAAATAAATTATTTTAGTATATTATTTTACCTCACCTTACGTATTTAACAAAAAGTTAGCCTTAAGATAGGTTAGCTATCAATTTCATGCTAGGGCAGTGGTAAGGTAGGTAACGTGTACGTATGCTTTATTATTGCACGTGTAGGTGTTTAATAATTTCTTAATTAAAATTCTAAACAAATTACACGCAGACAAATGTTTGTAACCTCTGAACTGTCTAGCCACCTTCACCACGATATTACAACGATAAGACGGTTTGTATGGAAAGCGATAGAATTAGCGATAAATTACTTGGATTTGACGATATCGTGGTGAAGGTCACCAAATGACCTCTTTTGCCATGCTATTTGGCAAACACTATAGTAGTAGCACAACTGTTTTGGCTACGAAGTATCCTTAGCTGAGGCCGCGGGTGACCGGATCGGGGATTTTAGTCCGTCACCCGTAGAAAGGCTAACCGCGCGACGGCGGCCGACGTTCTGGACGTAGAGAGGAGAGAGTACCTCGCAAGGTATTCCGTCGGGCCGACCACGGATGACAAGGAACTCGGTACCGGTGGTAGACCCAACGACGAAGGCGACGTGCTACGTTGGGTTATGGGGCCGCGTGTCGCCGTCTTTCGCCCCGGACGGAGCCGGGCGGCGGGTGCGCCGATCACAGCTAATACAAAAAAAGAGCGTGTGTACAAAGTACGCTTAGCAGAAGTGAAACTTCTTTAATCTTTGTCCTTTATCCTCTATCCTTTATCTCATTTTCTCGTCGGCTGAATCCTATACATTTAAGTGTTTATGAGAGAGACTTATGGACTTGCTTTTTCGTTTCATTGAGTTTGCATTCACATCGATGCTAAGATGTTTCACTTCAAAAAGGCTACGAATCATTTTTAAGTTTGCATATCATCATCCTACTCTAAACGCAATCGCTTGGAATCAACGCAATATATACTTTTATTTCGTCGTACATATTGCAAAAGTTTTCACAATAGTTTTATAACTGGCCGCTTTCCTGACGTCAACCGTTCTTGGAAATGTAATTGTTGACCAGACGGTATTTGACGGAGTAGGCCCAGGTCTATGTTTAGTTCGTAATCGCCTTTTACGACACCCTAAGAGCGTTTTGTGATAATAGTAAACTTATATCACTATCATCATCTCAGCCCAAATTTATTCCACTGTCGAGCTTTGGCCGACTACGCAATAAAATTTAAAAAATCTATCTATACTACGCTCGTAGGGTGTTATTTGCATATTTTATCCCTTGGTCGTCTTTTATGACACCCACGGGCAAGAGAGGGGTGGTAAGTTCAGATATTAAGACGAAAAAAATATTAGGACACCGTGACAGGATTAAAACTAATTAAAAGCATTACATATTCAGTTTATGACCCTCACCTATTACCAACTAATAGAATAAATCATAAAGAAATTATCATAGAGATAGAAAACGAAAATAAATTAGGTTTCTCAATCAAAATTGCACCATACCTACGACACGATATACGTTAAGTGCGCGAATATTAAAAGATCTACTAAATAAGTTATGATATTTATGTAAATTTATACATATAAACTGTAAATGCAAATCATGTATGTCTATTATTTTTTTCCTTCCAACTCAAAAAGTAGCGAAATTTTGTATAATTATAAGTAACATATGGAAAGCACGAACGACTTAGCTTATTTGTATCAATAAATTAGTGGTGGTAGAGCGATTGCGTGTGAACTTCTGTCCTAACAGAAGCCACAGTAGAGACAACAGAGTCCCAAGGAAAACTCAAGGTTAGACAATAAAATTGTGAGTGTTTATAAGTGCGCCAAAGGGAATTACACCAACTGATCCTCGAGAACTGCAATGCCTCATGATTTGTTCGTAACGCCTATAAATAAGATCTCTTATATCCATGGTGTACCGATTCTGGTAGCTGTACATGAGAATGTACAAGTAATTCATTGGATTATAAGCCAATTTTACATCATGTTGCAGAGAGACCCATTTTGCAAAGAGAAGTGGGCTTTATCGAAATCTTGTTAATTTTTCTAATTAAATCTGTTGCATGTCCAAAGACAATTAAAAGCGATTTCTAGAACATTCCCAAGGTTAAACCTTGGTATTATTTATGTAGACCATTGTGGCTAGTGGCTTAGAGGAATAACAATGGTGGGATTAGTCACAAGAAAAAAATATACATATGTCATCATGTTGCAAAGAGACCCATTTTGTAAAGAGAAGTGGCTTTATCGAAATCTTGTTAATTTTTCTAATTAAATCTGTTGCATGTCCAAAGACAATTAAAAGCGATTTCTGGAACATTCCCAAGGTTACACCTTGTTATTATTTATGTAGACCATTGTGGCTAGTGGCTTACAGGAATAACAATGGTGGGATTAGTCACAAGAAAAAAATATACATATGTATAACAGAGAAATTAAAATATGTGACTAATGGCCAACTTTTTCTACCATAAGAAAATATAGCCACATGAAAACGCAGAACAAAAAAGCGATGCTCCCTCGTCTCCAGGCCTAAAAAGATACGTGACAAGATTTTTTCAAATGTAAAAAGTAATATTTACCTTAGTTGTATAACGTCTCCAAGCTCAGCGGGCAGCGATCTCAGTTTGTTATTAGATACGTCTAAAGTGTGTAGATTCACTAATTGGTTGATGTCAGGCGGTATACGTTGTAATGAGTTATCGTTCAGGTACAGCGCTGTAAGGTGCGTCAGTTGGAACAGCTGAGGCGCCAGAGCGCGCACACCTCCTGTTACCTGGAAACCGTAAGGAAACTTACTTAGTTGAAGCTTGTTCATGTCTTGGCGGAATAAGAATATAATTCACTACTCGTTTCTGTCCCGAGGCAAAGGGCGAATAACGTATGTAAGCAAATAGCTACTGCAAGATAAGTTATTTTCTCTCTCATTGAGAAAGAGACCTGTGGCCAACCGTATATGGACGGCGGCGTATATGGACTTAAGAAGATGAAGCTCATATTGTATATGTGTATTATTTATTTGTGAATGGAAGCGCTATTATTATAATAATATCCGTCGTAATAATATGCGAATAATTTACCCTTTTTTTTTTGTGGGTGGGCTGCGGTCGGCGCGCCTCCGCACCACTCCGTCCGGGGCGACAGAGGGGCTTAAGCACGCAACTCCCGCAACCCACCCGAAAACCACCTCGCCTTCGTCGTTGGGCCGACCACCGGAGCAGGTTTACTTGTCCTCAGTGGTCGACCCGACGGAATACCCCCTACGTGGGGTACCCTTCCATCGACCGACGTCCCCCCCCCCCCTCGGGGAGGATGTCGGTCTTTCCTCACGCGGTCGGCCTCTCGGCGGGTGACGGACTAATCCCCGGTCACGTCACCCGCGGCCTCGGCTAGGGCGGCATGAAGCGCAGGTAGTTGCGCCTGCGCCGCCCCATTCGCCGGCGGCGGATCTCCTCATCGAAGCTGCGCTCCTCGCGCAGACGATCCGCCGCCTCCTTCTGCGAGATCACTGTCTCACAGAAGGCTGCGACCGCGTCCCAATTCCCGACGCTGTTGACCATCGCCCTAGCGATGGCCGGCAGCGTCAGGTCGGCACCGATGATTGCGACGAGTTCACGGCGCTGCACTGCCCAAGCCGCACAGGCCTCGAGCGTATGGCGCGCCGTGTCCTCGTCGCAATCGCAGTGGTGGCAGGACGGTGTACTCTCCCTCCTTACGACCCTGTGCAGGTATTTGGCGAAGCTCCCATGCCCCGTCAACACCTGCACTAGTCGGAAGGATTGCACCCCGTGCCGCCTTTCCAACCACTGCATCAGCACCGGCCGGAAGGCCTCCACGGTTCGCACCCCGAACCGAAGCCTCTCCAGCCGGACTGCCCAACGGGCAATGGCGTCTCGGGAATAATTTACCCATGCGAATAGTTCGCACCGTTATAAAGCATGTTTTGTTTTTCTTTTACTTATAGCTATTTCATTAATTTTACAATTACTACATATTTTTTGTAAAAAACATAAATTTTATTAGGATTTGCCAATAGATGACAAAAATTACATTTTCTGAATATTATTTTTTTTAATCAATATTACCGAAAACACAAACTATACAAATTATCAATACATGCATATCATAAAATATAGAGTTTATAAATTGATTTATATCGATAAATCAATTTATAAACTCTATATTTTATGAAAATATTAATTTTTATAGTTGAGAGTTCGTCATTAGAGCTTGTAACAATTTTCAAAACGTTGTACAAAACTTAATGCGGTATAATACTGCGGGAACTTTCATAAACACTTCATAAATAATAGGGAAATCGCGCTTGTAAAATTTGGCAACCGACTAATTTATAATTCCAAACAGCTTACTTCTCAATAACATTATTCAAGAGATGCAGCTATTACCTGGCTTTGTTTGTTGCAAAAAATATGATGATTTCTGATGTTTGGTTGAAAACATCAAAAATCGTCATATTTTTTTGAATAGATGATTCAATCTAATAGGAAATGGCGTTGGCGCCTCGTAACAAATTACCTATTTAGGTGAATTAATAGGGTGCTGCTGTCAGTCTATCGATATCCAATGTTGAACATAGGCCTCAAAAGAAAGTCAATGCTATAATCGCTTATGATTGGCAGGTGTTAACAGTGTTCATGCTGCCCATTCTCATAGTGATTCCTCAGACGATGTTTACGACTTGCATGAGAAAGTAAGAGGGGTAGTGAGAGATGGCACAATGGGATGACAACCTTAACCTATACATGAAAACCTTAAGTCTGGACACCTTCTTCGATTTAAGAATCGAAGAAGGGTTAAGACCCTTCACTATGCAAAACACTGATCAATAGGGAATATGCATATTTTTTTATTTTTTTAAATGTTTCTACTAGTTATTACATTACTAGAAATAAATATAACACATCCAAAATATAAAACAGTACCCTAAAAAAAATTTTTAAAAATCGTTATACTTTATGGGCGATGTAAACGCGACTACTTCGGCGCGCGTATTCTGTGACGTCAGAGTTCTCGACACTCGTACCATTTGCTAGGGCTGTTGATATTTTTATAAATATCGTTTTTCGACATATCGATATTTTACAGTGTATCATTATCGGGGTTCGCTATATCGAAAAAAATATCGATATATCGTTATTTTTATTATTATTACGATTATTAGATATATTTCTTTTTTTATCTTATTTACCTTGCAGCTTTTATTCCTCCGAGTTTAACAGACGTTAAATCTGAATTAGACGCGAAATACCTTGTCATTATATACACACGTCAATTTTAGGAAGATTATCTGACTGTACTTTGACGAAACCGGTTTCAGTCATTGTAGTAAGACTTTTATTCACAAAGATTAAACGCAGAAAACTAATAACTTATTATGAAATAACTGAGTAACAATACAAAATAATCACTAGAAACATACAAACAACAACTTGATATCAGAAGGAGAAGGAGGGCTGTTGATAAAATATCGATATGGCAAAATATGGATATTATTATTTAAAAATAGCGATACTTAATACTGAACTTTATTTTGGACGATATATAGATAGTAAAAAGTAAGGGTCGATATTTCCTGAGGGCCGTGGCGACTGAGGCCGTTACCGGTGGGGGAGTGCTGTTGGCGGTGTCCCTACACATCGCCAACGCATTCAATAGTCTGCCATTCAGCTGCATCAGGGAGGCGCTCCGGTATCACGGAGTGCCAGCTTACCTGAGGCGGCTAGTGGCAGACTATTTGGTGGGGCGCAGCGTCCTCTGTACCAACCGAGCAGGGGACGTTGTGCGAACGCCCATGACGTGCGGTGTCCCACAGGGGTCGGTCCTCGGACCCACCCTGTGGAACATCGGCTACGACTGGGCGTTGCGGGGGAGCCTCCCGCCCGGGCTGGGCGTGATTTGTTACGCCGACGACACGCTCGTCACAGCCCGCGGTGGGACGCTAGAAGAGGCGGTAAGCCTGGCGACCTATGGCACCAAAGAGGTCGTCAGGCGGATCGAGGCGCTGGGGTTGAGGGTCGCCCTGGACAAGACGGAGGCCCTCTTGTTCCATGGGCGCCTTATGAGCCCTCCCATCGGCGTCTCGATCACCGTCCGATCGGTTGACATCAGCATCCGGGCCCATATGAGGTACTTGGGCCTGGTGCTCGACGGGCAATGGTGGTTCCGGGAGCATTTCCGCAGGCTCGCTCCGCGGCTCGTCGGCGCGGCGTCCGCCCTATCGTGGCTTATGCCGAACGTGGGCGGACCGAGCGCTACGTGCCGACGGCTGTACACGGGGGTCATCCGGTCGATGGCCCTGTACGGCGCACCGGTGTGGGCGGGGTCCTTGACCGTCCGACTTAGGGCCCTTCTGTGGCGACCACAGAGGGTCATGGCGGTCAGGGCCATCCGCGGATACCGCACGGTGGCGACGGAGGCAGCGTGCCTATTGGCCGGGACTCCCCCGTGGGACCTGGAGGCGGAAATGCTCGCCGAGTTGTATCGGCGGGTGTCGGGGGTGCGCGGGGAGGACGGTGTGATCTCGTTAAGGGATCTCAACGCCTGGCGCGTCGACGCCCGCCGAGACGTCATTGCCCGTTGGGCAGTCCGGCTGGAGAGGCCTCGGTTCGGGGTGCGAACCGTGGAGGCCTTCCGGCCGGTGCTGATGCAGTGGTTGGAAAGGCGGCACGGGGTGCTCTCCTTCCGACTAGTGCAGGTGTTGACGTGGCACGGGAGCTTCGCCAAATACCTGCACAGGGTCGTAAGGAGGGAGAGTACACCGTCCTGCCACCACTGCGATTGCGACGAGGACACGGCGCGCCACACGCTCGAGGCCTGCGCGGCTTGGGCAGTGCAGCGCCGTGAACTCGTCGCAATCATCGGTGCCGACCTGACGCTGCCGGCCATCGCTAGGGCGATGGTCGACAGCGTCGGGAACTGGGACGCGGTCGCAGCCTTCTGCGAGACAGTGATCTCGCAGAAGGAGGCGGCGGATCGTCTGCGCGTGGAGCGCAGCCTCGATGAGGAGATCCGCCGCCGGCGACTGGGGCGGCGCAGGCGCAACTATCTGCGCCTCATGCCGCCCTAGCCGAGGCCGCGGGTGACGTGACCGGGGATTAGTCCGTCACCCGCCGAGAGGCCTACCGCGTGAAGAAAGACCGACGTCCTCCCCGAGGGGGGGACGTCGGTCGACGGGAGGGTACCTCGCGTAGGGGGTATTCCGTCGGGCCGACCACTGTCGACAAGTAAACCTGCTCCGGTGGTCGGCCCAATGACGAAGGCGAGGTGGTTTTCGGGTGGGTTGCGGGAGTTGCGTGCTTAAGCCCCTCTGTCGCCCCGGACGGAGTGGTGCGGAGGCGCGCCGACCGCGACCCACCCAAAAAAAAAAAAAAAAAGGGTCGATATTTATTTGAATAAATTTGGTGTAAAGTATTTATTCTACAAAATCACCATAAACTTAATCTACTGTGAAAGCGCTGGCATGAAATTGATGATCAGTTATCACTTACTCCTAGAATTTGATAAAAAAAAACTCGACACGCAACCCCGCAATGAACGAAGTTAAAGAGTGGTCATGGGGAAAATATCGAAATATCGCTATTTTTTTTTTCGTTATATCGAACTGCGATATTGATATATTTAAAAATATCGATATATCGTAAAACTATTTTTTTTTTAAATATCGACAGCCCTAACTAACTAGAAGACTCGGGTGTCACGTGTTCAAAACGTGACATCATAGTACTCCAACCAATGCGGTGCGTTTCAGAAATTTTGCGCGCGAATCTCAAAAAAGGCACTTTTTGATAAATAAATTTAATTATTAAATAATGATAAAATTAAAAAATAATTGTATAGGTACGTTTTTTAAGCAATAAAGATTACAAATAAAAATAATTTGTTCATTTTGGAGTTTCGTGCATATTCCCTATTGATGTGAAAAAAAAAATTATTTTCAAGTGATTGACAGATGTGAAAATCTTTTCTAGAATAAAATTAAATTTGCCGATATACATAAGGAATGGATATTACTAAGCTTGGACAAAATTGTTTACGTATATGGGTACGTTCCTACTACCACGTAGATAACAAGTATCCCATAACAGTTAACACCGGGGAGCCAGTGATCACAGTCATCCATATATGTCATTATTTAAATCGTAAATTGTTCATAATTCTATAATAAAAGATTCTCAAATATATGAGAAATCAGTTGACGGTTGTGGCTTAAAATGTGCTCTTGAAGAGTGGCTACCATGTATATCTATGATAATAGATATAAGGAAAAATATCTTTAAATTAGTGTCCGACCGAAAATTCGGTTTTGGTTTCAGCCTGAAAAAAGGTTTCGCCATAGTTTCGGTTTCGGCTGATAATAGAGCCGAAACTACGGCCGAAACTGAATTCGTGAGTTTTCGCGCTGCGCTAGGACATGCTCGGTGCACGAGGTGCGAGAGTTGAAGTGTAATTTTACCGCGCTCATAGTTATCTTACAATTTTAGTTCTTTCGTTTGTCTGCGCGTTTGAGGTAATCACTTCAAAACAGGTATATTTTATTTCATTATTCATGTGATGTAGTTCATAAAATACCGAGATCGTTTTTTTGACTATGCAATTTTTTAGAATCAAGGCAAACAAGAGTAGTTTATCACCTAGGTTTATTATAAATCGAAATAATTTTGTTGTTTATATTAGTAAAGCGTAAAAACTGGCTGATTATGATAGACTATATATTTTTCTTCCCACAAAAATATTGACCTTATAATTTACACAGAAGTTTCGGTTTCGGCCGAAACTGAGACTGAAGCCAAAATTCTATTTCGGTTTCGGCCGTAAAAAGTAATTTCAGTCGGACACTACTTTAAATTGTAGAGCATGGTTATCCTTTTCGAATCCTATCAATTGAAGAAGCAAGATGGCAGTCAATTCTGATAACATAATAGTTTGCCGAAACTGGTTGGAATAGTAGAGTCCAATACTATCAGAAATATTAAAGAATTTCAGGATAACGTTAGTAACAATAGCGGTGTTGAACTTGTCCATTCATATTTTAAAAAAGTCATCTGACTAGAATACATAAATGATTCATCCTGAAATCCTGTCAATAAGCTAATCACCTCAAGCGTGGTCCACCCGCCGCGGCGGCCGGACGCCCGCTCTGCTTCCGACATGATGTGGTAGGTGCGCCCGCTAGCGCCCTCATGCTTGTCTTTGTTGCGAGACATTCTGTCACCTGAAATATTTATATACATTTGAAAAATGATCCTCCTCGTAGATTTATATGTGACATCCCCATTAAATGTGATTTTCATTATGTATGTTGTAGGTTGAAAAATATCAAAGCAATATTCACTCCATGTTACATACTCTAAGAAGGTGATTTTCAGAATGTTGCTTTATAGTGAGGATGATGTACATTACAAAAATAAGACACTGCCTAGGTCTTGTTTGTGTTAATTTTTACCTTTATAAATATAATATAGTAAAATTTAATGCCTATTTTACACCATTTATTTTTTTGGGTTGGTCACACTCGGCGCACTCCTCGCACCACTCCGTCCGGGGCGACAGAGTGGCGTAAACGCGCACACCCGTAACCCACCCGCGACACGTCGCCTTCGTCGTTGGGCCGACCATCGAAGCAGGGTTACTTGACGTCCGTGATCGGCCCGACGGAGTACCCTCTGCCTTCGACGTCCCCTACTGGGACGCCGATCGCCGTCGCGAGGCTAATCTCTTCGCGGGTGCCCGGTCTAAATCCCTGGTCCGGTCACCCGCAGCCTCTGCTACGGCGGCATCAGGCGCATATTTTACACCCTTAGAGGGTAAATATCGACAAATTCTGAAACGAGTGCTCAATTATTTTTAATTAAAATGTTTGTGCTGAATTTGGAGACAGTATATTTTTTTTCTTCCTATACAAATTTTGGCACTTTGTTTCATCCTCCTTGAGACGAAATTTCGTAAAAATCCTTTCTTAGTGCGTATCCATATCACTAAAAGAAACTACAGTAGAAATATCATTTCTGGTTTCAAATATTTTGCCTGAGTTTTGATGAATACCATTATCACAATTGGCAGATAGGTTGGCGAATGCAATTGGCGTTACGAGTATCTGAATTTGGACCTGTCCACCCACCTGATGGTCATTTAATTGATTTTAACAACCCCCATGGAATAATATTCTCTCACGGATAATATTCTGTATTTTTAACCTATCACTACTAGCAGTTGTGTATGGTGACAGAGTAAGAATGCCATTCACCACTCCCTAACTTACCCCTCGATGTCGTAAAAGATGACTAAGCGATAAAATATGCATATAACGTCTATGCAAGAGAAGGAAAACTCGAAATGAAACCCTATACTAACCTGCCTGACCAACATGGTATAGTAAGGTCAATTTCCCTCCTATTATAGAGGAGGCTCCAGCCCAACAGTGGGCCATATATGAGCTAAAAGGATGAAATGATGACTAGCAGATTTAAGAGCGTTATCGGTAATAAGTGGCCGTAAACAAAAAAATGTAGTTTTTTGAGGACTGGTTACTCGTTAATGATAATAGTTTACTAAAAACTAATATAACCACTACATTAAACACATCTTTATATTGTATTTGTATAGAATTATAACTCAATATTGCAACTATTTTATTAAAAGGCAAGAGTATTTTGAACTTAAGTTCATGGGATTTTACGAAAATGCTGAGTTTTGAAGTTCAGGTACGAATAAACCATAAGTCGTGGCAGCTTGAAAAAAATTGTAGATGTTAGGAAAATTACTGTTCTTGTATATGTATAAAATGAAATTCAAGATTTTTTCCATTAAAACTAAAAAAAAAATATTTCCGTAAGATTAATTTGACGAAAATGGCTCCTGTAAAACATTTAATTTTGTGAATAATACTAACCTTGGAACATTTAAAAAAATTACCGCGATAATCGATTATTTATTTTTAATTAATCGATTATTTACATAAAATAATCGATTAATTAAAAATAAATAATCGATTAAAAAATGGCTTTCTCTCAACAGGATTATGATGACTTTTTTTATAGGAAATGTGAGCTTTATTTTCTAATATAGTATGAAACACGCAGTATCGTGATGACCTTTTTTTTTGTTTTTAGGAAATCTGGCAGTCAAATAATCGATTAATTTCGATGGAATTTCGAAAAAAAAAATATCGATTAATAATAGATTTTTATCATTTTGATAATCGATTGTAAAAATCGATTATTACAAAAAAATAATCGATTATTATAAAAATCGATTATATTTTCACATCCCTAGGACGCGGTCGCCGCCTTCTATGGGGCTGTCATCTCACAGAAGGAGACGGCGGATCGTGTGCGAGGGGAACTCCTCTTCGGTGACACGTTCTGCCGCCGGCGACTCGGGCGGCGCAGGCGCGAGTACCTGCGCCTGATGCCGCCCTAGGCGAGGCCGCGGATGACCGGACCGGGGACTTTAGTCCGTCACCCTCAGAGAGGCTGACCGCGCGACGGCGGCCGACGTCCCTGGACAGGGACAGGGACGGCGAGAGGTGAGGGTACCCGAAAGGGTATTCCGTTAGGCCGACCATTGAGGGCAAGGAACTCGGCACTGGTGGGCGGCCCAACAATGAAGGCGACGTGAGTATAGGTGGGTTATGGCCCCGCGCGCCGTCATTCATCGCCCCGGACGGAATGGACGGCGTGTGTCCACTGATAAAAAAAGACATAATCTGCCATGAACGCCGTAAAGTGTTCGAAACTTCTGGCAACTAACTATCAAATACAAACGCGATAAATTCCGTAAAATAGTTTTCTTCACTAAGTTATACTCTGTGCCTATACTTTACTATTTCCTATACTTTGCATATTAAGAATACAATTTTAACCGTTTTACTGTTATGATTTTTGGTTTTTAATTAAAAATTTTAAAATGCATATTATGTTGATTTTTGAAAAGCTCCTACGTCTCCGAAAAATATACTAGAGATTGATTATAAGCGCCAAGACTCAAGACTGGTCATTCTATAAACTCTACGCGTGTGTGTAGTGCATTAGTGTGCGTCGAAATCGGAACGTAAATAAATGCCTAAACTGCGCGTAGCGCGTTTACCGATAACCCTCTTAAATAATACAATGCTCCCAATGTATTATGCTACTGTATATTCAATACATCTATTTATTTACATTCTAGTAACTATTAATCTTGAATTTCTATGTTACAACTGCCGACATACTATTACTTCTCAAGTCTTAATCACAGGCATAATCTATGAAAACATAAATTAACACATTATTTTGTAGCAGGTAATTTATTCTATTGTGAACATTTTTTTTCACAGTAGATCAATTGCCTGTCTTCTCTAATAATCTTTGTGAATAACAATAATACTTTTTAGAGTACAGATATCTAACTGTTAATAAGGGACTAAACTAATGATATATGAGATAGTTCTAACTAAAAATTATCTACAATCCATTAATATAAGTATATTTTAAAAATGTTTTTAGGGTTTTATCGACATCACAATCATTAGGTCAATAAGTTTTTTCTAATAAGCTTATTACTAGCTTGTAAAAGAATTATAAAATGAATTTTACCTTTTTTTTTAATGTACAAGATTTAGATTATAGAAAATGAATAAATGAAAATTAATATGTTCTCTCTCTCTCTCCTCTAGGTCTGTGTGGCTATGGAGTAAGAATGCAATTCACCACTCCCTATCTTGCCCGTGGATGTCATAAAAGACGACTTAGGGATATAATGTGCACATAACATCTGTGTAAGAGAATGAAAACTCGAAATGAAACCCTATACCAACATGTCTGACCAGCATGGTGTAGTAGGTTAAATTTTCTCCCATTATGGAAGAGGCCCAAGCTCAATAGTAGGACGTATGTGGGCTGCGATGATGATGATGAATATGTTCTCCACATTGCAATGGAGTAAAAATCCAATCACCGCCCCTTCTCTTGCCCGTGGGTGTCATAAAGTACGACTAAGGGATATATAATATTCAGATAACACCAACTAAAAGAAGGAAAATTTGAAATGAAATCCTTCGCCAACACATTTGGCCTGCATGGTATAACAGTTTTGTGTTATTGTAATTGATGGCATTATTATTATTTTGTAATTATTATTGTTTATTGATGTTAATATTGCTTTGTTATTATCTTGTTTTTAGTTATTGTTATTATTATTATTAATTACTATGGATATATGGCCCAAAATTAATCACTATTATTATTATTAAATGCCCCCTCACACTGGGGGAGGCCCCTGCACAACAGTGGGACGTATATGGTCCGATGATGATGATGAGTATGTGAATTATAAAAGAAACAAATAAGACTTGAACTCAGTTTTTTGAAAAATCGAATATGTCAATTATTTAATATACAAAAAAAAAATATACAGGTGTATCAGGTTATGGGGCAACTGTTCAAGTATGTTGTAGTTCAACAATCATAAATCATAATTAGAATGTATATTACACAAAAAACAATATAACATAAACGTTAATAGATTACAGAAATGTGTCTGAGTCTATGCCTTAAATGTTATGTATTATGTAGGCATATACATGTACAGACAGGATACATGTAGGCATGCAATGCTTCGACAGTATAAATAGGTATGATTTGCACGAACACTTCAATGGTAACATATGTACAAAGGCGACCCGTCAACGGTCATCGGCCCATCAGCTGATTTAAAGCGAAGTTTGTTTTGCTTACGCAAATGTAATTATTGATTTATCCAATTTCTAATGAACATTTAACAAAACACGAATATGTTGCAGATTAATTATCATTGACTTTATACATTTCAATCAAATTTACACAATAAAGCGATAACAAAATTGAAAACTTTACAGGTCTCGAATTCATTAATGAGTGGATATTTTTATTTAAAATTTTTTACATGGGTTCCTACTACCACTGCCCAGCTCCCGTTTGACCAGTTGCCCCATAACCTGATACACGCTATATTATAACAATCATTATTATCATCATCTCAGCTCGTACACAACCCGGGGTTCGAAACTCTTTCCTAATAGGAAAGAAATTGACCTACTCTAGCATGCTGGTCAGACATGTTAGCATAGGGTTTCATTTTTCACACAAGATTGTGTCTATTTATATCACTTTATAAATGTAAACTATTATTGATTTGTTCCACTCTGCCACAAATATATATCTAATCTGCACACTATACTCCATATTTTAATGAGCTTTCATTTTTAGATAGTATAATAGTATTCTAAGATCAATATAATTTTATATATAACATATATTTATGCTGCGTGGTAGCGGCTTCGAATACTACCAACCCTTGCTTTGCTCGTGGGTGTCGTAAAAGATGACTAAGAGCCCTAGATTGACCCGGACCAACTCCATCTGGTACCATTTGGGTCAACGATTACATTCCCAAGGAGGGTTGACGTCAGGCAGGCGGCCGGTCATAAAAGTCATTGCCGAAACTTTTTGCAATATGTCAAAACAGATGACATATTGCGCCGACCCCAAGTAATTGGGATAAGAGCAAGATGATAATGATATAACATATATTTATGTGTTATAAATTAGGGCTAACTTAATTTAAGTCAAATAATCCATTTATTCATTGTATTGTTTAACTTCTATCTCAAATCTAAGCAGTCTCTTATGATTTTCATAAATAAATCAATGTTGTTTTGTTGATATGTTAGTATGGCAGTTTATATATAGTTTGACTAAATAGATTTATTTATTTATAGATTACTCATAAATTAATGAAAGCTTTACACATAAATGATTAATAACCGTGATAATATAAATGTAGAATTCTGAAAATTTCACTAATTCTTCTGATACAACAAAATATAATACATACTTATCTACGTAAACACAGCTATTATTGTTTTTATACATATGGATACGAATCTTCAACTCTATCCATTAAATACAGATAAAGTGATAAACTTATACCTTAATAAAACCGTGAAGGGTCATTACGTGTGATAAAACATTTTTCGATAAATTATCTTCCTTTATAAAATAGGGACAACACAGGTCCATAACCTCCGTAGTTCGGTAGATATACCTAAGGAATAATGGATATATTACATTTTCAGAAAGCCATAAATAACGAAACATTAGTTATTTTATGGAAAAAATACTGATTTCATTCATTATTTCTATGATTACGTTCTAAATGCGTAGCATCTTTGTGTACAGCTGACAAGAAAGAGATGAATCGACTCACTCCAAAGTAGACTTCTCAAATGACAATATAGTTCACATATTCACAGCATTATTTGCTAAAAACTAATTACTTTATCGATTCATACACACCTTCATCTACTCCTTAAAAAAACTTTTACTTGGATTAGTACTATATTAGTGGAAATAAATTGCTGTAAACAGACAATAGGGCACTTTTGACAAACAACCACATCAAACGTCCATTTATCGACTGCAGCGACAGGCCACAGCAGTGACTTATTCTAGAAGTTATAAATCTTTTTATGAAATTTTAGGGCATAAATACCCAGGCCTTTCCATCAATGGGGTTGGCCACTGGAAACTTTTCACAGATGTCGCTAGTATAGCTTGAGCCTGTCAAACTTATTTTGTTTTTGTTGCAATTATACAATTAAACAATTTTGGCGTGTTATGAGGGTTGAATTTACAAAAAATATGTATTCGACATAGAAAATAGACGAGCTAAAGGCCGAACTAAAAAAACGTGGTATTACAAAGAAGAAAGGTAGACCCTGTAAAACCTTAAATTTAATTTAACATGCTCCCATTTCTAAAATATTTTGTTTTCTAATGTAATTATTATACCCTTAATATTCCTTCGATTGTGGATAAATACAGATAGTATAAAAAGAGAATAATCCTTAGGAATATGTATCATAAAAATAGATTCTCGGACTATGATTAATTTCATTTTGTTTTCAGATTGGAATTATACAATTTTAATTTCCGGAGCACTAGTGTTGATAATGATAAACCTGCTATGAAAGTTCCAAATTTTAATAGCTATTGGGATATCAACAAAAATACTTCATTGACACCATTGAATGAATTACAAATAACAAAAATAATATGCTTCTTTTTTATAATGACCACCTATAGATATTACCATCTTTTTTTAAAATAACTATATATCAGCCTATAAAGAGGTTGTACCTCAATAAATGCATCCGCCATATAGCCCTGATCTTGCACCTTTAGATGGCCACCTGTTTCGATCTTTCAGTATTCTTTAGACAATATCAGGTTAACCTCAGGAGAGGACTGCCAAAACTACATATTATAATTAAAATAAATAAACAGAAAATTGTCTTGAATTTTCATTTAGAATGAAAAACCTGAGGCATTTAGTAATTCACCAAATCACGATTGGGCCAAATATCAATCATAAACCATAAATCATTTATGTAAAGTAAAACATAGAGTATGTTGCGAAGGTTAAGTGGCAACGGATTTGAAAAATTAGTGATGTGACTAGAAAGTTAAACGTAATATGATTGGGAATAATAAAAGTGTAAAGATTTTTGTCAGAAATAGAATTTAAAACATTAGATTTTTATTTATATTTATCGTATAAAAAGCATTTCAAAAATATATTATACCGCCATCTAGTAATTTTTAAGGTCCTTGTAACATTGCTATTGATTAAGGTTATAATTTTCTAGTTATATTAGTATAATTTGCTAGATGGCGTTATTATAAAAACTCAGAATATTACGAAGGAGATAAGAAAGTAAGTGTACACGAAATGTACTAAGTTGCCTATTTTCTACCGGGCGGTGGTGAAACCCACGGACTCACGAAGTACAAAGAGGACCTGTTGTAATTAATATTTTATATGAAACAAAGTGTGGCAGTTACAGGAGGTGAGGGGTTATAACCTGTCTCACTCCCTCTTTATGCTGTTTCACTCCCTCCTTTATGTCCATCTACCGGTTATTAGCATAACTACTAGCTTCGTATTTTTAAGTAGTTTAGCTATCTCGCATTAGATGTCAGAATGTGTGCGTGGCGCAACAGGGACATCCTCAGAATTTACCTATATCAGGCAGAGTTATTTTTTTATTTGTAAGATATATACAAACAATCTTATTATATCATACAATATAATCTTACAACCAAATAATACAATTATTTGTTTCGGTTTCTAACGGATTGTCGAATGTAAACCCTGGTTAGAATATCAGTGTATAATAAGTATTATTAGTCAGTAAAAGTTACTTTACTTAGTATTATTGCCTTCCTTTTTGTCTTTTCTCATACAAAAACGGTCTTCGATGCCACCACTAGTTTAAACATTTTTGAGACGTGCTCTTGATCTTATCAAGAAATTCTTAGAAAGAAACATCGAGTGAAATTGCATCATTAATAAATTAAGAAGAAAGGGAGACATTGGTCCGAATAGTAAAAATGAAATATTCTTTTGCATCATATATTTCTTGAATTATATATATTATTAGATTGAAAACTCATTAATATTCATCGCAGCCCACATACGTTCCACTGTTGGGCTCGGGCCTCCTCCACAATGGAAGGAAATTTAGCCAACTATACCGTGTTGGTAACACATGTTGGCTTAGGGTTTTATTTTGAGTTTTCCTTCTCTTGCACAGATCTGATGTACATATTATACCTCTTAGTCGTCTTTTACGACATCCACGGGCAAGACAGGAAGTGGTGAATTGTATTCTTAATCCGTCCCCACACGGAAGCATTAATATTTTTAGATTGGAATTAAAAATTCATAGAAAATGGCTTTACGGGCATCAATCTGAGTATGATCACTTTGCCGATCTTCAGTCGTTGCAAAAAGAAACGCACAAACATCCTTTAGTTTTCTAAAGCCTTTGCTAGATATTATGAAATCTTCATCGTTAAAATATGCAGAACAAATCTTTGTATATTTCGCAGGTTTCCAGTTTACCTATCTATTGATTTTTCAAATCCATTGCTTCTTAAGATTATCATTTGATGAAAAATCCGAATATAATAATTGTGTTCTAACTACGATCCAGGCATTTTGGCACTTTTATGGCTCTTCATAGTTGGCGACAGATGGCGCATTATTTACAAAATATTTGTGAAACCACATGTAAAAATCATATTTGTCCAGGTAAAAGTATTTAGATATTAATTTAAATACTTATGTTCATTAGTTATTACGATAATCTTAATAGTCTGAGCTTTATCTACTTTTATAGTTCTAAGTCCCATTACGAAAAGTAGTGCCATCTAACGTTGAGTAGAATTGTATTTGAACGTGGAATCGTCAAAGGTTTTTTCTAGAAAATATTTTAATAAACTATGAATAAATATACTTACAAATGAAATGTGATTCCTTTTATAGCATCTGGACGTTTATCGGAGTGCTATTTACACATTATTTTTAAAACAAAAAAAATATTGATTTTCTGCGTAATAAAGCAGAAATACACCAAAAATATAACTGTGTCCACAGTACGAACACGGGCAGAGTCGACAGCAGACTAACAAGCCACGCCCACTACCTGATGTTGACGTGATGACGTCAGGACCTAGTTGAGTCACGGTGCACAGTTGCTTAGGCCGTCTCCTCTTTGTATATGCTCCGTGGTGAAACCATTGTTTACCTAGTATTTTGTCACAGTTAATCGACACTATAGTCCATAAAATATAGGATGATCTCTGTGACAGTTGTCTCTAGTGCTGTCACGGTTACGATAAAGTCCGTAGTTTTTTTATCAATGAAAATCTTTTTGAATTTATTTCAAACAAAACTGTTTTTTTTTTTGACTGTTTTAATTATTCAAAAGGAGTATACACTGAAGATCTAGATCACTATTATCGTCATCACTGGAGCGTTCCTGCTAGAACATTTATAACTTTTTACCAAAATAGAAAGAACTGCAACAGAAATCACTAGATCAATCGATCAATTACGACTGTTTTATAAATAAATATGTCTAGTTTATTGATAATAATGCGTACATAATATTATCATTTACTCTGAGACGAAAAATAGTTTTTTAATGTTTAATTAAGTCAATTTATGTATTTTATTAGTTAACTGTCTGTTTAAATTGTCAAAAATATGTTGAAAGTTTTATATAGGAACTGTATTGGATTTATTTCTTCTATGAATAATGTAGTAAAGATTGGTTATCGTTTTACGTATATCGACTGTCCCATCTCTTTTTTATTTTTAGTCCAGTATGACATTGTACGTGCGTAAGCGTCATTCATGTATAGAATGTTTACTAGGTATTTCAGTACTTACGAGGTACATTTTAGGCATAAATATTAATATTTTTATATTTATAATATATTGCAATTCAGTTGCAATAAAACTGGCACGAAAAGAATGAAAATATATTTGATAAAAAATGAAATTGTAAACATGTCGCTCGTTCAAACTTACTTCGTTGATTTCGTTGACATCTGTCACAGAGATCAAGCTATATTTTATGGACTATAGTAAATTTTTATATCAATGTCATTGTGATACCTACTGTCTTATTTTGACTAGTATACTTAAGTATTGCGCCGTGACAAAGTTTTACTCTCTTACAATTAGTGTTCTACTGCTGCATGTAATAATAGTTTGGTTGGTCGACGTAAGCAATGAAAGAAATGAAATAAAAAGATGAAAGTCAACAAATACATGACAGCCAGAGATAATTTATAAACGTACTAGCAGACCCAGCCACGCGTTGCTATCGCTAATGTTTTACATTTTATTAAACTATTTAAATTGAACTGTAGGAGAACATCTGTCATGGAGGTCGTCATATTTTTTTACAAATGGCATCTATGTAAAAAAGCAAGTTAAAATCGTATATGATACGTTTGTAGGTTTGACATAGCAGCGCCATCTATCTATTAATTAATTACTCAATCCAGTCAACAGATATCTCCATCCGTTAAATTCGTTTGGAGTTAATAGATAATTGTGAATAAAAATAATAGGTATAGGTATATAGGCAATACAAATAATTTGCAATAAAATAATATTGCGACTATAAATTAAGATATAAGCTATCCTATCTTTCAAGTTGGAGCAAACTGCACACGGTGTGCAAATTTGATTAAAATCGGTTAAGTAGTTTAGGAGTCCATCGCGGACAAACAACGTGACACGTAATTTATATATATTAAGATTAAAATTGTATGGCAGCCAGGAGAATAATGTGACACGTATGTAGTCTCGGCTTACCGCAGCACAGTGTTTGATGGGAGCAAAAAAAATGCCCTCTGCTGTTTATGGCTTTTTTCGATTAAGGTATGCATTTAAAATGCATGAGTAAAACACCCACGTGTCAAATTGAAATACTTTTTTATCTAAGTTAACTTTACGTGAAATTTAACTTTAAAAATTAAATTAATTCTGGAAACGTAACTATCCAAGTTAATTGTTATAAATGAATATATTCTGATAAAACATCTTTAGGCGCATGTTCTTCAATTTTTTTTTTCGAAAATCACTTCTGGATATTTAGTTATTAATATTTTTCAGATTTTCGTTATTTTTTTTTTCCTCTTTAAAAACTCAAAAGTGGGACTTGTGACTAGCACAGAAAAATATCTCTTAAAAAGGCCTATTAATAATTAAAAAACCATGTTCCATTTCCGCAGCGTTTAGAAGAAATTGAATTTAAAAAAAAGAGTTATCATTCTGCTTGACTTTAATTAATTTTGTCGCGAACTATATTTTTTTTTAAATTTATTTTATTATTATTTTTTTTTATTGCAAACGATGGCAAACGAGCAAACAGTACACCTGATGGTAAGTGTTGCTGCCGCTCATGGACCTTTACAAGGCCGCTGCCTACCGCGAAGAAAGTGAAGGGAGTGTGAATGAATGCATTGAGGCTCGGTGATACCAAGGGCACCACCAAAACCCTCCACACGCAAACACCCTCAGAAAGTTGGACTTCCGGCTCTCTCGCTCACCGAACGAAGCGCAGTAACTAATTGCTACTACTCAGACGTCGATTTTCTGCGAGAGTGTGGTACTACCCCGGACGGACCGGCCCGCGGCTGTAGACAGATAACTGTAATATGTAAAATTAAATTCCAAGCATGGCAGGCCATTTTATTATGACAGCAAGGATGTAATATGACATAAGCTGGGAGTACCTCCACGCGGTGAAGGCAGTAACAGTTTTTACTGTCTAAAACGCCCCAAATGTACATTTAACTTAACCTGTTTACTTACATACGCATAAATGCCTTCGGGTTTATGTTGTTCTAGCTATCTATTAGGTATTTTTGTGTGGTGGCACGGTAGCCTACCCGGTAATGCAGGGGAGCAGCCACCTAGCATTTTACTTCAGATCAAGAAGTATTTGTTTGTTACCATGGAGTTGAATAAGTTCCGTGATGCTACTTTGCCTCAGCAAGGGTAAAGGGTAAGCCCTTTCTGCTGCAGGATGCTCATCCAAGCCCCAACTAGAGGCCTTAATGGAAAGGGGGCTTGAGAGCGCCAAACCTCATGTTGGTACACGAATGATGAATGATAATGAGAATTGCATCATCGCCGGTACTTCTCAAACGCCTGCAGTATCCTCTGATTTGCAAAGAGTTTGTACGCGATTACATAGACGTGGGAGACCTTAAAAATAGTTTATTACAAATGCTAAAAAGAAATTGTGTGATCTTTTGCAACAACCGTATACCGTACAATTTCACCTTATAACAGAATGTTCTATTACTACTACCACCAAAGTCCGCGGCAGTAGAACGTGTTTTTTTTATTATTGATAGTCCTTTTTAAGAGCTATCTTACTGTGCTAATCACAAGTCCCACTTTTGAGTATTCAAGAAGGAAAAAAATAATAATAATGGTTTCTGATGTTTACGCGAGTATTACCCACATTTGAAATAAAACTTCTACGTCGAGAAATTAAAAGTCAAATAAAACGCGATAGAATCCGTAAAAATAGTTCTGTTTCAAATATTAAAGAGAAATGACCTTTTGCGTTAACTCTAATAATAAACTCTAATAACCACAGGGCAGCTTGTGGCGTGGTGAATGTGAGTGGCGACACTGCGGTCCTGAGTGCCCCAGATAATCGGCCAGGGCCTCGTTTCCAGCTGGCCTTTATTGGCTGGCTGGAGTGGCAACCAAAGAGTGCCCGTAGGATTCTCAACTATGGCTTGCCTTAAACGGCTGGTCAGAGAGGGGTCGCTAGAGCTATATGCTCGAGGGTGGAAGTGTCATTTTCAAGGGCAACTACGGGGAAACCACTGCGAGTTTCCGTTTATCGGAGACTTGCGATGGTAAAACCGGCGCCGCACTGCTCGACACCCCAAGCCACTTACACCAATCTTGTCCCCCTGTTGCCCGTATAGTCTTGTGTGTCTGTGGCGACCGTTTGGGTATAGGTCCATTCAGTGAGTTAGCGAGTCACCATCTGCCAAATTTCAAGAAGGTATTGAAGGCAGACGACAGTTTTAAATCAATAGTTTACCATTAATACAGTCCATCTAACCTCCAATCCCATAATCATGTATTAGATACCATCATCACACAATAGTTTTACACCTACCGTTGGCAGTCCACGTGTGTTATGTGCAGACATGGAGTGTCATCGGTAGATATCCCATCCCATTTTAGATTAAATTTCTCCAAAAGCCTCTGCGTATTGGATCCATATATAAGCATATGTAAGCCGTTCAAAGGACCGGGTATCTTCCTTTTTTAACAATATGGAAGATAGCCGTGAAACTAAGAGATACTCTAGTGTTGCCCAAATGCAAGACCAAGACGAGACTTGGACCGGTCTTGGTCTTGGTCTTGCAACATCACACCTGGTCTCGTCTTGGTCTTGGTCTTGCGCACCCGAGTCTGGTCTTGGTCTTGGTCTTGCGCACCCGAGTCTTGGTATTGCAGCAAGAGTCTCGCAAAGTTTTGCAGTTAGAATAACGTAACAGTAATTTATCATGGCAATGAAAAATCCAACTAAATTAATCAAATATCCTATCCTATCTATCCATCTGTTAGCCTATAGTTCACTATTGAATACAATACTTACCACTGGAGAAAATTACTCTTCTATTCCCCTGATGTTCCATTAGACAGCGTTACTACTCTTATGACAGGACTTTCGACCCTATTTTCTTAAGACGTCACCACACGAGGCAGTTGATACAATAAATTTTATGTCATTTTATAATCAATGCGATTGATTATATTCCCCTTCAAGTTAAGTGGTATGTATCTATTGTGTTTCCAGTTTAGTTACTGATACTCTGGATACTTGAAAAAACCTGTTGCTCTATTGCCTATATAAATACTTCGGTCGCTGGATCCATGTAGCTCTTAATATACCATTTATTCAAGAACATATAAAACTGATTTAAAATTTTATGGTTTTAATACTTGTAAAATGTATGATATTCGTCGTCATCGTCACAGCTCATAAAAGTGCCACTGCTGGGCTTAAGATAACTTCCAGTAAGAGGAAAATTGATCTACTATACCACGCTGGTCAGACATGTTGGTACAGGGTTTTCTTTCTAGTTTCACTTCTCTTGCACATATGTTATATACACAGGGTGTATCAGGTTATGGGACAACTGTTCATGTATGTTGTAGTTCAACAGTCATAGATCATAATTAGAATGTATATTACACAAAAACAATATAACGTAAAAGTTATAGTGATTACAAAAATGTGTGTCTAAGAGTTTATGCCTTAAATTTTATGCATTATGTAGGTATGTACAGACAGGATATATGTAAGCATGTAAAATTTCGACAGTATAAATAGGTATTAGATTTGCGCGAACCTTTCAATGGTTACGTAGGTACAAAGGCGACTCATCAACGGTCATCGGCCGATCAGCTGATTTATGTTAAAGCGAAGTTTGTCTTGCTTATGCAAACGTAATCATTAATTTATTCAAATTCTAATGAACATTTAACAAAATACGAATATGTTGTAGATTAAGTATCATGCCTTTATACATTTTAATCAATTTACACGAAAAAACGATGACAAAATTGAGAACTTACATGTCTCTCAATTCATTAACGAATCGATAATTTTATTTAAATTTTTTTTCATGGGTTCCTAACACCATTGCCCGATCCGATTTGATACGACATCCACGGGTAAGAGAGTGGTGAATTATATTCGTACTCTGTCTTTTTTTGTGTGTGTGTGTAGCTGTTGGTCGCAGATGACCTTGACAGCTTAACGCGGTCAATGGGTGAGCGCTGATGGCTCTCAACCCGGTAAGTAAGTTAAGCGAACATCGCCCGAGGGCTCCCCCCTGTGGGGAACGGACCTCGGCTCGGGGCGTCGCTGAGAGCAAAGTGGGCATGGCCAAGTTTAGGCTAATGACTTTTACGCGGCGCGGTTTTCGACCTCGACGGCGAGGCCGATACCGCGGAGTTTTATCTGTTATCGCTGCGCGAGCTGTGTAGGTCCTTTCTTGGGCGATCATAATAGCGTCATCTTCTTCTTCAAGAAGATGACGAGGACGTCGGACCGCGGATATTTTTGAGGGGACGTAGTTTACCGCTCCAACCACTAGTGGATTCGGGTGTGTTGTGGCAGAGGCAAAATAGAGTTGGGAGCAACGCTTCATGTACTGCCTGATGGTGATCGTACTCTGTCCCCACATGGACATTTATATAGATTAATTGTAGGCATATTTCTATGTCCAACAGTGAACGTCGTTGGGCTAATGAATAAACGGATATATAAATATGTATAATGGGCAAGAGCACTCTCGTGATTACGGTATTTTTGTCCTTAAGCCTTTCCGAAGAGTAATTCTGAAAAGCCAACACCAACATTGGGAATCGATTGGCCGATAGATGGATATCTCAAGACTGATTTGACTTGCCGTGTAGTGACGGAGTAAGAATATAATTCATCACCCCCTATTTTACCCGTGACTGCGAACCCACGACTAAGGGCTATAATATATAACATCGGTGCAAGAGAAGGAAAACTTGACATGTATGACCTGTAACAACACGGCCGATCACCGTGGCGATTCCCCTCCGGCCACGGCTGATTCTCCTCCTGTTATGTAGAAGACACGAGCTCAACCGTATATAAGCTGAAATGGTGATTTGAATTAAATGCAAGACCGCAAGACTCTTGCAGGCCCAGTCTTGGTCTTGCTCAAGTCTTGCAGGGCCAGTCTTGGTCTTGGTCTTGCAAAAATTAAGCGGTCTTGGTCTTGGTCTCGGTCTCGCATTTCTCGCAAGACCAAGACCAAGACCGCAAGACCAAGACTTTTTTGGGCAACACTAAGATACTCTAATAATAAAAAAATAATAACTAAATGTACAGAGGTGATTTTACAAAAGTGCATGCAAATAGTTGCGTTTTCAAAATTATTTTTATATTTTATAAGTTAAAGAAGAATTATTATTATTAGAGAACGTGCTCATACTATGTGGCCCATTTATTACGTTTTTCATCTCCTTTTCCCTTCTCATTGTCAGTTCCATTTTGAGTTGCGTTTTTAAAGATCCTTTTTCTCCCCTGAAGAAGCCATGTAGCATGGATAGGTTACCTAACATGAAAGTTACCTGATTTAGTGGAATAGAAAAGGTTGCAAAACGATTTACAGAGCAAATATTGACACTAACGAAAGTACTAAGCTTGCTCGGGAAATCTTTAATCATTGGTGTTTTTATTTTTATTTTTCTAATAATGCTTACTATTACTATTCTGAGCTAGTTGAACAGGCAACCGAAACTGTTTTGGTGAACACAGTGGAAAACTGGAGTTAATTTCAAATTTTAGTTGTCCATGCGTACATGTACCTACATCGGAACGGCAAGGCGAACGTGCAGCGCGGGGTGAAGACCGGAGCGCCGCGACCTGACCGTTGTCGTTTAATTCCGCCATTCGTGATAACATCATTCGCATCTATTTTGTATACTCGTCATTGATTTAATATAATTTAACGTTGATATACAATTTTTATTAATCAAACCACCCTTATGACGCTGAGAAATATCTTAGACATTCGTAGTAATATAATCAAATAAAAAATGTAACATTTTACGCTCAAACATTCGCCTAGAATCATGACTTTCAAATAAATAGTAGGTATAGCTTATTTATAGGTCATGTATATCAAAATTTATATACTTAAAGAGTATTTAAATATTAACTGAAAGCATGAAGTTTTATTTTCAAAAAATAAACCTAATGCAACTTATGTCTTACAAAATCCATAGTATTCCAGACGCATTGTTATTATTATCGATTATATATATATATAATAAACGACTACATGGAATTCTTCTTTTATATACATCCCACCGTTGCGCACAGGAGTCTTCTAGCCTTACAATACACCATATTAGTCAGTGTAGTTAGTATAAAATTTTATTTCGGATCAAATAATTCGCAGTGAATTTTTATGATATTCTATGAATGCAATTCCGTGTGGTGACGGAGTAAGAATACAAGTCACCACTCCCTCTCTTGCCCGTGGATGTCGTAAAAGACGATTAAGGGATATCATACGCATATAACATCTATGCAAGAGAAGGAAAACTCGAAATAAAACCCTATACCAACCTCTCTGACCAGCATGGTATAGTAAGGTCAACTGCCCTCCTACTGTGAGAGGCTCGAGCCCAACAGTGGGACGTATATGAGCTGAAATGATGATGATGATGATGAATGATGATATATGCTAATTAATTACTGAAATAGACAAGCTTTCCAATATTCATAATAATTCACACAATACCATTTTAGTTGCAAATTATGTTTAAGAAAATTATGTGAGAGCTGGACAACACTACAATTATTTGCATGAACACATAACACATTTGCATAACACACATAATCTTTACTAATTTATTATATGTACTTAATTTAAAAGATTCAGATAATATTTTAGACTCATTATCATCCTGTTTTTATCTCAATTACTTGGGGTCGATGCTAAAGTTATTGGTAATAATTTTATGAGTAGTCGTCAGTCTGACGTAAACCCTCATGAATGTAATTATTGACCAGACGGCATTAGATGAAGTTGATCCATGTCGATGTAATTTCATATTTTAGACTGGAAATGGTAAAATAGTATGTAATTTAAATAACAATCGTTAAAATGCAAGTAATGTATTTTGCATTTTAAATACACAATTTAGAAATATTTTGTATTTCGTATTTTAAATACATGCAAGAGAGTATTTTGTAATTTGTATTTTAAGTAAATCAAAGCATGTGTTTTGCCCAGTCCTGACAACTGACTTCTTTTTCGACACGTTATAACGCGCAAGATAGTATATTTCTCTTTTTTGTCAGAGCTTCGTTCAAAGTTACTGTTTATACAGTAACTTTGAACTTTGCGCTTATGCGCAACTATTAGCCGGTAAAACGAATTTCATCAATATTATGAGCAATTGCTAATAATTGCGACGCGCATGCCCCGCCCACAAGGCTGTTCCATCTTATTAATGTTTCTGTGGTACAGATACACTTTGCATAAACTGAACTCTTTTTGTTTAAGCCAAATTGTGTCCGTATAGTTATTTTTTTTACTGAATAATTACATGAATAGGTACCTCATCATTTCTGGGAACATCATTAAACCCAGAGATTATTATTTTATAATATTTATTAAATGAACCTGGTTTTTTAAAATTCAAAAAAGAGCGGCATTCCTTATACCTGCAAGTGTAGATCAAGGTTATTGGTATATTTAAATAATTTAATAGTACAGAAAAATAATTAAAGCGCTCCATTCGAAGCGATATTTGGAATTGAATTTAATTTTTTAATTTTTTTTTAATTTATTATTTTTAATTACATATTTCCGTTATTGAGCAGTGTATAAAATAAATACTTGTTTTATATTTTAATATCATTATAAATCTCACGAAAGCGTACATGGATTGATTATTTTCAGCTCACTTTAAAAATATAATTAGAAGAATAGTTATTACTATGCTAAGTCAACGTTTTTTTTGTAGGGCTATGGCCAACACACATGCCGTCCACTCTGTCCGGGCAACACAAGGACGACGCGCGGCTCCAACACACATCATATTCCTCCCCTTCGCCATTGGGCCGACCACTGGTACCGAGTTCTTTGTCGTCCGTGGCCAACCCGGTGGGATACCCTTTCTGGTACCGTTCCTTCCTAAAGCCTCTCCCGGGACTTCGGTCGCCTTCAAGCGATCAGCCTTCAGTCCAATGGCGATAGGCAGGGGATATGGTAGGTTATGGGGTCGAGTCGACTTCCGTCGCCCTAGACGGATTCGACGGGGTAAGTTGAGTTCATAGCCTCTCATAAATAAAGCTATCATGTCACCGAAGTTTAACATGCCTAAATTTCCTATTAAATGAAAATGAATTGATATATTGTCTACAGTTTGAAGATTAGAGGCATTCTTCAATTCAAAATATCCATAGAAAATCTACGGAACCGAAAACAGCTTTTTCTCAACTCATAAGACAAAACTGGAAAAACGCAGTCGGCAGTTGCATGCTCAAATCACTGTTTAGTTAGAATAAGTAGTAAAGTTGTATATAATATATTACTAACGAAAATTCAATACGTCATTAATTATATAAAATGTATGGAAACTGAACAATAGTTGTATAAAGTATTTTGAATGTAAATTTATTCTGAACTTTGAACATTTAAAACAATATACCAAGATATCCGTGACTTGAGCAGTCGCTTTATTTTATGTTGTAAAATAAAGAAAAATATTCAGTGATAATGGTAGAAATTAGTAAGTTAGTGACGAACAGGAGTGGTATATTAAAACAATCATGTCAAGAATTAATACATCCACATACTGGCTGTACGGAGGCATTTTGTAGGGGAGACCGAGGGGAGTTGAAACAAAGGTGATTTGAAACAGAGCAGATTTTTCGGAACTTAAAACCGTTAGCGAGTTGGCAACATCGCTTTTTAATCACTTCCCTCTGCCCGCGGACGTGTCAGTACACGTCGGTGACGTAAGTCGTGCGGTTGTGGAGTTCTGCGTGCCATCTGACAAAAATCGTCAAAAGTAAGTTTTTAACGTTTTTTTACGATGCCTATATTTTGATAAGGGCTTTGTATTTTAGATTAAGTTATATATGTTTCGAAAGCTCAATATCCAAAGATTTGTTATTTATGTTTGGTACAATTGATTTCTGTGTATTTGCTTCTTGATTGTGGATTCAATAAAAATTGGGAGGTTTTTTCTTACTGAGGAGATTTGAAACAGGCTGTTTCAACTCTCCTCGTTTTCAATTTTATATCGGACAGGAAACAATAGATAAGGGCACAAAAACATTTGATTTAATTTGTTTCAGAATGCCTACTGATTATAAAAGAAAGACTGACAGAGGTATGGCGAGTCGCGAAATATATGATCTCGCAGCAGAAGAAGTAACTTTGCGACAGAAATCTTTTCGTGACGCGGCTTCGAGTTACAACTTGAACCATACCTCCCTCTACAGGTATATTAAAAAAAAAACTGCTTATGATGCTAACGAAACGGCGACTGCTCCAACGGTTGGATATCCCGAAAATACTGTTTTTACAGCTTCAGAGGAGAAGATACTCTGTGACTATCTTTTAAACTGCGCTGCTGCTAACTTTGGCCGAAGAACTAAGGAAGCCAGAATTTTTGCCTATAGGTTGGCTGTAGAATATAATAAAAAAATTCCTTGTTCTTGGTTAAAAAATGAAATGGCTGGAGAGGTTTGGCTTCGATCTTTTATGAAACGTCATCCTGTTCTTTCTCTGAGATTACCTCAACCTACAAGTATCGCTCGAGCTACAAGTTTTAATAGAACGAACGTGCAACTTTTTTTTCAAAATTATACCGCAGTACTTGACAAACACAAGTTGCAAGGGAAGGATATATGGAACGTTGATGAATCTGGCATCACAACTGTTCAGAAACCAGACCGCGTCATTGCCCGACGAGGACAGAAACAAGTGAGTGCCATAACTTCCGCAGAGAGGGGAACATTGGTTACTATAGCATTAGCAGGTAATGCCCTTGGGAATCATATACCTCCGATGTTCATCTTTCCACGGAAAAGATTTAATGATCACTTTATACGCGATGGACCTACTGGATCAATTGGCACTGCGAATGGCTCAGGATGGATGCAAGAAGAAGACTTCTATATATTTCTTAAATTTTTCAAAGACCAAATTAGGTCATCAAAAGAAAATAAAGCACTATTGTTATTAGATAACCACGCTTCACACACAGCTATTAAAAATATCGAGTTCTGCAAGGAAAATGGCATAATTCTATTGACTTTTCCACCTCATTGCACCCATAAGTTGCAGCCAATGGACAGAGCCGTTTTTGGGCCAGTAAAAAAAGCAGTTAACACTACTTGCGACAATTGGATGCGGTCTAATCCAGGAAAAGTAATGTCCATCTATGATATTCCTGGGATAGTGAAAACATCGTTTGATATAGCCGTCACACCGCGCAATATATCTGCCGGATTCATCCATACCGGACTTTGGCCAGTTAACACTGAAATATTTCAGGACGCTGATTATCTTCCGAGTAAAATTACTGATCGACCTTTGGCAATGTCCGTTAGTCCTGGTCCATCCAGCTCTAACTTGGGAATTTCAAGAATTGAAGAACCCGCGCCATGTCTTACTTTTAACACAAGTGATGAACGTCCCTTTGCTAACAGTGTTTTACACGATTCTCGTACACCAAGTCCATCAATCTTAAATTTACCGACGACTCCTCCTAAAATCAGCTACGGAACAGAAAACCTACCCAATTCTGCAGAAAACCCTGCTGAGAATTCACCTGATCTGGCGATAACTGAAGTAATGCTTAATACTATCATGATGCCTCCAACCACTGAAGATATAATACCTGTAGCATCTACATCACGAGATACTTCCGTTACTGTGACAGCAATTCTATTCTCACCTGAAACTCTTAGACCATTGCCAAAAGCTCCACCAAGGAAAGGAAATCAAATAAATAGACGTAAAGTGAAATCTGCTATCTTAACCGACACTCCCGTAAAGAATGAATTAGCTGCAATCGAAGCAGCTAGAACAGCTAAGAAAAAGGTGAAAAAACCTAACATTGAAGAAATGATGACGAGAAAAAGATCAAAATCAGGCATTAAAACTAAAAAGGTCAAGGTTGTCAAGAAACAAAGAGGAAACGAAGACAGTGCAGAAGAAGAAGAATCCTTTTGCCTTTGTTGCTTAGAGCCATATTCCAATAGCAGAGCCAAAGAAAAATGGGTGCAATGTCTGGAATGCCACAACTGGTCTCATGAAGCTTGCACTGCTGGGGAACTGTCTTATGTTTGCCACAACTGCTTGTCTGATTGAGGTTTTTTATTTTCAATTATTTTTATTGTTGACGTTTGTGAGATTATTATAACTTAAATGTTTGAACAAATATTGATCAACACTGATTTTAATACTTAAGAAACGACTGAAAGTTAATAATTATTTTATATCAAAGATTTAGAATGTAAAACATTTTGTTTATCTGACTGTTATTTTAAATTATGTTACGAATAGGACTTTATGGTAAGACTGATTTTAATACTTAAGAAACCACTGAAAGTTAATAATTATTTTATGTTATATCAAAGATTTAGAATGTAAAACATTTTGTTTGTCTATTATTTTAAATTATGTTACGAATAGGACGTTATGGTAAGACTGATTTTAATACATAAGAAACGACTGAAAGTTAATAATTATTTTATATCAAAGATTTAGAATGTGAAACATTTTATTTATCTGACTGTTATTTTAAATTATGTTACGAATAGGACGTTATGGTACTTTTAACTACTTTAGGAGTTGATTAATTGAATCAGACCTGTAGTTTATTACCTACTTAACTGATATATCAGTAGCAAATATTAATAGAAGTTTGTTTTGTACTTGAAAAGTTTAATTTTAATAAATACTTTTAAATTATATCATCATTTTCATTTTATAGCCCTTAATACTTCTCAAAAATCATATGTTTCAACTCTCCTCGACCCCTGTTTCATCTTACCTCGGTATGAGGGGAGTTGAAACAAGTTGACTTGTTACGGTTAAGTCGATTTTTCACCATAATATTTAACGTTTGCAATTTCTTTACGTTTGTCGTTCGCAAGTGTAAAGAATGACCTATCGATTGGTACTAATATCATACGAGTTCTCTTTATAGTATTTCGTGTATGAAACAAAATGTGAAAATTGTTTCAACTCCCCTCGGCCTCCCCTACTATGTTAATGACGTGTGGGAAAGGTGCCCTAATCTATTTCGCACCCTATCAGATTATATCTTTGGTAAGAACAAATGAATTATTTTTTTATGAGACAGTATTCCGAAAGATCAGAAAGTGCCTCTATAATTGAGACGACTATTAGCAGACTATTTGGAAGTGCGCAGCGTCTTTTAGGTGGACCGAGTAGAACTTAGTACAAACACCCATGACCTGTTTTGTTCTACAGGGCTGCATCTTCAGGTTGACCCTGTGCAATATCGACTACGAATGGGCATTGTGAGGTAGCCTCACTGGAAGAGGAATCATATCTGGCCACTCTCGGCACTGAGGATGTGGTCAGGTGAATCAAGGCATTGGGGCTTAGATTGTTCCTTAATAAGATGAAAGCTCTTTTATTTCATGGGCCCCGCAACAGTTAACCCGCCTGCATTTTGATCGCCATCAATTTAGTTCCCGTCAGTATCCACGCCCAGATGAAATATCTGGGTCTGGTGTTCGAGGGGCAATGTTGGTATCAGAGCATTTTCAATAACTTGTGCTGTGGCTTGTCGTTGCTGCTTCTGCCTTTTTTGGTCTAAAACCTAATGTGGGTGGACTACGTGTTACGTGCTGACGGCTATACCCGAGACTGGTTTGGTCACCTATATGGCCGGAGTTCCTGATCGTCTGTCTCAGGGCCCCATTGTGGCAACCATAAAGTGACCTCCGACGCGTCGGCAGCACAGGCGTGAGTCAAATGGGATGGATAGGGATTAGCACGCCAGCTGTAAAAAGATAGACCACGTGAACTGACAGGCAACAACCGGGGTGGCGACTGAGATGGTACTCGAAAGTGTAACCCGCCGGGCTGACCACCGAGGTCAAGAAGGTTCCCTTTAGTCAACCTAATGGTAAACGGTAGCTAATAAGACCGTATGCTGCTCTCTGTCATCCCAGACAGATTAGGTTGCGTGTGTCTAAACCTTGCCTGCCAAATGAAATTGTAGCGCATCATTTTTGGTATTCTTTCAGATATTAATTGCAATTAATTTTCAATTCAAAGGAATACAATATTTTTTTCGATGTTAAGTATAACAGTTTAATATAATAAATTGTAGGCACAATAACGTATTGTCGAATTGTAGGGGCATGCTTACTATACAACAGGACTATAATAGCATTGCTTCTGTGAAATCGCTCCATTTAATTCTGTCGTCGCTGTTGTAGTGTTTGATGTGAATGAACTCTTTCCATTTTAAGCCTATCTCACTTCATTATAGCTACTTCAAGATTCAATTATGAATTCGGTGTCAGTCGATACAGAGACAATCTTTAAATATTGTGCTTGTCCATTCTAGTCTAAACCATAAAATACCACGTTGGATCGCGAAGATGAAATGACAATTGTTTCAAGGAATAATAATTTTACAAACGCTTGTTCGTCTCGTAAATTTCTCTAGCAATCTTCAGACATAATTGCCACGTTTCGCAGTGGATTCTTAAGTTTATCCTAGTGGCAAAAGTGTAGCTACGCAGATATATTTGGAGTAATAGACACTATAGCATTTAAGAATTAAAATTAAGGTCTTAAATAGTATATCGTCTGTTGGAAGCAAAAATGTCCGTGTGCTCCAATTAAAAAAATCTTTAAAAATGTCAAATTATCAGTTATTCAATGTCACTCTGTCACTCATTGTCAGCTTTGTTAGTTTGTAAATGTCACTAATGTCAGGTTTTGAGATATTTTCCCGTTTGATTGATTCTTTTATTTGTTATCAGTTTTTTAGTAGCTATAGCTGATTCACTTCAGTGAATCGAATAGTTTTTGGCCATCACCATCTATAGCGATTGTGGGTGTAGTGCAATAGCGTGAATTGTAAATCTGTTTTAAAGCCGTTATAAGGCTTTAGAAAATAAAATGGTTGAAGCCAGTAAATTTTTATTTGAAACGGCATGTCGTCAATGTAGTTGTCATGAACTCATCCATCCTTGGACATATAAGTGTTCCGATGCTACAGCTACTATGCTGATGAGCTGTATTAAAGGCAGCTATAAATTCTATGCTATGGTTTACCTAGTAAGTTAATTTTTAGTATGTGGTTTTTCTTAATGTTTATCTATGTCCAGAGTCTACTTTCATCGTCATTCTTGTATGGTAGTGACAATTGAGCTTTAGCATTTGTGTAACAATATGTAATCATTAAAAAAAAATGTAAAATACCTCTAAGAGATGTAACCAGGCAACATCACTGCAAGAGAAGAACAGTTGAAAATAAAACCCAATGCTAAGCTTCTTGCTCAGTGGGGGATACTAGGAGGAAAATCTCCTAGTATAAGGCTTGTGCTGAACAGTGAAATACATATTACACATATATATATATATATATATATATATATATATATATATATATATGGCTTGAAGAAAAAGAAATTATGTCTCAGATCAAAGACAGTTAATAAGTAATACTAAAATATATGTAGTAATACCCATGTTAGAATTTGCCTTCAGCAATCGTAACTGATGATGTTATCAGTATAAGCATTTAAGCTATGTTCTGCTGCTGGGCTTGAGCTTCCTCTACAGGGAGATGGAAATTAATCTACTGTATGGTACAGTTAGAGAATTGGGTATAAAATTTTTTAGTTTGAGTCCACCTTCTCTTGCACAGATGTTATATGCATATTATATCCCTTAATCTTTCCTTATTAGTGACACAATGTATTCTTATTCTGTCACAACATTGGCATAATAGAGATATATCAATAAGAATTTATCATCATCATCGCAGCCCACATACATCGTATTGTTGGGCTCGGGCCTCCTCCACAGTGAGATGGAAAATGACCTATTATGTTGGTCAGACATGTTGGTATAGGGTTTCATTTCGAGTTTTCCTTATCTTGCACAGATATTATGTCCATATTAAATACTTTAGTCCTCTCTTACGACATCCAGGGGCAAGACAGGGAGTGGTGAATTGTATTCGTTCTCTGTCACCGCACGGAAAAAGATATATATGTACTTTTAAATTTGTTACTGTACTTTCCAAAAAAAAAATTTGTACTTTTATTCTTGTTGTAAAAATGAGAGAGCACCCTAAATTAGTAGAAAAGTTTGTCCATATGTAGTAAATATCAGTTGGAATAAATAAAATTATCCTTATTTTAATGATTTAATAAAATTTTGCATCTTAAATGGTGTTTTTAGTTTGATGTGGTATGGAGTGGTATAGCCATGCATTTGTTTATAGTATTTAAACCTACTAATATAAAAAATTCAGTTTTATAATATAATTATAAGAGGTTGAGCATTATGCACAAATGTTTCAGATTCAAATATTAATGAAAGGAAAAAAATTAACAAAAAAGGATATGATAGAACAGTTCAAATTATATCTAAAATCTGGTATTTTTGGTTTGACCGTGGGCAGTTCCTTTGTTACTTTAAATTGTATATTTAGGTATGTATTGATACTATTACTGATTTATATTTATTAATTTATACTATGTAGAACAGTGTTTAAAGCATTTATTATGCATTTGATTATTTTAATGTGTTTTAATATTTTGTTGAAAGTCATTCTGATGAATATATAAAATTTTATGATATTGAGTCCGATATTACTATTTATATTTTACGTCTTTTTTTTATTACTTTTAAGTGGTGGTGGGTTAAGAATAGGTTCAATGCAGCACCATCCTTAGCCGAGGAAGAACTCCAACAGCCATTGCCAACTTCTCTAACAAGATTAGCAATTGTGTCATTACTGTGGTCCATTTACAGTAATTTTGTTTTTAAGACAATGAAAGATTAAGAAGATACAATCACATCACACAAAAAGAAATGATCTGACCATTGAAGAAAACTTCAATGGTACTGTAACTATGTATAGTTAAACTTGAGCAGTCCATTTGGGTGCTTATTTGTATGAACATTCCAATGTAGTAACACTTCTGTTTAGTTGGTTCTATGCTGGATCACCTCTTATGTGGCCAATTACTAGTTAATTTATTAGCTCATCAGATACAAATGCAAATATTACTTAGATAACAGTGGAATAGCCACCCGGAAATAAAATAATCGATTATCTAAATAATAAAAATCGATTTAAAAGGAATCGATTCTTTTTTATATTAAAATTAATCGATTATTTTAGTATTTGCTCTTTTGTTTAAATTTAAAGTTTTCTGTTATATAGAAAATAAATATTACTGTCAGATTGCCTAAAAAAAAAAGAAAAAAGGTCATCACAACTCTGCCAGAAAAAGTGCTCGATCGAATCTCAGTGTTTCATACTATATTAGAAAATAAATATCACTCAGATTTCCTAAAAAAAAAAAGTCATCACAATCCTGTCGGGGAGAAAACTTTAAAAAAGAACGGCGAATTTAAAAAAATAATCGATTATAAAAATAATCGAATAATTAAAAGCAATTAATCGATTTTTTTTTGCAAATCGATTTATTTTAAAGAAAGAAAAATCGATTACTAATCGATTTCAATCCAAGTCACATCCCTAGTATCAAGCGCAGGTATGTGCGCCTGTGCCGCACCTGTGCCGCACCTGTGTCGGCGGCGGAGCGTGTTACCGTAGTGGAGTTCCTGATGGATACGCGTTGCTACCTCCTTCCGCAAGATGAAGGCTTCGCAGAAGGCGGCTACCTCGTCCCATTTCCTGATGATGTCGACTATCGCTTTAGCGACGACCGTAAGCGTCAGGGGGCAAGGATAGTTGCAACGAATTTACGGCGATGCTATGCTTAGGCCATACAGAACTCGAGCGTATATTGCGCCTTCTCATCACTGCAACCGCACTGGTGACAGGATGGAACAGTCTCCGTTCTCGCGACTGTATCCAGTTATTTGTCGACGCAACCGTGGTCCGGCAAAATCTTTACCAGTTGAAAGGAGAAAGCCCCGTGTTACCAGTGAATGGAGCGCCATTCACTCGATCTGACGGCTATAGCTCTCTGTGTTCGCCACTGGAGAGGCTAGAGACCTCACCTCCACAGGTGTGCAGTACAATGTCACGAATGGATTACTGCCGCGTACAGCCGCCGTTCGCCACGTTCCAGATATATCATGTCGGCCTGGATTCTGTTTAGGATGGAGTTGACGATGATCGAGGCGCCAGCAGGGGAACCGTTGCGGAACCTATTGAACAATAGGGTTTCCTTATTTAGGGGTAACCTAAGGGTCTATCGTAGGGTAGCCCTAAATACAGAGGTTCACTTTTACGGTAACATAGTTGATCAGGCGACCCATTTCTAAATGACTGTTTGCTCCTACATGTGCCAATGGTATCATCGGCGTAACAAATTTCCTCTAGAGTAAACAGATATTCATTCACAACTGGACAATTACTAATATGCCATGAGTTCTAGTTTAATATAGCCTTAAAGTGCCATAGGTGTGGTCATAAAAAAATTGATAAGTAGGTAGGTATTTGTGACGCGATAGAGCTAAGCTAGGATTATAGTAAGTCAACGTTTACTGAGTAAACAAATTTAACTCTAGATGTTTGCAGTTAACGATCTTTGTTATAAATATCAATATTTCAAAGGAATGTTGCCAATTCTTCTGGTAATCCCTCAGCCAATTTGACAACTTTTACGAACTTATCAACCCAATTCCTCTCCGTAATTATCATTTTCTAGTCTTACCCCGTCACCACACGATATAATATTACCAAATATCAACAAACACGAATATTTATAATTTTTTTTTTCGACAGGCGATTATTCTTCAGTGAATTTTCATATTACACAGCTGTACTGTTACCATGTACGGTTAGTGGATTGGCTGTATACTTTGAACCCCCATACCGAAGAGTTTTGGTTCTCAATTTATTTGTTAATCTGGTAAGTCGTAATTATATTATTACTTTATTTTTCCCTTATTTACTTGTAGCTATTCTAGGAGAATACTAAGGATTTATCATTTTAGGGACAAAAACTTTAAAAAAGTCTCATACCGACCACTTGGCTATGGTGGTATAGTTGATCAGTCTCTTTTATACTGTACGAGAGGCTCTTGGGCGGGTGTGATGTTAACAGGCTAAAAATTAAGGCAAGGCGGATATTGTGACAGAATAACATATTAGAGTCAATGTATTAGCTTAATATATGTATTATAGTTAACTAGCAATATGCCGCAGTTTCACCCGCGTAGTTCCCGTTTCCATGCCAATACGGGGTTAAAATATAGCTCATGCTATTCGCCGATAGTGTAGCTTTCCATTGATGACAGAATTTTTAATATCCCATAGTTTCTTCTAATTAATGATTACCTACATGTTTACGGCCAGTCGTCAAATTTAGGTAGAAAATACCTACAGTAGAGATTTTGTGGATATGAAGTTTTAGATATGGATATGGATGCGAGGCCCCACAACCCACTGTATTCCCTCCCTTTCGCTATTGGGCCGATCACTGGTAACGAGTTCCTTATCGTCCATGGCCAGCCCGGCGGGATACCCTTCTGATACCGTCCCTCCCTAACGCTCCTCAGGACGTCGGTCGCCTTACACGGTCGGCCTCTTTGCGGGTGACGGACTATTCCCCGGTCCAGTCATCTGCGACTCCGGCAGGTACTCGCTCCTGCGCCGCCCGATAACTGCCTCACAAAAGGCGGCGACCGCATTCCAGATCCTGACGCTGTTGAGTATCTCTCTAGCGATGGTCGGCAGCGTCAGGTCAGCACCGATGATTGCGACGAGTTCACAGCGCTGTTCTGCCCATGATTCACACATCTCGAGTGTGTTCTGCCTCGTGCCCTCTTCGCAATCACAGTGGTGGCAGGACGGTGCGCTCCCTCCTCACGACCGTGTGCAGGTACTTATCGAAGCAATCATGCTCCGGCAATACCTGCACCAGTCGGAAGAAAATCACTTCGTGCCGTCAACACAACCACTGCAACAGCACCGGCCGGAATGTGTCGACAGTCCGAACACCGTACCCTGGCCTCTCGAGTCAGACTGCTTAACGGGTAATGACGTTACGGCGGGCACGTCCTGCCAGGTGGCCATTTCGCTGAGCGAGACTGAGTCGCTACCCGCCAGCGTCTCCGACACTCGCCGCTAAAGTTTGGCGAGCACCGCCGGTCCTAAGGAGAAGTCCTGGCAAACAAGCACGCTGTCTCTGTCGTCGCTGTGTGGTGTCCGCGTATGGCTCTGACCGCCATGGCCCTCTGTAGACGCCACAAGAGAGCCTTCAGTCGGACGGTCAGGGACCCCGCCCACACCGGTGCGCCATACAGGGCCATCTATCGGATCACCCCCGCGTACAGCTGTCGGCACATTCGGCACCATCCAAAAAAGACCCGACACCGCACCGACAAGCCGCGGAGCAAGTCCACTGAAATGCTCCCGGAATCACCAATGCCCGTCGAGCACCAGGCCCAAGTACTTCATATGGGCCCGGATGCTGATGGTAACCGAATTGACGGTGATCAAAACGCCAGTGAGAAGACTGATCCGGAGCCCATGGAATAATAGAGTTTTCGTCTTGTCAGGACTACCTTCAATCCCAGTCCCTCGATCTGCCTGACAATCTCCTCGATGCGTTGCCAGGCGTGCCGCTTTCTCTAGCGTCCCACCCCAGGCTAACATAACATCCCTAACCAACAGTATGCTCTGTTTTGAATCCTACTTTGTCTACTTAAAACAAAACCAAAATATGCTCGAATCTATCTCCAATATGTATCGACCCCCCTTAGATTATGTTAAGTACAGATAATTATATATTTTTTAAAGTCAGCGGTTGATAAGAAGAAACGTATTACACTAAAATATTTCGTCTTATCGCTATTGTTCGAAATGATTTACACTGATACTTCTAATTAATGATGATAATTAGTAATTATTTATTTTGGCTACTTAGTACAACAATGTATTTTTATTGTTATATTATTAGAATTATGCTATGACTTGATGATGGCGAATATATGTTGTTTGTTAGCACAGTGAGAATTTAAATATTTGTTAAAATTTTCCAATACTAGGTATAACAATAACTTTTACCTTTTTTTAAGAAATTAAAAATTATAAATTACTAGCAACCCGCCCTCGCTTCGCTTCGGTTTCAGTCGCTTTACCCGCGGCGTAGTTCCCGTTCCTGTGGGAATACCGGGATAAAATATAGCCTATGTTACTCCCTGATATTATAGCTTTCCATTGGTGAAAGAATTTTTGAAATCGGTTCGGTGGTATAAGCGTGAAAGCTAACGTTACAAACAAACTAACAAACAAACAAACATCCTTACTTTCGCATTTATAATATTAAGTATGGATTTGTTAAATATGTATATTAAACAATTCTGTATAATACTCGCGTATTTGAAATGAAAACAAGCGTTCGTAGTCTTCCCGTGACCTGGAATGACCTGGAACGTTCAAAGGTATTCGAAACGTTGGGAAATTATAAATCAAATATAAAAGGACATAATTTTATTTCAGATATATGTATATTCTATTTAAAAAATAATGTAATATAGATAACATCTTTGCAAGTGAAGGATAATTCAAATTAAAACACTATAACCTGACCCGCGTGGTTGTTACTATAACCGTGCCCTTCGTCGAGGGAAATCAACCAGCAGGTTGATTTCCCTCGTCGAAGGGCACGGTACCCGAAAGGGCAACCGGCCGGACCTACCACGGAAGACAAGGAATCGGTGCCTATGGTCAGCCCAATGGCGATGGGGAGGGAATACGGTAGGTTATGTAACTGTACACCGCTCATTCGTTGCCTCGGACAGATTGGGCGAGGTGTGTCTATACCATAGCTTACAACAAAAGGTAAATTTTCCACCAATTGTAGAGGTGGCTTGAGTCCAGCAGTGGGATGTATACGAGCTGTGATGATGATGATGAATGTAAATTTTTAGCTGTATCCCAAGTGCAATGACATATCCATCTTTAAATGAGGTTTAAGAGTTCTTCTCTGAACGGCAGGCAGTGACTTAAGTTGTACAGACAGTTATTACTTATCATCAGGTGGTCTGCTCGTTCGTTTGCCATCAATTTGAACGGTGCTGTGATCACTTCAGAATGTTAGTTCGACTGGTATTGAATGGATGTCTTGAGAGTATTTGTACAGAATTGCTATTATATTGATCGTAATTTGGACTGAAAATGAGAAACAGACTTCAGTTTGTCTGTACAAAGCTGAATGAGAATGGGGAACGTCATCATCATCATCATCATTCAGTCTATCGCTGTTCATTGCTGGACTTAGGCCTTCGGATTTCGGATTGTATCTTGCTTAGAAATCCCGAGCATAGCCCTCTCCATAGCACGCCGAGCCACTTTGAGCTTGGTTATGAGGCCTATTTATATTTAGAGACCACGTTTCTATCCAGTAAGTCATCACTAGTAACACACACTGGTGTTTTCATTCACGTGAGGTATATTGATGATGAAAAGATCCTGTTAAGTTTTCCGAACACTACCCAACCGAGTTGCCCGACCTCTTTCTCGAAATTGGATCAACCTAATTGGACTGTTTGTCCAAGGTAAACGTAATGGTCGACGACTCCGAGAATAGCATTGCCAACTAGGACCGGTACAGGAATGACATGGGCATTTGACATGCCTTTCGTTTTGTCCATCTTCATTCGTAAACCCACTAGTTGAGATACCATGCGGAGATCGTTGAGCGTGATGATAAGATACTCTATGGATTCTGCCGTAACGACGATATCGTGTGCAAATTGAAGGTGAGTCATGTATTCGCCGTTGATATTGATACCGATTCCGGTCCAGTCTAAGAGCTTGAAGACATCTTCCAGTGCAGTGGTAAACAGCTTCGGAGAGATGACATCTTGCTGTCTTACGCCTTTCTGCAATTGGATCGGTTTCGTACTTTTACCCGGATACGGACTGACATTGTGGTGTTCCTATACAAACACTTCAGCACTTCGATATAACGATGATCGATTTGGCACCGCTGAAGGGACTGCAGCATCGCCTAAGTTCCGACAGAATCAAAGGCTTCGTCATACTCTACAAACATTATACACAGATGCCGGTTGAATCCCTCGGCCTACTGGATAATCTGCCGAAGCGTGAGGATGTGATATATGTGTGAGGTGGTGATGCGTAACGTCATCCCTCCCAAACTGTTTTCTGAACATGCCTTCGAGCTGGTTTATATAATGATTTCTGATGTTTATGCGAGTAATATACATCTATACCAATAAATAAAATTGGAGTGTCTGTTTGTAATGTCAAAATAATAGGCTTTTTTCATGCTCACACGGTTATTTGCACAACACATATGCCTAAAATAGCAATTAAAAAATTTTTGTCTGTCTGTTTGTTCCGGGTAATCTTCAAAACGGCTGGACCGATTTCAAAAATTCTTTCACCAATGGAAAGTTATAATATCAGGGCGTAAACTAGGCTATATTTTATCCCGGTATTCCCACGGGAACGGGAACTACGCGGGTAAAACGACTATAACCTATAATCGAAGCGAAGCGAGGGCGGATTGCTAGTTTTAAATAAATCTATTTAGTACGAATTTTATAGCGTTTGTATTTGATAAACATCGGGAAATCAAAAATCAAATTCAAACACGATAAAATCCCTATAAATATTGTTTTATTTCAAATGCCTTTAAGTTCTTAGATTGGACCACATCAACATCAATGGCGAACACTTAGATTCGACTGACTGCGACGCGGACGTACCTCAGTGTAAGGCAACCGCTCATCAGGTGGACTGATAACTTGGAAAATTGGTCCTTAGGTTCTTAAAACAGAAATTTTCCACATAGTTACTATATGAATACATTGTTTGTTTATCAAGTTTGGCTGATAATGTATTTAGATAACAGTGTATAATTTGTACAAATATATTTAGATTATTTTTAAATACGTCGATTTAAATATGTCTATTAATACTGCTATTATTAATTCTATTTACAGTCGTGATCCCATTATTTTATTATGCGGTTAGTTAAAAAAAAATTGTAATTCAAATAACTTAATGCTAGCTTGGACGTCACCAAAGCGTTCGTAATCAAGAAAATGTAGAAATATGTCTAAAAGATTTTATTAATTCGAACCTGTGCCGATGGTCGACCTTCAACGGTTTGAAACAAGTGCTAATATGTAAACTAATCATTACAACAATAACGATCGCAAAATTTATTTATCTACTCCTTTAGGGTATACAATTTAATGTAGGTACGCGAAAACAATACATAGATGCGTTTGCAGCATTTCGTGATGGCCTTTGTCATTGCCATGTAAAGATTTGCGATGTCGCCAAATTTCTACAAGACCATCCTGATAATTGTTTTTCCGTGTAAAGCTAAACACCTAAACCAACGATTGCTCTCTACTTGGGGCGACTCAATGTTTACTTTTCTATTACTAGTACATATTAAAACTATTGGCAACAGTTTAATGACCAGCCGCCCTGACTTCAAATATTCTCGGGAATGCAATTGTTGACCAGATGACATTAGATGAAGTTAGCCATTTAATCCTTGGTTATTGTTAGTATGTATCTCTGTATTTTAAAATTGTTTACGTGTATAATAACTACTTCTAGTAACGACTTCTAAAGTTTAAGTAACACTTAACAAAAATATAAAAGGCGCAAACTAAAAATGATTATTCTATTCCTATTCCAATTATTGAATAATATTAATTTACGCAATTCAAGGAAAACTCGTTTGAGCACTTGCTATTTTTGAAGGATATTTACTTTAATAAGTGTAAAAATAATCATAAATGAATGTACGGATGCCTGTATGTAACTCTGGACCTGGCACGATTATGGCCTTAAAACTTATCGAGACTTATTTGCTGTAGAATTATTTTAGTACGCTGTTATATCAAATGACTATGTATTGTGTCAACTGGTACTTATTCTTTGTAGAAATGTATTATATGTTTATTTGGATTTGTTTACAATGAATAAGCGATGTCTCTGTTCAGTTACTTTTCCTTTTAATAAGTTTTTTAGTTTTCTTTTATAAGAATGGCATTGGCGTTTGAATTTAATACCTTTTTTTTAAATTATTTTCGATGTTATGTGTCGTTTACATTGTCTTAGCCCATGCTTTTGTGCCCTATGTCAATACTGTTACAACCGATAGTCGGAGGCCTTTAATTTCATAAAATATCTATTATATTTTTACATAACATTAACTTTAAGTATTCACTATTGAATTGCACGTTATATAAAAAAATAACAGCCTATTATGTTTATTAATCGTTATGTTAATCGACTTATGTTTGTCTCATTCGAGGAAAAACTATTAAAAATAACAGTTAAACTGTTATTTTAAAAGAACTGACAATATAATGTTTCTTTGTGAAGATATTAATTTCCCGTTCATTAAAATTTGAAATTAATTTCGTATAAATGATAATTGATTAATTATGAAAGTATTGCTCTGCTGAAGTAAATTGCCTAAGGTTGGCAATTAAATAGTTTTTATATCTCATGCAAGTTAAACTGTAGCTAGTCGAATGTATTATGTCTTGGGGTGATTCTCGATAAAATTATTTTTCTTCTTTCCATGTGCCTACGAAAATAGGATATTTACCCAATGCTTTTTAGACGGCCTGGCATAGGATTCTGTTCAGAGATGATCTTCTCTTGTAACGATGTCTACTTACATATATACTTTAGATGTCTTTTAAAACAACCTTGAGGAAGGCAAAAGTAGGGAATGTTTTCTACATCGCCACATGGAAATTAGGTGAAATGCAAACAGTAAATGTGTTTACTATTGTGTGACTTAGGAAAACATTATACTAGTGTTATCTACACTAATATTATACAGAGGATACATTGCATTTTTGTTACGAACAAACTCAAAAACTACTAGACGGATTTCGATAATTCTTTCACCATTAGAATGCTACATTACCCCTGCGTAGCGAAGCGAGGGCGGGCTGCTTGTAACATATAATTCATTATGTGAAAGGAAGTGATTTATCTTTACTGCCTTTAATAAATATGTAATCTTGTCTGCCCAGTGAATTGTTTTTATTTTTAAAAAGACAACACTCGGCACAAAGAAAATAATCATTGTATTGCAGAGCTCCGTGTGGTGACGGAGTAAAAATATAACTCACCACTCCCTATTTTGCCCTTGGCTGTCGTAAAAGACGACTAAGGGATATAACATGCAGGTAATATTCGTGCAGGAGAAGGAAAACTCGAAATGAAATGCTAAAGCAACATGTCTGACAAGTATGGTATAGTAGGTCAAAGTCCCTCCCATTGCATAGAAGGCGCGACCCCCAACAGTGGGACGTCTGTGGGCTATGATGATGATTGCGGAGCATTACAAACATAATAATTTAACGGACACAGATTACAGGCTTAGAACAACAATTTATGGATAACACAAAGTAGTGCTCTGCATGGGAATCGAACCCACTACGCCTTAAGTATCGTCATTTATATTGATACGAACAATTATCCGTAGAAGTGATAGGATGTTTGCTCAGCTTGAGCTTGGGAATACAGATAAGTAAGAAGAAGCGGGAGTAAGATTTTCGCTACGGATTATCGATATTAATTTCTTTAGGGATTTGAGTTATAATTACCCATTTATATCAACGACACATGATTCTAAGCTAACAATTAAAAAATATAAACGACACATAACATCAATGTTATCTTATTTGTATTAAGCTATACTTAAAATCATATACGATATAGTTTTGGTGAAATATCCATTAATTGACAAAAGATTACACCCCGCGCAATATGGGATTAATGGTTGTATCACGTGAAAATTTTATCCAACCATTGAGTAATCTATCGAAATTCTATATTAGATACTGGTCTTGGCGGCCAACTTTTTTGACAAAAAAAAAACGTATAAAATGTTTTGAATAGGAAAAAAATTAAGTATTTGGAAGAAAAAAAGAAGATATTTCACATTTTATGTTTTCAATTGTCTTAAAAACGTATTTTTGTGTGCTTTTAGCGCATATAAAGTCTGATTCATACCACATCTGACATCTACCATTTCGTTTAATAATTATAAATCGTTTCCTTCATCCGTTTTCACTTGTGTACCGTTAAATAGTTAAGTACCCATAATTATGTTTTGTTTTACACATCACAGTAAAGGTTGGAAAATAAAGTATTTTCACATACTTTATTGGTATGCAAAGGTATAAAATATAATTACCAAAAATAAAGTAAGATTCTTTATTATAAAATAGGGTTGGCAATCCCAATTGGCCTCCCTAAATGGAAACTATCACAATTTTCATGATTGGTTAGCAGGTTAGTGATCGTACCGGTGGCCCGCCAAAGTCCGTGATAGAGAGTTGCCAATGTCCGGTGGTGTATGGGCTTGCACGACCTCTATTCCTCTGCTCCGGGCGGTTTGGTCGGGGTGTGAGCAGACATATGGCTTATCCGGAATGAGTACTGCAGCTCATTTTGTTCATGATTCTTCTAACGGTTTTGATGACTCTAACAGATTACTATGCAAGGTGACATGCATCGTGACGCAAACGGAATGTATTGAGATTTCAGAAATATGTATATTACTTAATTCATACTCAACACGACGTAGCTACTTGTATCATCATTATCTCAGCCCATATACATCCCACTGTTGGGTTCGGGCCTCCTCCACAGTGGGAGGGAATTTGACCTACTATACCACGCTGGTCAGACGTGTTGACATAGGGTTTTGTTTTGAGTTTCCCTTCTCTTGTATAGATGATATATATGCGTATTTTATCCCTTAGTCGTCTTTTACGACACCCACGGGCAAAGGAGGCGATGGTGAATTGTATACATTAGGGAATATGCACGAAACTCCAAAATGAACAAATTATTTTTATTTGTAATCTTTATTGCTTAAAAAACGTACCTATACAATTATTTTTTAATTTTATCATTATTTAATAATTAAATTTAATTATCAAAAAGTGCCTTTTTTGAGATTCGCGCGCAAAATTTCTGAAACGCACCGCATTGGTTGGAGTACTATGATGTCACGTTTTGAACACGTGACACCCGAGTCTTCTAGTTAGGGCTAGGTCTATATTAAAAAAAAAAATAGTTTTTCGATATATCGATATTTTTAAATATATCATATATTTATCGGAGTTCGATATAACGAAAAAAATATCGATATTTCGATATTTTCCCCATGACCACTCTTAAACTTCGTTCATTGCGGGGTTGCCGTCCCGAGCTTTTTTTTATCAAATTCTAGGAGTAAGTGATAACTGATCCATCAGTTTCATGCCAGCGCTTCTACAATAGATTAAGTTTACGGTGATTTTGTAGAATAAATACTTTAGAAGAAAAGATAAAACACCAAATTTATTCAAATAAATATCGACCCTCGATACGTACTTTTTATTATCGTCCAAAAAAAGTTCAGTATTAAGTATCGATATTTTTAAATAATAATATCTATATTTTCACATATCGATATTTTATCAACAGCCCTCCTTGAACCTTTTAAGAGTGGTAGGACCACACTGTCGACAGTTATCTGTCTACAGCCGCGGGCCGGTCCGTCCGGGGCAGTACCATGCTCTCGCAGAAAATCGACGTCTGAGTAGTAGCAATTTGTTACTGCGCTTCGTTTGGTGAGCGAGAGAGCCGGAAGCCCAACTTTCTGAGGGTTTTGGTGTGGAGGGTTTTGGTGGTGCCCTTGGTATCACCGAGCCTCAATGCACATATTCACACTCCCTTCGCTTTCTTCGCGGTAGGCAACGGCCTTATAAAGGTCCATGAGCGGCAGCAACACTTACCACCAGGTGTACTGTTTGCTCGTATGCCACCGTTTGCAATAAAAAAAAAAAAAAAAAAAAAAACCTTGGATAGGAGGAGAACCTTGTGATATCAAGTTGCTGTTTGTATGTTTCTAGTGATTATTTTTAGGGATGTGAAAAATAATCGATTTTTATAAAAATCGATGTTTACAAAAAAATAATCGATTAATAATTGATTTTTACAATCGATTATCACTATTCTATTAATTCTATTAATTATATAAAAGTCGATTATTAATCGATTTTTTTATTATTCGAAATTCGATCAAAATTCATCAAACTATGTTAGAAAATAAAGCTCACATTTCCTAAAAAAAAAGTCATCATAATCCTGTTGGGAGAAAAAAATCGATTATTTTAGAACCGATTTTTTTTTAAATTAATCTATTATTTTATAATCGATTTTTTTTTAATTAATCGAAGTTTTTTAATTAATTGATTATTTATTCATCGATTTATTTTAAAGAACAAAAAATCGATTATTTTAAAATCATTTTTTTTTAATTAATCGATTATTATACAATCGATTTATTTTTAATTAATTGATTATTTTATAATCGATTTATTTTAAAGAACAAAAATCGATAATTACAAAATTGATTTTTTACCTCCAAGTCACATCCCTAATTATTTTGTATTGGTACCCAGTTATTTCATAATAAGTTATTAGTTTCTGTGTTCAAGTATTAATCTTGTGAATAAGTCTTATTACAATGACTGAAATTGACATATTGCGTCGACCCCAAGTAATTGGGATAAGAGCAAGATGATGATGATGACAATGACTGAAACCGGTTTCGTCAATGTATAGTCAGATAATCTTCCTAAAATAGACGTGTATATGATGACAACATATTTCGCGTTTAATTCAGATTTAATGTCTGTAACTTGGAGGAATAAAAGCTGTAAGGTAAATAAGATACAATATATTTAATAATCGTAATAATAATAAAAAAATCGATTATTTTAGAACCGATTTTTTTTTAATTAATCTATTATTTTATAATCGATTTTTTTTAATTAATTGAAGTTTTTTAATTAATTGATTATTTATTCATCGATTTATTTTAAAGAACAAAAAATCGATTATTTTAAAATCATTTTTTTTTAATTAATCGATTATTATACAATCGATTTATTTTTAATTAATTGATTATTTTATAATCGATTTATTTTAAAGAACAAAAATCGATAATTACAAAATTGATATATCGATATTTTTCCGATATAGCGAACCCCGATATTGATACATTGTAAAATATCGATATGTTGAAAAACGATATTTATAAAAATATCAACAGCCCTAGTAGGCAACCCTAGCAACTTGTACGAGTGTCGAGTACTCTGACGTCACAGAATACGCGCGCCGAAGTAGTCGCGTTTACATCGCCCATAAATAATGGCGATTTTTAAAAATTTTTTTAGCGTAATGGTTTATATTTTGGATGTGTTATATTTATTTCTAGTAATGTAATAACTAGTAGAAACGTTTAAAAAAATAAAAAATATGCATATTCCCTATTGAACTAGGTTACAATCGGAAATATTTTTTTAACTAGCAAAATCATTATGATTTCTGATTTTTACGCGAGTATTATACATTTTAAATAAAACTACTTTACGGATTTTATCGCTTTTGTATTTGATTTTTGATTGCCCGATGTTTCGAACACTTTGCAGCGTTCATGGTCACGGGCGGACTAAGATGTCTCACGTCCAACAAGTGATCATTATTGCAGAAAATTTATAATTATCTACCCGATACAGTAATATTTAATAACTATTTTCTGTATCGGGTAGATAATTATAAATTTTGTTATAAAGTGTTCGCAACGTCGGGCAAAAATAAAAAATAAAATAAATAAATATTTAAAATAGCAAAATCATTATATTGCCTCGGAATAAAGTGTATTGTAGTCGGCACGTATGTTTAGTTAATTATCATCATCATCTCAGCTCTTATAAGCTCCACTGCTGGGCGTCGTCTCTTCCATAATTGGCGTTTCATTTCCTAGTCGAAGCCGCGGGTGACGGGACCGACGAATAGTCCGTCACTCGCAGAGAGGCTGAGCGCTTGAGGGCGTCGCCCCGGGTGGCGTCGGGATGGGAGGGTCCCCGAATGGGTATTCCGCCGGGCTGACCACCGATGTCAGGAAATCCGTACCAGTTGTCAGCCTAATAGCGAAGGGAAGAGAATACGTTATGAGGTTATGAGGCCGCGCGCTGCCCTCTCGTCACCCCGGACGGGACGGAGCACGGACGGCGTGCAGCTGCACCATAGAATGCCAAAAAAAAACAACAAAAATATAGTGTTTCATTTCCAATTGATATTAATTATTAATTAAAAATATTTATAGGTGTTCGAGTATTGGTTACGGACATTAGAAATGAAAGGTTGGCTGCGACGAACCCCTGGCAAAGAGACAATGATCTTTATGTTGGGTAGCGCTGTCTTTTTCTATCTCATGCGACTAGACAGAGACAATGACAAACGCACGCCACTATTTTGGTATGTAATTATTCTGTATTTTAAAAGTAGCTTTTTATGTCCGTGTGGTGATGGAGTAAGAATAAAATTTACCACCCCCCTCTCTTGCCCGTGGGTGCCGTAAAAGACGGCTAAGGGATAACATCTATGCAAAAGAGAAGGAGAACTCGGACATTAAACCCTATGCCAACACGTCTGACCATCGTGGTAAAGTAAGTCAATTTCCCTCCTAATGTGGAGGAGGCTCGAGCCCAACAATGGGACGTATTTGAGCTGAAATGATGAATGATAATGATGATATTGAAGGAAGTTGAAATTTGTGTCACTGACAGAAAAAATAAGGAATGAACGTTAGGCATGGTTTGGAAAAGTGATAAGGCGGGATGAAAGTAAGGGTTTCATTTCAAGTTTTCGTTCTCTTTTATAGATGTTATATGCATATTTAATCCCTTATATGTGAAATACCAAAACGATTGTTTGTGCAGTTAAGGCGTCAAAGCGTAACTAAGAAACTAATAAATCTTAGGAAGTACTTTTATTATTTTTAAAACAAATTACGATGTAATGTTTATAATAAAATAAGGATATTAAAATTACTACACTTTGTATGTATCTTAACATTATTTTTTATTGAATTTAAATGTTAAAATTAAAAGTTTGTCGGTGACGTTTAGTAATTAATCTTGGGCGCCAAATTATGATTTAATATTTTCTTTTTATATGACTGTCGTTGGCGTACAAGCTGTAGGACTGAGTTAGGGTATCATATTCTGTAAACTGAGTAGTTGTATGGTGGGGGTTCCGAATACCACCAATCTTTATACTGCTCGTGGGTGTTGTAAAAGATAGACTATTAGCTTTATATCGGCTATCTGATTCCGTCTGGTCAACAATTAAATTCCCTAGGAGGTTTGACGTCCGGCAGTGGATCATAAAATTATTGACAAAACTTGTGTTCGCCATATTGCGTCACTAATTGGGATGAGGAAGGCAATGATGAAAATGATGATTCTGTAAACTTAGGTTATCAGTATTGAGGCCGCTTTAGGCCAACAATTAGAAGAACCCTATTGATATATGGCCCTAATAATGTTATCAATATAATATTATTTTAATATACATTACAATATACAAATCATTTATTATGCATAAACCCCGAGAGGTCACCTATATATTGTGAATTTCAATACAATTAAATCAAATTAATCCAACAAACTATCACTGGACCGGAACGCGACTACTGAGAAGATCCGGCAAGAAACTCGGCGGACTTGACTTTTATTTTTAATGTTTTTCTTACTAAATATAAAATTCTGTATAACATGTCTTATAAGTAATAACTCCAGTGTGCTCTTCGAGCCACAAGATACGTAATATAATTCAAACGATTATGGCTGGACCAGAACTCACAAGCGGCTATCACTCCTCTCAACCACTATGAAGGGAAGGGAGAGACCCGCTCCGCGCAGCTTCCGCGAGTAGATCTTTCAGTGAGCATGACTAACACTATGGTGTTACAAATGAAAATCACAGTGAAAATACAAGAATTCGTTAGACAATACACAGTATACCGTGTATTGTCTAACGAATTCTTGTATTTTTTTTAATCTATTACTGTAAAGATTTTTTTTAAATCTATTACTATAAAGTATACTTTACGGTAATTGATTTAAAAAAAAATCTTGTAACAGGTTATTTTTATTGAAGGTTCTTCACGCCACCTCGAGTATCCAAAGAAGTAGGTGAACCAGTGTACGGCATCAAAGGCAGAAGTCCGGCTTGTCCACATAAAGGCCCGTGTATAAATTATATCTTAAAGGTAAATTATTATATGACGTACCTACTATTTGTATAATTGACCACACAGATTTGCATATGTGACTGTTTTTGAAATATCAGAGTACCTCCCTTAGCCTTCTGTAGTCGTAGTTAGGTGTAGTAACCGCGATAAAAGAGTATCCTACCATTACAAGAAAAGAATAATTATCTTCATTCCTAACGCATATCATCATTCACTGTTAAACATGGACCACCCTACGAAGAAGGGATAATGCTTTAATCGCCACGCTTTGAAGCCCTGTTGACAATAACAATGTGCTACCCGAGATAATCGCAGATCATTCCATCGATAGGCTCGAGCCCACTTCACAATAGGAATGAAATTACCCAACTATGCCAAGCTGGTCAGAAGTGTTGGTACAGGGTTTCATTTTGAGTTTTTCATATCTTTCGTATGCATATTATATCTCTAAGTCGTCTTCTACGACGCTCATGAGTAAGATTGAGGGGTATTTAATTGTGGTTTTACTCTGTCACCACGTGAGATATAATATGAGAATATTTTTGCAGGGCACAGCACAACTCTTCGGCGTCGGCTATGCAATGACATTGTTAAGGACGATAATTCCAAAAATCTTAACACCAACCAAAGCATTGAAATCGTTGAGATGGTCGCAACTTAAATTAGGATTGTTCTTCGGAGGCTATATTGGTATCTACAGGGTAAGTCATATATATGTTTAAGAATCATCTTGCAGTTATTATATTACATATTGTTTAACCTTGCCAATAAATCACAGATATCACATATAATCACCACTACATAAACCACCGTATAAACCTTCCCTGTACTTCCATAAATAATTCAAGACCAAAATGGCCCAAATTGGTCTAGCCGTTCTCGATTTTAGCGAGACTAACGGCAATTCGTTTTTATATATATAGATATGGGCGGTCATGTGAGGCGAGGGGGCGATAGCCTCTGCGAAATGCCTAGAAAGAGACCTCAACTTTCTCGACAGTCTGCCACTGTAAAACGACTGCAACTTATGCGCAGATCGCTGAACGAAACCGCGCTAGAGAAGCAAGCGTTGAACGAACACAACGTTTGGCTTCACAAACAACTCGATCTTCGTCTAATCGGCAACGGGAATCAAGTACTGAACGTTCTCAACGTTTGACCACAGAAGTTTTAACATAAATAAATAAATCCTGAAAGTATACCCTGTAAGAATACCCTCTAAAGTCACTATCGACAAAGTCGCGGGCGCTGCTAGTTTCCTGATAAAATTATGCGGCATATTTTCAAGATCGTAATAAAATTATGTAAATGTGTCGATTCTCGTTATTATTGCCAAATCTGTTATTATTGCCAAATCTGTCTGTGTGCTATACGTAGCCTATTATGGAGGAATAGGGTTTTTTTTTTCGAATTTCCCTCTATCCATCAGCCCGTAGACGACTGCTGTCGGACATAGGTGTTCCCACGAGAATGCCACTCAGAACGGTTCTGTGCTACCTGCATCCAACCGTTCTCTGCGATATTTAGCCCATTTCTTAACGGAACTGCCGTGAATGGGAGCCGTTATTTTAGGTGTATCCATAATTTTTTGTGGGGGAATAATGTCGTAATCGTCATGTTTGGCAAACGGGTTGGCGATTGCAATAGGCGTTATAAGTTGTGCAAGAGATAGTTGCTGCCCGCTACCCTGGTGATGACCTCAGCCGATTTCTACGACTCTTACGCGCAAGATAGTTGTGAGGACAATGGTATTCCTATCCCGTTGTTCGACGGGACAAAATTTGCTTATCTTGTGTAACTGTAAGATAACCACGTATTGTGACCACCTTGGCGTTTAACGTGAAAGGCGAATTTAAAGCAACTTCATACATAAAAATTGAGAGTACAATGATTGCAATGACACAAAAAGTCTTCAGTCGTTTTTCTTTATTACCTAATTTCTATCACATGATGAGCAAAAGTCTCTTCACAATATATCCTATACTATATGTCTATCGACATCCACAGCTGGACTAAAGTCTGCCTATGCGGACAGTGTAATAACCGCCTGATTTTGAATTGATGGTCGCCGTTGGTATAATATATATCCCGGGCGAATGCTCTGGCCTATTCTTCTGGTGATTATTGAGCTGGTTTATATGACTCACACAGGAAAGTAATGGATTGTGATTACATAGTAGTTTTAAGCCACGTGGAGGGCCCGCCATCAACTGTAATTATAGCTTGATGATGGCTAAATCCAGCAGTGGACATGGATAAGCTGATAGATGGATGATATATTAGGCTTAATAGCCTTAATAAGCTTAATAGGCCTAGCCCTAATAGCCTTATGACCTTAATAGGTAATTTCATTATGGAATTTATATGCATATAATAGCGATGTATATAGGTTGAGAGGATGATCATAAACTTTTTATGTTTCAGCTAATAGTGTGCCTGTTATGTCGAGCGCACGGTAAAGATAGTGCTCTGTATGCGTTACCAGCGGGCCTCCTTTCTGGGCTTGCCTTCAGAGCTGCACCTTCCACACCCATCGCTGTGGCGCCTGTCACTTCTGCACTACAGGTAATACCTAATGATAACCAGACTGACTCTGTGTGTGGTGACGGAGTAAGAATACAATTCACCACTCCCTATCTTCTCCGAGGATGTCATGTAAGACGACTAAGGGATAAAATACGCAAATAACATCTATGCAAGAGAAGGAAAACTCGAAGTAAAAGCATATACCAACCTGTCTGACCAGCATGGTATAGTAAGGTTAATTTCCTCTGCTATTATGGAGCTCAGCAGTCAGATATATATGAAATGAGGTGGTGAATCAGACTAACAAAACTAATTTGGAGTTATAAGCTATATTTGGTGTTGCTTGATTTGCATAAAAAGCAGCGAATATTACCATGTTGGGCTTAAAGTGATAGGATTTGCTGCCACCTCAAATTGTCAGGCGGGATGAGATCAAAAATGATATGCACCACTATGACTTGACCGAAAATTAGTCTGCTCTGGCGCGCCGGCTTTTTGTTGGCATCGATAAGTGTTAATATCCAAAAGAGTCCTGGGCTGGCTTCCCAAGGTCGGTACCGATGGTGGTGAGGTATAATCACTGCAGGTTGTGGAGCTGCACGCCGTCCTTAAGTCGCTCCAAGCGCATTGGCCAGGGCGTCAACAGATCATCATTATCATCATCAAACACTTTACATGTTCTTCTTTAAACGAGGTTTAAGAAGAGTATTCTCTTCACGGTAGGCAACGGCTTGGCTGTGCCTCTGGTATTTCAAGGTCCATGTGCGGCAGTAGCACTTACCATCAGGTGTGCTGCTTGCTCGTTTGCCACCATTGGCAATAAAATAAAAATTAAGGCCTATGCATATCACTACTGGGTTTGAACTTTCTCTAGGATCTACTATATTACGCTGTTTAGGCAGCTTGATATAGGATTTTCTTATTAGTTTTTCTTCTTTTGCATAAATCTTATGTGCATATTATATGCCATAGACATTTTTTAAGACATCCACGGGCGAAAACATGGGTGATGTATTCTTACTCCGTCATCATACGAACCAAATTATAGCCAATCAAAAAAAGAGGGTAGTTATAATAAAAGATGACCGCGATCAATAATTTTATATAAAAATTTGTATTTCAGATCCTATGTTCCTGGGGATATCAGAAAGGCATGATTCCTGCCAATTTACCGCTTGTAGAGTTATTATATTGTCTATGTCAAGGTCTTTTATTCCACGCTCGGGTTATGCATGAAGATGTCTGTCCGAGATATATCATTAACTTAATGCATACAGTCACTAGTGCAAAGTAAGTTTAATTATAATTACGCTAATTAATATTCTTAAGAAGGGTTGAGGTTTGTCGTCCACCTGCAGTGCGGTCTACCGCGGGTACCTCGTCGTAAAGTAGATCAGTGAGATTGTACTCAAATGAAACTACTAGGCTCGAGCCTCCTCCATATTAGGAGGCAAATTGATCTACTATACCACGTTGGACCGGCGAGTCGGTATAGGGTTTTATTTCGAGGTTTTCTTCTTTTGCATAATTGTATATGCAGAAGATATCCCTTAGTCGCTTTTTACGGAGCAAGAGAGGGACCGGTGAATTGTATCCTTACTCCGTCACCACACGGAAGAGGAGGAGGGTTGAGGTTAGTCCTTCATCCGTAGTGAGTCCGCGTGGGTATCTTGTAACTTGTAACAGTACAGGATTGAAACGTCACTCAACTATAACATTTCTTACATAATCATCATTATTATTTTACTTTTTTTGCAATTACTTGGGGTCGACGCGATATATCATGCTTCAAGCACTCCGTCCATCTTTTCTTTGGTCTTCGCTTATTATAGGTAAGTGAAGATAAGAAGAAGAGCCTTCAACATTCATACATAGAACTTTCCTTACATTCATTCAGTCTTATTACATATCCATATCCTTAACGTGATTAAGCATTCATTCCTTAACTTTTCTGTCACTGGCGCACTTTTCGAACTTCCTATAATATACTCATTCGTCAGACCGTACATCCATCTCAATATTCGCATCTCTGCTACATGCAGAGTCTCTCATCCGTTGCTTTCGCAGCCCAACATGCTTTCATTTCATTCAGTACAGTTTCTTACAGACAATGGAAGGTAAATTCCAGCGATGATGATATTTTGTCTGCTGAGTGTTCTCGTAATATAATTAATGTTCCTGTAATGATCTATATGTAAGGTTGATTACTAATTATGTCTTTTAATTTTAAAGCGGATAACTCCTAGTATTATTGGAAATTTATATATAAACGGCACGCTTGTATTGTAATTCAGTCAGTTCTTATCTATCCTCTATGAGGCCACGAGTGACTGGACAGGGGAGTTAGTCGGACACCCGCCGAGAGGCCGACCGCGCGAGGAAAGACCCCCTTTGGTCGAGGAGAGGATACTTCTTAGGGGTATTCCGTCGGGCCGACCACTGATGACAAGTCACCCTGCACCGGTGGCCGGCCCTACGACAAAGGCGAGGTGTCACGGATGGGTTACGGGTGTGCCTGCTTACGCCCCTTTGTCGCCCCGGACGGAGCCGAGCGACGAGTGCGTCAACCGTAGGCCACCTCAAAAAAAAAATCCTACCTATCCTGCAGATAAATAATGAGTGACCAATTCTATTCTTGACTCGTGTACAAACGTTACGTGGATCTATCTTGTAATAAAAATTAATATTTTTTTTTCATTCTTTACAGGGCTGACCAAATCCAAGCTGCCTTTGTACAGAAAGTACTTAAATTTACTTAGAGATGTGACAATGGTATAATCATGTATTTTGACGACATTGACTTGTTCGATTAGTGTTAATTATTTAATTGTTACCTGGTGCTTGTTAGTAGGTTATGTAGTTTTAAATATCACACTATCGATGCAAAGGGCTATAATATTGCTAACAAGTTTTTCTTTTGAGTATAAAGGCAAGTCGATGTGTGGAATTCAAAGAACTGGAAAAGGATTTTAAATTAAGAACGAATATTAGCCTTAAAGGCAAAGGTGTTTCATTGTGGAGTCAGACTAGTTTCCATAAATGACCACTAAATAAAATGGCGCTAGTATAGCTAAAGGGTTAATGCTGATAGTTAATAGCAGTGCTTGTTTTCATATTGGATAATGACCGCCGTTGTATTACTATAAAGATTTATCAAGAGTTATGATGTATTTTACCCTTATACAATATACATAAATAAATATTTTACCATTTAGTTTTAATGGCGTCATTTTATTTCATGTATTTTAAGGGATGTTATATATACGAAGTATCTATTTACCTTTAAATACCATGACTATAGAGGCTTGAAATGTTTTCCCTAGAAAAATAACCAAGGCTCTCTCTCACATAAGTGAAGAACAGCTTCGAAAAAAAAACGGAAGCACAATTATGTAACTTGACAATGAAATATTAAATTCAGATGTGCCCGAAAACTTTCATTGAATTATTTATTAAAAACTAACAAAGAATTAATTATTAATAAAAATGGATATCGTATCTACACTATCTTAATAAAAATGAAAATCTTATCGATAAAAAATAGATTTTCATTTCTATCATATTCATCTTAATAGAAATGAAAATTATTTTTATCAAAATTTTCAATCCAATTTCGTTCTTCTCAACAGGCACAAGAAATTTTGTAAATAATAAAAAAATATAAAATATTATAAATTAAAATAATGTTAGATAATTGAAATAGTATAATTAGCAATCCTAGTTGCCGCACCAACGAAGTTTTGACAAGTCTTTATTCGGATAGACTATATTTACATGCAGTAATAGTTCTTAGGTAGCGGTTCTTTTTTTAAATCTAAGTGGAAGGTTATTTGTGTAAAGTTGGTATTATATGTTTTCTAGGAGAGCGCTGCTGCCATTATCTTGATGACTTTTCAGACGATTTCTTACAAGTTCTTTATAATACTAACAAAATTATGGAGTGACATATTTATTTATTTTTAACCCGTCAATACAAGTGAACTTAATATATGTGTAATTGTTATTCACATTGTTACATATAGCCTGCCACTTGAGTATTTTAAAGAGATAGTCTGGACGCTAAAAATTCGTTAGATGCCATAGATGCTAAAATCCTTTTTTTGTATCGAAATAATCTGCCGTCAGTCATGGACTATGAGCAAATTGTTTTATTTTTGCGGGAATTTCAAAGCGGCATTTGGTGGTCTTGTTGTATTATATTTAATTAGTGTTTTAATGTGTTATATTATAAATACTTTTGATGGCATTATATATGATGTAATGCGGAGAAAGTGCTGGGTGTAGTGAATATAATATAACAGTGCTTTATATAGGTTTTCCTTTTACACCATAATCCCCCAGAGGATACCAATAAGAATGTGCCCATTGCATTCTTAAAGGCGACAATTCGTCATATTTTAAGGGAATGACTTTAAATGAAATATAGATTTATAAATAATGACTTGGCATGATAACACATGAGGGTTAGTAACCATGCCATAAAATTCCTTAAGAAAATGTTATACGAAAATTTTTATGATAATTGAAGAATTTTCATCTGTCTTTCTTTTCGAGTCTAATCTCCATTGGGAATATTAAGACAATATCCTGGTATCATAAGGGACTTTACAAATTTACAATTAACGGACATTAATAACATATACTTATTGGATATTTTGTATATACATCAAGACGATATCATTTGTTTACTTCAAATTTCAGCGCATTTGTTGATTTTTATACTCACATATCCTCTCTTGTAACAAAATTAAAGTTATTTACGACAACCGATTTTAAATATCTTTGGTAACGTGAACTTTTTATATCTTTTTCAAGAAACAGGCTATCTAACGCAATCTTTATTATCAATTCTGTCTCGTAGCGTCTGGGATTAGCGTGTTCGAACAAATAAACACCAAGTTTAATTAAGAATAATAGTATAATCTGTGATTTATGTTTAAATAATTATTTGTGGTACAGGGTTTATTTTTATGGGTGTGTGTTGTTAATGGTTTGGTGTTTGTTAATAAGCATATTCTTTGTATTAAATATATTCTGACGGTCACCGAAGTTAAGAAATTGGTTTTGGTGGTCACACTTATTTGGCGTAGAGGGGTAATATGACAGATTATGAGACTCACATCTCTCTACCGCCATCCAGGACAGTTAGGGCGGACTACCCACCAGCGAGACTATAGCTTATAAAAAGAAGTACATTCTGACAGCGGTGACAAATTCTCTTTATTTGGCTCGAGTTTTATTTATATATAAAACGAGTAAATTTAAAACGAATTTGCTATCTCAATAGTTGTTATGACAACGACGGCTGCATAGTAAGCGATTAACAATATATCGTAGTTACCAATAATTATACGATCCGATACGGTTATTGATTGAATCCTGTTTATAACAGCAATATGTTTTATATTACAGCCTCGATAATGCAGCCTTTCAATAAGATTTCTGCAAATCTCAACTCTTTTATGTTTCGCTTTCTTAACTTTTAACTTCGTAATAGTGTGACCTTATTAGAAATTAATTTGTTGGTACTAAGATTCAATACTGATAAGCCGCCTTGAGGCTGGACTCAAAATGTAAAGCGAGTCTTGTGTTTATACCACTTGACCAATTTAGCAAAGGCCAGTTTTAAGTACAAACATGTTGAGTATTGTACATCATTTGGGATTTATATATGTTGTGTGTAGCTCCATATATAAATGAAGAATTTTAATATTAATGTAATAGATATTAATAATAACGTTGCTATTACTCATTACACAGTGTCCCTATTAGACCCGAGCCTCCAAGAGCGAAATTGATGTACAAAGTCATTGACAGCTGCACACGTTGTATCCTTTAGTCGTCTTTTACGACATACACAGGCAAGAAGGTGGGTGGTGAATTGTATTCTTATTCCGTGACCACATAGAAAAGATATATAGGTACCTCCATAAAACTTAGATTTTGCATAGTGGGTAATTAATTTTTAAACACGAGGGTAGTGTAGCAATGCAACTACTAGTGTACATTCAGGGTCAAACTGGTTTTAGATACTCTGCATCTATTTTAAGAATAAGATATATAAGTATACTTACACCATGTTTCATTAAAGCGTTCACAACGTTCAAAATAACCCTTCAGCTGACTGCGCTTAGTGTGCTCGTGGCGATTATTTCACTAATGAAGTCACTGTTGCCGTGCATGCCAGACTTCTAACGATCTACCTGTAAAGGGGACCTCCTTTGGTGAAAAAATGAAGATGGGGAGAAAGAGTACACGAAAGTGTAATTCGCCGGGCTGGCCACGGTCGTCAAGCATTCGGTATTCCCATTGCCAGTGGGAAGGATCAGCGTGTGTCCAGACTCGTCCAAAAAAGGGTGGTCCCATACTTCATTCAACTGACATAGCACGCTGAAATGGCAAAGGGTAGGCCACATCGCTCGACGAACCAACAACCGCTGGGGAAGGAAGGTTCTCGAATGATGTATTGGATGACGTAGAGTGGGACGCGCCTTCACCAAGTGGACCGACGACTTGCTGAAAGGTGTGACGTTGGATGCAGGTGGAACAGGACCACATTTTTTGGTGAAACATGAGGAAGGCCTACATCCAGAAGTGGACGGCGAATGGCTGAATGATGATAAATAATGCAATAATTATAGTCAATATAACTAGATTAAGTTATAGATAAAAAAAATATGTTAATATACATATGAACTATAAAAGTTAATTATGTATAAACAACTGAATTTGTAATTATAAATAGAAATATGCTACGAATACATTTGATAGTCTTTGTTTTCGATCATATCCATTGTTTTAGTTGCTAAAGATATTTAAATATTGTGAGAGAAATATTAGATTTAAATTAGGAAAATTTAAATATTGTTTTTTTTTCCAAATAGCACCGTGATTTAAGTTTCATTTCTATACAACTACTTTTTTATGTACACACGTAGGAAATTGTACTTCTTTAGTATATCAAGGTAAAATCATTTCTAAAAATTTGTGTTACGTCGAGAGGAGAGGGTACTCCCGCAGGGGTTTTCCGTCGGCCCGGCCGACCACTGACGACAAGTCACCCTGCACCGGTAGTCGGCTCAACGACGAAGACGATGTGCCACAAGTCGCCCCGGACGGAGCCGGGCGACGGGTGGGCTACGGTTAGCGCTCCCGCCGGCCTTCTGTCGCCCCGGACGGAGCCGGGCGGCGGGAGCACTAACCGTAGCCCACCGTAAGAAATAAAAGCGTTCATGGTCACAATCAACGCTGAAGAGTTTTCGAGACGTCGGGCAATGAAAATCAAATACAAACGCGATAAAATCCGTATAAAGTAGCTGTATTTATAATGTAATATTCGCGTAAATTTTAGAAATCAATCGTTGATTAGTTTAATAGCCAATTCATCATCATCATCGCATCATATCGCCGTCCATTGCTGGACGTAGGCCTCTCTCATATTACGCCACAAAGTGCGGTCCTGTGCCGCCTGCATCCAACGACGCACAGCAACTTTCACCAGGTTGTCGGTCCACCTAGTTTGGGGGTGTTGGTTGGCGTCTTACACTGCGTCGTCCAATACGTGGTCGCCACTCGAGAACCTTTCTTCCCCAGTGGTTGTCGGTTGTCGTTTCAATAGCCAATTAACTAATGCAATTTTAAGCAACCTAGAGATATCCATGATGACCGCATGTCACATTGGTATTCTTGATGAAGCCTTGATGAAGATAATCTGGGTTTTAATTTTTGACAATTTTTTTTTATTTAATACATTTTATTAAAAGAAGTGAAGTTTGTTATTTCTATCTCAATGTTATTATTATACTTATTATATACCTACTTAATTTTAGTGAAATTCCAAAGAAAATAAATACAAGACCTTTTTACATTGCATTTCCTAGTTATTCTAAGATATAATAAGGATAAGTGCATTATAAACAAAAATAATGAAGGAAAAATTAGCCAAAAGAGTAAAAATAAAATTAGTGTTTGGTTGCGTATTACAAATACGGTTGCTTAAAGAGTACCTTTCAGAAATGGAATAAACGGTAGTAATCTGAAAAAAAAATTAAGTTCATAATTATATAATCAATTTGAAAAAAAGGCTTTCAATACAAATATGCACTCTCTTAGCGGCTGGCCATTTTTTTTGCATATAATACTTTATAACCCGCGCCAATAAAAAAAACGAATCTAAAATGGCGGTTACTACTTGTAATGACAGACTGGATAGTCAGCAAAACAAGATTACCATATATGGGATATTTTTTAATATAGACATTTGGTGTTTTGATAATAAATAATAAGCAAGGTATTTAAAAACTCAACAAGAGCCCATCGAAGTCACAGAGAAGCGTGTGCTCAGTACTTTCAAAAAACATAGAACCTTGAATTCTAACATTGAATTTTAAATATTTTTATGCCAGTGCATTATTATAATTTATAAATAAGGCAAGAAATGTTTTATCAATAAGCAAACACAAAGGTCAATAAAAAAGAAAATGTTAACAAAAAATAAGGAACAATAATAACAATTTAACTATGTATAGGATGTGCAGATTCAGACTGACTAATCTGTTTATTTATTTACGTTCTGTACCGACTTGTGTGAGTAAAGACAAAGTGCGAGAGAGCGGGAATCATTAGCGTCGCCATTTATGAATCTTTTCTTTATTGGCGCAGGTTATACCAAAGCCTCGGTCACAATTTAAAGTATGCATTGTAAAACAGTTGAGACTCATTTACAACGAAGTTTAAGTATAAGCTGCTGAATTTTTATGTGTATATATATATATATATTCAATTATTTAATTAATTCAATTTATAAATTGCGCAGACGGAACTCTAGCTGTAAAAAAATACATGTATAATAGTAATTTACAATGTTTATTGATATTATTCTTCATTTTGATGTCGCAGTTATAATTTTGAAGATAATAGATATAGAGAAAAAAAGATATTAGATAAAAAGACGCCCTTTTACCGTGTCAATCTATCGGATACACAAGTTGCTATTAAAGCGACGAGACTACGTACGCTTTATAATAACGACTAACGTTCTGTTAGATTAGTTTTGTAAGTTTCCATAGATAATTTTTTGTATGAATGAATCTTTATTAGTACCGAGAGTAGAGATGTTGCGTGTGTCGCGCCGGTCGATTGACCGTATCTCCAAATCTCGAACTCCAGTTTGCTGAGATTCGATTTCTACGCACACGAAGACTCGTTCAGACAATTAAGATAGCCCGCTAGGCCATATTGAAGAAGTAGGTACTCACGCTTCCATAGCTGTCGTCGAGGTTCAAAACCGTATCGTGTTATAATAAATCTAGTCCCACTTTGCTCTCAGCATCGTTCCAGGCTGAGGCTCGTACCTTCTCTCTTCGTGCCCTTTGTTTAAATGTTTTGGGTGGACACTATGTGCTCACTACAGGCCCGCTTAAGGATGACGAGATTAACGAGATCTATTAACGAGCGAGGGTTCCAGAGGCTGCGCTCATTAGTGGATAATTACGACGCATTTTTTCTTATTTGTTATGACAAGCTACACTACTAAATATAGGAAACGCCTAGAAGAACAATTTGTCGAGGCCAAGTACATAATGTGCATAAAAAAATAAAAGTAACTCCAAAAAAACGATTTCTTCGTATAGTTTGTGTTTAATGTTCAAATTGTAAAGGTTTACTTGTAATAATGTATAGGCAACCATTAACCGTAGAATAGTATTAAATGGTAAAAGAATTATACAGTATTGGTTTTTTCCTGACTGTCATTCCAACCTTACTCGTCAAGGTCGGGCCGTCTTTGTAAGATGGCACTAGATGACGCTGGAAGTAGTATCGCCAAATGGCATTAAATCACATTAAAACAATTGTTATGACAAAAAATCACAAACATTTTATTTATTATGACACTAGTTAATAATCATATTTTTATTCCAAAAATTGTTATTTGATATTTTTATTGCCGATGGTAGCACATGAATAAGCATATGGTGGTGAATAATAACTGCCGTTAATGAACGGCACTGGGGTATTAGACCCTTGCTCGCCGTAGTTACGAAAGGTTACCAAAATATTTATTTATATTTAACATAGATTGTATGAATTAAATTTCTGTTTATACCTACTAAAAAAAAGGTTGTAATTAGAAAACGGATAGTGGATTTTATAAACTTATTGATCGGCAGCACTCAGAAACTTTACTAAAGCGCGGATTGTTCTTCGTTGTTGCCGTCGAGAAGCGATGACGAAAACAGTGAGGCTGTTGAGAGCCTAATGTGTTTGGTATCATATGTAGCTAACCTGATTGTTAACTATTTATTTTATTGCCTAATTACAAAATTTTTGTCGTTATATATATGCACCTACAATGTTAGGCTCTTTGAGAATTTGAACTTAGATTTTGAGTGTACTACACAAAATTGTAGGTTAAATTTTTTAAAACCATTGAATTTAAGCCACTATAGAAGCAAAATTGCTCTTGTTTGACGGGTTGATATATTGTTTTCGTATGTTGATTTGCTTATATCCTTAATTGATTCTCACCCGCGGCCGTAAGGCGTGACTTGTTCTCTTAATTTGCTATCAAACGGAGGATTTCATGTTATTCTAAATTCCTTATTTATTAGATTGTTTTTAAGTTTTAAACTTTATTGAATTTGGATTTGCTCGACGAACATAAAATGTGGTGAGCATATGTTACCTCATCTACAGAATAATAGGGAGTAAAAAAATATTACATATTATTTTAAAACGTAATGTTAAGTAAAATAGTTTATTAATAGGTGGTGGCGCCATCTATATTGTAATTAGGAAAATTTATTATCTGAAAAGCGGTATTAGTTTTATAAGTTGTATTTAATTTTTAAGTTTTTTTATTTATGTATTTTATTGGCGATGTCGGCAATGGTATTTTAATATAGCTCGTAAACGTGTGTTGTTTAAATAATTTTGTTTGTTACCCAGTTACTATGACACAAATTAGTTCGCTTTAGCGATGAAACTATTGCATTTTATAATAACACATTCAATAAGTTAACATTAGGAGGCTGGACATTTGATTATATTTTGTAATAAATGATTTTGTATTATACGTACAATTTTTAATTTAAAATATCTTTTTATTGTTAATTATCCATCCTTCCACCATCCTAATTCCGTTCAATTCCAAAGAGGAAAATGAACGGCATTAGGCTGTCGCGTTTTTTTACTTGGCAGGCTTTGGTGTGTACGCATGGCGTCCCTTTAGTCTGAGGCGACGAAAGGGCGACATGCGGCTCCATAACCGGCCGTATACCCTCCCCATCGTCATTGAGCTGACTACTGGTATCAAATTCTTGATGTCTGTGGCCAGCTCGGGGGAATAATGGCCTAAGGACCAGTACACCATCCGCATGAGGGCCTTGTCCCGGGGAGTTGTCGCTACGTCGAGTGGGAGAGGTACCCCTAAAGGCTTTCTCGAGCGGGTCATCATAACACCATTGCCGACAACTTTTGCAATATTTACTAGGAAAGAAGAGATGATGATGTACATATCTAAGATATTCATTGCTATCAAATGGAACTTAACAATATGGTGATGAGCTACCAATTCTGTCATGCTTTCATCATCATCATCTCAGCTCCTATATGTCCTACTGTTGGTCTCGGGCCTCCTCCATTATCAAAGAGAAATAGACCTTTTATACCACGCTGGTCAGACGTGTTAGCATATTTTTTTTTTTTTTTTTTTTTTTTTTATGGGTGGGCTATGGTAAGTGCACGCGCGGTCCAATCCGTCCGGGGCGATGAAAGGACGGCGCGCGGGCCCATAACCCACCCGTACCCACGTCACCTCGTTGTTGGGCCGACCACCGGAGCAGATGTGACTTGTCGTCTGTGGTCGGCCCGACGGAATACCCTTTCGGGTATCCTCACCTCTCGACGTACTGGGACGTCGGTCGCCGTCGCGTGGTCAGCCTCTCTGCGGGTGACGGACAATTCCCCGGTCCGATCACCCGCGGCCTCGGCTAGGGCGGCATTAGGCGCAGATACTCGCGCCTGCGCCGCCCGAGTCGCCGGCGGCGGAACGTGTCGCCGAATAGGAGCTCTACTCGCACACGATCCGCCGCCTCCTTCCGTGAGATTACGGCCTCACAGAAGGCGGCGACCGCGTCCCAGTTCCTGACGCTGACGAGCATCTCCCTGGCGATGGTCGGCAGCGCCAGGTCGGCACCGATAATTGCGACGAGTTCACGGCGATCCCCCTCCCATGCAGCACACTCCTCGAGCGTGTGCTGCGCCGTGTCCTCGTCGCAACTGCAGTGGTGGCAGGACGGTGTGCTCTCCCTCCTGACAATCTTGTGCAGGTACTTCCCGAAGCAACCGTGCCCCGTCAGCACCTGCAAGACGTGTTAGCATAGGGTTTAGTTTAATGTTTTTCTACTCTTGCATGCTTTCTTTTATTCTTTTACAACACCCACGGGGGAGAGGGGTTGGTGAAATGAATTCTTACTCCGTCACCACGCGGACCATCCTTTCAAGTCCGTGTCAATTGAAGAACGAAGTAGACAGCAACAATGCAAAAAAAAGAGAAATTGAAATTAGAGGTTAGGTGTCTCTTATAGGTTTATATGATGAAATTATAAGTTACTTTTTATTCCCAAAACATGGGAGCTAGTAATTTATCGAAAACAGATGCGGTTGTTCTAAATATTTTAATTATGGTTTTTAAGACAAAATTAAAACCCAAAAACGTAATGAAAACCGTTAACCGTACAAGTAATTACAAAGCTGCTAAGTTAAAAGTTTATTATATTAACAACGCCAATCTATGAAATCTACAAGTTTAACATATTGCACGGTTATTAATGTGGCAAAATTTCAATCTTGGATATTTAATAAGTCTGGTTTTAGTCATTAGTCGACTTCTTCTATCGTTGGACCTCTGGAACTATTTGGCCTAACACTTGGACCGCCCGCAGCTCCATGAAGCTTCATCATAGCAGGTTGACATACGGTCTGAGCATCTCTTAACCGTTGTTCCAGATCGGATTTACTTGCATCTGGATTGCACTCTAGCCATTGAAGTTGATTATTGCATTCATTTATTACAGTGGTCTTTTCATTGTCCGTCAAGCTGGCGCCTGCAATTTCTGCCGCCTGTGAAATAGTTATTTTATTATCGCCAATGATATAAACGAGTTGGTAATCCTCTAATAATAGACATTACAAATAACATTTATAATAAGCATAATTGCGGTCTAAGAAGAGACAGCGCATGACATAACCTAACAAACTTGTCACTCGTTTCAATATTCATAGCTATGCATGGTATAACTTTGTTTAGAATGTTGAGAACTACCATTTACCTATATAGATATATATATATAACTATGCATGTTTTGCATCTGTTATGTGACTGCTGAATATCAAGTTTTATAGAATTGAAAATATTGACTTTGAAAGTGAAAATTGTTAAACTGTATTAAGAGAGAACGCGACAGATTATGATAATAGGATCGTAAAAAGATAAAAAAAACTGCGGTGACGGAGTAAGAATACAATTTACCACTCTATCTCGCCCGTGGATGTCGTAAAAGACAACTAAGGGATATACATATAACGTCTGTGCAAGAAAAGGAAAACTCGAAATAAAACCCTATACCAACATGTCTGACTAGCATGGTATTAATAGGTCAATTTCCCTTCTATCGTGGAGGAAGTTCGAGCCCAGCAGTGGGGCCTGTACGAGTTGAGACGACGACGACGACGACGAGAACAATATATCAAAGTAGGTGGTACTTCTCGTGTATAAATAATTTTAAGTTGGTGATATTAACCGTTTTACAACCATACAAGTAACTTTCCAACTGATTTCTAGCTTCTATTGTTTTTCTAATAACTTCATCTTCAGCTTTAAATTTCTCAGCTTCACGCAACATCTTCTCTATTTCGTTCTTACTTAAGCGACCTTTGTCGTTGGAAATAGTTATTCCTTCAGATCGTCCAGTACTTCTATCACGAGCACTGACATTCAGAATACCGTTTGCATCGACGTCAAATGTAACCTGTGGAAGAAAAGCAGTTTTTAAAATATTTATCCATATAGAGGACTAGAAAAGCATGGAATACCTACTTCTATTTGGGGCACTCCTCTAGGCGCTGGAGGTATGCCAGATAAGTTAAATGTGCCTAACAAGTTATTGTCTTTTGTCCTTGCTCTTTCGCCTTCGTAGATCTGTAACGAGAGTATGTCTTGAAAAAAAATGAGAATTATAAATTCACTTGTCCTGATAGTAGTACACTACTTATTGGTGTGACTACGGAGTAAGAATACTATTCACTACCATCTATTTTGCATAGTGGTGTGGTAGGTAAAAGACTACTAATAATATGCATATAACATCTATGAAAGGGAAAAAAATACTATCTAATGAAACTGTATACCAACCCGTCTGACCAGCGTGGTATAGTAGGTCAATTTCTCTTTTATTATGGAGGAAGTTCGAGTCCAACAGTGAGACGTGTATGAATTGAGATGAGATTATTCATGCAGCAGATCTAAAAAGTAGGGCAACAGTTTTATGAAATCTGAGCTCTCCATATTATTTTAAAGAAAACGAGACCGATTAAGAAAGACTACCTGTATTGTGACAGCAGGCTGATTGTTAGCATATGTGGTAAAAACTTGATCCTGTGCCGTCGGGATGCGAGTATTTCTTTCAACAATCCGCGTCATTACACCACCAGCTGTTTCTATTCCCAAAGACAGTGGAGTAATATCTACTAACAGCACATCTTGAATACGTGTATCAGTAGAACCACTAAGAATAGCGGCTTGAACTGCAGCACCATAAGCTACTGCTTCATCGGGGTTAATGGAAAGATTGAGGGATTTACCGTTAAAGAAGTCCTGAAATTAGTGTTTTAGAGAAATATCGAATCAAGAATTTGATTTATAGCATAGTTAATATATACCTTATAAATACATACACTTAGCAACCTTTGAACCTTTGGAATTCGAGTAGAACCGCCCACCATCACGACGTCATGTATTTCTCTTGTATTTAAATTAGCATCTTTAAGTGCTTTTTCTACTGGACCAAGAGTTTGACGAAAAAGATCTGAACACAGCTCCTCGAAACGTGCTCTAGACAATTTTGAATAGAAATCTATACCCTCATGTAAAGCATCAATTTCTAAAGTGGCTTCGGTGCTTGAAGAGAGTGTTCTTTTGGCTCTCTCACATGCTGTTCGGAGCCTTCTGATAGCTTTTACATTTTCTCTCAGGTTCTTTTTGTATTTTCTTTCGAATTCTTGACTAAAATGTTCTACCATCCTACTATCAAAGTCTTCGCCGCCTAAGTGCGTATCTCCTGAAGTAGCCCTTACTTCAAAGAGTGAACCTTCAGCAATCTGGAGAATAGAAACGTCAAACGTACCCCCTCCTAAGTCGAAAATAAGAATGTTTCTTTCACCCTTTAAATTTTTATCTAACCCGTAAGCGAGTGCAGCAGCGGTTGGCTCATTAATAATTCTAAGAACATTGAGACCAGCTATAACACCAGCATCCTTTGTCGCTTGACGTTGGGAATCATTAAAATAAGCGGGAACAGTTATTACAGCATCTTTAACACTTCCACCAAGATATGTTTCGGCAACTTCTTTCATTTTTGACAGCACCATAGAGGATATTTCCTCGGGCGAAAATATTTTCTTTTCTCCTTTATATTCCACAACAATCTTTGGATTCCCTCCGTCAGAGATAACTTCGAACGGCCAGTGTTGTATATCCTGTTGTACATACGGATCGTCAAATTTCCTTCCTATAAGACGTTTAGCATCGAAAATAGTATTTCTTGGATTCATTGCCACCTGAAATAAAAAACAAACATTGTTTTAAGAACATTGGTGCCTATAAAATTGATATGATCTATTTCACAAATAATAGTGAATAGATTCATTCACATAGCACGAATTGGTTCTATTATTCAACTAGCGCTGATATCATGCTTCAGTAGTTACTTTTCAATGATTCTGTTCTGATTTTCAATGAAAGGTCATCACAGTACCCGTAACCATTTACATGTACCTTATATTCCCACATAAAAATAGCATAAAGGTCCAAATAAAAATAACTTACTAATAATAATTTTGCAGTGGATTTCTAAATTTAGATTTTAATTTTTTATCCCTTATGTATTTCTTATGACGACTTAACGTTGATTCAAACAAAACATTACCTACTGCTTAGAACGGACCTGATTCTTTGCGGCATCTCCGACAAGCCTTTCAGATTCCGTGAAGGCAACATAAGAAGGCGTTGTTCTGTTCCCCTGTTCGTTTGCAATGATCTCAATCCGGCCATTTTGTAATACCGCTACACAGGAGTACGTAGTGCCAAGGTCTATCCCCACTGCTGGTATCATGGTAGTTAGTCAAATGCTAAAAATATAATTACATATATTATATAGGTTCAGGTTATCCCTGTGGTAACGGAAGAAGAATACACTTTACCACCCCTTCTCTTACCCGTGGATGTGGTAAAAGACGCCTAAGGGATATGATATGCAGATAATCTATGGAAGAGACGGAAAACTCGACATAAAACCCTATGTCAACATGTTCGCCAACCAGTTCGGTATAGTAGGTTGATTTTCCTCCCATTAAGGAGGAGGGTCGAGCCCAACAGTGGGACTTAAGTGGGCCGAGTTGATAATGATGATATAGGTTCAAAAGACTTTTGAGAACGTTCGAGAATGAAAGATGTACATATACTTATAACATGCAAGATTGTTGTTTATGGATACATTACAAGCGGCTATCATATCCTTGAATAAGCGGCATTAAAGAGATCCAATGATGGAAACTTATATTTTAGAACATTATGTAATATTTGGGTGGCATAATATCTATTCTCAAGCGGTACCTATATTGTTAAAATATCCTTTCTCATTGTTTAGTAGTTATATCGGTCGTTTAAATAGAACTCCAAACAGTGCTTTAACAATGCTTTTAAAGACAAATATGTAATCAACTCTGTTTAAGCTAACATTCTCTATAATCCTCTTTAAATCTTTAGCTATACAGAGCTATATAGGTCACACAAAGCTCCAACTACAAAACTAACTCTGTCCTTGGATGTTATTTATCCCTTAGTTATTTAGAGCAACAATATAAAGTTAGTATGCATCGTTAGTTTTCAGTGCACCTAAATTTATGTCGGTACGGGTTCACAAACACTGTATACGTTACAAGCAAATGGACAAAATTACAATATTAATTGTAGCCTTGCGTCTCATTATGATAATCTAATATGTGGGGCATTTCACGTCAAGCGGGCAACCAAAAAAAAAGTGAGGTCGTGAATTTTGTTTATACTCTGGTCAGTTGATGAGCAGTCAAAGATTAACTAAAAACGAACTTTTATAGATTACCGAAACACTTTGGCGTGATATAGCTATTTCTCTCTACAAGGAACGACGTTTAGTACGTATTGTATTTGTTAGTGACACTTTTCATAACAAGGAAATGGTGTTACTGGTGTGTTTCACCGTGGTATCATAGTTTTGAAATTACGTAGTTCATACAAAAGTATGAATTTGTTATTGTTGTAACAAATGCGTATATTTATATTGTTAATTATATTTTATTAAAGAAAACGTCTAATTTATATTTTTGAATGTTAGAATGAAGGAATAAAACATTAATAGCGTAGTATTTTAGCATGTTAGCGCATAAACCCGATGCTTAGAAAGTGCTCATAGCTATGTGTATGTACTATATATGTACTAACTCCTAAACTATTGGAGATCACGTTTTAATTTTTTTTATGAACAATTAGTACATATTAAGCTTTAATCCAAGGTAAAAATATATTTAAAATAAAAAATGTCGAAGTTATTTAAATATCTATTTGAAATTTTCACTTCCGGTTTACTATACGTAAAAAGCTTCAAATTTAGAATTGGACAAAAAAATTAAAAACTTCATCTTTTTAACTATAAGAAACAATACTCTTAGTTTTGTTTACAAATTAATTGATACAGGTAATAAGCTTCCAAAAAAATCATGATTTCATTCGTAGTAAATTTTCAAAAGCTCGTAACTCAGCAATAAAGTATCATACGAAAAAAAATTTGTGTGTACACATCCACGTCTACTAGAAGTATAACTGACCAGAGTATAAACAAAATTCACGACCTCACTTTTTTTGGTTGTCCGCTTGACGTGAATTGCCCCATGTAATTCAGTGAATAAGTACATAATTAATAAAACATGTCTAACTTTTAGTATTTATGCGGTAATTCATTTTAATAATACCAAATTCGAAGAATATAAATATTTGTAATATCAATCGAATAATACTCTAATTAAAAACTCGATAATAATACTAAATAACTTGCCTTATACTCTCAGTAATTCCATCAATGCAATGAACCGTCCCGGCTGACCTTACCATAGAAACTGTGACGCATTACGATATCAGACTGTCATGGCAATACTTAATATGGAAATACAGATGGTACAGACATGGTACTATGAAGTACCTAGCGACAGGTACTACGAAGACTGAATTATCGATTGGCAAATACAGTTACGGATAAAATTCTATTACAGTAGCCACAGACTACTTGTACAGTACTACATCGTAATTTGATCTATTACACCGGCACACAAAAAAATAAAAGTGGAATGTACTTTGGACCGGACCTACCTACCTACATGTATTTCGACCCGCTGAATCTGAATTTCAAGTCCATTTGGCCCGGTCACCCTCCAGTTTTGATTAAAATGCAAAAAACCTCAAAAAAAATTGCAAAATATTGCAGTCACAGCAAGGAAAAACTTTTTGTGGACCCGGATCATGTATGATTTTTGTGTTTCAAATAACTGAATCTAAATCTAAAAGTTAATTAGTAAGCCGTCCAAATTTGACGGTGGCTATGTGGAGCGGGTCGCTCCCTTCTGATGTGGTTGAGGGAAGTGATGGCTGCTCTAGTAGTTGCATATCTCTGCAAAAGAAGGAAAATTCGAAATTAAATCCTATACCCACCCGTCTGACCAGCGTGGTGTATTAAGTCAATGTCTCTCCTATTACAGAAGAGGCTCAATTAGGCAATCATCAAATCAAAAATGCAATACAAACACGATAAAATCCGTAAAAATAGTTTTATTATAAATATAATATTAGTATGGATTATTACTAAAAACTTACAACGACGTTTATATTCAAAAAATGCAAGTTAAATTATAAGTTGCCTCGTTTGATAACTTCATCCTTATAAATCGAGGATTAACGATTTTTATTGTAAGACTGCCAGCAATATAATAGATTTTTCATTTGCCAGTATTTTCTCTAATCAAATAAGTTAGGTCAATTTACGAAACATAAAAACTTTTGCAATAAATCTTCACTTAAGCCGCAGAAGCTTTAATTCTTACAGAATGAAAATTGAATATTACTACAACCTCTAAAGCTGAGTTTGGGTCAATGTTTTAGCAGAATTTTGACCGATTATAATACTTATAACTATTCTAATCGTCGTACATCCTTACTAATATTATAAACGCGAAAGTTACGCTTTCACGCTTAAACCACCGAACCGATTTCAACAATTCTTTCACCAATGGAAAGCTATAATATCAGGGAGTAACATAGACTATATTTTATCCTGATATTCCTACGGGAATGGGAACTACGCGGGTAAGGCGATTGAAATCGAAGCGAAGCGAGAGCGGGTTGCTAGTTGTTATATAATTCAGAAGTAATAATACCTTTACATCAGTTGTTAATTCGTTTGGGTTAAGAACACAATCATTCACCCATGCTGTACTTTTCGTTTGCCGTGTAGTGACGGAGTAAGAATGAAATCACCAGCCTTTCCCTTGACCGTGGGTACCGTAGGAGACGACTAAGGGATTAAATACGCATATAACATCTATGCCAGAAAAGGAACACTCGAAATAAAACTCTATACCAACATGTATTCATCATCATCTCAGCCCATATACGTCCCACTGTTGGGCTCGGGCCTCCTCCGTAATGGAAGGGTAATTGACCTACTATACCACGCTAGTCAGACCTGTTTGTATAGGGTTTTATTTTGAATTTTCCTTCTCTCGCATAGATGTTATATGCGTTTTATATCCCTTAGTCGTCTCGTACGATCACCCACGGGTAAGATAGGGGGTGGTGAATTGTATTCTTACTCCGTCACCACACGGAACATGTATTACCAGCGTGGTATAGGTCAGTTTCCTTCCTGTTGTGTAGAAGGTTCGAGCACAACAGTGGAATGTATATGAGCTGAAATAGTGACACTTTTCGTAAAAACTTATTGAGATGGCAATAGCACTTTCCTGAGAAACTTACAGCATCAATTGCGGACGTCAAACCTCTAAACGTGGCGATTATGATGGCATAATAATGGTATTATTATATTTGTATTCATATTTTCACCTCTTTTTGCAAGTATCTCATTCCGGTATAAAAATAACGAGAGTCTTACTGAAGTGTTCTGATTTGACATAAAAAAATATGGTTATAAATAAAATTATTTTACGGATTTTATCGAGTTTGTATTTGATTTTTGATTGCTTGACGACGTTTCGAACACTTTACAGCGTTCATGGTCATGGTTCATGCGACCGAACGCGGTAAAAGCCGTAAAATAGTTTTATTTACAATGTGTAATACTCGCGTAAACATCAGAAATCTTTTAAACATGTTTACATTATCTTAGATTCAATCCCTACGGTACCTACCTATATCTACGAGTCGTAAAGAAAAAGTTTCATTTATATATTGGAGAATATATTATTTTCAATAGAGAGGATGGCTGGGTGTTACCATCAAGCTGGGATCCTGTTATAAACATAATTAAAAATAAATCCAAACAGACTACCACAAGACTGCAAGACACTGTGAGCACTTATTGTATAGATTTGACCCACAATAATAATAGTTAAAGATAATTTTATAAATCAAAAAACCTTTAAGTAAAACAATGTAAGCCGCCTTTAAAATTAAAAGTCAATATTAATTTAGCAGTATATCATCGGCGTTTTCTTGCCGGATCTTTCTCAGTGTGGCCGCGTTCCGATCAGGTGGTAGTATATTAGATTTGTTAGGTTAAACTTAACAAATTGTAATAATAATTACTACAAATTTAATGTTGAATAATTACTAATGATAAACAATATAATTTTTTCATATAGAATCATTTTATTCTTGTATTGGCAATAAATGTGTACCAAAAATGTGAGTCAACACTTACAACTAATTTTCTGTAGCGGGTAGATAATTATAAAATCTGTAATAACGTCGACTTGTTTGGCGTCAGACATCTTAGTCCGCTCGTGACCATGAATGCTGCACAGTGTTCGAAACGTCGGGCAATCATAAATCAAATACAAACGCGATAAAATCCGTAAAAGTAGTTTTATTTACAATAGTCCTAAAAAATTAACACAGGAGTAGAGTACTGCCTATGTATATTAATATTATTAATCTGAAGAAATGAAAGTTTATAAAGCTTGATCGTTTTAGCCCATCTTTATAATATACGAGCTGGCCCAAGAGACGTTGTTCTGATCAAGTAAAATAAAAGGAATTCTCTTTGAAATTGACAGCAGCGCCACCTAATGGGTCCAATTCTTAATCTAAACCATTCTCGAATCCCCTTGAACACACACAAAAAAATTCGTCAACATCGGTCTAGCTGTTTAGGACGAGTTCAGTGACACACACGTACACAAGAAATATACAGATTGTATCTGTATTGTATGGGGCAACTGGTCAAACGGGATCTAGGCGATGTTGGTAGTACCCATGAAAAAATTTTAAATAAAAATATTGATTCGTTAATGAATTAGAGACATGTAAAGTTTAAAATTTTGTCATCGCTTTTTTGTGTGAATCTGATTGAAATGTGTAAAGTCAGTGACACTTAATCTGCAACATATTCGCAACTAGTTAAATGTTCATTAGAAATTGAATAAATCAATGATTACGTTTGCATAAGCAAGACAAATTTCACTTTAAATCAGCTGATCGGCCGATGACCGTTGACAAGGCGTCTTTGTACCTACGCTACCCTTGAAGCGTTCGCGCAAATCATACCTATATACTGTCGAAGGTTTACATGCCACCATGTATCCCGTCTATACATGCCTACATAATACGTAACATTTAAGGCATAGATTCTTAAACACACATTTTTGAAATCATTATAACATTTATGTTACATTGTTTTTTGTGTACATACTAATTATGATCTATCACCGTTGAACTACAGCATACTCGAGCAGTTGCCCCATAACCTGATACACTCTGTATAAGTATATAAAAATATGTACGCATTATATAATATATGAATTTCAGGATCTGCCATTTGTGTCAGATAGCCTGTTTATTAAGAAAGTTTATGGGCTATAAAATATAACGCAGTGACAAATACGAGCGAGCCGTGTCTATAAATGTTAGCATATCAAAAAAATTCAATAGCAATGAACATCTAGCGTTCTGCGCAATCGCCGTTGTCGTGGAAATTGTTGGGATAACAAAAATGTGATTGATGTACTGTGAATATTCACAGTTCCTACACGTCCCACTACTGGGATCGAACTAGAGATTGCAAAGCGGGCCCGGTGCTCTTTGAAACACCCACCGGGCCCGGCCATACATACCGGGCCTGGTCACCGGACCCAGTAAGAGTGGCCAGCTTTTTAAGATCATTCTTTCAGACTGAAAAAGAACTGTTTTGCTTTATGCAAGTTAGAATATACTTTTTGTTTTGTTATAATATATTTATAAAGCCACGTAACGCAGCGAATTTTACGTTACATTTTGTTAGTTACAATACAGCCTAGCCTATAAAATTTTACTATTTGGTCAATTAGTAATAGTAACACTCACTATTCTTAATAACCAAAGTTTAAGAAAAACATAATACTTTATTTTTAGCATATAAGAATTTGTTTTGTTTATACCAAAGCTACCATAGTTTATCTATCTGTCTAATCTAAGTTGTTATGACCCGTTTAGTACTTTTAGCTGCGTTATTAGTTTCTTGTTTTAATATTGTTTTCAAATAGACACTATAAGGAGTAAAGAGAAAGATCTGCTTGTTTAAACTTATAAAAATGAATAATTACTAATACTAATGTTACTTTTTCGTCCATTAGTAAAAGTAATCAATTATGTATTAAGTGTGATTTTGAGACTTCAGTGAGACTGATTATTGTGATAACTGTTCATAAGCCAGTTTAAAATAAATATTAACCTTGAATCATTGTCTTTTTCGATTCATATATAGAAAATTTTCATAAAATACTTTAAAGATTTCATCGCTATTACAACTCCGGCCAGGTTGGCGACATACCGGGTTGAGAAACATACCGGGTTACAATCTCTAGATCGAACCTCCTTCACAATGAAAGAGAAATCAACTTACGTGGCTTAGACGGGTTGTCATAAGGTTTAATTTAGATGCATGGATGCTGCTTTATGCAAATTGTAATCACTTAGTCGTCTGTTACGACTCCAACGGAAAAGAAAGGCGGTGGTGAGTCACTATGGAATGAATATTATCATGATAATATTACTTATACCAAGAAACGATGCGTGAGTTAAAAAAATAATGGCAGTTTGGTAAGTTATCTATGCAACTGACAGCTCCTATATAAAGGGAAGTTCGGTGGTCGCACCAGTTTATTCGTCATATCCAGTGAGGCCAACAGAGTGAGGGCAATGTATTAGTTCTTTGTTATTGGATCATCGACGGAGGTAGCTACCCAAAAGAGTAACGCACAGGGTGGTCCAGAGAAGTCAAGGAATTGAATTGAGATTGATTTAATAGGTGAAGAATGCAGGCAGTCTATGGTGTGGACATACACCGTCGATTCTGTTCGGGGCCGCGAAAAAGGTGACTCCATAACCCACCATTTTCCCTCCCTATCGCCATTGGACCGAACACTGGTACCGAGTCCTTGACGTCCATGGCCAGCCCAGAAGAATGCAAGCATGGCATGCTGTAGGGCCTGACGTCACTCTTCTATCAAACTGTATTATTCGAAAATGGGTATGATAATCGCATCTGAACACAAAAAAAAATATAAACAGAATTATTATGTATATCATCCACTCTTTCGTCGTCTACTGCTGGACATAGGCTTTGGTGTATTGGTGTATGTGACTATATAGGCTTATCTTAGGTATATACCTGGCTTAGGTATATACCTGCATTTTTTTTATTGCTGTTAGTGGAAAACGAGCAAATAGCACACCTGATTGTAAGTGCTACTGCTGCTCACTACTTTGCTACGCCGTTGCCTACCGTAAAGAAAGTGAAGGGAGTGTGAATGCGCGATGAGGTTCGGTGATACTAAAAGTATCACCAAAACCCACCACACGCCTCTCTCGCTCACTGAACGTAGTGTAGTAACAAATTGCTACAACTCAAACATCGATTTTCTGTGAGAGTCTGGTACTGGCTCGCGGCTGTAGAGAGACAACTGTTGACAGTATTTTCCTACCACATTAGCGAAATACGAAGACATTGAATGTCGTTTCTTTTATATACCTAAGGAGTAAATTTTAGATATAGGAATACTGCTTACGCAAACAGTAAACGTATAAAATATTGCAAATTCACCTTCGGGTGGAAGGAATTAGCATATTATTGGTTTCCAATATTTATTAGCACTTTTATCGGTCACCGAATCACTGGTTCGTGAGATCGTGATACTGTTTGATTGAACATAACTGTCGGTGTTTTATATAGCCATCAATTGTAAATTACTTCTGTTATTGTTACCTATAAATGGCACTCACAGCTTTGCTCACGCGCTATCTTAACTAGGGCTGGTCAAAACGCGAATTGAGGCGGGAGTTGCGCGACAGTCTTTACTGTACTGTATATGTCAATATCAATGCCGAATACACCACTCAGCTTCGATTTGCAGACGATATCGTCGTTACGGCGGAATCCATAGAGGACCTTGGCATGGTGCTAACGATCTGAGCAGGATATCCCAACGAGTGGGTTTACGAATGAACATGGACAAGACGAAAGTCATGTCAAATGCCCATGTCATTCCTGTACCGATCCTAGTTGGCAATGCGATTCTCGAAGTTGTCGATGTCACTATGTTTAACTAGGGCAAACATTTAGGTAGATCCTATTTCGAGAAAGAGATCAGCTGACGAATTCAACTCGTTTGGGCAGCGTTCGGGAAACTTAAGAGGATCTTTTCGTCCAACATACCTTAGTGTCTAAAAACACAGGTCTATGGCCAGTGGGTGTTACCAGTGATGACTTACGGCACGGAAACGTGGTCACTAAATGTAGGCCTCGTAACCAAGCTCAAAGTCACTCAGCGTGCTATGGAGCGGGTTATGCTCGGGATTTCTCTGCGAGATAGAATCCGTAATACAGAAATCCGCAGAAGAACGGGTGTAACCGACATAGCACGAAGAATTAGCACGCAGAAGAGGCATTGGGCAGGCCACATCGCTCGACGAACCGACAACCGCTGGGGAAGGAAGGTTCTCCAGTGGCGCCCACGTATCGGACGATGCAGTATTGGACACCCCCCCACTAGGTGGACCGACGACCTGGTGAAAGTTGCTGGGCGTCGTTGGATGGGGGCAGTACAGGACGCACTTTATGTCGTAATATGAGGGGGGCCTACGTCCAGCAGTGGACGGCGATAGGCTGGAATGATGATATACCTATAGAATACTATTATGACTTCCGTCAACAACCTTATTTTAGCCCAATTAAATGTACTTTTCTTCCACCGTACATATTACAAAAGTTTTAGCGATAGTTCTATCAACGGTCGCTTTTCCTCAAGTCAACCTGCCTTTGGAATGTAATTATTGACTACACGCATTAGATATAGTGAGCCCAGGTCGAAGGAGTGACCAGGAGAGAAGGAGAGACTCTTAGTTATTTTTATACAAGACCCACAAGTAATGTAAGGGTCTGCTTAGTTGTCACCAAACAGCAAACCAATTTGAATTATGTTTTCTATATATTAGGTCTTTACCTATGAAATTGCCGTTATGTATGAAAAAAATTAAACGATTTTTTTTCATGTATTTTTTATTTGTATTAATCGAAGTAATCACCCATGCAATCAATATATCTTTGCCAACGCAGCGGCTGGACGGGAGGCAACAAATTCTTCAAAGGCATTTTGTACTGCCTCTCGGGTATTGAATTCCTTTCCCGCCAAAAAGTTATCCAAATTCTGGAAAAAGAAGTAGTCTGTAGGCGCAAGGTCTGGTGAGTATGGCGGATGACGGAGCGCTTCCAACCCCAGTTCTTGCAATTTGGAGACCGTCTGCTGTGCAGTATGAGGTCGCGCATTGTCGTGCAGGAGCAGCGGAGACGAGCGATTGACCAATGCTAGTTGGAGATGTGCCAGCTTCTCCATCATTGTGTTCAGTTCTTCACAGTACACATCTGCAGTAATGCTCACCCCGTTTGGTAAGAAGCTGTGATGAATCACACCGGCGCTAGACCACCAAACAGTGACCATCACTTTTCTAGGGATAAGTTTTCGTTTAGGTCATTGTTTAGGTGGTGAACCAGGATCCTACCAACTTGCTGAGCACTTGCGGTTATCAAACAGAATCCATTTTTCATCGCAAGTAACAATGCGTTTCAAAATTCCTTCATTTGTGTGTCTGTTGAGCAATGCAAGGCATGTCTCGACGCGTACTTTGCGCTGGCGATCATTGAGTTCGTGGGGCACCCATTTGTCAAGCTTTCTTACCTTGTCAATTTGACGTAAATGGACCAATATTGTTTTGACGCTAACGTCGAAAGCTGCTGCTAATTCAGCCATAGATTGTGTATCATCGGCTTCCACAATCGCCTTTAATTCGTCATTGTCGACCAAAGTCTTCGGACGACCGCGAGGTTCATTTTTCAGGTCGAAATTTCCAGAACGGAAGCGAGCAAACCAATAACAGGCGGTGTGTTGGTTTGTAGTGTTAGCTCCCTAAACGTCGTTGATGTTGCGTGCCGCTTGTGCCGCGTTGCTGCCACGACGATACTCATATTCCATAATTACTCGAATTTTTAACGTATCCATGATGACGAAAAAGATTGAAATGCGATGAAAACGTAACACTAATCAATAAACAAATGACTACTTTTGGAAAATGAATTCCATGTTTTAAAATAAAATTCATTTGAAATTAGAATTCTTAGCCAAACAAAAATTATTTTGATTTGAAATGGCCAGTACCTACTGCAGAACGGCAATTACATAGGTAAAGACCTATTATAATACCTAGATTTAACTCTCAAGAAGTCTTTGGGTAATGCATTTAATTGATATGGTATTCGTAATAAATATATTAAAAGAAGATAAACAGCACTAATAAGGAGGTTAGGATAAGTAACATACAGTAACAGTATACGACAGAGCATAACAGAGTCTAAATGTAAACTTTATAATTGGTTGCAAAGTATGCGAGAAACTAGTGATATGCCGACCGTTTGCAGCTAGAACATCGAAGAGGTTTATAACCGAAAGAATGTTCTGCGCGATTCTTTCACTTTAGTTTCTTAAAGTGAAAGAATCGATTCCAGTGGCCAGTTAAACTAGTGTAGGTGTGAAAACGTTACAGGGCCGCCGACCTATTGTCATCCTGAACTCTTTTGGCAAGTGAGCCTTGTGAAGAAAAAGCTATTGCAGAAACGCCTAGAATTTCTTCTCGAGATGCCATAGATACCATGTAGTCTACCTACTATTGTGTAAGACATATAAAATTAAACTAATCAAACTCTCTAACATGAGGTCACACTTGTTACGCTAGATACTGCACTCCTAGAATATATTATTTAAAGAACAGATGACTTACCTTCGTTGACGCATCCAACCTTTTCTGGTATTTGGTTAGAAGCTCTTTGTATACGAAAGATTGTGGGGCGAGCACTTTTTGACCGTCTTTGGTCTAGTTATATTCCGTTAAGCCGTTAGAGGTGATGAAAGGGCAGCATGAGGCCTATAGATCCATAACTCTTGATAGTATACGAAAATTTGCAATGGGAACACTTTTTGAACGTCTATGGTTCAACCATATTTTCTAAGCCATTTGGGAGATGGAAGGGCAGCATAAGGCTTATAGATCTATACCCACCCATAGCCTATGGTAGTACTCTTCTTTTCTAATTAGAGGAGAACCGATCCGTCTGAGAACCAAACCAAACCGTTCATTGATGACAAGCTCGGGTATCAGTGGCTCACTCACTTGGCGCTTGAAAGAGGTACGCAGCTGGTTGGCTATAGGCTCGTTAGCCCCTCCCGCCACTGCGGACGCATCGGACAGTGCGCGACATACCAAAAAAAGTACTAATTTCTCGGTCTACTGTTAAAAATAAGTACTATAAAAATAATTTCTAATATCACTTTTGACGCGAATGTCAAAATGTCACGTAGCGCTTTTATATTTTTTTCATTATTTTAGTGTTTTGAAGTGTTATATTGAATAATTTTGCTGATATTTCATGTAATATAATGCATATAAAATTCTGAAATGTAGTGAATATGATATAATAGGGAATTGCGTGCATTTTGACATTCTGCCAAAATTCCTAGAGAAGTCATGACTTGGAGATCAGCACCAAATCATGCTAATGACTGACTGAAAGACTAAGACTATAAAGACGTGAATAATCAATGCAATAATTCGACACTGGCACCAATAGCTCATATAATTGTAGCTCATTGCCATTAAATAAGAGGAAAAAGAATTTCTAATATTCGCGCGAAAATCATTAGTCATGTTCTCTCTGGAGGAATAATCCATTGATGGGTGCCCTAATTACTAAGACGACCGGATTTAACTGGGTTGACATAATAAATTAGCTAATCCTCTACATTTGAGACGTACGTGCCTAATAATAATACAATTATTCAAGATGAAGAAATGAGCAAAAACATCGGGACTCCAGATCCCTCAGATCTGGAGTCCCGATGTTTTTGCTCATTTCTTTATTAAATAGACCTGTACTCGGATTGAATTCACCTCGTATATTCAGGCCCCCCGAATTTGTTATACATTTCAATTGTTTTATAATCGCCCCAGTTTAACTGCATTTTAAGCAGAATATATTATATTTCAAGACTTACCTAATATACTTTCATGTTGGGCATTGCCGTTATTAATTTTGTCTATAATGTATTAATAAATTTTACGTAAATCTTCGGATATTTATTAAAAACAGGACATTTTTGATTGTGTAATTTTTTTGACAGTGGCATGTTTTATAAGTAACCAATGATACTTTATGGTCCTCTATAGAAATTTAAGTGAATGTCAATGTCAATGTTAGCTTTTAATTTTATTAATTTAGTAATGTGAATAATTTTGCTGATATTTTATGTAATATATTGCAGAGAAAATGCTGAAGTGTAGTGAATATAATATAATTTCTAGAGGATTCATATTTCTTTGTCAGAACCCAATTAATGGTACCGATTATAAGAAACTAGCAACCCGCCCTCGCTTCTCTTCGGTTTCAGTCGCCTTACCCACGGCGTAGTTCCCGTTCCCGTGGGAATACCGGGATAAAATATAGCCTATGTTACTCCCTGATATTATAGCTTTCCATTGGTGAAAGAATTTTTGTAATCGGTTTGGTGGTTTAAGCGTGAAAGCGTAATAAACAAACATACTTTCGCATTTATAATATTAGTAAGGATGTGAATAAAAGAAGACACTAAGGATGTGAAAAAGCTAATAATTAGCGAAGAAAATAATAACTTGACAATGGCATCAGTGTGAGCTACTTTATAGCTAATATAAAAGTGGAAGAAGGAACTTTACACAACATTATATTAACTATTACTTCTATTATCATCTATACACCATCAGCCTATGATAATATAATTATTGTTTTGGTGGTATAGTTTGGACGCCCTATCTGGCTGGGGCGAGGGTAAGGTGGCGAGCAGCCCCAAAACTCACCGTGTTGCCTGATCCACGCCATTCGGATAGGATGATTATTGGTAGCGATTCATTAACATCCGTAGCCGGTACGGTGGATTACCCTTTCGAGTGGTCATCAGCGCCTTGGCAACCAATAACAGTGTTGCCGAAAGGCCACTCTTCCGCGGTTGGCTTCCTTGTGAGTGGGGATCTAACCCCTGTTCTGTCCACTCTTGACCTCAGTTAGGGCAGTCTTAGGCGGAGATAGCCGCTTGACGCGTGAGCGCAAAATGTGTCATGGTAGAGGAGTATCGAACATCGCCAGGTCGGTACCGATGATTGCGGCGAGTTTACACAGGTGCAAGATCCACGCGGACCTCGACCGTGTGCTGTGCCATATGCTTTTTGTAATCGCAGGGCGGCAATAATTCGTCCCGCGAGTCATTGTCACCCCTGAACCCTATTAAATAAAATAAAGTTATTACGGAAATCATTTTTAGCTTTCTGTACATTCGAATGAAAAACGGACACCTTGCAGGATCACTTGCATCTATCCGTCCGTCTGACAGCTATTTTGTTCCGAATGTAATATATGATTGGACGTGGACTGTATAATGTATATCGCAAAATCGATGAAGGGATATAAAGTAAATAATAACACTGCAAGAGAAAGATAACTTGAAATAAAACTGAGCTACTCCGTCTGATCAGCGTGGTGTGGATTTTCCCTCATTTGAAAGAGACCTGTGTTCAACATCAGTTAAGTATCAAGAAGGAAGAAAAAATAGTTTTAACATACAAAAACGTAGACTACTGGTATATTTTATTAAATAAAACATTTTGATAAAATTCAGAGCATACTAACGAATCTAAAAACAAATTTGTTATTTCAACAGCAGTAAAACAGAACAAATAATAATCATTTTTAACGTTTTCCTTTCTTTTTCTTTTTAGCGGCATCAGGTGGATGGAAACCACGTGCTTGTAGCAGTTCCTGAACATTATGACATGCGTAGTAAACGTTGCTCATCGCTGCATCAGTCAACATATCCACGTTGCATTTCCCTTTCGACTTGCCTTTCTTCTTTCCTCCTTTCTTTTCCTTTTTGCTCTCGTCATCGTCGTCTTGCGTCTCTTTCTTTTCTTTTTTCTTGCCTTTACCTTTACCAGCCATGACTTGTAATGTCTTTAGTTTATTTCAGTTGTTATTCAAGTTGTTTCCATAACAACGTTTTCAAGTATAGATATGTATTGATTTAATAAACTTGATGGCGGTCGTAAATATTCATAAATATACAGGTATATACTGACTGCACATGTAATATAGCGGTTAAGATTACGTCCTACCGTGCCAGTGTAATAGCTGCGATTCTCATGCGGAACAAAACTTTGTGTGATACAAAAGTATTTATAAAGTCCCGAGAAGTTTTCCGTGTGGTGACGGAGTAAGAATACAATTCACCACTCCCTATCCTTGGAAATCGTAAAAGACGACTAAGGGATATAATATGCATGTAACATCAATGCAAAAGAAGGGAAACTCGAAATAAAACCCTATATCAATCTGTTTGACCAGCATGGTATAGTAAGATCTCTCTCCACATCACCATTGGGCCGAACACCGCTATCGAATCCTTGACGTCCGTGGCCAGCGCGGAGGCAATAACCTTAAGGAGTATTTGGAATTTATGCAATTGAAATATTGTGGTGCATACAAAGTAAGAAAATACACGTAATCAATTAGGTATGTAAGTAAAATAAAAACGCAATAATAAATAAATAACACATTTAATTTTGAAAAATAAATAATAAATTAATTTACAATTTAGTTTCACATCTTAAATGCAATGAACATAATTCATTTGTGGTAAAAACCAAACCAAATATTCGTATATATTAAATATCTTACATAAATCTTGAAGAATGAGTTCAAGATAAAGATTATATTATCTATTTAATATTATACAGTGGCTCTTTCAATACATGCTCTACTTCTGCGCGATGTAGAACTGATGTTCCTACAGCTGGTGTAGGTGCTTCTGCTCTACCGGCGTATATCAACTGAAACAAAAAGACAGCATTTTGACGTGACATCGTCTAATAAATCGATGAACGCTGGCTGCATGCACGAAAAAGTGTCCCATTACCTTCATTGTCCCGTTACGCTGATTCAATTTTATTCATAAAAGTATGCAGTCATTTCATCAATGTTTTGTTATGATGTTGTCACGTTAAACTATCGTCCGTAAACCGACTTTACAGACCACCATGTTTGTTTTTTTCTTTTTCGGAAGACCCTTCAGCTCTGCAGGGCTTTTTTCGCTATGATCAATCAAATATTTCTATATTCTTTCATCATCATCATTTCAGCTCGTGTACATTCCACTACTGGGTTCGTGCTTTCTACGCAATACGAGGGATTATCCTTCACTTGCATAGAACATTTATGCATGTACGTATTATATTCCTAAGTCGTTTTTTACGACATCCACGGGCAAGATAGGGAGAGATCAATTGTATTCTTATTCCCTCATTACACGGATCGTTGTGTTCATAATTAATGTTTTTTAATGCCAGTTGGTGGCAAATGAGCGAATCGGCCATAACTGTCGCCCATGGACTTTGTAATACCAGGGTATAGTCAAGTCGCTGCCTACAGTAAGAGAAGGGCTCTTCTTGGAACTTGTTTGAACATGGAACTATCATAGCGCTTAGGAAACACTGGAGCAGGTAGTTCATTCCAGAGTATAGATGTAAGTAGGAGAAATTAACTCTGAATACCGGTACGATATTATTTTCAGGTGGCATGGTTCAATCAGTTACTCTTTTCTGTGTGGTGACGTAGTAAGAATACAATTCACCGTATTTTGTCCGTGGGTTTTCTAAAAGGTAACTAAGGTATACAATATGTATAAAACCCTATACCAATCGGTTTGACTAGAACGGTATGGTAAGTCAACTTCTCTCCCATTTAGAAGGAGGCTCGAGCCCAGCAGTGGGACATACATGAGCTGAAATGAGGATGATGACGATGGGTCTATTATACTGCGGTGTCGAGTGATACGATGATGGTACCAAGATAAACAGCTTTTTCAAAGTACTCCCTATTAAAGAGACGTTACATCAACAGAGAGGCTATTATGTATAGTGTAGTCACTATAGAATGCTATTCGCTGTTATATCCATGCAGATTCATGGATCCAACAGCGATAACAGATCTTTTATTGGGCATAGACATACCCAAGGAACGATAATGCGGTAATCGTCAAGCTTGTAAGGTGACTTGGCGATCGTTGCTATAAGTTTGCCAGCCAAATACTGCTGTACCTTTTTCTAGTGAACCAACTGAGGGTTGGTTTTAGGGATGTGACTTGGAGGGAAAATAATCGATTTTTTTCTCCAACAGGATTGACATTTTTTTTTTAATATAGTATGAAACAATCGTGATGACCTTTTCTTTTTAGGCAATCTGGCAGTGAATAATCGATTAATTTCGATCGAATTTCGAATAATAAAAAATCGATTTATAATCGATTTTTATTATTTTGATAATCGATTGTAAAAATCGATTATTAATCGATTATTTTTTTTGGAATAATCGATTTTTATAAAAATCTATTAGTTTTTCACATCCCTAGTTGGTTTCTTCGAATTTCCCTGAAACGTAAGGGATGGTGACATATTTTAATCTTAACTCGTTAAGACACGGTTAACATTTTGCGTTCATGGTAACTTTTGCAATATATACAATGGAAGAAGAGTACATAAATGGGATAACGAGATTATGATATCATACGTTATTAGCATGAAATCTTCACGCCGTAGCAAATGGCCCTGATGGAGAAAGCTTCTTATCGTTATTAATAATAATATCATTCAAGATGTTGAAGCTCGTTGAAATATCATACTATTATGTTAGAAATGTCCATTCTTTGTTTTAAACGATAAAATTGCTAAGATTTCTTTTTTAAATACGTAATTTTCTTTATTAATCATCATCTCAGCTCATAAGCATACTATTACTTACTTCGAACCTCCTTCACAATAATATGATGTTAACCGTAGTATTTATCTTTCACTGCACGGGATATTTTGTGAAATTATAGTAAAGGATTTCCGTGTGGTGACGGAATAAGAATACAATTCACCACTCTCTATCTTACCCGTAGATGTCGTAAAAAACGACTAAGGGATATAATATGCATATAATACCCCATGCAAATGCAAGAGAAGGACAACTCGAAATAAAACCTTCTACCAACCTATCTAACTAGTATAGTATAGTAAGGTCAATTTCCCTCCTATTACGGAGGAGGCTCGAGCCCAACAGGGGGACAAAAATAAGCTAAAATGATGATGATAGTAAAGGCAGCAATCGTAGATTTTGTAAAGGTTTTTATAACTAGAGCTGTAACTAGTTGCTCTCAGATCAGAAAGTAACCTGTTTAGTTTGGTGGAAGAGCTTACTAATGGTAAAAGATATTTTTTTAGGCGTTATTTAGTCTGGACATTCTATGTGGTGTCGGAGTAAGAATACAATTCACCACTCCCTATCTTGCCTGTTGATGCCGTAAAAGACGACTAAGGGTTATAATACGCATATAACATCTATGCAAGAGAAGGAAAACTTGAAATAAAACCCTATACCAACCTTATTATAATATCTAAAACGGCAAAAACACTCACGTACTGAGATCGATTACGTCGACCCGGGTTTCGAGCATGTCCGATGCTCATCATCAGGGCGAGTGCGCAGCGGCGTCTGCGAGGCCCCGCGTGCACTGCGCGATGCATATCGAGCAGCGCGCCTCGACACAGTCATGAGGGGTGCGGGGGAAGTGTTCACCTCTTGATCGTCCTCGGCGGAAACGTCGGACGAAATTTCACACCCGGAGTTAAGCGGCGTTGTTGGTATGTGATGGTGACTACACACGGAGTGACATACCAACAACGCCGCTTAACTCCGGGTGTGAAGTTTCGTCCGACGTTTCCGCCGAGGACGATCAAGAGGTGAACACTTCCCCCGCACCCCTCATGACTGTGTCGAGGCGCGCTGCTCGATATGCATCGCGCAGTGCACGCGGGGCCTCGCAGACGCCGCTGCGCACTCGCCCTGATGATAAGCATCGGACATGCTCGAAACCCGGGTCGACGTAATCGATCTCAGCACGTGAGTGTTTTTGCCGTTTTAGATATTATAATATGGATCAGTCTCACGATAATTCCTATACCAACCTGTCTGACCAGCATGGTATAGTAAGGTCAATTTCCCTCTTACTATGGAGGAGGCTCGAGCCCAATAGTGGGACGTATATGAACTGAAATCATGGACACAGGTCGTTCAGGGCGATAAAAGGGCGTCGTGTGGCTCCATAACCCACTGTATTCCCTCCCCATCGCCATTGGGCCGACCATTGGTAAAGAGTCCCTGACGTCCATGAAGAGAAATGGCCGATTTTTAACACAGTATCTTGCATGATCAAGCATGACAGAAATACTTTTTTTGGGACAACTTTTTCTGTAATAGAGGTAATTTACCTAATATAGCATAGACTAGTTTGATTAGAGATTTATTATGACTTATCATAATTATGTATATAACACCTACGCAAGGGAAGAAAACTTATACCAACTCATCTGACCAGTGTGGTATGGTTAGTAGGTCAACTTCTCTTCTATTGTGGATGAGGCTCGAGCCTAGCAGCAGCTTAGGGACGTATGACGCATATGAGACGAAATGATGAATCATAATGAAATGTTATATCATTATGATTTATCATTATGTAGCCTTTAATTTGGGAAAGCAAGTGGTCTTATTCCGTCAACACGCAACAAAATACACCAGTTCGTAAATAAACGAACAGTATAGCAAGCAAGAGTGCATTAGCAAGAATAGTGTGCTTAAAAGTCGTACAATGGGTTTATGCTATTTAAAAGTGTGAATCGCTTATTTGCAAGAATAGCGACGCAAATAAATATGACTGATTTTAGAGGAAGGAATTTTTTTTTATAAACCATAATATTTAAACGATTTATTGAGGATGTGACTCTACTGATTAAAGGAAAATTTCTCTGTTCACAATAAAATATCAAGGATCATTTGGCATACAATATTTAAATTCACATAATTTTGAATTACGTCGATATTCTCGCAAACCAGCGATCTGTATATTGTACTTACTTTTCTTCCAAGCAGATTTTCGAATCTAGGTTTCACGAAGCTCCATGCACCCATATTTCTATGTTCCTCTTGACTCCAAATAAATTCTGAAAATAACCTCGAATGTAATGAATATGAACTGAAAAACGACAAACCAATAACCGCTGGAATGGAGAGCTTCTTGAGTAGTGATCATGTATCCGACGACTTACTGTAGGACGCGCATTATACAAATCATTTCATAGCGATTTACAACTCAATTATGAAATCGCTGCTAGTATTACTAAACATAATAATCTTCTATTTTAGCATTTAGTCATTATTTTGGTTTTTTTTTCTTTTTTTTTTTGGGTTTGGGTTGCGGTCGGCGCGCTCCTCGCACCACTCGCGTAAGCACGCACACCCGCAACCCACCCCACCTGCACGTCGCCTTCGTCGTTGGGCCGACCAACAGAGCAGGGTTACTTGTCATCAGTAGTCGGCCCGACGGAATACCCCATTATTTTGGTATTAAGCATTTGTTACTATGAGTACTTTGAGCAGATTTCAAAGTAACAAATAACCTATAACAAAAAATATTGTTTCCACTGTTAATAAAAGCGAATACAGTCACGCAACCAATTTACACTCCTTTCTATTCAGTAAGGCTCTTCGAACCTAACCTTCCATTTTATTATTTGAAAACTGAAAGGAAAATATACCAGTGAATAAAATTCATAAGATGAATCCTATTGCTTATCAGCTCTTGAACAAGTTACGTGTGCAGTTTGCAAATTAAAAAATCTTGTGCTTTCTGATCTTTAAGCGAATATTAACACAATATGAAATCATCATCATCGCATCATCAATGCAGCCCATATATGTCCCACTGTTGGGCTTGGCCTCCTTCACAATGAGAGGGAATTTGATCTACTATACCACACTGGTCAGATATGTTGGTATACGGTTTCATTTCGAGTTTTTCTTCTCTTGCACAGATTTTATGTGTATATTATATCCCTTAGTCGTCCTTAATGAAATACTCGGACAAGATAAGGAGTGGTGACTTGTATTTTTACTCTGTTACCTTACGGAACACGAAAAATACTACACCCATGTTTCGATTATTTTCTCTCCACATAGCAAGAAAATTTAGAGAGCTCGGAATATTTGATTAATGCCTTTTATAAGGAGGTTTGCTTAAGCATCATCATCATCATCATCAGCTCAGCTTATATGCATTCCACTGCTGTGATCGAGCCCGCTCCGCAATAGGAGTCTTCGGATGCTTTAGCTTACTAAATATTTAAGAAGGATTTTTAACGTTTGTTGTGGGTTTTTTTACAAACCAGGAAATGGTTTTATATCATCACCATCTCAGGTAATGTACGTTCCACTGCTGCGCACGAGGTTCCTCCACGATTGGATAGAAATTGGCCTATTTTACCACGCTTGTCAGACGGGTTGGTGTAGGGTTTTATTTCGAGTTCTTCTGTATTTGTATGGAAACTTTTTATTTTTACTGGCAAGTTTGTTTAAAAATATAGGCCCTTATTTAATAACTAATACTGTAGTGATTAAATAAAAAAGAACTTCATAATAGTGATCGTTGGACATCAAATCATTCAGCCATACCTTAAAATAGGTATGATTAATCGACTTACTTCTAGCGTTGGGGTATCGTTCCAATTCTCTTTGTAAGTCTTGGAGAGGGAACGGCGCCAAGGCTTCCACTCTCACTATTGCAACGTCATCTATCTTAGCTCGTACTCTCTCCTTATGTAGTTCATAGTAATGCTTGCCGCAGACAAGAATTACTCGGCTGACTTTCTTTGGTTCCGCTACATGATCACCTGTAAAAAAAAATCATCATAATCACAGCTCATACACACGTCTTCTCCACAATAAAAAGAAAATTGCTCTACTTTAGGCTGATCAGGTTGGTTGGTATAGGGGTTTCTTTCGAGTTTTTATTTTCTTCCATAGTTGTTGTCTGCAATGATTCCTTGGTCGTATTTTACGACACCCATATTCTTACTTTATCATCACAGAGAAACATTTGTCACAATCATCTTCAGCTCATATAGGGTCCACTACAAGTCAGAAAACTCTGGTATAGAGTGACATAGCTACACATAATATAGTGTTAGCGTTAACACGTCACGTAACCATGTCAATGACGACTTACATATACTAACTCTCCATCCAAGTCTGCCTATAGTGTTTTGTCTATACCAATAAATAAAATTGGAGTGTCTGTTTGTAATGTCAAAATAATAGGCTTTTTTCATGCTCACACGGTTATTTGCATGACACCTATGCCTAAAATAGCAATTAAAAAGTTTTTGTCTGTCTGTCTCTCTGTCTGTCTGTCTGTTTGTTCCGGGTAATCTTCAAAACGGCTGGACCGATTTCAAAAATTATTTTATCAATGGAAAGCTATAATATCAGGGCGTAAACTAGGCTATATTTTATCCCGGTATTCCCACGGGAACGGGAATTACGCGGATAAAACGACTATAACCTATAACCGAAGCGAAGCGAGGGCGGGTTGCTAGTTTCTAAATAAAAGTTGAACAGAATCAAGAAGCAAAATGACTGTTTTATTTTTAGAAAATAAAATAAAATAACGTATATTCGCCCACTTTCTTAAATAGGATTCCTTAAAAGAGAATAATGAATGACCTTAATCCCCACTTGGACGGTCGAGCTCTCAACTGTAGTGAGAATTATAATTTTACTGGGAGAGCGATACCTGTTCTAGTGATCCTTCAACTGTATTCTATGACTATTGCATAATAATAACCATTGGCATATTATTTTAAACAAAATATTTTACTCAGCGTACAATAAATATCTAAATGACAAGATTTGAAGACAAATGGGCTATTAACATATTTATCTGCAAAACACAATTTCGATAAACGATACTGATTTAAATTTTAGGCGGTTCACAAAATGTACATAAGAATAGTTGATTATCACCTAATTCAAGGTGATAAATGATAGCAGTCCATTATTTTGAATTGGAAGAAAGAAAGGGAGATCCACCACTTTCGCACGGTTTATTAATATATCGTACACCTCAAGAAAGGCAGCAATACTAATTAGGATAAAAGGGGAATAGTGTATAAGGAAGTCTTTCTATTTCTACATGACGAGCAGTCTCTGATAGCCTCAATATACAATTCTCCACAGAACTTCGAATGTTAATTATATTATTACTGAAGATGTATCGTTTAGAAACGAAACTGAGAAACTGGAAGTTCTCTTTCTTTTCATCATTTCAAAATAAGTACACAAAAATATTTTCTTGTCAACTCTTTCCATAATATTAAGAAAATAAGATGTCTATAAAAGTTGTAGCTATAAATCTACGCACTCACATATTTATGCCAATTGTGATTAATAGAAAGCGAAATGAATATGCTGAAATAATCTTTTTGTTTTCGTTTTGTTTTTATAGTATAGTATTAATCAGCGTCTCATTCATTTAGATAAAGACCAAGGTTTATGTTATTGTGACAATAGTGTAAAAGCAATAAAATGCTGCCAAGTGTAATAGGTCAAAACGCGTATAGCAATAAATTGCGGAAATCCAGTGAGTATCCATTAGGCAATCCATTTGAGACAGTAAATTTCTGCTCAATATTGGTATTGCTAGAAACGATTTATACTTTCTTCAAGACAATTTTTATAGCAATTCTAGTTAAAATACTGTTAACGATTTTTTTATCGTTTTTCATAACGTCAAACTTATTACCATCTTGCCCTCGCAGTTTATGGGCCACAGTGTATCCACAATGGAATCATGGAAGATTCACAGAGGATCCAGAAAGAAACCACTGTGTGTGGATCCACTGTGGATTTTCGGCCATTTAGCCATCGTGGGTCTAAACTGATTCCATTGTGGTTACACAGTGGTAATTTAGTGGTTAAACCGTGGTTCCACTGTGGTTCAATACTCGTTTAACAGTGGTTTCATCGTGGTTTAGAAGGGGTTCCACGGTGGTTTTTATTGTGGTTTAACATTAGTTATTGTGGTTTATTTCAAAGGTCCATTTATCCATTAGATAACTGCAAAAGAACCATTGGAGAACCAAGGTGGACCCATGACAGATCCACAGTAGAACCACACTAAAACTACACGGAATCCCATATATAAACCACAATCCAACCACGGTGGAGTCGCAATGGATCCACAGTAGATCCATTAAGAAACCACTACTGAACCACGATGGATCCATAATAACAAAATGGCTTAAAAACCACACTTGATTCACCGTGGTTCGTGTGGATCCGCGCTAAATTCACGTCCACCGTGGTTCCACTGTGAGTCCCTAACTGCGAGGGTGGTCTTATAGCAATTAATTGTGGTCGATACAGTATGGACTCGTCTACCACTTTTTTTTTGTACATATTGCAAAATTTATTTGATATTAATTATATGAGAGGCCGTTCCCTGAAGTTAACTTCTCTCGTTTGGGAATATAATTGTTGAGTAGACGGCACCGGATGGAGTTGGCCCAGGTCGATAACTATCTACAAAGCAGTTATTGATTCCAAGGAACGACACCCGCGAGCAATATATGGTTTGGTAGTATTTGTATCCATAAAATAAATATCAATGGTAGTCTTACTAGGACCTATTTTCTACCAGCCTACTGCACTAGAATAACTAATGCATGTAAAGAAATCTTGTTTCTTATCTGTGTGTCTAAACATTAAAGAAAAAAATTAAGTAAAAATATACTGTGACTATTTTTTTTCAAATATTGCTTAAATTACCAATAACATTCTTGAAGTGTGTGTTCGGCGTGAACTCCGATATGGGTGATACAGCATCCGCTAATCGCAACAGCAACTTTGGTGACACGACTACCAAAGGTTTTCTGTAGTTTCTCACAACCTATAAAAAAGAAATAGAAAATAAGGGTTAGTTTTAAAAAAATGTCAAATGTCGTAAATATGTTGTGGCCAATTGGAATTGAAATTATTGCTAGCTATAACTCTTTGAGGAGATTCAAATCTAACCGCAACTCGACCTTCACATTCTCTAGAAGACGAAATTGTCTATTGTGGAACGCCACCTCTTTAGATATTTTCGAATTATTTTCTCATCTTCAATAAAAACATTTCAACTACAATCGAAATTATAAGTTTGTATTGTCTAGCATTCCTGTGGTGACTGAGTAGTATAATTTACAACCCCTTTCTTGTTCGTGGATGTCGTGGATTACGATTAAGGTAGATGCCAAAGGGAGGCAAACTCTAAATAAAACTCTATACCAATATGTCTAATCAGCGTAGTATAGTGGGTCAAATTCTTTCTCCTCCTCATGGTAGAAGAGGCTGGAGCCCAGCAGTGGTATGTATGTATGAGGTTAATGATGATTGTCTAATATAGAAACATCATTGGACCTAATAATAGTCAACGATAGGCCGAAAAATATTTCTCAGATTTTAAACTTCATTTCAATTTATACATTCGCCCATTATTGTTTAGTTTGAGTCTCCTTCGCAATGAAGAGAAATGAACCTACTATACTACGTTTGTTATACGTGTTGGTATAGAGTTTATTTCGAGTTTTTCTTATTTTGCATAGATGTTATATGCTTATACATCCTTTAGTCGTTTTTTATGACACTCACGGGCAGGATGGTGGTGAATTGTATTCTTATTCCGGCACTACGCAATAACCTTAGTTATTTAATTATGAATATAGCTTTATGAAATAAACTGCAAGAGAAAGAAAACTCGGAATGAAACTTTATACCAACATGTCTGACCAACATGGTATAATAGGTCAAATTCCTTCCTATTGTGGAGAAGGCCCGAGCCCAACAGTGGGGCGTATGTGGGCTGCGATGATGATGATAAATTTTTTAGGGTATACACTATTGCGGCGGCGTTGGCGCGAATACCTGCGGCTCATGCCGCCCTAGCCGAGGCCGCGGGTGACGTGACTGCGGAATTAGTCCGTCACCCGCCGAGAGGACGATCGCGAGAGGCAAACCCGACGTCCTCCCCGAGGGGGGGATGTCGGTCGATGGGAGGGTATCCCTCAAGGTCGTCGGCCCAACGACGAAGGCAGCGTGTCACGGGTGGGTTACGGGTGTGCGTGCTTACGCCCCTCTATCGCCCCGGACCGAGTGGTGCGAGGAGTGCGGCGACCGTAAAAAAAAAATGGTATACACTATAAGTATGTTAGACGTAAGAATAAATTCATCATTATATTTATCACTAGCAACCCGCCCTCGCTTCGCTTCGGTTATAGGTTATAGTCATTTTACCCGCGTAGTTCCCGTTCCCGTGGGAATACCGGGATAAAATATAGCCTAGTTTACGCCCTGATATTATAGCTTTCCATTGGTGAAAGAATTTTTGAAATCGGTCCAGCCGTTTTAAAGATTACCCGGAACAAACAGACAGACAGACAGACAGACAGACAAAAAATTTTTAATTGTTATTTTAGGCATAGGTGTAGTGCAAATAACCGTGTGAGCATGAAAAAAGGCTATTATTTTGACATTACAAACAGACACTCCAATTTTATTTATTGGTATAGATAATAGACACAAGTTTGGTTAGTTTTAGTATTCAATAGAAATAAAACAAACCTATTATTACTAAGCGCCCACACAGAGTGAATGCCTTAAGAAAAATAACGCGCGTTCCTTTTAGTAAAGGAGCTAGTAGAAGCGACCGTCTCCAACTACTTGACGGATGAAAATCATATTTTATACAAAATAATATATCTTTAAATAGAATTTCAAACTGTTATGATCCCTAATATTAGATAAATTACGGATAACAGGATCTGTACCTTGTATTTTATTGCTCATGATTTGCCAATAATTCGGCACTGTTGCACCGCGATCACGGCATAACTGAAGTATATGCGAGTGAATATTTCATTTGTGGTCAGACATACCTGTCTACCCTCTTTCTCAATCGTTTAATACGTGGATTGTGCCGCGCAAATATATAGTATAAAACCCGTTTTCAATAATATATTTATTCTTTAAACATATCCCAAACCAGTTGCCGCAAAATTATGTTCATAGTTATAATTAATAAGAAAATATTTCTTATATTGTTTTTTAAGTAATTATTTCTTTTTAAATAAAAATAGTATTTTCCTGATTATATCCTAACGTTATTGCCAAAAAAATACAGTTATCGCTATAATTAAATAAAATTATCATTAATAATTTTTTTTCTTAATATAAAAAAATAAATTATTTTTTTACGACATTGCTATTGGGATATGTTTAAGAAATATTTGACAATATATGACTTTCACTCGGTAAGCGTATGAATAAAGATTGATCTTATTTCGGATCTTAGACTATTTGAATATGTTGACATGACCTTTACACAACGTTCTTATATTATCTTTACATAAAATAAATACTATTTAAGCATGTCTAAGTGGTTAGGCCGTTTGAGTATTTCAAGTGGATAATTGAGGCATAATAGATGCTTGACATATATATGCAGATATGTATGTACTTAGAGTGATATTTTAAATGACTGCACCGATAGTTTAGTGGTATGGGTACCTATTAACGTATCTATTCATCGCGTAGTTCAGAATTCATCACTACCATTAGCATTACGTTTACTTACAACGTTGTTACGTAGTTATGTATAAATGTATATGGAAACTAGCGACCCAGCCTCGCTGTCCTTTGGTTCCAGCTGATTTGCCCTCGCGTTTTAAATTTAAGATATGGCCTCGGGTACGATTTCCGAAACGGGCAAATTTTTGTGGGGGTTTTTCTGAGAAGAAAAATAGCTTAAGTTATCCCTTACATGGACAGTTACGAGCTAGTAAAGTATTATAAGCGGTTCAGCTGTTTTAGAAATTACCCGGGATAAACAGACAGACAAAAAATTTTAAACTTTTTGTTTGACATAAGTATCGTGTAAATAACCGTGTTATCATGAAAAAGACCTACTATTTTGACATTACCAACAGACACTTTAATTTTATTTATTAGTATAGTTGCGAATATATAATAAAATATTTTACAAATAGATATAATGAATGTGAAAGCTTGTGAAGATGTTTAGACGTTTCAATATAAACCGTTAAATAGATTTGCATGAAAATTAGCACATAGATAAACTATTTCTTGCATTAATATGGGATACTTTTTATTCCGTGAATATGTTCCCTCGGTATGCCGAGGGTTTATTTAATTTTTTAATCTTTTTCTCTCAAGCCTAATCAATTGAATGGATTTGGAAAATAATTCATCTTGGGAAAGATAACTTTTTTTATAATGCGGCCAAAGCAGCCTTTCCCTTCTGCCCGCAGAAGCTAGCTATGAAATAAAAATAATTTTACCTGTCTCCTCAGCAAATGAAAGTATTGGCTAGGTGTAGTAGGATTTGCTACATGTAGACACACTTCCTCTGAGTCAGGCTTTGACTCTAAGCTGTCGGTGAGTTGAAGGAATCTCTCCATTCTGCACGAGGAATGTTCAGAAGCTGCGCCATCATATCCATGTGGGAGAAGCATCACCAAGCCATTGCTACGGACCCACTTAGCTGAAATTTGATATATTTTTTTAAATACAGCAAATAATATTCTTGTACAAGTATGTAATAAATAAATACAAATTACATTTCCACTAAGAATTATTTATGTGTTACACAAAGAATGAGTTGTCGTGTGAGTGAGTGACTTTGGGAGTGAATGACAACACCCTGCACTAAGGAAATAATCCTTGTGTTGCCGGGGACTTTATAAACATATAATTAACAACTTCTGATGTTTATGCGAGTATTACACATCTATACCAATAAATAAAATTGGAGTGTCTGTTTGTAATATCAAAATAATAGGCTTTTTTCATGCTCACACGGTTATTTGCACGACACCTATGCCTAAAATACAGATTAAAAAAATTTTGTCTGTCTGTCTGTTTGTTCCAGGTAATCTTCAAAACTGCTGGACCGATTTCAAAAATTCTTTCACCAATGGGAAGCTATCAGGGAGTAAACTAGGCTATATTTTATCCCGGTATTCCCACGGGAACGGGAACTATGCGGGTAAAACGACTAAAACCGAAGCGAAGCGAGGGCGGGTTGCTAGTTGTATATAAAATTACTTTATGGATTTTATCGCGTTTGTATTTGATTTTAAATTGCCCGCTGTTTCGAACACTTTGCAGCGTTCATAGTTTAGTAAGTAGAGCGTGAAGTAGTTCTACTCACAAACATATAATTAATGGACACAAATTACATCCAGACCCAGAACAACAATCTGTGGTTCGCACAAAGTTTTGTCCTGCATGGAATTCGAACCTGGCACGGTAGGGCGCTATCTTAACCACTACGCCATCAGTGCGGTCAATTTTAAAAATTTAAGGCCGCAAAATGACATCAACCCTAATTACTATATAATAATTTCATTTGAAATGATCAAAGAAAATATTTTTGGGAGAAATGTATGAGATAACATGTCTATATTTTTCCTGGAAACCTTGCCCCTATATGTGAATTACAGTTATATTTCGATATGTAATTTTCAATCCTTTGTAACAATGAACGAACATTTAACAGCAAATTAGTGTCAAATTCGAGTAACTTATTAAGAAAATCTGTAAATTAGGAACGAACAAAGGCTTCTTTAATGAATCCGCGTCTTAAAATGAGGACCTTGTGATAAGTAGTCGTAGCACCCTCGTCTAATAAGTTGATTTAATTGATTGAGCACTTTTATTTAAATAAAATTTCAAATCTGGATCCTAGCGATAGATAGATACACATTTAAGCTATTAAAATAAAAGCAGATAGTTTTAAAATTAGTTCCCTGTCACATATATGTATACAGAACCACGAAGCAATTAGATGCGTCTGACAGAGAACCATATTAAAAGCTGCAAAAGCCATAAAGGGGTTTTGTGATTGGTTACTGCGCTGTGGCGTAGTAATCGAAACTTTCGTGTCCGTATCGTTCCAGACAACAAAAAAGACAAAGTAAAGCTTTAGAACGATCATTAGTTACATTCGTTAATACCTTCTATATTATTATAGTGCGGTAGTCTGACGTTGTAGTTTGTTGAACTTTGAAATCCTTCGATATGTACTTACATGAGTCGTTAAATTTTATTTGTGGCTATCTTTTGAAAAAAAAGAGTTTTTAATTTATATCTTTTATTTTATAATTAACCATTAAGTTAAAAGCGGTTGTTTTGTGAGGGATTCTGTAATCCATCAGCCCATCACCATATACTATTGGATCCCATGAGGTGTTATGAGTTTTTCAGGGAAACACTGCTGTCCATTATTGTCCGTTTCACTAGCGCGGGATAGTAGCCGACCACACCCAACGACGAAGGCGACGTCGGTACGCGTGGGTTATGGGCCTGTGCGCAGTCCTTTCGTTGCCCCGGAGGGAATGGACCGCGTGTGCGCTTACCATAGCCCACCCATAAAAAAAAGCGCGAGATAGTAGGTAAATTTCTCTCTAGGGGGACTATTTGGGCTGAGACGATGATTATGTTATTTATATATTACCCTACTGTAGAAAATTATAACCAATATAGAAACATGTTACATGTATACGTTTACTTATGATGACCCCTACTTACAGTAGGTTCAGTTAATCTGCCTAATCGAGATGAAAATTGAAATGGTTCTGCCTTCAATACGAAAAAAATTACTTGAACAAATTCAACGCAATATTTTCTTCATATGGAATTAACGAAATGATCAACGTGAGTTTCAAATATCACTCATGTTTTATTTTCTTAATTCTTTATCCTATCATGATCATCTTGTTCTCATCTCAATCACTTGGGATCGACTCAATATATACTCTTCTCATAGTAAATATTACAAAAGTTATTGGCAATAGTTTTATCACGGCCGCATTCCTGACGTCAACCCTCTATGGGAATGCAATCGTTAGATAGACGGCATCAGATGGGGGTTGGTTCAAGTTTATTAAAACTCCTAATCATCTTTTACGACACCTACGAGCAATAAAGGATTGGTAGTATTCGTAGCCGCTACCACTAAATTTAAATCTATATCATATTAAATCACAATGGGTGGGTAATTGGCCAACATTACCACATCGTCTATGCAGGTTTATGTAAGGTTTTATTTCGAGTTTTTATTCTCTAATATTTATTCCGTTCTTTAGTCGACTTTATAACCTTTGTGGGAAAGGATGTAGTAGTATAGTAATCTCAATATCATCATCATCATCACAGCTCATTTACGTTCCACTGCTGGGCTCGAGCCTCCTCCACGGTAGTAGGCAAATTGATCTACTACAACACGTTGGTCAGACGGGTTGGTACAGGGTTTTATTGCGAGCTTTCCTTCTCTTGCACAGATGTTGAATACGTATTATAATCCCTCAGTCATCTTTTACAATACCCACGGGTAAGTGAGTGAAATTGTATTCTGGTACTTACATGCAAAATATATAACATAAAAAATCTCAATAACTAAACAGAAAATAAAAATAAGTCAATATACATACATTCACCCGATGCAATGAAAGCGTCGACGATGATTTGAGCGCCGTTATAGAAATCACCAAATTGTGCTTCCCAAATACACAGATTATCCGGACAATCGAACGCCATGCCGTATTCAAAACCCAATACAGCTTCCTCGGATAAAATTGAATTTGCCACCTGAAAATTTGATAACGTTTGGTCGTGAAACAGAAAATAGATTTTTATATTGCTTATTATTATAAGTAGGGTACCGTACCCTTTGGTACTGGTATTGTATAATGTAGATTGTTGATCCAAAATTGTACTTAGCCATGTGAAGGCCGTATATCCGTGTGGTGATGGAGTAACAATACAATTCACTACTCCTTATCTTGCCCGTGGATGTCGTACAAGACGACTGTGGGATATATGCACATAACATCTGTGCAAGAGAAAGAAAACTCGAAAAGAAACCCTATACCAACATATCTGACCAGCATGATATAGTAGGTCAAATTCCTTCCCATTGTGAAGGAGGCCGGAGCCCAACAGTGGGATGTGTGTGGGCTGCGATGATGATGATGTGAAGGCCGTGTGGTGGCTTGTCCGTGGGTGGCCTAAAATACCACTTAGGGATATAATATGCATAAAACATATATGCTAGAGATGGTAAACTTGAAATAAAACCATATTCGAACACGTTTGACCAGTGTGGTTATAGTCACCAGTGGGATGTAAAGGAATTGTGAAGATGATGATGTGAAGGCCCATCCAGAAATATTTTTATTGATCAGTCTATCGGTGCTGGATATCGACCTCTCTATGACTGATGATCAATACCATAATAATAATGTTTGACAAATTGGTTAACATCATGAGTTTATCTGTTGAAGACGCGACTGAGTTTTGTCTGCTCAAAAAGTGGCAAAGCCCGTAGTCTCCCCGAGGCTCTTGCTAGATTGAGGCCCCTTTTCGGGGCACCTTTGGTTGGCATTAGGGATGCAAACGATACATCGATGTTTTTGAAACATGTTGCACACATTTGCATGATGCACATATTGCACATGCTTTTGAAACATCGATGTTTGTCATCGATGTTCACTATTATAAAACATCTATGTATCTATGTTATTTTATGCGTTGTTTTGCCTGCATGATTTAAAATGTATAGTACTTTTAGCAGAGCCTGCAAAAAAAGGTCTTCAAATCACGCAAATGCTGGTGTTTGATGTAAAAAATATGCTCGATTTAGCTAAAAAAAGCTCATCGCATGGATTTCTAAAAAACATCGATTTTTCGATACATCGATATTTTTGGTTTCGATATTTGCATCCCTAGTTGCCATATGGTTATATTTCGAGTTTCCTTCTCTTGTATAGATTTTGTTTGCATATTATATTGCTCAGTCGTCTTTTACGACACCCACAGGCATGATTTGGACTGGTGAATAGTATCCATAATCCGTCACCACATGGAAACAGGTAACACAATTACACTAGAAATATTATACTCACTTCTAAAAAGGCTTTCTGATCTTTATGTATATGATTAAGAGGTATTCTTATTGAATCTGTTTTCTGGTCTATCAACATAACGTGGCGATGAGAGAACGTACCCCTGCCAACGTCTTCTCCGCTTATACGGACGTGACGACCTTCCATTAGCAAAGAACCTGTAAAAATATAATCATGTGTTTATACAGAAACCGTAATAAAGTATGACAATGGAGTTAGTGTCCAAATGTACTCTATCTCTTTCTCCAGTCTTATGTAAAATCAACCAATATCCATGTATCTTCTAAGTTGTAGGTTATTTCAGTTACATTCTGCAAACTCTACTTTTTATAGCCGCTAATAAATTGTTAGCCCATTGCTCACTAACAGCCTCTGCGCTAGAATTCCGGTTTGTCATAGATAATAAATAATATAGAGAATAATTTTCGCGTGATGACGAAGTAAGAATACAATTCACCGTCTCCTCCCCTGTTCGTGGGTGTTATAAAAGACGACTCAGGGATACAGTTAGCAATATAACATTGATGAAGGTAAAATTCGAAATAAAACCCTATGTCAACACATCTGACCACCATGGTGTAGTAATTTCATTACCCTTCCATGGTAAAGGAGGCCGGCCTATAGTGGGCTAAGATGATGATAACGAGATGATAGAGAATTGGCTCGTACTGAAAATCCATAATTTTTCGAACCAGGCTTCAAACTTAATACTAGCGGTAGTCGTAGGTATATTTATACCTCTAGAGCAAAAAAAGTATTCTAAAACTTATGTATTGGCGAGGATAATTCAAAAGGATTTCATGAATCGCAGTAAAAAGCTGTCTTACAGTTGAGTAATCAAAATCTATTTCATCTTATGCTCAGAAAACCATAATACAGATACGTCTCTATCAGATAAAACTGTACAAAAGGGCAAAAAAGTTGTTGAATTTATTTTTGTACAGCGAAAAGCAAAACTTCTAAAGTACCCTTTCAGCTAATAGGAAGTTACAGTTTTATAGAAAGCTAGTTACAAGAGTTTTTTTGACTCTCGGATGTCAGTCGGACGTAATTACTCGGCGAAACAATGCAATTGTTTCCGAGAAACTCGGAGATAATTATTTTCTCACATTACTTAACGTAATGTTTATAGAAAATGTGAGTATTTGCAGGCACATTATTTGATTAAATACTTATGTAGCTACTAAAATTAAAGAAATAGGGCAAATAGTTTTTTTTCTGGTTTATGATGACGAAAAGTCAATATGTTTCAACTATCTTTTGCTACAATAACACAGCTTATAAAAACAGGTTTTGTTAAATCAAAGATCATTTTATTCAATAAAGATTATTGTTATGATAAAAATGTATTGGTGACGGTATTGGTTTGTTGATTTAGCATTTGCCGTGTTAGACTTTTTGAAAAGCCTAGCGTGTTATATGCTAAATCATGAAAAAGTAATAAATAATTTAGAATATTGGGTCGTATCCTCATTTATCACAGAACAGTCGGCACAATATGCAAATATTTTCGATAGTGTGTTGTAAAACATCTGCCTTCAAAACTAAATTTTAGATTCACAAATAAGTTTTATAAGGAGAATATGTGAGTGTTTGGAGAAACTGTTTTGGTACCACCGTTATCATTTTACCAGTTTTGACACCGTAGTAGACTTCATCTATTTCAGCTGGAAAAACTATGATATACAACTAACGTACAGTTAGCAGTTCAAGCAGCGCTCATTTCTCCCACGTACGTGCCGGGTCTGGTCTGGAATAAACTACCTACTTCTGCGTTTTCCGAGCGCTATGACATATCATTCTTTAAATGAGATTTAAGAAAAGCACTTTCTATTCGGTTGACAGCGGCCTAGCTGTGCCTTTGGTATTGCTAAGGTACATGAGCGGTAGTAAGTATCACTTACCACCATGAATGTTCGATTACTCGTTTGCCACCATTAAAAATATAAAAAAATTAAAGGTAGTGAAATTAAAGTGTATAAGTATAAACGCATCATACTATTAATTTCAGAAAAGGAGTGCGGACGATTAACAATTCTTAAAAAAATATAAGTCTAGGTTGTCAAATAAGAAATTTATCATAAAAACGAACATTATCGTCAGCGCTCAATATAAACGAGGTTCTCGGATAGTTATAAATCAACAAAGGTATGATCTGTGTACCCTTCATATTTCAAACTGACGAACTAGGTTAAACAAGACATCTGAATTAGAAATTGGTTTTCAAAACCCTTCAATAAACTTTTAAAAATTGGGTAGGCGAGTATATATTGAACAATAAATCTATTTCAGCGAGCTTTAGTTTCAAAACCAACATCCCATTTTTCATTTAAAATAAGTAGCTATTTTATTTCCATAGTCTGTTTAAATCGTTATTACATTAGCTGCAATTTTAGTTTCAGAATATTTTTAGTGTGGTGACGGAGCAAGAATATAATTTATCGCCCCTTGTCTTCCCCGTGGGTGTCCTAAAAGATGATTAAGGGATTAAATATGCTATATGCATATAACATGCAAGGGAAGGAAAATTGCAAATAAAACTATACCAATCTGTCTGACCAACGTGGTATAGCAAGTCAATTTCATTCCTGTTATGGAGGAGGCTGCAGCCCAAGAGTGGGAAATATATGAGCCAAGATGATGATAATGACTACTTATTATGCTACCGTCAAAAGTTGGTTAAGCTAAATTCCCGCCGGGCTGGCCACGGATGACAAGGAACTCGGTACCGCTGGTCGGCCCAATGACGAAGGGTACGATGGGTCATGGGGCCGCAAGCCGCTCTTTCGTCATCCCGGACGGAGAGGACGGCAGGTACGTTGCTCACCAAAAAAAAAAAAATATAAATGAAATAAATTGCAATTGAAAGGTTTCTAAATCTGTAAAACTCAGATTATAGCTATGCAAGAGCTGTCCAGCTCTAAATAAAACCAACCCGTATGACCAGCGTCGATTTAGTAGGTCAGTTTCCCTCTAATTGCGGAGGAGGTTCGAGCTTATCAGTGGGACATAAATGAGTTATAATGATGATAATCTGATGATGAACAAAATGGCATAGTAGATGTATTGACCTCGTATTGCGAAAAAGGCTCGACAGGAGTCCCAACAGTGAGACGTATTTGAGTTGAGATGAAGATAAAGACGTTCAGCTGTAGTTCTAAAAGTTGATTGTAAATCAGTTAATCAGATGTCATTTCACGAAACAAATACAATTTTGCAGTTCACATATCACCTGGCAATTCGTTTGTAATATAATCTTGCAAACGGGTGACAAAAATTTTTGATACGCTTCAATTTGATCAGATATTGAATATTTGATCAAATTGGAAGCGAACAGATGACAATGTCGACGAATTCAGTTTCAGTAAAAAATTGTGTATAAATTTTAGTATAAAGTATCGTCCAAGCTACCTTATGATTTGACAACTAAAATCATTTAGTATAAATGATTTTATCCCTAAAATCATTTAGTATAAATGATTTTTCATGGTCACCCCGTTAGTTAGTCTGCCCGTGACAAACGCGATAAAATCCGTAAAGTAGTTTTATTTACAACTAGCAACCCGCCCTCGCTTCGCTTCGGCTTCAGTCGCCATATCGTCACGTCGTCACCAAACGATGTAGATATTTGACAATATGTAAATGACCTTAAGTAGCCTATTCAGACTAAATGATTTGATTTGATGTCATTTCCCATGTGGTGATGGAGTAAGAATACTATTCACTTCTATCTTGCCCGTGGATATCGTAAAAGACGACTAAGGGATACAATATGTACATATATAGCGTCCTTTCAAAAGAAAGAAAACTCGAAATAAATCTATAGCAACCCGTCTGACCAGCATGATGTAGTAAGTCTCGAGCAGGTCTCTCCGTTCCCTGCATAGCGGTTGATGGGAGTGATGGCTGCTCTAGTAGTTAACTCGTGAACGGGTGCCGCTTGTGGGATCTGGTCCAGTCATAATTGTTTGAATTATATTAAGTATCTTGCAGTTCGCAGGGCATCACACTGAAGCTAGTTCTTATAAAACATGTACACAATTTTATATTTAATAATAAGAAAAAAATAATTAAAAATAAGTGACAAGCCCGGTGAGTTTCTTGCCGGATCTTCTCAGTAGCGGTCGCATTCCGATCCGGTGGTAGTTTTTTTTTAGATAATATAATTTAATTTTGTAAACTTGACAATATGTAAGTGCCCTCTCGGGGTTTATTCATGATTTGAATTTGAATTTGCAGTCAATAGACATTCTATTATAGAGTACGCTTAACCCAGCACTAGTAATCCAGAGACGTATAAGAGCCGTAATGATGCTTGAAATAATCTTTGTAGAGATAATATAATACTACTTAAGTACCACTTACCAAAAGCTAAGGCCTCAGCGGTCGCCCAATCGATATCTGTACCATTTGACAATTTAGCCAAGCGGTTTTTCACGTGTGTCTTGGCAAGATGTGGGTGAATATTCTGCAAACAAGCGGTTATATTAACTTACCCATGTTACTTGAAAATGTATATATACAAAGTTTTCCTATAATTATATAAAAGGAAATTCAATCACTTGCGGTTTTCCTATGTCAAACTTATTTGTATGTGGATAAATATTTCCCGACTCAGGGCCCTTCTGTGGCGACCACAGAGGGTCATGGCGGTCAGGGCCATCCGCGGATACCGCACGGTGGCGACGGAGGCAGCGTGCCTGTTGGCCGGGACTCCCCCGTGGGACCTGGAGGCGGAGATGCTCGCCGGACTATATCGGCGGGTGATGGGGGTGCGAGCGGAGGGCGGTGTGGTCTCGTTAAGGGATCTCACCGCCTGGCGCGTCGACGCCCGCCGAGACGTCATCGCCCGTTGGGCAGTCCGGCTGGAGAGGCCTCGGTTCGGGGTGCGAACCGTGGAGGCCTTCCGGCCGGTGCTGATGCAGTGGTTGGAGAGGCGGCACGGGGTGCTCTCCTTCCGACTGGTGCAGGTTTTGACGGGGCATGGGTGCTTCGCCAAATACCTGCACAAGGTCGTTAGGAGGGAGAGTACACCGTCCTGCCACCACTGCGATTGCGACGAGGACACGGCGCGCCATACGCTCGAGGCCTGCGGGGCTTGGGCAGTGCAGCGCTGTGAACTCGTCGCAATCATCGGTACGGACCTGACGCTGCCGGCTATCGCTAGGGCGATGGTCGACAGCGTCGGGAATTGGGACGCGGTCGCAGCCTTCTGCGAGACAGTGATCTCGCGGAAGGAGGCGGCGGATCGCCTGCGTGAGGAGCGCAGCCTCGATGAGGAGATCCGCCGCCGGCGACTGGGGCGGCGCAGGCGCAACTATCTGCGCCTCATGCCGCCCTAGCCGAGGCCGCGGGTGACGTGACCGGGGATTAGTCCGTCACCCGCCGAGAGGCCGACCGCGTGAGGAAAGACCGACGTCCTCCCCGAGGGGGGGACGTCGGTCGATGGGAGGGTACCCCAATAGGGGGTATTCCGTCGGGCCGACCACTGACGACAAGTTAACGCTGCTCCAGTGGTCGGCCCAACGACGAAGGCGACGTGGTTTTCGGGTGGGTCGCGGGAGTTGCGTGCTCAAGCCCCTCTGTCGCCCCGGACGGAGTGGTGCGGAGGCGCGCCGACCGCGGCCCACCCACAAAAAAAAAAAAAATGTGGATAAATATTTGAAACTAGCTTCTACTTTGTCCGCGTTTTATAGATACTTAGGGCTTTTTTGAGGTGGGTTATGATGGTCGGCGCACTCCTCGCCCGGCCCCTTCCGTGGCGACAGATAGGCGTAAACACGCACACCCGTAACCCACCCGTACAGCACGTCGCCTTCGCTGTTGGGTCGACCACCCGTGCAGAGTTCCTTGACTTCAGTGGTCATAGATACTTTGGGCTAACGCTAACTTTAACCTGAGACTTTGTTTACGTACAAGGTGAAAATATTTTTTAATAATACGATTCTGTCACACATGTTTTTTCGAAAATTTAGATGTTTACGTAGCGGAAGCTCTCAAAAGGAAAAAACCTCGATTTTGAAACATTCTTCATTGGTGCTCCACTCCTGTTGGTTTTAGCGTGATGATATATAGCCTATAGCCTTCCTCGATGAATGGCCTATCTAACACTGAAAGAATTTTTCAAATCGGATCAGTAGTTCCGGAGATTAGCGCGTTCAAACAAACTCTTCAGCTTTATATATTAGTATAGTTTATGGAATTTCCTGAATATTACGGGTTTGTGAATAAGTTATAATAAGAGTTTCGTGAATTCTTTGTGGTGACGGAGTAAAACTACATTTCACCAGCTTCTACCTTGTCTGTGGATATTACAATAGACGACTAAGGGACTACATGCAAATAACAATTATGCAAGAGAAACTCGGAATAAAAGACCATACCAACATGTCTGACCGTAGTAAGTTAATTTCCTATGTATTACGGAGAAGGCCTAGCAACGGGACGTGTTTGAGCTGTGATGATAATGAATGTAATGGGTGATAAATATTCTATTTATTGTCCGTATCGTGAAAGCTAAAATGCAATATGTCATCACCCATTACTGACTAGCAGAGTTGGCAGCACTATTTTTAGACTAGGCATTATTCCACCTTGCCAAGGCCTTTAAAAAAAAATCTATAGCTGGTAGAGATTTTGAATAAGGTTATGTGCTAGGGTAATTCGTATACTGTGTGGTTAGGAATACTGCGATACAAATTTGTTTTTCTGAGTCTGAGTGTAATTGGTATCCGTAAATCTTTGCAAAAATCCTCATAATATAGGGGTTATTTAATTATTATTATTTATAACTTTCGCACAAACATAGGTACAAGGACTTATTGACTTTTTTTTAATGGAGTTCAAGATTTCGCCAGATTTAATGCCTAAGACATTTTTTTTATTGGTTATATTCCTGGTCTCCAAAAAATAAAGTTCTTTCGTGTGGCGAATTGTGCTTCAAAATTAAGGAGTACCAATATAGAAATAGCTACAACTAATTTATGTATATAGAACAATAACATATAAGAGCTTGTTTGAAGGCAAAATGTTGTATGTTTATGTTTGTTCTCAATCGTATTCAGTTTCTGTACTTTGTGCAATTTATTTGGACATCTAACGGCCCTTACTAAAGTTTTAGCTATACTTTTTGAATAGTATACGAGAGACTGTTACATATCAGCTTACATACGTCGCAGTATTGGGATCGAGCCTCCTCCGCAATCGAAGGGAAATTTATCTACTAAATCACGCTGATGAAAGGGTTGGTATAAGGTTTTATTTCACATTTTGATTCTCTCGCATGCATATTAAATCCCTTAGTCTGTTTTAGAAAACTCACGGGTAAGATCAACACGGACGACAAAAATCGTCGGTACCGTGATCTAGAAACAAGCGTAGTCATTTCTAAAAATATGCCGTTATTTAAACATATACAAATACCCCACACTCGAACAGATCACCTAATTCTATTACTCTATGTATGTGTATACTTACGAAAATTACCAGAATTGAATATTCTTTGATAATTTGGCGTCAATCATGTAGAAAATAGGTATTGTGAATTTATATTGGCTGATCTCACACCACTGCTCGAAAAAATGCTAAGTATTCTTTTTATTTATGTACAAATGCGAAAATTATTAGAATAGGTCAATACCCATTTCCTAGAATTAAATTTCACATATTCGAATAGAACATTTCTAAATGTATAGCATCGCTTACAAACACGCAAATATTTACGAAAAATGAAACTTATATGAGATTTAAAGTTATTTTATTAAAATTTTGTTAAAGATTATTCAAACAATTGTCTGTGTTGTGACGGAATTAGAACACAATTCACCACTCCCTAACTTGCCCGTGGATGTCGTAAAAGACCACTAAGGGATATAATACGCAAATAAGATATATGCAAGAGAATGAAAGCTCGAAACAAAACCCTATACCAACCTGTCTGATCAGCATGGTAAAGTAAGGTCAAGTTTTATTCCCTCCCAGTGAAGGAGGCTCGAGCCAAGCAGTGGAACGTATATGAGCCGAGATGATGATTTAAATAATAAAATCAATTGCGTTCCATATTATAAGTAATATATTTATATTGGTAGGACCACACTGTTAACAGTTGTCTGTCTACAGTCGCGGGTCGGTCCATCCGAGGAAGCACCACACCCTCGTAGAAAATTGACGTCTGAGTAGTAGCAATTTGTTACTGCGATTCGTTCGGTGAGCGAGAGAGCCAGAAGCCCAACATTCTGAGGGTGTTTGAGTCTGTCGGTACTCCCTTTACTTTCTTCACGGTTAGCAGCGGCCTAGCAAAGGTACATGAGCGGCAGCAGCACTTACCAGCAGTGTACTATTTGCTCATCGGCTGCTGTATGCAATAAAAAAAAAACTAATCATAGCTCATATTGTACGTAATCTACTATTCGATTGTCGAATCAAATTTACCGATAGATAGTAGGGGTTTATCTGGTAAATAAGAAATCAATTGGAACAGTAACGACCGAGATTTGTATGCCTCTGATGTTTACTTAACGGGTGAGAGGGAGAATTTGTTCGTATTTTTCTAGTGATAAGTGCCGAGCGCCTATGTAAACCTAACAATAATATGTAAAATGGATACGAGGTTTTGTTGGTTGGATATTTTTTTTTGTATATAAAATATGTGGATAGCTTTTGCTGTCTCAGCTCTTATATGTTCCCCTTCTCGGCTCGCACTGCCTCCACAACAGGAGGGAAATTGACCTACTATACTTACTATGCTGGTCAGACATGTTGATTTGCACAGATATTTTATGCATATTATATCCCTTCCGTGTGGTGACGGTGTAAGAATACAATTCACCACCCCCTATCTTACCCGTGGGTGATCGTACGAGACAAATAAGGGATATAAAACGCATATAACATTTATGCGAGAGAAGGAAAACTCGAAATAAAACCTTTTATTTATCCTAATATTGTCTTAGAATCGATGTGCTAGGAAAAACATGCTATAGGAAAATCGCCGACTCAAAATGGAGGCGGTCGTACTTATCTGTCGCCTCGAACCGCCAATCCGCTATTTTTACCTTCGTAACATACTTTCAACTATGAATTAGTTACATAGTACAGTATAAAGCGTTCTGGGTGGTGACAGAATATGAATACAATTCACCACTCCCTATCTTGCCCGTGGATGTCGTAAACGACGACTGAGGGATATCATCATCATCATCTCAGCCCATATACGTCCCACTGTTGGGCTCGGGCCTCCTCCATAATGGAAGGATATTTGACCTACTATACCACGCTGGTCAGACGTGTTGGTATAGGATTTAATTTCGAGTCTTCTTTCTCTTACTCACCTTCTTCTCTTTTCTCTCTCTTCACCATTGTCATCTTTTACAACACTCACGGACAAGATAAGGAGAGAGGAATTGTATTCTTACTGCGTCACCACACAGAATCAAAAATAATTATATTGTGTGGAACTTCTGCTTGCGACTTAGTCCTGAATTTTTGCAAAATTAACCGTTTACGCAGTGTATGCAGCAGCTCTCAAAAGAAAAATGGCACCGCTTTTGAATAATTCTTTATTAATACTCCATTCCTATTGGTCTTGGCGTGATTTCAAATAACCTATAGCCTTCCTCGATAAATGGTCTAGCTAACAGTGAAAGAATTTTTCAAATCGGATAAGTAGTACCTGAGATTAACGCGTTCAAGAAAATAAATAAACTCTTCACCTTTACTTCACCTTTATACAGGGTATCAGATTATGGGGCAACTGGTCAAACGGCAGTTAGGCCATGGTGGTAGGAACCCATGAAAAAGATTTGAAATAAAGATATGGATTCTTTAATGAATTAGAGACATGTAAACTTTTCAATTTTGTTATCGCTTTTTCGTATAAATCTAAATGATATCTATAAAGTCGGTAATACTTAATCTGCAGAATATTCGTAATCTGTTAAATGTTCATTAGAAATTGAATAAGTCAATGATTAATTTCGCATAAGCAACTTCGCTTTAAATCAGCTGATCGGCCGATGACCGTTGACGAAGCGCCTTTGTCCCTATCTTACCATTGAAGCGTTTACGCAATTCATACCTATTTATACTGTCGAAGCTTTACATGCTTACATGTATCCTGTCTGTATATGCCTACATAATACGTAACATTTAAGGCATAGACTCTTAGACACACATTTTTGAAATCACTATAACTTTTATTTTATATTGTTTTTTGTATAATATACATTATAATTACGATCTATAACCGTTAAACTACAACATAGGTACTCGAACAGTTGCCCCATATCCTGATACACCTGTACATTGGTATAGATACCTATAGGCTACTGAAGTAGCCGAGAATTAAACTACCTTCTAACTAATCACAAGTCTCTTACAGCAGCTAAATGGCAGAGAAAGTTTCTCAAATTCTTTGAATACTTACAAAGTCTTCAGGTACGGTGACTGAGGCCTCTCCGACAAGTTTCAGCATATTTTCATTCACACCTGTGTCCCAAGTCTCAATTGCTTTCGGAGCAGGCTTCAATCCTGACCATTGCTCTTGATAATAAGTCACCTAGAATTATATTTTAAATACGTCTTATAGTATAGTTTTTCAGATTGTTAACAATTTACTATATTATAAATGAGATATTTTATGAATAATTCTTTGTTTTAAAATACTTTTTTCGTAGTTAGGTTTTTTCATCGTTTTTTAAATTATTCGATTGTATATTTTAATCTGTAGAATTATCGGCCAGATTTAAAAAAAAAGTATCTGAAAGATAGTCCATTTTTAGGTAAAGGTTACGTAACAGGATTTAACACATAAAGCTGTCACCAATAGGACGGGAGCAGTGGTTACTAACGGGTAATCAAGTGTAAGCAAGATCCGTGTGGCAAGATCCGTGTGTGTATTAGGTTACGGGCGACAAAGGGGCGTAAGCACGCACACACGTAACCCACCCGTGACACGTCGCCTTCGTCGTTGGGTCGACCACCAGTGAAGGGTGACTTGCCGTCAGTGGTCAGCTCGACGGAATACCCCTGAGGAGTACCCTCTCCTCGACCGACGTCCCCTCTCCGGGAGGACGTCGGGCTTTCCTCGTGCGGTCGGCCTCTCGGCGGGTGACGGACTAACTCCCCGGTCCAGTCACCCGCGGCCTCGGCTATATAAATTAAAACCTAGCAATATTAATAGTAAATGAATATTCTCGAGTTTTTTTGGCTATAACAATGTTCCTCAGGCAATATTTAACATCTTAAACGGTTTTTTACAACATAAAGCAGAGGATTTAAATAATTCATGAGTTCAATTTTATGTCGTAAATGAGTACTTTATCTTCATGATACGAAGTAAGGTTGTGCGGGACCACCAAAAATATGGGTTAATCTTAGAAGTTGCTTTTGAAGATGTCCATAAGGACGATAATGTTTTATCAAGAAAATGGCGTAAGGAAAAGTGTTTATTTTAATCGACTTTTTTAAATGTCATATGTTGTTTTTGTCTTGGCATTATAAAATACTAAAAAAGTAAGAGATAAAATTAGAATGTTCGATAAGCAAACAGTGATTCTATTATGGTTTCGTTGAACTTTTATTTTTTACTAGCAACTGGCCTTTGCTTCGCATTGGTTTCAGTCGCCTTATCTCCTCATTTTAAATCTCTAATGTCTTCTAAAATATTACAACTTGCAACCAGTCCATGAGACCTCAGGTTCGATTTCTGGAGCGAGCTAAATTTTATAGGGGTTTCTTGAGAAGAAATACCCTAAATTACTCCTTATATAGACAAACCTGGTAGTAAAATATTATTAAAATCGGCCCAGCCGTTTGGAAGTTTACCCGGAGCAAATAGACAGACGGAAAAAAAATAAAGTGGTTTATAGGCATAGGTCCCGTGTAAATAACAGTGTGAGTATAAAAAAACCTATTATTTTAACATTACAAATAGACAATTAAATTTTATTTGTATAGATTTATTCTTAATCATCATTTCATCGAGGCTCATAAATGTCCCACAGCTGGGCTTCTTCTCAACTACCGGAGGGAATAAGGCCCAAGCCCAACAGTAGGACTTACGTAGGCTAAGATGAAGACAGGTTATTATTAGTGAGACAGACTGACCTCAGGCTTATAATTAGGCACCATTTCATATTGTGACTGCAAGTACTTGGTGTATGCATTAGAGATTTCTTTAACTTCATCTTGCGATAGAACTCCTTCCGACGTTAATTTGTCTGCATAAACGTCTGGTATTGATCTGCGAGATTAAATGACATATGATCAAGTATAACATATTTTTACAGCTATTAGTTATATTTTCAAATGAATTATTTCTTAACATTTAAATTCTACTGAAAAAAAAAACTTTAATAAAATTTTTTGGCCTTGTAACAGTATATTTAAAAATTTAAGTTGGCACAATTAGCGATAGATACATATTTAATTATACAACAAATTTTAAATTATTTATTTTCTATTATCAAATTAAAAATTTACACTTTTTGTGTTCTATTGTGTTCTAATTCTTGGAAAAAAATAGAACCAGTTAATTTAATGAATATTAATGAGCTAATTAATAGAATGGTACTATCCTCGCTGTATTGTTGAAATGTATTGAGCTCATGCACCGAACATGTATTAAAACAAACATATATGCAGTTTATATTATTTAGTCTTTCCGTGTGGTGATGGAGAAAGATTACAATCCACCATCTTCCCCGTGGGTGTCGTAAAGGACGACTGAGGGATAAAAGATGGATGTAACATCTATGCAAAAGATGGAAAATGCAAAATAAAACCTTATACTCTCTGAAAAGTGTGGTATAGTAGGTCAAATTCGCTCTTATTATGGAGGAAGCTTGAGCTCAGCAGTGGGACGTATATGAGCTGAGATGAGGATGAGTCTTTTTTCCGACTACTACTGGACATCATCCTCGCTCATAGCCACAGAACGTGGTCTTAAACTCCCTGTATACAACGACTCGTAGTATTTTTTTTCAAAATGAGTCCGTACGACTGTACGAGAATAAAATAAAACAGCCCGGGGTGGGACGCTAGAGGAGGCGGCACGCCTGGCAACTCTCGGCACCGAGGAGATTGTCAGGCGGATCGAAGCGCTGGGGTTGAGGGTAGCCCTGGAAAAGACGGAGGCCCTTTTATTCCATGGCCTCCGTACCGCCGGGCCTCCCGCCGGCGCTTCGATCACCGTGAAGTCGGTCACCATCAGCATCCAGGCCCACATGAAGTACTTGGGCCTGGTGCTCGACGGGCATTTTTGGTTCCGGGAGCATCTCCATCGACTTGTTCCCCGGCTTGTCAGCGCGGCGTCCACCCTTTCGCGGCTGATGCCGAATGTGGGCGGACCCAGCTCTACGTGCCGACAGCTGTACACGGGGGTGATCCGGTCGATGGCTCTGTACGGCGCACCGGTGTGGGCGGGGTCCCTGACCGTCCAGCTGAGGGCCCTCTTGAGGCGACCACAGAGGGTCATGGCGGTCAGGGCCATACGCGGTTACCGCACGGTGTCGACGGAGGCAGCGTGCCTCCTGGCCGGAACTCCCCCGTGGGACCTGGAGGCGGAGATGCTCGCTGACATTTATCGGCGGGTGTCGGAGACGCGCGCCCGCGGCGGCATGGTCTCCCTGCAGGAGATCACCGCCTGGCGGGTAGACGCCCGCCAAGGAATCATTGCCCGTTGGGCAGTACGGCTGGAGAGTCCTCGGAACGGTGTCAGGACCGTCGAAGCCTTCCGGCCGGTGCTGATGGAGTGGTTGGAGTGGACGCACGGGGTGCTTTTCTTCCGACTGGTGCAGGTGCTTACGGGGCACGGGTGTTTTGGGAAGTACCTGCACAAGATTGTCAGGAGGGAGAGCACACCGTCCTGCCACCACTGCAGTTGCGACGAGGATACGGCGCAGCACACGCTCGAGGAGTGTGCTGCATGGGAGGGGGAGTGCCGTGAACTCGTCGCGATTATCGGTGCCGACCTGGCGCTGCCGACCATCGCCAGGGAGATGCTCGACAGCGTCAGGAACTGGGACGCGGTCGCCGCCTTCTGTGAGGCCGTAATCTCACGGAAGGAGGCGGCGGATCGTGTGCGAGTAGAGCTCCTATTCGGCGACACGTTCCGCCGCCGGCGACTCGGGCGGCGCAGGCGCGAGTATCTGCGCCTAATGCCGCCCTAGCCGAGGCCGCGGGTGATCGGACCGGGGAATTGTCCGTCATCCGCAGAGAGGCTGACCGCGCGATGGTGACCGACGTCCCAGTACGTCGATAGGTGAGGTTACCCGAAAGGGTATTCCGTCGGGCCGACCACTGATGACAAGTCACATCTGCTCCGGTGGTCGGCCCAACAACGAGGTGAAGTGAGTACGGGTGGGTTATGGGCCCGCGCGCCGTCCTTTCATCGCCCCGGACGGACAGAGGACCGCGCGTGCGCTTACCATAGCCCGCCCACAAAAAAAAAAAAAAAAAAACGACTGTACGAGATTGTAGTTGTCGTGACTGGGGGCTGCTTTTATTGTATTACTAGCAACCCGCCCTCGCTTCGCTTCGGTTATAGGTTTTAGTCGTTTTACCCGCGTAGTTCCCGTTCCCGTGGGAATACCGGGATAAAATATAGCCTAGTTTACGCCCTGATATTATAGCTTTCCATTGGTGAAAGAATTTTTGAAATCGGACTAGCCGTTTTGAAGATTACCCGGAACAAACAGACAGACAGACAGACAGACAAAAATGTTTTAATTGCTATTTTAGGCATAGGTGTCGTGCAAATAACCGTGTGAGCATGAAAAAAGCCTATTATTTTGACATTACAAACAGGCACTCCACTTTTATTTATTGGTATAGTAGATTTTTATTTATATACTAGCAATCCGCCCTCGCTTCGCTTCGGTTATAGGTTATAGTCGTTTTACCCGCGTAGTTCCCGTTCCCGTGGGAATACCGGGATAAAATATAGCCTAGTTTACGCCCTGATATTATAGCTTTCCATTGGTGAAAGAATTTTTGAAATCGGTCCAGCCGTTTTGAAGATTACCCGGAACAAACAGACAGACAGACAGACAAAAAATTTTTAATTGCTATTTTAGGCATAGGTGTCGTGCAAATAACCGTGTGAGCATGAAAAAAGCCTATTATTTTGACATTACAAACAGACACTCCAATTTTATTTATTGGTATAGACTAGCAACCCGCCCTCGCTTCGCTTCGGTTATAGTCGTTTTACCCGCGTAGTGGCTGTTCCCGTGGGAATACCGGGATAAAATATAGCCTAGTTTACGCCCTGATATTATAGCTTTCCATTGGTGAAAGAATTTTTGAAATCGGTTCAGCCGTTTTGAAGATTACCCGGAACAAACAGACAGACAGACAAAAATTTTTTAATCGCTATTTTAGGCATAGGTGTCGTGCAAATAACCATGTGAGCATGAAAAAAGCCTATTATTTTGACATTACAAACAGGCACTCCAATTTTATTTCCATCCATCCATCCATCAGCCTACGGACGTCCACTGCTGGACATAGGCCTCCCCACAAGAATGCCACTCGGAACGGTCCTGCACCACTTGCATCCAACGGTTCCCTGCAACTTTGAGAATGTCGTCAGTCCACCTAGTGGGGGGTCGTCCTACACTGCGCCGTCCGATTCGTGGTCGCCACTCAAGAACCTTTCTTCCCCAACGGTTGTCGGTTCGACGAGCGATGTGGCCTGCCCATTGCCATTACAACGTGCTAATTCTGCGGGCTATGTCGGTTATACCCGTTCTTCTACGGATTTCCGTGTTCCGAATTTTATCACGTAGAGAAATACCGAACATAGCCCTTTCCATAGCACGCTGAGCGACTTTGAGCTTTTTTATGAGGCCGACATTTAGAGACCACGTTTCAGTGCCGTAAGTCATCGCTGGTAACACACAATGGTTATAAACCTTTGTTTTCAGACACTGCGGAATATTGGACGAGAAGATCCTCTTAAGTTTCCCAAACGCTGCCCAGCCGAGTTGGATTCGTCGGCTGACCTCTTTCTCGAAATTGGATCTATCTAACTGGACCAATTTTATTTATTGGTATAGAAAATAATGTCAATCACCTTGGCAGGAGGGTAGCAACTGCAATGAGGCGTTATACGTGTGAGTCGCTATCCACTTTCATAGTGAATCCTTAGCCGATGCCTACGCATCCCAAGGGAAAGGTTACGAAAATTGCATTCTTATTCCGTCGCCATATGGCGTATGCATTTCATATATGGTACAAAGTAAACCTTAAGGAATCTACACACACACATATATGTAAAACGCTATACAAGCGTGCTCCTTCTATCTGTATTTTATTTCTCGCAGTCCTCTTTGAGTCTATGTGTAAATATTAACCACATACACTAGTAGACTCACTCAGAGAGTAGAGCAAGAATTATCTACACAAAACCTCGTACGTATTCTAAAAGACGACTAAGGAATATGATATGCAGATAACATGTAAAAAACTATGTAAAAACTAAAAACTCATAAAAATCTCTATATCAATCTGTCTGAACAGCGTGATATAAGTCGATTTCCCATTGTGGAGGCCCCTTTTTAATACGCTTTTATTAGGTTCAGACGTATCTATGTTAGTATGTAACGGAATCTTTGAGCATAATTTTGACTCCCTTCAAAACGTCGGATTAACTCGAAATTTGGCATACTTATTAAGGACAATTCAATATTTTAAACAGTTTGACCCGTTATTCTTACTAGGATAATCAGGATTAGCGATTTAAGCGTATTTTTTTAGTTTTTTTGAACTATTATATTTATTATTTATGAAAGAGAATTTGACCTATTTTACCATGTTGGTCAGACGTATTGGCTTTATTTCGAGTTTTCCTTCTCTTGTATTTATGTTGCCTGCATACTATATCCCGTAGTCGTCTTTTACGACACCCACGAACAAACGAGGGGGTGGACATAACGCATTATTCTTTTTATTATTATTTTTCTTCCATTTCACATTTTTATATAGGTATTGTCATCTACTTCTGAGCTTTGGTCCAAATTTCAAGTAACTATCTAAATTCCAACAACTTATCGGGAAGTTCAAAATCAATTACAAAATTCCACTCGGGGGACGTCCATTAATCACGTGATCTTTTTTTTTAGAATTTTTTGAACTCCCCCTCCTCCTTGGTGATACGTGGTGAGGTTTAAGACTGAAACCAACATCACGTGAGTTTTAGTACCTACAAAGAAGTAGCCCACAGCTCATTATATTCTCGTATTTTTGCTTTTTTATACTTCGCAAAAAGGTCTTTATACAGATCACCTACTTTAAACTTCGTTCGTTGCCTGGCAACGGCAAGTCAAAGTCACACTACACGCTGCTTTTAAGTTTAGAAATCGTAGTATTGACGAAAAAATAAATACACGTGATATCTTACTACACTCCCCCCCCCCTTCCTTCCCACCTTGTGATATTTCGTGATTTTTGTCAAACCCCCCCTCCCCTTTCAAATCTCACATGATTAATGGATGGCCCCTCGGACGTACAAGAAAGCCAGTTAATAAAACAAAACACGTTAAAAATCATGGTAATAACAAGTAAATACTCACTTTCTATTATGTATAAGTTGATATAATAATGGGTTAGTGAAAGTAGGGTCATCTAATTCATTGTGACCCCAACGCCTGAAGCAATTGTAATCAATAAAGACGTCCTTGCGAAACATTCTCTGGTACTCGAAAGCAATGTTCGTGGCCTTCTCAACTAACTGTAAAATGGAAGCTTAGAATAATATTTGCATTTAAAGTAAAATCAAGGTATTTGTAGTTATAGTGGTAGGTACAAACACGTATTGTCCGCGCTGAGGAGTTGAATTCGATTTTGCATCATCATCTCAGCCAACATAAGTCTCACTATTGGACTCGAGCACCCTCCACAATCCTAGCGAAATCGTACTATACCACAACGGTCCAAGATGTTGGCATAGGGTTTTCTGACGAGTTTTTCTTCTCCTACATAGATTTTATCTAAATAACCAGCTGACCCGGCGAACTTCGTACCGTCATAATTTTTTTCCTAATTATATTTTTAAATTTCCGAAAATATAGTCTCTAATGGAAGAACCACTACGGCTTTGTCGGGAAAGATTCGATCGTCTTGGTCGCGGCATTGTTAATGATGATTCAAAGAGAATACAAATTACACATTACTGATTTCTGACAAAATTATAATTATTAAATTTTCAACAATACTTAACAATAGACAAAATTACATTTAGCTGTCATTTGCGTTTTGTTATTACATATCAAATGCTTTTTTTAACACTATGTTTCATAATGACTTGTATTCTCTTTGACATTTTATGTCACGTCACACGGGAACGCGATCGAACGGGATGAAAGAGTTATTGGCGAAATCTTGTAAACACCATTTAAAAAAAAATGGGATAAAAAGTATCCTATATCCGTCTCCTGGTTCTAAGCTACTCCCCTCCCTCCACCAATTTTCAGCCAAATCGGTACAGCCGTTGTTGAGTTATAAATAGTGTAACTAACACGACTTTCTTTTATATATATAGATATATCCTTAAGTCGTGTTTTACGAGACCCATGTGCAAGAGAGGAGGGCGTCACGGACTATCGGATATAACTATCATACAGACTTCGAATTATGGGTCTGATAAAAAATATTATGATTACTGCCGAGTAATTCTAGTATTTGTAGTCTCTACGCAGCAGATGTTAATAAGTATATCTATGTAACGACTGATGTTACAGATTTAGAATAGTGTTCTAACTCTTTTTTTCTTAGGCTATGGCCGGGGTGACGAGGGGTCGGGGAGCGACCCCATAACCCGCCGTATTCCTTCCCTTTGCCATTGGGCCGACCACTGGTACCAAATCCTTGATTTCTGTTGCCAGCCCGACAAGATGTTTTAACGCCTTTTTTTTAAATAAAAGTACACCATTTACATAGATAGTTCTAAAATTCCTTTTATTAAATATTATTATTTACTTGATTGTTTATATAACAACATATTGGTGTTGCTGTAGCCCTTATGAAAGATTTATTACGGCTGTTAGCATAATATGAGCGTCAATAGTGAAATGGATTCAATTATAGTAGTAATGTTAATCCATTTGCTACGAATATGATGACCGCAATCTATAATAAAAAGAATAAGATTCCTAACTCAAAATACAATGACACAAATATTTTCTAATACTAGCTCGAAGTTATGCTTGATAGACAACCCAGCACTATCATACGGTTTCGAGACAAGTCCGAAACTTTAAAAAGATTAAAACTTTTGCCTATCTAATTAATTAGGGTACGTATTTCCAAGATTCTCGGATTAACTAAATAAATTACGTGATAATTAATATTTTTTTCTAAAGAGAGTTGGCGACGGTCTGAGAATACATGTGTCGCCACCTCTTACTTGCCCGTGGGAGTCGTAAAAATCGGCTGAGGGTTCACCAGGAGAGTGGGCAGCAGCTCTCTCCTGGGAAACGTAAAACATCCATACTGCGATCGCCAACCCGCCTGCCAAGCGTGGCGATTACGGCAATATCCCCTTTTAAAAAATGGCGTACAACAAAAAAATGGCCCCCAGTCACGGCGGCTCCGGTACCCTATGGGCTCATTTTGGTGGCGGGCCCAGTAGTGGTGGAGCGGGGGGTGCGAGTAGGACGCCCCCCCCCCCACTAGGTGGACCGACGACCTAGTGAAAGTTGCTGGGCGTCGTTGGATGCAGGCGGCACAGTACCGCACATTGTGGCACAATATGAGGGAGGCTTACGTCCAGCAGTGGACTGCAATAGGCTGAAATGATGATGAAAGAGAGTTGGGGCAGAAAATGAAGAGGCTCTAACACAAACACTCTTAAATTATAATGAATAAATATTTTAATTACGTTTGATTCTTATTATTGTTAAAATATTTTTTTAAATTTACGACCAACATTGTTTTTAAATTAACGAGTAGTGTCCGACTGAAATTTCGGCTTCGGTTTCGGCCAAAAAACGGGTTTCTGGTTAGTTTCGATATCGGCTGATAATCGAGCCGAAACTAGGGCCGACACCGAAACTGAATACGTGAGTTTGCACGCTGTGCTAGGACATGCTCAGTGAACGAGGTGCGAGAGACAAAGTGCCATTTTACTGCGCTCATAGTCATCTCACAATTTTAGTTGTTTCGTTTGTGTTTGCGAATTTCGCAATTTGAGGTGATTACTTCAAAATAGTATATTTTATTTCACTATTTATGCGAAATAAAATCGTAGTGTAGTTTATAAGAGTTTAAGTTTCAATTTTTAGAAACAAGGCAAAGACAAGAGTGGCTCACCTAGGTTTATTATAAGTCGAAATTATTTTGTTCTTGTAGTTAAGTTTTCTTTTATGTTTATACTAGCAACTCGCCCTCGCTTCGCTTCGGTTTCAGTCGCTTTGCCCGCGGAGTTCCCATTCCCGTGGGAACACCAGGATAAAATATAGCCTATGTTACTCTTTTGAAATCAGTTCGGTAGTTTAAGCGTGAAAGCGTAACAAACAAACTTACTTTCGCATTTATAATATTAGTATGGATGATTAAAGAGTAAAAACTGACTGATTATGATACACTATTTATTTTTCTTTCCACAAAAATATTGACCTTATAATTTACACACAGAAGTTTCAGTTTCGGTTTTGGTCGCAATTGAGACTGAAGGTGAAATTCGATTTCGGTTTCGGCCGTAAAAAGTAGTTTCGGTCGGACACTATTAAGAAGTCATGTTTTTCGTACGGTGACGGATTAGGAATACAATTAATCAGCCACTATCTTAACAGTGGGCGTCATAAAATACAACTAAGGCATATAATATATAAAATAACATCTATATAAGAGAAGGAAAACTCGAAGCAAAACCCATCACCAATGCATCTAACCATAGTAGGCCAATATCCCTCATATTGTAGATGAAGTTGTAGCCCCGCAGTGGGCCAGATGAGATGATGATGATGATTCATGTTATAAGTATTCCAAGTGAATTAACAGTGGTAGGACCACACTGCTGACAGTCGTATGTCTACAAGCGCAGGCCGGTCCATCCGGAGTGGTACCACACTCTCGCAGAAAATCGACGTCTGAGTAGTAGCAATTTATTACTGCGCTTCCATCGGCGAGCGAGGGAGCGGGCAGCCCAACTTTTTGAGGGTATTGAGGGTGTTTGCGCATAGTGGGTTTTGGTGATGCTTTAAGTGTCACTGAATATCATTGCACACATTCACACTTCCTTCATTTTCTTCACGATAGCGGTCTAGCAAAGGTCCATGAGCGGCAGCGTCACTTACCATCCACTGTTTGCTAGTTTGCCAACGACTGCAATAAAAAAAAATGCAGCAGCTCATTATCTTGATGTAGAATTGCGGTCCACTTAGGCGTCATCACAGGGAATATGAGGACACATTGTATTCTTAAGCCATTACCACTAAATGACCACCTAATTATTAGAGGTGTCTAATAAACAACAATAATAGGCTTATTCATTGTATCGGCTGTGATTATACAGTAAAGTTCATTTTATTGATAGTTTCCATTATGTTTTGCAGAATAATACTATTTTGCTAGTAAGGACAGATTTACAAAACAGATGGCCTTACCTCTGGATGATCGCCGTTCACATGTATAACCGGAGCGTATATAGCCTTGGCTAAGTCGGTCACGTAACGACACGAACGACCGCGTAGAGCTGGTAAAGTGAAACCGACCTGAAAAAAATAAGGTACTAATTTAAAAGCATCTGTGTATTTTTTTTTTACGTGTGGTGACGGAGTAAGAATACAATTCATCACCCCCTTTCGTACCCGTGGATGTTGTAAAAGACGATTAAGGGATTATTTGCAGATAACATCCATATAAACTCATTTGCAAAAAAAACGGGCGGTTTTGATTTTCATTCATATTTAAAAAGATACAATACCAAAAAGGTTTCAATCGTTTGTACACGTTACTGGCCGGTTTTAAAAATGCTGTGGTATTTAAAAAAGTACGTTCTAAATTCAATTTTTCAGTTGATGTTCATTTTTACAGAAAACCCCTTTTTATCCTACATTTTTGGCGCGAAGTTCCAGAAGTTAACATCGACTTTCATAACTTTTATTCAATTTTTATCGATTAATTTCATATCCTTGACTGTCAAAGCTTTATTTAATGCTGTTTGGCTGTATCAAAAATGGTAGATAAAGTGGTAAAAGCTACCAAAATTATCGCGCTGCTTGAAGAGGGTTGCAGCCAATGTTTCGTGGCTAGGAGGCTAAATGTTAGTCGCTCGACAGTCCAAAGGACCTGGCAGCGATATCAGGAGACTGGTTCCGTCGAGAGAAGGCCTGGTTCTGGAAGAAAACCATGTACCCAACCACGGGATGATCGTTTTCTTGTGAGTCGCGCATTGAGAAATCGCAAATCTTCGTATGTGGATCTTAAGAACAACCTCCAAGAAGTAAGAAATGTGCATATTAGTCTATGGACGGTCAGGAGGAGGCTTCTCGCTGCCAATATACGCAGTCACCGCCCGGCCCGCGGCCCCAAATTACTCCGTGAGCACAGAGTTCACAGGCTTAGGTTCGCTAGAAATTGTGAATCATGGACTCAAGACGATTGGAATAGGGTTTTGTTCTCTGATGAAGCCAGGATATCTCTGTTCGGTGAAGATCGACGTCGGCGAGTGCTAAGAAGACAAGGAGAACGCTTTGCAGAGGCATGTTTCGAAGAAATCACACCTTATGGTGGGGGCTCTGTTATGTTTTGGGCAGGAATAAATTCAATGGATCGTACAGAGTTAGTCTTCATTGAAAACGGCTCACTGACTGGGCATCGATACATAACGGAAGTTCTAATTTCTCATGCACAACCCGCATTGGCCGCTCTAGGTGAAGACTCGATTTTTATGGACGACAATGCTCGCGCCCACCGATCCCGCGATGTTAATGCGTATGTGCAAGAGGTCGGCATTCGTCGTTTGGATTGGCCAGCTCGAAGTCCCGACCTCAATCCCATAGAGCATGTTTGGGACGTTCTGAAACGGCGTGTGAGATCAGTACACCCGGCTCCGCAGACCATCAGAGAGCTGAAGAATGTGATTACTGCGGAGTGGGAACGTATTCCGCAAGCAAGTATCCGGGATATACTCGCTAGCATGCCCAGACGAATTCAAGCTGTGATTTTAGCTAGAGGGGGTCACACTCGATACTAAACATTTATCTGCTTTTACTTTATTAAAGAAAAACAAACAAAAAAACTTTTTTATTTTTACTTCATGAGCATATGCACTACTAGCGAATATACACTACTAGCGAGGTTTAGCATTATTTCCCATAAATTGTATCTAAATTTTATGAAATACTGATGAAAACGATTATTTTCTTATTAATTTAGCAAATTGTGTGGATAAAACTACCTATAATTATCAAACAAAGAAATATTAACATTTGAAATGGTTCATTGCTTAGGTGCCCGTTTTTTTTGCAAATGAGTGTATAACATCTAATTCCGTGTGGTGACGAAGTAAGAGTACAATTCACTACTCCCTATCTTGCCCGTGGATGTCGTAAAAGACGACTATGGGATATAGTAAGCACATAACATCTGTGCAAGAGAAGGAAAACTCGAAATGAAACCCTATGCCAACATGTCTGACCAGCATGGTATAGTAGGTCAAATTCCGTTCCGTTGTGGAAGAGGCCCGAGCCCGAGGCCCGTGCTGCCCACTGCTGCTGATAATGATGATGAACATCTATGCAAGAGAATGAAAACTCGAAATTAAACCCTATATCAACCCGTCTGACCAACACGGTATAGTAAGTCATTTCCCTATCTTTGTAGAGGAGACTCGAGCCCAATAGTAGAACGTATATGAGCTGTGGTGATGATGATGATGATACAACACATTAGTGAAACGAAGTTTCCTTAATAATTAAAGTAATAATTAAAAAAATACTTTAGTCTGTACAGAACTTTGGAAAATCAACGATTTTAATTCCAGATTGCTGCGTAGTCTATCGCCTTACCGACTAGGGATTATTTAAGCAATATAAATTCCAAGAGTAGTTCGAGTAGTTGCGTTATTGTAGAAGATAAAACTTGCGAATCACAGTTAACATTCTTATCTCTTCAGAATTCAATATGTAATACAGAATTTTTTTTTATTGAATATGTCAAAGTGTATGAACACTGTGCGTAATTAATTACAATGTGCACAGTTTAGGATATATTTTTTTAGAGTATTAATTTTTAAAGACAACACTTTGCACTAAAGAACTAATTGCTGTATTACGCGGGAATTTTATATCGGCTATGCATGTCTCATTATTGGGCTAGAGCCTTCTCCACAATGGGAGGGTTATTGACCTACTATACCACGCTGTTCAGACGGATTGGTATAGGGTTTTCTTTCGAGTATGGCTTCTATGTATATATTCTATAACATCTATTATCTGCGTGTTCTAATCCTTCAGTTCTATCTATATATCTAAAAGAGAGAGTGGTGAATTGTATTTGTACGTCACCAGACGGGGGAGTTTACAAACATACAATTAACCGGCACAAATTTTTCAGAATCGGAACAACAATTGTGAATTGGAGAAGTTATTGTCCTGCATGAGATTGCACACTGTGAAGCTTGACACGGTAAGGCGCCATAACACTACAAGATCTGTGCAGTCCTGCTCAGATTTGACACCATACCTTTTAGAACTAGATACATCAGATTTTTTCACAGTATTCTATAATCAGATTAACAAAACTTACTTGATTATTGACTACAATATGCAATGATCCACCAACATTAAAATGTGGTGCTTGTGATAACATTAGCGTTTCTTGGTTCACTCCTTGACCAGTGAACGCAGCGTCTCCATGTATCTGTAAAATAACTTATTAATTACATTAAACTCTCTAATCGGGTACCTCACATATTGGTTAACGACAAATACCATCTGAATTTATTATAATTAATTGCTATTTAAAATAATAAAAACGCTACAATAATTAAAACAAGTGTGTATGTACTTATGTACGTGCGTTAGAAGTAATACTTGTTTGACGTAATAAGGTAAAAATCTTCCTAAAAATGTTTCTATGAATTTTATCCTTGACGTTGTCCTATCCTTGACATTAGTAGAAAAAACGACACTATAATCCATAAAATATAGCTTGATCTCTGTGACAGATGTCAACGAAAGCAATGAAGAAAGTTTGAACGAGCGACATGTTTACAATTTCATTTTTTATCAAATTTATTTTCATTCTTTTCGTGCCAGTTTTATTGCAACTTAATTGCAATATATTATAAACATAAAAATATTAATATTCATGCCTAAAATGTACCTCGTAAGTACTGAAATACATAGTAAACATTTTATACATAAATGACGCTTACGCACGTACAAGGTCATACTGGAATGAAAATAAAAAAGAGATGGGACAGTTGATATACGTAAATCGATACCCGATCTTTAATAAATTATTCATAAAAGAAAAAACCCAATAATAAACCTATATAATACTTTCAACATATCTTTTACAATTACAACAGACAGGTACATTATAAAATACATAAATTGAATTAATTAAACATTAAAAAACGACTTTTTGTCTTAGAGTAAATGATAATATTATGTACGCCTTATTGTCAATAAACTAGACATATTTATTTATAAAACAGTCGTAATTGATCGATTGATCTAACGACTGTTCCTATTTTGGCAAAAAATGATAAATGTTCTAGCAGGAATGCTCCATTGATGACGATAATACTAACCTAAACCGTGATTGTCTTCCCCTTTTGAATAATTAAAACAGTAAAAAAACAGTTTTGTTTTAAATAAATTCTAAAAGATTTTCATTGATTGTATTTTAATTATAATAGAAAATCACAATTATAAAAATAAAGAGGTTTATCGATAAAAAACTTCGGACTTTATCGTAAGCGTGACAGTACTGGGGACAACTGTCACAGAGATCATCCTATATTTTATGGACTATAATAATACAAAAAAGGCATTGAAAGTGTTATTATAACGCATTATCTAGTTGACATTTGTGACGGGGTGCGCGGGCATTGTAAAAAATGTTGACTAACTAACTTCAGGGTGTTGGTTTTTTAAGACGACATGCGCGCGCATCGTAAAAATTTACTCTCATCATTTTTAACCATTGCAACAAAACTTCAATAGAACCATTTTTTAATATTGATCTAACTTGAAAGTTGACACAAATATTTTTTATTTTTAAAGCGTTCGCAATTTCAGGTTGTCGGAATACCGGAATGTGTAGCAGTCATCTCCATTCCCCTGGTACTTTTAGCCAACTATGATCCCTAACATGCTTACTAAGTGAAGAGATTTTGGGACTTTTCCCTATACGTATTTTCAACAGTGAAATTCGATAGTTACATGAATCAATGGATGCTTACAAAATTACAACATTTCTTAAACTAATTATGTTTTTAGCTTGTTGCTTTTGGCTACTCAAAAAATTAATAGGAATAACACGTTAAAAGGAATAAGTATAAAAGAAACTCTCGAGGGTAATCTAACAGAAAAGTAGCTTCCTATTTATGAAAGAAAATTTACATTAACAAAAATATTAGTCAAAAATAAGATTGTATAAAGCATCATCTGAAAAGAAACTCCATTTTTAAACAGTAAAACAAAATAACAAAATTAAAAGCATTAACTTTTACTTTGTTAATTTATTTATGCAAATGATACCCACTTGTACATTTAGAACTTTGTCACCCATTCTTGTTTTGCCGTCCTCTGAATAGTCACCCTCTTTTAGGCGTAATTGTTTTGATCTAGTTTTCCCCATTGATACCGGATTGGCTGCCTAAAACATTAATAGGACTTGAGATTTGATCAAGTTTTAATTAAATGTATATAAACTTAATTAAAATGCAATGAAATCCGTAAAAATTGTTTTATTTCATACATAATAGTAATATCGCGTAAATTTTACGTGCTTAGTATTAAACAACGTAAAGTTTCCCTCTTCACTCTTTACTATTTTACACCTCACTCTGATTCATCTAAAACCTGGAAACGTTATAATCCATAATAGCATAGTAAATATTTTGTATTCGCTTTCATCATGTACGTTTAGAATTCAGCACAAATCACATGTTACGGTCGGGAAGATCATGTCACAGATTCTTTAAATAAGACTTAAAAAAGTCAAAGGAAGTAGCCAAATCTATGAGCAATAATTAAAATTTATCTATTTATTAGATAAGTTGCTAGCTTATTTGCCAGCGAAGCTAATTAAAAACTAAAAAGAAAGAAAAATATTTCTTCAAAGAACAGATAAATATTTCTTCTTTCTTCTCTTCTTTCTGTCGTAAAAGATAACTAAGGGATATGATGTGCAGATAACATTGAGAATACAATTCACCACTTCTTACCTACCTCTTGAATGTTGTAAAAGAAGTATAAGTCAGATATAATAATATGCATATAGCATCTGGGCAAAAGTAGGGCAACTTGACATAAAACACTACAATAATCCTTCTGACAAGCGTGGTTTAGTAGCTCAATTAGGAATTGGCTTGCTCCACAATAGGATCGTTCCTATTGTGGAAGAGGCTCGAACCCAGCCGTGGGAGGTATATGAGCTGAGATGACTCTTGAACATATCATTTTACATTAATCAATCCCTAAATATATTCTATCCGACGGAATTTGGCAATGTAATCTTAGATGCTGAAAGCCTATTAATTTTCACTGTGAAGACCGCTAAATTATAATTAAAGGGGAACACAATCGTGGATGAACTATTCTCTCGCTCTGCTTATTTTATACTATGCTGCAAAATTCTTAATATTAAGTACAATGATTGTGAAGAATTACCTCTAGATGAGAAGGATTGTTTAGCAATGAAAATCGGACTGTTTTGTTATTGACAGTAATGTCTGCCGATGCACCTGTAATTAAGAGAGAATTAGTCAATTTCTTTAATATTACATCATTATCATCATCATAATGAATATGAAATTATTTCTACGAGTCGCGAGCTTATGGACACAATCAGATAGTACGCCCGTGAGTATGATTGCTGAAAACAAATAAAAACATCGGGGTAGTAAAACAAAGTTAAAATGTAATGAAAACTATTTTACGGATTTTATCGCTTTTGTATTTAATTTTTGATTGCTCGACGTTTCAAACACTTTACAGCTTTCATGGTCACAGGCGGACTAAGATGTCTCACGTCTAATCAGTCATCGTTATTACAGAGATTTATACTTAGCTACCTGCTACAGAAATGGATTATTAAATTTTGACTCACATTTTGGTACAAATTTATTGTCAGTACAAGAAGAAAATATTTCGAAATAAAAACATATATTGTTTATGGTTAATAATTATTAAACATTAAAGTTGTAGTAATTATTATGACAATTTATGAATTTAACCCTAACAAATCTAGTATACTACCACCGAATCGGAACGCGGCCACACTGAGAAAGAGCCGGCAAGAAGTTCAACAATCGACTTCTATAGGCTGATGGATGGATCGATAGATCACAATTATTATTTTATATAAATATTTATACAAAATATTTTTACAAATTATTACCTATTTATATGCGTTCAACCTGTGCTGGAGAAAAAACTGTTTATCTTTATTTTATTTTTCTTACAAAATCCGTAAAAATAGTTTTATTTCATACCTATAAAACTCGTGTAAACGTAAAAGATTATTTGATATATATACATTATATCTCCTGAACGATATTGAGGAAATAAATCATGTAATGTTAAAAGCCGCGTTGAACGTAGAACTTTATTACAACATATCATATAATGCAAAGAGCTTTTCAGAAAGTTTGCTTCTCACTCAAATTTGTTCTACCGTTCTTAAACATTTTGACGTTACTTGGTATAAGTCGTATGAAGTAACGATATTTTCTTTTAGAAAAATGTTTTTTTCCACAAACATGCCTATATTTCCATTTTAGGAAACTAATCCCAATGGCATTACGTAAATAACGCGTAGTAACTACGTAGCAGTTTTTTGTATAGTAATGGAGCGAGAAAACATTTTTTTTTGTCATGGGTATCTTAAAAGATGATTAAGGGATATGTTATGAAAATTACATTATGCAAGAGAAGAATAACTCGACATACAAACCCTGTACCAATTTTTATTTTTTTTTTATTTAAGACACCCTGCACTAAGGAAATAATCCTTGTATTGCGAGGGACTTTACAAACATTTAATTAACGGACACAAATTACATCCAGACTCAGAACAACAATTTGTCGATCGCACAAAGTGTCGTCCCGCGTGGGATTCGAACCCCCGACACTGGCGCTGTAGGTCGCTATCTTAACCACTACGCCATCTGTGCAGTCATGCGTCACCAATGCGTCTGACTAGCGTGGTATTAGGTTAATTGCACTCCTATTTATCATCATCGTCATCATCACAGCTCATATACGTCCTACTGCTGGGTTCGTTCTTCCTCCACAATAGAACGGGCTCAAACTCACCTTTTACTATGCTTGTCGGACAGGTTGGTATAGGATTTTATTTCGAGTTTGCCCTCACTTGCATATGATGTTATTAGCAATAACCCCTTAGTCTTCTTTTACAACACCCACAGGAAGAAAAGGGGATGGTAAATTGTATTGTTACGTTGTCACATCACGAAATTGCATCTATTGAGGATAAAAAAACCTGTTCTGACGGAGTAACAATACAACTCACCATTCCCTCTCTTGCCCATGGGTGTTGTAAAAGACACTTAGTTCTCTTTTATAATAACATGCATGCATGCAACATGCGCATAACATCCATGTAAGAGAAGGCAAATTCGAAAGAAAATACCAACCACTCTGCCCAGTGTGATTCAATAGGTTAAATTTCCTCTTTTGTGGAGGAGACTCGTGCCAAGCAGTACGTACATGGATTGAGAAAATAATATAGTATTTACCAACAATCATCTAATATTCTCCATATTTCTGAATCAAACAGATGAACGTTACAAATGCATGCGCTGTTATTTTTTTTTTCGTGTTTATTCCATGAAACAGATCCTAATGAAACATTGTGTTCTATTCGAAATACAAGATAGAATTATTTAGCCTATTATCTAAATAAAGAAATCTCGTAATACGTTTATTCAGCAAGACATCTTAAAATATATTGACAATAATTTACAGGTTTAGATAATATTGAACTTTACGCCACAGTTTTAAGGTCCATAATTAGATATTTAGTTTTAATCTTTAAAATAAAATAGCCCTTAGAATACGCTCTGCTGTAAAACATCATGTTCTGATTAAATTTATTGGTTAGTTAGTCCTGTTTTGTGGACGAAATAGAATGGAACACTTTTGCGAGTTTTCAAAAGGTATTTCAAAAGTTGAAATTTTTTTGAAAATTTTACGTTATATTCATAATAAAAGTTATATAAAAGTTATATTCATTTTAACCTCTGTTAGGTTTTAATATTTCTCTAATACATTTTTCGTCCCATGAAATATAACATGATCGATTTTATAAGCATAGATTCAAATAGTATAATAGTTATCGCTGTTAAACTTTACTTTTCCATCACCATATTGGGCCATCACATATATTAGGCATAAACAAGACTTTTTAACCGACATGAAAAAAGGAGGAGGTTTCTCTATTCGACCGTATATGTATATGCTTTTTTATGTTTGTTCGCGGATAACTTCGTCGTTTATGAACCGATTTTGATGATTCTTTTTTGTTGGAAAGGGTATACTTTCCAAATGGTCAGATGAAAATTTTATCGAAATCGGAGCAGCGATTTTTGAAAAATGAACAATAATCTAAAAATTTATCCACATTGTCTACATTATTGAAGGCGGTTTTTTTTTTGGAAAAAATAATTATTAATAGACCAAGTCTTCGCCTCTTAAATTCTAAAATAAACCCTAAAGAAGGAAATAAGATTTCTGGTGTTTACGTGAGTATCACACATTGTAAATAAAACTATTTTACGGATTTTCTCGCGTTTGTATTTAATTTTTGACTGCCGACGTTTCCAATACACACAGGTTTCATGGTCACGGGCGCACTAAGATGTCTCACGTCCAACAATACGATGTAATGACTTGTAAAACAGTTTTATTTATATATAGTTATGAAGGGAATAATGTTCTGGAACAAAATAAAAAAATGTGCAAACTTACATTAATCTCATTTTAACGTTATATACATATTTTAGTTTTCTTTCTGTAAAATGGAATCGAAATACTATTGAGAATTTCAAATGCCAAGTTGCCCATCCTGCGAGCTTAACTAGTCTTTTGAAAAGAAATCCCCCTGGCCTAACTATTAATTAAATTCAACTCACTCAGATGGGTCGCAATATCGCAGACTGAATTTGCTTCCTCGGGGAATTCTGGCTTGCCGCTGAATTTATGGAAAATTTTAACTGGAGGACATTGTAAGACGCCGGTTAACGCGTTCAGTTTGCCACGGTGAGCCATTGCCAAAATTACTTGTTCAACACCTACTGCAAATTTAATTTTAAATTAGTAAGCAAAGTGAAATTGTTCCGTGTAGTGACGGAGTAAAAATACAATTCACCACTTCTTATCTTGCCCGTTGTGACTATGGGATGTTACATCCACATAACATCTCTGTAAGAGAAGGAAAACTCGAAATGAAACCCTATATCAGCATGTCTGACTAGTATGGTATAGTAGGTCAAATTCCTCCTCACTGTGGAGGAGGCCCGAGCCCAACAGTGGGACGTATGTGGGCTGCGATGAAGCGAAGTGATATATTATTGTGACAGAATACGACAATAAAGTCTGTTACTTTGCTTAAGTATGTATGTAGTATGTAGGTTTACTTGAGTATCTGAAGAATCTATTAAAGGAAGCACATAGGTAATATGACTGCAAGATAATGGAGCCTGGAAATAAGATCATATCTCAACCTGTAGGACCAGCGTGGTATGGCATAATTTATCGCAAATTTGCCGCTGCAATGGTCCGTATCCAGGAGTGTGATGTACAGGGATTGAAATAGAGGCAAAGGCAAACATTATAGCATACGGATGCTGATTGCTAAATCATTCCCGGGTGCTACATTGAAACTTATTGAGTTTCATTTTAAAGCTAAGTAAGCAGTAGCCTGGCGTCTTTTTTGGCTATATCAGTCTCCTCAAAGATACCACTTATTTATATCATTTCCTTAGAATAATAACGTATAGAAGGTAAGTTCGTGCACAAAAAGTGAAGCATTTCAATTGGAGTCTAATGGAGCTTACGCCGGAACCGTTCCGTAATGTACAAGTCATTGTACTGCACGTACGTACGCAACTCTTAAAAAATAAATAGGTAATTACGACGGTTTGTGCATTCAAATGGTGTCATAACACATTTGAAAAACTTAAAAAGGTTTTTAATATTACTTTTAAAATTATTTCGACGATTTATGTTAATAAAAACAAAATTTGATTTCATAATTTGTATAGTGGTGTGCGTGTGTACGTGTGTAATCGTCTGCGCGCCATTAGTGTTTTTAGATTCAAATTTCAAACCTTCGAAGTATTGACACTATCCTTCTATACGTTATTATTCTAAGATCATTTCATAATTTTTCATAATTTCAGCTCATATCCACATCCCACTGTTGGGCTCGAGCCTCCTTCACAATAGGAGGAAAATTGACCTTACTATATCATGCTGGTCAGACAGATTGGTATAGGATTTTATTTCGAGTTAACCTTCTCTTGCATAGATGTTATATGCCTATAATATCCCTTAGTTGTCTTTTACGACATCCACGAATAAGATAGAGAGTGGTGATTTTATTCTTACTCCGTTACCACATGTTAAATTATTATATAAAAAATTATTTACATAGAAACTATCATATGTCTTTGTTGGGCTAAATAAAGCATATTTACAAAATATTTTAAGTAGTGATTTAGAAGATGATCGACATGCGATTTTCATGTAAAATGATAGATTATGAACAATGTAAAAATGTGGGCATTGCAGTTTATTTTAATGAATTTTATTTAGCTTGATGTAAATGATGAGATCAATCAACATAATTAAAATCTCAATAAGGGCGTGAAAATATTTACATTAAAAATTGTAAGCTGCTTACAGTCAATCCATCAATTTAGGGAAATGTAATTGTGGCTTATATTTTTATAATAATTATTTACGCTTTTGTACAAATTCTGACTTTTGATTGCTATATTTATTGAATTCGGATGGAATTATTTAATTTATATTTGCTTTTTAATAACATTCAGTTTAATTATTACTTGAATGTCATCGGCTCGTTCATGATTGCAATAAATTGCTGCTTGACCTTTTATTTTACGCAATAAAAATGTAATAAAACAAATAATTCCATTTTATATCGAAAATGCCTTAAATGGTTTTGTAAAAGAGCTGATACTCTGCAAACTGCTGGATCATTTTTTATCAAACATACCTAGGAACAACCACAAGGAAACTCGCTTTCACGTGCAAAAAACGCCATCGGAATCCGTCCATAAGTTCGAGAGCTGCCAATAGTAAAATCGTTACCTAAACGAGTTGAATATTGCATTGCAGAAAATGGTTATCATTTCGAACTACTTAATAAAATACAATGCTCTTTTTTAGAGTTCCCTACCCAAAAGGTAAAAACGGGACCCTATTATTAAGACTTCGCTGTCTGTCCGTCCGTCTGGCTGTATATTATGAACCACGATAGCTAGACAGTTGAACCGCTATAACAACAAATACTAAAACCAAAATAAAATAAATATTTAAGGGAGGCTCCTACACAACAAACGCGATTTTATTGCCTTTTTTGCTCAATATCGATAATGGCAACAGGTAGGCACTTGAAATATTCACAAAATACTCAGTTGTATTTTTACTTAAATAATAAATTATGAAATTAAAATAAATATTTAAGGGTGGCTCAAACAAAAAACGTCGTTTTTTGCCTATTTTTTTATAGATGATGCTATTGAACCCTTCGTGCGAGACTCCGACTCGCACTTAGCTGGTTTAGACCCCATGTTTTATAGTATCGCTTACAGGCACAAACCATATTTCAATAGAAATTATATGTTAATGTTTTTTTTTAACACGACTGGGTTCCCGAATTGAGTACAAGTTTTTTTTTAAATCTATGTATGTATGTGGTTCTCTTGTCATTAAAATCGATGATATGGTTCTGAAGAATAGATCTTTGTATATCTTATACTTTCAGACTTGCCCATACTGACCTATCTAAATGGGCCACCCAGTACATACTCGTATTAGGTTTACCGTTGAACGTTAGTTTTGGACTTCGAGATTGCCTATCCTAAATGGATAATTAGATTATAAAAGCATCAGGTACATAGAGACTGCAAAGAATATTGAATTGGATATGTGTTCTGATGAGAATGCAAGGAATGAGCATATTGTACCTAAAATGACTTTAGTGACTGAAGAAATAAGAAGTGAGCTTCTATCCCGGTATGAACTCTACGGATGTCAAGGACTCGGTATCAGTGGTCGGGCGGATAACGGAGTAAGAATACAATTCAACACTCCTTTCTTATATGAATGTTTTAAAAGACGATCTATCGATATAATATGCACATGACATCTATGCAAGAGAAGAAAAATTCAAAATAAATCACTATACCAAGTTATTTGACCAGTACGGTATCACTTCAACTCATATACTGATGGTCAGACAGGTACCCACCTGGTTTTTTACCCACAAGGTTTTGTTCAAGCTTTTCTTCCCTTGATGTCATATGCGTGTTAAATCTCTTAGTAGTCTTTTACGACATCCAAGGGTTAGATAGAGAGTGGAGAATAGTATTCTTATTTCGTCACCTCACGGACCAGTATAGTATAACAATATCCCTCCTATTGTGGAGGAGGCTCGAGCCCAGCAGCGAATGTGAAAGCGAAGGAATGATGGTGATAGGGAGAAAGTGAATCTGTATAAATTATTCTGAGATATTATAGTCATGTATGTATATCTATACCAATAAATAAAATTGGAGTGTCTGTTTGTAATGTCAAAATAATAGGCTTTTTTCATGCTCACACGGTTATTTGCACGACATCTATGCCTAAAATAGCAATTAAAAAATTTTTGTCTGTCTGCCTGTCTGTCTGTCTGCCTGTCTGTCTGTCTGCCTGTTTGTTCCGGGTAATCTTCAAAACGGCTGGATTGATTTCAAGAATTCTTTCACCAATGGAAAGCTATAATATCAGGGCGTAAACTAGGCTATATTTTATCCCGGTATTCCTACGGGAACGGGAACTACGCGGGTAAAACGACTATAACCTATAACCGAAGCGAAGCGAGGGCGGGTTGCTAGTTACAAATAAAAATAAAAAATTCTACTTACTAGTAGTTGTTAGTTTAAATAACGCGGAGAAGAATGTAAGAAGAGATTCAGCGCCTTCGCCACAATACCGTTTCACTGTAGGGTACTTTATACCAACAAACTTATCCCATGTTTGAGAGTGAAGCAACTCTTTTAAAATTTCCACTTGTCGATCTTTATCTATGGGATCTGCACCGCCTTCTATGCGTTTCGCGAACCATTCTCTTTCAGCTTCTGTCTACAAAACATCGTAATAATGTCAGTTATCATTGTGTTTTTTACATTAGTTGGATTATCTATATATCTATTTAAATAAAAATGGAAGTGTCTGTTTGTAATGTAAAATAGTAGGTTTTTCTCATACTCACACAGTTATATGTACGATACATATGATTAAAGATCAATTAAAAAAAAAAGAAAAGAAAATTGTCCCTCTGTCTGTTTGTTCCGGATGATCTTCAAAACGGCTGGACCGATTTTGTTAATATTTTTCTACCAGTAATCTGTCCATAGGTATAAGGAGTAACTTAGGGTATTTCTATCCTCAGAAGAAAATTGCCCGGCCTAGGACTTAAACCCGAAACCATATTATAGAAAAGAGAGCCAAAGTGGCTGGAATCGAAAACCCAGCGAGGGTGGGTTGCTAGTGTCAAATAAATTAATACATTATATACATATATCCGACAGATGGCGCGTTAATACGTCTTCCATAAAGACGAAAACGTCAACGTAAACGAACGAATATATATATATATATATATATAATGATTTCTGATGTTTCCGCGAGCATTACATATCCATACCAATAAATAAAATTGGATTGTCTGTTTGTAATGTCACAATAATAGGCTTTTTCATGCTCACACGGTTATTTACACGACACTTATGCCTAAAATAGCAATTAAAAATTTTTTGTCTGTCTGTCTGTTTGTTCCGGGGAATCTTCAAAACGGCTGGACCGATTTCAAAAATTCTTTCACCAATGGAAAGCTATAACACCAGGGCGTAAACTACGCTATGTTTTATCCCGGTATTCCCACGGGAACGGGAACTATGCGGTTAAAACGACTATAACCTATAACCGAAGCGTAGCGAGGGCGGATTGCTAGTTATAACTAAAACAACGTATTTTATTTGAATTTTGATTGTCCAACGTTTCGACCACTTTTTCACATTTCAAACTATATATCTTTCTTTATATATATATATATTTCTTGTGTACGTGTGTATATCACTGAACTCCTCCTAAACGGCTGGACCGATGTTGATGAAATTTTTTGTGCATATTTAAGGGGATTCGAGAATGGTTTAGATACACAATTGGACTCGGTAGGGGCCACTTATTTGAACAGAACAACGTCTGTTGGGTCAGCTAGTATATATATATATATATATATATATATATACACTAGCAACCCGCCTTCGCTTCGCTTCGGTTATAGGTTATAGTCGTTTTACCCGCGTAGTTCCCGTTCCCGTGGGAATACAGGGATAAAACATAGCCTAGTTTACGCCCTGATGTTATAGCTTTCCATTGGTGAAAGAATTTTTGAAATCGGTCCAGCCGTTTTGAAGATTACCCGGAACAAACAGACAGACAGACAAAAATTTTTTAATTGCTATTTTAGGCATAGGTGTCGTGCAAATAACCGTGTGAGCATGAAAAAAGCCTCTTACTTTGACATTACAAACAGACACTCCAATTTTATTTATTGGTATAGATATATATAGCAAATATTTATGTATATCAGTGTAAATGAGCACGTGTGTGAATGCGTCCGTATGTGTGTATCGGTGTGTATGTGTGTTTCTAATTATGTATTCATGACAATGTTTTCAAGGTCATATTAGCTATGTTTGCTTAGGTTTTGAAATGAAATCCCCTGTAGGTAGACTGGCGACGTTTTAAATTCGTAAGAAATATTAACACGCGAGTAACATAGGACCGTTCTGAGTAGCATTCTCGTGGGGAGGCTAACGTTTAAAAGTGGATGTTTAAGGGCCGATCGGTAGTAGAATTTAGAATTAAAATTTGTCTTCTTGTCTTATACATCATTCATCATTTCGGCTCATATACGTCCAACTGCTGGACTCGAACCTCCTCCATAATAGGAGGGAAATTGACCTTACTATACCATGCTGGTCAGACAGGTTGGTATAAGGTTTTGTTTCGAGTTTTCCATCTCTTGCATTTACCTATGTCATATGCGTAATATATCGTCGTCTTTTATGACACTCAATGGTCTTATACAACCTTTGTATATTTGTGGGATTTTATTATATACTAGCTGACCCAACAGGCGTTGTTCTGTTCAAATAAAGCGCCACCTACCGGGTCCAATTGTGAATCTAAACCATTCTCGAATCTCATTGAGCACACACAAATTACTTAAATTACTTAAATCCAGTCAACAGATATCGCCATCTGTTAGAATCTTTTGGAGTTAACAGATAATTGTGACTGTCAATTAATTATAGACAAATAATTTGTAATAAAATAAAATTGCGACTATAATTAAAGATCTAAGCTATCCTATGTTTCAAGTTGGAGCAAACTGCACACGGTGTGCAAATTTGATTAAAATCGGTTAAGTAGTTTAGGAGTCCATCGCGGACAAACATCGTGACAGGAGATTTATATATATTAAGATTATTGGGGCTGTGAAGTCAAAATGTCTTTGTGCAAATTAATTCACACACGGTATGGAGCCTCGATTAATACGTTTATCCCTTACTAATAATATAGGTAGTACATACGAGTACATCTTAGATGCAATAATATATTTTTAATATTTCGGGAATGAGTTCTTTACTGTTAGGACAACTACTTTTGTGTAGACATAATTAAATTCATTCGACCTTTTCTATATGATTATGTTTTACATATATCTACTTACCGTCCATGTGGTGACGGTATAAGAATACAATCCAACTCTCTATCTTGCTGGTGGATGTCTTAAAATACTACTAAGCATATAACTCGGGTTGCCACCCGTGCTTTATTATAAAGTATTGTACGTTATTTCGGGTAATTGTACTCTATACTTTATGTGAACAATAAAATACGCGATAATATTTTATTTCGCACGAATTGACTTCTCTAGACAAAATTTTCTGTCTTTGAATCTATTAAAAATTGTGATTTATTTACTATAAAATAAATATAAAGTACAAAGATACTGATAATTCTTTTTTAAAATTTGCTAAAAATAATCATAAATATGTTTTAAAACAAAATAATGCAAACCATACTTTATTTGGACGCCAAGAATTTTTTCTTCATTCATTAACCTATAAACTTTATTGAAACAGAAAAAAAGGTGGCAACCCCTACATATAACTTTCTAGTAAGGTCGATTTCTCTCTAATTATGGCAAACGCTCCAGCTAGCAGTGGGTACGCCTTATTCTATTTTTTTTATATATTTTTTATGGGTGGGTTATGGAATGCACACGCGGTCCATTCCGTCCGAGGCGACGAAAGGACCCACGTCGCCTTCGTCGTTGGGCCGACCACCGGAGCAGGGTGACTTGTTGTCAGTGGTCGGCCCAACAGAAGCAGTGTGTACGCCTAAATGATGATGATGATACAGAGTTAATATCAAAATTGGTAATCGCAGTTGGTGATATAATTTCATAGTGAATGTTTGACTGTATTTTTGGTATAGTGGTGGATCTTCGGTTGATTTTCTATGCGAAATTATTGCTGCCTGGATTTAATATGTGTTGGTTAATTGCATGTTTGCAAAATCTACTGCAACTCCAGGATTTATTGTTCAATGGTAGATGTTTACTATAAAATGAAATGTGTATATATTTTTAACTTTTCTATATTCTTGTTGTTGGATGTTGATGTTCATTTGGACACGAGTTTTCTGCAAAATTCTAATGCATTCTCCACAAATTATATAATGGTTCAGTGAATGGTATATTGGTCGGCATAATGTTTTATTTTGAGTCAGATCATCATCTTAGCTTATATATATCCCACTGCTGGGCTCGAGCTTGCTTCCTATAGGAAGGTAATTGACCTACTATATCTCGCTGGTCAAACTGGTTAGTATAGGGTTTTATTTCGCATTTTCCTTCTCTAACACAGAAGTTACAAGCATATATTCTTTAGTCCGTATTTATGATACCCACGGGCAAGAGAGGTGATTATTTTTTTTTGGTGACTTGTTTTGTTATTCTGTCACCATACGGAAAAGTGGTGACAGAATGAGAACACAATTTGATAAAATTTTAATCATATGCTCACAATGTAAATCTAACTAGGTACTTTACGGATATTATCGCTCGGTTTGTATTTGATTTTTGATTGCCCAACGTTTCGAACACCAAACAATGTGTAATACTCGGCTTTTATCGCGTTTGTATTTGATTTTTCATTGCCCGGCGTTTCGAACACTAGGGTGTTCACAATATATTACACAATGTGTAATACTCGCGTAAACATCAGTAATCGTCATATACTCACCTCTAAATACGCGAACTCATACGAAATAGGACCACAATATATTTTGTCCAGTTCTTCCACTAATTTTTGAACGGAATGCTTGCCGTTATAACCATATAATAACCCTATATCAACCGCATCTTCAGGGCGAAGTCCATATCTTGATATGTTCAGTTCCTTAACGATTCTGCAATTTAAATATTAAAAATTTCAAACTATGCGCTATGGAAAGAGATTGTATATTTTGGAAATGAATTCGTCAGTTAAATTTCCTGAGACATAGGTCATCGAAATATAGTAAACTGCTGCTAGTACGTGGCCCACGATAAATAACGACTAAAGGATATGTGTATAACGTCTATGCAAGAGAAGGAAAACTCGAAACGAAATACTATGCCAATGAGTCTGATCAGCGCGGTAGAATAAGCCAAATTCTTACCTACAATGGAGGAGGCCCGAGCCCAGCAGTGGGCTGCTGATGGGCTGAGATGATGATGATAATGAATCTACATGGGTGATTCTAGGGCTAAGTGTAAATAGATTTTACAGTATCCGCGTGGTGACGGAGTAAAAATACAACACTCCCAATCTTGCCCGTGTAAGTCGTAAAAGACGACTAAGGGATAATATGCACATAACGTCTGTGCAAGAGAAGAAAAACTTGAAATGAAACTCTATATCATCATGTCTGACCAGTATGGTGTAGTAGGTCAGATTCCCTTCCATTGTGGAGGAGGCCCGAGCCCAACAGTGGGACATATGTGGGATGCGATGACGATCATCACCATAGCTCATATACCTACGTCTCACTGTTTGTTTCGAGCCTCCTCCACAATGGGAGAGAAATTGACCTTCTATACTACGCTGGACAAACGTGTTGGTATAGGGTTTTATTTCAAGTTTTCTTTCTCTTGAATAGATGTTGTCTGCATATTACAGTCCTTAGTCCTATTTTACGACACCCACGGGCAAGAAATGGAGCGGTGAATGGTATTCTTACTCCGTCATTATGCGCATCTTGGATTATACTTAACTGTTCAAGTTACACTTCTGACACGAACTTTGTAAGGGATAAATTTTATTAAGAATAGAAATATTGACCATGCTTCTATAGTAATGTTATCGAATAAGGTGTTCGCCTTATAACTTACCCGTTAAGAAAGTTAATAGATACGTGATCATACGTCCCGTTTCTAATTCGACAGTTCCATTTTTGCAAACAGACCACAAATGACCATTTTTATACTGATTCAGACATGTTTTTGGTTTTTTAGCCCTCAATTAAGTTCACGTAAGTGTTCCGTTTTGACACAAACGATAATGGTCACATTTTGCAAGCGTCCCGTTTTCACATAAAAAAATATGGTCACATTAGGTGGGTTTATATTTTACTAGCAATCCTTGCTTCGCTTCGGTTTCAGTCGCCTTACCCGCGGCGTAGTTCCCGTTCCCTTAGGAATACCGGGATAAAATATAGCCTATGTTACTCCCTGATATTATAGCTTTCCATTGGTGAAAGAATTTTTGAAATCGGTTCGGTGGTTTAAGCGTGAAAGCGTAACAAACAAACAAACATCCTTACTTTCGCATTTATAATATTAGTAAGGATTCTATGAATTGCCGGAATAAAAGAAAACTTATTATTCATGTTAGTACCTTTGTTCATTCTTATAATTGACATTATCAATTGTGGCTTTGAGATGACCGTGAGTTCGATAGGCATCAATTAGCTGTTGTGCACGACAGTTCTCATATCTTCTCGATAATACTTCTTCTGGAGTTTCTGAAACATCAATAGTTTATTTATTTTTAGTTCATCATCAGCTCAATGATATTTACTATTGGATGTATGTCTCCAACACAATTTAGGGGATAGTGTCTTAGTTGCCACGATTGCCAGGCGAGTTGGGGATCGCAGTGAAATGTCATACGTTTATCATGATACAGCTTATTGCCCATTCTCCTGGTGAAACTCTCAGCTTATTTTTACTACTCCCACGGGGGGTGAGGGGTGAAGACAATTGTATTGCAGGGTGAAGCACGAAGAGAATAATTACCATAATCATCATCTTATCAAACAGATTGGTGATCGCAGTTGATGCTGTGAGCTTTTCTGAAAATCCTCTGATACGTTCTTAAACGAATTTCACAAATGGTGATATATTAGATCAAAGATAATCTTAATGAGACAATCGCCACGCTTGATGTGTTTTAACGATAGCAATTGATGTTATGAGTTTGTCAGAAGAGCGCTATTGTCCACGACTCTGGTGTTCCCTCAGGCTATTTTTATGATGGGGTATTCCGACGGGCCGACCACTGATGACAAGTAACCCTGCTCCGGTGGTTGGCCCAACGACGATGGCGACGTGGTGTTCGGGTGGGTTGTGGATGTGCATGCTTACGCCCCTCTGTCGCCCCGGACGGAGTGGTGCGAGGAGTGCGCCGACCGCAGCCCACTCATAAAAAAAAAGACTATTTTTATGATGCCCAGAGGAACATACGACATTGTATTCTTATCTTGTTACCATACCGGTAGCAATTTTTACATAGTAATCGTTACTATACGCTTGGAAAAACACACATATATAACTCTTAATTTTGAATTCATTATCATCAATATCTTCATCATCTCAGCCTACATAAGCTCCACTGTTGGGCTTGGATTTCCTCCAGAATGGGAAGAAAATTGACTCACTATACTGCGCTGGTTAGGCGTGTTGGCATGCATAGAGTTTTATGTCGAGTTTTCATTGGATAGATATTATATGCATATATTCCTTAGTAGTCTTTTACGATATTCACGGGTAATTTGAATTGTATTCTTTCTTTGTCACCACACGTAGGATATATTATAATCTAATCATTCATCCTCATTCCGGCTCACATACCGCTATTGGACTCGAGCCTTCTTCACAACAGGAGGGAAATTGACTTATTATACTGCGCTGGTCAGACGTGTTGGTATAGGATTTTGTTTAGTTTTCTTTCATAGATGCATAGATGTTATATGCATCCCTTAGTCGTCTTTTACGACATCTAAGGACGAGAGAGAGGGTGGCGAATTGTATCCATACTCCGTCACCACACGGAATAATCTCAGACTCTATTTTAATAATATTCATAGTAAGTATGCCCTGTATACAATAACGATGTTCATTCAAGTTAATAACCAATGGTGTATCTACTAAACTCTCCTGATTACCGATATTAATTTTTGACTTTTTTATATGAAACATCTATAGGCGAGGGTGAACCTGATCGTTGGCGTGGCGTTAACGCCACGCTTTGATGTGTGCATGCTCGTTACACAAGTAACGAAACCATGACTTGTTTAAGAATTTTGTACAATGTCATCTAGTGAGCTCAAAATAAATTGTTATTCTAAATACATACCTATGGTGTGTACAAATGAAAATAAATGTGTATTGAAAAATAATCATTTTCCGAAAAAAAATTAATATTTTATTAATACTTTATGCCATATTAGTTCCTGTCGCAATTCGTTCTTTCATGCATTTATACTTGTACAAAATAATTTCGATGTTTCACATCTGTCAGGCGTCCTTAGCGACGGCTCCCTTTTTTGTATTCCGTTTCACCCTCCACACAACGTCAAAAATTATAGCAATTCGATAATGACCAGAAAATTTTTAATTGAATTTAAAATTTTTAAATTTATTGACTTTTTTCTACGAAAAAGTGCGAGAGAAGTGACATACATTAAACAGTGGAATTATTTATTTTTGATCTTGCCAATGGATCATTGAAGACAAAATATTTAAGAATCCCAGTACCAATACCACGGAGTTATATACAGGAGGTCGAACGGTATACGCTTTTCCATAAAATTTTCGGTCACAAAAATGAAACCAGATCTTAGTTCTCTTGGCGGCGCTAGTGTGTCATGTGCACCCACGAAATATAGCTACATATACCTATATATAAACATGAATATATATATTTAAACATTTTAATTTAACATAAATAATAATAAAAAGAAATGGGAAGGTGTTGTGCTGTTCAAGGTTGTGTTAGTGGACGAAAAGCATATGAAGGTGTAAGAAAAGTGTCATTTTTCAAACCACCAAAAGTGAGTAACCTCAAAATAATATTTGTTAAAAATTTGTGTTATGAAAAATTAATTTATAAATGTGTAGTGTTGTTTTAGGTGATAAAAGTAAATGTTATTCAATAAATGATATTAAATCACCTGAATACTTTCCAATTTGAATGAAATCTTCGGATTTAAAATATCACGGTAAAATATGCTGAACATATGTTTCAGTAATCGTGAGATGTGGCGCGCTCTACCGGCAAAAAGTTCTGTCCCCTAAATTGAGACCATTCTTTTAATTTTACGTTCGGACTCCTGTATATAACTCCGTGACCAATACAATCAATAGCGTTAACACACCTATTTCATTCACTTTCATCGGTCGATGCCCGAACACGCCTACTCCGGAATGATATAAAATTCGTTCACATGATATTTCCTTCCATCTCATTAGTCGTCTCGCTCCCACTTTCAAATTTAACATTATTACACTACACTTTTAATGAAACAGCATTGAAAAAAAACACAATTGAAGCACAACATATAAATTTATAAACTGCTTTTTAATTTGTTGACTTGTCTCAAGGTTTTTTATTTTTAAACATGATGCGCGCGAGTCGACGGCGGCGTTCGTGAACGCGTACTGAGAATTTGTAGTTTTGTAGCTATGTAATACATTATACTATAAGGTAAATTCAGTGAGTGACTTATCATTTATTTATTATTATTCAATATCTGACGTAATGATTGGCCTATCTAGATAATAGGAGGATAATATTGTACTATCAAATATCTCAATTATCGTTTCAATAGCTATTTACTCCATTTTTTCATGACTAACTATGGTCTGGTCACATTCATTATATATTATAGGTATATTCAATTCTTAGGTGTAGCCTATTTTTTAACAAAAAAGAGGCTGATCTTCATCTTCATGATTGAAAATAAGCAGCCCAAATTGTATTCAAGTATGATAATCTTATATCTTTAAACGAGCAATTCTTGTATATATATATTCAGGATCTCGGAAACGGCTCCAACGATTTTGTTGAAACTTGGCATACTAGAGATTTCGGGTCTAAAAAATCGATCTAGCTAGGTTTTATTTATAAAAAATGTTGTTTTGTCCGTGTTTTTAGTAAAACAATAAATGACATTAAATTTTAAAAGAATATGAATTCAAATTTCGTTGTAAATATCAAGAGTTACGGTAGCTTAGTTGGAGGAACGGAGGGACAATCTATATATAAATTAATTGCTGTTCATTAGTCTCGCTAAAACTCGAGAACGGCTTGACCGATTTGTCTAATTTTGGTCGTGAATTATTTGTGGAAGTCCAGGGAAGGTTTATACGGTAAGAAAATATGGAAAATTGCGAGTAAAATACTAATAATATAATTTGATTTTCCCATACATACCGTTCTTACCTGTCAAACAGTTGACGTTCGTCTCGTCAGTTTGACATTTTTAGCATAATTACATATAGATTTAGATTAAAAAGGTTTTGGAATCGATAAGAAAAGGCAGTATATCCCTTAGTCGTCTTTTACGACACACACGGGTGGTGAATTGTATTCTTACTCCGTTACCGCACGGATAATACTAAAAACAAACTGATAAATACTTAAACAAAATAATTATGAAAAAGGCGGTGCGAAGTTCGCCGGGTCTAGCTGACCCGTCGAACTAATATATACCGTAACTAATAAATATATAAGTACAAATATTTATTAGACATTGTCATCACAATTATGACTGTTTGACATTCAGTTCGACAGGAGACTTTAATCATAAACAAAGTGTAGGTATGTGTATTTATGTGTCGTTTGCATAATGGTGTGCGTAATGTTTTTATTTATTAATTAATTTATTTATTTATTTTAAAGCTTTTGCACAAACAAAGGTACACGGCGGACTTAATGCCTTAGGCATTCTCTACCAGTCAACCGAGGGTGGAGCAGAAATAATGCAAGGCAGGTGCAATACAGATAGTTGATGATCAGAATTTATATATAATTACCAAATGATACAAATATGAATACATATATACTATATAAATACATATATACATAAGTATACATATTTTTCTAATGCATTATTATATCTAATTTTAGTTTCGTTCACTTCTTTTTAATATATTCTTCATCATCGTAATTTCAGCCTATCGCCGTCCACTGCTGGACGTGGGCCTCTTTCATATTATACCACAAAGTGTGCCGCCTGCATCCAACGACGCCCAGCAACTTTCACCAGGTACCTAGTTGGACGTCCTACACTGTGTCGTCCGATACGTGGTCGCTACTCAAGAACCTTTCTCCCCAATGGTTCAGTCAGTTCGGTCAGTTCGTCGAGCGATGTGACCTGCCCATTGCCATTTCAGCGTGCTAATTGTTTGTGTTATGTCGGTTACATTCGTTCTGCGGATTTCCGTATTTCGGATATGTATATTGTTCAACTGTGTCAAATTTCATACTCGTCCATTCGCTCAATTTTGGTAAAAAGGGGTTTCTGCTTCACGTATATACAATATACATAGGTATATATAAGTTTTAAGTTATTTTTATTGTTCTCTTCGTAATTATACATGTAAAGGATTATATACATTTAAATTATTTAAAAATTAAATATATTTTTGGATGTCTGTGATATCCATATATAGCTTTTGCCCGCGACATCGTTCTCGTATAAGTCGAAAACAGAAAATAAATTATTATGTTTAAATGTCTGTGAATTAAACAACAAGGTAGTTAGTTAACGACTGATTTATTTTAAGAATTATTATTTTATACTACATCTCTCTTGAAAAGATATAACAGTCTGTTATAATATAGAGATTTAAAGGTTGGACATGAAAGTATAATAGTTTTGTTATATTTTATGTACTGAATTTCAATAAAATACGTAACACATCTAGTCATCTACCATCAATCCTGTTAAAGAATGTTTATGTAAAATTTAAAGTAGGTTGGAAAAAGAAATCACATTGTCCAATACAATTGGCCCCTTTTTCAACCCTTAGGGGTAGAATTTAGTGATCGAGTTCGCTTTTGGTCGCTTAGACCGGGACCAGCTGGCGGAGACAGCCATCGTATACTCGTGGCTGTCCTCTGCCCACCAGTCGGACGGGGTGGACGCCGAGGCTGGCCGCATCCGCAGTGCGTTGACGCAGATCTGCGATGCGGCCATGCCCCGGGTACGGCGTCTGCTCCCGAGGAGGGGGATCCACTGGTGGTCCCGGGAGCTGGCGGATCTCCGGGCCGCGTGTATCCGCGCCCGGAGGACCTACACCCGCAGCCGGCGGCGCCATCGCGATGCGGAGCGAGAGGCCGTGCTTTACGAGGGCTACCGCAATGCGCGGTCGGCCTTCAGGCTGGCCGTCCGCTCCGCCAAGGACGTCAGTCGGCAGGAGATGCTGGACGGTCTCGACCGTGACCCCTGGGGACGCCCCTATCGCGCGGTGCTGAATAGGCTACGCGCGCGGGGCCTCCCCTCACCGAGACTCTCCAGCCCGGCCTTCTCACCCGGGTCATCGAGGACCTGTGCCCGCAGCGGGCGGAACACACGCCCCCGGTCATGACTCCGCCAGACACTGACCGGGAGGCCGACGACGACAGTGTTCCGCCCATTACGGAACCCGAGATGGGGGTGGCGGTGACGCGCATGCGCGCAAAGTCTACCGCCCCCGGGCCCGACGGTGTTCCTAACCGTGTGCTGGCCTGGTCCTCGAACACCTGGGACCCCGCCTCAGGGGGCTGTTCGACGCGTGTTTAGCGTCCGGACGGTTCCCTGGGTGCTGGAAGGAGGGAAGGCTGGTGCTCCTGCCGAAGCCGGGACGGTCTCCGGAATCGCCTTCGGCCTACAGGCCTATCGTGCTGCTCGATGACACGGGCTACTGGAGAGGGTGGTAGCTGCCCGCATCGAGCGGCACCTCGTCGGCACGGGGCCCGATCTGTCGGACGCCCAGTTTGGGTTTAGGAGGGGTCGTTCGACGATCGCGGCTCTGTTGCGCCTGAGGGCCGTGGCGACTGAGGCCGTCACCGGCGGGGGAGTGCTGTTGGTGGTGTCCCTAGACATCGCCAACGCATTCAATAGTCTGCCATTCAGCTGCATCAGGGAGGCGCTCCGGTATCACGGGGTGCCAGTTTACCTGAGGCGGCTAGTGGCAGACTATTTGGAGGGGCGCAGCGTCCTCTGCACCGACCGAGCAGGGGACGTCGTGCGAACGCCCATGACGTGCGGTGTCCCACAGGGGTCGGTCCTCGGACCCACCCTGTGGAACATCGGCTACGACTGGGCGTTGAGGGGGAGCCTCCCGCCTGGGCTGGGCGTGATTTGTTACGCCGACGACACGCTCGTCACAGCCCGCGGTTGGACGCTAGAAGAGGCGGTAAGCCTGGCGACCTCTGGTACCAGGGAGGTCGTCAGGCGGATCGAGGCGCTGGGGTTGAGGGTCGCCCTGGACAAGACGAAGGCCCTCTTGTTCCATAGGCGCACTATGAGCCCTCCTATCGGCTCGTCGGCGTGGCGTCCGCCCTATCGTGGCTTATGCCGAACGTGGGCGGACCGAGCGCTGCGTGCCGACGGCTGTACGCGGGGGTCATCCGGTCGATGGCCCTGTACGGCGCACCGGTGTGGGCGGGGTCGATGACCGCCCGACTTAGGGCCCTTCTGTGGCGACCACAGAGGGTCATGGCGGTCAGGGCCATCCGCGGATACCGCACGGTGGCGACGGAGACAGCGTGCCTATTGGCCGGGACTCCCCCGTGGGACCTGGAGGCGGAGATGCTCGCCGGACTATATCGGCAGGAGACGGGGGTGCGAGCGGAGGGCGGTGTGGTCTCGTTAAGGGATCTCACCGCCTGGCGCGTCGACGCCCGCCGAGACGTCATTGCCCGTTGGGCAGTCCGGCTGGAGAGGCCTCGGTTCGGGGTGCGAATCGTGGAGGCCTTCCGGCCGGTGCTGATGCAGTGGTTGGAAAGGCGGCACGGGGTGCTCTCCTTCCGACTGGTGCAGGTTTTGACGGGGCATGGGTGCTTCGCCAAATACCTGCACAAGGTCGTTAGGAGGGAGAGTACACCGTCCTGCCACCACTGCGATTGCGACGAGGACACGGCGCGCCATACGCTCGAGGCCTGCGGGGCTTGGGCAGTGCAGCGCTGTGAACTCGTCGCAATCATCGGTATGGACCTGACGCTGCCGGCTATCGCTAGGGCGATGGTTGACAGCGTCGGGAATTGGGACGCGGTGGCAGCCTTCTGCGAGACGGTGATCTCGCGGAAGGAGGCGGCGGATCGCCTGCGCGAGGAGCGCAGCCTCGATGGGGAGATCCGCCGCCGGCGACTGGGGCGGCGTAGGCCCAACTATCTGCGCCTCATGCCGCCCTAGCCGAGGCCACCGGTGACGTGACCGGGGATTAGTCCGTCACCCGCCGAGAGGCCGACCGCGTGAGGAAAGACCGATGTCCTCCCCGAGGGGGGGACGTCGGTCGATGGGAGGGTACCCCAGTTAGAGGTATTCCGTCGGGCCGACCACTGACGACAAGTTAACGCTGCTCCAGTGGTCGGCCCAACGACGAAGGCGACGTGGTTTTCGGGTGGGTCGCGGGAGTTGCGTGGTTAAGCCCCTCTGTCGCCCCGGACGGAGTGGCGCGGAGGCCCGCCGACCGCGGCCCACCCACAAAAAAAAAAAAAAAGGGGTAGAATTTCGGTAAATCCTTTCTTATGCTTAACTCATACGAAGAACACATTCACCAAGTTTGTACGACCAGCTGTTTAGACTGTACGTTGATCCATCAGTTTCAATTCTGTACAATCAACAGTTTAGAATGTACGTTGATCCGTCAGTCATTTATTTAGGACAAAGCATTTTAAATGTATAGATGTAAGATTTGCGAGTTGAAATATATAAAACAAGAAAGAATGGTAGTTTTATGGAATATTTATATAGATTGTACAAATGAACACAAAATAAATAAACGATACGTCAAGTAATGTGCTACAATGATAAGTATATCTTATCAGAGACAACATAGCAACGGGCTATTTATTAAAATAATATCAAACAGATGCATAACATCTTACTATCTTCGACACACTTAAAAGTGAATGCAAATAATTAAAACAATTCTACTTCATTTTATTAAATACTTTCATCATTTACACTTCACCCATGACCTGCGTTGGTCATGGACATTAAGGATTCGATATCAGTGGTGGGCTGACCAATGGCAAAGGAGAATACGGCAGGTTATATTGTCACGCGTTGTCCTTTCGTCATCCCGAACGGGACGGACAGCATTCGTCCACACCATAGCCTGCCATAAATTGGGCTTCCACCATAGAAAACCATAAAGAGCGGTCCTCTACCATCTGCATCTAACTTCTCCCTGCGACTTTCACCAAGAGTAAATCCCACACTACGTCATCTGATAAGTGGTTGTTACTGGAGAAACTTTCTTCCCCAGCGGTTACTTTACTTTGTCACTTTAGTTTCCTAAATATTCGTTCTTTTAGTCGAGTTGATGTACTCTCTATCCTATCTCGCAGAGAAATGTGGTGTACACGCCGCTCCATATCACGCGACTTTGAACACCTATTATAAGGTTATAAGACCGTCATTTAAACGTTTCATATTGATATGTATTACGATCAAACCTTGTATTGTTGAATGATGTAACGTTTACATGTGATTGTGTGACCTATTAATCCACTGACATGTCGATGCGATAGAATAATAATACAATTATATAAATATTGTATTATTTTGCTTTAAATTTATTAGTTTATTAGGCTATGCTCGGGATTTCTCTGCGAGATAGAATCCGGAATACGGAAATCCGCAAAACAACGGGTGTAACCGACAAAGCACGAAGAATTAGCACGCTGAAGTGGCAATGGGCAGGCCACATCGCTCGACGAACCGACAGCCGCTGGGGAAGAAAGGTTCTCGAGTGGCGATCACGTATCGGACGACGCAGTGTAGGACGTCCCCTCACTAGATAACCTAGTGAAAGTTGCTGGGCGTCGTTGGATGCAGGCGGTACAGGACCGTACATTGTGGCGTAACATGAGGGAGGCCTACGCCCAGCAGTGGATGGCAATAGGCTGAAATGATTTTGATGATGAAAATTTATTAGAGCGTGTCTGATTATCAAGTCATTTCAGTAACCACCTGAAACTACTACCTATTTCTGTGTATACTTAACGATTATTAATTTTTATTTTCTCATTATTCTTTATCCTTAAAAAGGTAGACGAGTGAAGCTTTATTATCAATATTATCCGTTTACTGTCCGCAAAATATAGAGTTCGTTTGAATTACGTATCGGACATAGAGTTACGTTAATGATTTTAAGTAAAGTATTTAGTTATACAAGAAATAAAATTAACATTATCTGTTCCAGGCAGGCGGACTAATCACCTTTTATTATTTGATAGAATTAAGTACTTTTAATGTTATACAAGAAAGTAATTTTTTTAACCCTCGACGCAAAAACAGGGGTGTTATAAGTTTTAATGTCGATGTCTATCTGTCTATGTGTGTCTGTTTGTGACACAGTAGCTCTCAAATGGATAGATGGATTTCGATGCGGTTTCTTTCATAGCTATGTTTCATTAACTCTGGTTATTGGTAGGTTTGGTCCAGCAGTGTAAGAGTATCAGCTCTTTTCCAAAGTGATGTAATGACGTATGATTACTCGATTAAGTGCTTCACGCTAGCCAGTATAATCGTTAAATGACAATTAATTGATAACTGCTGTTGAATAGAACGTAACACCTTTTTTAATATTTTAGTTTGTGTCGGAGGTTATTCAAAATGTTCAATTATATGTTTATTTTAACATACTGTCACAAGTAAATCGTGAAGCCTTAGTGGTATTGATAGTGAAAAACATAACAGGCGATGTTTCTAATAAAGAAAATATACGCCCATTTCTTTGGCAACAATAACTGCCAAAGTGCTTGACGGTGCGTTTGGTTGAAATGTGGCTGGACAGGTAAACATAAATGACGTATAAATCAGTTTGAGAACGGGTTTGTCTTTTTCAGTGTTCAACTGGAGATATATCAAGTTTTTGTAAATTAAATAATAAAAGAAGTCATTAGGTACTTGTAACGTTATTTTGTTATGTATTATGCGTGGTGAGCGCCGCGTGCTAAACTTTTGGTTTCTAAGAATGTTCATTAAATTAGTTAAATTTGTTTCTTCTTTGGAACAAATTGTATGTTTAATATCGTAACTTTCTTTTCTTCTTTATTTATACTATATGTAAGTATAGATTGGACGGACCCAGTGCTATGTGAGACGACGCCTTTTTTTTTTGTATTTTTTTTAATGGATGGGCTATGGTCAGCGCACACGCCGTCCATTCCGTCCGGAGCGACGAAAGGACGGCACGCGGGACCATAACCCACCCGTACCCACGTCACCTTCATCGTTGGGCCGACCACCAGTGTCGAGTTCCTTGTCTTCAGTGGTCGGCCCGATGGAATACACTTTCGAGTACCCTCACCTCTCGACGTCCCTGACGTTGACGTCCTTGTTAAGAGGTCGGTTGCCGTCGCGCGGTCAGCCTCTCTGCGGGTGACAGACTAAAGTCCCCAGTCCGCTCACCCGCAGCCTCGGCTAGGGCGGCATCAGGTGCAGGTACTCGCACCTGCGCCGACCGAGTCGCCGGTGGCGGACCGTATCGCCGAAGAGGAGTTCCTCTCGCGCACGATCCGCCGCCTCCTTTCGTGATGTGGAGGCCTACCGTGATGTCATTGCCTGTTGGGCAGAGCGGCTGGCGAGGCCTCGATACGGTATTCGGACTGTCGAGGCCATCCGGCCGGTGCTGATGAAGTGAATGGGTCGGAAGCAGGGAGTGCTTTCCTTCCGACTGGTGCATGGGGTCGCGCTGCCCTCTCATCACCCCAGACGGGACGGACGACAGGCAACCGCACCATAGCCTGCCCAAAATAAAATGTAAGTACAGGTTATAAACTTATTAATTAAAATATAAAAAAAATCATTTCATCATCATCATCTCAGCTCATATAAGTCACTGATAGGATCTTGATCCTATCAGTATCTATCCTATCCTATCCTCTTATTATGGGGAGTCTGGACTTTCCCATAACAAGAGGATAACTGTCTTACTATATCAGACGGCTTGGTACAGGGTTTTATTTGAGTTTTTTTTGTTCTATGTGCAAGATGTTATCTGTGAAATAAGGGAGTGGTGAATTGTATTCTTACTCCACCATCGCAAGGCAAGATTTTTTTATCAACATTAACCATAAATTTATCGAACATATGGTTAGATAAAAATAATAATAGACATTCAGCCTTTATGTCGCTGTTAATCGACTTCCCTTGTAAATCGTATAATCTATGGTAATTATAAACACGTATTATGACAAACCATTATCATTTCATTATTTAAATAACTGAATTCTTTTAAATTAAACGCATCCATAGTAGTTTTTCTTTAATGGCTGATCGTACACCTAAAATAGGGCACTGTGGTATATAGAAATAATTCTAGTAGAAACAAAAGTGATTTTAATTTAAAGTGTGTATGGAAAATGATTGCACAACGCAGAAGTTACACGTTTTTACTGAAATGGAAAAATAAAATGCAATATTTGAGTGATAATTGCAGTTTGCAAGTTGTCGGATATATAATTTCACCATCCCATGTGCCTTTATTTAAAAGGTAAATTATGATACCTGATATTTACATTTACATATATATTAAATTAGCTGACCCAAAAGACGTTCTGTTCAAATAAAATAAAAAGAATTCTCCTTGAAATCGACAGCAGCGCCACCTACCGGGTCCAATTATGGATCTAAACTGTTCTCGAATCACCTTGAACACACAAAACTTTCGTCAACATCGGAACAGTCGTTTTGGAGTTCAGTGAAATACACACGTACACAAAAATATCTACAGAATGTCCCGTAAGTAGTAGACCAATGGGCTATGAGGGGTAGCGAGACTTATTATCTAACAAAAATAATTAAATTTATTGTCCTAGGTCTTGTAGTTATGAAGTTAGGATTTTTTTATTAAATGTGATGAAAATATCATCCATGTATGCTAAATATTAAATTTTACAAAAACTGTTTATAATTTATTGTTATTTTTTGTTTAAGGTAGTTAAGAATACACAGGTCTTCCTAATTCAAACGATATTCAGGCGTAATTATTAATTACATGACCATTAAAACATACAATAAGTGCAAATTTTAAATATAAAAATATTTTGAGTTAAATTTGAACCAAGTTGGTGTAAAAAATGTATTAAGGCCTTCAGGGACTGTATTTTAAAAACATCTACGTCTAATACCAATTACATAAAGGTATAATACAGTAGTTTATAGTATTTAAAAATGGTTAAATTATCACAGGACAAACAATAGTAACGGGATCGAATAAAACACACGTGTAGTGCCGAGTTAAGCGTAACTTACAGAAGGAAGCGGGAGTTGAAGATAGGGAGATAGGGGGGTTCGAGTATCGCCTATGATTAGTCCGAAAAAGAATTCTACTGTCATTTTGTGCAATAATTCTCAGAATTACATAATGGGTTGACTACCTGGAAACTGCTAGAATTTAGCGTCCTGTGCTAATTTAACCATTTTAAGTACTTTAAACTACTGTATTATACCGGTATATAAAGACTAGCTGACCCAACAGACGTTGTTCTGTTCAAATTTAATAAAGCCATCTACCGGGTCTAATTGTGTATCTAAACCATTCTCGAATCAGCTTGAACACACAAAAAAATGTCATCAACATCAGTCCAGCCGTTTAGGAGTTCAGTGACGTACACATGAAATATATTTATAAAAAAGGTAAAAAAAATAAGTTATATAGTTTTATTGTAAACAGAGTAATGTTGCAGATAAATGTACTAAAAGCTAAAAAATAATTAAATAGATACAGTGATGGGTACCAATTTGTATACATTGTTATATATACTAGCCAGCGTATCTAGTATGTATATTTCTTTTTTCTTGTAAAAGAGATTCGTGAACATGAATACGATTTATATGAGCTAAGAAGAAGATAACTCGATCTAAATGTAATTTAAAAAAATTTACTGCAATTACATAAGTATTACTGAAGTAATTGCTCAGTAACGCAAGTTCTTTTTTTTGTATTATTAGCTTCTTTTTTTGTGTGGGTTATTACGCCGTCCAATTCGTCCGGGGAGACGAAGGGGCAGTGCGCGGCTCCGTAATCCACCGTATGCCCGCCTCTTCACCACCGGTACTGAGTTCCTTGTCGTCCGTGGCCAGCCCGACGGCACACCCCTTCGGGTACCGTCTCGTCGGCCGCCCTCACGCGGTCAACCTCTCTGCGGGTGACGGTCTACTCATTTTTGTTTTTTTAGGAGTTAATACTTATTTATAAATAGCGACCCGCCCTCACTACATTTCAGCCGCTTAACATTGTATTTTAAATTCATAATATCTCCCAAGATATGGCCTCGTGTTCGAGTTCCCGGATCGAACAAAATTCATAGAATTTTTCTGAGAGGAAAAATATTCTAAGTTACTTTTTATATAGATAGCTATCTGGTAGTAATATATTATCAAAATCCAGACGTTTTGATGATTACCCGGAACAACCAGACAAAACAGACCCTCAGAAAAATAAAATGGTTTTTAGACATAGTATTGTGAAAAAACCTATCTATTATTTTGAATTTACAAACAAACACTTAAATCTTATTTTATATATAAATAAATTATAAATAAAAACTTGAACAGGAAATCTTTAATAGCAGTAACAAAATATGTAATTCCTCATAGATATACAGGCGACGGTATTATATTTTATTTTATAGTATAAAACCGAATTTGCCAGGCAAGATAATTTTAACAATAAATGATCTGAAAGGGTAAAACACATTTAAATACCAACTTCATAGCCGTTTTTGAGATACGCAAGATAAATATATATTCAAGAATTGCTAATTTAAATATATAATATTTTCTAATCTAGATTTAATAGATCGTGAATTTATAATGCAATTATTAATGATAACGTCCTGGTTCACAAACATCTAATTAATGGGCAAAAATCATACTCAGATTCAACATAATTATTTTTGAATTGTACAAAGAATCGTTTCTATATGAGGATTGAACCCTTGACACTCCGTAGAAGAGGTCAGTGCTTAAACCACTTCGCGATCTGTGCATTAAAATTTATTTCACTAAGACGCAAGTTTCTCTAAAGTTACTTTACTTGTCTCACCTCTAATCCAGGCTTATTTGCCATAGTTCGGAATTAGATTCGGCAGACTGAATAGAGGTTTAGCGCGGACTAAAGGCGTTTAAAGCGATTATATCCGCGCCAATGAATGCCAAGGATGTAATCTAATAGATGAAGAATGGAATTATATATTAATAATATATCTGTGAGATTCAAACTACATCTTTTGAATATATAGTTAGAACTGTCGTCATCATTTTGGCTCATATACGTCCCACTACTCTGCTTAAGCCTTCTTCACATTGACCTTATTATACCATGCTGGTCAGTAGTATAGAGTTTTGTTTCGAGTTTTCGTATCCTTCAGTCGTCTTTCACGACATCCACGGACAAGATAAGGGAGTGGTGAATTGTATTCTTATTTCATCTTATCTTCAAATAATACTATACTAGAATTTAATATACAAAATTTAATGTCACATACCTTTTTTTTTGCATCTAATTTTTTAACCGACTCCAAAAAAAGAGGAGGTTCTCAAATCCACTTTGTGTTATTTTTATATGTACGGAATCATCACGTAACATACGCGATCATTCGGCCAATTATGTATCGATTTTAATGGTTATCTTTTTGTTGGGTAGATCATACTTCACAGGCTATCCCATATAAATTTCATCAAGAACTGATCAGTAGTTTTGGATTTTAAAAATGCAAATTTAGTTCATCTCGACATTGTTTTTGAAGTTAGTTTTTACTATCAATTGCTTTTGATAATTTTTTTTAATTTATAATGATGATTTTTTTTTTGGGTGGGTTACGGTCGGCGCACTCCTCGCCCGGCTCCGTCCGGGGCGACAGAGGAGCGTAAGCAAGCACACCCATAACCCACCCGTATAGCACGCCACCTTCGTCGTTGGGCCAACCACCGGTGCAGAGTTCCTTGGCTTCAGTGGTCAATATATAATGGTGATAATGATTGCATGGTTGGCGAAATGTTTTATTGAGCCCCGTGGGGGCGTCGGGGGGAGAGGGTACCCGAAAATCCGTCGGGTTGACCATGGATGTCAAGGACCCGTACCAACGGTCGGCCCAATGGCGAAGTGGAGGCAATACGGCTCGTTATGGGGCCGCGCGCCGCCTTTTTGTCACCCCGGACGGACAGCGTGCGTTTAGATCATAGCCGGACTGAAAAAAAATAAGCAAGATAATTATTTGGTTAGCGGTATTTTGTTTAAAATAATATTTAGTCCTTTTTTTTTTGGGCGTGGGTTACTGTCGGCGCACTCCTCGCTCCACTCCGTCCGGGGCGACAGAGGGGCGTAAGCACGCACACCCGTAACCCACCCGTCGCGAGGCTAACCTCTCCGCGGGTGCCCGGACTAAATCCCCGGTCCGGTCACCCGCATAATATTCAGTCATAAAAGAAGCGCTTAGTATCATGTGATAGATGGAAGGGAATATTTCCGCGTGAAGGGGTAATAATACTATCTGTATTCACTCCGTCTATTACCTACTAGCAACCCGCCCTCGCTTCGCTTCGGTTATAGTCGTTTTACCCGCGTAGTTCCGGTTCCCGTGGGAATACCGGGATAAAATATAACCTAGTTTACGCGCTGATATTATAGAATTCTTTCACCAATGGAAACATTGGTGAAAGAATTTTTGAAATCGGTTCAGCCGTTTTGAAGATTACCCGGAACAAACAGACAGACAGACAGACAAAAATTTTTTAATCGCTATTTTAGACATAGGTGTCGTGCAAATAACCGTGTGACCATGAAAAAAGCCTATTATTTTGACATTACAAACAGACACTCCAATTTTATTTATTGGTATAGATTTAAAAAATATTTTAATTTATATTTAAATTTTTTATATCTTATTTACCTTTAATACCATAATATAAAGTCATTTACAATTATCTGTTAATTTGCATATGGTCAATTAATATTAAATGACAAGGAAGCCACGAGTCAAACTTAAAAACTAAATGACCCCACGTACGGACCCCGCCCCAAAAGTACCCATTAAACTGGCTGCGTTACCGCGCTGGATTGCCAGCGAGACCTGTTGGACAATAAACCACCCAGAGCGCGGATCCCGCCCCTTACCCCGCAGGCGCCTCCCAAGCTCCTGCACCAGTGTCTTAGCTTCAGAGCCCCACGGTCCAGCCGTCTCAACAGCAAAAGGGACAAAATCATACGCCGACTCCAGGCAAGCGTATTTGGAGTGTTTCACTCTTGCGGCCATCTCGGCGCCACCCCCAGCGCACTGTTGGGTGGCGGAGAGATGACAAGCCGCAAAAGTACTAACACATGTGGCATCCCAGATGAGACACCGATCCTTCCGCCACGGAATCAGCGTAAGGCCATCCGGCCGTTTGCCGTCCAAACGAGAAAGACCCGGGGGCTCCAAAATGCATGGAACCTCGGCGGAAATGAAAGCCCGCCGAATTATCTCGTTAATAGCGTGATGACGGGGCCTTCGTCCCGCACATCGCACACCACTCAAGCCGTGCAGACCGAACGAATCAACATGCGTACCGCATATGCAAACATGGGGTTCACAAACTCCGCACCCCAAACGCAAACCCACTGCCACCCTAAGGGAGTCACCATCTAGAAGCGTGCCCATATTGGGAGAAGGTAAGGCATGCAACCAGGCCCCTGACTCCGGCCTCGAGGCGGCAGTGAGACGCGCCAACTCGACCCCCGAGCTGTTTCCTCGCATTTTAGAGAACAAGTACTTCGAAGTACCTTCATCCCAGCCACATTGGCATCCCGGCCTCTCCGGCAAGTTAACTCCTGGGTAAAGAGCCAACCAGCTACTCAAGACCTCAGACTGGAAAGGTATGCAGATCACGTCACCGTTAGGTGAGAGCATTTGAGTGACAAGCTCCGCAGACCCAAAAGAAGAGGCCAAAAAAGCGGCCGGACCAGTTTCCCGCAACCGCCGGACACCCAGACCACCATGCCGAATAGGCAAACTCGCTTGGCACCATTGCGACTCATTAAGACTCACGTTAATAGTCTCTTCAAGTAGACGTTTAATAGCACAGTCGAAACGATCTACCTCTTCCGGTAACTGCCATGAAGGAGCCGTTCGCACCACGTAGGTCAATTTTGGCATAGCGAAACAGTTTCTCAAAAGAGTCAGAGAAACATGAGCCGGTAGGTGCCTGAAATGGCCAGCTAGTGACGCCAGAGTTTCAGTTTTTGTCCGCAGACACTCCTGCACACCGTCGGGGAAAACAGGAGCACCCAACAATTGCAATGACTTACGGTCAACTATCTTGAGGCCCGGTATAAGAAGACTGACTGTCGCAGTCTGCGGCTGCCCCTGGACTGCAAGGATACAATTCACACTTCGAAGTGTTTACCTCCAAGCCAATCTCCCCCAAGGCCGGAAAAAGTAACTTTACGTCCCTCTCCACTGCAGCAATGTCACCACCAATCGTGCCGTCGTCCAAGTACCAGATGTTGAGAGGAGCTTCAAGAGACGAAATGGCCTTGTGGATGCCCAGGCTGAAGATCAAAGGACCAAACGGATCCCCTTGCTGGGCACCCACCTGGGACAGGATGCAAGTTTTGTTAAACGACAAGTTACTAGGGGAGGAGTAACATTGATACAAAAAAGGAAAGATAGCCGGAATCAAAGTCTTCACCTCCGAAAGTATGACGTCCCTTTCGATGCAGTTGAAGGCATTGCGAACGTCGAGCTTCAATATAACATCCGCACTGCCCTCACGCAACGCAAAAGCCCGCGTGGCATGAATGGCTGCTTCGCAGCCGAGCTGTGTGCCGAACCCTACTTGGTGAGGCTGTAAGAAATTTGCCATGGGATTTTTTACTACATGACAACACAATTTGGCAACTAGACGACGAAAAGTACTACCCACAGCTATAGGCCTTATGCCTCCGTCTTTCTTTTGAAGGGCACACAAAGACGCATCATAGAGGAACGGGCAAATGTCCAGATTCAACTTCCCCTTCAACATAAAGTTACACAGACGAGTAACCGACTCCAACAATCTCAGGCCATTGTCATCCGACGCTGGGGATACAAGCTCCTTCAGATGGTCTGGGCGCAAACCATCGAGGCCTGACGCCGATCCGCGCTGAAATGACTGCAGGGCGTCAGCAACGGCGGTCACCTCCACAGCAAGGTAGGGTGGAGAAAGGTCGGACGCAGGAGGTACATAAAGAGGACGGGAGGGAGCAGGGTGCTTTTCCTTAAGCGTAGATAAGGTATTCTCATCGGAAGGAGCAAACGAACACTCCGACGTCAACAAACGAGCCGCTCCTTTAAGGTCCCCATCGTAGACCTTAGCCTCTACAGCTTTATAGATTGAAAGAGGCTTACGAACCCAATCCTCTTCCAACAAGTCCCACTGACAACCCTCAACATTAGCTTTAACCTTGGCTGTTAAAGACTTCTTGTCACCCTGCTCAGGCACTCTAAGGGCCGTGTATGCAAAAGTTAATAGAGCAAACCAGTCCTTTGAACAGTTTGATTGAAGGCATTGTTCTATCAGTGACGAAAGTTTGCCCGCTGCCAAGCATCTCGCACCTTTGGGCACATGCCGGAGGACAAGCACCTTGTCTTTAAGCACTAGCAGGTCATTCAAATTAAAACTACTGGGGCCGCTATCTACATGTGATTCCACCGTAGAACCACCTGAGGGCCCTGAGACGCCAACGTCGGGAGGGCTGAGTGACAAGACATCCTTATGTTTTCGACCAATGTGAACGCGCAGCCCATGGGGTACAGTGTATAACTTAGCTGAGTTCGGACAATGGGGGCAGGGGGCACGCGTGGGAGTAGTCATCTCGTTATACAACCGTCACAATAAGTGCAAACAACAATCTTATTTATAGAAAAAGAATTCGTACACTCATACAAACACAAAATAAAATTAATACAATTTGAAAAGCCTCCCTAAACAATATAGCATCCACATAAATATGCACAACTTTAACAAGAATACTACACGATAAACACAGTCAACAATCTTAAAAACAAAAAAAAAGTTAAATTGGTATAGATTAGATAATCTCACCATGTTCTCAGCTCACATAAGTCTCACTGTTGGGCTCTATAATGGGAGGGACATTGACCTACTATACTCTACATAAAACTCTATACTCTATACTAACTAACTCTATACTATAGACATAGAGTTTTATGTAGAATTCTTCTTCTCTGGCATAAATATTTTTTGCATATCATAAGACGCCATACGCGCTACTGCGGGGCTAAAGAATTATTAAATCCTCTGTTTTTTTTTATTATTGCTGTTGGTGGCAAACAAGCTAACAGTACAACTAATGGTATATGATAGTGTCGCTCATGGACCTTCACAAGGCTGCTGACATTGAAGGGAGTGTGAACGCTAATAATGAAGAGAGTGTGAATACGTGCAATCTTGTTAGCGTTAACTGAAGTTTAGTTAAAACTTGGCAAAAATGGGTCTATGTGTGAATCTATTTTTAAAGAGATTATATTCTTTGATTTTGTTTCAGAATATTTTGGTTAATCATTACAATAGCTTGCTGTTTGTGTTCAGGGAGTGTACTATTAGGAGCTCTGAATTTGTATACAACTAATGCCGTGTCTTACTCCGTAGAGACGAATTATCTACAGTTTGATACTCCATTTCCATCACTTACAATATGCGAAGAGAGTAATGATAAATATATTACTAAATATCTTAAATCGTAAGTATTATATTTTAGCGTAGTTCCTGTTCCCGTGGGAATACCGGGATAAAATATAACCAAGGTTACTTCTTATATAGACACCTATCTGGTAGTAAAATATTATTAAAATCGGTCTAGCCATTTTGAAGATTACCTGAAACAAACGGACAGACACACATCATTTTTTTAAACCGGTTTTTAGGCATAGGTATCATGCAAATAATCGTATCAGCACAAAAAAAGCCCATTATCTTAACATTACAAACAGACACTTCAATTTGTTTTATTTGGGTGTTATTGATTGAATAGAGTGTTTATTTTATGTTTCTTAATATGTCTCTTGAGGAACTTGGAGGAGGAGGAGGAATGATACGATTCCTTTCGTAAAGAAATTTAGACATGAAAAGTTTTTTGACTATTTTAATTATTCGAAAGGAGTACAATCAAGGTCAACGTCACTATTGTTATCATCACTGAAGCGTTCCTGCTAGAACATTTATCATTTTTTGTCATAATAGGGACAGTCATTATATCAATCGATCAATTGCGACTCTTTTATTAGTAAACATGTTTATTATTGACAATAATGCGTACATAAAATATTATCATTTATTCTGAGACAATAAGTAGTTTTTTAATGTTTAATTAATTCAATTTATGTACTTTATAATGTAACTGTCTGTTGTAATTATATAAATATGTTGAAAATTTTATATAGGTACTATTTTGAGTTTATTTCTTTTATGAATAATTTAATAAAGATCGGTTATCGATTTACGTATATCGACTGGGACAGTCGATATACGTAAATCTCTTTTTTATTTACAGTCCAACATAACCTTATATGTGAGTAAGCGTCATTTTTCTATAAAATGTTTACTAGGTATTTCAATACTTACGAGGTGCATTTTAGGCATGAATATTGATATTTTTATATGTATAATATATTGCACTTCAGTTGCAATAAAACTGGCACGAAAAGACTGAAAATATATCTGATACAAAATAAAATTGTAAACATGTCGCTCGTTCAAACTTACTTCGTCGGTTTCGTTGACATATGTCACAGAGATCATGCTATATTTTATGGACTATAGGAATGTTTTTTCATACAAAAAAAAATAACTAATTGTGTTTTTCAGAAATAACCTTTCATCAAGCCTATTCGCATTTGTCAAAGACGTGAGCTTCTGGAATGTAAAGTTTTGCAAATCTTGCCTGACTTGTAAAGTTGGACATTCTTGTGTTACTGACTTTCTGGATATAGTGAAGGATGTCAGAAAGAATTGTAATGATCTATTGACAAGATGCTCCTGGAATGATAATCCATTTCCTTGCTGTGAAAGGTATCTCATCATCATCATCATTCATCACAGGGAGAAGTTTAAACTGTAGTTCTGTATATTTTTTAAAAAACAATATACCCGTAACCAAAGAACTATATTAAGTAAAATATTAATTAACAACCCTGAATCATCCGTCCATCCATCAGCCTGTAGATGTTCACTGTTGGATAAGGCCTACGTCGAGAATACCACTCAGAATGGTCCTGTGCCACTTGCATCCAGCGATTTCCTGAGACTTTCAAGAGATGATCAGTCTATCTAGTATAGGATCTTCTTACGCTGCATCGTCCAGTTCGTGGTCGCTAATTGAGAACTTTTCTTCCCCAACGGTTCTCGATCGACAATCATTCGACGAACCGACAACCACGTTCTCGAGTGGCGACCATGTGTCAAACGATGCAGTTCAAGACACTCCCCCATTAGGTAGATCGACGATCTGATGAAAATTACTGGATGAAAATTACGTCGCTGGTTGCAGGCGACATTGAACTACACAGGACCGCACTCTGTGGTGAAATATGAGGGAGATTTCCACGTAGGTTTCGCGATGTGTATGTGTAGTGGACGACGATAGGCTAAATAATGATGATTTCAACGTTAATTATGTGTAAAAAAATACAATGTTGACTTAGTCGTCTTTTCTGACATCCACGAACAAGCTAGGGAGTGGTGAATTGTATTCTTACTCCGTCACCACACGGAATATTAAAAATTTATCATTTCGATGTAATCTTATCTTATAGTAGTAGTAAATCTTTAAACGAGCAATTCTTGTATGTGTGTGTATATATATATATATATATATATATATATATATATGGATGATTCTACGATAAGAGGTTTTAAATACATAGAGGATACGGCAAAGAAGAAAAGTTAAGAGTTTTTTCTTCAAACCCTTATATTATGATTTTTGACCCGTTTATTTACCTTTTCACACAAGGGCAAGTCACTTTATACATATTTTATTACTTTTTCGAAGACCAGGGTAAATACATCGGGCAGGGGAGAGACATCAGAACCAGGGTAGATAATTTGACACAACAATATACTTGTACTACTAAAATAAAATCAATAACATGAATTAAATTAACTTTTATTAAATTAATCATTAGTCAGACTATCATATTACAGGCTTTTTTTTCTAAAACAAGAGTGTTTAACTTACAAAAATATACATGTAATTATCTTGCCACTGTACCTTTAACGATTATAAAATATTCTTTTATTAATACTAATAAAGCTCTTCTTAAGTGTTAATCAGACTTGGATAATCAGGTTAATTTTCATATTGCCTATACCTATGCGGTTCTGTCACATTCTGTATACGGTTCATTAAATTAAAGATAGAAAGTAAATGTATATTAGAAAATGAAAAATAACATAAATAATTAAAGGCACTCTTGCCTACACGAACAAAAAATAGAATTAAAATGAAATAAAAAAAATAAAGGCACTCTCTTGCCTACATGAACAAAAAATAGAATTAAAATAAAAATAAAAAATTAAAGGCACTCTCTTGCCTATATGCACAAAAATTAAAATCAAAATAACATAAAAAACTAAAGGCACTTTCTTACCTACATGAATAATAAATATAATTAAAATGCTTAAGCTTTCTCAAACACTTTAACCGACTTTTTGAAGGAGTAAAACATCCTCTGCCCTTTCAAAATAATATGTAGCATAGAAAGTATTGTAACATGCTAATTTAGTCTTTAGTTTATTTATAGTCTTATCTTTTTTTATTAATTAAATATCTTAGTCTTCTAGCTTGATCTGATTTAACTTTAGCTGTAACTCTTTTACGGAAATTACTTTGCGGCATCTGATGATGAACATCTGAATATATTTTAAAAAGTCGTTGCCTACGTTCTCTTGCTTTTTTTCCATATCTTTTTCACCTTACGATGCTCTCTAGGAGTCATGTGTTCGGCAGTTTTGATTATTCCTTTCTCTTTATTTTTTAAATATTTTTCTTTTCTTTTTTGCTTTTGCAATTCATAGTTTCAGGATCATTTTTAATTTTTTGATATCATAGCCTCTCTGCTTCACATTTCTTCTGTAATCTTTCTTCACATTTTAACTTTTTCCTCGGTGCCATAATCTGTAATAATGACCATAATATAATAACAATTTTTTTTAACATAAAATTTTTCATTTACTATAATTATTTAAATAATTTAAAACTGACGTTAAAAGAAGTTAGTTAAATCTGCGTTTGTTATAACATCTTATGATGCATATTATCTTCCCTGGTCAGTGACTCTCTCCCCTGGAAGTTATCTTGACACGGGAAATACTTCAGGGGAGAGACGTTTTCATGACAAAATCAATTATTGTAACTGAATAAATTCTTTTTTGGGTTAGTTGTATATCTCAATTCAATTATTACTGAATTGATTAATTAGAATAGTAAATGAATATCATAAGTTTTATGACTTACCAGTGGAGAGACAAAATCACCTTGCGAAACTAGTACACCACACGGTCGCGTCCTAACCACTAGAAAATGGTGGTGCTTAAACAGCTCGCGAGTTTAGTATTGCTAACTTCACGCCGATAGACGACCTTGAGCGCTACTTCCAATATGCCCGTCCTTAAATTTATGTTTGTATTAGCGGAACGAAATTCGGCAGGGTAGATACACAAAAAAAGCGGGACAAAAGTAAATTTTAAAAATTATTTGAAATTAACAAAAGTATTTTATTTTTTATTTAATAATGTTTAAGTATAATTACTTAAATTCCGTTTGTGTGCTGTGTGGTAGCGGCTTCGAATACTACCAACCCTTGCTTTGCTCGTGGGTGTCGTAAAAGACGACTAAGAGCCCTAGATTGACCCGGACCAACTCCATCTGGTACCATTTGGGTCAACGATTACATTCCCAAGGAGGGTTGACGTCAGGCAAGCGGCCGGTTATAAAAGTCATTGCCGAAACTTTTTGCAATATGTCAAAACAGATGACATATTGCGTCGACCCCAAGTAATTGGGATAAGAGCAAGATGATGATGATGACTTAAATTCCGTTTAAAAATACTTTAGTTAAGTAACTGATACAAAAAAGATATGTATTGTTTGAAAGTTAAATAGAAACCGGCAAGGGGACAGGCCAGTGTAGATACTTTTTTAGACTTTGTAAGGAATTTCAGAAAAATGTATTTTAATTAGGCATTCAATCGTGATGTTACTTAATAAAGTATATTATGATGATATGATTCATTGTAAGAAATAGCAACATATAGAATAAAAAACTGTTATAAACGGATTGCCGCACAAGTTACCTCTTATCGTAGAATCTCCCATATATATAAACTCATTTGCAAAAAAAACGGGCGGTTTTGATTTTCATTCATATTTAAAAAGATACAATACCAAAAAGGTTTCAATCGTTTGTACACGTTACTGGCCGGTTTTAAAAATGCTGTGGTATTTAAAAAAGTACGTTCTAAATTCAATTTTTCATTTGATGTTCATTTTTACAGAAAACCCCTTTTTATCCTACATTTTTGGCGCGAAGTTCCAGAAGTTAACATCGACTTTCATAACTTTTATTCAATTTTTATCGATTAATTTCATATCCTTGACTGTCAAAGCTTTATTTAATGCTGTTTGGCTGTATCAAAAATGGTAGATAAAGTGGTAAAAGCTACCAAAATTATCGCGCTGCTTGAAGAGGGTTGCAGCCAATGTTTCGTGGCTAGGAGGCTAAATGTTAGTCGCTCGACAGTCCAAAGGACCTGGCAGCGATATCAGGAGACTGGTTCCGTCGAGAGAAGGCCTGGTTCTGGAAGAAAACCATGTACCCAACCACGGGATGATCGTTTTCTTGTGAGTCGCGCATTGAGAAATCGCAAATCTTCGTATGTGGATCTTAAGAACAACCTCCAAGAAGTAAGAAATGTGCATATTAGTCTATGGACGGTCAGGAGGAGGCTTCTCGCTGCCAATATACGCAGTCACCGCCCGGCCCGCGGCCCCAAATTACTCCGTGAGCACAGAGTTCACAGGCTTAGGTTCGCTAGAAATTGTGAATCATGGACTCAAGACGATTGGAATAGGGTTTTGTTCTCTGATGAAGCCAGGATATCTCTGTTCGGTGAAGATCGACGTCGGCGAGTGCTAAGAAGACAAGGAGAACGCTTTGCAGAGGCATGTTTCGAAGAAATCACACCTTATGGTGGGGGCTCTGTTATGTTTTGGGCAGGAATAAATTCAATGGATCGTACAGAGTTAGTCTTCATTGAAAACGGCTCACTGACTGGGCATAGATACATAACGGAAGTTCTAATTTCTCATGCACAACCCGCATTGGCCGCTCTAGGTGAAGACTCGATTTTTATGGACGACAATGCTCGCGCCCACCGATCCCGCGATGTTAATGCGTATGTGCAAGAGGTCGGCATTCGTCGTTTGGATTGGCCAGCTCGAAGTCCCGACCTCAATCCCATAGAGCATGTCTGGGACGTTCTGAAACGGCGTGTGAGATCAGTACACCCGGCTCCGCAGACCATCAGAGAGCTGAAGAATGTGATTACTGCGGAGTGGGAACGTATTCCGCAAGCAAGTATCCGGGATATACTCGCTAGCATGCCCAGACGAATTCAAGCTGTGATTTTAGCTAGAGGGGGTCACACTCGATACTAAACATTTATCTGCTTTTACTTTATTAAAGAAAAACAAACAAAAAAACTTTTTTATTTTTACTTCATGAGCATATGCACTACTAGCGAATATACACTATTAGCGAGGTTTAGCATTATTTCCCATAAATTGTATCTAAATTTTATGAAATACTGATGAAAACGATTATTTTCTTATTAATTTAGCAAATTGTGTGGATAAAACTACCTATAATTATCAAACAAAGAAATATTAACATTTGAAATGGTTCATTGCTTAGGTGCCCGTTTTTTTTGCAAATGAGTGTATATATATTCAGGATCTCGGAAACGGCTCCAACGATTTTGTTGAAACTTGGCATACTAGAGGATTCGAGTCCAAAAAATCGATCTAGCTAGGTTTTATTTATAGAAAATATTGTTTTGTCCGTGTTTTAGCAAAATAAACAATGACATTAAATTTTAAAAGAATATGAATTCATGGCAACGTCATGAGTTACGATAGCTCAGATGGGAAGGTGACAGGTTTTAATTTTGGTATTTTTTCAATCAAACAGCGTCGGTTCGAATCTCGGTGTTATTATTATTCTCTTTTTGTAATTTTTTATATATTTTTCATTATTTATTTTTTAGTAATATGTATCTAAATAAATTCGATAAAAATATGCCAACCAGATATTTACTAATTATTCTGTGCAAACTATAAAATTAAGACCGGTAATAAATCGGTAACTAAAGTCTCTCGGTCGTAAATATTTAAGAGGATCTAAGTATTACAGTTGTTTAAAGTTCAAATTAAATTGAACCCAGACAATCCATAATATTATTCGTTCAAAAGTTAATATTAATTAGAGAAATTATTAAGTAATTAAGTATTTGCCCCGTTTATTGACGTATTAAAAATAATATACCATGAGTCGTCACCCCTTTACTTTTTAGTAGGACATATATGAGTGGGAATGATGATCATAATAACTATAACCATTACAATAGAGACTTCCACGTAGGTCTCCCTCATGTTTCGCGATGTGTGTGTAGGTATGTAGTGGAAGACGATAGGCTAAATAATGATGATTTGAACGTTAATTATGTGTAAAATACAATGAATGCGGCAATTTTCCACGTATACATATTATTCGTATAACAATAATCAATACGTTTATTTCACTGGAAAACGTGACACAATTCAGTTCACATTCAGTCTATATCAGCTCACGTATGACATTAAGGGTATATGAATATACTTCACGCTTCCAATATTGAACTCGATTTAATAAAAATATTGTTCTTGTAAGCCTTCCTCTCCTTCTTGAAGTTCGTATTCAAAAAAATAAATTTGATAGAAAAAAGTCATGCACTTCTGTAAAGTTAATCTCGTCTTCCGTGGTAAAAACCGTTTGATAGATATTAGGGCAATATATAAGATTACCACCATTGCGATCGGCAATATGCTTGCCAAGCTCGAAGATCACATTATCCTCCCTTAAAGAGGTCTCTGTCCAACACTGGACATCGATAGGTATGTGATACAAGTTCAACTAATATAAGAAATATTAATATTATTAAAGTGAAGAAAAACTCGACATAAAACGCTATACTAACACGTCGGCACGGTATTGTGGGTCACCCTCCCATTGCGGATAAGGGCCAGAGTCCAAAAGTGGAACTTATGTCGCCTGAAATGATGATGATGATGATGATATATTATTTTTTATACTCGTAATATATCACTGACGACCCCTATATTGCTCGTGGGTGTCGTAAAAGACAACTAAGGGATATAGCATGTGGTACAATTTCCCACCGATTATGTAGAGGGTTCGGCACAGCCATATATAAATACAATAGTAATATAAAAGTTTAAGTGCCAAATTTTATCCTTATTAATATTATAATCCTTATTAATATTATAAAAGCGAAAGAAAGTTTGTTTGTTTGTTTGTTACGTTTTCACGCTTAAACCACCGGACCGATTTCAAAAATTCTTTAAAAACAAAGGCAGTAACAGAGGCTATATTTTATACCTACCGGTATTCTCACGGGAACGGGATCTACGTGGGTAAGGAGATTGAAATCGAAGCGAAGCGAGGGCGGGTTGCTAGTAATAATATAAATGCTAAACTAAATATTGCAAGTTGAAATAAAAACAATGATTAAAATAAAATCACAGAGTGGCTACCAACATAAACATTACAACATAAAAACAATACTTAGATTTGAATCTTGATAGACACACACGCACGCATGCACGAACGCACGTACATGTAGACACACACACACACATACAGCCCCATGGCTTTGTATGGGAGTTAGTAAATAAGACCAATGTTAGATAGATGTTAAGTAACTGTATAGCTTTCACTCATAAGATTGTAATCTAAAGTACCAATAAATAAATCATTATTATTAATGGTAATATTATAGATATAGAAAAATATATCACCTTAAAAAAAAATAACAAAAAAAAAACGACTTCAAACAAAAAACAATTCCCAAACAAATTAATATGCACTAAAAAGCAAAAAAATAATACTTCTACAACTTGATCAAATAAAAAATATAGAGTATTTAAAAGTCAATCAAATTATTACGACAATATAATGTAGTTACAATTATTGTCATTTTTGGAGTCGGGAAATTGAAAGGGAACCACATGAAATTATATGGAGTTGGCGATTCATTGTATATTATTTTTAATCCGTCACTAAACGGGGACAATACTTAATTACTTATTAATTTCTTTAATTAACATTAACTTTTGAACGAGTAATGTCATGAATAGACAATTTAATTTGAACTTTAAACAACTCCTGTAATACTTAGATCCTCTCAAATATTTACGACCGGGAGACTTTAGTTACCGGTTTATTACCGGTCTTAATTTTATAGTTTGCACAAAATAATTAGTAATTACCTCGAGAATGATAAATTCCTAATATTTCGTGTGGTAACGGAGTAAGAATACAATTCACCACTCCCTAGCTTGCTCGTGGATGTCATAAAAGACGACTAAGGGATTAAATGAACATATAACATCTGTGCAAGAGAAGAAAAAGTCGAAAGAAAACCCTATTTTTTTTTTTTTTTTTTTTGGGTGGGCTATGGTAAGCGCACGCGCGGTCCTGTCCATCCGGGGCGATGAAAGGACGGCGCGTGGGCCCATAACCCACCCGTACCCACGTCACCTCGTTGTTGGGCCGACCACCGGAGCAGATGTCACTTGTCGTCAGTGGTCGGCCCGACGGAATACCCTTTCGGGTAACCTCACCTCTCGACCTGGGACGTCGGTCGCCGTCGCGCGGTTAGCCTCTCTGCGGGTGATGGACAATTCCCCGGTCCGATCACCCGCGGCCTCGGCTAGGGCGGCATTAGGCGCAGATACTCGCGCCTGCGCCGCCCGAGTCGCCGGCGGCGGAACGTGTCGCCGAATAGAAGCTCTACTCGCACACGATCCGCCGCCTCCTTCCGTGAGATAACGGCCTCACAGAAGGCGGCGACCGCGTCCCAGTTCCTGACGCTGACGAGCATCTCCCTGGCGATGGTCGGCAGCGCCAGGTCGGCACCGATAATTGCGACGAGTTCACGGCGATCCTCCTCCCATGCAGCACACTCCTCGAGCGTGTGCTGCGCCGTGTCCTCGTCGCAACTGCAGTGGTGGCAGGACGGTGTGCTCTCCCTCCTGACAATCTTGTGCAGGTACTTCCCGAAGCAACCGTGCCCCGTCAGCACCTGCACCAGTCGGAAGGAAAGCACCCCGTGCGTCCGCTCCAACCACTCCATCAGCACCGGCCGGAGGGCCTCGACGGTCCTAACACCATACCGAGGACTCTCCAGCCGGACTGCCCAACGGGCAATGACTTCTCGGCGGGCGTCGACCGGCCAGGCGGTGATCTCTGTGATGGAGACCATGCCGCCGCGGGCGCGCTTCTCCGACACCCGCCGATAAATGTCGGCGAGCATCTCCGCCTCCAGGTCCCACGGGGGAGTTCCGGCCAGGAGGCACGCTGCCTCCGTCGCCAACGTGCGGTAACCGCGTACGGCCCTGATCGCCATGACCCTCTGTGGTCGCCACAGGAGGGCCCTAAGACGGACGGTCAGGGACCCCGCCCACACCGGTGCGCCGTACAGGGCCATCGACCGGATCACCCCCACGTACAGCTGTCGGCACGTAGCACTGGGTCCACCCACATTCGGCATCAGCCGCGAAAGGGCGGACGCCGCGCCGACAAGCCGGGGAACAAGTCGATGGAGATGCTCCCGGAACCAAAAATGCCCGTCGAGCACCAGGCCCAAGTACTTCATGTGGGCCTGGATGCTGATGGTGACCGACTTCACGGTGATCGAAGCGCCGGCGGGAAGCCCGGCGGTACGGAGGCCATGGAACAGAAGGGCCTCCGTCTTTTCCAGGGCTACCCTCAACCCCAGCGCTTCGATCCGCCTAACAATCTCCTCGGTGCCGAGAGTTGCCAGGCGTGCCGCCTCCTCTAGCGTCCCACCCCGGGCTGTGACGAGTGTATCGTCGGCGTAGCAAATTACACCCAGCCCGGGTGGGAGGCTTCCTCTCAACGCCCAGTCGTAGCCGATGTTCCACAGGGTCGGACCCAGAACCGACCCCTGTGGGACACCGCACGTCATGGGCGTTCGCACAACGTCCCCTACTCGGTCAACGTAGAGGACGCTGCGCCCCTCCAAGTAGTCTGCCACCAGCCGCCTGAGGTACACGGGCACCCCGTGATACCTCAGCCCCTCCCTGATGCAGCTGAATGGCAGACTGTTGAAGGCGTTGGCGATGTCCAGGGACACCGCCAACAGGACTCCTCCGCCGGTGACGGCCTCCGCTACCACGGCCTTCAGGCGCAGCAGGGCCGCGATCGTCGAACGCCCTCTCCGAAAACCAAACTGGGCGTCCGACAAATCGGGCCCGTCCCCGATGAGGTGCCGCTCGATGCGGGCAGCCAACACCCTCTCCAGCAGCTTGCCCGCATCATCGAGCAGCACGATGGGCCTGTACGCCGAGGACGACTCGGGAGACCGTCCCGGCTTCGGCAGGAGAACCAGCCTCCCCTCTTTCCAGCACCCAGGGAACTGTCCGGACGACAAACAAGCGTCGAACAGTCCCCTGAGGCGTGGTCCCAGGTGTTCGAGGACCAGGGCCAGCACACGGTTCGGAATACCGTCGGGCCCGGGGGCGGTGGATTTGACTCGCATACGCGCCACCGCCGCCCCCATTTCCGGCTCCGTGATGGGCGGAGCACTTTCATCGTCGGCCTCCCGGTCGCTGTCCAGCGAAGCCATGACCGGTGGCGTGGTCTCCGCCCGCCGTGGAAAGAGGTCCTCGACAACTCTGGTGAGGAGGCTGGGCTGGAGAGTCTCGGTGAGGGGGGGGGGCCCCGCCCGCGGAGCTTGTTCAGCGCCGCGAGGTAGGGGTGACCCCAGGGGTCACGCTCGAGACTGTCCAGCATCTCCCGCCGACTAACGTCCTTGGCGGTACGGACGGCCAGCCTGAAGGCAGACCGCGCACTGCGGTAAGCCTCGTACAGCTGGCCCTCCCGCTCAGCGTCGCGGTGACGCGCTCGGCTGCGGGTGTAGGCCCTCCGGGCACGTATGCACGCGGCCCGAAGGTCCGCCAATTCTCGGGACCACCAGGGGACCGCACTCTTCGGGGGCAGGCGCCGCACACGGGGCATGGCCGCATCGCAGATCTGCGTTAACGCACAGCGGATGCGGCCAGCCTCGGCATCCACCCCGTCCGCCTGGGGCGGTGAGGACAGCCATGACTGAACGATGGCTGCCTCGGCCAACAGGTCCCGATCCAATCGACCCACAGCCCACCGCGGAAACGCGGGAGCTCCGTCCGCCGTGTGACCCCTGCTGGGCTGCAGGAGGGTCCGGGAGACCTCTATCCGGATGTATCGGTGGTCGGATAGGGTCTCAACCTCCTCCTGGACGCACCAGCTCCTCACACGTGCTGCGACATTAGGGCTAGCGAACGACAAGTCCACTATCCACGACCCGCCCTGCTGCCGCACGCACGTTTGCACCGAGCCCCTGTTCAGCAAACAGAGGCCCAGTGCCGCCGCCTACTCTTCGACCGCCCGCCCGCGGTCATTCGTCCTGGGGGACCCCCACGCCGTGGACTTGGCGTTGTAGTCCCCCAGAACGAAGACTTGGCGCGGTGCCAGTCGCCGTATCGAGGCCCCCAGGATGGTGAGGAAGGCCCCGAAATCCGTCGCGCTCCTGTTAGGGGAGAAGTAAACACCATATAGCGTAACCTCTCCCCATTCCGCCGCGACATACCCATCACCCCTGTCCTTGAGCAACAAGGGCGGGGAATGCCACGACGTGGAGGCGACGATTGCTACAGAGCCGTCACTGCTGCCCAGCCAATTGGGCCGGTCAGGCACCACGTACGGCTCCGCGGCTACGGCTGCACCGATCAACCACTCCGCCATGGCTTGCAGGAAAACGTCCTGTGCCTCGGCGGCGTGGTTGAGGTTGGCCTGCAGGAGGTGGTAAGATTCGGCCGCCATTAGTGGGCCGTATCCATTACCTCCTCCACGCTGGCGGGCGATTGGGTCGCGCTAGGGGCGGGAGCGGCCGGGGTCGTCGGACCGCTCCGCCCCTTTGGGGCCGAAGCCGGGGGTTTGCACTCCTTGCTCCCCATGCGGTGCTTGGCGGGCCTATTGCCCGCCGCACACGCGGGGCAGTGGGGAGTGGCGGCGCACGATGCCGCCTTATGCCCGGGTTGACCGCAGCGGAAACAAAGGTCGCTGCAGTCAAAGCAGTTAGTGCATGTCGGCCGAGTGTGTCCGACCGCCATGCACTTGTAGCACCTCGCAGGCCGGGACTCCAGCACGGTCACCCGCGCTGAGCTCCAGCCCACGAGGAGCCTGCCTGAGCCGGCCAATTGCTTGGCCGACTCCACCGGGCACTGCACCCAGGCAGCACCGACGCCGCCCGGACCAGGGCGGATGGCGCCAATTCGGACGGTGTCCACGGGACATCCGGTTTTCGAGACGATGGCCTCCCGGATGTCATCCACCGTCACGGAGTCGTCCAGACCCGTGACCCGCAGTTCCGCACACTTGACGGGTCTGGCGATCTTGACGCCATCCTCCGCAGCAAACAAACCCCTCAGCTTCGCGGCCATGCTATCGGCCGTCTTGGCGCCCTCGGCCCCAGGGAACTCTAAAATCCGAGCCCCTATCCGGGCCTTGCGGGTCCTGGCTTCGACGCCTCCTAAATCGGAGACGTCAAGCTCCCGCCGGGCGCGACGTAAGACGGCCTCATAGCTGAGGCCGTTCTCGGCCGCCTCAGGCAGGACGGTGATCACCACCGCGGCTGACTTTGGCGGCCGGAGCCTCCTGCGCGACCTCTTGTTACCGGCTCCTGCCTTGGGAGCGGAGGCTTTGGCGGCGCTTTTGGCCTCCGCTCTCCTCTTCTGGCCGCGACTTTTTCGGCTGCGCTCGGCCGTCTGCCAACCCTCTTCAGACACGGCAGGGGTGCCGAGCACAGCAGTCACGGCCGCGGCTGCGTTGGCCGCCACCGACGGTGCATTTGCCGGCAGCGGCTGGAGTCCGGCCTTAGCAGGAGCCGGTGCCACCTTCTTTTTCGCGGCGGGTCCCTTGGGCTTCGGCCCAGCAACGGCCGCAGCGTAGTTTCCTACGCGCCCACCCTGGCAGGGTAGCGCGGCAGGGGTTGACGCCACGGCTTTCGGCCTATCCGCAGCCAGCGGCGGCCGGAGTCGGGGCTCCGGGGGCAGTCTCGCCTCCAGAGCCGCCATGCGCGCGTCGAGCATCTTGCCGAAAACATCCACCATGGCGCGCATGGTCTGGTCCGGCACGCCGTCCACTGCGGGCAGCGGGACCACTTCGGCCAGCTGGGCCCTCTGGGGACTTGCCGCAGCGCAAGTTGTCGCAACGGGGACGACGGGGGCGGCGGCAGGGCCGGGACTTGTCGGCGGCGCGGTTCTCGCCAGCTGCGCGACCTGGCTCCGCAAGTCGGCCATTTGCTTGGCCAACTCGCGGTTCGCCTTCTGCACCGCCGACAGCTCCTTTTGCAGGGCCTTATTCTTCTCCTGCAGGCCTGAGACCTCACCACTAAGGCGGGTGTTTTCGGCCTGCAGGGTGGCCATATTGGCAGCTCGGGGGTCGCCACCTATAGCGGGCTCAGCAGCCGCCGTGTCGGTGGGAGGGATGTCTAACAACACCCTCATCATCCTCGCGGCAGCCGCCTCATTTGCCCGCTTCTGGGCCTCAGTCCCCCGTACTGCGCCGGCCGGCGACGGCGTCGCCGACCTTGCCGCCACTACTGCGCCCCCTCGTCCCCTGCGAGAGGCTGGAACTTTGGGAGGAGGCATGTTGATGCCACCCCCCTCGGAGGCAGACTCCGAGCTGCCACCCTGGCTAAGGGGGCGCTTGCGTACCTGCGAGGGGAGGTCCTCCTCCCTGGCCGCTAGGGCCGCCGTCAAGGCCGACGCTGGAGACTGGGATGATCCAGCGACGGTCTCTGCAGCTGATGTGCTGCCGCTCTCAATGTCCGACGGCTCTGCGGCAGTACTGCCGCCCTCGTCAGCCTTCTTTGCCGCCCTTTGCTGCTTCGCGGCGCGCCGTCTGGCGCGCTCCGTTGCAGGGGTGGGCTTCCCTCCTCTCTTCTTTTTACGGGCCTCTGTTTTCGCCGGGCCCTCGGCTGACCTTGGAGCCTCAAGTGCCAGACTAGCAGCTGAGCTGCTGTCGGACGAGGCATCCCTCTCCTTTGGGCCAGTTTTACAGTAGCTTGGCCGGGCTGTAAAGTGGGAACTAGGCTCCCCGTTCCCTGTGGTTTTAATGGGCGTCTCACCCCTCCTATCTGCAGCGTCGTTTAAAGAACAAGTATCCATACAGTTCCCACGAGTATGGGAGAAAAAAGAGGTCGACCCGGGCAGAGATCCCGATACCCGGGCAAGCGTACATTTGTATCCCAACACAGGGGGTCCGCAGGTACCCTGGCTGGGGGCGCGCTAACGACTGAACAACCCATCAGCCATGCATCCTCTCGCCGCGCGCCAGAACTTAGGATTCTGGGTGATTGTTTTATAGAGGTTTTCTTCCTCGCGGTCCAGGCGGTTAAGCCGAGACCCTCGCTCCTGAATCTAGGCCTCAGGACAAATGTCCCGAAGCAAGAATCAGGTCTACGATTTGTCGCGGTTGGCAAATGCCTGCCCAGTCCTCAAACGAATGAGTGACTGGGCCCGTCGAATTTTCGCGTCCAATACCCTCTACAATTAGAGGGCATGGAGCGAATTTGGGGCATCCCACAAACTGGGCCCCCCCTCGGGCCAGATATTTGCCACGAGCGACAATTCCAGAGAGCAGTCCAAGAAATTGTCGCTCGTGCCCAGGGTACACCACGCGGAGGTTTCTGGCGTAGCACCCCAAAGAAAACCCTATACCAACACGAGCCAACAGCGTGGTATAGTAGGTCAATTTCCCTCCTATTGTGGAGGAGGTTTCAGTCCAATAGTGGCACGTATATCAGTTGAATTGATGATGATAAATTGCACATAATTTTTTTCGGTAATTATGTATCAGTTACCATGAAGAGCATTGCCAGTGCTGTCAAGTCTTTGTATGAATTATTAAAGACTGTTCTAACTCTTCGTTGAACTAATAACCACAATCTACCAATGCAATATTTTGGCAGACTATGATGTAGGGCGACAAAAGGTCAGCGCGCCACCCCATGACCACCGGGTATTTCCGCCTCATCACTATTGAGTCCACCGCTTGCACCGAATCCTTTACGTCTATGGCCAGCCTAGCGGGACCCCTTTGGGTACCAAGACCTGGTTGGTTTCACTTCAGCGAAGGAACTCGAGTAGAATGGAGGGCGAAATCTCTACGCTTGGCAAGCAGGTTAACCATTACAGTTCTAATGCCTCTGCCCATTTTCTTAATGATCCCTCAGCCGGGTTTTAGGGCTCCCACAGCAATATAAAGGGTGGCGACACATTGTATTCGTTACCGTACGGGAGAATCTGATATTTCTCTATCGCTCTTAAAGTTGTTGAGCTGGCAACGGAAGTCAAGGATTCGGTACCAGTGGTCGGATCATTAGCGAAGGGGAGGGAATACCACGGGTTATGGGGTCACGTGTCCCCACCTAGTCACCTCGGATGGGTAGGATAGCGTACGTCTGCACCATAGCCAGCTAAAAAATTCTCAAGCCAAATCTGCCAAATCGCTCTCAAGGTGTCCTCATTCGGTACTTGTGGTCGGCTCAAAAGCGAAGACGATGGAATACGGCGGGATATGAGGTCACGCGCCGCCGTATCGTGATCGTTTTTGCGCCATAAGACATCTAAAAAAAAGGTGTAATCCTCACTTATGTTTCTTTTAAGATTCCAACCGATTGAGACGGAGTATGGCATATGCTTCGTGTTCAATTCACGCTTGACAGACAATGGAACAGTATACACAGTAAACAGAAAGACAGGCCTACCCACCTTAACATTCGAGGCTGTTGAGGAAGTAAAGGTAATTTTATTCTATTATGGTAGACATTATTTGAATATAATTCACCACCCCCTCGTGGGTGTCATAAATGACGACTAAGGGATTAAATATGCATATAACATTTATGCAAGAAAAGGAAAACTGGAAATGAAATCGTGCATGAGGTGCAAGGTACACAGCGTGATATTTGCCTCCTATTGTGGAGGATGCTCGAACCCAACCGTGGGACATATATAAGCTGAAATGATGATGATGATGAGATATTACTTGCAGCTACATTTTGATTATCTATACCAATAAATAAAATTGGAGTGTCTGTTTGTAATGTCAAAATAATAGGCTTTATTCTTGCTCACACGGTTATTTGCACTATACATATGCCTAAATTACACTGTATATTTTTTTGTCTGTCTGTCTGTTTGTTCCGGGTAATCTTCAAAACGGCTGGACCGATTTCAAAAATTCTTTCACCAATGGAAAGCTATAATATCAGGGCGTAAACTAGGCTATATTTAATCCCAGTATTCCCACGGGAACGGCAACTACGCGGGTAAAACGACTGAAACCGAAGCGAAGCGAGGGCGGGTTGCTAGTTAAGAAATAAATATGTAACATAGATACCTTGAAGGTGTTATTGAAAACCATGTACGTTTATAGCAATGTAGTTTATACTGAGCAATGTTTTTGGAAAGTCTTGCAACGTTCATTGTATTTTTTAGCTTAGAATATTTATTTATTAACTTCAATATTTATTATGTTGTAAGCTTCTTAAAATAATTTTATTTCTTTCTTTCTTTTTAGAGTTCCGTACCCAAAGGGTGAAAACAAGAACCTATTATTAAGACTTCGCTTTCTATTCGTCCGTCTATGTGTCACCAGGATGTATCTCAAGAACCGCGATAGCTAGACAGTTGAAATTTTATAAATCACTAGCAACCCGCCCTCGCTTCGCTTCGGTTTCAGTCGTCTTTCCTGCGTAGTTCCCGTTCCCGTGCGAATACCGGGATAAAATATAGCCTAGATTACTTCCTGATATTTTATTGATATTGAAATTGACATGTGACAATCTGGTTTTGGTTTAATTTTTTTGATTTATTTATTTTTAACTTAGTTTTAATTAGTAGACATAGTTAAGCTTTTTTATATGGACATGGTCTGAAATAAAATTATTATTATATTATTATTATTATAGCTTTCCATTGGTGAAAGAATTTTTGAAATCGGTCCAGCCGTTTTGAAGATTACCCGGAACAAACAGACAAACAGACAAACAAAAAAAATAAAGTGTAATTTAGGCATATGTATAGCGCAAATAACCGTGTGAGCATGAAAAAAGCCTATTGTTTTGACATTACAAACAGACACTCCAATTTTATTTATTGGTTTAGATGTATTTCTGTTGGCGTTATAACAACAAATACTAAAAACAACGTCTGCCATACTACAAACGCGATATTTTGCCCTTTTTTTGCTTGATATCGATAATGGCAATTGGTAGGCACTTTCACAAAATACCCAACTGTATTTTTACTTTAATAACTAATAATGCATTAAAATAAAATGAATATTTAAGAGCCTCTTCTTAAATCTCGTCCAAAAATGCAATTTTTTTTTGTCCAGTAGGTAGATAATGGTACAGAATCCTTCGCGCTCTCTGACTCGCACTTAAGCCGGTTTCTCAGTTTTTAAGTTAGGAAGGAGTGAAGTAGTTCGTGTAAATATAGAAACGGTGCTAGTCCCTAGTTCTTTGCTTGGATTTGGCTTGACACTCTATCGTGTATATATGAAAGTGAATATCTAAAAATACCTTACAAGTCGTAAATTCTTTCGATTCTTGTCTTAAAATTTAAATCAAATCTAATTTCAGATAAGAATACACTCATCAGATGACATGCTCAGTGTGGCTACGAATGTTGCTTCAGAAAAAGTATTAAGTCGATGTGACAATCTACCACTTATTAGTAGCTTTGACTTAATACTATCCGTAAGTAAAATGACAATATACTTCAACTTTTTTTTTGGGGTGGGCCATGGTCAGCGCATCCGCCGCCCGGTTCCGTCCGGGGCGACAGAGGGGGCGGCGCGCGGCCCCATGACGCACCTGTAGCACGTCGCCGTGTCGTCTTTGGGCTGACCATCGGGGCCAAATTCCTTGAAATCATTGATCGGCCCGACGAAATACCCCTGAACAGACTTTTACGGCCCGTTCACGACCTTGCCGCTGTGGGCGGCGGCTAAGCGCGGAGCGGCGCGCAGTGGGCAAATCACGTATATTTCGTCTCAAAACTCCGTATCTGTTGTTTCAAAACTCAATGAGCTGTAATTTTACACGTCTATACTTGAATGTTTAAAGTTTAAATGAAACAACTTTGATTTTAAAAAATCTGTTTATAAATTAATTAAAAAAATAAAATTAAAAATACATGAATTATATAAGAAAAAAGAATACAAAATATGCTTGTTTAATTTACATAAAATGGTAGAACATAGTAATAACATATTATAAACGTATATTATACTACTACTACATACTATATATACTAAAATGGCAGACCAAACTAGAAAAAAAAATTGTAAATAAAATTACTTTTACGGATTATATCGCGTTTGTATTAATTATTTATAGATGTATTATATATTAATTTATAAATTTTATTCCATTACAATGACTTTCACATGAAACGGTTTTGAGACGGCTTTGTATGGGGGCTTTACCAGCGTGTGCCGCTCGGCACGCCGTGCCGCTCGCCGCTAAGACCAAAGTCGTGGCCAGGCCGTTAAACCTCAACCGTTTAAATCAAATTTAACAAATAGAAATTGAAGTGTTACATTTGTCGACTGTAATGGTACTTATGCTTCAGATTAAAATGAAAAATAAATACAATTAGAAAAAAAGAAGAGATTTGATTAGGAAGAGATAAGTTTAAAGTTAGCACTATTGAAATCCTTTTTTTAGACAAGATTTAGTCTAGTCCAGCCACATTCATTCGCCCTATGAGAAGGCGGGTGAAATAGGACCCATGAAAAGTTAGCTTCTTCTCGGACTAACTAAAAACCTGAAACCTTTCAAGCACCTAATTAGTTTTAACTTCAAAAAGAAAGAAGCTTTCAATTCGTATGTTTTTGTTGTATAGGCTGAACAAACTATAAGTGATGTCTCGGTACAGCGACTGGCAGTGTCAAGCCGTGATTGTTTATTTGAACACGAACGACCGACGTTTGCGCATCTCTGGCCTTTTAAAAGATATTCATACAGCACATGCCTATTGTATTGTAGAGCAATCACCCAAGCTAAAACTTGCAATTGTACCCACCATTTTCTACCCAAAATAGGTATGTACACAAATTTTGTATGACCTATTTTAGTTATTTAGCAAGTCTTTATTATAATTAATTTTTGTTTATCTTAGAAGAAAAATGTGCGCTACGTTGGAGATAGTGATTTTGCTATTTTAAGTGTTTCAATTGGATTTGACTCTGCGCTAGTATAAATCGACCCTTAGTAGCAATATAAACTCATTTGCAAAAAAAACGGGCGGTTTTGATTTTCATTCATATTTAAAAAGATACAATACCAAAAAGGTTTCAATCGTTTGTACACGTTACTGGCCGGTTTTAAAAATGCTGTGGTATTTAAAAAAGTACGTTCTAAATTCAATTTTTCATTTGATGTTCATTTTTACAGAAAACCCCTTTTTATCCTACATTTTTGGCGCGAAGTTCCAGAAGTTAACATCGACTTTCATAACTTTTATTCAATTTTTATCGATTAATTTCATATCCTTGACTGTCAAAGCTTTATTTAATGCTGTTTGGCTGTATCAAAAATGGTAGATAAAGTGGTAAAAGCTACCAAAATTATCGCGCTGCTTGAAGAGGGTTGCAGCCAATGTTTCGTGGCTAGGAGGCTAAATGTTAGTCGCTCGACAGTCCAAAGGACCTGGCAGCGATATCAGGAGACTGGTTCCGTCGAGAGAAGGCCTGGTTCTGGAAGAAAACCATGTACCCAACCACGGGATGATCGTTTTCTTGTGAGTCGCGCATTGAGAAATCGCAAATCTTCGTATGTGGATCTTAAGAACAACCTCCAAGAAGTAAGAAATGTGCATATTAGTCTATGGACGGTCAGGAGGAGGCTTCTCGCTGCCAATATACGCAGTCACCGCCCGGCCCGCGGCCCCAAATTACTCCGTGAGCACAGAGTTCACAGGCTTAGGTTCGCTAGAAATTGTGAATCATGGACTCAAGACGATTGGAATAGGGTTTTGTTCTCTGATGAAGCCAGGATATCTCTGTTCGGTGAAGATCGACGTCGGCGAGTGCTAAGAAGACAAGGAGAACGCTTTGCAGAGGCATGTTTCGAAGAAATCACACCTTATGGTGGGGGCTCTGTTATGTTTTGGGCAGGAATAAATTCAATGGATCGTACAGAGTTAGTCTTCATTGAAAACGGCTCACTGACTGGGCATCGATACATAACGGAAGTTCTAATTTCTCATGCACAACCCGCATTGGCCGCTCTAGGTGAAGACTCGATTTTTATGGACGACAATGCTCGCGCCCACCGATCCCGCGATGTTAATGCGTATGTGCAAGAGGTCGGCATTCGTCGTTTGGATTGGCCAGCTCGAAGTCCCGACCTCAATCCCATAGAGCATGTCTGGGACGTTCTGAAACGGCGTGTGAGATCAGTACACCCGGCTCCGCAGACCATCAGAGAGCTGAAGAATGTGATTACTGCGGAGTGGGAACGTATTCCGCAAGCAAGTATCCGGGATATACTCGCTAGCATGCCCAGACGAATTCAAGCTGTGATTTTAGCTAGAGGGGGTCACACTCGATACTAAACATTTATCTGCTTTTACTTTATTAAAGAAAAACAAACAAAAAAACTTTTTTATTTTTACTTCATGAGCATATGCACTACTAGCGAATATACACTACTAGCGAGGTTTAGCATTATTTCCCATAAATTGTATCTAAATTTTATGAAATACTGATGAAAACGATTATTTTCTTATTAATTTAGCAAATTGTGTGGATAAAACTACCTATAATTATCAAACAAAGAAATATTAACATTTGAAATGGTTCATTGCTTAGGTGCCCGTTTTTTTGCAAATGAGTGTATTTTAGGTTTTGTTGTCACGCTTCACAATTTTGTCTTAAAAGAAATTAGTAAACGTGTAACCAACCTCATTGTGCTTCGATCTATTTTAGTCCTATGGCAATAAAGTTAGTACATTATTAAACTTCTAGGTGCTTTTTGAGTGAAGGAAATTTTGTAAAAAAATGTTATGTAATTGGTTCAAAGACTCAGTCAATTGAAATGACTATATAAATCGAAGGTATGAATTCCTACACCTTATGTTAGGGGTCTGAGAATGTCACATTAAAGCCTAAATTTGTCTTATCATTGAGTATTGGATTTTATTGATAAGACCGAGGATGCAATTAGTTCGATTCCCAGTGTGAGGTCTGACATTAAAGTTACCAAGACACGCATCACTTTTCAAAAATATAGGCTCAGTTATTTCTAAATTACTAACTTTTCGTTTCGGATAATAAAGAAATAGGATTTATTCTTTATGTATTTCCGACAGCAAACAACACGACAGTGTAGAATTGTTGGTCCATTGGCTTTTGCACCTAAGTTTTCCCTTGTTTATCTTTATATATAACATTCTTGTGTACGTGTGTATGTCACTGAACTCCTCCTAAACGACTGGACCGACCTTTGAGATGAGATTTTGTGTGTGTGTGTTCAAGAGGATTCGAGAATGGTTTAGATTCACAATTGAACCCGGTAGGTGGCACTGCTTTTATTTTATTTGAACAGAACAACGTCTGTTGGGTTAACTAGTATTATATATATTTCGCGCTTTTGGCTAGTTTTAATATGCCGTGGCTGGAACTAGTTCAGAAGAATATCATACTATAGTAAAATATATGATGGATGTTCTCATTCATTTATTTTTACAAAATATTCTATGACAATATTTTATTGACATTATTATTCCTCCACTATTATTCCATTATGTGTTGCAAATTAATGTATCTTTAACTAAATATAATGTAAGTAATTCCATTTCTCGTTTAGGTGATATATCAAAGTGTGATATCGAGGGATTAATTTGTCTTCATAAAAGTAAAGGTAAGCTTTATAAATTATCAGATATTTTCTTTATTCTAGAATAATACTTTGATATATTAAATACATTTATCTAGCAATTTATCGACTTTTGCTATTGGTAAGCTCAAGTCTCCTTCGAAGTGGGATGGGTATTGACCTAGAATACATCGGCCGACTTAGTATAAAGTTTTTAATCGAGTTTTTCTTCTCTTGCCATAACATTACCTGCTTGCGTCTATTAGTTGTCTTTTATCACCCATAGGGTATTAATATACTGAGTCGTCCTCCCCGAGGGGGGGACGTCGGTCGATGGGAGGGTACTCCAAGTAGGGGGTATTCCGTCGGGTCGATCACTGATGACAAGTTAACTCTGCTCCGGTGGTCGGCCCAACGACGAAGGCGACGTGGTTTTCGGGTGGGTTGCGAGAATTGCGTGCTTAAGTCCCTCTGTCGCCCCGGACGGAGTGGTGTGGAGGCGCGCCGACCGCAGCCCACCTACAAAAAAAAAAGGTATTAATATACTGTATTCTTACACGAATTAATAAAAATAAATCTTATAGTTATGTTTTTTCTTCTTATTGCAGGCAAAGGAGCAAACAGTACACCTGATGGTAAGTGTTGCTGCCGCTCATGGATGGACCTTTGCAAGGTCGCTGCCTACCGCGAAAAAAGTGAAGGGAGTGTGAATGCGTGCAATGAGGTTCGGTGATACTAAAGGCATTACTAAAACCCACTATACGCAAACAACCTCAGAAAGTTTGGCTTCCGACTCTCTCGCTTATCGAATGAAGCGCACTAACAAATTGCTGCTCATACATCGATATACTCCGACGGCTGTACGCGGGGGTCATCCGGTTGATGGCCATGTACGGCGCACCGGTGTGGGCGGGGTCCATGACCGTCCGACTTAGGGCTCTTCTGTGGCGACCACAGAGGGCCATGGCGGTCAGGGCCATCCGCGGATACCGCACGGTGGTGACGGAGGCAGCGTGCCTGTTGGCCGGGACTCTCCCGTGGGACCTGGAGGCGGAAATGCTCGCCGGATTGTATCGGCGGATGACGGGGGACGTCCTCCCTGAGGAGAGGACGTCGGTCGATGGGAGGGTACCCCATGTAGGGGGTATTCCGTCGGGCCGACCACTGATGACAAGTAACCCTGCTCCGGTGGTTTGCCCAACGACGAAGGCGACGTGGTTTTCGGGTGGGTTGCGGGTGTTGCGTGCTTACGCCCCTCTGTCGCCCCGGACGGAGTGGTGCGAGGAGCGCGCCGACCGCGGCCCACCCAAAAAAAAAAATAAAAGACGTCGATATACTGCGAGAGTGTGGTACTACCCCGGACGGACTGGCCTGCGGCTGTAGACAGACAACTGTCAACTGTCCTACCATAGGGAATATGATTAGAATTATGTAAAAATAATTATAAAAAATATGGCATTTTATTTCTCAGATTATTTGCGTATCGATCAATACGAATGTCCAATGTCGTGTGATGAAGTAATGTACAAAGTCGTGTATGTAACTTGTCCGTAAGTCATAAATTTAAAAAATCTATATATTCTATTTCTCAAAGATGTTCTTGTGTCGTTATAAAACCCTATACGTTTTTACGTTGAGTTTTACTTCCGTTGCATAGATATTACGTACATATTATATCCTTTAGTCGTTTTTTACGGTACTCACGCGTAAGAAAAGGGGTGGTGGATTCTTACTCCTTCAATACACAAAAAGCGTACTCTATTATCACCGAGTAATATAGACTATATTCTTCATCATCACAGCTCATGTAAGTCCCACTGCCAGCACTCACCGGTCAATATGACTTTGACTGCACAGATGGCTTAAGATAGCGACCTACAGCGCCAGTGTCGGGGTTCGAATCCCACGCGGGACAACACTTTGTGCGATCCACAAATTGTTGTTCTGAGTCTGGATGTAATTTGTGTACGTTAATTATATGTTTGTAAAGTCCCCCGCAATACAAGGATTATTTCCTTAGTGAAGGGTGTTGTCTTTAAAAAAAAAAAACATATGGTGGTGAATTGTATTATTAGTCCGTTAACATACTGAAAATACTAAATTCTTAACAGAATTAAATAGCAGCCAAGGTGAAAATAAAATAAGATTGTACTTATTCGATTTTATTCAAAATTTTTATCGAGATAAATTTACTCATCTTTTGTAAGAAAATGTTTGATAAACGTTTACCTCTCAAAAGCCGTGACGCCTAGTCAAAGATATTGTCAATCAAAATGAGCAAATTGTGTGTGTTTACTTGAGATATAGGATATGGTGCAGTTGCCAATATTTATTTCACACTACAAAAACATTTTTATTTTGTTTACACGGTGTCAATAATTGTGTATTATCCTACTTTGGAGAACATATTTTGAGGATAAATTTTATTTACAGATAACATTGTATTTCAGTTCCGTGTGTTGACAGAGTAAGAATACAATTCACGATCCCCTATCTTGCTCATAGATGTCGTAAAAGGCGATCAAGGAATATAAAATGCAGATAACATATAGATTTTATATGCATATCATATTATACTAAGAAATAGAAAACTCGACATAAAACCCTATACCAAACTGCCTGACCAGCGTGATATGGTGTTTTACCTCCCATTGTGGAGGATCCCCAAGCGCAGTAGTGGGACATACGTGGGACGCACATATGGGGAGTTGTTTTGATAATGACGATGATGGTAATGTAGAACGTAGTCTATATTACTCGCAGGTAATATAGAAGAAAGAAAGAAAGAAAAATAGTTTATTTCTCCCTCGCAAGGGGATACATATTTGTATAACATAGTTTACATACAGATCACAGAGAAGAGCTAGGATCCCACCCGCAAGCGAGTAAAAGATCGCTACTCAGCTTAATGTTGTAGTAACACTACAAGGCTGTTTTTCAGTAGCGGCCTGTTGTGGGACGATTGTCAGCAAATTCAAGTTAGACTACTTATTTACAACATACACTCATTTGCAAAAAAAACGGGCACCTAAGCAATGAACCATTTCAAATGTTAATATTTCTTTGTTTGATAATTATAGGTAGTTTTATCCACACAATTTGCTAAATTAATAAGAAAATAATCGTTTTCATCAGTATTTCATAAAATTTAGATACAATTTATGGGAAATAATGCTAAACCTCGCTAGTAGTGTATATTCGCTAGTAGTGCATATGCTCATGAAGTAAAAATAAAAAAGTTTTGTTGTTTGTTTTTCTTTAATAAAGTAAAAGCAGATAAATGTTTAGTATCGAGTGTGACCCCCTCTAGCTAAAATCACAGCTTGAATTCGTCTGGGCATGCTAGCGAGTATATCCCGGATACTTGCTTGCGGAATACGTTCCCACTCCGCAGTAATCACATTCTTCAGCTCTCTGATGGTCTGCGGAGCCGGGTGTACTGATCTCACACGCCGTTTCAGAACGTCCCAGACATGCTCTATGGGATTGAGGTCGGGACTTCGAGCTGGCCAATCCAAACGACGAATGCCGACCTCTTGCACATACGCATTAACATCGCGGGATCGGTGGGCGCGAGCATTGTCGTCCATAAAAATCGAGTCTTCACCTAGAGCGGCCAATGCGGGTTGTGCATGAGAAATTAGAACTTCCGTTATGTATCGATGCCCAGTCAGTGAGCCGTTTTCAATGAAGACTAACTCTGTACGATCCATTGAATTTATTCCTGCCCAAAACATAACAGAGCCCCCACCATAAGGTGTGATTTCTTCGAAACATGCCTCTGCAAAGCGTTCTCCTTGTCTTCTTAGCACTCGCCGACGTCGATCTTCACCGAACAGAGATATCCTGGCTTCATCAGAGAACAAAACCCTATTCCAATCGTCTTGAGTCCATGATTCACAATTTCTAGCGAACCTAAGCCTGTGAACTCTGTGCTCACGGAGTAATTTGGGGCCGCGGGCTGGGCGGTGACTGCGTATATTGGCAGCGAGAAGCCTCCTCCTGACCGTCCATAGACTAATATGCACATTTCTTACTTCTTGGAGGTTGTTCTTAAGATCCACATACGAAGATTTGCGATTTCTCAATGCGCGACTCACAAGAAAACGATCATCCCGTGGTTGGGTACATGGTTTTCTTCCAGAACCAGGCCTTCTCTCGACGGAACCAGTCTCCTGATATCGCTGCCAGGTCCTTTGGACTGTCGAGCGACTAACATTTAGCCTCCTAGCCACGAAACATTGGCTGCAACCCTCTTCAAGCAGCGCGATAATTTTGGTAGCTTTTACCACTTTATCTACCATTTTTGATACAGCCAAACAGCATTAAATAAAGCTTTGACAGTCAAGGATATGAAATTAATCGATAAAAATTGAATAAAAGTTATGAAAGTCGATGTTAACTTCTGGAACTTCGCGCCAAAAATGTAGGATAAAAAGGGGTTTTCTGTAAAAATGAACATCAAATGAAAAATTGAATTTAGAACGTACTTTTTTAAATACCACAGCATTTTTAAAACCGGCCAGTAACGTGTACAAACGATTGAAACCTTTTTGGTATTGTATCTTTTTAAGTATGAATGAAAATCAAAACCGCCCGTTTTTTTTGCAAATGAGTTTATTTTGTATTCATCATATCAGCCCATATACGTCCCACTGTTGGGCTCGGGCCTCCTCCATAATGGAAGGGTAATTGACCTACTATACCACGCTGGTCAGACGTGTTGGTATAGGGTTTTATTTCGAGTTTTCCTTCTCTCGCATAGATGTTATATGCGTTTTATATCCCTTAGTCGTCTCGTACGATCACCCACGGGTAAGATAGGGGGTGGTGAATTGTATTCTTACTCCGTCACCACACGGACTTTTGTATTAAGAATTAAAATAAAATAAGTACGTACTAATACACGTGCTAATATTAATATTAAATATCTGGTTGACCGAGCTTCGCTCGTCATATTTTTATCGAATTTATTGAAAATATATAAAAATTACAAAAAGAGAATAATAATAACACCGAGATTCGAACCGACGCTGTTTGATTGAAAAATACCAAAATTAAAACCTGTCACCTTTCCATCTGAGCTATCGTAACTCATGACGTTGTCATCGAAATTTGAATTCATATTCTTTTAAAAGGAGGAGGCCCGAGCCCAACAGTGGGACGTATATGGGCTGAGATGATGATGATGATGATTCTTTTAAAATTTAATGTCCTTGTTTATTTTGCTAAAAACACGGACAAAACAACATTTTCTATAAATAAAACCTAGCTAGATCGATTTTTTGGACCCGAATCCTCTAGTATGCTAAGTTTCATCAAAATCGTTGGAGCCGTTTCCGAGATCCTGAATATATATATATGTATATATATATACAAGAATTGCTCGTTTAAAGATATAAGATAACAATCAAAAAATAAAATTAATGATATTAAAAAAGAAAATCCCCAAAAGCCTCGGTTTGCTTTATTCCCACGCTAGCCTGCCAAGGCATCGGGTGTCTTCTTAATTGGAAGATCCCGTGAAAACAATAGGATAACAATAAATATAATAAAAAAGAACAATTAGAAAGATACAAAATAATCAAAAATGAAACAAAATAAAAATAAAAATATAACGCTTGTAGAGAAACAATTTTTAAAATCAGTCATAGTTTTTTATCAATATCTATGTAAGATATGGAAAGCCCGAAATCAAAACCCTATACCAACGCGTCTGATTAGCGTGATATAGTAGATGAATTTATCTCTTGTTAAGGAGGAAGCTTGAACCCAGCAGGACGTGTATGAGCTAAAATGATGTTGATTATATTTCAGACGTCAAATAGGCAAAGTTGGAGAAGGTGAATCGAACAGCCACGGTACTATAGGTCGAGTACGTTTGGCCAATCTGCCCACGTTAAGAGTGCGTCGTCATGCTATCAGGGAATTGCTTGGTCTTGTAGGTAAGTGTTGACGGTATACTTTATCCTTTTGAATGTGTAGTTTAGATCTGTATCACGTATCCACCTAGTTTATAAGGCGTAAACCTTAGACCCTGCCACACCACATAGTGACCCGGCCAGACCATATGGCGACCTTGCCATGTCACTGACTCTAAACAGAGATACTTTACATATTTTTAGCCTTTACAACCCGTTTTTGTAAAGGAAGGAAAGTTAGTTGACGTTAATGACATAAGTTCCGTATGCTTGCCAGTGGATGTGGTAAAATACGACTGAGGGATAGGACATGCATATAAGGTCTATGAAAGAGAAGGAAAACTCGATATAAACCCCTATACCAACCCGTCTGACCGTTTTGCTAACCAAAATAGCTAAATACCAAATAATCAAATAGCAGCCCAACCCTTCTCTACCGACCTATTACTTATTCACCTATCACCAAAGACAATAACAAAAAAGGAAATATATCTATTTTAGAATTATTCCACAATTACTTTGACTTGAGACTCTCTATTATTAAATCTTGTTATTGCGAATCTATATAGTGTGTAAGTATATATTATATAATGTTATATATATATATATATATATATATATTTAATAATCTTCTTCGTAATATCAAATATGAAAAACTACCAGCGCCCTGCGTTTTCACCCGCGGTTCCTCTTCACGTGAGAATATCGGGATAAATTATATCTTATGTGTTATTCTGATATGTAAGCTACTCATATATTACTGTGTTGTTTCATCAAAAACCATTCATTAGTTTTTGCGTAAAAGAGCAACAAACAGCATTACATCTTCACATCCTCACATACAAACTTTCGCGTTTATAATATTAGTAGGATATGATAGCCATTCTCTCCATTACTATTGAAATCTTAACTCGTATACGTTCTAGTGTTGGGCTTGAGTCGCCTTCACAATAGGAGGGAAATTGACATACTTATATCACACTGATTCAGCGCATTGGAATAGGGTTTTATTTAAAGTTTTGTTCTCATGTATAGATATTATAGGCATATTATATCCTTAGTCCTCTTTTACGAAAGCCACGGCCGAGAAAGTGGATGGTGAATGAATTCTTACTGCGTCATAATGGCGAGAAGTTTAATTATACATAGTATCTAATGTGTTTTCTTTAGTACGCTCATGAACGCGGGTGACGTGACCGGGGATTTGTCCGTCACCCGCCGAGAGGCCGACCGCGTGAGGAAAGACCGACGTCCTCCCCGAGGGAGTCGGTCGATGGGAGGGTACCCCGGGTAGGGGGTATTCCGTCGGTCTGACCACTGATGACAAGTAACCTTGCTCCAGTGGTCGGCCCAACGAAGAAGGCGATGTGGTGTTCGGGTGGGTTGCGGGTGTTGTGTGCTTAAGCCCCTCTGTCGCCCCGTACAGAGTGGTGCGGAAGCGCGCCGACCGCAGCCCACCCCAAAAAAAAAGTACGCTCATGGTATTTTTTTAATTTTTTTTTTCCCTTTTTTGATCCAATAAAAAGGATATTAGATAAGATACATATAACTATCGCCTACGGTTACGGCTACTACCAACCCTTACATTGCTCGTGTGTATCGTAAAATACAACTAAGGGTTTTTTCTGGACTTGGGTCAACTCCATCTGATGCCATCAGGTCAACAAATATATTATCAAGAAGGGTTGACGTCAGGCCGGCGACCGGTCATAAACCTAATGCCAATAATTTTTGCTATATGAAAGAAGAGTACGTACATATTATGTCAACCCCACGTAATTAGGATAAGAGCAGGGTGATTGATGATGATGGCCGTAATTCTAGTACACTATTGCTTACTTCGCTGGACAATTCTAAGAATAATATTTAACGCTGAATGATAAATGTTGCTGTAACTATTACCAAAATACTTACATATTCTTTAGACGTAAACCTATAGAAGGATACATTATCTTCTGTATGCCTTTTCGACTGTGATCCGAATTCAGCCCGTAAAATCATCCCATAATTCACGGTTTCCCCTTTCCGCCTATTCAAAGAGCGACATGCTTTGATTTCCATGACCCACCCGGTTACCCTTTTAAGTACCTCCCCTCGTCAACGCACCAACAACAGACAGCCGAAAAATCGTCCCTAAACTGTCAACATCACTGCAGGTGGTGCACGAATCTACTATCTTACTACCCAGATCACGTCTAGGGAGGCATTGGGTGCAGGTAATTACGCCTGCACCGTTCCACATGTAACGCATACATAATAGTTCTAAGGACATTACCTGACCAAGCTTCATGCTGTATATTTTTGATTAATCGTACGGGTAAACGGTTTCGAACACTTTACAGTGTTGGTGTTAATATTAATTAATTATTATAATGATGATGATTTATTAGAGATGAGACATCTTAGTCCGCCCGTGACTGTGAACGCTGTCAATTGTTCGAAACGTCATGCAATCAAAAAACAAATACAAACGCGATGAAATCCTTAAAATAGATTTATTTATTATGAAACGCTAAATCAACATAAAGTAGCCAATAGTCCATTTTGTTTATCAGATTATCAGTCTTTACTTATCCGTAGCAGTAGTAAAAAACCAGCCGTAGTATCATTAAGACAATAGACAGCGGCATTCTACTGAGAAACTTATAACACCGATTTCCAATGGATCCGTGTTGCGGTTATGGCCACCTTTTTTTTTATGGGTGGGCTATGGTAAGCGCACGCGCGATCCATTCCGTCCGGAGCGACGAAAGGACGGCGCGCGGGCCCATTACCCGCCCGTACCCACGTCACCTCGTTGTTGGGCCGACCACCGGAGCAGGGTGACTTGTCCTCAGTGGTCGTCCCAAGGTTATAGCCCCCTTGGAGAACTATATGTCCAGCAGTTCCACTGTTGGACATATAGTTGTGAAACTGATAGATTCATTGGGAAAGTATTTAATATAAGTGAAGGTTGTAACGAAAGTGAACATCAGCAGTCCCTACGCATACAACAAGATTAGTATGTAATATAAATGGAATATGAAATTGCTTTGAGCAAACGAGTTGACAAATATTTATCGCGCTGACAAGCAAAATACAGCGCGAATAGCTGTAAATATTGACCACTCCCACTTTAACCATAACGGTGACTCGAAAGAGACCTTATATTTTATTTACTCGCCTGTCGCGACATCGACCAGTCTTGATGGGACTATATGCAGGGTGATGGGACTATATGAATGGACATTAAGGTCAATTTCCAGAGCCCAATACAATAATGTATTTAGGGCTCTGATGAAACTACCAAGACACTGCAGTGCGTCGGGCATGTTCGCTGATGCAGAGGTCCCCGATTTTTTTGCTGTAATTAGATCACGTGTTACCTCTTATTGGGATAGACTGCGCTGCTCATCCAATAGGATACTTGTAGCTATCTTTGACGACATAGGAAGCCCACTGTTTAAGTGATGGATTTCTGTTCACATGGACCGGAACAGAAAGTGACGCAGCATTATATGTGCGATGGATATATTTATTATTATTATTTTTTTTATATATATATCTAGATTTCATCCCTTTACACTGTATTTGTAGTGTAATTTTAATTAATTTTATAAGATACCTTTTATATGATTATTGTATTGTATTGACTATTGTATATGGGTTTTTATACCTGAAATAAACGATTATTATTATTATTATATTAATTTTGGCCGAATTGTGGTACGAAGCGTCACGTTTTTAATTTGGGGAAATGTAGGCTCGCTCTGAGCATAACAGCTGACACCTAAAATAAATATGTTGCTGTTTTTGAATGGGTGAAAAAATATTCCCTTTATATACAAAAACACTTGAAGTTCTCAACGCAATTGTTTTTTTAATAGATGTTCGGCCTTTAGGTTTTCCTTTACGAAGTCGTTCAAATGTCTTTTTTCTTCTTGAAATTAAGACACTTTAAAGGTGACAATATTTTAATTTGTTTTGGTGTTGGATTTTGGTCTTCGAAGACATACTTGGGCAATACTTCAAATGAAATAGGAAATACATGATGATTTAAAAACTGAGGTTTAAGACTACAGGATACAATTAGGTATTTAAAGTCAATTTTGTGTATTCATTCTTAGCGTGGATTAACGTCCGAGTGATTCGAGCATACTCATCCATTAAATATTTTCAGGTGAGACTTATATTTATACTTTTTAAAATGAGACTTTAAAAACCAATAATTTTATATGCATTTTTTGGTTGCAGTCGATATCGGCGGTGTGATCGGGGTCTTCTTTGGTGCATCTCTCCTGAGTTTTATTGAAATATTTTACATACTTTTCATAAGACAGTATCACTAACGCAATAAGTTAAAAGACTTATTTTTATTTCAGCTTAAGAAATAAATCTATTTTCAGCATAAGAATTAAATTTACGGATTTTATCGTTTTTTAATTTTATTTTAATATCCCACCGTTTTAAATATTTTTTGGCTTTCATAGTCATAGAAAGACTATTTTACGGTTTGTCATCCAATAAGACACCGTTAATAGAGATCTTTTTTGAATTGCTGCAGTATTAGTTATACAGTATAAACCGCAGAAATAGTTTTATTTTATAAGTTTGTAAAAATATTTAATTTAATATTAAATATTTAATAAATAGCTGTTATATTATATACTAGCAGTGGCTTGCGGTTTTACACGCATAGTTCCCCTTACTGTGGGAATATCGAGATAAATTATAGCCTATGTATTATTATGATATGTAAGCTGAATGAATTTTGATAAAATTTCACAATAATATTATTATGAAATTTCATCAAAATTCATTCAGTAGTTTTTGTGTGAAAGAGCAACAAACATACTCACATACATACTCACAAACTTTCACGTTTATAATATTAGTAGCACTATATAATGCTAAATATTTCAGTAGTTTGGATCTATATATGTATGTTCATATGAACATCCAAACTACTGAAAATTTTACAATAAATTGTTGATAAATTGTTAACTATATTATTGGTTGCGTTATAAGAATGAGACAGCTAAAAGTGACTGCTATATTTCGAATTCAAAGATGAATGAAGTGTGGAGTTTTTTGCCGACTTTCTGGATTTTCAAATATTTATATCGATAGTCCATAAAATATAGCTTGATCTCTGTGACAGATGTCAACAAAACCAACGAAGTAAGTTTGAAAGAGCGACATGTTTACAATTTTATTTTGTATCACATATATTTTCATTATATGCACACCAGTTTTGTTGCAATTGAAGTGCAATATATTATAAATATAAAAATATTAATATTCATGCCTAAAATGTACCTCATAAGTACTGAAACTCCTAGTAAAGATTTTATAGAAAAATGATGCTTACGCACGTACAAGGTCTTACTGGACTGAAAATAAAAAAGAGATGGGACAGTCGATATACGTAAATTGATAACCAATCTTTATTAAATTATTCATAAAATAAATAAACCCAATACAGTACCTATATAAAACTTTGAACATATTTTTTACAATTACAACAAACAGATACATTATAAAATACATAAATTGAATTAATAAAACATTAAAAAACTACTTTTTGTCTCAGAGTAAATGATAATATTATGTACGCATTATTGTCAATAAACTAAACATGTTTATTCATAAAACAGTCGCAATTGATCGATTTATCTAACGACTTTAATTTATTTTGGCAAATAATGTTAAATGTTCTAGCAGGAACGCTTCAGTGATGATGACAATAGTGACGTTAACCTTGATTATACTCCTTTCGAATAATTAAAAGTCTAAAAACAGTTTTTTGTTTGATTTAAATGCAAAAAGATTTTCATTGATTGTATTTCAATTATAATAGAAAATCATAATTATACAAATAAAGAGTTTTATCGATAAAAAACTACGGACTTCATCGTAAGCGTGACAGCACTAGGGACAACTGTCATAGAGATCAAGCTATATTTTATGGACTATAAGTAGTGGCCAATTACAAGGTCATGTTTCAGATGTATGTCACGTGTAATAAATATCATTATTCTTTAGTTTTATTTGAGTTCCACTTTAAGATGTTTAATATTTGGGTTAGTTGTATTAGAAATATGCGACTAACGTTTAAGTTCTATAGTTAATTTAATGTTATTTAAACTATACTACGTTTATAAACCCATTTATAATAACAATATATGGCATCGTTTAACTTATAATGGAACAACAGTTGTAATATATCAAATCTAAAGAGCTTATATGCCAAGGAGCTTACAGTCATTAGGTTTACAGGGTAAACTCAAGTTTCTATATGTTATTAGTTTTTTTTATAAATTAACTTCGAATTGAAAGATTATTACTACATTATTGTGAGAAATATGATAGATTTTATAAATTCACTATAGGTAACTCGACAGAATTTTAAAAATATTTTCTAATTTTTTTAGGTTACTTGAATTATTTTTTTAAGTCAAGTCAACTTCATCAGGAGAAATGAACAGAATTTGTGTAGACTAATCCAATGACCCTGAAGCCCGTCCGGTTTACTAAAAAGCTATCCAGGTGTTTGTCTCCTACCTTCGAGCTGCAGCATTAGAATAGGTCAATCTTCATACCAATATCAGGTCAAATTCATAAATGAAATTATTCATAAATGAATTTCATAATTAAGTATTATATAGGTTGTATCGGATTATGGGGCAACTATTCGAGTATGTTGTAGTTTAACATCGTAATTAGAAGGTACATTACACAAAAAATAATAACACATAAAAGTTATAGTCATTTCAAAAAAAATGTATCTAAGAGTATATGCCTTAAATGTTACGTATTATGTAGACATGTACAGACACAATACATGTAGGCATGTAAAGCTTCGACAGTATAATTTCATTCATTCATACCTAGAATTACGCAAACATTTCAATGACACCGTAGGTACAACGGCGAGTGGTCAACGGTGATAGGCCGATCAGCTGTTTTAAAGCGAAGTTTGTCTTGCTTATGTGAATGTAATCATTTATTTATTCAATTTCTAATGAACATTTAACAAAGTATGAATATGTTGCGTATTAAGTATCATTGACTTTATACATTTCAATCAGATTTATACGAAAAAGCGATGACAAAATTAAAAACTTTACAAGTCTCTAATTCCTTAATGCATCGATATTTTTCGTTCAAATTTTTTTCATGGGTTCCTACCACCATTGCCTAGCTCCCTTCAGTTGCCCCATAACCTGATACACCCTGTATATATAGTTAAAAAAACACGATAAACACTGGTGGGATTTATATCATTTATGAGTATAAATTTATGATCAATCAGTAATACCCATTCATCATCATCATCATCATCGCAGCCTACTTACGTCCCACTGTTGGGCTTGGTCCTCCTCCACAATGGGAGGGAATTTAACCTACTATACCGTGCTGGTCAGACATGTTTGTATAGGGTTTCATTTTGAGTTTTCCTTCTCTTGCACAAATGTTATGTGCATGTTATATCGCTTAGTGGTATTTTACGACATCCATGGGCAAGATAGGGAGTGGCGTATTGTATTCTTAATCCGTTACCACACGGAAAATTCTTATTACAAGATATAAAATATAAATCCATTTCAATGACTAGGAATTCATAGAATAGGAATCAAAAATTACAAAAACAGAATAATAATAACACCGAGATTCGATCTCACGCTGTTTGAATGTGACTAGACAACTTCCAACTGAGCTATTGTCACTCTTGACGGCGAGGCTAAATTTAAATTCCTATTCTATTGACATTTTATGTCATTATATTGATTAACTAAAAACACCGACAAAACAACATTTCCTATAAATAAAACCTAGTTAGAGCGATTTTTTTTTGGTCCCGAAACCGCTGGTATGCTAAATTTCATGAAAATCGTTGGAGCCGTTTCCGAGATTCTGAAAATATACATACAAGAATTGTTCGTTTAAAGATATAAGATTTAATTTAAAAAAGCAACTAGAGTAATTAAATAAATATGTACATCATGTAGGATCAATTCTCTTCTTCAAATTTGGTAAACTAAAATTAGCGCCTTTCATAATACATAACCTCTGAAGAAATATGTATATTACATAGATTTTAACACTATCTAGTTTTAATGGCTAAAGAAAGATCTTTAAATCCGTAAAAACTTTGTTTGTACAATTTTTATTTAATACTCGTATTATAACTGTTTGATTAACAAACATTAATTTTATTCGTCTGTCGAACCATAGAGTGATGTTGTACCTACTTATAATCGCCTGCTTAATATTGTATTGATTTTATTTATAATAGACTTAGGCCCTCCGCACATGGAGCTACTGAAAAAATACTAGTTGCACACTCAAATTACTAACGAGTTGCTTGAGCGTCATCGCCCATACGTTCTCATTGAGGGTCACACGACGTGACTAGCCACCAACCGGTTACGTTACCGTGACGCGTTGTGCCGGTCGCCGCGCTACTGGTTACTAGAGTTTTCTGTTTTTGTTACGAAAAATGAACGATCAAACCCTTAATATTAAATTTATGCAGGAGGTGGAAAAGTATCCATGTTTATATAATTGTAAACTGTCCGATTACTCGAAACTTAATGATATTAAAAATCTTTCTTCTGCGCTCACGCACTCCCGCATATTAGTATCTTTTTACAAATAGCAAGCGATATCAACTGCATCAAATTTAAATAGCTATCTTTGGACATTCTATAGAATCCCACAAATTTATTATCTGTTTCAGGCAGCTCTCGTGCTGCAACTGACAATCTGCAGTTCACATTATTTTGAATATACTGGTGAATCCAAAACCTGCGAAGATTCCTTCGGCGTCTATTAAGGTAGTAATATAATACAACGTCGTCGTCATCCTCGTTCGACCCACTCGACATGTTTGATTTTTTTCCTAACATTTCGTCGTTATCTAATCGTGTGCTTGTGTGAGCAGAAATTACAGAAGTGACTGAAACCTTGCAATTTAAATAGCGTCGTGTGTGACGTACCAGTTTCTAACTAGTTTGCAAATTGTAGTTACTGATCAGTTCCGTAATTTTTGGGTAGCTCCATGTGCGGAGGGCCTAAGAGCCAAAACGTACCAAATATACTATATTTTCTGAAGAATAGGGTTCCAACAGTTTTCAAGATGTGTTGACCCTAATGTATGTTAACCAATGTAGTAATGTAATCATAAATTATTTATCTTTGAGTAGATGGCCCTGTAACATAAAGAAACAGCTAAATATTTTTTGGGTCTTACGATTTACTTGTTTCAACAAATAAATATGTTTGAAATAATCCTCTAAATAACATGTACATAATGAACCATGAGTATTTAAGTTCCTATTTTCAGTCACTATGTAGTATAATTCTCCAGGACAGAATTAATTAGGCCGCGGGTGACGTGACCGGGGATTAGTCCGTCACCCGCCAAGAGGCCGACCGCGTGAGGAAAGACCGACGTCCTCCCCGAGGGGGGGACGTCGGTCGATGGGAGGGTACCCCACGTAGGGGGTATTCCGTCGGGCCGACCACTGACGACAAGTAAACTTGCTCCGGTGGTCGGCCCAATGATGAAGGCGAGGTGGTTTTCGGGTGGGTTGCGGGAGTTGCGTGCTTAAGCCCCTCTGTCGCCCCGGACGGAGTGGTGCGGAGGCGCGCCGACCGCAGCCCACCCATAAAAAAAAAAGGACAGAATTAATTAAACAACTCTAGCATCAATGAAATTCTCTATTTATCCATACTAATATTATAAATGCGAAAGTAAGGATGTTTGTTTGTTTGTAACGCTTTCACGCTTAAACCACCGAACCGATTTCAAAAATTCTTTCACCAATGGAAAGCTATAATATCAGGGAGTAACATAGGCTATATTTTATCCTGGTAATCCCACAGGAACGGGAACTACGCAGGTTTAAGCGACTGAAACCGAAGCGAAGCGAGGGCGGGTTGCTAGTCTTTAATAAACCGCAGAAAATAAAGGTTATCTAAAATACAATAAATTATATAAAATCCACGATCATGTGCATCTTTCGGAAACCCCTCTCACGATATTCACGATAGACTCAAAAAGAGGCATGTTATAAGTTTGACGTCAATGTCTGCCTGTCTATGTGTGTGTGGCATCGTAGCTCTCAAACGGATAGAGCGATTCCGACGAGGGTTTTTTCATTTGAAAGCCAGTTTCCTTGCAGTAGTTCTCAGCTATGTTTGGTTAATACCGGTCCAGCAGTGTAAGAGTGTCAGTTCTTTTCCAAAATGATGTAATGGCGTATGAATACTCGATTAAGCGCTTCACGTGTGCCAGTATAATCATTAAATGACAATTAATTGATGATTCCTGTTGAAGAGAACGTAATACCTTTTTTTAAATTATTTTAGTTGAGGCATAACATTTTTATTTTTGTCACTATTCTAAGACAATATTGTTCATTCATTAAAACTAAGAAAAACAATGATCAGCTTCAAAATAATCTTTAGTTGTATTAATATTTTATACTAGCTTTACATGTTTTTATTCACAATCTAAATAAAATTCTCATTTCATAGCGATATATATTTAAGTAATCTTACACGTAATATTGCTGAATAGATCAGCTAATTAATTTTGTAGTTATGTTGGCATTCTCTCTCACCACTTCAAGGTCCACATTTCGTCACTCACTGAATATTGGCATATAATGTATTTTGTTCATTTATAGCCCCTGTTCCCGTAGAAATACTGGGTCAAAGTATAACCTAAGTTACACCAAGTTATCTGGAAGTAAAATTTTATCAAAATCCTTCGAGCCGTTTTGAAGATTACCCAAAACAGATTATGGCCTATTATTTTGACATTACAAACAGACACTTCAATTTTATTTATTTTTATAGATGTATAAATATTATTTTAGTATTATCATCTATAAAATTTATGTTAATTAGTAATATTTTCTTAATATATTCACAGCTGTTTTGTTACAAAGTGAATGTTAATTCTTTCGTTTATTCTTATTTTATAAATATTAACCTGTTTTTTTTTGTTATAAGAGCCAAAAATAATATATGAAATTGAATTTTAAACATTCAAGTTAATACAGAAGTCATTTTATAATGCTAAAAATACATTTGATAATTAAATCTATCCATCATCACTAGTATAGAATGCTACTTATCCATCATCATCGTCTTCACAGCTCATATACGTTCCACTGCTGGGTTCGAACCTCCTCCAACACGGGAGGGAAATTGATCTACTACACCACTCTGGTTAGGTGGCTTTGGAGAGGGTTTTACTTCGAGTTTGCCTTCTCTTGCCTTATTGTATCTACACTATTATTATAAAGAGAAAAAATTTTTATTTTTGTGTGTCTGTATGTTTGTAATGAATAAACTATGGATTTCGATAATCATTTCACCATTAGTATAACACATTATCTCTTAGGCTATATTTTATAGCGGTATTCCCACGGGAACGGGAACTACGCGGGTAAGGAGGCTGAAATCGAAGTGAAGCGAGGTCGAGTAGCTAGTTTATAATATATCTCATAGTCGTTTTTTACATCACCCACAGGTAAGATGGTGGTGAATTGTATTCTTACTCCGCCATCACATGGAAAATATTATTGCCTATTATTACGTCGCTCGTCGAACCGATAACCGTTCGGGATGAAAGGTTTTTGAGTGGCGACCACGAATCGGACGACGAGGTATAAGACTACCTACTAGGTGGACTGACGACATCTTAAAAGTTAGTTGCAAGTGGCGCAGAACCTTTTCGAATAGCATTTTTGTGCGGAGGACTATTTCCAGCAGTGCAGATCTATAGATTAATGGAATGGAATGGAATTACGTCGTGAGTTACCTGCTTACTTCCCTGATGATTTTCTTGTCATGGCTAACGAGGTGCGCGATTATTTCTACATGAATGCGTCATTTTCCTGAAGCTACTGTTCACATTCAATATTGACAGGAATCAAATAAGTAGGACAGCGTGTTATTTATATAGTACATAATGAAGTAATAACTTGTTAATATTTACTTATTCAATGTTCTCAAGTATTACTTAATTTTCGGGCCTTTCTTTAGATTTTTGTTTTTATTTTTTTTATGGGTGGGCTATGGTAAGCAGTTAAGCACACGCGCGGTCCATTTCATCCGGGGCGACGAAAGGACGGCTCGTGGGCCCATAACCCACCCGTACCCATGTCGCCTTCGTCGTTGGGCCGACCACAGCCTTTCTCTAGATAAGGCGTCTTTAGTAAAATTGCGCAATATTACAGTATTTTGTTCTTATAACATGTTTTCCTTCTTATTTTATATCTTTTCATATACTCCACGGATCTCTTCCTTAATTAAAAATACCTTGGTCTAATGTATGCAGTCAACCCTAAGAGTTGCCTTCTCATTTCATTCCTTTGTTTCGCAATTTTTCTTCTCTATTAAAGATAGTTTTGAATGATACATTTGAATATTTAGGTAAATTATACTAGTTTTCCTTTGCCATGATATGGATATCTCTTTTTCTTTGGACCCAGGCTGTGATTTCATCACAACCCAGCCAGATCACCCTTAATGGCACAAGAGACGGCGTGGAACGCCAACAACTGCCTCTCTACCGCATCACATAGACATTCTAACTAATATCGTGAAAGCGGATTGAAATTCATTCGTGTGGTGACGGAGAAAGAATACAATTTACCACGTCCTTTATAGCCAGCCTTTTACGAGACCCATAGTGTCGTAAAAGACGACTAAGGGATATAATACGCATAGAACATTTATTTAAAAGAAGGAAAACTCTAAATGAAATATACCAACATATCTACACAGCGCGATATATAGTAAGATCAATTTCCCTCCCACAGTAAAGGAGGCCCAAGCCCAATAGTGGGACGTATATATGCTGAGATGAGATGAATTGAATTTGTTTGTTATGTTTTTTTAAGCTTTAATTACTCAATCGATCATTAGTAAATGCAAATACGCGTTATCAGGAATACAAAAAAAAAACTATATGAGAACAGTACATTTTCATTTAAAAAACTTTATGCTTTTTATTCAACGAATATTTAATTTGCGTGAAGGATAGAAAATAACTCGAAGCCGTTCGCACGTTATATCAATTCGGTTTATTGACATTGATAAATTATACTCTTATCATATTCCAAGAAATTGAAAGTAAACTGCAGTATCTCAAAAAACATTTGAAGTCCCTTAAAATACCCTCGCTTTTAAAACCATTGGTAATAAAACTATATACCTTTTCTATGGTATAGTAAATTAAAATTGAAAATTTAAAGTAAACCCCGACAGGAATGAAACAAAAGTAAAAAAAAAATGTAACTCGCGGCCATCTTGGAATTGAAATTTATCGTATGTTCAACATTGTAAATATTTGACGTGCCCCACGATTTTATTTTAGTCTAATCAATGCATATGTTTAAAATTTGTATATTTCGAATACATCATCTTTTGACATACATTACATCCATACTAATATTATAAATGCGAAAGTAAGGATGTTTGTTTGTTTGTTTGTTTGTAGCGCTTTCACGCTTAAACCACCGAACCGATTTCAAAAATTCTTTCACCAATGGAAAGCTATAATATCAGGGAGTAACATAGGCTATATTTTATCCCGGTATTCCCACAGGAACGGGAACTACGCGGGTTTAAGCGACTGAAACCGAAGCGAAGCGACGGCGGGTTGCTAGTCTATAATACATTGCATTTTTAGGAATTTATATGAACATAGATATTTCCACGAAGTGAGTAGGTTATGAGTTAATTTATTTCGAAAATGTAACAATGTATACATATTGGTACCCATCATTGTATCTATTTAATTATTTTTTAGCTTTTAGTACATTTATCTGCAACATTACTCTGTTTGTTTACAATAAAACCGTTTAACTTAAATTTTTTTTACCTTTTTTATTTGTTATGTTTTGGCATTCAAACAACGTGGGATCGAATCTCGGTGTTATTATTCTCTTAATGTAATTTTTGATATTTTTTCATAATTTAATTTTTATATTTTATTAATATATATCTAAATAAACCCGACAAAAATACAACAAAAATATTCCGAGCGAAGCTCGGTCAACCAGATATTAGTTACAAATTTGCTACAAATAAATTCACATTACACTATTTTTATCGCAACTGTGACAATCGCTTGTAAATGGCATGTAATTTTCCTTGTGTCTACACCTTCATTTATTTTGTGTCCACTCCAACGATTCTGTTAGCATAGAAATAGTTGTGATAATATACGAATATAACATGTTTTGAATACCAACTTTGATATTACGACGAATATAATATTTTACACTGAAAAATTTCCATAAGTTAATAGAGCAATGCAATCTTTTAATATTCCTTCCTTTCCTGTGGATAAATAGATTTCCTGGTAAGAAAAAGAATAATAAGTGGCTTAGAATAATAACGTATAGAAGTATAGTGTAGGTACTTCATCATCATTTGCCTACCCTCATCCCACGCTAAGTGGAGTCGGCACAACATGTTTTTACCTTCCATAGCCTCCTATCAGCCGTCATATTTGCACTCACTGTTTTCATACGCATATCCTCATTCACGCAGTCCATCCATCTCTTCTTGGGTCTCCCACGCTTCTTTCGTCCATCCACAATCATATTGACAACCCTCCTTGTCACATGCGTTTCATCCCTCCTCATCACTCCTAACCTAACCTTCTCTATCACTGGTGCTACTTTTAGGTTGCCCCTAATAAACTCATTTCTTATTTTATCTAACCTTGTAACCCCACATATCCATCTTAAGCGGTACTTCAGCGATCAAAAACGTGAAGCCAAAAATACTACATGTGTGCAAGCGATTACCCACGTACACACGCACACTACTATACAATAGATTTGCCTTGTACCTTATATATTCTGGCTCCAATTTAAATGCCTCAAATTTTGTGCGCGAATTGAGCTATATATAACTCATTTCTATGAGTTATTATTCTAACAGTAAGTCGCTTCTACCGTGCTCTGAGGAACTAATTGGCTTGGTACAGTCATCGTCGTTTCACCAAAGTATCACCAGACACCTGGAGCAGAGTCTATCCATTTCACTTGAAAACGTTAAGGTCTTCAACTGTACGTTTCCAGCGATCCTTTCTTTCATATAAGTGTAAGATCTGGAATGAACTACCTGCTAGCATGAACTGGCTGCTGTGTTTGTCGAACGCTATGGTAAATCCTTCTTTAAAAGAGGTTTAAGAAGTGTTCTTTCTTCACGGTAGGTAGTGGATTAGCTGTGCTAATATTGCAAAGATGCATGTGCGGTAGTATCACTTACTATCAGGTGTGCTGCTTGCTCGTTTGCCATCATCGGCAATAATAAATAATGGTATAAGCATACATAAATATAATATTACTGGAAGAGTAGGCAAACTCAAAATTGAAACTACACCTACTTGTGCGATGAGCGTGGTAAAGTAAGTCAAATTGCCAAATATTTTTGATGAGGCTCAAGCCCCGCATTGCAAATAATCTAAGATGATTATGATGAAAATTCATATTATTGAAATAAAACATACTAGGCATACTAGCTGACCCAACAGACGTTGTTCTGTTTAAATAAAATAAAAGGAATTCTCCTTGAAATCGACAGCAGCGCCACCAAGTGCGTCCAGTTGTGAAGCTTAACCATTCTTGAATACCTTTGAACACACACAAAAAATTTCATAAACACCGGGCCAGCCGTTTAGGAGTAGTTCAGTGACATACACACGTACAGAAGAAATAAATATATGGACTAGCTGGCCCAACAGACGTTGTTCTGTTCAAATAAAATAAGACGATTTCTCCTTAAAATCGACAGCAGCGCCACCTACTGCGTTCAATTGTGAATCTTAACCATTATCGAAGCCCCTTGAACACACAAAAAAATTCATCAACATCGATCCAGCCGTTTAGGAGGAGTTCAGTTCTTGTGTACACATGTACACAAGAAATGTATATATAAGAAGTGAAGAAGTATATTTTATTAGAAATATTGGCATTAAAAAAAGATATTTGATAGTTAGAATCTTGAGGTTATCTCTAAAATCGGATTATGGCAATTTTCACACAAATAGAAATTGGTTTAAAGCGAGCCTCCTCCATAATGGGAGCGACATTGGGACAGACTTGTTGGTATAGGAATTTATTACGAGATTTTCTTCTCTTGCAGTGATGTTATCTAATTACCTTAGTTGTTTCTTACGATTACCCACGGTTAAAAAAGGGGTTGGTTAACTGTATTCTTATTCTGTCATCACGAAAAAGCTTACAAGTACGTGAACATTAATTTAACCCTTAACCACCTATCACCGGTCTCACAGACCGCGACCGATTTTTAAACTGAAATATTTTAATGTGTGCGTCTCGCAGAGCTGTACCTCTCCATGTACTTTTTCTACACGTCGATTAGTACCGCGTCTGTGTTCAAGGAATGTATACATGGACGCATCTATGCTAGGTTAATAAAAATATTTCGCCAGCGATCTCTTTGACCGCACGTAGGTGGTTGCGTACTTTTGGATATGTATTAATTTGTATTTTTATTTTATTGTCAAAATGATAAAAATTTAAGAAAGTATTTATCTTTGGATTTAGGAAGAGTTATCTAACGCGAAATATATGCCAAAGGAGGATTGTAGTAACGTAAAACCTGAAGTAACTGAGGATTTTGTACAGAAATATTATGCGTCTGAATCTGAAATTGAGGGTGATAATGACAATCTACTCTAACCATATTAAACCGCAATCATACAAAAATAGGCGTGGATCTGCTTGATCAAAGATCAGCTCTTGACTTCATTTTATAGAACCTTGGACATATCAGCGTCCAATTCTTACGTTATCAGTTTAAGCAATCAAACACAAAATATTCTATTTATCGTATATTGCAGATTAATAAAGATTTATCATCACTTCCAATACAGAAAAAAACTAGAAGTACCCAAAATGAAACACAAAATACTCCACTTGAGATCTCAAAATTAAAACGCAAGACAGCTTACGTATGTTTTTGTGTCGACTTCCCATTTGTTTGGAGTGTGAGAACTAAATAGGCTATAAGCTTCGCCATAAATTATGAATGTTTATGAATTCCAATTTTGTTTAAGTTGTCGTTTTTTGGTTGATTTTGTTATTTGATTTTATAGACAATTCATTTAATTTTTAGGAAATAATACTAAATGTTAAGAAAATTACTATTTAATGCCATAAATTTAATTACCAGAGAATGATATTTTGTAGTCTAAATTACGACTATATGAATAGATATAAATTTATATCAAGATCTGTATATATTTTGTTTTTTTTAATGTTTAATATAAATGTCTAACCTATAAAGATACATTTTTGAAAATTTACTGTTGCATTTTTGCAATAGATCCTGAATTAAATGCATTAATTTATGAGAGGTCTCCATGACCGCAGGTAGGTAGTTAAAGGACAGAAATATGAGGTAGGTAGTTAAGGGTTAAACAAATTTTTATTTGTGTAAGAATTTCCAAGTCTTTAAGATATTTATATTTAATAAAAACAAAAAAATTAAAGTAAAGTATTTGCCGCGCAATCATTTCTAATGTAAGTGTGAATGTGATTTCGTAAATATTCAGCTAAACGCCTTTAACGGTTTGGGATAATTACTCATATTTTATGGTGGAAAGTAGGTATATCTGTTTTTAGATGTATTTTTTTAATTTAACGATTTTTAATATCGTCTTTCTATTTAACGTATGTATAAAATAAACACGTTATTTCAAATTGACACAATCATTCAGACGTTTTTAGATTTCGTTCGAAAATCGCTGTAGTAAACATTTAGAAAAGGCAATAAAACGAGAATAGAGGTCGGTTTATGAACGTAGCTCTGGGACTACTCTCGAGGGAAAAGAACATTTGGAAAGGGTTCGCTGAGTCTATACGATGTTTTTGACCCAAACTCTGAAACTAGTTATTGACCCTATTCTTTCAGCCTTTATATATCCTATTTAAGCGTCACGCCACTTGGTGCTAAGCTAAACCCTTCGGCCATTTTTTATTTCTGCTTTGTTGACATAGTGACATAATTGCTACATATTTTGAAGGTAAAAAAATTAATGTGTGTATTTTTATTTTGACATTATCTTATCTTGTCATAATATTGACCACTGAAGTCAAGGAACTACGGTGGTCGGCCCACTGACGAAGGCAACGTGCTATATTGGTGGATTGCGGGTGTACGTGCTTACGTCCTTCTGTCGCCCTGGACGGAGCCGGGCGAGGAGTGCGCCGACCGTAACCCACCCAAAAAAAAAATCTTGTCATAATTTTCGAAAAAAAATGAATAGCTTGCCTAAATTTAGAAATCTGAATCGTTTTAAAAAAGTAACAGAATAATAATTCTTCTACCAGTACCATTATCGTATCCGTCATTGCATTTTACTTTGTACTGTAAACGGATGTTCATAAATTCATCAAAAATTACACGGAGCACTTCCGGGAAGTGCTTTTAACGGTTACAGAAACTCCGTTGCATTTGTAACAAAACGGAAACATTTTAATGGCGTTTGAACTTACGTCTCAAGACTTTGTAGCGACATGAAAATTCATAGAATAAAAATTCCTTGTGCTGGGTCGTGTGTCTTACACTGCATTGTTATAAAGGCTATCAAGAAACATCTACTTTAAAAAGTAAATAAAAGTTCCCAAAAACGTAAGAAAGATAATTATGAAGATATAATTAAGTAAGTCATAAATAAGCCTTTATGTTATTTTCGTTATACAATGCTTTACCAACTTATAATGCGGCCATTAAGTTCTCTTTTATACGGTCGCCTTATTCTTTAGTAAGGCGACTGTCTATGTCTTTACATAGGGGATATTAATTGTATGTTTATAAAGTCGCTTGTGGCACAAAGATTTAATTCTTAACGTTACTTCAAGAGGGGTAAACCTTCCCTCGCAATGTGGAGCAGGTGGTCAACATTGAGACGCATGTAGCGGCCAAAAAGATAAAATTTACTTCAGAAATTTGATGTTAATTTAATAACTTAATATTCTCAATAATAAATAACGTATAAAGAAAGTATTGATGTACCTAAATATATGTAATCGGCGTCGAGGTCGATAAGTCTAGAAGTTGCGTGAATACGACAGATGAGGCCGGAAATTAGAACTTTTTTTTTTTTTTTTTTTTAGAACTTGGAAACTGATCGAGAAAAAGCGACGCGTTTACGCTTCAAGAACTACTTATTCGCATGTCTTAAATATAACAATCAATGAGATCTCGCAGATTTGAAACTATCATAACGAATAAATACACAATATACATTTTTCCCTCTATGGTGGCGGAGTAAGAATACAATTATTCACTACCCTCCTCTAGGTCTATGAGTTTCGTAAAGTTTCCTCCACTTCCACAAATGGTCGAGCCGGAGGCGGCATAGTCTCCATCAAGGAGGTTGCCGCCTGCCGGCAGATTATATTTCTTTTTTAACACCCTGTACTGAAATATTATTTTACTTGAATTGAAATTGACTTTACAAACGTATAACTAACGGACACAAATTACATCCAGACTCAGAATAACAATTTGTGGATCGCACAGTGTTGTTCTGCGTGGGATTCAAACCCACGATATTGATACGGTAGGTCGGTATCATAAACACTACGCCATTTGTCAATAGATGGTAATTTATCGATAGATTTGAAGACACGGAAAAGAAATGACCTGGTGACACGGTTTTGTTAACCTGTTATCATACAAGGAAACTACAATACGCTTATGATTAGTATATATTATGGATACATAATACCTATACATTATGTGTAAGTAACGTTTTCCTAATACATCAATCATGTGTAGAAATTTCACGTTTGCGTGACTATCCTGTTGGAAGCTTCTTTGTCTTGATTATTAATCACTTTTTCTTCTACAAAATCATGTGTTATTCAATTCAATTATATACGAGTAAGTTTGTTTTTTTATTTTCACCACCTTGAATATTTCGTACGAAAGGGGCTTGTTAAAATCCTGCCCTGCATATGCAACATGTCCATTTTTTATATATTAAAATCATTGTGATATAATTGTGGTTATTTTTTCGATAAATGCTATTCTAATATATTCTGTTTATTCTACATACCACCTTTACACCATCGACACTTACATTATAGTTGTGTATAACACGAAAAGATAACATGGATTGAAGGTGTGCGTCATTCAAAATTTAATATTGAAATTTAAATTGCCTTAGATGTTTTCTAATATTTAAGTAGCGTTGGTGAAAACGGACATAATTCTTCAATAATCGATTTACATCCATCAACCCATTAACGTCTACTACTAGACATAGGCCATACAAGGTGGTCCTCCCAAGAATCGGAAAGTGCTGCTATCGATTCTTTTCCGTGTGGTGACGTACGAGTTGAAGTAAGAATACATTATAAGAATACATTTACCATATCTTGCTCGTAAAAGATGACTAAAGTATATCATAATATGCAGCCAAAATCTATGTAAGAAAAAGAAAACTCGAAATAAAACCTTATGTCAACATGTCTGACCAGCGCGGTTTCGAAGGTCAAGGTTCAAGCCCAACAGTGTAACTTCTGCGGGCTGAAATGATAAGATGACCTCATACTAATATAAGGCAAACACAGAACCAGCCAAAAATATATAATTTATTACATAATATAATTTATTACTTACGGCACGGAAACGTGGTCCCTAAATGTAGGCCTCATAACCGGGCTATGCCCGGGATTTCTCTGCGAGATAGAAGCCGGAATACGGAAATCCGCAGAAGAACGGGTGTAACCGACATAGCACGAAGAATTAGAAGAATTACACGCTGAAGTGGCAATGGGCAGGCCATATCGCTCGAACCGACAACCGCTGGGGAAGAAAGGTTCTTGTGTGGCGACCACGTATCGGACGACGCAGTATAGGACGCCCCCCACCAGGTGGACCGACGACTTGGTGAAAGTTGCTGGGCGTCGTTGGATGCAGGCGGCACAGGACCGGTATTTTGTGGCGTAACATGAGGGAGGCCTACGTCCAGCAGTGGACGGCGATAAGCTGAAATGATGAATGATGATGTTACACAAAAATCTGTGTAATCCTTACTAATATTATAAATGAGAAAGTAAGTGTGTTTGTTACGTTTTCACGCTTAAACCACCGAACCGATTTTAAAAGTTTTTTTCACCAATGAAAAGCTATAATATCAGGGAGTAACATAGGCTATGTTTTCTCCCGGTATTTCCACGGGAATGGGAACTACGCGTGTAAGACGACTAAAACCGAAGCGAAGCGAGGGCGGGTTGCTAGTGATCTATAACTTACTAACACTAACACTTTCTCTACACTTCAAATATACTTAACTACCACAGAAAAGTTATCAGAATCGAATACTGTTCGAGTCCGCTATTTAGACCTGTTTCCCGCTACTAAATTAATCTATGCTCAGCAGCTACTAATTTTGATAGAGTATACTTTCACTTTGAGATTGAGTTATTCTTCGATTTACAATAGCACTAAGGCAAAAATTGATTAAAGACTGGTTTAAACAACAACATAACGCAACATAATAGGAATAATCATTTGTGGACAATAGAACTGTGTGCCTACTCTTGAATCTCAATTCCAATCCTAAATCCAATCCCAGCTCGAATTTGAGCAAATTTGGTACTCTTGAAAGCGAAACTAGCGCCCGATTGGAATCAAATTAGGTGGAACGTTTCTAAAGTAAATGAATTCGACTCTCGTCGATTAAGTTAAATATTTGCTACTCCCGACGTGATTTTGACGTAGTTTAAAATCGTTAATGTTGCACAATTTCACGAATGCGTCTTTGTGGTGATCGAATTCGATAACGTTATTAATTTAAAGTAAGAAAACATGCCACATTTGGTGAAAATAACAACGACGAACGCGAAAAATTCATTCTCGATTTTGTTCAAGAGTACCAAATATAAGTTTGGTGAGATTGGAATCGAATCGGATTCGAAATTAGAATTGATTTCAAGAGTAGGCCCACTGCTCTTGGTGTGAATTCGAACAAAGAAACTCTGCATAGACTACTGCGCCATTTTGTTTTAAATCTTGTAATCGTTTTAGTGTCGCCTGTTGCTAAATATAAATCTTTCTAAAACTATAAATTGTTTTAATTAAAAAAAAAAAAACTGCTACGATAGCGTGACTTCATGTATTTAATCCACATAATAATGGCTATTCATCCTTAGGTCGTTATGTTGAGTTGGCTAATAGGTACTCTATTTGATTAAGCAAAAATCAAACTTAATAAACGTAATACTTATAAGAAGTGTACCCACATAAAACTGACGTACCTACTATATAAAAATATATATAGTACGTAGTACGTAAAAATGTATATAGTATGTACTATCTATATACATCCTTACTAATATTATAATTTTTTTTTTTTTTTTTTTTGGGTGGGTCGCGGTCGGCGCGCCTCCGCACCACTCCGTCCGGGGCGACAGAGGGGCTTAAGCACGCAACTCCCGCAACCCACCCGAAAACCACCTCGCCTTCGTCATTGGGCCGACCACCGGAGCAGGTTTACTTGTCGTCAGTGGTCGGCCCGACGGAATACCCCCTACGCGGGGTACCCTCCCGTCGACCGACGTCCCCCCCTCGGGGAGGACGTCGGTCTTTCCTCACGCGGTCGGCCTCTCGGCGGGTGACGGACTAATCCCCGGTCACGTCACCCGCGGCCTCGGCTAGGGCGGCATGAGGCGCAGATAGTTGCGCCTGCACCGCCCCAGTCGCCGGCGGCGGATCTCCTCATCGAGGCTGCGCTCCACGCGCAGACGATCCGCCGCCTCCTTCAGCGAGATCACTGTCTCGCAGAAGGCTGCGACCGCGTCCCAGTTCCCGACGCTGTCGACCATCGCCCTAGCGATGGCCGGCAGCGTCAGGTCGGCACCGATGATTGCGACGAGTTCACGGCGCTTCACTGCCCAAGCCGCGCAGGCCTCGAGCGTGTGGCGCGCCGTGTCCTCGTCGCAATCGCAGTGGTGGCAGGACGGTGTACTCTCCCTCCTTACGACCCTGTGCAGGTATTTGGCGAAGCTCCCGTGCCCCGTCAACACCTGCACTAGTCGGAAGGAGAGCACCCCGTGCCGCCTTTCCAACCACTGCATCAGCACCGGCCGGAAGGCCTCCACGGTTCGCAACCCGAACCGAGGCCTCTCCAGCCGGACTGCCCAACGGGCAATGACGTCTCGGCGGGCGTCGACGCGCCAGGCGATGAGATCCCTTAACGAGATCACACCGCCCTCCCCGCGTACCCCCGACACTCGCCGATACAACTCGGCGAGCATTTCCGCCTCCAAGTCCCACGGGGGAATCCCGGCCAATAGGCACGCTGCCTCCGTCGCCACCGTGCGGTATCCGCGGATGGCCCTGACCGCCATGACCCTCTGTGGTCGCCAAAGAAGGGCCCTAAGTCGGACGGTCAAGGACCCCGCCCACACCGGTGCGCCGTACAGGGCCATCGACCGGATGACCCCCGTGTACAGCCGTCGGCACGTAGCGCTCGGTCCGCCCACGTTCGGCATAAGCCACGATAGGGCGGACGCCGCGCTGACGAGCCGCGGAGCGAGCCTGCGGAAATGCTCCCGGAACCACCATTGCCCGTCGAGCACCAGGCCCAAGTACCTCATATGGGCCCGGATGCTGATGTCAACCGATCGGACGGTGATCGAGACGCCGATGGGAGGGCTCATAAGGCGCCCATGGAACAAGAGGGCCTCCGTCTTGTCCAGGGCGACCCTCAACCCCAGCGCCTTGATCCGCCTGACGACCTCTTCGGTGCCATAGGTCGCCAGGCTTACCGCCTCTTCTAGCGTCCCACCGCGGGCTGTGACGAGCGTGTCGTCGGCGTAACAAATCACGCCCAGCCCGGGCGGGAGGCTCCCCCGCAACGCCCAGTCGTAGCCGATGTTCCACAGGGTGGGTCCGAGGACCGACCCCTGTGGGACACCGCACGTCATGGGCGTTCGCAGAACGTCCCCTGCTCGGTTGGTACAGAGGACGCTGCGCCCCACCAAATAGTCTGCCACTAGCCGCCTCAGGTGGCAAGCTGGCACTCCGTGATACCGGAGCGCCTCCCTGATGCAGCTGAATGGCAGACTATTGAATGCGTTGGCGATGTCTAGGGACACCGCCAACAGCACTCCCCCACCGGTGACGGCCTCAGTCGCCACGGTCCTCAGGCGCAACAGAGCCGCGATCGTCGAACGACCCCTCCTAAACCCAAACTGGGCGTCCGACAGATCGGGCCCCGTGCCGACGAGGTGCCGCTCGATGCGGGCAGCTACCACCCTCTCCAGTAGCTTGCCCGTGTCATCGAGCAGCACGATAGGCCTGTCCCGGCTTCGGCAGGAGCACCAGCCTTCCCTCCTTCCAGCACCCAGGGAACCGTCCGGACGCTAAACACGCGTCGAACAGCTCTCTGAGGCGGGGACCCAGGTGGTCGAGGACCAGGCCCAACACGCGGTTAGGAACACCGTCGGGCCCGGGGGCGGTGGACTTTGCGCACATGCGCGCCACCGCCACTCCCATCTCGGGTTCCGTGATGGGCGGAACACTGTCGTCGTCGGCCTCCCGGTCAGTGTCTGGCGGAGCCATGACCGGGGGCGTGTGTTCCGCCCGCCGCGGGAACAGGTCCTCGACGACCCGGGTGAGAAGGCTGGGCTGGAGAGTCTCGGTGAGGGGAAGGCCCCACGCGCGGAGCTTATTCAGCACCGCGCGATAGGGGCATCCCCAGGGGTCACGGTCGAGACCGTCCAGCATCTCCTGCCGACTGACGTCCTTGGCGGAGCGGACGGCCAGCCTGAAGGCCAACCGCGCATTGCGGTAGCCCTCATACAGCAAGGCCTCCCGCTCCGCGTCGCGTTGGCGCCGCCGGCTGCGGGTGTAGGCCCTCCGGGCGCGAATGCACGCGGCCCGGAGATCCGCCAGCTCCCGGGACCACCAGTGGACCGCCCTCCTCGGGGGCGGACGCCGTACCCGGGGCATGGCTGCATCGCAGATCTGCGTCAACGCACTGCGGATGCGGCCAGCCTCGGCGTCCACCCCGTCCGACTGGTTGGCAGAGGACAGCCACGAGTAAACGATGGCTGTCTCTGCCAGCTGGTCCCGGTCTAAGCGACCCACAGCCCATCGCGGGAACGCAGGACGTCCATCCGCCCCGTGACCCCTGCTGGGCGTCGGGATTACCGGGGAGACCTCCATCCGGATATACCGGTGGTCCGATAAGGTCTCCACCTCCTCCACGACGCGCCAGCTCCCCACGCGTGCGGCGACCTCGGGGCTAGCGAACGAAAGGTCCACTATCGACCCGCCCCGTTGTCGCACGCACGTATGCACCGAGCCCCTGTTCAGCAAACAGAGGCCCAGTGCCGCCGCCCACTCCTCGATCGCCCGTCCTCGGTCGTTCGTCCGGGGAGACCCCCACGCCACGGACTTGGCGTTGAAGTCCCCCAAGACGAAGACCTGGCGCGATGCCATTCGCCGTAACGAGGCCTCCATGATGGTGAGGGAGGCCTCGAAATCGGTCACACTCCAGTTAGGGGAGAGATAGACTACGAAGAGCGTAATCTCCCCCCAGTCCGCCGCGACGTATCCGACGCCCCTGTCCCTAAGGGTCAGAGGCGACGAAGGCCACGACGTGGAGGCGACGATTGCCACGGTGCCATCGGTGCTACCCAACCAGTTAGGCCGGTCGGGCACCACGTACAGCTCCGCGGCTACGGCTACTCCTATCAACCACTCCGCCATGGCTTGCAGGAACACGTCCTGCGCACCGGCGGTGTGGTTGAGGTTGGCCTGGAGGAGACGAATGGATACGGGGCCGCGCTCGGAGCGGGGACTGGCCCGTTCGATGGGCCGTCCCGCCCCTTCGGGGCCGATGCCGGGGGTCTGCAGTCCCCAGAGCCCATGCGGTGTTTGGCAGGCCTATTGCCTGCCGCACACGCGGGGCAGTGGGGCACCGCAGAGCACGATGCCGCCTGGTGTCCGGTCTGACCGCAACGGAAACATAGCCCGCTGCAGTCAAAGCAGTTTTTGTAATACCTCGCGGGCCGGGGCTCTAGCACGGTTACCCGCGCCGAGCTCCAGCCCACGAGGAGCCTGCCTGAGTCGGCCAATTGCTTGACCGACTCCACCGGACACTGCACCCAGGCAGCACCGACGCCGCCCGGACCAGTGCGGATGGTGCCAATCCGGACGGTGTCCGAGGCACATCCGGTACGCGCCATAATGGCCTCCCGGACGTCCTCCACCGTCACGGAATCGTCCAAGCCCGTAAGGCGCATCTCTGCGCACTTGACAGGCCTGGCGATTCGGACACCATCCTCCAGCCCGAACAGCCCCCTCAACATCGTGGCCAAACTATCGGCCGTCTTCGTGCCCTCGGCCCCAGGGAACTCGAGTATTCGAGCCCCTGTCCGGGCCTTGCGGGTCCTCGCCTCGACGCCCCCAATATCGGAGACGTCCAGCTCCCGCCAGGCGCGTTTTAGGACGGCCTCAAAGTTGAGGCTCCTCTCAGCCGCCTCAGGCAGCACGGTGATGACCACCGCGGCCGTCTTCGGCGACTTGAGGCCCCTGCGCGACCTTTTCTTCCCCTTTCTGCCGGCTCCCGCCTGGGGAGCGGCGGCCACGGCGGTACTCTTGGCCGCCGCTCTCCGCTTCTGGCCGCGTGCCTTCCTGCTCCGCTCAGCCACCTGCCAGCTTTGTTCGAGCCTGGCAGCAGCGCTGAGCGCAGCAGGAGCGGTCGCGGGTGCGCTGGCCGGCGCCTGCGGTGCAGCCGCTGGCGCTGGCCGCGCCCCGGCCTTGGCGGGAGCCGGCACCTTGCCGGCCTTCTTGGCCCCCTTGGGCCCGGCCGCGGCCGCAGCGTAGCTCACCACGCGGCCACCCTGACAGGGCAGCGGGGTGGGAGCTGACGCTTGCGGCCGTCTCGCCCCATCCGTGGCGAGCGGCGGTCGGAGGGGCGGCTCAGGCGGGAGCCTGGCCGCTACGGCGGCGATACGCGCATCCACCATCACCCCTACTCGGGCTAAGATGACGCGTACCGCCGTCTCCGACACGCCGTGCACCTCGTCGAGCGGCGGCTCCTCCCCCTGCCGCGGTCTTCCGCGGCCACGAGGCGGCGGAGGGACCACGACGAGGGGAGGAAGCGCCGAAGCCGCGACGGGCGCAGCAGCCGCGACGGGCGCAGCCGGCACCACGGACGCCGACGACGGGCCGGCCCTCCCCGGCGCAGCCCGTTTCGGTGGCGAGGCCGGCACCGGCGGCGTGGCCGGCGCCAGGCGCGCGAACTGGGCCCGCAGGTCGGCCATCTCCTTGGCCAACCCGTGGTTCTCCCGTCGCACCGCCGATAGCTCCGTCTCCAGCTTGCGGTTGCGTTCCCGCAAGCCGGAGACCTCCTCACTAAGGCGGGCGTTCGCGGCCTGTAGGGCCGCCACCTCGCCACCGTGGCCGGCCGGACCGGGGGTCCCTGGCCTCGCCACCACCGCCGATCCTCGACCTCTGCGTCCACGGGGCATAGTCGGGACCTTGGGAGGAGGCATGTTGGTACTCCCCTCACCCTTGGGGATGGCGCCTCTGCAGCCTCCCTAACCCTCTCCTCGCTTCTCTTTGGAGACACCGACGACCTACGCAGAACCTCAACTGACGGCCCGCTACTCGCTACGGCGCATCCACCGCCCTCGCTACCACTTCGGCCGACCTGCATCCAGCTACTTTCTTCGGCGAACGGCTCTTTGTCATTGCCGCCCTCGTCCGCCGACATCTCCGAGGCCGTGTGTATTGCCGCCTCCAACGGTCCTGCGGCACTGCCGCCCTCGTCTCGCGACGGCTCTGCAGCAGTGGCGCCCTCGTCGCTCGGCAGCTTCGACTCCGAGCTGCCTTCCATCGTCTTGGACGGCCCTGCGGCAATGCCGCCCTCGTCCTCGGATCCGCTGCCACTGCCGACGCTCTCCTCCAGCGACAGCTCTGCGGTAGACTCGCTCTCCAGGCCCGACGGCCCAGTAGAGGCAATGCTGCCACCCGCCTCGCCTTGGATGTTGTGGCGCTTATGCGGGCTCACGCAGCGGCGGAACGCCTCGGCTTCGTCCTTCGGGTCTTCTTCCTCACCGCCTTCTCCTCATTCCCCTTCCCCCCCTGAGCCACTTGATGTTGAGCCGGGCTCTCGGCCATCAAATCAGTTGTCGTCTCCCTCCCATACGTGTGGAGACTGACTGTGCTGGTGACTGTGTGCCTCTCGCGCTCAGAAACCAGCACAGTGAGGGATTCCCCGGCGTGGCCGGGACCCTCTGGAGTAGCTACGCTCGTTTCAACTCCTGCCATGGTGTTTGGTCATTTTAAGTCTCGCCTTGACTACCACTCTAACGACTGGACGCTCGCGCGCTTCTTAACCCACCAGTCATCTCCTCGCCGAGTGGCCAAACTTAAGATTGGGGTGATTTTTTATAGGGGGTTTTCTTCCCCGCGGTCCGAAGACCCCCGGTCCTGACCCCCCCATTCAGGATTACGGTTTGGGCCTTCCGGGTCTGGCCGTTCGCGAGCGACCGACCCGTCACGCCCCCGGGCCGTGACGCAACCGTCCCTGGCGACGGAGTGCCATGAGGCACATTCGCCCCATTGGCCCCGGGTCAGATCCGCCGTGCTCTGCCACCAGAGCCGCACGCGGAGACCCCCCCTGCCGGAATCTTGGCCGTCCAAATGGACGCATGACGTCCAAATGGACGTTACCAGGGAGCACCACGAGGAGGTGCTCCGGCCGCGCCCCCCTACTAATATTATAAATGCGAAAGCAAGTTTGTTTGTTTGTTACACTTTCACGCTTAAATGACCGAACCGATTTCAAAAATTCTTTCACCAATGGAAAGCTATAATATAAGCGAGTAACATCATAGGGTATATTTTATCCTGGTATTCCCACGGGATTGGGCACTACGCGGGTAAGGCGTCTGGAACTGAAGCGAAGCGAGGGCGGGTTGCTAGTTTTATCAATAAAAGAGTGTGTTTGTTAGTGAATTGAATATTGGTTCGGTGGTTTAAGCGTGAAAGCGTAACAAACAAACAAACTTACTTTCGCAGTTATAATATTAGTAAGGATATAGAAATGTTAGTGAAGTCGGAGTCTACCTTCGTCAGTTGGCCTACTATACCACGTTGGTCAAACGGGTTGGTATACGGTTTCAATTCAAGTTTTCCTTCTTTTGCATGGATGTTATATTCACGTTTAATCCCTTAGGCAGCACCGTTTACAACCCGCACGGGCAAGAAAAGGGGCGGTGAATTGTATTCTTACTCCGTTACCACATGGAAAATTTATATTATTTATATTTTATAAAAGTAAATAACATTGTTATAATTAAATTACATTGAAGTTCCTGATAATTAATTAATTTTCTTACACAGAGAACACACTTGCTTTGGTCTATAAATCGTTTACGTGAAGACTAATTTAACGTTTATTGAGGTTAACTAAGGTTGTCTCCAAGCATTAGGTGATTGCTTGGTAATAGAGGCCGTACCTATTTTTTCATGTTTCATAAGTAGAGGTCGTTTTTGTTATTAGAGTTTACAGCAGCTAATTTTATCAAATTGCAATTTTATATTTTTGCTTTACGAAAAACCAATATTGACGCTAAAGGCTTCTAAATGCAAGTAGTTTAGTATATTAAGTATTTAAGATAATTAGCTACCCGCTACATCAGTGAATTCAACTACGTTCTTACTTCCTTACTAATATTATAAATGTGAAAGTATGTTTGTTTGTTACGCTTTCACGCTTAAACCACCGAACAGATTTGGAAAATTCTTTCATCAATGGAAAGCTATAATATCAGGGAGTAACATAGGCATTATCCCGGTAATTTCACGGGGACGGGAACTACGCGGGTAAGACGACTGTAAACGAAGCGAAAGCGGGTTGTTAGTATACTATACGTCTTTACTGTGCGTCAAATAACTATATAATGTGAACTAATTAGCCTATCCGACACGGACTAAATAAATTGGCATAAGGTTATTCGAGTCTTCCTAATCTTGTAGTAATATTATCTACTTACGTCAATTTGAACACTTAATTCAATTCTATTTTACGACCCTTACTGGCAAAGAAGGCTTACTGATATATTGTATACTTAATCTTTCACTACATGGCTTATTCTCCTCCTATTTATACAGAAGGGGGCACCTTCTGTATAAATAGGAGGAGAATAATATAATGAAGTTGTGGTCGTAAATTTTTTGTTTCGTTTATGTTAAACTATTTTTATTAATGAATTGACCACTATTTTTCTTATATTTCTTAGAATTTTTATTTTGTAGATATACCTTTTTTCTTTTTATATTTAGCATAAATTTTTTCTTGTTATGATTACCTTTAGCATGTCCACCGCCGAATAAATGCATTTTCTTTTCTTTCTTCTTCTTCTTTCTTTCTTTCTTACCATGCATTCGCTACACACGCACACACACACCGACGCTTATACACTTTTGTTTATGGTTAAAATCGCCGGTCGAACTGAATGTCAAACAATCATAATTATAATGACAATGTTTAATCATTTTGACATGACAGACATTTGTTTTTATTTATTAGTTATTATAATCCATAAAATATAGGATGATCTCTGTGACAGTTGTCCCTAGTGCTGTCACGCTTACGATAAAGTCCGTAGCTTTTTATCGATAAAATTCTTTATTTTTATAATTGTGATTTTCTATTTTAATTAAAATACAATTAATGAAAATCTTTTGGAATTTCTTTCAAACAGAAACTGTTTTTTGACTGTTTTCATTTTTCAAAAGGAGTACAATCAAGGTCTAGGTCACTATTATCGTCATCACTGGAGCGTTCCTGCTAGAAGATTTATCATTTTTGCCAAATAGGGACAGTCGTTAGATCAATCAATCAATTACGACTGTTTTATAAATAAATATGTCTAGTTTATTGAAAATAATGTGTACATAATATTGTCATTCACTCTGCGACGAAAAGTAGTTTTTTAATGTTTAATTAATTCAATTTATGTATTTTATAATGTCACTGTCTGTTTTAATTGTAAAAAATATGTTGAAAGTTATATATAGGTACTGTATTGGATTTATTTCTTTTATGAATAATTTTATAAAGATCGGTTTTCGATTTACGTATATCGACTGTCCCATCTCTTTTTTATTTTCAGCCCAGTAAGACCTTGTACGTGCGTAAGCGTCGTTTATGTATAAAATGTTTACTAGGTATTTCAGTACTTACGAGGTACATTTTAGGCATGAATGTTAATATTTCTATATTTATAATATATTGCAATTCAGTTGCAATAAAATTGGCATGAAAAGAATGAAAATATATTTGATTTAAAATGAAATTGTAAACAAGTCGCTCGTTCAAATTTATTTCGTTGGTTTCGTTGACATCTGTCACATAGATCAAGCTATATTTTATGGACTATAGTGAAATACAGCTTGCTCAATATAAAATTATACATAAATAGAAAATTGTGTAGGAGAAAAAATAATTTAAATGAATGATGGCCGAATTTCGACCACTGGGCGACTACTAGTCTACGTAATAACGCAAAAATAGCAGAGAGTAGTCATTATTATCGCAATCTTCTACTCTGTAATATTAAACGTTGAAATAAAATAATTTGCAATATTGTATACCATGTTTAATATTCAAATGGTACAGAGCAATCTCGAAATTGTAATGTTAAAACATGAGTGTATTATCCATGGCTGTTTTGGGCAAAAGTAATTTCGTACGATACAAATGTTATTTGGATTTGGGTTAAAAGTTTTTCCATGATTATATACACACACGTAGAAACAATAAGAAAATTTGTGCAAAGATATTTTTAGCAATAAGAAAATTTAAGGTTTTCTGTTTAATTAATTATTAACTGTATTAACTAATTTTATCTGAGCTAAATATGAAGTAAGAGGTTTCAAGAATGAGTTTTATAAACTATTTATCTGTGTCGTAACGGAGTAAGAATATAATTCAACGTCTCCTATCTTGTCCATGAAAATCATAAAAGACGATTAAGAGATATAATATGCATGTAACATTTATGCAAAAAATCTTGAGCTAATACCTCCGTATCCAATCACCTAATTCATCTTTAGGTCAATGTCTCCTATTATGGAGGAGGCTCGTGCCCAAAAGTGGGACATATATTATATGAACGGACATGATGATGGTTGATTATTTCACGAATATTACCCTGGCACAAGCTAGAAGTAGTCTTATTATTTATCTATACTAATATTATAAAGAAAAATATTTATTTGTTTTATTGAATAGGTCCCTAAACTACTGGACCGATTTTAAAAATTCTTTCAACGCTAATGCTTTCCATCGTAGAAAGAATTTTTGAAATGATCAGGTCAGAATTTTTGATATTAATCAGGGAGTAACATAGGCTATATTTTATCCCGATATTCCCACGGGAACGGGAACTGCGCGGATAAGACAACTGAAAACGAAGCGAGGGCGAGTTGCTAGTATACTATACGTCCCTACTGTGCCTCAATATTTGAAATTTATTTGAATTAATATTTGAAATAATTGGCTAATCCGACACGGACTAAATAAATTTGCATAAAGTTATTCGAGTCTTCCTAATCTTGTAGTAATATTATCCACTTACGTCTATTTGAACACTTAATTTAATTCTATTTTACGACACTTACTGGCAAAGAAGGCTTACTGATATATTGTATACTTAATCGAGGGAGAGGAAGCGAGGGCAGGTTGCTAGTTTTTTATAAAGGCAACTCACACGAAGGAATAAATCTTTGTTTTATGTGGTACCTTAAAACATACAATTAACGAACACAAAATTCTCATCCAACCTTAGTACAATAATTCGTGGATCGCACAAAGGACTGTTCTGCATGGAAATCGACCCACTGATACTCAGTACGGTGTTTAACTATTTAGTTCTCGGTACGGGCTTATTACTATTTACCTAGCCTTGAATACATTTAATTCATTAGAATTATTTCTCATATAGAAAAAAATATACAGTCCTATCCCACTAGCCTATCCATTCAGAAACAGGTGATCAAAGTATGAGTGTGTTATTTCTCAGATCATATACATCCCAGTGTTGGGCTCGAACCTTTACCAATAGGAGGGACATTGATCCACTATATCACGCTGAGACGTGTTGGGTTTATTCCAAGGTTTCTTTGTCTTATATGTTATATACCTTAGTTGACTTTTACGACATCCACGGACAAGATAGAGGGTGGCGAACTGCATTAGTACTCCGTCACCACACTGAAAAGTGTGTTTAGATATCCTCTTACATTTGATATCAACATCGCCTTCATTAACTTACTAGCAACCCGCCCTCGCTTCGCTTCGGTTTTAGTCGTTTTACCCGCGTAGTTCCTGTTCCCGTGGGAATACCGGGATAAAATATAGCCTAGTTTACGCCCTGATATTATAGCTTTCCATTGGTGAAAGAATTTTTGAAATCGGTCCAGCCGTTTTGAAGATTACCCGGAACAAACAGACAGACAGACAAAATTTTTTTAATCTGTATTTTAGGCATAGGTGTCGTGCAAATAACCGTGTGAGCATGAAAAAAGCCTATTATTTTGACATTACAAACAGACACTCTAATTTTATTTATTGGTACCTATAGATAATAAGGAAATAAGATCATAGAAATATTTTTCAAGAATAATTCTATATTGACATCCACTATTGTACAGAGGCCCCATAGAGGTAAAGAAGGCCATAATCGCAACGCTTAGCGGGTAGACTGGTAATCGCAGTTAGTGTTATGTATTTCTGAGAGTGCTTCTAGATACTTAGCGATACCTTAGCGGGTTTTTAAGAGGCTCACAGTAAAATGAAAATACTCTTAAATTATATCCCTAGATTGTCACGGGAATCATTGAAGACTTAACTCGGTACCGGCCGAAGCAAACAACAGACAAGCAAGCAACGGACCGGTTATGACCAGACCATAGACTGACGCAAAAAAAGACACCGTCAGGGGAAAAATAAATAATTGAATATAATTTATTATATAACAATGAATATAAAATTATCTATTTCATATTAATTTCTTGGAAGAAAATTGACTAAATTCTGAGGTACATTAAGCTGTTGTCTTAAATTGTATTGTTTTGATGTTACAAGTAAATTCTACCATTATATTTACCACAAAATTATGTTGAAACCAGACAATGCCGTTGATGATTAAATTATGTTGATTATTAAACTTAATTATACAAGATCCGTTAACATACGTTAAAATTAATGAACCTATTTTTTATTAGTGAGGCAGCACGGGTATTGTATTGATCGGTGGAGCAATTTTTATGCCGCTTGTTTAAGGTTCTATTCTCCTTCTTTTTCTTCTTCTTATCAACTCATTACATCCCATTGTTGAGCCCAGGCTTCCTCCACAATAAGAGGAATTGACCGATATTATACGATACTATTTAGATTTTCCTGGTTGCTGATTTTGGCAAACGAGCAAGTAGCACACCTGATGATAACTGATCTTGAACGCTCAAGGACCTTTGTAATACCAGATGAACAACCAGGCCTACCGTGAAGAAAGTGCTCTTCTTAAAGCTTGTTTAAAGAAGGAGTCGTCATAACGATGGATTGGCATTTGGCTTCTCATCCATGTAATCAGCATAACAAATCTTTTAGTTGTTTTTTAATACACTAATGAATAATAAAGGGGGCGGTAAATTTTATTATTAATCCACTGACAGAGTTAGATTTATACGTAAAGTAAATCTTTTATCCCAAGAGGATAAAATATACCATCACAGTTGGCGTTATAAGATTTCCAGAAGTGCGCTCCTGGATACTCCTCAGTTGGTACGACTCCCAGGAGAAAGTAAAGGTTGCTGGGCTAGCCACGGAGGACAAAGAACTCGCTACCTGTGGTCGGCCCAATGACGAAGAATGGAGGACACGGTGGGTTATGGGCCACCCGCTGCCTTTTCGTCACCCTGGACGAAATGGACGCGTGTGCGCTAACCATAGCCCATCCCAAAAAAAAGGGGAAAGTAAAGGGCGGCAACACAGTGCATTCATAATATTTTACCACAGGAGAAAAACCACATGTGAAATAATATAAGACCAAATATGTGTCGATCCCAGTCATGAGGGGTTCCATAGCAAGGTTTGGTTAATCGGCCGTACTCATGGAGAGTTCGAAATTAGGCTAATATAACATTTATAAATACTTTTGTAAAGTAGAAATATGCTAAATGCATTTTTGTATACGTACTCCTTTATTTATAATTTTATTTTATTACCCGAAACCAAATGAGTGGGTGTCGTTGACCTGTGTCCATGTATGTCTGTTTCCCTGTCCGCTAGTAATAGTTTAAAATTACACGTTTCTAGTTTCAATATAGAAAAGAAATGTTTTTGATAACGAAAATAGGTCACGTTTGTTTTAGACGACTTCTATATGAAATTTTGAATAGTCACAGTTTTTCTCCATAAGAGTGTGTTGGAGCACTGAAATATTTAAAATAAAATGATTTTTTAAAAAATCTTTCTTTAAAGGAAAAACTTTCTTACAATCCATAAAATTTTTTTATTTAAAATACGACCTTTCTTATTAATTATCTCAGCCTACACATGTCCCACCGCTAGGCCCAGGCGTCCTCCATTATCGGAGGGAAATTTACCTACTATACGACGCTGGTATTGATATAGGCTTTTGTTTCCACGTTTTTTTTGCATGGATGTTATATGCATATTATATCCCTTAGTTGTCTTTTACAACAAACACGGGCAAGAAAAAGGTGGTGAGTTTGTATTCTTACAGTGTATGCGAAGTTTGTATTTTATATTTAAACGATAAACGATTATAACTTTAATTTGATTAGACAGCTACGCAACGTATACGTATTTATAAATACTGTTTGCAGTCACACCTATTTTAATTAGTGATAAGTTCTATTGTTAATTAGAAGAAAGAGTGTACCATAAATATACATACGAACGAGTAACATAAATACTAAAAGTAATTACAAAGATATATCTAATGTTTTGATATATTAATCTATATCTATGAATATTTAAGATTTTATTTTGAATGAAAGATAACTTAAGTATGGATATATTTTCTACATAACTAGTTAATTAACTAGTTATTATAAAAGGTGATTTGATAGCGAAAAATAATAGCCACAGAAAATATTTGAACTCTTATTTATGAAAAATCTATTCCAACCGTCTTATCAATAAGGAAATAGTGAATAGGTACGTCTGATAACCAATTTATGAATTGACTATCTTCTTTACGGGAAACATTTTATTCTTGATAATATTTTCCCGTGTGGTGACAGGGTAAGAATACAATTCACCACTCCCTATCTTGCCCGTGGATGTCGTAAAAGAGGACTGAGAGATATAATACGCATATAACATCTATGCAAGAGAAGAAAAACTTGAAACAAAATCCTATACCAACCTGTCTGACCAACGTGGTATAGTAAGGTTAATTTTCCCCTTAGTGAAGAAGGCTCGAGCCCAACAGTGGGACGTATATGAGCTGTGATGATGATGAATGATGAAAATCCAGGATGATCATTCAAGTAGCTTTAAAACGTATTGAGTCACCAAAAAAAAAATATATATTCGTTTTTATAATATAAGGGCGGGGAAAAAGTGGAGTAATGATGAGAAACAAATATATATTCCTGCATATTATCTGGTGTTTTAGAATACCCACAGGCAGGAATGGGGATGGTAAATTGTATTCTTAATTCTACACGGAGTTATCTTTTATCCTCAACTATGCTAATCAAAGGCTTTTTTACGTTTTACGTGACGTGATAAACGAGAGTTTAAGTTTTCGAGGTTTTGGTAAGAATCGCATACTGCTTTCGAATCCTGAATGAAGCAAAAGTGCTATTATATTTTGTTATTTTTATATTACATCTTAATCATCATTTTTTAATTGGCCCACTATTGGGGCAAATGACCTACTTACTACACCACGCTTATCTGATGTTTTGGTATAGGTTATATATTAAGATTTCCTTCTCTTGCATAGTCTTTTATGACACCCACGGGCCAGATAAAGGGCAGTGAATTGTATTCATACTCCGTCACCACAAGGATAATTTTTTAATAGCAAGTGCATAAACTAAAATCGTTGAAAGCCTTTATTAAGCTTATCCCTTATTATGATGGCCTTCTAAACATTTTACGGTGTTACTTAGATACCTACAACTCTACTTGATCCTTTGCGGTCAAAGATCAATAAAGTAAAAATTACTGTAACCATTTTCCTAAAACATCATCATGATCTTGCTCTTATTACATTAACTTGGGGTCGATTTAATATGTGCTCTTCTTTCATAGTAGATACATATTGCAAAAGGTATTGACGATAGTTTTTTTTTTTTTTTATTACATGCCGTGGAAAACGAGCACACAGTACACCTGATGGTAAGTGTTGCTGCCGCTAATGGACCTTTGCAATACCAGGGACCGCTGTCTACCGTGACGAAAGCGAATCCGTGACGAAAGGGAGTGTGAATGCGTGCAATGAGGTTTAGTGTCACTAAAGTCATCACTAAAACTCACCACACGCATACACCCTCAGAAATTTGGGCTTCCGGCTCTCTCGCTCACCAAACGAAGCGTAGTAACAAATTGCTAATACTTAGACGTCGATTTTCTGTGAGATTGTGGTACTACTCCGACCGGACCAACCCGCGGTTGTTGATTTAGTTTCATGACCGGCCATCTGCCTGATGTCAACCCTACTTGGCAATGCACGTTATTGACTATACAACGTACATTGCCAAGTAGCATCTGCAATTGGCCCAAGTTTATGTAAAGGTCTTAGTCGTCTTTTACGACACCCACGAACAATGTAAGGGTCGGTTAAATCATCGTCGCTACCACACACCATAATTATTTACTTAAATATATGATTAAAATGAGATTTAGTTATATAGGCAATAGCTAAGAAAGGTTTTTCATGTCCACATAACATTAACTCGTTTATGGCGCGTTAAAAAAGGTTCTATCATATTTATTACGTGCGTACCCATTTTCATTTGGACTTACATGAGTGCTAAAATGGACGGTACATTTAACTGTTTTATTTCTGGTGACACTGCATCTTATTATTTACGTAAGTTATCCTCTATAAAATTCACAAAAGGAAGAAAATAATATATTTTGCTCTTGATTTTTCAATTTGTATGTATGAAAAAAGGTAATTAAAAACAAATATTTTATAATTTATGTCTATAAAAAAAGATAATTAAATAAAAACGCGCCTGAATTAAATAATTTTCTACTATTGTGACTAAATTAATCAAAGTTTAAGGATGACAAAAATGCTGTTGAATCAGTTTGTGTCGTTTCACTTTTATTAAGATGGCGTCGATATTCCGCCAACGTCAAAAATCAAATATAAACGTGATAATATCAAAAGTTAAAAAACCCCACCACGCTTTATTGAAGTGAAATATCTTTAGAATCATTATGATTTCAAACTCGATGAAACGAAAAAGCGAGTCCATAGAGACACAAACAAGTAAATGTATAAGATTCAGCCGGCGAGAGAATGAGATATAATAAGTTCGCGTAGCGTCTCCACTATCGTTTACTAAGCATTGTCCATATGTATGCTCCTGTGTACTGGGATAGTCAGTATATCTATATTTTGCTCCAGTACCGAGCGTTCTGTGTTTATGTTAGTATGTGTTTAATACACGTGTTTGCGCCTGCCTATTAGAAAGCTTTAATATAAATCAATCGTATTGATTGTTGATGCATTTTTATTTGTGTTAATATTTCCATCTCCCTGATAAATTAATTTTACATTTGTTTTTTACTATTGACAAAAGTGGGACTAAAGAAATTTCACTTCTGACATGCGTACTTTGCATGTCCCCCTCTATTTTATTTTCCTGTAGGAGTCTTAAAAACTGACTGAAGGAGAATGGACTGTAGTACTCTCCTGGGAAACTTGTGTCATAAACTACGATAGTCAACTGACTCATAATATAGACGACACAGGTGGTATTACGGTTAAGATATCGACACACCACGCCAAGTGTCACGGGTTCAATTCCCAAGCAGAATATACTTTGTACGATCTAGGAATTATTGTTTTGTTGAGTATGTATGTTTGTAAAGAGTCCTCTAATATAAGGAATAGTCTTTATTAAAAGCGTGGAGAATATGGCATTATTCTTAATCATATGGTTAAGCCTGTGTTTAACAGTGTATGTATGTCAATGCACTAATGAATCCATCAGCCTATAGACGTCTATTGTTAGACATAGACCTCCCAATCAGTATGCTTCTCAGAGCAGTCTTATGCCACTAGGATCCTACGGCTCCCTGTGATGCTTAAGATACCACCAGTATACCTATTGGGAGGTACTGATGAATGGATTGATGAAATTGGTAAAGTAAGGAATGGATTTTTCATAGAATAAATTCAAATGACACTTGCCCTAATGCGTTTTGGGTTCACATAATAGCTTACTACAAAATTTTCTATTTAAGTTTAGATTAAAACTTAAACAGATAAAAATGAGTTCCTGTAAGAGATTTTATTACCAACTTAATGACTCTTTACAGAGATCGTAAAAGATCTCAAGCACCACATTACGGCTATAAGTGTAACGATTAGTCGTCTCTTAACGGTCAAACGTTACAATTTCACCCAATATTGTAGGAATGTTTATAACACAAGACATTTGTTCTTGTATTAATATTGTCTATATGAAAGCCCAGATGTTGTAATAAGATACAGGAATGAAACTGTACAGCAATATACGCATACATATATCTATACCAATAAATAAAATTGGAGTGTCTGTTTGTAATGTCAAAATAATAGGCTTTTTTCATGCTCACACGGTTATTTGCACGACATCTATGCCTAAAATAGCAATTAAAAAATTTTTGTCTGTCTGTCTGTCTGTCTGTTTGTTCCGGGTAATCTTCAAAACGGCTGGACCGATTTCAAAAATTCTTTCACCAATGGAAAGCTATAATATCAGGGCGTAAACTAGGCTATATTTTATCCCGGTATTCCCACGGGAACGGGAACTACGCGGGTAAAACGACTATAACCTATAACCTATAACCGAAGCGAAGCGAGGGTGGATTGCTAGTTATATATATAATGTTATTACTTTTGAATTATTAGGAATAATTAAAGAAAGATGTAATTGGGTTTCTCTGAAATATCAAAGGTTTTTATTTACAAAACGTACATACTAAGTATATTTAATTATTTACAAGTAAAAAGATTCGCTCACCTAAATATCAAAGAAACAACATTTGAAGCCTTTACTTCGAGTCTTTTGAATATTTTATAAATATTTCTTGGAAAATAATCTATCGCATTTTTTTTTTTTTTTTTACTGGCATTCACAAGATTTTGCCAATACTCAATTTAGATTAACAGTTATAGGAGTTAGGAACTTAAATTCTAAGAAATTTAACTAGTTAGATTTTGTTGTTAGCTTTCGAATTCTCGGTCATGTTGATTAATTGGATTATTCTTAAAAACTACTAACTACTTTATGGGATGACTTATTTTTTAAAATTACTATAACATTTGTCTACAATCGTTGGCCAAAATGTTGGAGTCGAATAGCAATAAAATCCAACTACAGACTTAATAACTTGTATTTTTGTTACAAATAAAATTTTGATATAAATTGTATGAAATCAATAATAACTTATATAATGCAATGCGATGTAGTTCGCGGGATGTTAGCCAGCGAGTGAGTGGATGGGTGGGGGAGCTTGCTTAATCAACGTATCCCACCACCGATGCTTAACGGTACTGTGTGAGACTTTGGCCCTCGTCGTCACGAAGAGACGGCGTGGACATCCTGGGGGCCCTTGAAGTCTGATGTCTTCAACGATGGTTTCGTCTCGTCCAGTAAGGGGCAGAGGTATTTCACACCTCGCCTGAACCTTCCGGCAGTAGTGGCCACGTCAGCCACACGAGGAATCCCGTCAGATCCCGGATACAGCTTGGTGATACGTCCGAGGCGCCAGTGCAGAGGAGGAGCGTTCTCTTCTTTCACAATCACCAAGTCATCTAGTTGAAGTGATCTGCTGGGGAAACGCCACTTGGTCCGCTGCTGAAGTTCGCCAATGTACTCCAACTGCCACCGCTTCCAAAAATGTTGCCTCATGGCCTCTAGTTTCTGAAACTGATCTAATCGAGCTTCGTTAACATCCCCCAAGCCGGGCGATGGCAGAGATGTCAAGGCGCGGCCAATGAGGAAGTGACCTGGAGTTAAGGGTTGGAAGTCAAGAGGGGAAGAAGAAATAGGACATAAAGTTCTGCTATTCAATATAGCTTCTACTTGATTAAATAGCGAACATAATTCCTCAATCGTGGATGACAAAAAAATTGCAGCGCATTTTGTTTAATATTGAGATGTCATTCGTCAGCTTCATTGATTATGTGGTAAAGGCAAACTTTAGTAAAGCGGTCGTATATGTATGCACCGCACCGGCATTTCTTTGCATACATATACAGAAATTAAATACCATTCTCTATTGAAAGAAATTGTCCGTGTGGTGACGGAGTAAGAATACTGTTCACCACTCCCTACCTTGCCCGTGGATGTCGTATAAGACGACTATAGGATATAATGTGCACATAACATCTGTGCATGAGAAGGAAAACTCGAAATGAAACCCTATACCAACATATCTGACTAGCATGGTATAGTAGGTCAAATTCCCTCCCATTGTGGAGGAGGCCCGAGCCCAACAGTGGGACGTATGTGGGCTGAGATGATGATGATGATTGAAAGAAATCCTGTGGTGAGGAAATAAGAATACAATTCACCACTTTTGTCGTGGGCGCTGTGAAAAACGACTTGGTCGTGGGATATAGTATGCAATATAACGTCAACAAGTGAAGGAAAGCTCGAAATAATCTATAGCAACACGTCTGACCGTTATAGTAGGTCAATTTTAGCAATTACGATCGCATTATGAAAATTTTTATTATAATCATGCCTACTAAAATGTATGTTTCATCATCATTATTATCCCAGATCGCATACTGTTAGGCACGATCCGCTTTCAAAACAAGAAGGTCTTATTTCAAGTTTTGCATTTCTTGGTATTATGTTACATCAATTATATCAATCCACCAGCATCTTTTATGGTGAATTGTATTCTTCTCCGTTACAATCATAAATACATATGTTTAAATTAACAAGTTTTAAAAAATAAATAAGGTATTTATTGTAATGTATCTCAAGAAAAGGTTCTAAAGACATATATACGATTTAGATAATATTATGCTATTAAAGATTATCTACGTAAAATATTTTCAATCTGCAATATAATGTTTTTTAATATTTATTTTAATTAACCTATTAACTACCGAGAATTGTATTTTTCTTAATGATTTTTAAGGCAAATTCTCATCATTAAAAAACGAGAAGTTTTAATAAATGAAATATAGTAAGTCAGTTCCCTTCCTTTTGTGGAGGAGGCTCGAGCCGTTGAGAGTGGGACGTGTATGAGCTGTGATGAAAACAATATATAAATCGAGTTAGTCAGCGATAATATGAAATGTACTCATTCAAATTCAAGAAGATTCATTCTTGTTATCAGCAACTCTTAATTTTGAATGTGACCTGCTAAATAAATATCTGGAACAAGTCCAGGACATTGCCACATTTTCTATCTTCCGACCCTGGCGACATTAAGCATACTGAACTTTTATATTCACAGTATGTAGAGCAATAACACATTTCATCTTATAATCTAGCTAATATTATAAATGTCAAAGTTTGTGAAGACGTTTGGATGCTTGGACATATCTTCCATCGCATGTAAAAGGAGCTTCTATTATTGCCCAGTATAGACATACCTATTTCCTAATAGACAATTAAGCAATGATTATTTGTTCATTAAGAGCATTCATGGTTTCACATTCAAAACCCTATCGCCATCGCAACCCACATAAGGCCCACTCATAGGCTCGGGCCTCCTCCACTATAGGAGTAAAATTAACATACTATGCGTTACTCAGACGTGTTGGCATAGGGTTTTATGTTGCGTTTTCGTTTTGCATAGATAGCTATTATCTGCATATCGTTCCCCAATCCCTTAGTCATCGTTCACGATATCCACGGGCATGAGATGGTGAATTGTATTCTTACTCCATCACCACACGGAGAAATCTATAAGCGAGAAAACCCTATATGTGTCTGAAATATTTTAGTTTTATTTTAAATTAATAAAAACCCGGCTAAGTGTAAGTCGGAGTCGCTATCCGACGAGAGTCCGTATCTATAAAAATAGCGTTTCTTGTATGCCCCCCTTCAATATTTATTTTATTTTGTTATTATAGCGGCAACGAACGCATAATTTGTAAAAATTTCAACTGTCTAGCTATCGCGGAGCTTGAGATGCAGCCTGGTGAGAGACAGACGGACGGACAGACAGAGTCTTAGTAATAAGGGCCCGTTTTTACCCTTTGGCTACGAATACTATCAACGCTTACATTGCTCATGAGTTTCATAAAAGGATAACTAAGAGCTTTAAATCGTCCTGTGCTAATTCCAGTTGATGACTTCTGTGTGTCTACTCTTGAATCTCGATTCCAATCCTAAATCCAATCGCAGCTCGAACTTGAGCAAATTTGGTACTCTTGAAAGCGACACTAGCGGACGATTGGAATCAAATTCGGTGGATTTTTTTTAAACTAAATGAATTCGACTTTCGAATTAAGTCAAATATTTGCTACTTCCGACGTGATTTTGACATAGTTTAAAATCGATAATATTGCACAATTTCAAGAAAGCATCTTTGTAGTGATCGAGTTCGGTAACGTTATTAATTTAAAGTAATAAAATACGGTATATTTGATGGAAATAACAACGGCAAATACGAAGAATTCATTCTCAATTTTGTTTAAGATTACCAAATATAAGTTTGGTGAGATTGGAATTTAATCGGATTCGAAATTAGAATTGATTTCAAGAGTAGGCACACTGGTCGATAATTACATTTCTAAAGAGGAAGCAGGCACCCGAGGCCTGAGTGTGAGTTTTGTCGTTAATATTACGCGTTCTACCGTGAGCGCGTAAACATGTTATTTGTATGAAAAAAAGTACAGCGCCACTAGCGGTGCGTATTTAAAACATTGTTTCAAATACGCACCGCTAGTGGCGCTGTACTTTTCTTCATACAAATGACAGTTTACGCGCTCACGGTAGAACGTGTAATATTAACGACAAAACTCACACTCAGGCCTCCGGTCATAATACTATCGCCCATAACGTTTGAAATATGTAAGATGAAAGAGAAGTACATATTGCGTCGTCCCCAAGTAATTGGGATAAGAGAAGGATCATGACAATTTTTTTTTTGACGGGTGAGAATATGGTGGTTTATGCAGTTGCGTGCTGCCCTTTTTTTTTGTGGTGGGCTGCGGTCGGCGCACTCCTCGCACCACTCCGTCCGGGGCGTAAGCACGCACACTCGCAACCCACCCGAACACCACGTCGCCTTCGTCGTTGGGCCGACCACCGGAGCAGGGTTACTTGTCATCAGTGGTCGGCCCGACGGAATACCCCTTATTTGGGGTACCCTCCTATCGACCAACGTCCCCTCCTCGGGGAGGACGTCGGTCTTTCCTCACGCGGACGGCCTCTCGGCGGGTGACGGGCTAATGTATGGCGTCATCTTACCATTCATTGGCGTATACAATTGTAACTAATAAGCTATTGGTTCATAATTTTATTTTCAACTAGCAACCCGCCCTCGCTTCGCTTCGGTTATAGGTTATAGTCGTTTTACCCGCGTAGTTCCCGTTCCCGTGGGAATACCGGGATAAAATATAGCCTAGTTTACGCCCTGATATTATAGCTTTCCATTGGTGAAAGAATTTTTGAAATCGGTCCAGCCGTTTTGAAGATTACCCGGAACAAACAGACAGACAGAAAGACAGACAAAAATTTTTTAATTGCTATTTTAGGCATAGGTGTCGTGCAAATAACCGTGTGAGCATGAAAAAAGCCTATTATTTTGACATTACAAACAGACACTCCAATTTTATTTATTGGTATAGATTTTATATGGTATATAGAAATATCTTTGCCAAAAATTAATCAGTTCATAAAAATTGCCATTTCAAGCTCGAGCGCTCAGGTGTAGGTAAAATATTATAAATTTAATTTTATCTCACTTCATTACGCGTATATTTTACATTTCAGTTGTTTAAAGTTATTGAGTCGATTATTTTTAATAGTCTCCCTGAGTATTTATTTCTTTACTAGCTGACCCGGCGAACTACGCACCACCTTTTTCATAATTATTTTGTTTTAGTATTTATCAGTTTGGTTTTAGTATTATCCGTGCGGTGACGGAGTAAGAATACAATTCACCACCCGTGAGTGTCGTAAAATACGACTAAGGGATATACCGCCTTTTCTTATCGATTCCAAAATAATTTTAATCTAGATCTATATGTAATTATGCTAAAAATGTCGAACCGACGGGACGAACGTCAAATGTTTGACAGGTAAGAATGGTTTGTATGGGAAAATAAAATTATATTATTAATATTTTACTCGCAATTTTCCATATTTTCTCACCGTATAAACATTCCCTGGACTTCCACAAATAATTCAAGACCAAAATTAGATAAATCGGTACAGCCGTTCTCGAGTTTTAGCGAGACTAACGAACAGCAATTCATTTTTATATATGCATATAGATATAGATTTGTTCTTAATTTACGAGCAACGTGCTGAAAAATAATTTCTAAAAAGTAAACGATTTTATCTTCCTAGTGACGGAGTTACGGTTCATCAACCACCTCTCTTGCCCGTGGTTGTCGTAAAAAACGACTAAGATATCTAAACAGAAAACATCAATGCAAGAGAGATAAACTTGTAATAAAACTTCATGCCAACACGTCTGACCAGCGTGGTATAGTAGGTCAAAATCCCTCTCACGAAGGAGGAGACCCGAGCTTAGTAGTGGGAGATATATGGGCTAAGATGATGAAACGATTTTATAAATACAACGATGGCTTGTTGCGTATGAGACATCTTAGTCCGCCCGTGACCATGAACGCTGTAGTGTTCGAAATGTCGGATAATCAAAAATTAAATACAAACACGATAAAAGCCGTAATTATTTATAATAGAAAATACTCGCGTAAACATCAAAAACAGTAAAAGATTTTATTTTATTTGGTGATGGATTATTTCCGTATGGTTATGAAGAAGGAATATAAGGTGCGATTACCATTTTTTTCTATGTAGGTAAGAGACGAGTAAAGGACACATATACATAAGATCATTATAAAATAAGAAAAATGCTTTATAAGACATGTATCAGATGGATTTAATCGAGGTCGATGGTAAACTCTCAGTCGTCTTTTACGACACTCACAAGCAATGTAAGGCTTGTTAATATTCCTAGCCGCCACTACACAGATTATTCATAATATTCATAACATACATAAGTACTCAAATCATTATTTCAGTTAAGGTGACAATATATTGACCACTGATGACAAGTAACCCTGCCCTGGTGGTCGGCCCAACGACGAAGGCGACGTGCATCGTGGGTGGGTTGCGGGTGTGCGTGCTTACGCCCTTCTGTCGCCCCGGACGGAGTGGTGCGAGGAGCGCGCCGACCGCAACCCAACCAAAAAAAAAAGGTTTTTTTTTTTTATTGCAGGCAGTGGCAAACGAGCAAACAGTACACCAGATGGTAAGTGTTGCTGCCGCTCATGGACCTCTACAAGGCCGCTGCCTACCGTGAAGAAAGTGAAGGGAGTGTGAATGCGTGCATTGAAGCTCAGTGATACTAAAGGCACCACCAAAACCCTCCACACGCAAACACCCTCAGAAAGTTGGGCTCAAAAAGGTGACAATATATTCAATTGTGCTCTAGTGGATTTGGAATATTAATTCAATATCAAGCTTAAGTTTATCTAGAGAACGTGCCTGGCATACTCTCAACTGTACAGATAGCGTAGAGGTTAAGATACCGACCTACAATGCCAGTGTCATGCGTTCGATTCCCATGAAGGACAGCATTTTGTGCGATCCACAAATTGTTATTCTGAGTTTGGGTGTAATTTGCGTTCGTTAAATTATATGTTTGCAATGTTCCCAGCAATAAATTGATTATTTCCTTAGTGCAGAGTGTTGTTTTTAAAATATGCAATTAAGTACCTGTATAGGTTTGATATTATTAATAAAAAAAAAAATACGGCATCATAATTCGTCATTATCGTCATTCAATATTTCACTGTCCACAGCTGGTGCTAATAGATGGTTATAACTTGATTGCAATATATAGTAACGAAGTTCCCGTGTAATCCCAATTTCTTTATCATGATAATGTAAAAATAAGTGTATGAATCATCAGGGGAATGGGCAGCAACACTCTTCTGGAAGTTTCATAACATTAACCGCGGTCATCAGTCCACTTGCAAAATGTGTTATCCTTGCCTCCCTACGGTGACCGAATGAACAAGTGACTACAAAGCATATCAACATCCCATTCTCATCCTGAATACTTGGGGTAGACTCATTATTTACTATTCTTTCATGGTACTATTGTAAAAGTTTTTGGGAATAGTTTTATGACCGGCAACCTGCCTGACGTCAACCTTCTTTGAGAGTGTAATTGTGATCTCTATAAAGTTCATCATTATTTCAGCCTATCGGCGTCTGGACGTAGGCCTCTCTCATATTACGCCCCAGAGTGCGGTTTTGCCGCCTGCATCCAACGACGCCCAGCAACTTTCACCAGATCGTCGGTTCACCTATTGGTGGCGTCCTACACTGCGTCGTCCGATACGTGGTTGCCACTCGAGAACATTTCTTCCCCAGCGGTTGTCGGTTCGTCGAGCGATGTGCTATGTCGGTTACACCCGTTCTTCTGCGGATTTCCGTCTTTCAGATTTTATCTTGCAGAGAAATCTCGAGCATAACCCGCTCCAAAGCAAGCTGCGTGACTTTGGCCTCGTTATGAGACCTACATTTAAGGACCAGGTTGCCGTGCCGTATAAAGTTCTTAGTCATCTTTTAGACAGCTCCGAGCAATACAAGATTTGGTAGTATTCGTAGCCGTTATCACACAACACGATTTGAATCATAATATGTATAAATAGGAAATTCAATCACTCCAAAAATAAAGCAAATGTTTTTTCCAGCGAGTTATGGTCTGGACGTATGCCGTCCATTCCCTCCGAAACGATGGACGATGAAAGTGCGGCACGCGGCTCCATAACCCACCGTATTCCCTACCTACGCCATTGGGCCGACCACTGATATCGAGTTTCTTCATGTCCGGGGAATACCCTTTCAGATAAGGTTCCTGAAAGTTAATATTAAAAATTGTCTAATATTTCTTTAAAATGAAACCATTTTTATGGATTTCTTGATGTTTATATTTGAATTTTTATTTTCTCAACATCTCAACAGTATTTAAGCTTTCATAGTATTCTCACGAACATGAAAGAAAAATCTGTAAAAATACTTTTATTTCATAAGTCAATATTTATCGTTTAAAATTTCATCGAGCATAACTAATAACGTAACTTTTCCTATCTAGTCCGAATTGATTCCAAATATTACTGGCAAAGTGAACATTTGTCATAATAAATACGGACTACAAGGTTTTGCTTTTATTTTGTTTGAACTCGTGGGTATATTGTATACACAATGAGATAGCATTTCCTTTACTTGGAAGTTTTCTAATGCTCATTGTTACTACGATAAGAATCTGCTAGACGAAAAATCCCGTCTCTAAGTCACAGGAACTAGCGAGATTCCTTTAAAATATTTTAAAATTTAAACGGATTTTTTTGTAGCAAGAAGTCAGACAGGTTGGTATAGGGTTTTATTTCGAGCTTTCATTCTCTTGCATAGATGTTTTATGCGTATTATATACCTTAGTCGTCTTGTACGACATCCACGGGCAAGATAGGGAGTGGTGACTTGTATTCTTACTCCGACACCACAGGAACTTAGTTTCTCATAATTTTTGCTTACAATTCTCTCAAATACTAGTACGAATCATCATCATCCTACTCTTATCCCAATTTCTTGGAGTATATTATATTCTTTCATACTACATATTGCAAAAGATTTGGCAATAGTTGGAATACCGATTGCCTGCTTGATGTTAACCCGTCTTTGGAATCTGAAATTGATCAGACGGCATCAGATGGAGATGGCCCACGTCGATCTATAGATATAGTCGTCTTTTATCATACCCACGAACAACGTAAGTGTAATATTTTTAGTCGCCACCACACAGCAGAAACACGAATAGGGATGCATATATCGAAATCAAAAACATCGATGTACCGATACATCGATGTACAAAAAAACATCGCCTTAAAAACATCGATATATCGAAACATCGATGTTTTTTAAGAATCATGCGATTAGCTTTTTTTTAGTTAATTCAAGCATATTTTTACATGAAACACCAACATTTGCGTGATGTTATGAGCTTTTTTTTTAGTTATTTAGAAGTAGAGTACCTACCTAAACTGTTACGCAGCCTCTGCTAAAAGTACCATACATTTTAAATCATGCAGGCAAAACATCGAATAAAATAACATCGAAACATCGATATTTCAGAAACATCGATGTATCGTTTGCATCCCTAAACACGAATGAATATTTGCAAATGCAATATACAGTTTAAATATATATTAAAATAATTTTTTGAAGGATAATACTGTCATAAAATAAATTACGTTCTTACTCAATATATTACTCAATATATTACAATGATTGAAGCATTTCATTTAAAGTAATTCATATAAATGTAATTTTCCATTTTTGAAGATTGTACTGTAGCACTGCGAATGAATAAATTTAATCTCATGATTGCAGTCGCAGTGAATTAAATTTTAGTACTGTCTGTACTGACAGTACTAAAATTTGATGACGAAATTCCAGCTGAATTCTTAGACGACAATGCACATTAGCTCCAAGTTTATATTACCCACCGGAACCCAGCGTATGTTATCGGATATAAAATGTTTTACAGGTTGGCGGTATGAAGCTCTAGGGTGAAACATATCGATAGGTGTTCTGCTAATTGCTGAGCTAGCCACGGCCCACAAGGACTTCGGTACCAGTGGTCAGCTGAATGACGAGAGAGAATACAGTGGGTTATGAGGCTGTTCCGCCCTTTCGTCACCCCGGGCGGTATGAACGGCGTGTGTGCTGACCATAGCCCATCCAAAAAAGGGTACTCTGCTCATGAACGAGTAAGGTTTTCAAAATTTATTAGCCTTGGTGAATGTATGATACTATTTTTTCTTTATATGCTATAGTAAGACCACACACAATCGGTCAATCCTCAGCAGGGCGCCATGAGGGCACAAATTCAGCGTATCACTTCTATTTACTTATTGATAGGTTGATCGCGTCTTTGGTATTTATTTTCAGTAGCCCGCTCGGCAAATTTCAGCCTTAACGTCTTGCAGGGTCTTGCCGGGGTACTCATTCGTAAATCTTATTGTAGTTGACAGATGTCTTCGGTTCATCCGTCCAAGATCTCAATTATGGTGGCACTTCCATGACATGGAAAAAATTATATATTTAGCAAATTATCATACATACGATGAGCATGAATATATTTTAAATGTTTGTAAGTCACATCTGGGGTAGTATATGTACATTGTAGCAACAAGAAAATTGCTGTGTATTCTAGCGTTTCATATTTACTATTGCTCCCCTTGCGAATGCAAATATTTATAACAGTATAATAGATTGAATTGACTTTAGAGGGTGTACAGCACTATTGGGATTTTACGACTTACAGGAACTATTTTAGTGTTGGTAGTATGTTGATAATCGCTAGCAAGGGCCATATCGACAGTTCGTGCATGTGGACTAGATGCAAAATACATGAAAATCTTGGCATTAGCTTTTAGTGAAATCGTTATTAACATTTAAGCTAGATTAACTCGCTATTAAGGTAATTTACAAATAATTTCCTAGACAATTTATGTAAAAGATTGAGCGAGAAATTTATTTAAACGAAAAGTTTATGTACTTAATGTGTCGGAAACGTTTGATACCTACTTTTGTGAATATTTCATAATGAATCTCTAAGCTTGGAAATTTGACTTGTTTCCTTGCTTAATTTTCCTTAAATCATATTCGAGATATTTTCTTAGTACAACATTAAGAGAAAATGAAGTATCCTCAATCATAGACAAACGTACTTTATTGTTTCTCAAGAATTTTGTTTTGTCTTTACTTGCTCATTTAGTTTAAAATAATACCTACTGGGACCTAGAGGCGGAGTTGCTCATCGGACTCTACCGGCGGGTGTTGGCGACACGGCTTGGCTGCCTAATGCCGTCTTTGCTCGTTAGGCCGTCTGGCTGGAAAGGCCTTGGTACAGTGTCAGAACCATCGCGGCCTTCCGGCCGGTGCTGATGGAATGGTTGGATCGGCAGTACGGGTTACTTGCATTCCGACTGATGCAGATCTTGTTGGGACACGGTTGCTTTGTCAAGTTCCTGCACACGGTCGCAACCTCATTGATATGTTTGTCTATGATATCCTTACTAATATTATAAATGCGAAAGTAGGGATGTTTGTTTGTTTATTTGTTTGTTTGTTTGTTACACTTTCACGCTTAAACCACCGAACCGATTTCAAAAATTCTTTCCCCAATGGAAAGCTATAATATCAGGGAGTAACATAGGCTATATTTTATCCCGATATTCCCACGGGAACGGGAACTACGCCGCGGGTAAGGCGACTGAAGCCGAAGCGAAGCGAGGGCGGGTTGCTAGTAAAAGAAATAAATATCAGTTAGACTTTAAATGCAGTTTCATTTATTACAGTTAGTATCCCTTCTATAGTTAGTACCCTGTGATTGCGAGGAGGTCACGGCCCAGTACACACTCAAGGTGTATGCACTCCACACCCGCGTGGGTGGGGTAGTGCCGTGAACTCAATCTAACGATCGGTGCTGATTATCGCTAGGGTGATGTTCGACAGCGTCAGAAACTGGGACGCGATCGTCGCCTTCTGCGGGACAGTAGTCTCAGGGAAGGAAGCGGCGGCGTACAGGTCCTAGGAAATACATTTTACTGATATATTTTATATCCCCAGACATAATAGAGACTGGTGAACTGTATTCTTACTTTGTTAATACACGAAAAGATTATATTGTTTATTTTACCTCTTTTTATTTGTTGTAAAACGTTGATGCGTAAGTTTCATGTAGTTGACATCTGCTACGTCCTTATAGTATAGGATCTCGCTATACAATGACCTTCAGCAAGATGCTTATTTGATTAAACTTATTTTTTATGTAATTTAATATGTCAATAAATATATTGCATACTAGTAACCCGCCCTCGCTTCGCTTCGGTTATAGGTTATAGTCGTTTTACCCGCATAGTGCCCGTTCCCGTGGGAATACCGGGATAAAATATAGCCTAGTTTACGCCCTGATATTATAGCTTTCCATTGGTGAAAGAATTTTTGAAATCGGTCCAGCCATTTTGAAGATTACCCGGAACAAACAGACAGACAGACAGACAAAAATTTTTTAATTGCTATTTTAGGCATAGGTGTCGTGCAAATACCCGTGTGAGCATGAAAAAAGCCTATAATTTTGACATTACAAACAGACACTCCAATTTTATTTATTGGTATAGATGGGTTGCTTAACAAATTTTAGTCCAGAGTACGATTAATTAATAATTAAAAAAAAAACTTTTTTGAACATTGCACCGGTTTGATTATTAGACAAATTCTATACCAATCGAAAGTATGAAGCCCATAGAATATGCAAACGTTAGATTGTCTATTCTTTTCCGGTCACAACTCTCGGGTAGCCAGGTATAAACAGATAAATCGATACTAGCATTTTGCACCGGTCTGATCGACGTTTGCATATTCTATGGGCTTCATACTTTCAATTGGTATAGAATTTGTCTAATAATCAAACCGGTGCAATGTACAAAAAGATTATTAATGAATCATACTCTGGACTAAAATTTGTTAGGCAACCCATATGCAATATATTTATTGACATATTAAATTACATAAAAAATAAGTTTCATCAAATAAGCATCTCAGTGAAGGTCATTGTATAGCGGGATCTTAGACCATTAACCCGGCGTTTGCTAGGTTGGGTCATAATGACCCATGACGTTCTTAAATGGGGTTATTTAAGAAAATAATAGTGCAACGTTACCACGCTTCTCAGTAGATGCAGTTAGTGCCCCGCCTCCCTCGTTTCTTATGTTAACTTAGACGGTGTGCGTGTGCACAGGAAGATAGACGCGGTCAAACAAAAAAAAGGTAAATATGACCCAACTATACATTCAATGATACCATTTCGTGCCAATTACGTTGAGTTCATTATTTGATTATATTGTTTATTTATTTGTACCATCATTACATATTACATTATATTGGCGACGACGGCGTAACGTCTTGAAAAACTTAGGTCTTGCTCTTATAAATGATTACTTGAATGCTCGCAAGGACTTAGTTCATTTACCAAGAGAGATGCGTAAAAAAATAAGAGAGTTTACAGGCGAGAAACATAAGAGGAGCCCCCTGCTAAAGTTTGTGGTGTTCGTAAACTATGCCAGACATGTCCCGCTAAAAAAAGTCAGGAAAACTACCCATACCCGTCAAAGATGCAACAAATTCATCTGCCCTGAACATAAAATTTCTTTCTGTGGCGGTTGCGCAAAAAACGGTGCTAATAGTGATTAATACTAAGATTCTTTATAATTTTTACATATACTTTCTTAAAGATCTCATATTTGTCATTCCAAAAAGTTAAAAATAAGTGTTAATTAGTAATTTTTTGTTTTTATATTAATAAATTTCTAGAAGTTGAATTTTTTGTTGTAAATTTTATACTGATTTCTTAAATACATAAAAAGATATTTATATGTATAACTTATTTTATTTTATTTTATCTCCAAAATGTTATAATTTAAGAACTATTCTTCAAGTTAAACATAAATTTGCTTTAAATGTCATTGAAATGGTAAAAATCAGCTACGTTTTAAAATCTGGGTAATTATGACCCACCATGCAGTTGTTGTACCTGTTTTGTACCATGCTGACGCCGGGTTAAAGCGTGTCCACGGATGATCAGTGCAGTTCATTTTTACCCACAATATACTGTTATTTTATTTGTTTTTGTGAACATGTTTGTTCATAAATACGTCCGTCGCAATAAATATATTCTCTTTTTTCTTTCTTTTATATTAGACCCATATATGACTATTATACATTGTATTTTCCAACGAGATAAGACGATCTGTTGATTATACTCGACATTAAAGTACCAGTCATTCACGATAACATGAGGGAGATGTCCAAATATCCCATATCGTACTACGTTAACATTAATGAGGGAGTAGTAGATACTAAACTGTAATTTAACCCACAATATGTCTTCATAAATAGGTTACCTAAGATAAAAAGAATTTGTTACATGTGTAGAATAAAGGGGGCGAGGGTGGCGGCGAAGACACTGAAGAGACACGTTGTACTTTCTAATTTGTAATTCACCTTACAGCAGTTACAATGAGAATCAATTAAAATATTCTAACTGCCGGTAGGGTTTTTTACATTCACGTGGCCTGAGCTAATACTAAATTCATACACTTAATTGATAATATTAAATATAAAATATCTTAATTATTCTAATAATTATTTACGTGCAAATATTATACAGGATTATGTAACATTGAACATTTATTATGACGGAAGTTGACACGCAGGTGTCGGTATAATCTGACGGGGCACGGTTGCTTCGCCAAGTACTTGCACAAGATTGTCAGGAGGGAGAGCACACCGTCCTGCCAACATTGTAATTGCGACGAGGACACGGCGCAGCACACGCTCGAGGTGTGTGCCGCGTGGGCGAGGGAGCGCCGTGAACTCGTCGCGATTATCGATGCCGACTTGAAGCTGCCGACCATCGCCAGGGAGATGCTCGACAGCGTCAGGAATTGGGACGCGGTCGCCGCCTTCTGTAAGGCCGTAATCTCACGGAAGGAGGCGGCGGATCGTGAGCGAGTAGAGCTCCTCTTCGGCGACACGTTCATCCACCGGCGACTTGGGCGGCGCAGGCGCGAGTATCTGCGCCTAATGCCGCCCTAGCCGAGGCCGCGGGTGATCGGACCGGGGAATTTAGTTCGTCGCCCGCAGAGAGGCTGACCGCGCGACGGCGACCGACGTCCCAGGACGTCGATAGGTGAGGGTACCCGAAAGGGTATTCCGTCGGGCCGACCACTGACGACAAGTCACCCTGCTCCGGTGGTTGACTCAACAACGAGGTGACGTGGGTACGGGTGGGTTATGGGCCCGCGCGCCGTCCTTTCATCACCCCGGACGGAATGGACCGCGCGGCCGCTTACCATAGCCCACCCATAAAAAAAAAGAAAGGTGTCAGTATAATGAAATCATAAATCAGTAAAATAAGAATCTAATATATACAGTAAAACATAATGATTTCAGGATTGATTAATCGTCATAGTGAAAGAAAGTACAGAGGTCTATAACAATAAGCACTATTTAGTGTCGCAACGGAACCTGACTAGCAGCAGGCGTCCAATGTATGAGAATTTTAGCCTTATATGTGAGGCCGGAAGTACTACCTGAAAACATATGATTCTGTCGTTCTTAAGATGCCTATCTATCAGCTTATGCACGTCCAATGTTAGACATAGCCTTACCAAACAAGAATAAAGGCATAATCGCCATGCTTGCCAAGCGAATTAGCAATTGTAATTAATGTTATTAGTTGTCTAGATGAGAGTTGCAGCCTATTTTGCCAGTGATTATTTAGCCGTATTTTATGACTCCTATGGGAAAGTAAGTTCGAGAAAATTAAGAGGATCGGCTCGTCCAACATACCTCAGTGACTGAAAACACAGGAATACGACCAGTGTGTGTTACCAACGATGACTTACGGCACGGAAACGTGGTCCCTAAATGTAGATTTCATAACCAAGCTCAAAGTCGCTCAGCGTGCTATGGAGGGGGCTATGCTCGGGATTTCTCTGCGAGATAAATTTCGAAATACGGATAGCCGCTGAAGAATGGGTATAACCGACATAGCACGAAGAATTAGTACGCTGAAGTGGAAATGGGCAGGTCACATCACTCGACGAACCGACAAACGCTGGGGAAGAAAGTTTCTGGAGTGGCGACTACGTATTGGACAACACAGTGTAAAACGACGTTGTGAAGGTTACTCTGGGTGTCGTTGGATGCAGGCGGCACAAGACCGCACTCTGCGGCGTAACATAAGGGCGGCCTACGTCCAGTAGTGGACGACGATAGGCTGAAATGATAAAAATGATGATGGGAAAGTAATGACGTCATTGTATTCATAAACCATCACCAAATAAACCTTAAAAGAAAGTAATAAAGTAGCTCTCGCGTAATATGTTATTTCATGAAAGATGTCAAGTTAATTCTGGCACTTGTATTTTCTCAATAGCTTTCTTGAGGCGGTAAATGTTCTTCAAGTCAGTGTTAGATATATATTGTGAACGTGTGAATTATTGCTTCTACATGAGCCACAAACGAGCGACTTTGCGAAAGTAACATTCTTTACAGTATTGCTTTTATTAGCCATTTGAAATAAAACTAGTTTTACGGATTTTTTGTGTTCGATATTTAAAATTTAATATGAACGCGATAAAATCTGTAAAAATAGTTTAGTCCATTGAAATGTTACATTTTTTAGGGTTTACCTTGCGTTTTTTAGAGGACGCAATTTTATTTTTTAGATGTGTAGGGGGGGTCAGTGTAAAGCTAAAACCAAGTTTGTGGGGTCGCCACCGTTGTCCCACGGCCGCCATATTGAAAATAGGGGTTGAAATGGTTTTTACAATATATGTCTTAAACTATTAATCTGATAAAAAAAATTTATTAACACTTTTTGTTGAAAATTAAATTCTCTACAACTTTGCTTCAGTAACTTTTTGTCGTAGAACTATAAATAAAAAGTTATAAGCGAAAATGTTCAGAAATTCGAGAAAAAGATTATATTTTTCCGATATAACTTTTCTTATCATTTTACGAAAAAATTATATCAGACCATTTTTGTAGATCGTTTTTTAAGGAACAACTTTTATAGGTAACATTTTTTCATTAAGCCAATAGCTAAGGTTTTACAGCGCTCCGAAGTGAGTACTATTTTTCAACTATACATACTACTTGTGTACTTGTGTATTTTTTTTGTTATTATATTTTTTAAATTATTAATTTGCAATATTATTAATAATTAATTATTGACTCTTCCCCACCACCCACGAGGTAGAGTCTGGAGTTCATACTTTACGAGTCTACCATCAGGTCCAGTCGTGGCTTGGTAATAATAATGATCCTGAAGACGGGCTGGAAAAATGTGGAAAATTATTGATGCCAGTGTAGAGCCCTAAGCCTCCAGCACCCCTTGAGCTTCTAAAATTGATCTTTTGCAAATTCAAAGGAAACTGTGGACCGATATGTGGATGTCGAAAAGCAGGCCTGAAATGTTCTGCAATGTGCTTCCATTGTTCTAGAGAGACTTGCAGCAACGTAATGGAGCTCTCAGAATTAATATATGAAAATGACTTTGATGATGAACCGCCGACATTAACACCCCTTCATTCTCCAGTTCTCCCATCGATATTTAATTCAAAAAGCCAAACAGATGCTGAGCCACAGCCTGGTCCATCGAAAAGACTGAGGACGGAGTAGTTCAAATTACAAAATCACCGTGGATTATGCCTCTTGGGGATACCACGTAAAAGAAAACGCGCCTCCAGTACTCACTTCGGAGCGCTGTAAAACCTTAGCTATTGACTTAATGAAAAATGTTGCTTACAAAAGTTGTTCCTTAAAAACGATCTACAAAAATGGTCTGATATCATTTTTTCGTAGAATGATAAATAAAAAGATATATCGAAAAATATACATTTATTTCTCGAATTTCTGAACATTTTAGCTTATAACTTTTTTATTTATAGTTCTATGACAAAAAGTTACTGAAGAAAAGTTGTAGAAAATTTAATTTGCAACAAATAATGTTAACAATTTTTTTTTATCAGATAAATAGTTTAAGAGATATATCGTAAAAACCATTTCAATCCCTATTTTCAAGATGGCGGCCGTGGGACAAGGGTGGCGATCCCGCAAACTTGGTTTTAGCTTTACACTGACCCCCTACACATCAAAAAAATAAAATTGCGTCCTCTAAAAAACGCAACCCCAAATGTAACTTTTCAATGGACTAGTTTTATTTCACATATGTCATGCTTTTATAAGTCAAAAATAATTTACCTTTACTTACTATATAAAGACACTTTACATTTTTTTAAACTTTATACCAAAATTATCATTATCTCAGTCTACATTCTACTATTGTGCTGAAGCTTCCTCCACTGTGTGAAGGAAATTAATAAAAAAATATTCCACCCAACAGTAACGAAAATGTCAGAATACTAATCAATTTGGTTTAACATTTGCCGCGAAATAGCGACATGAGCCAATCGAAGACTTGATTGGCTTGCTATCAATGTCAAATGTTTCAAATTAGTTTGGGAGCTTATTCGAGTCGCATTACACACACACGCGGTATAATCATAGATATATGTATGTATATTAGTCATGAGACTATATTAATATGTATTAGGTTTCGCCTCGATATTGTGAGTCTTCATTAGGTTTTCAGCAATAGGCAGACTAATTTCAAATAATATACAATTAACTCGAGTAATATACAATTATCTCGAGTAATAGCGCCGTATTTTTGTGTTCGAACGGAGCAGCTGTAGAAATACTTAAAATTTGAAATTATAAGCTAAAAAATGACAAGAACACGTTCATATTAGTGTAACAAATGATCATTTATAGTCTGTTTGTAAAAACAGAGTATTTTTGTACGGCTTAAGACAAAGGAATAGACAAATTGAAAATGGGACGTATAGTTACGTTATGTCATCATCATCATCATCGCAGCTTGTATATGTCCCATTGTTGGGTTCGAGCCTTCTCTACATTGGGAGGGAAATTGACCTACTATACCACGCTGGTCAGACGAGGGTGTGTAGGGTGTTATTTCAAATTTTCCTTCTCTTGCATAGGTGTTATATGCATACTACATCCCTTAGTCGTCTTCTACGACACCCATTCGCAAAAAAAGGTGTGGTGAATTGAATTCTTACTCCGTCACCACACGGAAAACGTTACTCAATATAATTATCATTAATATCTATACTAATATTATAAAGAGGAAAGATTTGATTGTTTGTTTGAAATGAATAGGATTCGAAAGTACTGGACCGATTTGAAAAATTCTTTCACTGTTGGGAAGCTACACTATCCCCGGTGAACATAGGCTATATAAAATTTTCAAATAAGTTAGGGACTTATACTAAAACTCCAATAATGTAACCCAAGTTGTGAAAAAATTACCTAAAAAATGTCTTACATCGCGTGCGCTGCGAAAACTATTGATTATAGGACAAAATAATGTACTACAATTTTGCAGAACATATAATTATCTACAAAACATATTGCGACAGCATATGTCTAACTATTATAGTTTTATCACAATAGGCGTTTTTTTCATTTTAAAAAATATATTCAAATCCCACCCCTATAAAAGCTCTTTTATTTATATTTTGGTATTAATCCTTATCAAAATAAATGACTTCATATTAAGATTGCTTCAATACCATTAAATAACTTTTTGAATTATTCAATTTGGACATTCCATTCCAAAGATATCACGAGTTTAAAAATGTAAGTTACCTCCGACGGAAAAAGAGGGGGGTTATAAATTTGACGTCGATGTTTGTCTGTACCATCGTAGCCCTCAAACGGATGAACGGATTTCAATGCGGGTTTTTTTTATTCGAAAGCCAGTTTCTTGGCGGTGGTTCTTAGCTATGTTTGGGTAATATCGCTCCAGCAATGTAAGAGTACTCTTTGCCCAAATGATGTAATGGCGTATGATCACATTTTTACGTGCCAGTATACTTAAGTATACTGTTGAGCTCGGGCCTCCTCCACAATGGGAGGGAATTTGACCTACTATACCATGCTGGTCAGACATGTTGGTATAGGGTTTCGTTTCGAGTTTTCCTTCTCTTACACAGATGGTATGTGCATATTATATCCCATAGTCGTCTTTTACGACATCCACGGATAAGATAGGGAGTGGTGAATTGTATTCTTACTCCGTCACCACACGGAAAGTGTCTGTTTGTAATGTCAAAATGATAGGCTTTTTTCATGCTCACACGCTTATTTGCACTATACACATGGCTAAAAATAATGTTATATTTATTTTGTCTGTCTGTCTGTCTGTTTGTTCCGGGTAATCTTCAAAACGGCTGAACAGATTTCAAAAATTCTTGTTTTCACCAATGAAAAGTTATAATATCAGGGAGTAACTTAGGCTACATTTTATCCCGGTATTCCCACGGGATTGGGAACCACGCGGGTAAGGCTACTGAAACCGAAGCAAAGCGAGGGCGGGTTGCTTGTCATTTATATGATGATAGATTTAGAATATAATTTAATATTAAGATATGGTATCTTCTTCTTCTGTCGCTTGTATGAGATGACTAAGGGACGTCGTTAAGAATCAGAGAGCGAGAGATATAGAGATTGTGAGAGAGAGGATATGAAAAATGGTTTTGATGGCTACTCTAGTGTTTGGCTGTCACTTTTGAGATTTGGTTGGGCACATATTACTTTTGTTTTGTTTTCTATGACTATGGGATATAATATGCATATAACATCTGTGCAAGAGAAGGTAAACTCGAAACAAAACCCTATTCCAACACGTCTGACCAAGCGTGGAATAGTAGGTCAATGCCCCTCCCATTACGGAGGAGGCCTGAGCCTAACAGAGGGATATATATAGGTTGAGATGATGATGATGATTATAATATTTCTCTACTTTAACTACTCAACCGATCATCATAAAAATGTATGCAGAAAAATAACTTTATACAAACTATAGCTATGCTATAGTTTATCAGTCAAATTAGCCTATTGCCATGAATAAATTTGCAACATAGAGTACAGAAAATAGGGGGATGTGTTATCAAGAAAATCAAATATCGTGAAGAAAATCTGCGTACTAGAAGCAAAAACAAGTTTGTAATAAAATCATTCTTTACTACCGATAGAGAACAAAATCTGAATAATATTAATGTAACAAATATTTCACTGTTTTGAATTTATTATTCAGATTTCATTTCCTTAGTAAAGTGGTGTAGAGTTACAAAGTATTATTTATCAACGAGATGTACATTTGCGGTAGTCTTGATAAAATTGAGTATCGGATAACCACTGAGCGAAACTAAATAAACTCTGTTATTTTAATAATATCTGGTTGACCGAGCTTCGCTCGGAATATATTTGTTGTATTTTTGTCAAATTTATTTAGATATATATTAATAAAAAATAAAATTAAATAATGAAAAAAATATAAATAATACAAAAAGAGAATAACAATAACACCGAGATTCGATCCGACGCCGTTTGAATGCCAAAACAATACTAAAAGGAAACTGCACTACTTCCCAACTGACAATGAGCTATCGTAACTCATGACGTTGACGGCACAATTTGAATTCATATTCTTTAAAATTTAATGTCATTATATTGTTTTGCTAAAAACACTGACAAAACAACATTTTCTATAAATAAAACCTAGCTAGATCGATTTTTTGGACCCGAAACCTCTAGTATGCCAAGTTTCATCAAAATCGTTGGAGCCGTTTCCGAGATCCTGAATATATATATACAAGAATTGCTCGTTTAAAGATATAAGATAACGTTTATTTGCTACAAATAAATCTCTTTCAAAAATATGTAGAGACTACCTTTCAATAATTACTAAATATTTATTCAGGGTATTCTCCGTATGGTGATGGAGAAAGAATATAATTCAACACTCCATTTTTTCTTCTGAGAATAAACTTTTACGTGCGGTGACGGAGTAAGAATACAATTCACCACCCCCTCTCTTGCCCGTGGGTGTCGTAAGAGACGACTAAGGGATATATTACGCATATGACATCTATGCAAGAGATGGAAAACTTGAAACAAAACCCTATACCAACCTGTCTGACCAGCATGGTATAGTAAGGTCAATTTCCCTCCTATTATGGAGGAGGCTCGAGCCCAGCAGTGGGACGTATATGAGCCGAAATGATGATGATGAATGATGATGACACTTTACATAAAATATTGCAGCAATGTTTAGTCATATTTTAAATATCAGTTTATGACCGTTGACTTATCATGTAGCGTGTTCAATTTACTATGTATTTGAAACCAGTGATATAATTTACAATTACGCTACTATATGCCATTTATTGCACATATTATAAATGCCTTTTTAATTTTTACAATCAATAATAACTGCGCGTATCAAAAATAGTCGCTATCGGCTACCAACAGCTGAGTGAACGTATTGAATACGTGGGCCCTTTGGGTTGAGATGAACGGATCCAACCGTGTCATAGGAGCGTTTCACTATGATGTCATAGCACAAAACTACTCTAACTAGTTTAAAGAAATTTCAATTAAAATGCATGGCTTAACGTTTAAACTCATCAGATATTTCGAAAGAAACACAATCGTTGGCCTGCCCAAATGGTGAAAGAGAGTAAATGTACAGGGTATGTATAACTAGTAAGAAGAAAAAAAAAAAAAAAAATAATGACAAGCCCGCTGAGTTTCTTGCCGGATCTTCTCAGTAGCGGTCGCGTTCCGATCCGGTGGTAGTATATTTTTTTTGGAAATTGTAAACCTGACAATATGTAAGTGCCCTCTCAGGGTTTATGCATAATAAAATAATTTGAATTTGAATTTGAAAAGCGGTTTATGGGCTTACACACCATCATGGCTATGACCACTCACCTACTTTCGATGGCGATACGACCTTAGCCTGTCCCTATAAAATAAGGTCTTGTTAGATAATATCATATTTTGAAATTTTTTCATCATTGTTTGCCGTCTTAGCTTATATAAATTCCATTGCTGGTCTCCAGCCTCATCCAGAATTTGAGGGAAAATTCATCTACTGTACCATGCTGGTCAAACGTGTCGATATAGGGTTTCATTTCGCGTTTTCTTTCTCTTGCATAGTTGTTATATGCATAGTCGTGTATTAACTTCGTCGCCTTTTACGATATCCACGGAAAAAGGGGGTGGTGAGTTGAATTCTTGTTCCGTCACCACACGGAAAAAATTATTAAATGTTCATCATATTTAGTTAAAATTAATGTGTATTAATGTAGTTTTCATAGAACATCTATGTATATGGTGAAAATCTATGTATGATAAGTTAAATACTTATTCATAAATAACACCGACTTGTAACGGTCAAATCTTTACCACTTCTTACGATTGTGAATATTTCATGCATTTCAAAAGGATTATTATTTCTCCCGTAGCACTTAAAAAGGGTCTGCGAAACAGCTTTCTTTGAGACAGCTCCTCTTTTGCCATTTATCATTACAACTTAACATTTCATCCTTTGCGAATATTTATGAGTTTCACAGCTAGAGTGATGACCTTTGAAAATCGTATACAAGGAAAAATTTACATCATATTTTTCAACAAAATTCCGAGTTTTGATGACTTTAATATTTATGTAACCTATAAGAGCAATTTATATAGGTTTATTTATCTGTATAACAATAACCAAGGTATTTAAATTTTGTAGACTAACTTAATGAAATTAAATATTGAAACTAATAATAAATATTTATTATGGTTTAATTAAAACAAAGAAAATGTTACAAATAAAACTATTTTAGGGATTTTATCGTATTTGAATTCACTTTCCTGTCAAAAATCAAATATAAACGCGATATAATCCGAAAAAATATTATAGGTTTATTCATAATGTGTATTCTCATACTCGCGTAAAAATCAGTAACCTTCAATTTTTCAAATTCAAACGTAATAAAATATGTAAAATAACATATACTTATAATTAAATTTAAATAAAAAAAATAAATACATATAATTTATATGTGTACTATAAAAAACACAAAAAGAAATAGATTTTAATCTCAATTGAGTGATGTGATGTGAATTCTACGTTCTTCATGTTTAATTTTTCAGGGATGAAATTGCAAGCACTGTTTTTTTGATCTTATACTATAAAAGTAATGTATCATTTTAAGTTTTCACCCTTAATGCTAGATAAATATTTCTTGACTCAAAGCAATGTCTGAACAATAGAATTTAAGTTCATGTGAAAGCATAATGTGCTTTTAGATTAGTTTCCGGTTGTTCCTAAGCCCTTTATGTACAATCCCAAATACAATGTCCTGAATAAGTGATCTAACATCCAGGAAGGCACATTTCCGGCGGATGAGCAACTACTTAAATTATCTAGTCAGATTTATAAAGCTTCGTAAAGAAATCCATCGGTAAAATTATTATGTGTAAAAATAATATCTCTTCCGTATGGTGAAGGATCAAAATCGTAACAATAATGCAATTCCAATCAACTATTGCCTTATAGATGAAAATACACATATACATGAATTGTTTCAGGCGTTAAAGTTTAACAATGGATGAAATTTCTTATTCAGTAACTCTACCTCTCTACATTTATAACTAGTTTTGGCGTCATAGTTATAAAGTAGTTCAAAGTTAAAAGTACCTATATAAAACTTTCTCATACAATCCCTATGATAAAGCGATGAATAGAGATACGAATTACTATTCAGATTTTATGATCTTTTTGGAAATAAAGTTCCATATTTTATCTAGAAAAGTTATTTGTGTACAAAATATGAATTGACCTTGTTACGTAGTTTTCTATGAGGGACCGTCCTGGGAACTTACTTCAGTAACTTTCACTAGTTTTATGTAGCTACTATAAAGATTTTTACAACTTTTATTAAGTTGTTGACTACCCACACTTTTTTATTTACAGTATGAACTACAGAGCTCTGTAAATGTCATCATTATGGCGCTCATATATGGCTCACTGCTGGAGTCGAGTCTCCTTTATAATGGGCGGAAAATTTGCTTATTATACCAAGCTGTTCAGACGCTCACAATTGGCTTCCATTTCTTCTTTTACGCAGATGAAATCATATTAGTATACCTTAGCAGTCTTTTACGAGTTTCGCGATAAGAGAGGTAGTGAAGGTAGTGAATTCATCACTACAATTATATTCATACTTCGTGACTATTTGAAAAATGTATAGCTTAATACTAATCAAAATCGAGCCCAACATATGAGCCGGAATGATGATAAATAATGAAGCAAGATCAGTCTTTTCCAAAAAATGACATGAGCTTATTATCATCATAACTTGTATGCGTTCCACTGATGGACTCGAGTTTCTTTGAGAGTAGGAAATTGACCTACTATGCCGCACTCGTCAAATGGGTTAGTGTAGAGCTATATTTCCGATTTGCCATCTCTTATTTCAATATTGTGTCTCCTAGTCATCTTTGCCGGTACCACCAGGTAAGAGGGTGGTGAATTGTATTCTTACTCAGCCATCACACGGTAACACGTATTTAGTGTAATGTACATTTCTGCTTATTTTTTGGGTATAAAGACTTGAGATTGTAAAATTAGTATACATAATATAATTTTGTTAAAGAACACACGTTGGCAAAATGGTGGTCACTCTCTTTTCTTTCTTTCATCGTGAAAACTTTACAAACATAATTATCGAACACGAATAACACCGAGATTTAAAACAATTACTTATGGATCGCACAAAGAACTGTCTTGTATGGAGATCGAACTCATGACGCTCGACATAGGAGGTTACTACTTAGACTACCGGGACATCAGCGTGTAGCGTTATATTAACTTCAAAACAAAAACATTACAGTACCTACTAAAACTAAGAATTACCCTAAAGATTTGTTTGATTGAAGGGATGAACTAGGACAAAGCCAAGCAGGAATACTGCTTGATAATTTTATACTAGTCGACACGTTAGAGTAGTTTGTTTCGAATATTTTAAGACATTTGTGTTTGAGCTTAAATTTTCAACTACATTAAATGTTACGTGCTCTCAAAACGTATTCTGTGTTTTCAAAAGTGTAAATATGTATAAAAAATACCATATTTAAATGATTATAATATCTTTGTGCATGTTACTGAACAAGTTTATTTATCTCTTTCATATTGTTTTTGAACTGGTGACTTATTTTCGTGGGACACGATCTCATAACTCATCGTATTCTCTCCCCATTACCAGTGGGCAGATCGGTATCGAATCCTTGACATGGCCAGTCCAGCGATTTACCCTTTATGTCAGCATGCTCCATCTTAGCCCTGAACCACTCTTCCATTTCCTTACGCAAGACTTCAAACTCGCAGAAGGCGGCAACCGTGTTCCCATTGTATGACGGTCGGCACCAATGATAGCAAAATGTTAACGGCACTGCCCCGCTCACACGGCACACACTTCTAATGTGTGCTCGTGTCCGTATCCTCTCAATCGCAGTGGGAGCAGGACGGTGTACTTTCCCTGCTAACCTAACTATCGTGTGCTGGTATTTGGTTAAGCAAACATGGAGAATGTCCTGCATCTGAAAAAACCTGCATCAGTCAGAAGGAAAGCACGAACTGGTGAGCTGAATAAAGATTGCTGTGTCCTTGCATCTCATATTATTTAAATAGAGAAAAGTCGGCAATTGGCAGTAATACTACCGCGTATTTACGTCGACTTGAAATGCCTTTGAACATTGTCGAGAGCACGGATGATGATAGGAAGGCCGCTATGATTGCATAAATATAGTTATAATTGTTGGTTAGATAAAAAAAATATTACAGCCTTTATAATCAATAAATAACGTTCTAAAATTTAATTAAAATACGAACGCAAACATTTCGGAAATTAACTGTTTAAGTTACAAATCCGATATTAAAGAACAAACAAATTATTACAAGTTTTTATTTACTTGAGATGTATATTCGGGGCAAATCTTGCAACTGAATTTTAAAGTCTTTAACCACTAAGTTAAATTAAATTTTGCGTACACGTTTAGTTTGGATGACAGTACATGGTTAGGTAAGTCTTGACATTCTAAATTCAAAATGGCGGACGGTACATGATTAAGGATTATTTATTTCATGAGCATTGCTACAGTAAGAAAAGAATATTAAAAATAAAATTATCACTGAATCCACTTTGACGACCACCTGAAGATTACGAAATAGCTATTGTTTATGTATTCTTAAAACATAGAAATCAAATAAAACGGCTTACTGAGAAGAATACGAATTATAATGATGTTACTACTAATGCAATATGGTATTAATTATAAAGATCTAAATCTAAGTTTTTAAAGGATTCCTACAATATAAATGTGAAATGAAATAGCATCCTGAAAATTACGAACTTACTGTAACTAAAATGGTGATCGAAACTTAGTTGCTCTAATCTGTCTAAAAGTTTGCTTTACGAGAGGATTTGTAAGCCCCGATTAGGATTTTGGTGTAATAATGTTTTAGACTTCAAGTTATTCGCTGCTGGTCGCCAAAATCCACGTAGTCTTTAAATGTGATCCAATCGCTAAGGAGACCTTTATTAGAACAAGCGGCACACTTAGCAACTCTCGGCATCAAAGAGATTGTTGAGTAGATCGAGGCTCTGGAGCTCGGGATGGCTTTGAATAAGAAGGAAACTCTACTAACCGTAATATCTTTTAATTCCGTATTGATCAGCAGCCGCGCCCTTATGAAGTGCTTGGGCTTGGTTCTCGATGAACGTTGGTGGTGCCGGGCGCATTTTCACCAATTTATTCAGCGATTAGTCGACCTATAGACTGCCCTATCTTAACTAATGCCGAATATGGGTGGATCCAGCACCAATCTCATGTGTGACAGTTGATACGCGGGGGTGGTTTATTCGATGGTTCTATACCTATCGGTGTGAGTGGAGTCCTCGACTTAAGGCTTTCTTGTGGCAACCACATAGGCTCATGCTCATGACAGTCAGGGTCATACACGGGTCGTATGATGTCGATGGTGTGTATCCTCGACGCTAACAAGGGGCGGCATTATCTCGTCCAGCGAGTTAATCGTTTGGTGGGCCAAGTTGCTTCGATTCGGTGTTCGGATCGTTAAGACCATCCAGCCAGTGCTGATGACGTGGTTTGTATTCCAGCCCATGGTCATCACTTGCCGACTAGTACAGGTCTTTACGAGGTAAAGTTGCTTTCGGCAATACTCGTATGTGTCTCCCGGCAAGAGGCAGTGGGGTGGGTATAAGAGCAGATGCTTTACCTGCACAGCTGGCGCTTCGGGTGGTCGAGGCTTATGCAGCAGTAGAACACTGAAGTGGTTTGTTGCTGGGGAACCGAACTGTGCCCGAAAGTGTAAATTATCGAACACTCATAAATATCGCTACAAGCTTTTATCTTTATTAGTATTATAAAACTGAAGAGTTTGTTTGGTTGAACACACTAATCTCAGAAACTCCTTTGAATTGGATACTTCTTCTTTTAGTATTGGATAGCCCATTTATCTAGAAATTCTACAGGCCATATCACGTTCTTACTAATATTATAAATGCGTTTGTTTGTTTGTTACGCTTTCACGCTCTAACCACTGAAGCGATTTAAAAATTTCTTTCAAGAATGGAAAGCTGTAATATCAGGGAGTAACAGAGGCTGTATTTTAACCCGGTATTCCCACGGGAACGGGCACTACGCGGGTAAAGTGACTGAAACAGAAGCGAAGCGAGGGCGGGTTGCTAATCACGTTATAAATGCAAAATGCTGCAAAAATATTTATTGAACATTTATTTATTTAATATAATAGGATGATCTATTTACAGGTTAAAAACCTAATACGATAGTCCATACACTAGCGTTAATCCTAAGCTAACTTCGTTTATGGTACCAAGTGCTCGCGTTATTGGCGTTCTGGCTAGCAGGTTAGTTCTAGCCGTTGGCAGGGCCAGCAGTGATGGGCGCCTACGCCTCCACACATAGCGATCCGGTACGCACAGACATAGGTTTTGCAACACACTCGGATTGTGTTGCAGACCTCTGAGTAATCTTACTAGATACGAAACCAGCGCGTATTCCCGTCGCACTCATAATTCATTATACCCGACCATTTCCAGCACAAATAAAGTTGGGTACATTAACGGATAAAATGGGTATACACCACACATTTAATAGTAATAGTCAAAAGATTTATTCTTTGCACTCTCACTTACTCCCTCTTGTCTCTCTGTCTCGTATGTGATACAGACAAAGTTACGCGAGTCAGCTAGTATCATATAAATTATGAAATGTAAAAATTAAAGTTTATTTTCATAATTTTAAAGTATTTTTAAAAGTTTTTACTACTATTTTTATTTTTTAAATTAAATGAAGTATATTCCCCTTTTATGATTAAATAAATTGTTAAAAAAATGCAACTCTTTTATCTGTAACTATATAAAACATTATTTCTAACGAAATTGGTTACTTTTTCATGTTTATGCTTTTATTACGATCGATTTATATTAAGTACCAGAAGGCTTCTTTCCACTACTTCAAAGCAATGTTCTCATCTCAGTAGGAGGAAATGGTTTTCTTATTGACTTTACTAACTTTTCTACTTAACTTACTTGACTTATCCATTTGCGAATTAAGAAAGTCGTTTATATACATAGTTAACATAATAACCAAGTAAATGCAGCGTTTTATCAAAACATCTATTATTAAGTGAAGCTTTCGAACAGAAATAACTAATGATAATATTCTGTGCGAGACTGTAGAAGTCTTACAAATAACCTCGTAATAGAGTATGTTTGGCTTCATGTTATTTGCAGCGTCTAGTGTAATAAATTTTATGATATAGTTTATATGCACTAAATTTATTAAGACGCGATAGTAACACATGAGAATTTATGATTTTACAAAATATTATGCACGATTTCGACGTATTGCGCGCGTAGAAGTAAATTTTAACAAAGTCTATTTTATAGAGCAAGCGTTTCAATTCCTTACTTTAAAACAACACCTTTCACTAAGCAATGAATCCTTGTATCGCGGGGGATTTTCCAATCTTACAATTAATAAATACAAATTATATCCAGACTCAGAGTAATTATTTGTGAATGCCACAAATAACTGTTTTGCATGGAAATCTCCAAAGCATTAGGCATGGAAGATTGCTATTTAAAACACATTTGTGCAGTCATGTAGTAACTTTCTTTATTTTTGATTTAAAGATAGGTTATTGTGTGTAAAAATATCTATCTATATGTAACCTACCAAAATGAACATCCTCATCATTTTAGTCCACATAAGCCTCACTGTTAGGTTTGGGTTTCTACAATGAGAGGGAAATTGATCTACTGCACCGCGCTGGCCAGACGTGTCGTAAAAGACGTCTAAGGGATTATGATATGCAGATAATGTTATCTCAAGAAAAGGAAAAGTCGAAATTAAACCCTATAGCAATCCGTCTGACATCAGCATGGTAGGGTAAGTCAATTTTACGCCCATTGTTGAGTGAGGAGGCTCGAGGTCAGCAATGGGAGGTATTTAAGCTGTGGTGATGATGAATTAAGAAATTGGTATAGGTATAGTTGGCGGTCATCAATACACACTTCACACATCAATAAAACTTGCCAATTGACTATTGACAACCCCCAAGGGAAAATTTTATCGGAATAAAAAGTATTCTAATTGTTAATTTAAGAAATACTCTATCTATGTGCCAATTTGGTTAACGGTTTTACGTGTAATTGAGTAACAAACATCCAAATATCTTAACAAACTTTCAGATATAATATATTTACTTTCACTCTCGTATTCAGATTTCTGTGGAAATATGATGTTGAGTTTTAGAAATCGATCTATATCTTGTCGTTGGCGTAATTATAGGAATACTGCCTAAGAGAAGGGGATTTAGGGGTTGAATTTCCAAAAATATTTTCTTAGTGATTGCTTACAACAAATAAAAAATTGAATACAAAATTTCACGTTACCAGCCCAATAGTTTCGGCTAAACAGGGCAAATAGGTTCCTTAGGCTCTGTTGAATAATGTCGTAAGTAGTAAGATAGGAGATTATTTGAGAGAATGATTTTTCACAATATTTTGGCACAGCATTTTTATCTTCTTTTATACAGTAAGTAGCTTTTACCCACTGCTTCGAAGCGTAAAAATAACTTCCAGTGGTTTTACTTGCGTAGTTCCCGTCACCGCGGGAATAGCGGAGATCAAATATAGCCTATGTTACTCCCTGATAATATAGCTTTCAATTGGTGAAAGAATTTTTGAAATCGGTTCGGTGGCTTAAGCGTGAAAGCGTAACAAACAAACAGCTTCGCATTTATAATATTAGTTAGGAAGTATAAAAGTTCTCCGTGTGGTGAAATAATAATATAGTTCACCAATAGTCGGCTAAGAGATCTAATATGCAGATAACATCCTATATGATTCCGTCTGACCAGAAAAGTATAATAGCTCAAATTTTCGCCATTTTTTTTTATTGCTAACGGTGGCAAACAAGCAAACAGTACACCTGATGATAAGTGTTGCTGCCACTCATGGACCTTCACAAGGCCGCTGCTTACCGCGAAGAAAGTGAAGGGAGTGTGAATGCGTGCATTGAGGCTCGGTGATACCACGGGCACCACCAAAACCCTCCACACGCAAACACCCTCAGAAAGTTGCGCTTTCTGGCTCTCTCGCTCACCGAACGAAGCGCAGTAACAAATTGCTACTACTCAGACGTCTATTTTCTGCGAGAGTATGTTACTACCCCGGACGGACCGGCCCGCGACTGTAGACAGATAACTGTCGACAGTGTGGTCCTACCACTTGCGGAAGAGATTCGAGCCCTTTTGTGGGAACATTTAAGATGATGATGATGATATGTTAAAACCTAAGATGGCATAAATTCGCAATAAACCATCGTCATAAAGCAGTCCCGTCCCGACTTTTACCATTTGGAATTATTAAATTTTATTAAAATATCTCAAGATTCACAGAAGTAAGGAGATTTTAGAATACATATACCTAAAAAGCTCTCCTCTCCTTTTTCAAAGCAACAACGCGACCCAATTTATTATATACTTTTTAAGCACACAACTTTAAAATATTTTCTTGGAATTGTTATTGTTAGAATTGATAGAATATTTATAAAAAAGTATTGAAAGTAGCTTTAATAAGACTCAGGATCAGAAAAGTCTATTTGCTTCTTAAGTTTTCATTTAATAAGGTATTGTAGAATATATTAGTAAAGTTTCCTTGAGATATTTCATGAATATTGGAAATTCTTTGGCAGCTAAACTTTGGAAACTAAATCTTAGGAATCGCTTTATCATATATTTTTATTTAAGGCGACTAAGGGATATCATATGTAGATAAAATATATGGATATTAAAGAAGACTGGAAATAAAACTCTATACGAAACCGTCTGACCAGCGTGGTACAGTAGTCCAGTTTTCCTCCTATTATTGTGAAGAAGCCTCGAGACCAGCAGTAGCATATATGAAGATGACAAATGTAATACTTAAAACGAATAAACGAACATTGTGCGTTAAAGCAAGCCTTTGCGATAAAAAGCCATTTATTTTAGAAATACAAATGTTTAGAATAATTTTATTTTTTAAAGTTTCGATAAATCAGATTCTTTTAATAAATATAGAAGAAATATAAATGCCCAGTAGGCCATTTGATTCTGATTCATATTCCGTTTGCAGTTTCATATTCCGACGACAGTAGTGAATTTTTAAAGCAAATGCTTGTAGCTGGTATTATATTATTATATGTATTTTATATATAGGCCTTCTGTTACTACTAAGTACATGAGCGACAATAGCTATTTTGCCTTTTACTCTCTCATTATATAGGGTTTAATAGTATGACTTATATTGACCGAAAAATTAACATTATTTCTCATTTGATTAGCATCTCTAAAGCATAGAGTTACGCAGCTTTAATGAACTTACAAATTAATGAACTTTGTTAGTTTCGAGCGTTTCGGGCGAAATGTATTTCCGTAGCAAATATTTCGCTAAACACTACTATGGAATATAGTGAGTTTGTTTTTAAATCGATGACCTATAAACCTAAATACTTACTCGAACTTTCTAAAATGTACTATTCAGTTTCAGTTATATTGAGGAATAAAGTGAATATATATACTTTATTCAGGCATAATAAATTTTATTAGCGAGACCTTAGTATACGACTGCATTTCGCTGGGGTTTACGGCTAAAATGATATCTTTGCAGTGTTTTTCAATATATAATTTGATATTTTTGTCTTCAAAGCAGTCCCTAAGGTGTGAATGATTTCATCATTATTACATCATTATTTCAGGTCATATACGTCCCACTGTTGGGCTCGAGCCTCCTCCACAATAAGAGGGAAATTGACCTTACTATTCCATGCTGGTCAGACAGGTTGGCATAGGGATTTATTTCGAGTTTTCCTTCTTTTGTATAGATGTTATATGCGTATTATATCTCTTAGTCGTCTTTTACGACATCCACGGGCAAGATAGGGAATGGTGATTTGTATTCTTACTCCGTCGACACACGGAAATGATGATGAATGATTTATTTACAATTTATAATTATCTACCCACTTATATCCATCGAAGATCACTATTGGCCAATATGCCATACTACCAAAAGAGGAAATGCCATAAACGCCACGTGCGCCGGACAGGTTGTTGATCACTTTTTGCATGCAGTTTCCATGACAATACTGCTGTACATTCTTCTCACCTGGACCCCTTATGTTTCCGACTTTCACGGGTCTTTTGATAAAGGGGTGATGCCATATTGTTACTGCAAGGCAAGGAATTGTGTGAATATAATAGTATATATTGTTAGTTTTAATATATTATAAGAGGAACAATATTACTGAATTTTCAGAATGTATCGAATAGGCGCTACATGGAAGATCTTCATTCTTGTTTTGAAATAAAGGAGAGGAATGGAGGCCCACTAACTTCCTTCATTTAATTGATCGCATACCTTCTTACTCCTATATGATGAGTAGTTTCTAGAACTTCAACTTCCAATTTTTTACTCAATTTCGAATATTGATTTGCTTCATGTTTCATTTCTGAACGAGGCATATTCAGGTTGATTGATGTTTCAAGTGTAAGTACATTAGGCACAAGGCTATATAAGCATTGCTTGCTTTTGAAGGCGTTGAACTTATCTTGAAATGAAAAGAAATAGAATGATTTCTAACGCATTGCCACATGTTTATAGCGTTGGTATTGAGTTCAGCTATTATATGCATGCATAGCTAAAATTATTGCTAACTTGCAAAGGCACATATTTTCTGTATTCACTTAAGGCAATATGACTTTGGCATTTCGTATGGTGATATCTTTTATATCACTTCTAGAAATTCAATAAATTAAAATTAAATTAAATTATAAATATTACAAATTTCTTCACAAGTGAAGAAATTTGTAATATTTATAATTTAAATTATCATTTTCATCTCAGATGTATGTTCTACTGCTGGGCTCGGGCCTCCTCCATAATAGGAGGATTATTGACCTACTTTACCGCGTTCAGAGGGAGTCAGAGGTAATCGTATCGTTTTTTAGGGGAGTTTTCCTTCTTATAAATAGACGTTGTCTGAATATCATTTCCCTTAGACGTCTTTTACGATATCCATGGGCAAGATAGGTAGTGGTGAATTGTATTTCTACCCATCACCACACTACAATTTTGTTTAACTTATTCAACAGATAGCATTTATTTAACTAAGGTCTCATTTTGAATATATTTTAATAACACATCAATCATTTTTAGTACATTTAGTTAGGTAGTTTTTTTCCTTTGTGGTGAAGAAAGGAAGACTCGTATTAAGATCATCCGACACAAACCCTCTTACAAACAGCGGTATAGTGAGTCAAACTATGTCTTTGTTGAGGGACCTATGGGTTATAGTGTATATGAATTGAAACATAAATTTTAAGATAATCCTTTTTTTTGGGGGGGTGGGTTAAATTTTGGGGATAAATTTTTAGACCTTTTTGATTTTTCAAAAACCGCATATCCGATTTCGATAAAATTTTCATGGGACCACTTGGAAAGTATACCCTTTCCAACAAAAAAAGAATTATCAAAATCGATTCATAAACGACGAAGTTATCTGCGAACAAACATTAAAGGAAGGTTTTTTTTTGTTACGGTCGGTGCACTCCTCACGTCATTCCGTCCGGGGCGACAGCACACCTGTAACCCATGCGTGTCATACACCAGTAACCCACCCGTGGTACACCCGTAACCCACCTGTATTTTAAGATAATCCTACGATATAGATACTTGGGGTCGAAACAATATTTGTATACTTCTCTGCCATCATAGATATTGCTCTTTGGGACTCATTGTTGACACGCCATCAGATTAGTGCTGGATCTAGTCTATGTAAAGCTTTTAGTCGTTTTTTACGACACTCACGAGCAATGTAAGGTTTGGTAGAATAATAACGCAATATCGGGTTGACCGATCTTCGCTCGGAATATTTTTGTTGTATTTTTGTCGAATTTATTTAGATATATATTAGTAAAAAAATAAAAATTAAATAATGAAAAAATATAAAAAAATACAAGAAGAGAATAATAATAACACCGAGATTCGATCCGACGCTGTTTGAATGCCAAAACAATACCTACTAAAACAAAAGCGGTCGACTTCCCAACTGAGCTATCGTAACTCATAATGTTGACAGCAAAATTTTAATTCATATTCTTTTAAAATTTAATGTCATTGTATTGTTTTGCTAAGAACACCGTCAAAACAACGTTTTCTCTAGCTAGATCGATTTTTTGGCCTCGAAACCTCTAGTATGCCAAGTTTCATCAAAATCGTTGGTGCCGTTTCCGAGATCCTGAATATATATATATATATATACATACAAGAATTGCTCGTTTAAAGATATAAGATAGAAGGATAGTGTCGGTACTTAAGCGATCAAATACGTGAAGCCAAAAATACTACATGCGTGCAAGCATTTACACACATACATACGCACACCATTATACAATGGAGTTGCCTTGCGTACACAGTGACCTTGTACACTACGGAACGGTCCAGCATAGGGCTCCAATTGGCTCCCATTTAAATGCTTCATTACCTTATTACCTTTTATTCTTAGGGGTTGGTAGTATTTGTATCTGCTACTACATTTTTATTTTATGGATCGATCGTAATAAAAATACAATATATTTGAAGTAAAATTCTTTATATTCATTATTTATATTTTTATAATCACATCATAATCATTTATTATATACATTTAAAAATGTTTTGAATATTTAATTTATTATAAAGACTAGTATAAAACAGTAGTACACTTAAATAATTAAATTAAAATATACATTAGAAATATTATTCGCTAAATATGTTTTGACAGCTTATGCTATTAGACTTTGGTTTTCCAATGGAAGAAAGAAAACAAGGTGCGTGTGTTGTATTTGAAAAGAAATTATCTTTTCGAAATAATATTCAGAAATTATTTTCTAAGTTAAATAACAAATATATTACATATATATTTATTAATAAATTAATAATATTACCTCACATTATATGAATAAGTATAAAACGTGTAATTAAACTAATGAGTAGCTTTTTAACTAATCAAAGAGAAAAATAAATAAAAATCATTAAAAAATTTAAATGGCAAGATTTTTTTTGACGTGACAACGTCTTATAAATTGGTTTGCCGGGTGACACTTCAAGAAACTGCGTTACGCTCCGCTCACGTTATGCGCTCACAATGAGAGCGAGTGAGAGGCACGCGTCCCTTCCACTCGGGCATGGTTAGCCCGCCTAAGAGCGAGAGAGACAGACATAAAAATTGTATATTTGTATATAAATACGTATGTATGTGTAAAGGTAAAAATAAAATTTTGTTAATATGAAATTCAGTGCGAGATTCTTTGTATAAATTAATGTTTTAAATATAATTCTTTGTATAAATAAATGTTTTAAATTGTTACTATTATTTCATCCTTCTTCCTACTATACGAATGAATATTCACATTAAAATTATTTTACCACTCAAAGTCGTTGTCACGTAAAACTTTCGCCCGTATACCGACTTTACAGGCAACCAATATTTTTTTTTTGGGAGGGTTGCGGTCGGCGCGCTCCTCGTACCACTCCGTCCGGGGCGACAGAGGGGCGTAAGCACGCACACCCGCAACCCACCCACGATGCACGTTGCCTTCGTCGTTGGGCCGACCACCGGAGCATAAATGGCAAGATGGCCAGTATGCTCCGGTTGAGCCAGCTATCGAGGTTAAGGAATCGGTACCGATGATCAGCCCAATGATAATTAGGAGGGACTACGGTAGGTTTGAAATCGCACGTAGGCCTTTTATGTCTACGAACGGATCGGGTAAGGTAGGTCCAGTCCATATACTCCAAAATCAATAAAAAAAAATCTTTGCAAAAAAAAACCGACTTCAATGTAGATAAATATGCAGATATTTGTTGATTTTTCAAAAAAAACCGCTTGTCCGATTTCGATAAAATTTACATGGGACCATTTGGGAAGTATACCCTTTCTAACAATAAAGATTTTTTCAAATCAGTGTGCAAGCCACGTAGTTATGCGCGAACAAACATTATAAAAAATACAATCATCCAAATTAAGAACCTTTTTTTAGAAGTCGGTTAAAAAAAATTTACAATATTATTTACATCTATTCATCAAACCATCACTATATTGACATCGATCATAATCCTTATATTTGACAGTCGATTTGGTAATCGCAATTGATGTTATAAGCTTCACAGAAGAATACTAATGGCCATATTCCTAGTGATCGCTCAGTTGTTAGGACTCGAAAGTTAGGTGACATTATTATTAACCCGTCCCGATAAAAAATATAATTAACTAGCCGACCCTTAGTCAGTGTCACATTAAAAAGAGAGAAAAAAAGAGAGAAGGTTAGAGAGAGTGGGCTATAGGCACCTATAACACACAGCGCATACAACGGAAGCTCCCAAAAAGTCAATTATCCACGGTTTTTGTGACATTTTTCATGAATTCTCCGCTCTTATTAGTCGTAGAGTGCTATTATCTATAAGTATTTCTTAATAAATTGGTTATCCAACACAAATATATTTTTCAATTCGAACTAGTAGTTTCCGAGATTAACATGTTTAACTAAACAAACTCTTCAGCTTTATAATATTAGTATAAATTTGCATACCGGCCAAATATTGGTACAGTCCACAGAGAGAGTTTTGACTCGACTACACTCAGAATCATTAAATTAAAGGTAGTATTCTCCTATGCCATGGAAATTTGTGACTAAGTACGACATTATAAATTTTTTTGGAAGTATTTTTTACTCAAGTATAAAAATGTCATATTATTGACTTCTCAACACTATCACTCAAGCACTCGTGTTCCATTTAAGCAGCTTCACTGTATCAGGTAGGTGGTTCTGGAGGTAAAGGTCCTTTCTCCTTGCCGTCCTTTCCTTGTGGACTACCTCCGGGATCAGCTCCTTCGCTGTTACCGCTGTTGACTGCTACAGATGTTAATGGAACCTGTACAGAAATTAACTTATTAAATATACAAAGAAGAACTGCACTGTTGGGGTAGTGGACTAAACAGGACCTTCCAAGAAGGGTCATAGGTTCGACTACATGCAGCATAGTTTTTCTTCGATCCAAAAATTATTGTTCTGGACACCCAGAGTGTTATTTAATTCATTTCAGCTCATATACGTCTCACTGTTGGGCTCGAGCCTCCTCCAAAATAGGAGGAAAATTGACCTTAGTATACTATACCATGCTGATCAGACAGGTTGGTATAGGGTTTTATTTCGAGTTTTCCTTTTTTTGCATAGATGTTATATGCGCATTATATCCCTTAGGCGTCTTTTACGACATCTACAGGCAAGATAGGAAGTGGTGATTTGTACTCTTACTCTGTCACCACACGAAATTATTGTTACTTATATCTGTCAATATATTTTCCGTGTGGTGACGGAGTAAAAATACAATTCACCACCGAGGGGCTGTCGTACCCGTGGCTGTCGTATAAGACGACTAAGAGATTAATATTCAGATAACATCGATAACAGAGAAAGAAAACTCGAGATTAAATCTTATGCCAACACGTCTAACCAGCGTGGTATAGTAGGTCTAATTCCCTCCTACAAGTGGGACGTATATGGGCTGAGATGATAATGATGGAATAGGATAGTGCCATCGTCAATGTGCACTGTACTCGGCTTACTATCACACTTAGTCGATTTTATAATCAGCATGAAAATATAGGCAAGTACACATATTATAATAACTCGGTATTGGTTAATAAAAAAGTTTGATTGATGATACGATTGACTTTAATTTGAACTGGTCAACAAACTACTTTATAAGAATCGTCATGTGTACGCTTTAATAGCTCAACTCGATCAAACTATCGACTGATAGAGAGTCTGTAGTCTGCGAGGGCTGTTAATGTTATAAGTTGTTCAAGAAAGTACTGTCAACTATTTTGTATTTGGTTTTAAGACTCTCAGAGATAGTGAGGCTCTTTCTTTATTTCGTTAAAATGTAGTACCTAATGTATGTAGCGTTAATATAATAATATGATATTGCTTTCCATTTTTTTTTTAATTGTCAATCAATTATGTTTGATTACGTTATTAAATTAATCCAACGTGAAGTCCGATACCTGGTTCTAGATAAATGTGTATTAAAATTAGATGTGTAATAAAATTTGCGCTAACAAAATCTCAATAATAGGCTGTAGTTGAAAAGTGTAACTATAAGAGAACTATTTAGCATCATCATCGCCGCCCATATACGTACTACTGCTGGGCTCGAGCCTCCTCCATACTAAGAGGGAAAATGACCTTACTATACCATGCTGGTCAGATATGTTGGTATATGGTTTCATTCCCAGTTTTCCTTCTCTTGCACAGATGGTATGTGCATATTATATCCCATACCGTCTTTTACGACATCCACGGGCAAGATAGGGAGTGGTGAATTGTATTCTTACTCTGTCATTACACGGAGGAGAGAAAGAAAGAGATAACTATTACCGTTCGCAAATCATGGTGTGCTCACTTTGGAGCTCATCACGATCAAGATATTAACTATATAAAGACGTCAATATTAAATCAAATTGATTACAGCTGTTTACTATAAATTGAAATTATTTCGTCACTAAAATGCCGCATTTGAAGATGCTTACTCAAATTAATTCCCAAAAGAGCTCATCTTCATTTAATTTAATCTACAATAAACAATCATTCAACTAATGTTAAATCAGAGACGGAATGTTGAAGACTTTTGTACACAAGCTCTTTGTTAATTGTTCTTACAATCATCATCATCATCATCTCAGCCCAAATACGTCCCACTGTTGGGCTCGGGCCTCGTCCACTATGGGAGGGAAATTAACCTACTATACCACGCTGGTCAGACGTATTAACATAGGGTTTTGTTTCGAGTTTGCTTTCTCTTGCTTATGTTGTATGCTGGCTGTTGTTGTATTATACTCCCTTAGTCGCTTCTTACTACACCCACGGGTAAGAAAGGGGGTGGTGAATTGTATTCTTACTCCGTCACCACACGGAAATAAAATAAATTAATGTTCTTACAATAATATTTCTATATTCGAAATAAAATCATTCGTGATTTACATCTACGAAACATAATCCCACGGCTATCTTTGCCACGTGATTCAATTTATATGGGTAATTCACACAATGATCGATACAGAAGTTTTCCAAAAACAAAATTTATTACAATTCATCACCTTGATCATTCTCGAGAGCGTCGCAAAAGTGCAAATTAAACAAATGAATTCATTGTAAGCGGAGGATAATTCAAAATATAAGTAATATACCAAATTCCGTGTGGTGATGGAGTAAGAATACAATTCACCAATCCCTATCATCCCCGTGGATGTCGTAAAAGACGACTATGGGATATAAGAGGCATATAACAACTATGTAAGAGAAGGCAAACTGATATACCAACCCATAAAATCCTATACCAACCTGTCTGACCAGCATGGTATAATAAGGTCAATTTCCCTGTTTGGCTTGGGTTGAAAATCAACAGCAGGGGTGCGCGCTCATCCCAACCATAAGTTGAGCTCAATTCCATTTCGTTTTTATGTTTTATTTTGTTTTTTATTTGTTTCTTAATTTTTATGTTTTTTGCATTTTGTTATAGCATTATAAAAACAAATAAAGATCTTTTCTTTCTTCTTTCTATTGTGAAGGAGGCTCGAGCTCAACAGTGGGACGTATATGAGCTGAAATGATGATGATGATACCAAATTATTTGTCTAGCCTGATCGATATCCTAGGTAAACATCTATCTCTATTGTAGAGAAGGCCCGTCTTAAATAACAACATGTAAATGGGCAGACGAAATTAAATTTTCATCTACACATCCTAGCCGTATTAATACATAAAGTTCCACACTTGGTTCAAGCCTCGTCCTCAATGAGAGAGTGATTGATCTACTACACGATGGTCAGACGGATTTCTTTAGGTTTTAATTTCGAGGTGTTCTTCCCTTAATTTTGTTTCCATTAAATATTTTCATCTATTATAACTTACCATAGAAACGGCAGTACATAAATGAGCATCCGATGGCCTTGGCGGTGGTGATAGAGACGCATCAAACCTCAAGTCCAAATGTATCATGTAGATTATAGCAGCAAGTGTCATGACCGATAAAGATAGTTGCACGCTGGCTACACCAATACAAGTTGTACTATTACATCTGAAACGAATGATTTATGAAATAAACGTGAATTTTATATAAGCCTTTACATTTTCAAATCGGACCAGTAGTTCATGAGATTAGCGCCTTCAAACAATCAAACTCTTCTGCTTTTTAAATTAGTATAGATGTTGCAAAAGTTATTGACAATAGATTTATAACCAGCCGCCTGTCTAACTTCAACCCTCCTTGAAAATGTAATTATTGACCAAATGGCATTAGATGGCGTTGTAACAGATCGTTGTAAAGCTCTTAGTCGCTTTTTATAATACCCACGCGCAATATAATGGTTGAAAGTATATAGCCGCTACCACACAGCACTAGCTGTCTGAAAAGTAATTCATCATCATCATTTCAGCTTATATACGTCCCACTATTGGGCTCGAGCCTCGAGGGAAATTGACCTCACTATACCATGCTGGTCAGACAGGTTGGTATAGGGTTTTATTTCGAGTTTTCCTTCACTTGCATAGATGTTATATGCATATTATATCCCTTAGTCGTCTTTTACGACATCCACGTCTAAGAGAAGGGGTGGTGAATTGTATTCTTACTCCGTCACCACACCAGCTGTACGTGAGAGTGATCCGGTCGATGGCCCTGTACGGTGGACCAGTGTGGGCGGGGTCCCTGACCGTCCGTCTTAGGGCCCTCCTGTGGCGACCATAGAGGGTCATGGCGATCAGGGTTACCGCACGGTGGCGACGGAGGCAGCGTGCCTCCTGGCCGGAACCCCCCCGTGGGACCTGGAGGCGGAGATGCTCGCCCGCGGCGGCATGGTCTCCATCAAAGAGATCACCGCCTGGCGGGTCAACGCCCGCCGAGAAGTCATTGCCCGTTGGGCAGTCCGGCTGGAGAGTCCTCGGTACGGTGTCAAGACCGTCGAGGCCCTCCGGCCGGTGCTGATGGAGTGATTGGAGCGGACGCACGGGGTGCTTTCCTTCCGACTGGTACAGGTGCTGACGGGGCACGGTTGCTTCGGGAAGTAACTGCACAAGATTGTCAGGAGGGACAGCACACCGTCCTGCCACCAGTGCAGTTGCGACGAGGACACGGCGCAGCACACGCTCGAGGAGTGTGCTGCATGGGAGGGGGATCGCCGTGAACTCGTCGCAATTATCGGTGCCGACCTGGCGCTGCCGACCATCGCCAGGGAGATGCTCGTCAGCGTCAGGAACTGGGGCGCGGTCGCCGCCTTCTGTGAGGCCGTAATCTCACGGAAGGAGGCGGCGGATCGTGTGCAGAGTAGAGCTTCTATTTGGCGACACGTTCCGCCGCCGGCGACTCGGGCGGCGCAGGCGCGAGTATCTGCGCCTAATGCCGCCCTAGCTGAGGCCGCGGGTGATCGAACCGGGGAATTGTCCGTCACCCGCGGAGAGGCTGACCGCGCGACGGCGACCGACGTCCCAGTACGTCGAGAGGTGAGGATACCTGGAAAGGTATTCCGTCGGGCCGACCACTGACGACAAGTCACATCTGCTCCGGTGGTCGGCCCAACAACGAGGTGTCGTGGGTACGGGTGGGTTATGGGCCCGCGCGCCGTCCTTTCATCGATCCGGACGGATTGGACCGCGCGTGCGCTTACCATAGGCCACCCATAAAAAAAAAAAAAACTCCGTCACCACACGTAATTATGGAATTTAAATTAAGTTTTCGAGTGGCGGTGGAGTAAGAATATAATTCTCCCCCTCCCCCTCTTACCTGGGGGTATCATAAAAGACAACTAAGGGATTAAATATGCATATAATATCCAGAAAAGACAAGGAAAACTTGAAATGAGACTATACACTAACAGCGTGGTTGAGTGGGTCGGTTTCCCTCCTTTTAAAACCATGATGATGATGATGAAATAAAGTTTCATGGAATTTTTGTGCATTTGTAATTTTTATTAATATTTCAATGAGTGTGAGAGTGTTTTTTAGCACATATATTAAAATCCATACAACTATTCGTAGATTGTGCAAATATTTATCTTGGATTCATAACCCGTAACATCGTCATGGAAATTTATTAGACCAGTACTCTCTTAAATCTTTACACGGCTATTCTATTTTTACAGTTATACGATTAGCATAAAGTTCTACGTACCCTATATTTAATAAAGATCTTCCGCAGAAGACGAGCATGGCCACATGAGCTCCTACAGCCCCTATCCACAATATCGTAAGTGGTACAGCAGCACACGGTGAAGGTCCAAGAGCCCGCCATGGAGCTCCCCAGTAGTGACTCGCTCTTGAACGAGCAGAGACCCAACCGCCAAAACCTCGGCTGAAATAAATTGAGAGAGCTGAAACAAAAATTTACGTGACTTTAATTAAAATTTTACATTATATTCTCCAAGACCTTTATAATCAATCGTATTGGGATTGACTTTTTAGCATAACCAGTTTCGACAGAATATAATTTTTCACGGATAAATTCCCAACTGAATTTCGGTTACCAACTTTAAGATATTCAATGACTAGACTGATTGAGATAGCTCATTCCCTGCATAGACTATCCTGGATAATATATTTATAATGACAGCCGGTACCGACGACGGCTTAATTTAATAAGGGCATAAATATTTCACTATTATATTAGGTCAGGGGAAAATTTCTTCGCACTCTATTTGAAAATTCAAGTCACTTTTTTTTCAAATTATTTACATTTAATAACGATATATATGTGCCATTTTGTTCATGACTGTCTGCCGTCTTGGGACTTCTGATCAAAAAACACATTAAGTATTCTTGGCCATCCTCTTTCGATATTAACCTGATATAGTCTAAATAATTTTGAAGGGACGAAAAGAGGTGAAAACCTGAAGTTGCAAGGTCAGGGCTATAAGGCGAATGCATTAACAACTCCTAGTCAAACTCTCCTAATGTTTGCCGAGTGTAGGTTACACGGCGAATGCATTAACACCTCCTAGCCAAACTATCTTAATTTTTACTGAGTGACTAAAGATGTATGTGGTCTAGCATTATGGCGATGAAAGACCACACACCCTTTCTGTTGATTAATTCCGGGGTCTTTCTCTCAATTTCTGGCTATAATCACATCAGTTGTTGACAGTGGAGATCTGAATCGATGATTCTGCCAGGCGGTAAAAGCTCATAATGAACAATCTCATCATAAATAACACAGCACCTTATTTCGAGTTAGTCTGGGTTTTGCCATAGCCTGTAAGCCTTATTTTTATTATTTAACCGAATTGCTGGTGATCGAGGTGCCGGCGGGTGGAGCGTTGCGGGGCCCATGGAATAACAGGGCCTCCATCTTGTTTGCAGTCTGTGACGCCTGACCGACCTTTGACCACGACCTTTTTCACACGTTCTTATCGTACGTGATTCACTTTTTATCACTAGTTATCAATCTCTTCAAAAACGATTCGGTTTTATTATGTTTCAATAAATAATCGTAACGGTTTATTAGGTTTCTTTCAATGAGCTCGTGTGGCACCCAAACATCGAGCTTTTTTGTATACCCAACTTTTTTCCAATGGGTTATAACGGTTGTGAAGTCAATTCCAAGATCTTCAGTTACGTTTATATGCCGATATTACGCTACTTTTTCAAAAATGATGTCCATTTGATCAGTGATAGAACGACCAGAGAGTAATTCATCTTTGACATTTAAATCAGCTTTGTGCTACTCTTCTTCTACTCACAAATTTCCGGCTTGCGTTGCATTTCTTTCTTTTTTGTAATGTAATAAAATTTTAAAATGTATTGAATTTATTCAATAAATTCATTCATTTTGACAGGAATAAAAATAGATGGAAAACGGTAGGAAATAATATTTTACTAAATTGTTTATTTTTTTAAGATGTAACCTTTTTAATGGTATCAAAACCAGCCAGATATATTAAGTATATAAAAGTTTATACAAACAATATAGTTTCGAATATGTGAAAAGACTTTTGCCCCGACCTATTATTGTGTAACTACGTATGCCGTTTGATCCAAGGAGCGGTAATACAATATATATTTTTTTAATTTCTGTTACTATGGGGATATAAATAAAGCAATACATTTTTAAGTTGAAATGAATGAAATAGGAGCTTTTTACTCCGCTTAAACGAAATGATAAATGAATTTTAACCCTGTAATGCTTTCAGTCCGCTTTCTAAATTCATTTTGTAAATTTAATATGCCAACCGTTTGGTGTTTGTAGGAAATTAAAAAACTTTGTAAAGTTTATGATAGTTAAATGAAACGAAATGGCGGACTGAAAACTGAATAATTGCTCACAGTAAATTGCATCTACACTAGAAATACATACAAACTACTTAAGTTATTGCTTTAATTGAAAATATTGAGCGCAGAAAAATTGTGATGGATATATCTTTCCGTGAGGTGACACATCTTGTCCATAGGTATCGTAAAAGACTAATAAGGGATATGAGAGGCCTATAATTACATCTGTACAAGAGAAGGCAATCTATAAATAAAACCTTAAGCCAAGAGTAGGTAATTTTTCCTTCCTATTGTGGAGGCTTCTGTTTAGTGGAACATAAGAGCTGAAATGATCATGAATGATAAAGACATAACTAAATACAATACATCAATTGATCCATCTATTCATTCATACCCTATTGAATACTCAGTAGTTTGTTACGTTTCCCAAATCAAAGTATAGTAACACATTGTTTTGATAACCTATCACTACATACTTATATAAGCGATGCAGACATCAGCCTATAAAAGTCTACAAAGTCTACTATAAGCAATGGGTCTCCTCTGGTACCGGTAGTTAGCCCGCATGGCGATAATGAGATACATATACGGCAGTTTATGGGGTTACACCCCGACCCTTTCACCGCCCCGGGATGGATTTCGCAGTTAGTGACCAGATCAACAACAACACTTTGTGCGATCCACAAATTGTTGTTCTGAGTCTGGATGTAATTTGTGTTCGTTAATTAAATGTTTGTAAAGTCCCCCGCAATACAAGGATTATTTCCTTAGTGCAGGGTGTTGTCTTAAATAAATAAATAAGATCATAGCTTGGTCCCAAAAACAAAGATATAGGCCTTCCTAAGGGAGTTAATATCATAATTGCCAAGTTTGGCGTTATGACGTTTTAACCACTCTTACCACTACCACTATAGTCCATAAAATATAAGATGATCTCTGTGACAGTTGTCCCTAGTGCTATCACGCTTACGATAAAGTCCGTAGTTTTTTATCGATAAAACTCTTTACTTTTATATTTATGATTTTCTTCTTCATTAGATCAATCGATCAATTACGACTGTTTTATAAATAAATATGTCTATTTTATTGACAATAATGCGTAAATAATATTATCATTTACTCTGAGACGAAAAGTAGTTTTTTAATGTTTAATTAAGTCAATTTATGTATTTTATAATGTAACTGTCAGTATTAATTATACAAAAATATGTGGAAAGTTTTATATAGGTACTGTACTGGGTTTATTTCTTTTATGAATAATTTAATAAAGATCAGTTATCGATTTACATATATCGACTGTCCCATCTCTTTTTTATTTTCAGTCCAGTATGACTTTGTACGTGTGTGAGCGTCATTTATGTATAAAATGTTTACTAGGTAGTTCAGTACTTACGAAGTACATTTTAGGCATGAATATTAGTATTTTTATATTTGTAATATATTACAATTCAGTTGCAATAAAACTGGCACGAAAAGAATGAAAATATATTTGATACAAAATGAAATTGTAAAGATGTCGCTCGTTCAAACTTACTTCGCTGGTTTTGTTGACATCTGTCACAGAGATCAAGCTATATTTTATGGACTATAGTGATTAGATTTGATTTCTTTTGCTGATTTGTACAACTCATCATTATCATTCTTCTCTTATTCTAATAATTTTTTTTTTGCGTGTTCAGCTGTTGGCCCCAGATGGCCTTGACAGCATAACGCGGACTATGGATGAGCGCTGAAGGCTCTCAACCCGGAGAAAGTATGCAAAGCGACATCGCCCAAGGGCTCCCCCTGTGGGGAACGGACCTCGGCTTGAGATGTCGCTGGAGGCAAAGTGGGCGTGCCCACGTTTTGGTTCATGACTTATACGCGGCGCGGTTTCGCACCTCGACGGCGAGGGCAGAACCGCGGGTATTTACGTAATGGCCTCGCGGGCCGTGTAGGCTCTACGTTGAGCGAGTGTGATTGTGTCGTCCTCTTCGTCCAGGACGTAACGAGGAAGTCGGATGGAATATTCTAATTACTTGGAGTCGAGTTTTATGACATACACAAGCATTGTAAGTGTTGGTAGTATTTGTAGCCGCCATTACCTATACAGCCATTTTCCGTGTGGTGACGGAGTAAGAATACAATTCACCACTCCCTCTTGCGATGGATGTCGTAAAAGACGACTAAAGAATACGCATATCGCATAGGCAAGAGAAGGAAATCTTGAAATTAAACCCTAAATCAATCTGTCTAACCAGCATGGTAGGTCAATTTCTCTCGTTTCTTCGATGTCATAAAAGAAGACAATGGGATGACGCACATAACATTTGTGCAAGAGAAGGAAAACTCGAAATGAAACCCTATACCAATATGTCTGACCAGCATGGTATAGTAGGTCAAATTCCTTCCGATTGTGGAAGAAGCCCGAGCTCAACAGTGAGACATATATGGGCTGCGATCTTGATGATGATTATACAGTTAGTTTTTACATCTACGGCGGGCAAATAAGTGGTAATAAAAACATACTTTTTAACTCATTACTATTGAGAGTCATACGGAATATATAGCATGCTGATTTAGTTTTGTAATAAAAACAGTATCAGTTACCTGACGCCAATACTGTAATGGCTCCTGTTGGTACTCCCAAACCTAGAGCTGGTTTCTGCCTCTCCTCCAACCAGCCCACTGCTCCAAGAACTAAGCCCCCAATTCCGCAGACGATCTATAAAAATATCTTTTATGAGCTAAGCAACATTATATTTATTATGGATTTTCAAGAAAACATCTGCCTAGTAAAATATTTCATATCAAAACAACTTACATCATACATTAAAAAGTAAGAAAATATTATTTTATAGAATAAATGTATTTTTCATACAATAGATATATTGTTTTCCGTGTGGTGATGAAATAAGAATACAATTCACCTCAAAATAAAACCATTAAAACGTCTGACCACCGTGGTAGGCCAATTTCCCTCCTATTGTGAAGGAGGCTCGAGCCTAGGATATAGATGAGCTGAGATTTTTTGAGATGAGAGGATTTTTTTTATTTGGGGCAGGCTACGGTCAGTGCACCCGTCGCCCGGCTCCTTCTGGGACAACAGAGGAGACGTGTCATCAGTGGTCGGCACGACGGAATACCCCTTGAGGAGTACCCTCTCCTCGACCAACGGCCCTCCGCTCTTCGGGTACGTCAGTCACCGTCGCGCGGTCGGTTTCTCGGCGGGTGACGGACTAACTTCCCAGTCCAATCCCCCGTAGCCGCGGCTAGGGATGATAATTAGAGGATGAGATGTATTTTAGTATAGAAACATGTTCTTCTTATAACTAAATTCAAAATCATATACAACTTTAAGTTCTATCACTTGGTACTTCTTTTAAGGGATAAAATATCCGACGACGAAGGCGACGTGGTGTTTGGGTGGGTTGCGGGTATGCGTGCTTACGTCCCTCTGTCGCCCCGGACGGAGTGGTGCGAGGAGTGCGCCGTGCGCGCGCGTAAGCACGTACACCCACAACCCACCCACGATGCACGTCGCCTTCGTCGTTGGGCCGACCACCGGAACAGGGTCACTTGTCATCAGTGGTCGGCCCGACGGCATACCCCCTATTTGGGGTACTCTCCCATCGACCGACGTCCTCCCTCGGGGAGGACATCGGTCGATGGGAGGGTACCGACGTCCTCCCCCGAGGAGGACGTCGGTCTTTCCTCACGCGGCCGGCCTCTCGGCGGGTGACGGACTAATCCCCGGTTACGTCACCCGCGGCCTCGGCTAGATAATCACTTACCTACTGTAATTTGCTTTTGACGACGCCATGGGCATAGTGATAAAGTCAGTACCAATGTCTTGTGCGGAGTTTTATTTATTTAATTTAAAAAAGAACCAACAGCTTACATATAATATTTAACAGCATAATAATAACAGATAACCAATTATAGGTTCTTACAAATAGATAACTTATTACATTAAGAAATTCATCAGTCGACAGTGAGGAGAAACCACTCGCATACTTAAGCGCAAAGATTGAAGAAATGAAAAAGAAAGACGGAATACTTATACTAAAGAGTGCTACCACTGACACTTCCATAAACGGAGAAATGCTCACTTAGAGTAGATTTTACAGAAGTAATACTTGTATTAAAAAAATCAAAAACGTGAACAGCTGATAGTTCGTTGAACCTACTGCACACTCTCCACAGATACGGGTTCTGCCGATAATTGGTGGAACTAATGGTACATGAAGCGGACGGTTTTTCTCAGAGTTCTAAATGGGACTTGCAGTGACAGTTTTGATACTAACTCTGTACAGTAGAAACAATTCTGAGCTATTTTAAATAGGTAAACTATATCGGATATGTCACGACAAACGTATAGCGGTAATTTCTCGGTTCTCTCGTAATCACAAGATTTATAATTGACATCAATCAATATACCTGTGAATTTTTTTCTGTATATTTTCAAGTCTATTTTTATATGTATGTGCCCAGGATTCCATATCTGGGACATATATTCTAGATTGCTTCTTACATACATATAATAAATTATTTTCATTATTTTTATCCTAGTAAAGGCTTTTGAGTTGCGTAATACGAAGCCTAGAGATTTCGACGCTTTATTTATAATATTATTAATATGTTTATCGAATAACAACTTAGTATCATGAACAATGCCCAAGTCGCGTATATAGTCAAATCTACAAAGTTCTTCTCCCTTTAAGTCGTACTTAGATTTGTTCGGTATACAGCGTTTGCATTATTCGTAAATAGTATTAGGGTACTTATAGTTTGCGCATAATATTTGCAAAGCCGCAATTCTTGTATATTTTTATTATCATCATCAACGCAGCCCACATATGTGAGCTCGGGCCTCCACCACAATGGGAGAGAAATTGACCTACTATACCAGACATGACCTACTATACCATACTGGTCAGACATGTTTGTACAAGGCTTCATTTCGTGTGTTCCTTCTCTTGCACAGATGTTATGTGCATATTATATCCCATACGGCCTGGTCACGACTGTGGTCTTGGCGGTGCACGGCGTGGCGTGCGGGGCAGCATTGGTAAGCGGTGCGTTGTGCACGCCACGTACCCTCAGCAGCAGTTAGTTGCAGCGGCTGCGGTGGACGTATTTAGGTAGTCAAAATGTGTTCAAAATCATAGCGTTATCAAAATTATCCCTTCTCTGTTTAGAAAGCAGTACGTTTTTAAAACAAGATATTCTTAATATGAGAGAACTAAATAAAGATCGGTATTTAAATGGCGAATTTCGTGACCTATACGAAGGTTTTTATATTTATGTTGGGGATGTTTTGACACAACTTTTCGAACACTTTGAAGCGTTCATGGTCAGCAATGTGGCCGTGTTCCGATCCGGTGGTAGTATATTAGATTGTTGGGTTTTAAATATAATTATTACTAATTTAATGTTTAATAACTACTATCAACAATATATATTTTTTCATTTAGAATTATTTTCTTCCTATACTGGCAATAAATTTGTATCAAAATGTGGGTCAATATTTAATAACCAATTTTCTGTATCGGGTAGATAATTATAAATTTCTGTAATAACGATGACTTATTGGACGTGAGACATCTTGGTTCGCTTGTGACCATGAACGCTGCAAAGTGTTCAAAACGTCGGGCAATCAAAAATCAAATACAAACGCGATAAAATCCGTAGTTTTATTTACAATAACTTAAAAAGTTAGCCGCTGTAGATTATATTAAATGACTATAAAAGTATTCATGAAACTTGTGATGGCAATGCAATTATCCCATGTACCTTACGTGCACGTTATGAAGTTTGACAAGAAATATGTACCTAGCTAAAGTTAATTCTGTTTGAATAATTAAAACTTCGCATAAAGCAGAGTAAATTGCATATTCAAATTCTATATACTAAAATTTTTATGCCAAACACAAACCGGAGATAACTCCGATATCAACATAGAAAATAGGATAATGGCTACAAACCCAGCCTTGTTATCTGAAAAGTTTGATTATTAAATAATGTAGAGGCTCTAAGGTAAACCTATTTCATATTTTGTTACAGAAAAATATGAAGTGACATATTTACCGTGCGAGTCTTGAAAATCGGCAAAAAAAACATCAGGGGAGTGGGCAGCAGTGCCTTCCTTTCAGGGCACTATGTCTCTATAGATTTTACCACATTTTATTTTATTAAATTATATTTTAAAGGTTTCGGATGCTCTTGAACATATGTCTATAGTCACATCACGTATTTTAAGGCATTTTTTTGAAGTCTTTTTAGGGTTCCGTACCCAAAGGGTAAAACGGGACCCTATTACTAAGACTTCGCTGTCTGTCCGTCCGTCTGTCTGTCACCAGGCTGTATCTCAAGAACCGTGATAGCTAGGCAGTTGAAATTTTTACAAGTTATGTATTTCTGTTGGCGCTATAATAACAAACACTAAAAACAAAATTAAATAAATATTTAAAGGGGGCTCCCATACAACAAACGCGATGTTTTCGCCCTTTTTATAGATAATGGTACGGAACCCTTCGTGCGCGACTCCGACTCGCACTTAGCCGTTATTATCTATGGTAAGAAACCCTTCATACGAGACTCCGACTCGCACTTAGGTTTTTTTTTAAGTTTATCCATTGATCCATCTATTCATATAACGACACCCACTGCTGGCTAAAGGTCACGCCAAATGGGGAAAATAGCATCATCACCATACTTAGATAATGGTCGTGAGTTTTCAAATATTGCAGCCCACTCTCCTGGCAATTCCTCAAATCGATTTTTAGGGGAAAGTGAGGTGTCTATTCTTAACACGGAGAGGGAATATAGGCGCTACGGAGTATAATATAAATAGACGTATGAGTTCAGGGAAAGATATATCTAGCACACCTCAGGAATATAAGATAGGGTTACGGTGAGTTAAGGTGCGGGTGACTGGACCTGGGAATTTAGTCCGTCACCTGCAGAGAGGCCGACCGCGCGACGGCGACCGACGTCCCGGGACAGTGACGTCGAGAGGTGAGGGTACCCGAAAGGGTATTCCGTCGGGCCGACTACTGACGACAAGTCATCCTGCTCCAGTGGTCGACCCAACAATGAGGCGACGTACACGCGCGCCGTCCTTTCGTCGCCCCGGACGAAATGGACCGCGTTTGAGCTTCCTATAGCCCAGCCATAAAAAAAAGGTGAGTTAAGGTGGAAATAAAGAAAATCGCCATTGAGCCAGCGGCCGCCGTTCGGTTCACGCGTGTTATCGCACCCCGTAAATGCGCCGCGATTTATCTAATAAATAATTATTCTGACGGAAGTTTTACCAAATAGTCAACAAAAGGGTGCTCCTGGTCACAGGAGCACCACATACCATCATGGAAAACCTTACCCCCAATGTAAGTTACGCCAACGTGACCTCTAAAACCACACACCCAAGAAAAGATCAAGCTATTGTTATAGATTCGATAGATGGACTCGTAATACGAGACTACTTATTATCCCTCTCCACAGTCACCAAACCGTCATCAATCCGTTTCATTTCACGCATAGCCAACTCAAGAATATGCGTCTACATGGATTCAAAACAAACAGCTGATGAACTTACCGATATAGTGAAAAAGATCAAAGTCAAAGACCACCTATTGGAAATACGACCATTAATCACAAAAAACAAACGAATTGTTTTATCCAATGTATGTCCCATTATTCCAAACGACGTGATCGAAGAAAAATTTAATGAGATGAATGTGAAGATTTTATCACCGATAACATTCATGAAAGTAGGAATCCCTGACCCTGGTTTTTCACATATTATGAGTTTTCGACGCCAACTATACGTGTCTCCGGAGGATGAAAAAATATTACCAGAATCGATGCAAATTAATTACGATGACACTAACTACTGGATATATATTACAAACGAATCAATGAAATGTTTTGTATGCAATGGAATGGGTCATTCTGCAAAATATTGTCCACAAAATAAAATACAAAATTCCACACCGTCATCAAATATAACACAAGTAAGTAAAGATATTTTAAACTACCCTACAATTCAATTCGAAAAACCACAAGCTCAAAACATCATCTCTTCCCGCAATAAATTAGAACGCAATAAGGGCCTTAAACGATTACTCTCAAGCTCCACATCCGCACAATCAAAACTCGACCAAAACCAAACTGATCTTAACATGGATGAAAGCCCACCAGTTAGTGATTATACAGAAGACACCGACAGTAACTATTCCGTTGAAGAAGAACCGTCTAAGATTAAATTCGTCAAAAAGAAATCGAAAACCATGGATAATAGATCAGAAGAACAAGTTTGGAATGATATCAAGATAGAAGTAAATGAGTCCCAGCACTTCTTTCCCTTGACATTGGATCAATTTATCAGTCTCTTAGATAAAGCCCGTAATAAACAGAATATCCAAGAAGTGATCAACGACTACACAGAAAATATTGATGCATTAATTGACATGTGCCTACACCTTCACCCCAAGATGAATAAAAACCTTAAAAATAGATGTGCTAGATTTGCTAGAAAACTGCAGGAGATAAAAACAGGCAATACCATCTAAATTATACACACATATATACACCCTTTTTTTTTACTTTATATTTAATCACATAATTTAATTATAATCTATTATTATGAAAATTGTTCAGTGGAATGTAAATGGATTTCACGCTAGATTTGAACATATACAACTTTTACTAAATGAAATTAATCCTTTATGCTTTTGTATACAAGAAACTAACTTTAAAGATAATTATTGTGCTAAGATAAAAAATTACGACCACTTTTATAAAAACCGCATACATGGCAGTATAGCTAGTGGTGGAGTGGCCACTTATGTTAAGTCCCACACATTCCCTGAAATAATCAATATTAATAGTCATCTGGAAGTAATTGCAATAAAAATTAAATTCCCTCTCTCTATCACATTGTGTAACATATACTTGCCTAACAGTTGTTCCTTTAATGCGAATGACTTGAACTGTTTACTGAGTCAGCTCCCCACGCCTTTTATTATAATGGGAGATCTAAACGGTCACCACTTTTATTGGGGCTCACAACACTGTGATATAAGAGGTAAAATAATTGCTAATTGGCTGGACAGTGTTGATAACATTATCCTCCTTAATTCTCAAAAACCTACACATTTTAATAGTAGTAACGGTCGCACCAGCAATATCGATTTATCTCTTGCTTCGCGAAGTATATCAACTTATTTCGACTGGAATGCACTAGAAGATCTTTATGATAGCGATCACTTTCCTATTATTATTACATCGCAAATAGCCTTCAGTTCCACTATGCATAATACCACACAATATTGGAAATATCAGAATGCTAATTGGTCTAACTTCCAACTTGAAATAGAATGTAAGATTAAAGAATTAGATAAACTAAACATTGCCAATAGAATAATTGTTAACGATATAGTAGACGAATTTAACGAAATAATAATCAATTCAGCCGCAAAAAATATACCAAAAACTACTGGAAAATTAAAAAAAAAACAAGTCCCATGGTGGAACGAAGAATGTGCTACATCGCTAAAAGAAACTAAAAAAGCATATAGAAAGTTTATGAAGGAAAGAAGAAAAAGACAACCCGATGAACAGCCGAATCAAGAACAAGAACTACTGAAAATTGAATACCGTAAAAAAAGAGCTAAAACTAGGAGATTATTTAAAGACAATAGAAAGGCAAGTTGGGAAAATTTCATTAAATCAATTAATAGCTACACACCGTTAGGGACTATATGGCAAAAAGTTAATTCTATAAAGGGACACAGAAGAAAAAAACAAACAATAATCTTAAATAATAATGAAGGCGTTTTAAGCTGTCATCCTAAAATCAACGCCGATTTATTGTCAAAAGCTTTTGTAGCAAACTCTAGTTCTAGTAATTACAATCAAGAATTTTTAGAATACAAAAATCAAATAGAAAGCACTAACGGCGTCATTAATCAACTACAAGACAATAGTAACTTAATAAACGAAAATATTACCCTACATGAACTCGAGCTAGTTATACACCAACTAGGTTCATCAAGCCCGGGTCCTGATAACATATCGAATACGATGATCAAAAAATTACCCCCTTTGGCTCTTGAACGTCTTATAGACATCTATAACTACATCTGGTCAAATCAAGTATTTCCGGATCAGTGGAGGGAGGCTAATGTTATACCTATCTTAAAACCGGGCAAAACTGCTACCCTACCATCAAATTATAGACCTATATCTCTAACTTGTAACCTATGCAAATTGTTAGAAAAAATTATAAGTAATAGATTAAGATGGTATTTAGAATACAATGGAATAATATCGCCATTCCAATTTGGATTTAGGCAATTCAGGTCAACCTTAGATCATTTATCCTACCTAGAAAATGAAATACAATCTTCGTTTGCAAATAAAAATAAGGTTGTAGTAGTTGCACTAGATTTGGAGAAAGCCTATGAAATGGTATGGAAACACAGGGTTATTTTACTTCTAGAGCAGTATAATTTAAGAGGCAACCTCCTTGCTTTTATTATAAACTTTTTAACTAATAGAACCATACAGGTCAAGATCGATACCATCTTATCAGATCCACTTCAAATAGAAAACGGACTACCACAAGGGTCAGTCTTGAGTGTTATCCTCTTTCTAGTATCGATTAATAATATCCTGGATGTTATTGAAAGACCGGTGAAGGGATATTTATTCGCAGATGATTTGACCATATTATGTAGCGGTAATAGTATTAAACCTATTGAAAAACTCTTACAAAATACATTAGATAAATTGAGTGAATGGTGCAGACATACTGGATTTAAATTTTCAGAAACAAAATCTGAGACTATGATATTATCTAATAACAAAAATAAAGGATCAATTCGCCTAACAATTAATAATCATAAAATTAGAGAAGTACAAACACTTAAAATCTTAGGTCTGATCTTTGATCCAAAAATGAACTGGGTTACACACATAAAGAAATTAAAGTCTGAATGTTACAATAGAATGAATGTCATTAAAATTTTATCATCCACTAATTGGGGTTCAGATAGTAAATGCATTAAAAACACTTATAAAGCACTAATTCTACAAAAAATTGATTACGGTTCTGTTATATATGACTCTGCTTCTCCTACCATTTTAAAACTTTTGGAAAGTATTCATAATACCTGCTTAAGACTAAGTTTAGGAGCCTTCAGAACTAGCCCAATAAATAGTATTCTTGTCGAAGCTGACGAAATGCCTCTAATGTTAAGGAGAAAAGAACTGTGCCTTACATATGCTATCAAACATATAGCTAATAATAATGACTCATTTATCTTAAAATCCCCGGGACCATCTGATTTAGAATACCAACTTAGGCCTACTCTTTCTTTACCCTTAAGACTAAGAGTAAAAAAATATCTAAAAGAAATTAATTTGAAACTCCCCCCTGTTTTTAAACGTAAGCACTCCCAAACCCCACCATGGAATAAAATAGAACTTCCAATTATATTGGAACTAGCTTATAATAATCCCCGTGACACTACCCCTGATTATATTTATAAAAACCTTTTTTATGAAATCATAGAGAAATATTCAGACTTCAAACAGTATTATACCGATGGGTCTGTTCTTGATGGCAAAACTGGGTGTGCCATTGTATTTGAAAAAAATAGTTATAAATTCAGACTACAGGATTATTCATCTATTTTTACATGTGAAGCTGTAGGTATCCTGAAATGTTTAGAAATAATTAGGAATGATTCAAGTACAAAACAACATATTATTTTTTCTGACTCATTGTCAACTCTCATGGCAACTTCAAATACGCTCAACAATAATTCCTTAATAAATTCAATAAAAGAAGATTTAATTAACCTAACTAATGATAATTACATTGTAAAATTATTCTGGATACCTAGCCATCAAGGCATTCTCGGGAATGAAAAAGCAGACGCCGAAGCTAAAGAAGCTACGAGGAGGGAACAGTATGATTACACTACTTCCAATGTCCAAGACCTAAAAAAACATCTTAAACTTAGTGTAAAAAGGCTCTGGAACAATTTTTGGGCAATAAATAATAGTAGTAAATTATATGAGATAAGGCAATCAGTTTTTGACAAAAATAAAACTACCTGTAATAATAGGAGAGACCAGATTGTACTGAATAGGTTGAGAATAGGACATTGCAATGTGAGTTACATTCACCTAATTGTTAACGGCAATAAAAAGAAATGTACAAGATGTGACAGTGGCCTATCGGTCAAACATTTACTTGTTGAATGTCAAATGTACAATACAGAAAGGTTGCAGGTTAATCTCCCCAAATCTCTATAAGATTGTTTATATAACGTAGAAGCAACTATAGAATACCTTAAACTAATTAATTATTATAAGTTGATATAATGTATATATCAGGGGTCGCTAATGACCCAGATGTTTCAGCGACCTTAAATAAATAAATAAAAAAAAAAAAAAAAAAAAGAAAATCGCTTGTGTGATGAGAAGCTCTACAACTTCTCTCTAAACTTGAGCTTGTAATATTCCATCTAAAACCTAAATATAGATATTTATTATGTTCTCAGAGTCAGATAACAACTCAATTATGTCGTTTTGTTCCAAAGAGTCTGCCTTTACAAATTAAGGAGGCTTTGAGGTCTCTATAGAATTATATCAAAGATAACGTGATTCTAACAATAGAGTAGGAATGGTGGATTAATTTACCGTCATTTACAATTTACTACTTAGTTTCGTTACTAAATAATTAAATATTAATTTACTAAGTTAGTCGAATATAATTGTTTAGTTCTGTAGTTCCTTAATTATAATTATTTAGTACCGTAGATCCCTTTTTAATACGTAATCTAGTAAGCATAATCCTTACTAATATTATAAATGCGAAAGTAAGTTTATTTGTTTGTTATGCTTTCACGCTTAAATCACTGAACCGATTCCAAAAATTCTTTCACCAATGGTAAACTATAATATCAGGGAGTAACATAGGCTATATTTTATCCCGGTATTTCCACGGGAACGGGAACTACGTGGGTAAGATGACTAAAACCGAAGCGGTTGGTGAAAGAATTTTCGGAATCGGTTCAATGGTTTAAGCGTGAAAGCGTAACAAACAAACAAACTTACTTTCGCATTTATAATATTAGTAAGGATGTATAACTAATCGTTAGTTGTTTTACTGTATTTTCCTTTAAAATCTAGGCTAATCTGGATAAATATTTAATATATGTAAAATGTACCTAATGAATTGTAATAAAATTGTTTCCTATTACACTTTCAGAGTATAAATTCCAACCGAGAGCTAGAAGAAAAGAACACCAATCAGGTGTTGATATGACGACGGTTAGTAGAATGTTCATAGAGATGTTACATTGTTTAATATATAGATTTGGCGGGCATCTGAAAATGTCATACAGTGCTCTTAAATTCTATTGAATACTTAATGTTGCCATGTGATGATGCAGTAATCACCCTCTATCTTGTCCGTGGATGTCGTAAAAAACTACTGTGGGATATATATATATATATATATATGCACATAACATTTGTGGAAGAGAAGGAAAACTCGAAATGAAACCCTATACCAACATGTCTGACCTGCATGGTATAGTAGCCAAATGCCCTTCCATTGTGGAGGAGGCCTGAGCCCAAAAATGAGACCTATGTGGGCTGCAATGATGATAATGATGACTATGACTATGAGGCTTAGCCAAATACGAATCATTTCATAAATAAATAAGATTAACAATATCACATCTGCGTGTCTCGCCAATAATATCCTAATCCTATGATTACATCCCAGAGAAATAGAAAACACTTTACATTTATTATAAACACAATAGATCTGTCGAAATGAACAAAAAATGTACCAAAACTGAATAAAAATTGGCAACATTTCATCTATATTGCTTATGGACTTTTATAACATAGATATATGACTATCAATCAATCTACGCAAAAAAATATGCGAATATAAATGACGAATGCGAACGATATGAATATACAGCTGTTTGACCAAATGTTTGACCAAATACATTGTAGAACAAGTCAAAACGTGGATTATTGAGCTACGAAAAGTTTTATTGAAAATCTGTAGGCGCGTTATTTGCTCGCGATCGATGGATTAGAGTTTGTTTGCTAAAGTTTTTAATTTATATTCGCAAAGTTATTTTTTTATTATTTAACTTAAGGTTAAATTCTAATTTTATTCGTAGATCCACAATCTACTCCAGCTTTTTTAAATACAAAACCAGCATTACTATTCAGTGTCACATGACACTTACATTCCAATACACAATTCCGGTTATACTCGCGTAGTTCCCGTTCCCGGGGAATACCGGGATAAAATACGCTTTACTTGACTCGCTGATAAGGTATCCATTAGTGACAGAATTTTTGAAACCGAATAAGTGGTTTAGGCGTGAAATCATAACAAACAAACAGACTTTCGTATTTATAGTGTTTGTTAGGACGTAATAGAAACACAGCTTTTTTTTTTGGGTTGGGTTGCGGTCGGCGCGCTCCTCGCACCACTCCGTCCGAGTAGTAGCAATTTGTTACTGCGCTTCCTTCGGTGAGCGAGAGAGCCGGAACCCAACTTTCTGAGGATGTTTACTTGTGGTGTGTTTTAGTGATGCCGTTAGTATCATTGAACGTCATTGCACGGATTCACACTCCCTTCGATTTTTTCGAGGTAGGCAACGGCTTAGCTATGCCCCTGATATTGCAAAGGTCCATAAGCGGCAGCAAGACTTACCATCACGTGTACTGTTTGCTCGTCTGTCACCGTTTTCATTAAAAAAAAGATGATATTAATGATTATTCTTCGTGTGATGACGGGTTGACAATCTATCACCACCCACTTCTCTTTTTTTTAGAGTCCAAAAACCAGGTAAAAGATAGCATTAGGGTAGTGGGCAATAGCTTTAGTCTTCTGTCATAACCTCAACTAGGCGAACCAAGCGTGGCGACGTAGTAAGAATGCATATCTACTCCCTATCTTGTCCGTGGATATCGTAAAAGACGACTGTGGGATATAATGATGTCTTATTTTCCAACAAATAATATTATTAGTTGACGATTATATTACTATTATCTTCATCATTTCAACATGAGTATCCAGTGGGTGCCCATGCATTTATTGGCCTACTTTACCACGCTGTCAATACGGGTTAGTGTAAGGTTTTATTTCGTATTTTCCTTTTCTTAAATAGATGTTAGCTGCTTGTCATAAACCATAGCCACCTTTTACAATACTAACGAATAAGAAAGCTAATGAATTCTATTTTTAATGCACCACTACACTTAAAGGTCTGACTTGGATAGTTCTTATATATCAATAGATAAACTTTCTACGGGTTGAGAGCCCTCAGCGCTCACCCACCAGTCCGGATAAAGTTGTCACAGCCATCTGAGGCTAACAACTAAGACACACAAAAAAAAAATCTGACGGTGTTTTGCGTTTGATGTTGATGATGCCTTTAGTATCACCTAACCTTAATACATATATTCACACTGCCTTCACTTTCTTCACGGTTCTTTCTTCAAGCAGTGGCCTAGCATAGGTCTATGAGCAACAATATCATTTATCATAAGAGGTGCTAGTGCTGACAGGCGATAACACTTATAAAATAGCCCTATCATCATCATCACAGCTCATATATCTCACTGATAGGCTCGAGGCTATTCCACAATGGGAGGGAAATTAACCTACTATACCCCGCTGGTCAGACGTATTGAGTATAGGGTTTTATCTTGAGTTTTATAACACTCATGAGCAAGAAGAGGGGAAGTAATTTGTATTCTTACGCCGTCACTAAACGAATTTGACGTCACATCACACTTAATAAAATTAAATTTGTTATATAAATGTCAGATATCATTAATTTATCTATCTAACTAGCAGGTGGCTTTGTTAAACTGAGCGTTTAATGTTAATTAATTACTTATGCAAAACAGTACGTGGCTGGGTTACATATAGATTAGAAATTATGTCATAAAGTCACCTTTAGTTTATCAACCTAATCTAGACCTACCAATAATATTATATGTGCTACTATTTAAGAGCCAAGTAGTAGCTGTAGTTACTAATTATACATATGTACATATATCTAATTTATTTATTTTTACAAAATTCCCACGTAGTTCCCTTCTTGTGGGCGTCATCATCATCATCATCGCAGCCCACATACGTCCCACTGTTGGGCTCGGGCCTCCTCCACAATGGCAGGGAATTTGACCTACTATACCATGCTGGTCAGACATGTTGGTATAGGGTTTCATTTCGAATTTTCCTTCTCTTGCACAGATCTTATGTGCATATTATATCCCTTAGTCGTCTTGTGCGACATCCACGGGCAAGATAGGGAGTGGTGAATTGTATCCTTACTCCGTCACCACACGGGCGTATTCCCACATAATATCCCACCACACAATCCCACATAATATGTGAATACAATATGTTCCATCTATCCGCCTATAGACGTCCAATGTTGGATATAGGCCTCACCATGAGAATTCCATTCGGAATGGTCCTATACCATTCAACGTGCTAATTCTTCAGCTTACATCGGTTACACTCATTCTTATACGAATTACCGTATTCTACAGATCACAGAGAGCACAGCCCTCTTCATAGCACGATGAGCAAGTTTAAGCAAATGAGCAGCAACAAGTTTTTATTGAGGCCTACAACCTATGTTATTAGCTGATAATGTAGCTTTCCATTTGAGAAAAAAAAAATGAAAATCAGTGATATTCCCGTAGTTTCATTGGCCAAGCCAATAGCCCGTTCCCATGGGAATATGGAGAGAAAATACAGTCTGTGTTACTCGCTGATAATGTTATTTTCTATAAGGAAAATAATTTTTAAAATCGTTTTAATAGCCTAGGCGTAAAAGGGTTACAATAAATGAATAAACTTATATTCTTATTTACAATATTAGCAGCATGTTTTATTATACGTATTAGGGGTTTAAAAACAGTATGAATGTAATTCCACCCCTTGGTGGGCTCTGATAAAACTAACTGAGAGACTACTAGGATAAACAACAACACTTTTCTGGGAAACTTGTAACATCAAATGCGATCGACTGAGCATAGTAATTATGACATTGTTGCCCCTTCAGGAAGGTTTATGTCCAACAAGTAGATGTTGAGGGGCTATTTGATGGATGGCGGTACTAATTATATATTTTTAAGAGTGTAGTTCGAAAATCGTTTGAAGTATATTAAGTATCTTGTGGTTCGAAGGGTATCACACTGGATCTAATAGTTACAAACCATGTTGTACATAATTTTATATCTTGTAAGAACAAAAAAAAAATAAAAATAATAGACGAGCCCACTGAATTTCTTTGCGGATCTTCTCAGTAGCGGTCGCATTGCGATCTGGTGGTAGTTTATTTTATCGGATAATTTAATCTAATTTTGTTAACTTGACAATTTGTAACTCTCGGGGTTTATCTATACCAATAAATAAAATTGGAGTGTCTGTTTGTAATGTCAAAATAATAGACTTTTTTCATGCTCACACGGTTATTTGCACGACACCTATGCCTAAAATACAGATTAAAAAATTTTTGTCTGTCTGTCTGTTTGTTGCGAGTAATCTTCAAAACGGCTGGACCGATTTCAAAAATTCTTTCACCAATGGAAAGCTATAATATCAGCGCGTAAACTAGGCTATATTTTAACCCGGTATTCCCACGGGAACGGGAACTACGCGGGTAAAACAACTATAACCTATAGCCGAAGCGAAGCGAGGGCGGGTTGCTAGTACATAATAAATGATTTGAATTTGAAAAAATCCTATTCAATCTCCAGCATTAGTTGTTCTTCCCTGTGATGATGAAGGCAAAAAAAAAACGCAATTCATCACCTTTTCTTTCTTGCGAATTCTTGTGAATGTCATAAGAGACTAAAGAATATAATATGCAGATAATATCTATGTAAGAGGAGAAAAACCAGAGGTATAACCTTAAACCAACCTGTTTTGACCAGCGTGATATAGTAGATAGTTTTTTTTTTTGGAGGAGGCTCAGCAATGGGTAATATAGTGTGAGTAATTTTAATTCTGTACTAGCAACCCGCCCTCGCTTCGCTTCGTTTTCAGTCGTCTTTCCTGCGTAGTTCCCGTTCCCGTAGGAATACCAGGATAAAATATAGCCTAGTTTACGCCCTGATATTATAGCTTTCCATTGGTGAAAGAATTTTTGAAATCGGTCCAGCCGTTTTGAAGATTACCCGCAACAAACAGACAGACAGACAAAAATTTTTTAATCTGTATTTTAGGCATAAGTGTCGTGCAAATAACCGTGTGAGCATGAAAAAAGTCTATTATTTTGACATTACAAACAGATACTCCAATTTTATTTATTGGTTTAGATGAAGGAAAGTAGTAAATAATTATCATCCTGCTCTTAGGCTAATGCCTTGGCATTGACACCATGCCAAATATTTTTGCAAATAGTTTTATGATCGGCTTACTCCCGAAACTTTAATAGTCATTATAGCAATTTAAGTAGGTATTTGGAAAAATTTAAGTTGTACTGTGTGGTGACGGAGTAACAATACAATTCACCACTCCCTATTTTGCCCGTGGATATTGTAAAAGATGACTAAGGTATAATAATTTGCAATTCTGTGCAAGAGAAGAAAAACTCGAAATGAAATCCTTTATCAACATGTCTGACCAGCATGATATAGTAGGTTTCCCATTGTGGAGGAGGCCCGAGCCCGATAGTGGGACGTATGTGGGCTGCAATGATGATATGTTGTACCTACCGAGGTACTGCATAAAATGAATGATTAATGATTTTCTTTAAAATAAGACAAATGAGAAAGAAAATCGTGGATTATTATCAAGACCTTGCATCCTGACAGGTGTTCTTTTATACATTTTTATAAGCCTCTTATTATTTCCGTATAGACAAGCAGAGGAACATTTTAAGCTGTAATTTTAATCGTTGTATAGATTTTTATATCAAGATTCATCTATACAAATATTATAAAGAGGAAACGTTTGTATGTATGTTTGTAACAAATTGGCTCAAAAAGTAATGGACCGATTTTAAAAATTCTTTCACCATTACAATGCTACATTATCCCTGAGTAACACAGGCTATATTTTATCCCGATATGCCCACGGGAATGGGAACTACGCAGGTAAAGCGACTGAAACCGAAGCTGAAGTTAGTTTCTAGTTATTTTATAATTATGTTATTTGCTTGGATAATTTAATCGTGAATTGTATTCCTACATGCAGAAAATTTTATATTCTTCTTCTTATTCTTCTAATTTTAAGCATAAAATATTCATTATGTTCCTATAACATAATTAAATCATCAGTTATGTACCCTATTATTTTTCCTTCATTTTGCTTATGAATTAATCCTTATACTACGGGACTATACAAAATGCAATCAACATTCCCAAATTATACCCTGGCTTCGAATAACTTTAAAGGGGGGTAAACACCTACCTGTAAAACTCTCACTCTCAATGCTACAGCGAAGGGATATATTTTAACACCGTTGGCCAGCGGTACTTCGACATCCTCACCCTTGGAAGTGCCACTTACAGCGCTGCAGACTGAATGTTTCCGCGACCACATAGCCGCCGTTGCGTGAAGGACTGCAGACAAAATTGCACAATATAGTACTTTTATCTACGGTGATAAGAGCAGTGATATTTTTTGAGAAAATTATAGATAATCGGGCAAAATTTTTGGATTGAAGGCCAAATATTTCAAAATTATACGCCGTGAGTTTGCAAATATGTTGCACACTCACGGCGTATATCTTTAAAATTAACTAATAGTAAATAATAAATTCTTATATCGTAGTTAACGCTATACATTTAGAATTAAAACACAAAAACTAAAAAGACAAAGCAATCATGGGATTTGTAGACAGAAGTAAAAACTTAAAACTATGAACAAACAATTGCTATTTTTGGATATTCAAATTGATTGTTTGCTCTTAAATTAAAACTTATAAATTAAATTTATTTACTTGATTTTGATATCGATCGGCTTAAATATAATGACATTGACATATCTACAGATATAGTATTAACGTTAACACGTCACGTGACATGTAGAAGTTTTCACTTCAATTACACTTAAACTCAGGGTAAATGTTTGCGAGTTATAGAAGAAAAGTGATTTGTGTAATAATGCACATTATATTATCAGCCACTCAATCAATGGTAACTTCTTTATATTGTTTACAATCCTAACGCGAAGACTTAGGTCGTTGAAGTCAATCAAATGTGCGACGAGCTAGGTGACGATGACGCGAGTTTCACACTTTTTCGTCATCTATTCGGTGACGATGATGTCAGTTCCATGATGTTTGTTCACCCAATAAAGTGCTCAAGTGCCTAAAGTTTTCACTTCAAAAATATTATTTTCATTTGAATTGTAAGAAAATTTCATTTAACAACCGTAGAAATGGCAGCAGGATAATAACATATTACGGCCAGCCTGAAAGGCAGGCTACCTGAGAACGACCAGTTGAAGCCGATATTGCAGAGTGTGCCTAAGACCGACCCCTGTAGAGCTACACGACATGGGTGTTCGCACAACGTTCTACTTAGTCCACGTGGAGAACGTGGACTAAGGACGTAACTGAACCTCTTTCTGATGCTACTAAATAATAGATTATTAAATGCTCTGGCGATGTCCAAACATATCGCCAACAGCACCCTTCCACCGGTGATCACCACAGCAAGTACGCGAACGCGCTCAAGATGTGTGTGTGCCCCCGTCTAGAATTCTAACAAGTAATCCGACGGGTTGAGGCCAAGCTCGCTAAGGTGTGGTGCGGTGTGCTATGCGGAGACTCTTCTCTCCAATAGCTTTCGTGTATCGTCCAGCTGCGTGATGGGCCTGTAGGCTCTGGCCGAGTTTCGAGACCGTCCCGGCTCCAAAAAATCAATCTAGCTAGGTTTTATTTATAGAAAATGTTGTTTTGTCCGTGTTTTTAGTAAAACAATATAATGACATTAAATTTTAAAAGAATATGAATTCAAATTTCGTTGTAAACGTCATGAGTTACGATAGCTCAGTTGGGGAGACGGCCGGTTTTAATTTTGGGTTGTGTGGCATTCAAACAGCGTCGATTCGAATCTCGGTGTTATTATTATTCTCTTTTTGTAATTTTTTATATAATTTTCATTCTTTATTTTTTATTAATATATATCTAAATAAATTCGAAAAAAATATTCCGAGCAAAGCTCGGTCAACCAGATATTATATAAATAAATATAGGTGCTGTGAAGTTACTGAATCATCTAGTGTTTAATAAATAACATAAAAGTGAGTTTATAAAGTTTATGCCTATGGTGCACTCGCTCAAACCGTCCGGATTACCGGATAGAACACCATACAACTCAATAATCTGCCATGCTATACGCTATTTGAGCAGGACACTGTTACCAAGTCCTTAATGCGTTACCTAAATATGTAATTAATTTTAATCATAGCCTTATACCGACGATTAATTTACACGAGTGCTATAGTATTTAATCTGTATTATCATGAAACTGATAACTATTTTGTGAAGGTTACGTTTATCTGTAATTTTAACACCAGCACCAGATATAAAAAAAAAATCAATGGTATTGGATATAGGTTTAATATGACACAGTCTGTGGATTTTAATAAGGGTTTTATCATTCTTATTTTGGACATGGAAAAATTTAAATTTACAATCTTCGTTTATATAATATAACCTCTATCTCTTAAGAAAAAATAAGTAATGTAAAATTGTTCTTTGCTAAGTTTTAGATAATTTAACCTTCGAGTTCGTGACATATTTATACGAAATACATGTGCTTAGTTATTTATAAAAAGATAAAATACACGAAAATATTTCTTAACATACTCACGAAAGAATTGAAAATGAAATGAGAAAATACCAAATCACAGCGAACAGTGATTCAAACTGAAATATTTATAGAGATGATAATTGAAGAATTTATGAAGTTTGATTTCTGTGAACTATAGAAAAATGTGTTTTATTTATCTCTTATTAATAATTCAATGGTTAAAATATTATTTTTTTGTTGGTTTTTCTTAGGCAGCTTTGAACGCTGGGCTAGCCACTAGGTCCAGGAATCCATCGAGCAATTGTTAGTCTAATGGTGATGGGACCTTTTATGGGGTCATGTGCTGCCCTTCCATCATCTCGGAGCGATTAGGCGGGGTGTGTCCCGACCACAGTCTTCCAAAAACAAACCGCTTTCTGCTCAATTACAATAAGTAACTGGACTCAAATGCGTAGATTAGAACTTGATATATAGTGGAAGGTAGCTCCAGATGCATCCTCAGCCCAATTTTGACATCAGATATAGACTACTTCTAAATATAAACGTATCATGTCGAGTATTACGGGTTTCATCCCAAGTAAGACATTTTTTAATCATCATCATCATTCAGCCTATTGTTGTCCATTGTTGGACGAAGGCCTTTCTCATGTTCCGCGATGAAGTGCGGTTCCTCGAGTGCCGCTTACACAATATCGTCGATCCAACTATTGGGCGGGCGTCCTTTACTCCGTGGTCTAATATATGTTCGCCACTAGAAAACTTTTCTTCCCCAGCGGTTACCGGTTCGTCAGACGATGTGATGTACCCATTAGCTCATAGTCCGCTTCATAGCACGCTGAGCGACTTTGAGCTTCATGTGGCCTACATTCGTGGACCTTTTTTTTAATAATAATCCATAAACGATTATTCTGAGGATGGTTGTTTCTTATATCCATTAATTATATTGTCATTAAAATCCATCGCGACACAAGAATTTATTTCGAAGTGCCGGATATTGTCTTTAAAATTATATGAAAAAAGAATGCATATATTAAATGATTATGATCGTACTAACTACTTACCATCATACATGGGTATATCTAAAATCTACTGTTTGTTTCTATTAAAAATGAGTGAGGTAGAAGTAGGAATAGATATATTTTGATGAATAGGAATTCGATCAAGAAGCTCTCAACTCACCTACCGTGAGTGTACGGCTCGTTATGGAGCCATCTGGTTCTATTTTATCATCTCAGACTAAGGACTACAGTCAGATCATAGCTCAATCACGAAAACAAAGTATTATGATTAAGTACAATTTAATCTTTTTCTTCATGGTCATATGTATGTATTGGTTTATTGATTTCCACCAGGATATAAGAAATAGTATTAAACTAAAGGTTTCTGTGAATGATTTTAGATATTTACGAGTATATGAGTATTCACGTAAGTTTCCGTGCGGTGACATAATAAGAATACCATTCACCACCACCCTCTCATAGCCGCGGGTGTCGTAAAATACGACTAAAGGATATATTACGCATATGACATCTATGCAGGACATGGAAACCTCGAAACAAAACCCTACACCAACCTGACTGACCAGCATGGTATAGTAAGGTCAATTTCCCTCCTATTAGCCCAGCAGTGGGACGTATGTGAGCCGAAGTGAAGAATGATGATTACACGTAAGAAATATATACTATTTAGTGTTTAATACTGAGATTCATAACTCTACTAGGCAGCAACTAAACCTGCCTTCTTTAATTGCTGTTGGTGGCAAATGAGAAAATAGTACACCCGATGGTAAGCTGCCGCTCATGAGCCTTTGGCTAGCCCGTTGCCTACTGTGAAAAAAGTGAAGGGACTGTTAACGCGTGCAATAAGTTTCGATGATGGCATAACTAAAAACTACCCACGCAAACATCCCCAGAAAGTTATTTCTGGCTCCCTCGCTCACCGAACGAAGTGCAGTAACAAATTATTACAGCAACAACCACGCTGATTAGACGGGTTAGTATAGTGTTTTGTTTCGAGTTTTCCTTCTCTTGCATACACGTTATATGCATATTGTATCTCTAAGTAATCATTTACGACACCCAGAGCAAGAGCGGGTGCGGTGAATTGTATTCTTACTCCGTCAGCGGAGATACCTTAGGCGGACAGTATTCATACCACAGCCTGACAGATATTTTCAATTCAAGACAATTTTCGCTGCCCACCGGTGTCTTAATAGATGACTTAGAGAGGTAGGGTGAGTACCTCAACCTCCTATGGCGATGAGAAAAGAATACTGTAGCTTATGGGGACATAAGCTATCCCTTCCATTACCCTGAATAGACTGAGCGGGTTGTTTTCAAACCTTAGCCTACCCTAAAGAAAAAGATGAATATGTCACTACAAGTAAAGAAGAACTCGTTGTAAAATTCTATACCGTCTGCCAAGGTTGTAATATATATTTTTCTATTCAATATAGAGAAACCTGTGTCTAATAATGATATGGTGAAGATGATTTCAGTATGTTATCAGAAACTGCTGTAGTTCTTGATATTAATTGGCAAAAATATTCCAAAATAAGCAGATTCAATGAGAACATTATGATTTTTCAAGTACAACAAAAGGAATCCCTTTGAAAACTACCCAAGGTTATGATCCGACGACTTTTAATTTTGTTATGATAAAATTCCTAAACATATTTTATTACATTTTTTAAATAGCCTAATAAAATATTCATTGCTCTAAAATGGTTTGAGGGAATTCTACTTTTTGGTTGATTATACATCTAATATCTGGTTGACCGAGCTTCGCTCGGAATATTTTTGTCGAATTTATTTAGATATATATTAATAAAAAATAAATAATGAAAAATATATAAAAAATTATAAAAAGAGAATAATAATAACACCGAGATTCGAACCGACGCTGTTTGAATGCCAAAAAAACCAAAATTTGAACCGGTCATTTTCCCAAGAAATCATTTTCTTTTAAAATTTAATGTCATTGCATTGTTTTGCTAAAAACACGGACAAAACAACATTTTCTATAAATATAACCTAGTTAGATCGATTTTTGGACCCGAAACCTCTAGTATGCCAAGTTTCAACAAAATCGTTGGAGCCGTTTCCGTGATCCTGAATATATATATATAGGTATATATATATATATATATATACACAAGAATTGCTCGTTTAAAGATATAAGATTAAAGGTGTTCTTAAATGAAATAAAGTGGAAATATCAGGCTCACTCAAATACAAAACGTGTCGCACACAATAACCTTGCAAAACCCTTATGAAAATTGGTCTATAGTAATTGTCTAAATTGAACCTAGTGGTACCTGTATGATATGCTAATTATACCCAAGGGTTGACTTATTTTACCCTTATTTACATTTTATCGTAGAAAAACCTACAAATATAATGTTAAAAATATTTAAATAAGATGAATTTATAACAATTTGTTGTTTTGAGTTTTCTCATTGACTGACTACGAAAACTACAACGCAGTGACTGACTACGAAAAACTCAAATAGCAAATATCGCTTAATGTTTAAATATATATTTCTTGTGTACGTGTGTATGTCACTGAACTCCTCCTAAACGGCTAGATTGATGTTGATGTTTTTTGTGTGTGTTCAAGAGGATTTGAGAATGGTTTAGATTCGCAATTGGAACTGGTAGGTGACGATACTGTCGTTTTCAAGGAGAATTCTTTTTATATTATTTGAACAGAACAACGTCTGTTGGGTCAGCTAGTATTTATAAATAAAGCTTATTTTGAAGAATTTATCATAATGATTTCTGGTGTTTACGCAAGTATTACACATTTTAAATAAAACTAGTACGTCTACTGTGGTACAAAGATGTAATACAAAAAAAAATTAACTCTGTAATAACGATGACTTGTTGAACGTGAGACATCTTCGTCCACCCGTGACCATGAATCCTAGGGGGGATCCTAGGAGGGTAGGGGGTATTCCGTTGGGCCGACCACTGATGTCAAGTAACCCTGCTCCAATCATCGGCCCAACGACGAAGGCGACGTGGTTTTCGGGTGGGTTGCGGGAGTTGCGTGCTTAAGCCCCTCTGTCGCCCCGGACGGAATGGTGCGGAGGCGCGTCGACCGCAGCCCACCCACAAAAAAAAAGTGGTTTTATTTAGAATTTATCATGTGAAGATCAATGTCAAATGAAAATAAGAAATCGCCAGTACCACAAGCTTCCCATGTGGCGACGGAGTAAAATACAATTTATCATCCCCTCTCTGCCTTGTGGGTGTCGTAAAAGACGAATAAGGGATATGATATGCATAAGTAAACTTGAAAGAACCTATGCCGACACATCTAATCAGCGTGATATAGTAGGTCAAGTTCCCTCCAATAATGGAGGAAGCCCGAGCCCAATAGTGGGACATATATGGGTTGAGATGATGATGAATTTGATTTGTTGTTATAGCGGCAACAGAAGTTAGTCAGTCGCGGTTCTTGAGATGCAGCCTAGTGACAGACAGACGGACGGACAGACAGCAAAGTCTTAGTAATAGGGTCCCGTTTTTACCCTTTGGATACGGAACCCTAAAAATACAACAGTAGCTGCAAAGAGACTTGATATACACAACACCCAGAATCAGATATCATTCGTGAATCGTTCAATGCATTTTCCTTCACAGGAATTGAACCTAGAAGACTTGGATTAGTATGATATCTGTATTGTTTTTATAGCCCAGTTGGGTTCGTACTTCTCCTACAAAACATGAGAAACTATTTAATTATTGAATAGATTTATAAGACTACCTTGTATTTATTACAATATTAAGTTAACAATATTGATATTTTTAACGAAATGTTCAATATTTTTTAGATCTAAACTTTTAAATATAGCGGCATGGTTTCTACTTTTATATTTATATATTAGAAATATATTAGAAACTTGTTATTAATATATTAGAAACTTGTTATTAAGTTATTTTACTTATAACTTAGTTCAAAATACTGTATGATTCTATAAATATAGTGGTCTGATTTGCACATAGATTTGTTCGATATTTTATTTTCTCATTATAACTTTATCTACAATTCTAGTCATTTGAAATCGGAAAACATATGCTTCCTTTCTCGCTACCTTATTTTTTTTTTGTTATATATAACATGTTTAGGCAATTTAATTCTACAGAACTGTGTTAGATAGATATTTATAACACATGTGGTTAGAGATTGACGCAACAATTTGTGATAATATAATTATACCCGAATAGGTGGTTTTGGGTTTTTATTACTGTTGAAAGACTATATCATCACAAATATATAGAAAAGATTAATAAATAGTAATTTGTGATTCACCATCTTCTTCTCAGCGTCCCACTGTTGGGCTCGAGCCTTCTCCACTCTCTTGGATATCGGCTAACTAACATCGATAATGGCAGATAAGCAACATCAGACGTGTTGATATAGCGTTTATTTTAGATTTTTCCTTCTCTTGCATAGATGTTATATGCGTTTTATATCCCTTATATCCTTTTGTCACACCCACGGGTAAGATAATTGGTGATGAATAGTATTCTTACTCCGTCCTATCATCGTCATTATCATCATCGCAGCCCACATACATCGCACTGTTGGGCTCGAGCCTCCTTCAAAATAGGAGGGAATTTAACCTACTATACCATGCTGGTCTGACATGTTGACATGACAAACATGACCAGCCAGCATGGTATTTTAGGTCAAATCCTCTCCCATTGTGGAGGAGGCACGAGCCCAACAGTGGGACGTATGTGGGCTGCAATGATGATGATAGTTGTTAGCCGCAGCTGATGCCTTTACCAGCACTGTTGGGTGAGCGCTGAGGGCTCTCAGCCCTATAGTATTCTATTTTGAATTTCCCTTCTCTTGCACAGAAAATCTATCTACATATATATCACATGCCTTTTACGATACCCACGGGCTAGATTAAGTTTAAGATTTAGTTTTTTGAAATCACGCTTATAGTTTTCCATTTATAGAATATATTATCTTACCTGGCATTTAAGCAGTTTATATCCTATCTAAAGAGACTCACATCACATCAAAAATATTAGAATAGCATTGAAATTATTATTACTATTTGTAGAACATTACAACGATAACAAACTTCAATGAACGCAGAAACTTGACGCGAGACGACCTCTCACTACGGAGGTTTTAATACTACTGAATAAATGTTTGAGTTCAGACGAGCTTTGTGGTTTTCAGATGAAATATTTTAAAGGAAGCTAAGGGATGTATCGTCGGCATAAAAGACAGTTTACAAATTGTTTGTTTATTTTTAACATAACGTACTGAGAAAACTCCCTTTCACCCGTGGATGTCGTAAAAGATGACTAAGGGATTAAATACGTATATAAAATTAATGTAAGAGAAGGAATCATCATAATCATTATCGCAGCCCACATACGTCCTAATGTTGGGCTCGGGCCATCTCCACAATGGGAGGGAATTTGACCTACTATACCTGGTCAGACATATTGGTATAGGGTTTCTTTTCGAGGTTTTCTTCTCTTTTTTTCTTCTCTTCTTCTTTTCAATTGTATTCTTACTCTGTCACCACACGGAAAAGAGAATGAATACTCGACATAATACCCAATAGCAGCACGTCTGACTAGCGTGGTATAGTAGGTCAATTTCTCTTATTGTGAAAGAGGCTTGAGCCCAACAGTGGGACATATAGCAGCTGAGAAAATAATTCTTGTATTGCGAGGGTCTTTACAAACGTAGACATAAGTATTATCCTGCGTGAGAATTGGAACCATAATACTTGGCAAGTTAGCTCGGTATCTTTACTACTAGTCATCTATGCAGACATAATTTGGTGACCCAATGGTATAAATATCGAACTGCTAAAGGGATGTCCCGACTTTGATTCGCAAATGGAAAAGTTATTTGATTTTCTTTCAACATATTGACTACCTACCGTGTGCGGAGTAAGAATACAATTCACCACTCCCTATCTTACCCATGGATGTCGTAAAAGACGACTATGGGATATAATACGCCTGTAACATTAATGCAAAAGAAGGAACCTCGAAATAAAACTCTATACTAACCTGTCTGATCAGCATGATATAGTAAGGTCAAATTCGCCCCTTTTGTGGAGGAGGATCGAGCCCAGCAGTGGGACGTATATGAGCCGAGATGAAATTGAATACGATTTTTGGTCACATGCCTCTAGAAAGGGCAATAATAACATAAGAGCCACGCTTGGAAGGCGAATTGGTGATTGCAGATGGTGTAATAAATATTTCGAGATACTTATGCTGTGCTAATGAGGCGATCTGGGCCCAATGAGCTAAATATGGACTGAAATGAGTGTAACGTCCTCGTTTCATCAATATGTTCATAGTGCACAGCATTTCATGGTGATTCCACGTTGGTAATATAATATTTTTCCGTATGGTGACGCAGTAATAATACCAATCCATACCCCATTAGTTGCCCGTTTATGTAATAAAAGACACATTGAAGCCAAACTATCCTGACGATGGAGGCATCGTCAGGATAGTTTGGCTTCAATGAACGAGGGTTCAGAGGCAAAACACGTAAAAATTCGAAGTTCTGCGGAAAATTGCAAGTTGATGTTCTGAAAGGTGCTCATCACGAGTAAGATTTCCTTATTTCCTAGTCCACCTTAATCCTATCCCGTATTCCTTCTATTGTGGTGTGCGGTATATTGATTACTGTGGGAAAGTGGTGGGTCTCCCTTCCTTCTATTTTAGATTAATAACGGATTTCCGCCATATATTGCTTAATTCAATCTATTATGTCATAAAAGACGACTAAGGGATTATAATATGCAGATTTATGTAATAGATTTATATAAAGGGCAAGTCGAATTAAAATCCTATACCAATAGGTGGTAGCTGTACGTGGGGAATAAATAAACTTACTATAGGTTTATTTTTCTCTCATTGTGGAAAATGACGAACTCGAAACCAGTAGTGGGACGTATATAAGATTTAAGGATGATGAATATAATATAGCCAATGGCCATGTTAAACACTTATATGGTGACAATGAATAAAAACCCAACGTATTTGCTGTTTTTTCATCATTATCATCAGCCCATACACGCCCCACTATTGTGCTCGGGCCTCCTCTATTATAGGAGGGATAATGACCTACTATACCAATGGTTGGTTCAAAGTTTTATATCGAGTTTTTCTTCTCTTGCATACATGTTATATGCACATTATATCCCTTAGTCGTCTTTTACGACACCCGCGGGTAAGAAAGGGTGGGGTGAATCGTATTCTTACTCCATCACCATACAGATACCATTTTGTCAATAGATGATAATCCATATGAATATAACTTATTTGAGATGACAGTAGCGATATTACCACGAAATTGTCTGACACAGCATAAATATTAACGAGGATTGCTCGCAAGTAAAATTTTTCTCATCATCAATGCAATAAAACTGTCTAGTCGCGTGAACTGTTCAAAGAGATAAGTTTCATAAGAAATAAATGATAATATGTTAGTCACAATTTCATATAAAAATGTAACTGTTATTACGCATTAGGCCAAGGTAAGCAATTTAATGCCTTGTCTATTTTTTTTATTTCAAGTAGAGGTAAATCACGTCATTCTTCACATCACATCAAACTTCTCGCTAATATTATAAAGTTTGTGAAAGTTCCTATGTGTGTTTGTTACCTTTTCGCGCAAATTACTAGACCGGTTTTCATTAAATTTGGCATAAAGATAGCTGACATTCTAGATAGCATACTTTTATTCCGTGTGGTGAGTAAGAATACAATTCACCACCCTCTATTTTGCCCATGGGTGTCGTCAAAGACGACTAAGGGATAAAATATGCATACAACAGCTGTGCAAGAGAAGAAAAGCTCGAAATAAAACCCCTATATCGACCCGTCTTGCCAGTGGACACTTGACCCCAGCAGTGGGACGTGCATGGGCTGAGAAGGTACTTTCTATCACGGTCATTTCTTACACTTGTTTTTAGGGGTGGGCCATGGTCAGCGCACCAGCCGCCCGGTTCCATCCAGGGTGACGGAGGAGGGGCGACGCGCGGCCCCATGACCCATCCGTGGCACGTCGCCTTCGTTGTTGGGCACACCACCGGTACAGAGAAATTCGTCTTCAGTGGTCGCCTCGACAGAATAACTGGTCGCGGGGTAGCCTCTCCTCTTGACGTTCCCCCTCGGGGACGTTGCTTCGGTCGCCGTCACGCAATCAGCCTTTCTGCGGGTCACGGACGTTTCTTATTACCCTGGTGATAGTATATTAACTTTATTTGTACTCAATCAATAATAATCCATTGAATTAATTTGGATAAAATTTATATTGGGCAAGTTACATTATATGCAGAGTGAGGTCACAGTAACACCTAGTATATATTCTATTGAGACAGTAATTTGATAATCGGCTTAAATCTAATGAAAGTCCTATGGTATGATTTATAATATACAAGCAAACTACCTTGCTTCGCATCGATTTCAGTCGCCTTACCCGCGCAGTTCCCGTTCCCGTGAGAATACCGTGATAAAATATAGCGTATGTTAGTTTCTGATTCTATACCTTTAAGCGTGTAAACGTAGCAAGCAAATAAGCTTACTTTCGCATTTATAATATTAGTAAGGATATGCTGTAGTTAACTTTATGATAAATATACTTTGAATAAAAAATAAAAATTCGTCGTTTCGTCGTCCACTGTTGGGTGAATTCTTTCTCAATAGTACCTATATAGTAATAGTAAAACATTTTTTTTTTTTTTTTTTTTGGTGGGCTATGGTAAGCGCACGCGCGGTCCTGTCCGTCCGGGGTGATGAAAGGACGGCGCGCGGGCCCATAACCCACCCGTACCCACGTCACCTCGTTATTTGTTGGGCCGACCACCGGAGCAGATGTCACTTGTCATCAGTGGTCGGCCCGACGGAATACCCTTTCGGGTAACCTCACGTCTCGACGTACTGGGACGTCGGTCGCCATCGCGCGGTCAGCCTCTCTGCGGGTGACGGACAATTCCCCGGTCCGATAATAGTACAACATAGCACGGTTTTATGCCACCAACGTTCAAAGGATCAATACAACTTTGATTAAATTGTTTCTTTTTTCATGCTTAAAAGTTTAATTGAAAAATTTTTCACACAATTCACAACTTTAACCTCATTTTTTTTTCGTTAGTCAAAATAACAAAATGTTTCTGTTTGCTAAAGATGTATTAACTATTTCATATTTCATTATTTCTTGTGGCATAATTCTTTGCCGCCATGTAATTGTGTAAGCATTTATTCTTGTTTGCGACAGTTACGCCGACATATTTGCTTGTTTTTATTACAAAACATATTTTTAGCCTGACTTATCGCTGGGGTTTTGGAGAAAATGTCACGTATTTTTTGTACAACGTAACCACCAAATTTAATATTGATTTCATTTCTCACGTCTTCATGTAATATAACATATTTATGTTACAGCATAATGGTTCATCTTTATCATTATTCTTCTTATCTTATCTCCTTATTTTTTTTTTGCTCTTGGTGGCAAACAAGTCTACAGCAAACCTCATACTGCAGCTCATGGAGTTTGCTAGATCGCTGACTAACGTGAAGATATAGAAAGGAGTGTGAATGCGTACAATAAGGTTCGATAATACTTAAAGAATCACCGCAGCTCACCAAATGCAAACACCCTCTGAAATTTAGACTTCTGGCTCTCTCCCACCAAACCAAGTGCAGTAACAAATTGCTACTACTCAGACATCGAGTTTTTGTGAGAGTCTGGTACTACCTCGGTTGGATCGGCCCAAGGCTACAGACAGACAACTGTAGAAAGTGTGGTCTTACCTTATAAATGCTACAAATCAGAATTATAAATGCTACTAATAAATTGCTACTAATCAGGCATTGATTTTCTGTGAAAGTCTGGTACTACCCCGGTTGGACCGGCCCAAGGCTACAGACAGACAACTGTAGAAAGTATGGTCTTCCTTATAAGTGATTATACTACTATTAGGGACCTTATAGTGAAAATCAGAGAAATTGACCTACTATATCATCATCATCATCGTATCATCGTCATCATCGCAGCCCACATACGTCCCACTATTGGGCTCGGGCCTCCTCCACAATGGGAGACAATTTAACCTACTATACCATGCTGATCAGACATGTTGGTATAGGGTTTCATTTCGAGTTTTCCTTCTCTTGTACAGATGTTTTGTGTATATCCCATAGTCGTCTTTTATGACATCCACGGGCAAGATAGGGAGTGGTGAATTGTATTCTTACTCCGCAACACGCTCCTATATCATTTTAATTAAACGTGCTTGTTTGTTTTCTATATATAATCACCATCTCAGCTTATGTAGGTTCTATGCTGGGTTCGAGCCTCCTCCACAATTGAAGAAAAATTTAATTACCATGCCATGCTCGTAAGACGGTTTTTCAATCGAGTTGTCCCCTTGCATAGTTTCATATTGTATACTTTAATCGTCTTTTAATATACTCAGAGGTAAGAGGGGATAGTGAATTGTAATCTTACTCCATCACCATAACAAAATATGTTCACTAATATATGAGTCATGCATAAAACGGTAGGGAGGTGAATTGTATTATATGGCATTTCACGGAAAGTTAGTCGAAAATAAACTGCCTCATCGAGTCAGTAACATAAGTATGCGACTACTGAATGTATCGAGTTCATATTTTCAGGTGAACGAAAGTTATGGTGGGGACGGACTGCTCGAGTTTGCTTTCCTTTGGGAGTCCAGACCAGCTAAAGGAGCACAAGGGAATTGGGCTCTCACACCTAGAAATGAAATCTATGTCCGAAAGTGGATAATTTAGTACAGAAAGAAGAAATTCATTTTATCACTTTCAAGTTTATGAAGCTTAGTATATATTCAAACTCAGTTGTATTAATAAATTTAGAGTAGTATTATAATAGACCAAGACCTCAGAGTTACCTGACAAAGGTACATATTTTCTGAGTAATGAAAAGTGAGGCTTCGAATAGTTTCTATATGTATTTTATATCTAAGCTGGAATTTACATATACATGCAATATAAACTGTGTCCGTATAGTGATGGAGTAAAAATACTATTCTCGTCCCCTTATCTTACCTGTGGGTATCGTAAAAGATATAATGTGTATATTTATTTATTTTTAGGATTACCAACGAAAAATACAATGTAGTAAAAAAAATATCACATGGATCATGTTTTGTGCTCTTTAAGTAACCACAACTAATTAAATGTTACTTAAATTCTTTAAAACAAAATATCTATTTTCTACTTTTTTAAAAAGGAAAACAAAAATTGATAAGAAACAATACACAACTGGCAAAATACACATATATACATACATTTATTTGCAATTATAAATCGGTAGGAATAAATACAGTATATAAAATACTATACTAAGTGAATAAAAGTTACAAGTCAATTAATATTAAATGACAAGGAAGCCACGAGTTAAACTTAAAAACTAAATGACCCCACGTACGGACCCCGCCCCAAAAGTACCCATTAAATATATATAAATATAAATATATATATATATATATATATATATATATATATATATATATATATATATATATATATATATATACTTACACATAGACATACACACACACACACACAAATATATACATCATCTGTACATATAATATTCATTGATTCTAGTCTTAAAATGACTTAAACTATCATCACAAATGTCTAAAGTGGAAAAGTTGTTGTACAATTTGCACATTCTGTTTAGAGGCGAGTTGAGGCCTATATTAGTTTTAAATGAACGTAAACTGAACAGTTTGTAGACTCTCGAGCGAGGAAGTATAAAAGTATATAACATTCACTGTGTGGTGACAGAGTAAGAATACAAATCACCACCCTCTTTCATGCACGTGGGTGTCGTAAAAGATGACTAAGGGATAGAATATGCATATAACATCTATGCAAGAGAAGGTAAACTCAAAATAAAATCCTATACCAACATGTCTGACCAGCGTGGTATAGTGGATCAATTTTCTTCCTATTCTGAAGGAGGCTCGAGCCCAAGAATGGGATGTAGGTGAGCTATGATGAACATATTTGTAAGAGATGGCAAACCCGAAAAAGCCATCAATAAACCCGTCTGACTAACGTCGTATAATAGGTCAATTTCCTTCTTATTGTAGAGGAGGCACGAGCCCAGCAGTGGGACATATACCCATCGAGAGTTCTACATACAATATAAACTCAACACATTTTTTCACTAATAAAATATTTCTAGGAGGTTTAAGCTCTTATTGTATAATAGTTATTTAAATGACCTCTTATTTTAGCACATTATAATATTAAAATAGATGGGGAGAGAATATTACGTAAACAGAAGGAAAATTCTAGGTTATTTTTACAAAGATAGCACTTTCTTATAGACGTAACATCAGAAAGTTATAATTGTATTATTTTAAAGTATAAGCGAGAGACTTTTCTTTTAGATAAAGTTAACAATAGTCTGATTTCCCCTACTATTATAAAAATAATTTTAAATATTAAAAATATATTGTTACAAAATAAATCTTTTCCTTTTTTATTTTTATAGCATCATGCTTTTAACTTTGAAGGATTATACGAATGTGTAATATCGCATTTTACTATGTTATTCTTTTTTTCAGACCGCCCATAATTATATATCTATTGCAACTTAAAGAGAAACATTGATTGGAATTTGTTTGATTTCCTTCACAATAACAGAAAATTTATTTGTTGTGATACACCGACCAGAGTGATTGATAAATTTTATTTTTAGTATTACTTTTTTCGTAGTTATATTGCTTATATATTTTTCATAGTTCGATATGTGCGGGCAAAGAAAAGATATTACACGTTGAAGTCCATCGCCGTATAAAAAACCATTCAATATTATCTCAGCCCATATTAATCTCACTGTTGGATTGGAGCCTCCTCCGTAATAGGGGAGAAATTAAGACATTATATCATGTTAGCCAGATGCATTGTTAAAAAATTTTATTACGAGTTTTCTTCTCTGGCATAGATGTTTTTTATATTATATCCCTCAAGCATCTTTTACCACACCTACTGGCGAGATAGAGTTGGTGAATTGTATCCGTCGCCATACGGATGACTTATGACCATACTATATAAGTGCTTAACAATCAAGTTCAATGTTATTTACATTAATGCATTAAAAAGAACAGTAGGACAGAATAATAGCTATTCAGAGAATAACTTACTTGACATGTATGTGTTAATGATTTACAATAGAATTTTCGTGGGTATATCATTAGGTTGTATGCATGACGAAATTGGACCGTTATAGTACAAGGCCAAATGAAGACTAAATAACCTTAACCTCGAAACTTTGTGCCCGTCTCGCCGGCGATTAGATTTAATTAGGCTAATGATTTATTTTTTATTTGCGATATTCTTAACCTAGAAAATGTAGGCACCCCATATTTCGCAACACAATCTAACAGTACAACTTAACATAGGGCAAGTTTATTGGCGCTAATCGGGAACTGTTTCAAACTACGAACTTGCTGCTAAAAATTTCTGGAGAATCTGGTAAAGCAAAAAAAAAAATGGCGGTTAACTCAATTTTTTTATTCTTTTTCTAGTTGTTTATTTATTAACATAAAACTAATTTTACAAATTTTTATCTCGATTTTATTCGAGTGACGTTTCGAAGACCTTTCAGCCGTCACCTTTCCATAGCCCGTAAAAATAATTTTGGTTCAACTATGTAATACTTACGTGAACATTAGGAATCATTAGGTTTTATTTAATTAAAAACCGATATTAGTATTCAAAGTCATCGCCATTTATAGTTTTCAAACAGGGATGCGTTAATTATTGTTTTTTTTAAGATAACGCCTTCCACTAAGTAAACAATCCTTGCATTGCGGCGGATTTCAATAACGTATAATTAACGGGCACAAATTACATACAAACTCAGAATAACAATGTGTGGATCGCACAAAGTGCTGTCCTGCACGGGATTCGAACCCGCGACACTGGTACGGTAGGTCAGCATCTTAACCACTACGTCATCTGTGCAGTCAAATAATAATTGGAAGCTTACCATGATAATAGTTGTTGTGTTAGTAAAATTCGCTGATATCATATAGCTTCATAACTACGGAAAATTGTTTAAAAACACGTTATAATTATTTTTTGGGAATATTTCTCTAGAACTATCACACTTGTTGTGTTGTACACATCGTTGTGAAGTAAAAGCTTATTTTTTTTATTAGACAGGTTTTAATGGGGAGTAAAATTCATATAAGTTGTCATCGGCATGGTCGAGGGATGTGTTAACGCTAACACTGGTAGCCTTCTAATTATAGTGTATACTGCGACTCAGTTGCGCATAGTGCTGAAATTTCGGCTGAGAGTTTGGCTGCGAGATATTAATACATCCGCCATATAGCCCAGACCTTCGGCTTTCCACCTGTTTTAATCCCTTCAGAATTCTTCAGACAGTATCAAGTCAATATCAAGAGGGGACTACGAAAATTACTTGCATTTTTTTATCAGAAGTCTTAAAATTTCTACAGCATCGGGATTATCTTCCTACCTACAAGATAGCAGACAGTCATCGAATAAAATGTCAAATATATATTTTAATTAAATGTAAATAAACTTTGAAATAAAATGCCTTGAATTTTCATATAAAATGCGAAGAAACCTTTTCCCCCGACTTTATATAAAACCTGTGGAAAATATTAAACTCTACTAGTTATATAGCTTAAATATGACTGCACAATATCAGCTATTTAGCGAGATATATCTTGTATACAAATAGTATACAAGATATATCTCGCTAAAACAAATACAGACGACAAAAGCTAATTAGTACGTATTAAGGACTCTCTTACACTAGATTTTAAAATATATTTAGATTAGACAGAATATTTTTGATTTACAACAAACTATTGTACATTTATTTCGTGTGACCGAGAAAAAATATAATTCATCACTCTCTAACTTACCCATGGATGTCGTAAAAGATGACTAAGGAGAATACAATATGCATATAACATTTACGTAAAAGAAGGCAAACTCGAAATAAAACTCTAAACCAACGTGTTTGACCAGCATGGTTTAGTATGTCAATTTTTTTTCTGTTGGGGAGGAGACTCTAGCCTAGCAGCGGGACGTTTATTGCGGGTGACTGGACCGGGAATTTTAGTCCGTCACCCGTAGAGAGGCTGACCTCGTAACGGCGACCGACGTCCCGGGAAAGGACGTCGAAGGGAGACGGTACCCCCTCAAGGTATTCCGTCGGGCCGCCCACTGAAGACAAGGAACTCTGCGTCGGCCCAACGACAAAGGCGACGTGCTATCGGGTGGGTTACGGGACCGCGCGCCGCCCTTCTGTCGTCCCGGATGAAGCCGGGCGGCGGGTGTGTGGCCGTAGCCCATCCCAAAAAAAAAGTGCTACGTTTATGAGCTGAAACGACGGCGGTGACGACGGTAACGACGATTGTACATTTTAATTAAACAATTCGCACCCAAAATGAGCAAAAAAGGATTTTTTTTTTCTCATATATAACCCAATGTGACGACTCATGACTACAAGTTCAAGTCTAAATAATTAAGTGCTCTAGTTGATTGCTTTTGCGGCAAGTGACAGAGTTAATACCTCGTAGCCAAAGCATCTAATATTGCAATATAAACGATATCGCGATTGCGGTGCTTTTGCCACGTCGAAGTTGGCAGTCACTGAATGTACACGAGCCCTAAATGTAAGTAACAGCCTGCGGTTTTCATTAATGTTTCTAGCTCAAATATTTAAGGTTGTATTGGATCGTAAATATCTCGAATTTCATCACGTACGAGCCTCAAAATACTATTAACTGACGTTCTAAGAAAATAAACCTGGCAGAACTTAATTTAAATGAGCGATTTTTGTAGCTAAAAAATATATTTTGTATATGTCGACAAACGAAAACAAAAAGCGCATTTTCAATGTTACTTCACTCTTTAGAAAAATACATTCATCACAGCCCATATATGTCCCATTGCTGGGCGTGGGCCTCTTCCATAGTAGGAAGGAAATTGACCTACTATACCACGTTAGTCAGACCCGTTGTTGTATGGGCTATGTGTTTTATGTATATTTAAATAAGTTTTAATTTTCTTTGTGTAATAACGGTGTAAGAAAATACACCTTCCGATTTCTTGACCATGAGTGTCGTAAAAGATAATTAATACAATATGTGCATAAAATCCATGTGAAACTGCCAAACTCGAAATAAAACCATATACCTACTAACCCGTTTGACTAGCGTAGTATAGTCGGTCAAGTTCACTCTTATTGTGGAGAAGGCTTATGCCCGACATTACAGGCGAATTTGACGAAATAAATATACTACATAAAAAAGAGTCGGTATCATCATCTCAGCCCATATACGTCCCACTGTTGGGCTCGGGCCTCCTCCATAATGGAAGGGTAATTGACCTACTATACCACGCTGGTCAGACGTGTTGGTATAGGGTTTTATTTCGAGTTTTCCTTCTCTTGCATAGATGTTATATGCGTTTTATATCCCTTAGTCGTCTCGTACGATCACCCACGGGTAAGATAGGGGGTGGTGAATTGTATTCTTACTCCGTCACCACACGGAAAATAAATTATGACTATGGAATTATTAAACAATATTTGTATCATAATATTTCTAACGAAACTCAAAGTGTCAGCAGAAATATTTCTATGAGTAATGTGCAACGTATTCGTTTTAAGTTTGAATGGAATTTCTCGAAAGAATTAACTTCAAGAAAAAAGTATCTATTATTAACTGAAAAATGAAATCACTTCGTTTAGTGTATACAAGATCAAAATAAATTGAAGATTGAATGATCCATATGCACTATTTGACTGAGTACTATATACAAATATTCTCAAAAAAAAAAAAGAGTCGGTATACTCATATTCAAATCTATAAGTTCGTTTGTTCAATATATTCTTGTTGATAAAATAATCACTTTTTATGGCTAAGGTTTGGTGAACAATTACACCCAACCAATGAATCTACGCTATAAATTATTATCAGATGGTAACCGAGCGAGACTACAGTGCCACTATCTTTTTCTTTTATGGCGGTAAAAGATAGTAAAGATATCATCTACAATAATGGAAACATTTTAGTAACAGAAGACAGACCCGCAATGAATACCTTTGATCCCATAATCAACCCTAATCACAATCCCTTTAGAGTAGGTTATTGTTAGTATCTCTTTGAATTTGAAGATCTCTAAAATTACTCGAAATATTTTTCACCATCAAAATCACAGCTCATATACGTCCCACTGCTGGGCTCTAGCCTCCTCCTCAATAGGAAGGAAATTGACGCTGATTAAAAGTTTTGGTATAGAGTTTTATTTCGAGTTTTTCTTTTCTTGTAGATATTATATGAATAATATTGTGGTAGGACCACACTGTTGACAGTTGTCTGTCTACAATCGCGGTTCGTCCAGGGTAGTATCACACTCTCGCAGAAAATCGACGTCTGAGTGGTAGCAATTTATTACTGCCTTCGATCGGTGAGCGAGAGAGCCGGAAGCCCAACTTTCTGAAGGTGTTTGAGTGTGGTGGGTTTTGGTGATACGTTTAGTTTTACCGAACTTCATTACACGTATTCACTCTCTCTTCCTTTTCTTCACCGTAGGCAGCGGCCTAGCAAAGGTCCATGAGCGGTAGCAACACGTACCATTATGTATACTGTTTTCTCGTTTGCCACCGTTTGCAATAAAAAATATAATATATCCCTCAGTCGTCTTTTACGTCACGTACAGGCAAGAAACGGAGTGGTGAATTATATTCCTACTCCGTCACCATACGGAAAATAAATTATGACTATGGAATTATTAAACAATATTTGTATCATAATATTTCTAACGAAACTCAAAGTGTCAGCAGAAATATTTCTATGAGTAATGTGCAACGTATTCGTTTTAAGTTTGAATGGAATTTCTCGAAAGAATTAACTTCAAGAAAAAAGTATCTATTATTAACTGAAAAATGAAATCACTTCGTTTAGTGTATACAAGATCAAAATAAATTGAAGATTGAATGATCCATATGCACTATTTGACTGAGTACTATATACAAATATTCTCAAATATCAAAGAGCGCATGCGATTATCCGTGTGGTTACGGAGTAAGAATACAATTAACAGCCCCCTCTCTTGCCCGAAGGTCTGAGATTTAACAGTTTCTATGGGGGAAATAAAAAAATTATGGCTCTTTGAATGGGATCAAAGAGTTGTGTGCAAATAGTTCAATATATGATAAAATCGATTTCATCTACAACATCACCATCTCACATCTTAAAAATTATTTGATAAATATTTTTATCATGACATTATGTCCGTGTAGTGATGGAGTACGAATACAATTTAGCACCCCCTTTCATATCAGTAGGTGTCGTAACAGACGACTAAGGGATTGCAATATGCAGATAACATCTGTGTAACATGTATGTATCTTTGTTACTCGAAATTATACACTATGGCACTCCGCCTGACCAGCATGGTATAGTAGGTCAATTTCCCTCTCATTGTGGAGGAGGCTCGAGCTCAATAGTGGGGCGTATATGAACTATGAGGATTTCGAACGAATTTCTAATATTTTTGAGTATTATATTTAGATTGGTTCCATAATCATTAAAAAATAAGTATATTTTAAAGATGTTCGAATTCAAAGTTGAAGATGCTGACTAACCTCATTTCGTCGTTTTTATTAAAGGGATGGGAGTTGTTTTTGCGATCAAAGGCGTTCATTATGGGTTTGTCTTTTCTTACAGCGATGTTTCCATTATTGAAGATGATTTCTTTACTATCTTTTACCACACCAGGTGTAAAAAAGGCTTTGTACCCTCGCTCAGTCACCATCCAGTAACAATTTATTGCTTAGATATATTGGTTGGGTATAATTGTTGATCAAACCTTGGCCATAAAAATGGATAAATGTTATCTACGAGAATATATTGAACAAACAAACTGATAGATGTTAGTACGATGAGTCTACGGGACTCATTTTTCTATAGTATATTTTCTTTGGTTACCGGCAGGGGTAGTGCGTAAACAGCATTTCCACAGCGTCAAAAGAAAAGGTAAGGTAGGTAAGAAGTTAGGTAACCAAATTTAAACCTAATCCAACGACAGAAAGTGGTTCTAATTTAACTCGCAAGATTTTTCCCATACTAACAGTTAAATAAAAGCTTTTAATAAATGATATATGATTACAAGTCTTTTAATATAACTACCAATAATATTAGAATTACAAATTCAATAAATTGTTTTAGTATCCATCCTTCCTAGATAAAAAATAAAAGACTAGATTTGCTCATTCAACAGTGCAATAGAGATATATTCCAAGTGGTGATCAACAAGCAATTTATACTAATTATTGAAATAAATTGTTGCAGCGTAATTGGAATCATGAAATAGAACCGATGGAAATCTTTTTATCTACCTTGTGACTGGAGATACAACATTATTTTTTTACCATGCTCTCAAATTTCCTTTGGCTTCAATCTGTTTACTATTAAACATTTGTTATTTCAACTTCGAGATCATAATTCACAAAGGGATGATACTAGTATCATATATTTGTAACGTTTCAGTTTATGAGGAAGCAATCAGTGTCCTATTTCTTGTGCGAGTATGAGAGAAATACATATTAGGTATGAACTTCGAAATATCTCCACTCCTGAGCTTGAATCTCCTCCACAACGGAAGGGAAATAGGTTTACTATACCACGCTGGTCATAAGGTTCCTATTAACCCTATACAGGTTTTATTTCGAGTTTTCTTTTTCTTGTATTATGTTATATACATATTAAATCCCAAAGACGTCTAAGTCTTTCACGACACCCGCGCGTAAGAAGATATGTGGTATTGTATTCTTACTCCGTCACCACACGGAAAATTTAAATATAAAACTGAATATATTACAATTATTTAATGTTAGATGTACAGGGTGATAAATAAAATGGCTTTCTATTGCAATTCTTGTGATATCATTTTAATCAAGTTTAGTGAAAACTTTTTTGTTCTGGTTAAAATCATGACCATGGAGAATTTATGAATTTATCACAGAGTACTGCATATATTGATATAGATATTTTGACAAGAGCAACTAATATCATTATTTACGTAATAATGAAATGAATTAATTCATAAGTGAAATGGTTGAGGAAATCAAATTAAAACAACGAATAAAATTACCCGCCGAAAATGATCACTCCATACCGTCTACGGCACCAAAAAGTAATACTGAACTTAAACAAGGATTAGAAGAGCCAAAAAAGAAGTTCATCGAATACTTTTACGATAAAGAACACAAAAAATTCTTTGGAAGAACCTGTAAAAGCTGGGGATTGATAATTTTATATGGATTTATTTATTTGACATTCCTAAGTACTTTTACACTCATTTTACTTTACCTGTCTCTATTTTTAATTAAATCGACGGTTGACTTTAAACAATTGCAGCCAATGCATTTAACGTATCCAGAAGCAGCTATTGGATTAACAGCAACTCCAACTTCTGAATATGGTTATCCATTAATTTGGTATAAACATGGCGAAGAAAACGATTATAAAAAATATGTCCAAGCAATTGATAGGCTTCTTGTGAATAATAGAAATAGAAGTGACATTAATAATTTGGGTCCATGCAGTGAATCTCCTTACGGATACGAAGAGACGCCATGTATTATTATAAGAATAAATAAACATTTTCATTGGTCGGGTAAACCCTTGCAGCTAAACTCTTCAGTTACGGAATTAGCACCTCCAGAAGTCAAAACTTGGATGAAGATGTATAGTAATAAGCTTTGGTTGCAATGTAATGGATATCATTCTTATGATAAGGAGCATATTGGTAGCATAAAATATTATCCTCATCCACCTGGATTTGACTCTAATTTATTTCCACTTAATAAAATTGAAAAATCTCCTCTAATCGCTATACAAATAACAAACTTTACTAAAAGTATATCATTAGCGATAGAATGTAAGCTGTGGTTTGAAAAAGGACCTGCGAGTGTTGAATTTGTTCTTTACGTTGCTCCTACTGATGGCATCGTATTTCATTCATCAATGTAGATATATAAATGTTTAAAATTATTATTATATGATGCATATAAGCTTTTGACTTTCTTTAAATTAATTTCTGTACTCCTTCACTCTAAAAAGAGCTGCACACACACACAAACACACACTCGCGCACACACACACACACACTCACACACACGCCCGCATGCATACACGAACGCACGCACGCTTGCATTCTCACACACTCGTACACACACGGCACATTCGTACGCATACTCACGCACCCGCACACACACGCACCAACGTACGTGTGCGAGGGCGTGCGTGTACGTACCAACACAAATGCGCGCGTAGACAATTACACACACACGCACACAAATATCATAATTTAATGACTGACTTTTAGACAAATTTCTTCTTTTTAGTCCCGAGGGAGCTTGCTTCGGATAGCTGGTAATTAATATTATTTATAATATTATTTACAAAAAGCATTACAGAAAGGCACCAGCCGATCTTAATGGCAACGCAAAGTCTAGACTACATACATTTTTGAAACACTGTTATTTACTTCAAATTCAAATAGAATTTTCTAGGAGGCGCGCTCCAAGCGTATTATTAATATCGTTGTTGCCTATATTATTAGGAGTAGCTACTTTGTTGAATATTCAATATTTTCGTTCTTATAAATTAGCCTATATTGATGATAAAATATTCATAATTTTATATTTTTCTCAATGCCCACAGAATCCAGTGATGTTAGCACGAGATTGGGTAGAACGAACCCGAGGAATGATTATTCCTCGGTTATTGTTAAGTTTTTCAGCAGATTTTCTCCATGTTTGAAAGATTGACATCTAAAGATTTTCTAACGAAAAGTTCGATGGTATTGAAAAATGCTTTGCTGCCTAAGTTTAAATCCATTTAGTCAATCCGGTTTTACATAAAAAAATAATAACATACATAGTCATAAGCATGGTGTGAATAATTTCTATCATATTTTGATTCCTAGCCGAGGTCACCCTTAGTCGAGGCCGCGGTTAACCGGACCGGGGACTTTAGTCCGTCACCCGCAGAAAGGCGGACCGCGAGACGGCGACCGACGTGCCGGGACAGGGACGTCAAGAGGTGAGGGTACCCGAAAGGATATTCCGTCGGGCCGACCACTGAGGACAAGGAACTCGGCACTGGTGGTCGGCCCAACGACGAAGGCGACGTGGGTACGAGTGGGTCTTGGGCCCGCGCGCCGTCCTTTCGCCGCCCCGGAATCAATGGACGGCATGTGCGCTTACCATAGCCCACCTATAAAAAACATCATATTTTGATTGATTAAAATATGTAAGGGTGGGTGATGAAAAGTTATCCATTTTTTCACAATTTATAAGCTACATATATCAATAGCTTGTATGAGCCGTATCAACAGCTTTGCTTGCATTATTTACTTATCTATATTGACTATAATTTTGATGCTATTACTTTGTTTTAATACCGCCTTCTTGTGAATGAATTTCAAAGTCAAATCAACTTATATACGTTCCAATGTTAGACCCGAGCCTCCTCCACAATAGGAGGGAAACTGGCCTGCTATACCACGCTAGTCAGATGTATTGCTAAAGGGTTTTATTTCTAGTTCCTTACCTTGCATAGATGTTATATGCATATTTAATCCTTTAGACGTCTTTTACGATACGCACGGGCAAGAGATAGTGGTGTAATGTATTCTCCGTCATATATTACTCCGTCCTAACACGGAAAAAATTACATTAGAGAGTAATAAAATTATTAATTGTTCAAGTCTCAAGTGTTAATTACTTGAGAACGACATAATTTGTACTCCTCTTCATTCGTATATATTGTAAGAGCTTTGGCATTAGTTATATGATAGGCCGCCATCCTGACGTTAATCTTCCCCATGAATGTAATGTATGTTTTTCTTTTTTTGATCTCATAGTAAGGTACGAGTCTCCACCATTACTACCATATAAACAGTTCATCTTACTTTATTTGTCTGCAAACTTTAGGTAATTTTATTCAAAAACGGGTATTACTTATTTATTATTATAAGTTTCAAACAACACTAAACTTAAAACGCTTTAGGAGAGCTCAGTTTTGAATATATTTAGATGTCGGGAAAATCTACTAATTATTAACTAACTCTTAAGCTTGAAATAACTTCTTTTATAGTTTAAAGTGAGTATACATTCCTGATTATAACGGTAGAATTGTATTATAATTTAGATGATAAAGAAGTGCTTCGTGTTTGAGCTATAGGTACAGTACGACAGTATCCGGCGTTAAATATTGCACATCGAACCGTGGAAAGAGACAATTGACTAATTTTTATTTTATAGAGCACTGTCCTTGTCGCACATTATTTGTGTTACATCGCACGAAGTACTGCCAGTCTGGTATTTAGTCCCTGCTCCGGTGGTCGGCCCCACGACGAAGGTGACGTGCACGTGGGGTGGGTTGCGGGTGTGCGTGCTTACGCCCCTCTGTCGCCCCGGACGGAGTGGTGTGAGGAGAGCGCCGACCGCAACCCACCCCGCAAAAAAAAAAGTCTGGTATTTAGTAGGAGCTCTGGTATTTAGTTGTTCAAGACAATTGTGATTTTCTGTTATGAACATCTATTTTACATGTTTTTATTTTCTAAATTGTTGCGGTTTCAACAACCTTTAGATTTTTTGACTTTATGTTACAGCACTCCTTTGCACTTGAACAACGATAAACAAATATCTCATTGGTATTGTGCGACAGAGACGACGCTCTAAAAACGTTACGTACGGTTTTGGTATAGACCACGGAGTATAGTAAAGTAAGTACTTTGTATATGCTCCGTGGTATAGACTATTGGATTTTTGACGTGACAACGTCTAATAAATCGATGAACGCTGGCTGCATGCACGAATTAGTGTCCCGTTACGCTCATTGTCCCGTTACGCTGATTCAATTTTATTCATAAAAGTATACAGTCATTTCATCAATGTTTTGTTATGACGTTGTCACGTTAAACTATCGTCCGTAAACCGACTTTACAGACAACCATGTTTGTATTTTTATTATAATTATTATATTATAATTATTAGAATTATATTTTTATTATATTATAATTATTGAAGACTAGCAAATTTCTAAAGATTCACTCGCATAGTCCCCATCCCCGTGCAAATGCGGTGATAAAATATAAACTTTGTTACTCACTGAAAATGTAGAGATCCATTAGTGAAAGAATTTTTAAAACCGATTTAGGCATGAAAGCATAACAAATAAACTTATATTCGTATTTATAATATTAGCTGAAAATTGCCGCCGGCTAGTCGCATATTAGTTGAAGAAAAAGAAGAGTATTATTAGAAAAAAAGGGGAAAAGGGAAGGTAAGAAAGAAAAGGGGAAGGAATTACTATCTGTAATTCTACACTGCTTAATTAAAAATGAAACGCTCCCTTCAAGAACTATTAATAATTAAGAAAACAGAATACATGCATTTCTATTTATTAATTTAACGACTAAATTTATTACCTCATATTATTCAGCGTAGAGCGTTGATATAATTTTGAAATTCTCTCTGCGGTCGTAATTTAATCTTCTATGCAAATAAATAAAATTGGAGTGTCTGTTTGTAGTGTCAAAATAATTGGCTTTTTTCATACTCACGTTATTTGCACTATACACATGCCTAAAAATCACTTTATATTTTTTTGTCTGACTGTCTGTTTGTTCCGGGTAATCTTCAAAACGGCTGGACCGATTTCAAAAATTCTTTCACCAATGGAAAGCTATAATATCAGGGCGTAAACTAGGCTATATTTTATCCCGGTATTCCCACGGGAACGGGAACTACGCGGGTAAAACTACTAAAACCAAAGCGAAGCGAGGGCGGGTTGCTAGTTTATACCTTCATTGTGTTCAAGTACATGCGAATATGAAATTGCACGTTTTTGTGTAATAATAATATATTTGTATTATACTAGCTGATACTTATTTACAAATAGCAACCTGCCCTCGCTTCGCTTCGGTTATAGGTTATGGTGGTTTTACCCGCGTAGTTCCCGTTCCCGTGGGAATACCGAGATAAAATATAGCCTAGTTTATGCCCTGATATTAAAGCTTTCCATTGGTGAAAGAATTTTTGAAATCGGTTCAGCCGTTTTGAAGATTACCCGGAACAAACAGACAGACAGACAAAAATTTTTTAATTGCTATTTTAGGCATAGGTGTCGTGCAAATAACCGTGTGAGCATGAAAAAAGCCTATTATTTTGACATTACAAACAGACACTCCAATTTTATTTATTGGTATAGATGGTTGATGTGACAGACGATGTGTGTGTCTAATTACATACGTATTTATGTACGTATCATCATTCATCATTATCATTTCACCTCATATACATCCGTCACATACATGTTGGGCTCAAGCGCCCTCCACAATAGGACAGAAATTGGCATTACCATATACCATGCTGGTATAGACAGGATAGGGTTTTGCTTCAGTTGCATTGATGTTATACGTTCAGTTTTTCTTCTCTTGCATTGATGTTATACGCTTATTATATCCCTTAGTCATCTTTTACGATATCCATGGGTAGGAGAGGGAGCAGTCAATTAATATTCTTAATCCGTCACATACATACGAAATACATACTCGGGTCTCCCTTCAGACACTTTCTTTCCTTGGGGACAAATCCGTCACTCGCAGAGATGCTGACCGCACGAGGGTGACCGATGTCCCGAGAGGGGCGTTAAAAAAGGAGGGTCCCTAAAAGGGTATCCCGCCGGGCTGGCCACGGTCAACTAGGAAGTCGGTACCGATTGTCGGCCCAATAGCGAAGGAGATGGATTACGGTGGGTTATAGGGCCGCGCACCCTCCTTTCGTCGTTCCAGACGGAATGGACGGCCTGTGCGCTGACCATCATCATCATCATCGCAGTACACATACATCCCACTGTTGGGCTCGGGCCTCGGTGAGAGAATTTGACCTACTATACCATGCTGGTCAGATATGTTGGTGTAGGGCTTCATTTCGAGTTTTCTTCCTCTTGTACAGATTTTATGTGCATATTATAAACCCATAGTCGTCATTTACAACATCCACGGGCAAGATAGGGAGTGGTGAATCGTATTCTTACCCCATTACCACACATAATCGCGCTGACTATAGCCCACCCAAAAAAGCATAGGTTTCCCAGTGGGATAGGCACATACTACGGACTGCTACAACATAACTCCATTATTTCATTCACATCACATTCTTCGCATCTCAAGCCTCCTTTATAATAGAAAAGAAATTGACCTATCTTTTTTTTTTGGGGTGGGTTACGTTTGGCGCGCTCCTCGCTTCACTCCGTCCGGGGCGACAGAGGGGCGTAAGCACGCACACCCGTAACCTACCCGCGACACGTCGCCTTCGTCGTTGGGCCGACCATCGGAGCAGGGTGACTTGACGACAGTGGTCGGCCCGACGGAATACCCCTTAAGGAGTACCCTCTCCTCGACCGATATCCCCCCCTCGGGGAGGACGTTGGTCTTTCCTCACGCGGTCGGCCTCTCGGCGGGTGACGGGCTAATTCCCAGGTCCAATCACCCGCGGCCTCTAGCGGGCTAGGGAAATTGACCTACCTATACTGGTCAGACGTGTTATTATAAGTTTTTATTTCGAGTTTTCCTTTTATTGCCAAGATATTATATGGATATTATATCTTTTAGTCATCCTTGGCGACACCCACAGGCAAGATAGAGAGAGGTAAATTCAATATTCAAAATCAAATATTCAATATTCTGCACTAAGAAACTAATCCACATATTATGCCAGGGCTCAGATAACCAACCCGTTCTACACAAAAATCGATCCCGCGATATTTAGCATGGTAAATATCTTAACTATTACAGAATCTGTACATTCAAGTAAATGAAGCGTTTGCGAAAATTTAAGGTAAGAACGGTGTTAAAAAATCTTGCAGGTAATGTGATGACAAATAAGAAGGAGAGGTACCTACCTCTCCTTCATAGTATCTATTAAACCTGGTGGAGAACAGGCTTTAGTATAGCCATCTATGTTCTTCCAGCCATCATCAGTTGACATAGGCCTAAATTTTCCATCATCATCTCAGCTCATATATGTAGTGTTGCCCAAATGCAAGACCAAGACGAGACATGGACCAGTCTTGGTCTTGCAACAGCACACCTGGTCTCGTCTTTGTCTTGGTCTTGCGCACTCGAGTCTTGGTCTTGGTATTGCAGCAAGAGTTTCGCAAGTCTTGCAAGTCTTGCAGTTAGAATAACATAATAGTCATTTATGATGACAAGGAAAAATCCAACTAAATTAATCAAATATCATCCTATCCTATCTATTCATCTGCTAGCCTATAGTCCACTGTTCAATATTACCCTTACCACTTGGAAAATTACTCTCCTATTCCCCTAGTGTTACATTAGACAGAGTTACTACTCCTATGACAAAGGAAGGAATTTCGACCCTGTTTTCTTAAGACGTCACCACACGGGGCGGTTGATACAATAAATTTAATGTCATTTTAAATACTTATGTAATAAATGAGATTATTTATATTCCCCTTCAGGTTAAGTGGTATGTATCTATTGTATTTCCAGTTTAGTTACTGATATTCTAGATAGTTGAAAAACCTGTTGCTCTATTGCCTATATAAATACTTTGGCGGCTGCGATCCATATAGCTCTTACTAGGTATATTATTTATTCAAGAATATATAAAATTGATTTAAATATTTCATGGTTTTAATACTTGCCGGTTTTATAAAAAAAAACTTTCAACCCGTTCCCGGCTTTGCGCAGGTTCTTTATGGCAAATAATATATAACCTCAGTAACTTAAATATAACCTAAATGATAGTGGGTTGTATTTATCGTGACTGTTATAGATAATTTTAAATCATAGCTTGTAATAGCGTCAACAAAATACTAGTAGCAGCGAGTGTTATAAGACAATATATCTTATAAACAAAACTGGATACTATGTCGCACCTAGTAGCAGCCTCATCATTCATCATTATCATTTCAGCTCAAATACCTCTTACAGTTAGGCTCGATTCTCTTCCGTAATAGGAGGGAAATTAACCTTACTATACCATGCGAGTCAATGGACCTGACTATACCAGCAGTGGTAGCAGCCTAGTAATTGATAAAAAGCAGCGACTGTGATAAATTACAATTTTTTTATTAAACTCAATATATCAGAGAAAGATTAACTAGCAAATTTTGTTAATAATTTAAAGTGCTATGAAAGTCTAGGTCCATCTCGTTTTTACCTAAAAAATAGATAAAAAAGGACCTAGAAAATAGATAAAAAAGGATGCGTCTAGTACTACAGTGCAAGATAATAGCTCTAACTCGTTGTGAAACATGTTATCTGTAGTATAATATAGTAATGTGTGTAGGGTAGTCACATAATAAATCAGTCGTTAACCAACTATCTTGTTGTTTACTTCATTATCTACTGCGTCAAAAGAAGTGCCTCGTAAGTTACTACGAGTTGATAGCTTATAGATACATCGCTTTGACTTGTTTATTAAAATGCGTTAAAAAGAAATACCTACATCTTTTACAATGCTACGAATTGTTTACTCGTGTCATACTAGCGTTTGAGAGAGACCTACTTTGATATGAGTGAGTGAGTTGTCAAGTTTTGGTTAAAGTGAGTTATTCCTTATAAACTTTCGAATAAAAAGACGGCATGGCAATATTACTGCATATAATCCGACAATCATATATGACCCTTTTCAACAACAGGACGGATGTTAGCATGTTCTTATCTAAGTAGACCTATCTATTCCAACCCGTCTGATCAGCACGGTATAGTTGGTCAATTTCTCTTTCATTTGAAGGACGCTCGCACCCAGGAATGGGACATGTACGAGATGCATGAGATGAGATGATATATCTACGCAGACAGTTATGGCTGAGATAATTGAGAATACAGCAGTTAATTCCTCTGGTTCTTGACGATATGATAGCTTATAAAAAATTTTTTTTCAAAAAAGAACCCGACTGCAAAACGCAATGCAGAGTAAACAAAAAGATCGTTAATGTAGACAATGTAGATAAATTTTTAGATTTTTGTTGTATTTTCATAAGCCGCTTTTTTTGGTGTTGGTCGCAATCGGCTCACTCCTTGCACCACTCCGTCCGGGGCGACAGAGAGGCGTGTGCACGCACACCCGCAACCCACCCGAACACTACGTCACCTTCATCGTTAGACCGACCATCGGAGCAGGGTTACTTGTCGTCAGTGGTCAGCCCGACAGAATACCCCCTAGTAGGGTACCCTCCCATCGACCAACGTCCGCCCCTCGGGGAGAACGTCGGTCTTTCCTCACGCGGTCGGCCTCTCGGCGGGTGACGGACTAATTCCCCGGTCACGTCACCCGCGGCCTCGGCTATTCATGAACCGCTTGTCCAATTTCGATAAAATTTTCATGAGACCATTTGGGAAGAATACCCTTTAAAACAAAAAAGATTTTTTCAATTTGATTGGCAAGCGACGGAGTTATTTGACCACTGACGACAAGTCACCCTGCTCCGGTGGTCGGCTCAACAACGAGGCGACGTGGATACGGGTAGGTTTTGGGCCCGCTCGTCCTCCTTTCGTCGCTCCGGACGGAATGGACCGCGTGTGCGCTTACCATAGCCCAACCATAAAAAAGCGACGGAGTTATGCGCGAAATAAGATTAAAAAAAATACAAGCATTCGAATTGAGCACCTTATCCTTTTTAAGAAGTCGGTTAAGAACGAGTTATGACATCTAAAAAATGGTTATTTATCATAATCATCTATTTCTTTTTTTTTTTTTTTTAATTTTAGCTTAAATAATAGTTTTTAGGATATAGAACGCCATCTTTTAAATATATAGTTAATACTTTACTTTATTGAACTATATTCTTAACTTTTTGTTAAGTTTAAGATCCCTTTGATACAGGTTAATACAAAATTCATTAGAGGGCGCTATAATACATATTAAATTAAAAGTAATATTGTGAATGCTGTAATCATGCATTTGAGCAGTTCAGCTTCCAAATCAACTCTTTGAATAAAATATTTATCTTATATACTATACAAATTAGGAAATCAAATTTTGTTTTTATTAACATAAATCGTCGAAATACTTTTAAAAGTAATGTTAATATACTTTATATGTTTTTCAAATGTGTTGTGACACTATTTGAATACACAAACCATCATAATTACCTATTTTTTTTAAGAGTTTCGTACGTACATGCAGTACAGTACAGTGACCTTGTACCAACATTGGGATAGAAATTAACCTACTATACCGCGCTGATCAGATGTGTTGGAATATAGTTTTATATCGTTTGCCTTTTCTTGCATACCTAAATGTTACATATCTACATATCATATCTAGTCGTCTTTTAAGACACTAACGGGCAAGAGATGGTGAATTGTATTCTTACTCAGTCACCACATGAATGAAATATGCTTAGGAGTACCTACCTAGCTAAAATTATTTTACTGTAGGATTCATCGTGAATTTTGAGATCAAATTGTTCAATCTCTATCAATGAAATGGTTATAGTTAATATAATTTTATATTTACATATAATTTTATTCAACATCCATCCAGATAGTTAGGTATATACCTAACCTAACCTACCCTTGTGTGTGTTTGAGCGGACGTACGTACTTATTATGCTACTTATATCCTAAACTTATAGAAATGTATAAAACGATTTTCTAACTCGAGTTGCTCTAAAATCGAGTTAACCTCTTCCTAACTCGAATTGGTTTGGTGTAGTAAATGAAGAAGTAAGCACACAATTGACGCTCTCAATCTGTCTTATTCTTATGCATAGTGATAATTTTTTTGCATAGGGATTAAACGGTACCTACGTACGACGAGTTCAATTCAATTTACTTGAATTTCAAACTCGAAATAAATATGCATGTGTTATGCCGAGTTAAGTATGTTTAAATTTCACCAATTACTCACATAACGTTCACGTATAGGTTATACCTAATTGTTTAAGGGCATTCAAAATCGAAACCCAATTAGAAGTAGGCCGGTAGGTATAATAATTTATACTAGTTCCGGGATCATTGCCATCACTTTTATTTATTTCACGGTTTTATGTCCGTCTGGTCTCGACTTACGCTGCACTGGGGCAGACTTAGCGCTACGTGCCGGCAACTGTACACGGGGATAATTTCATAGCACTACACGACGCACCAGCATGGTTGGCATCTTTCGGGAGCGCTTTGATAAAAAGTATGATTTACAGAAACAGAAATGACAATCTATTTTGTGCCTACATAATAGAAGATATAGGTAAGAAAAGTATCTTTGCATGTAAATCATTTACCTAGGTATATCGTGTTTTTCTTATTCACTTAATCGACTTTGATATTGACTTATACTAGGAATGTAAGTACCTATACAAAACTAATTTGAGCATATTGTTTACTAGCAACCGCCCTTGCTTCGCTTCGGTTTTAGTCGTTTTACCCGCGTAGTTCCCGTTCCCGTGGGAATACCGGGATAAAGTATAGCCTAGTTTACGCCCTGATATTATAGCTTTCCATTGGTGAAAGAATTTTTGAAATCGGTCTAGCGGTTTTGAAGATTACCCGGAACAGACAGACAGACAAAAATTTTTTAAACTGTATTTTAGGCATAGGTGTCCTGCAAATAACCGTGTGAGCATGAAAAAGTCAATTATTTTGACATTACAAACAGACACTCCAATTTTATTTAGTGGTATAGATATAGATAGGTATCTACTTACGTAACAAAGATAGACAATAACACATTGATACAAATACCTATGCCTACTTAAATGAAATCTAAAAACAAAATATTGTTCACGTCGTGTTAGGTCGTGTCGCCCTCTAGCCGAGGCCACGGGTGACCAGACCATAGCTTTAGCTGTCATAACTCGTTCTTAACCGACTTCTTAAAAAGGATAAGGTGCTCAATTCGAATGCTTGTATTTTTTTTGATCTTATTTCGCGCATAACTCCGTCGCTTTTTTTATGGTTGGGCTATGGTAAGCGCACACGCGGTCCATTCCGTCCGGAGCGACGAAAGGAGGACGAGCGGGCCCAAAACCTACCCGTATCCACTTGACTCCTATTGACTTGTCGTCAGTGGTCAAATAACTCCGTCGCTTGCCAATCAAATTGAAAAAATCTTTTTTGTTGGAAAGGGTATTCTTCCCAAATGGTCTCATGAAAATTTTATCGAAATTGGACAAGCGGTTCATGAATAGCCGAGGCCGCGGGTGACGTGACCGGGGAATTAGTCCGTCACCCGCCGAGAGGTCGACCGCGCGAGGAAAGACCGACATCCTCTCCGAGGGGGGGGACGTCGGTCGAAGCGAGGGTACTCCTCAGGAGGTATTCCGTCGGGCCGTCTGTGCTTGCGCCCCTCTGTCGCCCCGGACGAAGCGGAACGAGGAGTGCACCGACCCTAACACAACCCCCCAAAAAATAAAAAAGGTCGTGTCACCAAAGCACTGTCCTTTGTTTGACCAAATCTATGCACACACAGGATGCCCAAACTCGGGTAACAGTAGGTAAATTATTATGTACCCATTACTTCATACATTTTTACTTGTCTTTATTAAAATATAATATATATATGTATAATAAAACCTCATTCAGGTTTTATCGCGCAGCGACAATGTCACCCCATAAAGTAAAATACATGAATTACCTAGTTATTTTTAAGATTGTTCAATCATCTTATACCTATAGGTAATTCTCTTGCACTATTACGTAGAGGAAAGGCTAATAGGTACCTATACCTACTGTGGTAAATATTGACGTCCAGAAAATTTACATCAAGGTTAGCTCTTAATGTGGAGATACGGATATGTTGAAAATGTTGCATATCTTCTATCACCCCGCAGTCATCACAGTTAGGACTTGTTGCTACTTCATAGATATTTTCGTTACCTATTTGTTGCTAACACTTTTCTAACGAAATAGGTAGGTACCTACCTACCTACCTAGGTGTCACCTTCAACCTACATATGTCCTACTGATGAGCTCGAGTTTCCTCCACAATAGGAGAGAAATTAGCCTGCTATACCGCGCTGATCAGACGCGTTGACATATAGGGTTTTATGTCGAGTTTGCCTTTTCTTGATACCTTCTAGATAGGTATTACATATCTCAATATCATATCCCTTAGTCGTTTTTTACGACACCCACGGGCAAGAAAGTAGATGGTGAATTGTATTCTTACTCCGTCACCACCTATAATTATTTTACTGTAGGATTCATCGTGAATTTTGAGATCAAAATTGTACATACTCTATCAATGAAATGGTTATAGGTAGGTACACATAATTTTATTCGACATCCATGTGGAGATATTAAGAATGATTAACTGAGTACATACGTTTCGGGCAACAGCCAATGTGTATACATATAGCACTATCAGTTCGGAACTTCTTTGATAAAAAGTACGACTTACAGAAACAGAAATAACAATCTATTTTGTGCCTACATAATAATGAAAAGTAACTTTGCATCTTTGCATGTAAACCATTTACATCGTGTTTTTTTCACTTAATCAACGATGATATACTTATACTACGAGTATATAAGCATATAGACTAATTTTTTTATTGTTTATGTCAAAATGCTTGAAGAACGGTTATTTTACTTTTTGTATCAACATGGTCACATTATAGGTATCATCGTTATCAGAGCTCGTATATATCCCACTACTGGGCTGGAGCCTCCTCCATAATTCATGAGAAATTTACATAGGTACTACCACGCTGGTCCAACAGGTTGGTATAGGGTTTTATTTCGAGTTCTCCTTCTTATGCATATTATACCCTTTAGTTATCTTTTACGACATCCAGGGGCAAAATAGGGAGTGATGAACTGTATTTTTATTCCGTCACACAAAAAAAATCATATAGGTACCTACCTAACCAAATAGTCTTAGACTGCTGCTGTGGCTGTGGATAAACTAGGTACCTTTGTGTGCCATAATAATTTCGAAACATAAATTATCAACTAAAAGTTGAGTGATTTTACAAGCGGATGAATTATAAATTAAAATGATTTTTTTATCTAGGTACTTGACCTATTAATTCAATATAATACCTATGTCGTTTCATCCATTCATCTGCCTATTGGTGACTACTATGGGACTTAGACCCCTCGATAAAAGCGATTATGATGACGTTATGGTGACGAATACATTACGACGGTTTATTGACATGTTTTCATCTCGTACTCAAATACTTAAGCAGTATCGTCATGACTAATATTTGAATTAAATAATAATATTTATATGTATTTAGTACAAAATAATTTAGTATGCCGATCAGCATTTACCATTTTTATTTAAAACTAGCAATCCGCCCTCGCTTCGCTTCGGTTTCAGTCACCTTACCCGCGTAGTTCTCTTGCCCGTGGGAATACCTGGATAAAACTTTTCTAGATAAACAGACTATCTAACAAAATAACATTCTTTTGGAATAATTTTTTTAATAGTGAATTATAATGAAGAGGGTCACCAAATGTATGATATTCGTCATCATCGTCTCAGCTCATAAACGTGCCACTGCTGTGCTTAAGCTGCCTCCCAGTAGGAGGCAAATTGACCTACTATACCACGCTGGTCAGACATGTTGGTACAGGGTCTATTTCACTTACCGTGTAGTGACGGAGTAAGAATAAAATTCATCACCCCCTATTTTACCCGTGGGTGTCGTAAAAGACGACCAAGGGCTATAATATATATATAGGTATATAACATCGGTGCAAGACAAGAAAAACTTGACATGAAACCCTGTACCAACACGTCCGATCACCTTGATATAGTAGGTCAATTTCCCTCTTATTAAGTAGAAGACACGAGCCCAACAGTTGGACGTGAATAAGCTGAAATGGTGATTTGACTTAAATGCAAGACCGCGAGACTCTTGCAGGCTCAGTCTTGGTCTTGCTTAAGTCTTGCAGGGCCAGTCTTGGTCTTGGTCTTGCAAAAATTAAGCGGTCTTGGTCTTGGTCTCGGTCTCGCATTTCTCGCAAGACCAAGACCAAGACCGCAAGACCAAGACTTTTTTGGGCAACACTACATATATGTCCCACTGATGGTCTTGGTACTATTCCACGCTGGTCAGACGTTAACGGTCAAAATGGGGGTGGTGAATTGTATTCTTACTCCATCATTACACAGAAATACAAACACGATAAAAACCGTAAATATAGTTTTATTTATAAAGCTTGAAGACACCAGAACTAAAACGTCATATTCCATATGCGTGCGACGATAATTTATAATAATGATTACTCTGCCACATTGCGCGTAATTGAGTAGAGCCCCGTCGTGAATGAAATTACATGAAAGCGGGGGATTGCCCCATCCGTCATAATAACAATATTAGTAAGGGAGGAAAATTCTTTTTGTTTGCTTACATAACATTAATTTATCTGCAGCGTTATTTTTATGGTCAGAGAGGAGGAAGCACTTCGTCTTATGTTAAGTGATATATATCAAAAATACGACAAAGCTGCTGTTTACTGTCATCATCATCATCATCACAACTCATATACGTCCCACTGCTGGGGTCGCGCCTTCTCCAAAATGGAAGGGAAATTGACCTACTATACTGCGCTAGTCAGACGGATTCGTATGGGGTTTTATTTCGAGTTTTCTTCTTAGATGTTAGAGGCAGTTCAAATTCAAATCATTTATAATCTTCGATAGATGTTAGAGGCAGTTCAAATTCAAATCATTTATATGTATAAACCCCGCGGGGGCAGTTACATATTGTATTTTTTTACATTTTAACTCAAATTACTACCGGATCGTAACGCGACCGCACTGAGAAGCTCTGGCAAGAAACTCGGTGGGATTGTCATTTTTTTTTTTAATAAAATTACATACAGCAACATGCTTATTAACAGCGCCAGTGTTGCCTTTCGAACCATGACATAGTTATTAAATATAATGAAAAAGTACTATAGCTGAACCAGATCCCGCAAGCGCCACCCGATCACGAGTTAACCACTAGAGCAGCCATCACTCCCCTCACCGTAATCGCTTAATCGTCTTTTACAACACCCACGGGCAAGAAAGGGGATTTTGAACTATATTCTAACTTCGTCACCATATGCTGTGTTCTGTATCAAAGTGATTTGAAGTATCTTAGTTTAGTATACACATTAGGTGACATTTATGTTGTCTTACAAAAGCAGGTCAATTAAAGTATCCAGTATCTACTATATATTCGTACAATTGAAAGGTTAAAAACAATATTTACTAGAATATTTTTTAATAAGGTTATTATAAATAATTACTATTTAAAATAGTAAGAAAACAGCATGTAGCGAGCGCTTAGGTACTCAACACAGCTGATGTAGTATGTAGGTACTACGACCACTTGACCTCGGCGCCAATCGGGCATCGCAAAGGATACCTGTTAGGTATCTAGCGTAGGGAATTACGCTTTGTAAAAGCCGTCCACGTGGACTTCGTACCTATGATTGGCTAACGAAATTCCGCATGATTTCTTCTGTTTAAAATATAAACATGATAAACAGGCTGTTACAAAATATTAACTTTAATTTATTTTATTTCATTATTTTTTTATAACTGCCACTATTGAACATTTCAATATGTTAGATATGTTTCTTTGGTCGGATACTTTTATGGTTTTATTTTGTAAAACGATAAGAAAGTCTTACTCTAAAAAATTGACCTGCTTTTGTAAGACGACATAAATGTCACCGTGTATACTAAGCTAAGTATAGGTATGTTTATATCATTGCCATTATTCAGTATTTCGCCGTTCACTGCTGGATATAGGCCTCACTCGTGCTTCGCTACAAAAAGCGGTCCTGAGTCGTTTGCATCTAACGACGCCCAACAACTTGACATATATATATACATTACATTCATTTATCTAAAACGTTTTTATTTATTATGATTAAAGATGTGCTAGTCGCCGACTAGTCGGTAACTGACTAACCGGCTATAACCGTAGTCGACAAATGGTCGGTGACTATTCGGGTATTCGACTATTTGCTAATTTCCCGAATCACCACGAGAAATTACATTTGACATTGGTTACACTTCATTTTCGATATTGGCCAAAAAACTCATCCTTTTTTAACATGATAAATTTTTATCGAGCTCTATTATTTCAATGAACAATAACAGTATTGTAACAATAAATAAACTGTATTCCTCCTTATTGATATTGGGCCGACCGTATCAAACATTTGACGTCTGTGGAGGCGCCTTGTGAGTGCATTAGTTGAAGGTAAACGAAGTGTCGTGGAATCGGCCGATTATTCACCTTCTTTCATCATCATCATCATTTCAGCTCATACACGTCCCACTGCTGGGCCTCCTCCACAATAAGAGGAAAATTGACCTTATTATACCATGCTGGTCAAACAGGTTGCTATAGGGTTTTATTTCGAGTTCTCCTTCTCTTGCATAGATATTATATGCGTATTATATCCCTTAGTCGTCTTGTACGACATCCACGAGCAAGATAGAGAGTGGTGATTTGTATTCTTACTCCGTCACCACACGGAAAACGCCCTCTTTACAACCGAATAATCGGTTAGTCAGGTAGTCAGCCATAGTCATAGTCGGCACTTCTCTAGTTATGATAAGAGTGAGCAAGCAGTTCAATTTAAAACCTTGTCTTGCCTAACATAAATTCATTGTATCTCCACCTATTAGATGCCCGTGGGAGTCGTGAAAACAGGCTAAAAAAGTACAGATAGCGTAGTTGTTAAGATATAACTTACCGTACCCAGTGTTGTGAGTTCAATTGCACACACAGGGAATTTTAATACAGGGAAAATTAATACGAGTATGTAGATTGTACGAACTTCAAGTAGTTGTTCTGAGTTTCAGCGTAATTTGTGTCCGTGAATTGTGTACATTTCCTTACTCTAAGGTGTTGTTTAAAAATGCACCAAACGCAGATACTGTCGCGGATAATCGAAGTAATTGCAATTAACACTAGCCGTCAACGGGCTGATGATGATGCTGATCTTTAGTTTTTTTATGGTCTATAATGAGAGATAACAGGATTAAAACGTTGTAGGTGGACGGACTAGGGACTATGTCGTTGCCGCTCTTGTGTTCAAGTCTCCTTTACAATAAGACAGAAATTGACCTACTATACCACGCTTTTCATACGTGTTGCTATAAAACTTCCGAGTTTTCTTTCTCTTGCTTAAAAGTTGTATGCATATTTAATCCCTTAGTTGTCTTTTACGACATCCACCAGCAAGAGAAGAGGAATGTCATAATCTCCACACTAGGTGCTTGGCATGGCTATGATTATAGTTAGTGTAAAAGGTTTTCAGGATAGTGCTGTCCATTTGCTCGGTTACATTCCTTATTAGCTGACGTCCCATTAAAAATAAATTTCCGTTATACATGTACGGTGTATTGTGAAATTATTTTAATGAAGCAAAATTCAGTTCTTTTTTATACCCTTAAGGAAGAGTACGTCCTCTGATATATCTATTTAATATCTACATAACAAACGTTAACTGTCTAATACTTATTTATTTCAAATTAAATTATATAATAAAAATATTTATTTTATTTTCTTTATCACACAGAAAAATTTACAGAAATAAGTGTCTCACTTCCCTGGGCGGTACGCCCATATGTCAGCTCAATTTTATTGTCTTGAAACTGACATTGTCCATAAAGCCAATATTAGGTGTAGATTAGAATCATCGGTTCACCACCTTGCTATGGGAGTCGCAAAAATCAGCTAAAGGACTAGCAGTAGAATGGGCAGCAGCTCTTCTCTTACCTGCGCCTGATGCCGCCTTAGTCGAGGTCGCGGGTGACTGGACCGGGGATTAGTGTTTCACCAGCAGAGAAGCTGATCGCACGAGGGCCACCGACGTCTCGAGAGGGCCGTTGGAGAAAGGGAGGTTACCTGAAAAGGTATTCCGCCTAGCTGACCATGGACGACATGGAACTCGGTACCACTGGTCTACCCAAAGGCGAAAGAGAGGAATTACGGTGGGTTATGGGCACGCCGTCCTTTCATCGCCCCGGTTGGAATGGATGGTGTGCGCGCTGAGCATAGCCCACCCAAAAGAAAACAGCTTTTCCCTAACAAACTTATGAGATCAATTGTAATTCTTGTCAGGCTTGGTGGCGGGGGACCCAGCTATGGGGTAACCTATGTTTAAAAGTGGACATTGATAAACTGATGATAAAAAGATAATTCGCGAATCTGCGAAATCCCTAAGATGTAACTATCTGGTTCTTCTATTTATATAATAAACATATTATCAATTAAGTACACAGATGGCGCAGTGGTGAATATATCGATATGAGATGATACTTTGTGCTTTTCACAAATTGTTGTCCCGAGTCTGGGTGTAATTTGTATCTGTTATTTAAATATTTACAAAGTTATTTACAATACAAGGCTTCCTCCATCCATCCATCCATCAGCCTCTAGACGTCCACTGCTGGACATAGGCCTCCCCACAAGAATGCCACTTGGAACGGTCCTGCGCCACTTGCATCCAAAGGTTCCCTACGACGTTTAAGATGTCATCAGTCTACCTAGTAGGAGATCGTCCTACCTACGTCGTTTGGATCGTGGTCGCCACTCGAGAAACTGTTTTCCCCAATGGTTGTCGGTTCGACGAGCGATGTGGCCTGCCCATTGCTATTTCAACGTGCTAAATCTACGGGCTATGTCGGTTACACCCGTTCTTCTACGGATTTCCGTATTCCGGATTTTATCACGTAGAGGTACCGAGCAAAGCCGTCTCCATAGCACGTTGAGCAACTTTGAACTTTATTATACATCAGCTTAATTCCTCAAAAATTGCAATTAGAGGTATTTGGGTACATTGCTAGCTCTAAATATACAATTTTCTGTTTAAATTCAGCTTAATTTAATGTAATTTTAATCTATTCATTAGAAGGTGATTTAAAAATATATTTAAATTAAGCTTTTATGGGGCCATCACAAAGCATTAAAAGTCATACAATCAAAACTTAATTTCAGGCTTTGTGATAACCTTAGTTTATTTAAATATGTTACAAATATAATTTAAAATAATATATTTATTTAAATAAACAAAATAAAAACAATCAAAACCATGTTTACGCAATAATTTATTTTAATACACTAATAATTCAATGATTACTTATTTAATTCACACTATTTTTAAGTAGTGAAGACAAAACATTCCATCGTTCTACGTCCCTTTATAATGTTTTAATTCAGTGTTATAGCATTGCGTTATATTCATTTTAATTCGCTTTACCACTATTAAAAATGTTTTAAATATATTTACAGCTTTATGAAGAAATTTATTTAATTTAATACGGAATTCTATTTAATGGTCGATATTTATTTAATGATTGAAATTGTTTCAACGAATAAAAAAAGGACTTTTTCTATAAACCTCACCACCTTGTAATAGTGATTTTAAATTATAGATATCATAGATACGTAATTAAACTCATTTCACAACTCCAATCAGAAAATAAATATATTTCTAAGATCATTTTGTAATCTAGACAGTAAAATATTTAATATTGGCACTACTTATTTCTATCACAATGGACCTTGCAGAATAGTTTGAAGTTTTGTATGTTTAATAATCCTAATTATTGAATTTATTTTATAAGATGGCACAAATAAAAAATAATAAATTGCTAAATAGGTAACAAAGGAAAATTTAAATCGGTAATATTAGTTACCCGTGCGAAATACTGGATAAAAAATATGGAGATACCCACAGTTGATATTATAGAAGATATTACTGATGATAGAAACTTCTCGAATATGACTTCGAATAGGGTTCGTTAAATTTTCAAATTATAATAAATTTCCAGTATTATTTAGATAATAAAAACACTTCTTTTTTATTACTAAAAGCAATGTAACCAATATTAAGAATTCCTAGATACTAATCCTAAAATAACAGAATAGGAAGATACCAGAAATTTCAAAATATAATTTAGTACCATAGAAGATTACATAACAATTGACACAGCTGTACTATATTACAAAAAAGCAATAACGATTGTAATAGTTACCGAAAATTTTATTTCAACTATACAATTCCCATTTAGTTCAGCAACTTTAATTGTAGGCATTATCAAAAATAGAAGGTTTAGAGTATTAATATATATCACAAAATATATTCATTGTTACAACGACATCTTTTTGTTTTCAATACCAACCACGATCATATCTCTGTGATAATAAAATTTGTATTTATAGATTTATATCATAAAAATGTTTCACCTTGAAATGGTATTGAAAACAAACAGTTAACAATAGGCCTGACAGTAATTTCTGGACCACTGAAGAAGAGGTATTCAATTGAATTCACAGTTAATAGACATGTATAAGAAAGCTAGAAACATGCATCTTTGAATACTATTTCTAGCGTGCATAACTATATAGCAAAAAAAAAGTGTAGAACATTGCAATGCAATACAAGTACATCAAGCCACTTCGACATTATACAAATAAATACTTCTTATAATAACCAGCGATATAGTTTCGAAACACCTAAATTCAGTCGATAAAATCCTATCATGTATATATATTACAGCATGCTCCAATATAATAACAGCTAATGACACGTTTATAGATAATATGTAATAAAATATGTTTATATAACAATAACCAGATATAGACTTTGTAAAACAGCTAAACAAGAAAAATATTTAAAGAGTAAATATTATGGAATTTAAGAAGATAGTGACTCTGAATATAGGCATTGAGATGATATTAATTATTTTGTACAAAGTTTTGATTAAAATTGAAAACTAGACAATTAAGGTGGGTGCTATAAAATAAACAGCTTAGAAAATCTAGAAAGATTTAACGTATTGTAAATATACACAAATGAAATCTACATCTAAATCCACCTATTACAAAAATGAATACATCTATAAATAATATTATTACTCTTAATAATGGACGAACACATATACCATTCGAGCGAATGCAGTCTACTTAGACGATCATAGTCATTGCTTTTATGTGAACTTATTTTACAAGTTACAAATCGATGTAAATGCAATTTGTTGACACATTAAGTGCACTTCCACACGTAGTTATTAATAATATAAATCATCGCACCATCAATGATACGTCGTACACAAATCTTGGACAATAATCACAAATTTGTTTTGTAAGGCAGTGCACAAAATGCGTATACTCGGTCACCCACATAATAACAAAATAATTGTAATTGCATTGCAGTATATTTAAATTTGAATGAATATTACTAATAATAACTGAAAAATCATTTTATTGTTGTAATAGTTAAAAAACGTACACATGTATAAAGTTATACTTCTTTGGCGTAATAAGATAAAAATCTTTCTAAAAATGTTTTCCTTCGCATTATCCTACGTTTGTAGAAAAAACAACACTAATAGCAGAAAAAATATTGTAGGTTTTATTATAACGTATTATCTCGTTGAGATTTGTGACGCGCACATCGTAAGAAATATTGACTACCTAACTTCAGGGTGTCGTTTTTCCGTGATCATGTGCGTGCGCATCGTAACAAAATACTCTTATTTTTTCCCTAAAGAAGTATAACTTCAAAAGTATTTCGTATTAAGTAAATCAAATGCTCAATTGAATCAAATGAACGATTTGTTAAACTCTGTTCGTGTGTGAGTAACCAGTCTTATATATTGAAATCATACTCTTAAAACTACATACACACACGAAATAAAGATTTGGGGGAACGCAAACTGTACTCTAAATATATGAATTTAAGGTAACGTTTCCAATAATTTCTCTGAGATCACACATCTGCTTCCCAATTTTAAATCCATAAATCACATTTTAGTAGGCGTCACTATAGTTATCGCACACCTAGGTATACAATAGTCACTTCCGTCCAACTGTTCCGACTTCAAGTCTTAAAGCATATACTTTCATATCACTAACACTATCTAGGATTTGGCTATTCAGGATCACCTCAATTCAAGACTCGAGTTGTAGGTCACGGAATAGGTTTTGCTATGAAAACATCCAATTCTCACTTGTTTCTAATGCTATATCGAAGACAATTTTTTATACCCATTTAACTTTATGTACATTTTTATAAGGGCAGTAAATATTTTCTTTGAATTTTAAATACTATTTTATATTGCAAATGTTACAAATCGGTAAGCGTCAGAATTTCATTCTGTATAAAACTTAAGGATTACACTCGAGTATTTAAAAATTGCCCTAAGAATTATAAACCCTTGCCAAAATCAGATTGAATTCTTCATATACCCTAAGTAGCCAAAAAAGTCCTCATATGTACAGACACGTTAACAGCGACATTCCTAACACTATATAGAAATTTGGTGATCCAATCCAGCCATTATTCCATTCGCAATCTAAATCTTTCATCAGAACCTGAAATATACAAAAACAAAACATTTAATAATATCTAAAGCACTTTCATATGATTTACATAACCTTAATATTTTTTTTTTTTAGAAAAACCTTAGTTGATACGACTTCCTGCCACATCTCCATTGTTTGTCTTCTTAGGCACATTACCAGCTTACCTTATTCAACCATTCATTCATCAGCCCGTAGACATTTACTGTTAACTGACATTTACTGGACATAGGCCTCCCCACGACATTACCATTCGGAACGGTCCTGTACCACTCTGATCCATGATTAGCTGCGACTCTCAAGATCTCATCAGTCCTCCTAGAGGACGACCTCCTAGGCCGACGATTTGATGCCGCATAGGACGACCTACTACATCGATCAAGTCGTGGTTGACATTAGTGAACCTTTCTTCCCCAATGGTTATCAAGTAAACGAGCATTGTGGCCTATCTATTGCCATTTTAACGTACTAATTTTGCGGGCTATGTCAGTTACTTAGTTTCCTCAACGGATTGCCGTATTCTGGATTCTATCACACTGAGAAATACCAAGCCTTTTTATAAGTCTGACATTTAGAGAGAACGTTTCAGTGCCACTTACCTTATATAAACCTCATACGTAAGGTACCATATAAAACATTTGCAAAATTTGAATGGCAACGGATTAGGAATAGAATATGTAGTAGGACTCTCCTGGGAATAATCGCCAATCTACATGTCAAGTGCGGCGATTATGGCACTAGCCTCCCTTATGTCTATGCCTACGTCCTACAGTAAACGTCAATGGGCCGATGAATGGATGAATTTAAGAAGTATAATAAATATTATTCTTTTACATTCATTATTATTTAGAATATTGATTTAACTTACATCAACAAAAGTTCTGTTGTAGTATGAAGGACAAGTAGCAAATCGAACATCGTCGCGTGTTGCTAAACACTCAGAGGGACCATTACATAGATACTGTCTTCTTTTTCTATCCCATGCTTTTATCCATCTGCAAACATTATAATCAAGATTTAAGAAGTTTGAAAACTAGTTAATATAGATTTATGTACATTTATTAATTCGTCTAACTAATGTGGTATTGTAATCCGATTCCTTATCAAAATAAAGAGGGTGCTTGTATAAAAATAAGATATTTATCAACTGAAGAAGAAATATAAAGCACTTTATGAAATATATTCGAGTGTAATAAACTATAGTCTCCAAACAGAGATATTTATTTTAAAACACCTGTTTTATCATTGAAAACATATTAAAAAAGTAACTATTAATATTATATTAACTTTTTTTCCTTTTGTTACTTTTTAGGTGAAATAAGGGACCTATTGAAGATGTTCTAGAAAGATAGAATAACGGTGTTAAAATCCCTGACAGAACATAAACCGATGATATTTGGAGGTTTCGCCTGTCTACTTATCTTATTTTATCGTAAATGAAATAAAAAAATAGATTAATTTTCTTAATATTTGTTGTAATAATAGTGCACAGTCTGCAATAACTTATAGGATAATTTAAATCTTAATTATCTAATTAAAATATAATTTTAAAATATCTATATAAATATATTTTCTTACCCAATTCCGCAATCACAATTCAAGGGATTACCAGCCACTAATATATCCTGCAGGAAAACAGTATTTGGAACGCCGGGCCAGGCTTTCTGTGAGGGATTGGGTACGTTCATAAGATAATTATGTCTAAGATCCAAAGTGAGATTTTCAATACGGCCGGGCTTATAAAATACTTCGGGCGCTATTTCTTCAATGCTTGTATTGAAAATAGTTAGACGACAGACTTTTGCTTGAACACCCTGAAATACAAGAATATTATCATCATGATCATCTCAGCCCATATACGTCCCACTGTTGGAATTGGAATCGGGCCTCCTTCATAATGGAAGGGTAATTGACCTACTATTCCACGCTGATCAGACGTGTTGGTATAGGGTTTTATTTCGAGTTTTCCTTCTCTCGCATAGATGTTATAGGCGTTCGTCGATCTCAACGATCACCCACGGTGGTGAATTGTATTCTTACTCCGTCACCACACGGAATGGCGACGACGACGACACGAAACGACTACAAGAGAATATGACGTAGATTATACGAATATAGCCTTAAAAATTGTTGTTTACGTAACGGTAGTAACGTATAATTATTGTTTACGTAACGGTAACGGTAACGGAGTATAAATCACCATCTTTTTTGTTGCCCGTGAATGTAGTAAGAGACGAATAAAGGATATATGATACAGGCTTAGAATAATATCGTATAGAAGGTAAGTTCGTGCACAAAAAGTGAAGCATTTCAATTGGAGCCTAATGGAGCTTACGCCGGAACCGTTCCATAATGTACAAGGTCACTGTACTGCACGTACGTACGCAACTCTTAAAAAATAAATAGGTAATTATGACGGTTTGTGCATTCAAATGGTGTCACAACACATTTAAAAAGCTTAAAAAGGTTTTTAACCCTAGAAAGATAACCTACGCCGCAGAGGTGGCCGTGCCACAATAATATTGTTGTCTCCCTCGCCCTCCTATTGTTGTCACAATAATAACTTGTCCTTCTCAGCCAACTCAGTCATCGGCCAGGCCTATCGCGGGACGGCTGGTTCTAAGCGGTGAGTACTATATTTTTGAAGTTATGAGTTTTTATGCGCTCGCGAGGCGTATGGTTATCTTTTATGTAACTTTTAGTGTTGTTTGGTACTTTTAATTTATGGATATGAAAATTTATTTATACATGTTTTATTTTTGTTTACAGCAAACATTATTAGCGTAGACCATGACAAGTAGAAGGGCACTTGCAGAAGACGAAATAGGCCTATTATTGGTCCAAGAAGATGAGAATGGTGATACTCAAGAAAGTGATAGCGAGATCTATCTCGCTATCACTTTCTTGAGTATCTATATCGATCATGAGAGCGAAGATGATGTTCAGAGTGATGTCGAAGATGAGTACATCGATAGTGTAGCGATTGAAGAGGCAGACGATGTATTGAATGAAGATTTACCACAGCCTGGGTACATGAGCCTACTGAAAGTTCAAAATGTGATCAACGTATTATTGTACCTACTGGAAGAGTGATTAGAGGTAGAAATCGTTACTGTTGTCTACTACCAATACAATGAAAAAGCTCAGTACCCAGTTGACCCAACAGTGGATGACCCAAAGACTTGAAGCTCCTACTTTGCCAAGACGCTTGGTGCGAAGTAATATTGATAATATTCTTCCAAGATCTCCTGCACTAGCTTCTGCAGATGACGAAGGGGAGCCTCCAGGCAAAAACAGGCAATATTGCAGCTACTGCACGTCGAAAAAGAAGAGAATGTCAAAAATGAACTGCGCGAAATGTAAAAAACCTATTTGTGGCGAACACAAGAAAGACGTTTGCTCTAAAGCCAATCATACCAAAGTTTAATGTTTTTTTGGAGTTAATACTCTATAGTATATTAGTTAATACGAAAATAAAATGTTGATTTGTGATATTTCATAATAATTTGTTCCTATAAACAGAAGACTGCTAATTTTTGTTATTTTTCATAGAGGTTTCGTAATTATAAGTTAAAAATTACTATAATATAAAATGTATTAAGATAAATATTTTATTTTTAAAAACCCCATACTATCCTTTCATATTTTTAAATTAGTGTAAATAAATATAAATAATTGGAATAAAAACACGCATTTGAAAAGTGTGCGCCTCTGAAGCGTATGGTTATCCTTTACGTAATATGCAGTATGGTTATCTTTCTAGGGTTAACATTACTTATAAAATTATTTTTTAAAAATATTTTAATGAAAATAAAATTTGATTTCATAATTTGTATAGTAGTGTGCGTGTGTACGTGTGTAATCGTCTGCGCGCATGTAGTATTTCTAGATTCATGTTTCGAATGTTCGAAGTAGCGACACTATCCTTCTATACGTTATTATTCTAAGGATACAGGTAATGTTTGTGCAAGCAATGAAAAACACAAAATAAAACCTTATACCAGACTGTTTGAGTGGTGGTGAAGTCCAGAGTGGTATAGAAGGTCAATTTTCGTTCTATTGTGGAGGGAGCTTGGGTCCAGCAATGCTACGTATGTAAGTCGAGATGATGATGAAAATTAGATGAATAAATAAGAAGGTAGAATGATAATAATGTGAACCACTACATTATGCATACATTTATTCAAATCTTTTTTGTTTACCGCTCAATTTATATTTTTACTAAATCCTAAGATAGGTAAGAATAGTTCATTATTTACGCTCAATATACAGTACCCCATGTGGGAACGGGTTGTGAATACAGTGTGGTCCTACCACTTAATAGTGGTAGGACCACACTGTCGACAGTTATCTGTCTACAGCCGCGGGCCGGTCCGTCCGGGGTAGTACCACGTTCTCGCAGAAAATCGACGTCTGAGTAGTAGCAATCTGTTACTGCGCTTCGTTCGGTGAGCGAGAGAGCCGGAAGCCCTACTTTCTGAGGGTGTTTGCCTGTGGAGGGTTTTGGTGGTGCCTTTGTTATCACCGAGCCTAAATGCACGCATTCACACTCCCTTCACTTTCTTCACGGTAGGCAGCGGCCTTGTAAAGGTTCATGAGCAGCAGCAACACTTACCATCAGGTGTACTGTTTGCTCGTTTGCCACTACTTGCAATAAAAAAAAAAAAGATACGTCACAATTCCCGTGGGACTTATAAAAATCTGCTGAAGTATGGGCAGGAAAACAGAAGACGCTCTCTTCTGGAAAACTTATAATAACACCAACAATTATTAACCAATAAGTGATATTGTCATTATGTCTTCTTTAAAAGGTCAATATCCAATAGTAGACATCGTTAAGCCCATAAATCGATGAATACGACGTATCATTATTTTGCACACAAGATACTTACGCTTAATAAAAACTGCGTCAAATATTTCAACGGTCTTCCCGTTATTGTTATATTATTAAGTTTGCTTGGTAAAAGTCCGTACATTTCCTTTCCAAATTCGTTTGTAAACTCTTCTATTTCTATAAGCAGATTCTCTAAGCCTGAATTGTAGCTTAATATTTTCGGTACGTTGAAATGAACATTTGAATACGCTGTGATTTTTAAAGTTCTTAAACCGTACATTTTACCGAAAGCTCCGTGCTGCAAATACAAAAAAAGGTAATTTACATTTTGCTTGGAGACATAGTAAATAGTTTGTGGCTGACTAATATTTTTAACTTGTATTAGCTAGCTATTGTAGGTAATAAGGATATAATAGCTAAGGTATCATAAATATTGTAATTAAAATAACTTTATGAACACTGTAAAGTCGATTCAATTCGAACAATTGTCGGGCAATCAAAAATTAAATACAAACGCGATAAAAGCCGTAGTTTTACTTACAATATGTAATACTTGCGTAAACATCAGAAATAATTATATCATAGAGGAAAGTTTCTTTTTTTTTTTTTCGGGCCGACCACTGATGTCAAGTAACCCTGCTCCGGTGGTCGGCCCAACGACGAAGGCGACGTGGTTTTCGGGTGGGTTGCGGGAGTTGCGTGCTTAAGCCCCTCTGTCGCCCCGGACGGAGTGGTGCGGAGGCGCGCCGACCGCAGCCCACCCACAAAAAAAAAAAGAGGAAAGTTTTTTGCGGCATTTAGTATCAAAATTATAAAATTTTCTTTAGTTACTGACAGTTATAAGATTTTGATTCACATTTGCTGATTATCTTTGATGCTTTAGATAATGAGCAGCAAGTAATTTATTATGTTCTGTATGCATCATCGCCATGAAACCTTATATAGGCTATATATAAAAATGAATATGGTATATAATGGTCTGTATGTCCTTTATAGAATCGTAAACTATGCATTTGATCATGTGATGATCTTCAGCAAAATATTCTTCATGAGCCAACAAAGGTTTCTAAATTGGTACAACCCGACATGGTAGAACCGGTCTACTTTTTTAGATTTGATCAGTACGTCTGTTGGGTCAGCTAGTGGACAATAAATATTATAGAGCAATTAGTTTGTTAACAAATATTAACTTTTCCCTAAAAATAAATTTAACATCATCGTAAAAAAATAATAAAATAAATTAGAAATAAACAAACTTCGAGAATTCTCAGTCTCAGTCGTGTAACATCCAAATATTCAAGGCGGGGCGATACTCCATACAAACTTGTATTCATCAGAGCGCTGATAGGATTGCCAGATAGTGACAACCAGCGAAGATCACTTAGGGAATGTGTAGCCTGTAAAAATAAAAGACATAGATATTAATATCTCTTATTATATTAAACATCTGGTTGGTATAATATATATACAAGAATTGCTCGTTTAAAGTTATAACATTCTGTCAGTCTTAAAGTTTTCTTTTTAGTCGCGCTCACAGACTTTCGCCAAAAATTAAATTTATATTACTAGTTCGAGGAACTATGAACCTAATCGTTAAGAAATTAGACGGGTTGAATTTTAGTATTGGTGTTTTGAGTTTTATTTTATGTCTTTAAAACTACTATAATCATTAACTATAATCATTAACTACAATCATATCTGTGGATGATGGTGGTTTACAGCGGAAAAATAAGGGAAATTTGAAATTCTAATTCAAATCATTTATTATGCATAGACCCCGAGAGGGGAGCACCTACATATTGTCAATTTTACAAAATAAAATTAAATTATCCAAAGAAAATAAACTACCACCGGATCGGAACGCGACCGCTACTGAGAAGATCCGGCAAGAAACTCAGCGGGCTTGTCTATTATTTATAATTCTTTTTTTTTCTTCTCACTAGATATAAAATTGTGTACATGTTTTGTAAAAACTAACTCCAGTGTGATGCCCTTCGAACTACAAGATACTTAATATAATTCAAACGATTGTGGCTGAACCAGAGAATATCCTTACTAATATGATAAAAGGGGAAAGTAAGTTTGTATGTTTGTTACGCTTTCACGCTCAAACCATAGAACCGATTTAAAAAATTATTTCACTAATGGAAAGCTATAATATCAGGGAGTAACATTGGCTATATTTTATCCCGGTATTCCCACGGGAATGGGAATTACGCGGGTAAGGCGACTGAAACCGAAACGAAGCGAGCGGGGGTTGCTAGTAGATATATAAACTATAGTTTAATAATATTCAACATCATCATCATCACAGCCCATATACGTCCCACTGTTAGGCTCGGGCCTCCTCCACTATGGGAGCAAAATTGTCCTCCTATACCATGCTGGTTAGACGTGTTAACATAGGATTTTGTTTCGAGTTTACCTTCTGTTGCGGAGATTTTTCATATATATTATAATCCCTCAACCATCACCAAACGGCCTTAATATTATTCAAGTTGATGTATTATGCTAAAATATACATACATAAGGAGTGAACATAAGTAAGCAGGAATTAGAATTTGAGAAACGGGCAATTGAATTATCAGGGTTTATTTATAATTAAAGAAAATTCTGATACTTACGACAGGGACGCCTGTTAGATCGTTATAAGAAAGGTCCAACCTCCTCAATCGTGTTAAGTTCGCTGTCGTATCAGGGGGTATTGATGCTAAATTATTGTATGATAGATCAAGACTTTTCAGTTTTGATAGCATCATTGAAGGCACCTGTAAATTTGTATCGACGTTAATATATATAATTTTATGTAAATATTCATATTTTGCGTAGAGTTGACATTGCACAGATGGCGTAGTAGTTAAGATATTAACCTGCCGTGCCTGTCAGGGCAACCCTTTGTGGGATTTACAAATTATTGTTCTGAGTTTGGGAGTAATTTGTGTCTATATGTTTGTAAAGTGCAAGGATGCCTCCGCAAGGCAAGAACTATTCTTTTATTTTATTTTCATTACTGATGGTGGCAGACGAGCAAGCAGCACACATGATTTCGTTTGCAATACTAGGGGCACAGCTAGGCCGTTGCCTATCGTGAAGAAAGTGCTCTTTTTAAACCTCATTTAAAGTAGGACATAATTATCATAGCGCTCGAGAAACACAATAGCAGGTAGCTCATTCTAGATCCTTCACGTACGTGGGAGAAACGATTACTGGAAACGTACAGTTAAAAACCGTATCGTTTCCAGGTGAAATAGATGAACTAGGTGTCAAGTGGTATGTTGGTAAAACGGTGACGATAGTATGAAGCCAAACAGTTTCCTTATTAAAGCGCGTAGCCTTAAAAAAAAATCTAGCTGTGCTTCATTCAAATACGCTTTAATTTAACTTCTGCCTTACCTATAATAAAGCCTATTAATAAAAATATACTTACAGAAACTAAGCTAACATTCTTCAGTCCTAAATGAGAGAGCCTTCTTTCCAAACCTTTGAAGATACTGATACCACGTTCACCAGTATTGAAAGGCGAGTTATCGCTGAGGTCCAACCAACGCAGCTTAGGTAACGCAGAGAAAGTGCCAGCTTCTATACGCACTAGATGATTGCTTGACAAATCTAACCAAGCTAAAGACTGTAAAAGACAATATAGTGTTAGAAAAGAGTTAATATTTAATTATAATTTTATTCATCATCATCGTCATCATCACATCTCATAAACATTTCACTGCTGAGCTAGAATCGACCTGCTTCACCACGCTGGTCAGACGGGTTAGTAAAGGGTTTTATTTCGAGATTTCCATCTCTTGCATAGATGTTATATGCATATTATATCCCTTAATCGTCTTTTACGACACCCACGGGCAAGAAGAAAAGGGCAAAATATTTTGGACATTTAAGTGTCACTATTATTTTACCCGACTGCCAAGGAAGACTTATTTGATTGTAAATTATTGTATTTTCTTTTTACTTTTTATCTTTCAAACGGATAGATGGAATTTGACAGACAAGATATTATTATTTTTGTCTTAAAAGTCAAATGACCAAAGATAGACGTTTGACGAAAAAAAAAATGAAATGGCGTATTTGGTTTGATTGGTTTGATTTGGAATTGGCGCGAAATAAATAAAATAAATCATTCGTTGGTTTGACAAGTAGAGCATCAAAATAAAGGAAATTATCAGGCAATCTTAAAAATATGTATAATTAAAATATTTAAATTTAATAAGGAATAATAAATTAATTTATTTTTTGGGATAAAATGGGGTATCTTTGTGTCGAACCTCATGCTACCATAGAAAATTTAGGAAAGTCATGGTTTTCGTTCTGAGATCTCGCCAAAATACACTAAACCCAAACAAAAAAGGCAATTCAAAAGTACTGAATTAAAACGAGATCGAAACAAGATTGAGAATAGAAAAAAGTTAAAATAAACTGGAAAGAAACTCTACTGCGGTTTGATAGATTATGAGCTGAAAACCTAAGTTACATACCCGCATTAAGTTCAGTAGAAGGCGGGACCCACTTGCAAATGATAAATGAATATGAAATTTGACTGAATTTATGAAATAGCGAAGTATCAAGTAAAAAGAAACGAAATCTAGAAAGTAACTTCACCTTAAAAGACTTAAATACTTTTATAAACAGAAAACAAAACAAAATGCTGAAAATATTTACATAAAAGACAGAAATATGAGAATACGAAGACGATATATATATAAAGAGACAATAAAGTGCACAAAAGCAAAACTGGATTAGTATCACAAACTTCTAAAAGTGCTACCTTGTACAAAATATTCTGCGGGTACTGTTTTTTTTGGTGGAACACTCTGGTGTGGTCTCGCCTAGCCGTGTGGTACATATACTCGTCACTGTAGTCGGGCTCCTCGGGCCAATACTCGCCCAACTGTTCGGGGTTCTGGCGACACATGCACGACATCTATTAGCAAAGCTACATACACACATACTAACTACTACAAAATTTTAAATGCGCTAATGTGATCATGCTTTATTTAGTAAATACATTATAGATACATTTGTATAATTGAATTACATTGCTTATATTTATTTCTTCTCAAAGTAAATTTAATATAAGTATAAGTTACATATATAGGTATAAGGCAAGAGCGCGATGAGCACCTTTTTTATTGCGCAATCTTAATTTTCATTCGAATACTTGCAGTAAGTAAGTGTTTCTTTTTCTGAACTCTGGGGAAGTTTTCAACGATATTAAACTAGTGCTTTTGCTTGTACGATAATGGAATAAAAAAATAATAATAATAAAATCTACGACTTGAGAATCAGTATTTGGCCACCCCACATATTGACTGAGAATTTTTTCATATTTCACATAACACGTTACGTTAATTAATCCCAAACAAATAAAAAAAGACAAGCATTTATTAATAGTAAATGGTTTCAAAATCACTAAATTGTTAATATTTTATTTTAAAATATTACAATCCTTAAAAAATGATAAGAAAAAGCAAATTAGATGTTTAAAAAAAATAGATGTTTTCAAGCAATTTAGAGTGCGTCACTTGAATAACAATCGGAGTGCATTTGGAATATTAAAAAATAAGGGATGCGTAGGTTGCACGATTCGATGACTAGATAACAGCATCGACTATTTAATATGGAATTCGTTTAGAAAAACGCCGTAAATTCTTATTTTATCGATTTATGTACGTTAGTGGTCAAGTACTGGTACATGGTCAACTACTGGTGCTCTTATCTTAATCATCAGCATTTCAGCTCATATACTTCCCATTCCTGGGATCGAGTTTCCTCTACAATAGGGGAAAAATTAACTTACCATACTACGCTGGTCCGATGGGTTAGTATACAATTTTATTTTGTTATCTGCATATTAAAACCTTTACTTGTCTTTTGCAATATCCACGGGCAAGAAAGGGAACGGTGAATTATATTCTTCCTCCGTCACCACACGGAAATATTATTCTTAGAAGGCTTATATAATTTACGTCCAAATCTCTTGTATTTCAGGGCCTTCAAGTAAAAGTCTGACGTTCTTAAATGAACAGAACAGCGCTATGACATGTCCTTCTTTAAACGAGGTTTAAGAAGAGTATTTCCTTCACGGTAGGCAGCGGCCTTGCTGTGCCCCTGGTATTGCACAGGTCCATGTGCAGCAGTTTCACTTACCATCAGGTGTGCTGCTTGCTTGTTTGCCACCGTTGGCAATAAAAAAAAAAGAAAAAAAAAAAAGAAAAAGAACAGAACGGTTCTTCGCCACGACACAAAATTTTCTTAATAGGAAAAAGGTTAATTAATTCCTACCTACATGCTAGAGTATTTTTAACAAAATAATATTCTTAAATACATACAAATTGTAATGATAGGCCTTAACATTATTTATTTTATTATTATATAATATATTTTTGGTTCATTCACGTATTTTTGTGAATACAAAAAATAAAACGTAATCACACTAGATTTGGGTATTAGATCCAGATAATTATAAAGACGACTTCAGTATCAGATAGCATAGCAAAACTCTCCATCTGTATTTAAAGCTAAATTTGAAATTTTATTTATTTAACCGCATATCAGTTAACCCAATGAACATTGTTATGTATAAATTTAAAAAGAAAATCAGTGCCATCTACCGGGGTCTTATGCATTGTTTTGGTGATTTTAAACTATCTCAAACTAAATAATCCTTGTAACGAAACCGGTTTGTGACGCGGTTGGATAGTTTCAATGTTTATAATCAACTTTTTTGTGTTTTTATTACTTTTTATATACACAGATATATTTACTTTACTATAACCAATAAAGATGTATAGTTTTGCTACGCTGTATGTTATCGTCAAGCAGTTAGTTGAGGTTTCAAACAAGTGCAAGGTTTTTATATCATATATAGATATTACTGAAATTTATCTTACCCGTAACCTTTGAACTAATTCTCCTAAAGCTACAGCTGGAATTGTATTGCCACTTAGATCTAATTCTACCAAATTCGCAACTGCCGCAGTGGACATACAATTTGTTGGAATCCTCGATAAATCGTTGTCAGATAGGTCTAACCTTAAAATGGAAAAATGTTTTATAGAATAATTTTATATATATTCATTCATTTTCAGCTCATATACGTTCATGGCTGGGCTCGAGTCTCCACCAATAGGAGGGAAATTGTGCTACTATACCACGCGGGTCAGATTCACTCTTTATTACTTATCATCTCTCAGGTCATAAACCTCCCCCTATTGGGCTCAAGCTTTTGATCCATACTAATCAGAGGGGTTGTTATAGTTTTATTTCAAGTGTTCTTTCTCTTGCATAGATGAATTCATCATCGCAGCCCACATACGTCCCACTGTTGGGCACGGGCCTCCTTCACAATGGAAGGGAATTTGACCTACTATACCATGCTGGTCAGAAATGTTGGTATAGGGTTTCATTTCGAGTTTTCCTTCTCTTGCACAGATGTTATGTGTATATTATATCCCTTAGTCGTCTTTTACGACATCCACGGGCAAGATAGGGAGTGGTGAATTATATTCTTACTCCGTCACCACACGGAAAAAAATAGATGGATTATGCATATTTAATCCCTTAATCATCTTTTATGACACCCGCTGGGTGATAAGGAGCTAAAAATAGTATTCTTACTTCATAATCACACGAGGAAAAATATTTATTACCTGCATAAATTTTAAACAAATGTTATTTAACTAAATGATTCATTTAGTCACGAATATAAAAAGAACCTCATTAAATTAATTGGTTCTATCTTACCTTTCTAACGCTGGCGATGGTATTAGATTATCAGCTAAATTTTTAATGCGATTGTCGGACAGATCAACTGAAGTTAACGATTGCATATCGTGAAATATTTCCACTGGTAAATCAATTAGATGATTATGAGATAGGTTTATTATCTGAAAAGAAAATAAATTAAAACTAAAATGCATAAAATATTTTTTAATAAGTTTAGAATCATAATATAATTTGGGTTTAATTAGCCTTGCCCGAAGTCTAAACCCAAAATATGCTATGATTTGAATACGTATAATATGAATGAGAAAGGCGTGACCAGATATTGCGTCGATCCCAAAAATGATCATTATTCTTTTCGGTGCGAAAACCATTATTTATACCAATATCAAGTAATTAACACCGTTGGTCAGCGGAAACGGCGATGGGGCAGGTGATATGCCAGGTTATAGGGCCGCAAGTTGCATTTACTCGCCCTGATCGGTATGGGTGGAATATACCAAGACTATAATCCATTAAAAAGAAAGATAAGCGTTATATATTGTACTTATTGCCTTAACGGAGGCATTGCAAACCTTATACATTATATTTTGTTTCGTTCATTATACTTTATTTCTCTCTTTAATCCAATTTAGTTTTAATTTAAATCATTTATAAGCTGTTTTCATTATTGCAGAAGTTTAGATACATCACATGCATAATTTAAAATTTAAAAATATATTCTAATTTGATTATATTTTTCACACAAAAAGATACATATAGGCAGTAATACTTGAATTGAAACTAAATCTTTAGTATATTTTTAAATTTATTTTCGCACAGCACTGGGCCAAAGTAGCGTTAGAAAATGAAATACATTGTCTAGATAAAGATTTTGTATATTAATTTGCCATCTATTAATTGAGTTTTACCTGCAAATTCTTCACTCTTTTGAAACAATCGTATTCCATGTGTAAAACCTTATTGTGAGAAAGATCTAAGTACTGTAACATATGCATGGAACCGAATACTTCACGAGTAATGTTTCGAAGATAGTTATGTGACAGATGCAACTCTGTCAAAGTTAAGTCTGCATGCCTGAAAGAAAACCATATTATCTTTAGACTAAAAGGCAGAACTTGTTTTATTTGCGAACATTAATATACTAGTTATCTTTGTATCATCATCATCATCGCAGCCCACATACGTCCCACTGTTGGGCTCAGGTCTCCTCCACAATGGGAGGGAATTTGACCTACTATACCATGATGGTCAGACATGTTGATATATGGATTCAATTCGAGTTTTCCTTCTCTTGCACAGATGTTATGTGCATATTATAACCCTTAGTCATCTTTTACGGCATCCACGGGCAAGATAGGGAGTGGTGAATTGTATTCTTACTCCGTCACCACACGGAGTATCTTTATATAATAAGAATTTAAACGAAATATATAAATCTAAGTGCGTGATTAGAAAATAGCTTATAAAATCTTACCTAAAATAGTACGGTGCGATGTACGTGAGATTATTGTGAGAAAAATCCAAAACTCGTATGTTCACCGAAACTGTTCCAAGACCTAAAATATAAATAATGATATAATTTAATTTTAAACAACTTAAGCACAGTTAAAAACCATAAGTCAGAGCCTACTCAAAACTACTCGACCGATCCTCATGAAATTTTGAATATTATGTATAATTTGGGCTGCATTAAAAGTGTTTTCTCGGCAGATAAATTTAAGGTAATTATGGTTAAGAAAACGTATAACCATTTGTTATACTACGTTACGCCTATTAATCTATACCAACAAATAAAATTGGAGTGTCTGTTTGTAATGTCAAAATAATAGGCTTTTTTCATGCTCACACGGTTATTTGTACGACACCTATGCCTCAAATACAGATTAAAAATTTTTGTCTGTCTGTCTGTTTGTTCCGGGTAATCTTCAAAACTGCTGGACCGATTTCAAAAATTCTTTCACCAATAAAAAGCTATAATATCAGCGCGTAAACTAGGTTATATTTTATCCTGGTATTCCCACGGGAACGGGCACTATGCGGGTAAAACGACTAAAACCGAAGCGAAGCGAGGGTGGGTTGCTAGTATATGTATACAACTATTGCGCACTTCAGCGTTATTAGCTAACATTATTTAACTTTATCTTACAATAAGCTAATCCTTATGTTAAGGATTAATTAATAGTAAATCTAATGTATAAATAAAAATAAATTTAAATAGAAGTACGCAATAATGATTAACGATATAGCATCAAAATTGTTAAATATGTGGATCACCTGCGGTTACTACCATTTCTTCTTCAGAATCATCAACTAAACCTGTGTAAAGGTAAGAAAAAGCAATAAATAATAATAAAAGCAAATAAAATAATAAAAATATAAATAAAATTGAAAATATAGTATAAAAAATGGTAACAATAAATAGTAGAAGATGAAAAAGATGAAATTATACATACTTTGTACAATTGTATTTGAAGAATCATCTTCAAGTCCCAAATGAAATGATTAGTTTGAGAAGAAGAATAATACATTAGTAAATAATATAAATGAAAATTAAAAAAAAATATCATAAAAAGCAATAACGCATGCACACATCATCGAATACATACGAAACAGAACCAAATGTACTACATATAATATAGATATAGTATTTAAATAAAAAAAAAAAAAGAATATACATTATACTTTTATCCATAATATACTTTGACATCTTGAGTGTGGCTATAGATAATTTCTATCTATACCAATAAATAAAATTGGAGTGTCTGTTTGTAATGTCAAAATAATAGGCTTTTTTCATGCTCACACGGTTATTTGCACGACACCTATGCCTAAAATAGCAATTAAAAAATTTTTGTCTGTCTGTCTGTTTGTTCCGGGTAATCTTCAAAACGGCTGGACCGATTTCAAAAATTCTTTCACCAATGGAAAGCTATAATATCAGGGCGTAAACTAGGCTATATTTTAACCCGGTATTCCCACGGGAACGGGAACTACGCGCATAACTACGACTATAACCTATAACCGAAGCGAAGCGAGGTCGGTTTGCTAGTATTTTATAAAATATTCAACTTGAAATAACTAAATCATTGGTTATGTCGTTAATTAAAATAAAATTATTAATAAAATATGCAAAAAATAATCACAATTACATAAATATTTAAACCAAATGAAACAGTTTTAATAAAATTAGCAACATATTTAATAGATTCAGTAATATATTTAGTACACACCACACAAACTACAAACCCTTTTGTTCATATAGTTTACATAATCTTACTTTGAGCCTTTGGTGGTGGATAGAAATTGGAGGTGAAGAAACTGGGAGCATTTGAATCAGTCAGAGAAATGATGCCGTTGTATGATGCATTGACTTTTAAAGCAGTAGCTGAACCAACTTGATCGAAGATAGAAAACTTGAATGTTTCCAAAAAGTTAAATGATATATCCAACCTGAGAAAGAATATTTTATTAACACGTTGATAAATTAAGTAATACTATATAAATATCTGTTGTTTGTCAGTTTGTCGTAATGAGAATAAACATATTTAAATCGAAATATCTGCAGAATTATAGAAGTGGTCTAAGCACCAGTCTAAACATGCGGATTGTCGTGGGTTTTAAACCCACTAAATAAATATATGCGGATTGTCGTGGGTATTAAACCCACTAATTAAATACTGAATAGTTTGTGCGATCTACAGATAACTGTTCTATCCTTTATTCTATATTTGTCAAGTTCTCCATAACACCAGACCTTGTTCCTTAGTGCAGTCTTGTCGTACAAAAAAAACAGACTTAATTAAAAAACTTGGCTATACTTTACGGCTACAATTTTAAAATCTAGTACACAAATATTTGCCGTATGCATATAGAATTTATGCATCAACACTTTACAAATAGCCATTAAATACTTAATGTTAAATTAATCTTACTCTGTGGCATCTATAAATACTACCCTACATAAAGAATTACATTGCTCGTGGGTGTCAACGAATAAGATCTTTACATAGATCTGAGCTAACTCCATCTGATTTGGTCTGGTTAACAATTATATTACCAAGAAGAGTTGATGTCAGGCAGGCCGCCGTTCATAAAACTATTGTCAAAAGTTTGCAATGTATAATAATATGCGAAAGAAGAGTAAGTGCATATTAAGTTGATCCCAAATAATAAATAGTATGAGCAGAATGATGATATATTTTTTATTCGTGTGGTGACGGTATAAGAATACAATTTACCACTTTCTATCTTGCTCATGGATGTTGTAAAAGACGACTAAGGAATATAATACAAATATAATATCTATGCAAGAGAAAGACTCGAAACAAAACCCTTTACTAACCTATCTGCCCAGCATGGTATAGTAAGGTGAATTACCCTACCATTGTGGAGAAGGCTCGAGCTCAACAGTGGGACGTATATGAGCCGAAATGATGGATAATATTTTTGATTTAACAAACATATTGTTGCCAAGTAGTTAAAAGAAAGTTCCTTATATAGTACCTATATATAATCCTTACTAATATTATAAATGCGAAAGTAAGTTTGTTTGTTTGTTACACTTTCGCGCTTAAACCACCGAACCGATTTCAAAAATTCTTTCACCAATGGAAAGCTATAATATCAGGGAGTAACTATATTTTATCCCGGTATTCCCACGAGAATAGGAACTATGCGGGTAAGGCCACTGAAACCGAAGCAAAGTGCGGGCGGTTTGCTAGTATCAAATAAAAAAAATACTCACTCGGTAAGTGATGGAATATTTTGGAAGGCCTCTTCACTAATATCCCTAATCCTATTTCCTTTTAATTTAATGATCTTAAGATTATCAAGGCTAGCGAAGGCTCGTCTTTGTATGACCTCTATTAAATTATCTTCTATGAGGACCTCTTGTAATTCTTTAAGACCAACAAAAGCATGTTGTACTATTTGTGTTATATGGTTGAGTGAAAGACAGATGCTCTCTAGTTGTCCGTGGATATCACCCTGAAAAATACAAACCACCATTTATTGATACTATTTCCTATAGTTTGGAGTACGTACTCATTTTTATCAATGATAACAGGTTTTTATGGTTTTAATCCCAGCACACAGTTTTCTGCGTGGTGACGGAGTAAGTATACAATTCATGACCGCTCTTCTTGCTCCGTTGGTATTGTAAAACAGGACTACGTATTTATTGCAGATAACAATGGATGAGAAAGAAAACTAGAAATAAAAGACTAACCAACTTGTCTGATCAGAGTGGTAGTAGGCTTAGAATAATAACATATAGAAGGTAAGTCCACGCACGAAAAGTGAGGCATTTCAATTGGAGCCTAATGGAGCCTACGCCGGAACAGTCCCGTAATGTACAAGTCATTGCACTGCATGAACGTACGCAACTCTTAAAAAATAAATAGGTAATTATGACGGCTTGTGCATTCAAATGGTGTCACAACACATTTGAAAAACATAAAAAGGTTTTTGATAAAAATAAAATTTGATTTCATAATATGTCTAGTGGTTTCCGTGTGTACGTGTGTAATTGTCTGCCCGCCATTAGTATTTTTAGATTAAAATTTTTAAAGTTCGAAGTACTGACACTATCCTTCTATAGGTTATTATTCTAAGGGTAGTAGGTCAATTTCCCTCCCATTATGGAAGAGGCTTGAGTCCAGCAATGAGATGTATATGACCTGTGATGAATCCTTTTTTTTTTGGGGTGGGCTATGTTCAGCGCACCCGCCTCCTAGCTCCGTCCGGGGTGACAGAAGGCAGCGCGCGACTACATAAACCACTGTAGCACGTCGCCTTTGTCGTTGGGCTGACCACCGGTGCCGAGTTCCTTGTTCTTCGTGGTTGGCCCGACGGAATACTTCCGAGGTACCCCTCTCCTCTCGACGTCCAGGACGTCGGTCACCGTCGCGCGGTCAGCCTCTCTGCGCGTGAGGGACTAATCCTCGGTCCCGTCACCCGAGCTGGGATGAATCCTACCTATCACATCCTTCAGTGTAACTCCAGTAAGTGCGGATCCACAATGGTCTCCATAAATATCATTAATCACTAGTTAGGATGACATATCAGTATATGTAAAATGGCAATGTTTTAAAAAACCTTCACCGTCACTGCTCGTAGGTGTCGTTAAAGACGAGTAATATAACAGGCATATAATAACTATGCAGAGCAGAAAATTGTAAATAAAACCGTTTAACCAGCGGGGTGTTTCAGGTCAATTTCACTCATATTCAAGAGGACGCTCGAGCCCAGCAGTAGGACGTTGACATATAAGCTGTAATGATGATGATGAATGATGATATTACTATTAAGTACAAATTAACTTACCTGTAATGTTCCTTTAGAGAAATGATCAATGTAATTGTCTTGCAAGTTTAATTTCTTCAGTTTGTAAAGAAAATGAAATGAGGTGTCTGGAACGTTCTTCAATTTATTATTACTTAAGTCCAGATATTGCAGTTCTATTAAAGCTTTCAGTGGCTCAAATGGCAGTATTTTTACGGTATCTGCTAACCCATTTGCCATTTTTAAAGTTGTTAAGCTGTGTAGCTGGAAAAGGAAAATATTTTTTTAGTATATGTATTTCCTTACTAGGAATGAACTTTGTACTTTTGTATTTTGTTTATTTAAAGGCAAAGAAATATTTTGTGGGTTGCCGGAGGGAGAAGACAATTCACCATTCCTAGTAAGGGTTTTGTAAGTCTTTTGCCACTTAGGGATCAAATATACATATAACATAGATATGAGAAGGAAAATTATAGAGAAAACCACCAACAAATTTGACCAGCGATTTGGTATAGTAGGTCAATTTCTCTCCTAGTGTAGAAGAGGCTCTAGCTCAATAGTGGGATGTTAATGACCTGAAATGATGATAAATGATGAAGATGATGAAGAAATGATTTCGAAAGAGCCGGAAGGCCAACTTTTTGGGAGTGTTTGCATGTGGTGGGTTCTGGTAACGCTATTAGTATCATCGAAACTCATTGCACGCATCCACTCTCCCTTTACTTTCTTCGCGGTAGGCAGCGGCCTTACCAAGGTCCATGAGCGGCAGCAACACTTACCATCAGGTGTACTGTTTGCTCGGTTGTCGATGGCCTCTTTCTGCGAGGAGGTCATCGCCCGGAAGGAGGCCGTGGAGCGGGCACGCGAGCCACTTGCGTCCGCTAACTCGCTCCGTAGGCGGCGACCAGGGAGCGGGAGGTGCCGATATGCGCATCTCCTCTCACCGCCTTGAGTGACGACGGGACGTGGTTCGACGGCCTTGCGTAGGAATTTCGGAGATCGAATATCATTAGATGATCTCTCCAGCACTCCGTAAAAGCGCGGAAGGAACCGCTGTTGGTTTTAGTGGGTATTCCAGTTGCATAGGCGACCGGCGAGCCCCACACACCCCCTCGTCTGGTGCAGGCGGGGGATAGTGCGTAAATAGCATTTCCACAGAGTTAACAAAAAAAAGGTGTACTGTTTGCTCGTTTGCTTGCAATAAAAAGAAGAACATAGAATGCTCATAGTTTCTTGCTGTGTGGTAGCGGCTTCGAATACTACCAACCCTTGCTTTGCTCGTGGGTGTCGTAAAAGACGACTAAGAGCCCTAGATTGACCCGGACCAACTCCATCTGGTACCATTTGGGTCAACGATTACATTCCCAAGGAGGGTTGACGTCAGGCAGGCGGCCGGTCATAAAAGTCATTGCCGAAACTTTTTGCAATATGTCAAAACAGATGACATATTGCGTCGACCTCAAGTAATTGGGATAAGAGCAAGATGATAATGATTTTCTTGTAATATATTAAACTTACCTCTGCAAAAGCAAATGGGTCAATGAACTCAATATTATTCTCAGACATATCAAGTGTTTTGATAGTTCTAACATGTTGGAAGGCACTAGAATCTATTCTCGTAATGGTGCTGCCAAATATCTTAAGATCTTCTAATTCTACACCAAACTCTAAGAAATCCTCTGTTTGAATGCTTTGACGAAGAAGCTTGCTTACGGATAGGAAGCGGAGTGATCTCATTCTGTAACATGAATATTCAAGTTACAAGTAAATATAAATTATGAAATGAAATTGATAGCATTGATAATGATATTATTTTTTTTAATTGTCTATTAGTCTATTCACGTTTGGTTTTGATAATAGATCTTCCTAAAAGGATTACTGCCATAATACTTATTTAATCATTTCATAATAGGGTTGCCCAGGAGCGGCTATTTCTTATGTCTCTGATACGCTGATGTAATATTTTGTTCCTAATTACACGGCCATCTCTTTATATAGTTAATTATCGTAATCATCATTTCAGCCCATAAAGGTTGCTAGGTTCGGGCCTCCTCCACAACGAGAGCGAAACTGATTCTATTATACCACGCTGGTCAAATCAGTTGGCATAGGCTTGTATATCAGATTTTCCTTCTTTTGCTATCTGAATAATGACCTTTAAGACATCCATGGGCAAGAGAGAGGGTAACAAATTGTATTCTTACTCCGTCATAACACGAAAAGCTACTCTGTCACCGCAGTATAATTAGACGTTTCTGTTTGGTGACAGAGTAAGAATACAATTCATCACTCTCCACCTGGCCCGTGGGTGTCGTATAAGAGAACTATGGGATTTAATAAGCATTCAACATTTATGCAAAAACTGAAAACTTGAAGTAGAACCTTATGCCAACCTGTCTGGCCACTTACTACACAGTAAGGTCAAATTCTCTCCTATTATGGAGCAGGCTCAAGCCCAGCAGTGGGACCTATATGAGCTGAAATGATGATGATAATTACACGTTTCTTGTTTAGTGATAGAGTAAGAATACAATTCATCACTCCCCAACTGCGCCGTAGGTGTCGTAAAAGACGAGAAGAGAAGGAAAACTTGAAGTAAAACCATATGCCAACTTGCCTGACCAGCGCCGTATAGCATCTCAATTCCCCTTTTACTATGGAAGGGGCTCCATCCCATCAGTGGGACATATATGAGCTAAAATGATAATGAATGATGATGATTACACAAATTTATTTCAATTAAATTGAAACGCAGAGGTGCCTCACCTTCTAAAGTCCTGTAAATTCATCTCAATAGAGCTAGCACCACTGATATCTAAATAGAATAGTTTGTACTGGAAGCTGTTGAAAGATGTTGTTGCATACTCCGATGGTGTAGTCGATGTTAACAAATTTATATCAACCTGAAACGATTTGATTGTTTTTATGAGTTATTTGGGCTTTGTAGGACCACACTGTCGACAGTTGCGGGCCGGTCTATCTGGGTTATTACCACACTCTAGTAGAAAATCCAGGTCTGATTAATAGGAATTTGCTACTGCTCTTCGTTCGGTAAGCGAGAAAGCCAGAAGCCCAATTTTCTTAGAGTGTTTGCGTTTTGTGGGTTTTAGTGATGCCTTTAGTACTACCGAACCTAATTGCATGCATTCACACTACCTTCCCTTTCTTTACCATGGGCAGTGACCTAGCAAACGTTCATGAGCGGCAATATCACTTACCATCAAGTGTGCTGTTTGCTCATCATCTCAGCCCATATAAGTCCCACTGCTGGGCTCGGGCCTCCTCCATAGAGGAAGGTAATTGACCTACTATATCACGCTGGTCAGATGTGTTGGTATAGGGTTTTATTTCGAGTCTTCCCTCTCTCGCGTAGATGTTATATGCGTTTTATATCCCTTAGTCGTCTCGTACGATCACCCACGGGCAAGATAGGGGGGTGGTGAATTGTATTCTTACTCCGTTACCACACAGAAAGCTGTTTGCTCGTTTGCCACTAATAGCAATAAAAAAACATTACCTGGTTGACCAAATTTTACTGGAAGAGTTTTTTTAAGGTAGTAAATGTTTCTTTACAACGCCATCTCGTAAACTTTCTAGGTACCATTACACTAACATCCAACAGTGATAATGCGTGCCTTTATTTTTTTCGTCAAATTCTTTCTCCTGGCAAGCTTAAAAAGTAAGACTTTTTGCTCATACAGTTACATGCCGCTATAGGGCATAGGTCTCGGCCAAATAAGAAAATTAGTCAATTACACCACGACGATAAGATGGAAACTGTGTTCATGTGATAAAGTTTTATTTCGAATATTTGTTTTCTTACAGTAATATCTATTTACATCTATGAATTAACTTTTGCATTGTAATTTTCGTAGTTTCAGTTTTGAAAAATCACAAAGAAGACAAATTTGTCATACAACAGAAAAAATTCAATTGATTACGAAGTGAAAGCAAAAACTAGTCGTTATTTTTTTTTTTCAGAACCGTATATTAGATCATATTTAAGTTATCTTTAAAACATTAACAGCAAAAACTGCCGAAGATGAGTTTTTACGTAGAATAATTATATTATTGTAGATTAACACTAACCTTATTCTCTTTTAGGTTCAAGAACCTCAACGAGTCCAATTTATTCAGCATGAACTTTGATATCATTGTCAGGTTATTTTCGGACAGGTCTAGAGTATGCAGACTGTTTTCAAGACCAGCAAAAGAAGCTGGCGAGAGATCCACTAGTTCACAATCGCGCAGTGACAGCGATTTTATTTTGGCGTTTCGGAATGCATCTTCCTGAAAAGTGAAACGTATTACATAGAGATATTTTGTAAAAAACTCGGTACAAATTATTATAATTTGTAATTGTTGGTCTTGGATTAATTATATTATCCATATTAAATATATTATCCGTTAAAATTAATATTTTAATAGGTATTTCATCTTTATCTCAACCCATATACGCCCCAATACTGAGCTGAACCTGTTTCTCAATAGGAGGTAAATTGTTGTATCATGCTAAGCACACAGGTGAGTGTAGCATTTTATTTTGTGTTTTACTTCTGTTGGATAGATGTTATATTCGTATTATATCACTTAGTGTCTTTTAGGACATCCACGGGAAATCTATATACATTCTTCATTTTAAAATAAATTTATAGATCACAGATATTATCAACATGATCTTCAGATATCTCATAATTGAGTGCGGCATATATGATTAAACTATGATAAAGGATTTATTTCAAGTTTCCTTGTTTCACATTAATATTATTTGTTTAATTTACGGTTTGACCGTAAATAGTGTGATAAGGAATAATGGTATTAAATATAATTAATTAATAAAAGTATCATATAAAAATGCAGATTGTATTCTCATGTTTTGTGAAGAAAAACAGGCAGCAAAATAAAAGGTATAAAGGTATCATATTTTTCTTTTCAATCCATATATGTTCAATATTTGAGCCCGTGCCCAAAGTGTGTATTTTTTGATTTCTGATGTTTACGCGAGTATTATACATTTTAAATAAAACTACCTTACGGATTTTATCGCGTTTGTATTTGATTTTTGATTTCCCGACGTTTCGAACACTTTACAGCGTTCATGGTCACGGGTGGACTAAGATGTCTCATGTCCAACAAGTCATTGTTACTGCAGAGAATTTATAATTATCTACCCGATACAGAAATTAGTTATTAAATATTGACCCACATTTTGATACAAAATTTATTGCCAGTGTAAGAAGAAAATGATTCTATATGAAAAAATTATATTGTTTATGGTTAGTAATAATTAAACATTAAAATTAATAGTAATTATATTTAAAAAACTAACTAATAATCTAGTATACTACCACCGGATCGGAACACGGTCACACTGAGAAAGATCCGGCAAGAAAACTCAGGTGACATGATGCTTTGCTTGATTAGTTAGTTTTTAAATATAATTACTATTAATTTTAATGTTTAATTATTTCTAACCATAAACAATATAATTTTTTCATATAGAATCATTTTCTTCTTACACTGGCAATAAATTTTGTATCAAAATGTGGGTCAATATTTAATAACTAATTTCTGTATCAGGTAGACAATTATAAATTTTCTGCAGTAACAATGACTTGTTGGACGTGGGACATCTTAGTCCACCCGTGACCATGAACGCTGTAAAGTGTTCGAAACGTCGGGTAATCAAAAATCAAATACAAACGCGATAAAGTCCGTAGTTTTATTTAATGTGTATTTTTCCTGTAACGGAAAGGAGGTTGGACTACGCCATCGTACTGAGACATCTTGACCTTATAATTCGATTTTTTGACGTGACAACGTCTTATAATTCGATGGAGCCGGCTGCACGCACGAAAAAAACATGACTCATGCGGCGTTACCTCGCTCTGAGGCGTTCCATTTAAGGCTTGAAGTGCAAGCGAGAGCGCGGAACGAGCGACAAAGAGGCACAATCGGCCTCCGCGTTCGGCAGCGTTCGACATCTGTCTCTCTCCTACTTGAGTGAGCGATGCGTCCGCGTGGACAGCTGCTATATAATCAGGAGGCGTCCATAAATTACGTGAGGTTAAATTTTCTGTACCACCCTCCCCCCTGATGTCGTGAGATTTTATTCAACCCTCTCCCCCGTCCCCCAATCTCACGTGAGATTGTTCAAAATGTGGGTTTCTTACATAAACGCGTTGGATTGTTAGTGTAAAAAGAAAAAAATTGCTTCGTGCTTTTATTTACGACTAGTTAAGACTAGTAATCAATATTGCTGAGAGTTTAATTATAAGTGTAATGAAGCTGTGAAATGTAATAATGCTTAAGATTAAATCTTAAGCATGTACAATCTGGATGAAATGGACCAAAATAGTATTTTTTTTTTGTTTCAATCAGAAAATAAATTGCGTGATATTTGCCGAGACCCCTCCCCCCCTCTCTCCAACGTCAGATTAGATGAGATTTGACTCGACCCCCTCCCCCCTTTAAACATCTCACGTATTTTATGAACGCCCCCTAATACATTTACATATTTTCGTCAAGTATGAAGTACAGTGAAAAGTGAATGTGGTGTCAATTGTTTATAGCAACGATAATTGCGGCGATAAAGGTAATGATTCTTTCGATATTAAATATATGTTCAGTGATATATTGTCGAATATTCGACGACGTTGACGTTGTTACGTTCAACTATCGTCAGTAAACCGACTTTACAGACAACCGATTTTTTTTTTCATATAGTATTGTTGCTATTTACGCACATTTAAATGAACCAGTATGTGAATTGTATTGCTACTCCGCCGTCATACAGAAGACAAAAAAAAGACAAAAAACATTTATAATAGTAAAACTTACTCGTATTGTATAAATAGGATTGCCATCCAATGTAGTAGAATTGAGAACGTTGAAATAATTAAACGATCCAGGCAGTAAATCCCTTATAAGATTGTTGTCCAATCTGAAAGAAAAAGTCATGAAAATGTAATATACCGCGAGATACTTCAAGTTTGCTTGCTCAATACTTTTTATTTGTTTTATGTTCAATTTCGATTTTATAGGGGTTCTAAAGTTTCTGAGAAAATCCGCCGTGTTCATCAGTTGACTTGAGTATTATTGGGTCATCGACTATAAAAATGTTGTTCATTGCGAGTACCATTTCACACTGATTCAACGTTTGTATGGATATAAAACAAAGACCGAATGATATTTTTGAATACTAAGAAATATTTCATAGCCAAGACAAAGGAAATGATTGTCTACGAATTTGAATTCAAACATACTCATATATCTAGAAAGGATAGCGAGAGGCCAGTGGAAAGCAATAGACTTCTATGTACAGCTGTCGGGTTTGATCCTCACGTCATACACCTATGAATTTTTTGTGGGTTGTGTATTAAATCGCAAATTATTAATTATTGAATCCTTTACAGGTGAAGACAGTAATCATGAGAAAACCCTAAGAGTACTATAAAAAGTTTTTGAAGATTTGCGATTCACAAATAATTGTTTTAAGCCTGTATATTAAACTACTTTACGGATTATATCGCGTTTGTCTAAGCCAATGTTGTAAGCCTTTTTGTATGTTATATCATCTTATCGTATAAATATATTATCTTTTTTTGCATCTATATTGATTTTAAATACAGTATTTTTAAAATGGGACAAATCGCACATTATCACTATTATAACTCCTGTGCACCAAGATCCATAATGATCTCCATTGTTGACACCGAAGTTTGATTATTCGGCAAGTTCGAGAAATGATTTTAATTGTCTTGGCACTCGTAAAAAACTAGATGACGATAGACTGGGTAGATGGATTCAGAAGAATTTGGAAGAGATTAACGTAAAAAGTATACTAACTTGAGTGTATCCAATGACAGTTTAATTCCATTCAGTTCATGCGCCGGTGGTACTTGCTTGATAAGATTGCTTGATAGATCTAAGAATCTTAGTTGACGCAGTGGTGATATCTCTTCATAGGGAATGTAGGCGAGTTGATTGTCTCCAAGTGAAAGCTGGAATGGAAATATATTATTATGTATTTACTAGCAACCCGCCCTCGCTTCGCTTCGGTTCTAGGTTATAGTCGTTTTACCCGCGTAGTTCCCGTTCCCGTTGGAATACCGGGATAAAATATAGCCTAGTTTACGCTCTGATATTATAGCTTTCCATTGGTGAAAGAATTTTTGAAATCGGTCCAACCGTTTTGAAGATTACCCGGAACAAACAGACAGACAGACAGACAAAAATTTTTTAATTGCTATTTTAGGCATAGGTGTCGTGTAAATAACCGTGTGAGCATGAAAAAAGCCTATTATTCTGACATTACAAACAGAAACTTCAATTTTATTTATTGGTATAGATTAAGGTAAAATGTAGTCTTAGGTATTCCTTACTGGCGTAATAACAGTCACAGTGATATCTTCATCATCACAGTTCATATACATTCCACTGCTGGGCTTGATCCTCCTCCACAATGGGACTGAAATTGACCTACTATACGATGCTCGTCAAACGGGATAGCATAGAGTTTTATTTAGAGATTTTCTTCTCTTGCATAAATGTTATCTGCATATTACAATCTCTAAGTCATCTTTTATGAAACCCACGGGTAAACAATGGTTTTTTTTTCGTGTGGGGAGAGTAAGAATAAAATTCACCACTCCCTATCTTGCCCGTGGATATCGTACAAGACGACTAAGGGATATAATATGCACATAAGATCTGTGCAAGAGATGGAAAACTCGAAATGAAACCCTATACCAACATGTCTGACCAGCATGGTATATTAGGTCAAATTCCCTTCCATTGTGGAGGAGGCCCGAGTCCAATAGTGGGACGTACGTGGGCTGTGATGATGATAATCATGAAACAAGGGAGTGGTGAATTGTATTCTTACTCCGTCACTATACAATCCATCACAAGGAGGCGTCATATCCCGATAAGGAAGTCCTCGATTATTAATATTTGAAGTATTTACATGCAAATTCATGTGGTGACAGATACGAATACAATGATCGCCAATTCTTCCTTTCCCGTGGATATGATTTCAAAGGGTTATGGGTGTAAGAAAATAACAACAGTGCAAAAGGAGGAAGCTCGAAGTAAAACTCAATGCCAGCTCGTCTGGCTAGCGTGAAGTAGTAGAGTAGTTTATTTCATCTGGAGGAGGCCTGATGCCAACAGTGGGACGTCAATTCGCCATCATCATCATTTCAGCCCATATACGTCCCACTGTTGGGCTTGGGCCTTCTTCACTATGGGAAAAAAATTGACCTACTATACCACACTGGTCAGACGTGTTTTATTTCAAGTTTTCCTTTTCTTGCATAGATGTTATATGCATATCATATCCCTTAGTCGACTTTTACGACACCCACGGGGAAGAGAGGGGGTGATGAATTGCATTCTTGCTCCGTCATCACACGGAAACGTGTGACGTCAATTCACTCAGAAAAACATTTGCTTTTTTCAAGTTACCGAATAAAAAAATGTAAGACTAAAATACTTACTCTTGTTAATCTCATCATGCCATCTCTAAATACACCGCCATCAATTACAGACAAATGATTTCCTTGTAAATTGAGCGTTTCCAACATCGGCAAACTAGAAAACGCATCCAACGGCAGATTTACTATAGAATTATCAGACAATATCAAAGTCTGTAATGTGTGTTCCAGTCCCCGCCAGTTATCGCCAGATATGTCGGTTATTTCGTTGCCTGAAATAAGTAAAATTGACTATTAATTTCTATGAAACAATGCTATAGCATAATTCTAATATCCATGTTATGACAAAATCCTTACTAATATTATAAATGCGAAAGTAAGTTTTTTTGTTTGTTTGTTTATTTGTTTGTTACGCTTTCACGCTTAAATCACCGAACCGATATCAAAAATTATTTCACTAATGGAAAGCTATAATATCAGGGAGTAACATAGGCTACATTTTATACCGGTATTCCTACAGGAATGGGAACTACGCGGATAAGGTGACTGAAACCGAAGGGAGGGCGGGTTGCTAGTTACCCATAAATTCTCGTAGAAGATCGAAGAAAGCAGTTATGTTGTGCACTTAATCGTTCTAAATTCGAAACAAAACAGACCAACCCATCTCACTAGCTTAGAAGAATAGGTCAATTAAATTCCTAATATAAATCCTCCTTCCTAATATAAAAAAGGCCAGAACCTAACAGTGGGTGTTATATGAGCTAAAAAGACCATGATGATGATAGATGCTGCGGTTGTTAGGTTAAAAATATAACTCGTATCAAAAATCTACCATTCAATCCATTCAACCCGTCATCGACTGCTTGAAGTAAGCTTTCGCCTTAAATAAGAGAATAATGCCATATTCGCCACGCTTGATAGTGGAGTTGGCGATCGCAGTGAGGTGGTACACATTTCCCAGGAGACAGCTGCAGCCCTCTTTTCTTGAGAGACTGGTATAATCATAAAAAAGTTATCAGACGTTTTGACTATTTGGTAACAAAAACATCACTAGTCGCCAAGTTAAAGTTTCTTCGTAAATTATAATATATCTTGATTTCTAAGAAGTAACATTCATCAAGAATATAAATATGTCGTTAACGGGCAAAATCTTTCCTTAACTTGAAACTTTCTAGATTCTAGTGCTTATTATGATTCACTAGACTTATATTTAGCAGGCAACAATATTTCGGCAAAGGGGAAAGTGATTCCTAAAATTGAGTTATATGTATTTATTCCCGAAAAATAAGAATAGAATACATTCAAAATTATTGTATAAAATGTAAGTCTCGAAATTCGAAAATAATATCAACTATTTAACCTAAACTATACTTTTATTACTTGGGCTCGCATATAAAAACAGGACCTCATTATTTGAACTTGAAATACTACTGTAATATAATTAATATTGACTACGGTAATATAATAACTATAATATTAATTAGTAAATAGATTATTATAGTGGGTCTTATGGTTAGAAAAGTAGAAAAAAAATAAAAGGAAATTGGATGTTTATAAGCTCCTCAACGTGAGGTCTACAAGAGGGGAAGATGCTATAACTGCCACCAACTGCCATAACGACCATATTTGTCATTGCTATAATTACCATACCAATCTCTACTGTATCTGTTGGCAACCGCAGTTCATGCTAAAAATTTTCCAGGAAAAGCTGTTACAAGTTCTCTAGATGATCCCTAAGGCAATTTCTACCAGGATTACAAGAAAGTAAAGAGAAAGTGGTTTTTATAACATAAAATTCCCTCCTTAGTGTTTGCAAGGCCTACGCTGAATGACGTGATGTATATGAGCTGAAGAAGAGACTATTACGTGAGCGTTATTCAAGAATTAATCAGTATCCAATATAAGGAATACCCCAAACATTCACTTAAGATCAAGTTAAATCTATTGAGATTAAACTGTAGAATTCAAATATAACTCACCTGTCAAATCCAGTAGTCTAAGTTTCTGCAAGTATCTTAGAGACCTGCTCGGTACAGCCGTCAATTTGTCTCTCCTCAGTTCCAACTCCCAAAGCGTGTTGTCGAGCCCGTAGAACGCCTCTTCATGGATATTCTCTAGAGGATTTTCGTTAATTGCGAGCCTGTATAAACCTGGAATTAATTATCTGTGTTAAATTATGTTAAGCTAATGAGTATTTCAATGTATGTTGAAATTAAACGCGTAATAAGAGACAAGAATTTAATTAAATTGTTAATATGTCTCATAAACTTATAAATTGCAAACTAGTTATAAAGAATTACATTTTCTTAGATGTTTATAGCGCAATTTTTTTTTAAGTAATTGGATGAAAATGTTGACTATGCGCACACTAGTTAAACATTATACGTAAAACTATATACCACATCTCAGAAGACGAAGAATCTATTCTTATTTTCTTTAAACTTGAACTGGCTGTAGGGCTATAAAGAAGGAAGTAAAAGTGAACAATACTGATTAAACGGATTAGTGTTGAATTATATTTTGATTTTTCCTTCTTTTCTAAAGATTTTATCTCATGGATATATAAAGAACATCCCTCATATATCCATGTGCTGACGGAGTAAAAACACAATTCATCACTTCCTATTTTAGCCCTTCCTATTTAGCATGGTTGTCGTAAAAGACGACTAAGGGATACAATATGCATATACCGTTTATGCAGGAGAAGGCAAAGATGTACCAACCCTTCCCCTTCCCCCCTCTATCTATCCATCTGATTAGCGTAGTATAGGGGTCTATATTCCTTCTATTATGACGGAAGTTCGAGCCCAGTAGTGGAGCATATATGAGCCAAGATGATGAGATAATGTCCCTTAGTCGTCTTTTACGATACCTCATACGTTATAAAAACGTCTGTGATTAGATGACATACCTGTTGTCAATAATAATTAGCCGATTAGTGTCAAATAGGTAGTTTAATTACCTTAAACGACAAGTATATGTCACATTTAATCTCACTAAACAGTAGATACAGTAGCAACACCTTGCTATCGTTAAATTTAACAAGATCAAATTTACACGATAAGACACGTAACATAGAATTTATTTCGCAAGCCTTAATTAGATATATCTCTGAAAGTCACACAATGCAACAGGCACGATTAAATATATCGGCGGCTCACATTTAAAGGGTTAACTTCGAATTTCCCAGAATGCTGAATAAAGGGTTGAGACAGTTCAACCATTATTAAATTTACCACGTCACCAGCAAACGGTGTTCAATTTGCGATGTCATCGTTCAGAAAATTTATGTGCGTATCTGAATACTGTATTTGTATAAAACGCTTCTTGCCAGACGTCATGTTCGATATAAAAGAGACTGCCCACTACACAATTCTTCCGTGTAATGATGGAGTAAAAATAAAATAAACATCTTCTTTTGTCCATGGGTGTCGTAAAATATGACTAAAGGATATAATGTGCAAATAATATCTATGCAAGAGAAGGAAAACTCGAAACAAAACCCTATGCCAACACATCTGACCAGTGGTATAGTAGGTCAAATTATCCTCTTACAGTGGAGGAGGCCAATGGTGGGACGTATATGGGCTGAAATGATGACTTTTTTTCTATTGATTTTGCTTTTGGTTAAATTCGGCTGAAAGGTGAATTGTATTCTTACTCCGTCACCACACGGCAATCACCAGCATTATAGTTGTGTTTCTCTCTGCCTTTGAGACGTACCTAGCACGCTTTTAATATGAACTGATATAATGTATAGACTCCTTTACATAACGAAAATAAAAAGCCATGAAATGTGTATTGGAATATTTTCTTCTAACCGAAAATACATATATTCGTGGCGAATATCATGTTCGCCAGATTATAACATTTTATGTATGCGAGTAAAACAAGGAATGATTTATTCCATTCCATGTATATATAAAATATATTATGTTGTTAATAATAAACCCCAAATCTAACTCTGTAAGGTAGATAGATGCCGGTACTTCAACGTAATAGAAATGAGATTGAATATCAAACCTGATCATAGACTACGAAATTGCACTATGATATAAGGCGAAGGATATACGTTTATTATATTTTGTCTATGATGTTATTGGTATCTGTTGGACTATTTAAGGGTGGAAAATGGAAAAGTAGAACTAAAAGAAAATCAACAGTCGTCATTGAGCCTTTTCTATAATAGGAGGGAAATTGACCTACTATACCACGCTGGTCAGACAGGTTGCTATAAGATTTTACCTCGATTTTTCTTTCTCTTGCATAGATGTTACTGCATGTTATAATTCCTTAGCCGTCTTTTACGACACCCATGGGTAAGAGATGAATTATATTCTTACTCCATCAACATAAGAAAATGAACAGAGATTACCTAAAATAACGTAATCTATTTGATTTGAATATTACTGCAAGAAAAAGAAAACTCCAAATAAAACTATACCAACATGTGTTGGACTTAAGTGGTGGTATAGCCAGAAGACTACTATGGACTTAAGTGTGCACTTAAGTCCACAGTAGGTCAATTTCTCTCTCATTATGTAGTAGACTCGAGCTTGGGCAGTGAGATATATATGAGAAGTGATGATTACTTATCCATACTGTGACGTTTTCACCAACAATTCCTCCAAAAATCTTAGATGACATAATAATTAAAGATTTAACTGAATTGAAATTTTAAAATTTAGGCATCAGCTTTAGGTATTATCTAAAAATTAAGGGTCGTGGGTGAAAGCTTGCATATGTCAACCCCCCTTTTTCTTTTTGGTTAGGCTACGGTAAGCGCACCAGCCGTCCGACTCCGTCCGGGACGACAAAGGGACGGCGTGCTGCCCCGTAACCCACCCGTGACTCGTCGCCTTCGTCATTGGGCCGACCACCGGTGCAGGATGACTTGTCGTTAGTCGTCGGGCCGACGGAATACCCCTGAGGAGTAACCTCTCCTCGACCGAGGTCCCCCGCGGGGACGTCGGTCGTCGTCGCGCGGTCGTCCTCTCGGCGGGTAACGGACTAACTTCCCGGTCCAGTCACCCGCACTGCCGACTGCACAGATGGCGTAATGGTTAAGATACTGACCGTGTCAGTATCGCGGGTTTCCGCGCAAGAGAACATTTTGTGCGATTGATTGCCGTTAATTATATGTTGTATGTTGTCGTTAATAAATAATATTTCAAAAAAACTAAAAAAATACGCTTTTAAAGAAAATCCAACTAAAAAATAGAAAACAAATTTTTAAAAATTTGAATTAAGTATAGTGTATACACGGTGATTTTTTTATCGTCTTACAAAAAAAAATATAAAAGTATCCGACCAAAGAAACATATCTAACATACTTAAATGTTCAATAGTGGCAGTTATAAAAAATAATAAAATAAAATAAAGTTAATATTTTGTAACAGCCTCTTTACCATGTGTGTCATTTTAAACAAAAGTAATCATGCGGCATTTCGTTAGTCAATCATAGGTACGAAGTCCACGTAGACGGCTTTTACAAAGCGTAATTCCCTACGCTAGATACCTAACAGGTATCCTTTGCGATGCCCGATTGGCGCCGCGGTCAAGTGGTCGTAGTACCTACATACTACATCAGCTGTGTTGAATACCTATGCGCTCGATACATATTGTTTCCTTACTATTTTAATTTGTAATTATTTATAATAACTTTTATTGAAAAATATTCTAGTAAATGTTGTTTTTAACCTTTTAATTGTACGAATGAATAGTAGATACTGGATATTTTAATTGACCTGCTTTTATAAGATGACATAAATGTCACCGTGTATAAGAAAAAAAGTGAGCCGTCGCTCAGGACGCCTGACAGATGTGAAGCATCGAAACTATTTTGTACGAGTAGAGACACGGTATCGATTGATCGACTGATAATTTATGCATAAAAGAACATTAGATTACGACAGGAACTAATACGATAAAACTAAGGCATAAAGTATTAATAAATATCGCGATTTTTTTTCCAAAAAATGATGATTTTTATTCAATAAACATTTATTTTCATTAATATACATTATAAGTAACAATTTACTTTGAGTTCACTAGATGGCGTTGTACAAAATTTTAAATCGCACTATGGTTTCGTTACAAAAATGTAGGTATAAGGATCCAAATATTTATTTGGTATTTAATTATTAGGGGACCGCGAAGCGTGGCGTTAAACGCCACGCGACGATCACGGTCACCCTCGCCTATAGATGTTTCACATCAATTTTATTGTAAAAAAAGCGTTAATTCAAATTTTAAAAATTTATTTTCTATTTTTAGTTGGATTTTCTTTAAAAGCGTATTTTTTAGTTTTTTTGAACTATTATTTATTTTCCATTTTTTAGTTGAATTTTCGCTTATCCTGATTATCCTAGTAAGGATAACGGGTCAAACTGTTTAAAATATTGAATGAGGACGAGGAATTGTATCCTTATTCCTTCACCACACGGCAAAGTGAGACGCGTATGCAGTGAAAATATGGTAAATTAATCTTAAAGGACTGGTAAAAATACCACCATTTCATAAATAATGTCAACAAACCTGTAGCTTGAAAGAACTGAGGCTCTAGATCTCTGATCTTATTGCCGGTGAGTTGTAGCATGAAGACCTTCGAGCTGTTGATCTTCGAAGGCACTCGTAGGATGGGTACATAACTGCAAGTCACTATGCCGAGGTCTCCTGCTGGCTTGGAGCACGTACACAGTGCTTGAAATAGACATGGTGAATGACCGGTGTCCACGTGTAGCTGAAAAAGATAAATATTGAATCTAAAGATTATATAGAAATGTATAGACACATTTGTGAAAGTGAAAGGGCTGCTACCAAATAGGTTATTAGCGAAGAAATTACTTCTTTAATAATACTAAAGGTATGTGTCAATAATATTTTGTTAAAGGTTAATTAGTGTGCCAATAAATGTTTTTGTAGTTTCAGATATCGGAGCTGACCCTACTCCTCGAGCATCTGCGCCACGTCTAAGAAAGATATACAACGTCTGCTTCGCGTTTGGACAGTTCCCTGAATGCTGAAAGGAGGGGAAGGTTAGTCGTTCTGCCGAAGTTACCTCAAGTTGGCGTTTCGGAGACTTCTCACCATCGAGGCGTTTAGTAAGTTACCCGAAACGATGACCCGCCGAAAGGGCTATTAATGAAAAGAACAGGTACCAGTGGCCCGCCCGTGTGGTGTATGATAGGTTCTGTATAAGGCAGTTTATGGGATTGTTCGCCGTCCCCTTCGTCGCTTCGGATGGATCGGACGAGGTGTAAACATACAATAGCCTATCTATATCTCTATATTTATGGAAAAAAAAAAGAGTTCTAGATAACCAGTGCTAATTACTGAAGCTATATTTACCGATTTGCATTTGAATATGCTTTCACTGTGCTTCGAACGCCTTCCAGCGTTCATGTTCACCTACTACATGGTCTAGGTTCATCCTCCATCGACCAAGAATGCCGAAAATTGTTCGAAACATCGGACAAGTGACATTCAATACGAACGCGATAATAGGCGTAAACGTATATGTATAAAAATAAATGTACACTAGGAAATAGAAAAATATTAGAATCAATTTTCAAAATGTCTGGCAAGGTCGAAATTTTTACTCTCATAAAAATCAGAAATTATTACTTATGTTCATTATTAAATTGACCTATTGTACCACGCTGGTCAGATGTATTGGCATAGGGATTTACGTTGAGTTTTCGTCATCTATGTTAGTAATCTTCATCATTATCTCAGCCCTGTCTATGAGCGTAGTAAAATATGAATAAGGGATATAATAAGCAAGAGAAGGAAAACTCGAAACAAAAACTATACCAATACGTATGACCAGTATGGTATAGTAGTTCAATTTTCCTCCCATAATGAAGGACTTCCGAGCCCAAAAGTGGGATGGCGTAGCGTTTGAGATAGTGATCTATTATGCCAGTGCCCTGGAGTTCGATTCCCAGGCAGGAAAATAATTTGTGCGGTCCACAATTTATTGTTCTGAGTCTGGGTGAAGGCTGTGCCGTTAATTGTATGTTTATAAAGTCCTCGTAAATGGAGTATGTATTAAAAAAAAAAACAAGTGTGCAATATTTACAGTCTTGATATATTTTTTAATACTTGCGCTAATTTGAAGGCATTTATATAACATAAAATAAAAAATAAGCTAAAAAATATTCCTACGTAACTGTTATGGGATTTGTAAGTAAACGAGGGTGTGACAGTGATTTAGGTGAAGCGATATGACCAAATTGTAACGTTCATATTATAATTTTCTACCTAAAATCTCTGGAGGTTATTCATTATACTTTAATTATAATTATTATATATACATAAAAGAAAGTCGTGTTAGTTACACTATTTATAACTCATAAATGGCTATACCGATTTGGCTGAAAAAGGGTGGGGAGGTATCTTAGAACCAGGAGACGGACATAGGATAATTTTTATCCCGTTCGATCGCGTTTCCCGTTCGATAAAATGTCAAAGAAACGTAGTATAACAAAAAAACATTTGATATGTAATAACAAAACGCAAATGACAGCTAAACGTAATTTTGTCTAAAGTTAAGTAAGGTTGAAAATTTGATAATTATAATTTTGTCAGATATCAATAATCAGTAATTTGTATTTGCTTTGAATCATCATTAACAATGCCGCGACCAAGACGGTCGAATCTTTCTGGACAAAACTGTATTGGTTGTTCTAGAGACTATATTTTTGGCAATTTAGAACATATATTTACGAAAAATATTATGGCGGTACGAAGTTCGCCGGGTCAGCTAGTTATTAATATGAAAGATTGTCTCGTTGGTTAAGTTATATAGTTATACGACTGGCGGTCGTAGAAAAGTATTATTGGGTATCCTCTAGAATTAAATCTAGAACTAAAACTATAGTCAAAATCCCTCCTATTGCGGAGGAGGCTCGAACTTAAAAGTGGGACGCATATCAGGTGAAATGAACGATTGAATGATTAAATATTAATTAGTACTAAATTTGCCGCGTGGTGACGAAGTAAGAATACAATTCACCAGTTTTTTTTTTGCCTGGTTGCCTTAAAAAGCGATTAAGGGATATCTTGTACGTATAACAACTCTGCAAGAGAAGGAAAACTCGATATAAAACCCTGTACCAACTCGTCTGACCAGCGTATAGTAAGTAAGTTTCCCTCCCAATATGGAGGAGCCCAGCAATGGGACGTATATGAGCTATGATGATGATGACGATGATGACTAAAGTTAGGAAAACGGTGCTTATCAAATTATTCCTAACAATATTATTTTCAGCAACTTACATTTAAATTATGTACATAACGAAATTAAGTGTCAACAATATCCAAGAATTTCGCCAATGATTGATGAGCACACAAGTTGTCTAATAAACAGGGTGCTTTTTTAAAACAAGAAACGCTTTAAAAATAAATCTTCAATATTTAGGAAGCTTAAATGTAAGTTTTCTTACATTGTGATAGACTAAAGCTAACTATGTGGTAAAAGAAAGAAAGAAAAAATATATTTCGTAAACCCCGCACGTTATTTTCGATCACAAAAAGAAATGAACGTAGCTAAAAAGCATAAATCAAAAATATGTGAGCTCAAAATATGGTGCTAATCTCAGCTTATACAGCAGGAGACATGATATTGCAGTGCTGATATTCTGACCGGCTCGAACAATAAAGTTGCGGATATCAAGGTTGATTATAAGCGACAGTAAAGTGAAGCTGATAGCTAAGAATACTATTACTCACCACTCCTTATTTTCTTGTGAGAATCGAACAAAACAGATAAGGGATTAAACAAACCAAGAAATGACAGTACACCTGCGATGATTAAACACCAATCGCCAACAGGTCTGCTAAGAGTGACGATTTATGGTGTTTAACATAAGATTTTAAGTAAATGAAAGAAGATTAAAAATTAGTGAGAAAGCTTCCCCATGAACTAAGATGATTTCACCTATTCTAATAGCTGTAAGGATAGCTACTTTAGCATGAGCTACATAGAAATCTCCCCATCTCTGTATATATTGAATACTAGCATATTGTCGCAGTTTCACGTGCGTAGTTCCCGTGTGTATATACTCTGCATGCTCCCGCTGTGAAGCCAGCGACTACGCTGGCTATTACCGGGTACTAACCCGGTGGAATATTGGGATATAATATAGCCTATTCATCATTTCAGCTCATATACATCCCACTTTTGGGCTCGAGCCTCCTCCATAATAGGAGAGAAATTGACCTTACTATACCATGTAGGTCAGACAGGTTAGTATAGGGTTTTGGTTCGAGTTTTTATTCTCTTATTATTGTATTATTCGCTAATAACGTAGCTTCAAAATGAGAAAATTTTGAAAATCAGTCTAGTGGTTTAAGCTTGAAAGTGAAACAAATACGCAATCAAACTTCCTTTAGTCATCTCTTATGACATTCACAAGAATTCACAAGAAAGATAAGGTGATGAATTGTGTTTTTTTTTCTTCATTACCACAGGATAACTAATGCTGGAGATTGAATAGGATTTTTTTAAATTCAAATCATTTATCCATACTAATATTATAAATGCGAAAGTAAGGATGTTTGTTTGTTTGTTTGTAACGCTTTCACGCTTAAACCACCGAACCGATTTCAAAAATTCTTTCACCAATGGAAAGCTATAATAACAGGGAGTAACATAGGCTACAATTTATCCCGGTATTCCCACGGGAACAGGCACTACGCGAGTTTAAGTGACTGAAGCCGAAGCGAAGCGAGGGCGGGTTACTAGTTATGTATAAACCCCGAGAGTTACAAATTGTCAAGTTTACAAAATTAGATTAAACTAGCAACCAGCCCTCGCTTCGCTTCGGTTTTAGTCGTTTTACCCATGTAGTGCCCGTTCCCGTGGGAATACCAGGATAAAATATAGCCTAGGTTACTCCCTGATATTATAGCTTTCCATTGGTGAAAGAATTTTTGAAATCGGTCCAGCCGTTATGAAGATTACCCGGAACAAACAGACAGACAAAAATTTTTTAATTGCTATTTTAGGCATAGGTGTCGTGCAAATAACCGTGTGAGCATGAAAAAAGCTTATTATTTTGAAATTACAAACAGACACTCCAATTTTATTTATTAGTATAGATTAGGTGGTTCCTTGTTTTAAATGCTTACGTGCGATCCACACTAAAGATTATGATATAAATCACTATACCTACTCAAGTCAAATTTATCTCTCACCAGACCAGAACACATTTAAAATTATGTTACAGTAATAACGCCAACTATTCGAAATTCTAACCACATTTAAACTAAGTTTGAGGAAACAATGAATACAACTCCAAAAACATTTTATTGGGATAACATGAATAACTTTTGTAATTTTATGTCTTGTAATTTTTGGACTTAATGGCTATTGTGAGTAATAGAGGTCTGACCCGTTGACCGATTATATGGCGACCCTTCGCGTTGATTTGTCCTAACAAAACATTTGGGTTGTATTTGCTAAGTGAATTTCTCCATAGCTATTACAGAAAAACAATGATAAAAAAAAATACAGCCAGCATGTTCCATTAAAAGCTCACAAATAATTTTCAGAAATTATTCTTTATGCCTTATATGATACCTAAAATTTAATAAAATAGCTATTGGTAGCAAATATTGTTATTAAGCTGATTTTTTGTTGTGTGGTGACTGACAATACTACCAAACGTTGCTTTGTTCGTGGGTATTGTCTTAGAAATTTTCATGGACTTGGGCTAACATTATGTGATGCTGCTGAACAAATACATTCGCTAAGAGTATTGCCGTCAAACTGGCGGCCGGTCATAAAACTTGTCCGAGATAGGCCTCCAGACAAATGTAGTTTAGTAGACTGACGTTCCGTTTGGTTGCTGGTTGGTTGGGAAAATGGATGTTCGGGGTTCCTGTAACTTGCACATCGGTTGAATATTACACCATTGTGGCCTAGCCTCTAAGTGCTATGGCTTGAGGTTCACTGTATCTTCATACTTTTCTTAATCGCTACCCAGCTAATGTTGGTAGGCTTGAAGTTACGCTCAATCAATTCATCGTGTCGCTTAGGTACATCGAAGCTTTACCGTAACGAAAACCGCATCGATTATTACTGTTGATATTATTATAAATTTCGTACGACGACATGGATGTTCAAATAAGATAATACGTAAGTAATTCACATAGGAAGAGCTGATTTATAAATGAATGAAAGCAAGCAGGCGACATAATTGTTTCAATAGCTATTAAGATCCCCAGTAGTTTCAGACAGACTTTTTACACGGACTGTCTAAATTATAAAGCCCTTACGAGCACCCATTAACGCGGTTTGGGATATGGGTACCGTCATTTATTTTAACGCTTTTGCTGACATATGTTGTTGGAAGACATTGTAAACTATGTTCACAGCCGGTCATGAGTGTGATAATTCCGTCTTTATAATTTGAAATTTCGAGAAAACTCTTCATTTGGATTGCGATGCGTGTCATATATTTATTGTTAATGTGTTTTTAATAATATAACATAAAAAACAATGTCAACTTTTGTGGAGATTTTTTTTTTATTACTGTTGGTGGCAAATGAGCAATTAGCACTCCTGATTATAAATGAAGTTAATGATATAATACAAGGAACAATGCCAACTATTGTGGAGGTTTTTGTAAGTGATACTGCTGCTCACAAAGCTTTGCTAAGCCATTGCTTACCATAAAGAAAATGAAGGGAGTGTGAATGCATGCAATGAAGTTCGGTACTACTAAACGCATCACCAAAACCCACCACATTCAAACTACTTCAGAAAGTTGGGCTTACGGCTTTTTTCTTCAACGAGCAAAGTGAAGTTAGTGAGCAAAGTGGACAACCGAACAAATTGTTATTATTCAAATAGGTGAATTGTGTTCTCTCTCCGTCACCACACGAAATGGAGATATACGTATATAATAACCTACGTGGGAATTCTTTAAAATTACAGAACAAAAGAATTAGGTTTGTTTATAGGTCGGATAAAAAATTTAGAATAACATATACGATTTCGGTTACAGTTACTGATATGATATTATTTTGGATTATCCGACGGTTATGGATTCGAGCAAAAAAATGGGGCGGTGAACTACCTACATTCTTACTTTGTGACCACACGGAAAACTTACTATTGAAACTTTCTATTTAGTTTTAAGGAGTGCCGTAGCACATTTGTAGTCAGAGATGCAACTCTTATAAAATTAAATAGAAAGTACCTATTGCCTTTTATTTTCAACTTAAAAAAGCATCTTTTTGTAAATAAACAGAGAAATTATAACCGGAACATTCACAAAATATAGATAAATTAATAACCCGCTCTTTTATTCAAGTCGAATTGAAAACAAATCAATTTATTCATTATTTTCTAAGCGTTACACAATATAAGCAAACAATGCTTATACGTTCGTCCTACAATAGGATATAACAATGTTATTGCTCAAGGATTATACGCCAGCCAATATCCCTTTTCAAAGGGCAGAAAATAGGTGAATATCCGTGTTATGCTAAATAACGCCCCTAGCTTCCACGGGCACACCCGCATCATAATAACCAATTGTGTATGTGAATTACGAAATTTAAATACATATCCTTTGTTATAAATGTTTTGCAAATGGTTATTTTTGGAATCTACGAGTATGTTACAACCTATCTTGCGCGTGGATGTCGTAAAAGACGATTAAGGGATATAATACGCACATAACATCTGTGCAAGAGAAGGAAAACTCGAAATAAAACCCTATACAAACCTCTCCGACCAGCATGGTATAGTAAGATCAATTTCTCTCCTATTATGAAGGAGGCTCGAGCCCAATAGTGCGACGTATTTGAGCTGAAATGATAATGTTACAACCTATACTAATATTATGCAGCACAGATGATGCTTTGGTTAACATACTATTCTACCGTTACAGTGTCGTGGGTTTGATACCTACACAGGATAATATTGTGATATCATCAGCATAATTTCAGCACAAACACGTATCATCGTTGGGTTTTACGCCTTCTCCACTATGGGAGGGAAATTGACTTATTACTGACTGAAATTGACTTACTGACCACGCTAGTCAGGCGTGTTGGAATAGGTTTTTTTTTCAGTTTTCCTTCGCTTGCATAGATATTACATGCATATTATATCTCTTAGTCGCTTTTTCGACACCTACGGGCAAGAGTGGGGTTGGTAATTCGTATTCTTATTCTGTTATTTATATGTTTGTAAAATCATCCGCAATACAAAGATTATTTCCTTAGTTGCCTTAAGTCCAGCCATAATCGCTTGAATTCTATATGTGAATTGTATCACTTATTTCGTGGTTCGAAGGGCAGCACGCTAGAGCTGGTACTTACAAAACATCCTATTTACAATTCAATATAAAAGAAATAATAAATAAAAAATAATTGACAAGCCCGCTGAGTTTCCCTAGCCGAGGCCGCGGGTGATGTGACCGGGGAGTTAGTCCGTCACCCGCCGAGAGGCCGACCGCGTGAGGAAAGACCGACGTCCTCCCCGAGGGGGGGACATCAGTCGATGAGAGGGTACCCCAAATAGGGGGTATTCCGTCCGGCCGACCACTGATGACGAGTAACCCTGCTCCGGTGGTCGAACCAACGACGAAGGCGACGTGGTGTTCGGATGGGTTGCGGGTGTGCGTTCTTACGCCCCTCGGTCGCCCCGGACGGAGTGGTGCGAGGAGAGCGCCGACCGCAGTCCACCCCAAAAAAAAAGCCCGCTGAGTTTCTTGCGGGATCTTCTCAATAGCGGCCGCACTCTCACCCGTTGATAATTTATTGGATTAATTGAATTTAGTTGTATTAAAATTGATAATAAGTATGTGCCGTTGCGGGCTTTATCCATACTAATATTATAAATGCGAAAGTAAGGATGTTTGTTTGTTTGTTTGTAACGCTTTCACGCTTAAACCACCGAACCGATTTCAAAAATTCTTTCACCAATGGAAAGCTATAATATCAGGGAGTAACATAGGCTATATTTTATCCCGCTATTCCCACAGGAACGGGAACTACTCAACACTACGAAGCGAAGCGAGGGCGGGTTGCTAGTACTTAATAAAAGATTTGAATTTGAAACTGCAAAATGTGGTCTTCATAAAAAACGAGCAGAAATTTTTATTTTGCTCAATACGCTAGCCTCAGGAATTCCTTGGGAGAATTAAAATATTATTTTATGGTTAGACCATTTATCACGTAAGGCTATATAACTTCATGCCACAAACAATAGGAGCCGAACAGCAATAAATTAAAAAAAAAAAGAGACAAATTTTATTCTTTTGAGAGCTGTCGTTGTGAGAGTCATAGATGCCTAAATCTTCTCTATTCTCTTTCTTTCTTACGCGACACATACGAAGTTCTGTAAGTCAGTTTTATTATACAGTTGAACAGCTTGTTTTGTTTAAACGTGTTAATCTCAGAAAGACTCTTCGTGTGGTGACGGAGTAAGAATACAATTCACCGCCTCCCCTCTTGGCAGTGAGTGTCATAGAAGACGACTAAGGGATTGAATATGCATATGCCATTTATGCGAAAGGAAGAAATCTCAAAATAAAACCTTGTCTCACCAGCGTGGTATGAGGAAGCTTGAACCCAGTAGGGGGACGTATGACACTGGAATGATAATGATAGTGAAAAGTCTTAGAAATTACCAGTTGGATTCCTAAAAAATCAATTTTGGCCAAGTACCTCTTTGTAAAGAAAAGTTATAGACATTAGACATATATCGCAACGAAATGCAAGTCGAAAAGTATATATCAATATTAGTAAATTGGGTCAATTTAAGTAACAATTGGGTATCGGGTATCAAGGGTTTTACGCTAACACACTAACCCTTTCATACTTGTAGGTGCTATAAAATACAACTAAGTGATACGATATGGAAATAATATCTATGCAAGAGAAGGAAATCTCTACATAAAACCTTATAATAACAGTTCTGAACAGCGCGGTATATTGGGTCAATTTCCCTTTCATTGTGGGGGAAGCCCAACATTGAAGGACTCATATAGACGGTGATGAAATGAACCATTCCAGTCCAGAGTTCCGTCCCGGCGACGTCCATTGTTAGATATAGGCCTCTCCAGGAGAATACTACTCAGAATGATCCTATGCCACTTGCATTCTTTCCATTAGCCATTAGTAGATTTTAAAGACTGAGACATATACCATCGCAACCCACATATGTCCCACTATTGGGCTCTGGCCTCCTTCATAATGAGAGGAAATTTGACCATACCATGCTGGTCAGATATGTTGGTATAGGGTTTTGTTTCGAGTCTTCCTTCTCTTGCACAGATGTTATGTGCATATTATATCCCTTAATCGTCTCTTACAACATCCACGGGCAAGATAGGGATTGGTGAATTGTATTCTTACTACAGAGTAAGAATACAGTTAGCGTAGAGTTTTCCGTGTGGTGACAGCACCACACGGAAAACATATACATAACATAAAAACCATATACATAAAATAGACATCTATACCAATAAATAAAATTGGAGTGTCTGTTTGTAATGTCAAAATAATAGACTTTTTTCATGCTCACACGGTTATTTGCACGACACCTATGCCTAAAATAGCGATTAAAAAATTTTTGTCTGTCTGTTTGTTCCGGGTAATCTTCAAAACGGCTGGACCGATTTCAAAAATTTTTTCACCAATGGAAAGCTATAATATCAGGGCGTAAACTAGGCTATATTTTATCTCGGTATTCCCACGGGAACGGGAACTACGCGGGTAAAATTACTATAACCGAAGCGAAGCGAGGGCGGGTTGCTAGTCATACATAAAATGATGAATTTCTGATGATGATAAATTTCTCACGCACCGAGTCGTCATCACAAGTCATTCGTGTTCGGGTGACTTGTAATAATGGACATCCTATAGATAAAAGTGTTGATATATTTCTGGTCCATCAAAATACTTTAAGCCATTATCAACTATTTCACTAAAGCTCCTTGATGTTATCACAACTCAATAAATCATGAAAGGAGGATTCCCTAACGAATTTCCTTCGGTAATATAATTTACTATAGCATATATTAATATATTCATTTATAATGGTTTTCGGATCCTAATGGAAGGGAAGCTTCTATACTATATACAATTATTTGAAATATTTGGAGTGCCCAATAACGATTCTTAAAACTCAGAAAATAGAGTTCGGTTTTGATAAATGACCAATAAATTTTAAGTACATTTAACGATGCCGCCTAAGCATGACTATTTTATAGACTTCAAAAAATTTACTTACTCGTATTACGAAAAATGTTTTAATGAATTCAATAGACAGCAGAAATCTTATGCTGTGTGGTAGCCGCTACGAATATTACCAACACTTAAATTGTTCGTGGGTGTTGTAAGAGACGACTAAGAGTTTTATATAGACTTTTTTCACGTGGGAAAATGAAATATTTACGCATGGCCATCTCTGATAGGGGTATCGTGGGCTCAGCGTCAATTTATTATGAGCGCCAATACCAGCTAAAACTACACGCTGTTACTGTTCCTCGCCTACGGCAAAGTCATGGGACTGTTTGACATGCACCGTAACTCCGTCGGAAAAGCTTTTTATATAGACCTAGGCTGATGATGGATTAATGTGAGATCATCATCATCATCATCTCAGACTGTATATGTCCCACTGTTAAGCTCAGGTCTCCTCAATAATGGGAAGGGAAATGGCCTACTATTTCACCCTGGTCAGACTTGTTGGAATAGGGTTTTGTTTCGAGATTTGCTCTCTTACGACATCCATGGGCAAGATAGGGAGTGGTGAATTGTATTCTTACTCCGTTACTTCACGGATGTAAGATAGCCGGTCTTAAAATTGTTGCCAATCACTTTTGCAATATGTACTATGAAAGATATAGTCCATGTGTTGACAGAGTGAGAAAACAATTCGCCATTCCCTATCTTACCAGTGACTATCGTAAGAGAAAAGTAGAAGATATAGTTTGCCTATAATATATAGATATTATGTGCAAATTAAGAAAACGGAAATCCGAAAAAAAATCTCTATACCAACATACCGGACTAGCGTGGTATATTAGGTTAATTTCTCTCCTATTATGGAACAGGCAAGCCCAGCAGTCAGGTGTATATGACCTGAAATGATGATGATGACTATGATAGAAATAGTAATTGGGATAAGCACAGGATGATGACGAAACAGCAGAAATCTTAATAACTCATTATAGATGATTTTTGATTAGACGATTGATATGATTTTTTTATTTTTTATAAAATTTTTATATTGCAATTTTAATTCTAACTATGTATTTTAATTCTATCTACCTAGCTGGCTTTTAGTAAATCTGATTAATGTTCTTTTTTATTATGATTATGTGTAAATCGCTTTTAATAATAATGCCTATTTGTATTGCTTCATTTCAACGCTTAACTGAACTTGTTTAATTTAATTTGTATGCCCTAGAGGCAAAACATAGTGAACTATAGTGTTTGCGCTGTAGCATGGTGCGGGTGACAGTTATGGCGAGTTTCGTTTCACTCTTGAAAGTTGCCACGATTTATAATTATGATCTATTAATTCAGCTGTACCACATCGGTAATATATTAAATCACTAATAACTGTAGTAATAAAGGTATACCTTCCAAATTAAACCCAACTAGAATGTTCTAGCCTACAAATCAAATGAAATTGAAAGAAAAATAATCAAAGTGGTATGCGTATAACGTAACACCAAAGACGTATTTAGTGATGGGATTTACTACTACGAAGAATTGTCGATTAAAAAATAAATAAAAACAATTTGTGCGCTCAATTTTTTATTGTTAAAAAGTATACAATTATTACATATTTACTTCAATTTTTCATTCAATTTTAATCCTCGAAGCTGCCACGAAAAAATATGAAATACCAGTTGTTTTGAATGCGTTTACGAAACTTTTTAAAATTTTTGAACTATTAAATTAATTGAATAATTTTTATGAATATATTTTTTCCTATATATAATTTTCGTGACAATAATAAACAGAACAACATTTATTTATGCTACGAGTATAATTAGTGATAAAAATTTAATTGCGAATCGTCACATCCCTAGTCACCTGGTATTGACATGTGTCACCCGCACCATGCTACAGCGCAAATAGTGTAAGTACTACTATAAGACTATTTATGTACCTATGTTTAACAAATAAATGTTATTCTATTTTAGAATAAGACTTATACCGCAGATGTTACATACTTATATGTATGTGACCATACATATATTTTTAAAGTAAAATGTTCTATAGGTAGAATGGAGCATATGTGTGTACCTATAAGTGTGAAATAAAGTCAAGTAAGTCGTCATGGACATGGTTACGTGATTTGTTAAAGCTAACACTATCTGTAGCTGTGTCCACAGAGAAAAAAAAACACAACATTTGCGTGTGGCTATCATGATATCTGTGACGATTGAAGTCAACACCAGATAAATATGGAAATTAAGATAAATATAAACGTAGTCCTCTATTCCAATACGTCTGACTAGCGTGGAATAGTAGGTCAATTCCCTTTCCATTATGGAGGAGGCCCGAGTCCAACAGTGGGACATATATAGGCTGAAATGAAATGAGATAACATATTCTAAAGATATAGTCAATTCAAATGTCTCACGATAAAAACTGTATTCTGCTCCTGAATTTATTAAAAGTAGCATGAGCATCAAGTATTCACTAAAATATCTTGGTTTGAAAGGTAGCATTAAGTATGCTTAAGAGCTTAAAATGTAGAAAATATACTAAAATATTTTCAACAATACAATTTATTTCTTACAAGTCTCTAGACTTTGGAGTTTAGTCTGACCTTAAAATAAACACCCCGGCGAATTCACAGAGATTCTGAGCTCGCTTATAAAATAATAACCGCAATATAACGAGACAACTTTCTCGAACATTCTAAGACGGAACATCGTAATTGGCATTACCATAATTCGCGTCAAAATCTCCTTCAATACTAATTGAATATACCCTCAACATTTTTCTTTCATAGTCGATATTTCCTTAATAAACTCTGGTAGATAGATTTTAATAACTAACTATAACTATTTTACATGTGGTGATGGAGTAAGAATATAATTCACCACCCTTTTTCTTGAGGCGGCGGATCGCCTGCGCGAGGAGCGCAGCCTCGATGAGGAGATCCGCCGCCGGCGACTGGGGCAGCGTAGGCGCAACTACCTGCGCCTCATGCCGCCCTAGGCGAGGCCGCGGGTGACGTGACCGGGGATTTTAGTCCGTCACCCGCCGAGAGGCCGACCGCGTGAGGAAAGACCGACGTCCTCCCCGAGGGGGTCGGTCGATGGGAGGGTACCCCACGTAGGGGGTATTCCGTCGGGCCGACCACTGACGACAAGTAAACCTGCTCCGGTGGTCGGCCCAACGACGAAGGCGAGGTGATTTTCGGGTGGGTTGCGGGAGTTGCGTGCTTAAGCCCCTCTGTCGCCCCGGACGGAGTGGTGCGGAGGCGCGCCGACGGCAGCCCACCCACAAAAAAAAAAAACACCCTTTTTCTTGCCCGTAAGTGTCGTACAAGACGACTAAAGGATTATAATATGCATACATCATATATGAAAGGAAAGAAAAGCTTGAAATAAAACCAAGCTGTTTGAGCAACGTGGTATACTGTACCACATTGCTTGTCATTCCCCTAATTGTGGAGGAAGCTGAAGTCCAGCAGTGGGACGAATATGAGCTATGATAAAATGAACTATGCTGAAACCTTCGCTAACGTTATACATTAATAATATTGTGTCACTTATTATACTTTTCAGACCAAACAATACTTTTCTGCATGAAAGGTGCATTTTTTAGGGCAAACTGTGGTCGGTTTATCCCTTAAACCTTTCAGGCCGGTGGAAAAACGGCATACAACCCCATATTGCATAGGTACACGTACTTCTGTTAGTTGATTTGGGCTTCAGCAGTTAACTATGAGAATTATGTATTTATACAAAAATTTTCAGAAATTTTATCGAGTTTGTCTTTTTTTTAAATTTGCCGAAGTCTTCCTATGACCATGCACAGGTAATAATGTTCGAAATATATACGATAAAATCAGTAAAACTAAATTTATTTCAAATGCATTACGCATTAGCATAATCATTAAACTTAACAGAATAAATAACTGTTGAAACTATTTATTGTAAAACGCTTTTGTTTTTTTTTTTTGGACAGGTAAATGCTCTGGATTTATTCCGTCCTTTACATCTGGGGTGACGGCAAGGCAGCGCGCGGTCTCTTAACCTCCAATAATCCCTTCACATCACCATAGGGCCGACAACTAGTACCGATTCCTTGATATTTGTGGCCAGTCCTGCGGGTTTAGCATTATAAGTTACCTATTTATTATTTCGGTTGTAGCGATATTGTAGTAGAGAGCGGTGGGTTGCTTGCAATGAATTGCTACTAGAACTATAAAAGGAATATCCCAGTAGGTACACTAATTGACAGTATAATGTTATAAAATATACATATGAAGGTGTTTATAAAATATTAAAAATACAGTCATGAAAGTCCTCTGTTAGATAGAGTGATAGACGGTCATTCTGAAAGCAGTACCTTAGAATTTTACTTTTACCTTTGGTACCCTGTGGGCATTAAATGATGAAAAGTGGATGTATTATACCTTTGTGCATTCCTTTCAGGTAAAAGCCTAAAAACTTATTTTCAATTATTGTACAAAGAAAATTTAAAAACGAATTGCGTTATTAAATTGTTTAGGTACGTTACTAGAACATAAATAATGTTGACGGTAATTAATTACTTAAATGGCGTATTATTTAATTATACTAACGTTTTGAAGGTTTCAGCGAGATTGTTTCATGTAACAAACAACAAAACATCATAATCTCAGGTCAAATATGTTTCACTGCTGGGCTCGAGTCTTCTTTACAATAGGGAGTAATTTATTGGAATAAATATGTGAACAATCTTAACGGGAAATTGTTTAGGACAGTTGACCACGAGCTCTCGGGTTCGGAAAACCTGATCAGATGGCTTCATCATCATCATCATCGCAGCCCACATACGTCCCACTGTTGGGCTCGGGCCTCTTCCATAATGGGAAGGAATTTGACCTACTATACCATGCTGGTCAGATGTGTTGATATAGGGTTTCATTTTGAGTTTTCCTTCTCTTGATGTTGTGTGCATATTATATCCCATAGTCGTCTTATACGACATCCGCGGGCAGGACAGTGAGTGGTGAATTATATTCTAACTCCGTTACCACACGGATCAGATGGCTTGGTGAATTTTTTTTCAAGTTACCTTCTCTGGCATCAAGCTTATAATCATATTATATCCCTTAGTTGCCTTTTAGGACTGTTGAGTTTTATTTAATACTCCGTCACCATACTGGGATATAATATACAAATCTATGCAAGAGAAGGCAAACTTGAATTTAAACCCTATACCAAGCTGTCTGACCAGCGTGATATAATATGTCAATTATCTTTCTATTGCGGAGTAAGCTCTAGCCCAACAATTGGACATATATGAGCTGAGATGAAATAAACTATATAAAAAACTAGCTGACCCAGCAGACGTTGTTTTGTTTAAATTAAATAAAAGGAATTCTTCTTGAAATCGACAGCAGCGCCACCTACCGAGTCCAATTGTGAATCTAAACCATTCTCGAATCCCCTTGAACACACACAAAAAATTTCATCAACATCGGTCCAGCTGTTTAGGAGGAGTTAAGTGACATACACATGTACACAAGAAATATGTATATAAAGATAATCCAAACTCACCTCTAACGCCCTCGACAATGAAGCCCATATCATAAGCAGTAGCGTCACCACCACTAAAGCGTATCCAAACTTGATAATCGCCATCAAACTCTGTAACAAAAAAAAGAAACATCGTAAAGTTATCGTAAAAGAAATAGACCCATAAAAAAATAATGATCAACTGCTTATTATCTACGGGACGGCTTGTTTATCGCGACCATTATTTATTAATCAGAGGGTGAGTCGTAATGTCAGGACTTTGAGGGTAAATGGCCAAAGTAATCGTACCCACGGCACTAGAATGTATTTATGTTATGTCTTACTCGGAGAATTTAGTAGGTGGGAATTCTCAATTACATTGGATTTTAGGTTAGAAACGCACACATCTGTATTATCTATAGATATCACTGTTAATACTTTCATTTTATGTATTTTTCTTCCCGTGTGATTATAGAGTAAGAATACAATTCACAACTCCCCTTTTTTGCCCGTGGGTATCGTGAAAAACGACAAAGCGATTATAATCAAGAGATGTAAACAGGTAAATAAAGCAGATAAAAATATATATGTATGTTATCGCCCAACGAAAGGTAGCGATTCCGAAATTGTGCTCTGGCAACATTTGTGGGTACTGAGCGATACAGTCGAGTGGTTTATTGGCGAAAAATCTTATATCTTTAAACGAGCAATTCTTGTATATATATATTTATATATATTTTTTTTTTCAGGATCTCGCAATCTGCTCCAACGATTTTGATGAAACTTGGCATACTAGAAGTTTCGTGGCCAAAAAATCGATCTAGCTAGGTTTCATTTATAGAAAATGATGTTTTTTCGGTGTTTTTAGCAAAACAATACAATGACATTAAATTTTAAAAGAAAATGAATTCAAATTTCGCCGTTAACGTCATGAGTTACGATAGCTCAGTCAGGAAGTTGTCCAGTTTTCTTTTAATTTTATTTTGGCATTCAATCAGCGTCGGATCGAATCTCGGTGTTATTATTATTCTAATTTTGTATTTTTTTTTTATATTTTTTCATTATTTTATTTTTATTTTTTATTAATATATATCTAAATAAATTCGACAAAAATACAAAAAAAATATTCCGAGCGAAGCTCGGTCAACCAGATATTACCTATTTAAATAAAGGATTTGAATGTATAGACGGCTGTCTAGTTCGTGTAAGAATGTTATTAATACAGTTAACATTTTATTTGACATGAGTGACTTCACTGATGGCTCTGTCAGAATATCAGCGCTGGGTAACTATACTGCCTCAGTAACTCAGTAACAGCTGAGGCAAATACCATATTTTGGCCTCAGGCAGGTGCACATTATTAGTTTTATAAATAAATTCATTGCTAGAGGAAAATGTGAGGTTGCAAAATAAAATTATTTTCTTTCTTTCTAAAAGTTGCTTGAGGCTAACATAGTTGATTCAAAAAAAATTTGACGGTTGTTTGGTTTGAGAGCCCTCTATGCTCACCACCAGGCCGCTGATGTAACGGTCACCTGGGACTAATATTCAAAGTCGTAATAGAAATAAAACGTTGATGTAATTAACTGCGAATAGGTTCATCCATAATAAATATCATCGCTCTCATTAGTAGCTAGTACATAGTAAGAATAAGTTAATAAGTTACATATATTAATGGAGATGTAATTACGGAGATTTATTTATTTTTGATGATTTATTTATTTTATGATTTATTATTTATTGTAATTAATTACATATATTGGTTTGATGTTTGTTTATATATACTTATACCTCTCAGACTGATGTCAGTCTACTAGTTTCCGTGTGGTGACGAGGTAAGAATACAATCCACCATCCTTGATATTGCCCGTAGGTGTTGTAAAAGATGACTACGAAATATAATATTGATATAACATCTATGAAAGAGAAGCAAATCTCGAAATAATACACTACAACAACCTGTCTGCCCAAAGTGTAAATAGGTAAATTTCTCTCCATTTGCGGAAGGAAGAGCGAGGAAGCTCGAGCCCAGCAGTGGGATGTATGTGAGCTGTAATGAATGAATGATGATGAATGTATAGTCTGACCAGCGACTACCTACATGTATTTCACTGGTATGATGTTTGACTATATATTTAGCCTCCCATTTATCCAACCTGATTTAGTTAGCTAAAAGGCAATAGTATAATATATAATGGACTGATTTGAAAAAAAAAAACAAATCTTAAAAAAAAAAACCGGCTCCATCTGGGGCGACAAAGGGCCGGCGCGTCGTCCTACAACCCAGCGTAGCTCGTTGCCTTCGTCGTTGAGCCGACCACCGGTACAAAGTTCCTTGCCCTCCGTGGTCGGCCCGACAATCGACAATGCTTTTGTTAGCCTGCCGCGTCATTCGCGTTAATATAGATTTTATTATTTTTTTTTATTCTTCATACACAGTATTAGTTGTTTGAATGAAAATTACCCGATAGGCTTTCTGTATCTCTCTGACAATGTATATGCGAGTTATCGAGACAATCGGTCCAGTAGTTATTAGCACTATGCTAAAGTGTAATAAAACAAACTCACAAATAACCATAGAATAGACAAAACGATTCTTCAGCAGCATCTTTCAGTTTTTTGCTGTCTACTATTAAACTTAGGTCTGTTTCAAAGATTAAGAAATAATGCTATAAACGCCACGTTTATTGCTATAGAGATTGGCGATCGCAGTAAAGTATTATGCGTTTCGCAGAAGAAAGCTGCTACCCACACTCCAGATGAAATCCTTAACTCTTAGAATAATAACGTATAGAAGGTAAGTTCGCGCACAAAAAGTGAAGCATTTCAATTGGAGCCTAATGGAGCTTACGCCGGAACCGTTCCGTAATATACAAGGTCACTGTACTGCACGTACGTACGCAACTCTTAAAAAATAAATAGGTAATTACGACGGTTTGTGCATTCAAATGGTGTCATAACACATTTGAAAAACTTAAAAAGGTTTTTAACATTACTTTTAAAAGTATTTCGACGATTTATGTTAATAAAAACAAAATTTGATTTCATAATTTGTATAGTAGTGTGCGTGTGTACGTGTTTAATCGTCTGCGCGCATGTAGTATTATTAGATTCATATTTCGAACGTTCGAAGTACCAACACTATTCTTCTATACGTTATTATTTTAAGCCTTAACTATTTTGTAAGACTTCCACGGGCCAATCAGGGTAGGTGCCAATTGTATTCTTAACCCGTCGCTACACGAGCAGTCCAATTCCCTTAGGACAAAATGTTTATAGGTAGTTAAATATAAAGCAGCAACCTAAAAACCTAAGGAAACCTAAAAAGCGAAGGAATGACATTTAATAAAGTATCAAAAATCAGGTAAAATATTGAATAAAGTACACTATAAAACTTAGGTATAGTAGCGAGAATTTTGTGTATTTTTTTATCTTTATATGGAGTAACAAGGCAAGATAAAAACACTAATCCATCTAACAGCATGGTATAGGACAATTTCTATGTAATAGTTGAGTAGGCTCCGGTCCAACAGTGAGATGTATATCAGCTGTGATGATGATGATGAGGAGGTAAAGTTGGAGTTCTCTCCACCCTTTTCTCTTTCGCAAGTATCGTGAAATTTTATTAAGTGACGTAAGTAAATTATATCACTGTAAGAAAAAGAAAAGGCATTTACAATTTTACCTAACAAATAAAAAAATAATAACGTGTATAAAAACACAAACAGTCAAAAATAAAATTGGATATATTATCTATGTAGTTACATGGTTAAAAATAAGCAACGCTGGTTTTGGGCGGTAGAAATCAAAATGAAATCAGCACCCAAGGGAATTGGATTCCTTTTGAGCATTACTTTTTCGCAACTGGAGTAAAACTCAAAGTATGAATTTCGCCTCTGAAGGCAACATTTCACACGTCTACGTGGCACTATGTGTGATGAAATCACTTTTGAATATTTTGATGTATATTTATCGCTACTGAAATGTGATTTTTTTTTTTTTTGGGAGATGGGTTACGGTCGGTGCGCTCCTCGCACCACTCCGGCCGAGGCAACAGAGGGACGTAAGCACGCACACCCGCAACCCACCCGCGCGACACGTCGCCTTCATCGTTGGGCCGACCACTGGAGCAGGGTGACTTGACGTCAGTGGTCGGCCCGACGGAATACCCCCTTTAGGGGTACCCTCCCATCGACCAACGTCCCTCCCTCGGTGAGGAGGTCGATCTTTCCTCAGAAATATGATCCCTAAACGTCGGCCTCATAAAAAGGCTCAAAGTTGCTCAACGTGTTATGGAGACGTGCAACGTGCAATTCGTATAAGAACGGATGTAACAGAGCCCAAAGAAATAACACGTTAAATAAAATGGCAATGGGCAGACCACATAGTTCGTCGAACCAACAACATCTGGGGAAGAAAGTCAAGTGGCGACCACGACGACTTGGTGCGAATCCTTACTAGGTGGGCTCACGACATCTTGAGGAAGTCGCAAGGAACCGTTGGATGCAACGGGCACAGGATCGCTCTCAATGGCATTCTCTTGTGGAGGCCTATGTCCAACAGTGGACATCTATGGGCTGATGGATGTATGGATCCTTATCAAGCATTTCAAAGTGATATGTAATATTTATATTTCTTTTTCTATACAAGAAAACACCCTACACTAAAGAAATAATTCTTGTATTACGGGGGTCTTTAAAAATATAATTATATTGAACGAATTTAAATTATATCTAGACGCAGATCAACAATTTGTAGATCGCAGGAGATCTTAGTAGTAAATAAATAAAATCATCATCATCATTTCAGCTCATATTCGTCTCACTGTTGGGCTCGAGCCTCCTCCACAATAGGAGGGAAATTGACCTTGCTGGTATAGCAAGGTAGTCCGACAGGTTGGTATAGGATTTTATTCCGAGTTTTCGATTCCTTGCATAGATGTTATACGCGTATTATATCCTTTAGTCGTCCTTTACGACACCCGCGGGTAAGAGAGGGTGGTGAATTGTATTCTTACTCCGTCACCACACGGGCAAAAATTTATAAAATAAATAATTTTAATAGTTACAAATATTATAAGACCTTGTAGAGATTCGGGCTAAAATATATTTTTATTTTCGCCACATACATTATTCATTTGAAACATTAAATTTCATGACGTGAGTAGTATATATAACTATTTAAGCCATGAAGCCATCAACCGTCTGTACAATAGAATTAATTGCCTTCCACAGAAAAGCAGTTTTATTTCTTTTTCCTTATAAAAATAATCTTCCGACGAGCATCTTGGCAGGCTCACTGGGATACCAAAACTTATGTTATCTAGTGCGAGAATATATTTGGCAGGATATATGTAGGTACAGATAAATTTATCCTCGTGCTTTTATATATTGAGTAAAATCTAATAGCTTATAGTAAAAGATATATCCTTACGATTTCGGATATTTACGCGAGTAAAACACTTATGAAATTAAAATATTTTTACGGATTTTATCGCGTTTGTTTACAGACAGTTACAAATTTTAACTTTACAGACTTTTCGAACACTTCAACATCCACAGTCACAAGGACTTAAGTGTTAAATATCCAACATGCCATTTCGCTCAATTCATACACGTTCCGCCGCTAGGCTTGAGCCTCTTCCCCAATGGGAGGGAAATTGATCCACTATATCATGTTGGTCAGACATGTGGGTATAGACTTTTATTTCCCGTTTTTCTTCTTTTGCACAGATGTAATATGTACATTATATCCCCTTTACGACATCCATGTACAAAATAGGGAGTGATGAATTGTATCCTTATACCGTCAACAAATAGAATAACCATCCAACAAGTCATTGTTATTCTTAAAATTGCCAAAAAACAAGATGAAGCTAGAATAAAGACATGTAGTTATTGATACATTAATTTTATCTAGTGAAATCAATGTTTTATCTCCAAGAACTTTTCATTGTCATTTTTGAGACCCATTTAGTAAAAAAATAACTATATAAAATAGCCGATTCTTTGTTATTATAACGGAGTAAAAATACATTTCATTACCTCCCCATCTAGCCCTTGGGTATTGTAAAGGACGACTAAAATAAATAATATACATATAACATCTATGCAAGAGAAGGAAATCTCATATAGTAGGACAATTTCTCTCCTAATCTAGAAGAGGCTCGTAACTAGCGGTGAGACACATATGAGTTGAAATGATAATGATGACCCTATCACAACACGTACATTATTTTTTAGTTTTTAAATTTAATGTCGCGGTTTAAAAGCTCTGTTTATAAAATTTTACACGTCTAGTAAAGGTATTAAAAGTTATAGCGTAGGTATCGTTGTTAATAATTTGGCCACTTAAACGAGTATCTGGTGCAAATTATTATATAAATTTTATTAGCATGCGGCATAAATACAAACCGGAGACTAACAACATGAGCGCAAATAAAAAGTTTTCTGCGGTGACAGTAAAACGGTATAATAGAATATATGATTTCGTGGCAATACTTTGTATTAAATACTACTTCATAAAAAGTATTACACGTTTTTGATGTGAAACGTCCTAAAAATTATATGGGTACCGATTCAGTAATATCGTAATCGTAATGGCAAATGTATTTTGAAATATTTATTTGTCTTCGTGTTTAATCATTTGTATTAACTATATTACTCCGCTATATAGGGATATTTATTTCTACTTTTTATATACAAAATACTTGACATTATAGAATTTCTATAAAACTTATGTGTAAACTTATATTAAACTAGCAACCCGCCCTCGCTTCGCTTCGGTTATAGGTTATAGTCGTTTTACCCGCGTAGTTTCCGTTTCCGTGGGAATATCGGGATAAAATATAGCCTAGTTTACGCCCTGATATTATAGCTTTCCATTGGTGAAAGAATTTTTGAAATCGGTCCAGCCGTTTTGAAGATTATCCGGAACAAACAGACAGACAGACAAAAAATTTTTAATTGCTATTTTAGGCATAGGTGTCGTGCAAATAACCGTGTGAGCATGAAAAAAGCCTATTATTTTGACATTACAAACAGACACTCCAATTTTATTTATTGTTATAGATATATGCACTAATAGTAGCAGAATATATATAAGAAATTAAGCTAGAACATTCTGTTGCATCAATGCTTAGTACAATTCCAGCTCCAAAGTTAGAGGTATTATGTTGCATTAATTTTTAAATATATTCAATAAATGGCGTGTAAAAATTCATAAATACGGCACGTGAACGAGAAATTGTTTATTTGATATTGATATTGTTGTTGCATAATGTACAACAGTACGGCTTAGTTTTGAGTGTACGTCTGCATCTCTGTTAAAAAAAAAATATATACTAAAAATCCTTCCCAAGTCTTACAGGTAGTGTAGTCTGAAAAAAAATTATTTAACTTAACGAAAAGAACTTTAGTAGATAACTCAATATTTTGCGAGCCAATTCGGAACTTAAATTACTATATAGGTACGTATATATTGTGTTACGTAGGTAGACCATATCAGATGTCAAGCGGAAGAGCTCCATCGCGCATTCAGTGAAAAGGGTCAGAATTGTACTCTAAGGTTTTAAGAAATTTTATCTAAACTGTACACCATTTTACTACAAACAAAACATTGGCCATGCATTCTGGCTCGACCCAATTCAATTTTATTATTCACCCCCTATGAGTTAGACGTCGCTTCAAATAAAGACGTGACGTTTTCCCCTCTTATCTTTCTTTTAAAAAGAAACCTCTACCGATATAAGACATTTATTCAAGATTTAAGTAGCTACTGAATGATTTAGCCTCGGTTCACCTTAGAATTACGGTGTTGGCTGTGATTTAACTATATTTAGCATTAGACTATATCCTTAGCATTGGAAAACATCGAAGCAAGTGAGACATATCGCTGCTTTGCCAGAATGTGACACATATCAAAATGACTGATTTTAGAGAAGGGCATTTTTAAATTGTTTTTATAAATGTTTTCGTGCATACCATAATATTTAAATGATGTATTGAGGTAGTGACTATACTGAATAATGCGAAATTCCTCAATTCACGATAAAATATCAAGGAATTTAGATATCAGGGATCATTTGGCATACAATATTCAATTTTTCATAATTTTGAGTTAGGTCGATATTCTACCAAAGCAACGATGTGTTTTTTTTTAATTGTACAGGTTCTACGGCAATTAATGACGGTATCATGTTGCACCATTAATTTCTTCTTTAATGCGGCAATTTTTGTTATGATATTAACTGCGTATTTCACTTATTTCATTTGATACCCATCGGTAAGAAAAATATTGTCATCATTTCAGGTCATATACGTCCCACTGCTGGGCTCGAGTCTCCTCCAGAATGTGAGGGAACTTAACTGTCCATTCCACGCTGGTTGCAGACCAGTTGGTAAAGATTTTTAATTTGACTTTTTCTTCTCTGTCATTGATGTTATCTGTTTGCCTTGTCTTTTAGTCCTCTTTTATTATCATCCATAGGAAAAAAAGAATGATAATTGTAGTGTTATACTGCCACCCTACTGGTAATATCCAATTTCATCGCTACACAAAAGGAAAATAATAAATTTGTTATCCCAAAATCAATTATATAAACTTGTAAAGTTTATAATTTCTAATGTTTACACGAGTATTTCATATTATAAATAAAACTATTTTTACGAATTTTATCGCAATTGTATTTAATTTTTGATTGTCCGACATTGCGAACGCTTTTCTGAAAAGTTACCAACCAATTTAAAAGTTATATGTATAATTTAGTTGAGATAAAGATCGAGCGAAGCGATTAAGAAAAAATGCATATCTATACCAATAAATAAAATTGGACTGTCTGTTTGTAATGTCAAAATAATAGGCTTTTTTCATGCTCACACGGTTATTTGCACGACACCTATGCCTAAAATAGCAATTAAAAAATTTTTGTCTGTCTGTCTGTCTGTCTGTCTGTTTGTTCCGGGTAAACTTCAAAACGGGTGGACCGATTTCAAAAATTCTTTCACCAATGGAAAGCTATAATATCAGGGCTATATTTTAGGCTATATTTTATCCCGGTATTCCCACGGGAACGGGAACTACGCGGGTAAAACGACTATAACCTATAACCGAAGCGAAGCGAGGGCAGATAGCTAGTATTATATAAAAAGGGAATTGTTAAATCGAAAAGCCTGAAGATGGTATCGATCCTGCAGACTTTATGAATAACAAGGTTAACTCACAGAGAAGATTCCGCCAAACGAATTTATGGATATTAAGTGGGTTAAGTATTTTTACGTGAATATATTTTGTTTGAACAGAATATATGATTGCGTTTATTCTCTCTCTCGCTCGCTCTTATATATGGTAGATGTTCATCATCATTGGCATGCTCATATCCCAATTTTTTTTGCAATGTCAGCGCGCCCGCCGTCCGGCTTCGTCCGGGGCAACAGAGGTGCGGCGTGCGGCCCCATAACCCACCTTAGCACGTCGCCTTCGTCGTTCGGCCGACCACAGATATCGAGTTCCTTGTACTCCGTGATCGGTCCGATTCCCAATTACTATCGGCTCAATATGTGTTCTTCTTTCATTGTACAAAAGTTATTGATGGTTGTTGGTTTTACGATCGGCCGTTTACCTGACATCACCTCCTTGGAAATATACACATGGTAGTTGCTACCCTTTCTTTTTTTCTTTTTTTTTTTTTTTTGACGCTGTGGAAATGCAGTTTACGCACTAACCCCCGCCAGCGTCTGATGGCGGGGAGTGTGGGACTCGCCGGCTGCCTATGCTGCCGGAATACCCACTAAAACCACAGCGGTCCCTTCCGCGCTTTTACGGGGTGCCAGAGAGATCGTCTTTTGACATTCGATCCCCGACATCCCTAGGTAGTTGCTACCCTGCTGGTTGCCCAAACAAGTTGGTACGTTATAAATTGTCGGTTATTTTTTATATCACCTCCGTCCATCCATCATTCTATCGACATTCACTTTCCCACTTCAAGGAGATGAAAAATTGCAGTTAGCATTATAAGCTTCACACAAAAGAACTGCTACCCATTTATCTGGTAATCTTCCAACTAGTTTTATATCGACTCTTACAGAAAAGTAAGAGATCTCATCATTTATATGTTTTTTTACGACTACACCATGTAGTAAAGACTCCTTGTATTGTTAGGAACATTTACCAATACATATTAACGGAGATCAATTGTATCCAAACTCTGAACAACAATATGTGGATCGTACAAAGATCTTGCGTGGGATTTAAACTCACGCCACAGGCACGGTAAGTCGATATCTTAACCACTACATTTGTGCAGTCTGTATTTCTAAAATAATTATTAATTTATTAGATTTACGATATCCCACGAAGATTGGATCACCACACGAGGAATGGGACACCATATGAGGAAATGGTTATCATACAGGTGATGTAATCACCATAAATTTTATATTTCATTTCTCTCTCGCAGTCGCTTTTCATAAAAATAGAATATGCAAAAGCATATATAAATATACTAGCTTTTGCCCGCGGCTTCGCCCGCGTAAAAATTTACTTGCATATTGAACTATTATCGCAAAGAATATTATCGACATAAAAAGTATTACATTTCTTAATTTAAGAAATACTCTATCTACGTGTCAATTTTCATCCAAATCTGCTCAACAGTTTAAGCATGATTGAGTAACAAACATCCAAATATCTTCACAAACTTTCACATTTGAATATTACTTCCAGCCTTGTAGTTCAGATTGCCGTGCAAATACGATGGTAAATATGCATTTCCTTAGTCTCTGATAACGTACTTTTCCATTGGTGAAAAAAATTATATCAATCAAACACCCGCAGTTTCATTCACGTAGACCCCATTCCCATGCCAATACCGAGATAAAAAATGCCTATGTAACTTACTGATATTATAAATTTACATGGGTAAAAAAAAAATATATAAATCTCAGAAATATCAGAGATATAAATTGCCTATGTTACTCGCTGACAACATAGGTAGCTTTCCATTGGTGAAAGAATTTAAAAAATTGGTCAACATCCCCCGGTATAGTTCTCGTTCCTGGGCAAATACTGGGATGAAAATAGCCTTTAAATGGTATTCACTGATAATTTTCATTAGTGAATTAATTTTTTAAACTATTAAATTCCCGTGATTTCACCGGCATTGTACCTGATCCCGTAGGAATATCGGGATAAAAATAGCTTAAATATGTTACTCGCTTAAAAATAGCTTTCCATTAGTGAAATAATTTTAAAATCGACTTAATTCATCCACACCGGGATAAAATATAGCCTGGGATAAAATAGTCTAAGTTATTCCTTATGTACGACTGGTAGACCTGATGGTAAAATATAATCAATATCGGTCCAGCCATTTTGAAGATTACCTGTAACGAATAGACAGACAAACAAAAAAATTTGGACCGTATTGTGTGAGCATAAATAAAACCTATTATTTTGATAGACAAACAGACGCTTCAAATTTATTTATTTGTAGAGATAGAAAATTGTAATAATATTTTGATTGTAACTTACTGTCTGGTAGCTGCTAGAAATATTACCACGCTTTCATTGTTCGTGGGTGTCGCAAAATACTACTAAGACAAAGATTTACATCGACCTGGACCAATTGGTGATGCCGTCTGGCCAACAATGTCGGCCAGGTCATAAAATGTTGCTAGAACCTTTGCAATATATCTACGATGGCAGTAGTAGGTACCCTACCTATATATCGCGTCGATCCAAAGTAATTAGGATAAGAGCAAGATAATGATGATATATCATTGGCTGGGTGTCTTCGACTATATGCGTTTTATCTTTTTGGAGCAGCCCAAAATTGTTTCTTAGTGCGTGCTTACCCCAAATAACCGATCGGTATACAAAATTTCACATTCTTTGGCCCGGTATCTTTGGCTATACGGTTTCACCCTCTTAGGGGTTGAATTGCCAAAAATTCTTTGTTAGAGCTGGCTTATCCTTGCCAAAATTTTTTTCATAGTGCTTGGTAAGTGAGCACTAAGAAAATCTGGGGGTAATCCAAGAAAGCCGACCGTGTACTAAAATGATCCTTCCTAGGCTCAGTGATTTCGGTTAAACGCTTTTCACCCCCTTAGGGCTAAAATTGCAAAAATCTCTCTTCCCCCAAGAAAGGCAACTTTATACAAAATTCCATGTTTCTAGGCCTAATGATTTCGGCTATATATTTTGCACCCCTTTAGGAGTTGATTTTAATAAAATAATTTCTTAGAGCTCACTTACAACAAAGGAAAGAGAATTGCATAGAAAGTTTTACGTTCCTAGCTCCAAGAGTTTCGTCTATACGCTTTTCACCCACTTAAGGGGGTGATTTTCCAAAAATCCTTTGCTAGTGCTCGTGTACCCCAAGAAATAAAACGACGTAAAAAGAAAATACTTTCCCCTATTTCAACCCCTTATACCTATTTTTTCGCGATAAAAAGTAGCCTTATATCCTTTCTCAAGCTTTAGTTCATCTCTGTACCAAATTTCATCAAAATCGGTTAAGTGGTTTCGACGTGAAAGACTATATGCTTTTCAATCCCCTTTTTTTTGGGGTGGGCTGCGGTCGGCGCGTTCCTCGCACCACTCCGTCCGGGGCGACAGAGGGGCGTAAGCACGCAACACCCGCAACCCACCCGAACACCACGTCGCCTTCATTGTTGGACCGACCACCGCAGCAGGGTTACTTCTGCTTTTCAACCCCTTAAGGAGGTGAATTTCCAAAAATCCTTTGCTAGTACTCGTGCACCCCAAGAAATACGATGGTGTAAAAAAAATACGTTTCTAGGCCCAGTGGTTTCGGCTGTATGCTTTTTGGTATTTTAGGGGTTGAATTTCATCCCTATGTAAGTGAAACTACCGAAACGCTAGAACGAATATTTATTTATTTATCATCAGGTGCCTTCATACAAAGATTCACGGTTCTATCATCGAAAATGACGAATTTCCAGACAAAATATCATCCCTTATTTCAACCCCTTATACCCATTTTTCCAATAAAAAGTAGCCTATATCCTTTCTCAAGCTTTAGTCCATCTCTGTATCAAATTTCATCAAAATCGGCTTAGACGTGAGAGGCTATATGCTTTTCACCCCCTTAAGGGGGTGAATTTCCAAAAATCCTTTGCTAGTGCTCGTGTACCCCAAGAAATACGATGGTGTAAAAAAAAATATGTTTCTATGCCCAGTGGTTTCGGCTGTATGCTTTTTGGTATTTTAAGGGTTGAATTTCATCCCCATGTAAATGGAATTTTCAAAACGCTTGAGCGAATAATTAATTATTTATTATTAGGTGCCTCAATACAAAGATTCGTGGTTCGATCATCGAAAATGACGAATTTCCATACAAAATGTCATCCCCTATTTCAACCCCTTATACCCATTTTTTCGTGATAAAAAGTAGCCTATGTCCTTTCTCAAGCTTTAGTCCATCTCTGTACCAAAGTTCATCAAAATCGGTTTCGACGTGAAAGGCTATATGCTTTTCAACCCCTTAAAGGGGTGAATTTCCAAAAATCCTTTGCTAGTACTCGTGCACCCCAAGAAATACGATGGTGTAAAAAAAATACGTTTCTAGGCCCAGTGGTTTCGGCTGTATGCTTTTGGTATTTTAGGGGTTGAATTTCATCCCCATGTAAGTGAAACTTCCAAAACGCTAGATCGAATATTTATTTATTTATTATCAGGTGCCTTAATACAAAGATTCACGGTTCTATCATCAAAAATGACGAATTTCCATACAAAATATCATCCCCTATTTCAACCCCTTATACCCTTTTTTTCGCGATAAAAAGTAGCCTATGTCCTTTCTCAAGCTTTAGTCCATCTCTGTACCAAATTTCATCAAAATCGGTTTAGACGTGAAAGACTATATGTTTTTCACCCCCTTAAGGGGGTGAATTTCCAAAAATCCTTTGCTAGTGCTCGTGCACCCCAAGAAATACGATGGTGTAAAAAAAATACGTTTCTAGGCCCAGTGGTTTCGGCTGTATGCTTTTTGGTATTTTAGGGGTTGAATTTCATCCCCATGTAAATGAAATTTCCAAAACGCTTGAACGAATATTTATTTATTTATTGTCAGGTGCCTTAATACAAAGATTCGTGGTTCTATCATCGAAAATGACGAATTTCCATACAAAATGTCATCCCCTATTTCAACCCCTTATACCCATTTTTTCGCGATAAAAAGTAGCCTATGTCCTTTCTCAAGCTTTAGTCCATCTCTGTACCAAATTTCATCAAAATCGGTCCAGTGGTTTAGACGTGAAAGCGTAGCAGACAGACAGACAGACAGACAGACAGACAGACAGAGTTACTTTCGCATTTATAATATTAGTAAGGATTATCAAATACCTTTATACAAAGGTTTTATCATCGAAAATGTCGAATTTCGATACAAAATGGCAGCCCCTATTTCAACCCCTTATAACTATTTTTTCGCGATTTCTTTACTATAGCTCGTGAACCCCAAGAAATACTACGGTGTAAAAAAATTACGGTTCTAGGTCCAGTGGTTTCAGATATATGCTTTTTTGTCTTTTAGGGGTTGAATTTCATCCCCATATAAATGAAATTTCTAAAATGCTAGAACGAATATTAATTTATTTATTATAAACTGCCTCAATACAAAGATTCATGGTTTTCTCATCGAAAGTGACGAATTTCCATACAAAAGGTCAGCCCCTATTTCAACCCCTTATAACTATTTTTTCGCGATTTCTTTACTATAGCTCGTGAACCCCAAGAAATACTACGGTGTAAAAAAATTACGGTTCTAGGCTCAGTGGTTTCAGATATATGCTTTTTTGTCTTTTAGGGGTTGAATTTCATCCCCATATAAATGAAATTTCTAAAACGCTAGAACGAATATTAATTTATTTATTATAAGCTGCCTCAATACAAAGATTCATGGTTTTATCATCGAAAATGACGAATTTCCATACAAAAGGTCAGCCCCTATTTCAACCCCTTATAACCATTTTTTCGCGATTTCTTTGCTAGAGTTTGTGTACCCTAAGAAATACTACGGTGTAAAAAAAATTTCGTTTCTAGGCCCAGTAGTTTCGGCTGTATGCTTTTTTGTCTTTTAGGGGTCGAATTTCATCCCCATATAAATGAAATTTCCAAAACGCTAGAACGAATATTAATTTATTTATTATAAAGTGCCTTAATACAAAGATTCATGGTTTTATCATCAAAAATGACGAATTTCCATACAAAAGGTCATCCCCTATTTCAACCCCTTATACCCATTTTTTCGCGATAAAAAGTAGCCTATGTCCTTTCTCAAGCTTTAGTCCATCTCTGTACCAAATTTCATCAAAATCGGTCCAGTGGTTTAGACGTGAAAGCGTAGCAGACAGACAGACAGACAGACAGACAGACAGACAGAGTTACTTTCGCATTTATAATATTAGTAAGGATTATCAAATACCTTTATACAAAGGTTTTATCATCGAAAATGTCGAATTTCGATACAAAATGGCAGCCCCTATTTCAACCCCTTATAACTATTTTTTCGCGATTTCTTTACTATAGCTCGTGAACCCCAAGAAATACTACGGTGTAAAAAAATTACGGTTCTAGGTCCAGTGGTTTCAGATATATGCTTTTTTGTCTTTTAGGGGTTGAATTTCATCCCCATATAAATGAAATTTCTAAAATGCTAGAACGAATATTAATTTATTTATTATAAACTGCCTCAATACAAAGATTCATGGTTTTCTCATCGAAAGTGACGAATTTCCATACAAAAGGTCAGCCCCTATTTCAACCCCTTATAACTATTTTTTCGCGATTTCTTTACTATAGCTCGTGAACCCCAAGAAATACTACGGTGTAAAAAAATTACGGTTCTAGGCTCAGTGGTTTCAGATATATGCTTTTTTGTCTTTTAGGGGTTGAATTTCATCCCCATATAAATGAAATTTCTAAAACGCTAGAACGAATATTAATTTATTTATTATAAGCTGCCTCAATACAAAGATTCATGGTTTTATCATCGAAAATGACGAATTTCCATACAAAAGGTCAGCCCCTATTTCAACCCCTTATAACCATTTTTTCGCGATTTCTTTGCTAGAGTTTGTGTACCCTAAGAAATACTACGGTGTAAAAAAAATTTCGTTTCTAGGCCCAGTAGTTTCGGCTGTATGCTTTTTTGTCTTTTAGGGGTCGAATTTCATCCCCATATAAATGAAATTTCCAAAACGCTAGAACGAATATTAATTTATTTATTATAAAGTGCCTTAATACAAAGATTCATGGTTTTATCATCAAAAATGACGAATTTCCATACAAAAGGTCAGCCCCTATTTCAACCCCTTATAACCATTTTTTCGCGATTTCTTTGCTAGAGTTCGTGTACCCCAAGAAATACTACGGTGTAAAAAAAATTTAGTTTCTAGGCCCAGTAGTTTCGGCTGTATGCTTTTTTGTCTTTTAGGGGTTGAATTTCATCCCCATATAAATGAAATTTCCAAAACGCTAGAACGAATATTAATTTATTTATTATAAAGTGTCTGAATACAAAGATTCATGGTTTTATCATCGAAAATGACGAATTTCCATACAAAATGTCATCCCCTATTTCAACCCCTTATACCCAATTTTTTCGCGATTTCTTTGCTAGAGTTCGTGTACCCCAAGAAATACTACGGTGTATAAAAATTACGTTTCTAGGCCCAGTGGTTTCGGCTGTATGCTTTTTTGTCTTTTAGGGGTTGAATTTCATCCCCATATAAATGAAATTTCCAAAATGCTAGAACGAATATTTATTTATTTATTATAAAGTGCCTTAATACAAAGATTCATGGTTCTATCGTCGAAAATGACGAATTTCCATACAAAATGTCATCCCCTATTTCAACCCCTTATGCCCATTTTTTCGCGATAAAAAGTAGCCTATGTCCTTTCTCAAGCTTTAGTCCATCTCTGTACCTAATTTCATCAAAATCGGTTCAGTGGTTTAGACGTGAAAGCGTAGCAGACAGACAGACAGACAGACAGACAGAGTTACTTTCGCATTTATAATATTAGTAAGGATAAAGTGCCTTAATACAAAGATTCATGGTTTTATCATCAAAAATGACGAATTTCCATACAAAAGGTCAGCCCCTATTTCAACCCCTTATAACCATTTTTTCGCGATTTCTTTGCTAGAGTTCGTGTACCCCAAGAAATACTACGGTGTAAAAAAAATTTAGTTTCTAGGCCCAGTAGTTTCGGCTGTATGCTTTTTTGTCTTTTAGGGGTTGAATTTCATCCCCATATAAATGAAATTTCCAAAACGCTAGAACGAATATTAATTTATTTATTATAAAGTGTCTGAATACAAAGATTCATGGTTTTATCATCGAAAATGACGAATTTCCATACAAAATGTCATCCCCTATTTCAACCCCTTATACCCAATTTTTTCGCGATTTCTTTGCTAGAGCTCGTGTACCCCAAGAAATACTACGGTGTATAAAAATTACGTTTCTAGGCCCAGTGGTTTCGGCTGTATGCTTTTTTGTCTTTTAGGGGTTGAATTTCATCCCCATATAAATGAAATTTCCAAAATGCTAGAACGAATATTTATTTATTTATTATAAAGTGCCTTAATACAAAGATTCATGGTTCTATCGTCGAAAATGACGAATTTCCATACAAAATGTCATCCCCTATTTCAACCCCTTATGCCCATTTTTTCGCGATAAAAAGTAGCCTATGTCCTTTCTCAAGCTTTAGTCCATCTCTGTACCTAATTTCATCAAAATCGGTTCAGTGGTTTAGACGTGAAAGCGTAGCAGACAGACAGACAGACAGACAGACAGACAGACAGAAAGACAGACAGAGTTACTTTCGCATTTATAATATTAGTAAGGATGTACATCACGCCAGACAAACGAATCAATTTGTAAGATTATAATTTTTCCTTCTATTCCCGCAAGAAGGAAAAATGACAATATATTTGCCTACTTATCGTATGTTACATAACTGCTGAAATTATATCTATCGATAACTTCGTCATGAAATAGGATAGCGAAATACTATTTCGTTAAACCACCCCATTCCTCTCTTAAACCTCGTAAAAGACGACTAAGGGATGTATTATGCAGATAACATCGATGCAATAAAAGGAAAACTACAAATGAAACCCTACATCTGACTAGCGTGGTATAGTAGTAGGTTAAAATCGCTGTCATAATGGAGGAGGCCGAGTCCAATAGACGTATATGGGCTGAGATGTTGATGATAATTTCGTTGAAAGAACTCTTATTCCGTTACGGAACTATGTCGGTTAATATTCAAAATTTAAACAGCGAACAACGTAAATATATTTTCGCGGCATTTTTTTATGACATAATCAGATTGACGTTAAACGTTATTCACCTTTAGCCTTGAATATATAATGAATTGAAATTATTTGTATTAGTAGACACAAAACAACTTCAAAACCTGTTTTTGAAATATACCTATATTAAGACTACATATAGATTATTTGTAGACTATTTGATGTATCACAAGTTCTGTCTTGAACATAGTCCGTAGGTAATCTTTCCATATAGTCCCACTTCTAGGCTTGAGCCTCCTCCGTACTAGGAGAGAAATTGACATACTATACCCTCTTTACGATTTGGCATAGGGTTATTATATGAGGTACTTGGGCCTGGTGCTCGACGGGCGATGGTAGTTCCGGGAGCATTTCCGCCGACTTGCTCCGCGGCTCGTTAGCGCCGCGAACACCCTGTCTTGGCTCATGCCAAACGTGGGCGGACCCGGCGCTGCACGTCGATGGTTTTACGCGGGAGTCATCCGGTCGATGGCCATGTACGGCGCACCGGTGTGGGCGAGGTCCCTGACTATCCACCTTAGGGCTCTTCTGCGGCGTTCGCAGAGGGCCATGGTGGTCAGGGCCATACGCGGTTACCGCACGATGGCAGCCGAGGCAGCATACTTGTTGGCCGGTACTCCCCCGTGGGACCTGGAGGCGCAAATGCACGCCGGATTGTATCGGCGGGTGACGGGGGTGCGAGCGGGGGGCGGTGTGGTCTCATTAAGGGATTAAGCTTACCGCCTGGCGCGTCGACGCCCGCCAAGACGTCATTGCCCGTTGGGCAGTCCGGCTGGAGAGGCCTCGGTTCGGTGTGAGGACCGTCGAGGCCTTCCGGCGGTGTTAATGCAGTGGCTGGAGCGGCGGCACGGGGTGCTTTCCTTCCGACTGGTGCAGGTGTTGACGGGGCATGGATGCTTTGCCAAATACCTGCATACTGTCGTGAGGAGGGAAAGCACACCGTCCTGCCACCACTGCGATTGCGACGAGGACACGACGCAGCACACACGCGAGGTGTATGCCGCGTGAGCGGGGCAGCGCCGTAAACTCGTCGCGATCATCGGTGCCAACTTGACGTTGCCGGCCATCGCTAGGGAGATGGTCGCCAGCGTCAGGAACTGGGATGCCGTTACCGCCTCCTTCGAGGCTGTCATCTTGCGGAAGGAGGCGGCAGACCCTGTGCGGGAGCAAAGACTCCACGCAGACACGGTCCTCCGCCGGCGACTGGGGCGGTGCAGGCGCGAGTACCTGCGCCTGATACCGCCCTAGCAGAGGCTGCGGGTGACTGGACCGCGGATTTCGTCCGGGTACCCGCGGAGAGGTTAGCCTCGCGCCGGCGATCGGCGTCCCAGTAGGGGACGTCGAAGGGAGAGGGTACTCCCTCAGGGTATTCCGTCAGGCCGACCACTGGCGTCAAGTTACCCTTCTCCGGTGGTCGGCCCAACGACGAAGGCGACATGTCGTGGGTGGGTTATGAGTGTGCGTGCTTACGCTCCTCTGTCGCCCCGGACGGAATGGTGCGAGGAGGGCGCCGACCGTAATCTAACCCAAAAAAAATAGGGTTTTATTATATTATTTTATATATTTGTGTGGTGATGGAGTAGGAGTACAAAGCATCACCCTATTCCTTACACGTGGTTGATCGAATAGCCGACTAAGGGATATAATATTCATATAACATTAATAAAAAAGAAGACATATTAAAAATAAAACATAAAGTAAGTAATCAAATTAAACGAGGAAAAAGGAAAATTCAAATAATTTACTGATTGACTAGTAAAGGAAGCTACATGGCGTCAGTTTGTTGAAGAGGCTCTGCTCAAAATTGGTATATCCTTTCAAATATTAACAGCGTTAGAAGATAAAATATAAAAAGTGAATAATTGTATTCACTTAGAAAACGATACTCACAAATACATTCAAAAAGATATTGCAGTGTTAATAAGAGGATAATATAAATGCAAATATCTAGTTTTTACCTTAATTTCCCCTCGAAGCCAAAAGGCAAGATTCAAATGCAAATAATATTTTAATATACCTCCCGAACGTTTACTGATCTTGTTTTTAGAATGTCAAAGAGAGTCTACGTGAAGGTTGATATTCTTTTTTTAAACAAATGCTCCATTCATATAACAACATTTTGACGTCTAGAGTTTTATGACGTCTTTTCCGTGTGGTGATGGAGTAAGAATACAATTCAGCACTTCCTGAATTGTGTGTGCAAGAGAAGGAAAGCTCTAAATGAAACTCTATACCAACATGTCTGACCAGCATGGTAGTAGCAGTAGTAGGTCGAATTCCCTCTCATTATGGAGGAGGCCCGAGCCCAGCAGTAGGATGTATGTGGGCTGCGATGATGATGATGATGACATATACTATTGTATGCAAAATTTCCGTGTGGTGACAGAGTAATAATATAATTCACCACTCCCTTTTCTTTCCCGTGGATCTCTTAAAACGACAAGAATTACAATCTGCAGATAATATCTATGTAAGAGAGGGAAAATTGAAAATAAAATCCTATGCCTATCCGCCTAATCCTATTGCGAAGGAGGCTTAAGCCCAGCAGTGGGACGTATATCAGCTGTGTTAATGATGATAAAGTTTGGATACAGATATCTCTAAAGGGGATCATTGTAAGACAGATTGGTGATCACAACTGGTAGTATTTCCCAGGACATAGTATGACCAAAGTATGCGGACATGATCAACACGATCATGAAATCCTAGGACGGGCTCTTCTCTTGGCTACTTCGCCTAATTCTGCGGATTTTTTAATAACAATTTAACTTTTTATATTCAAACTAGCTGACAACAGACGTTGTTCTGTTCAAATCTAAAAATATAGTAAAAGGCATTCTCCTTGAAACCAATCGCAGTCCCACCTACCAATTATTAATCTAAACTATTCTCATATCCATCTAAACAGCTCCAAAAAAACATCATAATCGGTCCAAACGTTTTGAAGGAGTTCAATTACAAACACACGAACAGAAGATTTATATATGTACCTATATAAAAAGATGTATAAGCGGGGATGTGATAGACGTCTCATCATTTCATATTCTAATTTAAGGTCACATACGCATATTCACATATTTACACCACTCGATTCATTCAATATTAATAAATTCCTATTTTATTCTAAATAGGTTGGGTTTCGTAAGTCGTTGACTTATTAAGCCCTCCGATCAGACGGGCCAACATAACGTTTTATTTCGAGTTTTCCGTTGCTATGATGTTATTTGCTTAAATATATTTATAGATTTCTGTAATATTCTTAGAGACAAACGTAATGAACAATATTTTTTACGACTTGAACAACGTATGATTTATTGTTAAATTACTAAATTAATAGCTTTTTTAAACTTATCCACGGGCAAGTCTCGGATATCTTAACGTAACTTAAGAAGCCTATAAGTGATCTGATAATTTTTAGGATGGGAGTATTATGTACAACTAATTTGTCCTTATTCCGAGTATTAATATGATGAATGTCACAATATCTTTCAAAGTGAGTGATATTTTGAATGTCGCGCACAGCACTTTTTTGGAGAACAAAGATTCTAGTCACAGTAATATGCTGTAAGACATACAAGTACGGAAATAAGCAAACTAACGTATTCTGTCAGCTGTTTCATTATTGGTCAACATTTTAATAATTTCTAACGAATAATAAAAGAATCTAATAAATAATAGTATTTGTTTAGTCGAAAACTCGGCAACTCGAATTTGCTTTGCATTCTTTTTAAAAGTTTTACCTTATAATAACACTAGTTCAGTGCTAATGCTATCTAATGCGATAAAACACACAAAGATTTACCTAATATTAAATTAAAATATTACCTATATGCTTTAAAGAAACGATAATAACTTTACATGATACTCTATTCCCACAGGAACATTATTTTCTTAAGAAGAAATTAAGTTGAACTTCGACGAGGAAAGACAGCACTTATTTTTATGTGAAACTTTTTTATTTGAATATAAAGTGTCGAAGCCCAGAACGGTCTTTGTTTAAACATTTTACGACAAAAAATCTCGAAGAGTAATTCCAGTGAGGATCCTCTCATCTACGCCTGTTAACGACATTTAAAACAAAATAATGCATGATAGGCTCATTTAGCATTGTTTGCATTTTTGTTATACTTTTTTAATAACACGCTACACTAAGGCAATGTGCATCGCAAATGACTTTACAAACATGTAATTAATCATCATTAAAGCTTATATAAGCTTCACAACAGGGCTCGAGCCTTCTCCAAAATAGAAAGAAAATTGACCTAAAATACGCCGCTGTTTGGGTTGGTATTGGGTATCATTCCAATATTTCCATCTCTTGCACAGAGGTTGTATGCATATTATATTCCTTATTCGTGTTTTACTGACACTCATGGGCGAGATAAGAGGTGGTGAATTGTAATATTACACCGTTACGATACAGACAAACACTCAATAAACGGAAAAAAAATTCATCTAAACTCACAGAATTTTTTTAAAGACCCCGAACTAAGGATCCTTGTGTTGCGGGGGACAAATATATAATTAATTACATCCAGACTTTAAACAACAAATTGGGGATCACACAAATACTGTCCTTTTTTTTGGAGGTGGGTTACGGTCGGCATGCTCCTTGCACCACTCCGTCCGGGGCGACAGAGGGGCGTAAGCACGCGCTCCCGTAACCCACCCGTGATACGTCGCCTTCGTTGTTGGGCCGACCACCGGAACAGGGTGACCTGACGTCAGTGGTCAGCCTGACACAAATATTATCCTGCGTGAAAATGAAAACGGCGACGCAAGCACCGTAGATAGGTCTTTGTATGGTAGATCTTAACCACTACGTTATCTGTACAAACAAAAAAATCAGATACATGCTCTCTAAAAAACGGTGTTTTATTCTCCAATAGTCCTGCATGTCTAGCTTGACGATTGCCGCAATAGCCCTCGGACTTATTGCGGTTATCGCTACGCTATAGCCCTACGGCTTATTTTGGTAATCGTCACGCTATAGCCTTCCGGCTTATTGCGGTAATCGTCACGCTATAGCCTTCTGGCTTATTGCGTTAATCGTCACGCTATAGCCCTCCGACTTATTACGGTAATCGCCACGCTAGACAAGCGGTGCGATAAACGCAGTAAGGTGTTACATGTTTCCCAGGAAAGATGCCTCACTCGATTTATATGGCCTTCGGAAGTAAGTTGTAGTTGTAATACAAATATTCAGTCGTAATAATCTGATATATTGATACATTTATACAACTCATATCCTTCATGAATAATATCTCGTTCATTTACCAAAATAAGCTTCATTCTGGATTCCACGTGCATATAACGTATTTCCGTCAACACCAAGCCAATTGGAATTCAGGAAAGAAATTTTGTTATGCATATAGAGATGTTATGCTAAATTCGAGTTTCAGTCTTTGGTGTAAGGTTGAAATTCGTTTAGAAACCGCAATGTTTTCAGGTTTCAATACAGTTTGTGGAACATTTGTTGTGGAAATCCAGTCGTATGGCGCGGTGACCATGTTTTTCCATTTCCCTTAGGGTGTTAGGGTAAATTATGTATGTCATGAATTACCCATAGCGGTCAAGGCCGGCGTATTGCATGTACTTTATAACTCAATTTATAATGTTTCGCCTTAAATTTAAGCCTCCAGCCTCCTCCACAATTGAGGGAAATTGGCCGACTATACCACGTTGATCAACCGTGTTGGTATAGGCTTTCATTTCAAGTTTTCCTTGTCTTGCGTAGATATTATACGCATATTTGATCCCTTAGTCCTCTTATACAACACCCACAGGCAAGATAGGGAGTGGTGAATTGTATTCTTACTCCGACACCATATGAAATAATGTATCACAAAGAGTAATGTAACTTATATTTATAATAAAGCCAGATAAAAGATTCGTTAAATTTAACGATGAAAGTAAAATTGGTATTCTTTACCGGGAATAAAGTGTAAATTTAGTGCCGACAACAAAGAAACGCAATAAAAGAATGTATCGTAAAACCTTTTTACTTAGCTGGGGTGAAATTAAAATAGCAATGGTACGACTACACTCAAAATTTTGTTGGGTTGCCGCAAGAAAGTACTCGTTATTCTGAATTGCAGTAGAAATATTAACCGGCCTTTTGCGTTTTATACATAAAATGCCATTAAATGCTTTATTTTACAATCGGATACGAAAATCAGCTTAGGTATCGTATTGTGGTGGTTCGGCTCGTGTGCTTCTAAGATTTTAAATAAAAATGAAACGATATTCAATCATTATTAACTAAGTAGATTGATAAAAAATATAAACATTTTGAGCGTTTATTTTGTAGATCTATCTTAACATGTGGTGAATGAATCTTGAAGAATACAATATATACTCACTAGTTTTGGAAACCTGAGAAAATTTTAAGCGAAAGAATATCAGTAGGTACTCTCCTGGAAAACTTATAAAATTAACTGCGAACGAATTCTTCTTTGTATTATATTATATTATTATAAATAAAACTAATTTATGGATTTTATCGCATTTATATTTGATTTTGGATTGCCGGACGTTTCGAATACTTTAAAGCGTTCATGGTTACGCGCGTATTAATAGGGCTCTTCTGTGGCGACACAGAGGGCCATGGCGGTCGGGCCATCCGCGGATACCGCACGGTGGCGACGCAGGCGGCGTGCCTATTGGCCGGGACTCCCCCGTGGTACCTGGAGGCGAAAATGCTCGCCGGATTGTATCGGCGGGTGACGGGGATGCGAGCGCAGGGCGGTGTGATCTCGTTAAGGGAGCTCACCGCCTGGCGCGTCGACGCCCGCCAAGACGTCATTGCCCGTTGGGCAGTCCGGCTGGAGAGGCTTCGGTTCGGGGTGCGAACAGTGGAGGCCTTCCGGCCGGTGCTGATGCAGTGGTTGGAAAGGCGGCACGGGGTGCTTTCCTTCCGACTAGTGCGGGTGTTGACGGGGCATGGGTGCTTTGCCAAATACCTGCACAAGGTCGTAAGGAGGGAGAGTACACCGTCCTGCCATCACTGCGATTGCGACGAGGATACGACGAGGCATACGCTCGAGGCCTGCGCCGCTTGGGTCACGCAGCACCGTGAACTCATCGCAATCATCGGTGCCGACCTGACGCTGCCGGCTATCGCTAGGGCGATGGTAGGCAGCGTCGGGAACTGGTACGTGGTCGCAGCCTTCTGCGAGGCAGTGATCTTGCAGAAGGAGGCGGCGGATCATCTGCGCGAGGAGAGCAGCCTCGATGAGGCGATCTGCCGCCGGCGATTGGGGCGGCGTAGGCGCGAATACTTGCGCCTCATGCCGCCCTAGCTGAGGCCGCGGGTGACGTGACCGGGGATTAGTCCGTCACCCGCCGAGAGGCCGACCGCGTGAGGAAAGACCTCCTCCTCCCCGAGGGTGGGTCGTCGGTCGATGGAAGGGTACCCCAAGTAGGGGCTATTCCGTCGGGCCGACTACTGATGACAAGTAACCCTGCTCCGGTGGTCGGCCCAACGACGAAGGCGACGTGGTTTTCGGGTGGGTTGCGGGTGTTGCGTGCTTACGCCCCTCTGTCACCCCGGACGGAGTGGTGCGAGGAGCGCGCGGAGCGCAGCCCACCCAAAAAAAAAAAAAAGAACGGGCGTATTAAGACGTTGGACGTCAAATACCTTAAACGCGATCAAATTCCGTAAAGTAGTCTTATTTACAATGTGTAAAACTCGCGTAAACAGACATCATTATCTATATATATAAAAGAAAGGCGTGTTAGTTACTATGTTTATAACTCAAGAATGGCTGTACAGATTTGGCTGAAAATTGGTGAGGAGAAGCTTAGAACCAGGAGACGGAAATAGGATACTTTTTATCCCGTTCTTGTTCTTCTTCTTCTTCTTAATGGCAATGAGCTACTTTTTATCCCGTTCGATCGTGTTCCCGTGTGACATGGCATAAAAGTCAAATAGATTTTATTTTGATTCTGTTTGTCCATTCGGACGGGCAAAGGAATCAAAAACCATACAGCCAAGTCTGATACTATTTTCTTCATATTATTTAACATTTCTTTATATAGAATAGCTTATTTATAGTCATGTCCATCAGTAAGTCAAGTCGTTACCATTAATTAGCCGCTGTAAACCTAATTATTTGATTTCTCTGGGAATTACGGTAGAATATGAAAATACACGTAAACCACTCTTATATCACATTTCTTACATACCTTAACTGTATTATATTACATAAAATATCAACAAAATTATTCAATATAACACTATAAAACACTAAAAAATGAATATAATACAAGAAGTCAACATGACATTTCCATATTCGCACCGAAACTCATGTCAAAAAGAATACAAGTCACTATGAAACGTAGGATAACAAAAACGCATTTGATATGTAATAACAAAACGCAAATGACAGCTAAACGTAATTTTGTTTATAGTTAAGTATGGTTTAATATTTGATAATTATAATTTTCTCAGAAATCAGTCATTAGTAATTTGTATTCTCTTTGAATCATCATTAATAATGGCGAGACCAAGACGATCGCATCTTTCCCGACAAAGCCGTAATGGTTCCTCCATTAGAGAATATATATTCGGAAATTTAGAAATGTATTTACGAAAAAAAAAAATTATGACGTTACCAAGTTCGCCGGGTCAGCTAGTATATTATAATAATATTCCTTTTCATGTTTAATACAAGACTTCAATGAGCTAATGAAGGTACGAATTAATGCTATGTGTACGTCTAGAAAGTTCAAAACTAGTGAGTTTTGATTGAGCTTAACAGAAATACACAAAAGATTTACAGGAGCAAAATAAAATTAAACCTCAATCAAACTAAACGAACATTAAATATTCTAATCCGCTTAAAGTCCAGGTAAAAACGTAGCAAGTAAATACTGTTCTTAAACCACTTTATTAGAAATACTTCTGGAGAATTATAAGAAAATCCATTACTCTTAAGAATTACGTCAACTTTTCTCAACACGCTACTATGTTTCTACAGAACGAGAGTTTTCAAACTCGACCAAAACGAACTTTTGAAGCTTAATTGAGTCCTAATAGAATCTGTTACTGGCCAAACCTATTCTGAGAATTTATCCGTCGCGAAAGGCTGATCGTATGAATGCTATGTCCGGCACTTTATTGCCACAACATCGATATGGGGGGAGGGTACATGTAATCAATTTTGGTGGTCGGCTTATTAAATTAAAAGAAATCTGTGAGTTATCTAGCATGATATCTTTTCATCAATTAAAAGTATTAGGCATTTTAAGGAGGGACCTTAGCCAACTCAAAAAGAAAGAATTAAAACAAAATAAATCTTATACAAAAAAAGGAATTCGTGGCTCAGACCCGTTCAATCTCTGTTCAAAATAATTTTTACACAGAACTTTAATAGACATTGAAACATAATAATAACAGAATAAAAATCAAATTTTTATTAGATATTCTGATAGATAATTGTCATGTCAATTACTTAAAACTACATAATAGATGTATAAAAATATTAATTTCATTATGATTCGAAATTGTTATAAACCTTAAGCCAGAGAGAGTGTAGAGATTGTGGATTGATCTAATTCGATTTCATACATGACAATTCTTAATGTAATCTATAAATGTCTGGTTGTGATGTGGTTAGTTAATTTTATGTTTGTAAAGTTACAATATAAAAAATTGTATTGTATTTTAAGACACTTACGGGCAAGAGCGGAAGTGGTGATTTGTATTGTTACTGATGGAATAACAACGAATGCAATAAAAATAATATAATTTTCAGTTAGAATTATATCAAACAATGACACGATCAATATTATCTAAATAAGTAAGGAGTGGTAGGACCACACTGTCGACAGTTATCTGTCTACAGCCGCGGGCCGGTCCGTCCGGGGCAGTACCACTGCCCCGGACGGACCTGCTCTCGCAAAAAATCGACGTCTGAGTAGTAGCAATTTGTTACTGCGCTTCGTTCGGTGAGCGAGAGAGCCGGAAGCCCAACTTTCTGAGGGTGATTGCGTGTGGAGGGTTTTGGTGGTGCCCTTGGTATCACCGAGCCTCAATGCACGCATTCACACTCCCTTCGCTTTCTTCGCGGTAGGCAACGGCCTTGTAAATACCATGAGCGGCAGCAACACTTACCATCAGGTGTACTGTTTGCTCGTTTGCCACCGTTTGCAATAAAAAATAATAATAATAATAATTATCATCTAAATAAATAATTAAGATAACATGCTAAATTATTTGTAAAAATTGGTTTGCGAACAAAAAAAAAACAAATATTCAAACATTTTTAATTGAATGGGCCATTGACGTTAACTTTCTAAGTTATTAACGTTATGTTTTTATTTATATATTCACTAGACATATGAATTTAAATTGCGTTAGTATAATGTAAGTTGCGTTGATACAGTTCACACCATTGTAAATATTACTACAATATTCGTTGCAATAGCTCAATGAGTAATTTCCAAATCGTATTAACAATCTTATAAAAGTTTCCCAGCGTCCCAATGTTGTCTTTACTATACTAAGACATTTATAATATTTACGAAAAATGTGTTATAATTTCACTTACGAAAAGTGTGTTCTGATTTCACATTTAAAATAATATTTATATATATATATATTACAATTCATAATTAACATTTAAAATATGATATTGTACTTTTCTTAATCTATACCAATAAATAAAATTGGAGTGTCTGTTTGTAATGTCAAAATAATAGGTTTTTTTCATGCTCACACGGTTATTTGCACGACACCTATGCCTAAAATAGCAATTAAAAATTTTTTGTCTGTCTGTCTGTCTGTTTGTTCCGTGTAATCTTCAAAACGGCTAGACCGATTTCAAAAATTCTTTCACCAATGGAAAGCTATAATATCAGGGCGTAAACTAGGCTATATTTTATCCCGGTATTCCCACGGGAACGGGAACTACGCGGGTAAAACGACTATAACCTATAACCGAAGCGAAGCGAGGGCGGGTTGCTAGTCATTAATATTTCTTGTATACACGTACGTGTGTATGTCACTGAACTCCTAAACGGCTGGACCGATGTTGATGAAATTTTCTATGTGTGTTCAAGGGGATTCGAGGATGATTTAGATTTACAATTTGACCCGGTAGGTGCCGCTGCATGCTGCTTTTATTTTATTTGAACAGAACAACGTCTGTTGGGTCAGCTAGTTGAAAATATGATTTTTACTTTTGTATGTATTATAAATTTAATATATTTTTAACTGTATAATATGTGTAATTCGAAAATAAAATAACTGCACGCCAGCTTCTGGCGAATCATGTAATTGCTTCCTTAAAAAAATCTACTACATCTAACTTGTACCGTGATTCTGGCAATCAAATATCTTACTTAATTACACATGAATAAATGCCTCTATATCATTGATATAATTGCTATTACCAAATTTGAAGATTGAAATGCTATTTAAAATGGCATATAAATAAGCATATAAACAAACAAGCATATAGGTCGACACATAAAATCTTTGTTCAGTCCATCGCAGAGGTCATTTGTGCGAGTTGCTGTATATCTATGGAAATAATTAAAATTGAAATATCTGTTTATAATATCAAAATATTAAGTTTTTCGTGCTCACACGGTTATTTGCATAATATTTATACCAGGTTTTTTTCTGTCTTTTTGCTTTGGGTCATCTTAAAATGGGTTGGATCGATTTTAATAATATTTTACTACCAGAGCGCTATCTGTGGATTAACTTGGCTATTTTCCTTCTCAGAAAAACTCTATGAAATTTTGCCCGGTCCGGGACTTCAATCCGAGGTCATTATCTTAGAAAATATTGCATATTTAAAATGAGGAGGCCAAGTAGCTGGAACCGAAGCGGAGCGAGTGGCTAGTAAAAATATATAAAGAAATCACAAATAATGCGCTTTATCTAGCGGTCTAACAAGGCAAATAAAACTGCTAGTTCTAAGAGCTGCATACCAAAACAAGCTAACTACATTAAATCTATCGTCATGTCCACTCACCATGTTTCCGAATGTAAGTACACTTCCACATAAACCCCACACATTTGGGTCACCACTGATTGTAAATATTCACTTATACACTTCACATTTATTATATGTACCTACTTTATACACCAATGTAAGTTCTAGATAGAACAAACCTAAGCTTTTATTGACCCGGTAAGATATTGGTCCAGTTACGAAAATATTTTTGGAGTCACTCTGCGAAATTGGAAATTGATAGCGAATTTATTTTTTTTATATTGAATTTTTCATGACCTCCTTTCTTACCCTTGGGTGTTGTAAGAGAGGACTAAGGGATGTATTATACATATAACATCTGTGCAACAATCGAAATAAAATCCTATACCAACACATCGGACCAGCGTGGTCGATTTCCCTCCAATTAGATCTGTATATTTCCTGATGGAGTAGGAATACAATTTACTACCCCCTCTCTTGCTCAAGGGTGTCGTAAAAGACGACTAAGGGCAGATGACATCATTGCAAAAGAAGGACAGCTCGAAATAAAACCCTATGTTAACACGCCTAACCAGCATGGTAAGTCAAATTCCCTCTCATAAAGAAGGAGGCCCGAGCCTGATAGAGGGGCTAAGGGCCGGGCCACATGGCACCGCATCGCATCGCATTCTTCGGCACCGCGATGGCGGTCATATGAACAGAGCGGCATCGCAACGTTTCTACGGCGCGGCGTCGGCGCCGCTGCGGCACCTCAAGAGGGTTGGCTTGACTTATTGGTAAAAGTACAAACAACTGAGCGGCACCACTGCGGCACCGCACTGTTCCCCGCCTCGTCTTACTCACGCCGATGTCCGGTGCGCCTGCGGTGCGGCGCTAGAGCGGCACCGGACACGCTGTGTGGAATACCATACATTTTTGCGGTTTGCGGCACTGCTCAGGGTTTGTGCCGAAGCCGCAACGCACCGTGTGGCTCAGCCCATATATGGGCTGAGATTAATGAATGAATACTTTTAAATAATGAAGGGTCAAAACTGGCTCAAAATGTGTAAATATACACAAGATGCGGCACACCATTTCTCTTCGCTTGAAATTGGCTTGACATGCCACCACTTTCCTGTCCCACTTCAAGCAGGTCCGCGCGCGCGCTGCCTTCGTGATGGGACGCCTTCATAGTTTATTAAATGCGAAATCAAAATTATCACTTGAAAATAAAGTCCGATTATACACTACCTGCATACGGACGATCATGACGTATGCTAGTGTAGTGTTCGCGCACGTTAGGCCACACAGGATCCGCAGGTTACAAGCACTACAAAATAGATTCATGCGACGGGCAACGTGAGCACCGTGGTTCGTTCGTAATGTCGATCTACACATCGACCTCGAATTGCCGACCATCAGGCAGTACATGAAGCGTTGCTCCCAGCGCTATTTTGACTCTGCCACGACTCACCCCAATCCACTAGTGGTTGGGGCGGTAAACTACGTCCCCTCAAAAATATCCGCGGTCCGACGTCCTCGTCGTCTTCTTGAAGAAGAGGATGACGCTATTACGATCGCCCAAGAAAGGGCCTAGACAGCTCGCGCAGCGATAACAAATAAAACTCCGCGGTATCGGCCTCGCCGTCGAGGTCGAAAACCGCGCCGCGTAAAATTCATGAACCTAAACGTGGCCACGCCCACTTTGCACTCAGCGACGCCCCGAGCCGAGGTCCGTTCCCCACAGGGGGAGCCCTCGGGCGATGTTCGCTTAACTTACTTACCGGGTTGAGAGCCATCTGCGCTCACCCATTGACCGCGATAAGCTGTCAAGGTCACCTGCCACCAACAGCTACACACACAAAAAAAAAAAAAAGCCACCACGATCCAAAATATCTTGCATTATATCAATCTGGCAGAATTTGTATTTTTTATATTATATTTACATTTATTTTATCTTCAAACAATGGTGCTTCAAAGTACAATATAATTCTAATTATAGGAAAAGCCTTCATAATGGCATTGCTTCGAGAAAGAGTAATGCAATAAAAAAATAAGTAAATATGAAAAGTGTGAATATTTTTCCACGGGTACTTCAAATTAATTTATTAAATATGAAAGTTGCCGACTCACAATCAATCTTTGGCATTTATTAACATTTTGATATTGAAGAGAATGGTTTCTTTTTTAACATGTTTTTTTTTCATGTTAAAACTCCCCAGTAAATTTAAAATTCCAAAATAAATTGAATATGTAACCAATTCACTGGAATATGTGATTTAATTTAGAATATCGTTATTTTGTTAGAATTTTTCGATTTGTTCAGCCTAATCTTTGTATATATAATTCTTTTGTGCGTTATATCACTGAATTCCTCCTCCGATCCTGTTTCGATGATTTTTTTGGTGTATATTCAAGTGGATCCGAGAATGGTTTTGATAAATAATTGGACCCTCTTTTTTCTTTTTGGGGGTGGGTTACGGTCGGCGCACTCCTCGCCCGACTCCGTCCGGGGCGACAGAGGCAAGACGTAAGCACGCACACCCGTAACCCACCCGTATAGCACGTTGCCTCCATCGTTGGGTCGACCACTGGTGCAGAGTTGATGTGATGACTTGACCTTGTCTTCAGTGGCAGTAATTGGACCTGGCGCTGCAATCGATCCTTTTACTTTTTTAGATATGAACAGAACAGCGTTGTTGGGTACTTACATATAATATTAAACCTAATTCGAACTGTGAATACTATTTACTACGAATACTCCCAACCCTTATACTGCTCGTGGTAAAAGACGACTATGCTATACACAAATATGGGCCAACTTCCATCTCATGGTGTCGTTTTTTTTCGCGGTAGGCCCTGGAGCGTCACATATCGTCTGATATGTTACGGCTGACGGAGGACGCGGCAAGTTTGCTCATAACCCGCCAGGTACGTACCTTTCTCAAGTACTAAGTAGACGGGCCACTAATACCCGACCTTGTCATCAGTGACCCGTTCAGGCAGGTTACCGTGGTCAGTTCGGGTAGCGTCTCACTCGATGACTCGGCGGTTTACGCCGTCGAGGCATCGCCCTCACTCGATTGGCCTCTCCTCGGTTGATCGGGCTACTCCCCGGTCCAGTCAACCACTGTTACGGCGATCTGATGCCGTCTGGTAATTAATTATATTCCCACCGAGGAATGTCATCAGAAAGGTGTCGTCATAAAATTATTGTCGTAAGTTACTATCAGAGAAGAGTATATATTGAGACGATCTCAAATTATTGCGACAAAAAGAGGATGATGATGAGAAAGCATCTTTATTCGTAGTAATAGACTTCTTTGGGACCAACTATTTAATAGTGATAACAATAGGGTTTTATTTCGTATCCTGTTTTTATTATCAGTAGCCTTTCTGTATGGTGATGGAGTAAGAATACAATTCAACACTTATCCCTACTTGCCCGTGGATGTTGTAAAAGATGGCTAAGGGATATAATGTGCATATAAAATATATGCAAGAGAAGGAAAACTCGAAATAAAACTCTATACCAACCCGTCTGACCAGATGGTATAGTAGGTCAATAACCCTCCTATTACGGAGGAGGCTCGAGCCCAGCAGTGGGACGTATATGAGCCGAAATGATGATGAGTGATGAATTATTTGTTTGTAAACTCTTCCGCAACAAGTATTAGTTTCTTAACGTGGAATATTATCTTAAAAAAGCTATATTTTAAAAGACTATTCTCATGAGAGTTAGTAATTGGATGGCATCCGATTGGTACAAACGTATTGTCGATCTGACTATACGCGAATGGAATTACAAATAAATCTAATATTATATTCTAAAAGGCAATGTCTTATTCAAGTCACTAACACATCGGAAATATAAACTCGTACACCACATCTGTTGTTATTTGCACTTATCGGAATGCGAAACATATTGTATTTTATTTTACTACCCTTCCTTAGAAAGAGGTTTGTTTATTTCCTGAATATAGCAAGCTTTAGGTGAAAAGGTAATATATAAACAAAGCTTATATGCTATTTATGTAACTGTGAAGTTGTTTTTTTATATCTGCTACTATTATCACAGTTATCATGTTCTGTCTTTTTTTATTTTATTAAACCTTGTTTTAAAGAGAACGCCCTGCACTAAAGCAATAATCCTTGTATTGCGAGGGACTTTATAATTAATGGACAGAAATTACATCTAGACTCAGAACAACAATTTTTGTTTCGCACAAAGTGTTATCCTGCGTGGAATTCTAACTCATAATTCTGGAACGGTAGGTCGGCATCTTAACCACCACGCCATCTGTGTGTTCAACGAAGCTATTGTTTTGAAATACAAAATTTATAGTAATTTTCCATTAGTAAGTCAGGTTAAGAGAAGGCAAACTCAAAACCAAACCCTATTCCAACAAGTCTGTCCAGCGTGGAATAGTAGATCAATTTCCCTCTCATTATGGAGGAGGTCAGAGCCCAACAGTGGGACATATATAGGCTGACATGATGATGACGATGAAGTCAGGTTGTTACCATTAATAGAGCGCTAAAATACATAAACGATTCTGCTGGGCGTTTCCGCAGAACGTGAAATTATGGTGCTTCTGTATCTGCTATTATTCTCACAATTAATATAATTTGTTTTTTTATTTCATTGATTTTTTTTGCAATGAAGCTATCAGTTTGAAATACAAAATTCATAGCAACTGTCCGTCAGTAAGTCAGGTTGTTAACATTAATTGGACGCTAAAAATAAATAAACGATTCCGCTGGGAATTTTGGCAGAACATGAAAGTACACGTAAACATATACAATACATATTACGCTATTCTTATTTAGTATTTTCTCTATATTTATATTAAATAGAATAACTATTACACATATAAAACTATAATTTTTGAGCCCACCAAGTCCCACCGTTGGGCTTGGGCCTGCCGCACAATTGGAGGGAAATTTAGTTGCTACATCGCGCTGATCAAACGTTGATATAGGGTTTTATTTCGAGCATTTTCTCTTGCATAGAATTTGTATAATATGTATATGCCTTAAAATAATAACGTATAGAAGGATAGTGTCAGTACTTCGAACTTTCCAAATTTGAATCTAAAAATACTAATGGCACGCAGACGATTACACACGTACACATGCACACCATTATACAAATTATGAAATTAAATTTTGTTTTTATTAACGTCGAAATACTTTTAAAAGTAATGTTAAAAACCTTTTTAAGTTTTTCAAATGTTTTGTGACACCATTTGAATGCACAAACCGTCATAATTACCTATTTATTTTTTAAGAGTTGCGTACGTTCGTGCAGTACAGACTTGTACATTACGGAACGGTTCCGGCGTAAGTTCCATTAGGCTCCAATTAAAATGCCTCACTTTTTGTGCGTGAACTTACCTTCTATACATTATTATTCTAAGGTATATTATATGCCTTAGTTGTATTTTACGATACCATACGATACAAGAAGATAGGTATAGAGGAGGATATGTATTATTTCTCTGTCACCACACGGACAATACTATAAAACACTAACATTTAAGAGCACTACATAACATTTTCATATTCTCGCCAAATTTCCTCATTATTTCGTTTCTTTTTAATTATAACTACGTCGCGGGCTTTTCTTTTTTTTTTATAGCTCATACACGGGTCATGGTTGAGATTAAACTTCCTTCATAATGGAAGTAATATTACGTTCTTTAATTATACGAACATATAAATAAAGTCACCTATTGTTTTGGACATTTTACGATAAAAACTCATAAAACTAAGACTTAAAACTAAGCTTATGTTTTCTCACAGCGGATAGAAGACAAGCTTGTAATAAAGTCACATACGAATTCACCTGATGCATGCTGTAGTGGATCATTTTGCTTAAAATTTTTTTGTGTGTTTGTCTATGTTGTTTGTTATCGGGTAATCTTCAAAATAGTTGAACCGAATTTGATATTATATTACAATACCATATTGCTGTATACATTGGGGGTGTAACTAAAGTTATATTTTATCCCGATATTCGCATGGCAACGTAAAGTACGCGGATGAAACTGAGCGGTCATTTGTTAGTTGTAAACATTCATTCATCATCATTTCAGCTTATATACGTCCCACTGCTGAGCTGTAGCCTTCTCCATAACAGGAGGGAAGTTGACCTTACTGTACCATGCTGGTCAGACAGGTTGGTATAGGGTTTTATTACGAGTTTTCCTTCTTTTGCATAGATTTTGTATGCGTACGACATCCACAGGCAAGATAGGGAGTGGTGAATTGTATTTTTACTCCGTCGCCACACGGAAAGTTGTAAACATTAATTAACGTTAATTAGTTATGACTGTTAACCGATGACTAATATAGTTAACAGTTTTATTTTTAACGAAAATAAAATTCTACTAGTCCAGAGCACTTAAAGCTTGCATAGAAATATCGTTCAATGAATTTTATGATGTGCTATTAAGGAAATTCCATAATCACTGCAATAAAACCGTGATTCATTGTTCAGTGCAGTTATGGGTCTGTTACGGGTCATTTAGTGCGATGATAATTACTGACCCAGTTGTAATAAGCGATCGATTGTAATACATTAGAGGACTTTTCAGTAGTGCGGATATATTTCATGTATCAGTTTTTTGATATCCGCAGCTGCCTGTTGTTATGCATAAGATTTTGTTCTGAGTTAAACTTGTTATACGTGCAATATTACGCAGATGCGATCGAATAGATAATAATCTACTCATCTAATTACATCCCTTTGACGTTTCTAAAAAAACTCAAGGAGAAAAATAGAGGGGTGAATTATATTCTCACTTTGTCACTACACAGAAATAGATAATTATTAATTTATGAATTACTAGCAACCCGACCTCGCTTCGCTTCGGTTTTTGTCGCCTTATCCCCGTAGTTCCCGTTACCGTGGGAATACCGGTATAAAGTATAGCCTAGTTTACTCCCTGATATTATAGCTTTCCATTGGTGAAAGAATTTTTTAAATCAGTCCAGCCGTTTTGAAGATTACTCGGAACAAACAGACACAAAAAAATATAAAGTGATTTTTAGGCATATGTATAGTGTCAATAACCGTGTGAGCATGAAAAAAGCCTATTATTTTGACATTACAAACAGACACTCCAATTTTATTTATTGGTATAGATTTACATTGTATTCGCTTATCGCGACGTAAATGTAAGTAAAAATTTTAATGAAAATATTTGTTAAACAAAAATATGAATAGAAACAAATTAAGATACTTTGTGAGTTACCATAATCTTCATTTTTGTACTTTTTTAATATCCTTTTGTGTATTAAAATGGCCGCGAGTTATAATTTAATGGTTGTTAAAATGTTTTTCGTGTAGTGACGAAGTAAAAATACAATACACCACCCCAATAAAGACGAATAAGGGATTATAATATATAAATAAAACCCGGTATGAATCCGTCTAATCAGTGTAATATATATCATAATCATCATTTCAGCTCCTATACGTCCCACTGTTGGGCTTGAGCCTCCTCCATAATAGGAGGGAAATTGACCTTACAATACCGTACTGGTGAGACAGGTTGGTATAGGGTTTTACTTCAAGTTTTCCTTCTCTTGCCTAGATGTTATATGCGTATTATATCCCTTAGTCGTCTTTTATGACATCTACGAGCAAGATAGGGCGTGTTGGTTTGTATTATTACTCTCTCGCTACATGGAAAAACATTTAAAACTATGTTTGGTTTAGGTGATTATATTTTTATAAATACTCTTAGTGATACTAAAGTATAATACATAGTCACGAAGTCCATTTTTCAACCCGTTATTTAAGGTTTTTCATACATGCTTTCTTTTTTCTTCACAACTTATATGAGTCCCGTTTCCGTGTGATGGCGGAGTAAGGGTGAATTCACCCTTTCTTAGACCCTTGGGTGTCGTAAAAGATGACTAAGGGATTAATTGGAATAGAAGACGCAGATAACATTTTTGTAAGATAAGGAAAATTCGAAATAAAATCCTATACCAACTCGCCAGACCAGCATGATATCATCATTTCAGCTCATATACGGTCCACTGTTGGGCTCAAACCTCCTCCACAATAGGAGGGAAATTGAGTTTACCATGGTGGTCAGACAGATTAGTATACAGTTTTATTTCGAGTTTTCCATCTCTTTCATAGATGTTATATGTATATTATATCCCTTAGCCGTCTTTTACGATATCCACGGGCAAGATAGAGAGTGGTGAATTGTATTCTTACTTCGTCACTGCACAGAATACAGCATGATATACTAGGTCAATATCCCTCCTATTAAATAGGCCACTCAAGCCCAGTAGTAGAGTGTATACAAGCCAATTTTTATAAAACAAAATGTAAAAATAAACTTTTATAACTCAATATTTAAATAAATAAACACTACACTATTAAACTCTTAAACTCCAAAACATTAATGTCCGTTTTGAACCAAGGGAATCGATAAATCCTTTAATTAAATTAAGTCAATTACACGATGGCATTGCCTGGCTCTAATTGAAGCCTATGAAGGCCTCACTAAATCCGGATTAGGACGTCGCAAGTGGAAATTAGGTCATTTGAAAGACTACATCGATTTCGTTTTAACTGTCCGGTGTTTACTTAGTTTTAAAAGCAGTTGAGTAAATAATATATTTTCTATACAGTGGCGGAGTAAGAATATAATTAATCAGTCCATTGCCTTTGAGTATTTTAAAAGGCGATTAAGGGCCATGATATGGGAATAGCATTGTTGAAAGAAAAGGTTACCATCTCGACGGTCCCTACGTACATATAGACATGTCAAAAATGGCATTTTTTATTGTATTCTTTGGGCTTTAGATTTTTAATACATATGAGAGCCGGAAGCCCAACTTTCTGAGGGTGTTTGCGTGTGGAGGGTTTTGGTGGTGCCCTTGGTATCACCGAGCCTCAATGCCCGCATTCACACTCCCTTCACTTTCTTCGCGGTAGGCAACGGCCTTGTAAAGGTCCATGAGCGGCAGCAACACTTACCATCAGGTGTACTGCTTGCTCGTTTGCCACCGTTTGCAATAAAAAAAAAAAAAATGTATGTATTGAGATTGTATTGATTAATATATGTATTAATCTAAAGCCTAAAGGATACAATAAAAAAGCCTTTTTTTGGAGGTGGGTTACGGTCGGCGCCCTCTTCGCAATATTCCGTCCGGGGCGACAGAGGCGTAAGCACGCACACCCGTAACCCACCCGTATAGCACGTTGCCTTCGTCGTTGGGTCGACCACGGGCACAGAGTTCCTTGACTTCAGTGGTACAATAAAAAAAGCCTAAAGAATACAATAAAATAAGCCTTAAGAATACAATAAAAAAAGCCTAAAGAATACAATAAATAAACCTAAAGAATACAATAAAAAAATGCCATTTTTGTCATGTCTTTATGTACGTAGAGACTGTCAATCTCAGCTCATATCCTATGGCTGAGTCTGAATCTCCTCCAAAGTAGGCGAAAAATTTACCTAGTATATCACATTGATTAAATGTGTTGGTATAAGGTTTTTTTTTCATATATTCTTCTCTTGCATAGATGTTATAGGCATATTAAATTCTTTAGTCGTCTTATATAATACTCACAGGTAAGGAATGGGTGGTGAATAGTATTCTTAATCTGTTTGTACACGGAGAGAAAACGAAGAAGAAATTAACTCGACATAAAGTCCTCTGCCAACACTGACCAGCGACGTATTGTAGGTTAATTTCACTACCAAAATGGAGGAGTTTTTAGTTCAACAGTGAGATTTATGTCGGCTGAGATAATGTTGAACAAATATTGTTTTGTTTAATAATTTCTTCGCTAATAAGGGTAGTTAGGAAAAAAAGGATTGCCGTTACGGTTTTTGGTAACGAAATAAAAATTATATATGGTTACGCTCGGTCGTTATCACTCAATTAGATCATATGAGAGAGAAATGTGTGTTATGTCACCATATAACTACATATATTATGGGTAAATAGTTATGACAATGATTAATCTACGTTTACATTTACCGCTCTATATGAACCATATATTCAATCTTACCATCGTATTATTAGGGGTGGAATAATCCTTAAATAATGGGTGTAACTAATGGAATAATTATCACGCCATAAAAGCTTGTAATGAAGGTTTAATATATTATCAAAGAACATTTGAGCTAAGGCAATAATATAGTTAAGTAAAAATCTAATTACATTTGCAACTTGTAAAATTTTTGACGTGAAAATTTTCTTTTGGTGCACTCACACACAGATTTATCATTAGGTCCTAATTGAAGCTGATCCGTCACGCTCTGAGGAAAAAGGCTCAATCGGGTGAACTCAGGACCGCCGAGTGTACCCGAAAGAGAAAGATACAGTCAGCTGCTCTTTAATTTATATGTAATAATTGTTATTATTAATTACTATCAATTATTTAATAGTAAGTGATACAAAAAAAAACTATTTTATCAAAATAAAAAGTAACACAGCTTTAGTTTCAGATATAAACTCATTTAATATTCATTGTTCATATCAATTAAATCCATATAAGTATTCATCATCATCATTTCAGCCCATAAACGAGCCATTGTCGAGCTCGAGCCTCCTCCATTACGGGAGTGAAGTTGACCTTCTATACCACGCTGGCCAGACGTGTTTGTATAAATCGTGACGTGGTGAAAGAATTTTTGAAATCGGTTTGGTGGTTTAAGCGTGAAAGTGTAACAAACAAATAAACAAACAAACAATCAAACATCCTTACTTTCGCATTTATAATATTAGTAAGGATTAAATTTTCAAATTAAATTTTCATTCTCTTCCAAAATCATTTCTCCATTTCATTATGATTTCATTTCAAGTTTTCCTGCTTTTGCATCAATATTATCTGCATATTGCATCCCTTACTCGCCTTTAAATACACCCACGGGTAACAAAGTAGTGAATTTTTATTCTTACTCCGTTACCACACGAAAAGCTTTACAAATAGAAGCATTATAGCGCAGCGTAAAAAAAAATTATTGATAAGTACAATAAACCGTACCGTATTTATCATACTATATGACTATCCTTAAAACGATCAACGTTATATGAAATATTTTTTCATAGCCTTGTTCTGAATGAACCTTAACCATTTAATTGCCTACAAAATTACTTTACTTCATTCTACCCGTCAATTCTATATCTCCTCTATTGTACTACATAATTATACAACTACGGCTCGTGCCTCATCTAAAATGGAAAGGAAATTGATTTAATATACCACGCTGGTATAAAGTTTTCGTTTTAAGTTTGCAATTTTTGTAATAACCTTATCTGTTACCGTGCGGTAACGGTATTAGAATACAATTCACCACTTCTTATCTTGCCCGTGAATGTCATAAAAGACGACTAAGGGATACAATAAGCATATAAAATCTATACAAGAGAAGAAAAACTCGAAACAAGATCCTATACCATCTGTCTGACCAGCATGGTATAGTAAGGTTAATTGCCTTCCTTGTGGAGGCAGCTCGAGCCCAGCAGTCAGACATATTTGAGTCGAAACGAACGTTATTTGGTACTCATCCCTTAGTTGTCTTTAACAATCCTCTACAGGCAAAAGAAGGGATGGTGCTTAGAATAATAACGTATAGAAGGTAAGTTCGCGCGCAAAAGTGAAGCATTTCAATTGGAGCCTAATGGAGCTTACGCCGGAACCGTTCCGTAATGTACAAAGCCACTGTACTGCACATACGTACGCAACTCTTAAAAAATAAATAGGTAATTATGACGGTTTGTGCATTCAAATGGTGTCATAACACATTTGAAAAACTTAAAAAGGGTTTTAATATTGCTTTTAAAAGTATTTCGACAATTTATATTAATAAAAACAAAATTTGATTTCATAATTTGTATAGTGGTGTGCGTATGTATGTGTGTAATCGCCTGCGCGCATGTAGTATTTTTAGATTCATGTTTCGAACCTTCGAAGTACCGACACTATTCTTCTATACGTTATTATTCTAAGGGATGGTGTCATCTTATATTCCTACTCCGAAACTACAAGGAAAACCGTTTTTATTAACTCTATTCAAATCAAGCCTATTTTAAACATAACAAAAAGCAAACACAACAATAAATTATGAAAAAAAAAAGATTCTTAAAAAAGGTTGCAGCGCATTATACGAAAATTGGAGCAAAAAATTACTCAGCGACGTTACCCTGACCTGCTAGTTTCAAGGCAACGAAAATTGTTTGCAAGATTTACATTTTGTGGCCTTTTGCTACTACGTGTGGAAGTTTTTGTAAATTTTGTATTGTTGAAAAAGCTTTCTTTGGTCGTTTTAGCTATAACATTAGCTTGGATCTGTGATAAGGGTGACATTTTTTTTACTTCTATACGCAATTAACACGTAGTTTTGCAATTGCTAGAAAAACTTTTAGTACGTTTTATATTTTTTATTGCGTTTTGAGTTTTGATGAGCAAGCAGCACGCCTGATGGGTTTTGGTGGCAGATGAGCAAGCAGCTCACCAAATGGCAAGGGGTAAATGCTGTTCATGGAATTTAGCAATATCATGGGCACCGCTAAGAATATGTATTTATATGAAGTATGTATACAAGAGAAGGAAAACTGAAAATAAAACCCTATACCAATACTTCCGACCATCGTGGTATAGTAGGTTAATTTCGGAGGCGGTGGATCGCTTGCGCGAGGAGCGCAGCCTTGATGAGGCGATCCGCCGCCGGCGACTGGGGCGTCGTAGGTGCGAATACCTGCACCTCATGCCGCCCTGCCGAGGTCACGGGTGACGTGACCGGGGAATTAGTCCATCACCCACCGAGAGGCTGACCGCGTGAGGAAAGACCGACGTCCTCCCCGAAGAGGGGAGCTCGGTCGATGGGAGGGTACCCCAAATAGGGGCGAATTCCATCGGGCCGACCACTGACATCAAGTCACCCTGCTGCGGTGGTCGGCCCAACGACGAAGGCGACGTGCATCGTAGGTGGGGTGGGTGTGCGTGCTTACGCCCCTCTGCCGGACGGAGTGGTGCGAGGAGCGCGCCGACCGCAACCCAACCCCCAAAAAAAAAGTAGGTTAATTTTCCTCCAATTGTGGAGCACGATTGCAACAGTGGGACGTATATGAACTGAAATAATGAATGATGATGAAGTATATTTCTAATTGTATGTTTTATTTGCAAGCAAAGGCAAGGAAGACTGCAGTCTGCTAGTTCATACAAAATATAATAATGTACATTGTAAAATTAATGCTCATTTTTCATTTATTAACTCGCTTTCATTTAGTAACTAGGTAAGAACACAGTTCACCTCCTATCGTGGTTGCCCTAAAAAATGCTTAACAATGTCTAAAGGATAACATATGTAAATAAAATCTATGCAAGAGAAGGGAAATTGGATAAAAGCCTTATACCAACCCACTTGATCATCGTGGTTTAGTAGGTAAAGTTCCCTCCCATCGTGGAGGAGGCCCGAGCCCAACAGTGGGACGTATGTGAGCTGTGATGATAATGATGACGAACTCTGTGACTGTAATCGATACTATTGGACATCTGAATGAAAAATAATTAAATTTGAATAGAGATGTATTGATTTTAATTTATTTTGTGATACGACAACTAGCTTAAAATTTTATAAAATAAATTTTACTCAAATACTTAGTTTTCTTAATGATTTCTTACATTAGTTAGGCTACAGCTGAAAATCGGCCCTGCTAGTTAATGTAGCATATGCTGAGCTGTTGCCTTTTGGACACTAATACTTGGAATTTAATTTGTATATACTACGATTATTTTAATCATCAATAATTTTTCGTCTTCGTTTTTATATCATTTTTGTACTTATATTTCTATGTCAGTTTCGTTTTTATATCATTTCTGTACTTATATTTCAGGCGGCACAGGACCGCTCATTGTGGCGCAACATGAGGGAGGCCTACGTCCAGCAGTGGACGGCGATAGGCTGAAATGATGATGATGAATGATGATTTCTATGTCAACCATGTAACTATAGTGTCCAATAAATCTTATTTTCTTTTCTTTCTTTCTTTCTTATGTTTACGCAAGTATCACACATTATAGTTTTATTATATTTTACCACTAGCAACCCGCCCTCGCTTCGCTTCGGTTATAGGTTATAGTCGTTTTACCCGCCTAGTTCCCGTTCCCGTGGGAATACCGGGATAAAATATAGCCTAGTTTACGCCCTGATATTATAGCTTTCCATTGGTGAAAGAATTTTTGAAATCGGTCCAGCCGTTTTGAAGATTACCCGGAATAAACAGACAGACAGACACACAGATAGACTAAATTTTTTTAATTGCTATTTTAGGCATAGGTGTCGTGCAAATAACCGTCTGAGCATGAAAAAAGCCTATTATTTTGACATTACAAACAGGCACTCCAATTTTATTTATTGGTATAGATTATTTACCATTATATCAAATAATTTTGTATACCAATTAAATGAAGTTAAAATATTTATATTCACGTTCATAATCACATTCGTAATTAGTATAAATATGTATATAGTGCCTGCCTTGAATCTGTCTCCCTGATTTCATTGAATCAAATCAATAGAACAAGTATTGCCTGGATAAATTCAAGAAACACCTATGAGACTCGTTAACAGATCATTACTTTTGGATTTGTTCATAGCTATCCCCGATTTTCGCCTTAATCCTACGCGGGTTTCATTGAATCCCCATTGATCCTTCACTAAATAGGTATAGAAATCTCACTACTTTGATAGGCTTCGTATATTACGTTATATTCTTTCTATATTACCAACGTATTTTATGAGTTTTATTCTATTTCTTAGCTTTTTATTTATGCACGAACTTATTCTACCCCAATTTCCTACATATTTTATATATTCTTCGCCTGTAAGCTTATCTAAATCTATCAAAATTGGGTCGTAATTTTATATGGCTAGAATTGCGAAGGAGATCAGGATATTTGAGAGTAATATCGTACTATCTACATAAATGCTTGCCTTTTATTATAAGTTTCAGGGTTCTTTACCAATTTTACTTAAAATAAAATATTTCAGTCTGGCTACTTGTTAATTTGATGGTTAGTACGTTGGTATTCTTCGTTTTAAATTCATAAGTTATTATGCTACAATAATAAATATAAATTAATGATAATAAGACTTTAAAAATATTACCAAATTTAAGTAGAATCATTTTCCTTAGCCAATTAACATTATATCAAGATGTGAGACGATATTGTCAATACCTGTTAGTTAAGTAATCATCATTATCGAAGCAGCCCACATACGTCCCACTGTTGGGCTGGGGCCTCCTCCACAATAGGAAGGAATTTGACCTACTATACCATGCTGATTAGACATGTTGGTATAGGATTTCATTTCGAGTTTTTCTTCTCTTGCACAGATCTTATGTGCATTTTACATATATCCCTTAGTTATCTTTTACGAAATCCACGGGCAAGATAGGGAGTGGTGAATTGTATTATTACTCCGTCACCACACGGAATAGTTAAATGATACTAGTGATAAAGTAGAATCTTTATAAAAACGTATGAAATGTTGGAAGTAAAATTAAAAACCTTAGAGCTTCCATAGACACTAATGATAAAAGTATTAGAATCATCGCAATACTAAAAAGAAAATATTATAATAAAACCCAAAAAAAAAAAATGTTTCATTTGAAATACATATAATACTTAATTTTATAATAAATTTTGTTGGATCGGACATAACCTACTAGATATAGATGGAGTTCCATCTTGGGTCTGACAATGCAAAGATGTTAAAACGGAAGGAAATAATGGTGTACTAATACATGGTTTTCCACATATTCTAGGTACTAAATGTATTCTATAAAACTACTTATATTTCCTTGGCAATACATATGTAAGGGTCTACCTAAATAAGAAAATGTTCATATCATATGATTCATCATAATCCTCGTGCTAGTATCCCAATAACTTGAAGTCAACTAATTATGTATTCTTCATACGGACAGATAGCAGACCTTTTAGCTATTATTTTAGAATCGGGTATCTACTTGACGTATACCTTCCTTGGAAATGGCGTTATAGACCAGAAGGCCTCAGATGAAGTTGGCCCAGGTCGAAGTCTATTCGTATAGACTTACAGTACGTACTGTTTCAAATATTTTATTTTACTTTTATCATTTCATCATCATCTCAGCTCAAATGCATCCCACTGCTGGGCGCAAACCTTTTGCAATGTGGGAGGGAAAGTTACTTTGCCATAATTGACATACCACTATGTTTAGATGTACGTGCATACAGTTTTACATCCATTTTTTCTAATCTTGCACTTATGTTATCTCTGTCGTCTTCAACGATTTTCACGACCCTAATCGAGAAGAGAGTGGGTGACGAATTGATTGAGTGATTCTTAGTCCGTCACTTCAGGGAAAGGTGAAGGATTTTATGTTGTTTTATAAGAATATAATTACTTTGTCTGTTTGTAATATGTAAAGTAATACTTATAACTCTTATCACACACATTCATTATATAATATATTTTACAGCTAAAGGGTATGTAAAATTAAGCTTGCCTCACGCAATTTCTCATTTCTAATTTTTCTATAAGGCTATTTTGGGACTTAATAATATCGCTATAGAGTTATTTTAATGACTTTTATACAACTTTGTATATTATAAAAGTCAAAGTTGAAATAAAGTGGGTCAAGTTTGTATTCTCCGCAAACGCGGAAGGTAATTTTCGTGTTCAATAGATTTTTTTCCATGTTTCCTACTCGAACGTGAGCCAATTCCAAATCAAAGCAGCCCTTTGTTGATTGAAATAGAACCTTATTGCTATCCGGATAGTGTTTTTTCTATATATAAGTAGTCGCGAGTAATAGATAGAATTTTATTCTATTAGAACATTAGATAACCGTCTATTACATAATGTTTGAATGACTTTGTAAATGGTTTCATCTTTCTATTTAGGAACGAAGCATCGTAAAAGAGAACTAAGGGATGTAAAGGTTTCATACTTCCAAATTTAATATCTGAACTATGATTACCCATATTTTGTACAAAACAGCTAAAGTAACTACCGTAAAAACTTTCAGACCATTAATTTATATACATGAAAAACATCATCGGTTGACTCAAAACATATGTTATAGAATGTTTTACTAATTCAGAAATAAAGACGTCATTGGTCCTGCAACAAACTAGTTAAAAATAATATTTAATTACTCGTTAAATGTTACTTACTGCATAAAATACACTGAAAATTACTTGAGGGAATGGTTTTTTAATTCTATCAAATCTGCGCAAGCTGATGCTTTGTTTTATGACCCCCACAGGCAGGAAAGGGAATGCTGATTTGTATTATTTACTCCGCCACCAGACGAAAAATGTCCAATTTAGCTAACTCGCCGTCTTTTTGTATAGTATATACGTCACAAAATATTTGACAAAATAGAAACGACTGATTGAATAGCGGTAAATATTAGTGAACCCTCAAAGTATCATAAGAGAGTTTTGAACAATAAGTAATTGAACGCCGTGACATTTATAAGATTGTTCCCCTTCGTTAGTGAAATATTATAATAATTTGTTAAGAATTACAATTTGTTCAGAATTAGTTACTCGCAAATACACTCTTGTTTTGACAAGCAATTTAGTAATTTTATCGGCCTTTTTTTTTGGGTTGGTTGCGGTCGGCGCGCTCCTCGCACCACTCTGTCCGGGGCGATAGAGGGGCGTAAGCACGCACATCCACAACCCACCTACGATGCACGTCGCCTTCGTCGTTGGGCCGACCACCGGAGCAGGGTGACTTGACGTCAGTGGTCGGCCCGACGGAATACCCCCTATTTGGGGTACCCTCCCATCGACCGACGTTTCCCCCTCGGGGAGGACGTCATCTTTCCTCAAGCGGTCGACCTCTCGGCGGGTGACGGACTGTTCCCGGTCACGTCACCCGCGGCCTCGGCTAGGGCGGCATGAGGCGCAGGTATTCGCGTCTACGCCGCCCCAGTCGCCGGTGGCGGATCGCCTCATCGAGGCTGCGCTCCTCGCGCAGGCAATCCACCGCCTCCTTCCGCGAGACTACTGTCTCGCAGAAGGCTGCGATCGCGTCCTAGTTCCTATCGCCAGGGCGATGGTCGGCAGCGTCAGGTCGAATTTTATCGGCCTGAACCAAGTTTTGTTTGGTTAACATAAATCGTTACAATAATAATAAAATGTTATTTTTGAATTTGTTTAACCATGCTATCAAATGAAATTCATACTCTGTTTAATATTCTAGACAAATATTTACAATTAGTGTATTAATTTCTCGTGTGGTGATTATAAAATACATACAAGAAATACATACTTAAAAACATCTACAAGAAATATGGTGCAGAATTACATCAAAAATGGTCTTTATGGATTAGAGTAAACTTAAATACACAAATACTTTAGAAACGCAAGGTAACAAAGTAAAAGGTTATTTTGTAGGTTGATTCAATCACGCTTTGCCACTTCGTGTAATAAATCGTTTAAAGGCCCCTTAGAAGGTCGAACTTGCTAAGCATTTACTTATTTCAACTGGTTTAATGAAATATTCTAGCATCCAAAGCGTGAACAGGCGTTCAAATCGTTGAACCACCGCAATCAAAGATTTTCCGTGCGGTGACAGAGTAAGAACACAATTCACTTCCTCCTCTCTTGCCCGCAGGTGTCGTAAAAACGACTAAAGGATTTAATATGCATATAACATTAATGCAAGAAAAGGATAACTGGAAATAATACCTTATAACAACACGTCTGACCACCGTAGTATAGAAGGTAAATGGCTTTCCTATTGAGGAGGAGGTTCAAGCAAAACAGTAGAACGTTTATTAGGTGATATAAAACGAGTCAAAATTTCGCAATAGATAGGAAAGTGACTTACTAAAAATGCGAAAAATATGTAAAAATTGATTTCTGATGTTTACGCGAGTATTACATATTATAAATAAAACTATTATATAATATAAACTATAAATTTTCTGTAATCATGATGACTTCTTAAATGTGAAACATCTTAGTCCACCCGTGACTATGAACACTGCAAAGTGTTCGAAACGTCGAGCTATCAAAAATCAAATTCAAACGTGATAAAATCTATAAAGTAGTTTTATTTACAATATGTAAAAATTGTTTTATTTGATATCATAATAATAATTCAGGCTTTAATGTCGTGATGTCTTGCTAAAGCAAGAATTCAAGAAATTGGAGGGCAATTCACGAAACTGGATAGCAATTCACGAAATAGGATGGCAATTAATTGTACCATGCTGATGAAACACCTCGGTATTGGTTTTTATTTTAGGTTTTCCTCCTCTTGCAGCGATATTACAGATCTCTGTACATCCCTTATTCATTTATTACGACACTCGCATAAAAAAAAGAGTTTGTATGTATTTATTTCATTATTATATAGAATACTCTTTTATACATGGTGAAAGAGTAAGAATCCAGCACCCTTGTTTGCCCGAGGATGTCGTAAACTAAGAGATGTGATATGCAGATAACATCTATGCTAGAGAAGGTTATTGTGCAGGAGGGTGAAGTTCAGTATCCATCCATCCATCAGCCTACAGACGTCCACTGCTGGACATAGGCCTCCCCACGAGAATGCCACTCGGAACGATCCTGCGCCACTTGCATCCAACGGTTCCCTGCGACTTTGAGAATGTCATCAGTTCACCTAGTGGGGGGTCGTCCTACACTGCGCCGTCCGATTCGTGGTCGCCACTCAAGAACCTTTCTTCCCCAACGGTTGTCGGTTCTACGAGCGATGTGGCCTGCCCATTGCCATTTCAACGTGCTAATTCTGCGGGCTATGTCGGTTACACCCGTTCTTCTACGGATTTCCGTGTTCTGGATTTTATCACGTTCAGTAGTTCAGAAAAGAGACATTTATTAGCTAAGAAGATGAAAGAATCATCGTACACAACAGTTATAGAAAGGAACCTTATCAACAGACACGGTCATACTTTATACCTATCACGGCATCACAAAATAAATCGTTTTTAGTCAATTAACACTTAATGACTGTAGTCATTAAATATTATATGAGAAAATCTAAATAAAAACCTAGAAACATAATTCAAATTGCTATCATTTGCAAGTTAGAGGTTCGTAAATTTTTCAAGGCAAAGTTTTGTGCAAAAATTTTGTCTGTTTTGTATATATTTCTATGTTTGTGTGTAATGTATTTTAATACTATCGAGTATCTGTAGATTGCGAATATATTATTGGAGATTTTGTAGTAAATTCGTTTATAATATCAGGGATGTATGCATTTCTGTTATTTTGTTGTAAGTTAAACAATAATATTTTTTAGATATTACTTGTGGTGACGGGGTAAGAATATAATTCATCTTGTCCGTGGGTAGATTAAAAGACGACTAAGGAATATGATATGCAGATACTCGAAATAAAAGCCTATAACCACACGCCTAAGCAGCGTGATCCAGGCTCGAACCCAACAGTGAGACGTACATGAACTGAGATAAAGATGATGTTGATGATTTCATCATTCAGTCTATCGTCTTCCACTGCTGCAATTAGGCTCCTCTCATGTTTCGCCAGAGGACGTTCCTGTGCCGCCTGCATCCAACGACGCCCAGCAACTTTTATCAGGTTATTGGGCCTACTAGTGCACGGGCGTCTTACACTACGTCTTCCGATACGTGGTCGCTCGAGAACCTTTTTCCCCCAGCGGCTGTCGATTCATCGAGCGATGTTTCTTGCCCATTGCCACTTCATCGTGCTAATTATTTGTGCTGTATCGGTTACACTCATTTTTTTTATAGATTTTTATATGTCGTATTCTATCTCGCAGGGAAATACTGATCATAGCTCGCTCATAAAGCAGCATAATAATAAATAAACACGCAATAACTGTTCTTGTTGCAATTATTCATTTATAAATTACTTATTCTGATTATTTTTATACAAGGTGCATTGAAACCATAGGTGACCACGGCATTGAAGGATTTTTTTATGGAAATGGAAAACGAATTTCAGCATTATTTCATAGATACACTTAACCTTTAACTAGCGTTGTTTTTGTTCTTATTTGGCAATAATGGCCTTTTCCTTCAAACGTCTACTCTGTGTGAATAACTACGCAATAAAGCCTACGTTTTCACAATTTTCTATGACACCACATAGTTAATCTATTAAGCATTATCTTTTTATTCTCTGACAGAAAAATACTCATGAATAAAATATAAAAGAGAATACGTTTCCATTCTAAGACACATGAGAACACACTTAGCTTACTTATAAATTTCTAAATATACCTAAAACAAATCCGTTGTACGATTTTTTATTTCTTTTCTAGCAACATTGTACACTCGGGGCTCTGATTTATACATCCGCATTGTTGTTCATAAAATATATATATATATTTATTGTTATGTGTTTGTATTCGAAGGGATTATCAAGAGTATAAACTAAGAGAGGTAAGAATTTTATTTTAAAAGTATGTAGATACTAAATCATCCTTGTGGTCACAGAATAAGAATAAAATTCACCACATACCCTTGGGTATCGTAAAACACGACTAAGGGATATAATATGCGAGAGAGGGAAAACTCTAAATAACACCCTATACCCTTAGAATAATCGCGACGGCGACCAACGTCCCGGGACAGGGACGTCGAGCCGATTTCGTCGGACCGACCACTGACGACAAGTCACTCCGCTCCGGTGGTCGCCACAGACGGAATGGACTGGGGTGACTACCGGGAAAAAATATCCTTAGAATAATAACGTATAGAAGGATAATGTCAGTACTTAAGCGATCAAAAACGTGACCCAAAAATACTACATGCGTGCAAGCGATTACACACGTACACACGCACACCACTATACAATAGAGTTGCCTTGTACTCAGTGACCTTGTACACTCTATACCATTGTGTCAGACGAGCCTGCTATAATAGGTCAATTTCTCTCCTACTTAGACAGTAGTCTAACTATGGTGAAGTAGCACTTATATGAGTTTTACAGTTTCAATGTTGTTATTCTATTTTTATAATAGCCTTTAAAGTATCACAGAGTAGCTGATTCTCGTCTGCCCCAGGTAAGAGAGTGAGTACACCTTAGATGCTTATAAAGTGCAGCGCACGTAACGGAAGGTCCCGAAAAGAAACATTTTTCACAGATGGCGTAGTGGTTAAGATAGCGACCTACAGCGCCAGTGTCGGGGGTTCGAATCCCACGCGGGACAACACTTTGTGCGATTCACAAATTGTTGTTCTGAGTCTGGATGTAATTTGTGTTCGTTAATTATATGTTTGTAAAGTCCCCCGCAATACAAGGATTATTTCCTTAGTGCAGGGTGTTGTCTATAAAAAAAAAAAAAAAATTACCACTTTTTTTGTAATATTTTATTGGTGTTCCGCTATTATTGGTCATAATGTTAATATATGTTACTAGCGTACCCAGCCCGCTTCGCCGGGCTAGATTTTGCTTTATAAGAAACAATGACAATGTCTTGTCTTATCTTTACGCATATGTCAATACAAATTTGGGTTATAAAACAACAGCAATAGAAGCTGTATTTGACAGTTCAAAAAGAGGAGTGCTCCGATCGTCACCAAACTTTCCAGGATTACTCGCCAGGTTAATCTGGAGATTCTCTGAAAGTTTCATTGAAATCGGTCTAGCCGCTTCTGAGCCTATATGGAACATACCCACACACTTTCTCTTTTACATACAGTTAGTACTGTATGTACTGCAATCCGCTCTCGCTTCGCTTCGGTTATAGATTATAGTCGTTTTACCCGCGTAGTTCCCGTTCCCGTGGGAATACCGGGATAAAATATAGCCTAGTTTACGCCCTGATATTATAGCTTTCCATTGGTGAAAGAATTTTTGAAATCGGTCCAGCCGTTTTGAAGATTACCCGGAACAAATAGACAGACAGACAGACAAATTTTTTTTATTGCTATTTTAGGCATAGGTGTCGTGCAAATAACCGTGTGAGCATGAAAAAAGCCTATTATTTTGACATTACAAATAGACACTCCAATTTTATTTATTGGTATAGATAAAGAATTTTTCAATACGAACCAGTAATTCATACATACATGTACACGCACTGTATAGATTCATGTATATTCATATAGAAGTTAGATTTTGATAATTATGTTTAAAATGTATATACCAGGTGTTAGCAAAATAACAACGCTATTTTTTTAAAGAGAACTGACACGAGCTGAGCCAATAGATCTTTTTGTTCCTCGTTAAAATTAAAATATTTTAATAAAAAATTCTCTTCATTAGTCATGTTTGTATTTTATTATTAGATTTAACAAGAACAATATTTTTTTGCCTGTTTTCATTCTTATTCCTTAGATTAACGCGTTCTATCAAACAAACTTTTCAGCGTTATAACATTAGTATGGATATTAAGTTAAGCTTCCTTCTAGTCACTGTTATTTATTTAATCATTATCAAGTCGTAGTTTAACACTTGCTTTGAAATGGGTACAAATGAATGAACATTACTTCCATAGAACGAATTAACGGGATGTTATTGTTTTCTAATGCTTTAAAAGGTAAACGATGTGAACGTAGATTGAATACACAATTGCCTACTCAAGTTTGTTTGTGTATTCAAAATGTATATGACCAGCGTTTATTTATGAATTGGCTTCCTTATTTATAATTTATGATTACTGTTATATATTAGAAAGTATATATGTATCTATCATTAAGCCATATATATTTTTTTTGTTCGTGAACTGACTCCTACTAAACAGCTGGACCAATATTGATGAAATTTTGAATTGGAATAGAACAACGTATGTTAGGTCAGCAATACAATACATATATCTATTCTATAAGTGTGTATGTGATCGAGGTCTTTCTAAATATCTAGATCGATTTTGATGAATTTATTATGTGTTCAAGTGCATATAAGAATGGTTTAAATTACCAATTGATGATTTCAAGGTAACAATTTCTTTTTTCGTTTTGTACAGAACAGTTATTTTTTTATTGCAAACGGTGGCAGACGAGAAAACAGTTCACCTGATGGTAAGTGTTGCTGCCGTTCATGGACCTTTACAATACCAGGGGCACAGCTAGGCCACTGTGAAGAAGTTGAAGTGAGTGTGAATGCATGTAATAAGGTTCGGTGATACAATAGGCATCACTAAAACTCAACACCCTCAGAAAGTTGGACTTCCGACTCTCTCGCTCATCGATCGAAGCGCAGTAACAAATTGCTACTACTTGGACGTCGATTTTCTGCGAGAGTGTGGTACTACCCCGGACGGACCGGCCCGCGGCTGTAGACAGACAACTGTCAACAGTGTGGTCCCATCACGTCTATTGGATCAGCTAGTTTACCTATAATGTCCTTATCTATCCGAGTAATGACCGTATTCGAATACAATGTATAATCACATGATCAAAGTTTCATGTAATCGATGTGAACATAAAATTCAACCAAAAACCCTCCTTCAAAGATACAATCATACAAGGAGATGAAACTTACTGCAATGCAAACTTAAATGGATGGGACGCTGAAGTTAAAAAGGTTCCAGTGGTTCGCTCAATTTTCCGTGTGGTGACGGAGTAAGAACACAATTCACCACTCCGTGAGTATCGTAAAAGACAACTAAGGGATATATTACGCATATGACATCTACGCAAGAGATGGAAAACTCGAAACAAAACCCTATACCAACCTGCCTGTCGGGCCGACCACTGATGTCAAGTCACCCTGCTCCGGTGGTCGGCCCAACGATGAAGGCGACGTGGGTACGGGTGGGTTATGGGCTCGCGTGCCGTCCTTTCATCGCCCCGGACGGGTTGGACCGCGTGTGCGCTTACCATAGCCCACCCATAAAAAAAATACCAACCTGTCTGACCAGCATGGTATAGTAAAGTCAATTTCTCTCCTATAATAGAGGAGATTCGAGACAAGCATTAGGACGTACATGAACCGAAATGATGATGGTTCGCTTAATTGGCCAAAGAGAAACACAATGGCCCTGTAGTTAGGATGAGGTGTGATCATACCATCGTCTACAGAGAGAGAAGTGGGATGAAGTAAAAATACAATTCACTACCATTTACCAGGGATGTTACTTGGAGGGAAAAATCGATTAATAAATAATCATTGTTTTTTTTTTATTTAAAATAAATCTATTATAAAATAATCAATTAATTAAAAATAATTAATCGATTATTTTATAATCGATTTTTTGTTCCAATACACAGTTATTTCTTAAAATTTTTCTCTCAACAGGATTATGATGACCTTTCTTTTAGGAAATGTGAGATTTATTTTCTAATAAAGTATGAAACACTGACATTCGATCGAGCACTTTTCCTGGCAGTATCGTGATAACCGTTTTTTTAGGAAATCTGGCAGTGATTTTATTGTAAATTTTAAATTTAAATATTAAAAAAAAACGATTTTTATTATTTAGATAATCGATTATTAAAATCGATTATTACGAAAAAAAATCGATTAACAATCGATTATTTTTCACATCCCTACCATTTCCGTTCTCTTGGTTGTCCTTAATAATGACTAAGATATGTATTTACAATCAGATATCATAATTGCGACGTAGGTAATATCCTATAAAACCTGTCTGACCTGCGTATATTAGGTTAATTACCCACCCATTAAATGTATATCTATATAATTGAAGTGTCTGTTTGTCATATCAAAGTAGTAAGTGTTCTTTTATTTTTGTACGATACCTATGCCGAAAGACCAGTTTAACTATTATATATCTGTCTGTTTCAGGTAATCTTCAAAACGAGTGGACCGATATTGAGAATATTATCATGAGATAGTTGCCTATATGTATAAGGAATAACTTAGGCTATATTTCATCCTGGTACTCTTACGGAAACGTGGTTTCATCTGCGTAGTTCCTATGCAGATAAAACTATGGGTATTTGCTACACTGGAGAAATATTCAATATATTGTAAAAGATGATTAACATAAATATCATTACTATTGGTACATTAAAGTTTAACAATAGCGTGATTATATTGGATATATTATCATGATCGCCGCTATCGTTCCATGGGGTACAATTTATATTCAACCACATAATATTCGTTATTAACGCTATATTAGTGTTTGCTGGCAATGCTTATATGAGTGCAGACTATGGTAATTAAAACTATCTATAGTAGTTTTCGTGTTATGATGGAATAAAAACATATTTGACCATCTGCTAAAAGTCCGTGGGTTCCATAAACGACGATTAAGGGATATAATATGCATAATACATCTATGCTAGGGAAATATGGTAGAACCATAATGTCGAAAGTCGTCTGTCATCAGCCGTGGGCCAGTCCGTTCGGTGTTGTACACACTCTCGCAGAAAACGACGTCTGAGTAGTAGCAATTTGTTACTGCATTACGTTCAATGAACGAAAGGGTCAGAAGCCCAATTTTTTGAAGATGGTGGACATTGGTGATGCCTTTGGTATCAGCGAACCTCATTTCACGCAATCATACTCCCTCCACTTTCTTCACAGCAGTCAAAGGTCCACGAGCGGCAGTACCACTTACTATCAGGTCTGCTGTTTGCTTGTATTCTCAGGTGTGCTGTTGGCTCGTTTGTCACGAACAATAATAAAAAAGGACCTCAAATCTCTATACCAGTCAGTCTGATCAGCGTCGAATAAAATTAAACGTCTGACCAGCGTGGTTAAAGTAGGTTAATTGCCCTTCAAATATGGAGAAGGCTTGAGCCCAATAGTGTGTCTAGAGGTAATTGTATTTTTTTTAAAGGTAACCGTGCATAAATAAATTCTATCTTTGTGTCTCTGAGACTTTTATAAATATACTAGCTGAGCCAACAGACGTTGTTCTGTTCAATTAAAAAAAGGAATTCTCTTTAACATCGACAGCAGTGCCACCCAGCGGGTCCAATTATGAATTTAAAGCATTCCTGAATCCTCTTGAACACACCCAAAAAATTTCATCAACATAGGTCCAGCCGTTTAGGACTTCAGTGTACACAAAAAACATACACACATATATATATATATATATATATATAGAGAGAGAGATAACTAAATTTGTAAGTTTGGTCAACAATTACATTCCCAAGAAAAGTTGACACTAGGCAGGTCAATCATAAAACCATTGACAATAGATTTTGTAAAATATACGACAAAAGTAGTTCCCAAGTAATTAAGATCAGAGCAGGATAATGACGATGCTGATTGTTATCTTTAAGAGAAAAAAATATATATAAATTTAGTAGTAACTATTACTTTTTGGGGAAGAAATTTGTTTGTTAGTTTTTTTTAGTTAGTATTTTTTTATTTTTTAATTACCTATTTCAGGTTAATACCTCTTGCACTATCTGAAACAAAAATGGAAAGGTTATATTAAAGGTATACATGTTGCAAAAGATATCTTAAAAATATTACATGAAATATTACATGGTGCTAATTTGGACGCGGTCGCAGCCTTCTGCGAGACAGTGATCTCGCAGAAGGAGGGGGCGGATCGTCTGCGCGTGGAGCGCAGCCTCGATGAGGAGATCCGCCGCCGGCGACTGGGGCGGCGCAGGCGCAACTATCTGCGCCTCATGCCGCCCTAGCCGAGGCCGCGGGTGACGTGACCGGGGATTAGTCCGTCACCCGCCGAGAGGCCGACCGCGTGAGGAAAGACCGACGTCCTCCCCGAGGGGGGGACGTCGGTCGATGGGAGGGTACCCCGCGTAGGGGGTATTCCGTCGGGCCGACCACTGACGACAAGTAAACCTGCTCCGGTGGTCGGCCCAATGACGAAGGCGAGGTGGTTTTCGGGTGGGTTGCGGGAGTTGCGTGCTTAAGCCCCTCTGTCGCCCCGGACGGAGTGGTGCGGAGGCGCGCCGACCGCGACCCACCCAAAAAAAAAAAAAAAAAAAAAAAAAAACTACTATATTTAATTTGTTTAATTATTGTATGTGCTAGCTGACCAAACAGACGCTATTCTAATCAAATCTAAAAAAAATAAAAGAAATTTGGAATCGATTGTGGCGCCGCTTATCGGGTCCAATTATTATTCTAAACCATTCTTAAATCCACTGAAATAAAAAATATATATACCAAACTTGGTCCAGTCGTTTATAAAAAGTTCTGTCACATATTCGCATGAAAGGTTAACAAAACATAATATGCATATTATGCATCGTTTCTCCGCCATTCCATTGACTGCGCCTTGAAGTGACAAGCCCATCAATTGGATGTCAGGGCCTTGATACGATTGGTGCTTACGATACCTTTGTTATGATTTCTATCGTAATTATACTGCGTTATTGTTATGTTAGAAATATTAACAATTTTGTTATTTCCACTGTATGGTAATGACTATGGATGGAATCGTCAGGATCCCAATCTTACGGACAGATTGGAGTTACTGGAATGGCGGAGAGACTTTGGGTCACTCTGCGTACACTATCGGCTCTTTCACGGGGAATGCTCTGAGGAACTGTTTGACTTGGTACCACCGTCACTATTTTATCAACGTATCACTCGACACCGCAGCAAGGTTCATTCATTTCACCTGGAAACATTATGGTGTTCAACTGTACGTTTCTAGCGATTATTTCTCCCACGTACGTGAAGGCTCTGGAATGAACTACCTGCTGCTGTGTTTCCCGAGCGCTATGACATATCCTTCTTTAAACGAATTTTAAGAAGAGTATTTACCTCACGGTAGGCAACGGCCTGGCTGTGCCCCTGGTATTGCAAAGGTCCATGTGCGGCAGGATCACTTACCATCAGGTGTGCTGCCGGCTCGTTTGCCACAATCGGCAATAAAAAAAATCATTGACTATAAAAGAGGATTGGCTGTCGGACGAGTTTTAGAAGATAAAGAGTCCGTACCGGTGGCCAGCCGGTCAATAGAGAAGTTGTGCTGCACTATAGCTGTGCTAAAATACGTGGAAGGTGATGAAAGAGGCTCATACCCCTGTAGATTGTCCTTATGTAAACTATTGTGAACTATATACTCCAAAACGGCTAAATCAATTTTAATGACATTTTCAGGCAAACCTCAATTTATCCTAGAGAACACAATCCTAAGTTTGACAGTAATTGAATAAATAGAATTTTATTTTCTTTATTTTTATTTCATTAATTATAAATAGGTAATATACCCGAGGTACAGAAAATTAAATGACAAAATCTATATTTATACTAGCTGACCCAACAGGCGTTGTTCTGTTCAAATATCCCAATGTGAAACTAAACCATTCTCGAATCCCCTTAAACACATACAAAAAATTTCATCGACATCAGTCCAGCCGTTTAGGAGTTCAGTGACATACACACGTACACAAGAAATATCTATACCAATAAATAAAATTGGAGTGTCTGTTTGTAATGTCAAAATAATAGGCTTTTTTCATGCTCACACGGTTATTTGCACGACACCTATGCCTAAAATAGCAATTAAAAAATTTTTGTCTGTCTGTCTGTCTGTTTGTTCCGGGTAATCTTCAAAACGGCTGAACCGATTTCAAAAATTCTTTCACCAGTGGAAAGCTATAATATCAGGGCGTAAACTAGGCTATATTTTATCTCGGTATTCCCACGGGAACGGGAACTACGCGGGTAAAACGACTATAACCTATAACCGAAGCGAAGCGAGGGCGGGTTGCTAGTTTGTATATATAAAGAACGAAGCGATGGCCATCAACATTATCATCTCAGCTTATACATATCTATATACCAAGACGTATATGAAGCTTTTTTGCATATGAGATTACTCGCTTGTGAGTTCAGTATAAATTCAGCGCTATTAAATTAATCTTATAAGCTGCTTAGAGAATGTTGATGAAACACTTTATAAGATCCATCCGTTTACATCTGAATTGTGTTCATGCTATTCACAAAAAGTATTTAAAAACTAAGAAAATAGTGTGGTTTTTGCAATAACTATAATAAGTACCTAAATAATGTTTATTGTTTATTATAGTTTAACTTATGGCATGAGATGAATCATGAACTGCGATTGCTTACTTAAACTTTAACCTTTTTTTTTTGGTACGTTATTGTCTGGGCACTCCCCGCCCAATATGTCCAGGGTGACAGATGAGCATCGTGTGATTCCATAACCTGTCGTATTTCCTCCCTAACGCCATTGGACCGACCACTGGTAGCGATTCCTTTACATCTGCAGCCGGGCCGGCGGGTTACCCTTTCGAGTACCGTCCCCTTTGAAGCCCCGGTAATATTGCAGTGTTGCCAGCCGAGCGTCGTCACGAGGTCGGCCTCTCTGCGGGTGGCGGACAAATACCGGTTCCGTCCACCCGCGAGCTTAGCTAGGGCGGCTTCAGGCGCAGGTACTCGCGCCTATGCCCCCCAACGCGCCGCCGCGCCGGCGGCGGAGCGTGTCGTGATAGACAAATTCGTTTCTGTGGTAGCCAGAGACTTGGCTGTGGCTCTGATATTACTGAGATCAATGAGCGGCAGTTATTATTTATCATAAGGTAGAATGCTTGCTCGTTTAGCACAGACAATAAAAATATATATAAAGTGGTTAAGCACCTAAATTTGGGTACAAGTCAGTATTGGGTATAAGTCACTATTGGGTACAAATCACTATTAAATATAAGTCACCAATACAAGTACTCAATAGGGTACAAGCCAAAATTGTATACAAGTCACTATTGATTATAAGTCACTATTAGGTACAAATCACTAGTGGGTACTGTTAAATAATTAAAAGGAAAACATTTAAAGAATCAGAAGAAGAATTATATTTTATATGTATTTGTCAATCATCATCATCTTGCTCTTATCCCAATTACTTGGGGTCGACGCAATATGTCATCTGTTTTGACATATTGCAAAAAGTTTCGGCAATGACTTTTATGACCGGCCGCCTGCCTGACGTCAACCCTCCTTAGGAATGTAATCGTTGACCCAAATGGTACCAGATGGAGTTGGTCCGGGTCAATCTAGGTATTTGTCAATATGTTCTCGAAATACAAATTACTGTCAAATATAAATATATTAATGGCAACGACTAGATATGCACCTCTTTACAGGTACTAGTCACTATTGGGTACAAATCACTAGTGGGTACAAGTCACTATTGGATATAAGTCACTATTGGCCACATTTGTAAAGTACACGTGTATAATGGAAGCGAACTTGTCCTATCGTGTCATTGTAGTCTTGACTAGACAAGGTGATATAGATTTATTTATATATTTCCTTTTCTAGTTCTTACTCCGCTACCATACGAATATTACGTTAGCCTTATGAATATTAAAAAAAACAGAATATAATTTATTTTCTGAACATACTTACATTATTAATAAAACATTGTATTTTTGTTGTGTGTTTAATTATTCACTGCGGTTGTTTTGAGGAAAAATAATTGTTTGCTTCTTTAAGACTTTGTTGTAAATATATTTTTCTAGAGAATTTCCGTTTTTGGCGTTGTAATTTTTGCCATAAAAATTTATTGTACAACTTTTAATATTGATTTTATATGACTATTATTTTATCTAGGGAGGTGCAGTAAACTGTATGTAAGGGGCGATATGTTCAAGAATATATTTTTTACTTTGAGTTTGTGTTTAATTTATGTCCAATAATACGTTGATTTGTGTTGGTTATTAAAAATAATAATGCAAGCATATTATGCTAGTACATGCAGTGTGCAATTATTATGTCAACGCGGCCAAGGTCTTCGTCAATGGAATGCTGTACACGTTTAATGATTGTTGTAGCAGGTACATATAGTGTGCATGAGAATTTATCACTGCATAGCATAATATTACTGAAATTATAACATGGTATGCAATTTCATCTTTTAAGTAGATCACTGTGTTGATTTTTTTTGGTTGGTTGGTGGGTTATTCTGTAGAATTCCCGCGCTTTTATACTGTCCGTAGTCTGTCTTAGTGAGGATGGTAACTTTAAGTACTCTAATAAAATAAAGATATAACAGTTCTTATTAAAGTGAATTACATAGACTTTTCATGATTAACTTGTCCCATAAAAGTGACTATAATGCGTAATATCTGTAAAGATAATAATCTGTAAAGAGAAAAAACAGAAAACTCAAACTACAAACCCAAAGCCCTACGACAGTCATGGTTCGCACAATCATAATTAAAAGGTTTTAAATTAAAAAAATAATTTCAAATTATATATTGCCATTTTAAAAAGTATTCGATATTTGAAAATATTCTAATATATATCTTATAAATAATGTTTATTAAAAAAAATTCATTCATTTTTCCCCTAAAACGTCACATTTTCTCAAACCAAAATTACGAAATGGAACCGACAATGTGTAGGTAATTTATGAATATTAGGCCTAAGTCTGCTATGTTAGGGTTAGAATATAATGCCCATGAATGAGGGTCATATATTCAGTACAGCCTTTATGAAAGTCATGCAGTGGATTTCAGGAAAATGGTGAAGTTTTTGTTAAAGCTACGATGTGGGTCCTTAATTTTATTATTATAAGCTTAACCATAACTAAATGTAGCAATAATTCATTTAGAATTTAAGTAAATTTAAGACTAATTCTCCCTTTTGTTCAATGCATGTAATTTGTGATCGTAACGGTCCAAATACTCGGTTGAGCGTTAATATTTAGTGGGAGATTCTAAATAAATTCCTAATAGGCTTATATTCCTTCGTGAATAGTGCCAAAAAGTTACTACAATATATATTTAAATCTCCAGGCAAATGTATAAGCAGCTGATTTTCGAATAGGCCAAATTGAGTCGTTCAACAACAACTCAATTTTGGCTTATTATTGATGACGTGGATATCACTGACATGTGGTTTTAACAGGACGGTGCCACATGTCACACATCCAATGAAACGATCAATTTATTGCAAACCAAATTTCCCGATCGCATAATTTCACGAAAATCAGCTGTTATGTGACCAGCCAGATCGTGTGATTTAACACCACTGGATTATTTTTTGTGGGGCTATGTTAAGGACAGAGTCTATATGGAGCCAATCGAATCGATTGCAGCCTTAAAACTCAAAACCCGTAATGCGATTAACGAAATAGGCCCGTCATTTTGTCAAAAAGTGATTAAAAACTTTGATGAAAGAATCGACATCTCTCAGCGTGGTCGTGGTGGACATTTGCCAGATATCATTTTTCATTCATAATTGCCGAACTTTTCTCTCGTAATGCAATAAAAATTTGAATCATCTTTATCTAAATTTCTTGTTGTATTTTGTTTTAAAAAACAAAGTTCTTGTTGAAAAACCCAATATATCCCTTAGTCGTCTCGTACGATCACCCACGGGTAAGATAGGTGAATTGTATTCTTACTCCGTCACCACAAGGAACAAAAACGATTGATCGAATGATTTATTCATCGTTCATTCTTCACCTCAGCCTATCGCCTACTGTTGGGCTCAGGCCTTCTCCACAATGGGAGTGGAATTGACCTACTATTCGTTACTAGTCAGACGTGTTGGAATACAGTTTAATATCGAATTTCTGTTTTCGTTTCCGTGTGGTGATGGAGTAAGAATACAATTCACCGCTTCCTATCTTACCCGTGGATGCCCGCAGAAGAGACGGCTAGATATAATATGCACATAACATCTGTACAAGAGAAAGAAAACTCAAAATGAAACCCTATACCAATATGTCTTGCTGGTCAGACATATTAGTATAGGCTTTCATTTCGGTATTCTAGGTCAAATATTCTCCCATTGTAGAGGAGCCCCTAGCCCAACAGTGGGACGTATGTGGGCTGCGATGATGATGATTATCGAGTTATCCTTCTCATGCGTCGAAGTTACCTGCATATATGTTATATCTTAGTCGTATTTGAAGTCACCTACGGGCAAGAGAGGGGGTGGCTAATTGCATTCTTACTAACCATTCGGAGCACTAATGATAGAATAACTAAAAAACCTTTTAGGTTGCCTGGAGACTTCGCTTTACAAAATGCGAATTTCAAAGAAGTATAATGTATTAGTGGCTAGATGCCAGTTCCCTGTTCACGAGCCGACACAGCGACGTTATTACTTCTTTTTCAGGAAAATATAGGGTAATATACTTACATCTTTTTTACAGGAAAATGTACGACGGTATTACAGGTGCAATTTCATTTCTAAGTCGGCGCGAAAACTTCGCCCGAGATAGCCTTCATTAATCATAAGCTAAGGGCTATTTAAGCAATACAGTTTGTCAGAGAATCATAGTTAATTAACATAAAGTATTGTTCGAAGTATTTCGTAACAATTTTTGACTTATAAAATTTTGTGCCTTAAAATGAAAGGAGTTCTAAAAGTAGGTCTAATGACTTAATGAGAGTCATAAAAATGATTTATAAGATGGTAATTAGGAGACGAGTAAGCGTTGAAACGCTTAAGTTTGTTATTTGAAGGAACGATACTAGCCCCTTGGCGGTAGTCAACGAAATATTATTTTATCGCTTAATAAATGTTTAACAAGAAAAGTTGTGCAAGAAAACTGAATTAAGCGTACTTATATTGTTAGAAAAATGTTCTATTATAGTTCCTAAAGGTATTGTACAGTATTTTTATATAGATACGATATTATACATACGGTTATAGTTGATTTTTACACGAATATTAGAAATTTAAATACCAATGAAAAAAAACACGTGATTTTCTGAAAAGCTATCAGGAATATCATCATTTTGGCTCATATACGTCCCACTACTGGGCACGAGCCTCCTTCATAATGAGAGGGAAATTAGCCTACTATACCACGCTAGTCAAACGCATTGGTATAGGTTTTTGTTTCAAGTTTTCTTCCTCTTTAATAGATGTTATATGCATATTACATCCCTTAGTCATCCTTTTCGACACCCATGGATGAGTGGTAAACTGTATTCTTACTACGTCATCACAGCGAGACATCTGTCATAAAATAAAAGTAAAATCGAATTAATTTATAAAATATAGATACCTATAAATTTATAAATATAGATATGTTTTTATTAATTCTTTGTTTTTATTCGTTAAAAACCGGTCATATTACGATATATAGTTTAGTTTGCGATAAACCCCCAAGCAGGCCAATGACAAGGCAGTAATGATCGGTGGCCCACTCAATAGGCGGAGAGATGGGTGTATGGGGATTATGGCGCTTCCCGTTTCCCAGGACAAGCTGGTGGAGTCAGATGGCTAATGATTTTTTAACCCCCGACGGAAAAAGAGGGGTGTTATAAGTTTGACGTCGATGTCTGTCTGTTTGTGTGTGTGTGTGTGTGTGTGTCTGTCGGTGGCATCGTGGCTCTCAAACGGATGAACGGATTTCGATGTGGTTTTTTTTTTATTTGAAAGCCAGTTTCCTTGCGGTGGTTCTTAGCTATGTTTGGCTAATATCGGTCGAGCAGTGTAAGAGTAGCAGCTCTTTTCCCCAAATGATGTAATGGCGTATGATTACATTTTTACGTGCTTAACGAATGCCAGTATACTTAATCGTTGAATGACAATTAATTAATAACTTCTACCTGATGCTCCAACGAGAATGGTCTCCAGAGAACCCAACTCTTCGAAAACTCACAGCAGATGTATCGTATTTTTGGGTTCAATAGATTAGTTTCAATGAGTAGGTATCTTGCGGGTTATGATTTTGTAATACGGTCACCTTGACCTGGTACTGTACCTGGATGGTCTCCAGAGAACTCAACTCCTCGAAAACTTGCAGCAGACAAACCGTGTTTGGATTCAAAATATTAGTTTTAATAAGTAAATTTCCTGCAGGTTATAAGTTTAACGTTGATGTCTGTCTGTGTGTATGTGTATGTGTATGTGTGGGTGTGTGTGTGTGTGTGTGTGTGTGTGTGTGTGTGTGTCTCCATATGTGACATCGAGGCTCTTAAACGGATGGACGGATTTTGATGCGTTTTTTTTTTCTTTTGAAAGCCAGTTTCTTTGTGGTAGTTTTTTGCTGTGTGGTTAATATCAATGGAGCAATGTAGGAGTATCAACTCTTATCTAAAGTTATGGAATGGCTTATGATTACTCGATTAAGTCCTTCACGCGTGTCAGTACAGTCGTTAAATGACAATTAATTAATAATTCCTGTTGAAGAGAATGTTTATTTTTGTATTATTTTAGTTTGTGTCGGGGGTTATTCAAAATTTTCAATTTTACCTATTATCAACAGGAAAATGAGGTCTTTAATCTGTTACAAAAATATCAAAGGAAAGGACACTGCTAGGCTAAAACCTCCTCCATAACGAAGGAACGAGCCCAAGAGTGGTACCTATCATATATGAGCTGAAATGATGATTAATGATATATCAATAAGCTTAAAACTAAATTATGAGATTTAGCATTTAACGTGCTAGGTCGATATGATCATCGGTACGATCTAATACTGTAACTTGTCACCGTTCAATACAATTCCAACTGAAAAGTTACAACATATAAACGTTTTCCAATAGATGGCGCACATCTTCCGTAAAAACGATAATACGAATGGCAATTTAATGAAAGAGTAATAAATTATTTATCCTTTATGGGAAAATAAAACTATAAATAATAGACAAGAACTCATAAAAAAAGAAAATTGATAAAAAAATAACAATGATCTCTCCTTCGCAAAAGAGGAAAAGGATAGCTCAATGTTGAGGCATCTAATATATAAGTAAAAGTGATACCATAACGTTGTTATTCTGCAGCGTTCTGCGACGTCTGCCAGCAATTTGAATGTTATACGTCAGCCCACGCTGGCCTAATTGGTAGGATGATTCGAACGCATTTCCCATAGATGTGGGATCGAGTACCTCGCCTTTCAATCACTTTTCGTTCACAAACAAGTTATTATAAGCTTAAGGCTACTAATTATTTCCTTATTATTATTCCTTTATTATTCCCTTGAACTCCGTCATCAAGTTTGCATTACATTTAAGTTGGATTGAAATTTACGGTATGATGTAGTTTAAATAATCTTATTACATTACATGTAGGTTAATGAAAGCCATTTCAACGTAGCGACGTCAACATCAGAACCAGAATACATGACGTTAAACGACTAAAACTTTACAAGAGTATAATTACACTGCTTTAATAACGTGTCGTGACGCGACAAGTATGTATGTAACAGGTGATTTTGTTGAATATTATTACCGTATAATACCTACATATGTATTATACATGTGTAATAATATAAATCACCACCCCCTTTTTGTACGTGGGAATGAAAGACGGCTTAAAAAAAGGATACAATATGCATAAAACGTCTATTTGCCATGTGGTGTTAGAATACAGTTCACTACTACCTCTCTAACCTATGGGTGTTATAAAAGACGACTAAGGGATATGATATGTAGATAATATATATGCAAGAGAAACAAAACTCGACATAAAACCAGCACCAGCACGTCTGACCAGAGTGTTATGGTACATCAATTTGAAATTGATGTACTATAAAACTCGGCATTGTCTCTATTTCTCATGATAAATACCTAAAATAAATAAAACTATCTGAGATTTGGTCAAAAGGTATTTTATTTTGAAAAAGTATTTTGGAAATACCTATTTTGCATTTAGCATTTGAAATACAAAACGCAAAACTATTTAGTATTTTGCATTTGAAATAGTAAATCTGAAAAGTATTTTGCATTTTGTATTTAAATGCTTTTTTAAAACCATTTTGTACATCTCTGTCAATTTCTCTTCCATTGTGGAGGAGGTCCGAACTTAATAGTAGGACTTCTAAGATGATGAGATGATGATAACATCAATGCATAAACAAGTAAAATTTGAAATAAGGTGCTGTCAATCCGTCTGATTACCGTGGTATAATAGGTAAATTTTCCTTCCGTTTTGAATGAGATTGGAACCCAGCAGTGAAACGTCAAGTTGAGATAATTGAGTTTGTACCTAACTATAATTTGGATTAGCTAAATTTTTCCTGAATATTGTGACATTTCGGGCTAAGAAATCTACTAACAGAAAAGCAATCCCCATGACATAGTCAGTGTTCTTCCATTCATTCTTCTTCTGGTGAACCCTTAGCTGATTTATATTACACCCGCGAGCTAGTAAGGATTAGTGATAATCATAATGTATCCTTCCATCACATGATAAATACTATTAATATCACCTGATATTAATAGTATTTATTTATAAATAAAGTTTGTAAAGTCCTCCGCAGTACAAGGATTGTTTTCTTACTGCAAATTGACTTTTTAAAAAGAAAATAAAATAGAAATAGTTAAAGTGCAAGCGCTGAGAAAATGTATTTGTTTCTGAATGGCGTAGATATCCAAAACTGATAAATGCTGCTATTTTGCTACAAGATCTTTTTCTTTTAAATTGGCACTAAACAACTTTACATTCACTGATTTACTGACTGAAATGCAATAAAAAAAAACAAGGAAACAGGTATTTTTAACTTATTTGAAGTCTAAGTCTTAAGTATTATTTGATAAGGTGAAACTTCATTAAATTATATAATGTGAATATAAGTGCTTGATGTAACTATTGTAGAAAATATCCTGCTTATAAAATTTATGTATTTCCCTTAATTCTTGTGTATCCCATCATCAATAGGCATTATTAAAAATGGGCACAATGAAGAAGTATATCTTCTGAAATGAAGATTTGCCAAATCGGTTGAAATTAACAAGTTTCTGCGGTAATAAACATTTGAAGAAAGAAAAAAGTAGAAAATCATGCAACTGAAATGACACCTACTTAATTGAAGTCAGTTTAAAAAATAATTTGTAATTAAAATGTTTATCTGTAATGTGGCATACCGGGTTGTCATTTGATGAAACACATTAATGTTAACGTAACGTATGTATGCTTTGACTCACAAAGTAAACATTAGATGGCGCTAACTTCACATCATAGAAATTGGGGTTAATTTATTAATTTTGATGTTTATGCGAGTAATATGCAAATGAAACAAATAAGGATTTTATCGCGTTAATATTAGAATTTTACCTTTCGGATATTTAAAACACTTATTCATGGTCATAGGAAGATTAACGTGTGAAATCTGTGTGATAGTGGCTACGAATGCTTCCAACCCACTACTCGTGAATATCGTAAAAAGTGACAAAGAACTTTACATCGGCTTGGGTAACTCCATCTGGTTAATAATTACATTCCCAAACAGGATGGAAGTTAGGCATTCCGCTGGGCTTAAAACTTAAATGTGTGATGAACATATGATACGTATTAAAAATTACTTTTTTTAATAAATATAACATTTTTGTTAAGTTATTATTAAACATTGAATTTATATTATTATTCGTCACAGCTCATAGTGAGTCATGACTCACTGTTGGACTATAAACTCCTTCTTAATAGGAGAAAATAGACGTTATACCATGCCTGTCATGTTGGTATGGGATTTTATTTCGAGTTGTCTTTCTCTTGGATGTGTCCATTATATGTACATTATATCCCCTAGGCGTTTTTTACGACATCCACGGGCAAGATAGTGAGTGATGATTTGTATTCTTACTCCGTCACCACACGGAAAATTATTATTACCATCTATCCATCAGCATACAGACGTCCAGTGTTGGACATAGACCTCCCTACGAGAATGCCACTCGGAACGGTCCTGCGCCACTTGCATCCAACGGTTCCCTACGACTTTGAGAATGTCGTCAGTCCACCTAGTGTGGGGTTGTCCTACGCTGCGCCGTCTTAATTATTATTAAACAATATATTAATTCATTTCCTTGAGGTGACGGATTAACAATTCACCATTTTCTCTTGCCTATGAGTGTCGTAAAAGACGACTAAGGTATATATATGCATATTACATCTATGTAAGAAAAGTTAAACTAGAAATAAAAACCTATGCTAACACGTCTGAATAGCGTGGTATAGTAGGCCAATTTCCCTCCCATTATGGAGGAGGCTCGAGCCCTATAGTGGGACGTATATGAGCTGTCATGATGATGATATTAATTCAAAGCTAATAAATATGACGCTACCACTAGAACCAAATGTTAAGAGCACTAAGAAACATACCGCAAGAAAGGGATGTTAAGCTTAACGTGTTCATGGAGATCAAAGCTCGTATAAAGGGCTCTGATACTAACTAGTTTCAAATACACTTTGAGATATGAAATTAAATTAGTGCTTTGAATATTTATAGAAATATTAGAATGTTAAATTTCGGACTGTAGTTGAATATTTATAAGAATATTAGGATATGAGATTTCAAATTTGAATATAAGATATCTAAAGAATATTTTATCTTTTGCTCTTTTAGATATGAATATGTAATTATTTCAGGTATCTCAAAATTCTCCCGTTTTTAGCAACTTTAACTAAATTATTAATCTTTTTGAAGAATTATATCATATTAAAAATATATTAAAAGAAGAGTGAGTAAGGGAAATACGGTGAATGATGCTTTGCGCATACTTATGGGCAGCCAGAGTCTGTCTAGAAAGGCTCGCCTGGCTGTGTATAGGAGCGTTCTTGTACCAACCCTAATGTATACAAGTGAGAGCTGGGTATGGTAAAAGAAGCACGAAAGTAGAATTAATGCTGTGGAAATCAGTGATAGAATTAAGAACAGAGTGATTAAGTAACGTTGTGGTATGAAAGTAGATGTAGTGACAAGGATTGAAAAAGGTATGTTAAGTTGGTTTGATCATGTAGAGAGAATGAATGAAAGGAAATTGACAAAGAGAATTTATAGGGAGAATGTGAACAGAAGTGTTGGAAGAGAAAGACCAAGGCGGACGTTCCTTGATCAAATCGGGGACGTTCTTAAGTAAGGTCAGGTTAAAAGTACTCTAAACCGAAGAAGATGCATGAGGAGATTAATGAATGTGGAGAAGGTGAAAGTGGTATGTCAAGATCGTAGCAAGTGGAGGGAAGTGGTCTCTGCCTACCCCGAGGGGAAAGAGGTGTGAATCTATGTATGTATATAAAAATATATTACTGTTTCAACAGGAGACGACATGTTAATTTTATTTAAAAAAATAATGATTTATGTTTACAGATGTAGAATTGATAGGTTTAAATTATAAAAAAGTTGCCTGCCAAAAAGTTGATTTATGTCTGGCAGATCTCACTGTTGGGCTAAAGCCGTCCTTCCAATTTTATGTTTCTTTCTTATGCAAACAATTCATTACTTGACTTTTATTATTATTTGACAGGTTTGAGTCTGGACACACGTCGCCCGAAAGACAGCCCCCAGAACCTATTGTATTATCTTCCCTTTACCAATGGGGCTGACCTTAAAACTAATGCCTTGACTTTGGTGTAGTTTAGTTTCCTAATAAAACGCATTCCATTCTTGGAACTTTATAGTTAACGTCCACTATTCGTATTTTTGAGCGCAGTACTGTGAATATCACAAAAGACGGCTGAGGGTTATAATATTCATATAACAAGGCAAAACAAGGAAATCTCGAAAACCTCTTTCAACCTGTTTGGTGAGGTATATTAGGTCAATTTCTCTCCTATTGTAGAGAAGGCTCAAGCCCAGCAGTGGACCCTGTATGAGCCGAGATGAAGTTTAAATGAAGGTAATATTAAGTTTTCTATCTGATGATGGAGTAAGTACACGATTCACGACTATATTTCCAATGAGTGTCGTATACAATGACTAATTCCATGCTAGTCGGGTTGGTAGGGTTTCATTCCATGTTTGCCTTCTCTTGCATAGATGTTAAATGCATATTATATCCATTAGTCGTTTTATATGATACCAAAATAGTGGTAAATTACAATCTTACTCCATCACCACGCAGAAAACTTAATATTAATTTAATTTCAACTTAATATTGATCTATAGATAATTAATGTTATAATAATTTTCTTCGTATAAAACTTTTCACTCATAATTTCTATTTACACTGATCAAACTTCAAACCTCATGCTAATGTTCGTTGAAGAACGAAAAGTTCGATAAAATAAACATTTGTACCAAGAGTTTATTGTTCTTGCTGAAAGCAGAGAATTCGACCCTTGTGCAGTTTTATGAGAATTATAAATCACTCGCATTACGTAAAAATATATATGCAAGCTTATATGTTGTACTCCTGAGAATATACTGAACGGTTACTTTTATACATACCTTATGAAAGAAGTTACTCTCAGCAACTTATTACTTATAGAACTAGTGGTCTGGTGTAGATTGAAAAAAGTTTGTTTTTAAGGTTAAATGGTAACATTTTACGCTTTTTTTCACTAAATCTGTTTTTTTACTCATGATAAGATTATTCATCTTAGCCCACATAAGCCTCCTTGTTAGGCTCGGGCCTCCTCCCTAATGGGAGGGAAGTTGACCTACTATAACCCGCTGGTCAGACGTGTTGGTTTAAGGTTTTCCTTCTCTTGCATAAATGTTATTAGCATACCATATCCCTTTCTCCTGGTGAACACTTAGCCGATTCTTACAAGTCCCACGGGTAAGTGTGGCGATAATTGTATTCTTATCGCATTGCCACACGGGAGATAACGAGATATTTTTCAACGTAAACATTTTATTTAAATTCAAATATGTATCATAGGCAATATATATCTTTAGCATTGAACATTTTTCCTAAAGGAAAACGTCATACACACCTTATCTTTTATGACAACCGCGGCAAAAAGGGGTGTCGTATTCTATTCTTAATCCGTTACACACAGGTTCAATGTTCTCAGGCCTCGCGTATTAAAGCAAAACACTTTTTCATTTAAAAAGAAAAAGTATTTAACAAATTTACTTCATAAAGTATATATATCTAGAAGGTATCCCGTATGTTAAAACATGTTGGAGCGGAAAAATGAGGTACCATTATACAGCAACGACGAAGAAAATGAGGGTCGTAAACTTGGAGAGTTTTCAAAGAGATTCCTTTTGTTGTACTTGAAAACTCATAATGTTCTCATTGAATCTGCTTCTTTTCGGTTATTTTTTACCAACTAATATCAAAAACTACAACAGCTTATTTCTGATAACATGCTCATATCGTCATTATTGGACGCAAATTTTCTCAATACTGGAAAAAAAACTAATACCATGGTAAATGGTATAGATTGTAAATAAAACTACTTTTACAGATTATATCGCGTTTGTATTTGATTTATGATTGCCCGACGTTTCGAACACTTTGCAGCATTCATGGTCACGTGCGGACTAAGGTGTCTCACGTCCAACAAGTAATCGTTATTACAGACATTTATAATTATCTACCCGATACAGAAATTAGTAATAAATTTATTAAATTGTTACCCACATTTTAGTACAAATTTATTGCCAGTCTAAGAAGAAAATGATTCTATATGAAAAAAATTTGTAGCAATTATTGTTACAATTTGTTGATTTAAAACTAACAAAACTAATATACTACCATTTTTTACCACTAATATACTATAGTTTTATTTACAATGTGTAGTGCTCGCGTAAACATCAGATATCATTAAATGGTATAGAATTTTATAACGAGTTTCCTTTATTTGTGGTGACGTACTCATCTTTTTTTTAGGGGTAGACTATATGTAAACATCCCGTCCAATCTATCCAGGGCGATGAACGGCCAGTATCGGACCCCATAACCTACCGTATTCTTTCCCCATCGCCGTAGGGCCGACTGGTACCAATTGACTCACCCTACCTCCCTAAAACATCTGTTAAGACATCGGTGAGAAATGAAAACGTGGTGGTTACAATTGGTTAAAGTTGGTTAGGGTGGTTATAAGTCCTACAATTCGCTTACAGCATCTCCGTGTGGTGACGGAGTAAGAATCACACCCTAAGCACACACCACCACACCCTCTCTTAGAGAAACAATAAGCATATAGACGTTCTATGCAAGAGAAGGAAAATTCGAAACAAAACCCTATACTAACCCGTCTGATCAGCGTGGTACGGTCAATATTCCTTAGACCGTCACCCGCCGAGAGGCCGACCGCGCGAGGAGTGGGTACTCCTCATGGGGTATTCCGTCGGGCTGACCACTGGCGATGTTACCCTGCCCCGGTGGTCGGCCCAACGATGAAGGCGACGTGTCACGAGTGGGTTACGGATGTGCGTGCTTACACCCTCCTGTCGCCCCGGAAGGAGTGGAGCGAGGAGTACACCGACCGTAACACACCCCAAAAAATAAAAAAAGGTCAATATTCCTCATATCATGTAGGAGGCTCGAGATCAGCTTTAGGACGTATATGAGCTGAAACGATACTACGATGTATAAGGTGAAACAGACATACGTTATACATACGTTACGTTTCTCATTAACATCGTATAAACGTTCATAATATGTGCGTCATGTAATTCTTAGTACTAATTTGATGTTTTGTTTCTATAATAAATTGAATTGCGTATACAATTGTTTTACATTATAAATGTATATTATTTTGATCTTCTCGCTGTATGGCAGCGGTTACGAATAGTCCTTGGGATCCTTTTCATTAACCTGGGCCAACTTTTATTTTTTTAAAGACCCTGCAAGCAATATTTCTTGTATTGCGGGGGACTTTACAAACATAATCAGCTGCCACAAATTACATCCAGGGTCAGAACAACAATTTGTGGATCGCACAAAGTGTTGTCCTGCGTGGGATTCTTACTTTCGACATTGGCGCACGATGTATCTTAACTACTACGCCCATCTGTGCTGTCAGGTCAACAATTACAGTTCGAGGATGATGTTAGACAGGTGGCCAATCATAAAACTATTGCTTATATATTTTGCAATATGTACTATGAAATAATAGTACATATTAAGTCGATCCCAAGTAATTGGGATCAGAGCAGGGTGATGATAATTATTTTGATCTTTTTATTTCATATGCATCTCACTATTACGCTCTTCGTCTCATTATCTCAGCTCATATATATCTTCCTCCTCGTCCTCCTTCTTCACAACGAAATCTGAATTAATAGTAATACTATGCTATTAGGACGTTTTTGTAATGTTTTAATGCATGTTTTTCTTCTCTTGCAATAATGTTTACTTATGTTTTTTTTTTTTTTTTTATTGCCAACGGTGGCAAACGAGCAAGCAGCACACCTGATGGTAAGTGAAACTGCTGCACATGGACCTTTGCAATACCAGGGGCACAGCTAGGCCGCTGCCTACCGTGAAGGAAATACTCTTCTTAAACCTCGTTTAAAGAAGGACATGTCATAGCGCTCGGGAAGCACAGCAGCAGGTAGTTCATTCCAGAGCTTGCACGTACGTGGGAGAAATGATCGCTGGAAACGTACAGTTGAAGACCATAACGTTTCCAGGTGAAATGGATGAACCCTGCTACGATGTCGAGTGGTACGTTGGTAGAATGGTGACGGTGGTACCAAGTCAAACAGTTCCTCGGAGCACTCCCCGTGAAAGAGTCGGTAGAGTACGCAGAGTGACCCAAAGTCTCTCCGCTGCTCCAGCGACTCCAATCTGTCCGTAAGATTGGAATCGCTTAATTATGTCTCATTCTTTCTTGTTTCTTACGATTACCTACGGGTGAGAAAGTAGGCGGTGAATTGTATTATTACACTACCACTGGGATAGTATTTGGCTCAAAACACATAATTATAAACTCATACTAGAAAGACAGGCTAATGTTGGATTTAAAAAAAGAAATGTCATTCTTTTATAGTTTTCCTATACCACCGGCTAAATGATGACCGGCAATGAGAAGCAGCATTCTCTTTGGAGACTTATAAAAACAACTGGAATCGCTAACCAGCTTCTCAAACGTAATGATTGAATTATTATGTCTTTTGGAGAGGCCTGTGTCCAACAGACTTCGAAAAGCTGATGATGATGTTTACTATCTGTTTACGACCTAAGGAAAGTAAAACTCGAAACAAAACCCTATATCAACACGTCTGACCAGCGTGGTATAGTAGGCCAATTTTCTTCCTGTTTTGGAGGAGGCTCAAGCCCAATAGTGGGAGGTTTTTGAGCTGAAATGATGATAAACCTTAGTCATCTTTTGAAAAGAAAGTGATGGTTATTCATTGTATTCTTAATTCATTAGCACGCAAAGGTATGTGTACAACTAAAGTAGAAATGTTTCTTCTCTGGCTCCTCATTCGAACAAAAATACGTAAAACTCAAAGAACTTTCAATATTCTCTTAAAATATATTATCAAAATAGTACGGCAGCTTTATTTAAACTGCCCACTCTTATTAAGGTTAATTTATAGAGACCTAAAAGTACAAAGGTCAAATAAAGGTTAAGCCATCTTAATTTAGATGATTTTAAGGACCTAGTAAGCTTAGTTGGGTTCTAAAGTTTATTAATTAGAAATACTGTTTTGATTGATTGAATCGTTATTGAAAGCTCTTTATGTATCCGTTGCTAACAACTTCCTTGGACTTTCCAATCAAGGTATACCTACGTATGAATCTCTATGACTTACAAAGTAACTAGGTTTAATTTTATTAAAAACTAGCAACCCGCCCTCGCTTCGCTTCGGTTTTAGTCATTTTACCCGCGTAGTTCCCGTTCCCGTGGGAATACCGGAATAAAATATAGCCTAGTTTACGCCCTGATATTATAGCTTTCCATTGGTGAAAGAATTTTTGCAATTGGTCCAGCCGTTTTGAAGATTACCCGGAACAAACAGACAGACAGACAGACAAAAATTTTTTAATCTGTATTTTAGGCATAGGTGTCGTGCAAATAACCGTGTGAGCATGAAAAAAACCTATTATTTTGACATTACAAACAGACACTCCAATTTTATTTATTGGTATAGATATATCTTTATATATAAATTTCTTGTGTACGTGTGTATATCACTGAACTCCTCCTAAACGGCTGATCCGATCTTAATGTAATTTCACAATTGGACCCGGTAGGTGGCGCTGCTTTTATTTTTATTTGAACAGAACGTCTATTGGGTCAGCTAGTATATATATATATATATACATATACTAAGCTATATATATATATATATATATAGGTATATATATATATATAGGATGCAAACGGTAGCAAATGACAGTACACCTGATGGTAATTGTTGCTGCCGCTTATGAACCATTGTAAGGCCGCTGCCTACCGCTAAGAAAGTGAAGGAGGTGCAAATGCGTGCAATGCGGTTCGGGGATACTAAAGGCATCACTAAAACCTACTACATGCAAACACCCTCAGAAAAGCTGCTATTCGGACATCGATTTTCTGCGAGAGTGTGGAAGGTACAGCTCCGCACGGACCGGCCTGTAGCTGTAGACAGACAACTGGCAACAGTGTGGTCCTACCATTATAATAGCTTGAAATTGACCCTCAATATCACGCATTCCGTGTGGAAATGGAAAACCAATACAATTCCCCATCCCCTATCTTACCCGTAGGTATCGTTGATGAGTTGACAATCGCAGTTAATGTTATAAGTCTCTCAGAAGAGTGCTACTGCCTCTGCTTCTTCTGTTTTTACGATTCATCATCATAGCTCATCATCCCCCCCGACCGCGAAAGAGTACGGACGTGTCATAAGTTGTTTTAATCAATTTATTCATTATTCAAAATATTAACAAAACAATTGCTGAACAACGTACCAGGCGCACATAAACCTGCACACAGTGTCGCTTTACGAGTAGGACAGCAACATCGAAGACGGGTGATCTACACTGCGAGTACAAATTAACGTTTATCACAATTTATAAGCGATAGCGATTTTAGAGGTACTGTACTTTTTGTTACTCTCAATAATGCCTTTACAACGAACACCCCCCGTAATAACGTCGGCAGAAGACCCTGACGATAAGAATACTTCAACTTCATGTTCCCGGCTGATATCCTCTCAATCTGGTTCTACCCCGGATTTATCTAGCTTTAGGAACAACGACGATAAGAAACTTCGTTTCAAACGTAAACGGGAAGAGTGTGATTGCGGTGGTCGCATAGATGACATAATATCACTATTGTCCACGACTACTACTCAAACTGATAAAAAATTTGCTGAGTTGCAGGCGGCTATATCTGAAGTTATAGCTCAAAATGTTGAAATAAAAGATTCAATTAATTTCATATCCAAAGAATACGATGATATGAAAACTAAAATTACAATAATGGAATCCCAACGCAAAGCCGAGCGTTTGCAAATCTGTGAGTTAATGGCTAAAGTGGAAAATATGGAGAGGCAGTTATGTTCTACAAAAATCGAAATAAGAAATTTACCCCAAAAGCAAGAAGAAAAGAAAGAGGACCTTCAAGCTATCGTGGTTGAGACGGCCAAAGTGCTAGGTCATCCAATAAATGGCAGGGATATAAAAGATATATTCCGCACCAACATTAAAGACAATATCTCAGCGGTAACTGTTGATTTTGCAAGTGCTGTAACACGAGACAGCATCGTGAAAAAGGCACGACAGTTCAATAACATTAACAAACAAAACAGACTAAACACATACCATTTAAAGTTACAAGGTAATATAAAACCTATATATATATCTGAAAAATTAACCCCTAAAACACGACGTATTTATTATCTGGCCAGGTGTTATGCTCAAAAACACGGCTATAAATACTGCTGGACGTCTTTTGGACAAGTATTGCTTCGCAAAGAAGAAGGTGGTCGCCATATAATAATAAGGAATGAAGCTGATCTGGACAACCTCCAAAATAACGAATGACTAGAGTCCAAACCTTTTACGGAACATAGAGTATTACTTGTACCTTATTTACTACTATCAGATTTAATATTGCTTTATTTATATTATAATGGAAGATTTTGTAAAATTTCCACATACACACCCCATAACAAATACACTCCACTCAAACATTCAAACACATATTGCAGACTTCAACGTAATATACAACGCAATATATACAACAATAACATAATTAATGCAGTTTTTAATACAGTGTTTTACTGTAGACAACATACTGTTCAATTTATAGGACCACCTATTATCGCCGTAAATAAAAATGTTGGACGTTAATCAAATCTTTCAAGAAATTGACAGTATCTCAATCGCAGACTCCTTTAAATGTTCTCCAGAACTATGTTGGAGTTTATCTCGAGAATTCCTCAGTGGTCTACGAATAATACACATAAACATCAGAAGCATAAATAAGAATCTGGACCAATTCGTTGCAATGTTATCCTTAACGATGGTTAATTTTGACCTACTAGTTTTATCAGAATGTTGGCTACAGGTTTCCGGACCTGTACCTATCTTACAAGGTTACACGTCCCACTATACACAAAATAATACCATAAAAAATGACGGCGTCGTAATTTACGTCAATGACTCGTTATCGTACACTATACAGGAACCATCGATTTTAGATGCCAACTGTCTAATTTGCTGCTATAATAATACAGCAATTATAGCTATATATCGTTCCCCATCTTATACAAACCTTAATAACTTTTATTCTAGTTTAACTAAGATATTAGCAGTATATAATGAACAAAAACATGTTATACTCATAGGCGATATCAACATTGATATTAAGAGTGGCACTAGTGATCGCAACGCCAATGAATATCTAAATCTAACAGCTATGCTTGGCTTATTACCGGCACACCTTGAACCCACTAGAAATAAAAATTGCCTTGATCATATAATGGTTAATACAAAATCACCCGCTAGAGTTATTGTTCTTGACACACACATTACAGATCATTTACCCATAGCCTTATTCGTTAACCTAAACAGATATTCCGCCTCCTCTACGAAAAATGTTTCGTTTCTATATGACTACAATTCTATAAAAAAATGTATAGATAACCATGATTTCAGTGCCGTACTAAATACAATTGATCCTAACGTAGCAACTAATGAACTAATTGCTAAGGTCCAAAATATTATATCTAAGAATAGCAAGACAGTTCTAACTTCAAATACTAAAACACTCCTCAAGCCTTGGATGACGTTAGGCTTACTTCGTTGCATACGTAATCGCGATAAAATGCATCGACGCGTCCAAAAAATGCCAAACGACATCGTGCAGAAGATCACATATAGTCGGTACCGTAATTTCTGCAATAAACTACTCAAAAACCTAAAACTCAAATACGAAAAAGAAGCTCTTCAAAAAGCCAAGAATAACTCTCGGGAGTTATGGAAAGTAATAAGAACGATTACTCATAATGTTCATAAAAAGACTCACTCTTCAAACGCCCTCCTAACAGCCGAAGTTGAGCCTACTGTTTAAACAAAACAAATACTTATTTTGTCAATGTTGGTGTGAATATTGCTTCAAAACTAATAGCTCCTTCTAACTCGAATCATATTAAGCCAATTTCAGTGTCACCAGTGAGCTCTCTCGTCATAAGTCCTGTTAACGAAGATCAAATTAAGCGCATTATTCTAACTCTACGCAGTAACTGTGCTACCGGTTGGGATAACATACCAGCTAGGGTCATCAAACAGTCTAGTAATGCTCTTGCACCTAGTATAACTCATATCTGTAACTGTATCATAAATTCTGGTATTTTCCCTGATGCTTGTAAACACGCAGTGGTTCATCCAGTCTACAAAAGTGGAGCTAAAGATAATATTTCCAACTACCGACCAATTTCAGTCCTCAGCTCTCTGTCTAAAATAATAGAACGCATCATGAATAATAGCCTTATAGGCTTTTTATCTAAAAATAAGATAATAGCTTGCAATCAATATGGCTTCAGATCCGGATTGTCAACAGAGGACGCCGTAACTGATTTCACAAACAACCTTGTAGAGAAACTCGATAATAAACAAAAATGTTACGGTATATTCTTAGACGTAAGCAAGGCTTTCGATACCGTAAGTATCCCCAGATTGGTCGACAAAATGGAACATATAGGAATACGCGGTTTGACTTTAAAACTATTTAAAAATTACTTAACTGGACGTAGTCAACACGTCAAGCTTGGCTGCTTTAATAGCACTGCAGAGAGTTTGAGTTATGGCCTGCCACAGGGCAGTATTTTAGGGCCTACCCTATTTCAAGTATATATGAATGATCTCTGTTTACTAGGGTTACATAAATGTGATATCTTTGCTTATGCTGATGATACTGCCCTTTTGGTATATGAGAGTGATTGGGTGAAATCTAAACATAATATAGAACAATCTTTGAGAACAGTTATAGAATGGCTAACAATCAATTATTTAACCCTAAACATTACAAAAACTAAAGTAATCCAGTTTCGTTCACAAAATTCACTCACACCACCATCTACTTCTAAGCACATAGTGGCTCACAAATGTAAGGATGTCACAGAATGTAATTGTGTATGTATTCCAATGACTCAAAGTATCAAATATTTAGGAGTCAATATTTCTGAGCGATTGGACTGGCGGGAACATATTGATACCCTCTGTTCTCGCTTAAGGAAATTAATATTTGTATTTAAAGAATTGCGATATACCGCCGATTTAGAAACAAAGTTATTGATTTATCGTTCTCTTTGTGAATCTATTATTACCTATTGTATCCCTATATGGGGAGGTACATTTAAAACAGTAATGTTAAAACTAGAGCGTGCTCAACGAGCAGTGCTCAAGGTTATGTTTGGATTAGCAAGAGATTATCCTACCAATCAGTTATATTCTGAGGCCAAAGTTCTTACCGTGAGGCAACTGTATATCTTACGATCTGTAATAAGAAGACACTCTACGCTTATTCTTGACCCAAATTTAGTTAAACATCGGACGAGTCACCCTATATTCAAGATGGCCGGAGGTCGTACTTCTCTCGCACAAAGACACTTTCGTATTCAGAGCGGCCGAGTTTACAACTTTGTTCATAAGAAACTATCAATATACAAACTCAATTTACATAATTTGAAGAAAAAGATTAAAATTTGGCTTCAATCCCTCACATATGAGGATACTGAGGATATATTAAGAACTGTATCATAAAAACAAAACGCGTTTGTTCACTATTATGCATATATACATACATACTCATGCACACACATAAACATATACATACACTAACACACGCACACAAACATGAATACACACTCGTACACATCCATCACTCAAGCAATTTCATACGCATCCTCCCATTCGCTTATACTTTACACCACACACCATTCTTCATTCTTTTAACTTCTTTCTTTTGTATTGATTACTACCTACAAAAATTTAATATATAATTTTAGTTTTTAATATATTTATGTACCCCACATCAAATAGGAGGGCGCTGACTTTTGCAACACAGGTTTCTCCACCTAGCACAAAGGTCAGAGACTTCACCAACAATGGAAAATTGTATAAGGAAAATAAATAAATTTCATTTCATTTCATTTCAATTTCATTTCATTTCATTTCATTTCATTTCATTTCATGTACGTCCCACTACTGGACTCGAGCCTCCTCTACAATGAGAGGGTAATTGACCTACTATACCACGCTGGTCAGACATGTTGGTTTTTTTTTTCGAGTTTTACTTCTCCCGCATAGATGTTATATGCATATTATATCCCTTAGTCGTCTTTTATAATACCTACGGGCAAGAGAGGGGGTGGTGAATTGTATTCTTAATGCATCACCATACAGGGTTTTTTTTTACTTTTAGCACAGAATAGTAAGGGTATGGTATCATATATTGTCCTTAATCGTGTGATGATACACGAGAAAAATATTTTATATTAAATAAGAATTGAAACTCGATATAATGGTTCCAATTTGTATTCCACAATGTTTATTTGCTTTGAAGGTCAAACAGTACAGTCACGTTTTAACAACAGATTGCAATAGCTCAGGGCACGTCACAGAATGACTAACGTTCCTCCGGTAACGTTAATAAGAGTTAAGTGTGAAAGGTTAAGTGAAGATGAATATTTTAACAGTGTTCCCCTTAGTGTATTTAACAAATTTTCTTAAAACTGTTCCACAGATTCTGTGTTAAATTTTAACAATAAATAAACAAACGCTTTTAAGTTACTTTATGACAAAAATCAATTAAGCGTGCTATGTATAGATATTGGTTGAGGTAAATTTAGCTTAATTTCCTGAGCAGCTCGTGAAAATTGAGTGAAATCTACCAGATAAATGTGAAGTACTGGAGACAAGAACTCGAATGGCGATAGAGGTATGTGTATGGCAGGTTATAGGTATGCACGCTGTCTCTTCCCCCCCCCCCCCTTTTTTTTTGGATGGGCTATGATCATTACACATGTCGTTTTTTTCCGTTCGAAGTGACAAAAGGGCGACACGCGGCCCAATAATCCACCGTATAATCGCCCTTTCGCCATTCGGCCGGCTACTGGTACCGAGTTCCTTGATGTCCGTCACCAGCTCGCAATAAATACTCCCTTAAGAAAGTAATGAAACAAGCCATCCATCTTCCTTGGTGGTTGGATAATTACTGTGCATTCTGCTTAAAAGTTTATTTGGAATAAGGAACAGTCGGTGCTGAAATTTAAAAAAAAATCCATTGCCGACAAAAACATCGTTAACAGTTTTATTTTTCCTTCCGAAAACATTTAAAAACTGTCTACCAATTTTCGTATGACCATATGAACTGAATGTTTTAAACTTGAATGTTTGAAATGTTTTGAACTTGATATGATAAAATTAGTTATAAACTTGAATTTTTAACGGACTTTAGGGTGGACCTTCCAAGTCTTGGCAAAAATTCCTATAGGTACTGTTATGAGCGGATTGTATAATATTTACAGCATGTACGCAATTTAAATTGCGGTAGGTCCATTTATATAGCGGCTTAAGAGGACACGTAAGTTTTAGAAGAATACGAAGTGAAACGTTATCTACATAAAAAGTTATAGTTCAGTAGTTACAGTTTTTGTTTTGACTCCATACATAGCACTTTTGCCTTTTTGTGAGTGCGGTACTTTTAATGTTATTGAAATTTTCTGCAAAATGCTTGCATACGATAATTTCACTAATAGCAAGCTTGAAATCAGATCTAGTCGTAAAAATTATATACGTTAGGAGTAGTATTTATTCAAAGTTTGTGGATATAGTGTACTAGTATTAATCAATCAAGAATTTACGGCCTATCAAACATAACAAATTTATTGAAGTAAAGCCAGATAGGTTCAGGCCCCATTGCCAAGTCATTAATTTAAGTCTTCCCTTATTGTTACCCATGATCCACTGAAGTATGTTAAAATTTGGTTTAAATTAAGTTTAAAATCTTTTTAAATTAGTCCATATGGACACATTTGGAAAAACTTATATACATGTTTTAGATATTTTAGATTGTATACGTGATTACTCCGTGTGGTGACAGAGTAAGAGTACAATTCACCACTCCTTCTCTTGTGCGTAGGTGTCGCATAAGGCGACTTAGAGATATCTTGAGCTCTACGAGCTCAATATCGAGCTTGCTATACATTTTTGAATTCTTCGAGCTCAGTACTGTTTTTCTACATTTCCTTTATCTTTCATACAAATCAACCGACTTTGAATCAGTGTGTGCAAACGACGTCGTTTATTGAGTAAGAGTTGATTAAATTATAAAAATTATCGATAGAATAGTTCGCAAGTAAATTTCTGTGGTGACGGAGTAAGAATACTATTCACCACTCTCTCTAATACCCGTGGGTGTAATAAAAGACGATTAAGGGATATATAATACATATGGCATCTATGCAAGAGATGAAAAACTCGAAACAAAACCCTTTACCAACCTGTCTGACCAGCATGGTATAGTACGGTCAATTTCCCTCCTATTATGGAGGAGGTTCGAACTCTGTAGTGGGCACGTCCCACTACAGAGTTCTACTACACTACACTATGAGCCGAAATTATGATGTTGATAATGAAATTTCAATAAAACTTAAAAATAATTGAATATGTTGAGTTGTCTCCAAATCTATTAAGTCGATTCGATCTAAACTTTGAGGAAATCTAAGTTTAGCAAAGTCATTTAAGATGCCGCAAACCGCGTTTCAATCGAACGGTCCGTTCTAAAGTTATGAGAGGTTTGCATACATACAAACACACACACACACACAGACATACGGACATCATCCTAGAAATATTGAGTTGTTAAAACTAGAAATAGCTTCCTAGGACCTCGAAATGCCATAATTTGACAATAATTCGATTTTTGATTTCGACTTATGATGAAACCAATTACCCTTATAGAATCACAAGACTATCCACATGTGTATTAAAAGATCCGTGTTTGATAATTTAATTTCAAAGAAATAATTATTTAATTATAATTAAAGACGCAAATCCACTTCATCATCGCAGCCCCATACGTCCCACTATTGGGCTCGGGCCTCCTTCACAATAGGTCCCTCCTATGAGGGAGGGCATTTGACCTACTATACCATGCTGGTCAGACATGTTGGTATAGGGTTTCATTACGAGTTTTCCTTCTCTTGCACAGATCTTATGTGCATATTATATCCCTTAATCGTCTTTTACGACAGCCACGGGCATGATAGGGAGTGGTGAATTGTATTCATACTCCGTCACCACACGGAGTTAAATCCACTTATGCAAACATATTATTGATTAAGATATATATTTTATTATTCTACTTAATTTCATCAAGACATTCCTACTTCGTCATCTCAGATCATATATCCTACTGATGCGCTCGAGTGTAAAGGAAGTCGACTTACTCCTCTTAACAGATAGGTTGGTTGGTATTATTTAGTAATGTCCTAAGCTTGCATAGATTTTATAATCTTCATATAAAATCAAATAACTATGTACTACACCAACTGCTGTGAAGTTTATTCTGTATCATTATAGTATTGTATTTAGAAAATTACAAGTTAGAGAATATACTAGGAACTTCAAGTAAACAATGGTTCAGAAACAAAGATTGTGGCTCAAACTTTTTCCTCAAAATTAAACCTTTCTGCGAGCGTAGCTCATATAAAATTCGCAACGAAAGCGCAAAAATGAAGCACGCTCTCTTATTAAACAACTGAAAATTTCGTCCCTTCACCGAGATTGTCGCTTGTTTGAGCCAAGAAAAGGGACACATAATCACCTCGAAATTGCCAAGTTGCATAACGCTACGCAAAATTTTCAAAGATTTACAAAAATATAACAGTAAGCAACCTTGCCGGAAGTATAAGAAAATAACATTAATCATAATAAAGGAACAGCTTGGCCTCATACAGCCCTCGCAAATATTGCATAATATCTAATTAAACTCAAATTCGTCTACATTTTAAGGGTAATAACTGCGTGTGATAAACATTTTAAAATCTGACAATTTTCGAAGGAATAAGAGTAGAATTTACACCCATATCTTACCGGTGAGTTACGTAAAAGATGACTAGGGGATTAAATATCTGTATAACATCTATACAAAAAGAAGAAAACTCAAAAGAAAACCCTATACCAACTTATTTGATCAGCGTGGTATAGTAGGTCAATTTCCTTTCTATTGTGGAGGAAGTCTAGTCTAACAGTGGGACGTATATGTACTGTAATAATGATCTATACCAATAAATAAAACTGGAGTGTCTGTTTGTAATGTCAAAATAATAGGGTTTTTTCATGCTCACACGGTTATTTACACGACACCTATGCCTAAAATAGCAATTAAAAAAATTTTGTCTGTCTGTCTGTGTCTTTGTTCCGGGTAATCTTCAAAACGGCTGGACCGATTTCAAAAATTCTTTCACCAATGGAAAGCTATAATATCAGGGCGTAAACTAGGCTATATTTTATCCCGGTATTCCCAGGGTAACGGGAACTACGTGGGTAAAACGACTATAACCTATAACCGAAGCGAAGCGAAGGCGGGTTGCTAGTTTTGAATAAAAATGTAAGATAACGTAGAGTGGTTATTTTAGATTTAGGTAAGATTATTTGCGTGTCGTGACGAAGTAAGAATATCATCGTTCTTGCCCGAGGGCTTCTTAAACGATGAAAGGATATGGCTATGTAGATACCATCCATGAAAGTGTCGGGGGTGCGAGCGGGGAGGTCGGTGTGGTTCCCTTAAGGGAGCTCACCGCCTGGCGCGTCGACGCTCGCCGAGACGTCATTGCCCGTTGGGCAGTCCGGCTGGAGAGGCCTCGATACTGTGTCTGGACCGTGGAGGCCTTCCGGCTGGTGCTGATGCAGTGGCTAAAACGGCGGCACGGGGTACTTTCCTTCCGACTGGTGCAGGTCTTGACGGGGCATGGATGCTTCGGCAAGTACCTGTACACGGTCGCTAGGATGGAGAGTACACTGTCCTGCCACCACTGCGATTGCGACGAGGACACGGCGCAGCATACGCTCGAGGTCTGTGTCGCTTGGGCGGAGCAGCGTCGTGAACTTGTCGCAATCATCGGTGCCAACTTGACGCTGCCGACCATTTCTAGGGCGATGCTTGACAGCGTCAGGATCTGGGATGCGGTCGCAGCCTTCTGCGAGGCAGTGATCTCGCAGAAAGAGGCGGCGGGTCGCGCGCGCGAGCAGCACAGCCTCGACGAAGCGACCCGCCGCCGGCGCCCGGGGCGGCGCGGGCGCGACTACCTGCGTGCCATGCCGCCCTAGCCGAGGCCGCGGGTGACGTGACCGGGAACCGGGTTAGTCCGTCACCCGCCGAGAGGCCAACCGCGTGAGGAAAGACCGACGTCCTCCCCGAGAGGGGGACGTCGGTCGATGAGAGGGTACCCCAAATAGGGGGTATTCCGTCGGGCCGACCACTGATGACTAGTATACGCCACTCTGTCGCCCCGGATGGAGTGGTGGGAGGAGCGCGCTGACCGCAATCCACCCCAAAAAAAAAAGATACCATCCATGAAAAAGAAGGGAAACCAGACATAAAACTCTATGCCATTCCGTTTGATCAGAATGACATAATAGGTTAAGTTCTCTCCTAGTGTGTCGAATGCGCAAGCCCAGAAGTGGAACGTATATGAGCTGAGAAGAAAATAAATTACTTTAAGTAAACATCTACTACTTTGGAATAAAACATTTAAAGATAAATTTAACAGTCATTAATAAATGAAGTTTTCGGGAGTTTAGAATTTATTCAAGAGCAACCAATTTGTAACTTTAGAATTAGATAACTTTGACTGCACAGATGAGTTACTGGTCCAAATAGTGAAGTTTCATTCTGGGTGCTAGTGGCTTTGATTTTTACGCAGAATAGCTCTGTGTAATCCAATGTTCATTGTTCGGGTTCTGAATGTATGTATTTGTATCCGTCAATTGTACGTCTTTTTATTTAATTGCAAACGGTGGCAAACAAGCGAACAGTACACCTTCGCTAAGCCGCTGCTTACTGTGAAGAAAGTAAAGGAAGTGTGAATGCGTGGGGAATTTCGGTGATACTAAAGCCATCACCAATACCCACTATGCGCAAACACCCTTAGAAAGTTGGGCACCGGCTTTCTTCTACGTTCGGGAACCTTTACCTCGACACAGGATTTTCTCAATTACAAAGTGTTTCTTTTACGTTTAATCCAGGAATCCACATTACATCGTGCACTATCGTCCCAGTAGCACGCATATCGCTAATACTCCTTTCTTTGAATAGTACTTGTTACCTAATGATGGGAACACGAGTCGATAAAAAGTTGTCGGTATGGAGCGGTTCTTAACACGTTCCGATTCGGTCGGCAAACGCCCACTCGAGGACCCAGTTGATACTAGTGAGTGGAAAATTCCGCGAAAAACTGTGAATGCAGCTAAGAAAAAACAAGGTGAGCCAATTGAAACAGCTAATCGATTCACATCGCTTTCTAACGAAAACTTAGATGCATTAACAAGATTTCGTGAAGCAACAAAAGTTAAAAAAAGCAGTCGCATTCCTCCTATCATTTTGGAGATACAACCAACATGGACCCATGAAAACATTAGAACAATCATCACGACGTACTCAAAAAACTTCCATCTACAATACAGAACCAATAATGGAGTAGCATGTAATTTGATACTCATCTGAAAGTCATCAGGCCATTAAAGAAGGATTGAGAACTGAGGATAAGGCTTTCCATACACTTATGCGTAAAGATGAGAGAATGTATAAGGCATATTTGGATTGCTCGCTTATGTTGAGGATATACTTCCAGATGAACTAACTTCACATGGTTTTGAAAAAGTGGTTGTCCGTAAAATGTAAGTACCTGCTGACAGGGAATCTTACTGTCCACCTTTTTTGGTTCAACTACCGCCTGGCACGGACTTTATCAAATTCAGACAAATTAAGCTATTGTGTAATAGTGTGGTGTAAATCAGAAAATATCGATACAACAACATTTATGGAACACAATGTTATAGATGTCAAAATTTTGGTCATTCTGCCCGATATTGCAACCTACCACCACGTTGCGTTAAATGTACTCAATCACATGCATCCGAAGACTGTCCTAAAAAATTCAGGGACCAACCAGCTTCTTGCTGCAACTGTGGCGAGAACCATCCTGCTAATTACCGCCAGTGTAAGAAACGCGAAAAGCACCTACAAATTATACGTAATAGACCCGAACAATCTAATGCGGTTAATGCTACGAAGCCTTTAGCCAAAAATAGTACAATTGATGAAAGACCTTGGAGTTTAATTGCTGCCAATAAACCTCATTCAAAGACCAATTTAATTGATGAAACGCCTTGGAGTTCAAGTGCTGCTTCCAAATCTCAAAACTACATTTTAAATGATGAACCAGATCAAACCACGGCTGATATGCTAGCCATTCTAATGACCACCAATCCACCAAGAGTCAGTTCCTCGGCTGTAATAATATGATGGATAAGGTTATTCTTATTTTGACACATTTAGGTAAATATGTATAATGCAAACAACTTATTTATTCTTTACTGGAATGCCGATGGTATTCGTATGAAAATCTCCGAGCTACTTCATTTGGTGAGTGAGCATTCGATAGACATTATTACCTTATCTGAGACTAGAATTTCGTCTAATTTTAAACTTCTCACTCCTGGGTATACGTGTTATCGTAAAGACAAGAAGCCCGACGGATCAGGGCTAGGTGTTGCGATTTTAATTAAATCAAAAATAGCTCACAGTCCTATTGATATCCCACAGACTAATAATCTCGAATGTGTGGGCATCCAAATTATCATTTCGCAAAATAGCGTTGCTTTCATATCTGCATATCAGTCACCAAACTTACCTTTATTGCGTCGTGATTTAGATACTGTTCTGAATGTCAGTAAGAAGTTATTAATTATGGGAGACCTTAATACAAAACATCCGTACTGGCACTGTTCATGCTCTAACCAGCATGGAAATATATTATTTGATCACATGATAGACAGGGATTACGAAATCATGGCTCCGCGCAACGCTACACTGATTCATTACCATGGTTCATATATTCCTTCAACTCCGGATGTTGTTCTTCTCAATAATGTTTCTCATGTCACTGAACCTCAAGTCATGCCGAGCTTGTCATCAAATCACTTACCTGCTTCTTTCTCAGTAAGAGGCGAAATTGTTAGATGTAACAAATTTATGTATAACTACTCTAAGGCTGATTGGAAGGGCTATAGAGCTATCCTTGATCGAAATATCACTACAACACCAGCTGAAATCCATTCTGTAACAGGTATTGACAATGCTATCGACATCTTGACTACGGCTATTCTTAAATCACGTAATATAAACGTTTCTAAAGTGGCTACACCAGAAGTCTGTAATTTGCCTAAGCGTATTAGAAACTTCATTAAATCTAAAGATCGCGCTAAAAGTATGGCTATCAAAGAGACTGATTTTCTACATCGTCGGTATCTATTCACTCAAGTAAATTATATGCAGTTACAAATAAAGTCAGCAATAAAATATTTCAATGATCATAGCTGGGACAGTAAATTATCTAAAGTTAGAAATCCTTCATCAGACTTATGGCGTATAGTAAAATCAATAAATTATAGGACAGTAACTATTCCCCCCTTAAAAACACAAGATGACCGTTATACTAGTACTGTTCTTGATCAATGTGAGATTCTTGCAGACGCTTTCGCTAACAACATGTGCCTAACACATGACTGGACTAGTGATTTGGATACCGAAATGACAGTTGCCATGACAATGAATTTTCTTGATACGTATGAAGCAGGTGCAATGAATTCTTTCATCAGACCTAATGAGGTGCGAAGGAAATTAAATAAGCTAAAACCTCAAAAAGCGCCTGGTCCTGATGAACTTATTAATTAATAATAGTATCAATAGTATCAATTAGAATAAGATCAATTGTATACTACCTTTGTTAATAATTTATAAATAAAGACATTTTCAAATCAAATCAATCAATCCAGGAATTTATAGTTTTTCTTAAGGCTGTTCTTTAAAAGACATTTTAAGTAGCATTTAAGGCAATGTAAATGACAAAACATTGAGTTAAATAATATTAATTAAAATATACATATGTGTGATACATATGTATATTTTATATCTATTTTATTCTATAGCTGTATAATAATATAACATCAATTTTGCTTTAGGTGTACTTAAATGATAGGGTCATCGGTAAAAACAGACATTATAATTATATTAGAAGTGGACGATATATTAGAACCAATGTAATATATTCTTGTTACACCAAATACTTTTATGATTATAATGATGACTTTTATGTCTACGTAAGTTTTCAACTAAGAGAAATGTCTTGTTTGTTAATAAGAATAACTAAAGTCAGCAGAAACAATATATCAAGTAAGTAATATAGCGTTAGTTAATACATGACTTACTATATAGTATGTGTTACTTTCCGTATAATGACGGAGAAAGAATATAATTCACGACCCCCTGTCTCGGCTGTGAGTGTTATAAAAGACAACTAAAGGATATAACATACATTATAATATATAGATCAAACAAGAGAAAGCAAACTTAAAGTAAAACCCTTAGAATAATAACTCATAGAAGGTAACTCCGCGCACAAAAAATGATGCATTTAAATTGGAGCCAGATAGCTCACTACGCCGGAACGTTCCGTAGTGTACAAGGTCACTGCGTATGCAAGGTAACTCTATTGTATAGTGGTGTGCGTGTGTATGTGTGTAATCGCTTGCACGCATGTAGCATTTTTGGCTTCACGTTTTTGATCGCTTAAGTACCGACACTATCCTTCTATACGTTGTTATTCTAAGGTAAAACAGTTGGGTTTTACTACCAATCCGTGGTGGTATGTACCCCAAGTGTGGTATAGTAGATCAATTTCCCTGGTATTGTAGAGAAGGAATCGAATCCAACAGTAGGATGTATATGAGCTGATGAAATGATGATGACTAAAAGATTTTTTTTTTTTTAATTTTTTACATTAGGTGGTAGTCTTTGAGATTATCGTGTTAATACAAACAAACGAATGATTCAGATTAAAAATATTTAAGTAGATATATTTATTACATTGTCTGCGGGTAAATTAAGAACCATGGTATATTGGTCGGTTTGACCATTTGGCCATTACCTTTGATGCAGTCTTAAAATACTATGAAAATTAAGAATCGGTTTTCCAAAACCCTAATAAATGTTACATTTAAAAAAAAAAAGTGTGTATATTAGGTACTCACGTAAGAAGATATACTTCGATAAATAAATAGGAAAAATAATTAGGTACACTTCTTTGGAGTAACAATACAAAAATCTATCAAAAAAACTTCTTAAAATTTTATTGTTTGCGTTATCCTACGTTTGTGGAAAAAGGATACCAATAATAGAAAAAGGTATTTAATACATTAAGAGTTTTATTATAAAGTGTTATCTAGTTGACATTTGTGATGATATGCGCGCAACGTAAAAATGTTGACTAGCTAATTTCAGGGTGTCGGTTTTTCGTGATGGTGTGCGAGCGTATCATAAAAGTCTACTCTCATATTTTGCCATAAAGCGTCAAAAGAGATATAAACTTTTGACATAGACATTTGTAAGTTAAAAGCCTCGTTGTGGATTCGAAGCGCGAATCAAACTTGTAAATTCACAGGAACTTAAAACCTTAAATGTAAACTTGATGTAAATTGGTGATCCGAGCCTGAAGGAAGTTCTAAATTGAATTAAAACATTGAAAGTGACAAGCAAGAGTGATATACATTAATATATTATATTTAAATATTCAATGATATTACCGGTATTATTAAAATGTACTTTGATCATGAAATTTGGCTGTGAATGATTAAAATATACTGATTTATCTCAACATGAGTTAGATACTTATGTAAGATAATATTTAATGTGCTAATATGACTTTAATATTTGCTTTAGATATTGCTAAGTGATCTTACGTATGGTGACGGAATAAGAAAACGATTTACCACTCCCTATTTTACCTTTGGATGTCGTAAAAGACTACTAAGGGATATAGTAAGCATATAACATGTATGCAAGAGAAGAAAAACTCGAAACAAAACCCTATATCAACCTGTCTGATCAGTATAGTATATTTAGGTCAATTTCCCTCTTATTGGTGAGGAGGCTCGAGCCCAGCAGTGGGACGTGTATGAGATGAGATGATATTACTAAGTGATCTAAGTACTGACTTTTCATACTGATTGTCATACGTTCGTGTCACAGCACAATTCTTTGTACAATCCACAAATGATCGATATGAGTCTGAGAGTAAAGTGTATCCGATTCATTGAAATGTCTTCCTTCCTTGGTGCAGAATGTGGTCTTTAAAAAAATTGTGGAGGAGGCTCGAGCTCAGCAGTGGGCCTTATATGCGCCGTGCTAATGATGAAGATATACCACTAGGAAACGGCTCTTTCTTGATAAAAGTGTAAAACCAATGGCAATCCACCAGCCAAACTTGGCCATTAAGACGTTACTCTTACTTGGGCCAGAAGTTGAGACTGTTCAGGCCGAATATGTAATTACATATAATAATTCCAAATTGTTATTAAAATCTTTTCTGTGTGGTAACGGAGTAAAAATACAATTTACCACTCCCTATTTTACCCGTGGGTATCGTAAAAGACGGTTAAGTGATTAAATGAGCATATAAAATTTATGTAAGAGAAGGAAATTCGAAATAATAACCTATACCAACTCGTCTCCCGGACGGAATGGACCGCGTGTACGCTTAACATTGCCCAACTAATAAAAAAAAAATACCATCTCGTCTAAGCACCGTGGTATAGAAGAAGAAATTCCCTCTAATTGTGGAGGAGGCTCGAGCCCGATAATGGGACGTTTATAAGCTGAAATGACGATTAAAATCTATTTTTAAAGCCATTTCGAGAACTTTCACGTGACAAAAGAACAACAGACCTGTACAAGTATTTTAATCTTAAACATCAAATGCCGTGAACTGTGAATACCCTCGAGAATAAACATCGACCCTTTTCCTGAACACTGATGCTATCAGCTTTAACACGCATAATATATCAAGGTCCAACGTTATGGTACGTGATTATTAAAATAAAATTGTTACGCGTTCAAATGGTTTTATATCGCTTGGACTGGGTGAAATTGTGAATGTTATCGCCCGAATTTACTCTGACATAATTTAATTGCTGTGCGTGGTGGTGGAATAGTATAACTGTATTCATCATCATCATTTTACAGCTCATATACGTCCCACTGCTGGGCAAGACTCCTCCACAATAGAAGGGTAATTGACATACTATAACATGCTGGTGAGACAGATTGGTATGGGGTTTTATTTCGAGTTTTACTTTTCTTTCATAGATGCTGTATTTATATTAAAATCCCCTAGTCGTCTTTTACGACATCCACGGGCAAGATAGGGAGTGATTAATCCTCACCATCATTCTCCTACGTCTCCATCACCATACAGCAAAGAGATTAATGTCAAACTATTTACAATTAAAGACGATTTAAAAATACTTTGGATTTTGTTAGGCTGTTACTTATAACTTTATTTTATTACCACATACATACTTATATATTTAAAGTCACTTGAATCAAAAATGTGCAAATCCAAAATATGTTGCCCATCTCAGATTATGATGTAGTAGACACATGCAGATGTTTTTTTTCTGATGATATCTCAGCCAGTTTTAAACCCCCCGGGAAATTAACCTACTATACCACGCTGGTCAGACCTGTTCGTATAGGGTTTTGTTTCAAATTTTCCTTCTCTTGCTTAGATATTATATGCATATTATAACCCTATTTTTTTGGTTGGGTTACGGTCGGCACACTCCTTGCACCACTCCGTCCGGGGTGTCAGAGGGGCATAAGCACGCACACCCGTAACCCACCCGCGACACATCGCTTTCGTCGTTGGACCGACCACCGGAGCAGGGTGACTTGATGTCAGTGTTTGGCCCGACGGAATACCCCGAGGGAGTACCCTCTCCCTTCAACATCCCCTACTGGGACGCCGATCGCCGTCGTGAGGCTAACCTCTCCGCGGGTGCCAGGACTAAATCCCCGGGCCGGTCACCCGCAGCCTCTGCTAGGGCGGCATTAGGCGCAAATATTATACCCCTAAACTAAGAGGATATTATACCCCTTAGTCGTCTTTTACGACACCCATGGGTAAGAGGTGGGTGGTAAATTGTATTCTTACTCCATCACCACACGGAAAATACGTACTTATATATAGCAGGTAAATAGGTAGTAAGATTGTCCCTTCCTACGAGTGAATCACTCTGACTAGTAATGACCACGTCATCAATAACATGACCATTGTTTGCGGCCTTGATGACTAATGGTAGAAATCATTATAGTCTCTTTGATTCACAATAATAGTTAAAGATTATTTAATAAAGCAAACATTTTAATAAGATAAAGTAAGCCGCCCTTTAAAAATCAATAATAATTTAGTACCATGCATTCTAAATTTTCTTGCCGGGTCTTTCTTAATATAGCTCATAATTCTCGGTATATTAGATTTGTTTGGGTTTAAATTAATTGAAATAAATAATTAAAATACAATAATTACTACAAACATAAAAATAATTACTACAAAACCCTATGCCAACACGTCTGACCAGCGTGGCATAGGTGGTCAATTTCCCTCCTAGTAGGAGGCTCAAGCCCAGCAGTGGGACGTATGTAAGCTGACATGATGACGTAATGATAATGTTTAATAATTACTTCCCAAAACAATATAATTTTTTCATATAAAAATGGTTAACATTTTTGTAATTACACACGGAAAAAAAATAACGAATAGACTACAATTTGCGGGTCAATAGGGTCACTAGACTGTTAACATTACTATTAGATGTTGTAAAGGGTGGCTAAGACCTTAAATCAACATATGAAAAGAATGTTGTAAACCATTAAGTCAATATCGAGGTTTGACGAGGATAGGTAACTCATCAAACTTATTCAAAACAATAATAACATTATTCTTCTAAAACATGTTAGACCATAAAGTATAAATAAAAAAATAATGACATAGATCCTATATAGATTGAAATATGCTAAGGAGTACGATGAGGAGAGGGTACCCCGTGACCGGAGTATTCCGTCGGGTCGACCACTGAAGACAAGTTACCCTGCACCGGTGGTCAGCCCAACGACGAAGGCGACGAGCTACGAGTGGGTTATGGGGCCGCGCGCCGCCCCTCTGACGCCCCGGACGGAGTTGGGCGGCTGGTGAGCTGACAATGGCCCACCCATAAAAAAAAAATTAAATGAAAAACGATAATGAACTTCAATTACAGTTATTATACGTATATATATCATCATCATTCAACTACGCTACGAAACTACCAACCCTTACATTAATCGTGGGTGTCCTTAATGACAACTAAGAATTTTACATCAATCTTGGCGAACTCCATCTAATGCTATCTGGTCAACAATTAAATTCCCAAAGTCCAGTTCAATCCTTTTTTTTTTTGCGGTCAGCGAGTCGGCGCACTCCTCGCACCACTCCGTCAGGGGTGACAGAGGGGCGTAAGCACGCACATCCGCAACCCACCCGAACACCACGTCGCCGCGTCGCCTTCGTCGTTAGACCGACCACCGGAGCAGGGTTACTTGTCGTCAGTAGTCGGCCCGACGGAATACTCCTTGAGGAGTATCCTCCTCACACGGTCAGCTTCTCGGCGGGTGACGGTCTAATTCCCCGGTCAAGTCACCACGTCCAGTTCAATCCTTGATGACATACGAACGGTCAGTCATAAAACTAATTACAAAAACTTTTGAAAATGTACTATGAAAAACGAGTACATATTGAGTCGACCCTATGTAATTAAGATAAGAGATATGATGATGGTAATAACATACCATCATTAAACCATTCGCAGTTCAGTGCTAAAAGTAGGTCTCTACCATAGAGCGCTACATGACATTGGAGAGGGTTTACGCGATTGCCATCTTGTCTAATAGATTGGCTCTATAATTTGTTAGGTATACGTATTCCTTAGCTGAATTTTAAGAGTTCTACGTACAAGTAAAAAGTGAAATTTAATATATTTTTAGCTCGCTATTATGCGGTTTTATATATACCACACAAAAAGGAACTAGTTGACACTTGTTAAGAAACTATAATCAATCTACCTTGAAATATGATTCATACATTTGCCGCTCTAAAACTACTACTATAAGTATTTATGATTATTAATAAATAAAATTATAATAAAATTGTAGGTGCACGAATATAATATGTACTCTTCCATTATTGATTCCGAATATCTGGATGACTAACATAAGCTTAGCTCGGTATTTTTTGGGAAATATGTATATTTAGATATTAAAGGGTTGTTACGGATATTCGGAGTATGTATTGATATAACTTACATGCTAATGAAATATAATAATTCATATTTTTTGTTGTTCCATATGTACATGAATCAGTTATTTAATTGAAAATCAAATAAAAAATATAACAAAATATTATAAATGAAAACATACTAAAAAAAGAAAATCCGAATATCGCACTTTCTACACCGTGCGATGACAAAGTAAGAATACAATTCACCTCCACTTTCCTGGGTGTCGTAAAAGACGAGTAAAGGATACACGGGTAATATCTACACAGGGAAAGGAAAAAAAAACCTATGGTTTTATTTCGAGTATAGGCATAGGCCAATACGTCTGACCAGCGTAGTATGGTAAGTGAAATTCCTTCTCATAAAGGAGGAGGCCTGAGGCTAACAGTGAGACATGGCTGAGATGATGATGACGGAATAAGAATACAATTCACTACTCCCTCTCTTATCCGTGGGTATCGTAATAGACGACATGAGGATATACCTGTACACCATAAAATATGGGTCATAATTTAATAACAAATTCTGGAGCGGGTAGATATAAATCTCTATAAAAACGATGACTTGTTGGACGTGAGATATCTTGGTCCACCTTTAATCATGAACGCTGAACAATCTTTGAAACGTAGAGTAATCAAAAATCAAATACAAAAAAAAAATCGTTTTATTTATAATCTCTAAACCGCAGAATTTAAAGATACAGTTAAAAATGAATAAACAAATATATAATGATATCTGATGTTTACGCGAGCACTACACATTGTAAATAAAACCACTTTTACTTATTATATAGCGTTTGTATTTGATTTATGATTGCCCGACGTTTCGAACACTTTGCAGCATTCATGGTCACGGGCGGACTAAGGTGTCTCACGTCCAACAAGTAATCGTTATTAAAGACATTTATCTATAATTATCTACCCGATACAGAAAATTAGTTTTAAATTTATTAAATTTTGACCCAAATTTTAGTACAAATTCATTGCCAGTGTAAGAAGAAAATGATTCTATATGAAAAAATTATATTGCTTATGGTTAGTAATTATTAATTATTAAATTTGTAGCAATTATTGTTACAATTTGTTGATTTAAAACTAACAAAAGTGTTCGAAACGTCGGGCAATCATAAATCAAATACAAACGCGATATAATCCGTAAAAGTGGTTTTATTTACAAAACAAATATATATTTTCAAAAATGTTATATTCGCTATAAATTCAGTTAGACGATAAAAGCAAAATACAATTACAATACAAATGTATCTAACAGCCAGCCTGTGGAATAATAGGATTTTATAGTCCAACTAAATCGCGCACTCACATGGTGCATATGTAAATCCGACACAAAGGACTTTGTATTATTTCGTTGCACAAAACATGAATGCTACGAACATAAATAGTCAATTGTAAACGGCATTACTAATGCGTAATGGTGCATTTATAACAAATATAGAATTTTATTTTATTCTTCTTATTGAGACTAATAATTTGTTTTATTTGCCTTTGAACTAGACACACCCTGCCCAATCTGTCCGGGGCGAAGGCTAGGCGGCGTGAAGCTAACCTACCATTCCTACCTATCGCCATCAAGGCCTGGTACCATGTCCTGCACATCCATAGCTGATCCGGATTGGGACTTATCCTACCGTACGTTTCCACCAATGCATCTCCTATCTTTTTTTTTGTAGTAGTGAAGGCCCGAGCCCAACCACCTAGCACCTATGTGGACTAAGATGATTAAGGGTCATATTTTATAATCATAAAATAACACATTTGAGAAATAATATTTATAGGTAGGTATAGATTTTTAACATCAACAGTTGCATACATGTCTAAAGTGTGGTGCTTGCGTAAGTGATGTTAAGGTCAACCAGTCTTAGGTATTTGTAGAAACTCCTGCTTCTATTATGACCTCTATGACCGTGAGATAAGGTCTATTATGATATTTATATTTAATACTATGATGTTTACGTGACTCAGTTGATAACGAATGTTGTGTGTCAACTTTTTGAAATGGACATATGGAGAAAGTGACGCTTTGATTTTATATCTAAATATTATATATGGAAAACTTCAAATTTCGTGTTTGTGGCAATTGTAAGCAAATTTTTGTTAGTGCCACATGTAGTGACAGGTTAAAAATAACTTTTGTGTTGCTGTATACCTCCTAAATACAGTTAGATCCTACACCAGAAAAATAGGCAGCAACATTTTCTTGAAAACTCATACGTAACACGAACAGCAATGACAAACGCATATGCCAAGTGGTTATGGCTGTATTCCACCCTTATCTCTGTTCAACAGGGGATGTTGATCGACTGAGGAACAGATAGAAAAACCTATAAATAGCCCTATGTTAACTTCGACAGTGTTATTTCAGAAGAGGAGGCTAAGATATAGGAAACCCAAATTTCATCAAATGACCACGTCAATTTCTCTCTTAATAAAGAGGAGGCGAGACCCAGTAGTAGTAGGGACGTAAATGAGCTGTGATGAAGATGATGATGATAATTATAATGCATGTAAATTTTAGAAAAAGGTGCAATATCCTTACTAATATTAGAAATGCGAAAGTAAGTTTGTTAGTTTGTTTGTTTGTTTGTTACGCTTTCACGCTTAAACCACGGAACCGATTTCAAAAATTCTTTCACTAATTGAAAGCTATAATATCAGAGAGTATACATGTGTATGAGTACATAGGCTATATTTTATGTCAGTATGACCACGGGAACGGGCTCTATGAAAGTAAGGCGACTGAAACCGAAGCGAAGCGAGGATGGGTTGCTAGTCCATACTAATATTATAAATGCGAAAGTAAGGATGTTTATTTGTTTGTTTGTTTGTTTGTAATGCTTTCACGCTTAAACCACCGAACCGATTTCAAAACTTAATTCATCAATGGAAAGCTATAATATCAGGGAGTAACATAGGCTACATTTTATCCCGGTATTCCCACGGGAACAGGAACTACGCGGGTTTAAGTGACTGAAACCGAAGCGAAGCGAGGGCGGGTTGCTAGTAAAGAATAAAAATACATATAGAAAAGAATAAAACACACATTTAATGAAGTTGCAAGTTTTAGAAGTTATTAGAACCAAATTCTATAGCCTTCTCGCACAACAATATTGTTTAGGTCAGATGCAGATTAATACTAACTCGGTTACACGAACGGTTCCCAACCGTACCTGATACCTGTACCCCACTATGGGGCGACCCTCTCGACACCAGCGGAAGTTTTAGCAAGTGTAGGAGCCAGAAGGACGTCTCATCGTCGGGTGAAGAGCACAAGACCATCAACAACAATTATGACACCACAGATCACCGGCACGCTCCTTTCGTCCGAGTCACCGCTGCGTCGCTAGTCGCCCGGAGCTGGACCTCCCCCAGGGCTACCAGAGGTCTCTCTCATCTGGCTCGGGCCGACCGCCGCGGCGGTGTGAAGATCGAAGGGAGACCGAACATCAACCATTGGGTTTGCCACTTGGGACCAGCCTCTATTCAGTGACCGAGTTGATCGACACAAACAAAGGGCAACGCCCTGAATTTGTTTGCCGCGCCCCATGGAACGCCGAGATTGTACACTAGGCAGATTAATACGGAGATTACAACAATGACGTCACTTTGATTGTATTGCTTTCCCTAATTAATAAAATTGAAATGCCTTTAACTAATTCAATATGAAAATAAATGTTACGTTGTTTAACAAATCGATATTGTCAGTCAATTTTATATTTACTTTAAATAATAGCATTATCAAACGAATTCTTATCTAGCGGACATTAATAACAATGATATAAATCTTCTACAAATTCTATTTCAAGAATTTTATCTGAAATGCTCGCGAGCAATTTTGTCGATATTAAATTGGAGTAGTTTGAGATTCATTTTCGTTAATAAAAGCCCTTAAGAACGAGGCTCCCCTCTTTGTCTTAACACAATGCCTATATATTGATTATGCGGTTATTCTCATTCATACAATTACATTGAAGTTTTACAATTCATATTGTATAGAAGAGTGGCAGTCCAGCCGCGGGCCGGTCCGTCCGGGATAGTACCATACTCTCGCAGAAAATCGACATCTGAGTAGTAGCAATGTGTTACTGCACTTTGTTCGATGAGCAAGAGTCAGAAGCTCAACTTTCTGAATGTATTTGTGTATGGTGGGTTTTCGTGATGCCTTTAGTTTCACCGAACCTCTTTGCACCAATTCACACTTCCTTCATTCTCTTCACAGTAGGCAGCAGCCTAGCAAAGGTTCATGACCGGCAGCAACACTTACCATCAGATGTACTGTTGGCTCGTTTACCACCGTTAACAATAAATAAAAGAAAAACACATTTGGCACCCTTGACATGTAAATTGGTGATCGTGGTTGCGGATTATATTAACTACTAGCAACCCGCCCTCACTTTAGTCGCCTTACCCGCGTAGTTCCCGTTCCCGTGGGAATACCGTAATAAAATATAGTCTATATTACTCAAGGATAATGTAGCTTTCTAATGGTGAAAGAATTATCGAAATCTGTCCAGTATTTTTTAAGTTTATTCGTAACAAACAAAAAATACAAGATTTCCTCTTTATAATATTAGTGTAGACTAGCAACCCGCCCTCGCTTTGCTTCGGTTTCAGTCTTTCCTGCGTAGTTCCTGTTCCCGTGGGAATACCGGGATGAAATGTAGCCTAGTTTACTCCCTGATATTATAGCTTTTCGTTAGTGAAAGAATTTTTTAAATCGGTCCAGCAGTTTTTTTTTTTTTTTTTTATTGCCGATGGTGGCAAACGAGCAGGCAGCACACGTGATGGTAAGTGACGCTGCCGCACATGGACCTTTGCAATACCAGGGGAACAGCCAGGCCCTTGCCTACCGTGAAGAAAAAGCTCTTTTTAAACCTCGTTTAAAGAAGGACATGTCATAGCGCTCGGGAAACACAGCAGCAGGTAGTTCATTCCAGAGTCTGCACGTACGTGGGAAAAATGATCGCTGGAAATGTACAGTTGAAGACCATATCGTTTCCAGGTGAAATGGATGAACCCTGCTGCGGTATCGAGTGGTACGTTGGTAAAACGGTGACGGTGGTACCAAGTCAAACAGTTCCTCGGAGCACTCCCCATGAAAGAGTCGGTAGAGTACACAGAGTGACCCAAAGTCTCTCCGGCGCTCCAGCGACTCCAATACGTCCGTGAGATTAGGATCCCCGACGATTCGAACAGCACACCTTTGGAGGGAGTCAAATGGGTCTAGCTGATATTTGGGCGCGCCTGCCCAGAGATGTGAGCAGTACTCCACACGTTTTGAAGATTACCCGGAACAAACAGACAAACAGATAGACAAAAAAATATAAAATGTATTTTAGGCATATGTATAGTGCAAATAACCGTATGAGCATGAAAAAAGCTTATTATTTTGACATTACAAACAGACACTCCAATTTTATCTATTGGTATAGATGATACCCTTCAGGAGTTTAAACGATTCAATCCATTGTTTCATCATCATCACAGGTTATATAAGTCCCACTACTAGGCTCGAGCCTCCTCCATTATAGGAGGGCAAATGACCTACTATACCACGCTGGTCAATCGGGTTGGGCTTTATTTCGAATTTTCCTCCTCTTGCATAGATGTTACATGCATATTATATCCCTTCGTCGTCTTTTACGACACCCACGGACAATAAAGGGGTTGGTGAATTGTATTTTTACTCCGTCACCACATGAAACATTCATTATTTAATAAAATATATTTTTTATATTTATTTTAAATCTCAGCCCATATACGTCCCACTGCTGGGCTCGAAATTCTTCCACAATGAGAGGGAAATTGGGTTCCTATACTACGTTGGTCAGGCGTGTTGGCATAGGGTTTTTTATCGAGTTTTCCTTCTCTTCTATAGATTGTAGTAGTGAACTCATGATCGGATGCCGCCTGTGCGATCTGGTCCAGCAATACCTGTATGAACTATATATCTGAATTATATTACATATCTTATGGTTCGAAGGGCATCGCACTGGAGCTAATACTTACAATACATACTGTATATTATCTTATTTAAAAAAAAATAGTAAATTGTAAATATATAAAAAAGAAGACAATCCCACTGAATTTCTTCCCGGAGCTTCTCAGTGCGGTCGCGTTCCGATCCGGTAGTAATTTAAGGTAAAATGTAAAAAAGTGACCATATGTAAGTGCCCCCGCGGGGTTTATGCATATAAAGGATTTGAATTTGAATACAATTTTTTTTATTTAAAACTAGCAGCGCCCTGCGGTTTCACCCACAGTTCCTCTTCCCGTGGGAATATCTAGATAAATTATAGCCTATGTGTTATTTTGATGAATATAAGCTATATTATTGTAAAGTTTCATCAAAATTCATTCTGTAATTTTTGCGTGAAAGAGCAACAAACATCTTCACATCCTCACAAACTTTCGCGTTTATAATATTAGTAGGATAAATAGTAAGAGAATATTAAAATAAAAATAATAGACAATCCCTATTAGCTTGTTGCCAGATATTCTCAGTGCCGGTCGCGTTCCGATCCGGTGGTAGTTTATTGGATTAATTTAATTTAATTGGGTTACATTTGAAATTGACAACATTTAGACGTCCTCTCGGGGGTTTCCATAATAAATGATTTGAATACAAGAATGGTTCGTTTAAAAATATTAGATGGAATAAATTACAATTTTGTCTTACATCCAGTTTGATTAATTCTGACATACATCAGTGATTTATTTACAATACCTCGGAAAACAAACAAAACTTTGCTGAAAATACAATTTTCTATCCTATATTATTTATTATGTTTACTTAAACCTGAGGGAATTCACTCAATTGTAACAACGCCGTAAAAGAAAACTATTTATTTTTTATTGGCATTGAAACCTTCATTTGTGTATAAACATATATGATATTTTTTTTTTTTCTTTGCTCGTATTCTCTTTTTTTTTTTTTTTTTTATTGCAAACGGTGGCAAACGAGCAAACAGTACACCTGATGGTAAGTGTTGCTGCCGCTCATGGACCTTTACAAGGCCGTTGCCTACCGCGAAGAAAGTGAAGGGAGTGTGAAGGCGTGCATTGAGGCTCGGTGATACCAAGGGCACCACCAAAACCCTCCACACGCAATCACCCTCAGAAAGTTGGGCTTCCGGCTCTCTCGCTCACCGAACGAAGCGCAGTAACAAATTGCTACTACTCAGACGTCGATTTTCTGCGAGAGCATGGTACTGCCCCGGACGGACCGGCCCGCGGCTGTAGACAGATAACTGTCGACAGTGTGGTCCTACCACTCATAAATATATTCTCCTTGCGACTTGTGAAGAATAGAATAAGAAGATAGAATAAGACCTTTAGCTTCCTGTGGAAATTAAAATAACCAGCTGAAGCATCACTAGGTAGCAGCATTATACTAGGAAAATTAGGACCTTAAACGTCAACCAATCTGCCAGTTTGGCAATTTCACTATGCACTTGGGGCCTTATAGCAGTGAATTACTGTATTTCTGTATTATGTACAATATTATATGTCTGTTTGTGTGTATGTGTGCGTGCGTGTGGTGTGTATCTGTATATATGTTTCTCAGCGGGCTTATATTATTTTAATCTTTTAAGTCTTTCACAAATAAACAACTTGGACGGCCCGATTACGGCAAATACGTCACTCATTTGAGTACAATGTCGACTAGTAGAATATTGAAAAGATGACGAATCTAATAGCAAAACAATTCTATTAAGTTCTCTCTGAAAAGCACATAATAGGGAGCCCTTTATGTTACGATAATTATCTCGGTGCTATTTTTATGAAGATTTAAAAGGCCTCTTCTAAGATATAGAGGACTTATGCGATGAAGGACCTTGCAATCATACACACAGCATACACGTCCCAATAGTGAACTCGAGTCTCCTCCATAATGAGAATAAATTGGTATTACTAATGGTACCTCCACGATGGTCAAACGGGTTTCTGTTACATAGATGTTACTTGTATTTTTCAAACCTTTGTCGATATTTACCACATCTAAGAGGGCTGGTGAAAAAAGGGAGCTGGTGGATTGTATTTTTACTCTGTCACCATAAGATATAATATTATTGATAACTAGAAATATATTTTCCATTAATACCTAGTTAGAAATGTGAAATAAAAACTCTTTGTTCAACAATTACAATCCAATAATAAAATCTAAATTGTAAAAAGTTTCTGTGTGAAAACTTCACAGCTCAGATGGCAATCGTTTAAATTATCTTTTCAGTAACGATAAAAGAAATAATAAAATGTGTTTAAATTTCTTAAACTTTTAATTAAGCTGCCATTTATATCTATAATTATCGATATGCAGCTTGTATCATTGAATAAATTAATATCACGTAATTTAATAATCTTACGTTACTATTACTCTATTGAATTGTAAATATTAGATTATGTTTCCGTAGATATATGGCTATTCTACAGACTCCAGTAAGATTTAGAAATTAATTTCAACACCATTAGTAACATGGTTTTAAGTACCGTTTTCTTAGTAGTTTTGTACATTCGCAATAATGTAGACCATGTCCGTTGAGTGAGGTAAAGAGCCTTTTAACAAGAGCATATTTGTAGAAACATAAATAGAAATATACGAACAAATTTATTTGTAATACTAATAAAATGAACAAATTATCTTCATCTATTATATTAAAATAACATCCGTTCATAATACGAATTTCTTATTACAACGGTAATGCTAGGTCGGTAGTGGTAGGATCACACTGTTGGCAGCGGCGGGTCGGTCCGTCCGGGGTAGTACCACACTCTCGCTGAAAATCGATGTCTGAGTAGTAGCTATTTGTTACTACGCTTCGTTTGGTGAGCCAGATAGCCGGAAGACCAACTTTCTGAGGGTGTTTTCGTGTGGTGGGTTTTGGTGATGCCTTTAGTTTCACCGAACCTTATTGCACGCATACACACTCCCTTCACTTTCTTCGCGGTAGGCAGCGGCCTAGCAAAGGTCCATGAGCGGCAGCAACACTTACCATCAGGTGTACTGTACGCAGACATTATATTGCTTAGGGGATTCTTAAAAAAATGCACAGTAATTGTATTGTATCAGAGACTTGCTATAGCTAATTTAGATGTTATGTGCATATTATATCTCTTTTACGATATCAACGAGAAAATGGGGTTATAGACTGTATTAATACACCGTCATCTCACAAAAAGTATAGAAAGTACTGTAGCAATAATATCAAATGACTAATAAAAATAGCTATACGCTCTGTAATATATTATAACTGCCATAAAGCACTGCTTCTGCTATTTTCACATTAAACTAAAACAGTTACGTATTTTATTGACCTCCGTAAAGCCGGCTTTAGATATATTGCCAGGCTTAACTTCGTTATTCGCCTGAATTATACCTATAACCAACGTTATATGGTAAAATCCTTCTGAAGGGCACGCTAAACGTATCAAGTTATTACCCTACACGTAAATCTAGAAATAAAATTGTTAAGATTTAGGTATTTCAACGAATATTTAATAGTGAATCATAATCAACTCTCTTCTAACTGCCTCACTAGACTTTAACAAAAGTCCTGTGTAGTAATGGCTACAAATAGTGTTGCCCAAAAAAGTCTTGGTCTTGCGGTCTTGGTCTTGGTCTTGCGAGAAATGCGAGACCGAGACCAAGACCAAGACCGCTTAATTTTTGCAAGACCAAGACCAAGACTGGCCCTGCAAGACTTGAGCAAGACCAAGACTGAGCCTGCAAGAGTCTCGCGGTCTTGCATTTAATTCAAATCACCATTCCAGCTTATATACGGTGGAGCTCGTGTCTTCTGCATAATAGGAGGGAAATCGGCCGTGGCCGGAGAGGAATCGCCACGGTGATCGGCCGTGTTGTTACAGGGTTTCATGTCAAGTTTTCCTTCTCTTGCACCGATGTTATAGATTATAGCCCTTAGTCGTGGGTTTGCACTCGCGGGTAAAATAGGGGGGTGATGAATTCTATTCTTACTCCGTCACTACACGGTAAATCAAATCAGTCTTGAGATATTCATCTATTGGCCAATCGATTCCCAATGTTGGTGTTGGCTTTTCAGAATTACTTTTCGGAAAGGCTTAAGGACAAAAATACCGTAATCACGAGAGTGCTCTTGGCCATTATACATATTTATATATCCGTTTATTCATTAGCCCAACGACGTTCACTGTTAGACATAGAAATATGCCTACAATTAATCTACATAAATGTCCGTGTAGGGACAGAGTACGAATACAATTCACCACTCTCTTACCCGTGGATGTCGTATCAAATCGGACCGAGGCAATGGTGTTAGGAAACCATTATTATTTTTTTAAGGGTGGGCTATGGTAAGCACACGTGCGGTCCATTCCGTCCGGGGCGATGAAAGGATGGCGCGCGGGCCCATAACCCACCCGTACCCACGTCGCCTCGTTGTTGGGCCGACCACCAGAGCAGGGTGACTTGTCGTCAGTGGTCAAATAACTCCGTCGCTTGCCAATCAAATTGAAAAGATCTTTTTTATTGGAAAGGGGGATTGTTAAATGACATAAAATGTATTGTATCAACTGCCCCGTGTGGTGACGTCTTAAGAAAACAGGGTCGAAATTCCTTCCTTTGTCATAGGAGTAGTAACTCTGTCTAATGTAACACCAGGGGAATAGGAGAGTAATTTTCTCCAGTGGTAAGGGTTATATTCAATAGTGGACTATAGGCTAGCAGATGGATAGATAAGATAGGGTGATATTTGATTAATTTAGTTGGATTTTTCATTGCCATGATAAATGACTGTTACGTTATTCCAACTGCAAGACTTGCAAAACTTTGCGAGGCTCTTGCTGCAATACCAAGACCAAGACCAAGACTCGAGTGTGCAATACCAAGACCAAGACGAGACCAGGTGTGCTGTTGCAAGACCAAGACTGGTCCAAGTCTCGTCTTGGTCTTGCATTTGGGCAACACTAGCTACAAATATTGTCAATCCTTTCACTGCTGTACAAAGCGACATAGACCAGAGAATCTTTTTGATATAAGTGCAAAATATTTTATCAAACCAGATTTCTGGACAGGCGATCTCACTGTATAATATAGTAGCCTCGTCTAATGAACGATTCACCAAAATATAAAAGGATCTAGTGTATTAGCATAAGCATAAACATCGATGATATTTTATAAGTACCAGTACCATAGTATTTATTGGCAATAAATTTGTATCAAAATGTGGGTCATAATTTAATAACTAATTTCTGTAGTAGGTAGATATAAATCTCTGTAACAATGATGACTTGTTGGATGTGAGACTTTTTAGTCCGCCCATGTCATGAATGCTGTATAGTGTTCGAAACATAAGACAATCAAAAATCAAATACAAACGTGATAAAATCCATAAAATATTTTCATTTACAACTAGCTGACCCAAGAGACGCTGTTCTGTTCAAATTAAAAATGAAATCTCTTTGAAATCTATCCTAGTGCTACCTACCGTGTCCGTATATTAATCTAAACCATTTTCCTTTTAAAACACACAAAAATCTCATTAAAATCGGTCCAGCCGTTTAGAAGTTTAATTACAAACACACGAACAAAAGATTTATATTATTTACAATGTGTACCTAATACTCGCGTAAACATCAGAAATGATTATCGATGACATTATTACCGCGTTCAAAAATATTTTAATATAAATAAACCGATTATAATTGCCACTCATCTTAATAAAACGCCCAATGGTGAAGCATTCGGGGCAGGTGTGAAAAATTAACCCCACTCGACCTTTTTATTAATGCTGCAATTCATACATCTGCCAACTTTGCGGCCAGGAAATGTGCATTACTTTCTATTGGAGATAATTTACTGTGAGTTTGTATTCATTCAGATTGCACATTAGTCTTTCATACAGCATTACGAGTCTAATCCACATATAATATATAGCGTATAATATATAGCCCGTATATATAATAGTCTCCAAATAGATTCATTATTTCTGGATCATAAATGACTGTTCTTAGTCTGGGTGTGATTTTTATCAAATAATTACATGCTTTTAAATCTTCGTGATTCAAGAATTTATTCTTTAATAACGGGCTATTGTGTCTTTTAAATATAAAAAATGGGTTATATTAAGTATAATTATGATGGACATTGTGATATATAAATTTTAGTAATTTATTAGAGAATTTTAAAATATTTTTATTTCAAACATTAACATAGTCATAATAATAATATTAACGAAAATTATAATATTTCCTCCATTCATTATTAAAGATAATCTTTAATAAGACCTTTCTTCTTTAATAAATCTTGTTAATAAAACATTTCTTTGCTGAATCTATTTTACTGTAGTAAATGCTTACACCTCTGAGAAGACAAGTTTCAAATAATAATGAATAAATATGAAGAAAATATTTTTATAAACATGGTTCTCAGATTTTTTAGGATCTTTGACCAAATAATCTACGTTTTTGTATTCTTTATTTATTAAATAAGTAAAATGTCTTATTGAAAGCTCAGTTACTACCATATATGATACTCCAAGTCTTAGAAGGAAATTGTTCTATTATGCTCGCTAAGTTTTACCTATCTATATATTTCCTTGAACTTCCACTGAAAACTTATTGCCCCAATTATTTTGAAGTATACCTAAGAAAACTTCACAAAAACCAAATATTCTGTACATGACAAGCATAGAAATCAGAATAATACGCCCCAAGAGTATAAACCCTCAACTTATGGAAAGGAAAATTTATGAACTGACAAGATTATGGATATAGATATGAAAAGTATGATATACCGAGGCGAAGCGTTGTGAAATATTATGAATATATTTTATTGTTCCCACAGCAAAAAAAGAAAAATACGAGTGGTAAATCTATAGAATTCACGTTTTATTAATATTATCATAAGAATTCTGACAATGACATTTTAACAAAAAACCCATCGAGCCGTTGATAATAGACACGAGAAAAATCCATTGTTAATACATTATACAATATTTAATAAAATACAAAAAAATATTCAAACAAGACCATTATATTGGATGCGAAATCGGGATTTATATAAGTACTAGCAACCCGGCCTCGATTCGCTTCGGTTTAGGTCGCCTTACCCGCGTAGTTCCCGTTCCCGTGGGAATACCGGAATAAAATATAGCCTGTGTTACTCCCTGATGTCAAAGCTTTCCATTGGCGAAAGAATTTTTGAAATCGTTTTGGTGGTTTATGCGTAAAAGCGTAACAAATAAACTTACTTTCACATTTATAACATTAGTAAGTATGATTTATTTCTGACACGTGCAATACAAGGGTTAATAGTACTCGTAGCCACCGCCACACAACGATAAATAAAGAAGACTTTGAAATCCATTGATGTAACAAAGTGTATTCATTGAATCACGAAACTGTAGGTTCAAAAGAAGATAAATATATAAACAAGAATTATGTCAAAGGATTATAATACCCTGTATCAATTAATAAACAAATAAAAAGTTCAAATTATCTTTCGACATGAATAAATAAATCGATGAACGTCGGCTGCACGCACGAAAAAGCATAGCTCATTGTCACGTTCCGCCTGAGCCGAGCGTGGAAGCGAGAGCCCGTAACAAGCTTTAACGAGGCACGATCGCAATTTACCAACCCCCAAGTATATCACACATGTATATAAGTTTTAAATAAATTGTTAATAGCACATTATTACTACTAATTAATCTGCATTATTTAAGTAAAAAATATTTGAATTAAAATATGCAATTAAATGTGAATTTATCGAAAAAAAAATTCTATTAACTCCAACTTATCATCATCATCATCGCAGCCCACATACGGTCCACTATTGGAGTCGGACCTCCTCCATAATGGGAGAATATTTGACCTACTATATAATATAGTATACTAGCTGGTCAGATATATAGGTATCGAGTTTCATATCGAGTTTTCCTTCTCCTGCACAGATCTTATGTGCATGTTATATCACTTAGTCGTCTTTTACGACATCCACAGGCAAGATAGTGGTGAATTGTATTCTTATTCCGTCACCACACGTCAAACTCCAACTCAAAATTATAAAAAAACAATAATAATTCAGTGATAATAATATTATTAATTTAAATTCATAAAAGTATGCAATTTTTCGTGATGTTTTCTTATGACAATATTATGACGTAAAATTGTAGTTCGTAAACCGAATCGGTTTTTTATTCAATTCTTTTAGAGCAAATTACGATAATATGGATGCATGCAGCCAATAATGTTTAATTCAGTAATACGATAATAAATAGACAACACAACTATCCTTTAAAATATCTCTATCTCTTTCCATTGGTGTGATAGTCACATTATAGATAAGAAAGTAGTTCGCGACATCTGTAGAATCACACCAATATCTTAGCCATGGATATTAAAAATCGTTAATCCTATAATGATAAATGGAACGAACTATTTAAAACATCACATTTTAAAGAGCATCCTGCACTACAGAAAATAATCCTTGTATTGCGGGAGACTTTACAAACATAATTAGCTGACACAAATAACATCTAGACTCAGAACAAAAATTTGTGAATCTTGAAGTGTTCTGCGTGGGATTCGAACCCACGCAACTGGCACGGTAGGTCGGTATCTTAACCACTGTGCCATCTGTGCAGTCATCGGGCCTGGATAGGAGTTTCAAATTAATCCAACGTTTTTAAGGGTGTGAGAATTATGTTCCAAGATTGCATTGCATACAAACCAAGTTATATCATCTCAGCCCATATATGTCCCACTGTTGGGCTCGGGCCTCCTCCATAATGGAAGAGTAATTGACCTACTATACCACGCTGGTCAGACGTGTTGATATAGGGTTTTATTTCAAGTTTTCCTTCTCTCGCATAGATGTTATATGCGTTTTATATCCCTTAGTCGTCTCGTACGATCACCCACGGGTAAGATAGGGAGTGGTGAATTGTACTCTTACTCCGTCACCACACGGAAAGTTATATCATTACAGCATATTTGAAGGGAAATTGACCTACTATACCAATCTGGTCTGGTGGGTTGATACAGGGTTTTATTTCGGGCTTTCTTTCTCTTGCGTAGTTGTTATATGCACACGATCATCATCATCATTATTTCAGCTAATATATATCCTACTGCAGGGCTCAAGCCTCCTCTACAATAGAAGGGAACTTGACCTACTATAACACGCTGCTCAGACGTTTTAGGACAGAGCTTTTTTCGAGTTTTCCTTCTCTTGCATAGATGTGATATGCATATTGTAATCCTTTAGTCGTATTTTACGACACCCACGGTGAAGAGGGGGTGGTGAGTTGTATTATTACTCCGTCACCACACGGAAGATTCAATTCTTACTCCGTCACAACGTGTAGAATATATAAAAAAAATAAGCCTAAAATTTTATACAGCAAAGATTTAATATTTCCTAGAAATCTTCACCATGACCAACGAGAAAACTAAATGTATAGGTATAGCTAGTTTAATTATACAAAGTGCCATGATATAATTTCAAAATTTTGCCGAGATGAGGAAGTTAGTTACTAAAGCGAAGAACGGAAGCAAATAATTAAAGGCGCCGAACAGTTAATTTATGTTATACTCTGTCTAAATTAGAACTCATGTATTAAGATCTTCATATATCTTAAATATCCTTTACGGAGTGTAGTGACGGAGTAAGAATACAATTCACCACCCCCCTTTCTTGCCCGTGGATGTTGTAAAAGACGACTAAGTAGTTATAATATGCATCCATGCACGAGAAAAGAAAATCGTAAGGGAGCTCTATACCAACCCTTTGCTCGAAACCAGCAGTAGGACATGTATGGGCTGTGATAATGATATCCTAAAAAGATCACACTCTGATGATAATATGTAATGAACCTAATACTATTTTATAGACGTATGATAAGATTGATGTAATACATGAATAAAGGACTCTACATAGATTTTTATTAATCCTTACTACGATAATGGTTGTAAATACACTGATTTAAAATGAATATTTAACCAACTTATTCAGTTAAAGAGTTCATTATCCTTATCACCTTAGTATATATTCGTCCCATAGCTGGTTGTTGAGTCTGCTCACCAATCGAAGGGAAATTGCACTACTATTTACCATCTAGGTCATACCAACCCGGTATAAGGTGGTAACTTGTATTCTTGTTCCGTCACCAAATGGACATTTCTATGATATGTTGACACAATTAGTGATTACTAATTGTATCAACATATATTTATATATATATTTTCATATAGAATCATTTTTTTCATTTACATATATTTTCATATAGAATCATTTTCTTCTTACACTGGCAATAAACTTTGTATCAAAATGTGGGTCAATATTTAATAACTAATTTCTGTATCGGGTAGATAATTATAAATTTTCTGCAGTAACAATGACTTGTTGGACGTGAGACATCTCAGTCCACCCGTGACCATGAATGCTGTAAAGTGTTCGAAACGTCGGGTAATCAAAAATCAAATACAAACGCGATAAAATCCGTTAAGTAGTTATATGTAGATGATTCCATGAATATCCAATCAGTACATTATATACTACTCTAAAATAGATTTCAATTTACTCAAACCCAAATTAATATTGTGGGGGACATTTAAAATGTGTATTGAAATGGAACCTATTTAAATTAAAGCCCCTGTGTTGCGTCATTTACGTTGTTGAATCGATATGTTTGCTGAATGTCAATTTGTAATACAGGTTTATTGAAAATTATATCTGCAGGGGAAGTATTTCAGGTTGATAGAAATATTTTCGTATGGTGATGGAATAAGAATACAATTCAGCACTCCCTATCTTGCCTGTAGATGTCGTAAAAGGCGACTGAAGGATATAATATGCATATCACATTTATGCAAGAGATGGAAAACTTGAAACAAAACGCTACAACTTGTTTTACCAGCATGGTATAGTAAGATCAAATTCAAAATAAATCATAAATCAACAATAGGAGGGCTATTGTGGAGGAGGCATGAACCCAGCAATGCAATTAGCAGAGAGATTTGAGAAATATTATTTTAAATACAATCTGGATTAGATGACATAGTATACATACCCAGGCTGAGCGTTTTAAATTCGATTCTCAGAAAGAAAAATTATTTGAACGTTCCATTAACAATTGTTCTAAAATCTGAATATAATTTGGATCGGTTAACTGAGTGCTTTATTAAATTCTAGTAAGTATAAATACGATGCTACGGATATCAACGACTAGTACCAGTGGTAGGCTCAATGACGAAAGGGAGGCGATACGGTGGGCATAGGGCCAAGCGCCACCCTTTCCTCACATCTAGACCATAGCTTGCTTAAAAAAAGCATGAATACGAATCCACATATTATTAAGAACTTAATTATATCTGATGTTTATGCGAGTATTACACATTGCAAATAAAACTACTATACGGATTTTAAAACGTTTGTATTTGATTTTTGATTGCCCGACATTTCGAACGAGCGTTCATGGTCACGAGCGGACTCTTAGTTCGCATTCTTAGTCCGATCATGAAAGCTGCAAAATTAAAAAAAAATCAAATACAAACGCGATAAAATCCGTGAAGTAGTTTTATTAGGAACTTCATCATCTCGGCTAACATACGTCCCACTGCTAGCCTTGAGCCTCCTTAATGAATAACTCAAGATTCAAACCACTAGTAAGATCAAAAAGATTTTAAAAGAAACTTATGTAAATAATCCAGTAGATGTGTATACAACAGCCGTTAAATCAGAAGCGAATAGCATTCGGAATATTAAGTTCGAGAAAAGCCTTTTGGTTGGAAGGTGATAAGAAAACTAAATAGTCTTCGAGATCAATAATTCATTTACACTGCGCTGGCAAAAGATGTTTTCATAGACAGGCGTCGTAAAATTATTTCTCATCGCAGGTGTATTTAATAACTTTATTTAAGTCCCGAAGTTTTGAATACTCGAATAGAAAAGTGGTATAAATATCGAACCATTCGTATCAGATCATTTATAATGTATAAGGCCTATTATCATCGTTTCAGCTCCTATACGTCCCACTGTTGGGCTCGAGCCTCCTCTACAATAGCAGGTAAATTGGCCTACTATACCACACTAGTCAGATGTATTGGTATAAGGTTTTATTTCGAGTTTTCCATCTCTTGCATTGGTGTTATATGCATATTATATCCCCTAATCGTCTCTTACAGCACCCACGGGTAAGAAAGGGTCTGCTGAATTGTATTCTTACTTCGTCATCACGCGGATAATAAGGGATACTACCCTAAGTATATATACTGTGATATATACTGTGAAGTAATTTCTTTCAAATTAATATAATAATCTACCAAAGGTTCGGAAGCAGCTATAAGCTGAGAAGATCCAGCAAGAAACTCAGTGGTGCACGATTTTTAAGTTACTTTTTATAAATGAAATAGTATGTTCAAATTCAAATCATTTATTATGCATAGACCCCGAGAGGGCACTTACATATTGTCAATTTCACATAATAAAATTAAATTATCCAATATAAATAAACTACCACCGGATCGGAACGCAACCGCTACTGAGAAGATCCGGCAAGAAACTCAGCGGGCTGGTTTATTTTTTTTTATGTGTGTGTACAGCTGTTGGCCGCAGATGACCTTGACAGCTTGACGCGGACTATGGGTGAGCGCTGAGGGCTCTCAACCCGGAGAAAAATATGCTAAGCGACATCGCCCAAGGGCTCCCCCTGTGGGGAACGGACCTCTGCTTGGGGCGTCGCTGGAGGCAAAGTGGGCGTGCCCACGTTTTTAGTCGTGACTTTTGCGCGGCGCGGTTTCGCACCTCGACGGCGAGGGCGGAACCGCGGATATTTATTTATTAAGGCCTCGCGGGCCGTGTAGGTTCTTTGTTGAGCGAGTGTGATATTGTCGTCCTCTTCGTCGAGGACGTGACGAGGACGTCGGATGGATCAGCGGGCTTGTCGATTATTTTTTTATGTATACAACATGCTAAGTATTAGCGCTTTCCAGTGTGGTGAAGGAGTAAAAAGGCGATTCATTAATCCCTTTCTTATCCATGAGTGTCATAAAAGATGAGTAAGGGATTAAATACGTATATACCATCAATGCAAGAGAAGAAAAACTGGGTAATGAAACTAAATACGTCTAACCAGCGCAGTTTAGCAGGTCAATTTCCCTTTTATCGTGGAGGAGGTTTGAGGTCATCAGTGGGATGTATACGAGCTGGGATTATGATGATCTACGTAAAAGGAATCCACATGGGAAACATACGTAGATGTTCATCCATATTATTTCCCTTAGTCGACTTTTACTACAACCACGGGAGAGAAAAGGAGGTAGCGAATTATATTCTTACTCTATCTCCACAAGCAAAGATTATGAAACGATTAAATGCCAATGACGATCGATCGACATTGGAAAGAAAATACACTGGTATCCATATAGGTAGGTGCGCTAAATGCAGTTTAAAGCTCATTATGACGAGATTATTAAACGAGCCTCATTAGCGTATGCAATGACGTGTCTCTATGCGTCATTCGTCAGCAGTGTGAACTATAATTGATTCAAAAATACACAGTTAATATTATGATATATTATGATACTTATACCTATTATGATCTTCCGTGTGGTGATGGAGTAAAAATACAATACACCACTCCCGATGGCGTAGAACACAACTAAGGGATATAATAGGCACGAGAAGAAACACTCTAAATAACACTCCATAGCAACCCTTCAGCGTAATGTAAAAGATTAATATCTCTCCTAATTTTCGTGTGGTGACAGAGTAAGAATTTGTATTCTTACTCCGTCACCACGGTTCACCGCCCCACTTGCCCGTAGGTGCCGTAAAAGGCGACTAAGGGATATCTTGTGCATATAAAAAGTATACAAGAGAAGGAAAACTCGAAATAAAACCCTATACCAAGCCGCCTGATCAGCGTGGTATAGTAGGTCAACTATTACGAAGGGGGTTCGAGCCCAGCAGTGGGACATATATGATCTGAAATAATTATTATAAATTTTATTTTCGGATGGAACTTATACAATAATATCGATATAATACAGCATCGCCCGCATAAAAGAAAACTTTTCCAAGATGAAATTTAGCAACAGAGGCTATTCTGTACACCTAAAAATATAAAATTCATTTAAGTCAATCGCAGCACCAGCGCAGGGTTTAAGTTGGTCCAGCCACTTAAGACGTTCACTAAAGAAGTTCTGTCATATACACACCAACAGGCGGTTCTACTGTATACTTGTATAGAATTAAGAATTCATGACTCATGTGTATATAAGATATTATGTATATATGTACGTTAGTTATGACAGCACAACTTAATGGGTGTTATTGATCGACTGAAGTAAATTGCTTATTTAAACAATGTTAGATCATTTAGTTAGTCTTCAATAGTCAAATATATATAAGTTAGATATACTCGTATATGTATGTATATATAATGCGACCATAAGTACCATTTTGGAAGGGACAGTCCTGTTTTTGTTAGTCTGGCCCATTCTCCCGGACTGTACAAAAATATCCTATTTTTGCAAACTCAACTTTTTTCTGGGGTGGGCTATGGTTAGCGCACCCGCCATCCAAATCCGTCCGGGACGATGAAGGGGCAGCGCGCGGCCCCATAAGCCATCGTAGCTTGTCGCCTTCGTCGTTGGGCTGACCATCGGTACCGAGTACCTTGTCCTCCGCGGTCAGCCCTAACTCTACTAGATAAGAATTGTTCTTGCTTTTATAAGCCCATAGTTATATCTAATCCTGTAAGACTTCACGTGAAAACCATAAAAAGAACAGGAGGTTCTTTTTATGGTTTTTAATCTGCAAGTGTCTTGTTCTGACGGAAAAAAAACAAGACAGTTATTAAGAGTCCCGTTTAGTAATAATAGGCATCATTCATAATTATAATTTTCATAGCATTCAGCCGACAGCATAAAAAATATTTTGTACTATCTCTTCACAGGTAAAACTAAAAACCATAAAATCCGTACGTAACATTAGACTAACAGATAAATCTGGCGATATAGGTTGAAAATCCGAATAAGAAATAGGAAATCCAACACTTTCCAACGGTTTTACTACATATTTTAAATAGAAGGGAACACGTGAAATATTAATATAAGATGAAAACATCGTCATCGCCTCGGACAAATTGGGCGGGGTGTATCCAAACCATAGTATACCATAAAAAATGAAGAAAAATTTAATCGTGTAGTGAGTTTTTCGGCAAATCCAGCACGAAATTATTTGCAAATAAAACGAACATAGTGATTGTTTTCCTTTCTAATCTGTTTTATACATCTAAAAATATAAACATAAAATTCCTTTAAGTCAATCACAGCACCGCCTACTGCTTTTAAGTTTTTCAGAAAATCCAGCCCGAAATTATTTTCAAAATAAAACGAACATAGTGATTGTTTTTTTTTATAATCTAATTCCGATTAGAAAGGAAAACCTACGATACTAGATGGACTAACAGATACTTTTTTGAAGAAATCCAAATTAAATATTCATCAACAAAAAATTTTGAAGACATCCAAATTAAATATGCCTTGAAATCCATTACAGCACCACCTACCAGGTCCAAAAGATTAAGGGAGAGAATGTACTTTTTAATTATAATTTTACAAGATAGCAGCGTTTTCCAATTTCTTAATCAGTGATGCAGAAGAGTTGAGAAAACTTTACACCAAAGATAAGTTAACTAATTATTCCGCTTGACTGAGTACATTTTACAGAGAAAAGATAATTCTATTGTATCTAATCCACTGAGAGAAAAGGGCAATCGCATTCTTGTCTGTTATTCTTGCATACAAAGATCGCTAGGTTTGTAATTATAAACCAATTTCAATCGTTTTTCAATTAATTTTAGTTGCTCTTCAGTAAATTGTAAGCATTCCAATAGTATACGATGAAAAAGTTTTAAAATTAATATTTTAATATCTATTTTCTCTCGAGTAATTAATTGACAATCATCCATCCATCGGCGTTAGACGTCCCCTCCCTGGGACTTTCGTGGGACTTTCCAACAGTCGTCGGACATAGGCCTCCCCACGAAAATGACACTCGGAACGATTCTGTGCCACTTGTATCCAACGGTTTCTTGCGACCTTCAAGATGTCGTCAGTCGACCTGGTAGGGGGTCGTCCTACACGGCGTCCTCCGATTCGTGGTCGCCACTCGAGAACTTTACTTCCGGTTGTTGGTTCGACGAGCAATGTGGCCTGCCTATTGCCATTTCAACGTGGTAATTCTGCGGGCTACGTCGGTTATGAATAATTGACAATACTTATAAAGTAAACTAATTTTAGGGATTTAATCTCATTTAAAACAAAATTTAATTTTATATTACAAATTGTTAAGCAAGTATACAACTAAAGCTTTAGGTATCGTGTATTTCCTCATCTTTAATCCTCTTTGAAAATATAATTGACAAATAGGTGACGCTCCTCCGTGTGATAATGGGTTAAGAATATAATGTGACATTATCTCTTACTTTCCCTAAGCACTCGTCAAAATCGGCTTTTAGAAGTACCCAAAAAGTAAAACATAGGGCTCTAGGGAAATTACGATTTGTAGGAATTTCAACACATTGGTCCTCCCGTGGCCATGAGGGCTAAAAAGTGTTCAAAACGTGGCGAAAGGTAAAACAAAATACTAAGGCGAAAAAATCCTTAACAACAGCTTTAATACTGAAGTATTTATTAAACAATATCTTCAAAAGTTACACAATGCTATTCGAAAACTCGTACGAAATAAATATAGTACACAGACGATAAAGTAACTCAGTGTAGTAAGCATTTGCGGCAATGTTACAAATAGAAATTAACATAAATTCGTACTGCTTTTGTTAATTTTACTGTTGTTAGTTTTACTGTGTATTATGAGTTTGACACATATTAGAAATATATGGTGAGCATGACTTTGATGATAAGGCAACGTTTGCAAGTGTCGGCGTGCCCTTCAATATCCTGACGAGGAGCATCATATATACCTACTCCAAAGGCGAGTCGACGTGTGATTGGAATAACTGTGTGGATTGACGATCGATCATAAAAACCAACATGCCAATCTTGGTAATTGTGGCGACAAGGACACTTAATCCTACTGTGGTGGGGACTTGTAGCCAATAAGGGGTATATATAAGCTACAAAAGGAAGAGTGAGAAATATAAGAAAACTAGGGTTCTGGGCAAAATGAGTACGGAAGGCCTAGCTATATTACATAGATAATATAAAGCTGATGTTTTACTACAGACAAGATAGAAGCTGGGGGCGAACTATTAATATTTATTTATTTATTTCAAAACAAAAAGCATAGAGATGGACTAAAATAGTTATCCTCGACCAAAACGAAATCTTTTATATAAATAAATTAAATATTAACGAGTTATATTGTCAAGTCTGAATTATATCAGTATAACCTCTCTTTAGGAAAACTACAGAAACCAGTATTTGTATCGCCATGAACCTGTCCTAGGTCAGATAATAATATATGATGAGATCATCGACACTATTCGATAATGCTAATATTACTAAAGAAATTTTTGTATTTAATTTACATAAAAACCGTTGGTGATTTAAAATAAAATCGTTGCGATTTGAATTGTGGTACAAACGTGATTCATTGTGGCTACTTCAACGGTAGAGGAAAATATAATTAGAAATCTTTTTTGAGGTTATATGAGCAACTATTTTTTTAATAATTTATATTAATTCAGTCGAATATGTTGTCATTATTGCGTTAATTTTTTTCGTTACTGATAGGGTGGTCTCAAAACTCCTCCTCAATAGGAGAAAAATTTACCCACTGTACCATGCTGGTCATACAAGTTGGTATAAGGTTCTATTTTGAGATTTCCTTCTCTTACACATATGTTGTATGCATATTACATGCTTTAATGGACTTTTATTGCATCCGCGGGCAAGATAGGGAGTGCAGAGTTATATATTTATTATTATTTTAAAATTTTGTTTCATCATCATCATCATCTCGGCCCATATACGTCCCACTGTTGGGCTCGGGCCTCCTCCGTAATGGAAGGGTAATTGACCCACTACACCACGCTGGTCAGACGTGTTGGTATAGGGTTTTATTTCGAGTTTTCCTTCTCTCGCATATATGTTATATGCGTTTTATATCTCTTAGTCGTCTCGTACGATCACCCACCAGTAAGATAGGGGGTGGTGAATTGTATTCTTACTCCGTCACCACACGGACTGTTTACTGAATTTTGTTTAATAGTTCAATATGTAGGACTATCCTCATCCGAACTTCCATATGGTGATGGAGTAAGAATACAATTCACCACTCCCTATTTTGCCTGTGGATGTTGTAAGAGACGACTAAGGGATATAATATGCATATAACATTTGTACAAGAGGAGGTAAACTCGAAATAAAACCCTATACCAACATGCCTGACCAGCATGGTATAGTGGGTCAATTTCCCTCCTATTAAGTAGAGGTTCTAGTCCGACGGAGGAACGTTTATGAGGAGCTGTGATGATGTGCTTAAAATAATTTTATTCTTAAAATTAGTCTTAAGTTTCCTTTTTCCTGTTTATTTTCCTTAGTCATCTGTTATCACAAGGAGAAGTAGTGACACATACGTATGACGTATCCTTCCATTCAGCTCTTACCATAAACATCCACTACCTGCTAGACGTAGACCACACTAGTTGCGATTATTTCCATAATCGCCACGCCTTGTATGTGGGTAGGCGATTATTATAAGATAGCAAACTTAGAATAATAACGTATAGAAGGATAGTGTTAATACTTAGAACGATCGAAACATGAATCTCAAAATACTAATGGCACGCAGCTGATTACACACGTACACACGCACACTACTATACAAATTATGAAATCAAATTTTGTTTTTATTAACATAAATCGTCGAAATATTTTTAAATGTAATGTTAAAAACCTTTTAAGATTTTCAATTGTATGACACCATTTGAATGCACTAACAGTCATAATTACCTATTTATTTTTTAAGAGTTGCGTACGTACGTGCAGTACAATGACTTGTACATTACGGAACGGTTCCGGCGTAAGCTCCATTAGGCTCCAATTGAAATGCTTCACTTTTTGTGCGCGAACTTACCTTCTATACGTTATTATTCTAAGCTAGCAAAGAAAGTATTGCTTTCTATTATCCTAGTGATCCTTCAGCCGAAATTTCTACTTCCACCGATAAGTAAGAGACGACGATATGTATATGTATTTTTATCCCGTTGTCACACAGAAAATTCATTATAAATATTAACCTGTAAAAACAGTCAAGTCAGTTTGCTCATATACAAATTAATCTGAACATATGTTAATTTAGAATTTTCTCTTTGCCGAATTTCCCCTTATTTTTGTTGCGGTTCTACATAAATCGTGAATAAGTAAGAAAAATATTTATAACTTTATTATTTATAATATTTAATAAAAAGACAGCACTTGTAATATAGACAATAATTTGTATTATTTCAATACTTGTTTGTTTACCATAGCTACATAATATTGAATAATGCTTAAAGGCTTAATCCTTAGAATAATAACGTATAGAAGGATAGTGTCCATACTTTGAATTTTCAAAATTTGAATCTAAAAATACTAATGGCGCGCAGACGATTATACACGTCACACGCAAACCACTATAAAAATTATGAAATCAAATTTTGTTTTTATTAACATAAATCATCGAAATACTTTTAAAAGTAATGTTAAAAACCTTTTTAAGTTTTTCAAATGTGTTGTGACACCATTTGAATGCACAAACCGTCATAATTATCAATTTATTTTTTAAGAGTTGCGTACGTTCGTGCACTATAGTGACTTGACATTACGGAACGGTTCCGGCGTAAGCTCCATTAGGCTCCAATTGAAATGCCTCACTTTTTGTGCGTGAACTTACCTTCTATACGTTATTATTCTAAGGGCTTAATCATTTTATAATTTATAATTCCCACGAAATTTAAAAACATAATTATGGATAACATATTAACTTACCATCCAATTTTACAAAAATTAAGAAAGTCCTGTGTTATTTTTCAAACACCATTAAGATTTAATCTAACTTTTATCTGGCAAATCTTCATTGTTATTTTATTAACTCATAAAATAATTATGCAACCATTTTGAACAAAAATTTGAAAATGGAACTAAGACGATTTCTTAAGAAAAATTTAAATTCTTTTTTTTTATATCTCTCATTGCCAAGGGAATTTATTAACTTGGTGTTTGTATATACATATTATGACAATAAATTACACAAATTACCCAATAACAATTGGCTTGTGTATTACCCAAGTATTTGTTAAGTAATTAAATCTGTAACGATAAGTCATGGCAATTTACATAATTATACGTAAAAACCAAGTTGTAGATATATTTAAATGCCAAGAATAATACAGAAAATATATCGACTAAAATCGAATTCCATTGGTATCCTCACCACTCCCACTATACCAGCACCATGCAATGTCAACATTCATTCATTACGCAACGAGACCTCGCTATGAAAAATCGGTGCGTTTCTAAACCGGTTTTTTGTCATACACAATGCACTCTATTTTTATCGCAGTAAAGATGAATATTGATCGCTGATCGTAAGTAGGACTGGACGTAAGTTCGCATTAAGTTATTACGACATTGTAGTAACATTGTATGGGAAACAGACCTGTGTGTAGTTTCTATAATATTATGGTGTATCCATGGTATTGTCTACGAGAATAGTTAAGACTTATTCATCTTATTACCACTAGAAGCTGATTTATAGAGGAACGAATAATTGAACTATGAATGAACAGATATACCGCTCCCGGATGTACTTTGTTCCCGGTATTTCCACCTTTGTAATGAGGAAAAGGTACGTACAGTGTGTTTACAAAGAAGAAGGGCTTATTTAGTTTCCTTTATATATGCGGTTTTATTTGGCAGAATAACTTTTATATTATTTTCAATAACGAGAAGGCTGTTTACAAACTAATTGCAAAACTTTTGTTTTTCGTGTGGTGGCGAAGTAGAAATACAATTCAGCTTTACCTTTCTTGCCCGTGGTTGTTGTAATAGCAGAGTAAGAGCTTTCATGCGTTGATAACATTGATGTAATAGAAGATAAACTAAACATAAAACCCTATGTCAATCTGACCAGTATGGTATAGTAGGTCAATTTCCCCTTATATATTTTCTTTTTTTAAAGACAACACTAGGAAATTAATCCTCGTATGGCGGGGGAATTTACAAACATATGATTAAAATACACAAATTACATTCAGACTCAGAACAACAATTTCTGGATCGCACAAAGTGTTGTCCTGCGTGGGATTTAAACCCGCGTAACTGGCACTGTATGTCGGTATCATAGTGGTTATGATACCGACATACAGCATCTGTTCAGTCAATGGGCATGATGACAGTAACTAAAAATCACTAAAATAATGTGTTTATCTACTGTAACTCAAAGAATATATCTTGAAATAAATATTTATTTTCTTTTATAAGGTGAGATTATTAATTTATTTAATAAAATAAAACTACAAAATACACAAGTCCGCCATGCTCAGCTAAACACCAATCAAATTGAGTTACGTCACTCCTATGTACACCTGTCATTATCATCGTAAATTCTGTACGAAAGTCTACGATCGTTAAACTTATTAATTGTTTTAACTTGTATTTAAAGAGTATTTCGTGATTTTTATCGATCTCTTGCTTGCTTTTGTGTTCTTACTAAAAATGTAAGTCATGGAAGAAGGATTCACCAAGGCAAACAGCTCTAATTTGCCTAGAATTGATTTGTTAATGCTGAGAGAGTACCTAGCATCAAACAAAGACTTCTGTTCAGCAGAATTTAGAAATATTTAAACTACGACGTAAGTAAAATATTGATTTAATAATTTTCTAACACTAATAATTTAAAATCTATTTAAAAATAATACCGCTTGAGATGTTGTTATTTAAATAATGCTTTTGTAAACTTGGTATTAAACTGCAGTTAAATAAAGTTACACACCAAATAAAATATACGTATAAATATACACGTCCCACTGTTAGGCTTGAGCCTACTCCATAAGAGAAGGGTAATTGACCTACTATACCACGCTGGTCAGACGTGTTGGTATAGGGTTTTATTTCTAGTTTTCCTTCTCTCGCATAGGTGTTATATGCGTTTTATATCCCTTAGTCATCTCGTACGATCACCCACGGGTAAGATAGGGGTGGTGAATTGTATTCTTACTCCATCACCACACGGAAAGTAATTATATATATTAATTAATTATATATATTAATTAATTATATATAATTATAAAGTAATTACTTACGTCAAAATGATCTTCACAGAAATAAATAGTCTCCTATTTATTTTTATAATTATTTATTTAAATTTATGGTTTTTGGATCTCGCCGTGCGAGATTAAGCCACTCATATCTTATTATTTTATTGTGTGGCACATAAACGAACAGTTTGTTAACTGTTTTTATTTATGTATTAACACATTGAGGATCCGCACACCACTTATAGACTTTCGAATTCATGTCTAAATAAAATATATCAGTTTTTTTGCTTTAACTCCCTTACGTGTACAACTCAAGTGAATAGACGTGACGTCACAAGCAGACGCCATGACACTAGGCAGCGTTTTGGCGCTAATTTAAATGCATTTAATTAAAATAGTATTTATTTCTGAAGAACCCGTACTTATTGCAAAAATAATATTTTTTTTGATAATAGTAGTTATTTAAGAATATTATAAAACAGTTTTTCAAAATTAGTCATCATGCCTATTGAATTGATCCCAAAAGTGGTACATATATTGATTAAAAATGAGATGATTGTAAAATATTCGTTATTTATTTTTATTATATTATATCTTTGTAATTCTATTTTAGTTTATTATAGTCAATCTCTTGTATATTAAACAAAATAATTATCATAAATAGATAAGAAAAGATCATCATCATGTTGCTCTTATCCCAATTACTTGGGGTCGACGCAATATGTCATCTGTTTTGACATATTGCAAAAAGTTTCGGCAATGACTTTTATGACCGGCCGCCTGCCTGACGTCAACCCTCCTTGGGAATGTAATCGTTGACCCAAATGGTACCAGATGGAGTTGGTCCGGGTCAATCTAGGGCTCTTAGTCGTTTTTTACGACACCCACGAAAGCAAGGGTTGGTAGTATTCGAAGCCGCTACCACACAGCTAATATTTATATATAGGTATATAAATAGATAAGAAAAGATAACAAACTAAATAAAAATAAAGATTTTAATGGATATTTTCTCTCCTAACTTAGTGGTGACTCGTTTTTAAAATATAATAAATAATTTTTATTAAAAGCGTTAATTGTTGCGTTTGAAATTAATTTAAAATTAATAATCTTAACACTAGTATGATCAGTTAATTGTAAAAATATGTTATTTAATGGCTCACCTTTGTTAGCAGATATTCAAAACAAAACCTCAGCAATCCGCAAAACTACACATTATCGAGCGAAAATGCACCAGCCGCCCGTGAACTTGACGTAATTTGTTGCTGTAGCAATACTGTCCCAGGGAAAACGACCCCTAGCTAATTCACATTAAAAAATACGCTATTCGTAAAATACGCATGAATCAATTTCCAATTCGCAGGGTTCCAATTGTCACACAAACAAATAAAAAAAATAGGCACCTTTCGTTTCAAAATAGAACGTATATCGTGATTCGAATTTTGTAATTCGAACGATTATTTAAGCGCGTGACTGACGCGCGTCTTCGCGGCGATACTGAGCGCACTACGTAAATGTCAGCACAGTCGGCACATGTGCGGGCCGTAGTAAGACCTCGTTCATAAGGAAGTTGTTTTCCTAACTACATTTTTGTTGAGTCAAGCCTAGCCATCGGGTATGATTAAAATCATTTATAAACTATTAGCAATAATCTAAGAATTTGTCAAATGTAATCTTAATAATATAGTATTCTAAGAACTAATTCAGCTTTTATGAATTAATTTAGGTAGCTGTTACTTCATTAGTTAATTTTAGTAAATTAATAGTATTACAGCAGACCAACTATCTGGTGGATTCGGCATTACTAAGTAGCAAATAATTTCTTTATTCTTTTATTCATATATTTATTTCATACGTATTTATATATGTGATAACTCTTCCTAAACAGTTGGACTGATTTTGATGAAATTTTGCACACGTGGATTCTAAAATAGTTTAGCTTGTAATTGCACCTGATAAATAGTACTTTCAAGGAAGAAATTTTTTTTTTTTTAGATTTTTACAGAACAACTTCTAATGCACGAAGCTAGACTCTATAAAATGGAATTTAATTTTAGATAATTATTTTGTAAATGGTCACCCATCCAATTCATCACTTGTGACAAAGCCATCATAGTGCTCGTCTCTGCGTTAGATTATCGACATAATAAGCGCGTGAGCGAGTAAATGGTAAACCCTGACGTAAGCACTAATTGATGCGCCTTATTATCTTTTTACCACGATTGAAATTCTGAGGTTTTTACTATCGTATAGTAACAGTTTTCATTTAAAAAGTTAAAGTGGTAATTGATCTCTGGATCATAAAAAAAAAGAAATTCTAATTATTTAAAAAATAAATTTAATTTTTCTAAAAAGTAAAATGCCTTTATTATTAATATTATAACGTTCTTTTCTATAAACGATCACTTCCTTTACGGTGGGCAATGGCCTTGCTGTGCCTCTGGTATTGCAAAAGTCTAGGATTATGTAGCTAGTATCTAGTCTACCATTATGTATAATGCCTGCTCCTTTACCACAAACAGTAATAAAAGATATTGATTTAAATTATAATAAACTTAAATATAGTTGTAAAAACTAATAACAAAAAAAATTGCTTTAGTAGTATAGCCATTATCATTACAATTACCTATCTATTATGACGTATTTAATTATTATTTCTAATCTGTCCGAGTTTAACAGAAAACTCTATTAATAAACGCAGGTAATCATAGTTATAAGACTGGGCCAAAAAAAAACGATAAATTTTTTTTATTAACGGTACTGTGAAAATATTGTTCATGATGACATAAGAAAATTATTCTGAAAACTTGAGCCCTTAATATTTATATTAAGAGGTGCATCATTATGATTAACGATTTTTGAACAGCTACTGAATTTTTCACACAAAATTCGGCCATCATGAATTTTAAAAAATTTGCCATTTCATATCTTGGAAGGAAATTAAATTCCCTACAAAAAAGCTCTCTTAATAAATTAACGTAGGACGAGCCGTTCCCTTGTAATCAAGCGTTAAACATTGATATATTTTTTAATTTTTTAATTTGGATTCTGGTTTTTTTTAACCACTATAAATATCAATATTTTATATAGCAAATAATTATTCTTAAGTAAAATTTTATGCTCTACAAAAAAGGTCTCTTAAGATTTTTTATCAAATTCACTCCTTCCAAAGTTATTCGACTTTAAAGTAAACGGTTAATTACTTTTGAATTTACCTCTTAATATTAATATTAAGGGCTCAAGTTTTCAGAATAATTTTCTTTTGTCATCATGAACAATATTTTCACAGTACCGTTAATAAAAAAAATTGTTCGTTTTTTTTGGCCCAGTCTAATAGTTATAGTTATACACAATGAAATTTAAAATACTTCCACGTATTAAATAGGTCAGTGGGGTCAGCATTATTAGTCGGAAATGTTTAACAGCTATCACAGTCTTATGACCGTGACCAAGTTTTACATAATTTCTGAAGCGCAGCAAATATAAATTTTTACTAATATACTCATGATTGTTTTGCTATTATATCGATATTCAATTTAAAAATAGATTTTTTTATTATTATTTTTATAAATAAATCCCTATCCGCAGGCCATTTGTGTAATGATTCCGTGATTTTAGTCATTTCAGTTTTAATTGTATTTAATATTTACAAGTAGAGAAACTCTAAGAATTCAAATGATCGTAAAACTAAATTGAAAATCGACGAAATAAAAATACAATTCACTATCCCCTCCCTATCTTGCCTGTGGGTATCGTAAATAATATAATAGGCATATGACATCTATGAAAGAGAAGAAAACTCAAAATAACACCCTATACCATCCAACATTACTAGCGTGGTAAAGCAAATCCATTTCTTTTCTATTATGGAGAAGACAAAAAAAAGAAGACTACAGCTCAGCAGCGCACTAAAGGACTTAGTGTCCTTTTACTTTTATGTTAGCATAAACATATCATTTACAACACTTATGCATATTAGCCATGATCGTCATCACTGACGAGAGGAATTATTGTCTACTTTTCTACCTTGATCTGATGCTGCCTTAGATCGGTTAATATAGAGATTTCATTCTATTTTCTAAGACTAATGTCGCATGTTATTACAATTTCAATAAAACACAAACTTATATTTAGTTTGATAAAATTTTATTAAAATGACACACGTTCCATTTTTAAATTAGAATTTTTTTTTATCGTATATTTGGCACTGCCCCAAACTTCGTATTGTCCACTAAACGGTAATTTGTATTCATATATTACACTCGGACGGTAAAAGTGAAAGTATTATGGTATCGCTTATTGACGTAGCCGGCGATATTAAGGTGTTTTGAAAGTGAATGTTCAGTCACCTGATTTGTAATTTTGAATGCTTTAACTGCGTTTAAATTTAATACGATTCCACCACGGCGTTTTGATACAAATGAAAAAAAAAATGTGGGTCAATATTTAATAACTAATTTCTGTATCGGGTAGATTATTATAAATCTTCTGCAATAACGATGAGTTGTGATGGACGTGGGACATTTTAGTCCGCCCGTGACCATGAACGCTGCAAAGTGTTCGAAACGTCGGGCAATCAAAAATCAAATACAAACTCGATAAAATCCGTAAAGTAGTTTTATTTGCAATGTGTAACACCCGCCGCTCATGCCCACACTCACATTGGCCGTCACGAGCCGTGTGCAAGTGGCAAGTATTTAAAACCTATATACATACTCGCGTAAACATCAGAAATCATTATAAAAATTATATTATCTCTCGTCTTTTTCTAAAATAATTACAACTATTGGGCATAAATATCTCTAATATTATGAAAGATTTTTTTTATTATAACTAGCTAATGAAATGAATTAACATATTCATTCAAATTTAGCTGTACTCTGTTATTTTCTTTTCGCCCTTTATGATCTCTTATAACATCTGAAAAAGGCGATAGTAAGATAACAGGTACATCGTATTTTTACTCTATTAACACATGTAAAATATAACTTAGAATTATTTGTCTTATTTTCATTCCACAGATACAGTCCACAGATAGTCTTAGTTATATATATTTTTGTTGTCGGCTACTGTCAGCGCACCCGCCGCCCGGCTCCGTCCGGGGCGACAGAGGGGCGGCGCGTGGCCCTGTAATCCTCCCTATAGAACGTCGCCTTCGTCGTTGGGCTGATCACCGGTGCAGAGTTCCTTGACTTCAGTGGTCGGCCCAACAGAATACCCCAAGGGAATACCCTCTCTCATCGACGTCCCCTTCCCGGGACGACGATCGCCGTCGCGAGGCTAGCCTCTCCGCGGGTGCCGGACTAAATCTCCGGTCCGTTCTCCCGCAGCTTCTACTAGGGCGGCATCAGGCGCAGGTGTTCGTGCCTGCACTGCCCCAGTCGCCGGCGGAGGACCGTGTCCGCGTGGAAGCGTTCCTGCCTCACACGGTCCGCCGCTTCCTTCCGCGAGATGACAGCCTCTCGCAGAAGGCGGCGACGGCGTCCTAGTTCCTGACGCTGGCGAGCATCTCCGTAGCGATGGTTGGCATCGTCAGGTCGGCACCGATGATTGCGACGAGTTCACGACGCTACCCAGCCCACGTGGCACGCACCTCGAGAGTGTGCTGCACCGTGTCCACGTCGCAACCCTCTATCTTGTCTTAAAAGACGATTTAGAAATATGGCATTCAGATGACATCAATGCAAAAGAAAAACCCGCAATAAAATCCCACGTCAACTCAAACATGTAGATTAAATTCTCTCCTACAATAGAGAAGAGCCGAGTCCAACAGCGAGACGTATATAGGTCGAAACAATGATGACGATATTTATCCAAGTCCCCGTCAAGGGGAGAGATAAGGTTATAATTTATGCATTTGGTTAGCAATCCTAGTTGCTATTTTAATATTCCAAAGAGACTGCTATTGCCCTATAGAGCTAAAATGCAAAGCAAGGTACTTTTATTACCAACTGTTGGCAGACAAGCAAGCAGCCTATCTGATAATAGTCTTACCTACCAGCTACGGACCTCAGCAATATAAGGCCCAGCAATAGAAGCTTAGTAGCTGCCTTTTTTTTTTCACGCTGTGGAAATGCATTTACGCACTATCCTCCCGCCGGTGATAGACGAGGAGAGTGTGTGTGGGACTCACCGGCCACATAAGCGACCGGAATACCCACTAAAAGCACAGCGGCCCCTTCCGCGCTTTTACGGGATGCTGGAGAGATCGTCACTTACTCCCCGTCGGCTCGTGCTGTGGCGTGGAACCGGTACACTGCCGCCAACGCCTCCGCCACTAGTGGCCAAGGCGGGCCGCCTGCCAGCAGTGTCGCCGCCGCAGTCCAGGACACAGTACGGTAGCCCCTAATGGCCCTCACCGCCATGGCCCTCACCGCCATGGCCCTCACCGCCATGGCCCTCACCGCCATGGCCCTCTGCGGTCGTCGTAAAAGGGCTCTGTTGTGGACGGTGAGGGACTCCGACTAGATAGGAGCACCATACAGTGCCATGGAACGCAGGATGCCGACGTAGAGACGTCACCATGTCGACCCAGGACCGCCAGTGTTCGGCAGAAGCCTTTCCAGCGCCGCGGCCGACTTAACGAGCCTAGGGACGAACTGGGCAAAGTGTGACCCGAAATTCCAAGCTTAGTCGGCCTACCGTGAACATATTTTTTGTTTGAAGATGGCCAGTCCATCAGCGCTAGGAAAAACCACAGTGAGTAAGTATTGTGCCGGAGCCCGTACGATTATTATGTTATTTGCCTTGATAAAAAAAACGATCAAATGTAAAGGTTTTACTTTTTTTGTTGTAGTTGGTGGCAAATGAACGAACAGCTCACTTAATGGTAAGTGATACTGACGCTCATGGACTTAACTTTCCTCATGGTAGGCCGCTCCCTGCCATGAGGAAAGTGAAGGGAGTGAAAATGCATGCAATGTGTCGAACAGAGAAACTAATCCTTTTTAGAAGTCAGGTTTAAATACTTTTATTGGGCTCTCTAAAATGTTATTATCATTTTATTCCTATTTTAATCATAAAAACAATCGTATGAAAATCCGCGTAAATATGTATACAGCTTTACTCTGTGCGAGCGAGACAGCATCCAGCCGGGGTTGTACATCCGCTTTTCTCGGCGTTATGTAAGCTAACGGAGCCCTGGAGCCGGGCAACTCACCCCCTGCTACCCTGTACCCCTAGCGAGCCCACAAAGATTGGGGCGAAGGCTGCGCTATAATTCAGTTAGAATGACAGCAGTAATTGGTATTCCTATCTGTATTGATAATCGTTGAAGATGCATCTTTAAAATTTATAAAAAAAACATCACACGACTTTTGAATTAAGTTACATCAAGATTGGTATTTCCCTTTGTATTTGATTAGTATTTTGTAGGTATTTTGTATTTTCCTTATAGTTTTTTATTTTTATTTATAATACTAGCAAGTTAAGATGTATCAGGCGTAGTCAATAATACATAAATGTTTAGCAATTTACATGACTGTAGTCAGAGGTTTTTTAGTCAGTTTAACAATAACCCGCGCTGAGGAATAGCTCTTTGTTGCAGGATATTCTTTTATACAATCTTTTGCGGATTGAATAAAGAATTGTTTGCCCATGATTGAACCGATGATACTCTAGACGAAAGGTCGGTATTGAGACTACTCTGCTGTTTGTGCAATCAAGTTTATGGATAGATGAGTTAAGTTAGGGAAAATTCGCATAAAGTTGTTGTTCTCGTAAAGTAATTGAACGAGTAAAGTAGTTGAACGCGTAAACGAATACTCAATAAAAAAGTAAGTAAAAAGTAGTTGAACATGTAAGCTGCGATCTTTCCTTGATTAAATTTATTTAAAATAAAAAGGGCTACACTGTCTTGTAATGATAGAAATAATATACAATATGAAATATTAATTTCCGCTTACGTGTAAGTCGTATTTTATTTTCTTTCCTTCTCAGCTCATATATGTCCCACCGCTGGGCCTATTATTATACGCTAATCAAACGTATTGATATAGTTTTATTTCAAGTTTTTTTTCTCTTGCCTATATGTAGTATATCTATGCAATTTATATCCCTTAGTCGACTTTTACGACACTTATGGGCTACATAGGGGGGTGATGAATTGTATTCTTACTCCGTCAACATAAGGAAAATGTCGAGTAAAAATTAACCAGATAACTTCAATAAAAAGGTAAACTCGAAAGCTATTTTGTTGACATTGTCGATCAATTTTTATCTTAAGCGGAAGGTGTGCTTCCTCAATAATAGAACATATGTAGACTGACTGTGTGTTGACGAAGTAAAAATATATTTCGTCACCCCCCCTCTATTGTAAGTAGGCATTGTAGAAGATGATTAAGGATTATGGTACACAGATAACATCGATACCAGAGAAGGAATCATCATTCATCATCATTTCAGCTCATATATGTCCCACTATTGGGCTCGAGTCTCCTCCACATTAGGAGATTGACCTTACTATATCATGCTGGTCAGACAGGTTGATATAGGGTATTGGTACGAGCTTTCCTTCTCTTGCATAGATGTTATATACATATTGTATCACATGGTCGTCTTTTACGACATCCACGGACATGATTGGGAGTGGTAAATTGTATTCTTACTCCGTAACCACAGAGAAAATGGAATACTATACATAAAACTGTATACCAATAAGTCTGAGACTGGCTTCATCATATTCACAGCTCTATACATCCAACAGCTGAACTGGAGCCACCTTCAAACAAGGATGACAATTGACCTACTGTACTATGCTGGTCAGACAGGGTTTCATTTCGAGCTTTCATTATTAAATCCCTTAGTCATAGAGGGTGGTGTATTGTATTCTTTCTCCGTCCTCACACGGAAAGCTTAGTATACGTCAAACTTAGTGTATGAATGGCTTAGTTCACGTCAATTTCTCTTCCACTGTGAGATTTATGTGGGCTGGGCGTGACATAGACTAAAATATGGAAATATCTATACCTAATATTTTTAACATTAGCCGCCGTGATCGAAATACGTTCAAGGACAAAATATTATTCGTAGATAAATCAATTCAACATATCATTAAAGTTTAATAACGCTAAACAAACAAAAAAGTCTAATATAAACCTAAAAATATCTTAAATCCTAATATAGAAGATTGTATCTATAATAGAAATAGTTCTCTTGTTTAAAAACATTTATAAGCTCTCCCAATGGGCTCACGTTTCGAAATAAGGATGTTACAACTCTTTATATCATATCCCAATATAGGTATTTCGTACCCGAAGTAATCGGATTTAATTTTCATTCGTTTTACTAAATCGATATAAATTGAATCTTTTTCCTTAACGTTCATTACTTTTACGTTATAACGTTTTTTGCTACATAACAGATTCATTAATTTCTGATAATAAAATCTTTAATAGGATCTAATATAGACATATTTTGGTTTATAGAAATTTATTTGAATTTACATTATCCTTGTTATTTTCGTGTGGTGACGCGGTAAGAATACAATTCAGCTCCCCTTTTCTTGCCCGTGGGTGTCATAAAAGATGATTAAGGAATCAAATATGCATATAACATCTATGCAAGAGAAGCATACCTTGAAAGACAATCCCATAACAACATGTCTGACCAGTGTGGTATAGTAAGTCATTTTCACTCCTATTGTAGTGTGAGGTTCGCGCCCAACAGTGGAATAAAATGAAAAAATAATGATGATATTATTTAAATCTATATAATGCAAAGCTGTTACGTACATAATAGTCATAGTAAGTAATAAATAAGTGTTTGAACTTTTATCCGTGTGGTGACGGGGTAAGAATACAATTTACCATCCCTATTCTTGCCCGTGGGTATCATAAAAGACGACTCAGAGATTAAATAAGCATATATCTATACAAGAGAAGTAATACTCGAAATAATACCCTATACCAACACGTCTGACCAGCTTGGTATTAGATCAATCTCTCTCCCATTACTGAGGAGGCTCGAGACTAACGGTGGGACGTATATGAGCTGTAATGTCTCTGAGAAATTTTCTTGACTAAGTAATTCTTCTCATGTTCTTCCTTCTTTATAGGGTTTCGCAGAACATTATCCATAATAAAACACCTTCTTATTGAGCGATAAATTGGTTTTCTATAACACGCCGATGGTTGTGTTTCCTTTCAAGATTACCGCATAAACATTATTTGCTGACGTCCCGTTTGTAATATATTTACTTCTATTTATGTATAGGTATTATAGAGGCTTTTGGCTATTATAGTAAGTCTGCCTCTTCGTACCCTAACAGGTATCGCACTTCTATAGGTAACTTAAAGTATAAAACTTACGGTAAAAAGTGAAATAAAGCTGCAGAAACCAGTTGAAATACCTGCTGTTCTGCATCTTATTTAGGATTAGCAACCCGCCCTCGCTTCGCTTCGGTTTCAATCACTTAAACCCGCGTAGTTCCTGTTTCCGTGGAAATACCAGGATAAAATGTAGCCTATGTTACTCCTTGATATTATAGCTTTCCATTGGTGAAAGAATTTTTGAAATCGGTTCGGTGTTTTAAGCGTGAAAGCGTTACAAACAAACAAACAAACAAACAAACATCCTTACTTTCGCATTTATAATATTAGTATGGATTAGCTAAAATTGGAAATATTTGTTTCCATGAAACATTTATATCTAGCGCCCCACCCTAGCGGCGTTTCAGTTCCATCCGCATTGCATCGGCATTTTAAATATGCAATATACCTAAGATATAGCCTCGAGTTCGAATCCCGGACTGGACAACGTTTCACCGCATTGTCCGAGAGAAAAAAAGTTAGTCGTTATACATATACCTGCATGCTACCTGTATAATATCAAAATCGGCCCAGCCGCTTTAAAGATTACCCGGAGCAGATAGATAGATAGACACATAAAATTTAATCTGCTTTTTAGGCATAGGTATTGAAATAACAGTGTGAGCATGTAAGAAACGTCCTATTTTTGATATTACAAACAGACACTTAAATTTTATTTATTTGTATAGATGATACATTTAACAAAATATTTTTTTGAAAAGAAACTGATGAATATATATTCTTAGTTGTACGAACTAATAATATCGACGATGAAACGGGAAAATAAATGGCCGTCCATATATTTTTCCTTTCTACCGTCGACGTAATATGCAATCATTCCCTTTCCACATTGTGCGCGTGATATTTATACATACTTAAACTATTTATAATTTATTGAAGCTATTCTACTTTGCCTCTGTGTGGTGATGGAATAAGAATACAATTCACCACTCCCATTCTTGCCCGTGGATGTTGTAAAACACGACTAAGGGATATAATTCGCATAAGACATCTATGCAAGAGAAAAAAACTCGAAGCAAAACCCTATACCAACCTGTCTGACCAGCATAGTATAATAAGGTTAAATTCCCTCCTATTATACATATAGGCGGCTCGAGCCTAGTAGTGGGACGTATATGAGCCGAGATGATGATGATGATGACTCTCTTTTGGCGCGTTAGTGAAAATAGTGATAATGAACTTTCAAGAAAAACCGATATCCTGAAGTTAGCTAGTCAACATTTTTTAATCATTAAACCGTTATCCGTGTAGTGACGGAGTAAGAATACAATTCACCACTCCCTATCTTGCCCGTGGATGTCGCAAAAGACGACTAAGGGATATAATACATAATACGCATATAACATTTATACAGGAGAAGAAAAACTCGAAATCAAACCCTATACCAACCTGTCTGACTAGCATGTAATAGTAAGGTTAGTTTCCGTCCTATTGTGGAGGAGGCTCGAGCCCAAGAGTGGGACGTATATGAGCTGAAATGATGATGATGATCATACCGTTAGCTAGTCAACATTTTGTAATCATTGAACCAATAATCTATACCAATAAACAAAATTGGAGTGTCTGTTTGTAATGTCAAAATAAGAGGCTTTTTTCATGCTCACACGGTTATTTGCACGACACCTATGCCTAAAATAGCAATTAAAAAATTTTTGTCTGTCTGTCTGTCTGTCTGTTTGTTCCGGGTAATCTTCAAAACGGCTGGACCGATTTCAAAAATTCTTTCACCAATGGAAAGCTAAAATATCAGGGCGTAAATTAGGCTATATTTTATTTCGGTATTCCCACGGGAACGGGAACTACGCGGGTAAAACGACTATAACCTATAACCGAAGCGAAGCGAGGGCGGATTGCTAGTGAGAAATATATTTTGTTACCTATATAGCTATAAATAGATTAAAGATATCGACACATACATCATACGTCGCTTATGTTAAATCATGCGTTATAGTGTCTTATGACGCCTGCCTTATGAGGCTGTGATTAGACAGATTGAATATATTCTACCTCCTAAAATAAGCTTACACAGATGTCATATTCCAAAGTTAGCTAAAATATGGCTCACAGCCCATATCCTTAAAAGGGCAGTTCGCGTAGTTGTCTATTGAATTGAATATGATAACAGACGATATGCAAAGGCTGAAAATAGATACGTTTCTTTCTTTGGTAAGTGATGCTATCGCTCATGACCCTTTGCTGCCGCTGCTTACTGTGAAGAAAGTAAAGATAGTGTGAATAGAGAGCGTGCAATGACACTAAAAGCATCACCAAAATCCACCACATGCAAACACCCTCACAAAGTTATCCTTCTGGCTCTCTCACTTACCGAACAAAGTACAATAAGAAATTGCTACTACTCAAACGCCGATTTTCTGCATGACTATGAGTGGTATTACCCCGGACCGACTGGCGCCAAAGTGAAGGGAGTGCGAATATTCGCCTAGCAAATATTCATGAGTGGCAGCATCATTTATCATCAGGTGTTCTGCTTGCTCGTTTGCCACCGTTTGCAATAAAAAAAAACCTTATATGCCCAACTGGGGATAGCGGTTTATCGATATCGGCAGATATTTCACATCACTATATCGCGAAATAGGTTAACCGGAATTCAGACCCCTGGCTTACGGTAATAAAACTCATTAAGGGGCCAATTTGTTTATCAATTTTACAGGGACACATTCTTTTTTATTACACAGGCTGTTACCCTTTTCATAAAAAACAATTTATCTTCGTTCGTTTGTATAGTCTGGTGTCGGTGTTTCGAAAGAGAGGGATAAATGTTTTGTTATAGCGTTTCAAGATGCTGTTTATATTGTAAATACCTGAATACATTTATTTTCTTTAAAAAACAATACAGCGGCGCACTTAACTATATATTTGTGCTTTACAGAGATCTAAGAAGTTATATATATTATACAGTATGATATACATAATAAGTTAATTTCTTGATGTAGTAGTTCGAATAGTAGGACATACCTATGTATGCTTCTTTTAAATGAAATTGCCAACAAATAAATATTAACTTCAGTGTGATGCCCTTCCAATAAGTCATTTCTTCTAAGAAAAGGTACCAAAATAAATATGGCTGGACCAAATGCTAAAAGCGGTACCCGATTACGAGTTAACTACTAGAACAGCCATCACTCCCTTCGTCTATATTAGAAGAATGGGAGCAATCTGTTTTATAGTATATTGTCTATGGGAGCGACCCTCTCCACTTGGCGACATTAGTCTTTTTTATTGTCGATGGTGGCAAACGAGCATACAGTACACCTGATGGTAAGTGTTGCTGCCGCTCATGGACCTTTACAAGGCCGCTGCCTACCGCGAAGAGAGTGAAGGGAGTGTGAATGCGTGCATTGAGGCTTGGTGATACCAAGGGTACCACCAAAGCCCTCCACGCGCAAACACCCTCAGAAAGTTGGGCTTCCGGCTCTCTCGCTCACCGAACAAAGCGTAGTAACAAATTGCTATTACTCAGACGTCGATTTTCTGCGAGAGCGTGGTACTACCCCGGACGGACCGGCCCGCGGCTATAGACAGATAATTGTCGACATTGTGATCCTACCACTAGTAGTAGGTAGTTCATTCCACAGCCTGCACATACATGGAAGAAATTATGTTTAGAAACGTACACTTGAAGACTATAAAGTTTCCAGCTGAAATGGATGAACCCAGCTCCGATGCCAAGTGGTACGTTGATAAAACGGTGACAGTGGTACCAAGTTAAACAGTTTCTCAGAGCACTCCCCATAAAAAAGCCGATAGAGTACACAGAGTGACCCAAAATATCTTCATCGCTCCAGTGACTCCAACCTATCCCTAAGATTAGGATCCCCGATGAGCTTAGCTTCTAAATCTCTCTGCCAGTTTTTACGACATCAATGATAAAGTAAGTGGTCATGATTCATTGTACTCTAAGCCCGTCTCTACACGTACGGTAATGGCATCTACATCATCATCATCATCATCATCATTTCAGCCTATCGCCGTACACTGCTGGACGTAGGCCTCCCACATGTTACGCCACAAAGTGCGGTCCTGTGTCGCCTGCATCCCACGCCCAGCATCTTTCACCGGGTCATTGCTCCACCTGGTGGGGGGGCGTCCTACACTGCGTCGTCACTTGCCATTTGTATATTTAACGTTAAATTATTTATGTGTTTCTTTTATAGTACTAACCATAAGGAAAATTTGTTTCGAGACGTTTTCTGTCATAGCGGAGGAAATTGTTCTGAAAATTGAATACAGAGCAATCAAATTTTACTGATAACGTGAGTATACGCGAAAAATGTTCAATTGAGTAGTTATGAGCATTATTCCTCTATATGGTGACAGAGTAAAAATACAATTCACCAAATCTCTTGCCCCTGAGTGGCGTAAAAGATGACTAAGGGATATATACAGACGTTATATCTTTAAACGAGCAATTCTTGTATATACCTATATATATATATATATATATATATATATATATATATATATATATATATATATTTTTATTATTATATATCTAAATAAATTCGACAAAAATACAACAAAAATATACCGAACGAAGCTCTGTCAACCGGATATTCTAGGTAACCGACGGAAAACTCGAAATAATATTTTGTACCAACTTGTTTGATCAGCGTAGTATCGTCGTTATCTCGGCTGATATACCTGCCACTGCTGAGCTCGAGCCTCCTCCATCATCATTATGATCATCATGATCATCATCGCAGCCCACATACGTCCGACTGTTGGGCTCGAGCCTTCTGTACAATTGGAGGGAGTTTCACTTACTATACCATGCTTTTTTTTTTTTTTTCACGCTGTGGAAATGCATTTGCGCACTATTCCCCCGCCGGTTACAGACAGGGGAGTGTGTGTGGGACTCGCCGGCCACTGAAGTGACCGAAATACCCACTAAAACCACAGCGGCCCCTTCCGCGCTTTTACGGGGTGCCGGAGAGATCGTCTGATAACATTCTATCCCCGACACCCCAACGCTTGGCTGTCTGGCCACGTCCTGTCACCATTCAGAGTGGTGGGTGGAGGAGCGCATAGCGGCGTCTCCTCCTTCCTGGTCGTCGCCGGCGGAGTGAGTCAGCGGACGCAAGCGCCTCGCGTGCCCGCTCCGCGGCCTCCTTCCTTGTCATGACAGCCTCACAGAAGGAGGCCATCGACGACCAACAGCTGTCGCTGCCGAGCATCTTGAAGATGATGGTCGGCAACGACAGGTCTGTTGTTCCCATGTCCGTTGACAGGACGTGGCGCTGAGGCCCCCAGGCGGGGCATACTTCCAGTGTGTGGCGCGCATCGTCAATTGCCGCGCCACACTCATGACATCCTGGGGCCTCTTCTCTTCCAATTTTGTGCAGGTACTTACCGAAGACCCCACGTCCGGTAAGCACCTGCACCATCCTAAATGTAAGGCTGCCGTGCCTTCTTCTGAGCCAACGGTGGAGATGTGGCGCGACCGCCTCCACAGTCCCCCGCCCTGCTACGGGGGACTCCAGCTCTTCCCTCCACCGCCGGATTACTTCCCTTCGGGCCACTTCCTGGGCTCTGCCCAGTCCCTTTATGGACACTTGCTCTCCGTTGGCTCGTGCTGTGACGCGGAACCGGTACACTTCCGCCAACGCCTTCGCCACCAGTGGCCAAGGCGGGTCGCCTGCCAGCAGTGTCGCCGCAGTCCATGACACAGTACGGTAGCCCCTAATGGCCCTCACCGCCATAGCCCTCTGCGGTCGTCGCAAAAGGGCTCTGTTGCGGACGGTGAAGGACTCCGACCAGATAGGAGCACCATACAGTGGTATGGAACGCAGGATGCCGACGTAGAGACGTCGGCATGTGGACCCGGGACTGCCAGTGTTTGGCAGAAGTCTTCCCAGCGCCGCGGCCGACTTGACGAGCCTAGGGACGAGCTGGGCAAAGTGTGGCCCGAAATTCCAGTTTGAATCTAGGTGCAGACCCAAATATTTTATATGGGCCTGCACCGGCACGGCAACCCCAGACACACTGATGTGTGCTCCTCGGGGGGGATCTCGACGTGGGTCATGAAAAAGGAGGGCCTCGGTTTTGTCCAGCGAGACCCTCAGACCCAACATCCCAATCCGGTCTACGACGAGCGCTACTCCTTCTTCTGCCAATCGGACAGCCCCTCGGAAGTCCGCCCTCTTCACCGTGACGAGGGTGTCATCCGCGTAGCAGATGATCCCCATCCCAGGAAGGAGCTGACCCCGTAGGAGCCAGTCGAACCCGACGTTCCACAGCATCGGACCGAGAACCGAGCCCTGTGGGACGCCGCACTCCACCCGATGGCGATGTATACGAAGAGCACGTGCCTTTCCTCGAGGTACGCTTCCAACAGCCTTCCAAGATACGGAGGCACTCCATGATACCGGAGCGCCTCTTTTAACGTCTCGTGAGGGAGATTGTTGAAAGCGTTTTTAATATCAAGCGAGACTGCCAGGAGGACTTCCTTTTTAGCCACTTCCTTTTTGCTTCGGTGGCCAGGGACTTCAGAGCGGCCAGCGCGTCAATTGTTGACCGACCGCTCCTGAATCCGTATTGTCTCTCTGACAGTCCCGGCCCAATTTCCTCAAGGTGCTGGACGAGACGGTCTGCGAGCACCTTCTCGAATGATTTAGCCATCTCATCCAGCAGCACCAGTGGTCTATATGCGGATGAGGAGTCAGCTGGGCGACCCTCCTTCCGCAGTAGACACAACCGTCCACACTTCCATTGCTCCGGAAACTGCCCGGACCTCAAACACGTATTGAGCAGTTCCCGGAGTTCACCCTTGAGGTATTCCGCGGCGATGCCGAGTACGAGTCCCGGGACCCCGTCCGGACCAGGCCCCTTCCTTTTACCACGAAGTCGGGAGAGAGCCACTTCCATTTCTTGGTCGGTAATGGGTGAAATAGGAGTTTCCACCTCCACCGCCGACCAAGAAGCCATTCTGGGGGGTACGTGCCCCACAGAACGTGGAAACAGTTCCCCCATTAGCCTCGACAGGAGACCCGGGTCCATTGATTCAATGATGGGGGCGCCACAGGCACGGAGCTTGTTCCGCGCCCGTTGGTATGGGCGCCCCCACGGATCCCTGTCAAGACCCGCAAGGAGTTCTTCACGGGCCCTCTCCTTCGCCTGGCTGATGGCCAACTGCAGTATCTTCTTCCTTGTCTTGTATTCTGTTCGCAGCTGACCCTCAAGGACGTCATCCCGGTTGATCCTCTGACGGCATCGGACGTAGGCACGCCGCGTCCTGTTGGAGGCCACCCGCAGATTAGCAATCTCGGGTGACCACCAGTACACCTGGCGACGCGGCGGCATCCGCCGAGCTCTGGGCATCGCCGCATCACATACTGCCTCAAGGGCGTTCCTTATTCGACCTGCGAGCCCCTCCACATCTGTGGGTAGCTGTCCTGCTATACCCCAGCGCTGTACTATGGCGGACTCCCGGACCATTTCCAGATCAAGTTGGCCAATGGCCCATTTCGGAAGTCCACCTCTTCTTCCGCGCCGGGGCCCTAGTGGTCCTCGAGGGGTGGAGATCTCGAACCGTATATATCGGTGGTCCGAAAGAGTCTCCACTCCTTCTTCAACTCTCCAGCCATTCACCTCACGGGCGACACCGGGGCTGGCAAACGATAGGTCCACCACGGACCCACCCCGATGTCGCACGCAAGTGTGAACCCTCCCTTTATTAAGAAGGGACAGACCGGAGAGCAAGGACCACTGCTCAACAGCCGTACCCCTGGCGTTTGTGGTAGGGTTCCCCCAAGCGCGAGACTTCGCATTAAAGTTGCCGAGAACTACAATTCTTCTCGGCGACTGACGACGAACCGCGGCACTGACAGAGTCCAAAAATAATTTAAACTCTGCCAGGCCGCGGTTGAGAGAGAAATAAACGCCAATAATGGCGAAATCACGCCACCCCACCACAACATATCCATTGCCCCTCTCGAGAGAAGAGAGGGGAGGGCCGGCACATCCTCTTGTCAGGACAGCTACATCTTCCATAAGATCCCCCACCCAATTGGATGATTGGGGAATAAAGTAGGGCTCGCTGGCCACAGCAACATCGTTATTCCACTCCGCCAAGGACTGCAGCAGCAGGTCCTGAGCCCCGGCGGAGTGGTTCAAATTCGCCTGGAGGATGCGAAATGTGTCTCCCATTAGGTGGACATTTCGTGCTCCTCCTGGGCTCTGCGGCTACTGCTTAACGTAGTGGCCTGAGGTCCTTGGGCCACCTTGCCTTTCGATGAGGGGGCTTTGCAAAGCCTCCCCCCCATTGTGTGCTCTGCTGGGCGGCCAGCAGCGGCGCAGCCGACTTGTGTCCACCGCTGCCGCACCGAAAACAAAGTTCGGAGCGGTCTACAGTGGACGGGCATAGCGGAGCCGTATGCCCTAGTTCCAGGCACCGGTAGCACCTCAGTGGAAGGTTCTCTAGCACCTGAATGCCAGCCGAGCTCCAGCCAACCAGAAGCCTTCCTGCATCAGCGAGCATTTTAGCGGCGGCGACGGGGCAACGCACCTTCACCATGGCCATACCACGCAGTCCGCGTTGGATTTGTCCAACTTGAACATCCGCGGCGTCACAGTTACATGTACGGACTACAGCCGCTCGCACTTTCTCTTTGGTAACGGAGTCATCCATCCCGGTTACCCGAATATCAGCACGTTTGACCGGTCGGATGACATCCGCCATACCCGTCAATGCCGTACGCAAATTGATCGCCAGCTGATCAGCAACTTCCATTGACTGAGACTTGGGCAATTGTAGGACCCTAGCCCCAGTCACGGAGCGCCTAACTTTAAGACCCTCCTTAATCCCCATCTCTTGGAGATTAACTTCCTGCTCGGCGCGAAGCATTGCATCGGCGCATGTGACCCCATTTTTTTCAGCCTCCGGCTGCAATTTCAGGATTACAGCCGGGGAGCGTGGGGCTGCAAGCGCCGCCTTCAATTTCCTCTGCGCCAGTACAGCTGGGTTGGGAGACGTGGGGGGCGCAACAGCCGCAGAGGGTGGTGCAGAGGGGGAAGGTTTTTTCTTACCCTTCCTAACAACGGTTGCCCAGGTATCCGCAATCGTGGGCTGGACCGAAGGGGCGACTGCCGAAGGAATGACTGCGGAAGGAACGTCCGCTGTAGGAACAACTGCTGAGGTACTGGGGACTGCCTGACCAGATGCAGGCACCGATGCAGTCGCACGAACGGCGGCTTTGGCCACGGCAGCTGCTGCATTTCTTCTTTTATCTGCAGCTAAAGGTGGACGGTTCACCTTAGCGGGAAGAAGACGATCCTCTAATCCCGCAAACCGGGCGTTCATCATCTCCCCAACTGACCTAACGATAGAGGATTTTATTTCCACTATTGTGTCTGTCCCTATTGAGGACGAAGAGGCCCTCATTTCTGAGAACTCTCGGCGGTATGCTTTGAGTTCCGCCCTGAGGGCTTCTACTTCCTGGCGCTGCCTTTTATTCTCTGCTCTCAGTCGGCGGGTTTCCTCTCCCTCCGATTTAGAGGTACACAAAGCTTCGATGAGGCGCCAATGAAATCCGATGCTAAAGACCGATCTAAACCAACAATTTATCCCAGTGCACACGTCCGACCTGTACGAGTGCCAACACCTATCTCTACTATACCATGCTGATCAGACATGTCGGTATAGGGTTTCATTTCGAGTTTTCCTTCTTTTGCACAGATGTTATGTGCAAATTATATACCTCCTCCATAATAAGAGGGAAATTGACTTTACTATACCATGCTAGTCAGACGGTCTGGTATAGAGGTTTATTTTGCTGTTTAGTGCATCTGAATTGTGGTATAGTTTGTATCAATTCTACTTAACCTTAGAATTAAGAGAAGAGAGTTTAAATACACATTCAGCTCGAGTTGAGAGCCTTCAGTGATCACCCACAGTCCATGTTAAATTGTTAAAGCTATCTGTGACTAACAGTTATAATCACTGAAATGAAAAGAAACATATACAGCTTCGCCCTTAAGCGCTTTGCCTTAAGAGCCCTCAGCGCTCACCCGATAATCCGGATAAAGTTGTCACAGCCATCTGCGGCTAACAACTACAGTCCAACAAAAAAACATACTTAGCTTTAGGTTAAGAGCCATCACCCAACAGTCCAGGTAAAAGTGTCCCAATAAAAAGTGGTAGGACCACACTGTCAACAGTTATCTGTTGGAGTGGTAGGACCACACTGTCGACAGTTATCTGTCTACAGCCGCGGGCCGGTCCGTCCGGGGCAGTACCACGCTCTCGCAGAAAATCGACGTCTGAGTAGTAGCGATTTGTTACTGCGCTTCGTTCGGTGAGCGAGAGAGCTGGAAGCCCAATTTTCTGAGGGTGTTTGCGTGTGGAGGGTTTTGGTGGTGCCCTTGGTATCACCGAGCCTCAATGCACGCATTCACACTCCCTTCAATTTCTTCGCGGTAGGCAGCGGCCTTGTAGAGGTCCATGAGCGGCAGCAACACTTACCATCAGATGTACTGTTTACTCGTTTGCCACTGTTTGCAATAAAAAAAAATTAGCTGAGAGCCCACCCACCCAGTAGTTCGGATAAAATTGTTACTGCCATCCGCTGCTAACAGCTATAGACACATAAAAAAAAAACTCTGGTTAAGAGCCCTCGACGCTCACCCAACGTTCTGGGTAAGTAAGTTGTCATCTGCGGCCAACAACTATAGTCTCATACACAAAAAAGTCAACCAGCATATGAGCTGATAAAGGTGTGATTTAACCATCTAAAACACGGCACTCTTGGTAATTAATTTAACTACGAACATATAAGTAATTTATACATGAACAAATAATCTTAGTATCTCGTTACACTTGCAAAGTTTCATTTTGTTCTAACAACTCGTTAACTTACTTTTGTATGAGAACATTGTGAAACTCGAGTGCTCGAGGAAGTGGAGGCTTTTAAATTAAATTTCTCTTAAACTGGTGGGAAGGTTCAGTATTATAATGGTACTTCTCACTTACTTTTAGATCGAGGCGTGTTGCTATCATGCGTAACTTGTAATCTTTATATACATAATTAGTTTAGATTAATAATTGGAAGGTGGCGCTGCGATTGATTTCAAAGCTTATTTTTATGGACGATTTACTTTCATTTTATATTTGGGATTTGTTCAATATGGGTTCTTTTTAGTCGGCCTGCTTGGGTTTTTTTTAGATTTATACAAAGCAGCGACTTTTAGAACCTAGTATACGGGCATAAGTATATTATTATAGACTAATAAGCTTTTTTAATGAATAGTATGGTACCTAATAATATAGACATATATACATATAAAGTTCAGAAAACAAAATAAAAATATAAAACAAACTTATAAGTGGTTTATAAAATCAGATAATACTTGAATCCATTCCATCAATTAACTCCACAACAAACTCTTTTATCATATGAAACAAAAATATCACTTTATAAAATTTCGTTAAATCCAAACACACAAAGCTAAGTGCATCTATAACCTGAACATAAATAAAATGTTCACGTGAATGATAATTGACTTACATATTCAAAATAACAAAGCTATTCAAAGTTCATCTACTTACTTTTTTAAAATAAAACTTTTATAGCTTTGTATGGAACAACAAGAATAATTCATTAACATCATCATCTCCAGTTTTTTTTTTACCGCCATCTTTTGTTAAGCCATGGACAGAGATGCTGATTATATGTACGTTATTTTAATTATATCAGTATAATAAGTTCAATACTGTAATATATAACTGTTTTTTTTTTGTACCTAATAAATAAATCTCGGCTCATAACGTCCCACTGTTGGGCTCAAGCATCCTCCACAGTGGGAGGGGAATTGACTTACTTTACCACGCTGCCCAGGCGGGTTGGTGTAGGGTTTTATTACGAGTTTTCCATCTCTTACAGTCTCTTGTTATCTGCTTGTATTCCTCAGTCGTCTTTTACGGTCATCCACGGGTAAGAGAGGGGGTGGTGAATTGTATTCTTACTCCATCACCACACGGATCAGAATAATTTACGGTTAATTTAATTGAAAAATCAATACATGAAAACGTATACACGAATGGCGTAATGGTGTAAGTCCATCCATCCATCAGCCTACAGACGTCCACTGCTGGACATAGACCACTCCACGAGAATGCCACTCGGCAACGGTCCTACGCCACTTGCATCCAACGCTTCCCTGCGGCTTTGAGAATGTCGTCACTCCACCTAGTGGAGGGTCGTCCTACGCTGCGCCGTCCGATTTGTGGCCGCCACTCAAGAACCTTTCTTCCCCAACGGTTGTCGGTCCGACAAGCGATGTGGCCTGCCCATTGCCATTTCAACGTGCTAATTCTGCGGGCTATGTCGGTTATACCCGTAAGTAGCGACCTTAAATTTTATGTATCGTGGGATCGATTCACGCACAAAATAATATACATATATAATATTTTCTATGATACATTCTATACTTCTTCATGTGATTACGGTTTGAGAATACACTATATTGCTAACTACCAAAGCAATCAAATATTACCAAACCTTACATTACACGTGGGTGTCAAAAAAGAGTACTAACAGCTTCGTATAAAACATTTTTTCGCTTGAGAAAATGCAATCTTTATGCATAACCACCTCTGATAGATGGAGTACGCTTTCCATTATGAATGAGACTTTAAGCGATGGGACGTATGTGAGCTGAGATGCTGACGATTTTTCCCGATACTCTAATTTCGTTATATAAACTGAAATATTATAATTTAAAATCAACACTAATATATTAAGCTGAAGAGTTTCTTTGTTCGAACGCGCTATTCTCATGTACTACTGGTCCGATTTTTAAAATTCTTTCAGTGTTAGATAGCCCATTTATCAAGGAAGGTTATAGGCTATATATCATCACGCTAAGACTAACAGGAGCGGAGCACCAATGAAGAATGTTTCAAAAATCAGGTTTTTTTTTTCCTTTTGAGAGCTGCGTAAACGGCTAAATTTCGTAAAAATCATATGTGACAGAATCGTATTTTTAAAAAAATATTTTCCGCTTCTGCGTAAACAAAGTTTTAGGTTAAAGTTAGCGTTAGCCCAAAGTATCTATACCACGAGGATAAAGTCGCAAGCAAAAGCTAGTATTAAATATTTAGCAAACATTTACGATTGCAATGATTACCACAGCAATGTCTAAAATGTTAATAATTACAATAACAACGGTTATTATAATAGCAACAATTACAATAGCAAATGATACAGAGACATGAAATCATTTGTTACGATAGATAAAAAAAAATATTTGCATAAGATTTTCGTAAAATTCGTTCTTAGTACGCGTCTACGTTGCGAAGGGATTAGCTATACAAAATTAGGGGTAAATTGATCAACTTGGTTTCGGGAAGCGAGTAAGTAAGTCAGTGGTATTTCGCTTATATAAAAAAAAGCGGAAACGTTATGGTCTTCAACTGTATGTTTCTAGCGATCATTTCTCTCACGTACGTGCAGGCTCTGAAATAAACTACCGGCTACTTCCCTGACATGTCCTTCTTTAAACGAAGTTTAAAGTAAAAGTATAAGTTTAAGTATAAAGTTTCATTTCCAGTTTTGCCTTTCTTGTATAGATGTTATTTACTGTATTTAGACATTTTTTACGACTCCCACAGGCAAGATAGGATTATGAATGATGAAATGTATCCTTACTCCGTGACCACATGGAAATATAGATAATTGAATGCATTACTTCACTTCATAGTTAAGCTATAATACATTGATGGACTCTCCGTATGGTGATGGAGTAAGAATACAATTCACCACTCCCTATCTTGCTCGTGGATGTCGTAAAAGAGGACTAAGGGATATAGCAAGCATATTAAACTATCGAAACAAAACCCTATACCAACACATCTGAATAGAGTGGAATAGTAGGTCAATTCTCCTTCCACTATGGAGGAGGCCTGAGCCCAACTGTGGTATGTATATAGGCTGAGATGATGACATTGATGGAATCATATGTTCTTGAAAATTTCAGAGCGTACAATCATCATCATCATCGCAGCTCATATAGCTCCATATTGGGAGGGAAATTGACTGACTAAACCACGATGGACATGCGGGTCGGTATAGGATTTTATTTCGAGCTTTCCTTCTCTTGTATAGTTGTTATATGCACAAGATATCCCTTAGTCATCTTCTACGTCTCATGGGCAAGAGAGGGGGGTGGTGAATTGTATTCTTAATCCGTAACTACACGGATAATACATAACTTAAAATTCATGTATTTTATAATTAAATGTAAAACTGCGTTCTGTTAACTTTTAATTAAATGAAACCCGATGCGATTTCCTGCAGATTGAAGTAGAGTCGACGTCATTAAAATATGAGCGAAAGTACTGTTATATTTTTGCATTTGTTATCGTTGAGTTGCGGAGCGAAATATAGGTCGATTTAAATGTAAATTTATTATTACTGAATATATTTTTTTTTTGTAGTGTTTACCAAAAACAATTCATAGTTTTGTTAAAAAAAATATTATCAAAAGTCTAGTATGTGTAGTATGTATTTAAGCTCAGATAATGATGATATTTAATATTCATCTATATATGATCCTATAGACATACCCTATTAGACTTAAACCTCCATTGTTTTACGAGCAGGCGCTGACCTATGCGCCGGCGCCGAAGCGTATCGTGGTAGAGGAATTCGTTCCAAACCCGCTCCGCGGCCTCCTTCTGTGAGATGTCAACCTCGCAAAAAGAGGCGATTGTGGCCTAGGTCCTGATAATACCGGGCCGACCACTGAAGGCAAGATACCCTGCACCGGTGGTCAGCCCAGCGACAAAGGCGACGTGTCACGAGTGGGTCATGGAGCCGCACACCGCCCCTCTGTCGTCCTACCTCACCCTAAAAAAAAAGGTCCTGATAATGCCGAGCATCGTCCTAGCTATGGTCAACGTTAGGTCGGCACCAATGATTGTGACGAGTTGATTTAATTACTAATTCAAATCAACTGCGATTTATTTTGACACAATTGTAAAAATAATTTAAAGGTTTTTTACGCTCTTCCAAAAAGAGAATATATATTTAAAATTTGTGACCAGCGCTTTCTAAAAATATGCTAAATAAATATTAATATAGCATTTTATTTTAGAGTAATTATTTATTATAGCCACAAATATTTGACTCTGAACTACTAACTTATTACTTAACTCTTTAGTAGCTTATTTAAGTCCTTGCGTGTTTACAATGAGCCTATAAATTTCTTTTTAATACTTTTAAATATTGTTAATTTATTTTTTGCTTATTTGCTGTTATTTTAACATAATATGTATTATATATGCGCTTTGCCATTGTATGTACAAGTGTGTTACTTAATACTAACTTACAGTTGAGATAGCCTCAGGTTGTGGTAAAAATGGTCACTATACAAGATTTTTTTTGGAACGAAGTTCCTTACGGCAGGTTTGGAGGAGATAGGGATTTTGCTGCGCGACCGAACTGAAAAAAATGTGATAGTAAAACCGTAAGAATAAAACCGTAAGAAAAAGTGCGTGGAATAAAACCGTTAAATGAGACGAAATTGTTTTGACCGCCGTATCTCAAAAACTATAAGTGCTAGACCATTTTTGATAGAAATTTTGACCTCCTTGCACTTCACATTGCTGCCTAGACTACCCCTACCCCCCATTAGAAACTTCCCTCTCCCCCTTCTTTTGATGTGAAACATTGTTCAACCTACAATTGTTTTGACCGCCGTATCTCAAAAACTATAAGTGCTGGACCATTTTTGATAGAAATTTTGACCCCCCTTGCACCTCACATTGCCACCCGGACTACCGCTACCCCCCATTAGAAACTTATTCCCCCCCCCCCTTCTTTTGATGTGAAACATCGTCAACCTACAATTGTTTTGACCGCCGTATCTCAAAAACTATAAGTGCTAGACCATTTTTGATAGAAAATTTGACCCCCCTTGCACATTACATTGCCACCCGGACTACCCCTACCCCCCATTAGAAACTTCCCTCCCCCCCTTCTTTTAATGTGAAACATCGTTCAACCTACAATTGTTTTGACCGCCGTATCTCAAAAACTATAAGTGCTAGACCATTTTTGATAGAAATTTTGACCCCCCTTGCACCTTACATTGCCGCCCGGACTACCTCTACCCCCCTAGAAACTTCCCTCTCCCCCTTTTTTGATGTAAAACATCGTTCAAACCCCAAACTGCCATAAACATCTTTGACCATAACATAACATCTTTGACCATAACATCTTTTGATCATAACATATCATCTTTGATCATAACATCTTTGACCGCAGGAACTCCGGATTTTTGACAAACCTCATAGAATTTCCAGTAGAACCGATTTAATACTAAAAACCTAAATTTCAACAGCCTACACCCAATAGTATTTATTATTTCCTAAAATACTGAATTTCCTAAATATTTTCTCAGCAAAATTTAAGAAAAAAATCAAGAAAACCTACATAAAATTGAGCACGATTTTTTTTTTGCAAATTGTGTCAATTCTACATTAGCCGAAGGAACTTCGTTCCTACCTGGTGTCCCACGACACCACATTTCTTTTTTATTTGAATAATTTATTTCTAAAGATACGATTCGTTCACTTAGTATCTTCATAGTAGTTCTGCCATAGTGGTGGTGAATTGTATTCTTAATCCGTAACTACACGGATAATACATAACTTAAAATGCATGTATTTTATAATTAAATGTAAAACTGCGTTCTGTTAACTTTTAATTAAATGAAACCCGATGCGATTTCCTGCAGATTGAAGTAGAGTCGACGTCATTAAAATATGAGCGAAAGTACTGTTATATTTTTGCATTTGTTATCGTTGAGTTGCGGAGCGAAATATAGGTCGATTTAAATGTAAATTTATTATTACTGAATATTTTTTTTTTTTTTTGTAGTGTTTACCAAAAACAATTCATAGTTTTGTTAAAAAAAATATTATCAAAAGTCTAGTATGTGTAGTATGTATTTAAGCTCAGATAATGATGATATTTAATATTCATCTATATATGATCCTATAGACATACCCTATTAGACTTAAACCTCCATTGTTTTACGAGCAGGCGCTGACCTATGCGCCGGCGCCGAAGCGTATCGTGGTAGAGGAATTCGTTCCAAACCCGCTCCGCGGCCTCCTTCTGTGAGATGTCAACCTCGCAAAAAGAGGCGATTGTGGCCTAGGTCCTGATAATACCGGGCCGACCACTGAAGGCAAGATACCCTGCACCGGTGGTCAGCCCAGCGACAAAGGCGACGTGTCACGAGTGGGTCATGGAGCCGCACACCGCCCCTCTGTCGTCCTACCTCACCCTAAAAAAAAAGGTCCTGATAATGCCGAGCATCGTCCTAGCTATGGTCAACGTTAGGTCGGCACCAATGATTGTGACGAGTTGATTTAATTACTAATTCAAATCAACTGCGATTTATTTTGACACAATTGTAAAAATAATTTAAAGGTTTTTTACGCTCTTCCAAAAAGAGAATATATATTTAAAATTTGTGACCAGCGCTTTCTAAAAATATGCTAAATAAATATTAATATAGCATTTTATTTTAGAGTAATTATTTATTATAGCCACAAATATTTGACTCTGAACTACTAACTTATTACTTAACTCTTTAGTAGCTTATTTAAGTCCTTGCGTGTTTACAATGAGCCTATAAATTTCTTTTTAATACTTTTAAATATTGTTAATTTATTTTTTGCTTATTTGCTGTTATTTTAACATAATATGTATTATATATACGCTTTGCCATTGTATGTACAAGTGTGTTACTTAATACTAACTTACAGTTGAGATAGCCTCAGGTTGTGGTAAAAATGGTCACTATACAAGATTTTTTTTGGAACGAAGTTCCTTACGGCAGGTTTGGAGGAGATAGGGATTTTGCTGCGCGACCGAACTGAAAAAAATGTGATAGTAAAACCGTAAGAATAAAACCGTAAGAAAAAGTGCGTGGAATAAAACCGTTAAATGAGACGAAATTGTTTTGACCGCCGTATCTCAAAAACTATAAGTGCTAGACCATTTTTGATAGAAATTTTGACCTCCTTGCACCTCACATTGCTGCCTAGACTACCCCTACCCCCCATTAGAAACTTCCCTCTCCCCCTTCTTTTGATGTGAAACATTGTTCAACCTACAATTGTTTTGACCGCCGTATCTCAAAAACTATAAGTGCTGGACCATTTTTGATAGAAATTTTGACCCCCCTTGCACCTCACATTGCCACCCGGACTACCGCTACCCCCCATTAGAAACTTATTCCCCCCCCCCTTCTTTTGATGTGAAACATCGTCAACCTACAATTGTTTTGACCGCCGTATCTCAAAAACTATAAGTGCTAGACCATTTTTGATAGAAAATTTGACCCCCCTTGCACATTACATTGCCACCCGGACTACCCCTACCCCCCATTAGAAACTTCCCTCCCCCCCTTCTTTTAATGTGAAACATCGTTCAACCTACAATTGTTTTGACCGCCGTATCTCAAAAACTATAAGTGCTAGACCATTTTTGATAGAAATTTTGACCCCCCTTGCACCTTACATTGCCGCCCGGACTACCTCTACCCCCCTAGAAACTTCCCTCTCCCCCTTTTTTGATGTAAAACATCGTTCAAACCCCAAACTGCCATAAACATCTTTGACCATAACATAACATCTTTGACCATAACATCTTTTGATCATAACATATCATCTTTGATCATAACATCTTTGACCGCAGGAACTCCGGATTTTTGACAAACCTCATAGAATTTCCAGTAGAACCGATTTAATACTAAAAACCTAAATTTCAACAGCCTACACCCAATAGTATTTATTATTTCCTAAAATACTGAATTTCCTAAATATTTTCTCAGCAAAATTTAAGAAAAAAATCAAGAAAACCTACATAAAATTGAGCACGATTTTTTTTTTGCAAATTGTGTCAATTCTACATTAGCCGAAGGAACTTCGTTCCTACCTGGTGTCCCACGACACCACATTTCTTTGTTATTTGAATAATTTATTTCTAAAGATACGATTCGTTCACTTAGTATCTTCATAGTAGTTCTGCCATAGTAAACCCATTCTATTTCACAATCATCCCAGGTGAGTGCTGCTGCCTATTTTCCTGTTGATCCTTCAGCCGGTTTTTACGACTCTTATGGGAAAGTATAAGTTACTTTTGCCCTCACCACAATGGGGAGTATATATGTACTTTGCTACGTTTAATGACCGCAAACGATCGCTACGGTAGACATGTTTTTCGGCAACAACTAGGTTAATTCGAATTTCTTTTTGTATCTCTTAGTAAACGAAGTGTTCTTCGTTCATAAAGTTTTAATAATATAGGCCACAAGTAAACACAATCGTATTTTTTTTATTTATTAATTAGTCTACCTAGATTGACCCGGACCAACTCCATCTGGTACCATTTGGGTCAACGATTACATTCCCAAGGAGGGTTGACGTCAGGCAGGCGGCTGGTCATAAAAGTCATTGCCGAAACTTTTTGCAATATGTCAAAACAGATGACATATTGCGTCGACCCCAAGTAATTGGGATAAGAGCAAGATGATGATGATGAGTCTACCTAGCGTACCTAGTGGTAGGACCACACTGTCGACAGTTATTTGTCTACAGCCGCGGGCCGGTCCATCCGGGGTGACATCTGAGTAGTAGCAATTTGTTACTGCGCTTCGTTCGGTGAGCGAGAGAGCCGGAAGCCCCACTTTCTGAGGGTGTTTGCGTGTGGAGGGTTTTGGTGGTGCCTTCAGTATCACCGAGCCTCAATGCACGCATTCACACTCCCTTCACTTTCTTCGCGGTAGGCAGCGACCTTGTAAAGGTCCATGAGCGACAGCAACACTTACCATCAGGTGTACTGTTCGCTCCTTTGCCACTGCTTGCAATAATAAAAAAAAGTCTTCGACTAACTAATTAAAAGATTATTAATATATTCAACGTCATTTTAGCTTCTATATGGCCCATAGTTGAGCTCGAGCCTCACAATAAGAAGAAAATTGACCCGTCATAGTACAGTAGTATAGTATTCTTCATTAATAACAAAATTACAAGTCAGTGTTAAGTTACGTAGAACTCCATATTCATTTAATTTTAATTACAATATAATAATAAATAATAGAAAAAAAAAACAATAAAAACATTTTAAATTCAATAAAACATTTACAGGCATATTATATTTCAGGCAACATGTAAAATTCGTCAGTACTATAAAAACTATGCTCTAATAACCAGGCCTTTAGTTTACGTTTCAAACTATATAGCCCAGTCATATTAGGGGTTTCACCTCGGAATGAAAGATAATAAGCTGTAAATTGGTATAAACCTATGTTTTGTCGTTCTAAATGTTGTCTCAAAAGTCACAAATGTTATCGTGTCCGCGTCTTAAGATATTGAAGGTCAAAGGTCTCTCCAGCTGAACTGCCCAACGGGCAATGACGTCTCGGCGGGCGTCGACGCGCCAGGCGGTGAGCTCCCTTAACGAGATCACACCGCCCTCCGCTCGCACCCCCGTCACCCGTCGATACAATCCGGCGAGCATTTCCGCCTCCAGGTCCCACGGGGGAGTCCCGGCCAATAGGCACGCTGCCTCCGTCGCCACCGTGCGGTATCCGCGTATGGCCCTGATCGCCGTGACCCTCTGTGGTCGCCACAAGAGGGCCCTCAGACGGACGGTCAGGGACCCCGCCCACACCGGTGCGCCGTACAGGGCCATCGACCGGATGTTATTAGAGCATTGGAGAAAATTCCCAATTTGGATAAACTGGTGGAAGTATTCCAACAAGAAAACTCCCCCGTACAAACATTATTTGAAAATGGAGTGTGTATGCATTAGGCCATATATGACTGTACGCGGCGCACTCTTCGCGGTCTACCGCAAAAACGGTTGTTCGTATGAATAAAAAGTTCAAACAAAAGTTGTAGAAAATGTTATACTCTACAACTTTTATAATAGATGCAAATCTCATTTAAGCAATAGAAAACGAGATATTCACGAAAAACCGATTTTTACGACCTTTGACCTTCAATATCTTAAGACGCGGACACGATAGCACTTGTGGCTTTTGAGACAACATTTAGAACAACAAAACAAAGATTAATACCAATTTACAGCTTATTATCTTTCATTCCGAGGTTGATCCCTTTTTTTACCTAATATGACTGGGCTAATATATTGTAGTCGCATCGACGATATCCGCAGGCAGTCTGTGGTACACAGATGGTCCCATGATGTAAACGGACCTCTCCGATATTACGCTGGCAAGACGTATTGGTATAGGGTTTTATTACAAGTTCTCCTTTTCTGGCATAGATGGTAAATGCACATTTAATCTCATAGTTGTGTATTATCCACAGGCGAGGGAGAGGTGGTGTTTTATTTTAAACTAGCCCGTGGATGTCGTACAAGACGTCTCTTATAAATATAACACGCATAAAATATATGCAAGCGAAGTAAATCTCGAAATAAAATCCAGACCAACCCGTCTGACCAGCGTGGTATAATAGATCAATATCAGTTCTATTGAGAAAGAGGCTTAAGTCCAGTAGTGGGATATATAATGACATGAGCTGAAACGAGTCCAACTTACTTTATCAGTGGATGAGTTGCAAGAGATGGTAACAATAATGCATGACGCTTTTGAAAGAAAAGGAATGAAAATTAATATAAAGAAGACGAAAGTTATGGTATTTATAAGAGAAGGAAGTATGATGGAGTACAAGATACGTATAGAAGAGGAAATATTAGAACAAGTGCAAGAGTTTGTATATTTGGGATCTACTTTTACGAGAGATGGCAAATGTGAAAGTAATATTGAAAGTAGAGTGCGTAAGGGAAATATGGTGCTTTGCGCACCTTTATGGGCAGCCAGCGTCTATCTAGGAAGGCTCGCCTGGCTGTGCATGGGGGCGTGCTTGTACCAACCCTAACGTATGGAAGTGAGAGCTGGGTATGGCAGATGAAGCACGAAAGTAGGATAAATGCTGTGGAAATGAGAGCGCCGAGAAACATGACTGATGTGAAATTGAGTGATAGAATTAAGAACCCAGTGATTAGGAAACGTTATGGTATGAAAGTTGATGTAGTGACAAGGATTGAGAAAGGTATGTTAAGTTGGTTTGGTCATGTAGAGAGAATGAATGAAAGAAGAGTAACAAAGAGAATTTAAAGCCAAATGTGAACGGAAGGGTTGGAAGAGGAAGAACAAGGCAGACGTTCCACGATCAAATCGAGGACAATTTTAAGAAAGGCCAGGTTAGAAGTACTCTAAACCGAAGAACATGCATGAAGAGGTTAATGAATGTGGAGGAGGTGAAAGTGGTATGTCAAAGTGGAAGTGGTCTCTGCCTACCCATATAAGAAAGAGACGTGGATCTATGTATGCATGTATGAAACGATGAATAAAGATGAAATAAGGTACAGTAAAGATGAAGTAAGATACCAATATTAATTTCTGAAAAAAAAAAAAGCCAGTATATTGACACCTCGCCCAAAACTTGTTTATCAGTAAATAGTTGGCAAGTCAACATTCAGGAAATTTGTATTGTCGTCGGCATATATATCTTGAAGGCCCATCTTTTTAGACCCGGATGGGTTGATATAATAATCTGTAATAAATATGAATAGGCATGTGCATATAATACAGAATCAATATCTATGTAGATAGTCTTAAATTATAGGTACATACTCTTTTTTTTCTTTCCGTGTGGTGACAGAATAAGAATACAATTCACAATCCCCTCTCTTGCCTGTAGGTGTCATAAAAGCTGATTAAGGGATGTCTTGTGCATATAATAACTATGCAAGAGAAGAAAAACTCGAAATAAAACTCTATACCAATCCATTTGCCGCATGATGACGGAGTAAGAATACAATAAGAATATAATATGCACATAACAACTGTGCAAGAGAAGGAAAACTCGAAATAAAACCTAAAGCCTACATGTCTGACCAGCATGGTATATGGTATAGTAGGTCAAATTCGCTCCCATTGTGGAGGAGGCCTGCTCCCAATAGTGGGAAGTATGTGGGCTGTGATGATGATGAATCCGCCTGGTCAGCGTGGTACAGTAGGTCAATTTCCCTCCCAATGTGGAAGTGGCTCGTGCCCAGTAGTGGGACTTATATGAGCTGATGATGATGACTCTTTTTTCTCTATGTGGTGACAGTGTAAGAACACAATTAATCACCGCCTCTTAACCGTGGGTGTCGTATAGGTCGACTAAGAAATCTGATATAAATATAACAAGACTGCAAGAGAAGGTAAACTCGGCGTGAAATGCTATATTCGTTTGACCAGCGTGGTCAATCAGTCATAGTAAGTCTATTTAGTTCTCATTATGGAGGTGATTTGACCCTATCAGTAGGACGTATCTGAGCTGAGATGATGATGACGTAGATATAATAAAAGACATGCTTTATTACAAATAATTTTGTTTTTTTTGGGGGGGTTGGGATACGGTCGTCGCACTCATCGCACCACTCCGTCTGGGGCGACAGAGGGGCGTAAGCACGCACACCCGTAACCCACCCGTATAGCACGTTGCTTTCGTCGTTGGGCCGACCACCAGTACAGAGTTCCTTGACTTCAGTGGTCGACCCGAGGGAGTACCCTCGCCCGTCGACATCCCCCACTGGGACGACGAACGCCGTCGCGAGGCTAACCTCTCCGCGGTCCGGTCAACCGCAGCTTCTGCTAGGCATCAGGCGAAATAATTTTGCTTTATAGTTCATGTAAAACCACTTTTTTCGCACTGCGAAGCTTTTCTTAAAAGGAAATTGAAGGAATACCGCCGCTTAAAATGATTCGAATTTTATTATTGTATTGTACCTATTCATTTTACTACCGTGATTATTATTTATTTATTATGAGTCTTTATGTCACTTGAAATTAAATGATTATTATTATTTATAATATAGTTTTATTTCCTTCTCATTTCTTCTTCTGAAAAATAATAGGTTGATAACGAAGTGTATTGTTGATCCTTTACCACACGTATATAGCTCCTGTAGCAGCCTCAGCTCATACACGTCCCACCTCTGGGCTCGAGCCTCCTCAACGAAAGGAGGCAAATTGACCTACTATACCACGTTAGTTAGACATGATGTTATTTTTTTTTTATGAGTGGGCGCACACGCGGTCCATTCCGTCCGGGGCGACGAAAGGACGGCGCGCGGGCCCATAAACCCCGTACCCACGTCGCCTTCGTCGTTGGGCCAACCACCGGAGCAGGGTGATTTGTCCGTCAGTGGTCGAGACGGGATGTTATAGGGTTTTGTTTTGAGTTTTCCCTCTCTTACATAGATACTTTATGCTTACTGTATTCTTTACTCAATTTTACGACATCCACGGGACAGAGACGGTGGTGAATTCGATTCTTACTCTCTCACCATGCGGAAATAACTTCTGCATAGATCTTTGAACACGATGATGTGATGCCACATCATCATCATCATCATCGCGGCCTACATACATTCTACTGTTCGGCTTGGGTCTCCTCCGCAATGGGAGGGAATTTGACTTACTACACCATGCTGGCCAGACATGTCAGTATAAGGTTAGTTTCGAGTTTTCTTCTCTTGCACAGATGTTATGTGGGTTGTAACCCTTTTATTTTTTATTTTTATGGGGGGCTATGGTAAGCGCACGCGCGGTCCAGTGCGTCCGGGGCGATGAAAGAACGGCGCGCGGGCCCATAACCCACCCGTAACCACGTCACCTCGTTGTTGGGCCGACCACCGAAGCAGATGTGACTTGTCATCAGTGGTCGGCCCAACGGAATACCCTTTCGGATAACCTCACCTCTCGACGTCCTGGGACGTCGGTCGCCGTCGCGCGGTCAGCCTCTCTGTGGGTGACAGACAATTCCCCGGTCCGATCACCCGCGGCCTCGGCTAGGGCGGCATTAGGCGCAGATACTCGCGCCTGCGCCGCCCGAGTCGCCGGCGGCGGAACGTGTCGCCGAATAGGAGCTCTACTCGCACACGATCCGCCGCCTCCTTCCGTGAGATTACGGCCTCACAGAAGGCGGCGACCGCGTCCCAGTTCCTGACGCTGACGAGCATCTCCCTGGCGATGGTCGGCAGCGCCAGGTCGGCACGGATAATTGCGACGAGTTCACGGCGATCCCCCTCCCATGCAGCACACTCCTCGAGCGTGTGCTGCGCCGTGTCCTCGTCGCAACTGCAGTAGTGGCAGGACGGTGTGCTCTCCCTCCTGACAATCTTGTGCAGGTACTTCCCGAAGCAACCGTGCCCCGTCAGAACCTGCACCAATGCAATGACTCCTCGGCGGGCGTCGACCCGCCAGGCGGTGATCTCCTGCAAGGAGACCGTACCGACGCGGGCGCGCGTGTCCGATACCCGCCGATAAATGTCGGCGAGCATCTCCGCCTCCAGGTCCCACGGGGGAGTTCCGGCCAGGAGGCACGCTGCCTCCGTCGCCACAGTGCGGTAACCCCGTATGGCCCGGATCGCCATGACCCTCTGTGGTCGCCACAGGAGGGCCCTAAGACGGACGGTCAGGGACCCCGCCCACATCGGTGCGCCGTACAGGGCCATCGACCGGATCACCCCCACGTACAGCTGTCGGCACGTAGCGCTGGGTCCGCCCACATTCGGCATCAGCCGCGAAAGGGCGGACGCCGCGCCGACAAGCCGGGGAACAAGTCGATGGAGATGCTCCCGGAACCAGAAATGCCCGTCGAGCACCAGGCCCAAGTACTTCATGTGGGCCTGGATGCTGATGGTAACCGACTTCACGGTGATCGAAGCGCCGGCGGGAGACCCGGCGGTACGGAGGCCATGGTGGGTTGTAACCCTTAGTCGTCTTTTACGATATCCATGGACAAGATAGGGACTGGTGAATTGTATTCTTACTCCGTCACCACACGAAAAACGGTGCCACATACGAGTATCTTATTCAATTCAAATCATTATTTAAAGTAAAAACATTTAGTAACGAATCCATAGTTCTTTAAAATTTCTGTTTTATAATTTCAAAATGTACTTTTATTGAGAAAATTAGAGAAGATCCTCAATTTATATCCAAGTTTTCACAATAAAATGTAATGATTCGTTTGGTATTTCAGTCAGGTATCGAAGTAAAAATACACCATCGTACCATTAAATTTTAGGAACTCGATTCAGAGCCATCCACGCTTTGAATTCTCTCCAACAGATAGGGTTGGGATAAGTATATATAAAATATTAACATATTTTTATTACGATAGTTGGATTATCAAAATAGTATCGGTATATTTTTTAAAAAAGCCAGCACTTAATAACCTATTATTTACTAAATAACATGAACAAAATCTTGTAAATAAAACTAAGGATTTTATCGCGTTGTATTTGATTTTTTATTACCCGACATTTTGAAGACTTTACAGCGTTTATGGTCACGGGAGGACGTAGTTTTATGTGCAATGTGTAATACTCAAGTAAACATCAGAAAGTAACAACAAATACTTGTATATATAAATTGATAATTATATAATTGCGAAATCTTAATCTTCATATGCTGATTAGTTAAGAGTTTAAAATGTCACCACCCCTTACTTTTCTCAGTGAGCCGTAGAAGTCGACTAATGAACCAGAAAAATCAGCAACGACTCTCTCTAGCAGGAGCATACGGCGGCGTACATATCTGGAATACCTGCGCCTAATACCGCCCTAGCCGTGGTCTACCCTAAAAGAAGATAAACTTAAGATGGATTTTAATTTCTTTTATCACGCTTTTATTAAATCCACCATTGTATGTTTATTAGTTTGTATGTACCGACTATTTGAACTTGACTGACCCACTTTAAAGGGTCAGATTTCATTTAAACGTTGTTAACTCATCAAATACCGATGACAATATAATAATTCGATAAGATGATCTCATTATCCTGATTAGAATCGTCAGAAATAATAATTTTCTTACAAATCTTTTGAGTTATAGTAAGAGATATACCTAGAGCAAGCGCGCGGTCTGCGTATGCGTGCCATTTCTGAACTTTCTGAACTAACCTGAAAAATAAATACATTTTTAAAAACTAAAAAACATTTTTAATGATAAATTAAATTGAAAAGTTAAAAATAATTCTTAATATAGGAATAAAATAACGAACGAAACATTTTAGTATTATTGTGAAAAAAGTATGGGATGTTCGACAATTTAGTTCTCAAAAATATTCGATCGGTGCGATTAGTCCAAGAAATGGTACTAAAAATATGGTACAAAGCGCCCCACGTTTTTTTCTCAATAATACTAATATTTCTCATTTTTTATTTTATTCTAATATAAACAATTTTTCTTTTCACTTTTTAGTTCGAATAAAGCATCTTTTTTTAATTTTTTTAAACTGTATTAATAACTGAACATTTTAGGTGTACTAGATAAATGGAAGAATAAGAATAGTACATACATTTATATGTGTGTACTTTTTTAACAGTGTAACATGGTGATATTTTAGATATTAACGAAAACTAATATAGGTAATAAAGACTTATTAGAGCAACAGAAACCAAAACGATTTTTATAATGTTTGTCTATCTGTATATTTATCTACTCGTGAGACAAAAACTACTCCATGGATTAGTATAATTTTTTCAACAATGTAGGAGGTCTAATAAAGCGGGTGACTGGAGCGGGGAGTTTGTCCGTAATCCGCCGAGAGGCCGACCGCGCGACGACGACCGACGTCCCCGATCAGCGGGGGGACCTAGGTCGAGGAGAGGGTACTCCTCAAAGGGTATTCCGTAGGGCCGACCACTGACGACAAAACACCCTGCACTGTCAGCCCAACAACGAATGCGACGTGTTGCGGGTGGGTTACGGGACCGCGCGCCGCCCGTCTGTCGCCCCGGACGGAGACGGGTGCGCTGACCGTAGCCCACCCCAAAAAAATAAAAAGAGGTCTAATAAAAAATCTTAGACGCCATAATAGAACATGGCGTCTAAGGTTTCAGGTAAAAGAAATCTCAAAATATTAAATATCTTATTGGTCAATGTAGGTATAACAGCAAGCACAATTTATAAATAAAATAAAAAAATAAATATGAAGTAAGTATTACAAGTTGCAACTTAACTAAGTTTATTAATAATCATTCAGTTATGGTTCATTAAAACAACATTACAACTTCTGAATCGTTTTGAGACAACAAAGTTTGAGACAAGTTTAAATCGATAACAAGTAGATGTTACCCTCGTTCTTCTCACAAAACTTCATCTGTGTTTGCTTGAACAGTTGACAAGCGACATCTCTTAACGACAAAGTTAATTAATTTTGCACGTTGGAAGTATTTAGAATATTTTTTATTTATTTGTATTTAGCGCCTTATTCCTGAAGAAAGAAATCGATTTAAAATCCGATGTATAGTTAAGGCTAAGAAATCTGACTGCAAATATAGCGTAGTAGTTAAAATACAGATTTACCGTGTCAATATCATGGTACGAATCCCACGCAGTTCAATATATGTACCTATAGTGCGATCCACAAAATATCGTTATGAATATTTTTTTTTTCGAGCAAGCAGCACACCTGATGGTAAGGGAAACTGCTGCACATGGACCTTTGCAATACCAGAGGCACAGCCAGGCCGCTGCCTACCGTGAAGGAAATACTCTTCTTAAACTTTGTTTAAAGAAGAACATGTCATAGCGCTCGGGAAACACAGCAGCAAGTAGTTCATTTCAGAGCTTGCACGTACGTGAGAGAAATGATCGCTGGAAATGTACAGTTGAAGACCATAACGTTTCCAGGTGAAATGGATGAACCCTGCTACGATGTCGAGTGGTACGTTGGTAGATGGGTGACGGTGGTACCAAGTCAAACAGTTCCTCGGAGCACTCCCCGTGAAAGAGTCAGTAGAGTACACAGAGTGACCCAAAGTCTCTCCACTGCTCCAGCGACTCCAATCTGTCCGTAAGATTGGGATCCCCGACGATTCGAACAGCCCGTCTTTGCAGGGAGTCAAGTGGGTCTAGCTGATATTTGGGCGCACCTGCCCAGAGATGTAAGCAGTACTCCACATGAGGACAAACTTGTGCTTTGTATAGCACAAGACGCTGTCTCGGTGTGAAGTACCGCCTGACTCTGTTCAGGACGCCTAACTTTTTGCTTGCCAATTTGGCTTTGTCCACCAAATGACTCCCAAACTGGACTTTGCTCGATATTTTGCCGCCGAGAATCCCAATACTCTCAGAAATTGGGAGAGTTACTCCTTGGAACTGTAGCGCCATGACAAACGGGTCCTTCTTTGCAGTGAACGCGCAAACTTGTGTCTTTGTGGTTTCAGTGTACCGCTCATCACCCGTACTGTCATCCGCATAGCAACGCATACTTTCGATAGAGAGCATGTCATTGATATGCAGGATAAACAACGTCGGGGAGAGCACTGAGCCTTGTGGTACAGCATAATGGACCAGCATTAATGGTCATGGTATCGGAGCAGGAGCCATCTACAACGACTTTTATACTTCGACCATCCAAAAAGCTGGCGATCCAATTACAGAGTCCCTCGGGGATGCCGTATGATGGTAGCTTCGATAGAAGTGCCCTGTGCCAGACCCTATCGAACGCCTTTGCGATATCTAGGCTGAACGCCAGCACCTCACCCTTGCCCTCCAAGGCCTCTGCCCAACGGTGTGTGAGGTACACAAGAAGATCACCAGCCAACCGACCATGACGAAAGCCGTATTGGCGATCATTGATAAGCTGGCGATCCTCAAGGTACTGCAGAAGCTGGTGGTTCTCCTTCTCCATTATCTTGGAGAGCAAGGATGTTATCGCAATTGGCCTGTAATTTGATGGATTGATCTACCCTGCAATCTGTAGTGGCTTCCAATACCAATCCTTACATTGCTCCTGTGACTATCACTCATGGACTTATACAATCCAGGAGCATAAAGGAGTCACTGGCTATTGTAATGATGAGTTTTAGACCTCTTATTTTATTTTATTTATCTTATTTTTATTTATTCGGCAAACTTACAGCTAATAATACATGATAAACAATATATACTAAATAACAAAGATCAATTACAAGTTTTCACATATAGCTTACGATGAATAATAAAAAAATCTTTACAAGTATCACGACTCAAATATCGTTTTTTTTTTGGCGAATAGGTAAAGTATCTAGGGAAAAAATACAAGATACTCTTGTATTGATACAGTGATACAGACTGACAACAATTCGAGATAATTTCTGTTTTTGCCCTACTTACTACTTCAATGATTCTTAAGGCACATATATCATGGCACCTGATGCAGCCCTAGCCGAGGCCGCGGGTGACCGGACCGGGGAGTTGAGTCCGTCACCCGCAGAGAGGCTGGCCGTGCGACGGTGACCGACGTCGAGAGGTGAGGCTACCCGAAAGAGTATTCCGTCGGGCCGACCACTGAGGCCAAGAACTCGGCACTAGTGGTCATTCCAACGACGAAGGCGAAGTGGGTACGGGTGTGTTATGGGCCCGCGCGCCGTGCTTTCGTCGCCCCAGACGGCGTGTGCGCTTACTAGAGCCCACCCGCCAAAAACAATAAGGCACATATATCTGCTTATCGTCGCTGTAAAACCGTTTACTTAATGGCTTACTAGTTAATTTTGCTGTCTGGCTCTTGTATTACATAAGAAGAGGAAAGTAAGTTCTTTTCTAACCCCTGCCTTTTACTACCCCTTTAACTTTTATAAATAAATTTGTTACGTGTCCCAAGATAATTAAAAGCATTTCCTAGGACTGCCTGAGAGTTACGTCTCAATGTCATCTATAAATGCCATTATGGATCTTGGCTTAAAAAAATTACAATGGTGGACATGTGTGGTGAGATTAGTACTACCCTAAAAGAAGGGTACTTAAGAAGAAAATGGAATGAACTACCTGCTGCTGTGTTTCCCGAGTGCTATGACATGTCCTTCTTTAAACGAGGTTTAAGAAGAGTATTTCCTTCACGGTAGGCAACGGCCTGGCTGTGCCCCTGGTATTGCAAAGGTCCATGTGCAGCAGCGTCACTTACCATCAGGTGTGCTGCTTGCTCGTTTGCCACCGTTGGCAATAAAAAAAAAGCAGAAAAGGGTGATCCCTTGTGTACCTGTAAACAAAAAACTGGCATAAGTCTGGTTTTATAACCATAATTGTGCATATTATACAGCCAAATGTCCTACTGCTGAGCTCAAGCCGGTACGTTAAAACAGTAAGATATTATTTACAGCCTAGATCACTTCCCATTCCCGCTAAAACTCCGTGAAAATTAAGATATTACACTTCCATTGGTAAGCCTATATCTAACAGGACGTGGATGAGCTGATAAATGGAAGGATGAAGAACATATCACATTTTATTACTAATCATTCATTACGTTAATAACAGCACTATACCAATATATATATATATATATATATATATAAACTCATTTGCAAAAAAAACGGGCGGTTTTGATTTTCATTCATATTTAAAAAGATACAATACCAAAAAGGTTTCAATCGTTTGTACACGTTACTGGCCGGTTTTAAAAATGCTGTGGTATTTAAAAAAGTACGATCTAAATTCAATTTTTCATTTGATGTTCATTTTTACAGAAAACCCCTTTTTATCCTACATTTTTGGCGCGAAGTTCCAGAAGTTAACATCGACTTTCATAACTTTTATTCAATTTTTATCGATTAATTTCATATCCTTGACTGTCAAAGCTTTATTTAATGCTGTTTGGCTGTATCAAAAATGGTAGATAAAGTGGTAAAAGCTACCAAAATTATCGCGCTGCTTGAAGAGGGTTGCAGCCAATGTTTCGTGGCTAGGAGGCTAAATGTTAGTCGCTCGACAGTCCAAAGGACCTGGCAGCGATATCAGGAGACTGGTTCCGTTGAGAGAAGGCCTGGTTCTGGAAGAAAACCATGTACCCAACCACGGGATGATCGTTTTCTTGTGAGTCGCGCATTGAGAAATCGCAAATCTTCGTATGTGGATCTTAAGAACAACCTCCAAGAAGTAAGAAATGTGCATATTAGTCTATGGACGGTCAGGAGGAGGCTTCTCGCTGCCAATATACGCAGTCACCGCCCGGCCCGCGGCCCCAAATTACTCCGTGAGCACAGAGTTCACAGGCTTAGGTTCGCTAGAAATTGTGAATCATGGTCTCAAGACGATTGGAATAGGGTTTTGTTCTCTGATGAAGCCAGGATATCTCTGTTCGGTGAAGATCGACGTCGGCGAGTGCTAAGAAGACAAGGAGAACGCTTTGCAGAGGCATGTTTCGAAGAAATCACACCTTATGGTGGGGGCTCTGTTATGTTTTGGGCAGGAATAAATTCAATGGATCGTACAGAGTTAGTCTTCATTGAAAACGGCTCACTGACTGGGCATCGATACATAACGGAAGTTCTAATTTCTCATGCACAACCCGCATTGGCCGCTCTAGGTGAAGACTCGATTTTTATGGACGACAATGCTCGCGCCCACCGATCCCGCGATGTTAATGCGTATGTGCAAGAGGTCGGCATTCGTCGTTTGGATTGGCCAGCTCGAAGTCCCGACCTCAATCCCATAGAGCATGTCTGGGACGTTCTGAAACGGCGTGTGAGATCAGTACACCCGGCTCCGCAGACCATCAGAGAGCTGAAGAATGTGATTACTGCGGAGTGGGAACGTATTCCGCAAGCAAGTATCCGGGATATACTCGCTAGCATGCCCAGACGAATTCAAGCTGTGATTTTAGCTAGAGGGGGTCACACTCGATACTAAACATTTATCTGCTTTTACTTTATTAAAGAAAAACAAACAAAAAAACTTTTTTATTTTTACTTCATGAGCATATGCACTACTAGCGAATATACACTACTAGCGAGGTTTAGCATTATTTCCCATAAATTGTATCTAAATTTTATGAAATACTGATGAAAACGATTATTTTCTTATTAATTTAGCAAATTGTGTGGATAAAATTACCTATAATTATCAAACAAAGAAATATTAACATTTGAAATGGTTCATTGCTTAGGTGCCCGTTTTTTCTGCAAATGAGTGTATATATACCACTATATCCCTTATGTCAATAACTAATTGCCCCAATTTCTTCAAGTGTTTTATCATATCTACTTCTAAAATTAAAATCAATTATGTTCTTCCGTGATTGTGAAACTTTATTGCTTTGGTCAAGTAAGTTCACTAAGATGTGTGTTTTCTTAACAGCTGTTCCACTGAAGACAAAGTAACTCTTTGTCTTCAGTGGTACGAGTTGCCGCCCACACAATAGAGAGGTACGATATGGGTTATAATCTAGTGGCCCCATGTGATCAATTAATTTAATATTCAGTCTCTTTTATTGCATAAGAGAGAAGACAAATCAGTTTTTTCCTGACTAATTATATTTATTTTGCGAAAAAAAAAACCTATTTTACAGATTCTGTCACGTTTATATCAGATGTTTACTTTCTTAGCGTTTGGAAAGCTTTTTAGCGTTCATGAGCATAGGAAGGTTCTCAAGGATGCCACCCATACTTCTTTATCAAGTATTTTTCATTATTTCGGGCTTATACTCTATACTTTATATGATCAATAAAGTACCTATTCATAAATACTTTATTTTAAGTGAGATGTTTCTCTAGGATTAAATTTAGAATTAATCAGTCCTTGAGCCTGATAATAAATAACAATTTATTTACTTTTAAAATAAATACAGAGTACCAAGATACTGTTTATCAGTGACCGTTAATTATTGAAATTTGCCATAAATAACCAAAATCAGTTTTAAAACAAAATAATATAATACATCGTACTTTAATTGGGCACAAAGTACTTTTTCCTTCATTCATTAGCCAATGTAATTTCTTTTCACAAAAAAGTGCCAACCCTAGCTGTTCTTCCGTGAAGTTGTTTTATTTTTCATGTGTGTAATGATTTCTGATGTTTACGCGAGCTAAACATTAGAAATAATTATGTGATTATCCTCTTTTATTTAATTTATTGCGGAGATCTAAGAAGATTCGAGGTATTTCCTAACCTACTTGAGTTTCAACCATTCATTTCATCCATGACAAATTTTATAAGTTTACATCACTTATAAATAAAATCGCACGCATTTTAACGTGTTTGTATTTGATTTTTGTTTGCCGGACATTTCAAACATTTTTCACTGTTCATGGCCACGGGTGGACTAAGATGCCGCACGTCCAAAAAGGTATCGCTATTACAGATATTTATATCACTACAGAATGAGTCGTTAAAATTTAAACTACATTTCGATACAAATTTATTGCCAGTACAAAAAGAAAATGATTCTAAATGAAAAAAATAATTTGTTCTTGATCAGTAATGAGTAAACATTAAATTTGTTATAATAATTATATTATGACAATTCGTAAAAATAGTTATATTTATAATGTGTAATACTCATGTAAACTTCAGAAATTATTACACATCACTTACAGGAGTCACATTAATGATTTTTACTGTTTACGCGAGTATTACACATTGTAAATAAAACTAATTTTACGAATTTTATCGCGGTTGTATTTGATTTTTTGATTGTCCAGCGCTTCGAACACTTTACAGTGTTCATGGTTACGGGCGGACTGTCTTTACAAGACTACAACCTTGAATCTATTCAAGATGGTCAATCTATTTTATCATACAAATGCGATAAAATCCGTATAAATCGTTTTTTTTAGAAGGAATTACGATTGTAGGCATGTACATTGAAAATAATGCCTAAAGAGCATGCACCAAATTTCTATAAACTTGGTGATAATAAGAGCAGATAAATAATAATTATCTGTATGTGGTTCTATAGATATTCATATACATTTATATATATTTTATATGACGGAAACGGTCGTTACTTCCCGTGAATAATGTTCCCTCCATACAATGATAACGTTATCCCTACATCTACGTATTCATATTGTAAAAGGGGCGTAATATTGTCACATGGTATTTAGGTGCTTTTAGATATTTCAATGTAATGGGTAATTTGTTTCTTTTGTAAACAGTATCAGTGTCAGAATATATATTAACTGATCGGAAGAGAAATATATTATTATTCCTTAAATTGTAAATTATAATTGACAGATAATATAAATTGCACATTAAATTTGTAATGTTGGAACTGATATGTTTAGATTTTTATAATTTACTAGCTGACTCAACAGACGTTGTTCTATTCAAATAAAATAAAAGGAATTCTTCTTGAATCCTTATGAACACACACAAAAAATTTCATCAACATCATTTAGGAGGTCCAGCCGTTTAGGAGGAGTTCAGTGACATGCACGCGTACACAAGAAATAGATATATAAAGATAAAGATTTGCTTGTTCTAAATAGAATTTTACAGATTTTATCGCGTCTGTTTTTGATTTTTGACTGCCTAACGTTTCGAATATTTTACAGCGTTCATGTTCGCGATCTAACCATAAACGCTGTAATTAGACGTTGACAGTTATGTCAGCTAATAGTTTCATTTACAATGAGTAATAGTCGCGTAAACATCAGAAATCTTTATTTACTTGATTATTATTAGGAGTTAATGTAAATAACACATGTGAAAAAAACAATAAATTTCTGGTAGGACCACACTGTTGACTATTGTCTGTCTACAGCCGCGGGCCGGTCCGTCCGGTCCGAGTAGTAGCAATTTGTTACTGCACTTCGTTTGGTGAGCGACAAATCCGGAAGCCCAAATTTCTGAGGGTGTTTCTTCTTCTTCTTTTTTGTCTTGGCAATCAGCTACAAATACGAGCCATCTTTGCCAGTGTCGAGTTATAATTATCTTTTCAAGTTCTCAGTTTCTTCATGTCAGTAATAGTCTGTCAGTAAGTCAGTGTCGCCCTCAACAGTGTAATGGCCACTGTTAAGGGTATCTTCTGAGAATTTTGGTGGAAACAAAACGGTATGTATAGCAATTTTATATCATATTCACTACACCTCAGCAGTTTTGCCACTATATATTATATAAAATGCCATCAAAATTATTTAATATAACACGTTAAAACACTAAGTTATTGAATATAATACAAGAACACCACATGACACTTCAGATTCCCGCCAAAACCTCCTGAGGGTGGTATCACCGAACCTAATTGCACGCATTCACACGCCCTTCAGTTTCTTGACGGTAGGCAGCGGCTTAGCAAAGGTCCAACACTTACCATCAGGTGTACTGTTTTCTCGTTTGCCACCATTTGCAATGAAAAAAAAAAAATATTTATTGAAAAAATCACATTACGTGTATCTGAATGTTGGGTATTGATAAAGACAGATGAGAGAATAATGCATGCTACTGAGATGCGTATGCTAAGATGGATGAAATGGAGTTACACAAGGTTAGACAAAATAAGAAATGCCACACTGTCGACAGTTATCTGTCTACAGCCGCGGGCCGGTCCGTCCGGGGCAGTACCACACTCTGACGTCTGAGTAGTAGCGATTTATTACTGCGCTTCGTTCGGTGAGCGAGAGAGCCGGAAGCCCAACTTTCTGAGGGTGTTTGCGTGTGGAGGGTTTTGGTGGTGCCCTTAGTATCACCGAGCCTCAATGCACGCATTCACACTCCCTTCACTTTCTTTGCGGTAGGTAACGGCCTTGTAAAGGTCCATGAGCGGCAGCAACACTTATCATCAGGTGTATTGTTTGCTCGTTTGCCTCCGTTTGCAACAAAAAAAAAATGCGTACATTAGGAGAATTAATCTGGAAGTGGTACCAGTAATAGAGAAGATTAGGAGTGTGAGTTTGTCTTGGTATGGACATGTGATGAGGAGGGATGAAAGATATCAATATGGCAAGGAGAGTTATCAATATGATTGGGTAAGAATGGTGGAAGATCCAAAAAGAGATGCATGGATTTTGTGAATAAGGATATGCGTAAGAAAGCAAAGCAGATATGACGGCTGACAGGAGCCTATGAAAGGTAAGAACGTATTGTTCCGACCCCACTTAGCGTGGGATGTACGTAGCCAAATTGATGACTTTATGTGAATGGGTAATTAGGAGAATCTTCATCATCATCATTTCAGCCTATCGCCGTCCACTGCTGGACGTAGGCCTCCCTCATGTTGCGCCACAATGAGCGGTCCTGTGCCGCCTGCATCCAATGACGCCCAGCTACTTTCACTAGGTCATCGGTCCACCTAGTGGGGGAGCGTCCTACACTGCGTCGTCCGATACGTGGTCGCCACTCGAGAACCTTTCTTCCCCAACGGTTGTCGGTTCGTCGAGCGATGTGGCCTGCCCATTGCCACTTCAGCGTGCTATGTCGGTTACACCCGTTCTTCTGCGGATTTCCGTATTCCGGATTCTATCTCGCAGAGAAATCCCGAGTATAGCCCGCTCCATAGCACGCTGAGCGACTTTGAGCCTTGATATGAGGCCTACATTTAGGGACCACGTTTCCGTGCCGTAAGTCATCACTGGTAACACACACTGGTCAAAGACCTGTGTTTTCAGACACTGAGGTATGTTGGACGAGAAGATCCTCTTAAGTTTCCCGAACGCTGCCCAACCGAATTGGATAGGTGAAGTTGGATAGGTAGGTTGGATGGTAGGAGAATCTTATTTTATATTAATTTTGCTTTTGTCTGTATGTTCTAATTATATGTGTGTCTTAAAGGCATACTATTTCATTCTCTGAAAGATTTATTGAAAGTTGGTTACTATAAAATCTATAAAATGTAGAATGTAACGACAAAAATATCTATGTATTATTTAAGAATATATTAAACTCATCCTTCATTTATGTTTCGAGAGAAACGCTGCGTATAATTGTGTACTTGCCCTAGTTTCATGGAATATCCAAATTTACCCTTAAAAAGAAAGCAAAATATCTTTCGCCCGCTACATACAAAGAAAAATGCGAAAAGCGTAAGTGATAACAATACGTTCTAACCTGTCACTACATGAAGACAAAATTAAGCGACGCAAATTTTACCCGAATTTAGACAAATTTTCATGCATTAGTATTTCGATAAGTACCAATCTAATACGCGTGGTAGCGTGGACATGTATGCTTCATCGACAGCCTTAAATTTTCAAGGCACTTTTATCTGAACAAGTAAGGATTACTAAATTATAATTAATATGTTTACAGTATATTACAGCATGTTAAATATATATATTTATAATATGTTGTATAAAACTGTCACGCAAATATGTAAGAAGCTTCGGGTTTAGTTTTTTAGTTGTCTTAAGCTAGCCGCACATACGCAATAATATTGTCAATATAGTGTATATTGTCAATAATATTGAGTGTGTGCGACCCGTATTGCGGTATTGTTCAATATTATTGCCGAATTCCAGAAATTCTGATTTTGTCACGACAATATCGGGGGAGGTAGGGACATTGTCAATAAGAGACAATAAAAAGATTTCATGGCAGGTGGACGTTCATGTTTTTTGTAAAAAATGGGCGGCGAAAACAGTATCCATGGCGAAAACAGTAGTCATGGCGAAAATAGTGTTGATAACTTGTTGATAACTTTCACACAACATCAATATTTGTCAGTATTAATTAAAACTTGGAAAACGTATCCCGAATTATGAAATACATACATCCAGCGAAGGATATTGTAATAAAGTTAAGAAAAACAATGCTCTTGAACAGTTGCTTGATATTTATTATAAAAATCAAAGCAAATAGCACAAGAGAAGATGTAAAGAAAAATTAAATTTTTTACGAACTAATTTTCCGAAAGAATTAAAGAAAATACATAAATTGAAATCATCAGGAAAATTTTCATGTAAATTTTAACCACCATTTTTTCAGTAACTCTTAATGCATTTATTAGATGAAAATGATCCAACTCAGCTTTTTTCTCATCCAGTCCTTAATCCACCATTTTTTTCTTGATTGTCTTTTTTTAGTAGGTAAAATTAATACAATACTCAATGCAACGACTTTTTTCTGTCTATCTACTATATAAAAAGGTACGCACACGAGTCTAGCTACCGAGCGACTAAGTCAGATTGCACCACAAAATATTGACAATAATATTGCGTAGTATGCGGGACCATATATTGAAGAACATTATTGACAATCTTTGGATAGGCTAGCCACACACAAGCAATAATATTGTCAATATTATTGCGTGTGTGTGGCTAGCCTCATTGCATGTTAGCAGGGTAAATCCTTATTTGAATATAATGTGGAAAATGCTATTGGCTACAAATTAGTACCATATCCATTTAGGTCGTGGTCCCTAAATGTAGACCGCACGAACAAACTCAAAGTCGCTCAGCGTGCTACGAAGCGATAGCTCGCTTGGGATTTCTTTACGAGATAGAATTCAAAATACGGATATCTGTAGAAAAACGGGTGTAACTGACATAGCACGAAGAATTAGCATACTAAAATGGCAAGGGGCAGATCACATCACTTGACGAACCGTTCTCTAAGTATCGGATGATGCAGTATAGAACGATATACGCTACTAGTTAGAACGACGACTGAATTATAGTTATCAGGCGTCGTTGGATGCAGGCGGCACGGAAACACACTTTGTGGCGAAACATGAGGGGGCCTACGTCCAGCAGTGCCAGTGATAGGCTGAATGATGATGATCCATTTAGATCATACTTGTTTGTAAATTTACTATGTAACTGTTTTCTCAAATAGAATAAATAGATAATTACTTAAAAGTTAAGTTCTAATTTATATGATGAGACGGTAAATATAACAACGCTGATTTTGTATAAAAGTAAGTATATATACTTACATCTTGAGCCCACTAAACCTGAAACCATATCAAATTGTGTTCGAACGAGACACTTGCAAATCGAGTTAGACGAAGCCACAACGGTGCTTCGGAAGTGAGACTGTAGAACATATTTTTATAGGTATATTTCCTTACAAATTCACCCAAAAGATATTTAAATATCTGTAGGTTTCTGCAGAATAATTTTTGGCCTCTCATGACTTAGGACAAGACTATTTTCGTGATAGATTACTTTCAAACAGTACTTTGACTTAAAAATATTTTTACATGACTTGGCACTTACAGAAACTGATAAAAATAACTAGAATACTAGCTTTATTAACTACTACCAGAATCCTAACTTTCTTTGTGTGACTGGTAAAAATACAATGTTTTAATATGTCTTACTTTCTAATGGCAATCGCAAAATCCAGTTGAAAGATTGCCCGAAGAATTGGGAACAGCAATATCCTAGAAAACTTTTAAAATTTCTATGTTCAAAACTCTTTCATAATGGGAGGATAATTGATACCTACTATACCACCAGGTGGACCGACGAGCTGGTGAAAGTTGCTGGGCGTCATTGGATACAGGTGGCACAGGACCGCGCTTTGTGGCGTAACATGAGGGAGGCCTACGTCCAGCAGTGGACGGCGATGGGCTGAAATGATGAAATGATAATACCACGCTAGTCGGGGAGATTGCTATAGGGTTTTAATTTGAATTTATCTATCTCGCATTGACGTTATATACCATACTAGCAACCCGCCCTCGTTTCGCTTCGGTTTCAGTCGTCTTACCCGCGTAGTTCCCGTTCCCGTGGGAATACCGAGATAAAATATATCCTATGTTACTCCTTGATATAATAGCTTTCCATTGGTGATTATATACTTTAATCGTCTTTTATGACACCCACGGGCAATATAAGTTATGGTGAATTGTAGTTTTACTATCATACCAGGAAATACCATGTAGTACAGCAACTCATCTATCTGTAAATACTATAGCATGAACGTCTTTTGCGAAGAATAGCAACATATCCAACAACAAACCTCTATAGGCTGATGGATGATAAGTGGACACTCAAACAAATGTTTGGACATAGACAGTCAAAAAAATGGATGTTAAGTGGACAAATAGTAGGTACGATTGAAAAAACATCCTTTATATATTTTAAAATTTCCTTTTATTAGCGCTTCGAGATCATTTTACTGTTACTATGGAATTTTTCGTGTGGTAACGGAATAAGAATACAATTCACCACCCCCTTTCTTGCTGTGGGTGTTGTAAAAGACGACTAATGGATTATACATATATAATAATGGTATATTAATGCATATATCATCTATGCAAGAGAAGAAAAACTCGAGATAAAACCCTCTTTTTTTTGGGGGGTGGGTTACGGCCGGCGCACTCCTCGCACCACTCCGTCCGGGGCGACAGAGGGGCGTAAGCACGCACACCCGCAACCCACCCGTTTAGCACGTCGCCTTCGTCGTTAGGTCGACCACCAGTGCAGAGTTCGCTTCGACATCCCCTACTGGGACGCCGATCGCCGTAACGAGGCGACATAAAATCCTCTACTGTCTCGTCTGACCAACGTGGTAAAGTAGGTCAATTTCCCTCCTATTGTAATAGAGAGTTAAGCACAACAGTGGGATATAATGATGATGATTATTGAATATTAGTATACTTCAAACGTAATGAATAAGTTACTAAATAACGTTAACTTTCATAAAAAATTACTCATAAAACGCCGACTGAAATACGAATTCGTTCAGGCATTTTGCCAACTTATTTCAAATGTCGTCTTCGAGCTAAGAACTCTATAGAGAGTTCCACGATAAAATCTTTAATAGACCCATTTAAAAACAGCTGATGACCAGTAACAAGGTCCGTGTGCCTTCCTGTACCATTATCTTATTACTCGATTAACCACTTGGGTCACAATTAGCAAGGGTCAGAGGTGGCCCGACTTTAAATGAACCTCGTCCAAAGATAGTTGAAAGTTCTTTAATTATTCTTGAGTTTGGATCAAGTCGAGTGTTATATATTTATTTTAGCTACTATAAATTTGATTTAATAATAAAATTTAGTTGTTCATTTTTATTATATGTTACTGCTTCATGGACAACTAATGATTTCATTTAATTTTTGGACCTTTAATATTTTGTGTTATCAAATAAGTCAATTATTAAAAATAGCTAAATTGAATTATAAAATATATTTATTTGTTTTATATCCCATTTTAAGAAGAATACAAATCGACGAGGATATAAAATGCATATAACATTTATGCAAGAGAAGGAAAACTCGACATAAATCCTATTCCAATCCAACCAACATGGTCAGCCTTTTATTGTGAAGAAGGCTCGAACTCAGTATTGGGATAAATGTGATCTGATATGATGGTGATGATGATAACAATTTATCTTACGTGAGGAACAAATCCATAATACTTGGCTCGGGAGATTGTTACGAGGACCACTTTACTAATATCTTCTATACTAATAAATAAAATTGGACTGTCTGTTTGTAATGTCAAAATAATAGGCTTTTTTCATGCTCACACGGTTATTTTCACTATACACATGCCTAAAAATCACTTTATATTTTTTTGCCTGTCTGTCTGTCTGTTTGTTCCGGGTAATCTTCAAAACGGTTGGACCGATTTCAAAAATTCTTTCACCAATGGAAAGCTATAATATCAGGTAGTAACCTAGGCTATATTTTATCCTGGTATTCCCACGGGAACGGGAACTACGCAGGTAAAACGACTAAAACCGAAGCGAAGCGAGGGCGGGTTGCTAGTTATATATAAATTTCTTGTGTATGTGTGTATGTCACTGAACTCCTCCCAAACGGCTGGACCGAAGTTGATGAAATTTTTTGTATGTGTCAAGAGGATTCGAGAATAGTTTAGATTCACAATTGGACCCGGTAGGTGGCGCTGATGTCGATTTCAAGGAGAATTTCTTTCATTTTATTTGAACAGCACAACGTCGGTTGGGTCAGCTAGTATGCATTATAAATAATACTATATTTTACGAATTTTATCGCATTCATGGTCACGAGCGCACTAACTATGAACGCTGAAAAGTCTTCTAAACGCCGCGAAATCATAAATCGAATATAAACGCCATAAAATCCGTAAAAATAGTTTTATTTATAATGTGTAATTGTGTACTATTCACGTAAACAATAAAAAACTATATATGCAATAGAATATCCAGCAAAGTAAGAAATGTTTAAACGACAGATACCACCAATGATGAGAAACGAATAATGTTCGTGCAATAGTTACAAGAAATAAATATTAAATGATCATTTAGAAATGAGTAGGATTCCTTCTTGAGAAGAGGTTATATGACTCATAAATTATCCGGTCATTCATAGCACTATAGGTCAGTCGGCCATTTGTCTATGGCTTCCGTTTGTTGCGTCAGCTATTGGAGCCGTATTATATTCAATTCACCCATTTTTTTTAAACTATATCAATACGAAGGAATTTCTTTCTCTATATCCAATGGTTAGGACTGATTCTTCTTTCTAATGGAATCCTTCTTTTTATGGTTTTGATTTCAAGTTTTTCTTATCATGCAACGATTCTCTCAGCTTACTTCACTCTGAAAGACATATATATAGTTTCTTGTTTCTAAACTGCAACAGCGACACTGGGTTCTAAAAATTTATAATAAAATCTCAATCGTAATTATTGTTAATGAGTTGTTAAAAAGCGTTACATATTTTAAATAAAACTACGACTTTTATCTATGTATATAAAACTGTTTTTACGGCAATTATGATTGATACGGAAATTTGATTTTTGGTTACCCAACGTTTCTAACACTTTACAGCGTTCATGGTCACGAGAGGAAAACTGTTACAGTTTAGTGTGCAAAATCTGTGTGTCGGTAATAATGAGGAAAATAACTCGTAGATCTGTGCTAATTCTACCTGATGGTAACTGGTCAGCAATCACATTCCAAAGGACAAGGGTTGACATCACACAGATGGCCAGTCATAAAACTATTGCAAAATTTTTGCAATATGTACCTACGGTTGAAACAGAGTACATATTCCATCGACCCCAATTGGAATAAGAATAGAATGATGAAGAATAATAATTCTTAAGCGCTTATATGCTTCCGACGTCTCGGGACAGGGACGTCGAGAGGTGAGGGTGCCCGAAAGGGTAGTTCGTCGGGCCGACCACTGAGGACAAGGAACTCGGCACTGGTGGTCGGCCCAACGACGAAAGCGACGTGGGTATGGGTGGGTTATGGACCCGCGCGCCGTCCTTTCGTCACCCCGGACGGAATGGACAGCGTGTGTTCTGACCATAGCCCACCCATAAAAAATCGCTTATATGCTTGATATTATTAGGTGCCTTTGGTATCACCGAGCCTCAATGCACGCATTCGCACTCCCTTCACTTTCTTCGCGGTGGGCAGCAGCCTTGTAAAGGTCCATGAACGGCAGCAACACTTACCATCAGGTGTTTGTCGTGTACTGTTTGCTCGTTTGTCACTGCTTGCAATGAAAAGAATAAAAAAAACATACATTAAAGTTTTCATTTTTCGTCCTTGACGCTAAATGTGTATTATTGTACCTTTTACTAAATACACATCCGGCTATGCAATATAAATATTAACTTACTGACGACAATAGACTAGCGTTTTATCGCAGACTGGTTAAAGTTTCAGACTTCATGCTTTGATAGCTAAAGATATTTTTAGAAGACTTATAAGGGAGCCCGATTTGAGTTTGGAACAGTCTGGACCTTTACCAAATAAGCAAGTTTCACGCATTATAATACCTAACAATGTATTTGTATAAATTCTAACGAAATATTATGCCTACTTAACCCTTACCGGGTTAAGAGGCGTGAAAAATCAATTAATCGTTGGTCAGTACAGGAGTTTATTTTGTACAAAATTTTATGATGTACTACGTTTGTACCCGTCAATTATATAATTCCTTTGTTCTTCAACCAGCATTGTTCCGTTTGGTTGTGTATTTTCATATTATTTGTTTCAGAAACGTTTAATTGAAATTTAAACTGACGATTTTTCGTTTATTAGATGTGTTTTGTTTTTCAACAGTGTATTCGCTCTTTAAAATTGTATTGTAAATTAGTAATAGAAGCTGAAATAATGCATTAGTTGGCTGTTCGAATGACAGTTACCTTTTTATTTAGCCGTGCATCATGTAGTGGCTATATTTCGTTTGCAGAACAATATGAGTGAACAGTAACAAAGTCCATCATCCTGTTTTATCATAATGACAAATTAAGAATATAATATTATTCCGTTATCGGGGTTATTAGAAATGACTAAGGAATAAAAACGTGATAGAACTTTAAGAGAACTCAGGATTCAATAAAGCTTTATTCAGCTCATCTGACCAGCATGGTATTTTGGGCCAGTTTCTCATCATTAAGTATATATATATATATATATCATTTACTAAGAAGCTTGGACTTGCGTCACTCTTTTATACACGCTGAAGAAGATCTCATAAAGCTTTTATCTGCTATTATAAAAAGCCTACTATTTTATATTACGCTGGTCAGAAGGCAATCCTTCTACAGGATGTTATTTTGAGATTTTCTTCTCTTGTATAGATCTTGTATAGATCTTGTATACATATTATAACCCTATAGTCGTCCCACGGACAAGAAAGAGGGATGGTGAATTGTATTCTTACTCTGTCACCACACGGAAATTTTTGCCTATATCATAGGCTATAAATAATACAGTAAAGACTATCAAAAGTATTTTTAAGTCATAATAAATTTACAAGTTGCACACGTATAACTAACTTTTTTAAAACAACAGAACACATTTAGAAGTAAATACTTCTGGTGAGGGGAATTCGGGGATTTTTACCAACATACAAATAACGAACACAAATAATACCTTACTCCGAACTATCATTTGTGGATCACACAAAAAACTGTATTATGTTAAGAAATCCTCGTCCTGGAATGGAATACTTAGACCACTATGTTATCTCCGCAGTCATTTTTCTATAGAAATGAAAAATGTAGTGGAAAATGCCACATTAGTATATCATTGGACCAGTTGGCAACAAATCTGTGTTAAATCGGTATTGCCCTACTTCTGTTAAGAAAAAAAAATACTTAAAAGGCTTCGTCGTTCCATATATTGCGAACTTCGGTGGATTCAAATCTGCAGAATAGTTTTAGTTACAATGGATTTCGTAGTAATACAATATATGATTTCAATAGTCGCTACTGTGACCTCACAGAGGATGTCTCTTCTATGAGGTCACAGAGCAAACTTCAAATAAAACTCTATGCCAACTCGTCTAGTTAGAATAATAGACTAATTGCCCATTATCTGAAGGAGGGCCCGTCCTTGGATGTATATGAGGATGTATATAAATGGGATGTATATGAGCTGAGGAGAGAGAGAAAAGAAGGAGTCTTTTCAATTTTAGTATACATTTCTGTGGCGGCCAGCAAAAGAGGCATTGATGGACGAACATGTAAATGTGGGCTGAAGCGAAGCTGAGGAACATATATGTAATTCCACCAATGCCTAGTTGTGGCCAAAACTCGTATAGTACTTTTCTCAAATAATGCGCTGCAATTAAAACTAAGTAGTACTAAGTAGAACTTTTTATTTGAAAATACAATTATTGAAATGTAAAGTGGACTTTCTGGGGATTATGTTGATTTGCGATAATTCTAACGAGGCCGAAGTTGCATAGTAGCCTCTTCTGTGTGATTTCAAAATCAATGACCAACAACGAACATTTTTCACACGCCAAGGGTTCATTTGTTTTTTTTTTTCCATTCTCAAACAAGTTTCTTTTTCAAGCCAGTTCGAAATTTAAATAAAATTCTGATAAGTAGCCTCCTTGGTTACTATGTTTTGGAGTAACAAATCGTTCCATTTTTAAAATACACGATAGATATGGATGTTCTTACATTTTTGCTGCTGCTCACATGTATTTGGTCAGTACAGCAATTTCAATTTATCTCGAAGAAGGTTGTCAAAATAACGATTAAGTTTCCAAGCATGTTTGAGAAATACAAATTTAATTAATTATCCCGTATAGTGACAGGTTAAGTATTGAATGTATTGCCCTTTACTTTTCGTGGGAATCGCGAAACCGGTTCAGGGATAACAAGGACAATTAGCACCATACTACTGGAAATTCAAAGGTACAAAAGTTGTTTTTAGCGATTGGTCTATTTAACTTAGTTTTTTTATAGATATTATAACGTTAATGTGATTATTCGTGTGTTGACGGCCTAAGAATACAAGCAATTCACTCCCTATCTTGGGTGTCGTAAAAGATGATTAAGGAATATAACTTACATAGTGCATTTGTGCAAGCGAAGAAAAATTCGAAATAAAATCCCATACAAACCCGTCTGACCAGCGAGGCATCATCATCATCATCATTTCAGCCTATCACCGTCCACTGCTGGACGTAGGCCTCCCTCATGTTACGCCACAAAGTGCGGTCCTGTGCCGCCTGCATCCAACGACGCCCAGCAACCTTCACCAGGTCGTCGGTCCATCTAGTGGGGGGGCGTACTACACTGCGTCGTCTGATAGGTGGTTGCCACTCAAGAACCTTTCTTCCCCAGCGGTTGGCGGTTCGTCGACCGGTGTGGCCTGCCCATTGCCACTTCAGCGTGCTAATTCTTCGTGCTATGTCGATTACACCCGTTCTTCTGCGGATTTCCGTATTTCGGATTCTATCTCGCAGAGAAATCCCGAGCATAGCCCGTTCCATAGCACGCTGAGCGACTTTGAGCCTTGTTATGAGGCCTATATTTAGGGACCACGTTTCTGTGCCGTAAGTCATCACTGGTAACACATTGGTCGGCGAGGCATGGTCAGTCAATTTTCCCAGCTCAGTCACCCGCGGCCTTGACTAGAACGGCATCAGGTGCAGGTACGCCCGCGCCGTCCAAGTCGCCAGCGGCGGATCGTGTCGCCGTAGAAGAGTTCCTACCGCGCACGATTCGCCAGCTCCTTCCACGAGATCACTGCGTTTCAGAACACGGTGACCGTGTCCCAGTTCCTAACTCTGCCGAGCATCTCCCTAGCGACGGTCGGCAGCTTCAGGTCGGCACTGATAATTGCGACGAATTCACGGTGCTGCTCTGCCCACGCGCCGCACACCTCAAGTGTTATTACAATATTGACGATTTTCTTCAATGATAATATTAATTAATAAATCCATCACATACATATAAGACATTAATATTGTATACTCACTGTAGTAGGACATAGAGAATCCAACCAATAATGTACATACTTATGTTAACCTATGTCCACAATAAATAAACAATTAATTTGAATTTGCGCCGTGTCCTCTTTGCAATCGCAGTGGTGGCAGGACGGCGTACTTTCCCTCCTTACGACCTTATGCAGGTACCTGGCTAAGCAACCGCGCCCCGTCAAGCCCTACACCAATCGGACGAAAAGTAACCCGTGCTGCCGACCCTACCACCCTATGAGCGCCGACCGGAAGGCCTCGATCGACGATCCGAAGACCGTATGGAGGCCTCTCCAGCCGATTTGTCCATCGGGCAATGACATCACGGTAGGCATCGTCCCGCCAGGTAGCCATCTCGCTCAGCGAAACTATGCCGCCGCTCGTTCGAGTCCCCGACACCCACCAATAGAATCCGGCGAGCATCTTCGCTTCCAAGTTCCACGGGGTAATTCCGGCCAATAAGCACCCTGTCTCCGTCGTCAATCTCCAGCAAAATTGCATTATGCAGTAGTTTAAATGTCTCTATAAATATACAGATAAACAATAAAAACACTGTTTTGGCTACTGCTGTAGGTAATAGACACTGGGATACATTTTTTTTTCATTGCCTATAATTTACAGACCTATTATAATTTTATTATATGTAAGCGTCAGAAATCATTAAAAAATATGAGTCTTAATTTTATCGTTTCGTTAATTTGCATTTGCGTTTAACAATGATTTTTGTCATATATTGTTTTAAGTATATCGTTACGTAATTAGAATGCAGATAATTAAATTAACTGACATGATTCAGACGTTTGGTGTTCACGTTGTATTCTGTATTTCTTTGTAATCAATAACCTTGGTTCTAATGACGTAGTCGTTTCGTATAGTAAAAATATAAGAATAAAAATATAATTAATTACTATAATTTTATTAATCTTATATCTTTACATGAGCAATTCTTGTATATATATTATATTCAGGATCTCGGAAACGGCACCAACGATTTTGATGAAACTTGGCATACTAGAGGTTTCGGGTCCAAAAAATCGATCTAGCTATGTTTTATTTATAGAAAATGTTGTTTTGTCCGTGTTTTTAGTAAAACAATACAATGACATTAAATTTTAAAAGAATATGAATTCAAATTTCGTTGTCAACGTCATGAGTTACGATAGCTCAGTTGGGAAGTTGACCGGTTCTAATTATGTTTTTTTTTGACATTCAAACAGCGTCGGTTCGAATCTCGGTGTTATTATTATTCTCTTTTTGTAATTTTTGATATATTTTTCATTATTTATTTTATATTTTTATTAATATATATCTAAATAAATTCGACAAAAATATTCCGATATTAGTGTTTAAACTAACAATAAGATTGAAGTCATGGCTTATAGAACATGCCTTGTAATTTCTTGCTATAGAAATTGACAAATTATTCCTAATTTAAAATTTTTAAAAATAAACTACATATGCATTCACATTTTCTGAGTGTACCTAGTTATAAGACAAGCTATTTAAAATCATTTTAAAATAATTATACTAAAATCAATTTATTAACAATTGATATTTTATCAAATTATTATGATTAATTTTAATATATTTTATATTTATTTATTATCTTATACGTTAATATTAAACTACATGTTTTATGATAATGTTAAATTCCTGTCTACTATATAAATAAATAAATAAAATCATACTCATAAAATTATTGGTTAATTTATGTTTGACTGTACTATAGATCTGACTTGCAAATACTATATTTACTAATAAATGGATTATTCAGATTATTATTATTATTAACTAGCAACCCGCCCTCGCTTCGCTTCGGTTATAGATTATAGTGGTTTTACCCGCGTAGTTCCCGTTCCCGTGGGAATACCGGGATAAAATGTAGCCTAGTTTACGCCCTGATATTATAACTTTCCATTGGTGAAAGAATTTTTGAAATCGGTCCAGCTGTTTTGAAGATTACCCGGAACAAACAGACAGACAGACAAAAATTTTTAATTGCTATTTTAAGCATACGTGTCGTGCAAATAACCGTGTGAGCATGAAAAAAGTCTATTATTTTGACATTACAAACAGACACTCCAATTTTATTTATTGGTAAAGATAAATCCGATGGGGGTTCATTTATAACGCGTGGTTATTCATTTTACGTTGGCAAATAAAATTTTATTATCATCATCACAGCTCATATCATCATTTCAGCTCATAGACGTCCCCACTGTTGGGCTCGAATGTCTTCCACAATAGAAGGGAAATTCACCTTACTGTACCTACCATGCTGGTCAGACAGGTTGGTATTTTTTTTTATGGGTGGGCTATGGTAAGCGCTCACGCGGTCAATTTCGTCCGGGGCGACGGAAGGTCGGCGCGCGGGCCCATAACCCACCCGTACCCACGTCGCCTCGTTGTTGGGTCGACCACCGGAGCAGGGTGACTTGTCGTCAGTGGTCGGCCCGACGGAAAACCCTTTCGGGTACCCTCACCTCTCGACGTCCCTGTCTCGGGAGGTCGGTCGGCGTCGCGCGGTCAGGCTCTCTGTGGTTGACGGACCAAATTCCCCGATCCAGTCACCCGCGGCCTCAGCTAGGGCGGCATGAGGTGCAGGTACTCGTGCCTGCGCCGCCCGAGTCGCCGGCGGCGGCACGTGTCGCCGAAGAGGAGCTCCTCTCGCGCATGATCCGCAGCCTCCTTCCGTGAGATTACGGCCTCACAGAAGACGGCGACCGCGTCCCAGTTCCTGATGCTGTCGAGCATCTCCCTGGCGATGGTCGGCAGCGTCAGGCAGATAAGTTGGTATAGGGTTTAATTTCGAGTTTTCTTTATCATATAGCTCGTATACGTCCCACTATTGGGCTTCAGTCTCCTCCACAATATTAAAGAAATTTATCTACCATACCACGCTGGTCAGACGGGTTGCTATAGCGTATAATTTCGGATTTTCCTTTTCCTTATCTTTCCTTCCTTCCTTTTGAAATGCAGAAAACTCGAAAACCCTATACCAATTCGTTTGACCGCCGTGGCATAATAGGGATTTTTCCCCTCCCATCTTGGAGGAAGCTTCAGCCTAGCAGTGGGACATATATGAGCTGAAATGATGATTACTGCAATTATCTATGACGCGTAAAACAAAACAACTGATGATTCATGCATTTCACACATAATCTAATAGCTGACTTAATACAAAGGCCTATTTAGTCGGCGCTCGTCGGAGCAGCTAATAAAGTGCCAATTTAATAATCCTCGGCAGCGCTGCAGAAATGCGCTAGAAAAGAATTGCATCAACCGAGCTAGTAAAATCGATTTCATCTCAATAGTTACGTAGAATTGTTACCAAAAATTTTAAAACTTAAAAATGAAAAACTTCCCTGTTACAACTGAGAGCTCATAAATTTGAATTATATAACTTAGAAAAGAAAATCCTTGGTATTTAAATGAGGGATTACGTGCGGTGAAGGCGTAAAACGACAATTCTCTACCCCTACATCATGTCTTTGGGTATCGTAAAAGACAATTAAGACATATGATATGCAGAATTGATGCGACAGAAGGGGATGGCAGATCCTTCCCCTTCTGTCCAACCAACAACCAACGTGGTTAAGAAGGTCAATTTACCTGCCACTATGAAGGTGACTTTAGCCCTGGGTCGAGATAAGGATATAATTCTTAATCTTGTATTTTAATTTTTTACTATTGCTACTAACTTTGTCATGGGTCGTTGGGGAACTCGAGTCTCCACCAAAATAGGAGTGAATTTCACCTGCTTTTTTTTTTTTTGCAGTCGGCGCGCTCCTCGCACCACTCCGTCCGGGGCGACAGAGGGGCGTAAGCACGCATACCCGCAACCCACCCACGATGCACGTCGCCTTCGTCGTTGGGCCGACCATCGGAGCAGGGTGACTTGACGTCAGTGGTCGGCCCGACGGAATACCCCCTATTTGGGGTACCCTCCCATCGGCCGACGTCCCCCCCTTGGCGAGGACGTCGGTCTTTCCTCCTATATCCTTGGACACAAATGACTATTTTTACACAAACTAACTATACAAATATATAATTAACGACTACCAACTACACCCTCATAACAATAATATAATAATATGTTAATGACACAAAGTATTGTTTTTTTTTTTAATTTTTGTTGGTGCAAAGGAACATACAGCGCACTTGATGGTAAGCGATTCTGCATTCATAGACCTTTGGCTACGCCTCTGCCAACCGTGAAGAAAGTGAAGGGCGTGCAATGAGGCTTGGTGATATTAGAATCATCACCAAAACCCACCACATGCAAATGCCCTCACAAAGTCGGGCTTTTCACTTTCTCGCTCACCAAACGAAATGCATTAACAAATTGCTACTACTCAGGCGTCGATTTTCTACGAGAGTGAGGTACCAGCACGGTTGCATCAGCCCGTGGCTGTAGACAGGCGATTATCCAGTGCCGTCCGGGGTGACAGAGGGGCGTAAGCACGCACACCTTTAACCCACCCGCGTGACACGTCGCCTTCTGCGTTGGGCCGACCACCGAAGCAGGGTGACTTGACGTCAGTAGTCAGCACGACGGAATACCCCCTTGAGGGATACCCTCCCATCGACTGACGTCCTCCCCCCCCTCGGGGAGGACGTCGGTCGGAACGCTACATCTGAATTTAAACCACTACGCCCTTTGTAGTATCAAAAGTTTGAAAAATAATGTACGTCTTCAAAACCACTATAACTAATTTAAAGTTAGAAATTACTAAGATCCTACTATTAGAGGCTTATTTACCCTCCACATAATACAACCTCAATCCTTTTGTTGTTTCCACTATGTTTAATAAAGTGAGTTTATCAAGTTACTAACCATCATCTTGTTAAGCTTATGTAATTACTGTTTAGACATTGTTTTTATGTGTAGTATTAAACGTTTATTACTCTTTAGAAATTGTTTTTATTTATAGTATTCCATATATGTTCTGTATGATGATGGTGTAAGTACAATGCACTACCCAAGGGTACAAGGGAGCAATAAAGAAACCAAAATCGTCATGCTAGCGTATAAGTACGTCAGTTTATTTCTTATTATGGCGAAAACCCTTTTTGCGTCAGCGCATCCGCCGCTCAACTCCGACCGGGGTGACAGAGAGGCGGCGCGCGGCTCCATGATCTAACCGTACCACGTCGCCTTCGTCGTTGGGCCGACCACCGATGCTGAGTTCCTTGTCGTCAGTGTTCGCCCCGACGTAATACCCCTGCGGGGTACCCTCTCCTCTTGAATCCTTCGGGACGTCAGTCGCCGTCGCGCAGTTAGCGCGGGTGATGGACTTACCCTCGGTTCCATCACCCGCTTAGCTAGGGATGGCGAAAACCCTGTCCAATAGTTGGAGCTATTATGTGGAAATGACATACATACCTATAGATCAAGCATTTTTTATTTTGGTAGATTATGGTACGGACGTACGCATGAGCATACCATTGGTACCGAATGCTTGACGTCAGTTTTCAGCCCGGCGTGATACGCTTTCGAAGACCATTGCTCCCCGAATCACCCGCGGCCTCGGCTAGGGGCCACCTTCAGATCAAGCTAATAAATGCTGATATAAAATTCTCTTACTCTTTTAGGAGTTTCCCTCTTTGAAGTTTATTGCTATTCATATGGGAGCAATGCGGTAAAATTATTATAAATATGTACCAAAAAGGTTTCATACCTTTTGTGATTGAGCATTATTTGGCGATTTAATGAAGCCAATATAACGTCACTGGAAACATCGGTGAAAGTAAACATGTTCGTTTTATTATACAGCGTTATTTTGAATGTGTTATTGGTGTTTATTCGCTTGAATTATATCAGTATTTTGATATAAATATTTATTACTTATATATAATTTTTGTGGTGACGAGTAAGAATACCATTCATTAACCCATTTCTCGCCCATGGGTGTCGTGAAAGTGATTATTACAGATAACATTTATACAAGAGAAGGAAATTCGGAATAAAATCTAATATCAACCCGCCTGACCAAAGTGGTATACTAGGTCAAATCGCCGCCCTCTTACGGATGAAGTTAAAATACAGCAGTGGGTCATATATGTCATATGGGCTGAGATGATGATGATATAATTTTTATTTCTATGTAGTGACGGAGGAAGAATACCATTCACCACCCCTTTTCTTGCCCATGGGTCTCGTAAAAGTACTAGAAGATATTTATATGTAGATAATATCGATGCCCCGAGTGGCGACAGGATAAAATACAATTCTCGTCAACCCTTGCTTTCCCGTGGGAGTCGTAAAAATCGGCTGAGGACCTCACCAGGAGAATGGGCAGCAGCTATCTCCTGGGAAAACTTATTACACCAGCACCTACTGCGATCGCCAACCCGTCTGCCAAGCGTGGCGATTATGGCATTATAAGCTATATAAAAATGGATGCAATAAAAATAACGACCCCCAGTCACGGCAGTTCTGCCTCTCCACGGGCTCATTTTGGTAGCGGGCCCATGGATGGCGGAGCAGGGGGTGCTAAGAATCCCCGGTCGCAATCCGGCTACCAAAAAATCGATCTTTGGCCCTGGTAACACACAATATTCGGACACTTAGGACCGACGAAAGGGTCATCGAGCTGGAAGAGGAATTGAGCAAAATCCGTTGGGACATTGTAGGATTCTCAGAAGTGCGAAGAGAGGACGATGGCACGATAATCCTCCAGTCTGGAAATCTGCTCTTCTACCGGGAGGGAGATCACCCATCCCAAGGCAGTGTAGAGTTTATCGTTCGAAAGTCTCTCGTGAACAACGTGGAGAGGATCGAGAGTGTGTCGCCAAGGGTAGCGTACCTTATACTCAGAATTACCAAACGGTACTCGCTGAAGGTCATACAGGTTTACGCGCCGACCTCGACATACTCCGACGACGTTGTGGAGGCCTTATACGAGGATATCTCGAAAGCCATCCACACGTCCAAAACCCACTTCACGGTAGTTATGGGAGACTTTAACGCTAAACTAGGCAAAAGGACAGACGATGAGCTGAGAGTGGGGCAATATGGATTTGGACAGAGAAACCATCCTCTTTATGATGAATTCCTTCTTCAAAAAGCGGCCACAAAGGAAGTGGACCTGGATTAGCCCCGATGGTTCCACTAAAAACGAGATAGACTTCATCTTGTCGGACAAACGACAAATATTCAATGATGTCTCTGTAATCAGCAGGATTAAAACTGGGAGTGATCACCGGATGGTACGAGGCACATTGAATTTGCATACGAAAGTCGAGCGGTTTCGCTTGACGAAGTCTACACTCCGACCTACACCTGTCCAATACCAGAACCCCGAGAGCTTTCAGCTCGAATTGCATAATCGTTTCCAAAACCTAGAAGACTGCGAATCCTCAAACGATATGAGCAACAGGTTCGTGGAAACTGTCCACGCTGTCGGGTCAAAGTTTTTTAAGATCCATCGCGCAAATAGACCAACAAAACTTTCAGACCAGACTCTCAAGCTCATAGAGCGGAGAAAAGAAATAATGGTGCAGTCTTCAGCTGACTGGTCCACACATAGGCAGCGAAATTGGCAAATCTCAAAGTCCATGCGACTCGACGTTCGCTGATTCAATACGCAGCGTATTGAAGAGGCAATAGAGCGGAACCGCAGCTCTAAAGTGTTCGCACGCGATTTGTCTAACGGGCACAGCCAAATGACCAAGTTGAAGACCGATGACGGCACTGTTATTTCATCCCAGGGTGAGATCTTGGGAGAGGTCGAAAGGTTCTATGGGCAGTTGTATAGATCATCCCAGAACCCTGTTGCCGGCTTGGTCCATGATGCCAGATCCAAGCTAACTCGGCACTACACCGAAGAAATCCCGGATGTCAGCTTGTACGAGATCAGAATGGCTCTGAAACAATTAAGGAACGGGAAGGCACCGGGCGATGACGGAATTACCACAGAACTTGTTTAATTCTGTCATTCTCGGAGGCGACGTTCCAGAGTCGTGGACCAGAAGTGTGGTGGTGCTGTTTTTCAAGAAGGGCGATAAGACGTTCTTAAGGAATTACAAACCCATCTCACTCTTGAGCCACGTCTACAAATTGTTCTCAAGAGTCATTACGAACCGACTCGCGTGCAAGCTCGACTTCCAGCCGCCCAAACAAGCCGGCTTCCGAAGAGTTTATAGTACCATAGACCACATCCACATGCTACGCCAGATTATACAGAAGACCGAGGAGTATAATCGGCCTCTGTGTCTAGTGTTTGTGGACTATAAGAAAGCCTTTGACTTAGTCGCAAATTGGGCAGTGATACAGTCGCTTCAGTGGTGCCAAATTGACTATCGATACATCGAAGTGCTGAAGTGTTTGTATAGAAACGCAACTATGTCAGTCCGCATCCAGAATGAGAGTACGAAACCGATTCAGTTGGAGAGAGGTGTGAGACAAGGAGACGTCATCTCTCTGAAACAGTTCACCACTGCGCTGGAAGATGTCTTCAAGCTCTTAGACTGGACCGGACTCGCCATCCACATCAACGGCGAATACATCACTCACCTTCGATTTGCTGACGATATCGTAGTCATGGCAGAATCCATGGAGGACATTGGCACTATGCTCAATGACCTCAGTAGGGTATCTCAACTAGTGGGTCTACAAATGAACATGGACAAGACGAAAGTCATACCTAATGCCCATGTCATTCCTGTACCGGTCCTAGTTGGGAATGCGACCCACGATGTTGTGAATCGTTATGTTTACCTAAGACAAGCAGTCCAGTTAGGTAGATCCAATCTCGAGAAAGAGGTCAGCCGACGAATCCAACTCGGCTGGGCAGCGTTCGGGCAACTTAAGAGGATCTTCTCGTCCAATATGCCGCAGTGTCTGAAAACAAAGGTTTATAACCAGTGTGTGTTACCAGCGATGACTTACGGCACTGAAACGTGGTCTCTAAATGTCGGCTAATAAAAAAGCTCAAAAAGTCACTCAGCGTGCTATGGAGAGGGCTATGCTCGGTATTTCTGTACGTGATAAAATCCGGAACACGGAAATCCGTAGAAGAACGGGTGTAACCAACATAGCCCGCAAAATTAGCACGTTGAAATGGCAATGGGCAGGCCACATCGCTCGTCGAACCGACAACCGTTGGGGAAGAAAGGTTCTTGAGTGGCGACCACGAATCGGACGGCGCAGCGTATGACGACCCCCCTAGGTGGACTGACGACATTCTCAATACACAGGGAACCGTTGGATGCAAGTGGCGCAGGACCGTTCCGAGTGGCATTCTCGTGGGGAGGCCTATGTTCAGCAGTAGACGTTTGTAGGCTGATGGATGGATGGATGGATGGAACATCGATGTAAAAGAAGAGAAACTCAACATAAAACCCTGAACAGTGTGGTATATTTAGCCAGTTTCTCTCACTGTGAAGGAGACTTGAGTATAGCAGCGATACATATGTGAGCCAAAATTATGGTATAATTCTTAACTTCCATGTAGTGACTTGTTAGAAATATATCAATGTCACCCCTTGCTTTCCAGTCAGAGTCGTAAAAACAGCAAATAAGCGGTAGCACTTGCCAAGGAAATATTTATAACGAAATATGATCACCAATCGGGCTACTGAGCGTGAAGATTATGACGTTCTTCCTTTTAGAGAGGCCTATGTCCAAGAGCGGACTTCGTTATACTAATGACCATTAATTAATGTAACAATCTTTGTGTATATTATGTAATACCTACCACCGTGTGGCGACGGGATAAGTATAAAATTATCGTCACCGTCATCGTCGAGTGAGTTGTAAAAATCAGCTAAAGGTAATTACTAAGAGAGTGAGCAGCTGTTTTCGCCTGGTGGTAATATATTACTCACTGCGATCACGAACCGGCCTTCCAAGAGTGGCAAATACAGTATTATCCACTCGTATTTGATGGAGGCTCACGTCCATAAATGGATGGCGAAAAGGTGAAATGAAAATGATGTTATTACGTAATTGTACTTCTATCCCGCAATCGAGGACATTTTTAATGATTTTTTACATACTTATGCACCTACACGTGTTTGAATTTCACCTCCCCTGTTCATTAAAATATATAAAACCGTGAAGAATTCAACGATGAAACCGTCTGTCCATAAATATTGCTTTTATTTTTTTTAATTTATAACAGGTAATTGAGTTTTATAATAAATATATGTTATTTACTTTATAGAACTAAGTCCACTTATAAGACTTTTCAAAAACTTTCACAAACAGTAATAAAATACAAGGCAAATGGTACCAAAATTTGGTACGGTAAAAGTCAAACGAAACCTCTTTAAAGTAAAATTTCGCATGAAAAATTCTTGTAAGTACTTATTTTATTACACTCCAAGACTCCAACGAAATGAAATTTCTTGAAAAAGGTAAAATACGTGAGAAATATTCGAAGTTTTTTCTCGGAGCTTTAGACCTTGAGTAGGTATTGCAACATTTTACATTGCTTCTATAATGTGGACTATTGTTACGATTATAATGCTCAATTAAAAAAGATAGGTACAAATTTATTATACAGGATTAAATAATAAATAAACAATACATTTCTGTGTGGTGACCGAGTAAGAATACAATTCACCACACTATCTTGCCCGTGGATGTTGTAAAAGACGCCTAAGGGATTAAATGTAACATAAAGAATGAAAACTTGAAATAAAACCCTATACCAACACGTCTGACCCGCATAGTATCAATTGCCCACCTATTGTGGACGAGGCTCAAGCCCAGCAGTGGGACGTATATGAGCTGAAATGATGATGAAACAATAAATTTGTGTGTATTCTATCGTTTCGCAAACTAATACAGTTAATTTAATCAATTTAAATTAAATTAGCATTTAAAGTACTTAAGGCTAATTAATTTTTATGGTACCCAAGGAAACAAATTGGGTTTGGATGGATTCTTACTTGGATTGCTATATTTATACGGATTTATTTAAATAAATTGTGGTTTTGTTTTTATTCCAGGGCAAGCGATCTATGGTATTATGTGCGTAATCCCTCTTCTGGAAAATGTCGTTACGGTAATACATTATCACGAAGTTCTTAATCGGCATACTGTAGAAATTTCAGTGTTATTCTAAATTGTAGAAAATATATATAAAAGATAAAGATATATAAAGATGATAAAAGAAAAACATTATAAACCCGTTTATTTTCTTGCTCGATCTTCTCAATGATGTTTACGTTCCGACCCGATGGTAGTTTACTGAATTAATTTAAAAAAAAATTTAATTTGTTAATGCCCTGACATCATCAAATCATTATCTCGGCTCACACACGTCTCATTGCCTTCTCCGCAATGGAAAGGAAAATTAGATGCTAGTTGGACGGATTGATATAGCATTTTATATCAAGTTTTCCTTCTCTTACATATATGTTATCTGCACATCATATCTTTTAATCGTATTTTATATCACCCACAGGTAAGAGAGGGTCTGTTAAATTGATCTTACTCCGTTACCACACGGATAATTATAGGGAAATATTGTTAAAAATAGGGTTTTATACATGGTAACTGATTTTGAATTCGATTTCAATAGATCACGATCTTCCGTGTGGTATTAATATTCAACCTTCTCACTTACCCGTGGGTATCATAAAAGGCGACTAAAAGAATTCTGGTACATATAAATATTATTCAAGAGACCTACAGTAACCCGCCTAACCAGCGTGGTGTAGTAGGTCAATTTTTCTCCCAATGTAGAGGAGACTAGAGCCCAGTAGTGCGACGTAGATTGGCTATGACGATAATAATCACGATTGACCTATTATATTAAATATCCCAATACCCGGGCATTCACTGAAATGAATACTTTTGCTATAAGTATTTGAAGTTGAGATTTTATTTTATTGTAAAAGCGCAACGTCGCACTTAGTATGAACTCGTGGAGAGCATAACACAATCTGCTAAAATGAGGTCGGGAGATGAATAGCGAAGTTTATATTTATTTTAGTTGGTAATTAGTCTGTATTAGTAAATTACGATAGATCTGATCATGCATAAAAGATTCGCTCTATTTTTAGGCATGGTTCTCCTCGAAAATAGAAATGAAAAGTTGTATTTTTTTTATTGCAAACGGTGGCAAACGAGCAAATAGTACACTTGATGGTAAGTGTTGCTGCCGCTCATGGACCTTTGCAAGGCTGTGGCTTACCGCGAAGAAATTGAAAGGAATGTGAATGCGTGCGATGGGGTTCGATGATACTAAAGGCATCACTAAAACCCACCACACGCAAACACCTTCAGAAAGATAGGGTTCCGGCTCTCTCACTCACCGAACGAAGCACAGTAACAAATTGCTACTACTTGGACGTCGATTTTCTGCGAGAGCGTGGTACTACCCCGGGCGGACCGGCTCGCGGCTGTAGACAGAAAACTGTCAACAATGTGGTCCTGCCACTCTCACTATATAGTAGAAAAGTGGTATTTCTGAGTCACAAAGTGAATTACCGAAATCTAATCTCACTAAATTATTCGTTACGTCCACTTTGCACCTAATCATGATGAATTGACAGTCCTAAACAAACTTAACTATTCCCGAACGAGCTACATTAAATGGCTTTTACTGAACTATCGATTTTGTATTAAGTACTAGCATAAAGTTCTGACGTTATTTAAAACTAAAGTAACTTCAAAATGTTATAGGAAATCAGAATTGGTATATTTATTCAAATATATGTTAGAGCTCTTTTATAAGTGCTAAAGTGAAGTGCAGTTTTATTGAATAAATGTAATTTAAGCATTAGTCGGTAGTATAGGATTTTAAGACGTGATTTCCTTATTATATCCCCTAGTAGTCTTTTATACATCCATAAGCAGGACAGGCGATGACATAATTTTCGTTATCCTAGCACTTGTCATGAAGAAGATGGCTACGCAAACATCCTATGCGTATCTTCTCTCTGTCACAATTTTTTGTCTGATTTGTTAACATTTATAGACACATTGCTTTGGCCCTATTTATCTGGAGTGTTATCCCTACTAATATTATAAATACGAAAGTAAGGTTGTTTGTTTGTTACGCTTTCACGCTTAAACTTGGTGGTTCCGATTTCCGATTTCAAAAATTCTTTCACCAATGGAAAGCTATACCTAATATCAGGGAGTAACATAGACTATATTTTATCCTATATGTTATTCCAACGGGAACGTAAACTACGAGGGTAATGCGATTGAAATCGAAGCGAAGCGAGGGCGGGTTGCTAGTATGTTATAAGCCTATAAACTATTGTGGTAGACAGATTATCTAATTCAAGCACAATGAGATATTTTATAACCCAACTGAGGGTTATTAAGATTAACGTGTTTAAAAAACCTACAACCAACTCTTCAGTGTTGTAACAGTAATATAAAAGATAATAATTATTTATGAAAGAGTTTTATAATTAAATGCTTATATAAGAAAATGGTTTTAATTATTTAGGTAGTCTGGTTTTAAATTTAACTGGGGATATGTGTAAATCTTTATAATAAGTCCGTATATGTTCATAATAAGTCCTCGGTCTGCTATATAATGAGTGTGGAGTAATTTTAGTTAGTTATCAGTACCCGATATGTAAAGGAAAAGTAAGAGAGTCCCTCAAGAATGAGTGGCCATATTTAACGACGTACTTCTAGTACGCTATGTGTCTATACCAGTAACTGTTTCTGTTATAAGTATATTTAGAAATTTAATCTTTGATCGGAACGTCGTCGGGATATCCTGGCAATAATGAGTTTGCTCATTTCCCCACGTTCTTGAAGCTTTACTTAGAAATAAATTTATATGCTTTGAATGTTTATATGTAATAAATTTAGAATAGCTTTTTTTATATACACAAATTGATTTCATGAATTTTGTAAACAGATCTAAAGATTTGAATAATGGCATGGCTATATTTTTTAAGTTTATTTCTAACCGAAAAGCATTTCCTAGAAAACGCGTTAAGACGTCTTAAACATAATGCCTTTTCGTAAATCTTTAAGGTAGGTACTTGTATTGTTGCTATTAGATGATTAGTACCCATAAGTTTAGTTTTATTATTCAAGTTTTCTTATATAATATGCCTTTAAATAGTATTTTTTTATTATAAATATTGTTTTTATATTTGAAATAAGGTGACAAATGATCTCAAGTTTATATTTTTTTAAATGTATAAATAAATATTTTATTATATTCGTTTTGAATTAACTAATCGTAAACTGAAAGAATGATTACGTACCTATTTCTTATACATTATAGTACATCGCACGAAATATTCAAAAACTACTAATAGGTTTTATTTCTCATTCAATGTGATTCAGAGAAGAATGGCCCATGGATTTCCCACTGTTAGATTCGCAGCTTCTCTATAATAAGCGGGATATAATTCTTAGAATAGGACACTAGTTACTCGGATGAATGAAAGGATTTTGTAATAAGTTTTATTTTCTACCATCTAAATAGAGTAAGAAGCGAATTATATTCCTATTCTATCACCATTTATTTTATTATTTTTTATCGCTACCATAAGGCAAATATGATGATTATTATTATGAATTATTATTGGATTGGTTTTTAGACGATGAAAATGAGGCAATGATCGTACTTTTACATCATATGTGAAAATTTTCTACGCAGACGAGTATCTAATGCTGAATTTTATTGAGGAATTTAGATTTTTCTCAATTTTTGTTTATATATAGGCTTTGCATAAAATATTGTTTAAAATGGGACTAATCCTACAACATATACCCACCATTGTAGCACCCGTAAACCAGTATCAGCAATGATTTCAATAAATAACACCGGCGTTTTAACCTTAGGCAGTCTGAGGAAATGCTTTCAGCTGTTTGGAACCCCGCAATAAATTTTATTACAAAAGTTAAAAAGAAGTTGGAAAATATTGAGTGTATCCCTATATCTATGCAATAGGATAAGATGGATAGGATGCAATAGGATAGGACTGTATCCTATGCAATACGATAAACATGAATCTATACATATAAGTATGTACAGCCAGAAGTGCAGGTACAGCATCACGGATACAGCCGAGTAAAACGAGGTCTATATTAGAATTGTAGGCTCACACTATAGAGTCTTCTTTCCACAGCCACCGCAGTACCACACTCAGTTAGTAAATCGACGTCAGAGTAGTAGCAATTTGTTAACGCACTTTGTTTGGTGAGCGAAAGAGCCAGAAGGCCAACATTCTACAGCCATTTATATGTGGCGAGTTTTGGAGTTACCTATAAGTAGTATAACCGACCTCATTGCACGCGTTCATGCGGCCTATGCTGTTTGCTTGTTTGCCACTAATAGCAACAAATAAATAATATATATATATATATATATATAATATATATACTTAAGTACCTATATAAATCCTTGTCTAATATAATTCAGCTTAGGAACCTCATACGCCAAGGCCTTGTAAGTAATACGACTACAGAATGAACTGTTAAACTCTACAGCTTAGCTAAGCGGATGCCATACAAATAAGTATGTTAAAACATGTCTACCCGCCAAATTGCTGTTACCGTGACCTGGGGGTATAATAGTATTATTAATGTTAAAGTCATTGAATACAATAAAATACTTGTTTGTTCTAATTAAAACTACGAAAACTGTTATTAGCATTTTCATTTCTTCTAAATTTTTACTTATCCAGAACATTTTTTTTTCTTTCCGTGTGGTTACGAAGTAAGAATACAATTAACTAGCCGCTTTCTCATCAGGAGGTGTCATAAAATCTAACAAGGAGAGGATAGAATATATGTGACCATCGATTGCCCTCTAACTGTGGGAGGTTCAAATCTAGCTGTGTGACATATATAGGAGCTGATATGAAGAAAATAATCCTATGCTAAGCCGTCTGTCCAGGGTGTCATATGAAGTAAGCTTTCTGCTTACCCAATAACGAAGGCGTCATGCTACGGTGAGTTATAGAACCGCGCGCCGCCCCTCTGTCGCCCCGGACGGAGTAGGGCGGCGGGTACGCTGACCATAGCCCACATAAAATAAACATATGTATATGCGCTGATAAGATCATATTATCAGATTTTCATTAAAAAACATAAATATTATTCCGTGAAGTGACAGAGTAAAAATACAATTCATAACGTTGCCTGTGGGTTTAGTAAATGAAGACTTTTTTTTTTTTTTTACGGTGGGCGCACTCTTCGCACCACTCCGTCCGAGGCGACAGAGGGGCGTAAGCACGCACACCCGTATAGCACGTCGCCTTCGTCATTGGGTCGGCTACCGGCGCAGAGTTCCTTGACTTCAGTGGTCCACCCGTAGTAAATGATGGCTGAGGGATGTAATATGCATATAACATTAATGCAAGAGAAGGAAACCTAGATATAAAATCTTATACCAACGCAGCTGATCACCGTTGTATAATAGGTCAATTGCCTTACTATTGTACAGAAGGTTTGAGCTCAGCAGTGGGAAGCATATAAGCTGTTATGAAATATAAATAATACAGACTTTTTAAACTATAGAAAATTCATTTATTTACCAGTTTATAATAAAAGTTAAAATCTATGATGAGATAATTAGCAACAAAAGCCAAGTTACAACCGAATAAATTTTACTTACGCACATGTACTTTCCAGTATTAACAATATAATTATTCTAAACAGCACACCTGATACTGACCACGGCACCGCATGACCCGATAAATATTCGACCGATTGTTTAAACACTCCGCAAATAGCTTTACAATATGATTGAGTAATGAAGATAATTATTCCACGTGGCCTCGTGTGTAAACAATACACCAGAATTGTAAACAATTCACTCTATATGTATGCTTGCAAACGAAATTGTCTTACATATGCTGTCTTGAGTTTATTCGATTGAAGATTGATGTGCAATTTAAATGCTTGCATTTGCATTAGTTTGATGGGTCGCGATGCGTTTGAAACGTATAAATGAGGTATCGATCAAATTTATACATTAGTTAAGTGGTAATAACAGAGAGATTTTTTGATTTGCGTAACCAAGCTTATTTTCAATACAAGTAATTTGGATAATAGATATAAGTCTCGATTTATGTGGTCCTATAAAATAGGTTATAAATATATCGTTTCAATTTATGTGGTAGAACCAAACTGTCGACAATCCTCTACAGCCGCGTGCCCCTGCGTCCGTGGTAATACCACATTCAAAATCAACGTCTGATTAGTAGCAATTTGTCATTGCGTTTCGTTCGGAGAACAAGTGAGTTGGCCTAACTTTATAAAGGTGTTCGCATGTAATGGGTTTTGGTGATGTCTTTAGTATCATCTAATCTCATTGCACGCTTTCACAGTCTCTTTACTTGAGCGATAGTAGCATTTACCATCATATGTGTTTTTTGATCGCTTGCCACCAACAGCCATAAAAAAAAACTCAATTCATTTTGTGAAATAGATTTTTTGAGACAAATTGTTTTACGGATATAATCGTTAAATTCATCATAATTTTATTAAATTAAAATTAACAGAATTATATTAAGAAAACATGTCGAGTAGGTTTTTCTTGAAAATATACTGAATGTACGGTATCGTAGTAATGTAAGACACACTAAGCCTATTAGTATTATGGAATATTTTCTTTTTCTCAAAGTACTGCCTTCACTGCCTTAAGAAACAAAGGACTGGTATTGGAGCATAAAACAATAATCCTTCTAATTTCTATTTAGTAATAGGATAAGAGGAACCTCAATGAAGCTTCGACATCTGCTGCACTACCTAAAGAATTCTTCATTCATCTTTATATTTATGATGTAATAATATTTTAAACATTATTCTTAAAAATTTTCCGTGTGGTGACGGAATAAGAATACTATTCACCACTCCCTGTCTTGCCCGTGGATGTCGTACAAGACGACTATGGGATATAATATGCACATAACATCTGTGCAAGAGAAGGAAAACTCGATACAAAACCCTATATCAACCAACATGTCTGACCAGCATGGTATAGTGGGCCAAATTCCCTCCCATTGTGGAGGAGGCCCGAGCCCAACAGTGGAACGTATGTGGGCTGCGATGATGATGATTCTTAAAAATATATAATACCTATATTATTTCAGCTCATATACCGCCCACTACTGGACTGGAGCCTCCTCCAAAATCGGATTGACCTTAATAGATCAATCCGAGGTAGTGTTGCCCAAATGCAAGACCAAGACTAGACTTGGACCAGTCTTGGTCTTGGTCTTGCAACAGCACACCTGGTCTCGTCTTGGTCTTGGTATTGCACACTCGAGTCTTGGTCTTGGTCTTGGTATTGCAGCAAGAGTCTCGCAAAGTCTTGCAAGTCTTGCAGTTGGAATAACGTGACAGTCATTTATCATGGCAATGAAAATTCCAACTAAATTAATCAAATATCATCCTATCCTATCTATCCAATCCTATCCTATCTATCTCAATTCGAATTGAGAACCTCCTTCTTTTTTAAAAGTTTGATAGCTAAAAATGGTTATTTATCAGAATAATCTATTTCTTTTTTTTTCAATACATATGATATATATGTAATTTAAAATACAAGGAAGAATTTTAACTTAAAGAGTAGTTTTTAGGATATAGAACGCCATCTTTTAAATATATGTATATCAATGCCGGTGGATCGCTCAATTAATAATGGGCGCAAAATAAGTTGAGTTCTAGGGGTCGCACGTCGCTCTTACGTCATTGCAGATGGTTCAGATAAAGAGTGACCTACCCGCGTACTAACTTAGGTACCTATGCATACTTACAAATTTACGACTTATAAGTTACTTATTTCATTAGAATAGTTACTTGTTTTATTTTGAAACTATAGATCTCGGCATGTTCATAGAGCTATGTTCTATTCGACATATTTACTCGTATCTATTCACCTACAAGGACAAAGAGTCATGCTGCATTACAAGAGATCCGCTATACCTAATAGTTGCGCAATAAAGAGGGATAATTATGCTAATGACGATATTTATACCTATAATTCTACCTACCTGCCTCTAGATATATTTAATACTAGATGTTCCACCAGCTTCGCTTGCTTGACTCACGTATCCATATAATGCTATTATTTCGTTTAAATACCCATATCGCCCCCTGGCGTTAAAAATAATTTCACTATTTATATGTAATATCCATAACATACCTACTTACTTTAATTACAATTTTTGTTATCTAAGTAGATAGTTGCCGTAACAATGGCTACTACGGACAACGCTTGACAGCTATTGCTTCAAAATTTTGTCCGATTTGTTAACCTTAATAGACACTGCTCCAGACTAATTTACCAATATGTCGCAGTGTTATGTATTAAAGCCTAAAACTTTTCTGGATAAACAGACTATCTGACAAAATAACATTCTTTTGAAATACAACTGGTATTTTCTGGGATTAGGGCGTTCAAATATACAATTTCATCCGATTTATAATAAGTAGTTAGTAGTATAGATAATAATAGTTTTTAATAGGTAATATACCTATGAAGAGGGTCACCAAATGTATGATATTCGTCGCCATCGTCACAGCTCATAAAAGTGCCACTGCTGGACTTCCTTCCAGTAAGAGGAAAATTGATCTACTACACCACGCTGGTCAGACATGTTGTTATAGGCTTTTATTTCTAGGTTCACTTCTCTTGCACATATGTTATATACACAGGGTGTTTCAGGTTATGGGGCAACTGTTCGAGTATGTTGTAGTTCAACGGTCATAGATCATAATTAGAATGTATATTACACAAAAACAATATAACATAAAAGTTATAGTGATTATAAAAATGTGTGTCTAAGAGTTTATGCCTTAAATTTTACGCATTACGTAGGTATGTACAGACAGGATATATGTAAGCATGTAAAACTTCAGCTAGGATATATGTAAGCATGTAAAAAGGGCTATAATATATAACATCGGTGCAAGAGAAGGAAAGCTTGACATGAAAACCTGTAACAACACGGCCAATCACCGTGGCGATTCCCCTCCGGCCACGGCCGATTGCCCTCCTATTACGTAGAAGACACGAGCTCAATCATATATAAGCTGACATGGTGATTTGATTTAAATGCAAGACCGCGAGACTCTTGCAGGCTCAGTCTTGGTCTTGCTCAAGTCTTGCAGAGCCAGTCTTGGTCTTGGTCTTGCAAAAATCAAGCGGTCTTGGTCTTGGTCTCGGTCTCGCATTTCTCGCAAGACCAAGACCAAGACCGCAAGACCAAGACTTTTTTGGGCAACACTAATCCGAGGTATATTATACCTCGCTGGTCAGACGTGTTATACAGTACATTACTTCAAGATTTCCTTCTCTTGCGAAGATGTTAATCTGCATATTATATCCCTTAATCGTCTTTTATGACACCCATGAGCAGGAAAGGGGGGTGGTGAATTGCATTCTACTGAGTCATCACACGGCAAATTCAATATTTCATCATTCATCATCATTTCAGCCTATCGCCGTCCACTGCTGGACGTAGGCCTTCCTCATGTTACGCCACAGATTTCAAAAATATTTGAACATCTTTCGAATTGAGTGTACAAGCAATAAATAAATCATCAAGTTAATGATCCATCATGACCAAAAATTGGGATTATGAGGGCACAGGAAATAGCGTATATTTATGAGCAATTTTTACAAGATTTAACGCAACGCCTGGTGGCTGACGCACTACGCAACTTAATAACAATGCCTACTACAAAGTTTATTTTTCAAGAGTAAAGCGGAATTTCATTTAGTGAATACCTATAACATATGTATAGGATTAAAATACAAGACTCAAGGCTAATGCATTTTAACAATCTATTACATTTTTAGTCCTAGTAATATAATTACCGCTTGGAAACTTCGCTTAAGTAGACCAGGTACTTCTATTAATACCTACCATTTGTATTATATATGGAGTGTTAAATTTTATTACAAATTGTTGTCTTTTAAGACAATATAAATACATTATAATGTATTTATATTTTCTCACATCCCTTCAAATTCGTATTAAATTATTTTTGGAGTATACTCTAAAAACTGTTTACTAGGAATTCGTTATTTCAGATAACATCAATGCAAAAGAAGGACTCTTGATAGAAAACCCTATTTGAAAACATCTGGCCCGCTTGGAGGAGACCGGTGATTAATATTGGAATATACTTACATAATTATATGCGATAACTTTGTATTTGTTTTTGATTTTTGATCGCTCGACGTTTCGAAACCTTTTCAGCGTGTATGGTCACGAGCGGAATTTTGTGTCTATAAAATATATGTTTGTAAAGTGAGGGCAATACAAGGATTATTCTCTTAGTTGTTTTTATTAAGAAAAATAATATATGGGCTAAAGAAGTGTACAGCAAAGACCTCGTACCTTTTAAGAGGATTTTTTTTTTTTTGTAAAAACAAAAACAACAGATATGTATTAAGAGGAACTTCACAAATTTATAATTTATATTATTAATTGACACAAACTATTGGATAACCCAAATTTAAAACCCGATAGCAGGGTAAATTTTACAGTTATTAAAGATAATTTTACATTATCTAGATGATATTTGCCGATTCTCATTTTTCTCCATAACTAGGGCCGAATAAGTAAGTACGTATAGGAAGCCAATCTGTCACGTCGTTGCGTCGACGTCTACAAGATTAACAATAGCATAATATTTGCCAAGACATTAAACTGTCTTCTGATAACATTATTTCCTAAACACTAAGAATTAAATTTTTGTGTGTGGACCGAGTAAGAATAAAATTCGTCGCCCTCATCTTGCCAGTGGATGTCGTAAAATACGACTAAGGGATATAATTTGCACATAACATTCGTAAAAGAGAAGGAAAACTGAAAATAAAACCCAGTACCAACATGTCTGACCAACATGGTATAGTAGGTCAACTTTCCTCCCATTGAGAGCAGGCTCGAGCCCAGCAGTGAAAAGCTGAGAAGAAAGAAAGATGAAAATTTTCGGTGTGGACCGAGTAAAAATACAATTCGTCACTCTCTCTCTGTACCTTGTCCGTGAGTGTTGTAAAATAACTAAGTAATAATACATGCAGATAACATCTATAGAAGAGTAGGAAGAATTGATATATAACTATGCCAATATGTTTGTGACCAGCTTGTAGGTTAATTTTCTTTCCAACAGTAGAAGAGATTCTAGCGCAATTGTGGGACGTATATGGGCCAGGATAATGATGTAGCATCGTAAATCATGTCAGATTATATACGACCCACTGCAAAGCTCGAGCTTTCTCCAAAAAAGGATGGAGGTTGGCCTACTATGCCACGCTGGTTAGATGTGTTGGTAAAGTGTTTTATTTTGAGTTTTCCTTCTCTTGCTTTAAAATTATATGCGCGTTTAATCCCTTAGCCGTCTTTCACGACACCCTGCAAGAGAGGATGGTGAATTGTATTATTACCACGAAAAAATATTTTTAATTAATTTTAATATCCTTCGATCGATCACAGTCTACCTTTGGACATACTTAATCCTTTCAAAATGAGATAGTAGCATTACAGGTGAGTTATCAAGTCGTAATGGGTAGGTATTACATGTTTCTCGAGATAATGCCCAGTCTGATGGTGATCCCTCAATCATGCGTCAAATTAATAATGCAAGTATTACGGAAAGTTAGGTTACGATCTGGAAGGTACTGATGGAGCAAGAACGATAATTTTCCTTACGTACTATCCCATTATAACTGTATTAAGAAGGCCCACCTATTTTGAAGTGTGGTTTTCATTGTTAAATGGAAAACGTCATCACCATTCAAGGTATTTTGCAGCTCCGAGAAGTAGGGATGTCGGTATCCGTAACACGCTTTTGGCCAATGCTACATTTACTAATTCAAAATTACTGTAAAAGCTGGCAGATATAGCACTGCATAATATGTAGTTGAATGTGTTTGAAATTATTTATTTAGTGATTATTTTGTATTGTAGTGTGTTGTATCTATTCTGTATGAGTTTTATAGGGTGATGTGGTCGCTCAGCGACAAAGTCTTTAAATTAAAATTAAAAAAAAATTATCATCATTCGGTAATTCAATCAATAAAGTCGATTGTACAGATGGCGTAGTGTTCAAGATACCGAACTACCGTGCCAGTGTATTTGTGCGATCCACAAACTGTTGTTCTGACTCTGGGTATAATCATCATTTGCCTGCCCTCGTCCCACGCTAAGTGGGGTCGGCACAACATGTTTTTACCTTCCATAGCCTTCTATCAGCCGTCATATCTGCACTCACTACTTTCACACGCATATCCTCATTCACACAATCCATCCATTTCTTTTTAGGCCTGCCACGATTTTTACGTCCATCCACAAACATATTGACAACCCTCCTCGTCATGTGCCCTTCATCCCTCCTCATCACGTGTCCATACCAAGACAATCTCGCGCTCCTAATCTTCTCTATCACTGGTGCCACTTTCAGACTTCCCCTGATATACTCATTTCTTATTTTATCCAACTTGTAACTCCACACATCCATCTTAACATACGCATCTCAGTAGAATGCAGTCTTCTCTCATTCGTCTTTTTCAACGCCCAACATTCAGAACCATACATAACAACAGGTCTAATGACGCTCTTGTATATTTTCCCCTTAAGTTTAAGGGGCATCCGCGCATCACATATTATTCCCGAGACCTGCCGCCACTTCATCCATCCTGCATTCATTCTTCTACATACCTCTCGGTCAATGTTACTATCGTCTTGGAGAAGAGAGCCTAGGTACTTAAAATCGGAGCAAACCGGTAGCAATACTCCATCTAAGGCAATGTGGGAGAATTGGGAAGAGCCACCGAAGTTACAAAACAAATGAGTCTTGGTGCGGCTGATTTTAAGACCTACTCTTTCCAACCTCTCCTGCCATTTTTCCGGTCTGCTCTGTACCCCAGCTGCCTCCTCTCCGACGAGGACTATGTCATCTGCAAAATGCATGCACCACGGTGCCTCCTCCTGTATGTCTCTGGGTATAATATGTGTCCATTAATTATATGCTTGTAAAGTCCCCCGCAATACAAGGATTATTACCTTAGTGCAGGGCGTTGTCTTAAAATAAAGATAGTAAAAAGTATTTTTTTTTCAACTATTGAATTTGGCTCTACAGTTACACATAGATGCATATATCTATTTGCTCAAAACACTATCAATTCAAACGCCTATAAATGTTCATGAAAGAAAGAATTGATGAAAACATGATTTTAAATTTTATACTCCTTAATAGAATCAACAATTCACCACCCCCTCTCTTGCCTGTGGGTGTCGTAAAGATGACTAAGGGATTTAATATGCAAATAACATCTGTGCAGAAGAAGTAAAACTTGGAATGAAACCCTATACCATCACGCATGTCCAGTGTCGTAGGTCAATTTCCCTCCTATTGTGGAAGAGGCTTAAGTCCAACAGTGAGACATTTATGAGCTGAAATGATGTATGACGATGATAATTAATTGAATCTTTTATAAGAAAGTATAGAATATCTACTTGGATATGATATATACATAAGTAGTACATCGGTACATATTTTATTGAATTTAACTATTAAGTTCGGCAGCATTAGGATTTAAAGTCAAGCAAGTCTAATAGTTATCCATCGAATAGAAAGTAAAATGAAAAGTTTTGTATCAAAATAAGTACTACCTATACCTACTACATATCAGCTGGTTCCCGAAGATAAGTAAAAATGTATTTTCCCCCGACTGTTCACACAATGGCGTACGGAAATGACAGAAAAACTCATTAGTGCGTGTTGTGAAGTATCTTCTGTGTAACTTGAGGGACAAAATGATGGACGACGAAGTCTCAACAATATTTTATTTTATAACAATCGAAAGATTTACTGACAATCTTCTAAAAAGAAATGAAATATTTTGAATGTGAATATTAAACATTCTTTTAAGTAAAATAATATGGTTGGTATGTATATTGAAATTGTACCTATAGTATGAAATTGTACCTATTGTACCTATAGTCGTGGATTTGTTATTTAATTTATATTAAATGTAATATTCTAATCTAAATGCGATAATCGTAACGTTATGTCTGAATTCTGAGTACTGTACTTCTATGTATAAATCCGAGTTCGTTCCTTTAAATACTATACTGAAATCTAGGCGCGTTATCCTACGCTAGTGAAAACTGCGCGCATATAAAGGATGACGTCAGGAAAAGTGCCAATCTCCAATACAATAAAAATATTTATTACCTATGTTGTAATAGCGAAAAAATATCAGCACGTGGGCTCGCTTACACATTTGTGTGACCGTTGAAGATAAAAGCTCGAGTATGTAGGTATATCTTAGAATTTTTCATGTACCTACTTTTAGTGGCAGGCAACTTAGTAAACTTTTTTTTAGAATATAATATTCGTACCGTTCGGGGCAACGAAAGGGCGGCGCGCGAGTCTATAACTCCCTCCCCAACGCTATTGGGTCGACCACTGTTACCGAATCATTGATGTCCGTGGCCAGCCTGGCGAGTTAGTAAACCCGAATTGATATTTCCAATAAAGCCGAAGAGATTGTTACCAGAACGTAATGTATATTATACAAGTTAATTTGTGCATCGTAAAAATACTCTAATCAATAATTTCGTAATCATGGACGAATACGTTCGGTTTATTAACCCGAGATCAAAGAGTTCATTTCCAGTTTATTTATTTATCGAAATACTTTCGTTGCACGGTTTATTTTTTATCTTTCTGATCTTTGATTTATTTGTATCGTAACGAAGATATGTAACCAATAATGTGTAATTCTAAATTCGATCTGTATATATGTCAATTTTATTAACAACTAGCAACCCGCCCTCGCTTCGCTTTTAGTCGTTTTACTCGCGTAGTTCCCGTTCCCGTGGGAATACCGGGATAAAATATAGCCTAGTTTACGCCCTGATATTATAGCTTTCCATTGGTGTAAGAATTTTTGAAATCAGTCCAGCCGTTTTTAAGATTACCAGGAACAAACAGACAGACAAAAATTTTTTAATCTGTATTTTAGGCATAGGTGTCGTGCAAATAACCGTGTGAGCATGAAAAAAGCCTATTATTTTGACATTACAAACAGACACTCCAATTTTATTTATTGGCATAGACTATGTTATACTGAAAAAAAAAACTGGTCAAAATCAAATCATTTATTATGCATAAATCCCGCGAGGCACTAACATACCGTCAATTTTTACATTTTATCTTCACAGACCCATGTCACTTCTGAGCCACGTCTACAAGTTGTTTGCGATGGTCATTACCAATCGACTCACGTGCCAGCTCGATGATTTCCAGCCGCCCGAACGAGCCGGCTGCCAAAAAGCCTATAGCACCATAGACCATATCCTCACGCTTCACCAGATTATAAAAAAAAAACCGAGGAGTATAATCGGTCCCTGTGTAGAGCGTTTGTGGACTATGAGAAAGCCTTTGATTCAGTCGAATCTTGGGCGGTGTTGCAGTCCCTTCAGCGGTGTCAAATCGATCATCGCTATATCGAAGTGCTGAAATGTTTGTATAGGGACGCCACAATGTCAGTGCTTATCCGGGATAAGAGTACGAAACCGATCCAGTTGCAGAAAGGCGTGAGACAGGGAGATGTCATCTCTCCGAAACTGTTCACTACTGCATTGGAAGATGTCTTCAAGCTCTTGAGTGGACCCGACTCGGCATCAATATCAACGCCGAATGCATCACTTGCCTTCTATTTGCAGACGATATCGTCGTTATGGCAGAATCCATGGAAGACCCTGGCACAATGCTCAATGATCTCAGCAGGGTATCCCAACTAGTGGATTTATGAATGAACATGGACAAGACGAAAGTCATGTCAAATGCCCATGTCATTCCTGTACCGGTCCTAGTTGGCAAAGCGATTCTCGAAGTTGTCGATCACTATGTATACCTAGGATAGACAGTCCGCTCAGCGTGCTATGAAGAGGACTATACTCAGCATTTCTCTGCGAGATAGAATCCTAAATACGGAAATCCGCAGAAAAACAGGTGTAACCGACGTAGCACGAAGAATTAGCACACTGAAGTGGCAATGGGCATTTTTTTTTTTTTTTTTTTATGGGTAAGCGCACGCGCGGTCCTGTCCTTCCGGGGCGATGAAAGGACGGCGCGCGGGCCCATAACCCACCCGTACCCACGTCACCTCGTTGTTGGGCCGACCACCGGAGCAGATGTGACTTGTCATCAGTGGTCGGCCCGACGGAATACCCTTTCGGGTAACCTCTCACCTCTCGACGTACTGGGACGTCGGTCGCCATCGCGCGGTCAGCCTCTCTGCGAGTGACGGACAATTCCCCGGTCCGATCACCCGCGGCCTCGGCTAGGGCGGCATTAGGCGCAGATATTCGCGCCTGCGCCGCCGGAGTCGCCGGCGGCGGAACGTGTCGCCGAATAGGAGCTCTACTCGCACACGATCCGCCGCCTCCTTCCGTGAGATAACGGCCTCACAGAAGGCGGCGACCGCGTCCCAGTTCCTGACGCTGACGAGCATCTCCCTGGCGATGGTCGGCAGCGCCAGGTCGGCACCGATAATTGCGACGAGTTCACGGCGATCCCCCTCCCATGCAGCACACTCCTCGAGCGTGTGCTGCGCCGTGTCCTCGTCGCAACGGCAGTGGTGGCAGGACGGTGTGCTCTCCCTCCTGACAATTTTGTGCAGGTACTTCCCGAAGCAACCGTGCCCCGTCAGCACCTGCACCAGTCGGAAGGAAAGCACCCCGTGCGTCCGCTCCAACCACTCCATCAGCACCGGCCGGAGAGCCTCGACGGTCCTGACACCGTACCGAGGACTCTCTAGCCGAACTGCCCAACGGGCAATGACTTCTCGGCGGGCGTCGACCCGCCAGGCGGTGATCTCTTTGATGGAGACCATGCCGCCGCGGGCGCGCGTCTCCGACACCCGCCGATAAATGTCGGCGAGCATCTCCGCCTCCAGATCCTACGAGGGAGTTCCGGCCAGGAGGCACGCTGCCTCTGTCGCCACCGTGCGGTAACCCCGTATGGCCCTGATCGCCATGACCCTCTGTGGTCGCCACAGGAGGGCCCTAAGACGGACGGTCAGGGACCCCGCCCACACCGGTGCTCCATACAGGGCCATCGACCGGATCACCCCCACGTACAGCTGTCGGCACGTAGCACTGGGTCCGCCCACATTCGGCACGTTGAAATGGCAATGGGCATGCCACATCGCTCGACTAACCGACAACCGTTGGGGAAGAAAGGTTCTCAAGTGGCGACCACGTATCGGACGACGCGATGTAGGGCGACTACATCTAAAGTAGCAGGAAACCGTTGAATGCTATAGTCTGATGGATGGACATAATACCAATTATCCAAAATTTTAGAAAGGCGATATCCATAATATCTCGTATAGTTATGTCCTCCGGAGTGGTTAAGTCAGGAGGGTATAACTGTATAACTTTTAGTTAACCATTAGTTCGTTTTCAAAATCTTTTTTTCTTAAATTCCGGATAACTGGTGATGTATTAATTTTAATTTATTATAAAGCGCCATCTGTTTTCCACCGCGCGTACCACTGTCAAAGATAATAATATTTGTGCGGTTGGTTGGGGGCCCTCCGTCCGCAACGAAGTTCCTTACGCTCAAATCACAGGTACAATGTAAACAGTAAATATTTGTATCAAGTTATAAAAATATATCAACTTACTTGTCTAAATCTGTATTACACAGTTGTTGTAGTTTCCATTTTTCTAAATTTAATTGCAATAACAAAATATTCACTCACCCAAAAATACAAATACATTTACACTTGTCAGTACAACCGTGTGTTGAGGTTATATGATAAAATTAGCTTATGCCCGCGACTTCGTCCGCGTGGAATAGTTACTTTGGGCTAACGTTAACTTTTTAACACGCGAATTTGTTTACATAGAAGGTGAAAATATTTTTAAATAATACGATTCAGACATGATAATTTTTGCGAAACTGTTTGCGTAGCGCACGCAGAAGTGGCTCTCACAAAGAAAACAACCCCGATTTTTAAACATTCTTCATTTCTCCTCCACTCCTATTGGCCTTCACGTGATGATAGATAGCCTTCCTTGATAAATGGGCTATCTAACACCGAAAGAATTATTCAAATCGGACCAGTAGTTCCTGAGATTAGCGCGTTCAAACAAACTCTTCAGCTTTATATGTTAGTATAGAAGAGACTGGGATACAGAGTTGCGCACCCGGCTGCACGCTCACACCTATTAGGCACACACGCATCGCACGCATAAATACACAGCATACTGCGTTTCGTTACGTGACGATTTCTACTAAATCGCACTACCCGTAACCTGCGTTAGGGAACTTTGTTCCAATAATGGCAATAAATGTTGTTGAACTAACAAAAAGTTCAATAAAAAAACAAATGTAGTGTGTTGCAGCGTTTGTATTCCTCGCAGGCAACGTTTAGAGTAAACTATCCTGCTACCACTGCGATTAAGATGAGCACACGTCGCAGCATACGCTCGAGGTGTGTGCCGCGTGAACGGGGCAACGTTGTGAATTCGTCACAATCATCAGTGCCGACCAGTCGTTAAGGCGATGCTCTACAGTGTCAGGAACTGAGACACGGTCGCCGCCTTCTGCGAAGAAGTAGTCACGCGGAAGAACTTCGTAGCGACATGATCCGCCGCCAGCCACTTGGGCGGCGCAAGCGTGAGTTATTGCGGCTGCCGCTCTAGCCGATGCCGCGGGTGACTGGACCGGGGATTAGCCCATCACCCGCAGAGAGGCTGACCGGGTAAGGACGACGCCCCGGGAGGCGTCAGGGAGAGACGGCACCCAAAAGGGTATCCCGCTGGGCTGGCCACGAACGTCAAGGATTCGGTACCAGTGGCCGGCCCAATGGCGAAGGCGAGGTTATACGGTGGGTTATGAGACAGCGCGCCGCCCAGGACGAAGTTGGATGACGTATGTGCTAATCATATCCCGCCCAAAAAATGATATTTATTTTTATAGATTTACTAGCAATCCGCCCTCGCTTCGCTTCGGTTATAGGTTATAGTCGTTTTACCCGCGTAGTGCCCGTTCCCGTGGGAATACCGGGATAAAATATAGCCTAGTTTACGCCCTGATATTATAGCTTTCCAGTGGTGAAAGAATTTTTGAAATCGGTTCAGCCGTTTTGAAGATTACCCGGAACAAACAGACAGACAGACAAAAATTTTTTAATTGCTATTTTAGGCATAGGTGTCGTGCAAATAACCGTGTGAGCATGAAAAAAGCCTATTATTTTGACATTACAAACAGACACTCCAATTTTATTTATTGGTATAGATAAAAGATTGTACAGATTTTTTCCGTGTGGTGACGGAGTAATAATAAATCACGACTCTTTATCTTGTCTGTGGACGTCGTAAAGGACGACTAAGGGCCATAATACGCATATAACATCTATGCTAGAGAAGGAAATCTCGAAATAAAACCTTATACCAACCAGCATGGTATATTAAGGTCAATTTCTCTCCTATTGTGGAGGAGACTCGAGCGCAACAGTGCGTCGTATGAGCTGAAATGATGATGATAAATGGCAGCTTACTTAATTTTAGACAACGTGACTGTATACAATCTGACTGCACCAAATAAAAAATCATGTATATAAATAGCTTTTTAATTAGCTGTACAAATATAACAATTGTACTGTTACTTAGAGTAAATTTATATTGATTCTCATTTATATCCGTGATATTGGTGTGTTCATACTTGGCTATATTGTTATCGTAATTTAAGTATTTCTGTACTTTCATCACACATCATTTTGTATATAACCTCTTTAGATAGTCTCTATATACAGCTGAGCCATTTCTCATAGTTAAGACAAACTGAAATCACGTAGTAACAGTAAGTTTTGCCCTCTATGTTAATAGGAGCAATACACTTAAAAGGGTAACTTATTTATAATCTTATTGCTAATATATGTGTATTTTGTAATGTGATATTTCAGTTCTTCATCCATTGTTGTTACTTCAGCTACGTCTTCCGACGGCGGTTCTGGAAGTTAAAATTAGTCTCTGCAATAGTTAATCACACCATATGCATTTTTTTATACAACACCTAGCACTATACAGCACCACTAGCCGAGGCCGCGGGTGACTGAACCGGGGATCTAGTCTGTCACCCGCAGAGAGGATGACCGCGCGACGGCGACCGACGTCCCCGAGGGGAACGTCGAGAGGACAGGGTACTGACGACAAGTCACCCTGCTCCGGTGGTCGGCCCAACGACGAAAGCGACGTGGCTACGGATGGGTCACGTGGCTACGGGTGGATCACGGGGCCACACGCGCCCCTCCGTTGCCCCGGACGGAGCCGGGCGGTGGGTGTGTTGACCATGGCCCACCGTCTAAAATAAAAAGAAGCTCTATACAGCACTAAAGAACTAATCGTTGTATTACGAGGAGCCTTTAAATAATTGACTGATACAAGCAGAAGCTAGATTCAGAACAACAATGGATCGCACAAACTATTGTTCTGCCTGGGAATCGAACCCGAGACACTTGGCATAGTAGGTTAGTATTTAAACCACTACGATATTTATCCAGTCGATGGTAGTAGGGCTCACTCAAGCAAGTTTCTTTAACATAATACAAAATGTTAAGAGTAACAAATTCAGAATATTTAAGTCCAACTCTTACTTTCGCACGAGTATTGTAAAAACCAGCTAAAGAATTATTGAGAACATGAAGCACCCGCTAAAAAAACCAACAGGTAAAATCAACATCAAATAGATTAAGATATTTAATTGAATAAGACGATACTTAGCAGAAATTCATTACAGTTTTAAAATACAGAAAAGGAATGAGACCAATCACTTCCTCCAGGTTAATCAATATACCTTACACCTCGAGAAAGGAAGGAATATGGGATAAAATCAAGATGGAATGGATGGAATCAATATGTGGAAGTATTCTTACTCTCGCCCTGTACATCTATAATACAACAATATCATCCATTATTTTCGTGTGAAAATGTAATTAGAATGCATTTCAACACTCCCTATCCTCACCGTGGATGTCATATGTTTATGCAAAGAAAGGAAAACTGGAAATAAAACTCAACTACATCTCAAAAGCATGGTAAATTTCCCTCTTACTATGGAGGAGTCTTGAGCCCAGCTGGGAATGAAATGTCTCTATTATTGCTGCAGATTTGTACACTCAGAACTGAGACGGGGAATATATTTACCTATATATTGCCACACTGATGGTGGGAATACAGGTTGTTGTGAAAATATGTATACTAATTTGGAATCTCTGTGTATGCCTTTATTCACTGCATTTTCATTTGTCATTTCCACGCGATACCAGAAAGCTGGTTTCCTGTAAACAATAAAAGATTAAAATAGTAAATAACCTAGGTTTAACATTTTTATTATGGTCTATGATTATACAAATGTCTAAGAACTAACATTTCGTATGAGTGTTGAGGATTTGATTCTCAGACAGGACCAATAGAAGAGCTGGTTATAATTTTTGTATGCTAAATGCTTGTTTGTAAGGTCTAAATTAAAAAAAAAATGGAAATGAAATAAGACAAAAAGCTTCTCGTCTTATTACAAGAATTAGGTTGGTACTTTCCGTGTGGGGATGGACTAAGAGTACAATTCACCACTACCTTTCTTACCCATGATTGTCGTAAAAGACGATTAAGAGATTGTAACACGCAGAAAATATGTATGCAAGAGAAGAAAAACTCGAAATAAAATCCCATACCAATTCGCTGACCAGCGTAGTATAGTAGGTCAATTTCCCTATCATTGTGGAGGAGGCTCGAGTTCAGCAGTGGGACGTACATGAGCCATGATGATTATTGCTCTACAGATCTCATAGCAACCCGAGAAAATTACCATGCGCTCAGGCACTTCTTCCATACCTACTACAGCAATCAATTTTCAAAGTTTACATATAGGCCTCGTTAAGCTCTCTCGTAGCCGTAGTGCTGTACTGACGCGCTTATCTTAGCTGTACATCCCCTTATTTGATGGTTAACTAGTCAACGTTCTTTTCTATCTACAGTATTGCATAGGAGGGAAATGCAATCAATCTCTTCCAACTCCTGTTTAACTTTTCTAATCATATTTTTTGGGGGCTTATGTCAATTAAAATCATTGCCCGAAACTGCCCGAAGATCACACTTGCCAACATCGTCCATGGAACCTTGTAGATCCAGGTTTGCAGGAGTTACAACAGTGTGAGGTGAGATTAGTCCTAACATTTAATACAGAATAAATTCCGAGTCTAAAGACTCGGAGCAAAGATTTATGGATAATAATCAAAGTCATACAAAGAGTTCTCCAGTGTGTATCGAACCCCGGCAACTTGGAACAGGAGCTCAGTTTGAAATCACTACGCCATCTTTTTTTTTGTACTAATCCCACCACACATTCCCACAACTTTAACTCCTATAAGCCAGGATCCAGAAAGATCTCCGTATAAAACACCGAGGTTTGATCCTCAGGAAGTCCCAACGCTTTTAATTGTCGTGGGACCCGCAACAAATTTAATTAGAAAAAAATAAAAGGTGTTGGAAAGATTCCACTTCCGTCCTATGCAAAGCGGGAGACATTGCAAATTTGGCTATTAGGCCACTAGATAAAAGAATGTACAACTATGTGAAGCTCAGCAATACAAGACCACGGATTTAACAGAACTTAAGGGTCCTGTACGTAAATTTTAGCATTGGGTACAATAGATATAGCAAAAACGGCTGAACGCACCGCAATTTTCTCGAGTTACTACAAGGTCCATAGTATACTAACCGTGACTTGCAGACTACGCAATTTACACAAATAACTGTAATAAAAGCTTACTTCAAATGATCCAGCACTATGTTGTTAGCTATCGGCATAGTAATCTTCTGTATTGGGTCACTCATTAACTGTCCAACAGTTCGTATCGGCGATTTCTCTGATACGTAATACTCTAGCAAACGTGATGTGATCGGTTTGAGGCTTGCTGAAACCATTTTGTAAATTTATAAGCTATGCGTGTGGTGACAGAATAAGAATACAATGCACCACTCCTTATCTTGGCCGTAGCTGTCATAAAAGATATAATATCCAATTATCCATGTAATAAGAGAAAGATAATTCGAAATAAAATCCTATATCAACACGTCTGACAGTAGAGTAGTAGGTCTGTCTTATTGTGAAGAAGATTCGAGCCCAGCAGGACCTGCATGATCTGAGATAGTGGTGATTTTATTGGGTGCTAAGAAGGATACAAGGGATGCAATCCTGGCGCCAATTCATTTTAACCACGGTGGTACCAGTGATCAGTCTAATAGCGACGAATTCGGTACATTTTTTTTATTGCGAACGGTGGCAAACAAGCAAACAGTACACCTCATGGTAAGTGTTGCTGCCGCTCATGGATCTTTGCTAGGCCGCTGCCTATCGTGAAGAAAGTGCAGGGAGTGTGAATGAGGTTCGGTAAAGGCATCACCAAAACCCACCACACACAAACACCTTCAGAAAATTGGGCATCCAGCTCTCTCGCTCACCGTACTGTTATATCCACCCTACGTTACTAAAAGGGCTGACAACCAGATACTATCCCTTAGTCAGCATCCTATAGTCTATAAAAGGCAACCATCCCGAACAGTGCAGGCAGTCTGTATTTCAACTCCTTCAAAGTCGGTACGCGTCGGAAAGCAACGTTGTTACCTTATACTAAATCTTACTATATCTCATGTACTACTTTCTGTGTGTTTAATTTTAGTTTACAATAAAAGTTTTTTTTTAAAACCGTATTTGGTGATCCCGTATAACATTTTGGTGGCAGCGGTGGGATTAACGATCATCCCCACACATAATTATCACCCGAATACGTCTCCGAAACATATTAAGATACAAGAAGTGAAAGTACACCAATTTAAAGAAATAATAGTGCCAGTGAAGTGCTACACCTCATAACACGTTACGATTAACTCTACACAAGAATACCAGAACCCCAAGGCCATGAGGAACAACCATCAACCAGCGGCAGTCAACATGCTGATTTTCACCCTGCTCCAGATCGCATTACTGTGAGTCGAATAACCTTAACTACCGTTGTCTTTACCAATGCACGATTTAACTCAGAGTCCTCTAATTAGTTTCTATATTCATAGTATTAGTTATTGTATAGCTTTAGTTATTTTTATCAATTATCATTGTACTATTTCTAAGATAAGCCAACTTAGTTAAACACCGTATTCTTATACGCTTACAAAGTATCAGAACACAAGGCACGATTACGTCATACACTTACCGATAAACATCCGTCAGTACTGTAAGCTAGATTAGTGTGGATAAGACTCTATAAATAATTTTAACTTTATTTAAATTACAAATTTCCTTCACAAATATCATTTTACGACATTATGGCGACCGCGAAGTTAGACGCTAAGGAAGACCTACTTAGTGCTCATAGAAGCACACCCAGTCGCTCCGAGACCGAGGAAAAGGTTGAACTCAATGTACTCTTAAAATTTATTAAACCATTTGATGGTTCTAGGGATAAGCTCAACCCATTCATCTCAAACTGCCAAAGCGCTTACTCCCTAGCAGACAAACACCAAAAACCCATATTATTCAAATATATACTAAGCCAACTGATAGGTCGCGCTGAAACATCATGTAGCATAAAAGAATTCGAAAACTTCGACCAATTTATAGATTTTCTCAAACAACAATTCGGAGAAAGAAAGCACTATAGTCACTTGCTTTCCGAATTACAAGAATGTCGCCAAGGACAGACAGAAGGCGTTAATCAATTCGCCCTCAGAATCGAAACTTGTCTGGCTAAATTATTAACAGAAATAAAAATCTCAAACCCAACTAAAAAGAAAGAAATAGCCGGCCGTGTTGCAGCAATGGAAGACCTCGCTCTCCACACGTTTACGGTAGGCCTTCAACCGCGATTATCCCAAATAATAAGATGTCGAAACCCTGACTCCTTGAATGCCGCTATCAATTTCGCAGTAGCAGAAGAGAAACTACTTCCTAGCGTAAATAGGAGAATGTTTCAACCTTACACGGGATTTCCTGATAGACAGAAGTTTCCACCACGACGCGAGTATCAACCACATTTTAACCGACCACTAGTTCCCCATATTCCCCGTAACGACAATTTTAGAAACGTCAATACGAATGACATCATTTGCCGGTACTGCAAGAACATAGGGCATACAATAGAGAATTGTCGCAAACGACAATACAATAACAATCGAAACCAAATGAACCCTCAGATGACATCCGCGCGTCCTAATAATTCTCCACCAACCTCAGACTTCAACAACCCTAGGAGGACCTTCACTGTCACCCAACCCGATGATAACGGTGTTGATGAAATTGATAACCACTATTTAAACGAGTAAAATTTCTCGACCGGTATCGCTCGAGAAATTACGCCTACAAAACCAAAGACGATACCACAAACCACACTGTATCCTCTGTATCCTCTGCATCCACTGTATCAAATAATAATTACCAGCATCATACGAATAGTCCGGCGCCTGTGATCAACAAACGTTTATCTCTGAATCCACTGAATCCAATAAACACTCTGAATCCACTGAATCTAATAAAAAATAAATCTACTAAATCAAATACTATCTCTAACAAGGAAAATACTAGAATACATAACCACAATTTAACCACTGAATCCAATACTATTTCAAATCGTGTTCTAACTCAAACTTCTAAATCTGTCTCTATCTCTCCACAAAATCGAAACCAGAAGAATCACGAGATGAGAATTTATGAAATAAACAAGAATTCAGGAAAAAGATACTTACCACATATCATACTTCAAACCCCTGTCTCTCACCAACCACTTTCCTTCTTAGTGGACACTGGCTCTTGTGTATGTTTACTAAAACGGGAATCTATGTCAAAAGTGCCCAAACTATCCAATGCAATAATATCTTTAAAAGGAATCGATCCCGGTGACGATATAACACTAACCATGGGTAGCTTCTATATGCCTATGTTTCAAAATACCCCTAACTTATATAAACACGAATTCCACGTAGTCGAAGACATCAGTCTAAGCCACGATGGCATAATCGGTAACGACCTTATGAAGAAGTTTGGGTGCCAAATCGACTACAACGAAGGAGTTTTGCGCATAAATGACAGCACGATTAAACTAAACTTCTGCGAACCAGTATACACCATACCTCCTCGCTCAGAATCAGTAATCGAGTGCACTGTAGCAAATCCTCATGTTCAAGAAGGAATTATCCTCGACCAGCACGTCTCTGAATCATTATTAGTCGCCAATTGTATCGTTCAAGTAAAGGAAAACAATAGAATTAATATAACAGTAGTCAACACTTCCGAAGAACCTGTCATTTTACACCCTGATCTTAATCTCGTATTAGAACCTATAGAAACCCAACTTTGCACGACTCTCTCCGAAAACTCCTCTTACAACATTCTCGATAGGACTACAGAAGTCATCAAACACTTACGTATATCACACCTCAATCAAGAAGAAAAGAATGCTCTGCTGCAAGTCTGCACGGACTACTCGGACATCTTCCATTTACCACATGACCAACTCACTTTTACCACCGCAACGAAACACAATATTATCACCAACACGCAAGTTCCCATACAGACAAAGTCATACAGATTTCCAGAGTGTCACAAACAAGAAGTTGAGAGACAAGTAAATAAAATGCTAGAGCAAAATATAATAAAAGTATCAAATTCACCATGGTCCTCACCAATCTGGGTCGTGCCGAAGAAACAAGACGCCTCAGGAGAACGCAAATGGAGAGTCGTAATCGACTATCGAAAACTTAACGACATCACGATAGGTGAAACATACCCCATACCGCAAATAACCGAGATATTAGACCAATTGGGGAAAAGCCAATACTTCACCACCCTAGATTTAGCTTCTGGATTTCACCAGATCCCTATCTCACCGGAAGACGCTACTAAAACGGCATTCTCAGTGCCCCAAGGACACTTTGAATTTACACGAATGCCATTCGGGCTAAAGAATGCCCCTTCAACATTCCAAAAATTAATGAATACCTGCTTAGCCGGACTTCAAGGGTCGCGATGCTTTGTATATCTTGATGACATCGTTGTCCACTCTCCGGACTTACCAAGCCACATACAGAATCTATCAGCCGTTTTCGAAAGACTTAGAAACTATAATCTGAAACTCCAACCAGATAAGTGTGAATTTCTGCGTAAGGAAGTCGCGTATCCGGGTCACGTCATAAATCAGGATGGAGTAAAACCTAACCCGGATAAGATACAAGCCGTCACCAACTTCCCAGTGCCGAAATGCCCCAAGGACATAAAATCTTTCCTTGGACTTGTCTCATACTACAGAAGATTTATACCTAACTTCTCTAAATTAGCAAAACCTTTAACGTTGCTCTTGAAAAAGGATAACCCATTCGTATGGAAGAATGAACAACAATTAGGATTCGAAACACTCAAGAACACGCTCGTAACATCACCAGTCCTCGCTTACCCTGACTTCACTAAACCATTTATATTAACATGTGATGCTTCGAACTACGCCGTATCTGCCATTCTATCCCAAGGTCCAATTGGTAAGGATCGCCCCATTGCTTTCGCTTCCCGCACACTTAACAAAGCAGAATGTAACTATAGTGTGACAGAAAAGGAATGCCTTGCTATAGTGTTCGGCACAAAAGCCTTTCGACCTTATTTGTATGGACACCGTTTCACAATAGTCACAGATCACAAACCGCTACAGTGGCTATTCAATTGCAAAGACCCCGGCTCAAGATTGATCCGTTGGCGCCTTAAACTAGAAGAGTTTGACTACAATATAGTTCATAAGAAAGGAAAAATGAACACCAATGCCGATGCACTGTCACGATTTCCTACATTCCCAATAGACAGCGAGCATTCACCACCACTTGAACGTTTAATGCCCGAACTTAACGAAGAACTCGACAACCCCTTAGAAGACTTAACGGTAGATTTACCATCTCCTATTCCATTCTCATTCAATAACGACGAAGTACTAAATCAAAATAATAACGACTCTAACTCGCCAAACGCGCCTAATACGACACCGAATCGTCCCCAAGACCAAAACGAAACACCGCAACATTTGCCAGACTTTAACGACTTGGGACCATTAAATCTAAGTCCTAGAAGTGAAGACTTAAACCTTAACTTCGAGAACCTGGAAATTCCTTCACCCACAGAATCGCCTAACCAACCAAACATTGATATACACAATGGAAATTACTCCGACTTCTTGAAATTAATTTCAAAAAATGAAACTTCCACAAACACAATACTGAGAGAACACAATGAAACTCTTCTAAAAACTACGTTTAAGACGGTCATCATTCCCACGTCAATAGATCTAGACGAATCAAACCCTTATGTGGCAGAAATACTATTGAGCTACGAAGACAAAGATGAAATCATTAGTGCCGAGAAAGAGTTACACTCCTGTCTGAAAGTGAAATACGAAAACAAAACCATCTATTTCATTTTCACCAAAGTACACTACTTCGATGAATCATCCTATCCAGACATATTCGAGAGCCTTAAACGAGTCAGAAATGAAGTTCTACAGCAAGACCAACCAACAGACATAGCCATTTCCGATTTCAAAGGTCCCTTTGACAAGCATTCATATCCTAAAATATACAACATACTTACCCACTTATTTCATAACACTAAAATCAACATACATGTCCATCTGAATAAGATAGCTTACCCAACATTAAGTGAAAGACAGAAAATTCTACGCGAAAATCACGACATTCCTATAGCAGGACATCTGGGCTCCACACGTATGTATAACAGAATCCGTGAGCAGTTTTATTGGAAAGGAATGAGAACGGATATAGAAAATTACGTTAAAAAATGTAAACTATGCCAAGAAAACAAAGCCTTGAGGAGACTCAACAAAGCTCCTATGGAGATAACCACAACGTCTACCGCTCCATTTCAACGTATTTCACTGGATATTGTCGGACCTTTACCAGAATCCGGTACTGCCAAACTAAAGTATATACTCACATTGCAAGACGATCTTACCAAATATTCTGTAGCCTACCCAATAAGAAGTACAACAGCCGAAGAGACAAGCGATTGCTTAATACACTTCATATCCTTATTTGGCATACCTAAATCAATCCTCACAGACCAAGGTACCAACTTCACCTCCGAACTTTTTAAAAATACCTGTCAATTCTTGAAAATCAAACAGCTGTGGTCATCGCCGTACCACCCACAAACTCAAGGAGCCCTTGAGAAGAGCCACTCCACACTCAAGGAGTACCTAAAATCCTTTACTAATGAGAACCAGGATAACTGGCCGAAATACGTCTATACCGCCATACTTACATACAATATTACACCACACACTACGACAAAATTCACACCCTACGAATTAGTATTTGGTCACAAACCCCTTATACCTAGCTCTCTCTATGGAAGTGAGCCAAACGCAACCTATTCCGATTATATTAAGATGTTACAACACAAACTCAAGTACACTAGACAGAAGGCAATAGACAATATCCTACAATCCAAAGAAACTTCCAAAACTTATTACGACTCCAGAACAAGGACTCCACATAAATACAAACCCGGTGACTACGTTTACCTAAAAAATCATCTAAGACTCAGAAAAGCCTTGTCACCCCTTTGGAAGGGACCTTATAAAATAATACGAGTTCATAGTAATCATACAGTCACCCTTCTTATCAATAGAAGGCATGTAACTCACCATTTCGACCAAATCAAACCCGCGACAACAAGTTAAATTAAATACGACTCCTTCCTATTTCAGCCCTTCAATGAAAGCTCAACCGGATCTTGTCAAGCCCTACCCCACCAACTCCGGCATCTACCTCGAGGGCTTAGGTAAACTAAAAATAATGCATGGTCAATTAAATGTGGTGAGCTACGTGGATATTTCCTATATAAACCCTCATCTTATGAAACTTAACGAAGTCATAGGTACAGTGAGATTTGCGTGTCAACAAACCACCGATTATAACTGTAGAAGTATACTATCTCCACTTGCAGTACGGTACAATGATATCAAACGTGAATTTGAATCCATATCCCATCTTATTTCAAAACGTGAAAAGCGCGCAGCGTGGTTCGGAGGAATAGGCACCGTATTCAAACACATTTTCGGCACCCTCGACGAGGATGACGCATCCAAATACAATTCCGCTATAGAATCTGTCCAAAACGACGAAAAAACACTCGCAAAGTTAATGAAGGAAAACATTTTAATTACCACGTCAACTCTCGAATCTTATAGACAAACAATTGATAAATTAAAAATAAACGAGGAAACCTTAAATATCGCGGTGAACATGCTTGTAAACCAAATCCATAACATTACCGAAATCTCTAACAAATTAATTTCCGAAACAAAAGTCCATTCCATATTAACTAGCCTCGAGAGCTCATTGCTTACGCTGTCATTTCAACTGGAAGATTTAACCAACGCAATTCTACTATGTAGTCAAAACATCCTACATCCTAACATACTAAGTCCGAGCCAGTTGTTCCAAGAACTCGCGAATAATAATCAACACCTACCTAAAGACACCGAAATTCCTATATCTTTAAGCTTAAATAATATTCATGTAATATTAAGTATATCCACTGTATCATGCTACTATTATGATTCTAAGTTAGTATTTGTATTACACATCCCTTTAGCCACTATGGATGAATTTATTCTCTATCATAATTTGGCGTTACCAACCCCTCACGGGGCTAATGCCGACACCTTTAGCCTTATTTTACCCTCTAGTTCGTATACTGCTATTTCTAAGGATAAGTTAAGTTTTTGTAACCTAGATAGTTTAGATAAATGTAAGACTATAAACTCTGAGTTTTATCTGTGCGCAATAACAACGGTACTACTCACAGGGAGCAACCCCACGTGTGAAAGTGAACTATTAACCAAAACAATTAGTGCCATCCCAGTGCAGTGCGTTACAAAAACGATAATGGGCGAATTAGACATTTGGAAACCACTCATAAACAATCAGTGGATTTTTGTGCAATCGCGCCCAACTAAAATCTCTATTGACTGCAACGATTCACAATTGCGAGAAGTGATAGTGTCTGGAATCGGCATATTGAACCTTTCTACCCAGTGCACAGTGTACACCAAGAGTACGAGACTCGTATCATCCCTCGAGACATTAAATATAAGTGTTCCTACGCCTAGCCTAGACTTTAATATAATCGATGACTCTTGTTGTCAAATAGATCTTAAGTCTAATAGCCTAAGTACCATGTCCCCTACCTTACTACAAAATATCGATTTAGACGATTTATCAAAAACCAATCAGAATGATAAATTATTTCCAGAATTGAATAAAATAATAAATCAAGATTCGTTTCTCGTAAGGTATGGGACACACTATACTATATTCTCGTCATTAATTTCTATTATTGTTATTTCTTTCATAGTATTTAAGTTAATTAAGATATTTTTACAATATAAGAAAAAACTAAATATATCCATTATCAATCCAACTCGTACCGACAACGATGACGACACTCATACACGCGAAAACTCCCCAAACTTACCAAGGTTGAGGGAAGTCGTATAAGCCTGTTCAACCCGGAAGTTCGGCTCTTTCCCAAACTTCCATCTTCTGCGGGGGGTTGTTATATCCACCCTACGTTACTAAAAGGGCTGACAACCAGATACTATCCCTTAGTCAGCATCCTATAGTCTATAAAAGGCAACCATCCCGAACAGTGCAGGCAGTCTGTATTTCAACTCCTTCAAAGTCGGTACGCGTCGGAAAGCAACGTTGTTACCTTATACTAAATCTTACTATATCTCATGTACTACTTTCTGTGTGTTTAATTTTAGTTTACAATAAAAGTTTTTTTTTAAAAACCGTATTTGGTGATCCCGTATAACAGTACGAAGCGCCGTAACAAATTGCTACTACTCAGACGTCGATTTTCTTCGAGAGCGCAGTACTACCCCGGACGTACCGGCCCGCTTCTGTAGACAGATAACTGTCAACCGTTTGGTCCAACCACTATTAAAGGGGTGTCGTAAAAGAGGACTAAGAGCTTTACATTGACTTAGGTCAACTTCATCTGATGTCGTCTAGGTCAACAATTGCATTTCCAACGACAGTTGATGTAAGACAGGCGGCCGGTCATAAACCCAAAACATTTGCAATATGCATTATGGAAGAAGTGTGGTGACGGAGTAAGAATACAATTCACCACTCCCTATCTCGCTCGTGGATGTCATAAATATATTAATACTAGCAACCAGCTCTCGTTTCGCTTCGGTTTCAGTGGCCTTACCCGCGTAGTTTCAGTTTCCTTGGGAATACCGGGGTAAAATATATCCTATGTTACTCCCTGATATTATAGCTTTCCATTGGTGAAAGAATTTTTAAATCGGTTCGGTAGCTTAAGCGTGAAAGCGTAACAAACAAAATAACAAACTTTGCCATTTATAATATTAGTAAGGACGCACATAACATATGTGCAAGAGAAGCTCGAAATGACAACTTATACCAAAATTTCTGACCAGCATGGTATAGTAGGTCAAATTCCCTTCCACTATGGAGGAGGCCCGATCCCAACAGTGGGACGTGTGTGAGCTGCGATCCCAAGTAATTGGCATAAGAATAGGATAATGATACTTTCTACAACTAATCTAGTGAAACTACATTTTTTATTCTTACTGTCATCGTCCAATACCATACAGAGCCTAATTTAATACCTCTCTCTTTAAATAGCCTCTTTTTTCCGTATGATGATGGAGTAAGAATACAATTCACTACCCCATATCTTGTCTACAGAAATCGTAAAAGACGACTAAGGGATTAAATATGCATATAAAAGAAGGCAAACTTAAAAAGAAACGCTATACCAACACGACTAACCAGCATGGTATAGTAGGTCGGTTTGCTTTCTATTGTGGAGGCTCAACCCCAACAGTGCGACGTATATGAGCTGAAATGCTGATGATGCTTGCTTTTAAAGTTCAATAAATACATAAACAGTTTACCAAAATCAACTCTTAAGCAGTTTTCAATGCGATATAAATGCTCCAAACATATCTGAACTTGAGCGAATTTCATTAACAAATTCTTCCATGGACTTATGTCGATCTCATCGGTGATTAATGGCACCTGGAATGAACGTGACTAGTTTTTATTTTATGTCTTTATAACAAGCAGGAGTGATAATAAGTTGGACAAGTTAGCGATTTTAAAACTTAGCTAAGTCTCTATTTTTGGGTAAGGACCATAGTGCAGTTACACTCCGCCTAAAGTACCCGTGAAAGCAACTTACACATTCTTTAGGGAAAGAAGACCTATTGTACCAGATTATTTACGTGTGGTAATGGTATCCGTGGGGTGACGAAGTAAGAATACAATTCACCACCCTCTCGTGGATCTCTTAAAAGACGATTAAGGTATATGTTACGCATATAGCATCTATGCAAGAGAAGGAAAACTTGAAGTAAAACTCTATATCAACCTGTCTGACCAGTAAGGTCAATTTCCCTTCTATTGTGGAGGAGGCTCGAGCCCAGTGGGATGTATATGAGCTGAAATGATGATGATGATGCACGTGTAGTAATGAATTAAGGATACTATGTGTTTATCGGCCCTTCGTTTCTTTAGGAAGTCGTAAAAATCGGCTCATAGTCACTAGGAGAACCAGCATTCTCTGGGAAAAGTTATAGCACCAACTGCGATCGCTAACCCGCCTTCCAAGCGTGACATTTAAGACATTGTTACAATGCAGATATATGTCCCAAAGTGGACATCGAAACGCTAATGGATGTCTCATTCTTTATGCATTGTGACAAAGCCTTCAAAGCAGAAGAGATTGGCCTACTATGCCACACCATGTCTCACCCCAAACCCACATTGGTTCGCGTGTTTATCTATACCATTTCAAAGAGTTCCGCGATCAAATGCACCTTACATAAAAAAGGTACATGGGTCGCGAGAACATTACACATAAAAATTCCCGCCCCCACCGTCGGGGTCGGCCACCGCGTCACATAATAATTAGTAAATCAAACGTGGGTACGCCCACTTTACGGACAGCGTAGGCCCAAGGCGAGATCCGTACCTTAGAAGGGGTGCCCTTGGGTGAGGTCATTGACAGCTTTACCAGATTGAGAGCGCTCAGCACTCATCCATAACCTGGAGAATGCTATTAAACCCATTTTCAAAGATCTATTACGCCACACTGACCACAGTTTGACAAAGATTTCTCATGCATGCTTATATCCTACTCACCTCATTGACATCTTTCTTTTCACTAACTAATCCATGTTTCTTCAGTGATGCGAAGTCATCTACGGTCAATTCATTAGGATCTTCTTCGTAGAACGACTCACTGTCCAATCGTATTGAATGTTCTGTATTTGTTAGAGATTCAAACGGATTCAGAGCGAAGTCGCCACCACTCATAGTCATGTCTTGGATTGTTTGATTTATTTGTTCTATTGACTCGTGTGTTCTGAAAATAAGCATAATTAAGTCAAGGGGCATCTAAGAGAAGGACCCTTCATGACCCTTGGTTTTCTTCACAGTAGGCTGTGGCCTAACTGCGCTCCTGGTATTGCAAAGGTCCGGCTGTATCACTTACCATTAGATGTGCTGCTTGCTTGTTTGCCACCATCGGCAATAATAGAAAACCCTTTTCTGATATGACTGGGGATTAGACTGTCGTCCGGAGAGAAGCAAGGCCACTCGAGGAAGACGCCCGGAAACACTACTTTTTGTTGTCAATACATTGACGGGAGATGGTCCCCGAAAGAGTATCCCGCCCACCAAAGACAAGAAGTCAATACCAGAGATCAGCCCAATGGCAACGGGGACATGATACAATATGTTATGGAATCACACGCCTAAACTTCGTGGCCCCAAACGGATCGGTCAAGGTGTGTGCAGACTATAGTTCGCAACGAAACATAAGTGATGAACGATAAAGAATACAACGCGTAACAGTACCTACCTACTCCTATCTCGCATATTGGACTCGTCATAAAATCCGGCTGAGGGCTTACTCAAAATTATCAAATTCAATTCTTTTATTCCACGAGGGCATTTAAATAATGACAATTTTAACAGCGTATCTAAAATAAATTAAAAAAAAACACCAGCGGATTGGCAAGTGACCGCACTGATAAGTATCATGAAGAAATTCAGTATAGTCTATTTTTATTTTTTGCTGGTTTCTTAAGTAAAATCATATTTGTAGTAAATACCAGTATGATGCCCTTTGAACCACGACATAATATAATTTTCAAATAAGATGCATAATCTGCATAAGATTATGGCTGTATTAAATCCCACAAGGGGTATCTGATCACGAGATAACTACTAAAGTAGCTCTTACTCCCCTCAACAATATTTTAGGAAAGGGAGAGACCCGCTCCACGCAGCTACCGCAAGCACCACTCGCCTGGGGAACTTAAGATATCAATCCACCTTTGGATTTATCTATCATTTCATCTCAGCCCATATACGACCCACTGTTGGGCTCGGATCTCCTCTATTACGGGAGAGTAAATTGACCTACTATGCGCTGGTGAAACGGGTTGACATAGGGTTTTGTTTTAGTTTACCTTTTCCTATATAGATATTATATGCATATTATATCCCTTAGTCTTCTTTAATGACACTCAGAAGCGAGAAGGCGTGGTGAATTGTATTAATATCTTAAAAGAAAATTTAAATAAATAATACTCACCTAGTATCACTATTCCAAATTCCAGCTATGAAGAAGGAGTGTTCCAATAAAGACATGAATCTCGTATACTCCCACATAGTCTTCTCAGTGCCAACTTGAGCGACCAATGATAACGCCTGTGGCGGACTTGAACGTAAGTTCTTCAATACTTTTGATGCTTGAGAGTGACCTCTCGATAGTTTTAGTACAAGTTTTGACAAATATGTTTTGTTGTTTGCGTCTATCTGTAAAATATAGAGTAGGTATTTGGACATATCCAATCAAAGTCGCGGGTGGCCTGACTGGGAATAGTCCATGACCTGTAGAAAGCTTGACCATGCGCGGCCGATGCTCTGATAACAATCAATGTTATTAGGACGTCCACGGGCGTTAGTACCCATACAGGTAATCCGCCGAGCGAAGACAAGGGTCGGTACACCCAAATGGCAATAGAGGTACAGTACTGCAGGTAATGGAGTGCCAAGCCGTCCCTTCTGTCGTCCCGAAAGGGTAGTTTGCCCAAAGATTTTCTTTTTGGTACATAAAAGCATCCGCATTAGCAAGTATCCATGGTTAAAATTAATTATAGTTTCGCTATGAAGTCGTTTGCTACTTCTAGCTATAACGCTGCTGAATTATTTGCTTGCTCGTTCGAGGTAATAACACACTAGCAGTTTACTTAATTGAGTGAGCACTTAACAAGCACTATAGTCCATATCTAAGTTGTTTAATTATTACTTAAACTACCTTATGCCCGCGACTTCGTCCGCGTGGAACTGTTACCTTGGGTTAATGCTAATTTTAATCCGTGACTTTGTTTACGTAGAAGGTGAAAATATTTTTAAATAATACCCTTCTTTCACACATGATTTTTTCGAAACCTAACCGTTTAGGTAGTGCACGCAGCGGAAGCTCTCAAAAAGAAAAAAGCCCGATTCTGAAACATTTTTCATTGTTGCTCTACTCCTATTGGTCTTAGCGTGATGATATATAGCCTATAGCCTTCCTCAATAAATGGGCTATCTAACACCGAAAGAATTTTTCTCATCGGACCAGTAGTTCATGAGATTAGCGCATTCAAACAAACAAACTCTTCCGCTTTATATATTAGTATAAAGTATAGATGAGCAATAATACTTACAAATGGCCGTATCTTCCCCGATGATATGAATTTCAGTGACTGAATTAATAAAGTTATTAGTTCTTCAGCAGTTTCACAATCTGAAAAAGTACATAGAAATTTTATTAAAAACTATATGAACGACTAGAGGAATACGGCATTAGGTTAATGTCAGAAATCTAGCAACTCGTCTTTGCTTAGTTTCGATTTTGGGCGCTCGGCCTCCGAATTTAAATTTATAGAACTTTTTTATTGCAAACGGTGGCAAACGAGCAAACAATACATCTGATAGTATACAGGGTGTATCAGGTTATGGGACAACTGTTCGAGTATGTTGTAGTTTAACGGTCTTAGATCATAATTAGAATGTACATTAAACAAAAAACAATATAACATAAAAATTATAGTGATTTCAAAAAATGTGTCTAAGAGTCTATGCCTTAAATGTTACGTATTATGTAGGCATGTACAGACAGAATACATGTAGGCATGTAAAGCTTCGACAGTATAATTTCATTCATTTATACCTAGAATTGCGCAAACGCTTCAATGACATGTAGGTACTACGGCAAGCGGTCAACGCTCATAGGCCGATCAGCTGTTTTAAAGCGAAGTTTGTTTTGCTTATGTGAACGTAATCATCGATTTCTTCAATTTCTAATGAATATTTAACAAAGTACGAATATGTTGCGTACATGGGCGTACCCAGGTAGGGGCAGGGAGGGGGGTCAGCTGGTGAAGATAAAATAAACGTCAATTTTTCTGGCAAGTGGGAATTAAAAACGTGTTACCTACTCTGCGCAAAATGAAGTGTTGGAAACAAAATATCTTTTCAGTCAGATATTTTGATTTAATATTTTTTATCTATAATTAAATATTCTACAACATTCGATATAGTATACTATTAGCGACGCAATATAATTTAAATCTCCCGCGAAACCGTCGCATCTCGTAGTTTCCGCTCGCGACGTGATAATCAGAGCCATCTAGGATTAAAGCCGAATATAATTTGGAGAAAACAACATCTAGCGCTAGCGCTATCTAGTTACGGACGACACTCGACAGTACTTTTTCCAGTAAAGAGAAATAGCATCAATTTATTTTATAATATACGGTCAATAGCGACATCTTGTATTGAATAGCAATATCACGAAGAACGTTCTAGCATGGACTATTCTGGAAAGGAAAGACAGTGATAGCAAGTATGAGACAAGAATGGAAACAGAGTCTAGTATTTTCTACGTATTTCGGGAGCGAGAATATTTGAATATATAAGCGGGATCGTGAGGCAGAGCAAGGCAATTCAGTTCGAAATTTCGAATACAATTCAATTCAGTTCGAAGTTTAATACGAGCGAATATTTCATGCGCCATAATAGTGTCTTATAGTTTAGTTGCGGCGACACGAGATTTACGTTTACTGCGCAACAACTGGAAATATTACTCCGTCAAATGGATATCAGGAAATTCTTTGAAAGAGGTGAGTCAAAACAAAACATGTACCTAATATGATTATTTGATTTGTTTAAGGGGGGCTCTCTTGTAAGTGTATAGGAAGTAAATGATATTTGAATGTGATGTTTTTATAGGTATCTTGATCTTTATTTATTACCACGTTTTTATTAGGTCGCTTTCTTGTCTGTCTGTTTGTCTATTCGGTACAAATCTGGCAATTGATTTTAAACTAACTTCCCGATCTCCCGATGAGCTAGAGACTTAAAATTTTGACTGTAGGTCAGAAGTGGATAACAATACAATATTAGATTGTTTTCTTGTCTGTCTGTTTGTTTGTTTGTCTGTTCCGTACAAATCTTGCAATTGATTTTAAACTAACTTCCCGATGAGCTAGAGACTTGAAATTTTGACTGTAGCACTGTAGGTCAGAAGTGGATGTTTGTTCGTTTGTTTGCTTGTTTGTTTGTTTGAAAGTTTAAAAAACATTACACATTACACATATGACTAAAAAGCATAAAATAAAAAAATAAATATATTTTTTTAATATACCACGTTTTTAAAACGGACTAAAAAGTATAACGAAAAACGTGGGGCGCAAGAAAAAAAATAAGATAGGTAATGATAAAAAGTGTAAAAAGTAGCAGTCGTTGAGAAACCTCATGTTAGGTGAGCTTTCTCATTGACTGCTACTTTTTATGCATATATATTTGCAGTAGAATAAAATTTGTAATTTAGGTATCTATCTATTTCATGCGCCCCACGTTTTTCGTTTTAAATTTATCAAGAATTTCTGTAACTGTTATAAAATAAAAATGCTTAGGTCAATTTATATGGCATTAGAAAATATTATTTTATACTTTTTAGTCCGTTTTAAAAACGTGGTATATTAATTTTTTTTTCGTTCTATGCCTAAACACCGTAAGAGTAATTATGTTTGTGTATCCTTTTTTTAGGGCCAACACGCGAAAAAAGAAAAAAGGTCGGGAAAGTAGCAGTGGAAGCGATGAAAATGACAACCGTGATAAAACTCATGTAATGCCAGGATCATTGCATGCTAACATTGGACAAGCGTCACATTCTCCAGCAGAACCTGTAAATATATCTGTTACCGACTATTCTTCTCCATCGACATCCCAACAAACTTATGGCGTCAACGTCGATCCTGAAATTATAGTGGACGATGGCTATCATGAAAATGATCTGGGTCGTTATGTTGGGTTGGCTACTTAGCTATCGACGGAAAAGAAGAGGGAGTTGTTACAAACTCCTTGGATCCCGCCCAGAAATTATGATATTGAAAGTGATGCAAGCCATTTGAAAAGAAAATTTAATCATGCTTGGTTGGATCAATATGCACCATGGCTAGTATATTCCAAGCGACTAAAAGGCGCTCTTTGTAAGCATTGTGTTTTGTTCACTCCGCCTATCAGCACTGTGAAAGGAATTTTGGGATCATTTATGGTCAGGCCATATATAAAGTTCAAAAATAGGCATGAAGACTGCCGAAAGCATGCAACGACTAACCTTCACCTAACAGCGACAAATGCTGCAAAAAATTTTCTTGAAAATGTTCCTGTAGACATTCAACTGCAAAGTGGACACCAAAAAGCAATCGATGAAAACAGACAAATATTGTCATCAATTATTTCTTGTATAGTATTTTGCGGTACACATGGTATGCCTCTTAGGGGAAAACAAGCAGATGAGGGTGTTTTATTAGATTTGTTGAAGTTGAGAATCAATTCAGGGGACGACAAATTAAAGAGTCACCTGGAAAAGGGCCGTCGCAATGCAGTTTACACATCGCCAAAAATACAAAACGAATTGATTAATTTATGTGGCGAAGTTATTAAGGAGAATATAATAAGTGAGGTTCAGAAGACCGTGGCTTACGCAGTCTTAGCTGATGAAACAGCAGACGTAGCTGGGAAAGAACAGCTATCAATAGGCGTGCGGTTCTACGACGAAAGCAAAAGGAGAATCAGAGAAGAATTTGTAGGGTTCGTTGAACTAAAAGCACAAAATACTTCAGCAATTGCCGAAACAATTGTCAATTTCTTGATTAGTTCTAATCTCCCAACCGAAGATTGCGTAAGGTTTGGATTCGATGGCTGTTCTGCAATGGCAGGGAAAGAGGGTGGCGCACAAGCCATTTTGAGAAAAAAATATCCTCGTGCTTTATATTTTCATTGCTCAAGTAACAAACTGAACCATGTTGTGAATGATGCGAACGCAGTGCCAGAAATTAGAAATACTCTCGCCACTGTAAAGGATGTTCAGAGAATCGACTACTCGTTGAAACTACGCTCCAAACCTATCACGATTGTGTGAGACGAGATGGTCCGAAAAATATAAATCAATCAGAAAGTTTTCGCAACATTTCCCAGAGCTTGTGAAATCTCTCGAAACGTTATCTGTAGAGGGAAATTATGCCACCAGAAAATCGACGAATATTGGCGGCGTTCCCTGATAATACCATAAATTGATTCACTCATTTCATCGTTGAATATTCGATTCTCCCAAGAAAATACTCCGGCGTTTGCTTTAAGTAAGCTACATCCCTTGTATATGACCAAAACCAGCATTACAAACTTACACAAGAACGCAGAATCATTCCAAGAATTTTATAACCTGGATATCACCGGAGAACTGAACCTTTGGCATAATTTATGGGTGAAGAATGCTTTATCAGATAATCAATTAAGGGACATAGAAGTAGTTGATCTGTTCAACGAAGCCAACATTTTTTACCCTGCTGTTAGAAAGGCATTGATTATTTTAAGCACTATCCCATGCACCACGGCGACCGTAGAACGGTCCTTCAGTACGCTTCGAAGAGTTAAAACGTGGCTTAGAAGCACCATGGGTGAAGAAAGGCTTACGGGTTTATGTCAGATGAGCCTACATCGCAATTATTTAAAAGAAAACAGTGAGTTTATTCAAAAGACTGTCATAGACATATATATACATATACATACATATATATATATATATACATATATATATATACATATATATATATATAACAAAAGTCAATTTTCATGATTTTTTGTTTCAATATACCCGACCGACCATCATGACCATCATATGAGCTGCCCCCTCCTATCTGAAATCCTGGGTACGCCCTTGGTTGCGTATTAAATATCATTGACTTTATACATTTTAATCAGATTTACACGAAAAAGCGATGACAAAATTGAAAACTTTACATGTCTCTAATTTCTAAACGAATCAATATTTTTCGTTAAATTTTTTTTTATGGGTTCCTACCACCATTGCCTAGTCCTCTTTTGACCAGTTGCCCCATAACCTGATACACCCTGTATATTGCTGCCGCTCATGGACCTTTGTAAGGCTGCTGCTTACCATGAAGAAAGTGAAGAGAATGTGAATGCGTGCAATGAGGTTCGATGATACTAAAGGCATCACTAGAACCCACCACACGCAAACATCCTCAGAAAGTTAGGCCTCCGGCTCTCTCGCTCACCGAACGAAGCGCAGTAACAAGTTACTACTACTCGGACCTCGATTTTCTGCTAGAGTATGGTACTACCCTGGACGGACCGGCCCGCAACTGTAGACAATCAACTGTGTGGTCCTACCACTATTAGAACTACTACTACTACCACTGTGCTTGTGTGTAATCTCCAATTACGGGGAACAAACAAACAGACAACGAACTGCTGGGCAGATTTTGAACATATTTTATCACCAGGTAGCATATAAAGATCAAGTATATAAAGAGTAACTAAGGCTATAAATAAAAAAAAATACGGATTTTATGCGCGTTTAAAATGTTTGTTTTTTTCAAATAGAATAATTTTCTTTTTGTACTTACTGGCAATAAATTTGTATCAAAATATGGGTCAAAATTTAATAATTAATCCTGTAGCGGATAGATATAAACCTCTATAATAACGATGACATGCTCGATGTGAGACATCTTTGTCCACCCGTGACCATGAATGCTGTAAAGGGTTCGAAACGTCAGGCAAATACAAACGCGATAAAAACCGTAAAATAGTTTTATTTATAACTAGCAATCCGCCCTCGCTTCGCTTCGGTTATAGGTTATAGTGGTTTTACCCGCGTAGTTCCCGTTCCCGTGGGAATACCGAGATAAAATATAGCCTAGTTTACGCCCTGATATTATAGCTTTCCATTGGTGAAAGAATTTTTGAAATCGGTCCAGCCGTTTTGAAGATTACCCAGAACAGACAGACAGACAAAAATTTTTTAATTGCTATTTTAGGCATAGGTGTCATGCAAATAACCGTGTGAGCATGAAAAAAGCCTATTATTTTGACATTACAAACAGACACTCCAATTTTATTTATTGGTATAAATATGTAATATTATCTGTGTGCTTATCACACAGGGTTTAAATAAGAGGTGTAGTGTACTCTCACTCTCTCGCCAAATTCAAATCATTTATTATGTAAAATTCCCACGGGGGCACTTACATATTGTCATATTTTTTTTTTAATTTTTCTTAAAAATTACCACCAAATCGGGACGCGACCTCACTGAGAAAACCCGGCAAAAACTCAGCAGAATTGTATATTTTTCATTCATTTGCAAATTTCATTTAAATAAAATTATATGCAACAACATGCTTATTAATAGCTCCACTTTCATTCCTTTCGAAATATGATATGATACAAAAATAAATACAATAAAAAGATTATGGCTGGACCAGATCCCGCAAGCGGTACCCGATCACTACATAACCACTAGTGCAGCCATCGCTCCCCTCAACCATAATAGAGGAAAAGGCGTGACCTGCTCCTCGTAGCTACCACAAGCAGACTTCAGTGAGCCTGACCTATACCATTTTCCACAAACATAAGCTACAGGTAAAGTAAGAAACGAGTTTGGAAAAACACTTTTACAAATATAGTAGCAACAATAAAATAAACATGTGTGCAATACCTTTCATTGAAATAGTGAGGAAATGGCAAATAGATATGTGGATATGTAGTTACCTCTTAATATATCCCATAGTTTGTAAGTAAAATCATTACTAGAACCGACTCTATTCATTTCTGTAAGACATTGTCCTAAAGATGTTGTGTCTTCTGTGATGCAAATACACCCACCCGCGGGGCATTTAGAGGTATAAGCATATGTTTCAGTCTCATTTAATAGTTCATCTATTCTCTTTGCATTATCAAACTGCCTTGTGCCAGGGACTGAGTGTCTGTAGAAAAGAAAAAAATAGCTATCATTGGCTCTATTTTGATTGGTGACATAGAAAAATAAAGAAAATATTGAAAAAGAATGATTTTCATATAAAAAAAAAATTGCAATGAATGTCCCACCTTCTTAGCATTCATTAAAATTATTATCTATACGATTTTTTTTATCAAGTATGTTAAGACACCTGTACTAAGGAAATAATCCTTGTAATGCAGGGAGACAATATGTTTGTATTGTAAATAAGTAATGGACATATATTACATCCAGAGTCGGAACAAAAAGTTGTGGATTGTACAGTATTGTTTTGCATGGGGTTCGAACCCACGATACTGGCACGGTAGGTCGGTATTTTAACCACTACGCCATATGTGCAGTCTATATACATTCATCCAGCACAAATGGCAAATATACACATTTAAGGGGGCACCGCAAGCCCATATATGTCCCAATATTAGGCCCGTGCTTCCTTTACTGTGGGAGGGCGATTGACCTAATATACCACGCTGGTCAGACGTATTGTTATAGGATTTCATTTCGAGTTTTCCTTCTCTTGCATAGATGTTATATGTATACTATGTGATGGATATGAGATGGGTCATATAATTAAATCAAAATACCTCACAACAGCAGTTTCAAGATTAACAGAAGAATATCCCGCTGCAGTCATATCAACTAATAGTTGGTTCAAATTATGTAGGGCACATATTGATCTCCAGATGGTATGAGTTGGAGTTCCCAAATGACCAACTATTATTTGTTGCTCCTGTAAAAATTAATAGATACAATTAGTGATGATAAAAATAATTACATTGAACATTTTCTATTTTAATATACAGGGTGTATCAGGTTATAGGGCAACTGTTCGAGTATGTTGTAGTTTAACGGTCATAGATCGTCATTAGAATGTACATTACACAAAAAACAATATAACATAAAAGTTATAGTGATTTCAAAAAAATGTGTCTAAGAATCTATACCTTAAATGTTACGTATTATGTAGGCATGTACAGACAGAATACATGTAGGCATGTAAAGCTTCGACAGTATAAATTCATTCAGTAATACCTAGAATTGCGCAAACGTTTCAATGACAGTGTAGGTTTGTACCTACGAGCGACGAGTGGTCAACGGTCCAAGGCCGATCAGCTGTTTTAAAGCGAAGTTTGTTTTGTTTATGTGAATGTAATCATTGATTTATTCAATTTCTAATGAACATTTGACAAAGTATGAATATGTTGCGTATTAAGTATCATTGACTTTATACATTTCAATCAGATTTACACGAAAAAGCGATGACGAAATTGAAAACTTTACATGTCTCTAATTCCTTAACGAGTCGATATTTTTTGTTCAAATTTTTTTCATGGGTTCCTACCACCATTGCCTAGCTCCCTTTTAACCAGTTGCCCCATAACCTGATACACGCTGTATATTTTTTTTATTTATCAAGCATAAACATCATGCTTTTATTTTATAAGGATTACTCCTGTATGATATGCATTGGTAATATCATCTTTGGTATTAGATTACTATGTACCACCCTATACCTTCCCCTCGCCATTAGGTTAACCCACTAGTACAGATTCTTTGAATTCAGTGGCAACTGCAGCGCCTCCTAGAGGGTGATACCGGCATATTGGGAACGTATATCATAAACGTAAATCTCTTCAAATTTACAATAGTCACCACAATAAACATATCTCTTTTACAATTCCCTAATCATGTAATATCCGTAACTGAAACGATTGGATATTCTGAAATAATTTTCTATTCATAACTTGAATGTAATACTGAAACAATGTTATTCTAACACCGAAATAATGTTATTCTAATATCATAAACAATCCATGACTTCCTTAGTATCAGCTTCCATAATAATGTTAGCAAAACACTACTTAAACATTTTTTATAGATATCGCATTTATCTAATCTATCTAATAATTATGGGCCCGATATTTATAAAAATTTTGAGTAATTGTGGTAATGGGTAACTCGGGATAAGTTTTATTTCATGCGTGTATGAAATAAACATCAGAAATCATTATGAAAATAACTTACACAGACAGCTTTAAAGTACAACCCTGCACTACTAATAGTCTAGTCAACAAGTGTCTTTTGGACCAACTTTTTTCAGCAGTCTCCGAAAATTATAATTGAGGCGTCATTCGATTTGGAATGGCATCTAGATGATTTTTGAAAAAAAAAATGAATTTCCGCTTGCAAAAATTGTAAAAGTTATTAACAATTAACTAAAAATAAAAAGGAGGTTTAGTTTTTTGCAAATATCTCAAGTAAGATCAATATTTATAATTTTCCCAAAGGAATGAAAATACGGCCGAAAACGGGTACTCTGGCTTGGACAAGCCACGCCCACTTTGGACACTAACAATAAAAATTATTTAAACATACTAAATATGAAAATAAAAAATTGAAAAATTCAGGCACTAACTGCATAGATGAATGAACAATAATCCGCTTGAAAAAAAAATTTATAACAATTTTTCATTTAGTTATTCAATAGTTAATAATTTTTTTCTGCTTGAATATGAACATTTAAGATTTTTTTCCTCTCTTGGAACAATTCTTGAAAGGCTTTAGAATAGAACCCCGTTGGAAAAATTAAAAAATGTTTATTTTTCAGTTTTTTATTAATAATTTTCGTTGTTGCAAAATTAAAAACTTAAATTAATCATCGAAAAAAAAAAAAATTTTAAATATTATTAACGATCAGTTTTTATGTTATTAGAAACTGCATAGAAATATTTTTTTAAAAATTTTACCTCTGTTTAAAAAATTGTTATAAACAAATGCGTTGTTTATAAGATAATTGAAAATTTTGCAACAACGAAAATTATTAATAAAAAATTTAAAATAAATATTTTTTAATTTTTCCAACGGGGTTCTATTCTAAAGCCTTTCAAGAATTGCTCCAAGAGAGGAAAAAACCTTAAATTTATATTTTAACAATTATCACACTTGAAATATTCATGTTCAAGCAGAAAAAAATATTAATTAACTATTGAATAACTAAATGAAAAATTGTTATAATTTTTTTCAAGCGGATTATTGTTCATTCATCTATTCAGTTAGTGCCTGAATTTTTTTAACTTTTTTATTTTCAAATTTAGTATCGTTTTTCACAACACCCGCAGAAGAGCAGTGTTGCATTATTCTTAGTATCAGTATTAGTAGTATCAGTATCATTCATTCTTAGTATCAGCAATGAAAAAATATATGCATCATTATACTTACAAGATTTACTTTGCAGCTTATAAAAGGTGTATGTAATGTTTTTGCTGTCCATTGACAATGCAACTCTGTGATACCATTGTGTGGCGCATTTACGAGCTCATCAGAGCTATGACTGGTATATGATATACCTGATATAAGATACTTGCAGTCTACAACACTTGAAACCTTAAAAAAATTATATAAGTTAAGTGATGATTAATTTTATATCAAGTTATTAAACTTGCCAAAATTTCTGAGCCATTGATGAAAGCTGTATAACCCTGTGAATATTTTTCACGCGATAACGTCTTAGAAGTCTATGAACGGCAGTTGCAAGCACGAAAAAGCGTGACTATTTGTCAAGTTCCATCTGAATTGAGCATGCAAGCAAGAGCGTGGAAAGAAATATTTGGATTAACAAGTGCAAATATACATATATTAATTTATCGAAAAAAAATATTTTTAATTAACTCCTACATTTTATACAAAATAATGGATGATTCAGTAATAATAAAAATCAATTCATAAAAGTATGCATTTTTATCAACATTTTGTGGATAGTCCAACGACGAAGGCGACGAGCTACTGTGGGTTGCTCTGCCCACCCCAAAAAATGACGTTATCCCATAAAATTGTTATCTGTAAACTGAAAATATGAACTTTCTCATATTGCCCATCTTACCAAATCTACTGTCAATCCTTCCTGTGTGGCATAATCTTCAAGTAATTGGTCCAAATCAACATCATCCAAGTTGGTATTACCATTATAAATTACCAAACCTCTTGCAAAATGATTTTTATCTGATTGTACAGTAAGGAGTAAAGGGTCTCCTTCATCTATAGGATTGGTTAAGATCCACATTGGTATTGTATCTTCTTCTGATATCAAATTACGATTCTTGTTGAATAAATTTGCTATTTCCCTAAAATAGGATAAGTAAATTTTTATATAAATATTATAAAGCTAAAAAGTTTGTTTATTTGAACGCGCTAATCTCAGGAAGCACTGGTCCGATTTGAAAAATTTTTTCAGTGCTGCATAGTCCATTTATTGAGGAAGGCTATATTATATTTTCAATAAAATTAGGGATCCGTACTAAAAGTCCAATAATGCAACCCAAGGTGTAAAAAAATTACCCGGAAAAATCTTTACATCGCATGTCTTGCGAAAACTATTGATTATAGAACAAAAAAAATGTACTACAACTTTGCAGAACATATAATTGTCCACAAAAAATATTGCGACACCATATGTCTAATAACGCAAGAGCCTGTGGACGCCAGACCTTCGTTATTTTATTAAAGCTGAAAGTTTGTCAGCGCATGCTCCCAACACAGGTAAGAACGGTGGCCCATTATGAAGTTTGGGTTACAGTGGCTTTGGCAGATAAAAGGTACTAAAGGTGTGTAAAATACCGACATATTTTCGTCAAATTATTAAGCGTGATTTTTTTATATTACCTTCAGAACGTTATTAAAAGTCACGTTATCTATTGCCAGACACTTAACATAGTGGCAACCCCTTGCCAGACACCCTTACGTTCATGAAATTATAATTCTACTTACGTTATAAGCTGATTTTTATATACAACACTTGGGTAATGAGTAGATGATGTTTCCTCAGTAGCCAGACATTTTTCATAGTTCCAACCCCTTGCCAGACAAAGATGTAGGGTAGCTGTAGGAGCGAGCGCGAGACAGTACATATATACATCGGTGGGTGCAAGTGAGATGCGCTTATATTAGTTATTATATTCTTTAGTATTTAATACATGCTTATAGCAGCTAAAATAATATTATATGCTATCTTCAAATATTATTAATTTAATATTCATTATTAATTATAAAAACAATATTATTAATACGATTACTTATGTTATAATGTAATAGCCGATATTATATACTATAAGACTATCAACCCGCCCTCGCTTCGCTTAGGTTTCAGTCGCCTTAACCGCGTAGTTCCCGTTCCCGTAATATCAATAAATCACGCTTAATAATTTGACGAAAATAGATCGGTATTTTACACACCTTTAGTACCTTTTATCTGCCAAAGCCACTGTAACCCAAACTTCATAATGGGCCACCGTTCTTACCTGTGTTGGGAGCATGCGCTGACGAACTTTTAGCTTTAATAAAATCACGAAGGTCTGGCGTCCACAGGCTCTTAGTCTATAACTATTGTAGTTATCTCACAATAAGTGTTTTTATTTAAATAATAAAATGCCGTCGCTTTAAAAACTCATTTTGTACCTTGTTATTAATCCTTATCAAAATAAATTACTTCATAATCAAGACAGATTCAATACCTTTCTAGAACTTTTTGAATCATTAAATTCGGACATTTTATTCAAAAGATATCGCGATATTAAAAATGTAAGTATTAGTGTTGTAGCCAAATAAGTATTAAGTATTGCGCGCGCATGTGTGATCATGTGATGTGGCGGGCGGTCACGAGGGGTGAGGGGGCGGTAGCCTCTGCAAAATGCATAGAAAGAGACCTCAACTTTCTCGACAGTCTGCCACTGCAAAACGACTGCGACTTATGCGCAGTAATGAGATATAGGATGAAAATAGGCAGAGGTTGGCTACTCAACGAGAAATCGCTGAACGAAACCGCGCTGGAGAAACAAACGTTGAACGAACACAACGTTTGGTTTCACAAACAACTCGAACTTCGTCACATCGACAACGGGAATCAAGTGCTGAACGTTCTCAACGTTTGGCCACAGAAGTTTTAAAATCCTTACTAATATTATAAATAAGTAACTCTGTTACGCTTTCACGCCAACAACCACTGAACCAATTTTGATGAAATTTGGTACAGAGATGGAGTAAAGCCTGAGAAAGGACATATGAAAAAATGGGTATAAGGGGTTGAAATAGGGGATGACATTTTGTATGGAAATTCGTCATTATCGATCATAGAACCATGAATCATTGTATTAAGGCACTTGAAAATAAATAAATATTCTTTTAGCGTTTTGGAAATTTCACTTACATGAGGATGAAATTCAACCCCTAAAAGACCAAAAAGCATACAGCCGAAACCATTGGGCCTAGAAACGTATTTTTTTAAACGTTCGTAATTCTTGGGGTGTAGGTATGAGCACTAACAAAGGATTGTTGGAAAACGCATAGCATTGAAAAACGTATAGCCGAAACTATTGGGGCTAGGAACGTGAAACTTTATATGCGATTTTCTTTCTTTTAGGGTAAATGAGCACTAAGAAATTATTTTTTGAAATTCAACCCCTAGGGGGATGAAAAATGTATAACCGAAATCATTAGGCCAAGAAACGTGAAATTTTGTACAATATTGTCTTTCTTGGGGAAAGTGCTCACTAAAAAGATTTTTTTGCAATTTTATCCCTAAGGGGGTGAAAAGCGTATAACCGAAATGACTGAGCCTAGGAACGATCATTTTAGTACACGGTCGGCTTACTTGGGTTATCCCAAGATTTTTTCTTATTGCTCTCTTACCAAACACCAAGAAAGAATTTTTGGCAATCCCACCCCTAAGGTGTTAGAAAGTGTATAACCCAAAATAATGGTCCTAGGAACGTGAAAATGTGTACACAGTTCTGTTTGGTATAAGTGAGCACTAACAAAGAATTTTTGGAAATTCAACCCCTAAGAGGGTGAAAAATGTATAGCCAAAGATACCGGGCCTAGGACTGAAATTTTGTATACCGATATGTTTGTTAGGGCAAGCGCCCACTAATAAATAATTTTATAATTTATTCAACCTCAAAGGAGTGAAAAGCATATTCAAAATTCAAATCATTTATTATGCATAGACCCCGAGAGGGCACTTACATATTGTCAATTTTACAAAATAAAATTAAATTATCCAATAAAAATAAACTACCACCGGATCGGAACGCGACCGCTACTGAGAAGATCCGGCAAGAAACTCGGCGGGCGTGTCTATTATTTTAATTTTTTTTCTTACTAGATATAATTTGTGTTCAAGTTTTGTAAGACCTAGCTCCAGTGTGATGCCCTTCGAACTGCAAGATACTTAATATAATTCAAATGATTATGGCTGGACCAGATCCCACAAGCGGCACCCGATCACGAGTTAACTACTAGAGCAGACATCACTCCCCTCAACCACTATGGAGAGAAGGGAGAGACCCGCTCCACGCAGCTACCGTAAGTAGATCCTTCAGTGAGCATGACCAAGACCATATGTTACAATCATGTTACAAACGACGAAAATTGCAAAATTAGTCGAAGACACCCCATATCATAGTACCCCATATATAGTCGAAGACACCCCATATCATCATTATCTAAATTTTATCCTAATTACTTTGGATCGACGCAATATGTAGGTACCTAGGTATTCTTCTGCCATCGTAGATATATTGCAAAGGTTCTCGCAATATTTTATGACCGACTGCCTGCCGGACATTGCTGGCCAGACGGCATCACCAATTGGTCTAGGTCGATGTAAATCTTTGTCTTAGTAGTATTTTGCGACACCCACGAACAATAAAAGAGTGGTAATATTCCTAGCCGCTACCAAACAGTAATTTACAATCAAGATATTAATCCAATTTTCTATCTCTACAGATAAATAAAATTGAAGCGTCTGTTTGTCTGTCAAAATAATAGGTTTTATTTATGCTCACACAATTATTTGCACAATACCTTAAAAAAGGTTCAAATTCTTTTATCTATTTGTTAGGGGTAATCTTGAAAACGGCTGGACCGATATTGATAATATTTTACTACCAGGTTTACATAATGAATAACTTACCAGGTCTACCAGGTATACATAATGAATAATTAAGCTATATCCCAGTCTTCCGGTGTGGCTGGAGTAACTGTGATAATCGATTTTAAAAATTATTTCACTAATGGAAAGCTATTTTTCAGTGAATAACATATTTAAGCTATTTTTATGTCAGTATTCCTACGGGAACAGGCAGAATGCCGGTGAAATCACGAGCATTTAACGGATTTAAAAATTAAGACACAAGTGAAAAGCTACATTATCAGTGAATAACATATAAAGTCTATTTACATCCCGAAATCTTCCCGGGAGCGAGAACTCCGCGAGTGAAACCGGCGGATGTTGACCATTTTTTTAAATTAAGGGTGGAAGTTAATGGCGGCTGTACCTTAAGTGCGCTCGTGCGCTGAACCACCAAATCAAAATATTTAAAAACTACAAAATTTAACTTCATATTTAATTTTAAATTACCATTAATATTTATTCTTTGAACATAAAAAAACATATAACAAATAAAATTTCAAATTATGACGAAACAATATAAGCGCTTTACTAAACTATTAAAACTTATCATCATCATCATCTTGCTCTTATCCCAATTACTTGGGGTCGACGCAATATGTCATCTGTTTTGACATATTGCAAAAAGTTTCGGCAATGACTTTTATGACCGGCCGCCTGCCTGACGTCAACCCTCCTTGGGAATGTAATCGTTGACCCAAATGGTACCAGATGGAGTTGGTCCGGGTCAATCTAGGGCTCTTAATCGTCTTTTACGACACCCACGAGCAAAGCAAGGGTTGGTAGTATTCGAAGCCGCTACCACACAGCAGCACACAACACAAACTATGACTAGTGACGAGTTAAATATGGTTTGTTTACATTAATTGTTTTTTTTTTTTATTTTGGTCTTAGTTCTATTTTATACTGCGTATACAGTGGGTGAAAATGAGCTTAAATATAGACTATATTAAAGACAATAACAAAACTTTTTAAAATAAAGTTGATATAAATTGGCGGGACCGCCAAGGCCCTCTTTTATAAATATTTTTTGAAGTGTGAAAAACAAACAAAATACCTATTTTTCTTCGCAAGTACACCTACAAAATGTAATGAGTTCAAAAATAATTAAAAATTTTTTTTTTACGTAAATTGTTGTTCCATTGCAATTTCTGATCTTAATACTTAGTGAGGAAGTAAAGTGAACCACCACTTTGATGACCCACCAGCCGCCACTGGTGGAAGTAATATTCTAATGTGAAAGTTTGTGAAGATATTTGGATGTTTGTTACTCAATCACGCGTAAACTGTCGAGCAGATTAGGAAGAAAATTTACACATAGAGTATTTCTTAAATTAAGCAATATAATACTTTTTACGTCGATAATGTCCCTTGAGTTCAATAGGCAAGTTAATATTTACGCGGGCGAAGTCGCAGGCAAAAGTTAGTTTTTATATAAAACTAGCTGACCCAACAAGCATTGTTCTGTTCAAATACAGACTACAGCAGCGCCACCTACCGGGTCCAATTGTGAGTCTAAACCATTCTCGAATCTGCTTGAATACACAAAAAATTTCATCAACTTCAGTCCAGCTGTTCAGGAGGCGTTCAGTGACATACTAACATACAAGAAATATATATATTAAGATTAGCAACCTGCCCTCGCTTTCCTTCGATTTCAATCTCCTTACCCGTGTAGTTCCCGTTCACATGGGAATACCGGGATAAAATATAGCCTATGTTACTCCCTGATATTATAGCATTGCATTGGTGAAAGAACAGTTGAAATTGGTTTGGTGGTTTAAGCGTGAAAGTGTAACAAACAAACAACTTACTTTCGCATTTATAATATTGGTAAGGACGAGTATTACTACTATCTAGTAAGTCCTCACAAGAGCCAGCTTTATAAGCCGAGGTCCTAATAAATTCTACCAATTACAAACACAAGGTCTCTAGACACATAGCCATACTATGCAGCTGTTATTGTATTAGGGTAAATACCAGAACCATTTCAAGAGACTGTAGTATCACATTTTTTGCCGAGTACTGCTGCAGATGCTAAGCGGCAGTTTGTCAGTATCACCAACACTAATATAATGTCTGGCTAAATTTGTAAGGCTTATTTAGAGAATAAAGCTACAATACATAGTTGTAAAATACTACCCACTTATTGATAATAATAGATAATTTCATCTCCGCCTATACATATCCTACTGATGGGCGCCCGCCTCTGCCCACTATAAGAGGGAAAGTGACCTACTATACTACGAAGGTCAGACATGTTGGTATAGAGTTTTATTTCAAGTTTTTCTAGTTTCACATAGATATTGTATCCCTTAGTCATCTTTTACAACATCCACAGATGAATAGATAATTTATTGATGTCAAAATTAATTACTAATTATTAAATTTATCATTGCAGCAAGCAGGATTATTGCAACAAGATTACACCCACAACTTAAAATAGTCCTACATGAGTGTAAGCCATTGTCAGAGAGCCAGAAAAAATAGAATGGGGGATAATGGTCAAGATATATGGTTAAAATAGAAATATACCTTGCAATTTCTATATTCACAGGTCCATGCTGCATTTCCTCCTTAGTATATAGCTGTGGTTCATCAAATGTCATGGTATCGTCTAATATTGTGTGTAAACTTAGATCTAACTTTAATGGTGATCCAGTAAGTTCAAATTCCTCTGAAAGTATTATATAATATAAAATATTAGTAATTTTTTATTTATAATAAAATATTTATAATATAATAAAATACCTGCTCTTGGGTGTTGTAAAATATATAAACATTTTTGCAAAAGAAGGAAAACTTAAAACAAAACCCTATACCAACACGTCTGACCAGCGTGGTATAGTAGGTCAATTTCCCTGCTATTTTAGAGGAGGCTCAAGCCCGAAAGTGGGCTGTATATAAGCCAAAACAATGAATGAAATTTATGTATAATAATTTAATTTATATTAAATTCAAAGCAACAATATAATGAAACATAACATACTGAAGACATCATCCATGTTAGGAGAATTTTATAGATTTGTTTCTTAATAGAAACTGCATTGTAAGACTCGAGGTAACTGTGCAATATAAGATCGGTATTGTCGACATGTCCTGGGACAGACAGTACAATCCTATTTTCAGGTTGTCTATCCTGTTATCCTCAGACAAAACAAAAATGTCCCATTTACTAAGATAAATATAAATAAATATTAGAAGTGTTCCTACTTTTACTAGAAACTAAATTCAATCATTTAGAACTTATATTTAATGTAAAACAGAAACATGAGCATATGGAATTGCTATCTAATGTTGATTAATTCAAACTATACAATTATTACCATTTAAAACATTTTCAGATGTCATAGTTATTTTTAATAAATAGCTATTGATATAAGTTATTTTTACCGATTTCTGGGAGTATTCCACTTTAATATGGAATTCTTTTTTTAATTATTGCAAGTACCTAATTCGTTTTAACGGAAATGTCAACGATATCCTCACTTCTGTTATTCGAAATTTAAATACATACTCGAGCTTGAATTAAAAATTGGGAATAAGTATGTGTACTCACCGGCATCATTTTTGTTGCTATTCCCATATGTATTCGTAGTATTAGAACACTGTTTTATCTAAAAACATTTAACTACATTAGTAAAACAGTTCATTTTGTTTTCAACACACATTAAATAGATTATTGCCTCTCACCTTGTTATATACTAATACAATTTCTCTACTGCTTTTACAAAACATTTGAATGTAATTTGGGCATTTTTCTTTATCGACATAATATTTTGTATAACTGTCTGCTAGTTGTTTTACAATATTATCCATAGTTAGATTACTGTACTTTAGAAATAACTACACTTAAACCAGACCGTTGCTTCATAAATTTGAAATTTCTGCTATTAACTAACATTTGAATAACCATATGACATTGACGTACTTAGAGGTGAACATAGGGACACGAAAAAGTATCGATACTTTTGTACTCGATACTTTGTGTTCAATACTTTTACTCAGAGTACTTTTTGGTACGTATTGTATCGAACAACTTGTAGAAATAACTTATTTTTGTTTAATTCCTGAAAAAATAGCTCATCGTGGGTGTCGCGCAAAGTTGGTGCATCATGTAAAACACATTTTGGCATGAAATTGATTATAAGTTATCACCTCTTAGAATTTACCTAAATGAAAAGTACTCGATACTTTGAAGGATCGATACATTTTTTCGATACTTTTAAGAGTACGTTACAGAGGACCCGCGGTAATCCGGCCCCTGTCTAATCCGGCGCCCTTATAATCCCACATATCTATTATTATTGAAAAATTTTTCGTATCTTTGTTTATGTAAGTAATGTATGATTGAACAGGTTACATCTTGTATGCGCCATCACTGTCATTAAACTTTTGTTTTGAATCTGATTGTTTAGTTTGATTTTGACTAAATGTAACAGCGGTACGACCTGGTGTACATTCATAGTTTAGTTTATTAATTTTTTATTACGTATACATACCTGTCCGATTACAAGGTCCTCTTTAAATAAAATGTTCATGTGGTAACGAAGTAAGAATACCATTTACCACCACCTTTATCACCATTTTGCCCATAGGTGTCGTAAAAGACCACTAAGAGATATATTAGGCATAAAATTAGGTATGCATCTAAGAGATGTAAACTCGAAATGAAACCCTATCATAACATAACACATCTGACCAGCGTAGATTAGGAAGAAGAAGGGGAAAAAGCTCAATAATCAAGTCTATTATAAACCAAACATTCACACCTTGCTCTCACACCTCGTCACTACGATGATAACACTAACAAGGTTGTCAATTCGTTTATATACATCTGTATTATATTAAAACTGCCGAACCCTATAAGTTTATCGCTAGAATTTTTTTTTTATTGCCGATGGTGGCAAACGAGCAGACAGCACACCTGATGGTAAGTGACGCTGCCGCGCATGGAACTTTGCAATACCAGGGGCACAGCCAGGCCGTTGCCTACCGTGAAGAAAATACTCTTCTTAAACCTCGTTTAAAGAAGGACATGTCATAGCGCTCGGGAAACACAGCAGCAGGTAGTTCATTCCAGAGCCTGCACGTACGTGGGAGAAATGATCGCTGGAAACGTACAGTTGAAGACCATATCGTTTCCAGGTGAAATGGATGAACCCTGCTGCGGTGTCGAGTGGTACGTTGGTAAAACGGTGACGGTGGTACCAAGTCAAACAGTTCCTCAGAGCACTCCCCATGAAAGAGCCGATAGAGTACACAGAGTGACCCAAAGTCTCCCTGCCACTCCAGTGACTCCAATCTGTCCGTAAGATTGGGATCCCCGACGATTCGAACAGCACGTCTTTGGAGGAAGTCAAGTGGGTCTAGCTGATATTTAGGCGCGCCTGCCCAGAGATGTGAGCAGTACTCCATATGAGGACGAACTTGCGCTTTGTATAGTACAAGGCGCTGTCTCGGTGTGAAGTACCGCCTGGCTCTGTTCAGGACACTCAACTTTTTGCTAGCCAATTTGGCTTTGTCCTCCAAATGACTCCCAAATTGGACTTTGTTCGATATTTCGACGCCGAGGATACCAATACTGTCGGAAATTTGGAGAGTTACTCCTTGGAACTTAGGCGCCATGATAAACGGGTCCTTCTTTGCAGTGAACGCGCAAACTTGTGTCTTTGTGGAGTTGAACTGGACTAAGTTCCGTTCACCCCATTCCAAGGCCCGCCCCAGAGAGAGCTCGACTTCAGACACAAGTTGAACTCTTCTTTCCTGTGTACTCCAAGGGACATTCCGTAGCTCAGTATACCGCTCGTCACCTGTGCTGTCATCCGCATAGCAATGCATATTCTCGATGGAGAGCATGTCGTTGATATGCAGGATAAACAACGTCGGGGAGAGCACCGAGCCTTGTGGTACACCAGCATTAGTAGTCATGGTATCGGAGCAAGAACCATCTACGACGGCTTTAATACTCCGACCATCCAGAAAGCTGGCGATCCAATTACAGAGTCCCTCAGGGATTCCGTATGATGGTAGCTTCGATAGAAGTGCCCTATGCTAGACCCTATCGAACGCCTTTGCGATGTCTAGGCTGAACGCTAGCGCCTCACCCTTACCCTCCAAGGCCTCCGCCCAACGGTGAGTGAGGTACACAAGAAGATCACCAGCCGATCGCCCACGACGAAAGCCATACGATCACTGATCAGCTGGCGATCCTCAAGGTACTGCAGAAGCTGGCGGTTTATAACCTTCTCCATTATCTTGGAGAGCAAGGATGTTATCGCAATTGGCCTGTAATTCGATGGGTCAGACCGGTCTCCCTTTTTAGGGATCGGGTGGACATGGGCTACCTTCCACGAAGACGGAAACCTATTAGTATCGTAGGAAAGTCGGTATAGGCGCGTGAGGATGGGAGTCAATTTAGGGGCGCACGTCTTTAGGACATCTGCAGGGATGCCATCCGGCCCACTCGACTTATGGATGTCCAAAAACCGCAGCTCCCACTTGACCGCTCGCTGCGTGATGCGGATTTTTGGGAGCGAGCTTTCACACCGTGGGATAATAGGTGGTGTGGCAGCTCCGGCGTCCAAAGTCGAGTTACAGGCAAAGAATTGACCTAGAAGATCGGCCTTCTCCTTTGCGCTGTAGGCCAGATTGCCATCGTGTTTCTGCAGTGAAGGGAGATTGGACTGGCAGAAGTTGCCTTGGGCAGCCTTGGCGAGCGACCAGAATGCGACTCCCAGCGGGATAGCTTTGCAATCGCTCGCCAATTCTGGCAACATGTTCCGCCTTGGCTCTGGCAATAGCCTTCTTACTAGATCTAGAAATCTCTGACTTTCGTTGAGGCAACAAGAAAAATACAACCAATAAAATATTTAAATACTTATCTAGCAAGTTTAGGACTACAAATGCCAAGAATAACGTACTTTATAGGTGTTTAGTCAATAAGCAACAGACCTATATAACTATTCAAACAAATTAACTATGAGAATAAGGAGATCTATAGAACCTGAGCTTTTAAAATCTTTTTGAGAATCATTATCAATTATAATCGTCTTCAGATTGGTTGATAAACGTAACCACAACTTCATTGTTTTTTTTTTTTCAAACTTCTCGCCCTTTGACAACATATGTCTTCTCTTTCGTACACAAGTTTGATCACGGCACTGTGTCTAATCGTGTTTATGTATTGGCAATAAAGTTACTTAGATAACTATTGAATCTCTCAGTATTTTATATGTATATTCATTTTATGTGTCTTAATATAAAGAAACCAAACATGTACCTATAATAAACTATAAAATATACCTCTTTTATTGGTTGTAGTTGAGGTTTCAATCGTTTCCAACAGTTTTAGAGACTTACCCCTGTATTCTAAGTAGTAACCTTAAAATTTCTTCAACTCGACTCACCCTCATTGAGGACGTTTCGTATTCACAGTTGTCATTTTTGTCCTCATGTTTAAACATTTCCTCCAGTGAGGTAAGCTTGAGTCGACTAAACAACTCAAGCGTAAGGTGTCTCTTGAGGTACCTACCTTGAAGATACATTAAAGAGCTTTTTATACGTATACACTTACGAGCTTGTCTTCTTCTTCTTCTTTTTTTGTCTTGGCAATCAGCTACAAAGACGAGCCTTTTTTGCCAGTGTCGAGTTATAGGTATCTTTTCAAGTTATCAGTTTCTTCATATCAGTAATGGTCTGTCAGTAAGTCAAAGTGTCGCCCTCAACAGTGTAATGGCCACTGTTAAGGGTATCTTCTGAGAATTTTAGTGGAAACAAAAAGGTATGCATAGCAGTTTTATATCATATTCACTACACCTCAGCAGTTCTGCCGCCATATATTACATAAAATGCCATCCAGATTATTGAATATAATACGTTAAAACACTAAGATATTGAATGTAATATAAGACCACCACATGCCACTTCCAGATTCCCGCCAAAAACTCCTATGAACTTGTCATTCGAGGAGTTTATTGAATATCTGTATGATAATCCGTACAGTTATTTATCTCGACGATAGTTGCGTGATGCTGACAATCCAATGGAGTTATACGACGAAAGTGAGTTTGTAAAAAGGTTTCAATTTACAAAAAAATCTTTGTAGCACATTATTTATTACCTATCGCAACTATTTCAAAATATTGGAGGTAAAATTCATAAGTTTATCAATTCCGACCATTATACAGTTGCTAGTCACATTAAGATTTTACGCAACTGGCAACTTCCATGTGAGTACCTAACTATAGTCCATAAAATATAGCTTGATCTCTGTGACAGATGTCAACGAAACCAACGAAGTAAGTTTGAACGAGCGATATGTTTACAATTTCATTTTGTATCAAATATATTTTCATTCTTTTCGTGCCAGTTTTATTGCATCTGAATTGCAACATATCATAAATATAAAAATATCATTCATGTCTAAAATGTATCTTGTAAGTACTGAAATACCTAGTAAACATTTTATACGTAACTGACGCTTACGCACGTACAAGGTCATACTGCACAGATTAAAGGATACTACGTATACTGGACTGAAAATAAAAAAGAGATGGTATAGTCCATTTGAGTCGATATACGTAAATCGATAACCAATCTTTATTAAATTATTCACAAAAGAAATAAACCCAATACAGTACTTATATAAAACTTTCCACATATTTTTTACAATCAAAACAGACAGTTACATTATAAAATACATAAATTGACTTAATTAAACATTAAAAAACTACTTTTCATCTCAGAGTAAATGATAATATGAGGTACGCATTATTGTCAATATACTAGACATAGGTATTTATTTATAAAACAGTCGTAATTGATCGATTGATCTAATGACTGTCCCTATTTTGGCGAAAAATGATAAATGTTCTAGCAGAAACGCTCCAGTGATGACGATAATAGTGACCTAGACCTTGATTGTACTCCTTTTGAATTATTAAAACAGTTTTGTTTGAATAAATTCAAAAAGATTTTCATTGATTGTATTTTAATTATAATAGAAAATCACAATTATAAAAATAAAGAGTTTTATTGATAAAAAACTACGGACTTTATCGTAAGCGTGACAGCACTAAAGACAACTGTCATAGAGATCATCCTGGGGTTTTTTGGCGGGAATCTGAAGTGTCATGTGGTGTTCTTGTATTATATTCAATATCTTAGTGTTTTAACGTGTTATATTAAATAATTTTGATGGCATTTTATGTAATATACAGTGGCAAAACTGCTGAGGTGTAGTGAATATGATATAAAATTGCTATACATACCTTTTTGTTTCCACCAAAATTCTCAGAAGATACCCTTAACAGTGGCCATTACACTGTTGAGGGCGACACTTTGACTTACTGACAGACCATTACTGACATGAAGAAACTGAGAACTTGAAAAGATAATTATAACTCGACACTGGCAAAAATGGCTCGTATTTGTAGTTGATTCCCAAGACAAAAAAGAAGAAGAAGAAGAGATCATCCTATATTTTATGGACTATAAAATGCTAAAATACTTAACATTTACAGATTTTTTAAGAAGTTCTTATAATCAGGCTTTTTCATTCTCTTCAAATTACTGAGGTCCACTGCCAACCATTTTGTAATTTTATCGATTAAAATATTGTTTTATAACAATGACGCGCTACGCAGAGCCCTGTGCTTAGAATAATAACGTATAGAAGGTAAGTTCGCGCACAAACGTGAAGCATTTCAATTGGAGCCTAATGGAGCCTACGCTGGAACCGTTCCGTAATGCACAAGGTCACTGTACTGCCACATACGTACTGTTATACGGGATCACCAAATACGGTTTTTAAAAAAAACTTTTATTATAAACTAAAATTAAACACACAGAAAGTAGTACATGAGATATAGTAAGATTTAGTATAAGGTAACAACGTTGCTTTCCGACGCGTACCGACTTTGAAGGAGTTGAAATACAGACTGACTGCGCTGTTCGGGATGGTTGCCTTTTATAGACTATAGGATGCTGACTAAGGGATAGTATCTGGTTGTCAGCCCTCTTAGTAACGTGGGGTGGATATAACAACCCCCCGCAGAAGATGGAAGTTTGGGAAAGAGCCGAACTTCCGGGTTCAACAGGCTTATACGACTTCCCTCAACCTTGGTAAGTTTGGGGAGTTTTCGCGTGTATGAGTGTCGTCATCGTTGTCGGTACGAGTTGGATTGATAATGGATATATTTAGTTTTTTCTTATATTGTAAAAATATCTTAATTAACTTAAATACTATGAAAGAAATAACAATAATAGAAATTAATGACGAGAATATAGTATAGTGTGTCCCGTACCTTACGAGAAACGAATCTTGATTTATTATTTTATTCAATTCTGGAAATAATTTATCATTCTGATTGGTTTTTGATAAATCGTCTAAATCGATATTTTGTAGTAAGGTAGGGGACATGGTACTTAGGCTATTAGACTTAAGATCTATTTGACAACAAGAGTCATCGATTATATTAAAGTCTAGGCTAGGCATAGGAACACTTATATTTAATGTCTCGAGGGATGATACGAGTCTCGTACTCTTAGTGTACACTGTGCACTGGGTAGAAAGGTTCAATATGCCGATTCCAGACACTATCACTTCTCGCAATTGTGAATCGTTGCAGTCAATAGAGATTTTAGTTGGGCGCGATTGCACAAAAATCCACTGATTGTTTATGAGTGGTTTCCAAATGTCTAATTCGCCCATTATCGTTTTTGTAACGCACTGCACTGGGATGGCACTAATTGTTTTGGTTAATAGTTCACTTTCACACGTGGGGTTGCTCCCTGTGAGTAGTACCGTTGTCATTGCGCACAGATAAAACTCAGAGTTTATAGTCTTACATTTATCTAAACTATCTAGGTTACAAAAACTTAACTTATCCTTAGAAATAGCAGTATACGAACTAGAGGGTGAAATAAGGCTAAAGGTGTCGGCATTAGCCCCGTGAGGGGTTGGTAACGCCAAATTATGATAGAGAATAAATTCATCCATAGTGGCTAAAGGAATGTGTAATACAAATACTAACTTAGAATCATAGTAATAGCATGATACAGTGGATATACTTAATATTACATGAATATTATTTAAGCTTAAAGATATAGGAATTTCGGTGTCTTTAGGTAGGTGTTGATTATTATTCGCAAGTTCTTGGAACAACTGGCTCGGACTTAGTATGTTAGGATGTAGGATGTTTTGACTACATAGTAGAATTGCGTTGGTTAAATCTTCCAGTTGAAATGACAGCGTAAGCAATGAGCTCTCGAGGCTAGTTAATATGGAATGGACTTTTGTTTCGGAAATTAATTTATTAGAGATTTCGGTAATGTTATGGATTTGGTTTACAAGCATGTTCACCGCGATATTTAAGGTTTCCTCGTTTATTTTTAATTTATCAATTGTTTGTCTATAAGATTCGAGAGTTGACGTGGTAATTAAAATGTTTTCCTTCATTAACTTTGCGAGTGTTTTCTCGTCGTTTTGGACAGATTCTATAGCGGAATTGTATTTGGATGCGTCATCCTCGTCGAGGGTGCCGAAAATGTGTTTGAATACGGTGCCTATTCCTCCGAACCACGCTGCGCGCTTTTCACGTTTTGAAATAAGATGGGATATGGATTCGAATTCACGCTTGATATCATTGTACCGTACTGCAAGTGGAGATAGTATACTTCTACAGTTATAATCGGTAGTTTGTTGACACGCAAATCTCACTGTACCTATGACTTCATTAAGTTTCATAAGATGAGGGTTTATATAGGAAATATCCACGTAGCTCACCACATTTAATTGACCATGCATTATTTTTAGTTTACCTAGGCCCTCGAAGTAGATGCCGGAGTTGGTGGGGTAGGGCTTGACAAGATCCGGTTGAGCTTTCATTGAAGGGCTGAAATAGGAAGGAGTCGTATTTAATTTAACTTGTTGTCGCGGGTTTGATTTGGTCGAAATGGTGAGTTACATGCCTTCTATTGATAAGAAGGGTGACTGTATGATTACTATGAACTCGTATTATTTTATAAGGTCCCTTCCAAAGGGGTGACAAGGCTTTTCTGAGTCTTAAATGATTTTTTAGGTAAACGTAGTCACCGGGTTTGTATTTATGTGGAGTTCTTGTTCTGGAGTCGTAATAAGTTTTGGAAGTTTCTTTGGATTGAAGGATATTTTCTATTGCCTTCTGTCTCGTGTACTTGAGTTTGTGTTGTAACATCTTAATATAATCGGAATAGGTTGCGTTTGGCTCACTTCCATAGAGAGAGCTAGGTATAAGGGGTTTGTGACCAAATACTAATTCGTAGGGTGTGAATTTTATCGTAGTGTGTGGTGTAATATTGTATGTAAGTATGGCGGTATAGACGTATTTCGGCCAGTTATCCTGGTTCTCATTAGTAAAGGATTTTAGGTACTCCTTGAGTGTGGAGTGGCTCTTCTCAAGGGCTCCTTGAGTTTGTGGGTGGTACGGCGATGACCACAGCTGTTTGATTTTCAAGAATTGACAGGTATTTTTAAAAAGTTCGGAGGTGAAGTTGGTACCTTGGTCTGTGAGGATTGATTTAGGTATGCCAAATAAGGATATGAAGTGTATTAAGCAATCGCTCGTCTCTTCGGCTGTTGTACTTCTTATTGGGTAGGCTACAGAATATTTGGTAAGATCGTCTTGCAATGTGAGTATATACTTTAGTTTGGCAGTACCGGATTCTGGTAAAGGTCCGACAATATCCAGTGAGATACGTTGAAATGGAGCGGTAGACGTTGTGGTTATCTCCATAGGGGCTTTGTTGAGTCTCCTCAAGGCTTTGTTTTCTTGGCATAGTTTACATTTTTTAACGTAATTTTCTATATCCGTTCTCATTCCTTTCCAATAAAACTGCTCACGGATTCTGTTATACATACGTGTGGAGCCCAGATGTCCTGCTATAGGAATGTCGTGATTTTCGCGTAGGATTTTCTGTCTTTCACTTAATGTTGGGTAAGCTATCTTATTCAGATGGACATGTATGTTGATTTTAGTGTTATGAAATAAGTGGGTAAGTATGTTGTATATTTTAGGATATGAATGCTTGTCAAAGGGACCTTTGAAATCGGAAATGGCTATGTCTGTTGGTTGGTCTTGCTGTAGAACTTCATTTCTGACTCGTTTAAGGCTCTCGAATATGTCTGGATAGGATGATTCATCGAAGTAGTGTACTTTGGTGAAAATGAAATAGATGGTTTTGTTTTCATATTTCACTTTCAGACAGGAGTGTAACTCTTTCTCGGCACTAATGATTTCATCTTTGTCTTCGTAGCTCAATAGTATTTCTGCCACATAAGGGTTTGATTCGTCTAGATCTATTGACGTGGGAATGATGACTGTCTTAAACGTAGTTTTTAGAAGAGTTTCATTGTGTTCTCTCAGTATTGTGTTTGTGGAAGTTTCATTTTTTGAAATTAATTTCAAGAAGTCGGAGTAATTTCCATTGTGTATATCAATGTTTGGTTGGTTAGGCGATTCTGTGGGTGAAGGAATTTCCAGGTTCTCGAAGTTAAGGTTTAAGTCTTCACTTCTAGGACTTAGATTTAATGGTCCCAAGTCGCTAAAGTCTGGCAAATGTTGTGGTGTTTCGTTTTGGTCTTGGGGACGGTTCGGTGTCGTATTAGGCGCGTTTGGCGAGTTAGAGTCGTTATTATTTTGATTTAGTACTTCGTCGTTATTGAATGAGAATGGAATAGGAGATGGTAAATCTACCGTTAAGTCTTCTAAGGGGTTGTCGAGTTCTTCGTTAAGTTCGGGCATTAAACGTTCAAGTGGTGGTGAATGCTCGCTGTCTATTGGGAATATAGGAAATCGTGACAGTGCATCGGCATTGGTGTTCATTTTTCCTTTCTTATGAACTATATTGTAGTCGAACTCTTCTAGTTTAAGGCGCCAACGGATCAATCTTGAGCCGGGGTCTTTGCAATTAAATAGCCACTGTAGCGGTTTGTGATCTGTAACTATTGTGAAACGGTGTCCATACAAATAAGGTCGAAAGGCTTTTGTGCCGTACACTATAGCAAGGCATTCCTTTTCTGTCACACTATAGTTACATTCCGCTTTGTTAAGTGTGCGGGAAGCGAAAGCAATGGGGCGATCCTTACCAATTGGACCTTGGGATAGAATGGCAGATACGGCGTAGTTCGAAGCGTCACATGTTAATATAAATGGTTTAGTGAAGTCAGGGTAAGCGAGGACTGGTGATGTTACAAGCGTGTTCTTCAGTGTTTCGAATCCTAATTGTTGTTCATTCTTCCATACGAATGGGTTATCCTTTTTCAAGAGCGACGTTAAAGGTTTTGCTAATTTAGAGAAGTTGGGTATAAATCTTCTGTAGTATGAGACAAGTCCAAGGAAAGATTTTATGTCCTTGGGACATTTCGGCACTGGGAAGTTGGTAACGGCTTGTATCTTATCCGGGTTAGGTTTTACTCCGTCCTGATTTATGACGTGACCGAGATACGCGACTTCCTTACGCAGAAATTCACACTTATCTGGTTGGAGTTTCAGATTATAGTTTCTAAGTCTTTCGAAAACGGCTGATAGATTCTGTATGTGGCTTGGTAAGTCCGGAGAGTGGACAACGATGTCATCAAGATATACAAAGCATCGCGACCCTTGAAGTCCGGCTAAGCAGGTATTCATTAATTTTTGGAATGTTGAAGGGGCATTCTTTAGCCCGAATGGCATTCGTGTAAATTCAAAGTGTCCTTGGGGCACTGAGAATGCCGTTTTAGTAGCGTCTTCCGGTGAGATAGGGATCTGGTGAAATCCAGAAGCTAAATCTAGGGTGGTGAAGTATTGGCTTTTCCCCAATTGGTCTAATATCTCGGTTATTTGCGGTATGGGGTATGTTTCACCTATCGTGATGTCGTTAAGTTTTCGATAGTCGATTACGACTCTCCATTTGCGTTCTCCTGAGGCATCTTGTTTCTTCGGCACGACCCAGATTGGTGAGGACCACGGTGAATTTGATACTTTTATTATATTTTGCTCTAGCATTTTATTTACTTGTCTCTCAACTTCTTGTTTGTGACACTCTGGAAATCTGTATGACTTTGTCTGTATGGGAACTTGCGTGTTGGTGATAATATTGTGTTTCGTTGCGGTGGTAAAAGTGAGTTGGTCATGTGGTAAATGGAAGATGTCCGAGTAGTCCGTACAGACTTGCAGCAGAGCATTCTTTTCTTCTTGATTGAGGTGTGATATACGTAAGTGTTTGATGACTTCTGTAGTCCTATCGAGAATGTTGTAAGAGGAGTTTTCGGAGAGAGTCGTGCAAAGTTGGGTTTCTATAGGTTCTAATACGAGATTAAGATCAGGGTGTAAAATGACAGGTTCTTCGGAAGTGTTGACTACTGTTATATTAATTCTATTGTTTTCCTTTACTTGAACGATACAATTGGCGACTAATAATGATTCAGAGACGTGCTGGTCGAGGATAATTCCTTCTTGAACATGAGGATTTGCTACAGTGCACTCGATTACTGATTCTGAGCGAGGAGGTATGGTGTATACTGGTTCGCAGAAGTTTAGTTTAATCGTGCTGTCATTTATGCGCAAAACTCCTTCGTTGTAGTCGATTTGGCACCCAAACTTCTTCATAAGGTCGTTGCCGATTATGCCATCGTGGCTTAGACTGATGTCTTCGACTACGTGGAATTCGTGTTTATATAAGTTAGGAGTATTTTGAAACATAGGCATATAGAAGCTACCCATGGTTAGTGTTATATCGTCACCGGGATCGATTCCTTTTAAAGATATTATTGCATTGGATAGTTTGGGTACTTTTGACATAGATTCCCGTTTTAGTAAACATACGCAAGAGCCAGTGTCCACTAAGAAGGAAAGTGGTTGGTGAGAGACAGGGGTTTGAAGTATGATATGTGGTAAGTATCTTTTTCCTGAATTCTTGTTTATTTCATAAATTCTCATCTCGTGATTCTTCTGGTTTCGATTTTGTGGAGAGATAGAGACAGATTTAGAAGTTTGAGTTAGAACACGATTTGAAATAGTATTGGATTCAGTGGTTAAATTGTGGTTATGTATTCTAGTATTTTCCTTGTTAGAGATAGTATTTGATTTAGTAGATTTATTTTTTATTAGATTCAGTGGATTCAGAGTGTTTATTGGATTCAGTGGATTCAGAGACAAACGTTTGTTGGTCACAGGCGCCGGACTATTCGTATGATGCTGGTAATTATTATTTGATACAGTGGATGCAGAGGATACAGAGGATACAGTGTGGTTTGTGGTATCGTCTTTGGTTTTGTAGGCGTAATTTCTCGAGCGATACCGGTCGAGAAATTTTACTCGTTTAAATAGTGGTTATCAATTTCATCAACACCGTTATCATCGGGTTGGGTGACAGTGAAGGTCCTCCTAGGGTTGTTGAAGTCTGAGGTTGGTGGAGGATTATTAGGACGCGCGGATGTCATCTGAGGGTTCATTTGGTTTCGGTTGTTATTGTATTGTCGTTTGCGACAGTTCTCTATTGTATGCCCTATGTTCTTGCAGTACCGGCAAATGATGTCATTCGTATTGACGTTTCTAAAATTGTCGTTACGGGGAATATGGGGAACTGGTGGTCGGTTAAAATGTGGTTGATACTCGCGTCGTGGTGGAAACTTCTGTCTATCGGGAAATCCCGTGTAAGGTTGAAACATTCTCCTATTTACGCTAGGAAGTAGTTTCTCTTCTGCTACTGCGAAATTGATAGCGGCATTCAAGGAGTCAGGGTTTCGACATCTTATTATTTGGGATAATCGCGGTTGAAGGCCTACCGTAAACGTGTGGAGAGCGAGGTCTTCCATTGCTGCGACACGGCCGGCTATTTCTTTCTTTTTAGTTGGGTTTGAGATTTTTATTTCTGTTAATAATTTAGCCAGACAAGTTTCGATTCTGAGGGCGAATTGATTAACGCCTTCTGTCTGTCCTTGGCGACATTCTTGTAATTCGGAAAGCAAGTGACTATAGTGCTTTCTTTCTCCGAATTGTTGTTTGAGAAAATCTATAAATTGGTCGAAGTTTTCGAATTCTTTTATGCTACATGATGTTTCAGCGCGACCTATCAGTTGGCTTAGTATATATTTGAATAATATGGGTTTTTGGTGTTTGTCTGCTAGGGAGTAGGCGCTTTGGCAGTTTGAGATGAATGGGTTGAGCTTATCCCTAGAACCATCAAATGGTTTAATAAATTTTAAGAGTACATTGAGTTCAACCTTTTCCTCTGTCTCGGAGCGACTGGGTGTGCTTCTATGAGCACTAAGTAGGTCTTCCTTAGCGTCTAACTTCGCGGTCGCCATAATGTCGTAAAATGATATTTGTGAAGGAAATTTGTAATTTAAATAAAGTTAAAATTATTTATAGAGTCTTATCCACACTAATCTAGCTTACAGTACTGACGGATGTTTATCGGTAAGTGTATGACGTAATCGTGCCTCGTGTTCTGATACTTTGTAAGCGTATAAGAATACGGTGTTTAACTAAGTTGGCTTATCTTAGAAATAGTACAATGATAATTGATAAAAATAACTAAAGCTATACAATAACTAATACTATGAATATAGAAACTAATTAGAGGACTCTGAGTTAAATCGTGCATTGGTAAAGACAACGGTAGTTAAGGTTATTCGACTCACAGTAATGCGATCTGGAGCAGGGTGAAAATCAGCATGTTGACTGCCGCTGGTTGATGGTTGCTCCTCATGGCCTTGGGGTTCTGGTATTCTTGTGTAGAGTTAATCGTAACGTGTTATAAGGTGTAGCACTTCACTGGCACTATTATTTCTTTAAATTGGTGCACTTTCACTTCTTGTATCTTAATATGTTTCGGAGACGTATTCGGGTGATAATTATGTGTGGGGATGATCGTTATCCCACCGCTGCCACCAAAATGTTATACGGGATCACCAAATACGGTTTTTAAAAAAAACTTTTATTATAAACTAAAATTAAACACACAGAAAGTAGTACATGAGATATAGTAAGATTTAGTATAAGGTAACAACGTTGCTTTCCGACGCGTACCGACTTTGAAGGAGTTGAAATACAGACTGACTGCGCTGTTCGGGATGGTTGCCTTTTATAGACTATAGGATGCTGACTAAGGGATAGTATCTGGTTGTCAGCCCTCTTAGTAACGTGGGGTGGATATAACAGTACGCAACTCTTAAAAAATAACTAGATAATTATGACGGCTTGTGCATGCAAACGGTGTCACAACACGTTTGAAAAACTTAAAAAGGGTTTTAACATTACATTTAAAAGTATTTCAACGATTAATGTTAACAAAACAAAATTTGATTTCATAATTTGTATAGTGGTGTGCGTGTGTAATCGCTTGCACGCATGTAGTAGTATTGTTTGCTTCAAATTTTTAATGGCTGACGTATGGACACTATCCTTCTATGGACTTTTGACGCGAATGTCAAAATGTCTTGTAGCGCTTTTATATTCTTTTCATTATTTTAGTGTTTTAAAGTGTTATATTCAATAATTTTGCTGATATTTTATGTAATATAATGCAGATAAAATTCTGAAATGTAGTGAAAATGATATAATAGTGAATTACGTGCATTTTGACATTCTGCCCAAATTTCCTGAGACGCATGACTTGTATCAGCACCAAGTCATGCTAACGACTGACTGAAAGACTAAGACTAAAGACGTGAATAAAAATCAATATACTCGACACTGGCACCAATAGCTCATATTATTGTAGCTCATTGCCATTAACTAAGAAGAAGAAGAAGAAGAAGACTTTATACGTTATTATTCTAAGGCCCTGTGTTAGTTATAATGTTAATTTATTGTTAACAATAATAAACCCTTAAGTAAACCCCTAAACGTAGATTTTTTGTTTATATTTTTTTATTTGGTCAGGCAAACGGAACCAAATGTTACCACAAATTTTTACAACGCCAACTACAAATAATGGCGCGAATTCCTCAGAATTCTGACGTCATTCGTGACGTATTACCTCTACGCTTCCTGGAGGAATCTCATAATTTCCTCAAATTTAGGACAATAAATACCGATATTGAGAAAAATTCGAGGCGATCCTCGAAGCTTCCTTACTTGAGTGTGAGTGGAGGCGATTTCGAGGTTACGACTTAGAATACGGGGGTAAGAATCACCGTAGTTGATGAATGGCCTAATTTGTCTCACAACAACAATATTTCTAGCATGCTTAGGCAATTAGAAACTCTTCAATCATTTATTATAGGTAGGTACAGCACGAGAAACACGGCAATCATTTTTATTTATTTTTCAATAAACATGTTTCCCATTCAATGTAGCAATTTTCTTTGAATTTTGAAAAGGTCTAAAATGTACACATCTATATATATTTTTATTTCTGCTAATTTATGATAAGAACGTTCACATGCCCGCAAAATTTCGTAAAAATAGTTCATTATTCGTCATTTTTGTAGATATTCATAATTATTTATCATATTTATTATAGCTATCTGTGCGTTAGTGCCGGATTAGCTATATAGGAAGAGTAGCAAATGCTACGGGCCCCGCAAATTGGGGGGCCCCGCGCTCCAACGCCTGTCTGGCTGTCATTAAAAAAATATCAATCTAGATAGGAGCGTAAAATATCTTGCATGCCTTAACAGTTTTCAATTCAATTTAATACCTTAAACTTGAGAACTTTTTTTTTGGGGGTGGGTTACGATCGGCGCACTCCTCGCCCTGCTCCGTCCGGAGCAGGGTGACGTGTCGTCAGTGGTCGGCCCGACGGAATACCTCCTAAAGAGCACGCTCTCCTCGACCCACGCCACCCTCTCCCTCGGGGAGGACAAATTTAAGAACCTGAAGCAGACCAAGAGCCCCTCGACAGAATTTGCTACAGGCCCCGCGCTGCCTTAATCCGGCACTGCTGTGCGTAAGAATTTGGAGAATGATATTATTTTTATTCCACACGGTTTTATTTAGAGACGTACCTACTGAATTCTAAAACACTAACAACACGCTTCGATGGCCCTCTCAAAGCCAACCACTTCACTCCCACGTCAAATTAATCCTGGCCGTGGTTAATCCTTACTCCAGAATTACTATTAGATTACCACTTTATCGGTGTAAGTTTATCTTTATCTATATATAATCATACATTTAATACAATTTTATTTATGTTTGTCTGTAAATCACTTTATCATGTAAAAATTATGAAACGGTGTTTAATATAATATCTTCATGGAGTGATGTTATGTTGGGCAGTCCGGCTGAAGAGGTCTCGGTACGGTGTCAGGACCTTCGAGACTTTCCGGTTGGTGCTGATGGAGTAGTTGGGTCGGCCGCGGGGGTGCTTTCCGTCCAACTGGTACAGGTATTGACGGGGCACAGTAGCTTCGACAAGTACCTGCACAGTAGCTTCGACAAGTACCTGCACAGGGTCGTTAGGAGGGAGAAGATACCGTCCTGCCACCACTACGATTGCGACGGGGACACGGAGCAGCACACACTCGAAGTGTATGCCGCGTGGGCTGAGCAGCGCCGTGAACTCGTCGCAATCATCGGTGCCGACCTGACGCTGCCGACTATCGCTAGGAAGATGCTCGGCAGCATGAGGAACTGGGACGCGGTCGCCGCCTTCTATGAGGCCGTCATCTCATGGGCAAACTCCTCGGCGATACGGTCCGCCGCGGGTTACCGAGCTGGAGACTTTAGTTCGTCACCCGCGGAGAGGCTGACCGCGCGACGGCGACCAACGTCCCGGAACAGGGACGTCGAGAGGTGAGGGTACCCGAAAAGGTATTCCATCGGGCCAACCACTGAGGACAAGGAAACTGGTGGTCGGCCCAACGACGAAGGCGACATGGGTACGGGTGGGTTATGGGCTTACGTGCCGTTCTTTCGTCGCCCCGGACGGAATAGACGGCTTGTGCGCTGACCATAGCCCTCCCATAAAAAAAATGGAGTGATGTTATATGATAGACAAAGGCACTCCTTTGTTCGTAACATAGATAAGTGGCGGTGAAGGGGTCAGTTGAGAAACTGTACCATCCGCATCCGATTACCGTGCCAAATTTAGTGAATGGCGCCCTGTCTAATGTAAATAAACATAAAAAAGTTATTCGCAATGGATGCGTTCTTATTTATAACACTAAAATATATATACGGATTTCTTAAAAACGTGTTAAAATATTTATATTTATAACTAGCAACCCGCCCTCGCTTCACTTCGGTTATAGTCGTTTTACCCGCGTAGTTCCTGTTCCCGTGGGAATACCAGAATAAAATATAGCCTAGTTTACGCCCTGATATTATAGCTTTCCATTGGTGAAAGAATGTTTGAAATCAACTCACAGATAGACAGAGAGACAGACAAAAAATTTTTAAATGCTGTTTTAGGCATAGGTGTCGTACAAATAACGACGTGAGCATGAAAAAAGCCTATTATTTTGACATTACAAACAGACACTCCAATTTTATTTATTGGTATAGATATCGCTCTACGTATATTTTTGAATTAATGTTTAAGAATATTTTATAAAATTTTATAAAACTTAATATGCAGTTGTTTATGGCTTTTAAGGTCCCTCTCCTTTTCAGTCACGTGCCTTGTACATTTGAGCCACTTTGCCGTGTTATTTTTATTCGGAGTAATAAGAATATTCGGAGTATGAAGTCCACACGAGCGAAGTCTGTGCACAGCTAGTTTTTACGTACGTTAATACGTCAATATTAGCACTTCGCTATCGTACGCAAATACTTATATAGGTAAAGCTCTCCGCTATAGTGGTTTCATTATAAACTGGTGTCGTTTACCACTTCATTTGACATCGTTATACTTACACTATTTATATTTCTTTGTAATGGATACAAATTAATGCTATTTTCCCCTCTGAAATTTAATTATACTCAATAAAGTAGACAGGTATTTTTAATATAACATGATATCCCTGGTTAGCTAAGCTAGCGGTTTTAAATTTAAACAAAAGCCACAATTATCGACAAAAAATGTTTCAACACCTTTATCGCTGTAGGCGTAGGCAGACGAGTAAGACCTGTATCTTTCATAATATAAGCGGCAAGGGAATGAGATATTTTGTAACCATCAGTATTGCTGTCTGTCTTCCTTTGACAACTTTTTTTTTGACCGTGAGTGTTGTAAGAAACAATTAAGGCGTATAAGAAGGTAATAAGTACGTTAACCCTATCTCGACCTATACCAACCCGTTTGATCAGTATGGTATAGTAGGTCAACTTGATATTAACTTGGATTGAACCTGATATACTATACTTAGTATATATATTTCACCTGCCCTTTTTGGGGAGAGCTCAAACTCAGCTGTGGGACGCATTAAATCTGAGATGGCGATGATGATGATTAGTATTGCTAATGAATTATAATTTGACTATCACAAAAGCTAAAGTTAATAAATTTATACACGAGTAGCAGCGCCCTGCGGATTCACGTGGGAATATCGGGATATGCCTATGTGTTATTCTGTTATGTAAGCTATATTATTGTGAAGTTTCATCAAAATCCATTCAGTAATTTTTACCTCAAAGAGCAACAAACCTCTTCACATAAACAAACTTTTGCGTTTATAATATTAGTAGGATTAGTTTTCTTCAGCGTGTAGAACTAAGTCCCATCGGGTGGAATATTAGATTTATTTAAATAAAATAAGTGATAGATGATGATGATATATAAAATGGTATTATCGAACACGATGATTTTTACGCAAGAACAGTCTGGGTGTCCCTATAAAGGCCAAACGTATGAGTGCAACTTCTCGGAGTTTTGGTATCGGAACCTTGAAGGCGAGAATCACTTGTAGTAAAACCATTCGAGCGGGCCACATAAGGAAATTAGTTCTGGTGAGTCGTTCGTTCGGTAGAAAGGGATAATACGACAAGGGAGGGGCAGGGGCTTTATCGTATTACCCCTCTCCCTTCAATGGAAGGAGTAATGTAATAACTCTAACGTGTTGAAGGGATGTGCTTTGACAATAGCTGACTTACTATTTTCATATTAGCTCATGAATTAAAACGATTGAAAAATTATTGATCAAATTTTCGCTGGATTTTCATGTCTATAATAACTTTCACAACTTCTCTTTTTTACCCTCTAAATAGTAAGTTATAGGATTCACTCCTATTTACAAATATAATTTTTAAACTCAAGCGACAAGTCAGCCAGTGAAGTAAACTGGGCATACTTACCTTTATTAAGCTCTCTATTCCATCTTGAAGTACTTGGGCCTGATGCTCGACAGGTATTGGTTTCGGGAGCATTTCCATCGAGTTGTTCTGCGGGTTGTCGGCACGGCGTCTGCCCTTTCTTGCCTGATACTGTATACAATTGGATCCAGCGCTACGTGCCGACGACTGTACACGGCGATGGTCCCGTCGATGGCTCTGTATTAGTGTTGCCCAAAAAAGTCTTGGTCTTGCGGTCTTGGTCTTGGTCTTGCGAGAAATGCGAGACCGAGACCAAGACTACGACCGCTTAATTTTTGCAAGACCAAGACCAAGACTGGCCCTGCAAGACTTGAGCAAGACCAAGACTGGGTCTGCAAGAGTCTCGCGGTCTTGCATTTAATTCAAATCACCATTTCAGCTTAAATACGGTTGAGCTCGTGTCTTCTACATAACAGGAGGGAAATCGGCTGTGGCCGAAGGGGAATCGCCACGGTGACCGGCCGTGTTGTTACAGGTTATACATGTCAAGTTTTCCTTCTCTTGCACCGATGTTATATATTATAGCCCTTAGTCGTGGGTTCGCAGTCGCGGGTAAAATAAGGGGTGATGAATTATATTCTTACTCCGTCACTACACGGCAAGTCAAATCAGTCTTGAGATATCCATCTATTGGCCAATCGATTCTCAATGTTGGTGTTGGCTTTTCAGAATTACTCTTCGGAAAGGCTTAAGGACAAAAATACCGTAATCACGAGAGTGCTCTTGCCCATTACACATATTTATATATCCGTTTATTCATTAGCCCAACGACGTTCACTGTTGGACATAGAAATATGCCTACAATTAATCTACATAAATGTCCATGTAGGGACAGAGTACGATCACCATCAGGCAGTACATGAAGCGTTGCTCCCAGCGCTAATTTGACTCTGCCACGACTCACCCCAATCTACTAGTGGTTGGGGCGGTAAACTACGTCCCTTCAACAATATCCGCGGTCCGACGTCCTCGTCATCTTCTTGAAGATGAGGATGACGCTATTACGATCGCCCAAGAAAGGGCCTACACAGCTCGCGCAGCGATAACAAATAAAACGCCGCGGTATCGGCCTCGCCGTCGAGATCGAAAACCGCGCCGCGTAAAAGTCATTAACCTAAACGTGGCCACGCCCACTTTGCTCTCAGCGACGCCCCAAGCCGAGGTCCGTTCCCCACAGGGGGAGCCCTCGGGCGATGTTCGCTTAACTTACTTACCGGGTTGAGAGCCATCAGCGCTCACCCATTGACCGCGTTAAGCTGTCAAGGTCATCTGCGACCAACAGCTACACACACACAAAAAAAAAAGACAGAGTACGAATTTAATTCACCACTCTCTTACCCGTGGATGTCGTATCAAATCGGATCGGGCAATGATGTTAGGAACCCATGAAAAAAAATTGAAATAAAAATATCGATTCGTTAATGAATTGAGAGACATTGAAGTTCTCAATTTTGTCATCGTTTTTTCGTGTAAATTGATTAAAATGTATAAAGCAATGATACTTAATCTACAACATATTCTTATTTTGTTAAATGTTCATTACAATTTGAATAAATCAATGATTACGTTTGCATAAGCAAGACAAACTTCGCTTTAACATAAATCAGCTGATCGGCCCATGACCGTTGATGAGTCGCCTTTGTACCTACGTAACCATTGGAAGGTTCGCGCAAATCTAATACCTATTTATACTGTCGAAATTTTATATGCTTACATATATCCTGTCTGTACATACCTACATAATACATAAAATTTAAGGCATAAACTCTTAGACACACATTTTTGTAATCACTATAACTTTTACGTTATATTGTTTTTGTGTAATATACATTCTAATTATGATCTATGACCGTTGAACTACAACATACACGAACAGTTGCCCCATAATACACCCTGTATATATAACATATGTGCAAGAGAAGTGAAACTAGAAATAAAACCCTATACCAACATGTCTGACCAGCGTGGTATAGTAGATCAATTTTCCTCTTACTGGAAGGAAGCTTAAGCCCAGCAGTGGCACTTTTATGAGCTGTGACGATGACGACGAATATTATACATTTTACAAGTATTAAAACAATAAAATTTTAAATCAGTTTTATATGTTCTTGAATAAATAATATATTAAGAGCTACATGGAACCAGCGGCCAAAGTATTTATATAGGCAATAGAGCAACAGGTTTTTTCAAGTATCCAGAGTATCAGTAACTAAACTGGAAATACAATAGATACATACCACTTAACTTGAAGGGGAATATAAACAATCGCATTAATTGTAAAAATATCGCATTGATTATAAAATGACATAAAATTTATTGTATCAACTGCCTCGTGTGGTGACGTCTTAAGAAAATAGGGTCGAAAGTCCTGTCATAAGAGTAGTAACGCTGTCTAATGGAACACCAGGGGAATAGAAGAATAATTTTCCCCAATGGTAAGTATTGTATTCAATAGTGAACTATAGGCTAGCAGATGGATAGATAGGATAGGATGCTATTTGATTAATTTAGTTGGATTTTTCATTGCCATGATAAATGACTGTTACGTTATTCCAACTGCAAGACTTGCAAGACTCTTGCTGCAATACCAAGACCAAGACCAAGACTCGGGTGCGCAAGACCAAGACCAAGACGAGACCAGGTATGATGTTGCAAGACCAAGATCAAGACCGGTCCAAGTCTCGTCTTGGTCTTGCATTTGGGCAACACTACTCTGTATGGCCTAGTGGCGAAGTTGAGATCCCTGATCGTCCTCCGAGAGCTCTTTTGTGGCAACCACAAAGGGCCATCGTGGTTAGGGTCCGTGTCTATTGATGGGACCTGAAAGTGGAGATACTCGCCAGGGTTTATCCGCGGATGTCGGCTACGAAGACGGCCGGTGTCATAGTCTCGCTGGACGATATGGCTACCTAGCAGGACGATGCCCACGGTGACATTATTGCCCGTTGGGCAGTCCGGTTGGAAAGATCTCGGTACGGTGTTCGCACCGTCGAGGCTCTCCAGCCAGTACTGGTGAATTGATTAGGTCAGCAGGATGGGGAGTTTTCTTTCCAACTGGTGCAGCTATTGACAAAACATGGGTACTTTGTCGAGTACCTACACAAGGTCGCAAGGACGGAGAGTATACTGTCCTGCCACCAATGCGACTATGATGAAGTCACGGTGCAGCACATGGTTGAGTTCTGTGTCACATGAGTAGAGTAGCGTAATCATCGGTCTCGACCTGAAGCTACCAACTATACCAAGGACGATGCTCGACAGCGTCAGGAACTGGCACGCTCTCGCCGCCTTCTACGAGGCAGTCGTCTCGTGGCAATAAGTTCCGCCACCGTTAACTTGAGTGGTGCAGATGTGAGTACCACCCTAACCGAGGCCGCGGGTGACTAGACCCAGGGATAGTCTGTCCTTTGCTGAAAGGCTGATCGCGTGAGGGCAACAGCCCAGGTCGTTGGGTAGGCTCGGTTGGGTTATGGGACCACGCGTCGCACTTCATCGCACCATGTCAGACAGACTAAAACAGATGACGCGCCTCCAGGCCATAGCCCGCCCAAAAAAAGTTCATAATCACGATTCTTATTGAGATTTTACTAGTGAAAGAGATTGAACTAGTGGAGTTGTGAAATGCTATCACAGCTTATATATCACACATTAGGAAGAAGAATAGACTGACACAGACATCCATAGTTCGACATGCTTCTGCAATCCCTTGGCTTTACGAATCTATAATTATATCAAGAGATGTTATGGATATGCAGTTTTGGACTTAGATACGGATATGATATAATATATCAGTTTCAAGTAGGGATATGAAATTATTTCGACTTATTCAATAGTTTCGGATAATTGCCGTTACAGACATTAGAATTTTAGGGAATTATAAACGAGACGCTCAGCATAAGCATGGTGATAATTAACCCTATATGAAAATTTTATATCAGATTTGGTTACGGTTTCGGATAGTTTTTCATTTTGGGTATCCGATAATTTCGTTTATGGAGTTTCATAATCTTTTTAATAGATATGTGTGATGACAAGTTAACAATAAAATTAAGCATTAGGTATACCTCACTTATTCGTAAAACGGTAAAACTGACTGGTGAATCACCAGAAGAATGAATAGGAGCTTTGTGCTGGGACAACACGGCTTAGTCAACACGGCTGCTAAGTTGTGTATGCTACTAAAGGTTCATATCCTTGCATCGCGGCCGATGCGACAATAGTCAAAGTATGAAAATGTATGACACCGTTTCCGAGGTATGCGACAGAAACAGCGCCATACATTTTCATATTTTGACTATTGCCGCATCAGTCGCGCGCGACAGTTGTAAGCGATCGATCGCGAGCGATCGCGATCAGCCGCGATGCACGGCAATGAACCTTAAAGAGACAGTTTAGAGCGAGCAAAAAAAAAAATTTGTAAGTATAATGACACAAAAAATAAATAGTCTACATCTTAAAACTTTGATGGTAACACATTGAATATATTAACGCCATATGCGTAATAAGAAATCGCTAATCTTAGTGAATCCTTTTCGTCTGATTAAATAGAAACCCCTTAAATTTTATTATGTTAATACCGGTAACGATTGCCATATTGGTTTCGGCATTTCATTCAATTAGGAAAATATCAAAGCATTTTTAATGTCTGGTTTATGTTTAAGTACAATAAGCTGATTATCAGTTCAAAGTGGAGCGGATAGTTAACTTTATAATAAATTAGACTAAACAGAAATTATAGATTACGCATAGGAGGAAATACATCGCTGTATAAAGTTCTCGAGTGGCAAACTAATTTTACTTTTCAAAGTTAATTAGATAAAGGTGGAGACTAATGGCTAAACGTATATATTATCATCATCATCGCAGTCCACATACACCCCACTCTTGTGCTCGGGCCTCCTTCACAATGAAAGGGAATTTGACCTACTATACCTTGCAGGTCAGCTATGTTGGTAAAGGGTTTCATTTCGAATCTTTCATTCTCTTGCATAGATGCTATGTGCATATTATATCCCTTAGTTGTTTTTTACAACATCCATGGGCACGATAGGGAGTGGAGATTTGTATTCTTACTCCGTCACCACATAGAAAAACCGTATTTAGGTTAGTCTTAAATTTTGAGGCAAGTTTTGCTTCTTTATACCGGGTTCTGCGCTTATCCATAGTCCGCGTTAAGCTGTAAATCTCATCTGCGGCTTTTACACACACCATAAAAGAAAAATAAATTATAGCTTCTTATAGTGATGTTATCTTCTTAGATCCATTAGTCATCTATTACGATAACCACGGTAAACCAAGAACTGTCATTTTTTATGTCATCACACGAAAATCATACCGTGATAAATTAAATCAACTGCTTTTTTATTTTTATGTCGGCGCGCCTCCGCACCACTCCGTCCGGGGCGACTGAGGGGCTTAAGTACGCAACTCCCGCGACCCACCCGAAAACCACGTCGCCTTCGTCGTTGGGCCGACCACTGGAGCAGCGTTAACTTGTCGTCAGTGGTCGGCCCGACGGAATACCCCCTATTGGGGTACCCTCCCATCGACCGACGTCCCCCCCTCGGGGAGGACGTCGGTCTTTCCTCACGCGGTCGGCCTCTCGGCGGGTGACGGACTAATCCCCGGTCACGTCACCCGCGGCCTCGGCTAAGGCGGCATGAGGCGCAGATAGTTGCGCCTGCGCCGCCCCAGTCGCCGGCGGCGGATCTCCTCATCGAGGCTGCGCTCCTCACGCAGGCGATCCGCCGCCTCCTTCCGCGAGATCACTGTCTCGCAGAAGGCTGCGACCGCGTCCCAATTCCCGACGCTGTCGACCATCGCCCTAGCGATAGCCGGCAGCGTCAGGTCCGTACCGATGATTGCGACGAGTTCACAGCGCTGCACTGCCCAAGCCCCGCAGGCCTCGAGCGTATGGCGTGCCGTGTCCTCGTCGCAATCGCAGTGGTGGCAGGACGGTGTACTCTCCCTCCTAACGACCTTGTGCAGGTATTTGGCGAAGCACCCATGCCCCGTCAAAACCTGCACCAGTCGGAAGGAGAGCACCCCGTGCCGCCTCTCCAACCACTGCATCAGCACCAGCCGGAAGGCCTCCACGGTTCGCACCCCGAACCGAGGCCTCTCCAGCCGGACTGCCCAACGGGCGATGACGTCTCGGCGGGCGTCGACGCGCCAGGCGGTGAGATCCCTTAACGAGACCACACCGCCCCCCGCTCGCACCCCCGTCACCCGCCGATATAGTCCGGCGAGCATCTCCGCCTCCAGGTCCCACGGAGGAGTCCCGGCCAATAGGCACGCTGCCTCCGTCGCCAACTGCCTCCGTCGCCAGCTGCCTCCGTCGCCAAGGTTTAATATAAAAAAAAACATTGAAGAATAAATAAAAGAAGTGTAATTTAAAAAAGTTGTTGAAAATAGATTCTAATTCTAAATTTCAAAAATGATTTTAAACTCGACAACTGCCAGGGAATACACGTATAACGCGAAGTCTTTTTTGTATTTTTGTTAAAACGTAATGAACATTCTTTTTATATAAAAACAATATTAATTGTAAGCAAAAGAGTCCAGAAGCTTGTCAAAGCGAGAATAATTATGTTAATATGTTACGTGACGGGATGTTTTAAGAGTATTTCCTAAATTCATGGACTGTGTATTTATTTGCATTGTAAGTGAAGTAGAGAGGTCTTTTGATGTCTCTGAGGAAGTTCATTAAATAATTATTCCTTATGTATAATTAATAGTTATAAGGGAGTATTTAAGAAATAATATAGTTTAGTAAAATCAACGACTATCTTATGTACTTAAGTTAGATATAATTGTTGGCTAAATGAGTAAAAGGTGTCCAGTGGGGACGGTTGTGTAATGTTGATGTTCGGGTTATTCTTTCGGTTAGCGTGGGTGATTTACCCACCATCAGGTGGGCTGTTTATTTGTCAAATACAATAAAATCTATTGTACCTAGATATCTATTAAAAAAAACCGTAATGGATATTTCATTTATAGACACATACGATACAAGAAAACTATCTAGGAATATCATGACAATTTATTTACAGTCCTCGAAAATCATTTGTAAATAGCGTCTTTATATTTATCGTAGAGCACATAGGTAATAGTAGTATTTTTTTTAACTATATGATTTTCACTCTATGGAATAGTAAAACTCCAGTTTCGCTGAGTACGCTGATAATAATTATATGTGTAGGTAATGCTTAACTGATTCATTGAAGTTCTCAAGAAGGTCAATGTTTGGCATTTCAAAATTTTCAGACAGCTTGACATTTTTAATTTACTTAGGGTGGCATTTATTTATAAGTAAAATTAAAAATTTTGAATAACTCCCGACACAAATAAAAATAATAAAAGAAAGTTCTCTTCAACAGGAATTATCAATTATTGTCATTTACCGATTGCACTGGCACGCGTGACGCACTTAACCGAGTAATCATAAGCCATTACATCATGCTGATACTTTTATATTGCTGGACCAATATTAACCAAACATAGTTAAGAACCACTGCAAGGAAATTGGCTTTCAAAGGAAAAAAAACCGCATCGAAATCGGTCCATGCGTTTGAAAGCTACAATGCCACAGACAAACACATACATAGACAGGCATCAAAGTCATACTTATAACACCTCTCTTTTTGCAGGGGTTAAAAAAGAATCACTTTACTAATATCAATGTAAAGCATGCTTTAGTTCGATTCCGATACTCTATGTTAACGATAAATAACTGGGTCGAAGTGTAGGTGTCAATACTGAAAATAAGTGTTTAAATATAGAGCGGAAATGGTTTTGAATGGGAATCAATTTAGCGATAACCAGAGCTTAAGTTAATCTCCATTATTAATCAATTCCTACAAATTTGGATTAACTAAATCTAGATTTAGTTCTAAGCGCTGATTTTTAATAATAAATATTGAATTAGTAATAACTTTAACGGCGTGGATTCATTTAACTGTTTTCTAGTTTAATAACTGGATCAGGTAAGGGAACTTGTAAGACTATCTTTCACTTCTAAACAGCGTCACAAAGTCTAAGATTATGCTAGGTAGATAAATACATATATGTAACCCTATAACGATCGACTAAAAGTCTATACTTTTAGTATATACTATCAGTTATGATAACCGCTTATTTTAATGAATTATGAAGGACGTCTAAGGGATGTTAGCAGATCACATGTTTTCAAAAGAAAAAAAATTAAATACAAGCCTTTTTATACGTGGTAATACTACACTATCAAGAGTCTTATGCATGTCTTATTACAGTCGAGGGCCGGTCTGTCTGGGGTACCACACTATCGCAAAAACTCGACGTCATTTGTTACTATATTTCGTACAATAAGCAAGAGATCTCAGAGTTCAACTTTCTGTAGATGTTTGCTTGTGGTGGATTTTAGTAATGACTTCAGTATCAGCGAACTTTATTGCACGCATTCACATTCCCTTTCTTCGTCATCCACTTCTTCACGGCAGGCAGCGGCCCAAAAATTGAGCGGCAGTATCATTTATCATCAGGTATGCTGTTTGCTCTTTTGCCACCAACAGCTATATAAAAATATCCCCATGCATTACGATAGGATAATTATCATGAAGGGATGATGAAAACTCGTGTGGCATAGTGGGAGATATGTGTATGGGCTTTAAGGAAAAAGAAGACGAGGAGAACAAAAATCGGTTTTTATTTTTGTTTCAAAACTTTTCCATTTAAATATGTTTAATAAAAATAGTTTTCCTTTCGTGGTTGTGTCTATTTCCTTATTTGCTTTGACAAGCTATTTATCACCTATGGGAAAGAACGAAGTCGTTCATAAGCATCTATAATTCTCTCTGAAGTTGGACATAGGCCTCTTTAAGGGGAAAAATTTCAAAATTCATGCTTGATAGACAGGTTGGCGGCCTTAGCCTATTACGTCATTGACAGTTTTCCTCCTTAAATTATACATCGCAATTTTCGTTGAAATTTTAACACGGTACCTAGTTGTAAAAAACAATTTATAATTTAGACTACCTACTGTTTATAATACGTTATTCCTACTGTTAAAATATTATTTTTTAATGACACCTAGCGTTATCGATAAGATTTTCAAAATAAAGTCTATCAAATATTATATTTCATATACTAGGTCATTTTCCATGTGGTGACGGAGTAAGAATACAATTCACCACTCCCTTTCCTACCCGTGGGTGTCGTAAAAGACGACTAAGGGATTATAATATGCAGATAACTACGCAAGAGAAGGAAAACTCGAAATAAAATCCTATATCAACACGTCTGACCAGCGCGGTATAGTAGGTCAATTTCCTTCCTATCGCGGAGTAGGCTCGACCCCAGCAGTGGGACGTTTATGAGCTGAGATGACGATGACTAGGTTATATGAACCATATTTCAATTATCACTAGTGCCACTTATCTATACGAGAACTATCCGTGCTTAATTAATTTTCAGCATTAGGTACTGTAATAAAACCACCATACCTAGGACCATATTACGTCAGAAGGGACTCCGATAGTGTATTTATAATTAATGATTTTGAATAAAGAGAATTGTAAAGTTGATTTTAGTCTTATAAACGTGAAAATTAATTTAAGTACTCGGCCTGAAAGTTCTTTATTATTGGTCTTTTTTTTTTTTCTTTGGGGCGGGTTGCGGTCGGCGCGCCACTCGCACCACTCCGTCCGGGGCGACAGATGGGCGTAAGCACGCACACCCGCAACCCACCCACGTGACGTCGGTCTTTCCTCACACGGTCGGCCTCTCAGCGGGTGACTGCTAATTCCCCGATCACGTCACCCGCGGCCTCGGCTAGGGCGGCATGAGGTGCAAGTACTCGCGCCTACGCCGCTCCAGTCGCCGGCGGCGGATCGCCTCATCGAGGCTTCGCTCCTCGCGCAGGCGATCCGCCGCCTCCTTCTGGGAGATCACTGCCTCGCAGAAGGCTTTATTATTGGTCTGACGGTGACAGATACACAGATATTTCAGTCTATGGACGCGCTCTATGGTTTGGGCAGTTCTATGTGTCGCCAAAGCAAGTATAAGATTCTTTTTAAAAAGATTCTTGGTTGACTCTTTTGCTCCTTAACAAATAGTAGTTTACGACCCTCTTTTTTTGTTCCTATATGGATGTATTATTTCTTCCGCGTGGTGACGGAGTAAGAATACAATTCATCACCCCCTCTCTTACCCGTGGGTGTCGTAAGAGACGACTAAAGGATATATTATGCATATGACATCTATGTAAGAGATGGAAAACTCGTAACAAAACCCTGTACCAACCTGTCTGACCAGCATGGTATAGTAAGGTCAATTTCCCTCCTATTATGGAGGAGGCTCGAGCCCAGCAGTGGGACGTATGTGAGCAGAAATGATGATGATGAATGATGATTTATTGAAATATCATTTAAACCCGCAATAAAATGATTCAACGTATGGATTATTCAAATATAGGTCAAAGTTTATATAATTTAATTACGACTTATCCTTACTAATATTATAAATGCGAAAGTAAGTTTGTTTGTTTGTTACGCTTTCACGCTTAAACCACCGAACCGATTTCAAAATTTTTTTCACCATTGGAAAGCTATAATATCAGGGAGTAACATAAGTTATATTTTATCCCGGTATTCCCACGGGAACGGGCACTACACGAGTAAAGTGATTCAAATCGAAGCGAAGCGAGGGCGGGTTGCTAGTAATTATTATAAACATTTAAGTGCAACCGGTATTTAATTAATTTAGTAAGGTGGATAGCATAACAATTGGCAAAACCCTTTATGATAATGATACTTAACCCTATCTTAGGAAGTTTTAGCTAAGTAGTTGTATTTGCTCTTCAAATCGAGGATTCGATTTCGTTAACGTTTGGTCGGTTCAATGTACTTATAGACATATTTTAAGGTAGCTTCTTGCCTTTTCCACTTTACATTTTTCACGTTTGGGAAACATAAGAGGATCTTTTTATCCAACATACCTCACTGTTTGAAAATACAGGTCTACGACCAGTGTATGTTACCAGTGATGACTTACGGCCCAGAAACGTGGTCCCTAAATGTGGGCCTCACAATAAAGTTCCAAGTCACTCAGCGTCCTATGGAGCGGGCTATGCTTGAGATTTCTCTACGAGTTTGATTTGAATAATTTCAACCACGTCTTCATTCGCGTTATTATTCATAAAATGTATCCCAAATAAAACGAATATTTTAGTGGGATAAAAGGTAATTATCCGCTATTCCAGATTGTAATTTATCTCTGTGTTAAATTACACCTAGATCCGTTTAACTATTCTGGTTTATATGTCAAATTTACTTCCGTATTATCTCCTAGTAGGGTTGGGTTTAAAGCCTTCTAATGGCCAACGAGAAATTGTTTATAAAACCGCAGTTTACGCTTTGTTATGTAGGTATAATATGGGTGTCGTAGCGGTAAAAACTGAGGACAAATCCGCGGTTTACCGAATGCGTACTTCAGACATACTACTCTAAAACGTGAAACAATATTACATATATATATTTTTTTTGGGGTGGTCTACGGTCAGCGCACCTGCCGCTCGGCTCTGTCCGGGGTGACAGAGGGGCGGCGCGCGGCTCCGTAACCCATCCGATAGCACGTCGCCTTCGTCATTGGGCCGACCACCGGTGCAGAGTTCTTTGACTTCAGTGGTCAGCCCGACAGAATACCCCGATGGAGTACCCTCTCCCAACAACGTTCCCTTCCCGGGATGCCGATCACAGTCGCGAGCCTAGCCTCTCCGCGGGTGCCAGACTAAATCCCCGGTCACCCGCAGCAATAATACATATATACTGTATCTCCGTGTGGTGACGGAGTAAGTAAACAATTTACCACCTCCTTTCTTGCCTGTGGGTATCGTAAGAGACAAATAAGGGATATGGTACGCATATGGCATCCATGCAAGAGAAAGAAAATTCGAAATAAAACCCAACACCAACACGTCTGACCAGCGTGGTCAATTTTTCTCCCATGTATTTTTTTTGTGGAATTGTGGAGGAGGCTCGAGCCCAATAGTGGCACGGCACATATATGAGCTGTGATGATGATGATGATGATGTACCTTTTGGGTAGTGTTAATTATATTGTTTTTGTATTGATTTGCTAGGCCGTTGCCTACCGTGGGGAATATAAAGGGAGTGTGAATGCGTCCAATGAGGTTCGGTGATAGTAAAGGCCAAGGCCCAAACCTACCACAAACAAACACCCTTAGAAAGTTGGGCTGCCAGCTCTCTTGCTCACCAAACGATGTGTAGTAAACAAATTTGCTACTACACAGACGTCGATTTTGTGCGACAGTGTGATACTAGCCCAGACGGAGTGGCCCGCGGCTGTAGACCACATAAGATCCTTCACACATCCTTACTTAATATTATAACAGTGATTTTTTTTTGTTTGTTTGTTACGCTTTCACGCTTAAACCACGGTACCGATTTCAGAAATCCTTTCACCAATGGAAAGCTATAATATCAGGGAGTAACATAGGCTATATTATATTCCGGTATTCCCACGGAAACTACGCGGGTAAGACCACTGAAACCGAAGCGAAGCGAGAGCTGGTTGCTAGTATAACATAAGATCAAGAAAATCTAGCAGATAAGCGTATTTTCGCACGTTCAGATGGTACAGCAGGTAGATAGAGGCGGTTAAGAGATCCTATGTCACTCTCCTATTGGAGGGCGAGTCCCACACGCCTCCTCCCTAGGGATGCAAAAGATAAATCGATGTTTCTCAATATTTCTGAAACATTGATGTTTGTCATAGATGTTCACTATTGCAAAACATCGATGTATCGATGCTGTATCTAATACAGCATCAAACATCATCATCAAACATTATAATGTTTTAACATGGGGAGAGCTCACAGTCTTGCCACCACTGCGATTGCGACGAGGACACGGCGCAGCATACGGTCAAGGTTTGTGCTGCCTGGGCAGAGTAGCGTCGTGAACTCGTAATCATTGGTGCCGACCTGGACCGAGGAACTGGGACGCGGTCGCCTTCTGCGAGGCAGTAGTCTCGCGGAAGGAGGCGGCGGGGCGCGTGCGCGAGGAGCGTCTCCTCGTCGACGCGAACCGCCCCCGGCGACTGGGGCGGCGTAGGCGCGATTATCTGCGCCTAATGCCGCCCTAGTCGAGGCCGCGGGTGACTGGACCGGGGAATTAGTCCGTCAGCCGCCTAGAGGCTGACCGCGTGAGGAAAGACCGAAGTCCTCCCCCGGAACGTCGGTCGATGTGAGGGTACTCCTCAGGAGGTTTTCCGTCGGACCGACCACTGACGACAAGTAACCCGCTCCGGTGGTCGGTCCAATGACGAAGGCGAAGTGGTGTTCGGGTGGGTTGCGGGTGTGGGTGCTTACGCCTCTCTGTCGTCCCAGCCGAAGTGGTGCGAGGAGTGCGATGACCGCAACCTAATTGTTGCCATCCCTACTCCACAACAATATATACACCACCATCACCACCACAATAATATAACCCTAATCCAAATATTAACTATAGCCTCTGTGGCAATGAATAAACATTAATATTATGCCAACATTTATAAAAAATATAAAGTAATATTTTACCTACGTCTCGCATTTTATTTTTGTAACTTATCTATTTTACGATAACAACTCTATGAAATGTCTCCGCGATGCTATGCAGACATGTCTTATTTCTTTAAATATAAATGGTTAAATTGCATAAAATACTTTGTATAAATTCAATTTCATATAAAATATTGCATACTTTGGAGATCCAATTTCTTTAAGAAATAGTTTCGATTTGACGTTATTTACTACACGCGTATAAAAAAAATAAACAAAATATTTTTAGGAGAGTAAATATTTGTCTTCGTGTGGTGAGGGAGTAAGAATACAGTTTACCACCACCCTATCTTGCCCGGAGGGGTCGTAAAGATGACTAAGGGATAGAAAATGCATATAATACCTATGCAGAAGGTAATCTCGAAATAAAACCAACCTGTCTGACCAGCGAGGTATAGTAGTTATTAGGTCCATGTCCCTCTTGTTATGGAGGAGGCTTAAGAACAACAGTGGGACATACCTATACGACCCGAGACGATGAAGAGATGAAATATTTGTGTAAACAAATTTTTATAATATTTGATTTATTTTTACTTTTCTACTAAAATATCTTTCTCCTAAATACGATAATTCCAGTATTATGTAAGCATTAAAGGGGGTTTCCATTTGATTGTTGGACATGAGACATCTTGGTCCGCCTGTGACCATGAATGCAAAGTGCTCGAAACGTCGGGCAATCAAAAATCAAATACAAATGCGATAAAATCCGTAGTTTTATTTAAAATTTGTATTACTCGCGTAAACAACAGAAATCAACATTAAAGGGGGGTTATCGTTTCTTTAATTTTTGATGACATGAGGGAAGAGATGTCTGAATAGGGATTATATCACCAATATTTTATTTTTTTTTTGGTTCTTTGATTTTTACAAAGTCACATAGGACTATTTGATTTTAAGACACTTGAAAATGCTGCTTATCACTGCGCGATAGACAACACACTTTTTAGAGGAGCCGAATAGTATGAATGTGCTTAATTTTTAAGGAGCGAAAAGGAAGTATTTCTAAATTGGCATAACAAAGGGATCCATAAAACACTGAAACACGTGCACCGCAACTAGAAAATTTATGAATGGCTGAAGGACGACCTAAAGAATTTATGTGCATAATACAAAATTTATACCAAAGTACCAAGACGTTGAATGTCTCGATGAGGACTATTTTGATATTTTAACATCCCATGGAAGTGAGCAGCTATGCAATTTCCAGCAGGCAATATCAAATATTATCGAAGCCTTTCCATTATGGACGCATGTGTCATGGACTGACGACTGTTAATTAACTAAATATATCAACAAAAGTTGGAAAAAAATAACGATTAGTTCATCGTCTCACTCGGTCCCACTGCAGGGCTTAAACCGGAGTTCGCGACAAACCTTCATAGGAGTGAAATTAAAAAAAAAAAATGGAATGAAATTGAATATTACGCTGGTCATGCGGGTTGGTATAGGGTTTTATGTCGAGTTTTCTTCCTTCGTCTGTATGTTATATCATTAAGTTATCCTTTACGACTACTACAGGTAGTGATAATATCTACGTATAGTATAGTTCACGAGGAGTGAATAATATGTTTACTCCGTTACCATACGGAAAAACGATTACCTAGTTAATATATAAAAATTATAGTAATTGAATTATCAAGTTAACAATTTGTTTAAATAAATGATAGACACAGGTACGAATTTCCTCTAAGATTATTTCCAGACTTGATAACTGTTGCTCATGATTCAATTAAGAAACCAAAATAGATCTTATATCTTTAAACAAGCAATTCTGGTATATATATATATATATATATATATATATATATATATATATATATATATATATATATATATTTTCAGGATCTCTCTCTATATATATATATATATTTTCAGGATCTCGGAAACGGCTCCAACGATTTTGTTGAAACTTGGCATATTAGAGGTTTCGGGTCCAAAAAATCGATCTAGCTAGGTTTTATTTATAGAAAATGTTGTTTTGTCCGTGTTTTTAGCAAAACAAACAATGACATTAAATTTTAAAAGAATATGAATTCAAATTTCGTTGTCAACGTCATGAGTTCCGATAGCTCAGGTGAGGAGACGGGCGGTTTTAATTTTGGATTATGTGACATTTAAACAGCTTCGGTTCGAATCTCGGTGTTATTATTATTCTCTTTTTGTAGTTTTTTATATAATTTTCATTATTTATTTTTTATTTTTTATTAATATATATCTAAATAAATGCTACAAAAATACTCCGAGCGAAGCTCGGTCAACCTGATATTTAATAATTAAACTGTAAAAAAATGTTTACATATTACTTGAATGGCGCTTTTACGTAATTTTACAAATTATACATCCGTAAAAGCTCAAAGAGAGAACAAGTGTATTAAAATGCCGGATAAGCTATAAATAAATGGAATAAGTCAAAAATGGCTTAAGTGTATCTATATTTGTATCGTGTTTACGCTATTAATAACTTTTTTGAACATTAAAATAGAATGCTAAAATGTAATGTAACATATTTGATGTTACATGATGTAACTCGTGATACAGTAAATAATCTTAAATTATAATGAATCGGCATCTGTCTCCTAATATATAATGATAATTCGAAATTGTATATAGGCGTAATTGGCATACAATAAAATAATAAGATTTATTTATTTATTAGGTTCATCCATAGCTTCTTCTTTTTCTCTTCCTTCTCATTGTCACGGCTCATATGCATCCCACCAGTACCACACTCTCGTAGAAAATCGACGTCTGAGTAGTAGCAATTTGTTACTGCACTTCGTTCGGTGAGCGAGAGAACCAGAAGTCCAACTTTCTGAGAGTATTTGCGTGTGATGAGTTTTTGTGATGCTTTTATATCACCTAACCTCACTGCACGCATTTACACTACCTTTACTTCCTTCGCGATAAGCAGCGGCTTGTAAAGGTCCATGAGCAGCAGCAACATTTACCATCAGGTGTACTGTTTGTTCATTTGCCACCACTTGCAATGAAAAAAAAGATTTCTATAAATAATGTCCGCCGGGGCCTCGCAGACGCCGCTGCGCACTCGACCTGATGATGAGCATCGGACATGCTTGAAACCCGGGTCGACGTAATCGATCTCAGCACGTGAGTGTTTTTGCCGTTATAGATATTATAATATGGATCAGTCTCACGATAATTTCAATACTAAAATAATGTCCTAATATCTCTAATATTAGGATCTCCTTACCAACAAAATAGATGATCACTGAAATATCCAACAGGATTATCTATACAATTTAAACTTCTTTTCATTATTTTAAATAAAACTACTTTACGGATTTTATTGCGTTTGTATTTGATTTTTGATTACCCGACGTTTTAAACACTTTACAGCGTTCATGGTCAGGGGTGGACTAATATGTCTCACGTCCAACAAGTCATCGTTACTGCAGAAAATTTATAATTATCTACCCGATACAGAAGTTAGTTATTAAATATTGACCCACATTTTGATACAAAATTTATTGCCAGTGTAAGAAGAAAATGATTCTATATGAAAAAATTATATTGTTTATGGTTAGTAATAATTAAACATTAATATTAATAGTAATTATATTTAAAGACTTCTTTTGATTACGCAAGTATTACATCTTATAAATAAAACTAATTTTACGGATTTTATCGCGTTTACGGACTGAGCATGTCCGCCCGTGACCATAAACCTGAAAACTGTTGGGCAATCTAAAAGCAAATATAAACACGGTAAGATCTGTAAAAAAAATTAGTTATATTTATAATAACGTAAACTTTTTAGTATTTTGTACTATTTATAGAAATCAATTCCGTATGATGACGGTATAAGAATACAATTCACCACTCTCTGTTTTTCTTGTGGGTATTGTAAGACTAAGAGATTAAATATGCATACAACATTTATGTAAGAGAAGGAAAATTCGAAATAAAATTCTATATCAACACGTCTGACCAGAGTGAGAGAACTTACTATATGTAAGTCAATTTCCCTCTGACTACAGAATGAATTGAATTGAATGAATAGAAATCAAAAAATCAAAGTCTCTTCTTGTCTGTGATTGTTTAATCACCTTTATTGAGTCATTAGTACTAGTAATACGCACGACATACCCGCCAATTAGACCATTGCTTAAATTTTAAAATACATAAACCTAAAGCTAAAACCAAACGAAACGGCTTTAGTACACGTCCCGTTGGTAAATTAAACAGGGAAAGGACTTTACTTCAGGAAATTTATAATTAGCGTACATAATTTCATTAGTACATTGCAGTACCCTTTATTTAATCAGCCTGTGTATTAAAAAAATACAAATTATATTCTACAAAGACACATATATGACTGCACAGATGGTGTAGTGATTAAGATACTCACCTACCGTGCCCATAACGGGTTCGATTTCCACGCAGGAAAATACTTTATGCGCGTTATAAATTTTTGTTCTCAGTCTAGGCGTAATTCTTATCCGTTAATTGAACATACAATTACATGTATAGTCCTCTGCAATAAAAAGTCGATTTCCTTAGTGTAGAACATTCAACATCATCATCTATCTATACTAATATGATAAAAAGGAGATCCTAACAGGAGCGCGACGGATTTCGGGGCCTTCCTCACCATCCTGGGGGCCTCGATACGGCGACTGGCACTGCGCCAAGTCTTCGTTCTGGGGGACTACAACGCCAAGTCCACGGCGTGGGGGTCCCCCAGGACGAATGACCGCGGGCGGGCGGTCGAAGAGTGGGCGGCGGCACTGGGCCTCTGTTTGCTGAACAGGGGCTCGGTGCAAACGTGCGTGCGGCAGCAGGGCGGGTCGATAGTGGACTTGTCGTTCGCTAGCCCTAATGTCGCAGCACGCGCGAGGAGCTGGTGCGTCCAGGAGGAGGTTGAGACCCTATCCCACCACCGATACATCCGGACAGAGGTCTCCCGGACCCTCCTGCAGCCCAGCAGGGGTCACACGGCGGACGGAGCTCCCGCGTTTCCGCGGTGGGCTGTGGGTCGATTGGATCGGGACCTGTTGGCGGAGGCAGCCATCGTTCAGTCGTGGCTGTCCTCACCGCCCCAGGCGGACGGGGTGGATGCCGAGGCTGGCCGCATCCGCTGTGCGTTGACGCAGATCTGCGATGCGGCCATGCGCCGTGTGCGGCGTCTGCCTCCGAAGAGTGCGGTCCCCTGGTGGTCCCGAGAATTGGCAGACCTTCGGGCCGCGTGCATACGTGCCCGGAGGGCCTACACCCGCAGCCGAGCGCGTCACCGCGACGCTGAGCGGGAGGGCCAGCTGTACGAGGCTTACCGCAGTGCGCGATCTGCCTTCAGGCTGGCCGTCCGTACCGCCAAGGACGTTAGTCGGCGGGAGATGCTGGACAGTCTCGAGCGTGACCCCTGGGGTCGCCCCTACCTCGCGGCGCTGAACAAGCTCCGCGGGCGGGCCCCCCCCCTCACCGAGACTCTCCAGCCCAGCCTCCTCACCAGAGTTGTCGAGGACCTCTTTCCACGGCGGGCGGAGCACACGCCCCCGGTCATGGCTTCGCCGGACAGCGACCGGGAGGCCGACGATGAAAGTGCTCCGCCCATCACGGAGCCGGAAATGGGGGCGGCGGTGGCGCGTATGCGAGTCAAATCCACCGCCCCCGGGCCCGACGGTATTCCAAACCGTGTGCTGGCCCTGGTCCTCGAACACCTGGGACCACGCCTCAAGGGACTGTTCGACGCCTGTTTGACGTCTGGGCAGTTCCCTGGTTGCTGGAAAGAGGGGAGGCTGGTTCTCCTGCCGAAGCCGGGACGGTCTCCCGAGACGGCCTCGGCCTACAGGCCCATCGTGCTGCTCGATGATGCGGGCAAGCTGCTGGAGAGGGTGTTGGCTGCCCGCATCGAGCGGCACCTCGTCCGGGTCGGGCCCGATTTGTCGGACGCCCAGTTTGGTTTTCGGAGAGGGCGTTCGACGATCGCGGCCCTGCTGCGCCTGAAGGCCGTGGTAGCGGAGGCCGTCACCGGCGGAGGAGTACTGTTGGCGGTGTCCCTGGACATCGCCAACGCCTTCAACAGTCTGCCATTCAGCTGCATCAGGGAGGGGCTGAGATATCACGGGGTGCCCGTGTACCTCAGGCGGCTGGTGGCAGACTACTTGGAGGGGCGCGGCGTCCTCTACGTTGACCGAGTAGGGGACGTTGTGCGAACGCCCATGACGTGCGGTGTCCCGCAGGGGTCGGTTCTGGGTCCGACCCTGTGGAACATCGGCTACGACTGGGCGTTGAGAGGAAGCCTTCCACCCGGGCTGGGCGTAATTTGCTACGCCGACGATACACTCGTCACAGCCCGGGGTGGGACGCTAGAGGAGGCGGCACGCCTGGCAACTCTCGGCACCGAGGAGATTGTCAGGCGGATCGAAGCGCTGGGGTTGAGGGTAGCCCTGGAAAAGACGGAGGCCCTTTTGTTCCATGGCCTCCGTACCGCCGGGCCTCCCGCCGGCGCTTCGATCACCGTGAAGTCGGTCACCATCAGCATCCAGGCCCACATGAAGTACTTGGGCTTAGTGCTCGACGGGCATTTTTGGTTCCGGGAGCATCTCCATCGACTTGTTCCCCGGCTTGTCGGCGCGGCGTCCGCCCTTTCGCGGCTGATGCCGAATGTGGGCGGACCCAGTGCTACGTGCCGACAGCTGTACGTGGGGGTGATCCGGTCGATGGCCCTGTATGGCGCACCGGTGTCGGCGGCGTCCCTGATCGTCCGTCTTAGGGCCCTCCTGTGGCAACCACAGAGGGTCATGGCGGTTAGGGCCATACGGGCTTACCGCACGGTGGCGACGGAGGCAGCGTGTCTCCTGGCCGGAACTCCCCCGTGGGACCTGGAGGCGGAGATGCTCGCCGACATTTATCGGCGGGTGTCGGAGACGCGCACCCGCGGCGGCATGGTCTCCATCAGAGAGATCACCACCTGGCGGGTCGACGCCCGCCGAGAAGTCATTGCCCGTTGGGCAGTCCGGCTGGAGAGTCCTCGGTACGGTGTCAGGACCGTCGAGGCCCTCCGGCCGGTGCTGATGGAGGGGTTGGAGCGGACGCACGGGGTGCTTTCTTTCCGACTGGTGCAGGTGCTGACGGGGCACGGTTGCTTCGGGAAGTACCTGCACAAGATTGTCAGGAGGGAGAGCACACCGTCCTGCCACCACTGCAGTTGCGACGAGGACACGGCGCAGCACACGCTCGAGGAGTGTGCTGCATGGGAGGGGGATTGCCGTGAACTCGTCGCAAAAAATTCTTTCACCATTACAATGCTACATTATCCCTGAGTAACATAGGCTATATTTTATCCCGGTATTCACACGGGAATGGGAACTTAGTAGGTAAAGTGACTGAAACCGAAACGAAGCGAGGGCGAGTTTCTAGTCAGAAATAAAACCCTATAGCAACACGTCTGTGGGCTTACTCTTGAAATCAATTCTAATTTTGAATCCGATTCAATTCGAATCTCACCAAACTTTTATTTGATACTCTTTAACAAAATTGAGAATGAATTCTTCGCGTTTGCTGTTGTTATTTTCACCAAATTTTTCCATATTTTCTTACTTTAAATTAATAACGTTACTGAACTCGATCACCACAAAGACGCTTTCTTGAAACCGTGAAACATTCACAATTTTAAACTCTAATGTATATGTCAAAATCACGTCGGGAGAAGCAAATATTTGACTTAATCGACTAGAGTGGAATGCATTTAGTGTAAAAAAAAAATTCTTCGAATTCGATTCCAATCATGCGTTAGTGTTGCTTTTAAGACTACCAAATTGCTCAAATTCCAGCTGCGATTGGATTTAGGATTGGAATCGAGATTCAAGAGTAAGCACACTGATCAGCGTGGCATAGTAAGTATATTTCCCTCTTATGGTGGCGGAGATTCGAACTTAACAGGAGGAGGTTTCTGAGTTGAGCTGTTAGTAATGGGAGTCCCATTGAGAGTAATGGGAGTCCCACTATATGATACTTCCAAAAAAAGATACTACTATACTTTGCAGGTTTGATGGTCGCAGTTGATGTCATAAATTTCGCCTAAGAGTACTTTGCAATATTCTGCTACTGTTCTCCCACTGTTTTGGCGATCCCACAATGTTTTACAACTCCCATATAAAAATAAGGGGTGGTGACATTTTAGTCTTTGTAGTGACGGAGTAAAAATACAATTCACCACTCCCTATCTTGCCCTTGGATGTCGTAATAGACGATTAAGGAATATAATATGCAAATAATATAAGTGCGAGTCGAAGTCGCGCACGCAGGGTTCCGTATCATCCATACTAATATTATAAATGCGAAAGTAAGGATGTTTGTTTGTTTGTTTGTAACGCTTTCACGCTTAAACCACCGAACCGATTTCAAAAATTCTTTCACCAATGGAAAGCTATAATATCAGGGAGTAACATAGGTTGTATTTTATCCCGGTATTCCCACAGGAACGGGAACTACACCGCGGGTAAAGCGACTGAAACCGAAGCGAAGCGAGGGCGGGTTGCTAGTTATCTATAAAAAACGGCGAAAACCTATTTTATTGTATGGGAGCCCCTTAATTATTTATTTTATTTTAATAAATTACATTTAAAGACAACATAAAACTAAATATTCTGTGAATAGTTAAAGCATCTATCTGTCACCGTTATTAGTATCGAGCAAGAAAGGGTAAAAAAATCAAGTTTGTTGTATGGGAGAATAAAAATATTTATTTTATTTTTAGTATCTGTTGTTATTTCGGCAATAGAAATACATCATCTGTGAAAATTTCAACTGTCTAGCTATCACCGTTCTTGAGATACAGCCTGATGACAGACGGACAGACGGACGGACGGACAGCGAAGTCTCAGTAATAGGGTCCCGTTTTTACCCTTTGGGTACGGAACCCTAAAAACGAAATAAAACCCTATATCGACACGTCTGACATATTTTAGTGGATAAATTTCCTCCGTGTGGTAACGGAGTAAGAATACAATTCACCGATACTACCCGTGGATGTCGTAAAAGACGACTAAGGGATACAATATGGATATAACATCTGTGCAACATAGGGAAAACTCTAAATGAAACCTTATACCAACATGTCTGACCAGCATGATATAATAGGTCAAATTCCCTCCCATTGTGGAGGGGGCTCGAGTTTAACAGTGGAACATATGATAATGATAAACTTGATATTTTATATATTCCTTATCTGTTAGCACATGGATCATTTAGTTGTAATGCAAACAATTCATTTCGTAATGCATGTGACGTCATTTCAGCTCGTATATGATGAGTCATGAGCATGCTGAACATGTAGGTTGGTATAGGGTTTTATTTCGAGTTTTTCTTCTCTTGCATAGATGTTATATGTATATTATATCTCTTAGTCTTCTTTTACGATATCCACGGGCAAGATGGGGAGTAATCACTCTCCGTCTTCTCCCAATCATTTTTGATCCGTCATCACACGGAAGAAGATGTTAGATCATTTAAATTATGTATCAGAATCCTGTAGGCACTGCGATCTATATCAAGTTTTTTTTTTAATTATACAGTACAGCATCCGTTGGTTCAGCCGTATAAGATCAAAAACTGTCAATATCCAGATATGTATTCCAAGATTACAAATTTGAATGCCTCGTCAAATTTAAAGTCTCTGTTTTCTGTAAATGTTTAAAACAAAAAATCATTAATCCTGAATTAAAACAATATCATTATCATCTCAGCCCTGAGCTCGGGCCTCCTTCACTATGAGAGGGAAATTGCCTACTATACCACGCTGGTCAGACGTGTTGTTATAGGGTTTTGTTTCCAGTTTTCCTCGTCTTGCATAGATGCTATAAGCATATTATATCCCTTAGTATACTTATAAAGAGGGATGGTGAATTGTATTCTTACTCCGTGACCACACGGAACTACACAATATATTCTATGGGAAATTTTCAGAGAACCCTGAAAAAGCATGACTATGTGAATAGTTTAAATAACAGCAGCTATTTAATGAAATTAGAGATTTTTATTCACACAGTGAAAATTTAATATAATAAAATTTTATCTAGTTCTGAGAATTAATATGGAATAGCTTTAATTGATAATAATTCAAGAATTGCTCTTTTTAAATTTCCGGGAAAGCATACTGCAAAGCTGTGGCAGAGTTCTATGCTTACGCGTGCGTGGCTCCGCCTACTTACCGCCCAAACGTTACCTATAAATGGCACCGCCGATCTAGTCTTCCACTCTTAACTTGGTGCACTTTCGCGCTCTCCGGTCCTTCGAAGTTCGAAAAGTTTCAGTCGCCGCGCCGCTGCAAAGGTAAGCGAAGAAAATAGAAATTAGTTTTTTTTCTCCCTGAAAATTCTAAATACGACAATGTTAATTTTGTTTATGATCCCTTTTATATTTTCCGAGACATATTTTAAAAAATATTTCTACAACTAAAAGTTTTATTTAATTGAAATAATAAAATATATAGATTTTCATTTGTTTTTATATCTTAAAGGTTATAATTTAATATAGACATATTAAATCATCGAAGTATTTTCTTCTCTATAAATTAATACAACATATACTTGGTCGCTAAGGATTAATATATCCTATACTTGATTAAATTTCTGGACTAAAAATATAATTTTATTATAAAATATCTTACATTGGCGATGGAAAACATTTGCGTTATATTCAAATTAAATATACTATAACAAAATAATATATTTAAATAAACTATAACAAAATATTTAAATAAAAGGTAGGCTCTATTTATAAGTTCAAAACTAAATTCACTTTTAAAGTAGAGAGACCATTTATCTGCAAATTTTCTATAAATCTTAAAGTATAGTAGGTAACTTTGAGTTTTTAATTAATTATATTTTTAATAAAAGTAAAAAACAGCCATACTTCTTCAAAGTATGTATATTAGGGTAAATTTTGATACTATCTCTGACGAGAATGTTGCAGTGTCAAATTATGTTATTTTAAAACTTTTTAACAAAAGATTTAAATGTATAAAGAGAAGATAGAATATATTTAGAAAGATTTAAAATAAAAATAATAAGAATTTTTTTAATTTATTAATTTCGTTATATAATATTGTTCGGTAATAATATAATGATTTGAGTATTTAATATGAATTTTATTAAAATTAAGAGAAACTAACAATTTGTTCTACAACAAAAAAATAAAAGGCACCTATAATGTTTTTAAATTGCGTTTTGACGTCCACAGAACATAGGCTTCTCTACAGAGAGAGAGAGCTCTATTCAGGGAGCTCTTGATAATTCTAATCGCCGCACGTGAAAGGCGGGTTAAATACTTTACTAATACTTTCAAGCCTTACATTGCTCATTAATGCCATAATAGTTCGTCTATTAGGATATTATAAGGGCGTTGGCCAATTCTCAATCTCATGCTATCTGGTCAAAGATTACAATCCTATAAGAGGTTTAATGTCAGGCAAGTTTAACAAATAGTTGTACAACAACTATTGCGAATCTTTACAACATATATCTTAAATCATTATGATTCTACTCTTATCCCAATTACTCGGAATCTATTCAAAATAAGAGTACGCACTGCCAAAAACTTTTGTAATATGTATTTTGAACGATGCAAAATACATATTGCAAAAGTTTTTGGCAATAGTTTTAAGACTGGCCGCCTGTCTCACCTTAACCCTTCTTGGAAATGTGATTGTAGACCAGACGGAATTAAATAGAATTAGCGCAGGTCTATGTAAAGCTTTCTTTTTTTACGACACCCACAAGCAATGTAAGGGTTGATAATATTAATAGTAGCTACCACACAGCTATCATAATTACAATATCCATCATAAGTGACCCCTAAATAATAGGAGCAAGAGTAAAATGATGATAATAATGACTAGAAATTTGAAAACAAAAAGCTAAAAAGTGTCGTCGAAAGATATCTAAATAACTGAAATTTTAATAGAGAAACGGAACCAATAAAACCAAAATTAAATAAGCTTCTACAATGTATTCAATAAATATTAATTAAAATCACATGTTATTATATAGTATTGGTATTTTGTTTATAAAGCAATAGATTTTATTTGGACCCTTTCTCTGTAAACATAGGTCCTATGTTTATTTATATCAAAGCCGTAATTTTTATCAAATTTTAAAATGTAACGTTACGTTTTTATATTGAAATTAATTTAGATAAATTCATATTTCTTTATATCTTATATAGGTAAATGTACATGTTCTGATGGAGTAAGACTGTAGTCATCGCCATCGCTTCCTTTATCGGGGCTGATCATATAGGATCAAGTGGATAACCGTATTTCAAGACAAAGAAAACTCGAAGTCTCGAAGAAAAGTAAAAAGATGTGAAAATTTTTAAACTACAATAACTCTTTTTTGCTTAATAGAGAATTCTAACCCATACCCTCACAATTATAAGACGCATATTTATGTTATTAGACCCACGAACCTATTTTAATTACTTCCTCGTGGTAATGGAGCAAGATTACCTATAATTTACCATGCCCTGTCATGTGGCTATCGTTTAAGATGTGTTTAAGATGTGCATATATTAATAGTTATGTAATACAAATGAAACTGAAAATTAAATCCTACACCAATCCATTTTACTTACATGGTATAAGGATTGCCAACTTCTCTTCCATTGTGGAGTCTTAGAGTATGGGGTTTCTTTTTGGAAGTAAAATGACCATTTTTTCAGTGTAGATTTTCATCTACGCTAATAAAATTCGGGCCGACCACTGAGGATAAGGAACTCGGCACTGGTGGTCGGCCCAACGACGAAGGCGACGTGGGTACGGGTGTGTTATGAGCCCGCATGCCGTGCTTTCGTCGCCCCGGACGGAATGGACGGCGTGTGCGCTCACCATAGCCCATACATAAAAAAAAACCCTAACAAAATTGGCTTGGCTTAGGTGAAATATTAAAATTTATTTTCCTCCATTTCTATTTCAACTCATATACGTTTCACTGCTCCACAATAAGAGGTATTCATCTATTTTATCACTTTGATCAGACGAGTTCGTATAGGCTTTTATTCCGAGCTTTCCTTCCCTTGCACAGATATTAAATGCAAATTTTATTCCTCAGTCGTCTTTTACTCCGCCACCACAAGGAAATTAAAATTAACCCATTTTAATTAAATATTTTATTAATATATTCCTCATAGGTTAAGAATACAATATGATCGCAGCTTGTTTTCCCGTGGAAGACGTAAAAGCTAGGAAATGATGTACCAGGTTAGAGGGCAGTGATCCGCCTTCTGCGAGGCAGTCGTCTCGCGGAAGGAGGCAGCGGATCGTGCGCGGGAGGAACTCCTCTACGACGACACGATTTGCCGTCGGTGACTTAGGCGGCGCAGGCGCGAGTATCTGCACCTGATGCCGCCTTAACCGAAGCCGCGGGTGACTGAACCGGGGAATAGTCCCTCAACCGCAGAGAGGCTGACCATACGAGAGGGACCGACGTCGCAGGAGCGGCGTTAGAAAGGGAGAATACCCGAAAGAGTAATTCGCCGGGCTGGTCACGGACGACAAGCCACTCGGTACCGATGGCCGGCTCAATGGCGTAGGAGGGGGAATATAGTGGGTTATGGGGCCGCGTTCAGAAATATTAATATTTTTCTGTGGGGTCACGAATCACCCTTTCCTCACCCCAGACGGAACGGATATTATGTGCGCTGCCCATAGCCCACCCAAAAAAAGGGCAGAGGGCAGTAAACTGGGTAATTTCATAATACACACTTTGCTCGTGAAGGCGAGTGCCAAAAGTGGGATTATAGTATTATTCCTTCACGTGGAGAGACTTTTGCCCAGTAATGGACCAGAATAGGTTGATAGAAGTATAAAATACTGCTTCAAAACGAGCATAACTCGAAACAAAATCCTATACGAATCTGTCTAGTTAGCGTAGTAATTTTAAACAATAGAGTGGTGCTAAAATATATTCTTAGTCACATAAAACTTTTTTTTGATATATTTATAATGCGTTCAAGGAATCCAATCAAATTAATATCTTATTATTAGTTTTTGAACACCTTAAACATAGTTAACTATTATTGTCACAGCAGGTGGCTAATAAACTATAAAAGGAAAAAGAAATCTTATTAACCCATTTGAACGCTATAGAAAAAAGTTTATTGTGTTGAGACTTGTCATTCGATAATGCGCGCTATTGACATTATTTGTAATAGTTTGTCTAGAAAAATACAGTAATAAAAGATATACATATTTTGAGATTTCTCGTGTACGAGTACCTTATTCGTAGCATCGTAGAGAGAATATATCTTGGTATAATTCATAATTATTTACATACAGAGAGTAAATGCCTATGCGGTGATAAAATAGGATTATTGTCTGTCTTAAAAATATATATTTAAAATAAAACAGGTTTAAATTAATCTGAATAGACAATAATATTATAAAGATAAGACTTTCCAAGTAATTTATTTTTGAGAAAACGGAAAATTCAAAAACATGTTTAGGAATATTTTTATTAAATGTTATAAATATATTACTTAACATTATTAAAAATGCGAAAACTTATTAGTACCAGAACAATGTAGAAATTATTGTTCTTATTTCACGGATAACTTAACTCATAGATTGTAATGAAATGATAGTGTAATATTTCCGCGTAGCTGTATTATAAAAATACAGTTGTCAGCGTTTTACTTGACCGTATGGGTCGTAAAATCCGATTCAGTCATAAAATCCGATCCGAGGCAACAGTATTTCCCTAAACATAGATTATACATAGTTGTAGATTAAGCATAGCAGTATCATATTTGTAGCTTAAGCATCTAAGGGATTACATTATGCAGATAACATCTATGCAAGAAAAGAAAAACTCGAAATAAAACCGTATACCAAATCGCTTGATCAGCGTGGTAGGTCAATTTCCACCTCTTATTGTGGAGGAGACTCGAGCCTAGCAGTGGGAGGTATATTGTCATTTTTATCATCCTTGCTAATATTATAAATGGAAAAGTAAGTTTGTCTATTTTGCTTTCACGCTTAAACCACCGAATCGATTTAAAAAATTCTTTCACCAATAGAAAGCTATAATATCAGGGAGTAACATAGGCTATATTTTATCCCAGTATTCTCGCGCGAACGGATACTACGCGGGTAAGGCGACTGAAACCGAAACAAAGCCCCGGGTTGCTAGTACTCTATAAATGCTCCCTTAGTCGACGAGAGCCGACTTTACTCGAACGACAGTTACATAGCCGAGCGTGACCACCCAAGTATGACCCAATATCGACAACATAAAGCGCATAACACGCTTAAATAAGTTTTCATCATCGTCATCATCATAGCTCATATACGTCACACCGTTGTGCTCGAGCCTCCTCCACAATGGGAGGGAAATTGACTTAATATACCACGCTGGTAAGAGGTGTTGGTATAGGGTTTTATTTTGAGTTTTCTTCTCTTGCATAGATATTGTATGCGTATTATAATTCCTTAGTCATGTTTTACGACACCCACGGGCAATAAAGGGGGTGCTGAATTCTATTCATACTCTCTCACCACACGGAAAGCCTATTACATCGGAACAATGTGTACTCATTTTCCGTTAGATAGCGCACGTCTCGCGTGAAAAAGAAAACTCGGCCAAGTGCGAGTCGGACTCCCGCACGAAGGGTTCCGTATCATTGAGTAGGTAAACAAGTGTCTACCTGTTGCTCTTATCGATATTGAGCAAAAAAGACCAAAAAGATCGCGTTTGTTGTATGGGAGCCCCCCTTAAATATTTATTTTATATTGTTTTTGGTATTTATTGTTATAGCGGCAACAGTAATACATAATTTGTAAAAATTTCAACTCTCTAGCTATCGCGGCGGACAACGAAGTCTTAGTAATAGGATCCCGTTTTTACCCTTTGGGTACGGCACCCTAAAAAAAGTAGGGAAAGTGGTGACTATACGGCAGCTCACGCTAGTACAATTAGGACGACTGGAACGAATTTCCAATAGGTGTGGATTCGAGTCCAACGTGCGGCAATAATTTTTTACACGTAAATAATAAGAATAAAACGTAGCATGTTGAATGATAAATATCAGTTATTTTATGTACAAAGTAGTTTAAGCTTAAAACTAATGATTAATAAATACTTGGACGAGTTGTTACTACCTTGAACTAGATTTCTAATTAAATTATTTAGAGTATATTAATTCTTTTGTAGTGATATAATATAAAGGGTAACTTTCGCTCCATTACTTTTATCCGTTATTTATATGAATGCCTATGACCGCGAATGATTTCAGACAATACGTTTTCAGCCAACCAAAAGATGAACCTTGTCCTATGACAAAATGAATAATTGATTACATTACAATGATTATATGTTGGTGATGTGTTTTCTATATAACATTTAGCTCGTAGAAGTTAGTATAAAGTATACTTTATATGAATGAATGCTATGAAATCTATAGATTTCATAGCGTTCGTATTTAATTTTAATTCTAGTTCTGTGACCCGAAACGCTGTAAATTATTAGAAAAGTCCTGAAATTAAAAATCAAAAATTAATGAGTATTCCGTAATAGTAATAGGACTACACTGTTTAATGGTGGTAGGACTACACTCTTGATTGTTGTCTGTCTACAGCCGCGGGCTGGTCTGTCCGGGGTAATACCACACTATCACAGAAAATCGACGTGTGAATAGTAGTAATTTGTTACTGCGCTTCGTTCAGTGAGCGAGAGAGCCGGAAGCTCAACTTTCTGAGGTTGTTTGCGTGTTGCGTGGTGGGTTTTAGTGATGCTTTTTGTATTACCGATCCTCGGTGCAGGCGTTCACACTCCCTTCACTTTCTTCGCGGTAGGTAGTGGCCTTGTAAAGGTCCATGAGCGGCAGCAACATTTACCATCAGGTGTACTGTTTGCTCATTTGCTACCATTTGCAATGAAACAAAAGCTATAGAAATAGTTTCCTTTTAAATGTTCCTCCATGTTGCGTTAGTCTCATAGTGGGTTAACGACTGCTCCAGAGGATTTATTATTATTATCTGCTTCGATTATGTGGTTTAATTTTACTACACCCACGCGAAAGAAAGTTGTGAATTAATTAAACTTATGAAATGTACAAAATTTCAATGACGCCGTTTTATTTGAACATTTATACGTTGAGCATATCTGGTTTAAGACATTTATTTCTCAAAAAAGAATAACATAATTCACTTAACACTGAGAAATCACGATAACTTAATACTAATTTACACTTGTGAACATGCAGTCGGTAGTGGTACATTAAAATAGTTTGATCTTATAAAATAAACTGAAAATGTAGGTAGCAAGAAAACAACATGCACTATTACGTATTGGAATATATACTTGTACACAATTGCACATAGCAACTTGATAGCAATTGGGAATAACTATTTTATGACAATATATCATATGCTTTAGATATTTGTGAGGAAGAGAGTACTATTAAATTACGATTATTATTACTAGAATTAAAGAAAATTATTATAATTATAGGCAAAATATTAGTACGTTTTATTAAGTGAGATGTATTTAATTACATTTATTATTTCAGTACCTTATAAATTCTTTCAAAACATGATGCTTCAGAGTTTTTTGTATAACATATAGGATTATATTTCTTTAATATCATTAGGTAGCTTGTTGTATATCTGTGCTCCTTCAAATATGTAGTACATTACGTAGACCATAATTAGTTCGTGGATGTATGAGACAAATGTTGTTTCTCCGTTTAGTTATAAAAATGAAAAAAGTTGGGCATATTATAAACTTTTCACTATTAAAATTTGAATTTATACGGACAAATTAATTAAAAATACACAATAAATAGAATACAAAGATGGTTTACATAAATACACAAAGAAAATCTTGCTGAGACAGTATTGTCCTAATCCGTTTTAGGCTGAGGAATTACATAAAACTAAAATTGATTTTATTAGCTATTGTGACAAACAAGCAAGGAATCTACTTGATGATAAGTAATAGCTAACGTGTCAGCAATACCAGGCATATAACTAGGCTGGTAACTAACCTGAATTTATGACGTTTTCTCTTCCAGTTATAAAATAGGATAACATCATGCATTGCTATAACTGCAAGTAGTCGTAGACATAGAATATTCCAGGACGACACGTGCCACTGCCGGCGATTCGGGCGGCGCAGGCGCGAGTATCTGCGTCTGATGCCCTAGCCGAGGCCGCGGGTGATCGGACCGGTGATTTTAGTCCGTCACCCGAAGAGAGGCTGACCGCGCGATGGCGACCGACGTACTGTGAAAGGGACTTCAAGAGGAGAGGGTATTCCGTCGGGTTGACCACGGAGAACAAGGAACTTGGTACCGTTGGTCGGCCCAACGAAGAAGGCGACGTGCTACGGGTGGGTTATGCGGCCGCGCGGTGCTCCTCTGTCGCCCCGGACGGAACCGGGCGGTGGGTGGTCTGATCATAAGCCCACCCGAAAAAAAACACGTAGAATAGTGATTTTCTAAAATGAAAATTGTCGAAAGTCATCGTAAACTACAGTCATCATTATCATCATCACAGCTAATATACGATCCACTGCTGGGCTCGAACCTCTTCCACAATGGAAGGGAAAATTACCTACTACACCACGCTGTTCAGACAGATTGGTATAGGGTTTTATGCTGAATTTTTCTTCTCTTGCATAGATGTTGTATGCATATTATCATCCCTTGGTCGTCTTTTACGACACCCAAGGGCAAGAAAGTGGGTGGTGAATTGTATTCTTACTCAGTCACCACACGGAATCTTACACTTATATCTATTTTATATTTCAACTGTGCCAAATTTCATACTTGTCCATCCGCGTAATTTTCATAAAAAGGGCCGCAACGTTTTTGCTGACTTATTAATGTATAGATTAAGCTGCACTAATATTATAGAGAAAAAATTGTACTATTGTGTGTGTGTATGTTTGTAATGAATAAAGTCAAAAACTACTGTGCCGATTTCAACAATTTTTTCACCATTGGAACGCTAAATTATTTGCCTGAGATTTTGTTTTTTTTTTGTGTGTGTATAGCTGTTAGCAGCAGATGGCTTTCACAGCTTAGCCCGGACTTTGGATGAGCGCTGATGGCTCTCAACCCGGTGGTAATTTTCCTGAGTAACATAGGCTATATTGTATCCCGGTATTCACACGAGAACGGGTACTACGCGGGTAAGGCGACTGTAACCGAAGTGAAACGAAGGCGGGTTGCTAGTAAATTATACAAAGACTCCGAATTTTTAAATATCAAACAGTTATTTATTCATCATCATTTCCGCTCATATAGGTTCCGCTGCTAGGCTCGAGTCTCCTTCATAATAGAACTGAAATTGACCTACTATACCACCCTGGGGTATAGGGTTTCATTTCGAGATTTTCCTTTCTATACCAAATATCATATGCGTGTTATTTATCCTTTATTTTCGGTGGGCTATGGTCAGCGCACATGAGGTTCATTTCGTCTGGGGCGATGAAAGAACAGCGTACGGCTCCATAACCCACCATCATCCCTCTCCTCCGCCATTGAGCCGGCCACCGGCGGGATATTATACATCCTAGGCGTCTTTTACGATACCCACGTGTAAGATAAGGCATGATGAATGAATTCATATTCCATCACCCTACGAATAGCAAACAATTATACACGTATAAAATAATGCATGCTCATTTGCAACATTATCACTCAATAACTTACAACTTAAGTTTCACAAAGGAAAAACACATAAAATACAAGAGAATGCCACAAACTACCAAGACCTAGGACTGGCTATAGTATAAAAGCACATCTTGTGATTGAGCGTATCTTAATAATTAACTATCGAAGGATATTATTAATTGTCCAACATTAGCTATTATTAAAAAAAGGGAGCCGTCGCTCAGGACGCCTGGCTGATGTGAAACATCGAAATTATTTTATACAAGTATATATGCATAAAAGAACAGATTACGATAGGAACTAATATGGCATAAAGAATTAAAAAAATATTACGATTTCTTTTCCAGAAAATGATGATTTTTATTCAATAAACATTTCATCATATTTTCATTAGAATACACTATAGATATGTGTTTAGGTTAATAATTTATTTTCAGCTCACGATGGCGTTGTACAAAATTTTAAAACAGGTTATGGTTTCGTTACACAAATGTATCCAAGCGTGGCGTTAATGTCACGCCAACGATCAGGTTTACTCTATAGCCTATAGATGTTTCACATTAAAACATTTGTTTGTTGTAACCGCTTTTCCCTCGCATTTTAAATTTGCAATTTCTCCCAAGATATGGTCCCAGGTTTGTGCTCCAGACCGGCTAAAATTTCATAGAGTTTTCCTAAGATAATAGACTTATATAGACTATAGTGTAGTAGTAAAATATTACCAAAATCGGTCAAGCAGTTTTGAATATTACCCGGATCAAACAGACACATAAAAAGAAAGACAGACAGAAAAAAATAATTAAACATAGTTATGTCTTTTTAGACATTAAATTTTTAGCTGTTAAATTTTTTCTTGTTTATATTATGTTAATACTATGTACGTAGAAGCTTGGATTATATACATTTAACGAATATGAAGTATATTCATTTTCAATTTAAGTGTAGTTCAATACTATACGTACTATTCTTTTCTATTAACCGGAGAATAAAAAAAAGAATCCCTATATTCACCATAGAGGGTACACAAATACTTGTTGTTTTGAACTGGGAAAACAAAGGTCTGTTTTTGTTCATACCCAATTAATCGCAGCCCAAACTGTACAAGCTACGTGCGATAGAAAATAAAAACAAAAGAATTGTTTGCTCTAAGGCCTCTGTTCTTGATTTCAATTAATTGTTTCCATATACATTGTTAAAAAAGACCGCTTTGATAATTTATTTACTTTTTATCCGGTAATTGATCTTTCCATGTGGTGACGGAGTAAGAATACAATTCACCACCCCCTATCTTACCCGTGGGTGATCGTACGAGACGACTAAGGGATATAAAACGCATATAACATCTATGCGAGAGAAGGAAAACTTGAAATAAAACTCTATATCAACACGTCTGACCAGCGTGGTATAGTAGGTCAATTACCCTTCCATTGTGGAGGAGGCTCGAGCCCAACAGTGGGACATATATGGGCTGAGATGATGATGATGATGATGAATTGATCTTTACGTTAAATGAAATATAAACTTTATTGTAAGATTAAATTTATTCAGTCAAATTATATTGAAACTGTGTATGAAATAAAATTAATTTAATAAAATAAATTATTAGAACTAATAAAAAATAATTATTTCTCAAACATACTTGGAAATTTGAGCATTATTTTGACAACATTCTTTGAAGTTGCTGTACCGCGCGAGCAGTGGTTGTTAAAAAATGTAAGAAAATCCATATCTGTCGTGTTTTAGCGGTCAAATAAAAGGTATATAAATTCATATCTATCGTGTATTTTAAAAATGGAACGATTTGTTACTCCAACACATGGCAACCAAGGAAGCAACATATCAGAGTTTTATTTAAATTTCGACCTAGCTAGAAAAGAAACCTGTTTGATAATGAAGAAAAAAACGAATGAACCCTTTGGCGCGTGAAAAATTTTGTTCGTTGTACGTCATGGATTTTGAAAAGTAATATGTGTGTGTTGTATATAATGTGTGCCTCGGATTCGCCTCGGTCCACATTCACACGTTCGTCCGTCAATGCCTCTTTTGCTGGCCGATGCAGTAATGTAGGTACTAATTTCATATAACAACTATTCAATTATTATATGGATAATTTTATGTACCTACTAGCTGACCAGATCTGAACCCAATAGACGTTGTTCTGTTCAAATAAAATAAAAGATATTCTCCTTAAAATCGATGGCAGCGCCACGGGTCAAATTATTAATCAAACCATTCTCGATTCCACTGGAGCACATACAAAAATTTCATCAAAATTATTTCATCAGTCCAGACGTTTAGGAGAAGTTCAATTAAAATCACACGAACAGAAGATTTATAAATATTACACTGTCTTTTTATTTGTAGAAAACAAAAATGAAATGTATCTATAACTACTATGAATTTGAGAGAAAGAAGTCACTACCTTTTAAGTCGTGGAGTGTATTGATTTTAAGTTGATGAATTAATATAAGGGTAATATTATATATTTTATCTAATCTTAATATATATAAATTACGTGTCACGTTGTTTGTCCGCGATGGACTCCTAAACTACTTAACCGATTTTAATCAAATTTGCACACCGTGTGCAGTTTGATCCAACTTGAAAGATAGGATAGCTTACATCTTAATTTATAGTCGCAATATTATTTTATTGCAACTTAATTGTCGATTATTTGACATTCACAATTATTTGTTAACTGCAAACGATTTTAACAGATGGCGATATCTGTTGACTGGATTGAGTAAATAATTAATAGATGGCGCTGCTATGTCAAACCTACAAACGTGGAATATACGATTTTTAACTTGCTTTTTTGCATAGATGCCATTTGTAAAAAAATATGACGACCTCCATGACAGATGTTCTCCTACAGTTCCACTTAAATAGTTTAATAAAATGTAATATAACAAAAACATTAGCCACAGCAACGCGTGGCCGGGTCTGCTAGTAATTTATAAAATATTATTAAAATCGCATCGCCCCGTGCGGAGAAGGGATTTGAATACAGTTATCGTCACCACTTACTTGCCTTTAGATGTAAAAATCAGCTGGGTGTTCAAAATGGGAATGGTCTGCGGTGCATTTCTAGGAAAGATGTTACAACTCTTAACAGAAACTGCGGTCACCAAATCCACTTTCCCAGTGTGGCAATTATGGTAATAATCCCACCAAAGCGCGAAAATACCACATTTTATGAGGAGGTCTACTTCTAGCATTGAATGGTGAAAGCCTGGACGATGATGACGATTGGGATTCCAACATAAATCGTCATTTCATCTTGACCCATATATGTTTAAACTGCTTAGTCCTTGCCTCCTTTAGTAAGCTGATAATTGATATACTACAATCGCGCTGAGTTTCTTGCCGTATCTTCTTAGTTTGTGGTCGCATTCCAATCCGGTGGTAGATTAGATTATTTTCAAACTAAATGTAAAATTGACAACATGTAAGTGCTCTTACGGCATTTATGCAGAATAAATGATTTGACAATTGGCTGATCAAAGCGGTAATTTAGGAGATAAAAAATCTAAATAATACTCTATACCAAATTACCAACCCATCTGTAAAGCGTATCTTTCATTTTGGAGGATGCTCGCATGTAACAGTGTGATGTATATGAGCCAATGATAATGAACGGTTGGAGATCATAGTTCGTGTTAAAAGTTTACCAGGCGAATGTTGGTACACATTTTTTTTGTTCCCTCAGCCAGTTCTATAGATTTCACGGGCAAATAAGGCATAGTGATCTGTTCTATACTTAACTCGTTCACACATAACATAATACCTCAAGGGGATGTATGGCGATGGGGAAGTCGTACGGCTAATTAGAGAACCGCACGACGCCCATCCGTCGCTGCTGGACGGTAAAAGCAAAATGTGTCCAAAGCATAGTCTGTCCAAAAAAAGTGAATGAATATACGTTTGCAGCAAATGAGACGTGTATTGTGAGGGTAAAGTCTCGCGACCAAACACATAATTAACGGGCTCATTACACTCAAACTCAGTACAAGAATATTTGGATAGCTCAAAATATTGTATGTGTGGAAACCGAACCCACGACACTGTCAAAGCAGATCGGCATCTTAATTACTAGTCCAATAATCAATCATATCAATATAGTTATATAAAACCTAGGCTTGAAATGTCATAAATCTAGTTGATAATATATTATTAGAATTCATTACGCTTCGTTCGCTTATATTACATTCTGCTACAGCTATAAACAGTTTGAAGTGCTTTGCAGTATGTTATGAGAAAACGTGTTTGAGCTGAGATGATGAAGTTATTGTTAATGCTATCAGAATCAGAGATATACAAATAATGTTGATGAATATTAAACAGTTTTTTGCAGTACTCGTAGATTACCATTTTGTGGAACGTGCTTTATATTTATTTATTCATTACTAGCAACCCGGCCTCGCTTTGCTTCGGTTACAGTCGCCGTGGGAATACCGTGATAAAATATAGCCTGTTCTGAGTGACAGGCTATATCCCTGAGGATAATGTAGCTTTTCAATGGTGAAGGAAGTTTTGAAATCGAATAATTTTTATTTTTTTTTTTTTATGGGTGGGCTATGTTAAGCACACGCGCGGTCCAGTTCGTCCGGGGCGATGAAAGGACGGCGCGCGGGCCCATAACCCATCCGTACCCACGTCACCTCGTTGTTGGGCCGACCACCGGAGCAGATGTGACTTGTCGTCAATGGTCGGCCCGACGGAATACCCTTTCGGGTAACCTCACCTCTCGACGTCATGGGACGTCGGTCGCCGTCACGCGGTCAGCCTCTCTGCGGGTGACGGACAATTCCCCGGTCCGATCACCCACGGCTTCGGCTAGGGCGGCATTAGGCGCAGATACTCGCGCCTGCGCCGCTAAGTCGCCGGCGGCGGAACGTGTCGCCGAATAGGAGCTCTACTCGCACACGATCCGCCGCCTCCTTCCGTGAGATAACGGCCTCACAGAAGGTGGCGACCGCGTCCCAGTTCCTGACGCTAACGAGCATCTCCCTGGCGATGGTCGGCAGCGCCAGGTCGGCACCGATAATTGCGACGAGTTCACGGCGATCCCCCTCCCATGCAGCACACTCTTCGAGCGTGTGCTGCGCCGTGTCCTCGTCGCAACTGCAGTGGTGGCAGGACGGTGTGCTCTCCCTCCTGACAATCTTGTGCAGGTACTTCCCGAAATAACCGTGTCCCGTCAGCACCTGCACAAGTCGGAAGGAAAGCACCCCGTGCGTCCGCTCCAACCACTCCATCAGCACCGGTCGGAGGGCCTCGACGGTCCTGACACCGTACCGAGGACTCTCCAGCCGGACTGCCCAACGGGCAATTACTTCTCGGCGGGCGTCGACCCGCCAAGCAGTGATCTCTTTGATAGAGACCATGCCGCCGCGGGCGCGGCGCGGCTCCCACGGGGGGTTCCGACCAGGAGGCACGCTGCCTCCGTCGCCACCGTGCGGTAACCCCGTATGGCCCTGATCGCCATGACCCTCTGTGGTCGCCACAGGAGGGCCCTAAGACGGACGGTCAGGGACCCCGCCCACACCTGTGCGCCATACAGGGCCATCGACCGGATCACCCCCACGTACAGCTGTCGGCACGTAGCACTGGGTCCGCCCACATTCGGCATCAGCCGCGAAAGGGCGGACGCCGCGCCGACAAGCCGGGGAACAAGTCGATGGAGATGCTCCCGGAACCAAAAATGCCCGTCGAGCACCAGGCCCAAGTACTTTATGTGGGCCTGGATGCTGATGGTGACCGACTTCACGGTGATCGAAGCGCCGGCGGGAGGCCCGGCGGTACGGAGGCCATGGAACAAAAGGGCCTCCGTCTTTTCCAGGGCTACCCTCAACCCCAGCGCTTCGATCCGCCTGACAATCTCCTCGGTGCCGAGAGTTGCTAGGCGTGCCGCCTCCTATCGCTGATCATACATACGAGTATAACCCTCGTGACTTAGCTCTTATCCGTGTGGAGACGGAATAAGAATATAATTTACCACCCCCTTTCTTGCCCGTGAGTGTCGTATGAGACGACGAAGGGATTATAATATATATAAAATCTATGCAAGAAAAGGAAAACTGGGCATAAAACTCTATTTCCCTCCTATTGTGGAGGGGGCTCGAACGCAGCAGTGGGACGTATATGAGCCGACATGATAAAATGAGACTTAGCCCAGTTTGTTATAGAGGTCCTAGTTGGATTTTATGATTGCTAACAACATATCCTTTCTAGCTACACCACTGAATTTTGTTTGTAACTGTTTTTTCTATCACAAAGGATTTTTTCTTTTACTGTATAATAAATGAAAACAAATTATGTATATTCAGACTAAGAATAAATTGTGAGAAACTATGTGTTAGCTACTCCGCATTTGGTTCAGGAATACTTAGACGAAACTAGACGCTGGCAACTTTAGTTTATTTCAAAATTTCTCAGTAGATTGTATTAAATTACAATAACAAATTCAAAAGTCTGACGATGTTTTTAAATAGCTGTTAAAATTAAAACAAAAAGTAATTTGCATAAATTTTATTTCACGCCTTTAAAATAGTCGCTTAGAGGTTTTTTTTTTAACTTTTAACTTAGAAGAAAAAAAAATAAATTGATAGGCAGCAATTGTGATGAATAAAATATTTTATTATATATTTATTAATTTGTAATTGGATATTATTATTTAACTTCGTTATTACGCAGGCCGAATATTGACAAACAATATACAGTGTAAACTCTTTATAACGTCACTCGATTTAATGACAAACTTCTTAAAACGTCGAAATGACTTGATTTTGGTTGGTTTGTCATATTATCCATACCATGATACACTCTATATAGCATCACGTTCACTCGAAATAACGACGACAATATGCCATTATTAAGCACTAAGCAGTATTTTTCCAATTACCAAAATTAGTAAGAACTGTAGCTGTGTTCTTTCGTTTGTTGTTTTGTTATTTTATTATCTCACACTTGTTTACCTCAACTGACGTACTGAACATTGTAAAAAAATCTCACTTTGTTTTTTTTTGTGTGTTTTACTTGCACATGTTTACTTCGGCCACTGGGCTAACATTAAGTTGTTAAACGTTATCCTAGTCATTGTTGTTTTTACGTTTGTAAAATTTGCACTATATTAGTAAATAAATATTAGAATAGTAAAGTAATATTAAATTTGTTTTCACTCCAATTAACGAAAACTCTCTATAACGTCAAAATTCACAGTCCCTTGAGTGTCGTTATATAGAGTTATAGTTAGTTATAGTTATAGAGTTTCATCATCATCATCTTGCTCTTATCCCAATTACTTGGGGTCGACGCAATATGTCATCTGTTTTGACATATTGCAAAAAGTTTCGGCAATGACTTTTATGACCGGCCGCCTGCCTGACGTCAACCCTCCTTGGGAATGTAATCGTTGACCCAAATGGTACCAGATGGAGTTGGTCCGGGTCAATCTAGGGCTCTTAGTCGTCTTTTACGACACCCACGAGCAAAACAAGGGTTGGTAGTATTCGAAGCCGCTACCACACAGCTATAGTTATAGAGTTTATACTGTACTATTTGAAATCTCAATTAATATTCGCCAAGTGTGTGCTCAAATGCACGCTTTTGGTTGTATTATCGAAAAGCTAACACGCTAGAAAAATAATAACCTTGTTTTCTTAACTTAGGATTTAAAATCAAACTCCACAATCCAGTTCTAAACTATTAAATTAACAACTATATATATATATATATATATATATATATATATATATATATATATATATATATATATATATATATATATATATATATATATATATGTTTTGTGCCTATTTTCGTATATTTCAAAATCAAATATTCATTATACTAGACCTTACAGCTAATTCTATTATCTGCATTTTATATCAATGTCAGAGCATCTGGCACGTGAACATTATCATTCATAATAAAAAACAACCTTTTTATATTGCCTTTTGGTGACAGAACAGGGAATTAGTCCGTCACTCACCGAGAGGCCGACCACGTGAGGAAAGACCGACGCCCTCCCCGAGGGGGGGGGACGTCGGTCGAGGAGAGGGTACTCCTCAGGAGGTATTCCGTCGGTCCGACCACTGACGTCAAGTCACCTGCTCCGGTAGTCGGCCTAACGACGAAGGTGACGTGTCGCGGGTGGGTTACGGGTGTGCACGCTTACGTCTCTCTGTCACCCCAGACGAAGTAAGCGAGGAGTGCGCCGATCGTAACCCGATCCCCAAAAAAGAAAAGTATAACCTAACTGAAAAAAGTAGTAGTCATTTAAAGAAGAACAGATAACATTGCTGGGGAATCACGCATATAGTTCATTCTAGGGTCTGTTTGTGAGCAGAAAATTAACAATATAAATAATACGAATATGTTTTTATAGGCCTGTAAAAAAGGCCGTATAGTAACAACTTCATTTTCCTAAGGTAGGCGTTCTCGTTACGTTAAGACATTATGTAACATTCACTTGACTTTATACATTAAGTGGTTTTGTAATTATTTCCACATCCCGCATACCCAATAAACGGTAAAGTTATGCCTGAGTTTATGCTTTAGTTTTAATACAAATAAAGCATTAGTGTACAATGTATTTCGAGTGAGTGATAGCCTAAGGATTATCAATATGTACCAAGATATCAAGTTTGGTATGTAGTTAAATTCGAGGTTTTGAACACTCGAGTGGGTTGATGATTCTAAATATTGGCTTCATAAGGAAACTCATAGCTTTATAACTCTTATATTTGAAATTTTACAACAAAATAAACTCCGGTACGCGGCGATTCGTAGCAGATTGAAAACTAGTTTTGTTCTTTTGTCCTATATGAAAAATATAATTAAGTTGAAATTCAAATATTTATTTCAATAATATATCATGTCTATCAAATAATATGACATTAAAATATGTAATTTCATATATCGTTTCTAAAGACCTACCGAAGTTAATTTATATGGGCCATAAGGGGATGGAATATAGAACTATCATAATTCTATCAACATTTAGCAACGTAATTTTAGCATCTTTAAATGTAACATAGAGTAATAATTAGCAAAACTAAAAACTTGAAAATACAATTAGTAAAAAAAAAATAATTAAGTTAATGCACAACTGCCCTCATTGATTTAGCGCATTAATTAAAAATAAAATAAAATCATGGGGATTATATATCTGAATACATATCATTTACAATGATATGAGCGCTTGTTTGTTTATAAAATTTCAAGATCGTTACGATTTTATTTTTTGAGGCAATCATTAAATTAGGTAATATCAATGCCTTTAATCGATGAGGTGTGAGTCGTATTGTCTGGTACCTAAGCTCTCCTAATTATTTATTAGCGATTCATACATTATTCACATTATTATTTTCAATAAAACTGTTTAACTTAATTTTTAATTTGGTGAAACACTTTAAAGGTTTCTCCGATTCTTGAATTTATTTCAATTTACAGTTTTCTTTTGAAATTATCTTTATATTATGTATGGTAATAATTTACACTAACAGCTTGATTTTAACCGTTAATCTAAGTAATCTTGTACGACAACTGTTTGAAAAGAAAAGAGTTATTGGGTAATATTATAACGGCAATCATCGTTATTTCAACTTATAATACGTCCCAATGTTGGGCTTGAGCCTCCTCCACAATAGGAGGGAAATTGACCCACTATACCACGCTGGTCAGACAGGCTGGCATGGGGTTTCATGTTAAGTTTTCCTCCTCTTACATAGGTGTTATATGCATAATTAATCTCTTAGTCGTCTTTGACGACACCCACAGGGTAAGAGTGGAGGTGGTGAATTGTATTCTTACTCCGTCACTACATGGAAATTATAACGGTGGTTGTTATGAAAGAGAACTATGCTAAATACTGATTGTATATAACATTTACACAAAGGAAGAAGAAGCTAATTGAAAATAAATAGGAGTGACATCTCAATTAACTGCGGTACAACAAATTTATTTTAATAGTAAAAGCTTATAATCGTCTGCGCGCCGTTAGTATTTTCCTTCTATACGTTATTATTCTAAGAGTAAAAGAGTGGTACGAGTCTATAATTGAAATGATACAGAAATACTCTTGGCGAACGTAATGAGGGTTACCGAACTTTTCTGTTACGGTTGAAATCAAATTACAACTGAAAGGAACAAGTCGACTAATACATAGTTCGTCATGTTACAATAATACGTTGACGAGAATAATAGGGGAAAACGCAATATAGCAAATAGTCGTCATAGCATCTAATAGCTCCTTTCAGTACATTAGTTACAATTAAGTACATTGAGCCTTTTATATGTAACCAGTTGTTGGATATGGAATCACCCACGTGGACCAATTGCTTACTGATAAATATAACTTTATGTTTTAAAAGGTCAATTATATCATTTTAAATATAAAAAAGCATACTCAATTTCTAAAAATACAAATTTATTAGATAAACCTAATGGATTATCTAATGGTTTAACTTAAAGAAAAAACTTTAAAAAACAGCATGGTACTATTTTTTTTAAGTATTTGGAATAGACATTTTTCGATTTGTCATAAATTCGTCATAAATTGTTTAGCTGTATCCGCTGCAGGATGCCACCTAGGATACTCAAGTGTCATCCGCATTCAACAGTTACCAGTAATTTTCGTCACTGAATGCGGTGCAAGGCTGTCATTCTTTAAAATAATTTAAAATATGTTTTTTATCCGTGTGGTGAAAGAGTAAGCATACAATTCACCACTCCCTATCTTGCCCGTAGATGTCCTAAAAGACGACTTAGGCATATAATATGCATATAACATCTGTACAAGAGAAGGAAAATTCGGCATAAAACCCTGTCTGACCAGCATAGTATAGTTAGGTCAATTTCTCTCCTATGGTGGAGGTCGCTCGAGCCCAGCAGTGGGACGTTTATGAGCTGAAATAATGATGATGATGATGAATTGCTGATGATGAATTGATGAATTGAATGACAATTGGTCTTTAGATATCACAAAAACTCCAAGGATATTAACAGCCAATAGTTCCATTACATTTTTTTCGAGTTTTCCTTTGCTTGTGTAGGATGGCGTGTGGAGATTCGCTATCCTACTCTATGTATTGCGTTCGGCGCAGGTAGATGTGAGCAGAAGGCGAAGAAGAATGAAGAGCGTTATTTATAAGACTGAAGATTTAATTTACATGTTTCTAGATTATGTACAATAATTTGATAATAAACTAATGACGACCGTACAAGTGTGCAAGCGAATATCGAATAGGTTTTTTTTTTTTGTGTGTGTACAGCTGTTGGCCGCAGATGGCCTTGACAGCTTGACGCAGACTATGGGTGAGCGCTGAGGGCTCTCAACCTGGGAAAAGTATGCTAAGCGACATCGCCCAAGGGCTCCCCCTGTGGGGAATAGACCTCGGCTTGGGGTGTCGCTGGAGGCAAAGTGGGCGTGCCCACGTTTTTAGTTTAGGCCTCGCGAGCCGTGTAGGCTCTTTGTTGAGCGAGTGTGATATTGTCGTCCTCTTCGTCGAGGACGTGACGAGGACGTCGGATGGAATGTCGAATAGGCAGCCAAAGGCGGTATATATACTAGCATTCAGTCTGCGTGTGGTCCGAACGGTAGCATGTATGCTGTCAGGTGCGAACAGATGTCAACGCAGCTACGAAAGCAGGTGTCAGGTGTGAACGCCAGCTGCGTCTTATTGTATGGCCCAATATTCATTAGCGAAGCGGATTGCTTCACATTGTTGGGTTGCGGTCCAGGTTGTCTTAGTGGCGGATATTCGCCACACACGCATAGATATTATAAGCATATTAAATCCCTTAGACGTCTTTTATGACGCCCACGGGTAAGAGAAGGTGGTGAATTGTATTCTTACTTCGTCACCATACGAAAAAAGAAGACATTCATCATCTCAGTCTACATATGTCCCACTGTTGGGATACGGCCTCCTCCATAATCGGAAGGGAAATTGATCTACTATCTCACGCTAGTCGGACTAGTTGTAGTAGAGATTTTTCTAGTTTTCTTTTTCTTGCACAGATGTTATATGCTTATTAACCACACGGATAATTAAATGGCAAGTAATACATTTTGGAAATTTAATCCGTGTGCAATTAAGATGTATGGCTAGTATTTAGTAAAAGTATATTAAAAATATCATAACGTATAGAACCCTTTATTAAAAAGATAGGTCGATATGGACGAGTGATTAGTTAACAAGGAACAAAGGTATAAGGTATCAATTGCTATTAATTACCTCTATTTGAGCGGTGTACTGTTATTTGATACTGTTTGGATCGAAAGGTTTTCAAGTTCAATAGGCTTTTTGAAGTCTCTAGGGTCACAATATACCCCACTTAATGTTGGTATAATTTATCAAAGAAGTATTTTAGTAAATTATTACAACCTTTTTATAAATTACAAGCCGATCCGGCGAACTTCGTACCGCTATATATTTTTTCGTAAATATATTTTTAAATTGCCGAAAATAGAATCTCTAATAGAAGAACCATTACGACTTTGTCGGAAAAGATTTAATAGTCTTGGTCACGGCATTCTTAATGATGATTCAAAGAGAATACAAATTACTGATTATTGATTTCTGACAAAATTATAATTATCAAATTTTCAACCATACTAAATCATAGACAAAATTACGTTGCGTACGTCATTTGCGTTTCTCTTTGACATTTTATGTCACGTCCTGCGGGAACGCGATCGAACGGGATAAAAAGTATCCTATGTCCTTCTCCGGGTTCTAAGTTACCTCCCCACCAATTTTAAGCCAAATCAGTACAGCCGTTTCTGAGTTATACATAGTATAACTAACACGACTTTCTTTTATATATATGCTAGCTGATCCGGCGAACTTCATATCGTCATAATTATTTTCGTAAAGATATTTTCTAAATTTTCGAAACTATAGTCTCTAATGGAAGAACCATTACGGCTTTGTCGGGAGAGATTCGATTGTCTTAGTCGCGGCATTGTTAATAATGATTCAAAGAGAATACAAATTACTGATTATTGATTTCTTTGTATATTAATTTTTTGTATATTCATTTTTTAGTGTTTTATAGTGTTATATTGAATATTTTTTCTGATATTTTATGTAATATAATACAGTTAAGGTGCTGAAGTGTGGTGAATGTAATATAAGAGTGGTTTACGTGTATTTTCATGTTCTGCCGAAATATCTAGAAAAAAGATTTAGTTATGTTTTCAGCGCCTAATTAATGGTAACAATTTGACTTACTGACGGACAATGACTACAAATAAGCGATTCTATATAAAAAATGTTAAATAAAATTGTATCAGACTTAGCTGTATGGGCTTTGATCCCTTTGCCTGTGCGAACGGACAAACAGAAACAAAATAAAAATCTATTTGACATTTTATGTCACGTCACACTGGAACGCGATTGAACGGGATAAAAAGTAACTCATTGCCATTAAGAAGGAGAAGAAGAAAAACGGAATAAAAATGTATCCTATGTCCGTCTCCTGTTTCTAAGCTACCTCCCCACCAATTTTCCGCCAAATCTGTACAGCCGTTCTTGAGTTATAAATAGTGTAACTAACACGACTTTCTTTTATATATATAGATGTATAGATTTGTTATCTCAAATGGGAGAGCTTGCTAGATTCTTGAACTATTTAAATTATTGTCATTTTTATGCGCTGTTGTTATTAAGAAGAGAAAGAGTAGCTAAGAAGTCATAAATATATCGATTTCTTAATATCTCTTTGTGTATATTACAGATTTTTTTTTTACTTTTCTCTTAGAGGATGTATTTCCCACTAAGTGATTAAATGTTTTACGAGAATTTACAAAATAAATAGAAAATGAACCCAAATTATACTTGTAGAAATCTATTTTGTCAACTAGTCTCCACCACAACGAGAGGGATATCAATTGCATCAAGCTGGTCAGACGGATTGGCATGGGTTTTAGGTCGAATTATTGATCTCACCGCAAGAAAATCATTTACTTATGTTTCTATATTATCTGGTACAGCACAAACAATAAGGAAAGTAACGGTGGTTGGATCAGGGATTTTTTCCGCCAACCGCAGTGAGGCCAAACTTTGCTAGGACATCGTCAGAAGAAGGTACTCAAATATATTAACCCACCAGGCAAAACATTGGAGTAAAAGAGCTGTTTTCTGACTTAATAGCCGAAGAATATGGAACAATTTTGAAAATCAAAGCTTTAATTTCGATACACCACAAATATTTGAGTATCGACGTAAATTTGGCAAATTGCGAAATATTTTGTCATTTTATAAAAGTTAAATGAAAAAAGAAAGTTGTTAGATTGACTTTCATAGATGGCGGGTAGATACGCATTTAAGCCGAACTCAAACTGATCAGAGCTGAAACTTAAACAATGCACGGACAATGTCGACCAACCCACTCGAACAAAATAATCATTTTTGCAAACAGGTAGAAATCAAACAAGGATTTTTAATAGTTTACTTTTTAATATATTTTTTTCCCCGCGTTGTGACAGAGTAAAAATTCAATTCATCACCCCCTCTCTTGCCCGTTGATGTCGCAAAAGGCTATTAAAGCGTAATAAATATTCATGTAAAATCTATTCAAGACAAGAAAAACTCGAAATACTCGTAAAACCCTATAGCAGCAAGTTTGCCTAGCGTATTATGAAGTCGTTTTTTTTTAAGTAACTGTAAAGTTAATTATTTGATAATGTGACAATTAAAATAGTCATTTTCTTTTTTATTCCATACAGAACTCATTATTATAAAGCATTATGACAATGCCGTATATCATATACTATCCGCTACACGTATGCCTCCACAATTACATCTTTTTGAAGACACACTTAGTAACATAACCTTAATAAGCACTTGTAATATCTAAATGTTATAGTTATCTACTTCTTCCTTGCTTCTGTTGACTGTTCCATGTGTGACCACTGAATGTCCTCCACTCTTTTTTTTTTGTGTGTGACTTAGTTGTTAGCCTCAGATGGCTATGACAACTTTACCCGGACTGTTGGGTGAGCGCTCTCAACCCGATAAAGTTAAGCGACCGATCCCGAGGGCACCCCCTGTGGGGTACGAACCTCAGCTCGGGGGGTCGCTGGCAAAGTGGGTCTTCCCACGTTTATGATTTTACCGCGGCACGATTTCCGTCCCCGGCGGCGGGGGCGGTATCGTGGATATATATTTGTCAAGGCCTCGCGGGCTGTGTATGCCTCAGTCTGGGCGAGAGTAATAATATCATCGGGTGCAACGTGTCCTCCACTCATTTGTGACCATCTATTTATAACCGTTGTTTGCTAGTAAACCACTCAGCGTGACGATACGCAACTACAAATGTTGTCAGAGCATACTTTGTGTTGCTACCTTTCGATTGGCGATAACATTATCATTTATGATAATTCTCTAGAATTGCAAAAAAAAAAATGACCTACTACTGCCTTTGCTAAAACGCTGATCAAAAAAAATTGATTTGGAGCTTTATTTCTATTCCAGAGTCATGCTCATATCTTTTAGTCAATTTTAACGGAAATATGTGTGAATTGTATTGTTAATCCTTTACTATATATAAATTAGGATAAAAAAAATTAAGTAAGTATTCCAAAAGAAGTGGGCGCATTAATAATAATTAATGTACTAAATAAAAACAACTATTAAACTTCAAATACTCGTCATTGGGGACATCAAGCTAAAATGTTAATGACAGCGTGATAACATCCTACTAATGAAACAAATTGTGACGCTTAAATTTTAAACAAAAAGTTGAGGAGTATCAAATATTTACCTAACCGACTGATAATTTCATTTAACTGAGAAAGGTGTCGTACTTTAAATTAATTTTGTCAGTGACCTTATTATGCTGACAATAGACCAATTATCTTGTAAGGAACTTAATTAAATTTATTATCCCAATTACTCTTACACTTTTTCATAGTTCTAAATATCATATCCCACTGCAGGGCCTGGACCCTCCTCCACAATAGGAGGGAAATTGATCTTACTATACCAGGCTGGACAGATTGGTATAGGGTTTTATTATGGACTTCACAAATAAATAAACAATATAGGTATAATTTAGTTTTTTATTATATTTAATTTTACAGGTGGACATTTTATGGCGATAATAACAAATTTAGTTTTTTGTTGGTTTTGTTGAGGATTTTAATTAAAAGAAATTGAAATAATTAAACATTTATTCTGATTATTAGCTCATTCCTGCTGCAGTTGACGGTGCTTTTACAGATAAAGATAATTAGCCTAACCTACCTTACTATAGTCTGCCATAGGGATTTATTTCAAGTTTGCCTGCTTACAGTGAAAATATCTAGTTACATCAGGTTAAGTTGAGAGGTTTCACCTAGGGAATGGGCATCAGCACCTCTTTTATGAGGAGGCCTGAGTCCAATAGCAGGCGTCAATAGGTGAATGAATGATGGCTCCTCTAGTAGTGTGTAGTGCCGCTTATGAGATTTGGTCTAACACAATTTTTTTTAATTCTATTATGACAAAAAACATATATATATATATATATATATATATATATATATATTTTGATATATATATCTGGATATATATATATATATCCAGTTTCGAAAGGCATCACACTGAAGTTAATATTTACTAAATACTCGAATGATCTATAACGTTTTATTTAAAAGAAATCATTAAAAAAACTGAGTGGGCTGCCGAGTTTCTTGCTAGATCTCAGAATGAGATCGCGTCAACAGTGTGGTCCTATCACGTAGAAAAACTTTCCGCTTGTATTGTGATCCTCGGTGTTAAAATATTGAGCAAAGTTCAATTTCGAAGTCATTTGGAGGACAAAGTCAAATTGGCAAGTAGGAAGCTGGACGTCCTGAACAAAGCCTGGCGGTAAATCTCGAGATAGCATTTTGTGTTATTCAAAGCACAGGTACAATCTCATGTGGAGTAGTGCTCATATCTGTCGGCAGGCGCACCAAAATCTCGTTTAGACCCACTTGACTCCTTGTCTGTTCGAACCAACGGTGATTCGTATCTCACGAACAGATAGGTGTTGCTGGTGCGAGACACAGCCTTTGGGTCACTCTGTGTACTCTACCGATTCTTACACGGGGAATGCTTTGAAGACATGTTTAAATTGGTACTATCGTCACCATTTTATCACGGTACCACTCGACAATGTAGCAGAGTTCATACATTTCACTTGGAAACGATGTGATCTTCAACTGTAAGCGTTTAGCGGTCATTTCGCCTACGCCAGTGCTGGACCTGGAATTAATTATCTGTTGCTGTGTTTCGCGAATGCTATGACATGCCCTTCTTTGAACGAGGTTTAAGAACAACACTTTCTTCACAGTAAGCAACTCCTAGCTGTTCCCCTATTAAAAGCAAAGGTCCACGTGTGGCAGTATCACTTACTATCAGGTGTGCTGCTTGCTCGTCTGCCACCATCAGCAATGAAAATATTCTTACATTTCAGATTTTTTTAATTTAGGAACAAAATACCGTAATTATCTGCTCAGAAATAAACCAAGTTCCTTTGTAATTATACACACAATCTTCGAACATTAATCTTAATAACAATATTATATGCCATTCGTTACATAATGGTGTGATTTCCATCCTCGAATAGTCAAACATAATTATTTGAAATAACAAATTCTATATATACATATTAAAATTTGTGATATAAAAAGATTATTTTTAATAAATCTAAAATACATTTTTAATTTAAAATATTAAGAAATAAATACTTTTCTTTCATTTTTTCTAAAAATATCAAAATATTTTTAGAAAGAAAGAAAGAAAAGTATTTATTTTGTGCCACAGAGTAGAGACGTTAAAAAACAGAAAAAATCTAACAATAAATGAAAAGCACAAAAGTCATCACTAAATAAGGAGACATTTAGAAAACATCGGTAGTATTAGCAATCTTATAAAACGATTCTAATATATATTTGTCCATGTATTAATGCACTGTCTGTGTAGTGACGAAGTAAGAATATAATTCACCACCTCATTTCTTGCCCGTGGGTCCGTGGATGTCGTAAAAGATGACTAAGGGATGTAATATGCATATGACATCTATGCAAGAGAAGAAAAACTCGAAATAAAATCCTATATCAACGCATCTGACCGGCGTTGTATAGTAGGTCAATTTCCCTCCCATTGCGGCGGAGGCGCGAGTCCAACAATGGGACGTATATAAGCTGTGATGATGATGATGATTCACGCATCACAATCGCTTACTTTCACATGAGAGTCGTAAAACTGGCTGAGGGTTCACCAGAAGAAGGATAGCGGCGCGGCGGCCTGGTGATAAACTTATGTTGTTATTTGCGATCGTCAATCTGACTGTTAAGCATGGCGTTTATAATATTATCTCAATTAAGAAGGTTTCTTATGTCCAAGTTTATTTTTCTGTAGCAAGAGACGATTAAAGGATTATAATAATGTATACAACATCTATGCAAGAGAATGAAAGCTTGAAATAAAACCCAGTACCAACCTGTTTAACGAGCGTGGTATATTTATTTAATTTTTTTTTTAATTGGGTGGGTTACGCGCACCCTTCGCCCGGCTGCGTCCGGGATGGCTAAGGGGCGGCGTGCGGTCCCGTAACCCACCCGTAGTACGTCACCTTTGTCGTTGGGCCGACCACCGGCGCCAAATTCCTTGTCTTCAGTGTTCGACCCGACGGTGTATCCTGAGGAGGTATCCTCTCCTCTCGACGTCCCTTTCCCGGGACGTCAGTGGCCGTCGCGCTGTGTGGTTTATTAAGTAGGAGGCTCAGGATGTCATAAGTTGTGATGATGATGATAATGTTCAGAAAATCTAACTAAATACATCGAAATAAAACACGAAAATCGTTTCTGTCATTTAGAAAGAATTCAATTTCGTACATACGTCAGCAAAATAAAATACAAATGCGATATGATCCGCAAAAATAGTTTATTTCATATATTACAACTATTATTCGCGAATTTATTAGATAATTTATTGCCTTTTAGAATTGATTATAATAGAGTTTTTCCGTGTGGTGACGGAGTAAGAATACAATTCACTACTTCCTATTTTGTTCGTTGATGTCGTAAAAGACAACTAAGGGATAAATGCAAATAACATCAATTCAAGACAAGCAAAACTCGACAAAAACCCTATACCGACACGTCTGACCAGTTGGTTAAAAGATCAATTTTCCCTCAATAATAGAGTTCTACGGTGAATAGTGGGATTTATGTAGGCTGATCTCGTCATCTGATGATGAATTTATTTTTAATGGATCCATAACTAACTTAAGTAATATCAACTAATATACTTTTATCATACATTCTACACTTTCCAAAAACTAACTCCATAAATTAGATATCTGATTTCACTAGACAATCCCTAGAGGTCCAAATGTGAAAGTATAATGTGATATATGTCTACAACATTATTTGAAAACTTGAAGAGAGAGAGTAATAAATTTATTGTCAAAAGTTTCACACGTTGTAACCTCAACAAGATGTGTCAGAACAATTTTGCGTCTCCTGCTTATACCGACAGAAAGCGAATACGATGTGATCGTTGATATATTAAAAAGTTATTTGAATAGGGTGTCAGATTTGTGTCTCTATTTGTAGGTTTGTTATTTTTAGATAAAATGTAAATTTATACTTATCAAAATAACACGAACTTACCTATTGGTTTTATATACAATTTTTATATTTGCTTTAAGCAATTGTTGTTATCATATTTTACGAGTTTTACAACAAAACTAAAAAATAATTGGTTTTATATACAATTTTAATATTTGCTTTAAGCAATTTTTATTAACATACTTTTCGAAATTAAAAATAAAAAAACTTATAAGTGTATACTTATAAGTTTTTTTGAGGACTACCTTACCTACAGATCTGGGAGTATTCCCAGATCTGTAGGTAAGGTAGTCCTCCAACCTTTATCTTAGCGATGCCATCTATATCTATACTAATATATAAAGCTAAGGAGTTTGTTTGTTTGAACGCGCTAATCTCAGGAACTACTGGTCTAATTCGAAAAATTCTTTCAGTGTTAGATAGCCCATGTATCGAGAAAGGCTATGGGCTATATAACATTGCGCTAAGACCAACAGGAGCGAAGCACCAATGAAGAATGTTTAAAAATTGGGGTTTATTATTCCTTTTAGGAGCTTCAGCTGCGTAAACGACAAAATTTTCGCAAAAATCAAGTATGACAGAATTGTATTTTTAAAAAATATTTTCACCTTCGACGTAAACAGAGTCTCAGGTTAAAGTTGGCGTGGGCCCATAGTATCTATATCACATGGACAAAGTCACGAGCAGAGGCTAGTTTATGATAAAGTACATAATATTTTATTCAGATAAAAAGACATCTTCCAAAAGTTATATTAATATTATGTCTTATTAAAAGATACTTCTATTCTGAACTGAAATAAAAACTTTAAATTATGCTTTTTGTGGCAGAACTCAAAATGCTGAACAAGAATATCGCCATCGCTGTTGCTGTGGTCTTGGCCATTGTCTGCCTGGCTGAAGCCAGGGAGGAAGGTCCCCATGATATGGCTGATGCGCTGCGTATGCTGCAGGAGCTCGACCGCTACTATACTCAAGCCGCTAGACCGAGGTAAGTTGTATGACAACAAAAATATACAGGCTCTTGCAGAATGTGAAGGACAATAGAAACGGTTCTGGAAAGAATTTGGTTAAGGGCTACAAAATAAGTTTAATGAGATAATTGGATTATTTACATTCTTACTTCTAGCAGAGGCAGAAGATAAAAGCTAAAAGCTTTCATTTAACTTGCCCTGTTAGTATGTTATGGGATAAATCTTGCGAGTTAAATTAGAACCACTTCCTGTCGTTAGATTAAGTTGAAGTTTGGTTTACTTACGTAACTTCGGTGACAATGCAATAATATGGTGCCATAAAGCTGGTCTCAAGATGGCGTCGAAAGGTGGCTATGGGAACTCTATAGGAAGGCTATAGGAATAAACTAAACAAGATAAAACCGTCGAGTTTGGACTCGTTTATCTAGTCTTGACAAGCACTTTTTCTTCGTTTAAGAGCATTTAAATAAAAGCTTGTTCTTAATTTTTTTAATTAGTTTTTTATTTAAATATATAATTGAAAAACGATATTATTCTTAATAGGCACCAAATATTGTATATAAAAAGCTTTTAAACCAGTCTTTAATGTCATTGTTCTGATGTTTGCATTATACCTATAAATTGGCAGTATTCCTTAAAAGTTGTTTTGGTATAAAAATATGAAATGCAGTTTAGTGACTTAATGAATTTCTTGGGGAAACTTAGGGAAATCGTCTTGTCTGATATTCTAGAATATCCGAAGACAAAGATTAGAATCAGAAGCGTTAAATGGTGCTACACTATGACACTGAAACGCAGTCGCTAAATGTGGGTTTTATTTTAACAATGTTCAAAATAGGTCAACGTTCTCTTGATAGTACAAGTCGCAAATAATCGTTTGATGCAGATACTAAGGACTGTTCTAATTGATATTCTCAAAGCCCATTGTCCATATTGGACTTCACCAACCTGATGGTCAGTGAATATTGTAACCAAAAATACTATTTATAGGTAAAGTATTTTCCGTGCGGTGACAGAGTAAGAATACACTTCACTCCCTCTCTTAACTATTGGTAAAGATCATATTCCTTATGATACACAGATAATATAAGCAACAGATGAAAAACCCAACATATAATCTTATGTTTACACGTTTGACCAGCGCGCTATAGTAGATCAATTTTCCTTCCGTTGTGTACAAAACCCGAGCCCAATAGTGGGATGATTGGTTTATATTGATACTAGCAACCCGCCCTCGCTTCGCTTCGGTTTCAGTCGCATTACCCGCTGCGTAGTTCCCGTTCCTGTGGGAATACCGGGATAAAATATAGCCTATGTTACTCCCTGATATTATAGCTTTCCATTGGTGAAAGAATTTTTGAAATCGGTTCGGTGGTTTAAGCGTGAAAGCGTTACAAACAAATAAACAAACATCCTTACTTTCGCATTTATAATATTAGTATGGATATAGGCTGAGATGATTTAATCATTTGAAGTTAAACGTTGCATTCATTAATAAGTAATCATATCATCATTTCGGCTCATATACGCCCCACTACTGGGCTCGAGCCTCCTCCATAATAGGAGGGAAATTGACCTTACTATACAGTGCTGGTCACAGGTAGACAGATGGTAGACAGGTTGGTATAGAATTTGGTTTCGAGTTTTCCATCTCTTGCATAGATGTCATATGCGTAATATATCCCTTAGTCGTCTTTTACGACACCCACGGGTAATCATAAAAATTTAATTAAACACGATTTTGTCAAAGGTTTTTATACCAAGTGTAGTTCCACCTAATGGGAGCTAAGGCAATTGCGAACACAGTTTAAAATTTTTTTTTGGGGTGCGTTGCGGTTGGCGCACAGCTCGCATCACTCCGTCCGGGGCGACAGAGGGGCGTAAGTACGCACACCCGCAACCCACCCGAACACCACGTCGCCTTCGTCGTTGGGCCGGCCACCGGAGCAGGGTTACTTGTCATCAGTGGTCGGCCCGACGGAATAACCCCCTATTTGGGGTATCCTCCCATCGACGGATGTCCCCCCCTCGGGGAGGACGTGGGTCTTTCCTCACGCGGTCGGCCTCTCGGCGGGTGACGGACTAACTCCCCGGTCACGTCACCCGGGGCCTCGGCTAGGGCGGCATGACGCGCAAGTAGTCGCGCCTGCGCCACCCTAGTCGCTAGCGGCGGGTCGCTTCGTCGAGGCAGCGCTCCTCGCGCGCGCGACCCGCCGCCTCCTTTTACATGATCACTGCCTTGCAAAAGGCTGCGACCGCGTCCCAGTTCTTGATGCTGTCGAGAATCGCCCTAGCGATGGTCGGCAGCGTCAGGTTGGCACCAATGATGGTGACGAGTTCACGACGCTGCTCTGCCCAGGCAGCGCAGGCCTCAAACGTATGTTGCGCCGTGTCCTCGTCGCAATCACAGTGGTGGCAGGACGGTGTGCTCTCCCTCCTAGCGACCGTATACAGGTACTTGCCGAAGCATCCATGCCCTGTCAAGATCTGCACCAGTCGGAAGGAAAGCACCCCGTGCCGCCGTTTTAGTCACTGCATCAACACCATCCGGAAGGCCTCCACGGTCCAGATATCGTATCGAGACCTTTCCAGTCGGACTGCCCAAAGGGCAATGACGTCTTGGCGGGCGTCGATGCGCCAAGCGGTGAGCTCCCTCAAAGAGACCAAACCGCCCTCCGCTAACACCCCCGACACCCGCCGATACAAATCGGCGAGTATTTCCGGTTCCAAGTCCCACGGGGGAGTCCCGGCCAACAGGCACGCCGCCTCCGTCACCACCGTGCAGTACCTGCGGATGGCCCTGATTGCCATGGCCCTCTGTGATCGCTACAGAGTAGCCCTGAGTCGGGCAGTCAGGGACCTCGTCCACACCGGTGCGCCGTACAGGGCCATCGACCGGATGACCCCCACGTACAGCCGTCGACATGCAGCGCTTAGTCTGCCCACATTCGGCATAAGCCAGAATAGGGCAGACGCCACGCCGACGAGCCGCGGAACGAGCCTGCGGAAATTCTCCCGAAACCACCAATGCCCGTCGAGCACCGGGCCCAAATACTTCATTTGGGCTCGGATGCTGATCTCAACCGAATGGACGGTGATCGAGACGCCGATGGGAGGGCCCATACGGAGTCCATAGAACAAGAGGGCCTCCGTCTTGTCCAGGGCCACCCTCAACCCAAACGCCTCGATCCGCCTGACGATCTCTTCGGTGCCTAGAGTCCCCAGGCTTGCCGCCTCTTCTAGCGTTCCACCGCGGGCTGTGACGAGCGTGTCGTCAGCGTAACAAATCACGCCCAGCCCGGGCGGGAGGCTCCCCCTCAACGCTCAGTCGTAGCATATGTTTTACAGGGTGGGCCCAAAGACCGACCCCTGTGGGACACCGCACGTCATGGGCGTTCGTACAACGTCCCCTACTGGGTTAGCGTAGAGGACGCTGCGCCCCTCCAAATAGTCTGCCACTAGCCGCCTCAGGTAAACTGGCACTCCGTGGTATCGGAGCGCCTCCCTGATGCAGTGGAATGGTAGACTATTGAATGCGTTGGCGATGTCTATGGACACCACCAACAGCACTCCGCCGCCGGTGACGGCCTCAGTCGCCACGGCCCTCAGGCGCAACAGAGCCTCGATCCAAACTGGGCGTCCGATAAATCGGGCCCCGTGCCGACGAGGTGCCGCTCGATGCGGGCAGCTACCACCCTCTCCATTGAAAAATTTGCCTTGAAATCCATAAATAATTTTGCTCGATAAAGAATTGTCCTTGAATTCCTTTTGTTTATTCCACTTATTCATAACCTGTACTTTTAAGTTTTTCTTTTCTATTGCTCAGTTTTACATAATATCCTAAAAATTAACTGGTTATTATTTATTATGTTCTTAATGTATATTAGAAACGTGATCAGTAACAGCGTTATTAATTTATTCTTCTTGCAAATTAGTTCATTAATGCTGTATGTTTCTTTGAACATATAAAATAAATAAACATAAAAACTTAATAGCCATATACATGTTTAAATATTTTTTAAAGGATAATACCCTGCTCTAAGAAAATAATCTAACAAAAATCGTATTATATGGGAGAGTTTATAAATGTATAAACAGTTTATAAATTATAAAGTATTATCCTGCGTAGGATTCGGATGCACGATACTGTCATGGTGGGCCAGTATCTTAATCACTACGCGTTACCGTCAGAATCATAATATTTTTTCTGAAAGGTACTTGATGTGTTTATAGAGAAAAGCTCAAATACAGCATTAACATTAATATTTGATACATAATTTTGAATATTATTTTCCTCCTCTCGACGAAAGATAAGTAAATACATGAAAATAAATGATGCCATTAAAAAATAATAGCTTTTTTTTTTTTTTTGTGGGTGGGTCGCGGTCTGCTCGCCTCCGCACCACTCCGTACGGGGCGACAGAGGGACTTAAGCACGCAACTCCCGCGACCCACCCAAAAACCACGTCGCCTTCGTCGTTGGGCCGACCACTGGAGCAGCGTTAACTTGTCGTCAGTGGTCGGCCCGACGGAATACTCCCTATTGGGGTACCCTCCCATCGACCGACATCCCCCCCTCGGGGAGGACGTCGGTCTTTCCTCACGCGGTCGGCCTCTCAGCGGGTGACGGACTAATCCCCGGTCACGTCACCCGCGGCCTCGGCTAGGGCAAAAATAATAGCTTAAGATTTACATTTCAATCGTGTGATATATGTATTTAGGTTTTTATTCGTATAATCCACATTTTAACTATTTAATGTCATGTTTTCACAATAACTTACATAGTACAACAGTGCGAAGTATTTACATGGGCCTTCTTATTTGAAATTATAATCTTAAACTCTGATAAAAATTTAAATAATGTATTTGAAAATTTTTCGCGTGGTAATGGAGTAAGAATATAATGGAGTAAGAATCTATCTCACCCGGGGTGTCGTGAAAGAAGACTAATATGGGGGCACGGCAGTGGCTCCGCCAAGTCGACCCGCGAAACTTGGCGTATTACTGGCTAAATATATATTACTTGTGAGGTACATTGTATTTTCATGCGATGGCCAAGTCAATCTGTTAATTTAAAATATAAAATATCTTTAATATAGATATAATCACTATAAGAGGTTATTAGGTTAGCTAATTACGTAATAACTTAAGACAGAAGGGACCCTTAAGTGGATACTGAATAAATTAACCGACTTTGTGTTACATGTATCTCACAACTTTTTATGGTAAAAGAACTGAGTTGCGAGACATGTGTTTTTTACATGTTATGGTTTTGATGGTATATAATATACCTAAAGGTAATATTTATAATGGAGTAGGAAAACTCGAAATAAAAGGCTATACAAATCAACAGTGTCCCTTCTATTGTCAATGAACGAGAAGAAAAACGAATGCAAGATGATATATAATATTAATAAAGAACCATAAGTTGCATTATATTTTATAAATATACAAAGATTGAAATGAAATACACAGTCATTCCTTTTCTCATACTTATTTTAATATTTATAAAGAAAACTTTATTATGTTTATCTTTTGCTTATTTTTATTTTCATTGCAGAATATGAATACCCACTACGACTTGTTTATACTTATTATTTTTATAACTTAGTTTTAAAATATTATAATAGTAAGCTCTCGTATTTTTATTATAAGTTTATTTAGATTTTTATTGAATACTTGCTCGTCCATGTAAATTCTTTTGGGTCACTTTAGGAAGAGCGATCGTAAGCTAATGTAACGCGCAGGGGCATGCAAAGCATCGGGTGAAAGGCCGTCATTTACCGGGGAATAGCCCATATCCCGCAAAGAGCCTACCTATGTGAGGGCGACGCCCTGGGGGGTGTCAAGGAGGGAGGGTACCGAGCTGGCCATGGAAGATAAAGATTCGGTACCAGTGGTCGGCACAATGGCGAAGGGGAGAGAATACGGTGGGTTATGGGGTCGCGTGCCCCCTCTCGTCACGGTCGGAATGGATGACGTAGAGCCGCACCACAGCGTGCAAAAAAAGAGTGGCATTCAAAGAAAGATCTAAAAAGCCATACATTTTCGCAGTTATTTGTAAAATTTTTGATTAATACTCTGCTTCTATTGTTTGTAGCGTGATGTTATATATAACATACAACAATTATATTATTACCTTTCTCGATAAATGGCCTATCCATTACTAAAATACTTTTTTTAATTCGAACTTATAGCTGCCGAGATTAGCACCTTCAACCAAACAAACTTTTCAGCATTATAATTGTAGTGTAGATTAAAACCTTATTGTAGAGCTTAAAGTTGATTCAAAATAACATGTAGGTAATACCTTAGCCATTACATGTATGGCAGAAAAATAATCCATTAAGCTACTTTGGGTATTCATCATCATCATCTCAGCCCACATAAGTCCATTATTGGGCTCGGGCCTCCTCCATAACGCGACAGAAATTGACCGACTACATCGCGTTAGTCAGACGTATTGGTATCGGGTTTTATGTCGAGTTTTTCTTATAAATATTATCTGAATATCATATCCCTTAGTCCTCTTTTACAACACCCATAGGCAAAAAGGGGATGGTGAAATGTATTCTTACTCTGTCACCACACAGAGGCAGGCATAAAGCAGGCAGTACATAAGGAATATTTATGCCTAAAAATATATTTAGTAGTAAAACTAAGATGTGACATAGAAGTCATGAAAGCAGAATATATATATATATATATATACTAGCTGACCCGGCGAACATCGTACCGCCATAATTTTTTTCATAAATATATTTTCTAAATTGCCGAAAATATAGTCTCTAATGGAAGAACAGCATTACAGCAACAACATTACAGCAACATTACAGCTTTGTCGAGAAAGATTCGATCGTCTTGATCGCGTCATTGTTAATGATGATTCAAAAAGAATACAAATGACTGATTATTGTTTTCTGACAAAATTACAATTATCAAATTATCATCCATACTTAACTATAGACAAAATTAAGTTTAGCTGTCTATTGCGTTTTGTTATTACATATCAAATGCGTTTTTGTTATACTGCGTTTCTTTGACATTTTATGTCACGTCACACGGGAACGCGATCGAATGGGATAAAAAGTATCCTATGTCCGTCTCCTGGTTCTCAGCTACCTCCCCATTAATTTTCAGCCAAATCGGTACAACCGTTCTCGAGTTATAAATAGTGTAACTAACACGACTTTCTTTTATATATATATAGATATATAGATATGTATATATGTCTATTATATATAATGATTCTTCGAAGTGTGTGCGATACGAAGGAGAAGAAGTAGTACTAACTAACAGTGACAAAGATATATTTCTGTTAAGATAGGTTGTGTATATGAAAAATAATGTGTATGTAAGGACTGAGGCAATAAATTTAAATGGCGGCTGTGTGAAAAATGGTTAAAAGAATAAGTACGAGTCTGGCATCTTTTCATCACTTTAGTAAACCACTCTACAAAATAGAGAAGTAGAAGAAGTAAGAATAAAATTCACCACTCCAAATTTTGCCCGTGGATGTCGTAAAAGATAACTAAGGGATATACTACGCATATAACATCTATGCAAGATAAGGAAAACTCGAAATAAAACACACAATTTCCCTTCTATTGTAGAGGAGGCATGAGCTCAACAGTGGGACGTGTATGGGCTGGAATGAAAATGATAAGTTTTATTAATATCCGTAAAAATAGTTTCACTTCAAATACAGTGCCTTTTTATAGTTTAAGATCTATTATAGCATATCTGAAAATCATATAAAATTTTGATACAAAATGTAATTACTTTGTAAGTAGTATTTATTAGAATAAGTCACCGAGAGCAAATATATTTTTATTACCATCATCTTAGATTTATTGAAAAGTTCTGAACGAATGACATATTACGGCCAAAATTAATGTGGGAGGTTGTGGTATTATAAAATATATATTTCTATATTTACTTTGATCTCTAGATTGTTGGATAGTAGTAAAAAACTTTTTATCCCGATATACATTTACTTAAAGAGTAGCCTTTTTCGACACAAGGTTAGTCTTTTATTTTTATGGTTTGAACAGATTTAACCTTTTGATATGTTATCTAAACATCATTGAAACGAAATCTATATTCTCTTCGTAAATGAAAAGATTGATAAAAATAAATACTTTGAACTATACTCGCAAAAGAAATATTTTAATCAGATTTATTTCTTTCAAAAGACAAAATAGCAAAAGATTTCTATGATGAATTCATCTTTTTATATTTTCTTATATTTAACTATTTATATTTTTTTATAAACAATGGCGGTCTCTTTAATTTTGCCAATATATATATATATATATATTTTTTATTGCCAACGGTGGCAAACGAGCAGGCAGGACACCTGATGGTAAGTGATTCTACCGCACATGGACCTTTGCAATACCAGGGGTATAGCCCGGCCGCTGCCTACCGTGAAGAAAATACTCTTCTTAAACCTCGTTTGAATAAGGACATGTTATAGCGCTCGGGAAACACAGCAGCAGGTAGTTCATTCCAGAGCTTGCACGTACGTGGGAGAAATGATCGCTGGAAACGTACAGTTGAAGAACATAACGTTTCCAGGTGAAATGGATGAACTCTGCTACGGTGTTGAATGGTACGTTGGTAGAATGGTAACGGTGGTACCAAGTCAAACAGTTCCTCGGAGCACTCCCCGTAAAAGAGTCGGTAGAGTACACAGAGTGACCCAAAGTCTCTCCACCGCTCTAGCGAATCCAATCTGTCCATAAGATTGGGATCCCCGACGATTCGAACAGCACGACTTTGCAGGGAGTCAAGTGGGTCTAGCTGTCTATATTAATGTGTAATATATCTCTAAACACTTCACCACACTTGTAGGTATTTTATTATTTACAGCTTTTCTTCATTAACTTTTTTTTAATTGTGTTAACGCCGGTCCCCATAACCGAAATTTATGACTGAAAATTATCCCAGAATCTGCTCTGCATTTTATTTCATATATACATCCATTCATCAGCCTGTTCACGCCGACTGTCGTGCATGGGCTTCCCCACGTGAATTACACTCGGATTGGATATATGTTGTTCATGTAATATCATCATCATTTCAACTCATATACGACCCACTGGTGGGCTCGAGCCTCCTCCACAATAGGAGGGAAATTAACTTTACTATAACATATTGGTCAGACAGGTTGGTATAGAGTTTTATTTCAACTTTTCCTTCTCTTGCATAGATTTTATATGCGTATTATATCCCTTAGTCGTCTTTTACGACATCCACAGGCAAGAAAGGGAGTGGTGATTTGTATTCTAACTCCGTCACCACACGGAATAATACAGCAGTACGAAATGTTTATATTCATAATTCTATTAATATTTTAAATATACTTAACAGCGATAGTGTTTTCGAATATGCTTCTTTACCTACCTATCTATAAGCCTGCATGATGCAATCGCACATTGTATATTTTTGCGATCATCAATATTACATTAAATAAATTCACTTTCGTTTACTTCCCGGCAATTCGTAACATCAACTCGCAATAATTATATCAGTATCATATAGCGTTTAGAGGTTTGACTATACTATTAAGTAATAAATTATCATTTTATTCCCGTTAAATCGTCAGCATCTATCATAACGACCATTGACGTCAAGTCACCCTGCTCCGGTGGTCGGTCCAACGACGAAGGCGACGTGTCACGGGTGTGCGTGCTTACGTCCCTCTGTCGCCCCGGATGGAGTGGTGCGAGGAGTGCGCCGACCGTAACCCACCCCCCCCCAAAAATAAAAAAAAGGTTGTATGCAACAGCCCGTATAAAACCTATCACTTTGTTATTATTATTGTGTTACAGGTACTTCTATAACATCCGGATAGAACGATAATATGATAATTGCCTTAATTGGCCTATTTGGTATAATTAATTTATTCTATTATATATTTACATTAGTTATTGCATAGCTTGTGAATGGAGACCTGGTAACCTGAAGTACAGGTTCCGAGCCTAGTTTAGGCAACAGTCTTATATAATATATATAAAGAATAATAAACTGTATTAGATACTCAATTTATAAGTATTCAATAACTGCGTTACAAAAGGAAGAATTTGCTTGGATTTATGCTGCTTCTATGGTAATTTCATTCACGACAATTCAAATTATCTTGTCCGTGTTGCATTCTTGTGCACACACGCCCTGTCCGCCCAGGAAATTGTTATGGACAATAGCAAATTACTGTCATAAATTTATTTCTTCGGTTACAATTGTATAAAATGGTTTATGGTTGAAAGCTGGAATTTCACTTTTCGTCTTTATTTAATTAATAATACGCATTTTGTGCTTAGTTGGTAAGGGTTTTAGTTGTAATATTGTGCATTATTTATATTTTTTTTTCTGAATGAATAATATGCACTGCATGCTTGAAATCAGTTACAACTCTTACAGACTAAACTTAAAATAAATCCTAATTAAAGTGCCGAGTGTTGGATGGAGTAGGAATATAATTTACCACCTCGTCTCCTGCCTGTGGATGTTATAAAAACGACTGAGGGATATAAAGTGTGTGTAATATCTATGCAAGAGAAAGAAAACTTGAAACAAAGCCTTATACCAACACGTATGACTAGCGTGATATAGTAGGTCAATATCCCTCCTATAGTGGAGGAAGCCCGAGCCCAACAGTGGGATGTGTATGGGCTGAGATGAGATCATGATGAAATACTAATTAAACTTTCGTGTAGAGATAAGAATACAATTGATCACCTTGTCTCCTTTTTTTTTTTGGGAGGTGTGTTACGTTCGGCGCACTCCTCGCTCCACTCCATCCGAGGTGACAGAGGGGCGTAAGCACGCACACCCGTAACCCACCCGTGACACGTCGCCTTTGTCGCTGGACCGACCACCGGAGCAGGGTAACTTGTCGTCAGTGGTCGGCCCGACGGATTACCCCCTGAGGAGTACCCTCTCCTCGACTAACGTTTTTAGGGAGGACGTTGGTCTTTCCTCGCGCGGTCGGCCTCCCGGCGGGTGACGGACTAATTCCTCGGTCCAGTCACCTGCGGTCTCGGACCACCTTCTCTCCTGCCCGTGCGTGTTGAATAAGACGACCAGGGGATATATATGTAACATATATGCAAGTAAGACTTGAAATGAAAGTCTATACTAACACGCCTAACCAGCGTGGTATAGTAGGTTAATTGTCCACATAATGCGGAGGAGACCGGAGTCAAATAGTGGAGCGCCATATAATCTGAAATGAAGAAAGGCAATCTTTCGTTTAAACTTATATTTAATTTATACAATGAACTGTCCATTTTGACATTCGTAATCTTAGTTTAGTTTATTAAACGGTTTTATCTGGGGGCACGGCAGTGCCCCCGCCAAGTCGAGCAAAAAAAAAGTCGGGCAAAACGCAAAACTGCCGTAACATACTTTTCTCGAAGCCATTCAGGCCAGTTTCGACCCCCTATAACTTCATTGTTAATAAAACTAGAAACCTGAATTTTTAAGAACCTAGCAGGCATTGTATACACATTGTGTATTTCAAATTTAATTTAATTTGAACCAATAGTTTAAGAATTATAACTAGTCAAAATATCGTAATTTTGTCACTCACTGACTGACTGACCGATCATCAATATTAAAGAGGCACTTCTAGCAGACATAGAAGCTTCAAATTTAGAATACAATTAGTGTTTAGTGTATAAATGAAGGAAAAATTATGAAACATTGTAATTTTCATCCAGTTTCCGAGATACACTAACTGCATAAATAATTTTGTAAACTCATATAAATATATAGGATTACAAAGTTACATTTGCAGTTAATGAAATGTAACTTTGTAAAAAATAAGAATACATTTGTCGCCATCATTGTTTCTCTATGGGAATCGTAACAACCGGCTAAAGACTGCGCAGATGACGTAGTGGTTAAGATACCAACGTACCGTGCTAGTGTCGCGGGTTCGAATCCCATGCAAGACAACACCTTGTACGATCCACAAATGGTTGTTCTGAGTCTGCATGTAATTTGCGTCGGTTAATTATATGTTCTTTCCGTGTGGTGACGAAGTAAGAATACAATTCACCACTCTCTATCTTGCCCGTGGATATCGTATAAGACGACTATGGGATATATAATGTGCACATACCATCTGTGCAAGAGAAGGAAAACTGGAAATGAAACCCTATATCAACATGTCTGACCAGCATGATATAGTGGGTTAAATTCCCTCCCATTGTAGAGAAGGCCCGAGCCCAACAGTGGGACATATGAGGGCTGCGACGATGATGCGATGTTGAATTATATGTTTGTAAAGTCCCCCACAATGTAAGGATTATTAGTGCAAGGCGTTGTCCTTTAAAAAAAAGATTCAACAGGAAGGAGAGTGGGCAGCAGCTCTCACCGGGGAAATGTATGATATCTCACTGCGAAACCAACCCGCCTACCAAACGTGGCGACTTCGTCATTATTCCTCATATGGCGAAGAAAAATGAGCTCTAGTCATGGCAACTCTGTTACCCTTGAGCGTCGTTGGATGCAGGTGCCACAGTACCGCACTTTATGGTGAAGCATGAAGGTGGGTCTATGTTCTACAGTGGACGGCGATAGGCTGAATGATGATTGGCATAATAGGTGTAGACAGATACCTAGATATAATTATGTTCAAAGATAACTTGTAAAATGGTCAATCCACTTAATGAAAAAGCAAGAGTGGAACATGTCTTATGAAATTGTACCAAAATCTCCCAAAGTATTAAAGCAAACTAAATTGCCTGAAATTTATCTGAAAGAAAGAACGCCATCATTAGGCTCGATTGCCATCAAAGCGGAGAGTAGACTAGAGGAGATGTCTTTCGAAAAACCAATGAAATTTCTTTATTTCCACATCCGTCCGCTTAGTTTAGGTAGAAGTGACTCAAACGGAAAGGAGAGATGGCTCATTTTTCAGAGAGTGGACTCTAAGAAGATCTGTTGTTGGTATTCAAGAAGTAGAAGGTACTGGAAAGGAAAATAAGTAGGTCTATCTACAAAAAGAAATGAGATACCATCAAAAACAAAATTTGTAAAAAAAGCCAAGCCTCGCAACTGAGTTCTTCTACCATATAAAGTTGTGAGATCTATGTTATTCCAAGTCGGTTAACTCATTCAGTCCCTGCTTAAGGGACCTTTCTTCTTAAGTTATTACGTAAATAGCTAACCTAACAACTTCTTATAGTGACTATATCAATATTAAAGATTTTTTATGTTTTAAATAAATAGATTGACTTAGCAATCGCACTATGTTTAGTACAATTTAATATAATATGTATTACTTGTGAGGTACATTCATGCTACTACATGTAGTTTTCAAGAATATATGTTTCTTAAAATATGCCTATATAGAGTTATTATAACTAGTGACCCGCCTTCAATGCGCTTCTGTTCCAGCAGCTTTACTCCCTCATTTTAAATCAGCAATATCTTCTAAGATATGGCCTCGGGTTCAATTCCCGGGCTGGGCAAAATTTCATGGGATATTTCTGAGAGAAATAATAGTCTAACTTACTCCCTGTATACACTATAAAGATATAGAGCTATCTGGTAGTAAAATATTATCAAAATTGGTCCAGTCATTTTGAAGATTGCAAACAGACAAACAAAAAAAAAATTAAACTGTTTTTATGCATAGATATCAGCTTAATCGATTTTTCTATCCAGATCCTGATATAAATCCCGGGTCTAATTTAATTATTCTTTATTTTTCTATATAAAAAAGCAAGAATGCAAAATTGAAAAATCTGGATGACCTGATTCTAATTCAGTTTGCTCACCAACAACCACGTGTTGTTTGTTATACAAAGTTACGGGCGATTTTTAACTTCAAATCTTTTTGACAACCTTATATTAAAGCGTAGGCAGATTTGACAGAGTATAACTCTTTATAGATTATATCTATAATGTAAAGGGATATCTTTGTATCCATTTCCTTTGAAATTGAGTGAAACATCGAGTCTTGATTCACAAAGGACTACATACATATAAAATATCAATAGATGGGCTTGTTTTCTTGTTAATGTAATAACTTTTATTGCACAAATGGTTTAGTGTCTAAGTAGAGATCTTGGATACTGGCTAGCGGGGTTATATCCCTGCGTATCAAATGTTAATTACATGAGTGGCAAGTCCATCGCGATTAAATATTTTATTTTATTTCTTATTGCAGGCGTCGTCTGCTTTAAAAATATCTACTTACGTTTTTATTTATGCAATTAATAGTACTTATAACATAGGCATTCATTTTTGAGTTCACCACGTAATTTTGAATCATAGATGTGTCACAATCACAGGATATGTCGGTTGAAAATCTTCTGTAAAGAATCTTGAAATTCAACCCGTTTTCAAGCATAGGACAAAACGTTGGATCCCTTATAGCAGTAGGTTATGCCAAAGGATCAAAAAGGCACGTTAAACTAATAATATAAACCAGTATGTCATCAGATGTTCTGGCAGTCCAAGATTTTTTATTCTATATTTAAATTAAATTGGGTATGAGAATAATATAGCTGAAAGTTTAATACCACTTCATGCCGTAATGGCTATTAAAATTTTGGTGTACTTGCTTAAATAGCATAACGACATCTTGAGAAAGAATTGCAACAAAAGTCCAAATTAACTATGCCTGCTACCTGCTTTTATACTAATTACTTGCAGTTGATACAATATGTACACTCCTTTCTCATTGGACATGTTGTAAAAAATATTGGCTATAGTTTTACGATCAGCCCTTCTACTTGACATCACACTGCCGACACCCACGGACAGTGTAAGGGTTGTTAGTCTTTGTAGCCGCTACCACACAGCAGTATTTCTACAATTTTATTATCTAAATGGATCACTGAAGCTATAACATCAGTAACTTGATCAAAAAAAAATATTTCGCTAAAACCTCCATGTGGTGACGGAGTAAGAATACAACCTATCCTGCGCGTGAGTGTCGTAAAAGCTGACTAAGGGATATAATATGTGTATAATATTGTACTGAATAATGGAAAACTCGAAATAAAACCCTATACCAACACGTCTGACCAACGTGATATAGTAAGTTGATTTCACTCTTATTATGGACTAGGTTTGAGTCCAATAGTGGGACCTAAATGGGTTGTCATGATGATGAAACGGAATATATTAACTGTACTAAAATTTATTAAGACTGCTTGTATGAATATGAATAAAATTATTAGATACATATCAATAATCAATTTTGAACTTTATTTTTTTTTTATTGCAAGCAGTGGCAAACGAGCAAACAGTACACCTGATGGTAAGTGTTGCTGCCGCTCATGGACCTTTACAAGGCCGCTGCCTACCGTGAAGAAAGTGAAGGGAGTGTGAATGCGTGCATTGAGGCTCGGTGATACTAAAGGCACCACCAAAACCCTCCACACGCAAACACCCTCAGAAAGTTGGGCTTCCGCCTCTCTCGCTCACCGAACGAACCAAAGTAACAAATTGTTACTACTCAGACGTCGATTTTCTGCAAGAGCGTAGTACTACCCCGGACGGATCAGCCCGCGGCTGTAGACAGATAACTGTCGACGGTGTGGTCCTACCACTATGGAACCACCACTTTAGAGAAGCCTGAAGTTCAACAGTTCTTTCGTAATTTTGTTTATTCAAATCAGTAGCATAACAAGACAATACGTGCCTCGTATAAACCATTTTAACGTTCCCTTACTAACAATATCACTTCTAAAACCTTATAGAGCGAACTAGTTCAATTGTTTCATAAATGAACTTATCCAACTCGAATTCACTCCTTTGCTTTCCAATTACTTGCTATTGTGTACGGTTACAAAACTTCTCTTTCTCAAGACATAGACGCAGTGTAAATGGTTTGGCATTCGATACCCTTGTTAGTACAAATTTAACCTATTAAAGAAACTTTGAGTTTAAACTTAATGTTTAAATTGCATTCGTAACTTTAGCCATATAGTGACGGAGTAAGAGTACAATTTATCGCCCCTCCTGCCCTTGGGTGTAAAAGACGACTAAGGGCTTTTACCAAAACGTCTGACTAGCGTAGTATAGTAAGTTAATTTTCTCCTATTGTTGAACACAGCTCGTGCCCAATACTGGAACGTACATGAGCTGAAATGGTGATCTTGTCCGTAGGTGTGACTGAGGGATATAATATGCATTAATACCACTTATAAAAGAGAAAGATGATATAAAACCCTATGCAAATCCGTTTGACTCGCGCTTCCCTCCTATTGAGAAGGAGATCCGAGCCAAGGAGTGGCACGTATATATATACCTGACTATAGCTAGTAAAAAAAAAGTGTATATATGCCCAGTATTGTTCAGAAGACGTCTCTCTTCTCATCATCATCGCACCCCACATATGTTACCGTTGAGCTTGAGCCTCCTCAACAATGTGAGGGAATTTTACCTACTATACCATGCTGGTCAGGCATGTTGGTATAGGGTTTCATTTCGAGTTTTCCTTCTCTTGCACAGATGTTATGTGCATATTATATCCCATAGTCGTCTTTTACGACATCCACGAGCAAGATAGGGAGTGGTGAATTCTATTCTTACTCCGTCACCACACAGAATATTACGCATTACTCACTTTCTTATAGTAAATTATAATTACTTAATCTGAAAACGAATTGACTGAGGATTGATGTTGGTAGTTCGAGTATTCAGAATCAACCTAACAATTAGAAATTTTAAATAAATTATTTGTAAAATAGATATATGTACTTTGGAACCGATTTAAAAATAGTGTGTGGATATTATTTTTTGTTATTTTTGTGTACCACATAATATGGTATGAGAAGTTTACTTTTACTTATGACAGCTCGCAAGCCCTTATATTATGCTCTTTTTAAAAATTGCCTTATGATACTCCACGGGACAATTTAATCAGCAATAGAATTCTCAGTACCGAGCTAGCCATTCTATCCCTACAGTAAAAACCTCAAATGAAATGATAAAATTATTTTATTACTAATTTTTACTATAATGCATAATTTCAGTTATCACTTTGAAATATATAATTATTATTTACCTCTTTATAATAGTTGTACTCTCTGAATAAAGTTTCATTTAGTTGATATTGTAGATAATATAATATGATTTCCCAAAGGCCGACAGTAAAATGTCGGTAATAGAACTAAAGAAAATAATGAAGTAAGGCAACATTTTAAATATTATAAAAATATAGACTTAAGCAAAGAGAAGGTATTTATACATTGTTTAAGTATAAACTGGATTTTCTTGCTTTCAAACACATTCACTCAATCAATAAAAAATTGAATAGCTATTTGGTAGCGGCGACGAATACTACCAACCTATACATTACTAATGGGTGTCGTAAAAGACGACTACAGACACGACCTTTACATCGACCTGGGCCTTCTCCATCTAATGTCGTCCAATCTTTACTTAGTGTCGTCTGGTTCGTAAGATTTGAGTTGAGGGTTGACGTTAGGCAGACGGCTGGCCATAAAACTAATGCGAATAGCTTTTTAGAAATATATGGTGCAAGAGGAGTACATCTATGCCAATAAATAAAATCGGAGTGTCTGTTTGTAATGTCAAAATAATAGGCTTTTTTCATGCTCACACAGTTATTTGCACGACACCTATGCCTAAAATAGCAATTAAAAAATTTTTGTCTGTCTGTCTGTCTGTCTGTTTGTTCCGGGTAATCTTCAAAACGGCTGGACCGATTTTAAAAATTCTTTCACCAATGGAAAGCTATAATATCAGGGCGTAAACTAGGCTATATTTTATCCCGGTATTCCCACGTGAACGGGAACTACGCGGGTAAAATGACTATAACCTATAACCGAAGCGAAGCGAGGGCGGGTTGCTAGTCTATACCAATAAATAAAATTGGAGTGTCTGTTTGTAATGTCAAAATAATAGGCTTTTTTCATGCTCACACGGTTATTTGCACGACACCTATGCCTAAAATAGCAATTAAAAAATTTTTGTCTGTCTGTCTGTCTGTCTGTTTGTTCCGGGTAATCTTCAAAACGGCTGGACCGATTTCAAAAATTCTTTCACCAATGGAAAGCTATAATATCAGGGCGTAAACTAGGCTATATTTTATCCCGGTATTCCCACGGGAACGGGAACTACGCGGGTAAAACGACTATAACCTATAACCGAAGCGAAGCGAGGGCGGATTGCTAGTATATAATAAATCCTAAGTAATTGGAATAAAAGCAGGATTAAGATGATGATGAGAATATTGACTACATTTCAATCGAAATTGGATGAAGTGTTCTTTTTTTTTTTTTTTTTTTAATGTGTGGGCTATGGTAGGCGCACGCGCGGTCCTGTCCCTCCGGGGCGATGAAAGGACGGCGCGCAGGCCCATAACCCACCCGTACCCACGTCACCTCGTTGTTGGGCCGACCACCGGAGCAGATGTGACTTGTCATCAGTGGTCGGCCCGACGGAATACCCTTTCGGGTAACCTCACCTCTCGACGTACTGGGACGTCGGTCGCCATCGCGCGGTCAGCCTCTCTGCGGGTGACGGACAATTCCCCGGTCCGATCACCCGCGGCCTCGGCTAGGGCAGCATTAGGCGCAGATACTCGCGCCTGCGCCGCCCGAGTCGCCGGCGGCGGAACGTGTCGCCGAATAGGAGCTCTACTCGCACACGATCCGCCGCCTCCTTCCGTGAGATTACGGCCTCACAGAAGGCGGCGACCGCGTCCCAGTTCCTGACGCTCGAGATCATCTCCCTGGAGATGCTCGACAGCATCTCCCTGGCGATGGTCGGCAGCGCCAGGTCGGCACCGATAATCGCGACGAGTTCACGGCGCTCTCCCTCCCATGCAGCACACTCCTCGAGCGTGTGCTGCGCCGTGTCCTCGTCGCAACTGCAGTGGTGGCAGGACGGTGTGCTCTCCCTCCTGACAATCTTGTGCAGGTACTTTCCAAAACACCCGTGCCCTGTAAGCACCTGCACCAGTCGGAAGGAAAGCACCCCGTGCGTCCGCTCCAACCACTCCATCAGCATCGGCCGGAAGGCCTCGACGGTCCTGACACCGTACCGAGGACTCTCCAGCCGGACTGCCCAACGGGCAATGACTCCTCGGCGGGCGTCGACCCGCCAGGCGGTGATCTCCTGCAGGGAGACCATGCCGCCGCGGGTGCGCGTCTCAGACACCCGCCGATAAATCTCGGCGAGCATCTCCGCCTCCAGGTCCCAAGGGGGAATTCCGGCCAGGAGGCACGCTGCCTCCGTCGACACCGTGCGGTAACCGCGTATGGCCCTGACCGCCATGACCCTCTGTGGTCGCCTCAAGAGGGCCCTCAGCCGGACGGTCAGGGACCCCGCCCACACCGGTGCGCCGTACAGAGCCATCGACCGGATCACCCCCGTGTACAGCTGTCGGCACGTAGAGCTGGGTCCGCCCACATTCGGCATCAGCCGCGAAAGGGCGGACGCCGCGCCGACAAGCCGGGGAACAAGTCGATGGAGATGCTCCCGGAACCAAAAATGCCCGTCGAGCACCAGGCCCAAGTACTTCGTGTGGGCCTGGATGCTGATGGTGACCGACTTCACGGTGATCGAAGCGCCGGCGGGAGGCCCGGCGGTACGGAGGCCATGGAATAAAAGGGCCTCCGTCTTTTCCAGGGATACCCTCAACCCCAGCGCTTCGATCCGCCTGACAATCTCCTCGGTGCCGAGAGTTGCCAGACGTGCCGCCTCCTCTAGCGTCCCACCCCGGGCTGTGACGAGTGTATCGTCGGCGTAGCAAATTACGCCCAGCCCGGTTGGGAGGCATCCTCTCAACGCCCAGTCGTAGCCGATGTTCCACAGGGTCGGACCCAGAACCGACCCCTGTGGGACACCGCACGTCATGGGCGTTCGCACAACGTCCCCTACTCGGTCAACGTAGAGGACGCTGCGCCCCTCCAAGTAGTCTGCCACCAGCCGCCTGAGGTACAGGGGCACCCCGCGATATCTCAGCCCCTCCCTGATGCAGCTGAATGGCAGACTGTTGAAGGCGTTGGCGATGTCCAGGGACACCGCCAACAGGACTCCTCCGCCGGTGACGGCCTCCGCTACCACGGCCTTCAGGCGCAGCAGGGCCGCGACCGTCGAACGCCCTCGCCGAAAGGATGAAGTGTTCTTAATAGATTTTTTAATATGCCGCATAGATATCTCCCTTTTTAGGGTTTCGTACCCAAAGAGTAAAAACGGGACCCTATTACTGAGACTTCGCTGTCCGTTCTTCCGTCTGTCACCAGGCTGTATCTTAAGAGCGGTGATAGCTAGACAGTTGAAATTTTCACACATGATGTATTTCTATTGCCGCTATAATAACAAATACTAAAAATAAAATAAAATAAACATTTAAGGGGGGCTCCCGGACAACAAACTTGATTTTTTTACCGTTTCTTGCTTGATACTAATAACGGTGGCAGGTAGACGCTTTAACTATTCACAGAATATTTAGTTTTATATTCTCTTTAAATATAATTAATTAAAATAAAATTAAATAAATAATTAAGGAGGCTCCCATACAATAAAAACGGTTTTCGCCGTTTTTTATAGATAATGGTACGGAACCCTTCGTGCGCGACTTCAATTCGCACTTATTTGTATCTGTTTCTTTCTTCGTATTTTAAATAGATTCATTTAAAATATATAATAATGAAGAATTTCAATCAAGATGTGAACTGTACTTCGTGTGGTAACAGAGTAAGAATACAATGCATCACCCCTCTCTCTTGCCCGTGGGTGTAAAAGACGACTAAGAGATATAATATGCATATAGCTTCTGTGCAAGAGAAAGAAAACTCAAAATAAAACTCGATATCAACATATTTGACCAGCATGGTATAGTAGGTCAATTTGCTTCGTATTATCTAGGAGTCTCGAGCTCAACAGTGGGACGTATATGAGCTGAGATGATGTGTACTGTATTGCACGGATAAATCAATATACCTATATAGTTAGATATACATAATTATTTATTATACAGGTTTTCACTTAAATTTTTTCTTAACACATTTTCACTTAAAACGAATTAAATTAGAAGTATTTAAATTTCTTGCCTGTATTAATTATGTAACAAACGAACTCACAAAAAACTTTTGAATCGACTTTACCGCATAACAATAAAGTATTTCTTTGTTAAAATAGTTGCAGCCGCTGAGAATTCAAATTAAGCTTTTTATTTCTTTACAATAATAAAACTTGGAAAATGGACTATTTAAAGCTTCTCACGTGTTATTCTAAATTAAAATACATTTTTACAATAATTTCTTTACGACTGAAATTATCTAGTAGTTTGATGATGTAAGAATATCACAACCCTTTTCTTTCATGCGGCTGTATTGAGCATCAGTAACGTTAATAGATAACGTCATCACAGGCGAAAGACCAGTCAAAATAAAACCATATGCTAATAGTGGTCAAATTCTAAATGAGGACTATTATAGACCAAAATAAAATATTTTGTAAATGGAATGATTACAAAGTAAGATGTTTTGGAATCAAATCGGGGTCATCCTAGCGAAAAGCCAGATTAGGAATAACTTTAATAGTCTATTGAATAAGTTAAAAAACGCGTTAATTCTTGATATTGCGAATTAAAATACGTACGAAAATTTCAAACCCTATAAATAATTCTAAAAGTTATAAACAATTACATATTCCAAAAATGGGATCCTGCTTTTTGAAAATATCGCAAAAGCTATTAGTGCTAGAGGAAGTTTAAAGGTTCTGGAAGAAAAAATCCAAAAAATGCCTCAACTTATCTCAACTCCCTAAACTGTAGGACCAATAATCATAATATTTCCCGAGAGGTGAAAGTAGGGATGGAAATGGGCCCTCTGGCTTGCGTAAGCCCTCGCCACTTTGAACACTTTCGTAAAAAATATTATATAAACATATTAAATATGAAAATTAAGGAATAAAAAATTCAGACCCGTAAGAGAATTTGTTGGCTAGACTAATCGACGAGCATGCTTTATGCATGGCATGACAGTGCAAAAGGTATATCAGAATCAAGTTAAATGCAAATACCTTATCCATTGCACTATTAATAAGCAAGACTGCAGTTAATTTATCTATATAACTGTAAAGGTTCTAGGGTCGCAACTAGTTTTTGATAACAGATACCATAACATCCCAATCTTACGGACAGATTGGAGTCACTGGAGTGGCAGGGAGACTTTGGGTCACTCTGTGTACTCTATCGGCTCTTTCATGGGGAATATTCTGAGGAACTGTTTGACTTGGTACCACCGTCATCGTTTTACCAACGTACCACTCGACACCGCAGCAGGGTTCATTCATTTCACCTGGAAACGTTATGGTCTTCAACTGTACGTTTCCAGCGATCATTTCTCCCACGTACGTGCAGGCTTTGGAATAAACTACCTGCTGCTGTGTTTCCCGAGCGCTATGACATGTCCTTCATTCAATGAGGTTTAAGAAGAGTATTTTCTTCACGGTAGGCAACTGCCTGGCTGTGCCCCTGGTATTGCAAAGGTCCATGTGCGGCAGCACCACTTATCATCAGGTGTGCTACCTGCTCGTTTGCCACCATCGGCAATAAAAAAAACAGGCGAACACCCTGTTTCGGAGTCCTTATAATATAATGTTTCATCTTAAACCACATATCAGCTGTTGTCCCACTACTGGGCTCAAGCTTCTTTTATAGTGGTGGAGAAATTGATATACTAGACTAGTCAGACTAATTAGTATATAGTTTTATTTCAAGATTTCCTTCTCTCGCAGTGATGTTACCTGCCTGCATTCCTTAGTCGTATTTTACTCTCACCCATGGGAAAGGCAGGGTTGCCATTGTACTCTTACTCCATCACCATACGAATGCTATAACATAAAAGGTGTCTATTATTTTTCTGTTTACCTGTTCGAGAATATAAGCAACAGACTGTAAAAAAGGGAAAAAAATAATATAAAGCTTATTTACATTTTGAAAAAATAAAGAATGGATAAAGGCAATGTAGTGTAAGTAATCATTGTTTTGTACCACTTTGAGGGTGCTTAATCTGCTTCGGTAGATCTAGTTAAGCTTCCAAAATATTAATATTACGCTAACGATGGAATGAATTTAAGTGAAAATGAATAAATAATTTCTAAAAAACTTGCTTGTAGTTATAATTTAAATGTACGATATTATTTGTCAATATCTGGTTGACCGAGCTTTGCTTAGTATAATTTTTTTATATAAGTGGTATTTTTTAGGATATGTTCATAATAAACTAAACATGATGAAATAATGAAAAAAATATCAAACAATAAAAACAGAATTATAACAACATCGAGATTCGATCTCACGCTATTTGAATGCGGGCTGAGCTATTGTTACTCTTGACGGCGACGGTTAAATTTACATTCCTATTCCAGTGACATTTTATGTCATTGTATTGATTACCTAAGAACACCGACAAAACTACATTTTCTATAAATAAAACCTAGCTAGATCGATTGTTTGGCCCCGAAACCTCTAGTATTCTAAATTTTATGAAAATCGTTGGAGCCGATTCCGAGATTCAGAGTAATATATACAAGAATTGCTCGTTTAAAGATATAAGATAATCATCATCATTATCATTTCAGCTCATATACGTCCTACTGCTGGGCACGTGGCTCCTCCACAATAGGAGGGAAATTGACCTACTATAACCACGCTAGTCAGACGTGTTGGCATAGAGCTTTATTTCGAGTTTTCGTTCTCTCGCAATAATGTTATATGCATATTTTATCCTTTAGTCGTCTTTTACGACATCCACGGACAAAAGAGGGGGTAGCGAATGGTATTCTTACTCCGTCACCACACGAACAATTGTAATAATGAGGATAGTAAAATAAAATTCAACAAAATTTGTTAAAAGTCGTCTTTTTAGGGTTCCGTACCCAAAGGGTAAAAACGGGACCCTATTACTAAGACTTCACTGTCTGTCCGTCCGTCTGTCTGTCACCAGGCTGTAGCTCAAGAACAACGATAGGTAGACAGTTGACATTTTTACAAATTATGTATTTCTGTTGGCCTTATAACAACAACTACTAAAAACAAAATAAAATATTTAAGGGGGGCTCCTATACAACAAACGTGATTTTTGCCCTTTTTTATTCGCTATAGGTAACGGTAAGGAACACTTCTTATGCGATTTCAACTCGCACTTAGCCGGTTTTTATTTATAAATCGTCATATTGTTGTCTGAGCTAACATATTGTTCAGTTCAAATTTCAATAACGTTTAAATCTATGTATACAACGCTTTATTATTAATCTATTTTTGATAAATAGTTTGATAACATCGACCCACAAAAGAAATAATTTTGTATGTATTTTGAACTGACCTACTTTTTTATGTTTATTGATGCCTCGAACTCAAATCCAATTGAAGGCTTCAAATTTAATGAGAAACTTGCTTACATTTTTAATAATATTTTAGTTTTTCGCAATTTACTCGATACTCAAGCCCGATGGAGCAAAACGGAGATTCTAAATTCAGATTCAGGGAAACAAAAAGTATAAAAATATAGGTCCGGTCCAAAGTACTGACCACTTTTGTTTTATTGTGTGTCGATGTATGTATATCTTTATAGCAATTCCAACAATATTACACACATAAATATTAAATTTATAACAGGCCTTTTGACTCTCAGTACGCAGAAAATTCGCTTGGTAATGCCATAGAGATTCATAATATAAAGACTATCTATCATTACGAATTTGGTTCCTGAAAGTAATATGGAGGGAATACTACAAATGAAAATAAAACCCTATGAATACATAACGAGTTGATGCTTTTAACGGAAAAGGTTACGATCTAAGCTATGGTTTGAATATTTCATTGCACGATCTCTAGTTTGATAAATATTGAATTAATTTTAGTGATGATGGATTTTAGAGATAATAGTAATGGATTTTTTATGGTTAGTTATGGATTTAGTAATGGATAGTAAATGATTGTTCTTAATACAATTCATTACTATCGCTTAATTGTCTGTGGGTGTCGTATATCATCATCATCATCGCAGCCCACATACGTTCCACTGTTAGGCTTGGGCTTTCTCCACAGTAGGAGGGAATTTGATCTAGTATGTACACCATGCTGGTCAGACATGTTGGTATAGGGTTTCATTTCGAATTTTCCTTCTCTTGCGAAGATGTTATGTGCATATTATATCCCTTAGTCGTCTTTTATGACATCCACGGGCAAGATAGGTGGCGGGAGTGGTGAATTGTATTCTTATTCTATCACCACACAGAAATACAAATTACAAACATCACAATCATCCTAAGGATTAAATCCTTCATAAATAGAGACCTGTTAGGACATAATTCTAAACTCCAAACTTGTAAATAAATGCTGAGACTATAATTGAAAATCGAGAAAAACTTCAGTAATCTCCGATAGTTTTATTTGGTTAATTTAGAAATAGAACGCAAAACCGTTTTGAATTCAAATCATAGTATATTATATGTGTATTATATAATTTATTTCAATGATATCTGCTTTAATAAGTTGTCTGCCTTACGTTGACAGACAACTTTATTTTTAGCACAACAAGACAAGATAAAATTTACTCAAATTAAAAACTAGATACGTGGCTTATTCACATAAGTTAGAAGGAGAAGAAAATTCAAAATTTAACTAATTTGAGTATACATAAGAGCAGCAAAACTCGAAATAAACGCCCATACCAACCCGTCTGACCAGTATCGTTATAGTAAGATCAATTTCACTGCAATTGTGGACAAGGCTCGAGCCCAACAGTGGGATATATATGAGCTGTAATGATGATGAGTATACAGTTAGGCTTAAGCTGGTACATAGTCTACAGCTAAGTGAGTAGTAATTAATGAATAGCCAAGGGGTATCGTAATAATCGATTATGGGACATGCATATAACACTTAGGCAAGAAAAGACAAACTCGAAAGAAACTCCTTTACCATCCCACCTAATAAGCATGGTATAGTAGATTTACGTCCCTTCTATTTTAGAGGTGGTTCGAACTCAGCAGTGGTCGTATATGAGCTGAAATGTTGATGATGATCAAACAAATTTAAAATAATTAAGTTTTTAGATGAATTTTTGTATTTGAAATGATATTATTATTATCACCTTAGGTCTCTAACTCGTCTTTGGTAATACCTATGGAAAATGAAGTGGGATTGACTCAATTGCTTTCTCATATGCCGTCATCACACGAATATATATATTCAATACATTTTCGATTCAAAGATTTAAAAAATATTATATGAAGATTATCTCCTTAGTTGTACGGCCTCGTGAACAATGATTCAATGTATTACGTATTTTCATCAAGTCAAGAAGACTTATAAATTATGTAATCAGTCGGTAGTCATATGTGTGAATAATAAGTAATTGAATCATGGCGGCAAAAGACGGATTTAAGAGAGATATTTTTTTAATTCAATATTTTTAATCCCTCCCCGTGTGGTAACGGAGTAAGAATACAATTTATCACCCCCTATTTTATCCGCGGATATCGTATAAGACGACTACAGGATATAATATAGGATTGCATATAAAGACTATGCAAGAGAAGGAAATCTCGAAATAAAATCTTCCGACCAGCGTGGTTAAAGTAGGTCCATTTCCCGTTTATTGTAGAGGAGGCCTGCGCCCAACAGTGGGACGTATATGAGCTAAGATGATGATGGTGATTTATAATTATTTCAAGTTAATATTAACACATGTATCCGTACAAACTTTTTAATCATCATTAAGTCGAGTAATCATAAGTCATAAGTGCTCTTTAAAAGTACTTATGATTACTTGACTTAATAAGTACACACAAGGCCATTAATACAACTATAAGATTTTTTATCGCTTATTTCCATGTAAAATAGTCATTAAATTATTATTGACTATTAAAATCTTATTACAAGGTTCATCATACTAATTATGTCATTGGAATGGCTGCGGCATGTAGGGCCTATAAGGCTCCAGTGGTTAAATCATGATCGATTGACGTTTGTGGGTCGGGTCCAGCCATAATCTTTTGCTCTATATTTAAGATTATAACGTGGTTAGACTAGCATCACACTGGAGCAGGTACATACTAAAAATATTGTATACAATTTTATAGAAAAAGAGACCGTAAAAAATAGGAAAAACACGCCGAGATTCTTGACGAATTTCCACAATAGCGCTCGAGATCCAATCCGGTGTTAGATTTTTGGGGAAAGTTGAAATAAAATAAAATCCGTAAAAATAATTTTACTTCAAATGAGTGCATTTAAGCGAGGTAAACATCAGAAATCTTTATAAAAATATAATCGTAATTTTAGATTCGAATTACTTTTCAACAATTCATAACTGAACGTATTTGTGAAGATATATAATAAATAAACATACCGTCACTCAAGTTTCAAAGTTAAGACCCCCTAAGCAGCTTTTAAAGTCTATCTAACATTCGCACTCCGATGCACACGTAAACTACTTAACATACGCGGTGTTATTTTGAAAATTGTATAGCGAACACTCTGACAACTTACTTTAAACTTAAGAGGTACTTAGGTTTCATTGTTAAAAATATTTATGAATAAGTTTCTATGTGCTTTCTTCTGTGTTGTGACTGATTAAGAATATATTACTTAGTTGCCCGTTTTCCCTGAGGTGACGGAGTAAGAATACAATTCACCAGTGTTATTATTGACCGTGGATGTCATCGTAGCCCACCAAGATATATTTTCTGTGCAAGAGAAGGCAAACTCGAAATAAACCCCTATACCAATCCGTCAGATCAACGTAGTATAGTGGGTCAATATCACTTCTATTGTGGATGAGGCCCAAACCCAGCAGTGGCACGTAAACGAGCTGAGATGATGTTGATTTTTCTAGAAGAATCAGTTAAGTTATTACCAGGAGAATAGATAATGCTTCTTAGCAGAATACCTGCTAAGAAGCTTGAAACAAGCGATCCGCAAATCGCTTATTACGCATGGCGGTTATGCCTTTCTTCTCCATTAGAGAGGTTTTCAGTTATCAGTAGACCATGATAGGCTGAGGGAATGTAAAATAGTATCTGTTTGTTGCATTTTTAAGGTCTCGTTGCTTTTTTATTTGACAACATTTGCTGTAATGTGTAGTGTACTAGTGGACTCAATGACCATTTCGACATTTATTTCCACGATCCACAAATGATTACTCTGAATCTGAGTTTGAATGGTATTTTCAAAATGTTGTGCCCCGACACAATAGTATAACACAATAGTACCGTCTCCTTTGATGTCCCGGCAACAAAATAGTGTTGCCGTTGTTCGAACATCGAATCGAGGCCTTTCTAGCTGGACTGCTCAACGGACAATGACGTCCCCGTGAGCGAGCATTTCCGCCCGTAAGTCCCATAGGAGAGTTTTGGCCAACAGGCACGCTGCCTCCGTCGCTACCGTGCGGTATCCACGTATATCCCTGACCGCCATGGCTCTCTGCTGTCACCACAAGACAGCCTTGAGTGGGATTTAAAATATAGCCTAAGTTACATCTTATATAGACAGCTCCCTGGTACTAAATTATTATCAAAATCGGTCCAGTCGTTTTAAAGTTTATACAGAATAAACAGACAGACAAACAAAAAATTTAACTGTTTTTTAGGCATAGTTTTCGTGTAAATACTCGTGTGAGTATAATAAAAGCCCCTAATTTGACATTACAAACAGACAATTCAATTTTAAATATTGGTATAGATGTGTAGGTCTTTATAATATAATGCCTTACCTTACATGCCATTTGTTCCAAGTTCATCAATCATCATTTCAGCATTTAAATATCCTACGTCCCACTATTGGGCTTGAGCCTCCTCGACAAAAGGAGGGCAATTGACTTACTATAACTACGCTGGTCAGACTTGTTGGCATCGTCGGGCTGACCAATGACAACTCAACTCACCCTGCTCCGGTGGTCGACCCAACAACGAAGGCGACGTGTCACGGGTGGGTTACGGGTGTGCGTGCTTACGCCTCTCTGTGGGTTTTATTTCGAGTTTTACCTTTTCTTGGAAGAATATGCAGACTTATTTTTTAATCGTCTTAGATTTTTTGACGTGACAACGTCTTATAATTCGATGGAGCCGGCTGCACACACGAAAAAACACGACGTATGCGACGTTACCTCGCTCTGAGGCGTTCCATTTAAGGCTTGATCCATACAAAATATCTATCAAACAAGTAAAAATAAAATTTTCTTTTGAAAAATGAAATCATTCCATCAGTATTTCCTTATGACGTTGTCACGTTCAACTATCGTCAGTAAACCGACTTTACAGACAACCGATTTTTTACTTAATCTACTTAGTCATCTTTTACGACACCCACGGGCAAGAGAAGTGGTGAATTATATTCAAACATCGCTATAAGGTCGCTATCTTACACGTTGGTGAAAGGTATCGGATAAACTGAAATACCTTTATATTAACGGTTCGTTGCACGTTATAATGAACGATTCGATTATCATGCTAATTACTTAATGTGTTCAACTGTTAACGATTGTCAAGTATCGATTTAGATATCGATATTTGTGTTAAGTGTTGCGTATTACTCGTTTTAAATCCTACTGATAATGTTGATATTATAAAAGCGTTGTAACTCAATACTTAATATATATTGATAAGATTTAAGCCCTTGTGATATTTAAGTCTTAATTTTATTGTTCTGTTATGCTCGAACCTCCTCCATAATAGAAGGGAAATTGACCTACTATCAGGTCAGACGTTTTGGTATAGGATTTCATTTCAAGTTTTACTTCTCTTGCATATATATTACTATTTACTAACGTGGTCTCTAAATGTTGGCCTCATGAAAAAGCTCAAAGTCGTTCAGCGTGCTATGGAGAGGGCTATACACGGTAATTTTTTTACGTAATAAAAGCCGGAACACGGAAGAACGGGTACCGTAGAAGAACGGGTGTAACCGACATAACTTGCAGAATTAGCACGTTGAAATGTCGATGGGCAGGCCACATCGCTCGTCGAACCGACAACCGTCGGGGAAGAAAGGTTCTTGAGTGGCGACCACAAATCGGACGGCGCAGCGTAGGGCGACCCCACACTAGGTGGACTGACAACATTCTCAAAGTCGCAGGAAACCGTTGGATGCAAGTTGCGCAGGACCGTTCCGAGTGGCATTCTCGTGAGGAGGCCTATGTCCAGCAGTGGACATCTATAGGCTGATGGATGGATGGATGGATGGATATATATTACTAGCGCCCTCGCTTCGCTTCGGTTACAGTCGCCTTACCCGCGTAGTTCCCGTTCCCTTTAGAATACCGGGATAAAATATAGCCTATGTTAATCAGGTATAATGTAGCCTTCCATTGGTGAAAGGATTTTTGAAATCGGCGCAGTAGTTTTTGAGTTTATTCTTTACAAATATACACACAGACATACAAAAATACAAACTTTTCCTCTTTATAACATTAGTGTAGATATGCATATTTAATTCCTTAGTCGTCTTTTACGACACCCAAGGGTAAGAGAAGGTGTTGTGAATTATACTCCGTCACCACACGGATTAATTTTATTAGTTATATAAGTCCGTTTTATTTTGGTCAAGCCTCTTTTATAATGAACGGAGAATTGACTTACCATTCCACGCTAATCAGACAGACGTATTGAAATAAGGTTTTCTATCGAGTGTTCCTTCTCTTACATCGATGTTACCTGCATATAACTTTTAATGGTCTTTTTTGACGCCCATGGGCCTTTTATGACGCCACGGGGGTGGTTAATTGTATTCTTACTCCGTAATCACGTTGTTAAATACTAATATAATTAATGACTGTAATCTATCATCGCTTTACTTTCATTTTATTTCACATACCTAAGTCCCACTGCTGGGCTCGAGCCTCTTTCGCAATAGGAGAGACATTGACCTACTATAACAGGCTGGTCAGAGGGGCTGGTATAGGGTTTTATTTCAAGCTTTACAGATAATAATTTCATTAGTTGTGTTTTACAACACCCAGTCCCACATGTATGGAAAATCATAATCTTAATATTAAGATGATTTTCTATGCGTGTCATATAAAAAAATACTAAATGATATAAGAAGAATCATTACAATAATGAACTCAAAATGAAACCATTTGACCGGCCCAGTATAATAGATTAATTATCTTATCCTACAGAAAGGTCATGCCCAAAAATTGGCCGCAATATGGCGGCACAAAAATATTCTCTTTGGTTATAATACCATTTAGGTACATTATTTTTATATTCAATGAACATATTTTGGAGTAAAAAGGATGGTTAAATCTCATCCGCTACATTATATGGGAGCAACGCACGCCAAAACGCCTTTAAAATCTTGTTTTATAAGCAGCTTTTTGTAAGCACATATTTTTACAAAGGAATTCTAAATGTAGCTGTTTTAGCATTTTCTCGTACTAAATTGAATGATGTGACCTTATCGCAGTTATATTTTAGTATTTTAATTCCCTAGTAATTTTATTTACGTGTATTTTGTAAGGATTATTCATATAACCGCTGTGCAAGAGATGAATAACTCGTAATAAATATACCAATCTGTCTGAACAGCATGCATGATATAGTAGGTTAATTTTCCTCAACTTGGGGAGGAGGGTCGAGCCCAACAGTGGGACGTATATGAGCTGTGATGATGATGATGATGAATAAAAAATGGAAAGCAAAAAGTGATTTGGGTCGCTGTCTGGTTCAAGCAATTGCTCAATTACCCAATTGTTCTATTATTATTCTGGATGGCAGTGGTTGAATTTAAATTCACATTCTAATTATATTTATTCATTGCCTGAAATAACTAACAAAATGAGATTTTCTAAAAGTGAGACCCAGATAGATTCCCCAAAATCATCACAGACATTTTTGAGATTCTGAATATATAGAAATATAGAACTATTGCTCATTCAAAGACATCAGAGAAAACGCGTCTCAACGAGTTCTTGTACCGAGTGTCGTAGAATCATTTCTAACATTGCGATTGTTCTAAGCCCGGGTGTAACTTTTGATCATAATTGAATGTCTTTGAAGTTCTCCAACACTAGAATATATATCTTAGTGCGAGATGTTCTCTTATTAAAAAAAACAAAGAAAAATCTGCAATACTGTTACCTTATCTTAGTTTACGTTATTAGAGACAACTAAAGCATATCAAATAACTGCTATTACAAGAGAAGTTATAAATGTTAAAGTCGAAATTCGCCATACAATTGTTAATGTTTACTAAAAGAAGCGGTTTTTAATACGTAAAACCTAATGATAACCTTTCTTCTGATGTTCTAAAGTAATGTAAAGTTAGGTTATTAGATTCCAGTTTTCGCATACCACACGTGCTGTTCTTTAACATATCGCAGTTAAAGTTTCGCGAAAACATCTGTACTTTTGCATGAGGTCAAACACTTATCTATCTTAAAAGTATGAAAAAGGCTGTGCTCTGATTATCTATGGAATATTGAAGCCCAAGAAAATTCTAATTCAGCTAGCTGGGCACTGTAATCAGCCAACAATTTACCAAATAAGTGCATGGCGGCTAAGAGATTATTGTTTCAAAACAAATATGTTTTGTATTTTTTATTGAAGAAAAATTTACCACGATTTTTCCTCTTTACATAATAGGTTTTTATTTTGTATTTTTGCTCAATTAATTGTTATCACCAATAAAAGTATAAAAAATTAGAGATATTGAGAAGTTATGGTTACATCAAAATTCCTTGAAAAATATAGCGCCAATAGATAGAAATGTACTACATCGAATTAATTATTATTTAGAATCTATAAAAACAAAAATTCTGTCAAAAACAAAATGTCTATGAATTAATCTTTCGAAAAATTTCACAATAACAATTCGATACGGAACAAAATCTATCGTATCTTGGCCGTGTTGAGTAGTGTTGTGCGCTATATGTTATATCGATATCGATATATTGGCAGGATCGACCGCCGTGACGTTTCGGATGAAGACCGCGTCGATCCAGACTTGTTAAATCGCGCTGTGCGGCTGCTTGTGCTGCAGAAATTAGACAGCATTTACTCCTACCACACTCGACCAAGGTACGGTAATCGATGTTCCCCTCCCATCGATGATCCAGCCCACGTTCGTATTCAATGTGTATCCTGCATGCATTGTCTCTTCATTCTAGATACCAACTTTTGATACAAATATCAGAAGGTGTATCGTGGAAAAGCTTGAATTATTTCGACATATGTTACTATCAATACTATTGACTTGTTTGGTAATGAATTCTCCTTTTCATTCATATTTTCTCTATGACATATGGTATAAAAAAATTAAATTAAAATCAAAGAAATGCATATTGTATATAAATAAAAAAATTAATAAAATCTAACATGATATACGATTATAAAAATATTGATAATAAAGGTTATTAGCAGCGATCTTAATATAACATCACTATTTTATGTTAATAGGCTTAAAGTCGTAAATGTTGTTAGAATGTAGGTACTTCTGAGCTCTGTAGGCTTTAAATCGATTACCCATAGTAGTTGCATAATATTTCTTAAGATATGAAGAGAAAACCTTTCTAAAAACTACCATATTCCAAAAAGTTGGTTTTGGTCCTACAACGTAGGTTTTAGATCTACTACTGCTAAATGAATTGAAATAATTTAACTTCTTAATTTATTTGTGTAATATATATTGTGGGGAGAAAAAGTATTACAAGTAATTAATGTGCAGAGTCCAATATATAAAATTTTAGTTGTTTTATTACTTTTGGTGGCAGATGACCAAGATATTCCGCATATGGTAAGTGGCAATCGCCGCTCTTGGAGCTCTGGTGCATTAGCATGGGTGCAGCCAAATCACTGCTTACCATAAGGTGGAATTTGAACTTTCAGAATTTTCGCTTATTGAATGAAGCGTAATTACAAATTGTTATTGGCGTCAACTTCCTACAAGATTATGGTACTATCCCGGACAAGCCAGTCCATTTATGGCTGCAGTCAGAAAAATTGCAAAGTGATAGTGAATACGAACACTACTAACACCTATATTGTTCGTAGGTGTAGTAGATGACTGAGATATTATAATATTCAGATAACACAAATGCAAGAAAAGGGAAACTCGTAATAAAACCCTGTACCAATACAGAGGAGGCCCGAGCTCAGCATTGGAACGTGTATGGGCTGAAATGATGATGATAGCTATATGATGAAATAAAAGTACATATTGAGTCGACTCCAAATAATTGGTATAACAGCAAGGTGATTATGATGAATTTTTAAAAGAATCAAAAGAAGCTATTTGATTCCATCTGAAAGTTCATAGATATAGGCCGTTCATGCAAACAATATATTGGCGATGACATCGTCCTGTTTGATTCCTATCACTCTGAGACGTTCGAGAGACCTAAGAGGATCTTCTCGTTCAATATGCCGCAGGGTCTAAAAACAAAGATTTATAACCAGTGTGTGTTACCAACGAAACGTGGTCTTTCTCTCGTGGTCTCGCTCAACGCGCTACGGAGAGGGCTAAGATCGGTATTTCTTTACGTGATAAAATCCGGAATATGGAAATCCGTAGAAGAACGGGTGTCACCGACATAGCCCGGAAAATTGGCACGTTGAAATGGCAATGAGCAGCAGTACATCGCTCATGGAACCGACAACCATTGAGGAAGAAAGGTTCTCGAGTGGTGACCACGAATCGGATGATGCAGCCTAGGACGATCCTCTCCTAGGTGACGACATCTTAAAAGTCGCAAGAAACCGTTGGATGCAAATGCCACAGGACTATTCCGAGTGGTATTCTCGTGGGCAGGCCTATGTACAACAGTGGACGTCTATTCGCTGATGAAATTCTGGAGACTTGTAGAAATTATATCTACACATAGCCTTATTATTATAGTGGTTAATAAATATGATTGCAAATGATGAGGTCCTTGACTCTCACGGTTCTTATTCGCTTGAATCAATAAAAAATATAGGTTTGAGTGCTACTGATATTTTAGCTATCTATATTACCATTATCTTCCATTCCATTATAAAAATAAAAGAACTTATAAAAGCCACATAACTTACGTAAATAATATTCTAAGTTGTTATATAAGATACATTTATCTTTAAGCATATTTTCACGTATTTTTTTCCTTCTTTCTTATATAAACAATGATATTATTCTTGTAAGAAGAAAATAAACACCATTTTACTTTGCTTTTTTAGAGTAGCAACTCGTGTAGGTATCATAAAGTTTTAATGCCTGGAAGTGTATGAATGTTTATGATACAGGTGTAAAGAATCTCTTTAAAATTTCTTATTGAAATTATAAAAAGCTATTTAGCAGGAAAAATAGACACATACTTGATATAATAATAATAATGTGTGGTTTGGATTTGAGCTGTCTGTGATTGTGTGTAGACCTTATATGTAGTGAATGTGGACGAACCGGGCACCTCCCGCTGCCGGCGTAAGAATAGGGCCTAACGTGCGATTGCTTAATTCTAGAGTACTCTGAGAGGTGGTTTATGGATAGTTAACCAAAAAGGGTAAACAGGTGATACCGCCAGTAAAGCGCTCAAGAGGCCGACGGTTGAGGGGACAACCCTTCTTTATTGGATGGCTACAGTATGGACACAAGCTCTGTCTGGGTTCATTTCATCCGAAGTAACAAAATAAAATAAACGAATATAATATATATAATAAATAATATTATAATATAAATTAAAACTAGACATAAATCTAATATGCTGTCACCGGATCGAAACACTGAGAACAGTTTGACAAGAAAACTTGGATGGATTGATCTTTGATTATTCGAAGTCCTTTCAAACATTAGCTTATTGGGCCGACCACAGAGGACAAGAAATTCGATACCGGTCGTCAGCCCAACGACGAAGGCGACGTGTTACGGTGGGTTATGGGGTCGCGCGCCGCCCCTCTGTCGTCCCGGACGAAGCTGGGCGGCGAGTACGCTGACCATAGCCCACCCCAAAAAAAAAACACATTAACTTATTCAGTCTGTTTATAATGTTAAAATAATAGGTCTTTTTATGTTCACGTGGTTATTTTCTCGATAACTATAGCTATAGGTAAACCTGTTTATTATTTTTTGTTTGACTATTTGTCTATTGGTGCCGGGTAATTTTTAAAACAGATAGATTGATTTTGATAATATTTTACGACTAGGTGTTTTTATAAGTCTGTCTACATAAAAAGTAATTTAGGCTATTTTTCGTCTCAGGTAAACCCTGTAAAATTTTGCTCGTCTAGAACTCGAACCTGAGGCTGTATCTTAGGAGATATTGCAGATTTAATATGCGGGGGCAAAGCGTCTGGAAAGGAAGTGAAGGCAGGTCGCTAGTAATAAATACGTAGAAACATGTAACTATAAATCAGAATAAATAATTCCATCTGGAAGATGTCTCACTCATATCTAAGGGTTTCATGTAAAAGAAGTCACTGAAAAAAGCTTTTATGACATAAATCTGACAAAACATATTTTATTACACCATTTGTTGTCAACCCTCTTCCTTTTAACTCTTTGATCTGTTAACATTAACTGGATATCATATTTTAGCGTTTTTTTTGTAACAGTCGAACTTAAGTATTTTTCGGGATTGTTCCGTATTATAAACGCATTAAAAATTTAATGCGTTGCTACTATTTTATGTTTTGTAGGTGTTGTAGAAAATAGCTTATAATCATTATCTTGCTTCCATATTTTGTTTTTATTGATCTTGGTGGCAAATAAGTAAATACACCTAATGGTAAGTGATCCTGCCGATCATGGACCTTAGCTAGATCGCTGCTTACTGTGACGAAAATGAAGAGAGTGTGAATGCGGGCAGTTTGACTTAATGATACAAGGCATCACCAAAACTCACCGCATGCAAACACGCTCAGAAAGTTTAATTGCCGATTGGCATTGCCTGCCTTTGCGGAGACAGAGTCTAGTAATAGACGTTTATAGACTGATGGATGGATGAAGATTATTGTCTACATATATATGAGGATATCATATCATCGAATGTCGTAACTAGTGTTCTATTCTGATACTAGGCTAAACCCAAATGGAAGAGTATTACTTTTTATGGCCCAGCTATAGTCTGGTCACCTCATATACAAATATTCGAAGTGATAAAAGCGTGGGCACTAAGCTGCTGTATTTCTCCACACATTTTAGGTGTGCAGGAAAAATATGTGCGAGCTACAGGAGCCGTTACGCCTCGATGATACTATATTATTCAGGAATGATCCTATCATCAGGTTGAATATATAATATTAGCAATACATTTATAAATTATCCATGTGGTTATAGAATAAGAATACAATTAACTACCCATGGGTGTCGTAGACGACTAAGTGATATATACAGGTAACAATGATGCAAGAGAAGGAAAACTCGACATAAAGCCCGATTCCAGCACGCCAATTCAATTCCCCTTCCATTGCGGAGGAGACCTGAGCCCACATGTGGACTGTATAAAAATTAAAAATACAAATTTTTTGTATTGTTCCCAGGTTTGGCAAGCGCTCTGACGCCTACACGAACTGGGCCAAGGACCTTGAGGTAAAATTTTATATTTATTTTAATGGTTTCGTATGATAATGAATTATGTATACCAAGTGCTACTTTGTGTGTTGTTACTGTTGACTGAGAGATAAAGTTCATAAGTTTGAGACAGTCGTTTTAGATGTACCATGGCCGTGAATACTAAAACCTATTTTAAGATAGAAACAATAAAATAAAAATGCGAAATAATAAAGAACAATAATTATTTTGCATATGTGTAAGGTTACAGAATAAGAATACAATTCACCATTCCCTTTCTTGCCCATGGATGTCGTAAAAGATGACTTGGGCATTACAATAATTACGCAGATAACATCTATGCAAGATATAGAAAATTGGATAAAAATCCCAGCCAATCCGCCTTACTAGGAGGAGGCTCGGGCCCAGCAGTGGGAAGTATTTGAAGTGTGATGATGATAATATATGTAATAGTCAACACGATGTTGTTTTGCCGCCTTCTGGGAGACTGTCATCTCGCGGAAGGAGTTGGCGGACCGTGTGCGGGAGGAAAGACTCCACGCGGACACGGTCCTCTGCCGGCGACTGGGGCGGTGCAGGCGCGAGTACCTGCGCCTGATACCGCCCTAGCAGAGGCTGCGGGTGACCAGACCGAGGATTTAGTCTAGCCACCCGCGGAGAGGTTAGCCTCGCGACGGCGATCGGCGTCCCAGTAGGGGACGTCGAAGGGAGAGGGGTATTCCGTTCCTCGTGGTATTCTGTCGGGCCGACCACTGACGTCAAGTCACCCTGCTCCGGTGGCCGGCCCAACGACGAAGGTGACGTGTTACTTTACGGGTGTGCGTGCTTACGCCCCTCTGTCGCCCCGGACGGAGTGGGGCGAGGAGTGCGCCGACCGTAAAAAAAAAACATGATATTGTTAAATAGTTTTTTTTTTCATCGCCAATTCAGTTTACAACCTGTGGTAACCGCTCAGAAGCATTTCAATCCCAAGGCTTAAATAATATAAAAACCAATTAGAGATGATAATTGAAGCATTGTATAATTAATACTTTACTCGAAAGATACGGACCAGCAGCGTAAATAAATTGGATTTTTTTAAACAAAATATTAACGCCGTTCTTTAAATTCAAATAGATTTCAAAGGTAAAACCTTCAAACGAGTGATTTATGAAATGAATTGTGCCTTTAATATAGGAATAAATTTTAATCGTTATATAAATCAAACAACGAGTAATTTGATTGGAAAGCTACAATATTTTAATAGAAAACTGACAAACTAATTGGAAAATTATTATTTTTGAAGTGAAACGTATAATTTAGGCGTACTGTGCTCTTTATTTGATGGGTATCGAATGGGACTAAGCTACTACGCTAGGCTATGTAATGCCTGCTACAGTGAAGTCATCTCGTGTCGACTAAAGGGATATTTATAGACTACGTAACCATCATCTCAGCCTCTGTTGGGCTCAGGCCTCCTCCATAATGGGAGAGGACTCGCCCTATTATTCCACACTGGTCAGACGTGTTGGAATAGGGTTTTGTTTCGAGTTTTCCTTCTCTTGCATAGATGTTATATGTTTATTATATCCCGTAGGCGTCTTTTACGACATCCACGGGCAAAATAGAGAGTGGTAAATTTTATTCTAACTCTGTCACCACACTTAATAACTAGTACCAGAATAATTTATCATCATCATCATTACAGCCCACATAATTCTCACTGTTGGGCTTGGGTCTTTGCCACAATGGAAGGGAAATTGACTTATTATACCGAGCTGGTCAGACATGTTGACATAGGGTTTTACATTGAGTTTTCCTTCTTTTGTATAAATAGTACGTGCATATCATATCGCTTTGTAGTCTTTTATGAAATTCAGGAGTAAGAGAGTGGGGTGGTGAATTATATTCTTAATCCGCGGGTACGGTCCCAGGCGGACTAAGTTAATTAGTCTGCCCGTGATCATGAACGCTGTGTTCGAATCGTCGGGCAATCAAAAATCAAATACAAACGCGATAAAATCCGTAAAGTAGTTTTATTTACAATATAAAATTCAATTTATTCAGTTTATTAAGTGTCACTCTTCAAAATTATAGCACCTAATTTACTTTAGAATAATTAGAAGGTGTTCATATCTTTCTAGTAAAGTAAAACCTTATAAATGTCCTAACAGTTTGAAATTAAATTAAAACGTTCGTTTAACTTTAATTTTATTAATTGAGCCGAAGCGTTAGATGTCCTTCGGTTTTCTTTGATCTTTTAGCTTTAGCGTTGTTGATAAATTAATAAGTGAGCCTAAATAAACAGTTTTGTATGTTTAGTCAAGATTATAAACATTTATAAACCTGATGGGATTTTCTTGTAGCAGCTTGAATCTTATTAAATTTGGTTATTCGACTATGTACTTTGTTATGTTCCATATAAAAATAATGTAATGCCACTAAACTTGAGGGTAGTGTGAAAATAATAATAATATTTTTAGGATTCAGATTAGATTTACTTTAGAAAAACAAACATGAACAAGAAATCCGTCTATTACAGCAATAATCTGAGGGTAAACAACAATAGTACCCACTTTAATAGTTCAAATTCATAAAGAAATAATAATTTCTTACTCTATAAAATCAACACTAATCACACTCTAAGAATGACTTTTTTGTTGTGTGTGTGTGTAGCTGTTAGCAGATGGCTTTCACAGTTTTGGCCAGAGGGTGAGCGCTGAGGGCTCTCAACCCGGTTCTGAATTGGTCAATTCGCTCGGCTTTTATAGACGGTGAAGCGTTGGTCGGTGGCATATGAGGGTAGTTCTTTATTTATAAGAAATCAAAGCGTTAGTCGGCGGCGTATGAAAGTAGCCTCTACACTATACAGGCTGTATCAGGTTATGGGACAACTGTTCGAGTATGTTGTAGTGTAAAGGTCATAGATCGTATTAGAATGTACATTACACAAAAAAACAATATGACATAAAAATTATAGTGATTTCAAAAAAATGTGTCGAAGAGTCTATGCCTTAAATGTTACGTATTATGTAGGCATGTACAGACAGAATACATGTAGGCATGTAAAGCTTCGACAGTATAATTTCATTCATTTATACCTAGAATTGCGCAAACGCTTCAATGACATGTAGGTACAACGGCAAGCGGTCAACGGCCATAGGCCGATCAGCTGTCTTAAAGCGAAGTTTGTCTTGCTTATGTGAACGTAGTCATTGATTTATTCAATTTTTAATGAATATTTAACAAAGTATGAATATGTTGCGTATTAAGTATCATTGACTTTATACATTTCAATCAGATTTACACGATAAAGCGATGACAAAATTGAAAAATTTACATGTCTCTAATTTCTTAACGAATCGATATTTTTCGTTCAAATTTTTTTTATGGGTTCCTATCACCATTGCCAAGCTCCCTTTTGACCAGTTGCCTCATAACCTGATACACTCTGTATAATATAACTAAATTAATATTTTGTTAAATTATACTTATCAAATTTATTTTTAAAGTTTTGAAATGTTCATAAATATTTATACATTCAATCAGGCAAAACATAATACGTTTATAATATTTATGTTATTATTATCTCACCTTATATATTGCCCACTGCTAGTCAAGAGCCTCCTCCATAATAGGTAGAAAATTGACCTACTAAATTACGCTGGTCATACAGATTGGTTTTATTTCAAGTTTTCATTCTCTTATACACATTGAGTAAGAATACATTCACAACTCTCTATCTTGCTCATTGGTGTTGTGAAGGCGACTAAAGGATATGCGATGCATGTAATATTTGTTTTCCGTGTGGTGACGGAGCAAATAATAATACGTACATAAAATCTATGCTAGAGAAGGAAAACTCGAAACATGGGAAAGGACACTGGACACAAGTTTTCTTTCTCGTGTAAAGCTGTTTTCTACATATCATGTCCATTAGTCGTCTTTTACGACAATCACGGGTAAGAGGGGGCATAGTGAATTGTATGCTTACTCTATCACCACACGGAAGGGGTTGCAGGTTATTGGCTTTACAAATAGACAATCCAGGCTTTCGTTTTCTTTTTTTAAGTTTCGTCATGAGAGTAGCTTAATGGTACCACCATACACCGATGTTTGAAATGTTAGGTCATATAAAAAGGTTTGAGTCATTTTGGTCCAATGACTCAACAGCATTTTAAGTGATGCCAAATGAATGCTTTTAGGGTACTGTTTATTTCATATTATGACGGCGAGGTGAATATCTCACACGAAAATGGTGTTTTGACACATTTTAAAACTAAGAAAGCATACATTTCGACTGTAAAACTATAGTTTTTATTTTAATTCTTTGTGTATCTACACTGCGCATACGCTGCGCCACCACCAGAGCACCACAATGCACACTGGCAGAGAGCAACCCCATCCTCATTTCTATGTTAACTCCATAATATAGTACTTGGGACTGTGGAAGAATTTTATCGACCGGCGCTACATTTAGATGAGATTATTGTTGATCAGAATTAATTATGCAGGGATTTTTGATGTGAAACATCTATAGGCAAGGGTGACCGTGATCGTCGCGTGGCGTTTAACGCCACGCTTCGCGGTCCCCTAATAATTAAATATTAATTTTTTTTTTCTGTGTGACTTAGTTGTTAGCCTCAGATGGCTGTGACAACTTTACCCGGACTGGTGGGTGAGCGCTGAGGGCTTTTTTTTTTTTTTTTTTTTTTTTTTGTGTGTATTTAGCTGTTGGTCGCAGATGACCTTGACAGCTTAACGCGGGCAATGGGCGAGCTGAAGGCTCTCAACCCGGTATAGCGCTGAGGGCTCTCAACCCGTAAATATTAAATAAATATTTGGATGCATATACCAACATTTTTGTAACGAAACCATGGTGCGATTTAAAATTTTGTACAACGCCATCTAGTGAACTCAAAGTAAATTGTTACTTATAATGTATATTAATAAAAATAAATGTTTATTGAATAAAAATCATCATTTTTTGGGAAAAAATCGCGATATTTTATTAATACTTTATGCCTTAGTTTTATCGTATTAGTTCCTGTTATAATCTAATGTTCTTTTATGCATGTATACTTGTTTTATAAATTAATGTAAAATTCTCTAACTTAGTAATATAAATATACCAGTAGGTATGGTATTTAGTTTACTTTCAGTTACGAAAACTGGAGAACCGTTTTTTATAGGCTTTTATTAATTTCAGGTGTATATATATTTATTTCTTTGTATATTACCAACTTCATAGGAATTGGATTTTGACTCACTTTAAACAGTCAAATTTCATTTAAAAGTTGAAATTTAAGGAGGACCAATGACATTAAAATTATTTAGATAGTTTGTCTTATTATCATTACAGGATTAAAAATTTCTTTATTAAATATATTGAAGCTGAGAGTTGGTCGTTAGCTCGATAAATGCCGCCATTTCTGTTTCCTAAATCACACTCTCCGTGCGGAAAGAATGTCTGTGAACGGATGAAAGCATTTCATTTTTTATAGGCTTTTATTAGTTTCAGCTGTGTATTTATTTGTTTGTATGTCACCAACTCCTTATGAATTGGATTTTGACTCACTTTAAACAGCTTGTCTTATTATCATTACAGTTCTTTATAAAATATATTGTGGCTTAGAGTTGGTCGTTTGCTCGATAGATGTCGCTATTTCTGGTTTATAAATCGCAAATTATTTCAAGCTACGTTTTAGACGGTTCATTTCGTTTGTACTAAATGACGTTACCATAAATATGAGTCGTAAAGTCAATTTTATAATGGAAAATTTATTCGATACCGATACCTATCAAAAAAGTACTTATTGACTAAAATATCCAATACAAAAGTATCTGTATCGAAAGAAAAGTACTCGATACCTAAAGATAAAGTAAATAAAAGTACTCGATACTTTAAACAGTACGTTACTTATCTTTCGATACAATTCATGAGTTCAGTATCGATACTTTATATTCGATACCGTGTCTCTACTCGTACAAAATAGTTTCGATGTTTCACATCTGTCAGGCGTCCTGAGCGACGGCTCACTTTTTTTTATTAACTATTTTTAGATGCGAGAATCTTGTAGCGGATAATAATAAGATTCAAATATTCGTCATAAGCTATTGAATTATTTTGTACACTGCTCGCATGTAGATTTAAAAGCACTATGTGTGGTTTAGGGTTGTATAGATTTTATTTTTGTAGTTATTAGCAATATTACTGATAGCGCAGAAATGTCAATGAAACTTTTTTTTTAAATATATTTCAACTTATGAGTACACCACTCAGAAAAAAATATTAATAAACACCATGTTCGCACTCGATTTCGGCTTGGCTGCCATATGAAATAAAATACACTTTAAATGCTTTCATTTGACGTAGGTTTTATTACTGTTGGGATTATGGACCAAGGTCCATACATTTTTGCCCATGGTTCTTTGTAAAAAGGAATATTCATGATACATCTAAAATTTCGTTGGCAGTTAACAAAAATTGCTGATGGCCTTGAAACACTTAAACAGATATTCACAATAACGTCAAATTTCAAATAAAAATCCCATCATAAAGAATTTATTCGTTAGGAGTTACAATGACCCAAAGAGACACTCTTTTTGTGTCGGGGGATAAAAAACAAATAACTTTTTTGCAAGAGAAGATAAGCTCGAAATAAAATATCATGCCAACCGACCGATGCCGATGGTGCAATAATAGCCCAATATTCTGATAGAAAGCAGCATATACCGTATAGGAAGGTGCATTGGAATTGGAGAACATGAAAAAAAATGGACCATCTCCTATCAAATAAAAAACCACCACTGTCATGTAGTATCTTTATATCAGGGGCACTTTATATCATGGGGTGGTGAATTGTATACTTACTCCATCACCACACGGAAAGTATTTTATATCATATCATCGTCATCATCTCAGCCCATACACATGCCACTGTTGGGCGCAGACCTCCTCCACTAAAGGATTGATCTATTTATACCACGCTGGTCAGACGTATTGGTATGGGGGTTTTGTTTCGAGTTTTTCTTCTCTTGCATAGATATTATATGCATATTATATCGCTTAGTCGTCTTTTACGACACCCACAGGCAAGAGAGGGGGGTGGGATTTTTATATACCCATATATATATAATTCTGTTGAAGGTACATGTCTATCTACTATGTATGACTGTCGGAGTAAGAATACAATTCACCCTACCCTATCTTGCCCGTGAATGTCGTACAAAACGACTAAGGGATATAATATGCACATAAGATCTGTGCAAGAGACATGTCTGACCACCATGGTATAGTAGCTCAAATTCCCTCCCATTGTGGAGGAGGCTCGAGCCCAACAATGGGACGTATGTGGGCTGAGATGATGATGATCATTCTGTGTTCAGGTGGATTCAAGAATGGTTTAGATTGACAACTAAATCCATTATCCGGTACTGCGATCGATTCATAGGGATTTTAATTTTTTTATTTTAAATAGAACAGCGTCTTCTTTTAAAAAAACCACAAGCAGTCTAAGGGTTGGTAGCATTCGTGTAAAATAACAGAGCTGCTTTATAATAGAAGCCCGAACGAAACTATTTCATCTTGCGGTTACGGCTAGTTTGACGTCTGTATCCCTAAAAATTATTGATGCGATCAAGATAAAAGGTATTTTATGCTTTTTATGTCGGTGATATTTACTTATATGTAAAATAACTCTACATACGCAAGAAAGTGGGGCAAATAAATTGATAAAGGTTATGTTGGTAATTTGGAAGAGGGATTCACTTATTTTAAGCTTAAGATATAAGCATAAGATATACAATAATCATACCTATTAAAGATAACTACCTTGTTAATTGGCGTAGAACCTATGCCAATTCCTATGATATATAGTTAAACCTATGATAATTCATCTCATCATGGTTTCCGTTCATAAATGTCCCACTGCTGGGGTAGATTATTCTACAAAATAGCAGGGAAATTAATCTACCGTAACATACTATTCAGACGGATTGGTATAGGGTTTTATTTTGTGGTTCCTCTTACCTGTATACCCTTAATATATTATTATATCCCTCAATAGTCTTTTACGCTATGCATGTTAAAGATAAGGAGTGGGGAACTGTATTCTTATTCTGTTACTATACGGAAGATACCACACTGTATGCTTATACTACTAAATAATTATAAAAAATAGGTTCAGAAATTAAAGCTACATTATAAAATGTAATAGTTTCAATTTATAGTCAACTAGCTCATCCAACAGACGTTCTGTTTAAATCTAAAAAAATAGTCAAAGGGATTGTCCTTTAAATCGATCGCAGCGCCACCTATCGGGTCCGATTTTGAATCTAAATCATTCTTGAATCCCCTTGAACACACACAAAAAGTTCGTCAACATTGGTCCAGGTGTTTCGGAGTTCAGTGACATACACGTACACAAGAAATATTTATTTAAAAACTAGCTGATCCAGCGGACGTTGTTCTGTTCAAATAAGTGCCACCTACTGTGTCCAATTGTGAAGCTAAACCATTCTTGAATCCCCTTGAACACACACAAAAATTTCGTCAACATCGGTCCAGCCATTTAGGAAGAGTTCAGTGACATACAAGAAATTTTACACAGAAAGATTACACAAGAAATATATATATATATATTTCTTGTGTAATATATATATATATATAAAGATGAATGAGATATAATTAAACTTGCTGTGTGATGTCGCTTAGGAATACTATCAATTCTTACGTTGCTCGTGGGTGTCGTAAAAGACGATTAAGAACTTTACTTCGAAGTCAACCCAATAGATGCCGTTTGGTTAAGAATTACATTCCCAAGGAGGGTTGACGTTAGATAGGCGGACAGTTATATAACTGTTGAAATATGTGGAAAAGTAATACATCTTGCGTCGGCCCCATGTAATTGGGATAAGAGCAGCATCATGATAATAATGAGATATAGTCATAATGGCAAAGTGAAAAATTATCATAGAGTTTTAGAATATTTAAATATTTCTTAATAGATATATTTAATAATGGTGATATAAAAGCAAGTAGCGTGCATCCTTACTAATATTATAAATGCGACAGTAAGTTTGTTTGTTACACTTTCACGCTTAAACCACCGAACCGATTTCCAAAATTCTTTCACCAATGGAATGTTGTAATATCAGGGAGTAACATAGGTTATATTTTATACCGATATTCCCACGGAAATGGGAACTACGCGGGTAAGTCGCCTGAAACTGAAGCGATAAATAGTAGTATAGTATGCTAAGCAATAAAATGGTATAAAGGGATTGAATACTCATATTGCCTTTTTCATATCCGTGATCCGTAGTCATGCAGTAACGTTTCATGCAGTTATTGTAGTTGATTTTTAGAATAAAATTGCCAATATAGTGACACTTATCTGTTCCATAAAATCCAAAGGAATAACGATAAGTGTTGCCAAGTAAGATAGCATTGGATTTTATATCAAGTTTTCAAAATGTGAGTAGAAATTCAAAACTCCGTGTAGTGATAAAGTGAGAATAAATTTCACCATCCCCCTTTTTGGGGGGGTGAAATTGGTGTCGTAGGTGTCGTAAAGGATGATTTAGGGATTAAAAATGCAAGAGAAAACCCTAAAATAAAACCCTACATCTCCCCGTCTGACTAGCGTGATATAGAAGATAAATTTCCTTCCCTTTGCGGAGGAGGCCCTAGCCCAGCAGTGGGATGTATATGAATTGTGGCGATAATGATATAAAATAAAGTATTATACTCATAAAATGCGTATAGACCCATCGGCTACGAATATAAGGACCAAGCCGCCGGTGCTTAGGGATAATCACAATGCGCGCCGTAACACTGCCCTCGGGTTCGGGATTAGGGTGCTCCGGTGGTCGGTCCAACGACGAAGGTGACGTGGTGTTCGGGTGGGTTGAGGGTGTGCGTGCTTAGGCCCTTCTGTCGCGCCGGACCGAGTGGTGCGAGGAGTGCGCCGACCGCAACCCACCCGAAAAAAAAAACTTGCCTTAATCCAATATCAGCATTATCGACCTGCTCTTATCACAATTACTTATGGTCGACGCAATATATATTCTTCTTCCATTGCACACATTGCAAAAGTTTTAGAAATAATTTTATGACCGGCCACCTTATTTTCTTTTTTTTTATTTTAGTTTTTAGTACACTTGATGGTAAGTGTTGCTGCCGCTCATGGACCTTTGCTACCGCTGGCTACCGTGAAGAAGCGAACGGAGTGTGAATACGTGCAATAAGTTTTAGTGAAACAAAAGGCATCGTCAAAACACACGCAAACACCCTCACAAAATTGGGCTGTCGGCTCTCTCGCTCACTGAACGTAGCGCAGTAACAAGTTGAACTACTCAAACTTCGAAATTCTGTGAGAGTGTTGTACTACCCCGGACAAACCGGCCCGCGGCTATAGACAGACAATTGTCAACAGTGTGATCTTACCAGCCTGCTGTCAATCCTCTTTGGGAATATATTTGTAAAAAGCATTTCGGCTCTACCCACGAGCAACGTTATGTTAGTAGTATATATAGAATTTTATCAATCAAACTCATGGTATTAATTAAAATTTCTTTGCAGAAGCCGGATTTACCTGCCTGGTTGTCATATGCCAGAAGGAGATGAGGTGTGCAACAGCCACGGGATCCTTATTAATTAACAAGTCATTTAAATCAATGTTCGTGATTACTGTTACAGTTTAAAATGAAGTATTTATTGTACCACATTAAAAATAAAACATATCCGTATACGTATTATCACATTTAGTGTATAAAATTTTAGGTTATACGTTCGCCATATTAGGTTTTTCTAAAGATTGCGTTATTGATTATTTTTATTTGATACAATATTTATTGAGTTTTTATCTATTTTGTTTTGTTATTTAAATTTTATCACATGTATAACTTATAAGGGTCATTATGTAATAGAAATTGGAAAGAAATACCTACATTTAAGAATGAAATATCATTGTAATGTTATGAATAAAAGCAATTGATAAAACGTAATGTTAAATTGTTTGTTTAATTATTCCCCTCTATACCTATTGCTTTTTCTTGGTACAAGGGAAATCTTAAAACAAAAATAACAAAAATATCTTCTATCAGGGATCATTGATTTATTTATTATAGCTCATATCTTTCTCATTGCAGGGCTCCTCATGGAAGCAAAACTAACCTAATTATATCATACTGGTCAGACGGGTTGGTATAGGGTTTCATTTCGAGTTTTCCTCCTCTAGCAAAGATGTTATCTGTATATTATAATCCTTTAGTTGTCTTTTGCGACACCCACAGGCCAGAAAGGGGAATGAATTGTACTCTTACTACGTCACTACACAGAATGGTGGTCCTGAAACACCAATTGATTACGAATGAAGTATTGTGGAAGGTATAATAATAATAATAATGCCTGTGGCGTCCGTTTGGGGGGGCCCATTCAGTGAGTTGGCGAGTCACCGTCTGCCAAAGTTCAAAACGATAAAGGTATTGAAGGCAGACGACAGTTTTTCAATCAATAGTTTCATTTAATCCAATCTATCAAACCTTACAACCCCATAATCTGGTTTTAGATATCATAATTGCACAATAGTTTTACACCTACCGTTGGCAGTCCACGAGTGTTGTGTGCAAACGTAGAGTGTCATCGGTAGACGTCCCATCCCATTTTAACATTAAATTTATCCAAAGGCCTCTGCGTGTTGGATCCATATCTCCATGTAAGCCTTTCAAAAGACCGGGTATCTTCCCTTTTTTAATATTTTAAATAATATGGAAGATAGCCGTGAAACTGGGAGACACAATATAATAATAATAATTTTATTTATTTTTCTGACACAAGGGTACTTACTAGCTAATTTCTGTAATTTTACAAATTTGTATGAACGCTGACTACAGCCTACCAAAAGAAAGTATATGAAACAATCGTAGCTACTTTAGTTATGCCATGACACCATAACCCTCTAGGGCTTGCTGCGGCTAACTACAAACTGATCGAAATATTTAAGGTTACTCGACTGAGATAAACTCTTAAAGAGTTCCCAAATTGTCCTCGCCAATGTTGAGACCGAGGTTTGTACTCTGCAGAAGGTGTCCTAAGCTTCCGTGTTCCAATGTTTTGGGTAGAGATCCTACGCACTATGGCCTGCAGCCAAAATAAAAATAATCTAATAAAATAATCTAAGCCCAATTTTCCGAGGGTGTTTGCGTGTGGTGTGTTTTGGTGATGCCTTTGGTATTCACACTTCCTTCACTTTCTACACGGTAGGCAGCGGACTAGCAAAGGTCCATGAGCGGCAGTAACACTTACCATCAGGGGTTCTGTTTGCTCTTTTACCACCGTTGGCAATAAAAAAAAGTTGAATTTTTACAATGCATAACATCTGAACCACCAAGTGAATATAAGCCACTTTTTTTTTATTTATTATTTTGGCGTGGGGTTACAGTTGAATATACCTAAGCCACTAAACAATATTCTAAATGTATACTATCTTTTATAGTTTCAATTTTATTTGATGTCAATGATAGATAAAATTCACTGAAATACAAAAGCTACACGCTTCACAAATCAGATAATCGTTTGTATTACTTGAGAGATTTTTGTATAATCAAATAAAATTATATTCGATAAATAGTTATTTGATTGTACTTATAAGTTAAAGATCAAATTCAAAAGGTTGCCACTAGTAAAATACATCTAGCACGAGAAGAGCGCATTGAATCAAGGAGCCTTCTCAACATACTTTATCAGCATTATCGTGGAAGTTTCGCATTTTCAACAAACCTACGGGTTCTGTATCCTATTTTATTACCTTAGTTACAAATATATTGTTTGAATGTATCGATGAAATGTGTGAATGAATTATATTATACTTTCTTACTAATATTAGAAATGTGAAAGTAAGTTTGTTTGTTTGTTTGCTACACTTTCATGCTTAAACTACCGAACCGATTTCAAAAATTCTTTCACTACTGGAAAGCGTATAATATCAGCCAGTAACATAGGGGACGGGAACGGGAACTATGCGGATAAGGCGACTGAAACCGAAGCGAATGGAGGAAGGGTTGCTCCATCCATCCATCAGTCTACAGACATCCACTGCTGGACATAGGCCTCCCCACGAGAATGCCACTCGGAACGGTCCTGCGCCACTTGCATCCAACGGTTCCCTGCGACTTTGAGAATGTCGTCAGTCCACCTGGTGGGGGGTCGTCCTACGCTGCGCCATCCAATTCGTGGTCGCCACTCAAGAACCTTTCTTCCCCAACGGTTGTCGGTTCGACGAGCGATGTGGCTTGCCCATTGCCATTTCAACGTGCTAATTCTGCGGGCTATGTCGGTTACACCGAAGGGTTGCTAGTAAACTATAATTTTCGTAAAGTCTTTATTACTCACATGTCCTTCGAATGCTTCTTAAAACGTTTTTGTCATTTGTTTGATATCAGATCAATGCCTGTAGTAAAAAAAAATGTTTTCTTCTAAGTAAGATCTTATAAAAGGAGCATTAAAATTGGACAGAATTTTAAATACTATTTGCTTGATTTCTATAGAGAACACATCACTGTACACGCGCTGTCGTAGGAATTGTTGTTCTTGTATTTTTTCTGTATTTGGAACTTTTAGCCTCAAGAGCATACCAGCTCCATCATACCCTAACCTTATCGTAACCGTCTTGTATGACCTTAGACACTATTTAATAGCTTATAAACTAAAAATGCTGCATCGTAGAGGTTTCGATTATATTCTTAAAAATATTCTCACATCCTTGATCCTAATCGTAAAATCTTGAATTTCTCTTAAAACTTTTGACACATGCCACTAACTGATGATGGATGGACATTGTCAGGGGTGGCGCACTTTGAAGAGTTGAGAGTATTCTGTTACCCATTGTCGTTGGAATTGGATTTCATCATTGTGAATTAATGAAATATAATAATCTAGTGCTTTTTTTTTTTTTTTTTTTTTTGTGGGTGGGCCGCGTTCGGCGCGCCTCCGCACCACTCCGTCCGGGGCGACAGAGGGGCTTAAGCATGCAACTCCCGCAACCCACCCGAAAACCACGTCGCCTTCGTCGTTGGGCCGACCACTGGAGCAGCGTTAACTTGTCGTCAGTGGTCGGCCCGACGGAATACCCCCTATTGGGGTACCCTCCCATCGACCGACGTCCCCCCCCTCGGGGAGGACGTCGGTCTTTCCTCACGCAGTCGGCCTCTCGGCGGGTGACGGACTAATCCCCGGTCACGTCACCCGCGGCCTCGGCTAGGGCGGCATGAGGCGCAGATAGTTGTGCCTGCGCCGCCCCAGTCGCCAGCGGCGGATCTCCTCATCGAGGCTGCGCTCCTCATGCAGGCGATCCGCCGCCTCCTTCCGCGAGATCACTGTCTCGCAGAAGGCTGCGACCGCGTCCCAATAATAATAATCTAATGCTGAGAGTGATAAACTGTCTAAAGTGAAATCTTAACAGATTTTTTAAGCTTCTCTTTCTACTCTTTAAACTTTGCACTTTGCTCATCATCATCATCATTTCAGCCTATTGCCGTCCACTGCAGTACGTAGACCTCCCTCATGTTGCGCCACAATGTGCGGTCCTGTGCCGCCTGCATCCAACGACGCCCAGCAACTTTCACTAGGTCATCGGTCCACCTAGTGGGGGGGCGTCCTACACTGCATCGTCCTATACGTGGTCGCCACTCGAGAACCTTTCTTCCCCACCGGTTGTCGGTTCGTCGAGCGATGTGGCCTGCCCATTGCCACTTCAGCGTGCTAATTCTTCGTGCTATGTCGGTTACACCCGTTCTTCTGTGGATTTCCGTATTCCGGATTCTATCTCGCAGAAAAATCCCGAGCATAGCCCGCTCCATAGCACGCTGAGCGACTTTGAGCCTTGATATGAGGCCTACATTTAGGGACCACGTTGACCAACTTTGCACTTATTGGAAATTAAATATCATGAATGACTCATATTTTTAATTTTATAATATAAGACATATAAGACTTATGATTTTCTTACTCTTGTATCTACTTGTATCTTGCCTACTTTATCTCTTATTGTAATATTTTAAAGGACAATTTGGTTTTGTTAGTTCGATTTTCACCCCTTAAGTACTCAACCGCCACCTCCTATCTCGCCCATGGGTGTCTTAAAAGACTAATAAGAGATATAATATGCATATAATATCTATGCAAGAGAATAAACTTGAAGCAAAACCCTATACCAACATGTTTGATTAGCGTCCTTGTAACTTTGGATGCAGATTATCAGGTACTCAAAAAAGGCATTTCATCTAGGGAATAAAGTACCTACTGTTCCCAAGAAATAGAATTGTTAAAAAATATAAGTTAACACGACTAAAAACGTCTGCATAGTTAGCCATCCATATGCGTGATAATATATCTACGTGCCAGTATTGAAACAGGACTGGTTCCCTATGTCAACATAGTGTCTGAGCATCTATGCGAGTTTTGTAGATATATATTGTATGTGGCAGAGTTTAATCATGGCGTGGCGGAAACTTAATTTCCGGTAAGGCTGCATCATGGAATGTGTACATACTCTTGAAGATAATGAATAATTAGCTTCTGTGATTAAGACGTTAACGACAGTGGATAGCTTTCACCTTGTAAAATTCATTGATTCATTTATTATTCAGAATTTCATAGTTTAATTAGACATGTTTGAGTTAAATAGTTATATTCTTCTTCTTCTCAGTCCAGGGTTTCTTCAGAGTAATTAGCCAATTACTCTGTGTTGATATGAATCTATTCAATTTTTTCATCTCATGTAGTGATGTTTTTTTTTTTATTGCTAACGTTGGCAAACTAGCAAACAGTACACCTGATGGTAAGTGTTGCTGCCGCTCGAGGACCTTTACAAGGCCGCTGCCTACCGCGAAGAAAGTGAAGGGAGTGTGAATGCGTGCATTGACGCCCGGTGATACCAAGGGCACCACCAAAACCCTCCACACGCAAACACTCTCAGAAAGTTGGGCTTCCGGCTCTCTCGCTCACCGAACGAAGCGCAGTCACAAATTGCTACTACTCAGACGTCGATTTTCTACGAGAGTGTGGTATTACCCCGGACGGACCGGCCCGCGGCTGTAGACAGATAACTGTCGACAGTGTGATCCTACCACTCTTGATATCCACTAATGTCCATTAATCGATTTTTCAAATACACACGGGAAAGACGGGTGACCATGGTATTATCTCATCACTATATTGGTAATACGATGCTATATTGATATTAAATTACGTGGCTATTAGTTATTAACAATGGGCAAACATGAAAAATATGCAAATAGTTTTAAAAAACACTTTAATACTAGGTGCAGATTAAACATTGTTTTTATTATTATTCTTATTAATATAAATAACTAAGATTTATCATTGAAAACGTTAGGTTATACACAAAAACGTGTGTAAACGTGTATAAAAGTGAAAAATAATTACGTTTTTTTTGGGGTGGGCTATGAGTCAGCCCACCTGCCACCCGGCTCTGTCCGGAGCAACAGAGGGGTGGCGCGCGGCCTCGTAACCCACGGTAGCATGTTGCCTTCGTCGTTGTACCGACCACCGCTGCCGATTTCCTTGTCTTCAGTGGTCGGGAAAATAATTATGATACGAGAAACTCTAATCCAGACCTATGGGAATAATTTACTATTCAATCTTATGATTGAACAGTATTTCGATAGGTGAGGACTCGACACCTATGTGTGGCAATCATTTTTCTGTAGTAAACAAGTTTTTCTACTATTACTTATATTTTTAAATCAATCCACGCACTGTTTTTTTTTAATTGTTTACAATCGAATAGAGGAGGGTCAGCAGACGAGTAAACACACCCGTATTTAGCCACACAATACATATTTAAATCCTAAGTAAAAAGTTAGAATAGTTTATGAAGAACTCCATACAAGGATTTTGGGTCACTCTGTGTACTAGCTGTTTTAGGGCGGGTGCTTTGAGAAACTGTTTGACTGGTACTAGCGTGGCCTTTTTATCAAAGTACCGCTCGAGAGTGTAGCAGTGTTCATCCATTTCACCTGTAAATGTTATGGTCGTCAGCTGTACAGTTTCACGGATCATTTCTTCTAAGTACGTGCAAGATTTGGAATTTTTTTTTTTTTTTTTTTTATTTTTTTTTTATTTATTTATTTAAGACAACACCCTGCACTAAGGAATTAATCCTTGTATTGCGGGGGACTTTACAAACATATAATTAACGGACACAAATTACATCCAGACTCAGAACAACAATTTGTGGTTCACACAAAGTGTTGTCCCGCGTGGGATTCGAACCCCCGACACTGGCGCTGTAGGTCACTATCTTAACCACTACGCCATCTGTGCAGTCATGGAATGAACGCCCTCCTGCTGTTACCTAAGTATTATGATATGTGCTACTTGAGATCACTTTCTTTACGGTAAGCTACGGTCTATCTGTACTCCTGGTATTGCAAAGGGTGGACCTGAACAGCTATTAGTTATGCTGCTTGCTCGTTTGCCACCATTAGTAGTTAAAAAAAAACATGATTTTTACACAGGTAAGTAATGAATACATTTTATTATTTTTCTTAAGAGAATTTGATAGACTCCATATACCTCTGTGTGTAACCAGTAAATACGGCTCAAATTTTCATGTGTGTGATTAAGAATACAATCCAACTTGAGTAGATAATGGAGTCTTAAAGGCTATTAAGAGATGCAAGTGGATAACATTATTGCAAGACTAGGTAAACTCATAAAGCCAACTCATAAACCATCCTGTTAATCCAATATGGTATGGATTTTTTTTTTTTTTTTTGTGTGGGCTGCGGTCGGCGCGCCTACGCACCACTCCGTCCGGGGCGACAGAGGGGCTCAAGCCCGCAACTCCCGCAACCCACCCGAACACCACGTCGCCCTCGTCGCTGGGCCGACCACTGGAGCAGGGTTACTTGTCATCAGTGGTCAGCCCGACGAAATACCCTCTACCCGGGGTACCTTCCCATCGACCGACGTCCCCCCCTCGGGGAGGACGTCGGTCTTTCCTCACGCGGTCGGCCTCTCGGCGGGTGACGGACTAATCCCCGGTCACGTCACCCGCAGCCTCGGCTAGGGCGGCATTGCACGCAGGTACTCCCGCCTGCGCCGCCCCAGTCGCCGACGGCGGGTCGCATCATCGAGGCTGTGCTCCTCGCGCTCGCGACCCGCCGCCTTCTTCTGCGAGATAACTGCCTCGCAGAAGGCTGCGACCGCGTCCCAATTCCTGATGCTGCCGAGCATCTCCCTAGCGATGGTCGGCAGCGTCAGGTCTGCACCGATGATTGCGACGAGTTCACGACGCGGCTCTGCCAAAGCGGCACAGACCTCGAGCGTGTGCTGCGCCGTGTCCTCGTCGCAATCGCAGTGGTGGCAGGACGGAGTTCTCTCCCTCCCAGCGACCCTGTACAGGTACTTGCCGAAGCATCCATGCCCCGTCAAGACCTGCACGAGTCGGAAGGAGAGCACCCCGTGCCGCCTTTCTAACCACTGCATCAGCACCGGCCGGAAGGCCTCCACGGTCCAAACACCGTATCGAGGCCTCTCCAGCCGGTCTGCCCAACGGGCGATGACGTCCCGGCGGGCGTCGACGCGCCAGGCGATGAGCTCCTTCAAGGAAACAACACCACCCCCCCCGCGCACCCCCGACACCCGCCGATACAAGTCGGCGAGCATTTCCGCCTCCAGGTCCCACGGGGGCGTCCCGGCCAATAGGCACGCCGCCTCCGTCGCCACCGTGCGGTACCCGCGGATGATCCTGACCGCCATGACCTTCTGTGGACGCCACAGAAGGGCCCTAAGTCGGGCGGTCATGGATCCCGCCCACACCGGTGCGCCGTACAGGGCCATCGACCGGATGACCCCCGCGTACAGCTGTCGACATGCCGCGCTCGGTCCGCCCACATTCGGCATCAGCCCCTGTAGGGCGGACGCCACGCCGACGAGCCGCGGGACGAGCCTGCGGAAATGCTCCCGAAACCACCATCGCCCGTCGAGCACCAGGCCCAAGTACTTCATATGGGCCTGGATGCTGATCCCAACCGAATTGACGGTGATCGAGACGCCGATGGGAGGGTCCATACGGGGCCCATGGAACAAGAGGGCCTCCGTCTTGTCCAGGGCCACCCTCAACCCCAGCGCCTCGATCCGCCTGACGACCTCTTCGGTGCCTGAGGTCGCCAGGCTTACCGCCTCTTGTAGCGTCCCACCGCGGGCTGTGACGAGCGTGTCGTCGGCGTAACAAATCACGCCCAGCCCGGGTGGGAGGCTCCCCCGCAACGCCCAGTCGTAGCCGATGTTCCACAGGGTGGGTCCGAGGACAGACCCCTGTGGAACACCGCACGTCATGGGCGTTCGCACAACGTCCCCTACTCGGTTGGCGTAGAGGACGCTGCGCTCCTCTAAATAGTCTGCCACCAGCCGCCTCAGGTAAGCTGGCACTCCGTGGTAACGGAGCGCCTCCCTGACGCAGCTGAATGGCAGACTATTGAATGCGTTGGCGATGTCTAGGGACACCACCAACAGCACTCCCCCGCCGGTGACGGCCTCAGTCGCCACGGCCCTCAGGCGCAACAGGGCCTCGATCGTCGAACGACCTCTCCTAAACCCAAACTGGGCGTCCGACAGATCGGGCCCCGTGCCGACAAGGTGCCGCTCGATGCGGGCAGCTACTATCCTCTCCAGTAGCTTGCCCATATCATCGAGCAGCACGATAGGCCTGTAGGCCGATGGCGACTCTGGAGGCCGTCCCGGCTTCGGCAGGAGAACCAGCCTCCCCTCCTTCCAGCACCCAGGGAACCGCCCGGACGCTAAACACGCGTCGAACAGCTCCCTGAGGCGGGGACCCAGATGGTCGAGGACCAGGGCCAACACACAGTTTGGAATACCGTCGGGCCCGGGGGCGGTGGATTTACCGCGCATGCGCGCCACCGACGCCCTCATCTCCGGTTCCGTGATGAGCGGAACACTGCCACCATCGCCCTCCCGGTCATTGTCTGGCGGCGCCATGACCGGGGGCGTGTGTTCCGCCCGTCGTGGGAACAGGTCCTCGACGACCCGGGTAAGGAGGCTGGGTTGGAGAGTTTCGGTGAGGGGCGGGCCCCGTGCGCGGAGCTTACTCAGCGCCGCACCATAGGGGCGACCCCAGGGGTCACGGTCGAGACTCTCCAGCATCTCCCGCCGACTGGCGTCCTTGGCGGAACGGACGGCCAGCCTGAAGGCCGACCGCGCATTGCGGTAGCCCTCGTAAAGCTGGCCCTCCAGTTCCGCGCTGCGATTGCGCCGCCGGCTGCGGGTGTAGGCCCTCCGGGCGCGAATACACGCGGCCCGGAGATCTGCCAGCTCCCGGGACCACCAGTGGACAGCCCTCCTCGGGGGCAGACGCCGTACCCGGGGCATGGCCGCATCGCAGATCTGCGTCAACGCACTGCGGATGCGGCCAGCCTCGGCGTCCACCCCGTCCAACTGGTTGGCAGAGGACAGCCACGAATGAACGATGGCTGCCTCCGCCAGCAGGTCCCGGTCTAGGCGACCCACAGCCCATCGCGGGAACGCAGGACGCCCTACCGCCCCCCTGTGACCCCTGCCGGGCGCCGGGATTGTCAGGGAGACCTCCATCCGGATATACCGGTGGTCCGACAAGGTCTCAACCTCCTCCTCGACGCACCAGCTCCCCACGCGTGCAGCGACCTCAGGGCTAGCGAACGAAAGGTCCACTATCGACCTGCCCTGAGGTCGCACGCACGTATGCACCGAGCCTCTGTTCAGCAAACAGAGGCCCAGTGCCGCCGCCCAATCCTCGACCGCCCGTCCTCGGTCGTCCGTACGGGAGGACCCCCACGCCACGGACTTGGCGTTGAAGTCCCCCAATACGATCACCTGGCGCGGTGCCAATTGCCGTAACGAGGCTCCCAAGATGGTAAGGGAGACCCCGAAATCAGCCGCTCTCCAGGCAGGGGAGAGATATACTCCGAGGAGCGTAATCTCTCCCCAGTCCGCCGCGACGTATCCGACGCCCCTGTCCCTAAGGATCAGAGGCGACGAAGGCCACGACGTGGAGGCGATGATTGCCACGGTACCGTCGGTGCTGCCCAGCCAATTTGGCCAGTCGGGCACCGCGTACGGCTCCGCGGCTACGGCTACTCCTATCAACCACTCCGCCATGGCTTGCAGGAAAACGTCCTGCGCACCGGCGGAGTGATTGAGATTGGCTTGGAGGAGACGGATGGATACGGGGTCCATTAACGGTCCGTATCCATCGTCATCGCTTCCGTGTGGTGACGGAGTAAGAATACAATTCACCACCCCCTATCTTACCCGTGGGTGATCGTACGAGACGACTAAGGGATATAAAAACGCATATAACATCTATGCGAGAGAAGGAAAACTCGAAATAAAACCCTATACCCACACGTCTGACCAGCGTGGTATAGTAGGTCAGTTACCCTTCCTTTATGGAGGAGGCCCGAGCCCAACAGTGGGACGTATATGGGCTGAGATGATGATGATGATGATCCATCGTTACCTCCTCCGCGCTAACGGGCGATCGGGTCGCGCTCGGAGCGGGGGTTGGCCCGGTCGATAGGCCGCCCCGCCCCTTTGAGGCCGATGCCGGGGGTCTGCAGTCCCCAGAGCCCATGCGATGTTTGGCCGAGGCCTATTGCCTGCCGCACACGCGGGGCAGTGGGGCACCGCAGAGCACGATGCCGCCTGGTGTCCGGTCAGACCGCAACGGAAACATAGCCCGCTGCAGTCAAAGCAGTTTTTGCATGTCGGTCGGGTATGCCCGACCGCCATGCATTTATAACACCTCGCGGGCCGGGGCTCTAGCACGGTTACCCGCGCCGAGCTCCAGCCCACGAGGAGTCTGCCTGAGTCGGCCAATTGCTTGACCGACTCCACCGGACACTGCACCCAGGCAGCACCGACGCCGCCTGGACCAGGGCGGATGGTGCCAATCCGGACGGTGTCCGAGGCACATCCGGTACGCGCCATAATGGCCTCTCGGACGTCCTCCACCGTCACGGAATCGTCCAAGCCCGTCAGGCGCATCTCTGCGCACTTGACAGGCCTGGCGATTCGGACACCATCCTCTGGCCCGAACAGCCCCCGCAGCTTCGAAGCCACACTATCGGCCGTCTTCGCGCCCTCGGCCCCAGGGAACTCGAGAATTGGAGCCCCTGTCCGGGCCTTGCGGGTCCTAGCCTCGACGCCTCCGATGTCGGAGACGTCCAGCTCCCGCCGGGCGCGTTTTAGGACGGCCTCATAGTTGAGGTCCCTCTCAGCCGCCTCAGGCAGCACGGTGATGACCACCGCGGCCGTCTTCGGCGACTTGAGGCCCCTGCGCGACCTTTTCCCCTTTCTGCCGACTCCCGCCTGGGGAGCGGCGGCCACGGCGGCACACTTGGCCGCCGCTCTCCGCTTCTGGCCGCGTGCCTTCCTGCTCCGCTCAGCCACCTGCCAGCCCTGTTCGAGCCTGGCAGCAGCGCTGAGCGTAGCAGGAGCGGTCGCGGGTGCGCTGGCCGGCGCCTGCGGTGCAGCCGCTGGCGCCGGCCGCGGCCCGGCCTTGGCGGGAGCCGGCACCTTGCCGGCCTTCTTGGCCCCCTTGGGCCCAGCGGCGGCCGCAGCGTAGCTCACCACGCGGCCACCCTGACAGGGCAGCGGGGTGGGAGCCAACGCTTGCGGCCGCCTCGCTCTATCCGTGGCGAGCGGTGGCCGGAGGGGTGGCTCGGGCGGAAGGCGATCCACCAAGGCCTTGATGCGCGCATCCAGCATAAGCTCAAGCTTAGCAAAGATGACGCGCATCGACCCCTCCGGCACGCCGTGCACCACGGGCAGCGGCTCTGCCTCCTTTCGGGGCCCGCCGCGCTTCTTGGCGGCGCCAACGGCCGGCGCGGTGGGCGCAACCGGCGCGGCAGGCACCACAGGCGCAGGCGGCGCCACGGGCGCAGTCGACGGGCCCGCCCTCTCCGGCGCAGCCCGTTTCGGCGGCGAGGCCGCCGTCGGCGGTGCGGCTGGCACTAAGAGTGCGACTTGAGACCGCAGGTCAGCCACGTCTTTGGCCAACCCGCGGTTCTCCTTCCGCACCGCCGACAGCTCCGACTCGAGCTTCCGGTTGCGCTCCCGCAGGCCGGAAACCTCCTTACTGAGGCGGGCATTCGCGGCCTGCAGGGCCGCAACCTCCCCGCTCTGGCAGGCCGGACCTGGGGTCCCCGGCCTCGCCGCCACCGCCGATCCCCTACCCCTGCGACCACGGCGCATGGTCGAGACCTTGGGAGGAGGCACGATGAAACTCCCCTCCGAGTCGGAGCTTGAGCCACCACCCTTTTGCAGGGGGCGCTTCCGGACGCTCGGGGGGAGGGCCTCCTCCCTCTCCTTCACAATTGGGGCTGCCGTTAGAGCCTCCTCGGCAGCCCCCCTACCCGTCTCCTTCTCCTTCCTACCTCCTAACTCCTTCTCCTTCCTCTGGGATGACGGCCTACCTATACCCTCCTCAATTGACGGCCTGCCTTCCCTACTCCTACCACCTTTGGACGGACCCGCGCATCCACCGCCCTTGTCCCTCCTCTGGACGACCTGCAGCTGATGGCTGATGTTTTCGTCGGCGGACGGCTCTGTGGTATTGCCGCCCTCGTCCGCCGACATCTCAGAGACAGACGGCCCTGCGGCACTGCTGCCCTCGTCTGTCGACAGCGCGTACGCCACATCGCTCCCGGAGCTGTCCGATAGCCCCGTCGAGCAGCTTCTCCGGCGCATAGCTTTCGGCGGCCCTGCAACACCACCGCCCTCGTCCTGCGACGGCTCTGCGGCGGTGCCGCCCTCGTCGCTCGACAGCCCCGTCGAGCTGTCGCTTCCTCCGCGCCTTTTTGGGGACGGCTCTGCGGCTTTCCCGCCCTCGTCCCGCGACGGTCCTGTGGCTGATCCGCCCTCGTCGCTCTCCTCTCCGCCTGACAGCCGGGCAGTACCGGCGTCCACTTTCTGCGACGGCTCTGCGGTGGCTGCGGTCACACCGCCCTCGTCGCTCGCGGCCACGGCGGCAGCTAGTTGCGCCTGCCGCGCTGCCTCCTTTTTTGCTGCCTCCTTTCGCGCACGCACCCTATTGGAGTGTACGGTGGTGGCGATCAGCTTCCTCCTCTTCCTCTTCTTCCTCGTCTTTGGAGCCTCCGGATGTTTTGCCAGGCTCTCGGCAACTACCGCAGCGATTGTCTCCCTCCCATACGATCGGAGACTGACCGTGCCGGTGTTTGTGCGCATCTCGCGCTCAGACACCGGCACAGTGAGGGATTCCCCAGCGTGGCCGGGACCCTCTGGAGTAGCTACGCTCGTTTTAATCTCTGCCATTTTTGGAACATTTTTAAGTCTTGCCTTGACTACCACTCTAACGGCTGGACGCTTGCGCGCTTTTTAACCCACCAACCATTCATCCCCTCGCCGAGTGGCCAAACTTAGGATTAGGGGTAATTTTTTATAGGGGTTTTCTTCCCCACGGTCCGAAGACCCCCGGCCCTGAGCTTCAGCCGCAGTTACACTCAGGGTTACGGTTTGGGCCTTCCGGGTCTGGCCGCTCGCGAGCGACCGACCCGTCACGCCCCCGGGCCGTGACTCCACCGTCTCTGGCGACGGAGTGCCATGAGGCACATCCGCCCCATTGGCCCCGGGTCAGATCCGCCGTGCGCTCTGCCATCAGAGCCGCACGCGGAGACCCCCTCCTGCCGGAATCTTGGCCGTCCAAATGGACGCGTGACGTCCAAATGGACGTTTCCAGGGAGCACCACGTGGAGGTGCTCCGGCCCCGCCCCCCAATATGGTATGGATAGCCACATTATGGAGTATGCTATTACTAGAAACAAAAGATGTTGGTCCCTTTTTTGACAGGCAATGGTTTAGTTGTGACTAAACCATTGCCTGTTATGCCGGGCTGTGGCCCGTCCTAACCGTCTGCGCCAGCGGATGATACGGCGTGCAGCCGCCTTCTGTATTGGATTTTTATCTCATTATTCCGTGTGGTTACGGACTAAGAATATAAATAACCATCTTCTCTCTTACCCGTGGGCGTCGTAAAATATGACTAAGCGATATATGCTGTGTAATATTCTTGCAAGGGAAGCAAAACTCGATATAAAACCCTATTCGAACACGTCTGACCAGAGAGGTCGATTTTCCTCCCATTGTGAAGACCTGAGCACAAGAGTGAGATTTTATGGGTTGAAATGATAATTATACCTCTCTATTGTTATTTGGGCTAACCACTGGTACATGTATTTGATTGCCTGCTGGTTTACATTTTCAGGTAGCAGCCATCCCGGCAATATTATTTTGGCCTACGTAGGATGACTATTTAAGATGAGTATTTAATTCTGTTATATTTCTGTACAGTGACAGAGTAAACCAAACCCCCTTTCATAACCGTAGCTGATCGCAGAAGGCTTTGTAGGGAGGGTCAGCAGATAATGTCACTGCGAGAAGGGGGTGACTGGAAATCAATACCTATCTGAACCGTGTGGCATAAGTAAGTCGACTTACTTCTCATTTCTCGAGGAGATTCAAGCCCAGCAAGATGTAATGTATTCTCAAGGGATGGTCGACATCAGGCAGGCAGTCGGTCATAACACTATTGCCAAAACTGTTGCAATATGTACGACGTAAGAGTACATGTTGTGTGGATCCCGAGTAATTGAGATAAGAACAGGATAATGACGATGAATGGTATACAGTCAATATTATTCGTCGTTGTGATTGGCGTTTCTAACAAAATTGACTTGGAATTGGATGTACATAATAAATAATTTATTATAATCGAAATAATTCCGTGTGGTGACGGAGTAAGAATACAATCCACCACTCCCTATCTTGCACGTGGATGTCGTAATGCACATAACATCTGTGCAAGAGAAGGAAATCTCGAAATGAAACCCTATACTAACATATCTGACCAGCATGGTATAGTAGGTCGAATTTCCTCCCATTGTGGAGGAGACCCGAGCCCAACAGTGGCACGTATGTGGGCTGCAATGAATCGAAATAAGTAACAAAACATGAAATACCAATAATATTTAATGTATCTAGTTAGAAACGAAATAACTTTAAAACTTTAAAGTACACACCTATAGTATGTTAGTAGCAAAGAAAACACAATATTTTTATTATTAGGTATTTTATCGTTCCTATAATCTAATTATGTTTCAGTACATCGAGGTATTAATTTATGGAATACTAGCTTAATATTTAAGCAGAAACATTTAAAACTATATTCTTATACCACGGACATGAGATCTTTTTTTTTTACATAATATGGAAAATTGACGTTTATCCACCGCACAAGCACCTATTGTATCATACAACTTTACATTTATCCAACTTTATATTAATTTAATTTTACGAGTATCATACATTTCATTTTATTATCAGTATTAATACGAAATAAAAATCTGAAAATAAACTACTTATTCGCATATAAATTTAATATTAATTTAAACAGTACTTTAAAGACATTTATAAAAGAAAAAGAATCACTCGGGATAGTTGAAGCAATATTTTAGGACCAAAATAATATCATTGAGTTTAAGTATCTAAGTATAATTATATAATTTTATTACAAGAAAGAGTACTTAGGTATATTATAATTTCATAAGAGTCAATTTTAAGAATTTTACGATTCTAAATAAATATTGTATAACTTAGTTTGCGAGTTTTAGGACAAGACATCATTAGAAGAGAGTTACGAGTACAAATACAGACGTACGAAATCGAGATCTAATTTACTAGATTAATATGAGATTGCAAATCTTTATATTGTCCAATATATGTTACTTGTGTATAAACGACAAAATTTTTAGCAGCAATATTCAGATTATTGCTAATTTGGTTACAACACCGTAGTATACCAATGTTTAGAGTTACCAAATTTCAATACATTTTCATTTGCGTTGTAAATCAGTGGTTGCAATTAATTCATTTAGAATTTTATACTAATGAATGATCTTCGTAGACAGACATTAGACAATTTATAATCGATTTACTATCTCACTACACAACATAAAAACATCTAGACAGCTACTAAACTACATTTTACATACAATAGATACAGAAGACGATAGACGGATGGAAATTCTGGGGCTTTAGCATTACAATTACATACCTAAAACACTAGTAATAGTTACTCTAAGGGATAAATGGGAAGTTTGGCATTAGAGATCCTATTTACAATAAATAAATTTAGTTCGTTACGAGCTAATTTGGGCTATATTAAAAATAAATAGTAATTTTTATTTAAAACTTATTGACTATTTTTTACAGAGGTTTTTGCTTCAATTGCGGTTAACATAAACTTACATGAAAGATGATAAGTATTACTAAACGCATAATAAAAATTATTTTTTATGGCTAACCATAAAACACGAATAATAATATACTGTAAATGCTTGTACAATAGTGACTGAAAATAGAACGAAGATTGACGAAAAGAGAACTTGGTTAATTTAAATATTCTTGTTAAAGATACTGATAGATTAGAAAAACGAATAAATCAAGAAGTATTAAGCGAATATTAAGTAAATCATAAATCCAAAGTATGATAAGTGTAAGAAAGACACACATATATTTACGATGTTTTCTTTATACGCATAATTTAAGTCATATAGCCCATTAGTTAATACTAAAACAGCATATCTAGCTCTCCTAAATTTATTATAGCAACTAGATTGAAGCTGAAATATAACTAACCAGGATTGACTTGTTTATTACTCTAATACTAAAACTATTACATCTTTTTTTTTCGGGAACAACCGCATTATATTCTCTAACATTGGAGAAATAAAACATTTGCTTTTGAGCAAAGGCGACACACATACAATTAGAAGTAATAGGTCACAGCGCTTGACTTAATTATTATTTTTAGCTCATATTTTATATTTACAGCACACGACCATTCACACAAATCATTCAGATAAGTGCAATACATACTAACAATCAACAATGAAAGGTGCTTTAGGAATCACAAGTTTTCACAACGAATTGATTCTATTTTTTTTTTTATAATTTTCTGTGTTATGGTATTTGTCAAAATTGCCATCTTTAATTCTAAAACAGTTTGCGATTGACAGTGTTACAAAAATATTCTGAAGTCTTTGTATCTTATATAATACATAACAATAAAGTTTATAAAGATCGGTTTACGTCTATGTTAGACATGTTATGACCTACATTGAGTCTATTATGAACATGTAATTTTTCCTCTATTTTTAAAGGATCGTTATTTGAACCCTCTTTAAGAAGTTCCCACAAATTATTTTTATCTAACATTTCAAAGCTGCCCTTGTTTTCAGGGGCAATATCAGATTTGATGGTGTCTGGCAGTGTTTTAGAGGTTTCGGAAATAGGCGTGGAAGGTATTTTATGGATTTCTTTATTAATAGATTTTAAAATTTTAGGGTTATATTTATGTGTTATTGTTTTCTTTTTATTAGTTTTGTTGGTGATGTTGGATTCTGTAATGTGGGTATTACTCTGTTTCGTGATGTTGTTATGTATTGCATAAATAAGTGGTTTCTTTATTTGTGTAATGACTTTAGGCTTTTTCATTCTGTAATGAATTGTCTCGATATTATTATTAGTAATGGTTGTAATAGTATGTGGTATGATTTCTAAATGAGGCGATATTTCAGAGTTTTTTAAAATAATATCTGTAATATTAGCATCATTCCTAATAATTTTGTGTACTAAGGTACCATTTCTTATTGTAGAATTCATCGAAGGTTTTTTAATGATGTTCGTTATCATAGTTGAAGTTTCAGTATATTTTTCAATGTTTTTATTATTGACTGGAACTAAAGTGGGAATATCTGCTTTTTCAACAACGTCCTTTTTTAATTTTGATATTCCTCCAATTAAAGTAGTGTCTTTAGTATTATTAGGTATAACGTTATGGTTTTCCTCCAAACTTTTAATTTCTTTTACCTTCATAAAGAACTTTTCATGTTTATCACCATAAGTCGCTTTTAAAGTACCCTTTCTTCTCGGTAAAGGTTTTTTCAGTATATCATCTTTCTTTAAAGAACCTTTTGGGAGAATTGACTTTTGTACTATTAATTCTCCATTTATTTTTGGAACTAAAGGTACGATATTATTATTTACTTCTGAGCTTTCATTTTTAGTAATATATGTTACAGTTGGTATTATAATTGGATCATCAATATTTCTAATCTTGAATAATGTAATATTTTTTGGTGAGTCTTCTTCTACTGTAGTTGATGCATAACTGGTAGAAGTTTCTGTTACAAGTGTTACTGTAGATGAAAGATCATCACTCATAGAGTTTTCTGTAGTTGAAATTGATGTACTTACTTCAGTGGTACTTACTGTTATATTAGTACTTTCTGTCGTAGTAGAATGTTCAATTTTAGCCGAAGCCTTTTCTTGATGTTCAGGGGTATTTTTCTTAAATTCATAATCTCTGCTGCAGATTCGGCCACACTCACAAATATTATCAATATTTGCACGAGTTTTAAGACTAGCAAGTTCTGTTTTATCAAACCAAGTAATAAAATCATCATCAGTAATCCCTCTAAGTAATGGGCTGCCTGGCCTTGCATGAAAAAATGTTTCCACTGCTAAATCTGGTCGAGTTGAAGGATATATCTTAGCAAATGCAGGACGTAAGCTTGTAATGACAAATTTGGAGCGCACCTCATAAGTTACACAAACAGGGCACGTGGAGCTAATCTGTAATTAAGAATAACGTGATTTTTACAATGCTCACAATGCTTTATTAATTAATTGTAACAAATACTTTTTTTAGTTACTTACATTTGCAAACACAAACCACACAGACTCTCCTCTAGAGCCATAGTGCAAATCTGCGAATGTAGCTCCATCTAATACAACTGGATTAACTGAATGTAAGCCATAACCAGAAAACAATGAAGATTCTAATCGAAGTATACCAGAACGCTCTTTGCCTTTCCACCTGTAATAATTACACTAGTTTTAATAAACATTGATTTTGAACTACGTTACATTTTCTTGCAAGCATTGTTTTGAATGTTAAATCTACTGCACTATTTTTAACACATACACAGTTGACTGATTATATACAATGGCTGATAGCGAGAACTCACGTTAAACACCAACCTGACGAAAGTTGTTTGTGATTAAATTTTTCTGAAGAAATATTTGTAAATTATGTATACAAAATGATCTCTGGAAATGTGCCTAGCACTGAACTCATATGCACAATCTCCTGAGCACGATTGCGATTCCAAAATAGGACAATTTAGAACTCTTATACATCTAAGTATTAAAACTCTAATTTTGACCTATTTCCAACTATTTCCAATCCTATTTCTATGGGCAGCATCAGCTCTGCTCCCACACGCGCCACATTTCGTTGTGATTTCATTATTTACATTTTGTAAAATTGAAAAGTATTTGTCGTTAGATTAGAGAGCGGTTTCACAAATGTGAATTGTGACAAGGATGAGGAGTGAAAAAAATCACAAAATAGTGTGACGTACTTTATGCATGAACCATAATGAATATGGATAGACCCTAATTTGCTACATGAATCATTTGTCAACTTACTTGAAACAAGTCTTGATAATAAGAGTCGGTAGGTTTCCCTGTAAGTCTTCGATGCTACTTCTTTCAGGGCGAATTTCTTCAATAATTGCAGCTTGAATATTTAACAGTGCATTTTCAGGTTTTGGTGTGTATGTTGAGTATGATATTGTACCCTAAAAAAGGGAAAATAATGGTTTACTATACATTTTGTATAGTGGTACTCTAACATGATTCCTTGTGATAACTATGCTTTGCCTATGGCCGCTACAAAGATGACTAAGGAATGCAATATGCTATAATATCTTTGCAAGGGAAGGCAATCTCGAAATAATCCCTACACCAATCCGCCTGACAAGCGTGGTTATAGTAGGTCAATTTTCTTCTTCCTTATCTCAGTGTGTTGACGGAATAAAAATACAATTCTCAACCCCCTTTCTTGCCTGGGGGTGTCGTAAAATACCCCTAAGGGATTTAATATGCTTATAACATATATGCAAGAGAAGGAAAATTCGAAATGAAACCCTATACACGCATCTGATCAGCGAGGTTAAGTTCGCTTCAATTGTGGAGGAGGTTCGAGCCCAACAGTGGGGCGAATATGAGATGATGACGATGATGATGAATTTTCTTCTTATTGTGGAAGACCTTTATGCTCAGCAGTGGGACATACTAACATATATGAGTTTAGATAATGACGACACCCTACCCTTGATGTTAGGTGAAAATATATTTACCTGTACAGTAGCACATCCCGCGCCTGTAGCGTAAACAAATACTTTAGTAGGTAAGCCCGGTAACTGTAATGGTCTAGATGGAGTTCGAGCGCGTAATTCCAATGTATCTGTTAGTTCCATTCCGGCTGTTGCTAAGGATACTGTTAGTGCTCGATGCCTATAAGAGAAATTTTGTTATAATTATCTTTAGGTCTCACTTATATCTTTAGGTTTACCAGTGATCGGCCCAATGGCGATAGGGAGGGATGTTATGGCGGCCATACGCCACCCATCCATCGCCCGGTCAGGTAGGGTAGGGTATGTGTTCACTTTCACACCATAGCCTACTATAGGTAGGCAGTAGGCAGGTAAAATAAGGTCATATAGGTACATCTTACATTTGAGTCTACTAACTCGAGTTTCATCCATATACATTACAAATTGGCCTATTTCCCCTTGATAATTAGAATATATAGAGTTGTATTTTAAGTTTACGGTCTGTTACAGTGAGGTTAATCTTCTTCGTAAATGACATCTGTGTAATCAAGTAGTGTTCTATGTTGTGACAGAAGAAGAATATAATATTCTATCATACCTTTTAATAGGTGGATATCTAAAAAGACGACTAAGGGATGTCCCTTTTATGACTTATTTTATTCTCATCCTTTCGGCTCATATACCCTCTGCTGGGCTTGAGCCTCCTTCATAATAGGAGGGATATTGATTACTATACCACGCTTGACAAACGGGTTGGTACAGAGTTTTATTTTGAGTTTTTCTTCTCTTACAATATGTATACATATTGTATCCATTAATCGTCTTTTACGACTTCTACGGACAAAACAGGGCGTGGTGAATTGTATTTTTACTCTGTCACCACACGGCGAGTATAGTTCTTCAGGACACAAAAATTATTCCTTAGAGCTAGATGTTGTATTGCTAAAAGACGCACTAATCATAATTATGATTAGTTTATAAATTCAAACTTCAAGAAAATTTTACCTATCATTAGCTAGAGCAGCATATTGGGCAGCGGCTTTAGTGGCAGTATATGCGAGGCTTGGATGGCGTTGCAGTGTTGAAGCACGGTAATAAAGAAAACGAGCAGCGGCTTCACCTTCGGCTAGCGCACCTCGGGCACAGGCCGCCAACAATACTCGGACGCCTGCCACGTACTGTTCCATCGTTACAGCTTCTATTGATGTAAATAGTTTATACATAAAGTAGCTGTCATTATTCAAATTCTATTGTACTATTAAGTAGATATCGCTCTATCTATGCACACTGTTCTATAGACATGAATTTTGGGCGGGAATATGGAAGCGTCATGTCGCCCTCTTGAGCTATATTCATTTTGTTAGTGTTTTATAGTGTCACATTGGATAATTTTGCTTATATTGTATGTAATGTAATACAGTTAAGGTGCTGAAGTGTGGTGAATATAATATATAAACTCTTATATATCATATTCATTTAGAAATTCGATAGAATATGAAAATACAAGTAAGCCACTCGGCTTACTTGTATTTTCATATTCTATCGAAATTCTTAGAGAAGTCATAAATTTGGTTTACAGCATCTATTTAATAAAGTACTCATTATAAAGAAGTGTTAAATAAAATGTTAAGAAAATTGTATAAGACTAGGCTGTATGGAATTTGTTCCCTTTGCCTGTCTGAATGGACTAACAGAATCAAAGAAACTTAGCATTAGCATCCCGTCCTTTGAGATTTCTTGCCGGATCTTTCTCAGTGTGGCAGCGTGCCGATCCAGTGTTAGTATACTATTTTGTTAGGTTTTAAATTAATTACTTGTCATAATAATTACTACTAATTTATTCTTTAATAATTACTAACAATATAATTTTTTCATATAGAATCATTTACTCCTTATACTGGCAATAAATTTGTACCAAAATGTGGGTCACTATTTAATAAGTAATTTTCTGTAGCGGGTTGATAATTATAAATCTCTGTAATAACGATGGCTTGTTGGACGTGAGACATTTTAATCCACTCGTGACCATGAACGTTGCAAAGTGTTTGAGACGTCGGGTAATTAAAAATCAAATACAAACGCGGTAAAATTCGTAAAGGACGGTGATCCCTGTTTAAATATAATTCTAACTGAAAAGTGAAAGTATTATATTAAAACAATGTGTTACTGTTTGGCGATAGATGGCGCACCTTTCTCATAAAGACGACAATACAAGTGAAAATTTGATTATCATACGTCAGTTCATGCACAACCTCTAGTTGGTGCGACGATTGGCATGGATTTTCAATAGGTGTGAGTTCGAGTTCCAAGTGCAGTAATTGTTTTTTTGCTCAAAAATAAGTTTTTATAAATAACCCAGCATGTTAAATTCAAAATCTCAGCAATTTAGCTAATAGACTAGTGCGATCCTTTAATACAATCCTAACTGAAAAGTTTAAGCATTAATTAGGCCGACCCATGTGTGAACGTTTTTCGATAGATGACGCACTTCTATTGTAAACACGACAATACAATTGACAATTTGGATCATCATACGTCAGCCCACGTTCATGTAATTTGTAGTTTGGTAGGTTTACATTCGAGTTTTACGTGTGAAAATCATGTTTCCTACGTAAAGATTTTTTTAATAAATAATCTAGCTTGTTGAATGCTAAATTTCAGTAATGTACAATATTTGTGAAATAATGTTACTTTTGATATGAATTAACAGAATCGAGGTATCTTAGTATCAAATACATAAAGTGTTTGTTAGTTTAAAAAAAGTGCCTGATAAAAGATTTCGGTTCCTTACCATATGAAGTTGTTTTAATATTGCGTGAAGTTTCTTCCAAGAGCCAATCGGCAGCATCTTTCCTCGGTGCAGGCCATCCGAACTCACCTTCTTCTGTCGTGGACGCATTTCTTAATATTATTAGTGCTTCTGGTACTATAGGACTCCTAGAATTATTTAATAACAATCAATAATAATAATGGAATAGTTTTATGTAGATATATCTATAGGAATGCCAAGAAGAATTAAAATATTTTCTTCCATTTACTAAATTAATTGTCTACATCGAATTGGTTGTGTATTTTTACAACAAAATGTATTGTTTCATCTCAAAAGTGACTCAGCAGAGCTCGTTTCTTTTTGTGTAACGCTATGTTATCGAAGAACATCGTCATCGCCTTGTAATCCCTAATACTTGGCGTCCATTCAATTTGGATACTTGTCGAAGCAAACACACCCCGTCAATACCTGCACCAGTCGAAAAGAGATGGCTGCAAACTCAATTATTCCCCTACCACCGGTCGAATGGCCTTGACGATCGGGATAACGAACCGACGCCTTTCCAGCTGAATTGCCCCATGGGTACTATCACCTCGCCAATACCCGCAGTTAAAGCCCGGTGAGTATTTATGCTTCCAAGCCCCAGGGGGAGATCTAGTTAACAGGCACGATGCTTCTGTCACCATCATTCTGTATCCGTAAATATGGCTCCCTGTGGTCGCCACAAGATGGTCTGAGTCAGACGGTCAGGGACTCTGCCCTCACAGTGGGCAGCGTACAGGATGGTGCGCCGTACAGGATTATAAACCGCACCACCTACTACAGCCGCCTGCACGTAGGGCTGGTTCCGCCCGCATTCTGCATAAGCCACCATCAGATGCCACGCCGATAAGCCATAGAGCAAGTTGGCGAAAATGCTTTTGGAAGCTTCGTATATTCTGCTTCTTATATTCCTGAGAGAACAAAGCTTTTAATAATTAGATAGATCAGATACCTTGCAAGAACCAATGCCAGCACAGAAGCAGCAAGAGCAGCCGGTGAAGTCAAATTATGTAGATTACTTTCTAAATATTTTTGAGATTTTTTTGCTACATCGGCATCCACCTGAAATTCATAATAAATAACTATAATATATAATATCTGGTTGACCGAGCTTCGCTCGGCATATTTTTATCGAATTTATTTAGATATATATTACTAAAAAATAAAAAATAAATAATGAAAAATATAAAAAAAAATACAAAAAGAGAATAATAATAACACCGAGATTCGAACCGACGCTGTTTGATTGAAAAAATACCAAAATTAAACCTGTCACCTTCCCATCTTAGCTATCGTAACTCATGACGTTGCCAACGAAATTTGAAATCATATTCTTTTAATATTTAATGTCATTGTTTATTTGGCTAAAAACACGGACAAAACATCATTTTCTATAAATAAAACCTAGCTAGATCGATTTTTTGGACCCGAAACCTCTAGTATGCCAAGTTTCAACAAAATCGTTGGAGCCGTTTCCGAGATCCTGAATATATATATATATATATATATATATACAAGAATTGCTCGTTTAAAGATATAAGATAAGATATACATATTTTTATCAAAATTTAAAATAATGTTGTTTAACATCTACAACATCACTACAGCTTATATATGTACGTCCCACAGCTGGGATCGAGCCTCGTCCATAATAGGAGGGAAATTGACCTACTATACCACGCTGGTTAGACGGGTTGGTTTAGGGTTTCATTTTGAGTTTTTCTTCTTTGGCATAGATATTGTATGCATAATATAATCCCTTGATCCGTGTGGTGACGTAATAAGAATACAATTCACATCTATACAAGACAAGGAAATCTGGAAAAAAACCTATGCCAAGACGTCTGCCTATCGTGGCTTCGTAGGTCAGGTTCCCTCCTATTGTGGAGAAGGAACGTATATGAGCCGATATGATGATAATGATTATCCCTTAATCGTCTTTTACGACAGCCACGGGCATGAAATGAGATGCTGAAATGCATTCTAACTCTGTCACCACACGAAAAACACCTATATACACAATATCTACATATGAACATATTATATACTAGCAACCCGCCCTCACTTCGCTTCGGGTTCAGTCGCCTTATCGCGTAGTTTCCGTTCCCGTAAGAACACCGGGATAAAATATAGCCTATGTTACTCCTTGATATTATAGCTTTCCATTGGTGAAAGAATTTTTGAAATCGGTTCGGTGGTTTAAGCGTGAAAGCGTAACAAACAAACAAACAAACTTACTTTCGCATTTATAATATTAGTAAGGATGACACAAACAATTTAGATTGGAGTATAAATGCACTTATAATTTTTGTACATACCTGATTCTCAACACCCACTTCCAATAAGGCAACTAAAGTTTCAGCAGTAACTTCTACTCTCCTTTCCCAATTTATTTCTTCTTGCGTCATATTACCGTCTTTATCATAATAATAATATTCGTTAACATCAACTTCTTTATAAGTACCATTAGATTTTGTCATATCTACAGGATAATAATCGACTTCTTTATCTGCTGCTAGAGGTGTAAAGGAACCATCTGGGTTTTGACGGTTTTGTATCCATTTTTTAATAGCTTGAAGAAGATCTGGATCGATTGGATAATATGATTGGATTTTGGATAAGATTTCTAAAATTTTAATTGTTGACAGATGACTACTCATCGCTGGGTGGTCGCTAAAAGAGTTGTCGCTCTTACGAAAAGATAATAAAACTTGCACCTGGAAATAAATACAAGATATCATTAAAGAAATTAATGTTGATTAACCTTGATTAGGCTACGGATGTCAAGGAATCGGTACCAGTGGTCAGTAAAATGGCGATGGGGAAGGAACACGGTAGGTTTTGCCCTGGGATAGCCGTCTAGGATGCCCATCTGTCGCCGCACAAAGATTGAGCAGGGTGTGTCCAGACCATAGCCTACCGCAAAAAACCCTGAATGCTTTAACTTAAAATTTATAGAAATGATTAAATTATTTTAAGGTCAAATAGGTGAGATCAAATGATGGTTACAGTTAAAACGACCATGAGTTTTATTCTATGAAGATATACTTGTATACAAAATTTATCTTTATAGCATAGCATTAGTTTTATTTATAAATTGAATAGTTAGTATTTGAAATAGTACAGGAAGGAATAAAAACAGATGTGAAATTATCTAAATAATGATCAATTTACAAAATAATGTACAAATTTTATAATGGTAGGACCACACCACTTCTGTCTACAGTCACTGATCGGTCCGTCCGGACCAATACCCTTGCAGAAAATCGACGTCCAAGTAACAGTAATTTATTACTGGACTTTGTTCGGTAAGCAAGATAAACAGAAGTACAACTTTCTAAGGGTGTTAGCGTGTGGTGGCCTTTAGTAATCACCGAACCCCGTTGTACATATTTACACTCCATTCGTTTTTTTTTCGGTAAACAGCGGCCTAGTAAAGGTCCATGGGCGATAGTGTTACTTACGATTAGGTGTGTTGTTCTCACGTTTGCCACCAACAATATCAAAAAGAAAACGAAGGTAAATTACCTGTTCAGGTAGTTTCTTTAAAATTCTTTCTCGTTCGTTGTCATCAACTAAATGTGGAATATGTTCCAATGCTAATAATGGTGCTAAACTCGCTGATGCGGCTGAAAGTTGTGAATCTCTCCAAACTTCAGCCCATTGATCCGTAGAGTCCGTTTGGAGGCTATATAGAGGTAAATGTAAACCACCAGAGACAAGAAGTGTGCCAGTTGCTGAGCCAGGAACAACTCCTCGTGGGAGACCCAATTCTAAAACTTGTGAAAAGCCAGCCTCTTCATTAAAGTTCCAAATTCTGGAATGATAAGAAAAATATCAATTATGTGATTGAGAAATAAACTTTATTTGTTCACATAAAATTATATGCAGTACCTATATTTCAAAACTAGCAAATGGCCGCTTTCACGCGCACAGTTCCTGTTCCCGTGGGAATACTGGAATCAATTTTTTTGTTAAGCTATAGCTATTAGTCGCAGATAGCTTTAATAACTTAACTCGGACTGTAGGTGAGCGCTGAAGGCTCTCAAGCCGCAGTACAGGGATTAAATATAAATTATTTCTTATATAGATAGGTACCTGGTAGGAAAATATTATCAATATTGGTCGACCCATTTTAAAGATTACGCGGAATAAATAGACAGGCAGACAGACAGACAAAAGAAGTTTAAATTGATTTTTAACCATAGATTTCGTGCAAATAACCGTGTGAACATGAAAAACAACCTTTTTAAAATTACAAACAGACACTTTAATTTTATTAATTGGTATAGATATGATTAAAATGTCTTTTTGTTCCATCCAGTTATTTGAGAAAATTCTCTCATTGTGTATCTAGTTATGTTAGCATATTAACTTCGCTTTAGTAATTATTTATTTATATAGTTGTATATCCTTAAGGAATCATTCGTTGAGTATTTTAACGTACAATAAATACTGACATTATACAGGGGGCGCAATAAGAATACAATAGTCCGCTTCTTTGCCCATGTGAACTCTTAAAAGACGGCAAGCAGGTAATATTTGTACAAAAGAAGGAATATTGGAAAGAAACCTGTCTGACCAGCGTAGATTATTGGTCAATTATCCTCTATCACTCTGGAGGATAACCGAGTCTTCAAAGTCCCAAGATCCGATACGTAGACAAAAAGTCACAATATTCAGAGTAAGAAAAGCCAATGTATTTTATTTTTATTTATAAATACGAGCCGATTCAAAACGACATTAATTATAATAGTATTAACTTTCATTTAAAAAAAATAGGGATGCAGCAATTCTTTCCATGTGGTGAATCAGTAAGAATACAATTCACCATCCCTCTCTTGCCCATGGGTGTCGGTAAAAGACGACAAAAGTATTATTACATGCAAATAAAATATATGCAAGAGAAGATAACTCGCAAAAAACTGCATGTTAACCCTACTGACCAGCGTGGTATAGTAGGTCAATTTCCTTTTAAAAGTAGAGGAGGCTCGAGGCCAACAGTGCGACGTATATGGGCTCAGATGATGATGAGATACTAATTATAGCAATATAAATTGCCTTTATATTTAATGGCACAAGTAAAAAAAAGCATTCACTCACATTCTTGTAAGTAAAACTATTTAACACATTTTTGCCACGTTCATGGTCACGGGCGAACTATAAAGTGTTTGCAAACGTCGAGGAATCAAAAATCAAAACGCGATAAAATCTGTAAAATAGTTTTATTTACATTGTGTAATACTCGCGTAAATATCAAAAATAATTATCTAGATTCTTACCTGAAATCAGCCCTATCTCCCCAAAGAGCACTGAAGCCAACATATTTGATTCTCATATCAGAGGCTAGAGGCCACACTAGTAATCTTCTTTCTGAAGGAGCTGCTCCTCTGCCGACAGATAGTCTTCCTCCTTCCCACCACACCCACCAGGCACACCATGATGACTCTCCAGCGCATTCTTCATCACTTTCTGTTTGTTCTGCACTTGCTAAGTGAACATCATAACCTGATAGCGAATATTTTGGATTAAAATTAATTTTGTAATAACTTTTATATAGTATGACCGGTAAAAGATTGTACCTATTGAAACAAACGATAGACAATGGTCACATGGTCACAACTAATAACAATGTAAAAAGAAGGCAATATTAATAAACTACATTTGCTATGTAGTTAATTAATATTGCCTTCACATCAACAATATTAGTGTTACAAGACTCCCAAAAATATTGTCACCCTACTGGCGATACGTTGATACCAATATCAAGTTACAGTTTTGTTAGCACTGTTGTCAAGATTTGGATATTTATTACTAAAATTACTAAAACTAGGTATAGGAATATTGTCATAAAAAACATTAAAGTTAGTTGCAGACTCATAGCTCTTACCAATCCCGAGATAAAGTGATTTGTTTCTAATCAAAACAATAGGTTTGCCAGCGTACGTTGACTTCTGTCTACGTCCCGCGACGAAAAAAATACCTACTGGGTCGAATCGCATATATAATCGCATACCATTTACCACCATTTACCTAATAACTAGTTCTATGTCACGCGAAGTTTTTAGTACCTACAAGTGCTGACGTAAGTTAACCTATCCTATGTGTCCATAACTTAATATTTTTATAAGATAATTAGTTCAAAATTTAAGTACCAATATTTTTTATATGTTCGATATCAGAATCGAGTACTGAATACCCTCCTTAAATATGTATAATCTTTTACCAGTCACCCTGTATACACACAATTTAAATCATTCATTATGCATAAACCCTATGAGGGCACTTACGTATTGTCAATTTTAACAATATAAAATTATATTAACTCAATTAGCTACCACTGGATCGGAATGTGACTGCTAATAAAAATATCCGACAAGATACTCAGCGGGTTTGTTTATTATTTTTTCAATTATAATTATGTTTTTACTAACTTATGTGTATGTTTTACTAACAGTGGTTCCTTTACGAAGTTTCTTGATCATTATTATTTGTATAATGTTGGTTTTCTGTATACTGACGGAGTAAGAATACAATTCACTACCCCCCTTTTTTACCCCTGGCTCGTCGTTGTAGTCGCAAAAGACAACTAAAGGATATAATAAGAAGATAACATCATTCAGAAAAGTAAACTCGAAATAAAACTAAATTAATACGACTGATAGCATAGTTTAGTAGGGCAATTTCCCTCCTATCGTAGAAGAAGATGAGCCCAGCTATTTTTTTTAAAGACAAATACCCTTCACTAAGCTATCCTTGTATTGCGGGGGACTTTAAAAACATATTATTAACGGACACAAATTACATTCAGATTCAGAACAACAACTTGGGGATCGCACAAAGTGTGGGTGGTCATGTGTGGGATTCGAACCCACGACACTGGCATGGTAGGTCGGTATATTAACCATTACGTCATCTATGCAGCTGTGATGACGATAATGATATAATGTTGGATATCGGCCCCTCTTATGGGTGTAAATGCCATAAAACCCCTTGACAAGCAATGTTTTATGTTGGCAAGAAGAGTGCTGTTGCTCATTCCTACTCATCCTTAGTCCATTTTTTCTGCCTACCACGGTAAGTTAGGGGTGAATGACTCGTATTCTTAACCCTTTAATACAAGTTCCTCCATTTGCTGTCTATCAGAAGGAAGAACTTGAGATGATTTACTATAACCAATATCAGCAAGTTTATTTTTATTAAAAACATATTTTATTTATTGTTTTAAAACACCGTTTTTAACACATTTCTTTCTTACTAAAAATATATTTTATTTGTTGTCAAAAACGTAATGTAATGTAAAATCTGGAGAGTTTTTTGGGGAAAGAACAACTGACTGAATTAAAAATCAGGAATTTTCACCAACGTTGCCTCAATTTTAAAGATACACGTTAAACACTACGTAATATTTATCAGTTATTGATTGTGTATCAATCGTGTGTACAATTCACCACCCCCTGTCTTACCCGTGGGTGATCGTACGAGACGAATAAGGGATATAAAACGCATATAACATCTATGCGAGAGAAGGAAAACTCGAAATAGAACCCTATACCAACACGTCTGACCAGCGTGGTATAGTAGGTCAATTGCCCTTCCATTGTGGAGGAGGCCCGAGCCCAACAGTGGGACGTATATGGGCTGAGATGATGATGATGATGATGATTGTGTATCAGTTAGCTATACTGTATGTGTTTAAGTGCTACCTAAAATTTACGTAGGCAGTGATAAAATATATAACTAAATCGAGATATGTTTTTCTCAGCGTATTGATTGATTGTTGTTAATTTATTGAATTTTTGACACATTATTTAACCTGTCACAAGACGAATAAAACAAGAAAATGATAGTATAATCAATACAGACACGAAACATCAAATATTTATATAGTAAATAAGTTTCAAATCAGATAAAAGTTAAATTGGAAAAATATCCCATTTCATCTGCCTCTATTTAAACAATCTTTTTGATAAAGCATACAAACAAGAACTCACCGTGTTTGCCTTTAGCGATCCAAACTCTAGTTCTCTCGAATACAACTCGATACATGTCGTCAGAAGGTTCGCGGATAGCAGATAGTGCAACATGGGCTGCCCCTTGAGCACGAAGTTCTAGGACTAAACCAGCGCGGTTTCTTGGCGCAGCTACCCATTGCCACTCCCAAGATCCTCGAGAAGATACTGCTAGATGTTCTGAAAAAAAAACAATTGTTTTTTTTACAAATTATAATTTGTCAGGTTATTAAATTTCAAAGCTATTTCGAAAGAAGTTAACAATTTAATGTTGGCTGAAACTCCGTCGTCCCCGGGCGGCAGCAGGAATATCAGCGCTTGGTGCCACTCGAACTGAGGACACGGGTGATCGCGCCGGGGAACATTTCGTTACCCACAAAGCGGCTAATAGTACAAGGGTGATACCCCAGCAACAGTGTTGTTTGTTACCGGAACGTTTACGAGAGAAATTAAGGAATCAGTACCTGTGGTCGGTCTAATGAAGATGGGAAGAAATTAATAGGTCATAGAGTCGTCACATAATTATGTAATGGACTGGGTGTGTTGAGATCATAGTTTGCCCAAATTATCATTTATTTGTGAAATAATACAATAATAATAGCAAAACGCACTATGATTTTATTTAAATCGTTGATTTTATACATTACTTGCTCATCGGCGTAATTTCGTTCGAGTCACATAAGAAAGAGAGAAAGGTTAGAAAGAGTGCAACGTAACAATCTACAAGGCGCAGGCTTTGCGAAGGCTCTTAAAACGAATAAATTTTCTCCATATTTGAAACATCTTCATTGATGCTCAGTTTATATTGTTTACTAGCTGACCCAACAGACGTTGTTCTGTTCAAATAAAGCGCCACGTACCGGGTCCAATTGTGAATCTAAACCATTCTCAAATCTCATTGAGCACACACAAATTACTTAAATTACTTAAATGCAGTCAACAGATATCGACATCTGTTAGAATCTTTTGGAGTTAACAGATAATTGTGACTGTCAATTAATTATAGACAACTAATTTATAATAAAATAAAATTGCGATGTAAGTTATTATAAATTAAGATGTAAGTTATCCTATGTTTCAAGTTGGCAAACTGCACACGGTGTGCAAATTTGATTAAAATCGGTTAAGTAGTTTAGGAGTCCATCGCGGACAAACATCGTGACAGGAGATTTATATATATTAAGATAGAATAATATTATATAGCTTTCCACGATAAGTGGGCTATTCGACACTAGATCTTTTTAAGTTAAACCAGTAACTCGTTTCCAATATTTTATGCGGATTTAGATATTTACCGAATTTGAATTTTTTCACCAATGGGAAGCAACATTAGAACACATCAGTGAATAACATATATAGGCAGTTTTTATCCTAGTATTCCCATGGCAACGCGAGTGCGAACTAACCGAGTAATGCGGGCTTGACCCGTTTTAAAAATGCTTTCATCGGTAGAAAACTACATTATCAGAGATAAGGCTATCTTTATCGCTTATTTCCACAGGAAACTGATGGGTGGAAGTAATATTATAATCGTGAAAGTTCGTTAAGATGTGTTTATGAATGACTAAATTTGGATAAAAATTAGCACATAGATATAATATTTTTTACATAGAAGACATAAGATTACACAAAATTCATCATTTGTATGTGTATATGTATGTATGTGTATTGGTATTTTATATTCACTACTACACCATAATCTAGCACTCTCTCAGTTTAATAATTTCTCCATACAAAGGTGCCTGGAAGAAATCACTGTTAGCGATAAGGCCGCCCATTGTACGTACTAATCTATACCAATAAATAAAATTGGAGTGTCTGTTTGTAATGTCAAAATAATAAGCTTTTTTCATGCTCACACGGTTATTTGCACGACACCTATGCCTAAAATACAAATTAAAAAATTTTTGTCTGTCTGTTTGTTCCGGGTAATCTTCAAAACGGCTGGACCGAATTCAAACATTTTTTCACCAATGGAAAGCTATAATATAAGGGAGTAAACTAGGCTATATTTGATCCCGGTATTCCAACGGGAACGGGCACTACGCGGGTAAAACGACTGAAACCGAAGCGAAGCGAGGGCGGGTTGCTAGTAATATTATAAGTTTCTACTTCTGTATTCAACATGGTGTTCAATAAAGTGTAAATAAAAAAAAAATAAAATACTTATATATCTATCCCGGTGATATTTTCCCTTGAGATCATAGTTCAACTTTACGACAGTTATGTTTCACGCGGGCGAAGCCGCAGGCAAAAGCTAGTGTATTTTATAGCCAAGAATACGTAATAAACATGTATAATACACATATTTTTGATGTTACATAACATAGTAACTTCAAGTAATTTCATTATGTTAAAAAAAGGTTACATTCTCGATGAATTTATCTCTGTACGAGTTTCAACAAAGGAATTATTTGCTTCTTATTTTTATAAAAGTAAGTAGCTTACAGTACTTGCTTTGCGTTATACATTAAACTTAAGAGACTTTTTTATTTCTCGATTCCAGTGAGTACGTACTTAAACACAAGAGGGATGTTTTTATGAAAGATTAAAACTTACACATAAAAAAGTATAAGTTAAGTTTTATAAAAGTTAGGCAGTTTTTATCTAAAATTAAAGGCCTATTAATTGTTCAATTAATCTTCTGAAAGATAATGAAGTAAGAACATAATTCGCCTTCTATCTTTCTCGTGGGCGTTGTAAAAGACGACTAAGGGATGTAACATAAATATAAATTTCGTGCAAGAGAAGCAAAATTCGAAATAAAACCCTATACCAATACGTCTGACCAGCGTGGTATAGAAGGTCAATATTCCTCTCTTTGCGGAGGATTGTCGAACCCGACAGTAGGACATATATGAGCTATGATGAAAGAATGAATGAAAGAACTATTTATTCTTGAATTCTCGTAAAATTTCTACTGTTACATATCGATAATAAAATACGCATCTATACCAATAAATAAACGACTATAACCGAAGCGAAGCGAGGGCGGGTTGGCTAGTGCATAATAAAATTGAACTTGAGTTATCATAATATTCTAATCAGAGGCGCTAATTATGACGAAACTTGAAATAAGCATGTAGTAAAAATCGATGTAATACTTTCTACGTACCGTTGGCACAGAAGTATGCACTTTGAGTGTCCGTCCTGTGGAGACCTTCGGGGAGTACCAGCACACTTGCGGACCTGATCACAGATCCCACCAATGTCTCATTGTTGAAGGATGTGTAGGAGATAGAACAGTTATCAGCGCTATAGCCAGTCACTTCCACTGTAAAAAAATATTTTATATTTATTACCACTAGAAGTTAGTGAACTCACATCTGTTTATTTTTTTTATTATATTTTAAGTATTACTTTGCCTTATACATTAGGAATAATGTGGACGAAATAATTGCACGAGGAGATTTTATTTTAATTTCTTTTTTATAGCAAGTACATTTTACAATTAATCGTCTAAACCCACGTAAGTCCCGCTGTGGAGTTCGCGCCTCTTTCACAATAGTAAGGCAATTGAACTATTGCCATAGGGATTTATATCGAGTTTTCCTTCTGTAGCATAGATGTTATATGCATAATATATCCCTTAGTTGTCTTTTACGATACCCACGGGCGAGAGAGGGGATGGTGAATTATATTCTTACTTCATCACAACATGGAAATATTTCAAATAAGCAAATACATATTTTGAATCCAAATATGTTTCATAGAAATCACTTCACAGAGTATTCGCCTCAAGGGATCTAATTCTGTTTGTAAAGCTTCTACGAAAATAACAAGTAAATAAAGCCATAGATGAATGGTCGCAAGATATCTATATATTTTCATGGGATCGGTTATTTTGAGTTCTTATTATTAAAGAGGGAGGCAGAAATAAAATATATTCACATTGAATTATGTATCTCATGAGCTCCATATAACTTTATCGTAAAATATAGCATAGTTTAAACACCGATCTCATTTGCTGAGTATTGAGGGATCAACTCTACCCAAGACAGTTTTTTATGAGATCTACAAATGATTTTTGATCTAACAAATACGTTTTAAAACTCCTTATTTTTTTTTTGCTGAGCTATTTATTAATACTTCATCTATACTAATATTATATAAAAATATATATGTCACTGTATTATTGTACGAATCATTAGTTTACAAACTATCTAGTGAGATTATAAACTATCGATAGATTGTGAAGGGATACAAAATTTTACAATCTAACGCTTATATTTTCATAAGATTATAAACTGAGTATGTTCAACCGTCAAATTGTGATTTTAATACTTTTAACCATCAGTTCAAAAAGAAATGACCCAATCACAGCACTGTCTTACAATTTCACGCCTGCGAATTTGTGAACCGTCCTCTGATTGGTTGGCGTTATAGATAGCATGTGTTCGTTTGCATAGAGTTACAAAAATAATTATCAGCAATTAAAAAGCTCATTGTCAGCAAATATTAGCGTACATTATTAAAAACCACCAAAAAATATATTTATTTTAATATTTTTAAATTGATGTAATGTAATAATGTCGCTAAAATAATAATGGCGGCAGGGCAGCGTGTGAAAACAATGATTCGTTGAACCAATCAGCGTGCACTTTGCGTTTTGTTCACAATTTGACGGTTGAACATAGTTTATAAACTTACGAAAATAAAAGCGTTAGATTGTAAGTTTTTGTGTCCGTTCACAATTTGTCGATAGTTTATAATCTCACTAGATAGTTTATAAACTAACGGTTCGTCCAATTTTACGGTAACATATACTTTTTTTTGGAATGAATATATCAAACAGTACTAGAATTTAAAAAATTCTTTCATTAATAGAATGCATCTCCGTGTCATGACGATAAGAATACAATTTATAACTTCCTCTCGTGCCTGTGGGTATCATAAAGAGAACTCAGGGATACGATATACAGATAATATCTAAGCAAGAGAAGAAAAACTCGACATAAAACCCTATGCCAACACGTCTGACCAGCATGGTATAGTAAGTTAATTTTCCTCAACAGTGGAACGTGTATGAGTTTTAATAATGATGAATAGAATCCAACATCATCACTGAACAATATAGCCTTTATTATAATTCGTTTTAAATTAAAGATCTCTGTGAAAAATTCAATAATTATTCTTTTTTTTTGGGGTGGGCTACGGTCGGCGCACTCCTCAACCGACTCCTTCCGGGGTGACAGAGGGGCGTAAGCACACACACCCGTAACCCACCCATATAGCACGTCGCCTTCGTCGTTGGGCCGACAACCGGTGCAGAGTTCCTTGACTTCAGTGGTCGACCCGACGGCACACCCCGAGGGAGTATCCTCTCCCATCGACGTCCCCTACTGGGACGCTGATCGCCGTCGCGAGGCTAGTCTCTCCGCGAGTGCTGGACTAACTCCCCGGTCGGTTACCCGCAGCTCTGCTAAGGCGGTATCAGGTGCAGGTACTCGCGCCTGTGCCGCCCCAGTCGCCGGCGGAAGACCGTGTTCGCGTGGAGTCGTTTCTCCTGCACACGGTTCGCCGCCTTCTTCCGCGAGATGACAGTCTTGCAGAAGGTGGTAACGGCGTCCAATACCTTAATCCGAGTTGCATATAAAATAAAAAAAAGTTTAAGTCAATTATTGGATTTGATCTTAATTAAATTTATCATTTTCTTTTCTGGGCAGGCTATAGTCTGCACACACGCTGTCCATTCCGTCCGGGGTGAAGAAAGGGCGTCACGCAGCCCCATAATTTACCGTATTCTTTCCCGTTTACCATTGCGCTGATCCCTGGTATTGAGTTCTTTGACGTCCGTGGCCAGCTCGTCCGATTACCTTTTCGGGTATCGTCCCTCTCGGGGCGTAGCCCTCACGTAGTCAGGCTGTCCGCGGGTAAAAGAGTATTCCCCGGTCCAGACAATGAAGTTTATCATAGATATAACTGTCTTCATCTCTTATCACAAAATATCTATATATATATATATATAAAAGAAAGTCATGTTATTATTTATAAGCTATTTATAAGTTAAGAATGGCTGTACCGATTTGGCTGAAAATTGGTGAGAAGGTAGCTTAGAACCAGGAGATGGACATAGGATTCTTTTTATCCCGTTCGATCGCGTTCCCGTTTCCCCTTCGATAAAATGTCAAATAAACGTAGTATAACAAAAACGCATTTATTACATAAATAACAGAACGCAAATAACAGCTAAACGTAATTTTGTCTATAAGTAGTTAAGTATGGTTGAAAATTTGATAATTATAATCACAAATTATAAATTACAATTTTATCAGATATCAATAGTAAGTAATTTGTATTCTCTTTGAATCATCATTAACAATACCGCGACCAAGACGATCGAATCTTTCCGGACAAGGCTGTAATGGTTCTTCCAGAGACTATATTTTCGGAAATTTAGAAAATATATTTACGAAAAAAATTATGGCGGTACGAAGTTCGCCGGGTCAGCTAGTTTAATATAAATAAACATTTATTCGCTAGTTAATTATATCGAGAACATCAAAACAATCAAACGTACCCGGCTTGATATTGTTGGTACGGTTTTATGGCAAAAAAATATACGAAGAGTATATTTATACGCTTGTTTCATTACTTAGATAACTCATATATATTGCATCAGCTACTCAGAAATAATGAGGATCACAAAGCACGCCACCAGATTTTACGTCAGCGACATGACGTTATAAATCGACTCGGTAATAATTTAGTGCGACATAAAATCGTTTTATCATCTCTGTGTCCCACTGAATCCATTCGGTGCGCATCATTTTTATATCCTTCTGATTTTTTTATTACTATGACTCAATACGAGTAAGTAGGTTTACAATAAATGCTATAAGCAATACCGAGAAGTTTAATACGTTCAAGCATACTTGATATTATGTCAATATTATTAAGATAAAAGATAGAAGAGTTTTCTAAGAACGATACAGAACAAGCGGCTTACGGCTGCAATATGCGATTTGGAACTATTGCTACTCCAACATTATTTTATTTTTGTCAGTAAGCAATGATTTTCCGTGTGGTGACGGAATAAGAATACAATGCACCACCCATTGTCTTGCCCATGGGGGTCGTAAAAGGCAACTAAGGGAATATCTTGTGCATATAACAACTATGCAAGAGAAGGAAATCGCGAAATAATACCCTATACCAACCTGCCTCACCAGCGTGTTATAGTATGTAAATTTTCCTCCCAGCCATCTGGGTTATGGGTTAGCACAGATAACCCACCATATTTTTTGCCTTTATAGCATACCACCTTCACATGAATTTCAGTGATAACTTATTAAACAATAGAAACAACTCTATGCCTAAATTCTTGCCCTAGCCGAGGCCGCGGGTGACGTGACCGGGGATTAGTCCGTCACCCGCCGAGAGGCCGACCGCGTGAGGAAAGACCGACGTCCTCCCCGAGGGGGGGGACGTCGGTCGATGGGAGGATACCCCAATTAGGGATATTCCGTCGGGCCGACCACTGACGACAAGTTAACGCTGCTCCAGTGGTCGGCCCAACGACGAAGGCGACGTGGTTTTTGGGTGGGTCGCGGGAGTTGCGTGCTTAAGCCCCTCTGTCGCCCCGGACGGAGTGGTGCGGAGGCGCACCGACCGCGACCCACCCACAAAAAAAAAAATGCCTAAATTCTTAAATATAGCAAATATTTAAATATAAAATAATTCAAGTGTTTTTTACACCACGAATATGAGTTTTATTCAATGTGTTGATGAAAATAGATTTATCTTAGTGCTTACTTTAAGAATTCGATAAAAAATGCCCTTCATTAATTAAACTTGCGGTAAAAATATTAACAGTTATGCGTAAAGTATTAGGAACGTAATGTGTTCCTAAAATTAGAAACCTATTTTGTTTTAAGTAGATCTCACACAAGACAATTAAAGAAAATCCCTAAGAGAAAAGGAAAATGCTAAACTTTGTCTAATCCGTTATAATCTCTTGGTCCTTATATAGCAACCTCCAATAATTATTATCAAAATATATATAAATATCATTTTATGATAAATAAAAGATAGTTTTTACACATTTTATTATAATTTGGACCATCATAGATATACAGATAATACACAAATATATCATAATAATGTAGTCGCGATATAAAGGTAATAATAGAATCTGCCACGTTTATTGAGAGAGAGGTAGTAGGAAACACTTCAAAAGCAATTGAAATCCTCGCACTGTCGTTTTATTGTTATCGGAATTGAACTTAAACGTGAATAGAATAATACAGAATGCGAAAATAGCAATCAATGATTTTATTTACAGGTTTCTTGTAAATAAAAATGGAGGTTCTAATTCTCCTTTTTATTTTTTGTGTATAATTTATTTTTGATTTTTTGTGTTACTAAGTATTTAGTTATTAATTTGATTGAAGTCGAGGTATAGAATCTGAGTACTCGGTTGCCCGCTCAATAGGGCGAGAGGAAAAATACTATAGAATATGAAACCTCTTGCTTTTCCATTATCTCAAACGTTGATAAGTTAGGACAGACTGTGGTCAGATAATATCTTGTCAAAAAAGTATTATAATATATTGCAATTGGATCTTTCATCATACCAGCATATCAGCTCATATACGTCCCAGAGTTGGACACTAGCCTCCTCGACAATAGAAGAGAAATTGACCTTATTATACCATACTGGTCAGGTAAGTTGGTATAGGGGTTTATTTCTAGTATTTCTACTGTTGCATATATGTTATATGCGTATTATATCCTTTAGTCGTCTTTTACGACACCCACGGGCAAGATAGGAGGTAGTGGACTGTATTCTTACTCTGTCACCACACGGAAAATTGGATCTTTACAGTTAAAATAATAATATAAATGTTTAAATAATAATACTATATTAATTGCTATGTGGAGGCAGTTACGAAATACGAATATTAGCAACACTTACATTGCTTATGAGTATCGTTAAATACGAATAAGAGCTTAACATAAACCTGAGCCAACTCCATCTGATGTTATCTGGTCATTAATTAGATTCACAAGGAGGGTTGACACCAGGTAGGCGGCCGATCATAAAACTATTGCTAAAACTATTACAATATCTTATATCTTTAAACGAGCAATTCTTGTATATTATATATAAAGATTTTCAGGATCTCGGCAACGGCTCTAACGATTTTCATGAAATTTAGTATACTAGAGGTTTCGGGGCCAAAAAAATCGATATAGCTAGATTTTATTTATAGGAAATGTTGTTTTGTCGGTGTTTTTAGCTAATCAACACAATGACATAAAATGTCAATAGAATGGAAATTCAAATTTCGCCGTCGCCGTCAAGAGTGACAATAGCTCAGTTGGGAAGGTGTCCAGTCGCATCCAAGCAGCGTGAGATCGAATCTCGGTGTTATTCTTATTCTGTTTTTGTAATTTTTATATTTTTTTCATTATTTCATCTTTTTTATTTTTATTAATATATATCTAAATAATTTCATGCTGGTTGGTAGCGGCTTCGAATACTACCAACCCTTGCTTTGCTCGTGGCTGTCGTAAAAGACGACTAAGAGCGCTATATTAACCCGGACCAACTCCATCTGGTACCATTTAGGTCAACGATTACATTCCCAAGGAGGGTTGACGTCAGGCAGGCGGCCGGTCATAAAAGTCATTGCCGAAACTTTTTGCAATATGTCAAAACAGATGACATATTGCGTCGACCCCAAGTAATTGGGATAAGAGCAAGATGATGATGATGATATCTAAATAATTTCGGCAAAAATACAAAAAGAAAAAATATACCGAGCAAAGCTCGGTCAACCAGATATTGTATAATGAATCAAGAGTATATATTACGTCAATCTCATAGTCATTGAAATAAGAACATGATGATGATGATATTTTAAAAGGTATTTATCATCATTTCATTTCATCATTTTAGCCCACATAAATCCCGTTGTTGGGCTCAAGCCTCCTTCATAATGGGAGGGGAATTGTCCTACTATACCACGCTGGCGGTGGCATTGGGTTTAAGATCGAGTTTTCCTTACTTGCATAGCTGTTCTACATAATATATCTCTTAGTCCTCTTTTACGACATCCACGGCAAGACAGGGAGAGTTGAATTGTATTCTTACTCCGTCACCACATGGAAAAAAGGAACGGTATATATGTAGTTTAAAAATAATATTAGATGCGCCTTTCAATAACAAAGATTCCTAAATTATTTATATCCTTATTAATATTATAAATGCGAAAGTAAGTTTGTTTGTTTGTTACGCTTTCACGCTTAAACCACCGAACCGTTTTCAAAAATTCTTTTACCAATGGAAACCTCTAATATTAGGGAGTAGCATAGACTATATTTTATTCGGACTATATTATATTAAAACGGGAACTACGCGGGTAAGGCGACTGAAACCAAAGCGAAGCGAGGGCGGGTTGCTAGTAAAACATAATTAAAAGATACAGTTAAGTTATAAATAATAGTATAATACGAAATATGCTTTTCTAACCATTTCATACATTTGGAATACAATTTAACCATCAACTAAATATGCGTGGCCAATCCCATATAAGTTATAAAAGCATTTCCATAATAACAAAGCTACGCCTCTATTGTCATCTCACACCAAATTTCCACTGCCAAACAAGCCTTTGTCGTGTCGAGTCCAATTTAAATGTTTATTGAAACAGGTCCGTGAATTGAACTAGACAATGAGAACCGTCACACTAATCGTACCATTTGAATACACAGCGCATGTATCATCAGCAAAAGGGACCTTAGATTGTGTTTGAAATTAGTTTCGACAGCGTCCTCTATATTATTTTTGAAATTCAATGATGTTTCAATTAATAGCCTAGGTTGGAATTCAGTTTAATTTGATGTTAAAAGCTTTTATTTAACTTGCACTGTTAGTATGGGACAAATCTTGCGAGTTAAAGTAGAACCACTTCCTGTCGTTAGATTAGGTTGAAATTTGGTTTACTTACGTAACTTCAGTGACCATGCGATAATATGGTACCATCAAGCTGGTCTCTAGATGGCGTTGGAAGGTGGCCTTAGGAATTCCTATACTAAACGAGATAAAACCGTCGAGTTTGGACTCGTTTGAGTAGTCAAGACAAGATTTCTTCGTTTCAGAGCATTTAAATAAAACCTTTTATTATTATTTTTTTAATTAATATTTATTTGATAGTCCAATATTTCGAACACTTTTCAGCGTTCATTGTCACGGGCGGACGCTGAGAATTGTTCGAAAAATCAAATACAAACGCGATAAAATCCGTAAAAATAGTTTTATTTATAATGTGTAATACTTGCGTAATCAGAATAGTTGACATATTGCGTCGACCCCAAGTAATTGGGATAAGAGCAAGATGATGATGATGATATCTAAATAATTTCGGCAAAAATACAAAAAGAAAAAAATTGCTGTGTGGTAGCGGCTTCGAATACTACCAACCCTTGCTTTGCTTGTGGGTGTCGTAAAAGACGACTAAGAGCGCTAGATTGACCCGGACCAACTCCATCTGGTACCATTTGGGTCAACGATTACATTCCCAAGGAGGGTTGACGTCAGGCAGGCGGCCGGTCATAAAAGTCATTGCCGAAACTTTTTGCAATATGTCAAAACAGATGACATATTGCGTCGACCCCAAGTAATTGGGATAAGAGCAAGATGATGATGATGACTTGCGTAATCAGAAATTTGATAATTAAAATGCTTTTTGTTTTTGGGGGTGGGTTGCGGTCGGCGCTCTCCTCGCACCACTCCATCCGGGGCGAGAGGGGCGTAAGCACGCACACCCGCAACCCACCCACGTGCACGTCGTCTTCGTCGTTAGGCCGACCACCGAAGCAGGATTACTTGTCAACAGTGGTCGGCCCGACGGCATACCCCTTATTTGGGGTACCCTCCCATCGACCGACGACGCCCCCTCGGGGAGGACGTCGGTCTTTCCTCACGCGGTCAGCCTTTCGATGGGTGACGGACTAATCCCCGGTCACGTCACCCACAGCCTCGGCTAGGGCGGCATGAGGCGCAGGTACTCACGCCTACGCCGCGCAGTCGCCAGCGGCGGATCGCCTAAGCAAGGCTGCGCTCCTCGCGCAGGCGATCCGCCGCCTTCTTCTGCGAGATCACTGCCTCGCAGAAGGCTGTGACTACGTCCCAATTCCTGAAGCTGTCAACCATCGCCCTGGCGATAGTCGGCAGCGTCAGGTCGGATAATAATTAAAATGCTAAGAGTTAATTTGATATTCCCAAATGAAATTACAAATTATTAATATTGATGGATAATGTATAATAATGTGTAATAATAATCATCATTTCGGCTCATATACATTCCACTGCTGTGCTCGAGCCTCCTCTACAGTAGGAGGGAAATTGACCTTAGTATACCATACTGGTCAGACACGTTGGTATAGGGTTTTATTTCGAGCTTTCCTTCTCTTGCATAGATGTTATATGCGTATTAAATCTCTTAGTCGTCTTTTACGACATCCACGAGCAAGATAGGGAGTGGTGAATTGTATTATTAATCCGTCACCACACGGAAAAAAAAATAATGGTTATTTATTTTAAAAAAATGAACATTCTTTGTCCTTGTAAAATAATAATAATGTTCATTTATTAAAAAATGAACATTTTTTATCTGTGTAAAATAATAATAATAATGGTCATTTATTAAAAAAAATGATCATTTTTTGTTCGTGTAAAATAATAATAATAATGTTCATTTATCCATCAACCCCCCCTAGGATTTTTTAAGAGACGACAAGAGATTGAATGGGCTAGGTCGATGAAAAGCTTATAGTCGTTTTTTACAGTACCCACGAGTAATGTAACGGTAGGTAGAATTTATAACCGCTACCAAACAGCACCATTTAATTTGTTTAAATGACACTTAGGGCAGATAAATAATGAAGTTTAATTATTATAAATAATTATTATGTCAAATTGATAAATAAATATGACCAATACAATTAAAATGGCAATTTAATAGAATAAATTTAGTTACAATAAAATTTAATTATTGCTATCTTAAAAAAAATATAGATTCCGGATAAGTACCAACCATACCGCCACCTAATGGCGAAGGAGAGGGAAGACGATGGGTTATGGGGCCGCGCGCCGCCATTTCGTCACCCCGGACGGATAGGACGGTGTGTGGTCATAGCTCAAAAAAGTATTTAAATTACATTTCTTTTTTGAGGTGGGTTAAGGTCAGCGTCCCCACCACCCAGCTCCATCCGGGGTCACAGAGGGGCAGCGCGCGGCCGCGTAACCGACCCTATAGTACGTCGCCCTCGTCGTTGGACCGACCACCGCCGCAAAGTACCTTGACTTCAGTGGTCGGCCCGACAGAATACGCCGAGGGAGTACCTTCTCCCATCGACGTTCGCTTCCTGGGACACCGGTAAAATTACATACTAAAACCTTCTCCTAAACGCGCTCCATTTTATGATATAAGAACTAATCCGATCGATTCAGTAGTTTAGCTTGAATAATGATGATAATGTAGTTGTCATGGTATATACTAGAAAGGCAAGCATTGTAAATTATAATATTGGGTTTAGCTCATTCAAATCTAAGACATCTTAAATTTTACAATTATATTACTGGATACCAGTTTAAGAATTCAGCGATCTAACTTCATTAAAATATTCCAACCGTAGATTTCTTAAACGAAGATTCCTAATAAATTTTCGGTGGTGAGCCTCGCATTCTTTCACATTAATTAAGGATTCGTGTCGCAATTCATAAATCTCAAATCGACAAGTTTCGACTTTGATTAGAATTAAGAGCACAATCTTAAAGTTTTGGGTAAAGCATTTCCTTTTCAAGTTATTAAGTTGAAGTTTACCATTACGATCCATTTAATTCTGTTGTATGATTTTTACGATTTATCTAACTCAACAAACATATAATTTGAAACATTTGCCTAATATTTATAACAATCCAAAATAAGAATGCATGAGAAGTTTTCCTATTTTTAAGGGATTTCAAAAAAGAGGAGGCTTTCAATTCCCCAGAACGTTTTATTTATATTTTTATTTATGTTTACCGAATACTCGATAATGTTTGGAACGATTTGGAAAGTCTTTTTATGTTCATAGAGTTTACTTTTCAGGTAGTCCTGGTCATGGTCAAAAATAATTTATTACCTTTACTTACCTTTCCCTACTGGTACCTTTAAGTAAGGAATTTTGCAGGCACGTGAACACTATTTGAGGCCTCACGTTTCGATTTTTAGAAAATAAAGTATGTATATGAGTCCTGGAGCCTTATAAGCAATATACTACTAAGAAATATTACTTTTTAACATGGACTTTTCTATCGTGCAAGGTTCGAGTATGTGATTTTTGTGTGACTTCATCCGCCATAAGTATCTCCACTATACTGTTGCTTTTTTTTTTTACTAAATATATTCTAATAAGATCAAAGAATGTTCGTAATCATCATTACAGCAGTTCATTTAAATCGAGTTTCTCTTCTCTTCCATAGATGTTATATTCATATCATATCCTTTAGTCGTCTTTTATGACACCCAAAGGCAGGATAGAGAGTGGTAGATTGTATTCTTTAATCCATCCAATCGGAGTCCATCACCGCTCGGTAAGTGAAAGATTACCTAAACTTACCAGTAATATTTTTTCTACCGGGGGTATTGACAGCTACTCGTACAACCAGTTGTGTACCACCACGAGGTCCAAGTCGAAGTCTCTCCGTCACATAGAGTGCACCAGTACTCGCGAATGCTGCACCAGCGCTGAGTGCCAATAGCGCTGTTACCTGCAAAATCATTTCTCAATATTAAACATTTACAAACACCATGGAATAGGGTCGGGAAATATGGTATCCGAGAGAGTAACCTGCTGAGCTGGCCGCGGATGTCAAGCTCAACAATGTCCTATCACTTCAAAAATATATTTTGTCACACTTCAAATGAAGCACTCGACGAAGGAATTGGCGCGAATTGTAGTAAAGTAGAAGTAGTAAGTGACAAAAGCGCCTTAAATGAATGGGTTAGAGAATGACGCGACGCAACGCTAACGACAACTAACGAAATTCTAATGCGCTCAGTTATGTTTGTGTTGTTTTATAAAACATTGAGTTTTGTGGTCATTTTTGTGTGTTTATGTAATATGTAAAGCTTATTTTTCAATAAAAACTTTAAGCATTTTATAGCTCCTTGTCTAATTTTTATATAATAATACTTTGATGGAAAGATATTGATTATTTTCTTTTCATACATCATAATTCATGCATGCATGACGTGTGTTTTGTTCGACTGTTTGTAGTGACTAATCTCTGAAATTTTCATAATTTGTTTGTTTGTAGTAATGTCTTAATAAAGTAATAGCTGAACTTTATGTGTTTGTCGAATGTCACAATAACAGCTCAACTCGTGTTTTTACAATAATGTCACATTATACCTCAACTCTTAGTCACATACTGATAATCTCATTGTCCCATCATTGAAGTGGTACAATGTCGCAACTCACGATTCGATATGAGTTACTCATACAAACTCATCCATTTCGCGTGTCCTACCCAACTCTTATAACACATAATTCATAAATAAACTAGCAACCCGCCCTCGCTTCGCTTCGATTATTGATTATAGTCGTTTTACCCGCGTAGTTCTCGTTCCCGTGGGAATACAGGGATTAAATATAGCTTAGTTTACGTCCTGATATTATAGCTTTCCACTGGTGAAAGAATTTTTGAAATCGGTCCAGCCGTTTTGAAGATTACCCGGAACAAACAGACAGACAGACAAAATTTTTTTAATTGCTATTTTAGGCATAGGTGTCGTGCAAATAACCGTGTGAGCATGAAAAAAGGCTATTATTTTGACATTACAAACAGACACTCCAATTTTATTTATTGGTATAGATATAGATGTAATAAAACCAGTTATGAACCAGTTCTACCAATTATCAACTTTAAGCTTGTTTCCAGGTAATTTAAAGAATATATTTATCTGCAAATTAATACCATCAGACATGTTCCATGTAACTCCATATAAGTTGCGTTCTAAAATGTTTTTATTCATTTTATAATGAATTATGAATAATAGTATTCTTATTCCGTCACCACACGGAAAAGCTACCAATAAAAATTAAATGGGGAAGTGAATGAATTATGTCAAGTGTTAGAGTTAACAATAGAATTAGAAGCGCGTTAGTTAGTATAATTAAGTCATTTAGCCATTAAGCCCCGTTGTGTAACCGTTAGAATAATTTGTATTCGGTCTTAAGTATTTAATATTGTAAACTTTCTCAACGGATTAAAGTGGTTATTCTAGCTATAAAACACGCATTTGTGTGAACCGTAATAGTTGTTAGAGACATTAGATTACATTAAATAATAATTTAGGCTTCAGTGCGGCCATTATTTGAAAATTAATTATATTTTTTAAATAAAATTCTTTGGAATTAATGAACGTAAATCGGAGAAATTTACTATGTGGTGACGGAGTAAGATTACAATTCACCACTCCCTACTTACATCGGCTGATTTGATAACATCTATTCAAAAGATGAAAAAGTCGAAATAAAATCCTATATTGACATATCTGAGCAGTATGGTATAGTAATTTAATTTGACTCCTATTGTGGACTCTAATTGTTCGTGTGGTGACGGAGTAAGAATACAATTCACCACTCCCTATCTTACCCGTGGATGTCGTAAAAGACGACTATGGGATATAGTGTGCACATAACATCTGTGCAAGAGAAGGAAAACTCTAAATGAAACCCTATACCAACATGTTTGACCAGCATGGTATAGTAGGTCAAATTTCCCTCCCATTGGGGAGAAGGCCCGAGCCCAACAGTGGAACGTATGTGGGTTGCGATGATGTGGAGTAGGCTCGAGTCCAGCAGTGGGACATATATAAGCTTTCACGATGATGCAACGATTTTTATGAATGGAAAATATAATACGCAAGACTTTCGACTCCTATCTATTCAAATATCCGTTACAGCTACTTTATCGAAGAAGTAGATAAGTGCGTATAGCAACCAATTCTGTGTTCATAATCCCATCTCTAGGGTAGATGTTTACTACATCAGCTATGAGAAAATATTTACATATCTTATTGTAGTTACATAATATTAGTAAGGATATCAATACGATTAAAGTTTTAGGGCGTACGGACTGCGTACGTTCATAAATGGATAGGTTCGAATACATATCTTGCTGAAAATCGATGTATGACTAGTAGCATTGTACTATAGAGCTTTGTTTGATGAACGAGATAGCCAGAGGACAAAAATTCAATAAAACAGATTTTTTTATAGATCAGAATAAAATGAAATGAAAAGGTTCAATGTATTTCATATAAAGCATGAAACCTCCGGGCATTGAAACAGAATAGGATTAAATTATATTTAATGGAGGTGATACTATGGTGCAGTGCTCTAAGTAACTATCCTTGTTAAGTAGTCGATTCCTATACAGGAAAATTGTTTGTCTATGCGATCGTCTTCAGAGACTCGGACTCAATGTCTTATGATTTATGATAAGTGAAATTTAAAATTTTTCTACGACCTCCAACGTGAACCTAAATAATGAAGAGAAGATATTCATCATGTCCTAGTCACCAGGCAAAATAAAAAAAGAACTATTTAAGATGAATCCAAACATGATGAGTTTAATAATTGGCAATCCAGGGTTTCCTTTTCTACCGTCAAGCTCCATCGTCGGAGAAGTTCAGTGCTACCATCATACTTAGATGTTACTTATTTCAAATGTTGTCACAAATGTTTGACAGTTTCCCTCTTACTGTGAAGATAATTCCCTTCTATTGTAGAGAAGATTCAAGCCTCGTAGTATGAGATGAGTCGATGATAATGGACATAAACTATCATCGCAGCCCACATACTCGTATGTCCCATTAACGGGCGCGGGCCTCTTCCAAAATTGGAAGGAATTTGACTTACTATAGCATGCTGGTCAGACATGTTGCTATGGGGCTTCATTTCGAGTTTTCCTTCTCTTGCACAGATGTTATGTGCATATTATATCCCATAGTCTTCTTTTACGACATCCACGGGCAAGATAGGGATAGACGGGCAGATGGACATAAACTTATCTGGTCGGAGTCCCTCACCGCCCGCAACAAGGTCCTCCTGCGTCGACCGCAGAGAGTCATGGCGGTGAGAACTATCAGGGGTTATCGTACAGTGTCTTGGACTGCGGCGACGCTACTGGTAGGCGATCCGCCTTGGCCACTTGTGGCTGAGGCGTTGGCGGAGGTCTACTAGCACCGTGCAACAGCGCGGGCCAACGGCGAGCAAGTCTCTGCATGGAGACTGGGCAGAGCACAAGAAGTGGCCCGAAGGGAGGTTATCCGGCGGTGGAGGGAAGACCTGGAGTCCCCCGTAGCAGGGCGGGAGACTGTGGAAGCGGTTGCGCCGCATCTCCACCGCTGGCTCACAAGGAAGTACGGCAACCTAACATTTAGGATGGTGCAGGTGCTTACCGGACACGGGGTCTTCGGTAAGTACCTGCATATGATTAGAAGAGAAGAGACCCCTGGATGTCATGAGTGTGGCGCGCCAACTGATGATGCGCGTCACACATTGGAGATATGTCCCGCCTGGGGTCTTAGCGCCACGACCTGTCGGCGGTACTTGGAGCGGACCTGTCGCTGCCGACCATTATCGCAAAGATGCTTGGCAGCGACAGGTGCTGGCCGTCATATCAAGGAAGGAAGTGGCGGAGCGGGAACGCGAGGCGCTTGCGTCTGCTGACTCGCTTCGTCGCCGGCGACCCTGGAGGAGGAGGCGACAATATGCCTACCTACTCCCACCGCCCTGAACAGTAATGACAGGACGTGGCCAGACGGCCATGCGTTGGGGTGTCGGGGATTGAATGTCATCAGACGACATCTCCGGCACCCCGTAAAAGCGCGGAAGGGACCGCTGTGGTTTTAGTGGGTATTCCGGCCGCGGATGTGGTCGGTGAGTCCCACACGACCCCCCCCGACAGTGCGTAAATGCATTTCCACAGCGTGAACAAAAAAAAAAAAAAGATGGACATAAACTATACTAATATTATAAAGAGGAAAGATTCGTTTGTTTGTTTTGTATTGAATAGGCTCCGAAACTACTGGACCGATATTCTTACTCCGTCACTATATGGCATTTTAAAATAATTAGATTATCCTGAAAGTGATATTTCCATAATTGTCATATTTGGCACGTTTGGTATTATAAGTTTGTAGAAAATAAAATTGCACAATAAACAGATGTTTGATTAATTATAAATAGATTAACTAAAGACATCATCAAGATAAAACCGCTAAGCAATCAGTCTAATTATGGCATTAACATTATTAGATTGCCATCAAATTAGTAGATAGTGTCCAATCAGCTTTTGTCACTTCGTCTGACAAATGGGATAGATAGAAAGGCCAATAACTACAAATAAATGTTGGTAATCTTGTACCTATCGCTTGATTTATATCAGTTGGACAAACTTATCCAGTTAGTTTCTTTTATTGGATATACTTTCATTGGTGATTTTTATTACTATTACTAGTCAGTACCATAAATTGCAACTTGAGTAGTAATATTATATACATATAAATATCAGGGACATTTTTTTTATTCAAAAATCGAATCGCCAAATATCTATATTATATACAAAAGAAAGTCGTGTTAGTTACACTATTTATAACTCTAGAACGACTGTACCGATTTGCCTGAAAATTGGTGGGGAGGTAGCTTAGAACCAGGAGACGGACATAGGATACCCTTTATACCGTTCGACCGGGTTCCCGTGGGACGTGACATAAAACGCCAAAGAGAATACAAGTCACTAGGAAACGTGGTATATCAAAAACGCATCTGACATGTAATAACAAAACGCAAATGACAGCTAAACTTAATTTTGTCTATGATTAAGTATGGTTGAAAATTTGATAATTATAATTATTTCAGAAATCAATTATCAGTCATTTGTATTCTCTTTGAATCATTATTAACAATGCCGCGACCAAGACAGTTGAATCTTTCCCGACAAAGCCGTAATGGTTCTTCCATTGGAAACTATTATTTTGGAAATAAACATAATATATTTATGAAAAAGAATTTGGCGATACGAAGTTCGCCGGGTCAGCTAGTATTTTTATAAAGACAAAACACCTTGTTCTCAAGAAATTATTATTATGGATTATACATGTATCTCCTATTGGTTCACGGGATCTTCTTCAGAGAAGATACTCGGTCCTTTGAAAGGCTTACATGGGGATATGGATCCAACGCGCAGAGGCCTGTGCAGAAATTTAATGTTAAAATGGGATGGGACATCTACCGATGATACTCTACGTTTGCACATAACACACGTGGACTGCCAATGGTAGGCGTAATACTATTGTGTAATGATGATATCTAAAACCTGGTTATGGGGTTGTGAGGTTTGGTGGACTATTTTACTTAAAACTATTGATTTTTAAACTGTCGTCTGCCTTCAATACCATCATGTCTTGAACTTTGGCAGACGGTGACTCGCCAACTCATTGAATGGGTCTCCCCAAACGGTCGCCACAGACACGCAAGCCATACGGGCAACAGGGGGGCAACATTGGTGCCAGTGGCTTGGGGTATCGAGCGGTGCGACGCCAGTTTCACCGATAAACGATGACCAGCAGTAGTTTGGATGCCCTTGAAAATGACACTTCCATCCCCGAGTATATAACTCTGGCGACCCCTCTCTGACCAGCCGTTCAAGGCAAGCCAGAGTTGAGAGTCCTGCGGGCACTCTTCGTTTACCACTCGAGCCAGCCAATAAAGGCGAGCTGGATACGAGGCCCTGGCCGTCTCTCTGGGGCACTCAGGATGGCAGTGTCGCCACTCACATTCAGCACGCTACAAGCTGCCCTGCAGTTTATTGGCTTTCCTATAAATCTTGTGATACATTTTTTCTTTTATATCAAAAGAACTTAGAGAGCCATATAATGTTCCTCCGAAGTTTGCGTTAGTCTTATGGTGAGATAACGACTGGCCCAGAGGGTTTATGAATTATTATTATTATTATGGATCCCACAAAGTATTGATTTGCGTGGGATTCAAACCCGCGATACTGGCACGGTCGATCGGTATCTTAACCACTATGCCATCTGTCCAGTTGCCATATTTTTTATATTGATGAGTTTCTGATGTTTACACGAGTATTAAATAACTTTATATATATATATAAATCTTCTATTCGTGTGTTTGTAATTGAACTCCTTCTAAACGGCTGGACTGATTTTGACGAAACTTTTTGTGTGTGTTCAAGTGGGTTCGATAATGGTTTAGGTTAATATTTGAACCCGGTTGGTAGCACTGTGAACGATTTCAAAGAGAATTCCTTTTTTTTAATTTGAATAGATTCGTGTCTGTTGGAGCAGCTATTTATAAATAAAACTAAAGTCCGTCCGTGAAAATTAATGCTGAAAAGTGCTCTAAACGTCGGACAATCAAATACGAACGCGATAAAATCAGTAAAAATAGTTTTATTTATTATTTATAGAAACAAAAATAATAAGTATCGGTATATTATATTCAACAATCTCAATTCATATGTCTCATTATTGGGTGCAAATTTCCTTCACAATAGGAGTAAAATTGAGCTGCAGGTTTAGCAATGTCACGCTGATCAGCAGGGTTAGTACAAGATTTTATTTGGAATTTTCCTTTTCTTCCAGATGATATGGGCATTTAATATGTCCTCCCTTACTCGAATTTTACCATACCCGAAAGCAAGATGGGCGGTGATGAATTGTATTCGTAATCCTTAGCCACACGGTAAATACCATACTTTTGTCAGTCAGTCTATAACTTTATTTTAAACATGGCGTTAAAAAATATTCTCTATTATTTTAAGCCAAGCTTAGTAGAAATGAATTATAATGATCGTTTTCGAAACGATCAGAAATTTGCAACTGTGCTTCATTCCATTAGTAATCTCATATCGTACGGAAGTGTGCAATCTGGCTATGATCCTGGGATTACAAGGTCGCGCGTGGTATTTACCAATTATCATAAACTGCTTATACTTCTGCCACCAAAGTCAATATAAACCACCAGCCTATCGACGTCTAATGTTGGTAATAATCTCAAAGGGTACAGTAAGTGGCACAATTTGCATACTGGTTAGCAAGTGAAGTTATTCCTGATTAGTTTCCCAAATAATGAGTTTCCTAGAAGACTGACCATTTCCTCGATGATCTCCGAGGATCTAAGGGGTGAGGACATATTGTACGCTTAAATCATCTTAAGTCAACGGAACGGGGAAGTTAAAGTCTTACAAAATAAAAATAATATATACCTAAACTACACGGTAAAGGAAGAAAACCGAAACAAAGGATGGTAAATTTTGTGATCATTTCGCGCAGCTTTTCCACATTTAGATAAGATCAAGCAATAAAAACGATTGCTCAGCCAATAAAACCAATCGCATCCCGTACTAGCGATGGCCACACATGTGATACCGATTTGTTTGCGATCGACGCCGCTCATTGAATCCCGATTAGGGATTTTAGAGATGATCCCCGTGATTTAGACGCGAACCCGGCAAATGGGACGATTAGGAACTCTGTCCAGTTTAAAAGCTTCAAATTTGAATCAGCGGGTGCAGGAAGTGTAAAGAATATTATACCGCTGAAGTGATATCAAATATTGAAGATTTTGTACTTAGGGATTTCTATTAAACTCTTACTTTTTTTTTGTTGCTTTTGGTGGCAAACGAGCAAATAATACACCTGATAGTAAGTGATGCTGCCGCTCATGGACCGTTGCTAGGCCACTGTCTACCATGAAGAAAGTGAAGGGAGTGTGAATGCGTGCAATGAATTTGAGTAATACTAAATTATCACCAAAACCCATCATACGCAAACACCCTCAGGAAGTTGGGCTTCCGGCTCTCTCACTCACCGAATGAAGAGCAGTAATAAATTGCTAATACTCAGACGTCGATTTCCTGTGAGAGTGTTGTACTACCCCGGACGAAGCGGACCGTGGTCTAAGATTAAGACTAGACTAAGTCTTAACATTATCTTACTTTTTGGAATATGAAGTCGCATATACATATAGGTATATAATATAAAAAATGTCTTAGTATAAAACGTTACTTTAAATTGATAAAAATATAGAATTAAGTTACATTGATCTTTTTTAGGGCTTGAGGGCAATTTGGTTTCGAAAGCTCATTCATTATGCCATATCGTAATCCTACTTTGATCCTATACCGTATACCTATTTGTGGTAAGCCGTATATTGAATAACCGGAAGGTGGTGTTTTATTCCTAAATTTTCATTACAAAATAATAATGAATTTCTGCTATGTAACGCTTGTTGGTATTACTTACTCAGTAAATTCAATATTGCCTTTTAGCAACATTAAAAAAATAATTTTGTAGCTTCAAGTTTCTTTCAATATCTCATTAAATTGTTACAGTAATTATTACCCCAAGAGCCAGAGCAAGAATAATGTTATTAGCTTATATTTTTTGCAGTTTTACTTTACTACAGAATGGATTTTTTTTTGGAAAACAAAATTTGTAGGTCATGAAATATCGTATATCCTGTATAAAATATCCTATATGAAGACATTGGATTTTTTTTTTCGGTTCATTTATACGAGTAATTTAAGAGTTGTAGCTTGGTCAAACTTGCACCTCTTAGGCTCGATCCACACTGTGATGCCGTTCACGTTCCAATTTCGCTCCGGTCTCGGTTCGATCAAATCTCGTTGTGTCTACACTACTAGTTCCACAATCAGTCTGCCCCGATCCATGGTCGATAGACGTGGGTTCGAATCCCACTTGTGACGATCATTTTTCGCTCATAATCAAGTTTTTATAAGTCAACTATTCTTTTAAAATGTTCACGAATTTCACCATATACACTTTTCTTTTCGAAAAAAAATACCCCTACAGAAAAGCTGGCGAAAATAATTATAGTGTGATTATTTATTATTCATAATCAAATGTTATAAATCACACGCATAAATTACATTACTTACCTTTTTCAGAATACCACGATTTATTACTAGCCATGACTAGAAAAAAAATGTAACGTCTCCCTGCACGGCCGAAGAAATACTGGAGTTGAAACAAAAACGTATTCACACTATCAGTACAAGTCATGACAAGTCTGATCTCGCTCCAGTTAAATATTCTTTTCGACCAACCGGTACCGGCGCGGTATCGAATCGGAACTAGAGCGATACGATAGTGAGAATACTCTGATTCTTTCTTATTTAAGAATATTTTACCAGACCGGGAACGGATCGAGATCGGAGCGAGATCGAACAGTGAACGGCATCACAGTGTGAATCGACACATAATATACTCTTGGCATTAATACATGATAATATGAATTTTTATTTTCATTTAAGCGTGTGCTGTCAATGATATAAACAGCTATTGGTTAACCTTATAAATAAATAAATTATGTGTATAATTAATAAAGCTGTACAGAGGTTAAAAGTTTTGATTCCATCCCCGAACAGTTAAGTTTATATGTATTATAGATTAGGAAACCTAATGGGAACCAATTGTGTTGTACAAAGCTAATAGTATATAATTTATTAAACTGTTGTTAGTAAAGACCCCTCTGTTAGGCTTTAATTATTCCACGACTGGCTAATGTCAACGGGGTTTATATTTAGTTTAGGTTTAACATTTGCAAAGCGAGTACATTTGTTATATATCATATTAGTAGTAAATTAAAAGGAGACGATTACAGGCTTTTTTATTCATGGACAATATATTCAGTAGCTACTCATTCAGACAGCCTTGTAGTGCTTATAGTATAAATATTTGACTGTGTGGTTTTAGTTTCGAACTTCAGGAATTGATCGGGCATTAATAGTAGAAATGTAGTTATCAAGTTTGAAATTTTGTATAATAACTAGATATTGTTTTACACTTCTTTTAAAAAACACACCAAGTTATTCTAATGCAAAGGACTTACAAATTAAATATTACGCGATGATTTATAAATATTTAATAACGTACACAAATTGCATTTAGACTAAAAATAATTATAACAATTAGACTAAAAGTAATACAAAAAATTGGCTTGGATGCCGCCACATTGCAGAAGAAATTCGCGAAACGTTTTTGGAATTGCTATGCTATTTATGGAGTTAATATTAGAAAGATAAATATTTATCTCCATAAATATTTCAAGAAAGGATTAAGTCATCGTAATATAGTAGAAAGATTTTCTTTGAATGTAAAGGTAGTTTTAATATAGAGACAGTTTATAACCAATGGTGTAACACACGAGAGTTTTAAAAAAGATGTAAAAATGTTGGCGTGATTTCAAATAAATAGCGCTATTGAGAATAAACTTCTGAAAAGATTCGATTGACGTGTGATGGAATTTGAAGCGTCTTTATAGGATTGCATTCTTTATAAATTGTGACTGACGTATAAACGTATTTCGCAATACTGAAATGGATTTTTTGACATAAATATATTTATAATATTTTCTCGTATGTCGACGAAAGGGAGGAATTAGTCAAATTCAGTGTCAATCTAAGTGATTGGCATCAGCCACAGTCGTATGTTATCGATAAAAATAATTCACGTCATTTACATACAATCGGATCAGATTTTTATGTATGATTCAGTAAGTTGAATTTCGTTATTATAATATTTAATTGTAAATAAAACTTCTTTACGGATTTTATTGCATTTGTATTTGATTTTTGATTGCCCGATGTTTCGAACACTTTGCAGCATTCATGGTCACGGGCGGACTAAGATGTCTCACGTCGAACAAGTCATCGTTATAACAGACATTTATAATTATCTACCCGATACAGAAAATTTGTTATTTGGTGCCAGTATAAGAAGAAAATGATTCTATATGAAAAAATATATTGTTTATGGTTAGTAAATATTAATTATTAAATTTGTAGCGATTATTATGACAATTTATTAAATTCAAAAAACCTAACAAGTCCAGTATAATACCACCGGATCGGCACGCGGCCGCACTGAGAAAGATCCGACAAGAAAACTCAGGGGACATAATGCTAAATTAATATTAATATTTATTTTTATAGGCGGCTTACTTTGCTTTACTAAAGCATGCGCTACACGGTTTGAAACAGTGGTTTGAAACAGATGTTTGAAACAGTGTAGATAGATGTTTTAAACATGCGCTACACGGTTTCAAACAGTGGTTTGAAACAGAAAAAGCAGAAAAGCACTTTGCTGGCTACATGGTTTTTAAGTTAGTTTGAAACCAACAGTGTTCAAAGAACGTGGCGCGGATAGGACGTCTTGACGCTCGCGTACCGTATGTTCAGTACAACGACGTCATGGCGCCTTACCTATCAAAACAACAAAAAGTTGGAGTAAGTCTTGCACTTTTGTGTGCAATTGAAGGAAAAAATTAAAATATCCCACGCATTTCTTCTTTGTGTTTTATTTTTATACCCTTCACAGTTTAAGTCCCTAAGGCAGGGCAACTCTTTGTATAACTCGAGAAGTTGAGTAATAACATCGCGATTACGTTCTGTCTGCCTACGCGCCATTTTGTGCGTAGAACGTCGTCGCGTACGTCTGCGCTGACCTCTGCAGCGTGACTGTCGTTCGCTTGGTTTGAAGCAAGCGGCTAGATGGTTTCAAACAAGACAAAAACCAACGCTGGGCCAGTGGTTTGAAACATAAGCCTCGCTACCAAGGGCGTTTAAAGGTCATACGAAATTTGGCATAAAACATCTATCTACACTGTTTCAAACATTTGTTTCAAACCACTGTTTGAAACCGTGTAGCACATGCTTTATGCCAAATTTCGTATGACTTTTAAACGCCCTTGGTAGCGAGGCTTGTGTTTCAAACCACTGGCCAAGCGGTGGTTTTTATCTTGTTTGAAACCATCTAGCCGCTTGTTTGAAACCAAACGAACGACAGTCACGCTGCAGAGGTCAGCGCAGGCGCACGCGACGACGTTCTGCGCACAAAATGGCGCGTGAGTAGACGGAACGCGATCGTGATTTTATTACTCAACTTCTCGAGTTATACAATGAGTTGCCCTGCCTTTGGGACTTAAATTATGAAGGGTATAAAAATAAAACACAGAAAAGAAATGCATGGGATATTTTAATTTTATCCTTCAATTGCACACAAAAGTGCAAGACTTACTCCAACATTTTTGTTGTTTTGATATGTAAGGCGTCATGACGTCGTTGGAGTGATTATACGGTACGCGAGCGTAAAGACATCCTATCCGCGCCACGTTCTCTAAACACTGTTGGTTTCAAACAAGCTTAAAAACCATGTAGCCAGGAAAGTGCTTTTCTGCCTTTTCTGTTTCAAACCACTATTTGAAACCGTGTAGCACATGCTTAAGAGGTATTGGTTTAAAAACTTATCTTTAACTATTATTATTATTATGGGTCAGATCTTGATGTTAGTTATAATTTTAGCAACTAAATATAATTTAAATGAAATAATACTTACATCCATACAATTATTGATGTTATTTGTAATCTTGACATCCACTTCAACAGTTTCACCAACTTTCAGCGCTGGTGGTAGTGAAAAGTCCAACTGGATAGGGCGGAAGACATTTATCGTTCGCGGAGCAGAGAAACGGAGACCATGGTTGGAGAGAGATAGTGCCCAAAGTGACCATCGGCCAGCTTCAGATGGCGCGGATATGGTCACTCCGTCTGTTGACAGCTGGTTTCTGTTAGAAAAATATTTAAATTTTAGAAAATGTATTTTTTATAATGATAATCTATACCAATAAATAAAATTGGAGTGTCTGTTTGTAATGTCAAAATAATAGGTTTTTTTCATGCTCACACGGTTATTTGCACTATACATATGCCTAAAATACAGATTAAAAATTTTTTGTCTGTCTGTTTGTTCCGGGTAATCTTCAAAACGGCTGGACCGATTTCAAAAATTCTTTCACCAATGGAAAGCTATAATATCAGGGAGTAAACTAGGCTATTTTATCCCGATATTCCTACGGGAACGGGTACTACGTAGGAAAGACTGAAAGCGAAGCGAAGCGAGGGCGGGTTGCTAGTAGTAAATAATATCACAGGTTTTAAATAAAACTACGGATTTTATCGCGTTTGTATTTGATTTTTGATTACCCGACGTTACGAATACTTTGCAGCGTTCATGGTCACGGGTGGACTAAGATGTCTCACGTCTAACAAGTCATCGTTACTGCAGAAAATTTATAAATGTTAGGGTTGTTAGTAACTGTAGCTACCACTACGCAGTTTGTACTAAATTACACTGAAGGTGATTACATTCCCTCATTTTTGGGAGACATCACATCCAGCAGAGGACGCCGAAAGGTTGATAATGATGATCAATGATGGAGGAAGTAGATCAAGTTAACTAGGTCAAGTTCAGAGGGTGTCACTGTCAGTTGTCTGTCACTGTGTGCCACTCTGTGCCACTACGGGCGCGCGATCCCGGACTGCTCCAGCTGCTGCTGTCGTCGTCCCTCTTTCCTATATCCCATGACAGTAGTATCCTTAACCCATTTTCTTCCTTATTCATCCACCATGTCCCATCCTTTTCCCCATAAACGAGAATTCCCGAGGAGGGTTGGCGTCAGGCAGGCGGCCGGCCATAAAATTAATAGCCGTATCATTTTTACAACATGGTTTTGAGGTAAAATCATGTTGTGCCGACCCCACTTAGCGTGGGACGAGGCAGGCAAATGATGATGGTCATTTATTTTATTAAATGACTAATGACATAGTGATTTAGATACCGAACTACCATGACTATATCGTGGATTTGACGGCCTTTTTTTAAAGACTAGATAACTGCCTGCACTAAGGAAATAATCATTTATTGTGGGAGACTTTACAATCATATAAGGTCACAAATGTGGGTTCCGAACCTGGCACTATTTTAACCACTACGCCATCTGTGCCCTGGCAGGAAAATAATTGGTACGATTCATAAATTACTGTTTTGAGTCTGGCTGTAATTTGTGTCCGATAATTGTATGTTTACAAAGTCCCCTTCAATGGAAAGATTATTTCATTAGTGCAGGGTGTTTTACAAAAATATAATTATTCAATTGTGTATTTAAATAATAATGAACTCTATTATAACATTTAATGTTGGTGCTCATATTTTAAATCTGTGCTGTGTGGTAGCGGCTTCGAATACTACCAACCCTTGTTTTGCTCGTGGGTGTCGTAAAAGACGACTAAGAGCCTTAGATTGACTCGGACCAACTCCATCTGGTACCATTTGGGTCAACGATTACATTCCCAAGGAGGGTTGACGTCAGGCAGGCGGCCGGTCATAAAAGTCATTGCCGAAACTTTTTGCAATATGTCAAAACAGATGACATATTGCGTCGACCCCAAGTAATTGGGATAAGAGCAAGATGATGATGATGATGATGCTCATATTTTAAATCGTAATATAACGGTATATATACTATTTCATTCATCCATATTTTATCCTAGTGATGGTCAATATTGGGTCTAGATATCCATAAGGGATTATTTCCTTATATTCACAGGCGGGTTGTCGATCTATTTTTTGTTTACTAAAAGAACGGTGCATTCCACTCCATTTTTTTGGACAGATTATGATTTCGACAGACCCCATCCATTCTGCCTAGGGCGACAAAAGGGCGGCATGCGGCTTCCCACGACGGATATCATCAGTGGGCCAGTTCGACGGATTACTCTGTCGGTTTCCGTTCTCATTGACACCTTTGCAACAACCACCGTATTGCTGGGTGTCATTCTTAGGAGATCGGTATCTTTGCGGGTGAGGCACAAATACCCGAACCGTCCACCCGCACTTCATTTCTTGATGCTCGCTGAACCCGTCTTTATGACACCTTAGATAAGTAAGGTATTTAAACATAATGTATTCATAATCCATTACTAATTATATAACTTTATCAAACTTAACTATACTACGTGTTCAAAATTTGTTAATCTTATCTACAACGATAATTTGCAGGTCTGTATCGTTACGAAGTCAATTAAGCCATTAATTCTATTTGCATACAAATAAGCTATTAATTTGCGCATATTGATTAGAACAGATAAGAGCTATATCGTCATTTCGGCTCATATACGTCCCACTGCTGGGCTCGAGCCTCCTCCATAATAGAAGGGAAATTGACTTTAGTATATCATGCTCGTCAGACACGTTGATATAGAGTTTTGTTTCGAGTTTTCTATCTCTTGTATAGATGTCAAATGCGTAATATATCTCTTAGTCGTATTTTACAAGACTCACGGGTATGAGAGGTGGGGGTAAATTGTATTCATACTCCGTCACCACTAAAAACGGGCTATGATATATAGCAGGAATATTTGTAAAAAATATATTCTGCCTCCCAGCGTATGTGATGCCGACTGTTCGACTCGGGTCTCCTCAACAATGTGAGAAAAATTGACCTATGTATTATAGCATGCCAATCAGAGGGATTAGAATTTTTGGTATGATGGCGGGAATAAGGATATAATTCACCACCCCTTTCTTGCCCGAGGGTGTAGTAAAAGACGAGTAATAGATTATAACATGCATACAACATCTCGGCAAGGCAATAAAAAATTGGACTAAAACTCTATAGTAGCTTGTCTGAGTAATGTGACAATGTAGGTAAATTTTCCTTCCATTACGGAGGCGGCTCAAGCCTCGCAGTGGGACACATATGAGCTGTGATTATGATGGTTCGGCGTACAAAACAATTTCTTTAATCGTTATGAGGAATAAAACCACATACAGATCTCTAACATTTTTCTAAATTACCCTAAAACTTCATACTTGGATTTTGACAACTATTTAAATACTTGCAACCCGCCCACTCTTCGCTTCAGTTTCAGTCGCTTTACCCGCGTAGTTTCCGTTCCCGTGGGAATACCGGGATAAAATATAGGGTATGTTACTCTCTGATATTATAGCTTTCCATTAGTGAAACAATTTTTGAAATCCATTCCATAAAAGCGTAACAAACAAAGAAACAAATTTACTTTTGCATTTATAATATTATTTAGATTAGACACGAAAAACATGAGGCGCATGCAATACCTAACTGTAAAGAATAAAGAATAACTATCAATAAAAGAACTTAATTATCTGTTTATTTGTGGTGCAATAATATTGTTTGTTGAGCTATTAAGCGGGTTTCAGACTACGCTGTAATATAATAGCACAACAATATCGCGCACCATACATTGCTAAGGACACGTTCACACGTACACTATATTTTATACTGTACTATATTTTATGTAGCGTAGTCTAAAACTCCCTTTAACGCATCAATTATTTATCTGCTGTATGCGTCCCATGTTTTTCGTTTTCAATCTTACGAGCATTTTAATAGCTATCACAAGGTGTATAATATGAATTATCAGAGTAATTGAGAAAATTTAAGAACTCTGTATGTAGTTTTATACTTCATAAGGATTAGAGATTTCATTTTATACTTTTTAATTCGTTAAACAAACGTGTTATTTTTTTTAACTTCATGATTTTAATTAATGTTCTTATAACCTCAGAATTTTAATACAAAGAGGGAGCAAGAAATTAGCATTTATTAATAGTATTATCTGGGGGCACAGTAGTTAGTACCCCCGCCAAGTCGAGCAAAAAAAAAGGTCGGGCAAAACGCAACACTGCCGTAACATAACATATTTTTCTCAAAGCAATTCAGGCCATTTTCGACCCCCTATAACTTCGTTGTGAATAAAACTAGAAGCCTGAATTTTAGTAACCCAGCAGGTATTGTATACATATTGTGTGTTTCAAATTTCATTCAATTTGAACCAATAGTTTAAGAATTATAACTAGTCAAAATTTCGTAATTTGGTCACTCACTGACTGACTGACCGATCATCAATATTAAAGAGGCACTTCTAGCAGACATAGAAGCTTCAAATTTAGAATACAATTAGTGTTTAGTAAGTATATAAACGAAGGAAAAATTATGAAATGTTGTAATTTTCGTCTAGTTTCCGAGATACACAAACTGCATAAATAATTTTGTAAACCCATATAGATATATAAGATTACAAAGTTACATTTGCAGTTAATGAAATGTAACTTTGTAAAAATAGGAATACATTTGTTGTCATCATTGCTTCCCTATGGGAATCGTAAGGAAAGCAATCGTCGCGGGTTCGAATCCCATGCAAAACTATAAGAAGTTGTTAGGTTAGCTATTTACGTAATAACTTAAGAAGTCACTATAAGAAGTTGTTGGGTTAGCTAGTTACGTAATAACTTAAGAAGAAAGGTCCCTTAAGCAGGTACTGAATGAGTTAACCGACTTGGTATAACATGGATCTCTCAACTTTTTATGTTGGAAGAACTCAATTGCGAGGCTTGGCTTTTTTTACAAGTTTTGTTTTTGATGGTATACTATTTAAGGTTAGCAAATCATATACTTTTTAGGTAAAATTAATAAATCTATACTGTATTTTACGACTGGTTGCTAAGTTGAAATCAATGTCACTTGGGAATATATATATAAATAATATTAAATACCATTTGTCCAGCCCTTTTATCGAGTGGTTAATGGACTTCCAAGCGATTTATCAAATGACCTAATAAATTTCTTTAATCTATCAAACGGTACCATTATTCAAGTAAAGATCTAGTATCTAGATGACCGAGTTTAGCTCGGCATTGTTTTTGGTTACTTTTTGGTAACAATATTTAGAAGTTCACGAGTATATCTATACAAATAAATAAAATTGAAGTGTCTGTTATTAATGTCAAAATACTGGGCTTTTTTCATGCTCACACGGTTATTTGCATGACACCTATGCCTAAAAATCAGTTTATTTTTTGTCTGTCTGTCTATCTGTCTCTCTGTTTATTTGAAGTAATCTTCAAAACGCCTGGACCAATTTTGATAATATTTTTCTACTAAGTAGCAGTTTATATAAGGACTAACTTAGGCTATTTTATCCCAGTATTTCCACGGGAACGGGAACTATGCGAGTAAAGCGGCCGAAACCGTAGCGAAGCAAGGGCAGGTTGTTAGTTTAGATATAAATATCAGGTTGACCGAGCTTCGCTCGGAGTATTTTTGTAGCATTTATTTAGATATATATTAATAAAAAATAAAAAAATAAATAATGAAAATTTAAAAAAATTACAAAAAGAGAATAATAATAACACCGAGATTCAATCCGATGCCGTTTGTAGCCGATGTCAAAAATAAAATGAAACCTGACTACTTCGCCACTGAGCTATCGTAACTCATGACATTGATGGCAAAACTTGAATGCATATTCTTTTAAAATTTAATGTCATTATATTGTCTGCCAAAAACACTGACAAAACAACATTTTCTATACATAAAACCTAGCTAGATCGATTTTTTGGGCCCGAATCCTCTAGTATGCCAAGTTTCAACAAAATCGTTGGAGCCGTTTCCGATAATCCTGAAAATATATATATTTACAAGAATTGCTCGTTTAAAGATATATAATAGTATAATATAATAAGATATAATATAATAAATAAAATATAATAAGATATATAATAATAATATATATAACAGAAATAAAACCGATTTCAACCCTTTTCTCATGGATGCCATTGTCAAACCTGAATCAAATTGAAATGGGACCACATGGAAGCAGAAAATTACAAAACTTTCTTACCGGGTTGAGAGCCATCAGCGCTCACCCATAGTGCGGGCTAAGTTGTGAGAGCCATCCGAGGTTAACAGCTATACACACTCAAAAAAAAAAAACTTTCAAATTTAAAAAATATCAAAATCGGTTCACCCAGTCGAAAGTTCTGAGGTAACAAACATAAAAAATACAATCGCATTGAGGACCTCCTCCTTTTTTGAAGTCGGTTGAATATTAGATACTGTTGAAATACGAATATTTGTATATTCTATCGACATAATAAGTACATGAACTGGTTATGATAATAAAAAGGAAACCCAGATATAGAACTGGGGCTAGATAAAGGAGTGCCAGATTTCTCAACTGAGCTATTTTTATTCTCGATGTTAATCATCGCTAAATGCTAAATTTACCTTTAATTATTGTGATTATATTTTTTTTCATTGCCTGAAACTAATGAAGTTTTGTATAAATGAAACATAGCTCGATCGATTTATCGCTCTCGAAAGCCTGTTTTTTATGACCCCTACGAGCAAGCAAGCGAGGGCGACAATTGTATTCTTATCCCGTCGCCACACGGGCAACACAAAATAAAAATCAGCATCATTCGCCTGCCCTCGTCCTACGCTAAGTGGGGTCGGCACATGTTTTTACTTCAAAACCATGTTGTAAGAGAGATACGGCTATTAATTTTATGACCGGCCGCCTGCCTGACGCCAACCCTCCTCGAGCATTCTTGTTTATGGGGAAAAGGATGGGACATAGTGGATGAATAAAGAAGAAAATGGGTTAAGGATACTACTGTCATGGGATATAGGAAAGAGGCACGACAGTGCTGCTGTCGTGGAGCAGTCCGGGGTCGCGCTCCCGTAGTGGCACTAATCAGTTGACGGACAGACAATTGATAGTGACACCCTCTGAACTAAAACACAAAATAAAAAAAAACCGGCTAAGGGCATGGTTGTCTGTAAAGTTTTACGGACGATAGTTTAACGTGACAACGTCGTAACAAAACATTGATGAAATGACTGCATACTTTAATGAATAAAATTGAATCATTTTTATTAAATTATCATTATTCTGTATGGATACAAAGGAGTGAAATGAAATCTACAATTTAATTGATAAACATTTTACAATTATAATACGTTTATCTTATTAATAAACCGTATTATAATATGTAACATCAATCAGCGTAACGGGACAATGAGCGTAACGGGACTTTTGCCTGCATTCAGCCAGGGTTCATCGATTTATTAGACGTTGTCACGTCAATAAAGCTTTAAATTTAATATTTCAATCAATTTGAATACAATTCTTTCACTAATACGAAGCGAACACATAACATATACGTAATCCCCTTCAAAATTGCCGATTAAAGGTATAACCAGCCTGAAATCCGAAACCATCGTCAATTATGGGTATAAAATATTGTTAATTATTTCAGTCTCTACTATGTTTTACCCAATAACATGAAAGCTTTTCAATTTCATTACACTGAATTTATAACCGCTTGTAAAATACCATTTTATGTATGTTAATTAAACTGAACAATAAAATTATTTTATCGCAAAACAATGTTTCAATATTAATTTGATTTCAAAGGCCGGCTTTATAAATCGTGATAATGCATATTGCTGGTTTGTGATGTATAAGGGTGCTATGGTAAATGGTTGATTTTATATTTGTATATTAAAAAGAACAAATAAAAAATTGTATTAATGAAGTAGAAGAAAGAGAAGCGGTAAAGACTTGATATCTTCTCAGCCTATATACTTTTGGAAACAAGTCTCCTTAAAAATGATTTGAGCTTAATTGATTTATACTCCGCAGCTTAGTTTAGTACGCATGGAGTTTCTTTCAAGTTTTCCTTTTTTTTCTGTGATCTGCTTGTATCATTTAATTAACTTTTACGGTTTATGGGGAAAGTAATGGTGGTTAAATTGTATCCTTAATTCATCGCCATTCGGATATTATTAATCTATATAGAGAATTATTGTTTACTTTTAATGTTTTTGGCATTCATAATTTCATAAAAAATCGGTCAAGTGCGAGTCGGACTCACGCACGGAGTGTTCCGTACCATTGACTAGGTAAAATAGTGTCTACCTGTTGCCATTATGGATATCGAGCAGAAAAGGGTACAAAAATCGCGTTTGTTGTGTAGGAGCCCCCCTTAAATATTTATTTTATTTTGTTTTTAGTATCTGTTGTTATATTAGCAACAGAACTACATATGTAAAAATCTTAACTGTCTAGCTATAGCGGTTCTTGAGATAGTCTGGTGACAGACAGACGGACGGACAGACAGCGAAGTCTTAGTAATAGGGTCCCGTTTTTACTCTTTGGGTACGCAACCCTAAAAAGAAATCAATTTCATCATTTTAGCTCACATACATCTCACCATAAGGCTCGAGTCTTTTCCACAATAGGATAAAAATTTACCTATATATTAAAATGTATTATCATCATCATTTACCTGCCCTTATCCCACGCTAAGTGTGGTCGGCACAACATGTACTTACCTTCCATAACCTTCTATCGGCCCTCATATCTGCACTCACCCTTTTCATACGCATGTCCTCATTCACACAGTCTATCCATCTCTTTTTGGGTCGCCCATGCTTCTTTCGTCCATCCACATTCATATCGATTTCACACATTCCATTTGCTCTTACGTCCATGTTGTCTATAGTTCCGGCTATTTGTTTTATGACCGGCCGCCTGCCTGACGTCAACCCTCCTAAGGAATTTTCGTTAATGGGAAAGGAGATGGGAATATGGGGGATGTATATGGTGGGAACTGGGTTAGGGGACACTACTGCCATGAGATATAGGATAAGAATATGACAGGAGCGGCTGGAGCAGTCCGGAATCGCGTGCCCGTAGCGACACTAACCAGTTAAAAAGTATGTACAAGAGAGTTATATAAAAGAAACTGTGAACTTCCTTCATATATACAACTAAAAGTAAAGACCTAAAAATTTAAAACAATGACTAATGGTTTCTAAATAATGTAATACAAATGTTAGAATTCATATAGACAGATTTTGTGAAACAAAAAATTTCAGGACAGTAATCCAACTCTGGCATAATCCTACTTAGAATTCATTACAAAATGATGTCTCATTTATTACAGTTATCCTAGAAGCAGTAAATAGTATCTCCTCGAGGGACAAGCACGTAAATCTTGAAGGAAGTTAAAATATCGGAGACATCGCTTTGTCTTCGGTGACCGGACGACATAAAGTCCGGCAGTTTGTCTTGTTGGTTACTGCGACTGTTCTTAATGGGCCGATGCGATACTTTTCATAAAGTATAATGTATATAAAATTGTATAGTTCTAATTTTAGGTTAATTTTATTACTTTTTTATAATTTCGAGACAGGGTTTCTATTACGGATATCTAGTAATAATACATTTTTACCTTAAAATACGATCTGAGTAGGTGTCGTAAAAACGACTATGGGATATAATATGCACATAATATCTATGCAATGCAAGAAAAACTTGACTAAAACCCTATACCATAGTCTGTATACGGCTAGGCGGTATAGGCTTGACTTAAACCCTATAAAACGCCTGACCAGCACGGTATAGGGTTTCTTTCCCATTGGGAAAGAGACCTAAGTGGGATTTCTATGGATGGAGATGATAATAATTATGAGGGGTTATTAGTAGAATGCGTAACATAATTTTACTGGGTAACTTATTAGATTAACTGCTATCGTCAAGCTGTACCTATATAATACTAAAATGTAACATTGCAAGCGTGAGGATTATAGCATTTTACTATTACTTAAAAGACTTAGTTAACGTGGATGGATAAATAGAACTCGACTCTTAGTATCTTTCTATTCCTGTATTTCTATTTACACTACAACAATAGTGTACTTGAGAATTCCTAATTATTTTTCTATTCATCATCAGCGTTTCAGCTATATATCCCACTTTTGGGTTTCTGCTTCCTTGTTTGTGAGAAGAAATTTGACCTACTATACCACGCGGATCAAATGTTGGTATTTTTTTTTTGTGGGTGGGCTATGGTAAGCGCACGTGCGGTCCAATCCGTCCGGGGCGATGAAAGGACGGCGCGTGGGCCCATAATCCACCCGTACCCACGTCACCTCGTTGTTGGGCCGACCACTGGAGCAGATGTGATCAAATGTTGGTATAGGGATTTATTTCGAGCTTTCCTTCTTGAATGATGTTATTTACATTTTACATCCCTTAGACGGCTATGATTGTTATGGCACATTGTAACTAAAACTATTTTATGGATTTTATCGTGTTTGTATTTGATTGCCCGACGTTTCGAACACTTTACGATGGTCTAAGATGTCTCACGTCCAACAAGTCATCGTTATAGTGCCCCGGCCACATGTTGGCCGAGCCTAGGCCAACGCAAGCGTCAGCAAATAGGTACAAAGCAAGTGCTACTAGCGTCCAAATGTTGGCCAAGTGCGGCGAACGCCAACGCGAGTGGCCAACGTAGACGAGTATTTGTAGAGCTGTACACACGTTGGCCTCAGTCAGTATTCATTGTGCACTGAAACACTACAGACGTTGAAATAGACGTCGTTACAGCTTGGGCTAATTATTTAATGAGCGTATATAATTATTATCTCATATAATTATATACGTATATAATTAGTATATAATTATTGCTGTGTGGTAGCGGCTTCGAATACTACCAACCCTTGCTTTGCTCGTGGGTGTCGTAAAAGACGACTGAGAGCCCTAGATTGACCCGGACCAACTCCATCTGGTACCATTTGGGTCAACGATTACATTCCCAAGGAGGGTTGACGTCAGGCAGGCGGCCGGTCATAAAAGTCATTGCCGAAACTTTTTGCAATATGTCAAAACAGATGACATATTGCGTCGACCCCAAGTAATTGGGATAAGAGCAAGATGATGATGATGATATAATTATTATCTCAGTGTATACCGCAGTAAAGTAGAAAAAAAAGAAGGTGGTTGATATTGAGTATTCACAGAAATAGAACAATAGAGATATCCGTGTGATGACGGAGTAAGAAAAAAATTCACCAGTCCTTATCTTGTCCGTGGATATCGTAAAAGACGACTTAAAATACGATATAATACATAATACGCACATAACATCTATGCAAGAGAAGGAAACCTCGAAATAAAACCAACCTGTTTGACTAGCATGGAATACTAAGGTCAGTTTCCCTCCTATTGTAGAGGGGGCTCGAGCCCAACAGTAGGACGTAAATGAGCTGAAATGATGATGAACGATTAAGTTACTTTTTGATACTATAGGTAACATATAGGGTGACTTGGATCTAATTATTTACGTCGCATATCTAGAAGTTGTGATGCAAATTTGAAAATACAATAATTTATGTTGAGCGACATTATCACATTAAACGCGTCTAACAGCGATGGATGCCAACCGTGTAATGGCGAGCGGGCCAACGTGTGGACGGCATTGGCCGAGCGCAGACGAGTGCCTTTGATTTGTGCACAAAACCGACACCGAGGCGAAGTGAGGCAAGTGATTACGAGCGACGGTGAGTGACGGCGAGTGAAGACAAATCAGCTGTCCACACGTTGGCGCTTGTATTCACTCGGCCAACTAGGCGAGCGACGGCGAGCGTTGGCCAACTAAGGCAAATCGGTTGTACACACGTTTGCGTTTGCCATCGCTCGACTACGCTCGGCCAACATGTGGACGGGGCGTTACAGCTATTTATAATTATCTGCCCGCTACAGATGTCTGTAGCGTTATAGTTATTAAATTTTGACCCACATTTTGGTACAAAATTATGGCCAGTACAAGAAGAAGAAAACGATTCTATATGAAAAAAAAATTGTTTATGGTTAGTAATAATTTTATTAAACACTCATTTTGTAGTAATTATTGTGACAATTTATTAATTTAACCCTAAAAAATCTAATTTACTACCACCGGATCGGAACGCGGCCACACTGAGAAAGATCCGGGCCAAAACCTCAGAGAGCATGATGCTAATTTTTTTTTTTAAAGGTGGCATAAGGATAGGTTTTTTATTTATAAAATAATATTTAACTATTATTATTGTGTGGTGACGGAGTAACAATACAATTCACCACACCCTGTCTTTTTTTATGGGTGGGTTATGGTAAGCACGCACGCGGTCCATTCCGTCCCGGGCGACGAAAGGACTGCGCGTGCCCATAATCCACCCGTACCTACCCACGCCGCCTTCTTCGTTGGGCCGACCACCGGAGCAGGGTGACTTGTCGTCAGTGGTCAGCTCCACCACACCCTGTCTTGCCCATGCATATCGTAAAAGACGACCAATGGATATAATAAGCAGATAACATCTGTGCAAGAGAAATACGTATAATGAAACAAGTAAATGTCGCTAACAGACGCCATACTAGCGACATACGCTAGTATGGTGTTTGTTAGCGACGAGCGAGATATTTCAATAGACGTTACATTTTTTTAATGTTGATTCTGTACCATAAATACACATAATGTAATACATTGTTTACATTGCACGAGGGATGGCGTTACTAGTTGCTAAATACAAACAAAACTTTTATTATTTATATATATATCCTTATAACAAGAAGGAAAACTCGAAACAACGCCCTATTCCAACTCGTCTGACCCGCATGGAATAGTAGGTCAATAATCCTCCCATTATGGAGGAGGCCTGAGTCTAACAGTGGGATATATATATATATAGCCTTCTTTTTTTTTTGGGTGTGGGTTGTGGTCGGCGCGCTCCTCGCACCACTCCGTCCGGGGCGACAGAGGGGCGTAAGCACGCACACCTGCAACCCACCCACAGGTCGCCACAGAAGAGCCCTGAGTCGAACGGTCAGGAACCCCGCCCACACCGGTGCGCCGTACAGGGCCATCGACCGGATGACCCCCGCGTACAGCCGTCGCCACGTAGCGCTCGGTCCGCCCACGTTCGATATAAGCCAAGATAGGGCGTACGCCGCGCCGACGAGCCGTGGAGCGAGCCTGCGGAAATGCTCCCGGAACCACCATTGCCCGTCGAGCACCAGGCCCAAATACCTCATATGGGCCCGGATATTAGGGATATATATAGCCTGAGATGATGATGATGATTATTATAGGTCAAATCTATGACTTTTATGACACCCACAGGCAAGAGAGGGAGTGGTGAACTGTATTCTTACTCCGTGACTACACGAACATATTTTCCTATTACGTGTATTAGGTACGAGAAAACGCATCGCATGTTTATATCGTACAAAGATAGTAATGGAATGAAAATACACAGATAAAAGTCTAACAAATTAGCATTATTATAATTCTTAGTTTGCATTTTCCTTGAGTTTACTTTACATTATTATCTGTACATAATTAAATTTTCCTCGTTTATACAATGAATATTATTCCGTTGGCATTTATTGCGGCAATTTATCAGTTCTGGCATCGTCGGCAATTCGTCATGGAGACTCGCATAACTTTTATCCAACGGATGAATCAGTGAATTGGATTTGTGAGTTGACTTATTTATTACTTGCCGATGTGTTTTTCTACTTTATTCTTATAGATATTTTCTGTTTTGTCAATTCTAACACATATGAAAGCTAGATAGAAAATTACTATAAGACGTAAACACATGAATGACATTGTTATCATAATACTCTCCGTGCGGTGACCGAGTAAGAATACAATTATTCCCTATTTTGCCCGTGGATGTTGTAAAAGACGACTAAGGGATATAATACGCATATAACATTTATACAAGAGAAATTCGAAATAAAACCCTATACCAACCAGTCTGACCAGCACAGTACAATATGGTTAGTTTCCCTCCTATTGTGAAGGAAGCTTGAGCCCGGCGGTGTGACGTATGTGGATTGCAATGATGAAAAATAATGATTATCATAATGCGTTTGTCTATCTTGACTTTTGCTCATATAACGGAGAAATTGAGAGTGAGATTTTTATATTTCGAGATATGATTTTCTTCGTCTCAACATACTGCTGGGTTCAAGCCTCCCTCCACAATAGGAGGGAAATTGAACTTAGTTGATCTCATATCATCATCATGTCAGCCCATATGCATCCCACTACTGGGCTTGGGCGTGCTCTATAATTTGAAAAAAAATTTACCTACTATACCGCGTTGGTCAGACGGGTTGCTTTAAGGATTTTTCCAGTTTTTCTGTTAATATCTGTGCATAAATGTTATCTGCATATCATATTCCTTAGTTATTTTATAAAACACCCACGGGTAAGACAGGAACTAGTGAATTGTATTCTTATATTGCATTCTTACTCCGTCACCACTTAGAAAATATTGACATTACAGAATATTATATTTACTTTGCCGCGCAAAACGAAGTTTGACGGGTACGCTAGTTATGTATCTTTATCTCCCCGCGTATTGACAGCACAAGAATAAAATTATCGCTGCCCCTTACCTACCCATGAAGTCATAAAAATCGACTGAAAAATGGGTTACAAGGTTCTTTGGAAAACGTATAATATCTTACTGTGATTGCTTACCCGTTTGCAAAGTGTGACAGTTATGGTTATAACCGCTACTATGAATGACCGCGCTATATGACGTTTTGGAGAGGCCTATCTGTCTGTATCAGTGGATGATGAAAGTTTGAATGATGGTGATGATGATAATGTTATCATGACGTGTAATAATAGTTAATGTATCCTATTTGCATTTGAACTTGTGAAGAATAACTTATTTAAGTAAAGTGTAGCGAACCTGTTACCGCTTCAAGTTCTTATATCTACAAAATAAATTGAAAGTTGTTTTGCGAGAAATTTTCTTTATAATTTGGCTCATTATGAAGCGTATTAAAATTAAAGCCAGTTAATTATTTCTTAAAAGGATTATGTATTTAAGATATTCACTGTTTATTTTAGATAGGGTAGACGTTTGTTTTAGGTAACGACTTCATACTTTAGAAAAGATAATGAAAAGTCATGAACTTAAATTTTGCTATTATTTATTTGACTGCAAAGATGGCGTAGTGGTTATGATATTGTTATACCATATCAGTGTCGGGGGTTCGAATCCCGCATTTTAGGCGATCCACAAATTATTGTTCGGAGTCTGGATGTAATTGTATGTTTGTTAAGTTTCCCGCAATACAAATATTATTTTTTAAGTGCAGGGCGTTGCTTTTTAAAAAAAAAGTAAATTTAATATTTCTGTATAGTAACGGAGTAAGAATACAATTCACCACTCGCAATCTTACCTGTGGACGTAAAAGACGACTAAGGGATATGATATGCATATAACATGTATGGAAGAGAAGGAAAACTCGAACTAAAACCAAACATGACCTGGTCTGGCTAACATTGTTGTGTAAGGCTGATTTCCCTCATATTGTGGAGGAGGTTTGGGCTCAACATTGGCACATATATAAGCTAAAATGATGGGACGATGAAATTTAATAATTATTAATAAATACTATTATTTAATAATTATTAATATTACCACAATTGTGGTAAAGCTTTAAAAATAAGATTAAAATGTATCACTACGCTTTTATTACCGTGAGAATCATGGATATTGGCTGAGTACTCGTACGTACTCCAACTACAATCGTCAATCTCACTTTCAAGGCTAGCCAACATTATATCTTATTTAAGAGGATTATGCTCAACAGTATACGTCGGTAGATATATGAATATATTAGAGATAGTATAATTTAAAGAAGTTACAGACCAAATCTTTACAGTGAACAACAACCTGTTTGTGCCCCTAGTATTGATAGATTCAGGTGTCAAGTGAGCTGCCTAATCGTCTACCTAAAATGTAAAAGAAAATAATGCATCTAAACTAAACTTCCTTGTCATCACCATTACAGCGAGTTTATCTTCTCTTGTATATATATTATCTGCAATAATCCCTTAGTCGTCTTGTACGACACCCATAGGCAAGAAATGGGGTGGTGAATTGTATTCTTATTCCGTTACCATTTCTTTCTTTTTTTTTTTTGGGATGGGCTACGGTCAGCGCTCCTGCCGCCCAGCTCCCTCCGGGGCGGCGAGCGGCCCTGTAACCGAACCGATAGCACGTCGCCTTCGTTGTTGGGTCGACCATTGGTGCAAAGTTCCTTGACTTCAGTGGTAGGCCCGAATTCCGTTACCATACGGAGATATTTAACTTACGTGTAATTAAAGCATTTCCACATCCAAAGTCTGTCATGTGATGCAGGTGGTACAAGATGAGCAGGAGTGTGTTGTACAGGAGTAGTACGCTGTCGATAAAGTACTCCACCGCCGCAAGCACCCCCACCAACGAAGAGCGATACACCAGCTGATACAAATTCCGGTCCTGGTTGCTCTTCATGTTCTGGTGATCTGTAGAAAATATTTAATTTTAAGTGGAAATCTCAATTAGTTTTTGTTTGTAAGGAATTATATACCTATGTGGAAATTTATATATATATATATATATATATATATATATATATATATATATATATATATCATATAACATTTATAAAACGAAGGCGGCGAGGGTGGTGGCGAGGATAATGAAGACACACTTTGTACTTTACAATTTGTATTTTTGCTTACAGCGGTTACAATACGAATGCATTAAAATATTCAAGATGGCGGTATTAATAGATACACGCGGCGTGAGCTAATATTAAATACACAAACTTAATAGATTAATAAATGTAAAATATCTTAATTATTCTAATAGTTATTTACATGTAAATATTATACAGGTTTATGTAACATTAAAGATTTATTACGTCGGAAGTTGACATGCAGAGATCAGTATGATAAAATCATAAATTAGTGAAATAAGAATCTAAGAGAAGAAAAAAGAACTTAATCATTATATTATACATAATAAATCAAAATGATCTTAGGATTGATTAATTAACATAATATAAGAGAGTGCAGAAGTTTATGCAATATTTAGTTAGTCGTGCCGGAAGCTGAATAAGCGGAAGGCGGATTGTATGAGAATTATATTAACTTACGGAAATATTAATTAACCATTTACCCAATTATAAAATTACCAGTTAAATTATAAAACTAGAATCAAGTCTGTCAATAACTAAGATGTACCCAAATTATCCGTACATGTGAGGCCGGAAGTTAACTTGATAACACATTGAAAGAAGCTTATATAGCAATAAATGTAAGAGGAGATAAAAATATATTTTCTCCGTATCTGTATCCATCGTTACATATGTTCTCATTAAATATGATATTTTTTCCTGATTCATAAAACATACATGGAATAAACATATTGAATATAACATTACAAGAAATAAATTTGAAGTCAAACATTCGTCGGTGTAGATGTCTCAATAACAACGGAAACTGCTCATACCCGCCCTACATTTAGACAGATGAAAAGGCACCAAATATTTCCAGTGAATTTCCTCCAACAAACCAGCTGAAAGATGAGTTGCGCGATATAATCCATATCGGGGCAAAGAGGAAGTGAAATGAAGAAAATACATATCTGCCATTTTGAACGTGTCAGTCGTTAAGGTTCGTTAGTTTTAATTTTAAAACGAATGGTATTTATTTTCATAGTCCGTAATATATAATAGTATAATAATAGATTTCGGGTACTGATTTCTGGTACTACTACAGAATATAAAACGCCATGAGGTTACTTGATGAATAATCTGTATAAAAGTTTGTTTGCAATAAATAAGTTCCGAAACTACTGAAAGCATTTTAATATATTTTTCACGAATAAAAAGCTAAATAATCAGGAAGTAACGTAGGCCGTAACTACTTTACAAAAATTAGAGATACCTACTTAAGAAAATTGCAATATTGTACCAAAGGTATAAAAACTAAATAGGGTACTTCAAAAACTAATAAAAACAGAACAAAATGGTGTACTATGGATTTATTGACTTTATTAATTTCTACAAAAGTCTAGTTTCTATAAAAGTCATTGCCGAAACTTTTTGCAATATGTCAAAACAGATGACATATTGCGTCGACCCCAAGTAATTGGGATAAGAGCAAGATGATGATGATTAATTTCTACAAAAAAGCCTGTCAGATACACCCTGACTATTATAGTCAAGTGACAATAGCGGCTATTATATCCTTAAACACAATATACAAAAACCAAAAATTTTATGGCGTGCGCTTCAAAAATTATTGATGCTATCATTATATGCTATCATATCAACCAAAAATGGACAAGTTTATAAGTATTATTAATATTTACAAATAAGTCTGCAAAGGAATATAAGTATTACAGTTAAGTTCGAATAGCAACATTGATTTAAAAAAGAAATAAGTACGCCGACCACCAAAAGTGGTATACATTTGAATCGCAGTACTTATAAGAATATTGGATTCCTACACTACATCGTTCGATATGTGATCGCTGCTCGGGGATCATGCTTCTGCAGCGGTTGTCAGTTCATCAATAGATATGGCCTGCCCATTTTCACTTCAGTGTCCTAATGCTTCATGCTATGTTGGTTACACCGGTTCTTAAATGCATTTCCATATTTGGTATTTTATGTCGCAGAGAAATCCCGAGCATTATCAGCTCCATAACACGCTGAGCGAGTTTGAGCTTGGCTATAAAGCTTACATTTGGGGACCACGTTTCTGTGCTATAAGTCATTACTGATTATATATATTGGTCGTAGACCTGTGCTTTCGAAGCGAGCACTCACTACGATCTACGATATTTTCATATGCACCTTTATTTGAAAGAGACTTTTAATTTTCTTGCATCAACATGGTGGCGTTTAATATGTGTAGAACTGAGATACTATCGTAATGTTTTTACCCGTACGGCGTTGGGCTACGTGGAAAGATATTTTTTGCGTAAGAAATAAAAAGAAGTGTATCATAATTTCCACGTACCCGTAAGTAATATATCACCGTATGTTTTCGTACTGGAAGATGAATGGTGTGACGATAAATGATGTATTTCGCTTTGAACGCCGTTTGGTATTGTCACGACGTTTGATTGACGCCCTTGTACGTACCGCGAGTTGTTTGAACGTCAGCAGAATATTTCTTAGAAATAGAGCTACGCATTGTGAATTGTATAGTAATTTACTTCTCAAGAAATTCCATTTGAATATCTTCAAAAGGCTGATTGCGCATTTTTTTATCGTAATTTCATCCATCCACCCTCCTTTATTTTCCTATAGCAGTCCTAATCAAAAATGTTGTGTGGTAGCGGCTACGCACACTATCAATCCTTTTACTGATAGTGGGTGTTGCAAAGCACGTTTAAGGGCTTCATGGTCCTACTCCGGCTGATGGCAGGCGGTCGGTCAAACTAATTTTTTTATTGCAAATGATGGCAAATGAACAATCACTACACCTGACAGTAAGTGTTACTGCTGCTCATGGACCCTTGGAAGGCCGCTGCCTACCGCGAAGGAAGTGAAGATGAACGTGAACCCTGACAATGGAACGATTAGGAACTCTATCCAGCTTAAAAAATTCAAATTTGAATCAGCGGATACAGGAAGCGTGAAGAATATTATGCCGTTGGATTGATAGCGGAATCCAACGGGATTGATAGCATATATTGAAGTAGTTTGAACCTATGTACTTTGGGATTTCTATTCAACTCTTAGTTTTTTTTATTGCTTTTGGTGGCAAACGAGCAAACAGCAGACCTGATGGCAAGTGATACTGCCCCTCATGGACCTTTGCTGGGCCGCTGCCTATCGTGAAGGTACTGTGGGAGTAGAAATGCGTGCAATGAGGTTCAGTGATACTAAAGATATCACCAAAATCCATCACACGCGAACACCCTCAGAAAGTTGAAGTCTAGGAGTGATAGGACCACACTGTCAACAGTTATCTATCTACAGTCGCGGGCCGGTCCGTCCGGGGCAGTACCATGCTCTCGCAGAAAATCGACGTCTGAGTAGTAGCAATTTGTTACTGCGCTTCGTTCGGTGAGCTAGAGAGCCGGAAGCCCAACTTTCTGAGGGTGATTGCGTGTGGAGGGTTTTGGTGGTGCCCTTAGTATCACCGAGCCTCAATGCACTCATTCACACTCCCTTCGCTTTCTTCGCGGTAGCCAACGGCCTTGCAAAGGTCCATGAGCGGCAGCAACACTTACCATTAGGTGTACTGTTTGCTCGTTTGCCACCGTTTGTAATAAAAAAAAAAAAAAAAAAAAAGTTGGGTTGCCGGCTCTCGCGCTCACCGAGCGAAGCGTAGTAACAAATTGCTACTACTCGAACGTCAATCTGCGAGAGTGTGGTACTACCCCGGACGGACCAGCCCGCGGCTGTAGACAGACAATTATCAATAGTGTGCCACCAATAACTTTTGCAATATATACAAGGATTCATAACTGCAAATCCATATCATCTCTTAACTTGCTTCAGACACGTTATTAAAACTGCGCTAGTGTTATTCAATCTCCCGGCAATAACGAGCTTCCTATTCGCATCACTACAGCTGTCGAAAGCATGCGTCGGTAAATATTATACCATCAAAAACAAGACTTGTAAAAAAAAGCCAAGCCTCGCAACTGAGTTCTTCTACCATAAAAATTTGTGAGATCCATGTTATACCAAGTCGATTAACTCATTCAGTCCCTGCTTAAGGGACCTTTCTTCTTAAGTTGTTACGTAAATAGCTAACCTAACAACTTTTTATAGTGACTATATCAATATTAAAGATCTTTTATGTTTTAAATAAACAGAATGACTTGGCAATCGCATGAAAACACAACTCACTAGTAATACATATTATATTAAATTGTACTAAACATAGTGCGATCCTTCCTGTTGAATCTTTTTTTTAAATGACAACGCCTTGCACTAAGGAAATAATAATACTTATATTGTGGGGACTTTACAAACATATAATTCAACATCGCATCATCATCGCAGCCCTCATATGGACTCAGGCTTCCTCCACAATGGGAGAGAATTTAACCCACTATATCATGCTGGTTAGACATGTTGATATAGGGTTTCATTTCGAGTTTTCCTACTCTTGCACAGATGGTATGTGCACATTATATCTCATAGTCGTCTTATACGATATCCACGGGCAAGATAGAGAGTGGTGAATTGTATTCTTACTTCGTCACCATACGGAAAGAACATCTAATTAACCGAGACAAATTACATTCAGACTCAGAACAACAATTTGTGGATCGTACAAGGTGTTGTCTTGCATGGGATTTGAACCCGCGATACTAGTACGGTACGTTGGTATCTTAACCACTACGTCATCTGCGCAGTCTTTAGCCGGTTGTTACGATTCCCATAGAGAAGCAATGATGATGTCAAATGTATTCTTATTTTTTACAAAGTTACATTTCATTAACTACAAATGTAACTTTGTAATCCTATATATTTATATGAGTTTACAAAATTATTTATGCAGTTAGTGTATCTCGGAAACTGGATGAAAATTATAATGTTTCATAATTTTTCCTTTCTTTATACACTAAACGCTAATGGCATTCTAAATTTGAAGCTTCTGTGTCTGCTAGAAGTGCCACTTTAATATTGATGATCGGTCAGTCAGTCAGTGAGTGACAAAATTACGAAATTTTGACTAGTTATAATTCTTAAACTATTAGTTCAAATTGAATGAAATTTGAAATACATAATGTGTATATAAGGCCTACTAGGTTACTAAAAATTCAGGTTTCTAGTTTTATTAACAACGAAGTTATAGGGGGTCGAAAATGGCCTGAATGGCTTCGAGAAAAGTATGTTACGGCAGTTTTGCGTTTGGCCCGACTTTTTTTTTTGCTCGACTTGGCGGGGGCACTGCCGTGCCCCCAGATAAGTTCCATTCGCAGCCTTACAAACTATAGGTCAGAGGAAATTAAATATCTTATTCTCTTTTTAATTTATATAAACATTTGTGATGGTGAGTATAATATATTAGTAACTCTTACTTTTCCGATAAAGACAAAAACTGACTAAGGAATTACCGAACAAATGGGTAGCAAAAATCTACTAGAAAATTATAACAGCGATTAAAAATGCCAATCCGCTTGACAAGTGCGACGATTATTGAATTGCCCCAAGAAGGTTCCTATGCCCAACAATGGAAATAAATAGATGGATGTGTTTAAAGTAATTTAATTTTCTATTCCTATTACAGATTTACATGCCTATTTAAAGCGTAAATGTATTGTTAGTGTACAATTAACCCAGTTATTTTTTTATCATCGTTATTCCCGCTGCCGAAGCTTACTCATACACTACACAATAGTAGTGAAATTAACCTACTAAAGTACTACGCTGGTCAGACGTGTTAGTCTGAGGTTTCATATCAAAATTTTCATCATTTACGTAGATGTTGTATGCATATTATATTACTTAGTCGTCTTTTAAGATACCCACAGATAAGATAGGGGGTGGTGGTGAATTTTTGTTTATCTAGTCAAATTAAGTACTTTGATGTTTAGTTTAATAACAATTATAAATAGTATAACATATTTTGAATAACTAGAATAAAAATTTAATAGTATTATTATATAAGATTAAAAAGAAACACTTATATGGAGGTCAATAAATAAAGTAATAAATCATTGCCATATGAATTAACATTTTCTAATTAAAAGAAAAATTACTAAAATTTACACTGAATTTTCTACCAAACTCCAAAATAACTCACAAAATAAATTAAGTTAAGAGTTACTGGCATTGCTAATTACATAAATGAAATTTAGTGTCAGAAATAATTTCAAGTAAATTACAAACACAAAACCACAATTAGAGTAAAGATATTACTCTGTAACTCTTTTCTTTTCATGAAATTTTAATTATAAATAAAATTGCAAATTTTGAGTAAAGCGTAATATAAAAAAAATATCAAGCATCACGTATTGATCCAGACGCGGCTACTATGACTGGTTGGTTTCTTCACTGAAGCACAATAAATATAGAAATCATATCTTACGTTTGATGAGGATCAAAACGCGTATCAGGAGGTGATCTAGCTCCAATCAGGCACATAGTAGAATCTGGAGGAGCGAGAACTCGTAACTGGAGAGCGGCTCTTGGGTACCACCAACGTCTTTCTTCTATAGCTACAGCAACCTGACAATAAACAGAAACAGTATAGAATTATATCATTATCATCAAACCTTCGACGTCCATTTTTGGACACACACCGTGATGCCAATACATTGTCAGAATATGTCGAGGTCGGTACGTAAAATTGTAAGACCTCCGAAAAATCATTATCATCATCGTAGCCCACATAAAGGGTCATTGCATCGCGGCCGACGCGACAGTCCTAAAGGATCGATCGAGCGCGACCGATGCGACAATAGTCAATGTATGAAAATGTATGGCGCCATTTCCGAGGTACGCGACAGTTCCGCGCGGCCAACGACAGGAACGGCGCCATACAACTTCATACATTGACTGTTGCCGATCGCTTACGATTGTCGCGCGCCGCCGCGATCGGCCGCGATGCATGGAAATGAACCTTTAGTCCTACTGTTGGGCTCGGGCCTCCTACACAATATGAGGGAAATTGACGTTCTATACCATACTGGTCAGACATGTTGGTATAGGGTTTCATTTCGAGTTTTACTTCTCTTGCACAGATGTTATGTGCATATTATATCCCATAGTCGTCTTTTACGACATCCACGGGCAAGATAGGGTGTGGTCCAAGAGGCCGATCGCGTGAGAAAAGACCGACGTCCTCCCCGAGGGGGGAGGCGTCGGTCGATGGGAGGGTACTCCTCAGGGGGTATTCCGACAGGCCGACTACTGACGTCAAGTCCTCCTGTTCCGGTGGTGATTACGCCCCTCTGTCGCCCCGAACGGAGTGGTGCGAGGAGTGCGCCGACCGCAACCCAGCCCCAAAAAAAAGAAAAAACACAAAAAAGATAGGGTGTCTTGAATCGTATTCTTACTCCGTCATCACACGGAAAAATTAGAAAAATACCGTTTGGTAATTCTAAGTATAAAGTGTGTTACTTTTTTCTATACACTTTCGGTCTTCTCCACGTTGTCCACAAAATATTTCATCATCATCATCTTGGCTCATGCCAATAGGTACGTACGTACGTATAGGTACTATATGAATAGGTATGACCTGAATGGTCCATTCATTTCTGAAATCTACGATTTTAAAAGGATTTTTATAGGCGTGCACTTCAAAAATTATTCATCACAGAAAAAAAATATGTATTATGAGTTTCTTCTTATCTACAAAGAGTCTGCAAGGGAATATATCTCACTATTTTAGTTATCCCAATAGCAACTTTGAAGTTCTAAAATTTAATTAGGTCTCTGGTTGCAACAAAAGTTGGATACATTAGAATCGTAGTGTTCTTATTCAAATAATAAATGTTATCATTAACGGTATTTATTTACGTAATTCGAATCTGAAACTGCATTTAGAAATGATGAGTATAAAAATGTATAATAAATACGATATCTATTAAATATGCGAATCTTTAGACACTGCATGCCACCGTAACGTTCCCTAGGCTAGTTTTAGTATATGTAATGTTATTATAACTTAATTTTTTTTTACTCAATCAAGCACAATTCATTGAACGTAGTTTCAGATTTAGATAAAATAAGATCTTCGACAAGTTAATTATTACACGGGCGAAGCCGCGAACAATAGCTAGTATTTGTAAAGATCTGTATTATGTACACCAGCCTAAACATGATAATCTTTAATCTTTTCTAAGTATAGGTTTGAATCTCTAATAATCTGTCATTCAGCTGCATCGGGGCACCTCTCCGGTATTATGGTGTGTCACTATACCTGAGGCGGCAAGCGGCTAATTTAGAAGGGCGCAGCGTCGCCATTTTCTGTGAGGCACTTGTCTCCAGTTGTTTCTCCCTAGCCGAGGTCGCAAGTGGACGGACCGGGAACTAGTGTGCCACCCACAGAGAGACCGACCGTGTTAGAGCAACGCATCGGCAACACTGCCTTATTGCTGGGACGCCGAAAGGGTAATCCGCCGGCCGGGCACGGATGTCAAGGAATCGGTACCAGTAATCGACCCAATGTCGATGGGGAAGGAACACGGTAGGTTATGGCGTCACACCGCCCATCCGTCGCCCCAGACAGGTTAGGCAGGATGTGTCCAGACGTTGGCCTACCACAAAAAGAGTTTGAATCTCAGATTTCACAATTAGTCGCATGTAATCAAGATTAGTAGCTTTTAACATATGTATAGGTGCACAATATAACATACTCGTAGCCTCCTCCAGAATATTACAGTTATCCATAGTCAAAGCGTTTAATCAAGACCTTAATGAAAGGCAATCCGTTGTGTGTTAAGGACGCAATTAAGAACGGCTATAATCTCCGATGGAGCCCTGTATTGGTCTAAACTATGTATTGCCTTGTAAGTGGGTCACATAAAACTATACAAAATAATGGTTTGTGTTAATTGCGTGGAGACCTAGTCTGGATTAAACAAATATACGTTTTTATTTATTTGGAATTAAAGTAAAAGAAAGAAAAAAGGATATGTTTTTATTTTATTTTCCCCTAGAAAAGTTATAAAATTTATACGAAATAATTTGTATTTTTATACAATAGAGAATAGAAACGTCTCATCTCGGTCCATATAAGTTTCATATTTGGCGAGCCCAAGTCACAATGGAAGTGGACATGACATGATTTTAAGTCATAAAATAATAAATTCATAAAGTATTTGGTTCTAATTAATTTTTAACGATATTATGTTGTCCGCGGGAGCATTCAATATTTTATTTCATTAAAATGTCCCATGGAAGCAATTTCAAAGGACCCATTAAAGAATTTGTGACAAAAATGTTGAATGAGTATGCCCAAGGGGACTGTTACCGTTAATTAAAATTGAGATGGCTACTTTCTTCTGGACTTTTAATATTGTCTGTTTGGTTGAAATAAATTCCGAGGTAAAATGAAGTCGCAAGGGATTGGAAAGTTCCTCTCCAAATATTTCGGTTAATGAGTTCTTGAATCGATATTAAAAATTAATAAGGGTAGCGAGATTTAAGGATTAGATGATCAGAATATTTTATAAATTAAATATGTTTAGATTAAAATATTTTTCATGTATATTTTAAGGCTGGTATGAATATGTGATAAGATGAGATGTAATTAATATTGTGAAGAAAGTTTTGAGTATAAATGATTTAGGGTTTAGGTAACGTCGAGATGGCTGGACTACGTGAGGTATGACATGGATAGGCAAGAAGTCAGTAGTGGTAGGTCCGGGGTAGTACCACACTTTCGCAGAAAATCGATGTCTGAGCAGTAGCAATTTGTTGCTGCGCTTCGTTCGCTAAGCAAGAGAGCCGGAAACTCAACTTTCTGAGGGTGTTTGCGGGAAGTGGGTTTTAGCGATGACTTTCGTATTAGCGAAACTTATTTCACGCATTCACACTCCCTTCACGTTCTTCGCGGTAGGCAGCGGCCTAGCCATGCCAATGGTATTGCAAAGGTCCATGAGCGGCAGCAACATTTACCATGAGGTGTTTGTTCGTTTGTCACCGTTTGCAATAAAAAAAGTCAATATGTAGATGACATTTGATAGAATTATAATGAAAAAATATTGTATCGACCCAAGTATTTGAGATAACAGCAGGATGATAGAAATGTGTATTTTAAATTAATTTTAAGAACTGTGTATCTATATATTAATACGTGAAGCAAAAACTTTGTATCCCTTTTTACGAAAATTACGTGGATGGATGGACAAGTATGAAATTTGACACGGTTGATGTATATAATGAGGAGAAGTGTATAAAACTAATTCAAAAAATCGTGAAATTTTATATAATAATGGATTAGAAATGCATTAAATTCATTAATAAAGGCATTACGCACACTACAACGCAATCGCTACACACACACACACATACACATTTGTTTGAGTGTGTTGCGTAGCAACGCTTATACACTTTTGTTTACGGTTAAAATCTCTGGTCGAACTTAATGTCAAACAATCATAATTATAATAGCAATGCCTAATAGAGAATTGTGCTTATATATTAGTTATTAGTGAAATACAGCTTGCTCAATTTACAATTATACATAAATAAAATTAAAGAAAATTGTGTAGCAGAAAAATTAATTAAAATGGATTATTGCCGAATTTCGACCACACGGCGACCGCTAGTAAAGAGAAAAACTCACAATAAAACGCTATACCAATCCGTCTGATTAGCGTGGCGTTGTAAGTCAATTGCCGTCTTATTGTGAAGGAGGCTTTAGCCCATAAGTGGAACATATATGAACTGAGATGTTTATGACAATACACATTTCTAATTTAAGGTCTTGAAATACCTATGCCCAAAAAATATATTTCCTGCTTTCTTAACTATCATGCTGTTATCACCATTCAATGGTGAGACTTATATCAATCAATGAACATCGATAACGATAGGCTGATGGATGGGTGGGCTATGAACTAAGGAATCATAGCTGGGAATAGACCAGATGTCAGAATATACATATAGAAATTTTATAAGAATATCGTCGTGTGAGTTCATAAATATCCTACTGCTGGGTTCGAACCTCCTACCTAATAGGAGGGAAATTGACCTACTATACCATGATGGTCAGAATTATTGGTATAAGGATTTATATCGAGTTTTCCTTCTCTTGCACAGACGTTGTATGCATATTATAATTTCAGAAATGATCAAAATATCACCAACATATAAGAAAAACAATTACATAGCAATGTACTGGGATAGCCATAGAGAAGTACTTTTCTATAAATTATGCAAATCCCATCTTTATCTGAAAAGTGGTTACTTTAAATTGCGCAAAACTCCACCACCAAATACTCGTAAATTATAAGCTTTATTTAAATATAAAATATGTCATTAGAGATGCCATATTTTCATACCAACGATATTTTAACACGCTTTATTTATTTTCATAGGTAAAATAAATACGCGGTTAGAAGACAGTGTTTCATAAATTACCCCAGCGAGGTTTTTCCTTGTAAAAAATGTCGCATAATTATTATAATTATAAAAAAAAAACCGTGTGGTGACGGAGTACGAATACATTTCACCACCGGAGGTGTCGTAAAAGACTACTAAGAGATGTAATATGCAGATGATATCTATGTAAGAGAAGGAAAACCTGAAACAAAACCCTATACCAATACGTCTGACCAGCGTGGTATAGTAGGTAATTGACCTTCTGTTGTGGAGGAGACCCGAGTCCAACAATACATGGGTTGAAATGATGATGATGAGATATTGATAAAAATTGGATAAGGTCGTCGGAATTGATAAAGTCCTTGTTTCATCATCATTACAGCTCACAAATGTCCCTCTAGTCTCAAGATTCCTCCACATTAAGAGGAAATTAACTTACTATACCACATTGGTCAGACGCGTTGGTATAGAAGGAAAAGAAAGAAAGAAAGAAAAATAATTTATTACTCCTTTACGGGAGGGACACGTACAATAACATCGAATAAAAGTACAATAACATAAAAAAAACAATAAATAATATAAAAGAGAATACACAGCGAAAATAACAAGACGAGGGTCTCCTTCGTAAGAGAGGAAAAGGATAGCTGCTCAGCATAATATTGAGGTATCCATTCGGTAAGATGTATACCACAACGCTGTTATTCTGCAGCGTCCTGCAACGTTCGTCAGCGATGCACAGGCAGTAGAGTATAGAAGATACTGTCAAAACATGGCTATCTTTTTGCAAATAATAATATAGTACACCAATAACAAATATAATAATAATTTAACCTAAAAACATGTATAAAGAAAAAAATAAAAGATAAGATCGTCTTAAAAAAAAAACAATTACGTAGGTAAATGAACCATAAAAAAAAGAAAGATGTATATATTTTAATCTGTGGCAATAGTAGTGAGTTTGTGCTATCTATGAGCGAAGCGTTTGTCTGTATGTCAAGTGTATTGTTATTGTGTAGTTGTGATAAATGCGTCGCCAAATTGTAAATATAATATTTAGTAAAAGTTCAAGCAAATCAATTGTGAATTTTGAATATGTATGGTGACTCATATCCACGCAATGTGACCAATTGTTAACAAGCTGAATAAGGTATAGGCTTAGAATAATAACATATAGAAGGTAAGTCCACGCACAAAAAGTGAGGCATTTCAATTGGAGCCTAATGGAGCCTACGGCGGAACAGTCCCGTAATGTACAAGTCATTGCACTACACGAACGTATGCAACTCTTAAAAAATAAATAGGTAATTATGACGGCTTGTGCATTCAAATGGCGCCACAACACATTTGAAAAACATAAAAAGGTTTTTAACATTACTTTTAAAAGTATTTCGATGATTTATGTTAATAAAAACAAAATTTGATTTCATAATTTGTATAGTGGTTTCCGTATGTACGTGTGTAATCGTCTGCCCGCCATTAGTATTTTTAGATTCAAATTTTTAAAGTTCGAAGTACTGACACTATCCTTCTATACGTTATTATTCTAAGGGTATAGGGTTTTATACCGAATTTTCCTACTCTTGCACAGTTCTTATATGCATAAAATATTCCCTAGTCGCATTTTACGACACCTATAGGCTAGAGAGAGGGTGGTGAATTATATTCTTACTCCATCATCACGTGTGTAACTCCGTCACCTCACGTGTGTTTGTTTATACCGCTTAAAATATAAAATATATAACACTTATAATCCTTACTAATATTATAAATGCGAAGGTATGTTTGTTTGTTACGCTTTCACGTTTAAACCACTGAACCGATTTCAAAAATTCTTTCACCAATGGAAAGCTATAATATTCTTACTAATATTATAAATGCGAAAGTAAGTTTGTTTATTACGCTATCACGCTTAAAACACTGAACCGATTTCAAAAATTCTTTCACGAATGGAAAGCTATAATAACATAGGCATTATTTTATCTCGGTATTCCCACGAGAACGGAAACAAAGCGAGGGCAAGTGGCTATTGTAAATAAAACTACTTCACGGTTTTTATCTGTCTGCCCGTGACCATAAACGCTGCAGTGTTCGAAACGTCAGGCAATCAAAAACAAATACAATCGCTAAAATCCGTAGTTTTATTAACAATGTATACTCGCGTAACCATCAGAAGCCATTATATAAAATATGATTATGATCAAAATTAGATGAACAGATTTAAGTTTGTAGACATCCAAAACCGACACGATGCTAATTAAGTTCAACAGACATTGTTTCAATTTTACGCCAATTGAGTGATCAAAGGTTCACTCGCTGATTAACTGATTAATAATTATCATACACTAAATGATTTGCTCAATAGTGGTATACGGTTAAATGCATTCAAATGGATTGATGTTTTTAACGATATACTGAATTATTGGCATTGATGTGATAATATCATTGGCCTTGTTGGTAGAAATAGTGAATTATTAAATGAAATTATTATCGTGCCAAATCTATGCAAATAAATAAAATTGAAATGTCTGTTTATCAAAATGAAGCGCTTTTTTCATGCTGATACGGTTATTTGCTAGATACCTATAGCTAAAATTTTTTGTCTATTTGCTTTTTTTTTTGGGGGTGGGTTGCGCTTGGCGCACTCCTCGCACCACTCCGTCCGGGGCGACAGAGGGGCGTAAGCACGCACACCCGCAACCCACCTGAACACCACGTCGCCTTCGTCGTTGGATCGACCACCGGAGCAGGGTTACTCGTCATCAGTGGTCAGCCCGACGGAATACCCCCTAGTGGAGTACTCTCCCATCGACCGACGTCCCTGGACGGACAAATTCCCCGGTCACGTCACCCGCGGCCTCGGCTAGGGCGGCATGAGGCGCAAGTAGTCGCGCCAACGCCGCCCCAGTCGCCGGTGGCGGGTCGCCTCGTCGAGGCTACGCTCCTCGCGCGCGCGACCCGCCGCCTCCTTCTGGGAGATTACTGCCTCGTAGAAGTTCCTGTACTAACAAATGTACTAAGGTTATCCTATTATTTATGTCTAGAACTAATGTAGTATCAAAATCTTTACCTCTTTATGAAGTAATCGCACGTGGAAACTGGCAACATCACTAACAGGCTCTCCGGCTTCTGTGACGTAATAGACGAGAAGAGAGCTGACCGGAGCCATATCTGCGGTTACTGGGAATCTGTGAAATAAAAATTACTTTAAGTAAAATTAAGATTTTCGTGTAAAAGATACATGAATAAAACATTAACATATCTTTATATATATATTTCTTGCGTACGTCTGTATGTCACTGAACTCCTCCTAAATGGCTGGATCGATGTTGATGAAATATTATGTGTGTTCAAGGGGTTTTGAGAATAGTTTAGATTGACAATTGAATCCAATAGGTGGCGCTGACGTCGATTTCAAGGCAAATTCCTTTTATTTTATTTGAACAGAACAACGTCTGTTGGGTCAGCTAGTATTATTATATTTTTATACATTTTATTAAAGAATAAACAATTTATTCTATCACCCACATTGGGGTTCATTGCTGAAGAGCGATGCCCCAGCACTTTGTTATTACGACGAAAGAAGATAAAGATATCCCAAAGCGTAATCCGCCGAATGTGTCATCGAAGTCAAGAAATCAGTTCTTTTGGTCCGTTTAATAGGCAGGGAGTAAAAATAAAGGCGATTATGACAGAATATCTCATCGAGGTAGGTCTATGATCAATGGTGGATGCCGAGAGGCTAATGAATGAATGCATATTTTAAATTACACAAATATTGCATGCATATTTTAAATTACACACGTGATAATAATAATAATCCTTACTAATATTGTAAATGCGAAAGTACGTTTGTTTGTTTGTTACGCTTTCACGCTTAAACCACCGAACCGATTTCAACAATTCTTTCACTAATGAAAAGCTATAATATCAGGGAGTAACATGGGCTATATTCTGTCCCTGTATTCCCACGGGTACGGAAACTACGCAAGTAAGGCGATTGAAACCGAAGCGAAGCGAGGATGGGTTGCTAGTCAGAGATAAAAATCATTTGGCATAAAGTAACGATCATCGCTATCACCATCTCACGTCATATACGTCCCACTGTTGGGCTCGTGCTTCCTCCATATTGGAAGAGAAATTGACCTTGCAGGTCAGGCAGGTTGGTATAGGGTTTTGTTTCGAGTTTTTGTTCTCTTGCATAGATGCTATACACATATTATAATCCCTTAGTCGTCTTATACGTCACCCACGGGCAAAAGAGGGGGTGATGAATTTTATTCTTACTCCGTCACCGCATGACATAAAGTAACGATCAATTTAAATACAATTGTATAATATAAATATAGCATTATTATATTCAAATTACATGAAATCATCAAAATCTAAACATGGCGTAAAAAGTTTGAGAAGTATAAAATAAATATATTCATAGAATAATTCAATTTTGTATGATTCCAAATAAACTTTGAACATTATTTCAAGCAAATTTTCAATATTAAGAAAACACGAATAATTCTTTCAAATAATAAGAGTTATTGCAAAACCAAATGAAATTTTGCCGGTTGCTGACCTTCTCTCTGAAAATAAATCACTGAGTTCCACCACTATGCTGAAGTTAAAAAAACTCAAAATTCAACATTACAGCAATTTCTAGGCCAATAAAGTCCACCTGTCGGCTATATTTCACTACTTCCACAGACTTTCGCTGGCACGAAATTCTTGTAACTTTTTTTTACTTATTTTATAAAAAATTGTAGAAGCATTTACCAAAATTATGCGACCATGAACGCTGCAAAGTGTTCGAAAAATCGGGCAATCAAAAATCAAATACAAACGCGATAAAAACCGTAAGGTAGTTTTATTTACAACTAGCAACCCACCCTCGCTTCGCTTCGGTTTCAGTCGCCTTACCCGCGGTTTAGTTCCCGTTCCCGTGGGAATACTGGGATAAAATATAGCCTATGTTACTGCCTGATATTATAGCTTTCCATTGGTGACAGAATTTTTGAAATCGGTTTGGTGGTTTAAGCGTGAAAGCGTGACAAACAAACAAACATGCTTACTTTCGCATTTATAATATTAGTAAGGATGTGTAATACTCGCGTAAACATCAGAAATCAAAATTATTTTGTGTCGTATCATAACCAATCCTTGTACATATTAGATTGGCAACGGCCTGGCTGTGCCCCTGGTATTGCAAAGGTCTATGTGCGGCAGCGTCACTTACCATCAGGTGTGCTGCCTGCTCGTTTGCCACCATCGGCAATAAAAAAAAATAAATAAGATACTAGCAACCCGCCCTCGCTTCGCTTCGGTTTTAGTAGTTTTACCCGCGTAGTTCCCGTTACCGTGGGAATACCGGGATAAAATATAGCCTAGTTTACTCCCTGATATTATAGCTTTCCATTGGTGAAAGAATTTTTGAAATCAGTCCAGTCGTTTTGAAGATTACCTGGAACAAACAGACAGACAGACAAAAAATTTTTAATCTGTATTTTAATCATAGGTGTCGTGCAATTATTTGCATCGGTTATCCGTGTTAGCATGAAAAAAGTATATTATTTTGACATTACAAACAGACACTCCAATGTTATTTATTGGTATAGATAAGGAGACTTGGTTGGAGTATGTTGATGATTAAGCAGTGTCACAGCAATCCCCACTTGCTTGATGCCGTAAAAATTTATTGAAAGATCACCAAGAGATAGGGCAACAGCATATTTTTCAACCACACCCTGCCGGAGGGAATACGCTGGGTTATGGATGGCCGCCAACCTTCCTTCACCCCTGATGGAATGAAAAGCATGCGTTCAGACCACAGCAAGAGTGGTAGGACCACACTGTCGACAGTTATCTGTCTACAGCCGCGGGCCGGTCCGTCCGTGGTAGTACCACACTCTCGCAGAAAATCGACGTCTGAGTAGTAGCGATTTGTTACTGCGCTTCGTTCGGTGAGCGAGAGAGCCGGAAGCCCAACTTTCTGAGGGTGTTTGTGTGTGGAGGGTTTTGGTGGTGCCCTTGGTATCACCGAGCCTCAATGCACGCAATCACACTCCCTTCACTTTCTTCGCGGTAGGCAGCGACCCTGTAAAGGTCCATGGGCGGCAGCAACATCAGGTGTACTGTTTGCTCGTTTGCCGCCGTTTGCAATAAAAAAAAAGCTCGGCTATAAAAAAAAACCGGCTAAATGCGAGTCGGAGTCGCACACGAAGAGTTCGCAAGCATCATCTAAAAAAAAAAAAAATTGCCTTTGTTGTATGGGAGCCCCCCCCCCTTATATATTTATTTTAGTTAGATACAGCCTGGTGACAGACAGATGGACGGACAGACAGTGAAGTCTTAGTAATGAAGAAGAAACAAAAAAAAAAACCGCACTAACGAAATACTGTTTGTATTGCGGTAAATTAACTGACAAAAATTACATCCAGACTGTGAATAATAAATTGTAGATCGCGGATCGTGGGAATCAAACCCGATGGGAGGTCGGTATCCTAACCACTACGCCATCTGTGGAGTCAACATTCTCTTTCGCAACTTTAGTCAGACTGCCTAACAAGTATGGTGATTATCATCATCATTCATCATTACAGCTCTTATATGTCCCACTGTTAGGCTCGAGCCTACTTTAAAATAGCAAGGAAATTAAACATTACTATACCATGCTCGTCAGACAGGTTTTGGTTTGAGTTTTCGAGTGGTGATTTTAAGGGAGGTATATTTGGAACAATGGATGTCGATGGATGGTCCAAACCTACTATATGCGCTATTATAGAACATTATATCATCATCAATATCGTTAGCACTTTTGCAAAAATATTGACAATAGTTTTATGATCGGCCATGATCCTTGGAATATAATCGTTGACTTGACGGTATCAGAATGGTTGTAGAAAACATCTTAGTCGTCTTTTACGACACCCACGAGCAACGTAAGCGTTGGTAGTATTCGTAGCCGCTACCACACAGCGATTAAGATATTATATCAATTTTATTTTAATAAATATTAAGTTATCCTTTGGTTCCCCGTTCTTCTAATAGAAATAACATATCTTCTCTACGCAAAAGCAAACTATTTTGTTTACAGCTTATTCCTGAGAGAAATGTCCGACCGGTAGCTATGGGGTTTTATTTCGAGTATACTTTTTATTGAATATTTGTTATATCATTTAATTGATTTTATGATACCCACAGGTAAAAAAAGAGATGATGAAATATATTTTTACAAAGTTAATTCATTTAAAACATTTTTGGGCACATTACAGTTAACATTTTACGTATCAATATGTTATAAAAAGTCGTTACATATTATTTCTATGTAGGAATTAGGTATAGGTCATGATTTATTAATAGTACCTTTTTTTTTTTTTTGTGGGTGGGTCGCGGTCGGTGCGCCTCCGCACCACTCCGTCCGGGGCGACAGAGGGACTTAAGCACGCAACTCCCGCGACCCACTCAAAAACCACTTCGCCTTCGTCGTTGGGCCGACCACTGGAGCAGCGTTAACTTGTCGTTAGTGGTCGGCCCGACGGAATACCCCTAATTGGGGGTATACCCGGCGACGGCGACGGGATACCCTCCCATCGACCGACGTCCCCCCCTCGGGGAGGACGTCGCCCTAGCGATAGCCGGCAGCGTCAGGTCCGTACCGATGATTGCGATGAGTTCACAGCGCTGCACTGCCCAAGCCCCGCAGGCCTCGAGCGTATGGCGCGCCGTGTCCTCGTCGCAATCGCAGTGGTGGCAGGACGGTGTACTGTCCCTCCTAACGACCTTGTGCAGGTATTTGGCGAAGCACCCATGCCCCGTCAAAACCTGCACCTGTCGGAAGGAGAGCACCCCGTGCCGCCTTTCCAACCACTGCATCAGCACCGGCCGGAAGACCTCCACGGTTCGTACCCCGAACCGAGGCCTCTCCAGCCGGACTGCACAACGGGCAATGACGTCTCGGCGGGCGTCGACGCGTCAGGCGGTGAGATCCCTTAACGAGACCACACCGCCCTCCGCTCGCACCCCCGTCACCCGCCGATATAGTCCGGCAAGCATTTCCGCCTCCAGGTCCCACGGGGGAGTCCCGGCCAATAGGCACGCTGCCTCCGTCGCCACCGTGCGGTATCCGCGGATGGCCCTGACCGCCATGACCCTCTGTGGTCGCCACAGAAGGGCCCTAAGTCGGACGGTCATGGACCCCACCCACACCGGTGCGCCGTAGAGGGCCATCGACCGGATGACCCCCGCGTACAGCCGTCGGCACGCAGCGCTCGGTCCGCCCACGTTCGGCATAAGCCACGATAGGGCGGACGCCGCGCCGACGAGCCGTGGAGCGAGCCTGCGGAAATGCTCCCGGAACCACCATCGCCCGTCGAGCACCAGGCCCAAGTACCTCATATGGGGGCCCGGATGCTGATGTCGACCGAGTGGACGGTGATCGAGACGCCGATGGGAGGGCTCATATGGCGCCCATGGAACAAGAGGGCCTCCGTCTTGTCCAGAGCAACCCTCAACCCCTGCGCCTCGATCCGCCTGACGACCTCCTCGGTACCAGAGGTCGCCAGGCTTACCGCCTCTTCTAGCGTCCCACCGCGGGCTGTGACGAGCATGTCGTCGGCGTAACAAATCACGCCCAGCCCGGGCGGGAGGATCCCTCTCAACGCCCAGTCGTAGCCGATGTTCCACAGGGTGGGTCCGACGACCGACCCCTGTGGGACACCGCACGTCATGGGCGTTCGCACAACGTCCCCTGCTCGGTTGGCGCAGAGGACGCTGCGCCCCTCCAATTAGTCTGCCACTAGCCGCCTCAGGTAAACTGGCACCCCGTGATACCGAAGCGCCTCCCTGATGCAGCTGAATGGCAGACTATTGAACGCGTTGGCGATGTCTAGGGACACCACCAACAGCACTCCCCCGCCGGTGACGGCCTCAGTCGCCACGGCCCTCAGGCGCAACAGAGCCGCTATCGTAGAACGACCCCTCCTAAACCCAAACTGGGCGTCCGACAGATCGGGCCCCGTGCCGACGAGGTGCCGCTCGATGCAGGCAGCTACCAACCTCTCCAGTAGCTTGCCCGTGTCATCGAGCAGCACGATAGGCCTGTAGGCAGAAGGCGACTCCGGAGACCGTCCCGGCTTCGGCAGGAGCACCAGCCTTCCCTCCTTCCAGCACCCAGGGAACCGTCCGGACGCTAGACACGCGTTGAACAGCCCCCTGAGGCGGGGTCCCAGGTGTTCGAGGACCAGGGCCAGCACACGGTTAGGAACACCGTCGGGCCCGGGGGCGGTAGACATGGCACGCATGCGCGTCACCGCCACCCCCATCTCGTGTTTCGTGATGGGCGGAACACTGTCGTCATCGGCCTCCCGGTCAGTGTCTGGCGGAGCCATGACCAGGAGTGTGTGTTCCGCCCCCCGCGGGAACAGGTCCTCGATGACCCGGGTGAGAAGGCCGGGCTGGAGAGTCTCGGTGAGGGGAGGGCCCCGCGCGCGTAGCCTATTCAGCACCGCGCGATAGGGTCGTCCCCAGGGGTCACGGTCGAGACCGTCCAGCATCTCCTGCCGACTGACGTCCTTGGCGGAGTGGACGGCCAGCCTGAAGGCCGACCGCGCATTGCGGTAGCCCTCATAAAGCACGGCCTCCCGCTCCGCATCGCGATGGCGCCGCCCGCTGCGGGTGTAGGCCCTCCAGGCGCGGATACACGCGGCCCGGAGATTCGCCAGCTCCCGGGACCACCAGTGGACCCCGTCCTCGGGGGCAGACGCCGTATCCGGGGCATGGCCGCATCGCAGATCTGCGTCAACAAACTGCGGAAGCGTCCACCCCGTCCGACTGGTGGGCAGAGGACAGCCACGATTATACGATGGCTGTCTCCGCCAGCTGGTCCCGGTCTAAGCGACTCACAGCCCATCGCGGGAACGCAGGACGCCCATCCGCCCCTATTAATAGTACCTAACGTTGTTTTCTATACTCCGTGCCCACTATCGATTCTACGCGGACGAAGTTACGGAAACAAGGTAGTACCTAGATATTTATCATAGTTAAACATATATTATAAATTTAATGTATATATGCAATAATAACTGACCAAAAGCAATACATTTTTGCATAGAAGATTTTTAAAATACAATTTAGTACTTACCTACAATATGAAATAAAGCGTTAAAATTCGTAAAAGTAACTTTATTTCAAATTTAAACCTTTTTTAGAAGCTTTTAATTTAATCGCAATTGAAGTGATTCATAAAGTTTCAAAAAGACTATTCTATCCTCAATATCTACCCACGCCTTAGGCTTACAGGACACGTCTGTGACAAAATACCTATTTTAAGTCCTAATCTATCAACAATATTTATACAGTACAATAACGTACAAGTAACAAAACATACTTTTTGTAATATTAGGTGCAATTGAAAAAAAAAGGTATCTAAAAGCGAAAATGTATTATTTAAAAATCGTAACTAAATTAAAAAATAAATTAATACGAGTGTATAGTAATCAATTCATAGTTCATTCCTTTCTTTTAGTGGAGATATTTACTATGGTAGCATATAGAACGACTTTTCAATAGATGCGATGTTAAGCCGTCGTCGTAGATGCGATGTCGTGTCCTTTATTCAATTCCGAAATGAGTTTTCTATTAACTTGTTATATTCGGTGCTATATATCTTAAGTAATATTGTAAATGCGTGAGTTGATTTTTCCTATATTTTTTACGTTTTCACGGTTTAGCTACTTCACTGATTGTCTTAAAATATTACGTAAGTAATAATTATTAGTGATAGAGGAAAGGTTTTCATCTAATCTAACAATTACTATTTCTGAGGGAAGGTAAACTTGATTGACGAAATCTATATAGTAACGAGTGAATCTGTAGGCGTACCTACTATGAATAAAAGTAAAAATGTCTTGATTAACTGACTGATTAAAATACACGACTCACAAATAATAAAAAAAGCTGCAATAAGATGGCGCAATATAATAAAAATCACGAACATTAGTGAAACTTCGACGACCAATCACAGCACTCAGTTGTCACCGGTCCTGTTCGCACTTTTTTATGTTAATATTCTTTTTATTTTTATTCTATCTATGAATTGCATTCCATTTACCAATAACGTCCAATTTCACACAAAATTATCAAATAAGTGATATATTTATCTTATTTTTCTAATTAAACTTTTGCATAGCTTTTATCGCGGGCTTTGAGCGTGGCGACCGAATCAAGAAATTCCGTAACGAAAATAAAACGTAACACCCGCCTACCATGTAGCTCGGTCGAGCGTTCGGTGTGACGGTCGTCGACATTCTGCGTTCGTCCGTCTCGGTGCGCACACGTGCCACCGCTTTGCGTAGCTTACGTCAAAAAGTGTTTTCGCGCGTTTTCTAACGGTCCCAACGATCTGCAGCGGACGACAGTGGTAATCCAAACCGCCTTTATTGCTATATATATAGTACACTTGTTTTCTTATCCGTACCACGCTCAAAAAGTGTAACTTGAATTAATATCAAAGAAAAACTTGAAATAATATCAAAGAAAAAAAAAATACTGCATAAATAAAAAATAAATAAATAATTATAATTGCATAAGTTGATAAATAATGCTATGCAATAGCTTTACCGCGGCATTCCTCGAGTGCCATAGGTTTTTTTTTTCATATACGACACTGTTAACAATTACACATGACTACTTCATTTTCGTCCACCAGGACATAACAAAGTCCGTAAATAAAAACAATGTTTACCGACGATAAGCATTCTGAAATAAAACCATAATAATTCTACGAATATAATCATAAATCCTCAACATTAAAACTATATTTAATTATACATTTTGGAATATCTAAAACAAACAAGGTCATTGAAGATAAAAAAAAAACAACTGAACAGGCACAAACCAACGCGTAAATAAAAAAAGCGATAGTATTACTTAATGTTTGTCACCATAAATCTAAAGCAGTTTTGCTGAGCACTAACGCGTTCGAGCTGTTTGGTCTACAATGTTTATTAGCCAATTGCTTTTATACGATGTCCATTTATAACATTGGTAGTTGACCTAAAAGCATTATAGTACTAAGACGAATTTATAGAAGAGATGATGTCTAAATCTATTGTCTTCGGTTATTTTATCTTGAGAATATCTTATTATTTTCTATGCGACATATTCCGTGTGGTGACGGAGGAAGAATACAATTCTTCACCCTATATCTTGATCGTGGCATTTCGTCTCGTCGTAAAAGACGTTTAAGGGATATATTAAACATATAACATCTATGTAAAAGAAGAAACCTCGAAAAAAAACCCTATATCAACCTATCTAACCAGCTTGGTATCTATATATTAATACGTGAAGCAAAAACTTTGTACCCCTTTTTACGAAAAAAAGAATGGATGGACAAGTATGAAAATTGGCACAGTTGAAATATATAATGAGGAGAAGTGCATAAAATTGAAATTTCATATAATAATGGATTAGAAATACATTAAATTCATTAAAAAAGCATTACGCACACTACAACGCAATCGCTACACACACACGCACACATGCGCGCGCTTATACACTTTTGTTTACGGTTAAAATCTCTGGCCAAACCGAATGTCAAATAATCGTAATTATGATGACAATGTCTAATAGGCATTTGTACTTAGTACTTTATATATATTAGTTATTAGTGAAATACAGCTTGCTCAATTTACAATTATACATAAATAAAATTAAAAGAAAATTGTGTAGCAGAAAAATTCATTAAAATGAATTATGCCCGAATTTCGACCACATGGTGACCACTATCAGTAATAATTTCGCCTTCGTCGTTGGGTCGACCACCGGTGCAGAGTGGTCGGCCCGACGGAATATCTTGCTAGGTGGGTACCCTCTCCTACAAAAGTAAAGGGTGGCATCACGTCGTATTCCCAAGCCGCAACCACATAGATTTTATTAATCTATGAGGTCGTTATGAAATTTCAAGCAACTTAATTAAATTTATCTCAACTATTCTTTTATTCGATCACATGATTTTTTAAAGTTTATATTCATTGTATTAATATACATATATTCTTGTATCGCGATGGATTTTGAACATCCAATTCACCGACGTAAATTATCCCTAGACTAGGAATAACCTCCCTAATCGAGGTTGCGGATAACTGGACCCCATTCATACTACGTTACTTACAGAGAGGCTGATCGCGTGAGGACGAGGCCCGGAGAGGCGCTGGGCTAGCCACGGAGTTTAGAAACTCGGTACATGGTGGGTTATGAGGCCGCACGCGTCGCCCTTTCGTTACCCTGGACGGAACGGACGGCGGGCGTCCAAACCGCATATACCGCCAAATAAAAAGACTAGGGATAACCAGTCTTGCCAACAATGACATCCAAATCCAGCAGGTTGAATATTATTAATAAAATTTTTGCTTATTTTTTCTTGTATTGTAAAGGTTAACCTTTTCTATTCTAATGGTTCAGACACCTTATGGGATCCCAGGTCACGGTTAGACATCAGAAATTGAATTATATCACGATATAAAGTACAAAATATTATATATTAAAATTTTTAAAAATCCCCCAATAGCCTAATGTTACCTATTTATATTCGGTCTACCTGGCCTCAACCCAAAAGCTTACGATCGCGTTAAAACACTGAATTGGATAGAGTAACGATCGATATTTATTGGTATGTCACTACTGCCAATCGTTTTACACAATAAAATCTATTTTCTTGTATGAAATGTTAACTGAAAGCAATATTCATTTTATCCCATGTTCAATGTCGTTTCAATACTGATGTTTTTGAAATTGCCTTCTTTTTATGTTGGCGATTGAAGTGTTCAACTGTGATTGTATGTTCAACTGTAAGCAGTGCTTATTCTTAATTCAACAAAAATAAATACATAGTTCATTACTTTCCTTTAGTGGATATATTTTACTGTGGTAACTTATAGAATGATTTTTAAATAGATGAAATATTAACCTCTGTCGTACCCTTTATTCAATACTGAAAAGAGTTTTCTATTAACTTGGTATATTCAGTGTTATTATATCTTAACTAATGATTTTTGATGTTTACATGAGTATTACCCAATGTAAATAAAACTACTTTACGGATTTTATTGTGTTTGTATTTGATTTTTGATTGTCCGACGTTTCAAACACTTTACAGCGTTCATGATCACGGGCGGACTGAGTTTTATTTATCTATACCAATAAATAAAATTGGAGTGTCTGTTTGTAATGTCAAAATAATAGGCTTTTTTCATGCTCACACAGTTATTTGCACGACACCTATGCCTAAAATAGCAATTAAAAAATTTTTGTCTGTCTGTTTGTTCCGGGTAATCTTCAAAACGGCTCGACCGATTTCAAAAATTCTTTCACCAATGGCAAACTATAATATCAGGGCGTAAACTAGGCTATATTTTATCTCGGTATTCCCACGGGAACGGGAACTAGGCGGGTAAAACGCTAAAACCGAAGCGAAGCGAGGGCGGGTTGCTAGTCTTAAATAATATTGTAGTGCGTGAGTTTCTTTATCCTATATTTGTTATTCTTTCATATGTTAACTACTTGAAATATTGTTTTAAAATATTTCATATGCTTATTTACAAGTAATAGAGAAATGTTTCTTTTTCATGTACCTACGATTCAAAACACTATTTCATGGAAAGAAAACTTGATAAACAAAATCTACAATAACTTGTTCCGGGAGGGGCGTTAGGTAGGGACCAATAACGACTGGAAAGGGTCCCGCAGGGCTGATCACGGACAACAAGGTACTCCATACCAATGGTCGGCGCAATGGCAGGGGGGAGGGGGAGGTCTGTTACATTCCTAATAGGTGCTACAAAATATCAAAACATTAAGAAAACTATCTCAAAGTCTAAGCAATTTGAAATTTCACTTGAAAAGGAATCTGGCTATCAATCATACAGCTTCAGCTGTTGATAATCATGCAAAACCTAGCATAAAAGTTTCCCTATCATCTCATCTCAGACCAAATAAGGCTCACTGTTGGGCGCGGGCATCCGCCACAATGGGAGCGAAATTGACTTACCATTCCGCGCTGATCTGACGTGTTGGTAGGGTTTTATGTCGAATTTCTTCTCTTACTTATACTGTACTGATGGCGCAGTGAATAAGATACCAACCTACTGTGCCAGTGTCATGGGTTCTTATCCTACGTAGGACAACACTTTGTGCGATCCACAAATTGTTGTTATGAGTCTGGATTTTCCGTGTGGTGACGGAGTAAGAATGCAATTCACCACTCCCTATCTGGCCCGTTGATGCCGTAAAAGACACTTAGGGAATATAATATGTACATAGCATCTGTGCAAGAGAAGGAAAACTCATGAAATGAAACCATGCCATACTAACATGTCTGACCAGCATGGTATATTAGGTCAAATGCCCTCCCACTCTGGAGGTGGCCCGAGCCCAATAGTGGGACGTATATGGGGCAGCGATGATGATGATGAGACCGGATGTAATATATGTCCGTTAATTATATGTTTGTTAAGTCCCCCACAATACAAGGATTATTTGCTTAGTGAAATTGAATTTTAAAAAAGGTATCATCATATATCCCTTAGTCGTCTTTAACGACACCCACGGGCAAAGGAGTGGGTGGTGAATTGTATTCTTACTACGTCACCATACGGATCAAAGTTTTCCTATGATCTTAAATTCTTACACTACTAAATCATCAAGGCATTCAAGTAAGTAACCACAAAGCATTTCCATTTAAGCTTCAAGTTCTTGTCTTGAACAACTATTCTTCATTTTACAAGTTTCATATAATGACAAACTAAAACAATGTAGTTGGTTAGCAACAAGGTGACATTATTCAATGTTGTCAGCGATTTGAAATTGTATTATTACTGCTCGGGTTACGGGTGACGTTAAACTTAAATTAATTTCCAACTAAACCCTTTATCACCTCGTAAAGATTTGAAACCAGGTTTATGGGATCTTATAAAAAAAGTATTATAATGAAAAAAGAATTATATGAAGTTAGTGAGATGATGAATGAAAAAAGAATTATATGAGTCACGTTCTGCCTGAGCCGTGCAAGTGAGAGCGCAAAACAAGTTATAGAGAGGCACGATTGGCCTAAGGATTTGGCTTGTTACATTGTTACTTCCTATTAATCTGTATAACTTAACTAAAAAAATAGTTGAAATAACGAGTGCAAATAAATATTAATACACTAGCAACCCGCCCTCGCTTCGCTTCGGTTTTTGTCGCCTTATCCCCTCAGTTCCCGTGGAAATACCGGCTAGGTTACTCCCTAATATTATAGCTTTCCATTGGTGAAAGAATTTTTGAAATCGGTTCAGCCGTTTTGAAGATTACCCGGAACAAAGAGACAGATAGATAGACAGACAAAAAAAAATATAAAGTGTATTTTAGGCATATGTATAGTGCAAATAACCGTATGAGCATGAAAAAAGCCTATTATTTTGACATTACAAACAGACACTCCAATTTTATTTATTGGTATAGATATAGATAAAATAGTTATGACATTTCATTTGTCTATTAGCCCCTAGACGTTCACCGTTAGACATAGGCACCCCCATAAGAATGCTACTTGCATCCAACAGTTCTTTGCGACTGTCAAGATGTATTCAATTCTACTATTGGGCTTTGTCCTAGGTTGCATCGTCCACTTCGTGGTTGCCATTCGAGAGCTTTTCGTTCCCAATAGTTGTCGATTAGACGAGTGATGTGATCAGTCTGTTCATGGGCTTATTTTGGTCACGGGTGGACACTAAACCAACCACCTAAGTGCTCGAAATATTGGGCAATCAAAAATCAAATACAAACGCGATAAAATCCATAAAAATTGTTTTATTTATCCATTAAAATATGACTAATAAATACTTGCGTAATACGAATTTGTTATTTAAACAGTTATTTTGACAATTACGATTTGCGATTGTCTATGCATTAACATCTCATAGTATACAATATTACCTGATTTGCTAATATTTTTGCTTACTATTCGACGTTTATTTATCAAAGCGTTATGTTTTAAATTAGTATGTTTAAATAAACCAACTAGTCAATAGTATTATAGCAATATAGATTAAAACAGATATATTTCTTGGAATAACAGCGCTTGGGGTACAATTCATCAAGCGTGTCGGCGGAGTTGGATTATTACTGCTTTTTTATCTGACCCAATGCTACGTTGAATTCTCTCTAGCTTTTTTATGGTAACAAATGGTGGGCGTGGAATTGGATTGTAAAATGGAAAATTTATGTTCTAATTAGAATATAATCATAGCATGCTTCTGGAGATATTAGAAATATGTACGTGTTTTTGTTCCTGTAGTAACAAAGTTAATGCAAATTAGTAGTTATATTACTAACATTATATTTATTATTTATCTTTTTCCGTGTATGCTGTGTGGTAGCGGCTTCGAATACTACCAACCCTTGCTTTGCTCGTGGGTGTCATAAAAGACGACTAAGAGCCCTAGATTGACCCGGACCAACTCCATCTGGTACCATTTGGGTCAACAATTACATTCCCAAGGAGGGTTGACGTCAGGCAGGCGGCCGGTCATAAAAGTCATTGCCGAAACTTTTTGCAATATGTCAAAACAGATGACATATTGCGTCGACCCCAAGTAATTGGGATAAGAGCAAGATGATGATGATGATTTATCTTTTTCCGTGTGGTGACGGAGTAAGAATCCAATTAACCATTCCTTATCTTGTCTGTGGATGTCGTAAAAGACGACTAAGAAATATAATATGCATATAACATCTGCGTAAGAGAAGAAAAGCTCGTAATGAAACCCTATACCAACATATCTGACCAGCACGATATAATAGGACAATTTTTTCTTATTGTGGAGGAAACTCGAGTTCAGCAGTGGGAGGTGTATGAGCTGAGACGATGATTTAGTTGTCTTAAAGCCTGTCGAGTTTTAAAATTTGTCATTCATTTCGAAATATTTTCCGCGTGGTGACGGAGTAAGAATACAATTCATCACAACCTCTCTTGCCCATGGCTGTTTTACAAGAAGACTAAGGGATTACAATATGCATATAACATCTATGCAAGAGAAGGAAAGCCCGAAATAAAACCCTGTACCAACACGTTTAACCAGCGTGGTATAGTAGGTCAATTTCCTTACTATTGTGGAGGAGACTCTTGCCCAACAGTGGGACGTACAGAAGCTTTGATGATGAAGATGATAAATCTTTTTCATTCGTTCTTTCTACGTGTCTAGTATCTAGTAGTGGGAGCTATATTACTAGATACTTCTAGTAGCGAGATCTTCAAGGTAGACTAAGTTGTCTACCTACCAATGTGTATATATGTAAAACGCAACAATATCCTTACTAATATTATAAATGCGAAATTATGTTTGTTACGCTTTCACGCTTAAACCACGAAACCGATTTCGAAAAATTCTTTCACCAATGGAAAGCTCAGGGAGTAACATAGACTATATTTTATCCCGGTATTCCCACGAGATCAGGAACTACGCGGGTAAGGCGTCTGAAACTGAAGCAAAGCCAGGACGGGTTGCTAGTCTTGTATAATCTGATGTCGGGGGGTGCGATCCGAGGGCGGTGTGATCTCTTTGAGGGAGCTCTCCGCCTGGCGCATCGACGCCCGCCGAGACGTCATTTCCCGTTGGGCAGTCCGGCTGGAGAGGCCTCGATACGGTGTCTGGACCGTGGAGGCCTTGCGGCCGGTGCAGATGCAGTGGCTAAAACGGTGGCACGGGGTGCTTTCCTTCCGATTGGTGCAGGTCTTGACGGGGCATGGATGCTTCGGCAAGTACCTGCACACGGTCGCTAGGAGGGAGAGTACACCTTCCTGCCATCACTGCGATTGCGACGAGGACGCGGCGCAGCATACGCTCGAGGTTTGTGCCGCCTGGGCAGAGCCGCATCGTGAACTCATCGGTACCGACCCGACGCTGCCGATCATCGCCAGGGCGATGCACGACAGCATCAGGAACTGGGATGCAGTTGGAGCCTTCTGCGAGGCAGTAATCTCGCAGAAGGAGGCGGCAGGTCGCGCGCGCGAGGAGCGCAGTCTCAATGAAGCGACCCGCCGCTGGCGACTGGGGCGGCAAAGGCGCGACTATCTGCGCCTCATGCCGCCCTAGCCGAGGCCGTGGGTGATGTGACCGGGGAATTAGTCCGTCACCCGCCGAGAGGCCGATCTAGCATCTTACAAACGAAGTTCATCCATCATCCAATATCTACATCATCATTCACCATCATTTCTGCTCATATACGTCCCACTGCTGGGCTCGAGCCTCCTCCATATTAGGAGGGAAATTGACCTTACTACCTTCATAGCCACATGATGAATGACACTATAATTTTCAATTGCCGATATTTTTAATATGCTTTTATTAGTTTCACCTATATGTATGTATCTATGTACGTAACGGAAGCCTTGAACATCATTTTGCTGCACTTTAAACGAACAGATTTTATTTAAACTTTGCACACTCGTCAAGGGCCCCTTACAATTAAATAATTGGATCAAAATAGCCGAATATCCTGATTAGATTTGCCAGGATTTGGAGACTTCTAATCGTATCCTTCGCATAAAAGCAAGAGCGACAGATCTAGTGAGTGAACTACGTATACGCGAAATTCGAAAATAGTAACTACTTGATTGGACTATATTTTATGATGATATTCCCACGGGTACGGAAACTACACGGGTAAGGCGACTGTGGTACAACAGTCAGAATATTTATTTATAATACTAGCAACCCGCCCTCGCTTCGGTTTCATTCGCTTTACCCGCGTAGTTCCCGTTCCCGTGGGAATACCAGGATCAAATATAGCTTATGTTACTCCCTGATATTATAGCTTTCCATTGGTGAAAGAATTTTTAAAATCGGTTCGGTGGTTTAAGCGTGAAAGCGTAACAAACAAACAAACTTACTTTCGCATTTATAATATTAGTAAGGATTTCTTTAATTTTTCAATATTGTCATCACAACTCACATACGTCCCACTGCTAGGCTTAAGCCTCCTTCATAATAGGAGGGAAACTGACCTCACTATGCCATGCTGGTCAAACAGGTTAGTATAGGGTTTTGTTTGGAGTTTTCCTTCCCTTTTACATATATTATACGCTTACTATATCCCTCAGTCATCCTTTATGTCATCCATGGGTGAGAAAGGAGTGATGAATTGTATTGTTACTTCGTCATCACAGACAACTTACTCTTAATAAAATATGTTATCTATACCAATAAATAAAATTGGAGTGTCTGTTTGTAATGTCAAAATAATAGGCTTTTTTCCTGCTCACACGGTTATTTGCACGAAACCTATGCCTAAAATAGCAATTAAAAAATTTTTGTCTGTCTGTCTGTTTGTTCCGGGTAATCTTCAAAACGGCTAGACCGATTTCAAAAATTTTTACACCAATGGAAAGCTATAATATCAGGGCGTAAACTAGGCTATATTTTATCCCGGTATTCCCACGGGAACGGGAACTACGCGGGAAAAACGACTATAACCTATAACCGAAGCGAAGCGAGGGCGGGTTGCTAGTTTCTCTAATAAAAACATAATCACGAATTTCAAACAAGACAAAATTCAGTTACTGTATTAAACACGTCATTCATATAAAGATAAAGCTACGTTATTCATCACTTATGCATTGACATGCATAATATTCATGCAAAATGCTATACAATGGCAAGCCACTACGTAACACTATAGTTATAGTTTAACCACAGTATGGGTTTTCAATTAATAAGGCTCAGTGCTGCGGCGTGACAACGCAACAATCAATGTCACGCTCCTGGCATTCACTACGTTATACAACACGTCGCCTAACAAATAATAATTCAGTCGATGAATGATTGGGTGCCATATGATTTAGAAATACAACAGAGCTCTTTAGAAATAGGCTATAATAACGAAAAAATATACGAACTTTGAATGAATGAGTGAATGAAGAAATAGTGACAAATTGAAAAACATATTTTAAAATGGAAGAAAGGAAGGGAGACCCACCCAAATAAGGAGAATTTTCCACAGAACTTCGAATATTTGTAGAATAAATATTCGAAATTCTGCGGCAAATTGCAAGTTGATATTCTAGAAGGTGCTCATCACGTGAGAGTAAGATTTCCTTATTTCCTAGTCCACTTTAATCCTATCCCGTATTCCTTCTATTGTGGTGTGCAGTATATTGATTACCGTGGGAAAGTGATGGGATCTCCCTTCCTTCCATTTTAAAATAAAAATGGATTTCCGCTATGTATCGCCTAATTCAATCAATTATCGAAAAATGATTTTATGTTTTTTTTGTTTTTATGTGCTGTTGTGGTTTTATTATATTTTATCCTTAATTTCGTTTTGTATATTTTTTGTATGTTTTTGTTAATTTGTTTCACTTGCTCTATTTCGTGACGTCAACATAACGAGTCCACAGAATATCAGTGCAGGTTTTTTCTTAACCTGCAGTATGCTGAGTAAGAGTCGTTTTGTGACGAGTTGTTATGTATATATATGTAGAATGTAATTCATGCTTTTCTATGTCAATTTAGGTCGTGACAATAGATCATTTTTCATTTCATTTCAAAAACATATATTGGGGTAGTTTAGACATGTAGAAAGAATGAATGGAAAATATTAATATTATCATTATCATCACAGCTCATTTACGTCCCATTACTGGGCTCGAGCTTACTCCACAAAAAGAGTGAAATTAACTTACTATACCATGCCGGTCAGACGTGTTGGTATAGGGTTTTATGCCGAGTTTGCCATCTTGTGTGTTATATACATATCCCATAGTCGGCTTTTACGACAGCCCTGAGCAAGATAGGGGTTCGTGAATGGTATTGTTACTCCAACAACATACGGACAAAAATTAAGGAAGCAAATGTGATTCATACGATAGCTAGGCGAAGATGATGTCGTATGTTTCTGGATCAAATTGGTCGACGAACTGGCGGAAAAATTAAGACTACCCGTAATCATAGCATAGCAGGCATGAAAACTATGATAAGTGTAAATGAAACGGCGGCGCGCGGCGTTATTTCGTGGTTTGGGTATTTTAATAATCTTAGGAAAACAGGCGTCATTATATGCATGTATGTAAAATTTAAGTGATTTTTTTTAATAAACAACTATTCTACCTACGATTTATTAGATAGCGCACGTTTTGGACATGTAATACCCTTAGCAGAAATAGATGTTAACTGTTATTAAAATTTTATTACTATACTGTCTTTGACTTATACATAACCTGTCGTTTGCTTAAGATAAAATTGCTAATATTTCTCTAATAAATCTTAATTAAAAGCATCCGGCTTTGTACCCCAATTTATTTCAAAAATTATTTTGTTTTTTGGCATTCATTATAATTTATTCATTTTATAAAATCTGATAAAATTTACATTCACGTCAGGCCCTCTACATAGCTCCGTATTATTATGTAAATTTTAGTATCTACATTATATAAAAAGGTATCTACCTAGCATAATTGCTTCGTTGTTGGAGTGACCCGTGGGACTCATTCATCAAAACAGTCATAATCTTGTTTCCATCCCGACACAGACACATTGAGTGATATTTTTTATTCATTCATTCGTTCCATTCTATTTTTTATATCGTTGAAATATTCATTTATTTTCACGCGTTTCGAATGAATTTTGTTTGTTAACGAAGTATCTATATTTATTTATACGGACTATGTTATTGTAGAATTTTAATATTATAAGTAAAAACCATATGCTTGATTCGTTATCTATATTTATTTATGCGGACTATGTTATTCTAGAATTTTAATATTATAATTAAAAACCATATGCTTGATTTAACTTCATTTGCATATTAGGCTAATTATGTTGGTTATTGTGTACGCAATTATTAAATATGCAAAATAAAATATTTTATTGTAATTTATTGCTCCATTTTAAAATGTCTGCTTGGTGATTAAGTGAGGCTATAAGTATTACTCCGATTTCACAAAAAAGGTATTTTTAAAAGTACAATAAACTATTGAAGTATATAAGGTCAAATCATATGGGCCGGGCCACACATCACCCCAAACCACTAGCATTGAGTAAACAGTAAAGAGTTTCATAACTAATTTTTGTATTGAAAGAAAGAAAGAAAGAAAGAAAATAAGATTTATTGGACACTATAGTTACATGCCTGACATAGAAATATAGGTACACAAGTGATATCAAAACGAAGACGAAAAAATATTGATGATTGAAATATTCATAATATACATAAATGAAATTCATAATATGAGTGTCCAAAAGGCAACAGCTCAGCATATGCTACATAAACTTGCAGCGCTGATTTTCAGCTGCAGCCTAACTAGTCTAAGTTACAGGTCAGAAGAGGTGCAAGTACAGAAGAGCTACATTTAATAGGTTCATAGATTTTTCAAAATTGTAAATGGGTAGATAATTATAAATTTTCTGCAATAACGATGATTTGTTGGACGTGAGACATCTTAGTCCGCGCGTGACCATGAATGCTGCAAAGTGTTCGAAACGTCGGGCAATCAAAAATCAAATACAAACGCGATAAAATCCGTAGTTTTATTTAAAATGTGTAATACTTACGTAAACATCAGAAATCAACAGTAAAGCGGTTATTCCTTTCTATAATAGCGCCATCTATTCAATTATACTCTAAATTCGAATTACTTTAATAAAAAATATTGGGTATATTTAAATAGATGGCACTGTTACACAAATACCTACTAAGATTAATATTGTTTTTGGTGTTAATTTTTACCTGCCTTTCGCATCAGATACTTCTAAAGCAGCTATCTATCCAACTTTGCAGGGATACCTATTTCATATTATTAATTTTGCCTTGGCGAGACTTTTCTTGTTCTTTTGTCATGTGCATTGCCAAAGTATACCAATAGGATATAAGCAATTCGGTCTCTTTTTAATTATAAAGTATTTAATCCATAAGAATGCATTTATTCTATTAACTTTAATTAATTTCTAAATGGAAAGCCATCTTCATTTGCTTTTAATTACCCGAACTTTATCGCTCTCTTTTAACGATGCACTCATTACGAATTTAATGGATTTTTCTGTGAGTGATTATCGGAAGCCACGCGAACCGAATGTTTTTGGGTAAATTATGGTGTTCCTGCTATAGGTTTTACACAAAAAGATTTAATATCAATGCCTTTAGCGTAAACCATTTTAAATAGTAACATTGTATTTCATTGTAAATGCCAATTCTAAGTTATGAAGCTAACAAATTTTTGATTATTAAGCGTTAGATGCATTTTTCGTGTATTAACCGAATAAGAAGGAGTAGAGGGAGAGAAGGAATGTGCCATTTTTTTCATTCCTGAAGGTCGGTGAAAATTAAGGCGACATGCCTTAGCAGACATTAGTGAAATTAATTTCTATACCAACACATTTGACCTGATAACAGATGAAATTCTATACCATTTTGGCAAAAAATATAATCAGTAGGAGAAGTTATACATTAAATGGAATAAAGAAGAAGACTAGGACTGGGTGAAGAGCGGGTGAGAAGAAACGAACATAACTCGAATATTAACATTTTGTTATGCCAATGGGTATGCAATATCGCTCGTTGAACTGACAAATGTTGGTAAGAAAGGTTCTCAGGCGACCACGTATCGAACGACATCTAGTCGTCTTTTACGACACTTAAAAGCAAGAAAGGATAGAGTGATTCAATTCTTACACCGTTACCACACGGATAATTCATCTAAATATACATAACTGCAATTTTTCTATATACAGAAATCTAGAGCAGAAAAAAATAGTTCAATATGCTATTTGAATTCCCTCAACAAACTAAAAAAATATTTTACGATTGAAATCAAGAAGTCGTACATTTAATGACTGTAAATAAAATAAACTTTACGAGGTGGCTTTTACTATTATGAGCGGGATGTAATGGATTTCAAACGTTGTTAAATTGAATTGTAAACGGAACTATGTACACGAAGCGATTTGATTATAATATGTAAACACCTAAATCGGTTTAACATCATCATCATCATCTTGCTCTTATCCCAATTACTTGGGGTCGACGCAATATGTCATCTGTTTTGACATATTGCAAAAAGTATCAGCAATGACTTTTATGACCGGCCACTTGCCTGACGTCAACCCTCCTTGGGAATGTAGTCGTTGGCCCAAATGGTACCAGATGGAGTTGATCCGGGTCAATCTAGAGCTCTTAGTCGTCTTTTACGACATCCACGAGCAAAGCAAGGGTTGGTAGTATTCAAAGCCGCTATCACACAGCACTAAATCGGTTTAACATACATTGTATTTTAAATACAGTAAAATGTCTATCGAAGTCACTAAAAATAGAGAAATTAGAAATATCCGTGTAGTGATGGAATAAGAATACAATTCACCACTTCCTATCTTGACAAATTATAAACATATAACATCTATTATCCGTGTGGTGACGGAGTAAGAATACAATTCACCTCCTATCTTACCCGAAGGTGACGTAAGGGACATCCTGTGCATATAACAACTAAGTAAGAGAAGGAAAACTCGAAATTACACCCTATACCAACCCGCTTGATCAGTTTAGGTGTAGGTCAATTTCTCTCCCAACATGAAGGAGCCCAGTATTGGAACATATATGAGCTATGATGATGATGTATTTATGCAAGAGAAGAACAACTCGAAACAAAACCCTATACCTACCTGTCTGACCAGCATGGTACAGTAAAGTCTATTGTCCTCCTATTATGGAAGGGGCTCGAGCCAGCAGGACGTATATGAGCCGAGATGATGATATTTTTAACGATATGCAGAAATTATTTATACGTGTGGTGAAGAAGAAAGAATACAATTCACCATCTATCTTGCACGTGGGTTTAGTAGACTAAGGGATATAATATGCATTTAACATATATAGATGAAAAGGCAAACTCGAAATAAAATCCTATACCAACCCGTCCAACCAATGTACTATGGTAGGTCGATTGTCCTCTTATGGTGGAGGAGACTTGAGCCTAGCACGAGGATGGGTTTAGATAATAATGATACTTTTCAGTCCAAAAACCTAATGCTTAACTATATGCAACTTATTTTAATAACAACCAATTGTCTGGTCATACTACGATTAAACTGCCTAGAGCTACGGAAATGAGCCTAGTGACCTTATAAACTGCCATATTACTTCAGTCAATCGGTTTACTAGTACGTATTCTTTGGCTTCGGAGATCCGCCCAGTGGGTTATCCTTTCGGTCACCCTCTAACATGCCTCACGCATTCCGCCTATCTGTGAGTGACAGACTAATCTCCGATTACAACGCTAGCAGCGACCTCGACTAAGGACTATATGCAACCTAATGGTATCGGATGGGCGTTAGCCCAGGTCGAAGTAAGGCTCTTAGTTGTCTTTTACGAACTTATAGTAGAACGAACTCCTACTGAGGAGAAATTGATCTACTATACCATGCTGATCAAAGGGTTGATTGACATAGGGTTATAACGAATTTTCCTTCGCTTGTTTTATTTTCAGTTTCCCTTTCTTGATTAAGAGTTTTTCAAGACAAGTATTGAGACAAGTATATACTATTCGGTTCTTGTAGCAACTGGAGAAAATTTGCGTGGGTTTAGGCGCTTTTGCCATACCTACTATTGTAACCAAATCTAAAGCTTACAAATAGGTCCATTAAGCTCTATCTGTAGTGCTGTACCGCTGCATTTCACGTAGTTGTACAAATTCTTATTTACTGGCTTATTAGCCAATTTTGCTTCATGTCTCCCGCTTTCCATGAGAGGGAAGTGGAGTCTTTCCAGTTCCTCCTTTTTTTCTTTTCTAATTAAATTTGTTGCGGGTTCCAAGACAATTAAAAGTCTTTCCCGGGACTTCCTGAGGATCAAACCTCGGTGTCTTATACGGAGACCACTGTGGATCCTGGCTTACAGGAGTTACAGTGGTGGGAATGTGTGGTGGGATTAGTCCCAAAAAAAAATAAGTATTGAGTAACAATTTACTTACGTATAATTAAATCGACATAGATCAGAATCATTTACTGGAGGTGCTGGCACAGCTGCCCAGTGCACAGCTCGACCTCCGCTCGTCACTGCAGCTAGAAGACGTTGCCGACAGCCGCAAGAAGACCATACGCTCGCACTTGCAATGCCACCAGCCTATTGAAAATGTGTTATAATGTATTAATAAAGAGCCTTTTTATTTTTCATTGCCTTGATATTCATTATCTTGGCTCCCAAGCATTATGTGGCTCGAACTCACAGCCCGTGAATGTTTTAGATACTCACGGGCAAGGTAGAGGGGCGGTAAATTGTATTCTTCTCTCTCACACTGAAGGTATTATTATTATTATCATTATCTTAGCTCATACACGTCCCACTGTTGGGCTCGGGCGTTCGCTACTGTGGGAGAGAAATTGACCTACTATACCACAATGATCAGACGTGTAGGAATAGCGTTTTGTTTCTATTTTTCCTTCTCTTGCATAGATAGTATAGGCGTATTATACCCATTAGTCGTCTTTTACGACACCCACGGGCTTTTGCAGGGGGTGGTGAATTGTATTATTACTCGGTTACCATACGGAAGGTATTATACATATAATACATACATATGTATTAATATGTATTATATTCAACTTAATTGTTCGTACTATATTTGACATTAAACTCTTATTTTCGTTTCATTCACATGCCATTGTTTCATTTTTTAGATAAAAGTCTTTGTTCGTGAACTGGTTTCTTCTAGTTTGTTCGAGTTTTCTCTGACTTTAGCTCGTTCGATTTGATTCTTTCCTGCCATTAATCTATCGTTACATAAGACATGCTCTTCGTTTTATTCAGTTATGTCGTGTTCATCTCATCGTGTCTATTGTTCATCGCTTTTCACAATATCTACGACATGATTGTTTAACAACATAATGTCTGTGGACATGGTAAGCTAATAGTATCACTGGAAGAGAAAGAAAACTGCCTCATTTGCCGACATCCGTGCCTAACAAAGGGACACGCATGTGATCAAAATTTTATTACTTAGTACTGTAATATAGTTTTAAAAATAAGGCATATTACAGTGGGTACCTGTAACGGTGTGGGTAAATTTTCTACTAGCAGATAGCATTTGGATGTAGAGTTCCAACGTCTGATTCTTTCTCGAGCCAATACGTAATGCGTTTCAATTTCCTTTCCTTCGACTGCTACTAATTCCGCCTGTAACAAAAGATATAGCAATATTACTTTCTGTTACTTATCATTAGACTTATCATTTTTATGGTTCTGTACCCAAAGTATAAAAAAGGGACCCTATTACTAAGACTTCGCTGTCTGTCCGTCCGTCTGTCCGTCCGTCTGTCCGTCCGTCTGTCCGTCCGTCTATCTGTCACCAGGCTGTATCTCAAGAACCGCGATAGCTAGACAGTTCAAATTTTTACAAATTGTGTATTTCTGTTGCCGCTATAACAACAAATACTAAAAATTAAATAAAATAAATATTTAAGGAGGCTTCCATACAACAAAAGCGGTTTTTTATCCCGTTTTAGCACGATGGTACGGAACCCTTCATGGGCGAGTCCTACTCGCACTTGGCCGATTTATGTTAAGACTTTTTGCATGATGTTGTTCGATACTGTGGAAAGTCAAAGAATACCTGCAATAAGGTTTACTGCGTAGGTGCAATGTCCCCACCCAGAGTATACTCTGGCAACAATTAGGGACAGATGGCAATAGATAACTGAAGCTACATATTTAAGTTACTATGGTTATCCTTTACAAAGTTTTTTTTTTAAGTTTACTTTAAAAGGTGATAATGAACGGCCGGATTGGATGTTAAATTTGCAAACACGAAATGTAGAAAGGGCTCTATGTAGATTAGTTTGTGATAAACTGGATCAGCACTTTAGACCTAATGCTCTTTATTTATACAAATCTGCAACGAACAGTTGAACATTTCTTCACACTCTGTTCAGCCGTTTAGGAATTCAAACTCATCGATATATTGAGAAGAATTGTATATATACTTATGAAGATAATCTACTTGTGTATAACACGTCTTTTGCCATTGGAATGATTATAAATATAGTGTATGTATTTTAATCCGTGCGGTGACAGATTAAGAATACAATTCACAATCCCCTCTTTTGCCCGTGGGTGGCGTACTAGACGACTAGGGGATATAATATTAGAGATAATATAGATGCAAGAGAACGAAAACTCGTAATGAACGCCTATACAAACACGTATTCGGGCCAACCACTGACGACAAGTCACCCTGCTCCGGTGGTCGGCCCAGCAACGAGGCGACGTGGGTACGGGTGGGTTATGGGCCCGCGCGCCGTCCTTTCATAGCCCCGGACGGTATGGACCACACGTGCGCTTATCATAGCCCACCTATAAAAAAAAATACCTACACGTCTGACTAGCGTGGTTTAGTAGGTTACATTCCCTTCCAAAATGGAGGAGGTCTGAGCCCAATAGTGGGATGTATATGGGTTGGGATGATGATGATAATAAATTTAAGTTTCAAGCGGGATTTTTTTCTGTAACTTACAAACAAATGTTCTAATTCTGAATTTTTTGTTAATTGCATGTTTATAAATATCGCCATGATATAAAGGTTTATTTCTTAATGTGAGGTAGCAATAGCAGAGTAGAGTAGTAATGTGTGTATTAGCTTTTTTTTTAAAATAACGCCCTGCATTAAGGAAATAATCCATGTGTTGTCCGTAATCAAAGTCCCACTTGCAAATATATAATTACATCTAGACTCTGAACAACAATTTGTGGATCGCACAAAGTGCGTGGGATTTGAACGCGTGATGGCACGGTAGGTCATTATCTTAACCACTAATTGTGTAGTCTTATCAGTTTAGAATTATCTTCTGTCCTAATGTTGTTCATCATGATCATCATCTCGGCTCATATATGTGCCACTACTGGACTTGACCTTCCTCTAAAATAGAAGGGCAATTGACTATATTGGTCAGACGAGTTGGTAAGGAGTCCTATGTCGAGTTTTCCTTCTCTTAGTCGTCTTCTAAGACACCCATAGGAAAGATGGGCGATGGTGAATTATAATTTGCCGTCTCCAAATAGGTTTATTCATTTTATTTATTACGGTTAAAATATCAATCGTGACTGTGTTATAGTTTATGAGATTATATAAAAAAAATTACGAATCATTGATATGATTTTCATGTCACGACAAGAAAATCTTTAATAGTCATTTTTACAGTCATATGGCGATAAAGACGATAGTATTATTTTCATATAGTAGGTATATGATAATTATAATTATTTGCAGGCCATGAAAAACCCAAGGACGCGGCACTCTTCAGTGCCGAAGATGCAGCCACGGACAGAGGGCCATGCCCTGAAACCGTTACTCCCACTCCAGCCGGGGTGGAGAGAATAGTCGAATGATTATTTGCAACGAAATTCGGAGTAAAGATTTCGTATATTTTTTATCACACACACACACACAGATACACATGCCGAGAATAGAAGCCATTTATGTGTTAATATGCTCCTTCATTTCCGTAGAGTGGAAGGTAAATAGGCTTTACTTTGCTAGCTAGTCTACCGTATGTTAGACAGAAATCTAGGCTAGACTTTTCTCGCAGTAATATAATTTTTTAATCAACACTCAGCATTAAGGAATGTGCTGGACTGGGCAGTGAATTTCCAACATCCACTACTAAGGAGATACTCCTTATATTGCGGTGGACTAAGGATGTGACTTGGAGGGAAAATATTTGATTTTTTAAATGATCGATTTTTTGTTTTTTAAAATAAAGCGATTATAAAATAATCGATTAATTAAAAATAAATAATCGATTAATAAATTATCGATTTTTCTCCCAACAAGATTATGATAACCTTTTTTTTTAGAAAATACGAGCTTTATTTTCTAATATAGTATGAAGAAACACTGCACGCAGTATCGTGATGACCTTTTTCTTTAATTTGGCAGTGAAATAATCGATTAATTTCGATCGAATTTCGAAAAATAAAAAATAGATTAATAATCGATTGTAAAAATCGATTATTACAAAAAAATAATCGATTAATATAAAAATCGATTATTTTTTCACATGTGGACGGTTCTACGGTGGACTTAAACATACAATTGACGGACACAAATTACACTCAGAACGAGAATTATAATTTACGGATGGCACAAAGTGTTTTCTTGGGAATTGAATCGACGACAGTGGTTTTGTAGGTCATTATCTAAACAACTACGATATCTGTTCATTCAATGTATAATCTGTTAAAATTTTGCAGTTCACACAGCAAAGAGAGAAAAAAATATTGTATATTCAGTCATTAACCTCATATTACATCTCGGCTCATATACGTCCCACTGTTGGGCTCAAGGTTCGTCCACATTATCATCATCATTCTGTTCTTATCCCAATTACTTAGAGTCTACGCAATATGTACTCTTCTTCCATTGTGCATAAAACATTTATTTTAGCAATAGTTTTATGAACGGCCGTCTGCCTGACGTCAATCTTCCTAAGAAATGTAATCATTGACCATACGACATCAAATGGCGATGATCCAGGTTGATTTAAAGTTCTTAGTTGTCTTTAATGATACCCACGAACGATATATATTGATAGTATTCGCAGCGGCCACCACACAGTATTTACTAGAGATGAAACGGATATCCGGTAACTACCTACCGGATAGGCCGGATACCGGATCCGGCCTATCCGGCCTTCGTTTCACTATCCGGCTGGATGCCGGATAGTGATTCAGTGTCCGCCCGGATTACGGATAGTAAAATGAAAAAAAAAATCTTTGTTACATAAGGCAAATCATACCATAATAGGTTATGGACAACTTTTATTTTTAATACTCAAAATTGACAACATATTGCCAAATCGGCAAAATATTGGCAATCGGATCGTTTTGTTGATGATGACATTTCTTCAATCAAACATAAAACCACGACGACAAGTGAAATAACAATGATATGAACAAAAACAAACTGACACGCGCGAACACCCGAATGCCCACGATCGTCGCGATCGCGCCGCTGACATGCTACAACACCCGAACGCACCCGAAAATTTCCGAAAGGGCCGAATATCCGGTGGCCGGATATCCGGCGCTCCGGCTTCGCAACTTGCCGAATATTCGGTATCCGGTATCCGGCCGAGCCACTATCCGTTTCATCTCTAGTACTGTACTACGCTGGTCAGACGAATTAGTATGGGGAGTTATTGAAAAATTCCCTCTCTTACAATAATGTTAACTTTAAACTCTCTAACTATAATGTTGTTTGTCACCAGACGTCTCTTACAATATTTACGGAAAAAAAGAGGTTGGTGAATTGTAATCTTAATTCGTCACAAGGAAAAAATGTGTTTAAAGCGAAATTTTAGATTTTTTATCAGTGTTTTATGTCTAACTATATACCTAAATTAACGAGTTTATCGTGTCATACAACAATTCATATGAAAGATAATATTGATATTGCCTTGTTCTACATTTATTTGTTTATTTTACGATGCAAATAAATATAATCAATATAATCATAACTTTACATAAATATGATATTGAATAATAAAAATTTGCTGTGTGATGACGTGCAAAGAATACAATTCAACATTCTCTATCGTGCCTGTGGGTGTCATAAAAGACGACTCGGAGATCTAATATGCATATAAAATTTATATAAAAGAAGGAAATTTGAAAGAAAACATTATGCCAACTCGTCTGACCAGCGTGGTATATATGGGCGCATATCGCCCTCTATCGGCAATATTTGTAAATTGTTGATGTATGTGTTATCAATTATAGTTATAAACATGTTTGAAATATTTGCAACTAATATTTAAATAATTATTTGTAATAACAACACTGCTATTTACCATGCTATGATATTTAAGACACTTTTTGAATGTATTTCTAGAAATCTTTGATTTAAATTGTTTTAATATTTTTATAATTGATCAAAATAAAATCGATTAGAATTAATGTAATTATTTGTAACCATATTTAGTTGTTTTTACATAATAAAGTTTGTAATTTATTTCTAGTTAGAGCGCCGTCTGTTGAACAATATATGAGAACAATATTTCCTTTAATTACATTAATGTAAATTGTATAAAATTGACTATTTGGAATTATGTTAAATGCATTAGAATATTTATCATTATTATTTAGCTATATTCAGATAGTTAACAATATTGTTTTATTTGTTTGTTATAAAAAGTAATTGTAGTTACTAAGACTAGACCGTTTCATTGTAAAGCGGAGGTTATAAAAACACTGTAAGATTAGAATAGAGGACAGTTTTACTTCACTCACTTCTCCGGCAATAACTTGTAATAAATACAGTGATTACATACTCGGTATTTTACTATCATCGTCCAAATTCCTAGCGCAACGCCGACATATACTAGGTCAATTCCCCTACCTCTGCGGAGGAGCGCAGCATTTGGACGTTTATGAACCGAGATGAATTGTATAACGAATGATGGCCTTCATAATAGGAGGGATATTGACTTACTATAAGCACGCTGGTCAGACGGGATGGTATAGGATTCTATTTCGAGTTTTCCTTCCTTCCGTATACATGTCATCTGCACATCCTATCCCTTAGTCGATTTTTACAACACCCACGGGAGAGATAGGGCGTGGTGAATTGTATTTTTACTGCGTCAATACACGGATATTTTACAATTACCAAACATATGTAAATTATATCTAGACTTAGAACAAAAATATGTGGATTGCATAAAATATGATCTCGCGTGGGAATCAAACCCTGGTATGGTCGGTATCTTAAATATTACGCCATATTTGCAGTCGATTATCTGATGTTAGCGGTGTTTGGTAAAAAAAAGGCCAGAAATTGCGTAAAAATTTCAAGGTGTATTTAAGGGCGAAGGCGACGTGGTATTCGGGTGGGTTGCGGGTGTTGCGTGCTTAAGTCCCTCTGTCGCCCAGGACGGAGTGGTGCGGAGGCGCGCCGACCGCAGACCGCACCCGAAAAAAAAAAAAAAAACATCCACTGACGACAGGTAACTCTGCTCCGGTGGTCGGTCCAACGACGAAGGCGACGTGGTGTTCTGGTGGGTTGCGGTTGTGCGTGCTTACGCCCCTCTGTCGCCCCGGATGGAGTGGTGCGAAGAGTGCGCCGACCGCAACCCACCCCCAAAAAAAGGGCTAGTTTACATCTTGAGAACAGGACGAGACGAGGAGAAAAATAGTATGATAGGTTATAAATTTACCGTGTGGTGACGGAGTAATAATACAATTCACAACCCTCTTTCTTACCAATGGGTGTCGTAAAAGACGACTAAGGGATATGATATGCAGATAATATCTATACAACAGGACCAAAGCTGACGAAAAAAAAAGTTAACACGTCCGACCAGGGATCAATAGTACATCAATTTTCCTCTCAATGTGGATGAAGCCCGAGCACAATAATGGAACTTACATCGGCTGAGATGATGAAATGAAGTTAAAAAGACTCATACCGCCCGTACATCGTTTAAAATTATTGGACGGGTGTGGTTGGAATACGGCGAGCTAAAAAGGGAACATCCATCCATCAGCCTATAAACGTCCACTGTTGGACATAGGCCTCCTTAAAAGAATTCTACTCGTAATGGTACTGTGGCACTTGCATCCAATAGAAAATAGAACATAATTTCTATCAAAAATTTAAAAAATATGGACGTATCTTCAATGTAAACTAATTTGATCTACTATACCATATATGCACTGGCTAGAAGGGCTAACTGATGATGTTTAGAGGTTTCCTTTTTATGATCTAATTACCACCACTCAGCCTTTTACCGACCTCTAAAGATGAAGACATAGTGTCATCGCTACGCTTGGCAAGCGGATTGGCGATTTAAGTAACTTTTCCCAGAAAAGAGCTGCGGTTCTGCTGGTGAACCCTTAGCCGATCTTTATGACCCTTGCGGGCAAGTAAGGTGTGGCGATAATTGTATTCTTATCCCGTCTCTATACGGAGCGATTAGTAACGATCTCCTGTATAGTGACAGGCTAAGAATATAATATATTCAACATCATCTTAGCTCATATGCGTCCCACTGCTGGGCTCAAGCCTCCATGATAGGAGACAAATTCAACGATATGATAATTATGATAGTCAGACGAGTTAAAGTTTTATTTCGAGTTTAACATCTTTTGTACAGATGCTGTCTGCAATTTCACATCCCTTAGTCGTGTCTTACGACAACCACGGACAATAAATGGGGGCGAATCATAATCTCACTCTACCCCGAAACGGAAAATAATATGTCACCATCATCATCGCAGCCCACATACGTCCCACTGTTGGATTCGGGTCTCCTCCATAATGGGAGGGATTTTGACCTACTATACCATGCTGGTCAGACATGTTGGTATAGGATTTCAATTTGAGTTTTCCTTCTCTTGCACAGATGTTATGTGCATATTATATCCCACAGTCGTCTTATACGACATCCACAGGCAAGATAGGGAGTGGTGAATTGTATGCTTACTCCGTCACCATACGTAAAAAATAATATGTTAGTACATATTATTTATTATTTCATCTTAGGAATCGCAGAGACTGCCGAGGTAATACTAAGAAAATGAATAGCAACATCTTAAATTCCACTGCTAGGTGTGAGCCTTATCCACAATGCTACTATACCACGCAGGTCAGACGTCGTTTTCCTTTTCTTGCATATTCTTTAATTTGCATATTATATCCCTTAGTCGTCTTTTACGATACCAACTGGCAAGAAAGGGTGAATGATATTCTTACTCCTTCACCATACGGACAAGCTGAGCTGATGGATTGAGATTTTCTAAAAACTAAAATAAAAATAAAACATTGTTATGTTTATATAATATTTATTACAGCCATACGTACTATGAAATATATTTCAATAGCTTATTATTTTCTATACCACTAACTTTCTTACTTTATTATTATCTTCCAGTGTTTACTCAAATAATCAATTTTCCATAGGTTTTAAAAATAAACACCTTTCCTCAACATTGCTATTAATATTTCCAATCGTTGAATATCATTATCGTAATCATGTGCAATGTTTACTATGCTTATTGTGCTAAAACTAAAAAAATAAAAATAAAAGGTTAAACATATGACAAACAGAATAAAATTCCTAATCCCTAAACCTTTAAAATCATAAAGTTACAATATATAATGAAGTTTAAAGAGAATAATTACAAAAAAAAAAATAAAACTAAAGACAAATAAAAAAAAGCAATAAAAAAAGATTAAAGACAAAAAAAAATACAAAAGTATTCCATTATCTGTTACAATGATAAGTAATGTTTTAAATTTATGCAAAATCTAAATAAAATATAAAAAATATACCTACACCACAATAACTCAGAAAAAGTTTTCAAAACAAAGCTCAGGGCTATCCTTATTAGCTATATTTTTTGGATAGCTATATTTTTTGGATTACTCTATGATGTCATCATAATTGTATTGACTTTAATCCGAATTTTCAATGTTAATATTCTCCACCATTGTAGTTAAATTTTCTTGTGTCTCTTCATTATTACCTTCCTCCATAGCTGCCTCAGTTTGGCAAGCATTTTCATTAGTTCCGTTATTACCGGTATCATTATTAATCGGACGTGGCATACATATCATACGCCTACAATGACGGCGTTTGAAACATCTACAATTTGGTCCATTCATCACAGCTGCCTGCTCTTTTTCATTGGCTGTATTTGTGTTGTCTTGATCAGCGCGCAATGTATTACATTCATTGTCAAATCTACACAGAGCATCATTCTCGCTATCGGTCAGGTCAATAACCCATTGGGCCTTGAATTTACCATTGTGTCCATGAAGACCACGTCCGCGGTGATGATGACCGTGTTTTCCATGATGTTTGCCACGCTTTCCATGATGATGAGGACCGTGGTGGTGATGTGGGTGATCATCATGGTGCCCATGACGTCCGTGTAGTCCATCACCTTTACAATGTCCTCCATGGCCATGATGTCCAAAACGTCCAAACTTGCCATGATGTCCACGTCCTAGTTTATGCATCTTAAACTTTTTTCCACGCTTGTCGGAATCCAAAAATTCGATAAACATTTTCACTAGTTGCATTTTTTCTTCACTCATATTGTTACCTTGATTTAAATTTAAGCCAACCGCGATATCGGTCATTTCTCGGCGTTCGCAATGTCCACGCATTTTACGATAATAAATACTTGTACAGTGTATGACTGTCAACAAAGCCGCTGACGTTTATGTTATGTGGAAAGAAACGCGTTAGGCAACGTTATATACGCTCCTATCTAGTGTGAGTCATTGTGAAATACGTATTACTATGGATGTCGATAAAGAAATATCACTTGTCAAAGAAATATGAATTTAATATCAACGGTATAGAGTATATTTTCATTAAAATTTATTATTGTTTGTTATTTGATTATAAACAGTTCTGCGGCTTCGTTTTTACCTGGAATTGATTTAGCGCTTCTACTTAGAATATTTGTGTAAAATTTGTTTTTGTCTGCAAATGTTTTAGGGGAATTACAGATTACCAGAAAGGTTTATTTTTTACTTATTGCACAATGATTTCACAAGTTGTGAAATTGAATTTCACTATATTGTGCAATAGTTGCATAATTTTACATAATATTGTGCAATTCTAAATCATAGAAATTTTAATATCTCGTTTCCTGATAATGTTTATGTAAAATACATACCTATGGCTGAATATTGTATTGCGTTCGGGTTATGTATTGAAAAATAACTCATCTTAATATTGTTCGCCAAGAACTGTAAGTTTCTAAAGTTGAAAATAAATGTCTTGTTCGGGATTGTCATAGCTTGTCGCTGTCTTTAACACCTACTATATAAACGTATTACTAAACAAAACTGTTAAATAACGAGTTTTTTCATCACGATAAAATCATACTTATGCAATGAAAGGATTTTTAGAGATTTTTACCTTTGTAATTGTTTCACTTACGTAAATTAGGCAACAGTAAAAAAAATCAAATGTATTCTACTAGAATACTCCGTAAAGAAATCTCCAAAACGTTCTTGCACTTGGTTTTGAAGTAGTTAAATGGATGGAGTTGATATTTAGGCGGATCCCTTAAGTTTGTAGTAAATAATATACCATCAAAAACAAGACTTGTAAAAAAAAGCCAAGCCTCGCAACTGAGTTCTTCTACCATAAAAATTTATGAGATCCATGTTATACCAAGTCGGTTAACTCATTCAGGCCCTGCTTAAGGGACCTTTCTTCTTAAGTTATTACGTAAATAGCTAACCTAACAACTTCTTATAGTTACTATATCAATATTAAAGATCTTTTATGTTTTAAATAAACAGAATGACTTGACAATCGCTTGAAAATACACCTCACAAGTAATACATATTATATTAAATTGTACTAAACATAGTGCGATTGCCAAGTCAATCTATTTATTTAAAACATAAAAGATCTTTAATATTGACATAGTTACTATAAGAAGTTGTTAGGTTAGCTATTTACGTAATAACTTCAGAAGAAAGGTCCCTTAAGCAGGGACTGAATGAGTTAACCGACTTGGTATAACATGGATCTCATAAATTTTTATGGTAGAAGAACTCAGTTGCGAGGCTTGGCTTTTTTTACAAGTCTTGTTTTTGATGGTATCTCATTTCTTTTTGTAGATTGACCTACTTATTTGCCTTTCCGGTACCTTCTATTTCTTGAATACCAAAAAAGGATTTTCTTAGAGCACACTCTCTAAAAAATGAGACATCTCTCCTTTCCACTTGAGTCAATTCTACCTAAACTAAGCGGCGAGATGTGGCAATAAAGAAATTTGATTGGTTTTTCGAAACACATTTCCTCTAGGCTCCTCTGCGCTTTGATGGCAATCGAGCCTAATTATGGCGTTCTTTCTTTCATATAAATTTGAGGTAATTTAGTTTGCTTAATAGTTTGGGAGATTTTAGTACAATTTCATAAGACACGTGTCCCACACTTGTTTTTTCATTAAGTTGATTGAACATTTTACAAGTTATCTTTGAACATAATTATATCTAGGTATCTGTCTACACCTATTATGCTAATCATCAATCAGCCTATCGCCGTCCACTGTAGAACATAGACCCCCTTCATGTTTCACCATAAAGTGCGATACTGTGGCACCTGCATCCAACGACGTTCAAGGGTAACAGAGTTGCCATGACTAGAGCTCATTTTTCTTCGCCTTATGAGGAATAATGACGTAGTCGCCACGTTGGGTAGGCGGGTTGGTTTCGCAGTGAGATATTATACATTTCCCCGGTGAAAGCTGCTGCCCACTCTCGTTCCTGTTGAATCTTTTTTTAAATGACAACGCCTTGCACTAAGGGAATAATAATCCTTATATTATGGGGGACTTTAGAAACATATAATTCAACATCGCATCATCATCACAGCCCTCACAGGTCCCACTGTTGGGCTCGGGCCTCCTCCACAATGGGAGGGAATTTAACCCACTATATCATGCTGGTCAGACATGTTGATATAGGGTTTCATTTCGAGTTTTCCTTCTCTTGCACAGATGGTATGTGCATATTATATCCCATAATTGTCTCATACGATATCCACGGGCAAGAGAGTGGTGAATTGTATTGTTACTTCCTCACCATGCGGAGAGGACATATAATTAACCAACACAAATTACATTCAGACTCAGAACAACAATTTGTGGATCGTATAAGGTCTTGTCTTGCATGGGATTCGAACCCGCGACACTAGCATGGTACGTTGGTATCTTAACCACTACGTCATCTGCGCAGTCTTTAGACGTTTGTTACGATTCCCATAGAGAAGCAATGATGACGACAAATGTGTTCTTATTTTTTACAAAGTTATATTTCATTAACTGCAAATGTAACTTTGTAATCCTATATATTTATATGAGTTTACAAAATTATTTATGCAGTTACTGTATCTCGGAAACTGGATGAAAATTATAAATGTTTCATAATTTTTCCTTCATTTATACACTAAACACTAATTGCATTTTAAATTTGAAGCTTCTATGTCTACTAGAAGTGCCACTTTAATATTGATGATCGGTCAGTCAGTCAGTGAGTGACAAAAATACGAAATTTTGACTAGTTATAATTCTTAAAGTATTGGTTCAAATTGAATGAAATTTTAAATACACAATGTGTATACAAGGCCTGCTAGGTTACTAAAAATTCAGGTTTCTAGCTTTATTAACAACGAAGTTATAGGCGGTCGAAAATAGCCTGAATGGCTTCGAGAAAAGTATGTTACGGCAGTGTTGCGTTTTGCCCGACTTTTTTTTTTGCTCGACTTGGCGGGGGCACTGCCGTGCCCCCAGATTGATTTTCACAGTTACATTTGCGTGAACTACGTTTTTATTCCTATTATTTTCATGCAGATTGAAATACTATACTTTTCTTAGGTAGCATGAGAGTGCATACTAAGTAAATTAATACAATTAACAAACAACTTAAAATTGAAATAAAATTATAGCGTGTGTCACTACAGGCGTCAAGGTTTTATTTCAGCAGACTTGTATTAAAACATTTAGGTAATATCTGTATGATGAATAGATGTTAGCTTACTGATTTTATTATAAAGTTTATTTTGAAGAGAAGCAATTTTTTTTTTGTAAATTGAGGTGTCGATCCCGGCTATTGTGCTTATATGAGGAGTGACACAAATGCTTATCTAATAGATCAAATCAAATCATTTAATCTGCATAAGCCCCTTAAGAGCACTTATATTTTGTCAAATTTATAGATAGAAACAATCCAATAATCTACCACCGGATCGGCATGTGGCCACAAGCTAAAAAGATCCGGCAAGAAACTCAGCGGGCTATCATTTTTTTTTAAATCTATATATATATATATATATATATATATATATATATATATTCAGGATCTCGGAAACGGCTCCAACGATTTTGTTGAAACTTGACATACTAGAGGATTCGGGTCCAAAAAATTGATCTAGCTAGGTTTTATTTATAGAAAATGTTCTTTTGTCGGTATTTTTAGCATAACAATAAATGACATTAAATTTTAAAAGAATATGAATTCAAATTTCGTTGTAAATGTCAAGAGTTCCGGTAGCTCAGTTGGGGGACGGCCGGTTTTAATTTTGAGTTTTGTAGCATCCAAACAGCGTCGGTTCGAATCTCGGTGTTATTATTATTCTCTTTTTGTAATTTTTTATATAATTTTTAGTTTTTATTAATATATCTAAATAAATTCTATAAAAATATTCCGAGTGAAGCTCGGTCAACCAGATATTAAGGAGTTAATGTAAGAAAATAGCGTGAAAGATTAAACTATAAGATACTTAGATATATAAAATTTACCCTACGGGACAGATATAAGGCTAACTTTAATATTTAGCTTACTGCATTGGAAATAGAAAACGTTTGACATAAAATTCTATAAAAATGTAGATGCGATGCTGTTTATTGGTATTGAGAACCCTTCTTAGAAGCAATGTCGTAAATACTGAAACCCTTGAGTCGCGTGTTGCCTGCTGATACAGAATTTTATTGCGTTTTATTTTTTATATAAATTGAATTTCACTTGCCCTATGAAATTGAGATATACAGTTTATTCTGGACCTTTATGTGAACGACTATATTATGTAAGTATATATATTTATTGATATAATACTATAAAAGGTCCCTTGAAATACATATTTTCTTCTATTTATGCTAAAATATTTATGAAACGATTGTAATAAAAAGTAGTTCAATCGTGGTAACGTTGCTTTAAAAGGAAGAATAACATTGTCATTTTCAACATTCTATAAAAGTTACCAAAAGAAAATCATAGATATAGGAGCCGATGTGTCGAACCAGTATCCTCAAATATGAGCCAAAAAAATCTGAATTAAATATTTTATTTCCAACTTGAAAACAGTATTCAGAAAAGATATATACCTAATTTAATACATAGTATATTATCCAGCATATTATTTAGATACAAAATGTTACCCGCAATAAATTCCAGTACATTGATCATAATTATTATTGAGTAGAAAAAGGGTCTTCGGGTTCGCCGCTTTTATGGTTTTGGCACAAATAGTAGGTAACTATATTACGATTTTAGTCTCAGTTTTTAATTTTCTCAAAATAGCTCATACACGTCTCACTGCTGAGCTCAGGCCCCCTACGCAAATAGAGGGAAATAGACATACTTATACCACGCTAGTTAGATGGGTTTGTATAGGGTTTTATTTTGAGTTTATATGCATGTTATTTCTCTTAGTCGTCTTTTACGACACCCAAGACAGGGGGTCAGGAATTGCATTCTTACCCATAGTGTGACATAATATTGTGTTATTTATTCATCTTTTCTTTAAAATTTTACTGTTGACTGACTGGCTCTGATTCTCCAAAATAGCAATGATTTATTTTTTTTTAATTTTAAGCAATTTTCTTAAGAGGCAATTTGTGGACTGGAGATTAATCTGTCACCCGCAGAAATGCCGACCGCCGACTGCGTAAAGGCGATGCTTTGACAAGAAACGTTGCCAAGGCATTGACAAGAGAAAATACTTGAAAGTGTAACTCACTTGATGGGTTACTGATGTTAAAGGATCAGCTACCGTAAAACGTATAATTGCCAGTGAGAGGTAATAAGGCACGTTAGAGGGTGGATATCTCTATTCCGTCGTCCCTCATAATTCAGACAGTGTAACTGGACTAAACGTGACAAAAGGAAGAAATTTATAAAAAAAAAAATAGAAGAAAAATACGTCTGTATGGCAATATTAAAAAAAAAATATGCCAACGTCAATCGCCAATACAAAAGAAAAACAAAAGAGTTCATTTCTAAAATACATTCTTTGACTTACATCGTCAGTAAATTTCAGGGCTCATACCAAATTTACCGGAAATAAACTTCAAAAGAAATCGGTTTGGCGCACGCAGTGGTCTGGGGGACGCACAATAGTCACCCTGGAATTAATGGAATAGAATAAATAAGGAGATGGGCATTGAATAACTGATTTTGTAACTTATTTTTTTTTATATCAAGTGTTATCCATATTTTTCGTGTGGTGATGGAGTAAGAATATAATTCATGACTCATCTCTTACCCGTGGGTGTCATATAAGACGACTAAGGGATATATTACGTATATGACATCTGTGCAACAGATGGCAAACAAAAGACCCTTTACCAACCTGTCTCAGCAGCACTTCCCTCCTATTATGGAGGAGACTCAAACCCAGCAATGGGACATATATGAGCCGAAATGATGATGTCATATATAGAAAAGTTTTTATTGTAATAAGAATAATTTTGATAAAAAAAACGACTGCAACTGAAACAAACTGAAAAAGGACCAACCGCAAAGCATCAGCTTTCAAATAAGAAAAATCGTCAAAATCGGTTCACCCAGTCGAAAATTCAGAAACATAAAAAAATAACCAAAAAATTCAGTCGAATTGAGAACTTCCTCCTTTTTAACTGACTTTAAAAAAGGAGCAGGTTCTCAATTCGACAGTTTTTTTTTTGGTTTGTTACCTCAGAGCTTTCGACTGGGTAAACCAATCTTGATGATTCTTTTTGTATTTTAAAGATGGTGCTTCTCGTGTGGTCCCAGTGTCCCATTTCAAATTGGTAGGGTTTTGACAATGGCATCCAGGAGACAATGGTCAACCAAGTCATATTTTTGTTGTTCAGAATTAGGTATTTCAAGTTTGTTAAAAATATAGCAAACCCATTCATATACTTTTTAATTAGACATTAGCCCCTCGCTTTCAATAATTTACATTTCTATATTTTTCCACGTGTGTTGTCAAAGATGATGATGATTAATTAAGAATTTATCGGTTCTTATAGAAATTTTAATGCATTAATTTTGCTGCAAATTGTTTGCTCATATACCTACAAAAAAAGTCACTATTAAAGCACCTACGTCCTACACTCTGTAAATTTAATACAACACCCCTGTAAGAGGAGTTGATATTTTACTCTAGCAGTATGCCCTTATATCCTTTAGTATGGTTTTGTGAAACACAAAAAATAAGGTGGTGAATTATATTCTAATTCACTAGATAGAAAAAAAAAATGTTTATCCCTGTAAAATTCACGCATTATTTCCCTATTATACTTGAATACACACAATAATTTTCTTCCCAGTTCAATTTGTATTTTATTATTTATACAGCCCTATTGTCCTCAAAGAAAATATAAGAATATAAATATGGATGAAAGTGTATATTATTATCATCCCTTCCTTTTTATAGATCGCACCCCACTCCGGTTACTCAGTGAACAGTGAATAAGTTACACCTCATTTGCTTTCTATTGTTCCTTTGTTATGTCACTTTAACATGATAATTCTAAATAGAAATTAAAATGAAACATATGTATATTAATACGTGAAGTAAAAGCTTTGTACCCCTTTTTATGAAAATTACGTAGATGGACTAGTATGAAATTTGGCACAGTTGAAGTATATAATGAGGAGATGTGTATAAAACTGAAATTTCATATAATAATGGATTAGAAAAACATTAAATTAATTAAAAAATGCATTACGCACACTACAACTGTTCCATCCGACGTCCTCGTCACGTCCTCGACGAAGAGGACGACAATATCACACTCGCTCAACAAAGAGCCTACACGGCCCGCGAGGCCTTAACAAATAAATATCCGCGGTTCCGCCCTCGCCGTCGAGGTGCGAAACCGCGCCGCGCAAAAGTCACTACTAAAAACGTGGGCACGCCCACTTTGCCTCCAGCGACGCCCCAAGCCGAGGTCCGTTCCCCACAGGGGGAGCCCTTGGGCGATGTCGCTTAGCATAATTTTCTCCGGGTTGAGAGCCCTCAGCGCTCACCCATAGTCCGCGTCAAGCTGTCAAGGCCATCTGCGGCCAACAGCTGTACACACACAAAAAAAAAAAAAAAAAAAAAGCACACTACAACGCAAACGCTACACACATACACACACACACACACATGGTTATGATCTGGACACAAGCCAGTCATTTTATCCGAGGCGACGAAAAGGCATGAAGCCACATGACCTACTGTATTCCCCTCTATCCCCACTGGGCCGAACTTTGATACTTAAAGACTAAGAAATAGGCTTAAAATTAGTTTATCGTTTCAGTATATTTTCTGTGGATTTTGTCATGTATAAAATTAAAAAGTATACCAAATTGGTACACATCCGCTAAGTAAAATTGTATTTTTTTATCTCCTAGCTATCGCTCACGTTGAAGTATTATTTTTAACGAATTTTCTATATCACTGGATCAAGATTTTCTTTCTAGATACCATCCATCAATTATAAAGTATCTCCTTGGTTATATTTATCTTTATATATAAATTTCTTGTGTACGTGTGTATGTCACTGAACTCCTTTTAAATGGGTGGACCGATGTTAACAAAATGTTTAATGTGGGTTCCGGAATGGTTTAGATTGATATTTGGACCCAGTAGGTGACGCTGCAATCGATTACAAAGAGAATTCCTGCCTTTTTAATTTAAACAGAACAGCGTCTGCTGGATCAGCTAGTATGTATATAAAATTTTAAGACGATTGATTTAAGGCTTGAAAAACTAACAAACAAACTCACTTTTGTATTTATTATTTAAATTAGAATCTATCGCTTAAATAAAACTAAAATGTTGAATACGATTCACAAATCATTATACAGACCTAAAAAAATATGAAATTTAGACAGTTTATATTATACTAGCAACCCGCCCTCGCTTCGCTTCAGTTTCAGTCGCTTAAACCCGCGTAGTTCCCGTTCCTGTGGGCAAACCGGGATAAAATATAGCCTATGTTACTCCCTCATATTATAGCTTTCCATTGGTGAAAGAATTTTTGAAATCGTTTCGGTGGTTTAAGCGTGAAAGCGTTACAAACAAACAAACAAACATCCTTACTTTCGCATTTATAATATTAGTATGGATAGGTGGAAGATAACAGGATACATCATTATGGTGAATGCCATTTTATAAAAAGTAGGTAGCAGAATGTTTCCTACCTATTTCTTTTTATTTATTGAGAGAAATGAATGTTATACAATAATGTAAATTTGTAGATCTACATTTAAAACATTATAAAATTTTATTTTATGAATATAAAAAAAGCCTTGCGAAGCAAAGAGATCAGGGAAGAGTCTAACAATTTGTATATTCGTATGGAAAACATTTGATTATTCTATCTATTTAAATTCCAATAAGGCTATACTGACGTAAAAATCATTAACTTTATCCTTAATATCTAAAAAAAACACTTAAATTATTAAGTGTGTAAATAGTGGCATTAAATGCTACTTTAATCTTACGTAAAGGCTTTAATAAGAGTAAGTAAAAATTTAAGAAAATCTTTGATTTTATATAATCGTTTCCTTTTATAAACGTGCATTTCTTTTGGTAGACATAGTCTGGATATATCCCGTACATTCAGTATGATACATTCAGTACGAGTCGACAAAAAGGCAGCGTGCGGCTCCAAAATCTACTCCGACTGCCATTGATCGGACTACTGGCACTGATTATTTGACATTCATGGCAACAATTTTGCTTGTGGTATTTACCCAAATAATGTCAAATTTTCCAATTTCGCACTTTAAAAACTGAACGGATAAAATTAACTTTAGTAGGTATGCTATACAAATAGCCATATTTAAACAAATTTTAGATAAACCAAGTTGTGCGCATCAGTAAACAAATAACAAAGGTCAACGTGCGCAAAATTTACACTGGCTAAGAAAAAAATGTCTATGGTTGTTTACTTTTGCTACATCATGATTGTAGCAATTTTGTTACAAAGTTTATTCATCTTATTAAACGATGTACCTAATTCAATGACCATTCTACATTTTGTAAAAATTGACTTAGGCTTAGTAAATTACTTATTTATTTTTTACTAGTAGTCGCCGTGTGGTCGAAATTCGGCCATAATTCATTTTAATTAATTTTTCTGCTACACAATTTTCTTTAATTTTATTTATGTATAATTGTAAATTAAGCAAGCTTTATTTCAATAATAATTAATATATAAGCACAAATCTCTATTAGACATTGTCATCATAATTATAATTGTTTGACATTCAGTTCGACCAGAGAATTTAATCGTAAACAAAAGTGTATAAGCGTTGCTACGCAATACTGAGTGTATTGCGTAACAAGCGTATGTGTGTGTCTGTGTGTAGCGATTGCGTTGTAGTATGCGTAATGCCTTTTTTAATGAATTTAATGTATTTCTAATCCATTATTGTATGAAATTTCAGTTTTATGTATTTCTCCTCATTATATACTTCAACCAACCAACTTTCATATATGTCCATTTTGTCGATGGGAGGATGTACCCCAAGTAGGGGTTATTCCGTCGGGCCGACCACTGATGACAAGTAACCCTGCTCCGATGGTCAGCTCAACGACGAAGGCGACGTGCATCGTGGGTGGGTTGCGGGTGTGCGTGCTTACGCCCCTCTGTCGCCCCGGACGGAGTGGTGCGACGAGCGCGCCGACCGCAACCCACCCCAAAAAAAAAATCCACGTAATTTTCGTAAAAAGGGGTACAAAGTTTTCACTTCACGTATTTATATATAGATAATTTTTAATCCTTACTGATATTATAAATACAAAAGTTTGTTTGTTTGTTACGCTTTAACGCTTAAACCACGAACAGATTTCAAAAATTCTTTCACCAATGGAAAGATATAATATCAGGAAGTAATATAAGCTATATTTTATCCTGGCATTCCCACAGGAACGGGATCTACGTGGATAAGGAAAATGAAACCGAAGCGAAGGTGGGTTGCTAGTATCAAATAAATTTACTTCATTTGTTGGCAATAACAAGGCAAACAATATTTAAAGTTCTTGTTAATATAAAATAACATTATAAGCCTAAGTTTTTATTAAATTCTAATAATATTAAATTAAAAAAATTGATAAGGATGTAACGATGTTAGCTTCCATACAAAAACTCATCAACATCATAATTTCAGTTCATTCACGTCCCACTGTTGGGCTGGAGCCTCCTCGTCAATAGGAAAGAAATTGGTCTACTGTACCAAGCTGATGATCAGATGTATTGGTATAGGGATTCATTTCAAGTTTTCCTTCACTAGCATGTATGTTATATGCATATTCAATCCGTTAGTCGTCTTTTACTACACTCACAGGCGAGAGATGTGGCGTCATGGCGAATTGTTTTCTTACTCCGTCCCCACACGAAAAATATAAAAACTACGAAATAGATTTTGATGATGATATTAAAGATGCTATTTAAAGAAATATAACTAGTAAATTAGATTATGTAATAGAAATTAAAATTATTTAATATTATAAAATAATTTGTACATTTATAGATAAGTCTAAGTTTTAAACTTTTAATTTTTAGCTTAGTTCTTAATAAATAAATCTAGAAAATTTATAGATGTATAAAGTTGCTCCTTTATATTTTTTTTAAGACAACACTATGCATAAAGAAAATAATCCTTGTATTTCCATGGAATTTATAGAAGCGTCTAATGCCGCTCTAGCTGAGGCCGCGGGTGACTGGACCGGGGATCTAGTTGAGCACCCGCCGAGAGGCCACCCGCGCGACGGCGACCGACGTCCCCGAGGGGTGACGTCGAGAGGATAGAGTACTCCGTGACCGGGATATTTCGTCGGGCCGACCACTGCAGAAAAAGAACTGCACCGGTGATCGGCCCAACGATGAAGGTAACGTGCCACCCGACCTTGACCCAGCCGGTCATGGCGCTGAACATGAAAAAAATAAAAGGCATAAAAAAAGTTTTAGAAAACAGATATAGGTATATAATTAACGGGCACAATTACATTCAGACTCAGAATAATAATTTGTGGATCGCACAATTGTCCCGCGTGGGATTCGAACCCACATCACGGTGGGTCAGTATCTTTACCAGTACGGCATCTATGCACTCAATTTGAATTACAACAGCGTAATAAAATAAATTCGGATATAAATTTATTCTTTGAATGTCATTTTTATTATTTATTCAAAATCTCCACGAAAAATTTTAGAACAAGGACCGAATGATTACGTTTTTATTTACCCTTTTCTAATTTGGGAGAGGCTTTCAGACGAATGCTTTTTATTCAATATAAATTAAGGCAAATTTTACTTGTTTTGGAGTTCATATTTTTAGAACTTCCAAACATGGATGAACACTTAACAAAATTATGTTCTGCTTAAATAAATTAGGTGTGTACTATTTATATATGGGGCAAGTTGTGTGATTCTACATATATTATATCTAAATAAATGGTCAGTTTCCTTCCAATTGTGGAGAAGGCTCTGGGCTGACAGTGGGACGTATATGAGCTGAAATGAATGGATAAAACTATATAATATGCACGACCCCCTACAGGTGAACTAACGACACCTTGAAAGTCGTAGGTAACGTTGGATGCAAGTGGCACGGGATTGTCCCGCGTGGCATTCTCGTAGAAAGACCCATGTCCAGCAGTGAACGTCTACAGGCGGATGGATGTATGAATATAATATGCAGATAATTTCTAAAAAAAAAAATAAGGCAAAGAACGAAAACTTGAAATAACAATTTATAACAATAGTATTTGGCTATTGTATGGTTTAATTCAACTACGAGTAGCCTCTTGGTAATATTTTGTGTGTTATTTTCAAAATGATTGAGAATATTTCGTCATTCTAAATATATGCTTCATTTTTAATATTATTTATTATCCAGTGTCGCCATCATTTCTTTAACCGCGAGAGTCATACAACTGGTTAAAGGTGCACTAGATTAATTAACAATGACGCCCTAGGAAACTCATAATAGTATAGTCATCGCCACGTGGCGATTATTATAGCGATATCCTCCCAGCATAACTAGTGGTTCCAAAATGAACTACAAGACCCTAATTAATGGATGGATGCGTTCAATCAATTTACTATCGAACCTAAAATAAACCATAAGGTTAAACATTTTTATAAATTTATAAGTATTCAGCGAGAAAAATAAATATACCAGTTTTCTAAAACTTTTGCAACGTTTTTTTATGTAGACGATAATTATTTTTTAAGGGATAGATAAAAAAAGTGTTTTTTTTTTAATGATAACACTCTGCACTAAGTAAATAATATTAACGGATATAAATGGCATCCAGACTTAGAACAATAATCTGTGGTGCAATAAATTTAAAATTACTTTAAAACTGTTCACTGACAAATCAAAGATAAGATTTTTTTAAGATTATAGTTTTTGATAGTTATAAAATAAATACTTATTTTGGAGACATGCAAAGTTTGCATTGCAAACGTATGGTCACACAACCCGTCCGATCCGATCGTCTTGGGCGACGGAGGAGACTGTGCGTAAACCCATAACCTGCTGTAGTAATATTTATTGTACGGAATTTGGGCGGGCCACCGGTACCCGTCCATCAGTGGCTTGCCTGATGGGTTACCCTGTCGAAACCCTTCTCGAGTTACGAGTCAAGGTATATTATTTTAGTTTATTTGTAGCTCATTATCATTTTCTACTTACATCCTTAGGGATGTACCTAATTCTGGAGGGGCGCAGTGTCCTCTACACCAACCGTGTGGGGAACATTGTGCGAACGCCCAAGACGTGTGGTCCCACAGGGGTCGTTCTCAGGCCCACCCTGTGGCACATCGGCTACGACTGAGCGTTGAGAGGGGCCTCTCACCCGGAGTGGGTGTAATTTGTTATGCCGACGACATGCTCATCACAACCCAGGGTGCGACGCTGGAGGAGAAGGCAAGCCTGGCAACTCTCAGCGTGGAGTTTGTCAGGCGGATCGAGGGGCTGGGCTTGAGGATGGCCCTGGACAAGACAGAGGCTTTCTTGTTCCATGGGCACCGTATGGGTCCTCCCATCAGCACTTCTATCACCGTCAAGTCGGTTGACATCAGCATCCGGGCCCATATGAAATATTTGGGCCTAGTGCTCGACGGACATTGGTGGTTTCGGCGGTCGCCGCCTTCTGCGAGGCTGTCATCTCGCGGAAGAAGAGGGCGGAGCGCGCGCGAGAGGAACGCCTCCACAACAACGCGGGTCGCCGCCGGCAACTCTGACGGCGCAGGCGCGAGTACCTGCGCCTGATACCACCCTAGCCGAAGCTGTGGATGACGGGACCGGGGATTGGTCCGCCACCTGCAGCGAGGTTGACCGCGCGACGGCGACCGACGTTCCAGGAAGGAGAGGTGAGGTGAGGAGAGGATACCCCGCGGGGGTGTTCCGTCGGGCTGACCACTGACGACAAGGAATTCGGCACCGGTGAATGCGACTCTATTACCCCGGACGGAGCCAGGTGGCGGGTGCGCTGACCGTACCCCACCCCTAAAAAAAAGGGATGTACCTAATTTTAATCCCTATAAGATATCTTCTCTGTGAATTAAATACATCATCTGTTAACTTTTTACAAAGCCAAACTAAGCAATTATGTATATAATAATGCTTGGACAAAGTAATGATAATAAAATCCCCGTAACAAAGTAATTTACGTTAAAAAACTCACGCTAATGGACGCTAGAACATAAAACCTAATTTGAAATAAATGGCTCACTAATTGGTGAGTCTGGCCTTTTGTAAAACACTAGTAAAGAAGAAATTACAAGTAAAATAAAAAATAACATTGGTGGTCGTTAGAGTTATTTGCTGCCGGTGGTTATTACTTCTTCTCGGTTCATATATATTCATATACATCCCATTGTTAAGCCCGGTCATCTTCTAGATAAGGTAACCTGTTAACCAACTCGCTAAATGGATTGATATAAGATTATATGTCGAGATTTCCTTCTTTTGCAGTGATTTAGTTTACTTACAGCCCCAAATCGATTTTTACCATACCCACGGGAAAAAAAATGTGAAACTATAAATTGCTAAATATCCTTCGATTAAAATGTAATGTGAGATTACTTAGATGTATTCTCAGAATTGAATGATAGATTTGTCACGATAAATATTTACTCTTGGTTCTTAAGAAAATCGATAGTATACTTTACATGCAAGTAGCACCTGCAATCATTATAAAATCTATTTTGTCTTCACCATCATTTCAATTCCTATATGACCCACTGCTAGCGCTAGGCTTTCTCTTGGATAGGAATGAAATTTACCTACTATACGACGCCGGTTATGACGCTGGTTATAACCAAATTCTATGGAGATGTATTTCGAGCTTTCATTCTCTTGCATAGTTATTATATACGTGTTATATCCCTTAGTTGTCTTTTACAACACCCACGTCAAAATAAGATAGTTGGTGAATAGTGTTTTTACTCCCCAACCATACAGAAAATCTTTTTAAATCTTAGATATATTTATCTATTTGTCATTCAAATTCAAATCAATTATTACGTACTAGCAACCCTCCCTCGCTTCGCTTCGGTTTCAGTCGCCTTACCCGCGGTGTAATTCCCGTTCCCGTGGGAATACCGAGATCAAATATAGCCTATGCTACTCCCTGATATTATAGCTTTCGATTAGTGAAAGAATCTTTGAAATCGGTTCGGTGGTTTAAGCGTGAAAGCGTAACAAACAAACAAACATCCTTACTTTCGCATTTATAATATTAGTAAGGATAAACCTCGCGGGGGCACATACATATTGTCACTTTTTGCATCCGTCCGTTTTGCATCCGCACCGGAACGCGAACACACTGAGAAAATCCAGCAAGAAACTCGGCGGGATTGTCTATTTTCTATTAATATACAATTTCATTTAAATAAAATTACATGCAACAACACGCTTATTAGTAATATAGCTCCATTGTCATGCCTTTCGAATTATGATATTATAAAAACAAATATAATAAAAATATTATGGCTGGACCAGATCTCGCAAGCGACACTCGATCATGAGTTAACCACTAGAGCAGCCATCACTCCCCTCAACCATAATGGAGTGAAGGGATTGACCCATTCCTCGTAGCTACCACAAGCAGACTTTTCGGTGAGCATGACCAATACCATTTGCCACAAACATAAACTACAGGTATGGTAAGAAGTGCGTTTGCTGCGCTTTACAATTATAATAGCAACAATAGAATAAATATGTGTTAATTAATACCTTTAATTGAAACTGAGGAAATTCCTGAATGAGGACCTGCTCATAAGCAATCTATGAAATGTTTAAAGGCTTCCTGTAAAATTTGTATTCTTCCAAAGCACATTAAACTAGGTCACAATCCTTATTTTATGTGCGTGTAGTTAAGACCGTCATTATTCTCAGTGGTCATATAACAGACGGTTAGGGTCACTGCCTGAACATATACGCCATACAGGGCAGATATTGATCAGTCCACTCCTATATAGAACTGCTCGTATATACTGCTGCGTTCGTTTGAAATAGCATGAATCATGATAGATGAATGCCGCGTCAAAAGCCATGCCTAACTACATTCATATTTGGTTCAAAAGTAAAATTTTTGAAAGTAGATTTAGAGTTTCTGACTATTATTTTTTTGGCAGACTATGGTGCAGACACATGCCGTCACTCCCATCCAGGATGACGAAAGGGTGACGCGCAACCCCATAACCCGCCGTATTTCCTCCTCTTCACCATTGGTTCGACCACTGGTACCGAATTTTTGACTGCCGTACCCGTTCCGGTACTCTATTGCCCCGACACCCCCCTCACGCGGTCAACCTATGGGTGACGAGCTATTCCCCGGTCCAATCCACTAAAGTTTTTGACTATACTATGAAATCTTCAATAAGTTCAAACCGATTTTTGATATTAATACATACCTAAGTATAAAATGTGAACCGGTTTTCTGGCATTTCTTTCTGGATCAGATTTATTGATGTCAGAACTATAGGCAGAGTAATATATTTTATATTTATTTACTTGTTTACTCGTTTAATTCACTGCTGATATATTCTTGTAATAAAGAAATTGACGATGTTTATTTTGCGATCTCAATATTTATGGCAAGTAAACCTTTGTGAAAAAGGCTTTCAATAGCTTTTTTTTTTCATTATATCGGATAAAGTTTGCAATATATGCGTGAAATATACGTATAAGATATGCTTTTATCAGATCATATATATTCACTATTGGGTACGAAAATCCTCCATAATGGGGCCTCTATAAGCCAAATGGGTTGACATTGTGGTTATTTTTTTGGAGTTTGACTTCTCTTCAGTAATGTAACATATTATCGTATTTACCCGCTCAGAAGGAACGAATAATGATTTATTGTATACTTAGTAGATCGTTATACCTTTTTTTTTATTGCAAACGGTGGCAAACGTGCAAACAGTATACCTGATGGTGTGTTGCTGCCGCTCATGGACCTTTACAAGGCCGTTGCCTACCGCGAACAAAGCGAAGGGAGTGTGAATGCGTGCATTGAGGCTCGGTGATACCAAGGGCACCACCAAAACCCTCCACACGCAATCACCCTCAGAAAGTTGGGCTTCCGGCTCTCTCGCTCACCGAACGAAGCGCAGTAACAAATTGCTACTACTCAGACGTCGATTTTCTGCGAGAGCATGGTACTGCCCCGGACGGACTGGCCCGCGGCTGTAGACAGATAACTGTCGACAGTGTGGTCCTACCACTCATACCTATAGGAAATAGCTTACTCTGTACAATTGAATAAGTATATAAAGGTCCTAGAATCTTTACAAAACTCTTTAAATCGAAAAGACATCAATTAAAAGCCTAATGTGGGTTCCTCTCTTAGATTTGAATTGATGCCAAGTTCTGGAGACGTCTTCAAATTTATTTAAATTAAAATACGATTTAAGAATACGATAGATTCATACTCCCTATTTTTTTCTTTGAAGTTTGTAAAAACTAGCTCAAAGAATGTTAGGAGAGCGGCTAGCAACAATCTTCTGGGCAACTTTCAGGTAATCATTTGATGTTACGGTATTATGCTCATCGTGGGTGAGTCCACTGGTGGACAGTGGTTATCGATTAGCGGATTTATGTGAAATGATAATGAACTTAGTTCATTCATCACATCATTAATGGAAGATCATTCTTTAATACGGGGTCTCCAACACATAAGAATTATTGACATACTGCATTGAAATCAGAATATGATGAAATAGAACAGTTTCTGAAATTTTTAAACGTACGTAACGTATAAAGAATATAATTCTCCACTCGCTTTCTTGTTTTAAGGTGTCGTAAAAGACGACTCATCGTCAACTCAGCCCACATAAGTCCCTCTGTTGGGCTCGGCCTTCTCCAAAATGGGAGCAATATTAATCTACTATTCCGCGTTGGTCAGACGTTTTAGTATAGAGTTTTATTTTGAGTTTTCCTTCTCTTGCATTGATATCTGCATATCATATTCTTTAGTCACTTTAACAACACGGGACTAATGGATATAATTTACAGATAATATTAATATTTATGACTACGTATATCTATTCAATATGGTTATCTATATATTAATACGTGAAAAATGTTGTACCCCTTTTTACGAAAACTACGCGGATGGGCTAGTATGAAATTTGGCACAGTTAAGGATTATATTAAGGATAAGTGAATAAAACTAAAATTAGATACAGTAATACATTACAAATATATTAAATTAATAAATAAAAACATGACGCACACTACTATGCAATCGACACAGACATCCTTGCTAATATTATAAGTGCGAAAGTAAGGATGTTTGTTTGTTACGATTTCACGCTTAAATCACCGAACGGATTTCAAAAATTCTTTCACCAATAGAAAGCTATAATATCAGGGAGTAACATAGGCTATATTTTATCCCGATATTCCCATGGGAACGGGAACCACGCGGGTAAAGCGACTGAAACCGAAGCGAAGCGAGGGCGGGTTGCTAGTATGTATATACACTTTTATTTATGATTAAAGTCTCTGGTCGAACTAAATGTCAAACAGTGATAATTATGATGACAATGTTTAATAGATATTAGCTTGCCTAATATACACTTATGCATAGGTATATAATTAATTATGTGTAATTAAAAAGAGAATTGTGTAACAGAAAAATAAATTTAAATTAATTATGGTTGAATTTGGATCACTCGGCGACCACTAGTATAATATAATAAGCCAAAATAAGTTTAAGCGAGTACAATATAACATATCAAAACGTCACAAGTTACAAATTAAGTTTCGCACCTTATTGTAGGAAGACACCTGACTCTCTACAACATATGAAAGCAATTAATTATCATATGAAATATTCATGAGAGTAGGATTACGTGGTTTTTGTTACAGAACAAGCGTCGTTAATTGAGACTTTGGTAGTTCGTGATGTGAGATTTGATGTTTTTAGTATATTATCGTGGAAAACATACGCATTATGAAACTGTTATAGCTTGTTTAGATTTCTGAAACGTAGTACTATAGCGTAATCTTACATATCTTGTCTTAGATTTAAACGGTATTTGAAATGTGGTTGTCGAGAAATTTACTAGAGAATAAATCTCAGTATTTATACAACTAGCATAATATTTGGTCGCTTTTTCTAATATACTACTTCCTAAAGTTCTCATTACTTGTTATGAAACCAATTCACTTATAAATACGTTTCTAAAATGAGAGTAATTGAGATCAACATACGTATACCTCACGCTTGCTTCCAAGAGCTGTAGGTAGAGAATATGGATGGCCACAAGTGCACACAGCACACTACCTATAGCTACCCTACCACAAGCACTGGCCGGAAAGCCTCGACAGCCGGGATAACAGCCTCGACAGCCGAAACGAAGCCTTTCTAGTCGGACTGCCCAATAGTCAATAATTTCCTGGCGTGCATCGCCCCACCAGGTGGACAGCTCGCGGAGAGAAATATAACTGCCTACCGTCAGCGTCGCAGTCACGTGCCTCAAAATTAAAAACCTACATATTGTTTGGTGGTGATGGAGTAAGAATACAATTCACCACTCCCTATCCTGCCCGCGGAAGTCGTAAAAGACAACTAAGAAATATATTAGGCATATAACATCTATACAAGAGACGGAAAAGTCGAAATAAAACCCGATACTAACCTGTCTGGTATAGTAAGGTCAATTTCCTTCCTATAGTGGAGGAGGCTCGAGATCATCATGGGACGGTTACGAGCTGAAATGATGCTGATTTGTTTATGAGCATTTCTTGGTAGTATTAGTCTGATTACACCCTTTTCTACTATTTATGGTGATGGCAATGATGGCTCTACAAACAGTTTTAAGACTGCTTTTAATTTTTTAAGTATGTGATTACCATGTGATATTCTACTCAGCCAAGGATACGAACTAAACTTATAATCCAACTGCTTAAAACTTGGCAGATTTTAATTCAGATAACCCATAAACGTAGCACTTGAGTGCAAAATATCTCGTTTCCAATAACGAGTATCAACGTTGACAGTATAAAATGGGGATTTGACTCATAAAACGACAATAAATTCATTTTATTATCTCGTATAAAAGTTCAACTTCACGTACATACGTTGACGTTGGAGGTCTATAGTTGGCAAGCTACCGGGTTATATAAAAACATAAGCCAGTATCAATTGAAATTTTTGTTTTGTAAGTCGTAAAAGAATTTGAATTCCTTTCAAAAGTTGGGCAACTTGATGCATTTTTAGATTAACATTATAATATATCCGTAGGCTGATTTAAAACCCTAACCGAGCCCGCGGGTGATCGGACGGGGACTTTAGTCCGTCACCCGCAGAGAGGTTGACCGCGCGACGTGACCCACATCCCGGGACAGAGACGTCAAGAGATGAGGGTACCCGAAAGGTCATTCCGTCGGGCTTTTTTTTTTTTTATGGGTGGGCTATGGTTAGCGCACGCGCGGTCCAGTCCGTCCGGGGCGATGAAAGGACGGCGCGCGGGCCCATAACCCACCCGTACCCACGTCACCTCGTTGTTGGGCCGACCACTGGAGCAGATGTTACTTGTCATCAGTGGTCGGCCCGACGGAATACCCTTTCGGGTAACCTCTCACCTCTCGACGTACTGGGACGTCGGTCACCGTCGCGCGGTCAGCCTCCCTGCGGGTGACGGACAATTCCCCGGTCCGATCACCCGAGGCCTCGGCTAGGGCGGCATTAGGCGCAGATACTCGCGCCTGCGCCGCCCGAGTCGCCGGCGGCGGAACGTGTCGCCGAATAGGAGCTCTACTCCTTCCGTGAGATTACGGCCTCACAGAAGGCGGCGACCGCGTCCCAGTTCCTGACGCTGTCGAGCGGCAGCGCCAGGTCGGCACCGATCATTCCGTCGGGCTGACCATTGAGGACAAGGAACTCGGCGCTGGTGGTCGGCCCACAATGAAGGCGACGTGGGTGCGGGTGGGTTACGGCCCACGCGCCGTCCTTTCATCGCCCCGAACGGAGTCAGTGACGTGTGCGCTAACTATACGCCACCCATAAAAAATGATTTAAAATGCACTTTACTACTCCGTATTTTGCTCATGGACGTCGTATAAGTCTAGTAAGGGATATTCCTTCATATTCATCATCGTCACTTTGCTAGTATACCAGTTACTTGGGGTCAATTCAATACAAATTCTTTTTTCATAGTGCATACTGCAAAAGTTATGGATTATTTATGATCACCTGCCTGCCTCTTTTTTTTTTGGGTGGGCCATAGTCGGCGCATCCGCCGCCCGGCTCCCTCCGGGGCGATAGAGGAACGACGCCTGGCCCCATAACCGATCGTAGCACGTCGCCTTCATCGATGGGCCGACCACCGGTACCAAGTTCCTTGTCCTCCATGGTCGGCCCGACATCTGCCTGCCTGACATTAACCCTCCTTAGGAATGCATTTGTTAACCAAACGGCATCAGATGCAGTTGACCCAGGTCTGTGTAAAACTCTTTGTTGTTATTTACTATATCTACGAGCAATGGAGCTTTGGTAGTATTCGTAGCTGTAATCATAGTATTTATTCCCCCCTCACGATATCCTATGATAGACAGATAAAATAAATGCAAAAGGAGGAAGTAGGCAAAAAACCCTATGCCTATTCATACAGTTTAACCAACGTGATATATAAATTTCCCTCTAATGCCGAAGAATTTTCCGTGTGGTTACGGAGTAAGAATACAATTCACAATCTCCTTTTATACCCTTGGGTGTCGTAAAAGACGAGTAAGGGTTAAATTACGCATATTATATATATATTTGAGAGAGCCGGAAGTGCAACTTTCTGAGGGTGATTGGTGATGCCTTTCGTTTCACCGAACCTCATAGCAAGCATTCATACTCCCTTCACTTTTTCCACGATAGCCAGCGGCCTAGCAAAAGTCCATGAGCGGCAGCAACACTTACCATCAGGTGTAGCTCGTTTGCCGCCGTTAGCAATAAAACTTTGACATCTGCGTGAAAGATAAAAAAAAAACTCGAAACAAAACCCTATACCAACCTGTCTGACCAGCATGGTATAGTAAGGTCAATGGCCCCTCCTATTATGGAGGAGCCTCGAGCTCAGCAGTGGCACTTATTTGAGCCGAAATGATGGTGATGAATAATGGATGGGGAAGGGGTCTGAATCCAATATTAGGACTATTTTAACTGAGAAGAAGAAGAGCGTAAAATAACTGTATACTTAAAAAAGGACGCGACTGCTAAGGACTATTCTTATTTATAAAGGATTAAAAAACTAAACTCTCTTTGCTTTTGCTCAAGTATCAAAAGAGATTATAAAAGCAAGATGAATATCATAAAATATCAAGCAAATTTTCGTGTGGTGACAGAGTGAGAATACAATTCACCACCCTCTTTCTTGCCCGGGAGTGTTGTAAAAGTGTTGTAAGGGATTATAATATGCGTATAATATTTACGCAAGAGAAGGCAAAATAAAACCTGTACCTACTCATCTGAAAAGCGTGGTATCCTCATCCTCAGAGCTCATGTACGCCCCACTGCTAGGTTCGAGCCACCTCCAAAATTGGAGAGAAATTGACCTACCACGCTGGTCAGACGGGTTAGCGTAAGGTGTTATTTTCAGTTTTCCTTCTCTTGCATAAATATTATCTGAATTTTGTAATCCCTCAGTCGTCCTTTACGGCACCCACGGGCTTTCTGCCCGTGGAGGAGGTAGTGAATGGTATTCTCACTCCGTCATTAGACAAAGGTATAGTAGATCAATTTCCCTTCTATTGTGGAGGAGGCCCAAACCCAACCGTGGGACGTATATGAGCTGTGATGATGAAATGATAATGATGATCAAGCAGATTGCCAATTTATAAAAATAATCACGAGTATTAAGACAGGTACTTTTAACTGCTAGTATTTCTTATTTTACTTTCTCTTCGTAAAGGCAATAGCCCAAGCTCGCCAATTAGTGAGCCATTTATTACAAATTAGCTTTTATGTTCACACCTTCATTAACATAGGTACCGTATCTCATTTTGTAGATATTGTTCGTAAAACTTTATTTTATAAGGTCTAATTACAAAGGTAGAGAATAAAATAATGAATAAAAAACCGGCGAAGTGCGAGGCAAATTTTCTCAGACAAGATTTAATACTGAGTGCTAGAAAAAAAAAACAGAAACGAGCATTTGTCTGTCTTTTTATTTTTAGTTTCATTTCATTTTTAACACACTTTTATTAGCTTCATACGTATGTTAGTATGTGCCTATGTAACGGAAGCTTAGAACATGGTTTTGTCTCTTTAAAAAAGTCGGTTTGCCTCGAAATTAGGCACACTTATCGATCAATGACAATTCAATATTTTCAGTAGTTAGTCCGATTATAATTATTAGGATTTTTTAGTAAATGATATCCGGTGGTGACGGAGTAAGAATACAATTCACCACTTTCTATCTTCTCCGTGGATGTTGTAAAAGACGACTAATTTGGGCGTCCTGAACAGAGCCAGGCGGTACTTCACACCGAGACAGCGTCTTGTGCTATATAAAGCACAAGTTCGTCCTCATGTGGAGTACTGCTCACATCTCTGGGCAGGTGCGCCCAAATATCAGCTAGACCCACTTGACTCCCTGCAAAGACGGGCTGTTCGAATCGTCGGGGATCCCAGTCTTACGGACGGATTGGAGTGGAGAGACTTTGGGTCACTCTGTGTGCTCTACCGACTCTTTCACGGGGAGTGCTCCGAGGAACTGTTTGACTTGGTACCACCGTCACCATTCTACCAACGTACCACTCGACATCGTAGCAGGGTTCATCCATTTCACCTGGAAACATTATGGTCTTCAACTGTACGTTTCCAGCGATCATTTCTCCCACATACGTGCAAGCTCTGGAATGAACTACCTGCTGCTGTGTTTCCCGAGCGCTATGACATGTCTTTCTTTAAACGAGGTCTAAGAAGAGTATTTCCTTCACGGTAGGCAGCGGCCTGGCTGTGCCCCTGGTATTGCAAAGGTCCATGTGCAGCAGTTTCACTTACCATCAGGTGTGCTGCTTGCTCGTTTGCCACCGTTAGCAATGAAAAAAAAAATTAGGAAATAATACACATATAACATCTATGCTAGAGAAAGAAAGCTCGAAATAAAACCCTAAATCAACCTGTCTGATCAGCATGGTATAGTAAGGTCATTTTCCCTCCTATTATGGAGGAGGCTTGAGTCCAACAGTGGGACGTATATGACCTGAAATGATGATGATGATGATAAAGTGTCTTTGCGCCGTGACCAAGAAGGGAAACTACCAGGCGCGCTAATCACCTATTACTCAGATACGTTACCGACTATAAACAAAAATTTGCCGAGAGGGTACTTAAGAACGGGCTATCTCATCCAAGACAGGCAGCAGGCGCTCAAATTAAGCGTGTTTTTAACTATTATTGTTTGTTACATTCGATAATACATTTGTAAAAATTTTAAATGTTTTACTTAATTAGGACAGTTAAAATCTCTATGGTTAAAATATAATTGTCGACCATCATCATCATCTTGCTCTTATCCCAATTACTTGGGGTCGACGCAATATTTCATCTGTTTTGACATATTGCTAAAAGTTTCGGCAATGACTTTTATGACCGGCCGCCTGCCTGACGTCAACCCTCCTTGGGAATGTAATCGTTGACCCAAATGGTACCAGATGGAGTTGGTCCGGGTCAATCTAGGGCTCTTAGTTGTCTTTTACGACACCCACGAGCAAAGCAAGGGTTGGTAGTATTCGAAGCCGCTACCACACAGCACACAGCAAAATATAATTGTCGAGCATTTGTAACTATTTTTACTACATGTGAACAGCACACTTTTATTTTAATTTAGTTACATTAAAAAAAAAATCTTTACTTTGATATATAATCATACAATTAGTAGGCACTATTATACAGAATCACTACAACCCATATGCCTTACTTTAAGGTTTCATTTATAGCTTGGTAAGACGTACAGTGTTTACCTTGCTTATTAACCGGGCTTCTTCATATTGTAACTCTCGAGTGGCTTGATATATAAAACTGACTACAGAATCCTCAATTCATTTATATAGGTAATTTAAGTGTAGTTATATTCTTAACTAGCTTCCATATTCTTCCAAGTGGTGACGGAGTAAGAATAGAATTTGTCACCCACTTTCTCGCTCGTGGGTGTTGTAAAAGACGACCAAAGGCATCGATCAATTATTAGTGATCGATGACCAAAGGATTATAATATGCTTACAACATCTATGCAAGAAAAGAAAAACTCGAAATAAAACTCTGTACTAACCCGTATGAGTGTAATGGTGTGTGGTGGCAGGTCAATTTCCCTCCCATTGTGAAGGAGGCTCAAGAGGGAAATTGATTTACTATGCCACAATGGTCTGATGTGTTGACGTAAGGTTTTATATCGAGGTTTCCTTCTCATAAATTCCCTCTCTTAAATTCCTTTTCTTGAATTTCCTTCTCATAAGCAATACATGACAAATATCAATACTGTCGTAATAGACGTTAAGAGAAGCTGACAATAATTCTCCAAGAACCGAATAAAACTACACCAATCCATTTGATCAACGTAATGTAACTAGAAGGCCGATTTTCCTCCCACTACATTACACAATATATATACTTTCAGATCGTAAACACACAAAATTCAGCAAATATTTATATCTACGTCAAATAATTTCTTTCACATTAAACCTAATGTAAAAACAACCTATATTTTAGTAAAAAATATTAACTTCAGAAACTTTTCAGGCGAAAAGTGTAAGATAACGACACCTATACATGGGCAAGCAGAATTTTTTTCAAAGAACGATCAATCCATATTTCAAGATTGATTACTGGAATGAGGCAGAGACAAAAAGTACTGTACTAAGTGCCTCCTTTTCGCGATATAAAGTGATTGATAGAGATGCGCTGTCAAAGTTTCTTTTTTATATATACTCAATATTCATTTTCTTTTGTTACTATATTGAATTTTTGTGTTACACGGCTATTTTCGTTTCTCTTCTGCTGATTTGAGGCTTCCTTTGTTGGGTTATATCATTATTATTTACTTTTTCGTGCTTCGTAAAAGAAGTTAGGGTTATAGGAGCAATATCCATTATTATTCAAAATGCTTTATTCTTTTACAGCCTATATTAATGACCATAATTCTGTGTGGTGATTGAGTAAGAATACAATTTACCACTCCCTATCTTGCCCGTGGATATCGTAAAAGACGAGTAAGGAATAAAATACGCATAGATCTATGAAAGAGAAGGAAAACTCGAAATAAAACTACTCGAAATAAAACTATACCAACCTGTTTAACCAGCATGGTATAGTAAGGTCGATTTCCCTCATGTTGTGGAGGAGGTTCGAGCCCATGGGACGTATATGAGCTAAAATGATGATGATGACAGTCTGTCATCAAAATAAGATCATGTTTAAAGAATGTCAGACGTATTTTTTAATTTAAATGACCTAAAAACGTTGGATAGTATGGTAAGAAAATCCTTCATACAAGAACTTCGCACAATATAAAACACATGTTTGTATCATGGGGACATTTACATGCAATTAAGGGACACAATACAAAAACCACTGAAGAAAGAAATTTCGATAAACTAAAATAATATCGATGATAAAATTAGTGATTTATTAAAACAGTATTATTATTCCTAGACATTATATTGTAAAACTTATGAATATTCTACTATTGTGGCTACGAGTAAATTTCGACATACATAAATAAAATCAATCGTATTCCACTTACAAGTTCAGTAGTTAAATTACAAAACGAAAGTGTGACTACTGTTTAAAGTTAAAACGGGCTCTAAGATTGCTGAACAACAATTTCCAAACACATTAGTGGCAATCGATGTAACCACTTAGTAAAACTACTGACGAACTTATGTACCGTTTACATAAGTTGGAGTTAAGCTTCAAAGTTTCTGGGACCTGCTTCTAATGACTTCGATCGCTGATGATGTTTAAATTAGATTTACTTAATTGTCACGTTGATCCAGTAGCTTCAAAATCGCTTATTATGGGATCTTCAACTCGGATACTGTATCTAGTAGAGCTGTAAATATCATCATTGTCATTGATTTATCATTTCAGCTCATATACATCACACTGTTGGCCTTAACCCTCCATAACAAGAGGGAAAATTACCTACTAAACTATAGAGTTTTATTTAAAGTTCTCCTTGTCTTGTATATACATAACATATATATGTTATATGCATATTTAATCCCTTAGTCGTCTTTAAGACATATATGGGTAAGAGAGGGCGTGGTAAATTGTATTCTTAATCTATCACCATACGGAGAATTTATCAAATACGTATAGAAGATTCGTACTTTAGTCTTGGACGTTACCATTGATTAGGTGCTGACAGCCAAACAAGAATCCTCTCGGAATTTCAGCATTTTATGTGCATATACATATACATATATATATTACATAACATACATATATATACATATATATACATATATATATTACATAAAATGTCAGCAAAATTATTCATATATAACACTGTAGAACACTAAAATCTATACAAATATCAATACAAATAAATAAAATTGAAGTGTCTGTTTATAATGTCAAAATACTAGGCTTTTTTTATTCTCACCCCGATTTTGAACGACACCTATGCTAATTAGTCTATTTTTTTTTGTTTGTCTGTTTGTTTGAGTTAATCTTCAAAACGACTGGACCGATTCTGATAATATTTTACTACCAGGTCGCTACCTAGTAAATTATATTTTTTCCCGGTATTCCTAGGAGAACCACACAGAAACCACGCGAATAATGTGACTGAAACCGAAGCGAAGCGAGGGCGGGTTACTAGTAATGAATGAAATTTAAAAGCGCTATAGGACATTACTACATTTTTGTCAAAAAAACGTCACTTGACTTTTTCAATGTTATTATACCATCAAAAACAAAACTTGTAAAAAAAAGCCAAGCCTCGCAACTGAGTTCTTCTACCACAAAAAGTTGTGAGATCCATGTTATACCAAGTCGGTTAACTCATTCAGTCCTTGCTTAAGGGACCTTTCTTCTTAAGTTATTACGTAAATAGCTAACCTAACAACTTCTTATAGTGACTATATCAATATTAAAGATCTTTTATGTCTCAAATAAACAGAATGACTTGGCAATCGCATGAAAACACAATGTACCTCACAAGTAATACATATTATGTTAAATTGTACTAAATATAGTGCTCCAGGCTTCTAGTTTTATTCACAACGAAGTTATAGGGGGTCGAAAATGGCCTGAATTGCTTCGAGAAAAGTATGTTACGGCAGTGTTGCTTTTGGCCCAACTTCTTTTTTGCTCGCCTTGGTGGGGGCACTGCCGTGCCCCCAGATATCTGTGATGATAGATTTCAAAATCAGATAAATACAAAAAGCTTAATATCCAAATTTTAATTTCAAATCAACCAATTAATTTGAATATCCAAAAATAACTACAGATTGTATTAGTTTTAAGTTTTCACTTCTATTGGCGGCCTTGTTGGCAGTTTTGTGTTTTATTTTTTTACTAGGACAACGTCCTATTTTTTTTGTGGTGTGTCATGGTCTGGACACACCCCGCCTAATTTGTCTGAGGCGACGGAAGAGCGGCGTGGGGCCCCATATTATCTTTCCATCGCCATTGGGCTGACCACTGGTACAGATTCCTTGACATCCGTGGCAAACCCGACGGGTTACCCTTTCGGGTACCATCCCACGGTACTTACAGCATCCACGAGATAAAAATGGTGCAATATGGTATTTTCAGTTCATCTCCATATATTGTGAAATATAAGAGTTGTCCGTAAGAAAATTTCAATATCCTTGAGTAAAATTTCATACTATAAAGTTTAACGCAGCCAACTTTTTCCTATTGACATTACCCAGAGGTCTCTACTTCGCTTAGTCGATCAGCATTAGTTACTTACCAAGATCACCGCAAAGCAACTTTCGCATAGTCAGCTTCGATGCCAGACTAATTTCATTAATCTTCACATTGATTGGATTGGTCGGCTGGGTCTTGTTGACTTACTTTTACACCACTTCCTATATTAGTTCTTAAGTTCAAAAGTATAAGAGCTAAAGTTAGATAACTCGTAACGTTAAATATTATTACTGAAATATGAAAGCCAGGTTCATTACGGAATAGATAGATATTATCACTTAGTTATTGCTATATCTTCGTTAAGGATGAATGATAAAATTAACCTTAAAAGCATAATGGAATTGCTATCTAAGATCAATATAATTTTATTTTTGTGTATTATGAAAGAAGAATAAATATTAAGTCGACTTCAAGTAATTGAGATAAGAACCAATGAAGAATATGTTTAAAAAAAAATATTCTCTGTTTTTAGGTGATAGTCATAAGAAAATATTGATGAAAAATTGCATACTTTTATAAATTGAAGTGAATTATTATCACTGAATTATCATTATCTTATTATATCTTTAAACGAGCAATTCTTGTATATATATATATATATATATATATATATATATAATCAGCATCTCGGCAACGGCTCCAACAATTTTGATGAAATTTGGCATACTAGAGGTTTCGGGGCCAAAAAATCTAGCTAGATTTTAGATTTTATTTATAGAAAATGTTGTTTTATCGGTGTTTTTAGCTAATCAATACAATGACATTATTTTGTTTTTTTTTTTGGGGGGTTGGGTTGCGGTCGGCGCGCTCCTCGCACCACTTCGTCCGGGACGACAGAGGGGCGTAAGCACGCAACTCCCGCAACCCACCCACGATGCACGTCGCCTTTGTCGTTGGGCCAACCACCGGAGCAGGGTTACTTGACATCAGTGGTCGGCCCGACGGAATACCCCCTACGTGGGGTACCCTCCCATCAACCGACGTCCCCCCCTTGGGGAGGACGTCGGTCCTCACGCGGTTGGCCTCTCAACGGGTGACGGACTAATTCCCCAGTCACGTCACCCGCGGCCTCGGCTAGGGCGGCATGAGGCGCAGATATTCGCGCCTACACCGCCCCAGTCGCCGGCGGCGGATCGCTTCATCGAGGCTGCGCTCCTCGCGCAGGCGATCCGCCGCCTCCTTCCGCGAGATCACTGTCTCGCAGAAGGCTGCGACCAACCAACGCTGTCGACCATCGCCCTAGCGATAGCCGGCAGCGTCAGGTCGGCACCGATGATTGCGACGAGTTCACAGCGCTGCACTGCCCAAGCGGCGCAGGCGTCGAGCGTATGCCGCGCCGTGTCCTCGTCGCAAATCAATACAATGACATAAAATGTTATTGACATTCTCTGAATAGTAATTCGAATTTCGTCGTCATTGTCAAGAGTGACAATAGCTCAGTTGGGAAGTTGTCCATTTTTTTTTGTTTTGTTTTGTCATTCGAACAGCGTGGGATCGAATCTCGGTGTTATTATTATTCTGTTTTTGTAATTTTTGATATTTTTTCATTGTTTCATTTTTACTTTTTATTAATATATATATATATATATATATATATATATCTAAATAAATTCGGCAAAAATACAACAAAAATATACCAACCAGATATTAATGTAAGTATATAGAGAAGTGGGCAGCAGTAGTCTTCTGGAAATCTCCTAACGCCAACTTCGATCATCAACCCAACTACTTAGCGTAACCATTAATACCCTTAGTGGGGGCGGTAATCTAGACTTTAGTCTCTATTTGTGAAAGAGTAGCAAAAGTGAAAGACATATACTCTATCTGAATCTTCATATGCGCTTGGCGAGATTATTATTGTTTAATGCACCTTTGTGGTTAACGCCATTGATAAAAACTTTAGAGAGAAAACAAATTACCTTGCTAAATGCTGGGATATAATTATCTAACTGTTGGATCATGAGATCTCGGGCTGTAGTCTAGATTCGACAGAAAGTTAAATGAGATTTTTTTGTAAGTTTTCTTAATGAAAGTAGTAAAAGCAGGTCAAGGTAAGTTCTACTAAAGATATTACGTGTAGTAATAGCAAACGTGAAATGTGGTACTGTAGATAGTAAGAAGCTCTCTGTTACGTAAAAGTATACATTTTATGGCGAATTTTTTTTTGTAATTACTATGTAACTTTTTACACCAAAATAAACAAGTTTATGATTAGCTGGGTGGCCGAGTTGCATTCGTTTTCTTTTAATTTTTTGTTATAGTAAGTAGGTCATCATTACTGGGGATCGATGCAATCACTCCTCATCCAACGTATATATTGCACTAGTTATTGGCAATAATTTTATGATGCTCCTGCGTTATCTACGCTGGATGCCGCTCTAGCCGAGGCCGCGGGTGTCTGGACTTAGGAATAGTCCGTCACCTACAGAGACTGACCGATTGAGGGCGTCGGGAACGGAGGGTGCCCGAAAGGGTATCCCACCGGGCTAGCCACGGACGTCAAAGGATTCGTTACCAGTGGTCGGTCCAATGGCGAAGGAGAGGGAATACGTCGGGTTATGGGGCCGCGCCATTCTCTCATCACGGACGAGACAGACGACGTGTGGCCGTACTATTAACTGCCAAAAAAAAAAAAGAAAAAAGATGTCCTTACGTCGCCCCGGACGAAACCAAGGGCGTGTGTGTTAACCATACCTCACCCAAAAAAAAAATGGAAAATATTTTTCATAAACTATATGGCGGTTTAAGCGTCATAGTATAACAAGCAAACTCAAATTCATCACACAATATTCATTAGGACTACTATTATACGTGTCGAGGGATGTACGCGAGGTCATCCGGGTGATTCTGATCTTTCCGACTGGTGCAGGTTTTGATGAAGCATAGCAGGTTCGTCAAATACCTGCATACGGTTGTTAGGAGGGCGAGTACATCATCCTGCCACCACTTGCTTGCGACGAGGACACGACCCAGCACACGCTCGAGGTGTGTGCCGCTTGGGCAGAGCAGCGCCGTGAACTCGTCGCAATTATCGGTGCCAAACTGGGACGCGGTCACAGTCTTCTGTGAGGCAGTAGTTTCACGCCAGGAGGTGGCGGAGCGCGCGCGAGAGGAACGCCTCCATGACGACGCGATCCACGCCGGTGACTGGGGCGGCGCAGGCCCGATTACCTGCGCCTGATGCCGCCCTAGCCGAGGCCGCGGGTGACTAGACTGAGGACATAGTCTGACACCGGCCGAAAGGCCACCCGCGCGACGGCGATCGTCACTCCCGAGGCAGGGACGTCGGTCGAGGAGAGGGTACTCCTCAGGGATATTCCGAGGGGCGCACCACTGAAGACAAGTCACCGTGCACCGTTGGTCGGCCCAACCACAAAGGCGACGTGCCACTGGTGGGTTAGGGGGCCGCGCGCCGCCCCTCTGTCACCCAGGACGGTGCCAGGCGGTGGGTGCACTGACCGTAGCCTGCCCAAAAAAAAAGGTACTATATTACAAAATTAAAGAGTAGCCTATTATTGAGAAAGGTTATATACATAACTTTAATGGAATGAAGATTAATAATAAAGCTTCTAATACTGAATATTAACTTCATTGCATTTGTCTACATTTCATCAGTAGAAAGTCTGAGTAGAGCTAATTGAATTAATCTCTGTATAGGAGGATTTAGCTGACTTTGCTGATAGGATTACATTGCTAGCTCTTAGTTTAGCCAGTAAAGTATAACTTAACTTCGTAGCAGAGTAATTAAGCTGTACGTTTCTGTAACATTTAATTATTTGTTATTCTTTTTAGTAAAACGTATGTATAACAGTGGTTTTTATAAGTGAACACTTTCTTTGTGCAGGGTCACACACAATATTTTAGTTTTTTTTTTTGTTTTTGTGTATAGCTGTTGGTCGCAGATAATCTTGACAGCATAGCCCGGACTATGGGTGAGCGCTGATGGCTCTCAACTCGGTAAAAAGTATTCCGCCACATTCTTACAATAATAAACGTGTGTGTGTGTGTGTGTGTGTACTTATTTACGAATGTAAGAAGATCTTTGGCGTAACAAGATAAAAATCTTCGTAAAAATTATGTACCATGGAAACTAGAAATTTAAACTTTAAGCAGTTAGAAAGAAAGAAAATAAGATTTATTGGACACTATAGTTACATGCTTGACATAGAAATATAAGTACAGAAATGATATAAAAACGAAGACGAAAAAGTATTGATGATTAAAATGATCGTAGTATATACAAATTAAATTCCAAGTATTAGTATTCAATTCCAAGTATTAGACGCCTTTACTTTTTTATTACTGTTGATGGCAAACGAGCAAAAAGCGCACTTGATAGTAAGTGAAACTGCCCTTCATTGACATTTGCTAGACCGCTGTCCATCGTGAAAAAACTTAAAGGAGTGTGGGTGTGTGCAATAAGGTTCGATGATACTAAGGGCATCACCAAAATCACACGGAAACAACCTCAAAGGTTGACTTTTAGCTTTCTTACTCAACTTTTATCGATTTTAGCGAGAATGTGGTACGCTGAACGGACGGGACTGTAGACAGACGACTATCGACAGTGTGGTCCTACCATATTAAAATTCAATTATGGTATTGGTATTCAATTTTGTTTATAGTTACGAGTTGTTTCGGAACGTAACAATATATCAAATTTATGTTTGTAATACAGGAAAGAAAAAAAAAAGAAACATAAACACAATTTAATATAAACAACACAAATTATGGTAGTGCGCTTAGAATAATAACGTATAGAAGGATAGTCGGTACTTAAAGCGATCAAAAACATGAAGCCAAAAATAATACATGCGTGAAGGCTATTACACACGCACACCACTACACAAATAATGAAATCAAATTTTGTTTTTATTAACGTAAATCGTCGAAATGCTTTTAAAAATAATGTTAATACTCTTTTAATGTTTTTCAAATGTGTTGTGACACCACTTGAACGCACAAACCGTCATAATTACCTATTTATTTTGTAAGAGTTGCGTACGTACGTGCAGTACAGTGACCTTGTACAATACGGAACGGTCCGGCGTAAGCTCCATTAGGCTTCAATTTAAATGCTTCATTTTTCATTGCACGGACTTACCTTCTATACGTTATAATTCTAAGGGTAGTATGATTAAATTTTGATAATGAACAAAGGAGAATTCCGTCTACAATAGATTCCATTTGCATAAATTACCTGGAGATACAGCTCACAGTTACATTAAATCTGCACTAACAATCAAAGGTAAAGACTAATGAAGTTCCAAATCAAACTATTTCAATGATTGCAAACCACAAACAAGTTGAGACAGTTCTCTTCAGTATTACAAGTCTTCAACTTCAATCAATAATTGTGTGAACAGACCACAGACTGCAAATACGGCAAATGAATTGATTTCCGAGTAAATTTTGCTTTACGAGAATTGATTAGAAATGTTCTAAGTAAATCTTTCATATTACTCAATTAGATAATCCGTATGGCGACGGTATGAGAATACAATCATTACTTGACCGTGGGAGCCTTAAAACTCGACCAAGGGTACTCTACTGGAAAGTATATAACATGTCACTGCAATCGCCAACCCATATGCCAAGCGGGGCAATTACGGTCTAATTCCTTCATATGAGGACGTCCTCTCACCAGGTGGACTAATCTCATGGTGAAATTTGCTGGCAAACGTTGGATGCGGATTGTATAAGACCGCACTTTGTGGCGAAATATGAGGGAGGCTTGCATCCAGTACTGGACGGCAAAGAGCCGAATCATGATATTGAATTAGATAATATATCTTCAACTCTTAAACGGAACACAAACCTTTTTTTGAATAGAAAAGAAATAAAATTTTTATACCAGCGAGCTATATAGACAGACATAGTGCTTTATATCGAGTTATCCTCCTCTTACGGTGACACTTTCTGGTGACTACAAGCCCTTAAATTGTTTACTATACATGCATAGAAAAAGTGAACAGTCATTTTTTTAAATGCCTCATAACCTAGCTCAAAGTCACTCAGCGTGCTATGAAGATTGCTCTGCGAGATAGACTCCAAAATACAGAAATTCGTAGAAGCACGAGTGTAACCGACATAGCACGAAGAATTAGCATGCTAAAGTGGCAATGGGCAAGGCCACATTGGTCGACGAATCGACAACCGCTGGGGAGGAAAGGTAGGATTAGTTTTTCTTGTACTATGTGGTGACTGAGTAAGAATACAATTCATCAGACCCTCTTACCCGCGGATGTTATAAAAGACGTCTAAGGGATATAATATGCGTGTAGTACCGATGCAGCAGAGAGCAAGATCAATGATGGAAAAACGAATTTTCCTTCTATTATCGTTGAGACTTGAGGCCATCACAAGGACGCATATGACCTTATAGAATAGGATAGGCAATTTTCCTTTCTCTCGTTATTATTCCATCATTAAAGCAAATATTTACACGAATATACTAGGACATATTTATACAACATATTTTTTTTTTGTGATAATACGTTAATTCCAAGCCTAAGGGGATTTAATTTCTTATAATGAGCCTGATCTCAAAATTATATTCAGAGAAGACTATTATTATCCTAATCAAATAATGTAAGAAAGATTCGCAAATTTTCAGTTAATCAAATTCGATTCGGCACACAAAATAAATAGGGCATAAAATTCGTTAATGGATCTGCGATTCTTTCATATAATATTTCAAGATATTTATATTTTGTTCGGCGACCGGCTTTCTTTTGCGAGGCTGTGATAGTCCAAAAGGAAGCCACAGAACAAGCACGAGAAGCCAGCGCCTACGTAAATAAAATTCGCAGACGGTGATAATGAGAGAAAGCGCAGGGATTACGCTCACCTACACTCTCCATCATGACGAACCTCTACACGGGGCGTGGCTGTTAAGCGGTACGTCGGAATGCTAAATTTGCATGCCCAAAAGGCGATCCTTTGGCACCCCACAATAGACGAGAAAATAGGGTCGCTATCCTATGTCGGTGGGTCCCACATACCTCTCTGCTATACAAGCAGGGATAAAGCATACATGTATTTTCTACATCGTGAAAAAAAAAATTACAAAATTTTTGATACGTATAAAATGTCATCTTAAAAGGAATTCACATAAAAGTAAATCAAAGAGGATCAAAGCTTTGCTTACCTAAGATTAGCTAGCTAATTTCTTAAAAGCATTTATTCTTAAAAATTTAATGGAGTACTGGATTATTTGTCTCTATCTTGGCATAATTTATCTGGACAAATTAAGGCTTACGCCGGAAAATCTCAATGTAAAAAGAAAATATCGGCCGATAAAAATGGAACAAAGGGGATTTCTTCTGAAACTGTTACAAAAAAGAATTGAGATATGAATAATGAGAATCATTGTGGAGATAATATAAAAGAAGCACTGGAATGAAATAGGGGTAATGATGTTGAATAAGTAATTTGGCTCTCAACGCGTCACGGACTTCGAATAAACTGTGAGTTAATATAATATTTTACGATGAGGTACTATGCAAATAATAAGTATTCAACATTATTTATTGGTATTGTTATTTGACCTTTACAACTACCTAACGAACTTTATTTGAATCAAAAACAAAAATATTTTCACTGAAAACTCGCTTTCTTAGTAGTTGTTTTTGTTACTTTTGTTATTTTATAACTTCTTGAACAAATTCAAGCTAAAATATTCCTAAAGTTTTAATATATATTCCTAGAAAGGTAACCAAAATCATCATCATCATCATCATTTCAGCCTATCGCCGACCACTGCTGGACGTAGGCCTCCCTCATGTTGCGCCACAATGTGCGGTCCTGTGCCGCCTGCATCCAACGACGCCCAGCAACTTTCACCAGGTCGTCGGTCCACCTAGTGGGGGGGCGTCCTACACTGCGTCGTCCGATGCGTGGTCGCCACTCGAGAACCTTTCTTCCCAAGCGGTTGTCGGTTCGTCGAGCGATGTGGCCTGCCCATTGCCACTTCAGCGTGCTAATTCTTCGAGCTATGTCGGTTACACCCGTTCTTCTGCAGATTTCCGTATTCCGGATTCTATCTCGCAGAGAAATCCCGACCATAGCCCGTTCCATAGCACGCTGAGCGACTTTGAGCCTTGATATGAGGCCTACATTTAGGGACCACGTTTCCGTGCCGTAAGTCATCACTGGTAACACACACTGGTCGTAGACCTGTGTTTTCAGACACTGAGGTATGTTGGACGAGAAGATCCTCTTAAGTTTCCCGAACGCTGCCCAACCGAGAGTTGGATTCGTCGGCTGATCTCTTTCTCGAAATTGAATCTACCTAACTGGACTGTTTGTCCTAGGTAAACATAGTGATTGACAACTTCGAAAATCGCATTGCCAACTAGGACCGTTACAGGAATGACATGGGTATTTGACATGACTTTCGTCTTGTCCATATTCATTCGTAAACCCACTAGTTGGGATACCCTGCTGAGATCATTAAGCATAGTGCCAAGGTCCTCCATGGATTCTGCCATAACGACGATATCGTCTGCGAATCGAAGGTGAGTGATGTATTCGCCGTTAATGTTGATGCCGAGTCCAGTCCAGTCTAAGAGCTTGAAGACATCTTCCAGTGCAGTGGTGAACAGTTTCGGAGAGATGACATCTCCCTGTCTCACGCCTTTCTGCAACTGGATCGGTTTCGTATTCTTATCCCGGATACGGACTGACATTGTGGCGTTCTTATACAAACACTTCAGCACTTCGATATAGCGATGGTCGATTTGGCACCGCTGAAGGGACTGCAGCACCGCCCAAGTTTCGACTGAATCAAGGGCTTTCTCATAGTCCACAAACGCTAAGCACAGGGGCCGATTATACTCCTCGGTCTTTTGTATAATCTGCCGAAGCGTGAGGATATGGTCTATGGTGCTATAGCCTTTTCGGAAGCCGGCTTGTTCGGACGGCTGGAAGTCATCGAGCTTGCGCATGAGTCGATTGGTAATGATCCTCGAAAACAACTTATAAACATGGCTCAGGAGTGAGATGGGTCTGTAGTTCTTTAAAAGAGCTTTGTCACCCTTCTTGAAGAACAGCACCACCACACTCCTGGTCCACGACTCTGGAACGTCGCCCCCGAGGATAACGGATCTAAATAGCTTCTGAAGGGCTATTATGACTGGCTTGCCGCCCGCCTTCAAAAGCTCTGGGGTAATGCCGTCATCTCCCGGTGCCTTACCGTTACGTAGTTGTTTGAGAGCCATTCTGATCTCGTACAAGCTGATGTCCGGGATTTCTTCGGTATAGTGCCAAGTTAGTTTGGACCTGGGATTTTGGACCAAGCCGACAACAGGATTTCGGGATGATTTGTATAAATGTATTAAATCGATATAATCTTACTTAAAATAATTTTTTTAAGAATAATTTAATATGTCTCATATCATATTTTTCATATAAACATACACATATCTGACGGTGGAAGAATACAATTCATCACTCCCTATTTAAGAGTGGTAGGACCACACTGTCGACAGTTATCTGTCTACAGCCGCGGGCCGGTCCGTCCGGGGTAGTACCACACTCTCGCAGAAAATCGACGTCTGAGTAGTAACAATTTGTTACTGCGCTTCGTTCGGTGAGCGAGAGAGCCGGAAGCTCAACTTTCTGAGGGTGTTTGTGTGTGGAGGGTTTTGGTGGTGCCCTTGATATCACCGAGCCTCAATGCACGCATTCACACTCCCTTCACTTTTTTCGCGGTAGGCAGCGACCTTGTAAAGGTCCATGAGCGGCAGCAGCACTTACCATCAGGTGTACTGTTTGCTCGTTTGCCACCGTTTGCAATAAAAAAATAAAAAAAAATATTGCTCGTGGATGTCGTAAAAGACTGGTAAGCGACCAAATATGACATAATATAACATCTACGCATGAGATGGAAAACTCGATATAAAATCCTATACCAACTTATCTGACCAACATGAGAGAGTAAAGTCAATTTCCCTCCTATTATGGAGCAGGCTCCAGCCCAACAGTGAGACGTATATGAGCTGTAATGATAATGAAAATGATGATCCATACAAGAGAAAGAAAACTCGAAATAATACCCTATACCAACACGTCTAACCAGCGTGGTATAGTAGGTCAATTCCTCTTCCATTGTATAGGTGGCTCCCGAGAGCCACCGAGCCCGTAGCCGGTAGCCCGAGAGTGGCACTTCTATTAGCTGTCATGATGATGATTATACTATTTAATCAAGTCATTTACAAACTAGTTAAACTTTTTACTTTGTCTCTCGTATTAAATGGTAGGGGAGTGGAATCAATATTTTCTAACTCTTTTCTTTCAAGTTTTCTAATTAAATTTGTTACGGGTGTCAAGACAATTAAAAGTGTTTCCCAATACTGAGGATGAAACCTGAGTACATACATGTAGATCATTGTGCATCCTGGCTTACGTAAGGTACAAGAGCAATGTGTGGAGTGATTAATCTCCAAAAAAAAACTGTATTATGAAGTATATTGTAAGCATTTTACATTATACAATTAACTATTTCTTTTTCTTTTTTTTTTTTTTTTTTTATGATTATGATGGCATCCCCTATCCTACCCGTGAGTATTGTATAAGACGACTATGCGATATAATACATATATTAAATCTACTCGAGAAAAGAAAAACTTGGAAGAAAACCCTATTCGAACCCCCCCATTATTATAGACTTGGCTCGTAGTAGAATGTATGTAAGCTGAAATGATGATGATTAAATGTTGAATAGACAAGCCCGCTGAGTATCTTGCCGAATCGTTCTAGTAGCGGTCGCGTTCCGATCCGATGATGTTTATTGGATTAATTTAATTTGTGTTAAAATTAACGATATGTAAGAACCCTTTCGGGGTTTGTGCTTAATAAATGTTTTGAATTTAAATATGAACATTTGTTGTTCCAGTTAATTCGAACGAAGGAATTTCTCAATACATTTTAAATAATTCGTATAATTAAACAGTATTAAAGATAAGATTAAAACTAATCATATATTTAGAACAAATACCTAACATATTTAAACGTAGTATGAATCCACTAGTTGACGAGTTTCATTCCACATGATTTAGAAAACTAATCAGCTAATATCTATGAGCGAGTATTCAAATACTAAAAATACAATACAACCTAAGTTTCTTAGTTACACATAAAATGCATTTCTAGTATTTATATATACACTTATATCAACAACACCATCTTCGCTGGCACACGTTTCATTATTGGGTTTGAGCCTCCTTCCCAATAGGAAGGAAATTGACCCCTATACCACGTTAGTTAAGCGTGTTGGTCTTGTTTAACTTGCATAGATGTTATATGCATATTGTATCACTTATTCCTCCTATATCACATCTACAGGCAAAATAGAGTGGGTATACTGAATTGGGCTTTTGAAAAAAAAAATTATATGTACCCATTTTAAAACTTTATTAATAATAACATTAATATTGAGTGCAGAAAACTTTAAAAAAGATTTATCCAATTAATTATAAACATTTAAAAATTATCAAAATTTGAATAAAAATCACGTGACAATGAACGCGCTTAGACTAAGTTGTGATGTCATAATGTTAAAGCTATTTTATAACAGTACAGTGTACACAGCTATTACCCATGAGTTGACAATAATATTGATAATTTACTGCTAAAATATGATGATATCTGATGTTTACGCGAGTATTACACATCTTAAACAAGTCCACCCGTGACCATGAACGCTGTAAAGTGTTCGAAACGTCGGGTGGTCAGGGGTCAGATACAGACGCGATAAAATTCGTAAAGTAGTTTTGTTTAAGATCCTAAAATATAATTTTTTGTTACTTATATTTAATTATTTAAAAATGACAGCAGAATTAAATAGATCAAAACATTGTACTTATTATCTCTGTATAAATTGCAATGAGTGAAAACTAACATTATGACGTCACACGCGTTTGGATTTGTTCGGGAGCTGTCGGCGTGTTTTCGTCACTGGATTAAAAAAAATATTTTTATTTTGATATAACTTTTGAATTATTGCGAAACATAAATAAAAAAAATAGTTTTGTTATAAAACTTAAATATGATCTTTCCAATTATTACAAAAGAAAAAAAAAAACAAATACCCAATTGTATTCTTACTCCGTCGCCATACGAAAAAAAGTTTAAATGTCCGTAATCTGATAAAAACACAATACAAATAATTTCATTTCAGCTGTGACGACTAAGGTTACGTAAGCCGATAATACTGCTTCAATAGAAGGAAAGGTCTGAAAATAATGTTATAATCAAATCCTATTCCCAACTGCTAAGTTAGGCACACTGTAAAAAACGAATTATACGCACACTAGGCGACTGTAGATCTTAACAGTAGAACCTAAATAAGACGAAAAGGAAAGAGTTAAAATTTAAAAGAAATAAGTAGGAAGCCTTTCGATTTTACTAAAGCTCTTGTAATAACAAAGCAAATTTTGCTTTATCGCGAAACACCGAACGCAATTTATCGTTAAAATGTCAAACGTAGTAAAATATTAATCGCATATAGGGTTGTCACAAAAGACAATGTGATATCAAAAACGCTCGTTAATTCAAACGAATACGCCCGTTCTGCATGAATATTCAAATCCCGCGATTAATATGTAAATACCGCCCTTCAATATGTTTACATAAAAATTTTCATTTCCCAAAAAAAATATATCGCGGTTAATGATATTCTTACGTTATTGATATTCCTTTGTGTGGTGATGGAGTAAATATACAATTAATGATTTCTGATGTTCACGCGAGTATTACACATCCATACTAATATTATAAATGCGAAAGTAAGGATGTTTGTTTGTTTGTAACGCTTTCACGCTTAAACCACCGAACCGATTTAAAAATTCTTTCACCAATGGAAAGCTATAATATCAGGGAGTAACATAGGCTATATTTTATCCCGGTATTCCCACAGGAACGGGAACTACGCCGCGGGTAAAGCGACTGAAACCGAAGCGAAGCGAGGGCGGGTTGCTAGTTTTAAATAAAACTACTTTACGGATTCTCTCGCGTTTATTGATTTTTGATTGCCCGTCGTTGCGAACATTTTCCAGCATCCAGTCCGCCCGTGACCATAAATACTGCAAAGTGTTCGAAACGTTGGGCAATCAAAAATCAAATACAAACGCCATAAAATCCGTAAAGTAGTTTTATTTCAAACTAGCAATCCGCCCTCGCTTCGCTTCGGTTTCAGTCGCTTTACCCGCGGCGTAGTGCCCGTTCCTGTGGGAATACCGGGATAAAATATAGCCTACTAGCAACCCGCCCTCGCTTCGCTTCGATTTCAGTCACTTAAACCCACGTAGTTCCCGTTCCTGTGGGAATACCGGGATAAAATATAGCCTATGTTACTCCCTGATATTATAGCTTTTCATTGGTGAAAGAATTTTTGAAATCGGTTCGGTGGTTTAAGCGTGAAAGCGTTACAAACAAATAAACAAACATCCTTACTTTCGCATTTATAATATTAGTATGGATGTTACTCCATGATATTATAGCTTTCCATTGGTGAAAGAATTTTTGAAATCGGTTCTATCGTTTAAGCGTGAAAGCCTTACAAACAAACAAACAAACATCCTTACTTTCGCATTTATAATATTAGTATGGATATACAATTTACCACTCTGTTTTCTGCCTATAAGTATTGTAAAAGACGATTAATATTATATGCCATAATATATATATAACGTCTATCAAGACAAGGAAGACTCGAATTAAAACTCTATACCAACCCGTCTGACCAGCATAGTAGGTCAATTTCCCTTATATATTGGACGCTCGAGCCCCGCAGTGGGACCTATATGAGCTGAGATGATGATCACGATGATGATGATATTCAATATCTATTTCAATATCGTTTTATTGTGAATTATTAAATTTCATAGTCCTTGAAAGATTCTGACTCGGCTTGGTCAAACTAGTTAGGCATGTCTGAGCGATACAGAATTAGACTATCAATTCGTTGAAGCGGCTGAGAGACTTTGGGTCACTCTCTATATTCTACCGGCTCTTTTACGAAGAGTGTTCTGAAAAACAGTTTGGAATTGATACCACCGTCACCGTTTTACCACTGCACCATGCGAAACCGTAGCAGGGTTCAACCATATCACCTGGAAATCGTCAACTGTGTGCTTCCACGTACATGAATGTGGAATGAAGTACCTGCAGCCATATTTCCCGAGCGCTAAGCCATGTCACTCATTAAATAAAGTTTTTTATTTTTTTTGTGGGTGGGCTGCGGTCAGCGCGCCTCCGCACCACTCCGTCCGGGGCGACAGAGGGGCTTAAGCACGCAACTCCCGCAACCCACCCGAAAACCACCTCGCCTTCGTCGTTGGGGCGACCACCGGAGCAGGTTTACCTGTCGTCAGTGGTCGGCCCTACGGAATACCCTCTACGTGGGATACCCTCCCATCGACCGACGTCCCCCCCTCGGGGAGGACGTCAGTCTTTCCTCACGCGGTCGGCCTCTCAGCGGGTGACGGACTAATCCCCGGTCACGTCACCCGCGGCCAAAATTAAAACCGCCCGCCTCCCCACCTGAGCTATCGGAACTCATTAAATAAAGTTTAAGAAGAGTGCTTTCCTCACGGTAGGCAGGGGCCTAACTCGGCCCCTGGTATTGCAAAGGCCCATTTAAGGCAGTATAACTTACCATCAAGTGAGCTGTTTACTCGTTTGTCATGAACAGCAATAAAAGGAACTATCATATTCTTCTTTTTCTTCTGTACTTCTACTATATTACTGTACTAGATGGAACCATCTGTATAATAGAAGGGCAATTACTTTATAAAAATATACTAACTAAAGGAGTTAGTTTAGGAGTTAAGCTCGATTTCTTTATGTTGTGGTTTCATCTAGAATTAGGTAAATGAGGGGTAATATATCTAATCACGCCAGGGGTATTGACTAATACTATACTCGGACCATTTCCCCATGGTTACTTCAACAATTACTAATATTATTTGGTTTAATAAAGAAGTTAGGAGGGTTTAAATCATAAAACATAACTTAGTTTACGACCATATTCTACACATCGTATTCAATATTATGTGCTTTCATGCGGGTCATTGATTCATAAAATAAAATTGGTAGCCGTTCGAAGCGCAAATACTGTAGTCGTTTAGGTAAAAAGTTCAAGTGCCAAGTATTAGTTTGGTGCCTACACATAAATATTATTTGTAAAGTCTAGTTTTAGTTTCATGTAAAATTTAGGTAATTGTGGTAGAATACAATTCACTACCCCTTATTTTATCCGTGGATGTCATAAAATACTGTTAAGGGAACAATTTGCAGATAATAACTATGCAAGAGAAGGGAAAACTAGACACCTTATGCTAACACGTCTAGCCGTATATTATATAATTCGGTATCATTATCATAATTCCTCAGTTCAGCTCAGACCTCTAAATTGGAAGGGAAATTGACCTACTATTCCACCCTGGTCAGATATATTGGTATAGGGTTTTATATCGATTTTGCCATCTCTTGCATAGATGTTATCTACGTATCTTTTAGTCGTCGTTTACGACACCCATGGGCAAGAGAGGGACCATTGAATTGTATTCTTACTCTGTCACTCCACGGCAATTAAAGGCAAGATGAAAACATAATGTAGTTGAAAAAATACTACTAAGGGATATAAAATGCATTTTATATCTATACATGACATATAAAACTGGAAATGAACGTCTGACCAACATGGTACAGTAGGTCAATTTGCATACTATTGTAGAAGAGACTCGAGCTTAGCCGTGGAATGTAAATAAACACTAAAGTACATGTAACTAATTTGTATACACAAGTACCTTCCGTGCGGTGACGGAGTAAAAATACAATTCACCACCTTTTATCTTGCCCATTGGTATCGTAGAAGATGATCAAAGAATTATAATATATAGATAATATCTATGTAGTAAAGGATATCTCGAAATAAAATCATATAGCAATGCATCTGACCAGCGTGGTATAGTAGATCGATTCCTTTTCCATTGAGGAGAAGACTCGAGCCCAGTAATAGGAGCTATGGGCTATGAAACTACTTCAGCACTTAACCCCGCCGCACATGCCCACACTCGCATTGGCCGTCACGAGCCGTGTGCGAGTGGCAGTATTTAAAACCTATGATGCAGTACCAAACTCCACTCCATCCGACGTCCTCGACGAAGAGGACGACAACATCACACTCGCTCAACTTATAGCCTACACGGCCCGCGAAGCCTTAACACATAAATATCCACGGTTCCGCCCTCACCGTCGAGGTGCGAAACCGCGCCGCGCAAAAATCATTAATCAAAACGTGGGCACGCCCACTTTGCCTCCAGCGACGCCCCAAGCCGAGGTCCGTTCCCCAAAGGGGGAGCCCTTGGACGATGTCGCTTAGCATACTTTTCTCCGGGTTGAGAGCCCTCAGCGCTCATCCATAGTCCGCGTCAAGCTGTCAAGGCCATCTGCGGCCAACAGCTGTACACAAAAAAAAAAATACCAAATTCCGCATTTGCACTCACGTGTGGACGCAGGCACGTACATGAGCGTGTACGATATACGCCATAGGTTTTAAATACTGCCACTCACACGGCTCGTGACGGCCAATGCGAGTGTGAGCATGTGCGGCAGGTGTTAATGATTTCTGACTATTACACATTAACGTGAATATTACACATTGTAACTGTTTTTACGGATTATATCGTATTTGTATTTGATTTCTCTTTGGCCTACGTTTCAAACACAGGTCTTTATAATGAAAGCATATATAATTCCAACTAATAATATGAACACTGTTAGAGTCCAAAACATAACAATTTATATCCCCAGCTGCACGATCCTTGGGATATTGAACTTCCACAAGTTTATAGTGGCCCAATTAATAAGGCGATTAAACTAAATTAGAGTTTGAAGCGCGAACGGCCAATTTGGACGTGGACTGATCTGTGCGGTCGTAGTGACCCGTTCAGAGTATGTATTGGCTGTGGATAGTTATACAGAATGTTCTGAAAATTTATGCCCATTATATTGATTTCTCAATGTATATATTTTAAATAAAACTACTTTACGGATTTTATCGCGTTTGTATTTGATTTTTGATTACCCGACGTTTCGAACACTATAATTATAAATTTTCTGCAGTAACGATGACTTGTTGGACGTGAGACACCACAAATGCTGAAAAGTGTTTGAAATGTCAGAATATTATTAAAAATCAAATACAGACGCGACAAAATTTATGAAAATATTTTTTTTTAATTAATAACATTTTTTAAATTACTAATTATATTTTTTTATTAATTATTTTCCGATTCATGACGGAGTAAGAATACACGTTTCTCACCTCAAAATTTTGCTGTGGGTGATAGAAAAGGACGACTAAAGGACGTAAGCAGATGAGATAACCCGTAAAGAAACCCCGAAATAAAATTATGTATTTATGTGGTCACAGCGGGGTCATCTTAACCCATATATGCCCCACTGTTGGGCTTGAACCTTCTCCATTATGGGAGGGAAATTGACCTACTATACCACGCTGGTCAAACGTGTTGGTATAGGGTTTTTTTTTTCGAGTGTTCCTTCTCTTTCCACTCTGTAGGACGTTTGAGTCCAGCATTGGACATATATGAGCTGATATGATAATGATAACTAAAATTATCCCGTTTGGAATTGAACTCCTAAAAGTATTGCCATCTGTAGAACAAAACATTCAACGATTATTAAAAGCGAGTAATGTTAATACTCTAGTGAAATTGCTGATTCAGTATTATAGAAGTAATTTTATTCAACTTCTAATGAACTGTTGAATCGTTTACTTTTACAGCACACGAATAATTAAAAAAAGAATATTTAGGTTTCAATTCGCAGCTCAAATTCACCGAATTATTGTTAATTGTAAGTTGTAAGAATTATTTAAGAGTACAAAATTTGGGTTTATAATTTTTATTTATTTTAAAAGACAACCGTTGTAAGTTTGTGCTAAGCTATGGTCTGGTGACACTCCGCCTAATCTGTCAGGGCAACAGATGGGTGGCGTGCGACCCCGTAACCAACCGTAATCCCTCCCCAACGTCATTGGGCCGACCACTGGTATCGATTCTATAACTGCCATGGCCAGCCCGCCGGATTACAATTTTGCGTACCGTCCCCTTCGATACTCCGGCATCAAGGTAGTATCGACGGGGAGTCGCCCTGACGAGGTCGATTTCTCTGCGGGTGGCAGACTAATCCGCGGTCCATCAACCCGCGATATCAGTCAGGGTGCCATCAGGCATAGGTAGTCGCGCCTGCGGCGCCCGTGGCCTGGCGGCGGAACGTGTGGTAGTAGAGGAATTCTGCTGGGACCTGCTCCGCCGCCGACTGCTGCGAGACAATTGCAACCTTTGCACAAGTTCGCAGCCCAGTTCATGATGTTGTCGAGCATTGTACTAACAATGATCGGTAACGTAAGGTCAGCACTCATCACTGCGACGAGGTCAAGATGCTGCTCTGCACAGGCCACGTAGACCTCAAGCGTGTGCTGTACCATGTACGTCCTGGTTGCAATCATTGGACAGGTTTTTCGTGTAGTGACAGACTCAGACTAAAGTTTGCCATCTTGCCCGTGTATGTCGCAAAAAACGACTAAAGATATAATATATCGATAACATCTATGCAAGAGATGGAACACTCGAAATAAAATGCGATACCAAACTGGCAATATTATAGTCACTTACTTTTCCTTCTAAAACAGAGGAGGTCAGAGCCCAGTAGTGGACCGTCTCTAAGCTGAGATGACGAAAATATTAATCAATACCGGGTTTAGAGCTTTCAGCGCTCACCCATAAAATATAATTATTAAGAAAATTTAGGCTAATAAGTTCTCGTATTAGAGCTGAAGGAAATGACTAAAATTACCTAATATAATCAATTAAAGTGTTTTAAAATAGCATATAATTTAAGATTTTGTTATATATACTAAGAAAGCTTGATAATTTTTGTTTTCTTTGTAAAATGGTACCTACTCAAATGGTATTCCAATTACTAAAAGTTGACATTAAAGCTTACTTTATTAAAGATTGCTTTTTACGAGATTAAATTACTTTACAGTATACGGATCCCAGGACGGTACTTTGAAAATATTTTCTTTTTTCATAACCTTTTTATCCGTATGGTGACGTAACGAGAATATAAATTCACCATCCCTTCCTTTCTTGTGAGTGAAAATTGAAGACAAAAAAAGAGACTATTAAAGCTATAGGCTTTAGCAGATAACTTTAGTGCTAAACCTACCCAAGTTTTCTTTATGCTCCTAACTAATGTCCAAGTAGTAACAATATGTGTACTGAGTGAGCGGCAAACTACGGTAGACAGAGCCGTAGCCACTGGCCATGCTCCTGGTACTGCACAGATTCATGCGTACTTTATCTGCTACCAAAGACTGACATGATTGCAGGAGAAAGAAGCTCAAAATAAAACCCATTTTTTTTTTGTGGGTGGGCTGCGGTCCACGCGCCTCCGCACCACTCCGTCCGGGGCGACAGAGGATCTTAAGCACGCAACTCCCGCAACCCGCCCGAAAACCACGTCACCTTCGTCGTTGGGCCGACCACCGGAGCAGGGTTACTTGACATCAGTGGTCGGCCCGACGGAATACCCCCTATTGGGGTACCCTCCCATCGACCGACGCGCCCCCCTCGGGGAGGACGTCGGCCTTTCCTCACGCGGTCGGCCTCTCGGCGGGTGACGGACTAATCCCCGGTCACGTCACCCGCGACCTCGGCTAGGGCGGCATGAGGCGCAGGTAGTTGCGCTGACGCCGCCCCAGTTGCCGGCGGTGGATCTCCTCATCAAGGCTGCGCTCCTCGAGCAGGCGATCCGCCGCCAAAATAAAACCCATTAACAAAGCATCTAACCGGTGTGGTATATTAGGTCATTTGCCTGAGCATTGTATAGTAGACTTTCTATTTTCGATATACTTATACTCATACATACATATATATATATATATAGTATCACGCCTGCTTCCCAGAGGGGTAGGTAGAGACTACGGATTGCCACAAGCCACGATCTTGAAACACTTCTATCGCTTCACTCACACTTTACAAAGTCTTCATACATTCTCTACGGTACTCTTAACATGACCTTTCGCCAGCACATCTCCAATTTTATCCAGAAACGTACGGCGTGGTCTTCTTCTTGCAACTGTCCCAGTCACACTTGCTTCGACAAGTATACAAAGCAAGTGTGAGTGGGATGGTTGCAAGAAAACAGACGGACGGACTTATACCCATTTGGGTATAGGTTTATTTATATTTCGATGCCTAATAAAGATTAAATTATCTTTTATAAATTTATGATGATGTTATCATTTTGTAATTATTATAATCAAAAGCTAGACCAAATTCTATGTTAACAGTCTTGATATCAATCTAATTATAACAATAGAATTTTAAATCAAATATAAAGCCTTCATGAAAATTGTGAAAGTAATAATTTTACTTGTCATTTCATATTATTTTATGAGACTCTTACTTGTCAAGTAATACAGATATAAAATAATTGTTATTTGCACTTTGTTTATCTGTGCACATTAAAACCTTATTACTTTCATGCGACAGTGATTTATCCGATTTAGATGATTTTCCAATTAATTTATTGTAAATCTAGTCTCTCTAAAGTTATCTTTATCTCTCTATCTATCTCTAAAGTTATCTAGTGTAGAGTACTTTTCTGTGAATTTTCGACATTTATTGTCACTGTTATTATTATTATGACCTATTTACAATCCACTAACATATCACTATCACCTAACTCAGCGAACTGGGTTTTAGAATAGGTTTACGCGCAGACATTCTCAAATTTGATAGACTATTGCTGAGGACTATTCCTGACTATTGCTTTCAAACGATTAAATCATTCAGCTGTATAATAATAACGATATAAATTGTTTATTTTCGATATCTTGCTTACTACATAGATAATATACATATATATTTTGATAATATAGAAAACTTGAACACTAAATAAAACTACTCTGAAGAGGTTACCTACATTTATTTTATTTATATATGTATTTTTAAATTATTGGTATATCACTTACTTGCAAATTCACGTATGGAGCATCAGCCATGACAGTTGGTACAATGAAACCTCCTTCTCCAGTAGACATATCGATGTCTTGACTGTAGATATCCGTTTTATCATCATAGAGTTTTACACGAACTCGAACACGTTTCTCACTGCTCATTGCTTCCACCTGATAAAGTAAAAAATGCCATTGTTACTAAGTCTTTAAGGCTACTCAGCTCATAAACTTCACTACCTTATTCTAAATATAGAGTTATATAGAAAGTGACTGAGTCCCATTTCTATCAACGACTTCCACATTTTAGGAGCAAAGAAAATACAAAAGGTAAGATCAATATTATGCAAGTTTTAGATTACCTTAAGTCATTAGTTTGTTTATTCTGGTGTTTGTCAACCTTTAGGCACATCATAAACCCTTATCTATTTGATGTGACAAATTAGGACTAAGATACGTCATCATTATACTTTTTACAGTACTTTAAGGGACTACGAAAAGAAGTAAATCAGTAAGTCAGTAGTGGTAGGATCACACTGTTAATAGTTGTCTGCCAACGCGGGCCGGTCCGTCCGGGGTAGTACCACACTCTCGCAGAAAATCGACGTCCGAGTAATAGCAATTTGTTACTGCGCTTTGTTCGGTGAGCGAGAGAGCCGGAAGCCCAACTTACTGAGAGTATTCTCGTGTGGTAGGTTTTGGTGATGCCTTTAGTATCACCGAACCTCATTGCACGCATTCACACTTCCTTCACTTTCTTCGCGGTAAGCAGCGGCCTTGCAAAGGTTCATGAGCGGCAGCAACACTTATCATCAGGCAAAAGGTAAACACAAAGGCAAGAAAAATAAACTCAAAATAAAAACCTATATCAAACTGTATCGATACCGTAACCAATTTCTTTCCATTAATTTATTTTTGCTCGTAGGGTTATAAGATTACAATATTTTGCGGAGTCGTAAAAATTAGATTCAATCATTAGCAGAGTAGGCAACAGCACTTATAGGTACCCAGAACACGAAATGCGATCAAAAATCCGCCTAAACGTGGTAATTATGGTTAACATTTTAACTTTAAAATAACTCTTGAGAAATATTAAGGTTCTATTTTTCTATAAGTGTTCTTAACTAATATATAATTAAAAAAATAAGCAACATTTATTTACCTTTTCTTTAAAGAAAATAAGAAGGTGTTTTTTGTCTAGGTTAAAATCTATTTAATATTGTTTTTGATTCTAAGAAAAGATAGATCAAAATATCGTTCTTATTTTAATAGAACTAACTTTATTTATTAGAATTATTATAAAATGTTTACGTTATTTACTAAACAAAAGAAATATAAGAAGCTTTAGTAAATATTCATAAAGTCTCCATCAAATAGAAATAATTTACACTAAACTCACAAATGAATGATCATCATACATGAAATGAATTAATATTTGAAAATTATTTCTCTAATATATATCTTTTTTTATTGCAAACAGTGGCAAATGAGCAAATAGTACACCTGATGGTAAGTGTTGCTGCCGCTCACTGACCTTTGCTAGGCCGCTGCCTACCGTGAAGATAGAGAAGGGAGTGTGACTATGTGCAATGAGGTTCGGTCGATTCAGCTAAAGGCATCATCAAAACTCACGACATGCAAATACCCTCAGAACGTTGAAGATGTAAAATGTTATAGCAAAAATAAGTTTCTTATAAAAAATGTATTTGCATATATTTTTTGATACAGTACATTTTTGAGTGAAAACTTGTGGTAATGAGTTAGGGAGAGAGTTTAGGAAATAAAACTAAGAAAAATGTACTCGCTGAACAAAGATCTATGCCACTTCTAACTAGCTGACACGGTATAAAGTTCATTGCATTCTCATTGTAAAGAAGGGTCAAAATAAATAGTGGGATAACGGCTGAAAATAAAAACTAAATACGCCTAAAATGAAGGTGCATATTTCATTGCTTCAAAGCATAAATAAACCAATATGAAGCACCGCATATGAGGTATACCTACTCTAGATATAAGCTGAATACTGAATTAGTTGTTTTTCTCTTTTCTTAAATCAAACGAGATTGTGGTCTAGCAGAACCGTTATCATAAATTTAGTAAAAGATGAATATTTGAATACTGTATTTTACCTATCACATTTTCTATTGGCATACAACTACTTAACGGTGGAAAGGAAAAATGATAGAAAATTAAATGTTAGGTTTGAATTCTAGGCTAAGAGAAAGTGTTGATAAGCATTATTGAGGAGCTGGTGGCCTGTTCGATAGCTGTAAAGAAATACGGTGGATTATACTATTCACTTCCTTAGCCATTTTGAGTGGTTAGTTGAGGTTCAGACATGGTCTACCCAGGTAGACCATAGCTACATAAAAATGATAAGTTTTCGTATTTTTTTTTAAATACAAATTTGAAATTTGTTGTCAAATTAAAAACCTGTATTAAATGGAGAAAAATTAGAGGATGAGGTAGAAATATTTGTAAAAAATACCTCCAAGGAGTATAGCAAGGATCAGGGCAAGGGATAAATAACAGCAAAGTTCAAAAGAAGAAGTTACGTGTAACCGAGTTAGTATACGCGTGTTAAAAATAATATTTTTTTGTTTATAAAATAATTTATTTTTTTGCGATAATAGGGTTTAATTAAGGAGCCATTCGGCAAACCCTCTCTGCTCGACGAACTGATCCGAACTGGCTATTATAACAAAAAGCGTCTAAAATGGCTAACGGAGTGGGTAGAGACTATTTCCGTCAGCATTCAGGCTTATATTGTAGTGTGTAACAGTTCGGTATCTTGGTATACAGGATTCTTTTCTATGTAATGAGAATTTTAAACCATTTGATTTAAAATGAATCCAAGTCTTACGTGATTCATTAAAATGTAAATAATAAAATATGAAGCTTTTGAATTTATACAAGTAAATGTCCCTAAATTATAAATCAAATAAATGACAACTTAAAAATAGACAACATTGTTACTCGTTTTTAAAATAGCGCCAACTAATTCAGATGCTATCTAAGTCAACAAAACGGCATGGTGATGCGTGGAACGGGATGGGTGGATACTGATGAGGTATTTATAATTTGTGATTTAATAGTTGTATAATTCCGCAGACAAAAAATATTCAATCAGAAATTAATATTGGAATAGAAGGTTGCAATATTGCTAATTTGAACAATATTCTATGTAGTTGTGGGGCTATAAAATAAGAAAATTTATGTTTTTTTAATGAATTAATATTTCTTTATTAAAATCTAAGAGGATCCTGATAGATAGTTAAGTATACATTTCAGCTTACATATCTCCCACTGCTTAGCTCAAGAATACAGTACATTAAGAAGGAAAATAACCCACTAAACCATTTTGGTCAGACGGGTTGGTTGGACGGGTTTTATTCCATGTTTTCTTTGCCTTGCAAACATATTATCTGTATATTTTATAAGTAATATCCTTAGTACACGTTACGAATTGTATATTTCCTCATTACTACTAGGAAAATTGTGTACTAATCATCATTATTTCAGCTCATATACTTCCCATTGCTGGGCTAAAATAAAGCCTTTGCAAAAATATCACAGAAATTTTCAAGTTTTCCTTTTCTTGCATAGATGTTACCTAATATCCTTCCTAATAATCCTTTAGATGTCTCTTACGACATTTACGGAAAATTTTATATTAAAGATCAACTATTATAAGAACTGAACGGAATGCCGTTGCACAACAAAACATTTCAATTAAGTAGGTATATTAAGCAGTTTCCGTGTGGTGACGGAGTAAGAACACAATTCACCACCCCCTATCTTACCCGTGGGTGAACGTACGAGACAACTAAGGGATATAAAATGCATATAACATCTATGCGAGAGAAGGAAAACTCGAAATAAAACCCTATACCAACACGTCTGACCAGCGTGGTAGGTCAATTACCCTTCCATTATGGAGGAGGCCCGAGCCCAACAGTGGGACGTATGTGGGCTGAGATGATGATGATGATGATTAAGCAGTTCTTGTAATAAAATACTAGCATAATGCTGATAATGTAAAAGTTAAGATTCTACTAGTCTCTTAAGTCTAAGTTTTATTGTTTAAAGTAATTAGTGGTTTAACTAAAGTCCAAAATTTATAACAAGATGAAAATCTGGCTGCGACAAAGAAATGAACATGATATCCAAAAACTTTGACCGAATTAATAGTTAGCGGCAAAGAAGACGTCGCAATTTGAGCAAATTTATGTTAGAAAAAAAGTATATTTTCTGCGATATTCCAACAAAGAATTTTTATCCACCTGACTTACTACGTACCTATGTAAAAAAAAGAACATAGCTGTAAAAATTGTATTGTAAAGAAAAAACAGTATACAAAGACTATTTGTTATATGTGGTGACGAAGTATGAATACAGTTCACCACTCCCTATCTTGCCTGTGGATATCGCAAAGGCAACTAAGGGATATAATACGTATATAACATATATGCAAGAGAAGGAATTCTTGAAATAAAAACCTATACCAACATGTCTGACCAGCATGGTATAGTAAGGTCGATTTCCCTCCTATTGAGGAGGAGGATCGAGTCTAACAGTGGGACGTATATGAGCTGAAATGATGATGATTATTTGATAGTTACGAATACTACCAACCTTATATTACTCGTGGGTGTCGCACAAGATAACCTCTTGGTGGGAACAAACAAGAACTTTGCAACCACCTGAGCGTACTCCATCTAATTCTCTTTGGTCAGATATTTACATTCCTAAGGAGGTTTGCGTCAAGCGGTCAGTCATAAAACTATCTTCGAAACTATGTATGTCCGATGGAAGAAAATCCAATATTACGTCCACCCCAAGTAATCGAAATAAGAGCAAGATGATGATTATGATGCACATAATGGTAACACGGTTGAAATAGTTAACGAACATCAATAACTTCATGGTAACACAGTAATTAATGAACATCAATCAATGTCATTTAAATGATATTTTGATTTGTGAAATATAATTAGAGGTGTCAATTTAGTGTACTAAAGTACAGTTTTCGGTTTTAATATACATACATTATTAGAGCTATGTAACAGCTTATATTCTGAAACCTTTTTTGATAACTAATGTAATGAACTATTAAACTTTTGCATTTAAAATTTCGGTCTTTTTACCATGCTATATATTAACATTTTCTGTGTACTGACTTAGTAAGAATACAATTCATCATCCCCAGTCTTACCTGTGGGTATCGTAAATGACGACTAAGAGTAATTTCGATGTTTCACATCTGTCAGGCGTCCCATGAAGGCTCACCTTTATTTATTTAAATGCTGTCGAAAAATTTTAAGTACATAACCCTGAGTCTCTATATTGTTGTGTTATGTTACTATGTCTTAAGTGTTACCTAAACTTAGGAGTCATTGTTGAAAACGGGTATTAGTCTATTAAAAGGTTTATTTAAAAGTAATTCTCTATAATCAGATAAATAAAATATGAAATTTATGCAAAAAAGGGATAACTCTAAATAAAACCCTATGCTAACCCAGTATGGTGAGGGTACCCGATAGGGTATTCCGTCGGGCCGACCACTGACGACAAGTCGCCCTGCTCCGGTGGTCGGCCCAACGACGAAGGCGACGTGGGTACGGGTGGGTTATGGGCCCGCGCGCCGTCCTTTCGTTGCCTCGGACCGAATGGATCACGTGCGCGCTTTCCATAGCCCACTCGTAAAAAAAATGCTAACCCAGTATAATAGAAATTTGCCTATTGCGCAATATTAATATTTCACGCTTTAAAAAAAATCACATGTTTAGTGGCCCCAATATACCAAAAAGAAAAGGAACTGACGTCGAAGTAAAAGCTGTTCGTTAAGCTGACTCTGTAATTTATTATATTGTTTTCCCTTCGACATTGACGAAAGATAAATGTGGATAATTTTTACAATATCATTTTTAGTAAAATTATTTCTAACGCCAAGGCAGGATGTTCGTTATTTTGTCATTATTATATTTATTTCGATGTCAATGCTATAATTAACTACTGAAATACTACTCAAAATGCCAAGTATGCTGGTTTTATGGTATCCAACATTAAATCATTTCACATGACAAGATTGATTGAAATTTTTAATTACTTTTGGACTATAATATGTGACAGAATTTTATTGGATTAAAGAAAATTGTTGAGGCAAGGAAAGTGCAATTGCCTTTAATTAAACAATACCAACATCTTTTAAATATACTAATTGTGAATTTTTTTGACTGCTGCTGCAGATAATTACTTACGTTTGTTTACGTGGAATTCATATATATTCACTGACTTAATTCAATAGCAGGGTGAGACGTCAATACACTGTTACTTAGAGCTTTTGTTTTTATTGCAAACGGTGCAAACAAGCAAACAGTACACCTGATGGTAAGTATCGCTGTCTCTCATACATCTTTGCTAGGCCACTAACCACCGTGAAGAAAGTGAAGGGAGAGTGAATGCGTGTAATGAGGTTAGTAAAACTAAAGTCATCATCAAAACCCACGCAAAACACCCACAGAAAATTGGGCTTCCGACTCTCTCACTCACCGAACGAAGCGCAGTAACAAATTGCTACTACTCAGACGTCGATTTTCTACGAGATTGTGATACTACCCCGGATGGATCGGCTCGCGGCTGTAGACAGACAACTGGCAACAGTGTGGTTGAAAATTATAACCTTAATGATTTAACTAAAGATTGAAAATTATAACCTTCATAAACAATATTGGATTGACGGAAAGTTCGCTTTTTCATTGTATAGGCTAACCTTTGATGTGCCGGGGCATGCCCAGTTCAGCATCATTGCCCCTACCGGTTAAAAACCACACGCTGTTCATGTACTTTGGTTATGGCGAAGTCATAGGACCGTTTTCATATGCATCATAACTTCTCACGATTACTTGACTAGACCTGGGCCAACTCTATCTGATGCTGTCTCATCAATAATTACATTCCCAAGGAGGGTTGATATCTGGCACGTAGCCAGTCAGAAAATTATTGCCAATAAATTTTACAATATGTACTATGAAAGAAGAGTACAAATTAAGTCGACTTCAAGTAATTGGGATAACAGCAAGGTGACAATATATTTTTTTCCAAGAAAAGAACTAGGAAAAAAAGGAAAATCAAAAATCGAACTGGTGCTGTCTGACTTAAGAAACTGCTCGATGTTCATTGAACCTATTTTTATTGACGATGATAGTGGCTAAAGTAAGGTTAGATTATTCCGTAAATATACAAATGTATTTTTATTTCAAACAGAAATTATGGCCAGACTAGGTATATAAACGACGCATCCTTTCCCTTGCGGCAATTATAAGATAACCTAAAGGTGTAAGTCCATAATACATCTGCTAATAGTATTAATACTAGAAATTAAACATACTAATGATAGGATTATGTCTAGGTCTTGGAAAGAGACTTATATTTAAATGCACTAACGACATTTTTTCTTATACACGCTGTAAAAATCCATTTACACACTATCCTCCGCCGCTGACAAACGGGGAGTATGTGTGGGACTCGCCGGCCACATAAAAGCGATCGAATTATCCACTAAAACCACAGCGGCCCATTAAGCACTTTTACGGGGTGCCGACGATCACCTGATGACATTCTAACCCATCATCACATCCCAACATTTGGCCGTCTGGCCACGTCCTGTCATCATTCAGAGCGGTGGGAGGAGCATATAGCGGCGTCTCCTCCTCTTTGGTCGCCGCCGATGGAGCGCATAAAACCATCATGTTTATATGTTAAAAAGAATGGAACTCCATATAAATATCAACGTGAGTTATTGTGTAAAGCTTAGATGAAAGGCATCATTGAAAGTTCCAACAGAATGAGCTAACAAGCTTCTATGCAATTGCTACAATTCAGGCAACTCGAGCATAAAGACGAAAAGAAAAATATTTATCAGATATTTTGCTGTAGCTTTTGCGGTGCAAAAATCAAATTTTAAAAATAAAATCATATTTAACATTTTGCCCTGTGTAATGACGGAGTAAGAATACAATTCACCATCCCCTCTCTTGCCTGTAGGTGCCTTAAAAAACGACTAAGGGATATAACATGCAAGAGAAGGACAACTGGAAACAAAATCCTATATCAGCGTGGTATAGTAGGTCAATTTCTCTCCCATAAAGGAGGAAACCCAAGCCCAACAGTGGGATGTGTATGGGCTGAGATGCTGATGAGATGAATGCAGTAAAAGGAAAGCGAAACATAAAACTCTATCACAATATATACGATGAGCACGCCTAAATGAATTTCTAGAAAACAAAATCTTCTGTGGGGATCTAGACGAAACGTATGTATATGTTATGAAAAAATTACTACAATAACTAATAAATTAATTTTTCTTTGGGAACTCAAATTACAAATGATTTAAGCCTGAACTGTAACTACTGAATGAGTAAGAATTAATTAATGAGACTCATAAATGCATGCAAAGCGACTAAGACAATATATAGACCATTTATACAAAATCTTGTATACGAAATACGGCTGTGTAACATCTAAACCTACCAATAAATATGTTTATTTCAAAAATAAAAAAATATCAGGCTGATAGTAAACAAAGCACAGATAGAATAAATCGTCAAAATATATATACCCTGCCAACAAAAGGTAGTCCAGGCTTATATCTTCGTCTCATGCTGTCAGCGAAACGCAATTCTACGTAATGCTGTTCAGCAGCTGGAGCGGCTGCTGCAGTATTGCCCACGCCATTTCCCACCGTGATATCAACTCTAGCCGATCCACCGCCGCATCGAGCTTCAATACGCCAAGTACCAGAGCGGGCAGCACTGGCAAGGATTGCATTCAACTTACGAACTCCTGAAATAAAAATGAAATATTAAAAAATGGCGTCTAAGTAATGATAAGCTGAGAATACATTCTGACACAATTCTCGTATTATAGAAGGTGACTTAGGGAGTTAGACAGATACAACGAAGGTACGAAAATTAAGTCTCAAAATTATGCTATATATGTATATTATACCATCACGTTATGCAGCCAGATGCTATAAGAATAAGTGACTTGTTCCATAACAACTGTTCAAAGCTTGGTTAAGCAACTCATCGTCATCATTTCAGCCCATATACGTTCCACTGTTGGGTTCGAGCCTCTTCCACAATAAAAGGTAAATTAACTTTACTATACAATGCTGGTCAGACAGGTTGGTATGCTGCTTTTTTTCGAGTTTTCTTTCTCTTTCATTATATGCGTAAGGTCCAGTAATCATTTTTTATGACCCCCACGGGCAAGATAGGCGGTGGTGAATTGTATTTTTATTCCATCACCACACGGAAAGTCTAAACAACTAGTAAAAATAAACTCAAAAAAACCGTACCCTACTTACGTGACAAATTTAATATTTTCAGTGGTAGAAATATACAATTTTTAATTGTAAGGTCTCTGTCATAAAACTCGTTCGACAAAAAGTAATAATAGGTTTCTCGCCAAGCAATCTTTCATCAGCTCATATACATCCCAATGCGAGGCTGGAGCCTCCTCCACAATGGAGCAATAGATCTACTATGCCGCGCTGGTCAGACGTATTGATATAACCTTTTATTTCAAGATTCCTTCTCTTGCATTGATATTATATGCCTATTATATCCTTCAGTCGTCTTTATTCTTAGGCAAGATAAAGGGTAGTGAATTACATTCTTACTCCTTTACTATACGAACAATATTTAATAATAAATACGATATCTAGAACTTGGTTGACAATAGACTATTACATGAAATTTATTTGAATCGTGGTTTTTTTTTTCACCACATGGTATAAACGCGTGACTATTCCGACTACCCTTCTCCAATGATGCACGTAATCTTACGTAATACTATATGAACCCTATCAAATACTTTCCCTTTTCTTTTACTCCGTAAAGCTAACACAGTAATCTTATAATTAGTTCACACGCTAACAAAGTTCGAAAGGATCATGCAGGTAAATTGATTGTGAACGTTATGTATTGTATTGAACTTTGTAGAGAAAGTTGTAATTAAAAACATTAGTACGAAACAAATTCTCTTCGCTACGTAAATTACAAAGTTTCTGTTCTGCACAGGGAATAAAAACTTCCTTACAATATTATACTGAAAGGTAGAATTTGGGTAACCCTTAATATTATGGAAACATCTTCAAAACAAGTTTACACGGTAACTTGCTTTTCTATTTCTATCATTATTTTATTAACATGTATGAATTTGTGCATAATATAAATAAAAAAAGAACTTTTCTTATTATCAGGCAAAACTGCCAAGAGGAAAACAGGCATAATATAAGTGTAATTTGGAATTTTAGTTTCACGTCGTCGTCATTATCATCATTTCATCCTATCGCCGTCCACTGCTGGACGTAGGCCTCCCTCATCTTACGCCCGAATCCAACGACGCCCAGCAACTTTCATCAGGTCGTCGTCCATTTATGGACATCCTACAGTTTCACATCGGCGTCCTGTAGTTTCACGTACATAATTATTTTTCTCCGTGTGGTGACGTAACAAGTTTTACTAACACCTTTCTTGTCCACGGTGTTGTAAAAGTCAACTAATAAATATAATATGTCATCACCATCATCGTTACAAATCATATACGTCCTATTGTTGGGCTCCAGCTTCCTCCGGATATTACTATGCCGCATAGTAGTATGGTTTGTATGGGATTTTATTTTCAGTTATCCTTCTTCTGCATAATTATTATATACCCAAGACCTTAGTCGTCGTTTGCGATACCTACGCGCTAGATCAGGGATGGTGAATTCTGTTTATACTCCGTCACCACACTGAATAAGTTATTTGCTTTATGTAAATAATTTGTCTATTGTAATTTAAAGCATATTTTTAAACAGAAAACATTTTTTGAACTAGAAGAGAAACAAGAAATCGTGTTTTAAATTTACAAATTATTATAAGTTTTTCTAAAAAATAAATTTAAAGATTGTCTCCAGAACTTTGCACTGGTTTATAGCTCAAGTTTTTTTCGGTGAAGTCTGTTGACTTCCTACACCAAATTGATCACAATATTCAACGTTTTTCCGGTTTTAAATATTTTTTTTTGCCGGGATGCCATTAGTTACTGGCAATTCATGATTATTTAAAAGATATTTACTCATATTTTTCTACCCCTGCATTAACGCTGTATGGTTACATTTTAGAACTATTTTATCTCCTTCAATACGTGCTACTATCGTCGCAATTCAAATCTATTTACTCGAATTACCAAGCCTAAAACGAAACTTTACCTATGGGGTTTCAATAAAGGGCTACCGTACCGATTCGCGTATTAATATACACCCCCTGTAATAAGATCGATTAAATGAAAATTAGGTCTTATAAATTTACTGTTAGTGGATTTTTCTTTGTATACAGTCAATAAAATTTGAACTTATTAGGTCATCTAGACATGTATATTATGCTAGTAGTTTTTGAAGTTACAAAGGAGTTTAAAACAATATGGTTGGTGCAAACTTACACCTTCCTATCCTATAGCTTATCTTAATTATTCTCTTACACAGTTTTTAATATTTCTGTGGAAATAGGGGTGACGAGATTAACGCGTAGGTAAAGTTTTAAGATATTATAATCACCCAAATCTCGTCATTCAAACATAGTTATCCGAAAATACTTAGGCATATAATTTAATTTTTTAGCCTATATAGCGTACCTAATATTACGTATTGTTACCAAAATGAAACCTATGTCCACCAGCAAAGTTTTGGTCCTTTCTTATGACAGATGACTTTTAAGAGGGTCTACAAATATAATTAATCAAACTAAATCTTTAGGAGTGACCCGACTCATCTCTTGACAAGGTCATCCTACCTCTTAATATCATCGTGTGTTAGTTTTTTATGAACTTCCACTTATTTATTTTATCATAATTGTTAATGGCAAGGAAATTAATTTAGAAGTGAAAGTAAAAGATGTGATTGCCTTTTAAATTTTGCGTTATAAGGTTGTACTCTAATTCCGAATTCAAGTATGTTGCGATTTTCTTCTCTTGCATTGATTTTATCTGCCTTCACTGTCTTTTACATCCACGGGCAAGATAGGGAATGGTGCATTATATTCTTAGCCCGTCACAACACGGAACAGTAATTCATACCAAATATTTTTTTTGGTTTATTAGAAAATATTATTCAATAAATGCTGTTTGAAAATCAGGTTATATTTCAAAAGGTACGTAAAAGGCATCAATAAAATGGAATGGACAAAAGAACACATTTCAATATTTTCTGGCAAATTCCAATTATAATGAAAATCCTGTTCAAGAGAACAATGTGATCCATCCCTTTCCAAAAGCGACCTTAAAACATGCATAGAATTTGTAATTGATTACCGTCATATCTCACTGGATCCTTGGCAAAAAGCTTACAAATTTATACCAATTTTTCAGGAAACATCTTATATCCTTTAAAACTCTTAAAATGGTTTGTGGTGTACGAGAAAATTCGGCACCAGTAGGACTAGCTGTAGTACAATTGTTGCATGAGTTCAACAATAGATTTGAATAGACGAAAGGTTTTTAATAGCTATGGTCACTTCTCTGTTCCTATTTATTATAGCGATGTTTTTATAGTTTTAATAAGCAAGCCATCTAACCTTTTTCAAATCTGAATTAAATTTATCATTATTCATCATTTCAGCTTATGTACATCCCACCGCTGGGCTCAAGCCTCCTCCAGAACAGTAACGACCTGCTACACCACACCGATTAGACGGGTCAGTATAGGGATTTCGATCTTCTTTCTCTTGTATAAATGTTAAATATCCATATTATATACCTTAATTAATTATTACGATAATTTGGTACATATATTGATAGTCTGACGAACTTGCAAGGCGACTGAATATAGGGCGTAATGGTTAAGATACATACCGACGGTGCCAGTGTCGTGGTTTCGAATCCCACGCAGGCCAACTGTTTGTGCTATCCACAGATTACTGTTCGGAGTCTGGATGTAATTTGTGTCCGTTATAAATAAAACTACTTTACGCCTTTTATCGCGTACATAGTCATGGGCGGACTTGTCCGCTGTAAAGTGTTCAAAACGTCGGGCAATCAAAAATCAAATAAAAACGCTATAAAAGCCATAGATTTATTTACAACGATTCATACTCGCGTAAACGAACATCAGAAATCATTTGTGGCCGTTAGTTATATGTTTGTAAAGTCCTTCGCAATACAAGAATTTAATCAATGCAGGATGTTGTCTTTAAAAAAAAACTTCCCTTATTCAACGAGTCGTGCTTTTTATCCATGTTCTTCTGTAACTTTGAAAATATGCAGTAGGGGGACCTACAACAATGATATAGGCAAAAATACCCCCTCGTTTTATATTTGACACCATTGTGTTATCGCATTATAGGGGTAAGGCAACTGAATGCGATTGCAGGTAAAGCTAAATTTGATCCCTTTTCTTGGCAAAAGAAATTTCATGTCTTGCCGTTGTCCCGTATCCCTGTGATAAATGGCCGACGTTGAAAACATTGATATCTTAAATGGCTATAAAAATATTGCGCGTATACATTAAGGAGGGTGTTGAAAGATTTAAGACTTTTTACAATTTATTGATAACATGTAAAGTGATGAGATTTTGAATGGAAAAGCGGGAAAGTTGAATTTGAGCCATTAGAGTTTCGTAAAATGATTGATGTAATAACATTAAAAGTTTTTATAACATATTTTTACGATACATACATATTATCTTATTATAACTTTGTTTTTCTTATAATGCAGTGTTTATCCATATATCATTAGGTTGCTGTTGGGCTTTTTTTTCGGCCGATTATGGTGCAGTCGCATCCCATTCCGTTCGGTTTTTTCTTTTTATTGCAAACGGTGGCAAACGAGCAAACAGTACACCTGATGGTAAGTGTTGCTGCCGCTCATAGACCTCTACAAGGCCGCTGCCTACCGCGAAGAAATTGAAGGGAGTGTGAATGCATGCATTGAGGCTCGGTGATACCAAGGGCACCACCAAAACCCTCCACACGCAAACACCCTCAGAAAATTGGGCTGCCGGCTCTCTCGCTGACCGAACGAAGCGCAGTAACAAATCGCTACTGCTCAGACGTCGATTTTCTGTGAGAGTGTGGTACTGCCCCGGAGGAACCGGTCCGCGGCTGTAGACAGATAGCTGTCGACAGTGTGGTCCTACTACTCCAAAGAGTGACGAGAAAGCAACACCTGATTCCATAACCCGGTTTATTCTTTCCCCTTCACCATGGGGCCAACCTGTGGCGCCGAATCCTCGACTTTAGTGGCCAGTCCGGCACGATACCATTTGGCTTTGGGGTACTCTCCCTCCCGTACGGGAATCTAGGTTGGTTATGGGCTAGTGTAAATTATACTCATATATTTATTTTGAACTCTGCGGTGTCTTTATTTTAAAACTAGCTGACCCGGCGATCTTCGTAACGCCATTTTTTTTTCGTAAATATATTTTCTAAATTTACGAAAATATAGTCTCTAATTGAAAAACCATTAGAGCTTTGTTGGGAAAGATTCGATAGTTTTGGTCGCGGCATTGTTAAAGATGATTCAAAGAAGAATGCAAATGACTCATTATTGATTTCTGACAAAATTATATAATAATTTTCAAATTTGCAACCATACTTAACTATAGACAAAATTTCGTTTAGCTGTCATTTGTATTTTGTTATTACATATCAAATGCGTTTTTTATACTACGTTTCATAGTGACTTGTATTCTGTTCGACATTTTATGTCGCGTCACACGGGAACGCGATCGAACGGGAATAAGAGTTATTGGCGAAATCTTGTAAAAACCATTAAAAAAGAAACGGTATAAAAAGTATCCTATATCCGTCTCCTGCTTCTAAGTTACCTCCCCACCAATTTTCAGCCAAATCTGGCTGTACAGATTTGGCTGAAAATTCTTCTTTCATTGTTCTTGAGTTATAAATAGTGTAACTAACACGACTTTCTTTTATATTTTTAAAATATATCATCATCTCGGCCTGTATATGTCCCACTGCTGGATTTGAACTTCTTCCGTAATAGGACGGATATTGACCTATCATACTGCGCTGATCCGACGGGTTGGTATAGGATTTTATTTTGATTTTTTCTTTTCTTGTATAGACTTCATATGCATATTGTAACCCTTAAACGTCTTCTACGACAACCACAGGCAAAATAAGGAATGGTGAATAGTATTCTTACTCTGCCACCATAATACGAATAAAATAGTACTAATATACACACTGCACAGATGGCGTAGTGGTTAAGATAGCGACCTACAGCGCCAGTGTCAGGGGTTCGAATCCCACGCGGGACAACACCTTGTGCGATCCACAAATTGTTGTTTTGAGTCTGGATATAATTTGTGTCCGTTAATTATATGTTTGTAAACTCCCCCGCAATACAAGGATTATTTCCTTAGTGCAGGGTGTAGTCTTAAATAAATAAAATAAAAAAAAATAAATGGCAATTTGATACTAATTTGTTTGTGCATCTCTTTGTTTTTACTATAACTTTTTGGTTTATTTAGAATTTTTCTTCTCTCGCATAGATGTAATATGTGTATTTTATCCCTTAGTCGTCTTTTACGATATCCTCGGGCAAAAATTAAATTCACTACTCCCTAAGTGGTAGTGGAACTGTAGTCTTATTCCATCATCACAAGAAAAATGTAAAAATAAATTACCTACTCATATATGATGTAAATCAAAAAGTAAATTAACTATTGTATTTCAGTTATAGTTTTATTATTTTGTTATTATGATATACAGTGTAAACTCTTCATAACGTCACTCGAATTAACGACAAACTCCTTAAAACATCGAAATAACTTGATTTTGGTTAGTTTGTCATATACTCCATACAATTATACACTCTATTTAATATCACGTTCATTCGAAATAACGACGACAATACGGCATTATTTAGCATTGAGCAGTACTTTCTTAATTGCTAAAATTAGAAGAACTGCAGCTGTGTACGTTCTTTGCTTTATTGTTTTGTTATTTTATTATCTAGCACGTGTTTACCTCAACTGACCTACGAAACATTGTAAAAATTCTCTTTTGTTTTTTATGTGATATAATCTTGCACATGTTTACCTCGGCCCTTCGGCCACTGGACTGTCGTTAGGTTGTTAAACGTTATTTTAATCATAGTTGTTTTTACGTTTGTAAAATTTGCACTATATTAGTAAATAAATATTAGAATAGTAAAATAATATATTTTTTTTTCACTCCAATTAACGACAACTCCCTATAACGTCAAAAAATTCACAGTCCCTTGAGTGTCGTTATATAGAGTTTACACTGTAATTGTAGAATGAGACAAATAGGCCAACTGGTATCTCTAATACCTTACAACAACGTCTCTCTAATTTAAAAATAGCTTTTTTTTTGCCACTAAGAGTTGCCACTTAAGAACTAAAACGAAACAACTCCAACAAGAAGCGGTGTTTGCAATTTTATTTTTTACAATCACAATGGAAAGAAAGAAGGTATTCGTTTCCAGCGATTCCTAGAAAACATTCTTTTAATAGTTTCTCGTTAATTTTCAACTGAAATTAGATATTAAAGCTGTTATTTATTTAGTTGATTACATTTATATATTATTAGCGAACCTATATGCTTGAGTTGATAATAAGAAGAATAAATTAACAGCATTATCAAATGATTTCTGATGTTTACGCGAGTATTATACATTTTAAATAAAACTACTTTACGGATTTTATCGCGTTTGTATTTGATTTTTGATTACCCGACGTTTCGAACACTTTACAGCGTTCATGATCACGGGTGGACTAAGATGTCTCACGTCCAACAAGTCATCGTTACTGCAGAAAATTTATAATTATCTACCCGATACAGAAATTAGTTATTAAATATTGACCCACATTTTGATACAAAATTTATTGCCAGTGTAAGAAGAAAATGATTCTACATGAAAAAATTATATTGTTTATGGTTAGTAATAATTAAACATTAAAATTAATAGTAATTATATTTAAAAAACTAACTAATAATCTAGTATACTACCACCGGATCGGAACACGGTTACACTGAGAAAGATCCGGCAAGAAAACTCAGGTAACATGATGCTAAATTAAAGTTAATTTTGAAGGCGGCTTACTTTATGTTACTAAAAAGGTTTTAATTTATAAAATTATCTTTAGTTATTATTATTGTGGGTCAAATCTATACAATATGAGCTCACGGTGTCTTGCAGTCTTGTGGTGGTCTTTTTGGATTTCTTTTTAATAATGTTTATAACAGGATCCCAGCTTGATGGTAACACCCAGCCATCCTCTCTATTGAAATTTTTGTGTTTTTTAATTTCAATAGCCTCGCGTACCATTCTAGGCAGGTATCGGTGTTCTTTTGCGAGGATTTGTGGTTTATCAAACCTGATGTTATGGTGGGCGCGGTCCTGACTATGTTCACAGACTGCAGACCTAGTGTCCCGGCGGTGCTTCACATCGGCTATGTGTTCTTTGATCCGAGTTCTTATGGATCTCTTTGTTTGTCCAATGTAAGAGAGACCACAGTCACAGTCAAGTTTATATACCCCTGCATCTTGTAAAGGGATCTGGCACTTGACAGGTGGTAAGAATTGGCTAATCCTCTTCAGTGGCTTAAAATAAGTTTTAATGGAAGAGCGTTTCAGGATGTAGCCAATCTTGTCAGTGACTCCTTTGACAATATTTAATCAATATCAATATTCAATATTTAATAACTAATTTCTGTATCGGGTAGATAATTATAAATTTTCTGCAGTAACGATGACTTGTTGGACGTGAGACATCTTAGTCCACCCGTGATCATGAACGCTGTAAAGTGTTCGAAACGTCGGGTAATCAAAAATCAAATACAAACGCGATAAAATCCGTAAAGTAGTTTTATTTAAAAAGCATTATCAAATGTTCTGTACAACATACTATTAGTACCTATATCCTTACTTATATTATAAATGCGAAATTAAGTTTGTTTGTTACGCTTTCACGCTTAAAACACCGTACCGATTTCAAAAATTCTTCCACCAATGGAAAGCTATAATATCAGAAAGTAACATAGGCTTTTTTATCCCAATATTCCCACGGGAATGGGAACCACGCAGGTACAGCGATTGAAACCGAAGCGAGAGTGGGTTGCTAGTCTATACCAATAAATAAAATTGGAGTGTCTGTTTGTAATTTCAAAATAATAGGCTTTTTTCATGCTCACACGGTTATTTGCACGACACCTATGCCTAAAATAGCAATTAAAAATTTTTGTCTGTCTGTCTGTTTGTTCCGGGTAATCTTCAAAACGGCTGGACCGATTTCAAAAATTCTTTCACCAATGGAAAGCTATAATATCAGGGCGTAAACTAGGCTATATTTTATCCCGGTATTCCCACGGGAACGGGAACTACGCGGGTAAAACGACTATAACCTATAACCGAAGCGAAGCGAGGGTGGGTTGCTAGTCATCAATAAATATTGAAATAATAATCAGTGTGATGACGTAACGTAACGTAGATATCTGTTATAAAAATTGATGATCATTATATTCTGCTTTTTTCTGTTACTACTGACTATAGTAAAAATCTAATTAGAGTATATCCCTTAATTGGATTTTAAACAGATAAAATTACTACGAGAAAAGCACAACTGGAAATAAAGTCTTATTGTTCACAGATTACGTTCTGTACATACTCCATCAAGAAAGTTTGGATATATCCCATATCTGATGGGGCGAGCTAATTCACCAAATTGTGAAGTTTGTAATAGAATGGACGATGTTTGTTTGTTGATCAACATGTATTGATGATTTTGTCAATAACTAATAGCACGCAAAGAGATAGGCTGGCGAATGATATGTATTGCAAACCTTGTGGATATACTTCACCTATGTATGTATAAACTCATAAACTGTCTCTATCGTCTAGCAAAACATTTAAATATATACCCATAATATACAGTTTGCACTGTAGGTTGACCTATAGGCCCTTGACCTAGTAGGCCCTGTGTAATAAATGTGGGTTGAGAGGTGAAAAATCACTCGTTTCTTCTGCGGATTTTCGATTCAAATTTTGACTCTTTTGCTTTTTATAATCTTGTAGAAAAACAATGAGCACAACTTTCTCTATATCAGGCTATGTGATTTTCAACTTCCATGTAGTCCTACATTTCAGTACCCCATCTGTCTGCTACAGTTGTCCCTGGTAAAGTATATGGGTCCTTTGTTTTTAGGAAAATATACCTTTTTTTTTTGGGGGATGGGTTGAGGTCGCCGCGCTCCTCACACCACTCCGTTCGGGGCGACAGAGGGGCGTAAGCACGCACACCCACAACCCACCCACGATGCACGGCGCCTTCGTCGTTGGGCCGAGCACCGGAGCAGGATGACTTGACGCCAGTGGCCGGCCCGTCGGAATACCCCCTATTTGGGGTACGCTCCCATCGACCGACATTCCCCGCTCGGGGAGGACGTCGGTCTTTCCTCACGCGGTCGGCCTCTCGGCGGGTGACGGACTATTTCCGTCGTTTCGTATTTGGCGGATATGCTCCCGGAACCACCATTGCCCGTCGAGCACCAGGCCCAAATACCTCATATGGACCCGGATACTGATATCAACCGAATGGACGGTGATCGAGACGCCGATGGGAGGGCTCATGTGGCGCCCATGGAACAAGAGGGCCTCCGTCTTGCCCAGGGCGACCCTAATCCCAACGCCTCGATCCCCCTGACGATCTCTTCGGTGCCTAACTGTGACGAGCGTGTCGTCGGCGTAACAAATCACGCCCAGCCCGGGCGGGAAGCTCCCCCTCAACGCCCAGTTGTAGCCGATGTTCCACAGGATGGGTCCGAGAACCGACCCCTGTGGGACACCGCACGTCATAGGCGTTCGCTCAACGTCTCCTGCTCGGTTGGTGCAGAGGACGCTGCGCCCCTCCAAATAGTCTGCCAAGGCAAATATACCCTGCCGTGTGCTGACGGAGTAAGCATACAATTTACCACCTCGAATAAGAGACAACTAAGGGATATAAAATGCATATAACATCTATGCAACAGAAGAGCTTAAAATGAAACCTTATAAAAACACGACCAGCGTAGTACAGTAGGTCGATGTCTCCCCCATTTGAAGGTGGCTGCAGCCCAGCAGTGGAACACATTATGAGCTAAGATGATGATAGCTTGTTCTTAATAAACAATCTTAATAGTTAATTTCCTATGAATCAGTCAGCTTTGTTAGGTTCTAATATCAAAATTTACATTAAAATAAAAACAGTGCTATCTATTCGTATATTGAAAATATAACACGTTGATTGGAGATTGTCCGTTATGTTTCGCTTCTAAGAGCTGATGTTTACGACTTTGTTTTCATGATTTTATTACACGTTTCAAGGCTAGACATGGCGAATAAAAAGATAATCCACATGTAAACTAATAAATAAATAAAAAGTAAGAAGTTATATTTTTTGGCGTAATAAGACAAACATCTTTTTCAAATTATCTCCTTCGCGTTATCCTACGTTTGTAGAAAAAACGACACTAATAATAGAAACAAAGGTATTGAATACATTGAAAGTTTTAAACTCATTGTCTTTTTTTTAGGGAGGGCTACATTATGCGCACCCGCCGCCCGGCTCCGTCAGGTGCGACAGAGGGGCGACAAAGGGCGGCGCGCGGCCCCGTAACCCACCGATATAGCACGTTGCCTTCGTCGATGGGCCGACCACTGGTGCAGAGTTCCTCGATTTCAGTGGTAGACTCATTATCTAGTTGATATTTATGATGGTGTGCGTATGGATTGTAAAATATGTTGACTAGGGTGCAGGGTGTCGGTTTTTTGTGACGGTGATCGTCTATCACAAAAAAATATTCTCATTATTTTCCCCTAACTCGCCAAAAGTATAACTTCAATAAATTTAAGTTTCACCACGTTTTATAAACTATAACTCAATAAGCTAAGCTACTCGATAAACATCTCGCCTCGATCATCTGTCAGATATAACTCATACGTCAATCAAATTACTTCAAAAGTAATTTATCAAAATTTGACGGCAGTTGACATAGGAAGCGACATTGAAAAGCTTTCATTGCAGGCATATGCAAGAAAGTTAAGTTTAGGCGTAACTTTCTGTACGAAGATTTATTTATACAGGCAAATTTTAATTAGGTATATGAAATCAAAATTTTGATGTAAGATAATTTAAGGAGATTTTAATAAGTCAATAAATGTTTTTAAATGAATAATACTGTCAAACAGTATTTGTTGTTTATTTTAAAATATCTGGTTGACCGACTTTGCTCGGTATACTTTTTTTTTGTAAATTGTATTTTGTCGAACATATAATAGATACATAACATATAATAGCAGTAATAATAATAACAGAACATATAATAGATATCTAATATATTAATAAAAAAATAAAAATGATGAAATAACGAAAACAATGTCAAAAATTATAAAATAGAACACATGAGATTTGATCTCAGGCTGTTTGAATGCGACTGGACAACTTCCCAACTGAGCTAGTGTCACTTTTTACGGTGACGGCTAAATTTACATTTTTATTCTAATGACATTTTATGCCATTTCGTTGATTAACTAAAAACACGGACAAGACGATATTTTCTATAAATAAAACCTAGCTAGATCGATTTTTTGCCCCAAAACCACTAGTATACAAAATTTCGTATAAAATCTTCGTAAAAATTTTTGCCGTTGCCGAGTTTCTGAAATTATAGATGATAATGTTTCTTCTAATGCTTATTTCTTTGGGTAGTCTGTATTCTGGTCATACCCCGTTCAGACCATCCAAGGCAAAGTCAAAACCTGCTGAACACGTATAGCATATCCATCTGGGCAGACTAGTATCGAGTCGTTTTCCTTGGTGGCCCGTCACCCATCTCCCTCGCGCGGTCAGCTAGTCTACGAGTAGCCGCCTATTCTTTGATCTAGCCACCCACGGCCTAGACTAGGTTGGAATTTAGAGCGTATTTCCTCACGCAAAGGGTATTGGATCGACCCCTGGTATTGAGTCCTTGACGTCTGTATATCACGTGCATGTACGTATATGATAGCACGTTTTTTTATTATTTATAATATAACACAGAATGAATCATTTATGTTAATTTTAAATTGAATTGAACTTGCTTGTTGAGTATTCAAGTTAAATGAACAAAACAAAATATCTGCTGCCTATAAATTGACACATTGTTACGTGGGCTACGCCAACGAAAACAATTCGCGGACTAATTTATATTAATGAAAGCTTTATTACGATATTGCAATCAACTCGATTTTGATTTTTTGCAATCAACTCGATTTTGAACTTTGTTGAAAAGCAGGTTATGAATAATACGTTATTATTTAATTATCTATAATGTATAGGTAAAAATAAAAAAATAAAGTAAAAGTGGTTAAAGTATCAATTTAGGATGGGCAGTTGCTGCAGATTGGTTTCTGACGCAGAACACTAATTTGTGCGATCCACAAATTGTTGAGATAAGTTTTGGTGTTATTTATTAACAATATGAGGATGAGTACAAGGTTTCTTTGATTATGGAGCACGTAGTTAAATCTCAAAGAAAAATATATAATTCTCTTTAATATGAGGTGTAAAGTGTTCGGAAATTATTGAAAGTCTGCAAAAAGTGTTTGATGAGTGTATAGTTCAAAACCGTATCAGTAGAGTGTACCATAATGTATCAGTAGATATATTACTGTCAATATAAGAAAATGTAGTTAGAAAACAAGCCATACAAGTACTTTCAATTAATAAAAGAAATACTACTGTTGTTGAAGACCTAATGAGACAAGACTGGCGATTAACTATTCGTGAAATTAGTTTACGCTTAGAAATACAAACACAATAATTTTATGTTATTCGCACGTATGATAAAGGATTCTATTGGGACAGAAATAGAAACTCATTAGGTCTGACATATGTTGTCAACTTCCAAAGCTGTTTACCCGTCACAGTAACAACTTTTGGCAACGAATAATTAACACCAACGAAATGTAGATTAATTATACGAATCCTGAGTTTATAAGTCAATCTAAAGGATGGCGTAAACCCGTCTATGAGGACAGTAATGCTTACTTTATTTTGGGATTGAGAAGGGATTATCATCATTAAATAATGCCTGAAAGGAGCTGCTATCTCCAATGAAGTTTGCGTACCTGCGCCTGATGCCGTCCTAGTAGAGGCTGCGGGTGATTGGACCGGGGATTTAGTCCATCACTAGTGGCTGACCTCGCGACGGCGACCGATGTCCCGGGAAAGGGACGTCGATGGGATACGGCCCCATAACCCACCCGTAGCACGTCGCCTTCGTCGTTGGGCCGACCACCGGTGCAGGTTAACTTGTCTTCAGTGGTCGGCCCGACGGAATACCCCGGTCAGGGGAGAGATAGACTCCGTAGAGCGTAATCTCTCCCCTTTCCGCCGCGACATACCTATTGCCCCTGTCCTTGAGCAACAAGGGCAGGGACTGCCACGACGTGGAGGTGACGATTGCCACAGTGCCGTCGGTGCTTCCCAGCCAATTGGGCCGGTCAGGCACGCAGTACGGCTCCGCGGCCACGGCAGTACCAATCAACCATTCCGCCATGGCTTGCAGAAAAACGTCCTGCGCGCCGGTGAAGTGGTTGAGGTTGGCCTGCAGGAGATGTATGGACTTGGTTGCCATTAGTGGGCCGTGTCCATTACCTAGTAAACCATGCTGTTCAGACGGATTGGTATAATGGTATAATGAATGGTTTTATTTCGACTCTTTTCTCTCTTGTATACATATGATATCCCTTAGTCGTATTTTACGATACCAGTGGACAAGATTTGGGGTGGTACTGTTAAGGTAAAGGATCATTACTATTGTTCTTAATTTATATAATGGTGACGCAGTAAGAATACAATTCATCAACCCTTCTCTTGCCAGTAAGTATCGTAAAAGATAACAAAGAGATATGATATCTATCCAAGAGAAGGATAAATCTATTTAAAACTATGCCAACACGTCTTACTAGGACGGTATAGCAGCCCCAATTCTTTCCCAAAATGGAGGAGGCCTCGTGAGCTGAGATACTGTAATACTTATTTATGGTTAATGTGAGGTTTCCATTCCTTCAAAATGAGGCCATAGCACTCGAACATTTAATAAGTATATCAATCGCGCGCCACCTTTGCTCAACTATGTGGAAGAAATTGTTACTCAAAGCTAACCAGTTAATTCATGAGGTGCCGCAGTAAATGAACGCCAACTTTAATTAAGTTCAGATTTGATAAGAATACTTTGAGCGAACTGATTTCTTATTAAACTGAGACTACGTTTTGTAGAATGATTATGAAATTCATGGGCACTGAATAACTGGTACTTCGGATAAGTTAGCAATTATACATCTATATATTATACATGAAGCGAAAACTTTGTACCCCTTTTTACGAAAATTACGCGGATGGACAAGTATAAAATTTGGTACAGTTGACGAATATAATGCGAAGTGAAGAAAACTAAAATTTGATATAGATAATGTATTTTTGTATAGATATTATAAATACTTTCCGTGTGGTGACGGAGTAAGAATACAATTCACCACTCCTTATCTTGCCCGTGGATGTCGTACAAGACGACTATGGGATATAATATGCACATAACATCTGTGCAAGAGAAGGAAAACTCGAAATGAAACCCTATACCAACATGTCTGATGAGTATGGTATAGTAGGTTAAATTCCCTCCCATTATGGAGTAGGCCCGAGCCCAACAGTGGGACGAGTGTGGGCTGCGATGATGATGATGATTATAAATACATTAAATCTATACCAATAAATAAAATTGGAGCGTCTGTTTGTAATGTCAAAATAATAGGCTTTTTTCATGCTCACACGGTTATTTGCACGACACCTATGCCTAAAATAGCAATTAAAAAAATGTTTGTCTGTCTGTCTGTTTGTTCCGGATAATCTTCAAAACAGCTGGATCGATTTCAAAAATTCTTTCACCAATGGAAAGCTATAATATCAGGGCGTAAGCTAGGCTATATTTTATCCCGGTATTCTCACGGGAACGGGAACTACGTGGGTAAAACGACTAAAACCTATAACCGAAGCGAAGCGAGGGCGGGTTGCTAGTTAATAAATTAAAATATGATGCACTACTATGCAATCGATATACCCATATTAACACTTTTGTTTTCTATTAAAGTCTCTGGTCGAACTGAATGTCATACAATCATAATTACAATGAAAATATCCAAAAGATATTTGTACTCAGATATTAGTTATTAGTAATATACAGCTTGCTACTTTTTAATTATATGTAATTAAAAAAAATGTTAAGCGGCAAAATAAATTTAAATGAATTATGTTTGAATTACGACCATTCGGCAACCACTAGTATAATTAAATAGGTCATGTATACATGGCTTTAAAATATGGATTACAATTTCAAAAAAATATATTAGAAGAAATTTATGTATATTCTTAGAGACATTTAAATGAATTTATGGACATGCCTATTGGATTTAGGCTTCCTTGCCAAGGGCAGAAAGCTCCATTATCGCTTGATCACTGGTTTAGCAATTTCAGTTAGTGTAATAAGCTTCCCAGGAGAGTATCGCTGCCCACTCTTGTGGCGTTTTCTTAGCCGCAAAAATAAAGAATATATAGCGTAATTAACTTTAGTTTCATCTATCATCATCATCATTACAGCTCATATACATCCCACTATTGGGCTCTCGAGCCTTCTCCACAATGGGAGGGAATGACTTCCACGCTGACCAGACCTGTTGATATAGGGTTTTATTTCGAGTTTTCCATTTTATTCATAGATGTTATATGCATATTATATGCCCGAGTCGTTTTTTACGACATCCATGGGCAAGAAAGGGGGTGGTATATTGTAATCTTACTTCGTCATCACATGGATAACTTTAGTTTATAATGTATGAAAGTCACAATACAATAATAGATCATTACACAACTTCACTCCACTATTCCGGCCACTTTAAGGAAGAAAATTCAATTTTTCAAATCCCAATCCTAAGGTGGACTTGACAAGACAACGCTTTTAGCAAACTGGTGTACTTTAGAGGGTATTGTTAAGGAACTTATGCTCGGAGAAATTATATATCCTATTTTATTGATAAGAATTATACTGGTCTGAGAATTAGTCTGGTTGTATTTTAAATATTTGAAGGCGTAGATTTATTAACAGCAGCTCCTGCTCTTTCAGTATGGTTAGTTCATAAAAACAGCTTAGAGTAACTCAATATTATTTTTCATTAAAGGAATATCATAACAATTGATATGCAGTAATGAAAAAATGTGAACTTGTTTATTTATTTGTTATGCTTCCACACCTAAAGCACTAAATCGATTATTAAAATTCTTTCACCGTTGAAAAGTTACATTATTATTTATTAGTATAGGCTATAATTTTATGTCCATATTCCCAACAACTACGCGAGTGAAACCGCATAAAAAAATAAAAAATTATAACTTTTTTTTTTTTCGCCAATGTTAAGCTACATCATTAACAAGTAACATAGGCTATATTTTATCCCCGTATTTCTATGGAATTATTTTCTGTGTGGTGACGGAAAAAGAATACAATTCACCACCCCCTCTCTTACTCGAGGGTGTCGTAAAAGCTGACTAAGTGATATAATATGCAAATAACATAGCTAACCCCGTCTATAACAAAAACGGTGAAATTGTTTACTTTTACAGTTTACTTATACTGAAATTCCGTTTGGTGACTGAATAAGAATAGTATTCACCACTCTTCAATCTTGCCCGTGGACGTCGTAAATAATACGATAATACGATATAATACGAATATAACATCTATACAAGTGAAGAAATACTATCAACTTGTCTGAGTAGAATGCTGTAGTAAAATCAATTTCCCTCATATTGCGGAGGAGGCTGAAGCCCAGCAGTGAGACGTATATGAGCCCAGATGATGATAGTAAAATTAGTATTAAGACAATATACCTTATGCACTTAAAACTTCTTTCACCAACGGAAAGCGAAAGACATGGGTTACTTATATTTTCTCCTCTTACTCTCACGATTTTCTGTGTGGATTCAGATTTCTGTGTCAATTCATCAATCCCTATCTTGCCCGTAGATATCGTAAAAGATGACTGAGGGATATAATATGCATGTAACATCTATGCAAGAAAAGGAAAACTCAAAACAAAAAACTCTATATCTACCCTCCTGACCAGCATGTTATAGTAAGATGAATTGTCCTCCTATTGCGAAGGAGGCTCGAGCACAGAAGGGGGATGTATGTAAACCCAGATGATTATAGTAAAATGAGTTTCATTTTTTTTGATGGTGGGCTACGGTCAGCGCACCCGCCGCCCGGCTCCATCCGGGGCGACAGAGGGGCGGCGTGCGGCCCCGTAACCCACGCAGTAGCATGTCGCCTTCGTTGTTGAGGCGACTACCGATGCAGATTTCCTTAACTTCAGTTGGCGGACCGAAAAATTCTAGTCTTACGACAATAAACCTTATGCACTTAAAAATTCTTTCACCAATGGAAAGCGAGGGACATGTGTTTTATTTTATCCCCGTATTCCCACGGTAACGGGAACAGTATGAAGCTGTGGACTAGTAATTAATATATTTACCTTCATCCATGGAGAGCTGATCCCATATAGCAACTTTAGTGCCAGCGGGATCTCTTAACGCCACGTAAGCCAACTCCCCGCGTACAAGTCTCAAATCGTGATCAAGCGCCAGAATCCAAAAGGTAACTGTAACAAAGAAAATATATATAATTGCCTCATTTTCGATGTGGTGATGGAGAACATAATTCTATCTCACCCGTGGGTTTCGTAAAAGACGACTAAGGGAATTCTAGATTCTTCTTTCTCTTGCAGTGATGTTATCTTCTTAAATTGTTTAGTCGTAAACACTAATATTATAAAGGAAGGGTTGTATTTTTCTATTTTTGTATGTTTGTTATAAATAAACTCAAAAACTACTGGACAGATTTCGATCATTCTTTCACCATAAGAATGCTACATTATATCTAAGTAACATAGGCTATATTTCATCACAATATTCCCACGGGGACTGGAATTACGCGGATAAGGCAACTGAAACTGAAGCGAAGGCAGGCTGCTAGTCATTAATAAAAAGAAAAATGGTGATTTGATATAAATATAGTAAACATCATGTTCTCGGCTCATACATGAACCACTGTTTGGTACGAGCCTTTTCTATAATAGGAGGGACGATCCACCAAACTACGCTGGTCCGACGGGTTGGTATAGGATATTACATAGTTCGAGTTTACCTTCTCTTGTAACAATATTACATGAATATCGTATCCGTTAATCGTCATTACGATACCCACGGATAAGAAAGAGGGTGGTGATTTGCATTCTTACTCCGTCACCACACGGAGAGTCTTCTAGGCTCTTGGGCTTTATTATTTTCTATAGCAATTTTTTTGGGGGTAGGCTACGGTTAGCGCATCCGTCGCCCGACTCCGTCCAAGGCGACAGAGGGACGGCGCGCGGCCTCATAACCGACCCATAGCACGTCGCCTTCGTCGTTGAGCCGACCACCGGAGTCAAGTTCCTTGTCTTCAATGGTCGACCCGACGGAATACCCTTTCCTCTCTACGTCCCCTTCACGAGACGTCGATCACCGTCGTGCGGTCAGCCTCTCTGCGGGTGACGGACTAATCCCGTCACGTCACCCTCGGCCTCGGCCTCTAATTCCTATTATTTCCTACCTGTCTTGTCATCGAATTTATAATTTGAACAGAATAGAATATGAATATTATATTATTAGTATATACTTTGTTAATTTTATAATATTATTCTAGGGTAAGTGAACATACGCTCGTTACAGCCCACGGTGGGACGCTACAAGAAGTGGTAAGCCTGGCGACTCTAGGCACCGAAAAGATCATCAGGCGGATCGAGGCGCTGGGGTTGAGGGTGGCCCTGGACAAGACGGAGGCCCTCTTGTTCCATGGGCCCCGTATGGACCCTCCCATCGGCGTCTCGATCACCGTCCATTCAGTTGGGATCAGCATCCAGGCCCATATAAAGTACTTGGACCTGGTGCTCGACGGGCGATGGTGGTTTCGGGAGCATTTCCGCAGGCTCGTCCCACGGCTCGTCGGTGTGGCATCCGCCCTATCATGGCTTATGCTGAATGTGGGCGGACCGAGCGCTGCATGCCGACAGCTGTACGCGGGGGTCATCCGGTCAATGGCCCTCTACGGCGCACCGGTGTGGGCGGGGTCCATGACCGCCCGACTCAAGGCTCTTCTGTGGCGTCCACAGAAGGCCATGGCGGTCAGGATCATCCGCGGGTACCGCATGGTGGCGACGGAGGCGGCGTGCCTATTGGCCGGGACTCCCCCGTGGGACCTGGAGGCGGAAATGCTCGCCGGTTTGTATCGCCGGGTATCGGGGGTGCGTGTGGAGGGCGGTGTGGTATCGTTGAGGGAGCTCACCGCCTGGCGCGTCGACGCCCGCCGAGACGTCATCGCCCGTTGGGCAGACCGACTGGAGAGGCCTCGATACGGTGTCTGGATCGTGGAAGTCTTCCGGCCGGTGCTGCTGCAGTGGTTGGAACGGCGGCACGGGGTTGCTCTCCTTCCGACTGGTACAGGTCTTGACGGGGCATAGATGCTTCCTGTACACGGTCGCTAGGAGGGAGGGTACACCGTCCTGCCAGCACTGCGATTGCGACGAGGATACGGCGCAGCACACGCTCGAGGTCTGTTCTGCTTGGGCGGAGCAGCGTCGTGAACTCGTCGCAATCATCGGTGCCGAACTGACGCTGCCGATCATCGCTAGGGAGATGCTCGGCAGCATCAGGAACTGGGACGCGGTCGCAGCCTTCTGCGAGGCTGTGATCTCGCAGAAGGAGGCGGTGGGTCGCGCACGCGAGGAGCACAGCCTCGACGAAGCTAACCGCCGTCGGCGACTGGGGCGGCGCAGGCGCGACTACCTGCGTGCCATGCCGCCCTAGCCAAGGCCGCGAGTGACGTGACCGAGGAGTTAGTCCGTCACCCGCCGAGAGGCCAATCGCGTGAGGAAAGACCGACTGCCGACTACTGATGACAAGTAACCCTGCTCCGGTGGTCGGCCCAACGACGAAAGCGACGTGGTGCTCGGGTGGGTTGCGGGTGTTGCGTGCTTACGCCCCTCTGTCGCCCCGGACGGAGTGGTGCGAGGAGCGCGCCGACCGCAGCCCACCCCAAAAAGAAAAAGGGTAAGTGAACATGTTTTCATAATCTGTTTTATATTTCAACTAGCAACCGCCCTCGCTTCGCTTCGGTTTTAGTCGTTTTACCCGCGTAGTTCCCGTTCCCGTGGGAATATCGGGATAAAATATAGCCTAGTTTACGCCCTGATATTATAGCTTTCCATTGGTGAAAGAATTTTTGAAATCGGTACAGCCGTTTTGAAGATTACCCGGAACAAACAGACAAACAGACAAAAATTTTTTAATCGCTATTTTATGCATAAGTGTCGTGCAAATAACCGTATGAGCATGAAAAAGCCTATTATTTTGCCATTACAAATAGACACTCCAATTTTATTTATGGTATAGATATAGATAGGTAGGTATAGATATTTAATTAGGATATTGGTAATATTATCAAAAAATATATATATTTAGACGTAAAACCGTATTTCGTGCCCTTACCATTAATTTTTGGCAAACTGTGTAACTTTTACGATCGTATTTTATGTTACTGGGATCCTAAAACTCGCCTTAGAGGTTTATGAAGCGAACCCAAATTAATGTTAGCTGATATTGTTTCGGTAATCAACGGTTTTTCTATTGTAATATTCATTAAAAGTTTCGCTGCATAATTCTTAATTAATTATCTTAAGTATTTTAATCACATTCTTTAACTTTAAGCAAGCTCTTGATAAATAAAATGCCTTGTAAATATATTATATTTGTACGCAGATAGCCAAAAAAAAGAATAGAACAACGTTTCACTATTTACTTGCCCGAATGACGTAAGTCAGAAATATTGATGCCAGAGAAGGAAAACTAGAATTAAAACCGATTAAATATGCAGATATAAAGAAATTAGTCCGCATATCGGGCCTGGAATAGGGCCAAAAAATGCCAGGACCCGAACGCCAAAGAGGTGAAGCGGAAATTTAACGCCGCTTCTAGATCTAGTAAGAAGGCTATTGCCAGAGCCAAGGCGGAACATGTTGCCAGAATTGGCGAGCGATTGCAAAGCTATCCCGCTGGGAGTCGTGCATTCTGGTCACTCGCCAAGGCTGCACAAGGCAACTTCTGCCAGCCCAATCTCCCACCACTGCAGAAACACGATGGTAGTCTGGCCCACAGCGCAAAGGAGAAGGCCGATCTTCTAGGTCAATTCTTTGCCTGTAACTCGACTTTGGATGCCGGAGCTGCCACACCACCTACCATCCCACGGTGTGAAAGCTCACTGCCCGAAATCCGCATCACGCAGCGAGCGGTTAGGCGGGAGCTGCGGCTTTTAGACGTCCATAAGTCGAGTGGACCGGATGGCATCCCTGCAGTGGTACTAAAGACGTGCGCCCCTGAATTGACTCCCATCCTCACGCGCCTATACCGACTTTCCTACGCTACTAATAGGGTTCCGTCTTCGTGGAAGGTAGCCCATGTCCACCCGATCCCTAAAAAGGGAGACCGGTCTGACCCATCGAATTACAGGCCAATTGCGATAACATCCTTGCTCTCCAAGATAATGGAGAAGGTTATAAACCGCCAGCTTCTGCAGTACCTTGAGGATCGCCAGCTTATCAGTGATCGCCAATACGGCTTTCGTCATGGCCGGTCGGCTGGTGATCTTCTTGTGTACCTCACACACCGTTGGGCAGAGGCCTTGGAGGGCAAGGGTGAGGCGCTGGCGTTCAGCCTAGATATCGCAAAGGCGTTCGATAGGGTCTGGCACAGGGCACTTCTATCGAAGCTACCATCATACGGAATCCCCAAGGGACTCTGTAATTGGATTGCCAGCTTTTTGGATGGTCGGAGTATAAAAGTCGTCGTAGATGGCTCCTGCTCCGATACCATGACCATTAATGCTGGTGTACCACAAGGCTCGGTGCTCTCCCCGACGTTGTTTATCCTGCATATCAATGACATGCTCTCTATCGAGAATATGCGTTGCTATGCGGATGACAGTACGGGTGATGAGCGGTACACTGAGCAACGGAATATCCCTCGGAGTATTCAGGAAAGAAGGGTTCAACTTGTGTCTGAAGTCGAGCGCTCTCTGGGGCGGGCCTCGGAATGGGGTGAACGGAACCTAGTCCAGTTCAACCCCACAAAGACACAAGTTTGCGCGTTCACTGCAAAGAAGGACCCATTTGTCATGGCGCCTCAGTTCCAAGGAGTAACTCTTCCAATTTCTGAGAGTATTGGGATTCTCGGCGTCAAAATATCGAGCAAAGTCCAGTTTGGGAGTCATTTGGAGGACAAAGCCAAATTGGCAAGCAAAAAGTTGGGCGTCCTGAACAGAGCCAGGCGGTACTTCACACCGAGACAGCGTCTTGTGCTATACAAAGCACAAGTTCGTCCTCATGTGGAGTACTGCTCACATCTCTGGGCAGGTGCGCCCAAATATCAGCTAGACCCACTTGACTCCCTGCAAAGACGGGCTGTTCGAATCGTCGGGGATCCCAATCTTACGGACAGATTGGAGTCGCTGGAGCAGCGGAGAGACTTTGGGTCACTCTGTGTACTCTACCGACTCTTTCACGGGGAGTGCTCCGAGGAACTGTTTGACTTGGTACCACCGTCACCATTCTACCAACGTACCACTCGACATCGCAGCAGGGTTCATCCATTTCACCTGGAAACGTTATGGTCTTCAACTGTACGTTCCCAGCGATCATTTCTCCCACGTACGTGCAAGCTCTGGAATGAACTACCTGCTGCTGTGTTTCCCGAGCGCTATGACATGTCCTTCTTTAAACGAGGTTTAAGAAGAGTATTTCCTTCACGGTAGGCAGCGGCCTGGCTGTGCCCCTGGTATTGCAATGGTCCATGTGCAGCAGTTTCACTTACCATCAGGTGTGCTGCTTGCTCGTTTGCCACCGTTGGCAATAAAAAAAAAAAAAAAAAAAAAAAATTAAATATGCAGACAAGAGAAGAAAAGGAAAACTCAAAATATAATCCTATACCAATCCGTATGACTTGCGTGGTTATAATAAGTTAATTACTCTCAATTGTGGTGGAGGCTTGAGCCCAGCAGTGGGACGAATATGAGCTGTAATGATGACGATCTATGCAAGGGAAGAAAAACTCGGGCTTTTTTGTATAGTACTAAATTTTAAAAATTTATAGGTTTATAAATGTACAATTTTGAAGGACATCACACTGGAGCTAACACTATATATCTTGTACGAAGTATAAAATTATGTATATTTAAAAGATTAAAGAAAAAAAATTACTACCCACCGAGTTTCTTGCTGGATCTTCTCAGTTTGTGGCCGCGTTCCGATCCAGTGATAGATTATTGTATTGTGTTCAAACGTTGTGGAATTTGACAATATGTAAGTGCTCTTAAGAGGTCTGTGCAGGATAAATGATTTGATTTGTTAATATTCCTGTCATTTTGGATGAAAATCTAAGAGAATTATGATAGTAGAGTTTGTGATTACCACTGGGCTTTGATATAGATTTTATAGACGCCTATACGTTTTACCCATATACGATAGATATATCGATATCGCTTGGGTATTTCACAGGGTAAGGTAAAAGGTTAATACATATTTATGAGAAAAGATAAGAAAACTTTTTGAGAGCGGCCAGAATTAATAATTTCGGGAAACATTTTATAAGAAAAGAGCAGATGTTTTGATGAAATAAGAAACAATATTTAGTTTGCCATTGTATCAACTAACGAAGTGAATGCTTTTTATATTGTACCCTTATTAATATTATAAATGCGAAATTAAGTTTGTTTGATTGTTACGCTTTCACACTTAAACCACCGAACTGATTTCAAAAATTCTTACACCGATGGAAAGCTATAATATCAACACAGACTATATTTTGTCCCGGTATTCCCACGAGAATGGGAACTGCGTGGGTAAGGCGATTAAAACCGAAGCGAAGCGAGGACGGGTTGCTAGTAAAATATAAAAAATGTGAGTGCGTTGAATAATTTACGTTTATAAGTATATGCTAGAGGTTTATTGCGGTCTCTGCCATGACACTGCCCAACCAACTAGTGGTTGGAGCAATTTACTATACGCCTTCCAAAATATCCGTTATCGGATGTCCTCTATATGCTCTAGATGAGGCAAACGATAACATTACATTCACTCAACGTAGAGCTTACGCCACCTGTGAGGTCATAACACGTAAATACCCACGGATCCGTCCTCACTATCGAGGTGCGAAACTGCGTCGCACAAAAGCTAATAATACTACCGTGGTCCGTTCCCTACAGGGGGGGGCCTCAGAGCGATGTAGCTTAACTTACTTTCACCGAGTTGCGAGCCCTGAGCCCTTACCCATAGTCCACATCAAGCTGTCAAAGCCGTCTGCAGCCAACGGTTATACACTCTACAAAAGTAAATTTGAAAAAGATTTTCGCAATCATTACCTTTTGGACTGCGCCAGTAATCGGACCTGTATGATAGAAAGGTGTTAAACGTCGTCCAAGAAATTACTGGTGCCCATCCTCCTGGTAATACCTCAAAAGATTTTTACGACTCTCACGAGTTGGTGATAGAGTCGGAATACAATTCACCACTGTGTTCCTATGGGTATCATAAAAAATAACTAAGGGATGTAACAAGCATTTAAAATTTATACAAGAAAAAGAAAACTCGAAATTGAAACCTGCAACGGTTGATACAAGTTTTTACGCCAGACCAGTGTGGTATAGTAGGTCAAATTCTGTCCTATAGTGTAAGAGTAAAAAATTATGTGAGTTGAGACGATGATGATGAGCTAGCAATGGGTGATGACATTTTTATTATAATCCTGTCACCATGCGGCGATTTTATGGGCGCCTTATGAGCCCTCCCATCGGCGTCTCGATCACCGTCCGATCGGTTGACATCAGCATCCGGGCCCATATGAGGTACTTGGGCCTGGTGCTCGACGGGCAATGGTGGTTCCGGGAGCATTTCCGCAGGCTCGCTCCGCGGCTCGTCGACGCGGCGTCCGCCCTATCGTGGCTTATGCCGAACGTGGGCGGACCGAGCGCTACGTGCCGACGGCTGTACACGGGGGTCATCCGGTCGATGGCCCTGTACGGCGCACCGGTGTGGGCGGGGTCCTTGACCGTCCGACTTAGGGCCCTTCTGTGGCGACCACAGAGGGTCATGGCGGTCAGGGCCATCCGCGGATACCGCACGGTGGCGACGGAGGCAGCGTGCCTATTGGCCGGGACTCCCCCGTGGGACCTGGAGGCGGAAATGCTCGCCGAGTTGTATCGGCGGGTGTCGGGGGTGCGCGGGGAGGGCGGTGTGATCTCGTTAAGGGATCTCACCGCCTGGCGCGTCGACGCCCGCCGAGACGTCATTGCCCGTTGGGCAGTCCGGCTGGAGAGGCCTCGGTTCGGGGTGCGAACCGTGGAGGCCTTCCGGCCGGTGCTGATGCAGTAGTTGGAAAGGCGGCACGGGGTGCTCTCCTTCCGACTAGTGCAGGTGTTGACGGGGCACGGGAGCTTCGCCAAATACCTACACAGGGTCGTAAGGAGGGAGAGTACACCGTCCTGCTACCACTGCGATTGCGACGAGGACACGGCGCGCCACACGCTCGAGGCCTGCGCGGCTTGGGCAGTGCAGCGCCGTGAACTCGTCGCAATCATCGGTGCCGACCTGACGCTGCCGGCCATCGCTAGGGCGATGGTCGACAGCGTCGGGAACTGGGACGCGGTCGCAGCCTTCTGCGAGACAGTGATCTCGCAGAAGGAGGCGGCGGATCGTCTGCGCGTGGAGCGCAGCCTCGATGAGGAGATCCGCCGCCGGTGACTGGGGCGGCGCAGGCGCAACTATCTGGCCTCATGCCGCCCTAGCCGAGGCCGCGGGTGACGTGACCGGGGATTAGTCCGTCACCCGCCGAGAGGCCGACCGCGTGAGGAAAGACCGACGTCCTCCCCGAGGGGGGGACGTCGGTCGATGGGAGGGTACCCCGCGTAGGGGGTATTCCGTCGGGCCGACCACTGACGACAAGTAAACCTGCTCCGGTGGTCGGCCCAATGACGAAGGCGAGGTGGTTTTCGGGTGGGTCGCGGGAGTTGCGTGCTTAAGCCCCTCTGTCGCCCCGGACGGAGTGGTGCGGAGGCGCGCCGACCGCGACCCGAACAAAAAAAAAAAAAAAATGCGGCGATTTTCTTGAAGAAAAATATTATTCATGATGACGGAGTAAGAATATAATTCACCATTTGTACTAAAACGTAACAAGGAAATTCAAGTAGGTACTACAGAACAAGTAATGGCATAAGAAGGTACAATTTACTTTATTAATTACAACAATCGTAAAACCTTACTCACGTATAACATAATGGCGGACGTGTGTCCAATACCTGAGTTTTATTGCATTTCATATTACGACTACTAAAACAACACTCGTAATAAAGCCAAAACTATTACATAACAGCCTGGGTGATAACGAAAAAATAAGAGGTTTCAACTTATAGTTCATCATCATCATCAATCTGCTCGTATCACAATTATTTAAGATCCACTTATGTAGTCTTCTACTAACTTACATTTTGCAAACGTTTTGGCAATATTTTATGAATAGTCGCTTGATCAGCTCTCCGGAGCTAATATAATTATTGATAATACGACATCAATGCTTACTTTTGAATCAAGATTCCAATCCTAAATCCAATCGCAGCTCGAATTTGAGCAATTTGGTACTCTTGAAAGCGACACTAGCGCACGATTAAAATCGAATTCGGTTCAATTTTCTTAAACTAAATTAATTCGACTCTTGTCGATTAAGTCAAATATTTGCTACCCCCGACGTGATATTGACGTATACATTCGAGTTTAAAATCGTGAATGTTGCACAATTCCAAGAAAGCGTCTTTGTGGTGATCGAGTTCGGTAACGATATTAATTTAAAGTAATAAAATACGGCCCATTTGTTGAAAATAACAACGCCTGACGCGAAGAATTCATTCTCTATTTTGATTACGAGTACCAAATATAAGTTTGGTGAGATTGGAATTGAATCGGATTTGAACTTAGAATTGATTTCAAGGGTAAGCCAACAGATGTAGTTGATCCAGGCCGATGTAAAAATCTTAATCGTATTTAAGTACACTGGCAAGCAATGTAAGGGTAGCCGCATACCTTACTTGTCAGCGCGAGTAAAAATCAGCTCAGGATAGAAATATCTAATTTGAGAATGGGGAGCAACATTAGCCTCCGGAATTTATAACAGCAATCACTTATACATCTATCAAGCGTGGCGATTATAGTATTATGCTTCTTGGAGAGACGTCTTGTTTAGCTCTTTTTGGACTTGGATATCCATCAGAATAGATGGATGAATTAATTAATTTCTTATTCCTATTTTATCCATTTACGTCCACATACACATTTCGTAACTCAAATATATGCGATCATTGTGTGGTGATGGATTAAGGATACAATTCACCACCCCCTTTCTTACCCGTGGGTATCGTAAAAGACGACTAAGGGATATATTACGCATTTAACATCTATGCAAGACATGGAAAACTTGAAACAAAACCCTATACCAACCTGTGGGACCAGTAAGGTCAGTTTCCCTCCTACTATGGAGGTGGCTCGAGCCCAGCAGTGGGACGTATATAAGCCGAAATGATGATGAAAAATGATGAACAATTCAACCACCCTTCATTAGCACTTCACCGCATGGATACGAATAATAATTAAATAATACAGCTAGTGCTTCTTATAATTATTATGTCGCGCCATTTATAATTTTTTTTTTAAACCAACTGTAATTTAAAAGTTTTAAAATTCAACAAATCAATGATATATATTTACTATTACATAAAACTTTCCTTTTTTTGGGGTGGGCTACGGTTAGTGCACCCGCCGACCGGCTTCGTCCGGGGCGACAGAGAGGCGGCGCGCGGCCCCGTAACCTACCCTATAGCACGTCATCGCCTTTTTCGTTGGGCCGACCACCGGTCCAGAGTTCCTTGACTTCAGTGGTCGGCCCGACAGAATACCCAAGCTTACCTAACCAACATGTAATCGATGCATTCATTGCACAGGGCGCGGCATAACATTGACCTTTTTATCAAAATTTTTAAAAGGGCTCGAGCATGCTCCATAGTAGAAAGGAAATTTTACCTACTATAAAATGTTGATCCGACGTGTTTGTATAGGGTATTATTTCAAGTTTTCCTTTCTTACATAGATATTATACCTCTTTTACGACATCCGCGGGCAAAATAGGGGTTGGTGAATTGTATTCTTACTCCGTCACCACACGTAATATTATACTCAATTTCCAAATTACGACCGCTCTTGTTAATAAATTTTGGGTTAGAGGTAGCACGTAAGATGAATACTAAATCTTGCTTGAACATGTTCGCAAATAAACTTGTTTCATAGATAAGTTTCAAACATATTTAGGAGAACAAACTCTCGAAGGTGGGTGGATAATGCGTAATTGATATGATTTGATATGCCGCCTATCTATACCAATAAATAAAATTGGAGTGTCTGTTTGTAATGTCAAAATAATAGGCTTTTTTCATGCTCACACGGTTATTTGCACGACGCCTATGCCTAAAATAGCAATTATTTTGTCTGTCTGTCTGTTTGTTCCGGGTAATCTTCAAAACGGCTAGACCGATTTCAAAAATTCTTTCACCAATGGAAAGCTTTAATATCAGGGCGTAAACTAGGCTATATTTTATCCCGGTATTCCCACGGGAACGGGAACTACGCGGGTAAAACGACTATAACCTATAACCGAAGCGAAGCAAGGGCGGGTTGCTAGTATTTAATATAACACAAATTCTCTGGGGTGAAGTCACAAAGATTGTAGCCAACGGCATATCACAGTCCTCCCTTACTTACGATTGAATATATCTCTTGCGTTGTGCCTTTTTAGATACATTGCATGCATAAAGTGCAGACGTGCCTTTTTAGATACATTCCTGCTGCCTATAAAAGCGTTTAATCCTCCATTCACTCTATTACCGGCATTTACTCTTCTTTCTTTCTTCCTTATTATTTTTACCATCTCTAGTAAACAGTACGCTCAAATATACAAATTCCTCCACCTATTCCAATCTTTCAAAATTTATAAAAATATTAAATTCTCTCATACATTCATCCTTTTCAAAGACTATTATTTTCGTCTTACTTATATTACATTTACTTTCATGCCTTTCCTTTCAAAAGATTCATACATTGTAGCTACCATCGCCTGGCAATCTTCACCCAACGATGCAAGTAATATCTGATTATCGGTATAAAGAAGACATTTGATAAGGAGCTTATTCATTCTTAAACCACAGTCATTATTTTTCAAGTCTTGCAAACAACTATTAATGAATAGGTTAAACAACCGCAGTAACGCTACGTATCCCTGTCTAACACATTATTCAATGTTAAACCATTCAGTGTAGGAACCGTTTACCCTTACACAGACCCTGAAGTCCATATATATGGACTTCCTTCTGTACAACGGTACGATTACCGCCTTACACCAGTCTTTAGGTACTCGGCCATTATTCCAGCATAAATTGAAAAGCAGCAATATGCTGTCAACATTTCAGCTGTAACCCTATCACATCCTGCAGACTTACCCGCTCTCATACCTTTTAGTGCATTCATAATTTCAATCATAGTTATGCCTTTGCCATCCTCGAGATCTCTTTATCTCTCGAGTTAATGGATACTACAGTAAATTAACTTTTTAAAAAAGTAATTTCGTTTTCAGGTTATCACAAAGCGTAATTTGTATTCGACCTAAACACGTAGCCGGCATAGCCAGAGTAGCTACAAGTCGACGACTTAATTCCAACACACAAAACCTCTGCTATTTTCTTTTTATTTCCTGCCAGTAATTTTAACGAAACAATGCTATTATAATGTTGTACCAACATTTTCTTGGAAATACTTGTCTCGAGGATGAGTTTAAGAATTCTTAGCTGACTGTAGTGTTTCAACAATATTGTACTTCAAAGCGAATTGAAAGAAATAAATGAATAAGTACTTTCAGTGTGTATTTTTTATGTATTTGTGGTATAATTCTATTTGTACGTTTATATGTACACTTATATATATATATATATATATATATATATATATATATATATACATATTTTATGATCGGCCGGCGCTTGACATCAACCCATCAACCCTCCTTAGGCATGAGATGCTAGCTTAGGTAGATGTCAAACTCTTAGTCGTCTTTTACGCGTAATTTTAGGGTGTGTATTATTCGCAGCCGCTACTACGGCAACGATTGAAAGCAAATATCCTTGACACAACGTTAATTATAAACAATATGTCGTTATTTCTTTTTGATTATAAAGATTAGAGATTTATTCACGATTATTCATATAATCAATTATAATTTCCATTGGACTGAACCAGAATGCAAATACTGAGCTGTTTAGATATATTGTACATTAAATTCAGAAACAATATTTTGTATGGGCGAATGAACAATAGTTTATGCTTCATAAAACACTATCGTCGGGCTAACATCACAATATTGATAAAGAGCTTATACCGCCGTGGAAACTGGTGACAAAATAGTTTAGGAAGTGAGTGTTAAAGTAAAATTCGTTAGCTTGTGGTTCGTGGGAAGATTAACCCTTGGAAATTGAAAGTGCATATTCTGTAGGATATATTATTGAATGTACCTTGATTATGACCCCAAATTTGAAGATTTGAATTCTATTAAGGCACTCCTAACCATCCACAATATAGCTCTTAGCACTAGGGGCTTTTGTAAAGATCACAGATGGTCATGAATGTCAGGTTTATAGGGGAATATCTCTGTGTTTATCGCGACGAAGGTGATCAAAATAGTCTGAAATTACGGCAAACTTTCGCGGGATAAAGTGTACCTGGTATTGTGGTAATAATCGCCGGTTCACCTAGTGGGCAATATGTGTGGAAAGGCTTCAATTACTTACAGTTAAGTAGTATCAAAGTCCTATATTTTATCTGCTGGACGTGAATTAAAACGAGTGAAGACCACCAAAGTTAATGCAGACATGTTAGTGGTCCACACGGAATTCCGTGGTGACAAGAGTACAGGTAGATTAAAAAAAGGTTCTACATCGATGAATTCTAACAGTACAATAATAAGCCTTCTTCTTGTTACGTTTACCTACGGTAAATCCTAAGATTTAAAAGTAAATCTTAGAATTTACCGACATGTGTTGGTAAATATAAGGATTTATGAAAATGGGACGATTTATTCGGACTTATATCATTACAATTTAGTACATGCTAGGTTTTATCACTGACGGCTGGTAATTGTTGGTTTTTAGGAATAAGACAATGTACTCATTGTCTTATTCCTAATAACTATTCATGAAACTAACAATCAAGTTTTTTTTTTTATTGTAAACGGTGGCAAACGAGCCAACAGTACACCTGATTGTAAGTGTTGCTGCCGCTCATGGACCTTTACAAGGCCGCTGCCTACCGCGAAGAGAGTGAAGGGAGTATGAATGCATGCATTGAGGCTCGGTGAAACCAAGGGCACCACCAAAACCCTCCACACGCAAACACCCTCAGAAAGTTGGGCTTCCGGCTCTCTCGCTCACCGAACGAAGCGCAGTAACAAATCGCTACTACTCAGACGTCGATTTTCTGCGAGAGTGTGGTACTGCCTCGGACGGACCGGCCCGCGGCTGTAGACAGATAACAGTCGACAATGTGGTCCTACCACTCCAAAGTAAGATTTTCTTTCAACGTTTGTTATATAATTTATCAAGTTTGTTAGAGAGATTTCATCCTTATTATAATTGATCTTGACGAACGATAAAATAAAAGTACAGGTTGTAATTTTTACAGATTTTAGTAGGTTCGGTTCCTAGGTATGGCAAATGAATTTTTGAAAATCTTTGAATGCCGTTTTCTTTCTATTCAAAACTAAAATAATGTTCTCTTTGAGTAAAATTTTCTATCTACAGTATTGAGAGTACTTTCCCTTCAGGTGGCATTACAAAATTCCACCCTGTATGTATATTTGCATATTATATGTGCTTTCGAATCTAAAGGTATTATAAAAGTAACCATACTAAACGGGATACGTATCCAAAATATATTTTTTAATACAAGAAATTTCAGTTTGGAAAGTTTATCCATATTTTCGTATATACGAATAAATATTCAAATACAACGCTCAATAAAGTTGTACGAAGAAGCCATGCAACTTTACATATTCATATTGGCAACTTGGTATGTTATAAGTTTTCAGAAACTAGTGCTATGTTTGATACATAATGTATATATTAAATTTATATTACTTTTGCAAATTATGATAGAGTAAACATCAACATAGCTCATATACGTCATACTACTGGGCTCGAGTCTCCTCTACAACAGGAAAGAAATTGACTTCATATAGTACTTAGATATGCGTATTATACTCTGTGAGTCACTTGTACTCTCTAAATTGAATTATTGTGACATAGTATATGGACCGTGTCTACTCAGCAGAACTCAAAGACTTATTCAGCGTGTACAAAATGCTTGTATTCGGTTCTGTTATACTCTTGCGCCACGGTCTCATGTTACGCCATTCTTAAACATGCGCAACATACTGAAAATGGAATCACGCAGGAAACTTCACTTAGCTACCTTGCTTTTCGGTATAATTTTATGTCAAAAACCCACTTATCTTTATAATAAACTCAATTGGTCTTGTTCTCTTAATAAATATAAAACTAGAGCTTCATCATACCTTTTAAATACTCCAATACATCGCACATCTTCATTCCGCGGTAGTTTTAAATTTTCCGCTACAAAATGTTGGAATGACTTACCTCCACCCTTACGTGATTCAAAATCGTTAAATTGTTTTAAAAAAAAGTTTAAACTACACCTATTTAATTTGCAAATTCATTAGCATATCTTGTGCGGAATTCAACACTATTCTGTTCTATTGACCATAAATGTGTTTTAAGTATCGAGTAAATCAGTATACAATAATATACATATTTTATATATATCATATATGTATGCATCGTATTTAAAATGTATTACATCGTTACACAGCCACACATACCAAACATACACTAACATTCACACATGCACATTATCATACTAATTAAGTTTTTTTTTTTTTATAATTATTTTTATCATATGTATATACTAGGTGTTGGCAGAATACCAGCGCTATTTCTCTAAGTAGAAGTAGCACGAGCTGAGCCAATAGCCTTTTTTGTGCCTCGTTTAAATTATTTCAATTTATGTAAGAAGCTCTTTTTAGTTGTGTTTTTATAAGATATTTTTCTTTCTTTCTTCTTACTTTGGTCAGGCGTGGTATAGGGTTTTGTTTTCCATCTCTTACATAGATGTTATATTTACATATATCCCTATTGTCCCTATCGTCTTTTATGATACTCTTAGGCGTGATAAACTGTATTCTTGCTACGACTCCACACGAAAACGCCAAACATGAGAGAACATGAGTGAGTTTTTAAAATTACGAAGATCTTAAAAAATATTTTTCATCATCTATTTCAAATCTACCAATCTATTTTTTTATTACAATTTTAAAAGATATTATTAGTTCACATACTCACAGAGGTAATTTTTTAAATTTCTATATTAAATTGTTATGCCGTCCCTATTTCTCTTATGAGGTACTTTTAAAGTAACGTTACATGCAACCGGTAATAACTATGCAAATGTAACTATACCCCAATATGGTTTTAAAAAGAAAAGATAGAAAGAGAAAAGAAAAGAATAGCCATTATTACACTTTTAGAAATTCTGCAAGCTTAAAACTTTAATGGTTAATAGCTAAGCGCTAACGCCATTAAATTCTGTACGACCGCGTGCCGTTTTATGGGCTGTAAACTTTAAAATAAAACAAAACTCATTTGTAGTGTCTATTTTATGGGGAATAATATCGGCAGTATACTGGTTGATGCGGTATATGCAAACTTCTACTTAACGAGTGCGATCTTAGTAAAATTGGGTCTTTGTCATATACTGCGTGTGGCCACCGTAAGAGAGCTAAAAACTTATCGCCCGCCAGTTAATGAACAAAACCAATTAAACATAGTTGTCTGTAAAGTCGGTTTACAGACGATAGTTTAAAGTGACAACGTCATAACAAAACATTAATGAAATGACTGCATACTTTTATGAATAAAATTGAATCAGCGTGACGGGATAATGAGCGTAACGGTATAGGGGGCGTAACGGGACACTTTTTCGTGCATGCAGCCAGCGTTCATCGATTTATTAGACGTTGTCACGTCAAAATTTAAAAAAAAAGTAGTGTGTTTCTTCTTCTTCAAGTTATATTTCTTTAGCGTAACAAAATAAAGTCTTTCTAAAAATGTTTTTCTTCACGTTACCCTAGGTTTGTAGAAAAACACCGACCACTGACTTCAAGTCACCCTGCTCTGGTGGTCGGTCCAACGACGATGGCGACGTGTCACGGGTGGGTTATGGGTGTGCGTGCTTACGCCCCTCTGACTGGGCCGATGTCGATGAAATTTTTTGTGCAAGTTCAAGAGAATTCGAGAATGGTTTAGATTCACAATTGTACTTGGTAGGTGGCGCTGCGATCGATTTCAAGGAGAATTCCTTTCAGTATTTTTTTTTTAGAATTTAACAGAACAACGACTGTTGAGTCAGCTAGTATATATATATATATATATATATATATATATATATATATATATATATATATATATATCTTGTGTACGTGTGTATGTCACTGAACTCCTCGGCTGGATGGACGGCTGGACCGATGTTGACGAAATTTTTTGTATGTGTTCAAGGGGATTCGAGAATGGTTTAGATTCAGAGTTGAACCCGGTAGATGGTGCTGCGATCGATTTCAAGATGAATTCCTTTTACTTTTTTCTTAGATTTATATCATCATCATTTGCCTGCCCTTATCCCACGCTAAGTGGGGTCGGCACAACATGTACTTACCTTCCATAACCTCCTATCGGCCGTCATATCTGTACTCACCCTTTTCATACGCATGTCCTCATTCACACATGTCTATCCATCTCTTTTTGGGTCGCCCACGCTTCTTTCGTCCATCCACATTCATATCGATAACCCGCCTTATCACATGGCTTTCATCCCTCCTCATCACATGTCCATACCAAGACAACTTCGCGCTCCTAATCTTCTCTATCACTGGTGCTACTTTCAGGTTTCCCCTAATATACTCATTTCTTATCTTATCTAACCTTGTGATCCCACACATCCATCTTAGCATACGCATCTCTGTGGCGTGTAATCTTCTCTCATCCGTCTTTTTCAATGCCCAACATTCAGATCCATACATAGCAACAGGTCTGATGACACTCTTGTATATTTTCCCCTTAAGTTTAAGGGGCATCCGTGCATCGCAAATTGTTCCCGAGACCTGTCGCCACTTCATCCATCCTGCATTCATTCTACGATTTACCTCCCGGTCGATGTTGCCGTCGTCTTGGAGAAGGGAGCCTAAGTACTTAAAGTCGGAGCAAACCGGTAGGGGTACCCCATCAAGGCCAATGTGAAAGAATTGGGAAGAGTCACCAAAGCTGCAGAACAGATGTTCAGTCTTGGTGCGGCTGATCCTAAGGCCTACTCTCTCCAACCTCTCTCGCCATTTCTCCAGTCTACTCTGTACTCCAGCTGCCTCCTCTCCAACGAGGACAATATCATCTGCGAACAGCATACACCACGGTGCTTCCTCCTGTATGTCTGATGTCAGAGCATCCATCACCAGGAGGAACAAATAAGGGCTTATGGCCGAACCCTGGTGCAAGCCTACAGTGACACTGAACTCATCAGTGACACCGGCTTCGGACCGGACATTCGTACGTGCTTCTGCATACATAGCTTTCACTAATCTGACATACTTCCCCGGCACTCTTCGTTCTTTCAAAGCCCACCACAGAACTTCCCTGGGAACTCGATCGTACGCCTTCTCTAGGTCAATAAATACCATGTGCAGGTTTTTACGCACACTTTGGTATTTCTCCATGAGTTGGCGTAAAGCAAAAATTGCATCCGTGGTTCCCAGTCCTGGCCTAAAGCCAAACTGGTTCTGGGTTATTTCACTTTCCTCTCTCATTCTTTTGTCTATCACTTTCTCCCAAATCTTCATGCTATGTGACATGAGCTTTATTCCTCGGTAGTTGTTACATTCTTGTACTCGGTAGTTGTTGTATTCTTAGATTTATATATATATACATATATATAGTAACATATTTTGCGTGAGTCTACTAATGATAAATATTGTGGAGCGATTGTTTAAAGCTACCTAAGTAATACTAAACAATGCCTAGGAGGAGGGTGATTGGGCCAAAGACGGACTAATCCGTCACACGCAGATAAACCGACCGCGCAAGGGTGACGAAATATGGTACCGGGAAAGGCGAATCAAGAAAGGAACTGGTACTGCTGGTCAGCCTAATAATGATGCAGACACTCAGCAACTTTCATCAGGTCGTCGGTTCATCTAGTGGATGTACCGGCGTCCGATACATAGTCGCCACTTGAAAAACTTTCTTTCTTAGCGGTTGTCGGTCCTCGAGCGATGTGTTTTACCCATTGCAACTTCAGCGTGCTAATGTTATAAAGATCATCGAAAGATCATCATTATAAAGATCGACTAATAGATATAATGTCAAACATAGCAGAGTAGTACCTAAAGTAAGTCCTCCCTTAGATTATGGAGAAAGTAGAGGAGGTGCGCAAAAGTGTAATCAATATAGGCCGAGAACGAAGCGCTGTACTTACTAGTCTCTCCAGGACGATAATGATGTCGAGCCGGCCGTGCAATCACATCCCTGACAGGTCCGAGCAGGCGGATGACGCTATGACTCTTCGCTGTACATTCATCGTTACCGACACAGCCAACTGTAGTGTGCAAAGTACAGTGAGTTGCTGGTGACGATGGAATCTTCAGAGGTATGATTCCGTAGCCTGCAACAAAAAATATATTTATTAATCACCTTGCAAGCATACTTATTTTTGATATTTTTAATGGAATGAGTTAGCAGTTATTATTTTTATATTATGGAACGTCATCTCGAAGAAATCTTTGTATCGCAATAGATTACCAATTATCTAGTTGATGGACGCCAAGTACACATACACTCAAATGCAATTTATGGATGTCATTAATTGAGGCCGACCGCGTGAGGAAAGACCGTTCTCCCCGAGGGGACGTTGGTCGATGGGAGGGTACTCCTCAGTGGGTATTCCGTCGGGCCGACCACTGATGTCAAGTTACCCTGCTCCGGTGGTCCGCCCAACGACGAAGGCGACGTGTCAGGGGTGGGTTGCGAGTGTGCGTGCTTACCCCTCTGTCGCCCCGGACGGAGTGGTGCGAGGAGTGCGCCAACCGTAATTCACCCCAAAAAAAAATGGATGTCATTAATTCATCTTTCTATTTATTCTACGTGACAATGCAATCCTCAGTACTCATTCCAAAAAGCAGTTAGCATAGTATGTTCAATTTATCAAAAAATAAACGTTGCATCCAACCGATGCGTTTTCGCACCTCAGAATGGGGTGACGGGAATGGTAGCTACTCTTGTACTTAAATTAAGTGCTACTTGTGGAATCTAGTCTAGCCATAATATTTTATTGCGTATTTTGAAGAAAAAAAAGAGACTCAAATATATCCGGATTTGAAGGGATCATCACAATGGAACCAATATTTGCTAAACATATTGTATACAATTTTATTCCAAAGAAGTAATTTAAAAATTGACGAAGTCACGAATTTTTTTGCTGAATGTTCAGAATCCGCTATATGTGTGTGACCTGTGTTTCAAGTTGGAGGGGGATTATTAGAACTGTTTCAAACAAAATATAAAATTGATAACATGTAAACGTTTTTATAGCTACACAAAAAAAAACTTTCATAGAATATTGATAAAAACTTAGTTCTAGTACCTACACTTCAAAGAAGTCGCTCCAAGTGAAGCGTTCAACGAGCTTAATGAAATTGATCAAAAAAGAATCCAATCCCACCGTCCCACTGCTGAACTCGATCCTCCTCCACAATAGGAAGCAAATTAACCTAACATGGTAATCAAGTGAGCAGGCATAGGGTTTTATTTCGTATTTTACTTCTATAAATGTTACATGCATGTTATATCCGATAGTCATCTTCAACGACACCCACGGGTAATATAGGGGAAATTGATGGAAAACTCTATTATTCCTACATCACTAAACGAAAAGCTTCGTAAAAATTAAAATATATGTTAAAAAACTGAATAAATGAAAACATAAAGAGATTCAGTAGCGTAGAATAAAAACAAAATCATATTAACGTAAGAAAACATTATAATTTGTAATAATAAAGTGCTGTTCCCGACACGCTCGTGGATATGACGGGACGCATTTATAAAACTTCCAAGACAAACACATATGTGTGTGACATAAATCATTAACTTTTTCTTATATACGAATTCTGCTGAGGTCTAAAAGAAAAATGATATATAAATTTGCAAAAGATAATGGAAATTTTCCATGTGTTTATGGAGTAGGAATACGATTCACCACCCCCTGTTTTGGGCCTGGATATTGCAAAAAATTGTAGGTACGATATGCCAATAAGACTTCGGCTGCACATATGCCGTAACGATTAAGGTACTGTTACCATTTTTCTTTTTTTTTTATGGGTGGGCTATGGTAAGCGCACGCGCGGTTCATTGCGTCCGAGGCGATGGAAGGACGACGCGCGGGCCCATAACCCACCCGTACCCACGTCACCTCGTTGTTGGGTCGACCACCGAAGCAGGGTGACTTGTTGTCAGTGGTCGGCCCGACGGAATACCCTTTCGGGTACCCTCACCTCTCGACGTCCTGGGACGTCGGTCGCCGTCGCGCGGTCAGCCTCTCCGCGGGTGACGGACTAAATTCCCCGGTCTGATCACCCGCGGCCTCGGCTAGGGCGGCATTAGGCGCAGATAAGGTACCGTTACCATACCTATCGTTCCAGTGCCATGAGGTTAATTCCTATACAGGAAAAAACTTTGTACGATCCACAAATTGTTGTTCCGAGTCTAAATATAAATTGTGTTCGTTAATAATTTATAATTAAATAGTAATATTAATTGATTAGGTATAGTTTGTAGAGTCCCCAGTAATACAAAAATTATTTTCTTAGTGCAAGGTGCTGTCTTCAATAAAAAAATAAAAGTAAGAGAAATAGTAAACTAAATTAATAGTAAAGCGAAATGTGTAGTTTTAGATTCACATTAGAGATTACTCCTTAACATTGTGAAGGAGGCTTAAGTTAAACAGTGGGGTGTATATAATCTGAAGTGACCTCTTGCAATACGATCTGGGAATCTTGCTGTCAAATTTCCAATTCACTAGACTTCTTGGGTCCCTTAGATCTCTTTTTCAACTTCCATGATAAAAGAGGTTGAAAATTTTTATTCTTATTATTCCACCGTCACAGGAGTTTGACGCGTATGACATGTATTTTATAGGAGTTGCCATTTTTTTAATTTCTATTCGTATTTTTATGTTATCAATACTTCTCTTCTCAGCTCATATATGCCCCACTACTGGGGTCGAGCGTCCTCCACAATAGGAGGGAAATTAACCTTACTATGACATGCTAGTCAAAGAGGTATAGGGTTTTATTTCGAGTTTTCCTTCTCTCTATACTTCTCAGTGCTCTTCAATCATTAGATAATCACGAATAATAAAAGTATACAATACTTAATATTTAACGTTTTTACCAAAAATGTAATTTATAATCTAAGAAGTTTTATATCTAATTTAAATCGTGTGTGGTAATTTGAACAAAAAGTTTTGACAAAGTTCTAACAAAATTAAATTATATTCTTTTAACTAAGTGATTTGGATTTTAATTGGAAAACAGGAGATGTTTACATTGAGACATGGCTGGCATTTCAAAACAACGGTAAGTTCTTATTTCTACTAAATTCTTTTCTAAATTGCCTTGTTTTCGTAAACAAATTTTATCCGCTACTTTATTCATCGCCTTAGTACCGAAATATACAAAGTCCTGGCTCTTGTACAAAATATTTTGATAATATTTTTGAGATAAATAATATAAAATAAACCTAATTTTACGAATTTCATATTTTTATTATTATCTCCAACTGCAACGTGCATGAAAATATCTTTATTCTAGAAATTCACGTAAACAGAAGAGTAGAGTCACGCCAATAGAGGAGTTTCGTGAAAATTTGTCTACAGATATAGGCATATTTTAATAACCAACGACCACGTGTTTCAGCTTCTAATCCTTACCTTCCATAGACTCCAGTCAGGCATAATATCACTCACTGCTTTCATACGCTTATCCTCACAATCTTACCAACCCCTTTTGAGTCGCCCACAATTCCTACGTCCATTCACAATCATATTAATATCCCTCATTGTTACATACCTTTCATCCCTCCTCATCACTATTCCATATCAAGACAATCTCGCGCTCCTAATCTTCTCTGTCACGAGTGCGACTATCATGTCAACTCCACAGTCATAATATTAGTTCCATATTATTATATTGAGTTTAGTAATACATTGTATTACGTAAAGTAAATAGAGGTGACTATATAGTGACGGAATAAAAATACAATTCATCACTCACTATCTTGCCCACGGATGTTGTCAAAGACGTCTGAGGGATCATCATCATCTCATCATCTCAACCCATATACGTTCCACTGTTGGGCTCGAGCCTCCTCCATAATGGAAGGGTAATTGACCTACTATACTACGCTGGTCAGACGTGTTGGTATAGGGTTTTATTTCGAGTTTTCTTTCTCTCAGCTAAGGGATATAATAGGCATATAACGAAGAGCAATATAAGGAAAACTCGCCAAAGGACGTATATAAGTCGAGATAATGATGATGAAATAGAGATGTGAAATCTATTACATTTCAGGTTTATTAAAACCAAAACTACAAAGTTATAGCGTCATCCACTCATATAGACTATATCAATAGCAATATGTTATCAAAGAGAGAAGATAGAGAAGGAAAACTCGAAACAAAATCCTATACCAACACGTCTGACCAGCGTGGGTTTAGACCGTCAAGTTCTCTCTCATAGTAAAGGAGGCCTGGGCCCAACAGTGGGACGTGTATGGCTAGATGGGTGCATCAAAGAATATTAACGTACAAATTGCACAATTAATTTACCATCTACCCTTATCCGTCTACCATTTACATAAGATATCAGAGGCTATTTTATTCATTACTAGCAACCCGCCCTCGCTTCACTTCGGTTTTAGTCGCCATACCCGCGTAGTACCCGTTCCCGTGGGAATACCGTAATAAAATATAGCCTATATATACTCTCTGATATCATAGCTACCCACTGGTAAAAAAATTTTTGAAATCGGTTCAGTGGTTTAAGCGTGAAAGCGTAACAAACGATCAAACTTACTTTCGCATTTATAATATTAGTAAAAATTATAATTAATTTTCAGAAGACTACTAAAGTTTTTACTCATTCCATGAATCGAACACAGAACGTTACAATTAGAAATACTAAATATAAGCCTCTAGAGCACTATAGAAATAGCAAAAGAATTGTATAACATTATAATAAACACCTTTTGCATTTGGTAAAAGCAAAGTTCGACTCCAACAATAAAAGCATTTGGAACTACTCCAAGGAAGGATGTCGGAGAAATTTCCACTTCGTCCGCCAAGCGAATGCTTAAATAAACCAGACACTATTAAAGGTAAGAGTTATTATATCGCTTAAGTATAGGGGACGATTGCAGAAAATTCAACTCTTTTAAATTTGCAAAAGAACTTTATGCTTTCTTTCGTTTAAATTGGTTTTTACAGTCTTATTTTCATTGATGGTTCAATGGTGCTTAATTTTACGTAGCTTGTTTGATATAAATTTTATAATAGAGCCTTAACATTTGATCTATTACAAATTGGATCTCAAATTTTTTTTGAATATTATTTTCGTTTGGTTTATATTTGGCTTTGTATTTTATTTTTTGTATTATTTTATAAATATACTGACTAACTAAGATAGATATATCTCGTAACTTAGGCTACTTTCAGTTGAAAAAAAGGCTCCGACACCATACAGAAAGACTAAAGAACATGACATTCAAAATATTAAAGGTAACTCGTATGCTAAATATATCTTGCAATTATTTTTATTTATCTTCAGTGACACTGGTTATTCTGCTTTGTTATAAAATACGGTCAAGTGTACGTCTTATACATGTAATACCTCAACGGAAATTTGTTGTCTATGTATAAATTAATATTACTTTTATGCAGAAAAGGATATTTAGATGAAGTTTTAATTATTAAGTTTACCTATTATACTTGCTTCCCCTGAATAAAACATTATTTTACTCTAGTACTTGTATTATTTTTATTAGATGTTAACATATAAATATTACAAAACTTTTCAAGATGTTTGTCTATAGTAAACACATAATTTGACAATGTATTTATTTTATATATAAACCTATTAGTCATTTTTTACAATAATCACAAACAATATTAAGACTCTATTAAAGGTTTGAATACTAGTACCGTAGCCACTACAACTTAACTGTGTCGTAGTGGCTAAGGTCCTATGGTACTGTGTATTTCATAATATGGATGGATGAATTATTCTTTAGCTCATAATTGTTTGTAAAATTTAATATATATATATATTCGTTTTTCCAAATAAATTAAATAAAATTTTCAATAATATGATTGGATAAGTACACTGAACGAAGGTCTATCTCTCAGGTGCTTTATAGTTATAAACTCAGTAGCATATCCAAATTACAAAATTCAAGTAACTCATAAAGTCCTAAAAGATAATCTTCTATATTAAACTAATTCCAGGTAAGTAGTTCGGTATACGTGACAACTATTATTTTCCAAGCGTTACGTGCTTAGAATTAATGATAGAACTTAAGTTGCTGGATTTTATTTCAAGCTTCACTTTCGCAATACATTAAAAGATAAAAGACAGCCTTAAGAACATTTTAGGGATTTCAGAAATGCTTATTATTTTTTTTATATATGATTCTATTATTTTAGACATAAAGACATGGGCAAAGCTATATACACTTGTATTGTTTTTACTATATATCTTTTTAGAGCTACGAAATATACACTGATTTTGAAGGCGTCGTGGTAGAAATACGCATATTATATGACGAAAATGGGCAAACTAAGGAATATAAGTATATTAAACAGCAAACCACTACCACTAGTTAAATGGCTACATGTGACTAGTGTAGCGGGTACGCCAAGTTGCCAAATAGAATTTAAGAACTGCTACTGCAAAGCCATTTAGAATTTATGAAGAGAAGTGCATATTGAATTATTAATAATAATCAATCAATCAATCAATCTATTGATATCATTTGAATAGCTTATATTAAAAAGATATTGTGACTGCATTTTCATTTTTCAAGTCTTCAAGGTATTTTTAATTGGCATGATGACTAAAAATCTGCATAAGGCTAACATTTTCGACTATGGCCAAAATCCTCATTGTGAATATGAAAAAATATGGTTACTAATTATATGTATTGATAATGATATCTGATGTTTACGCGAGCACTACACATTGTAAATAAAACTTCTATTACGGATTATATCGCGTTTGTATTTGATTTATGATTGCCTGACGTTTCGAACACTTTGCAGCATTTATGGTCACGGGCGGACTAAGGTGTCTCGCGTCCAACACGTCATCGTTATTATAGACATTTATAATTATCTACCCAGTACAGAAAATTAGTTATTAAATTTATTAAATTTTGACCAACATTTTAGTACAAATTTATTGCCAGTATAAGAAGAAAATGATTCTATATGAAAAGTATATATTGTTTATGGTTAGTAATTATTAATTATTAAATTAGTAGCAATTATTATTACAAATTGTTAATTTAAACCTAACAAAACTAATATACTACCACCGGATCGGAACGAGGCCACACTAAGAAAGATCCGGCAAGAAAACTCAGGGGACATAATGCTAAATTAAAATTGATATTTATTTTTAGATATGGCTTACTTTGTTTTTCTATAAGGTTTTTTGTTTTATAAAATTATCTTTAACTAATGATATCTGATGTTTACACGAGCACTACACATTGTAAATAAAACTACTTTTACGGATTATATCGCGTTTGTATTTGATTTATGATTGCCCGACGTTTCGAACACTTTGCAGCATTCATGGTCACGGGAATCTTTAACTATTATTATTGTATAAGTGCTCACAGTGTCATACAGTCTTGTGGTGGTCTCTTTGGATTTATTTTTAATTATGTTTATAACAAGATCCCAGCTTGGTGGTAATACCCAGCCATCCTCTCTATTGAAATTTTTGTGTTTTTTGATATCAATAGCCTCGCGTACCATTCTAGGCAGGTATCGGTGTTCTTTTGCGAGGATTTGTGGTTTATCAAACCTAATGTTAGGGCGGGCGCGGTCTTGACTATGTGTACAGACTTAGTGTGACGGCGGTGCTTCACATCAGCTACGTGTTCATTGATCCGAGTTCTTATGGATCTATTTGTTTGCCCAATATAAAAGAACATAAGAGAAGCAGCCTATGAATGCTGCAAAGTGTTCGAAACGTCGGGCAATCATAAATCAAATACAAACGCGATATAATCCGTAAAAGTAGTTTTATTTACAATATATGTATTGAATTTTTTATTATCTTGTACTGGTGTTATCTATTTACATATTTTATTGGTTTTTTACATATTTTATTAGTATTTTATACTTAGGTCATAACCATTCTAACAGTCATCATCATTTGCCTGCCCTCATCTCACGCTAAGTAGGGTCCGCATAAAATATTCTTATCCTCTATAGCCTCCTATCGGTCGTCATATCTGCACTCAGCGCTTTCATGCGCATATCCTCATTCACACAATTAATCCAGCTCTTTTTGGGTCTCTCACGCTTCGTACGTCCATCTACAATCATATTGATAACCCTCCTTGTCACATACCTTTCATCCTTCCTCATCACATATCCATACCAAGATAATCTCGCACGCCCAATCTTCTCTATCACTATTTATAAATTAGTATTTATTTAAAAGAGATCTTATAATCGCTGTTTTCAAATCACCAGAAACCTTTAGTATTAACTTGTTTGCTTAGAGTTATTTTGATCAATTTAATGATATCTGATGTTTACGCGAGCACTACACATTGTAAATAAAACTACTTTTACGGATTATATCGCGTTTGTATTTGATTTATGATTGCCCGACGTTTCGAACACTTTGCAGCATTCATGGTCACGGGCGGACTAAGGTGTCTCACGTCCAACAAGTAATCGTTATTACAGACATTTACAATTATCTACCCGATACAGAAAATAGTTATAAACTTATTAAATTGTTACCCACATTTTAGTACAAATTTATTGCCAGTGTAAGAAGAAAATGAATCTATATGAAAAATTATATTGTTTATGGTTAGTAATTATTAATTATTAAATTTGTAGCAATTATTATTACAATTTGTTGATTTAAAACTAACAAAACAAATATACTACCACCGGATCGGAACGCGGCCACACTGAGAAAGATCCGGCAAGAAAACTCAGGGGACATGATGCTAAATTAATATTGATTTTTATCAATATTAATTTAGCAAATTGATTTTGATCAATTTAATTCGCCGTAAATGTCGTACTGTGTGGAGACAGAGTAAGAATACTATTCACCACTCTATATCTTGTCCGTGGATGTCGTAAAAGACGACTAAGGGATATAATATGCACATAACATCTGTACAAGAGAAGGAAAACTCGAAATAAAACCCTATTTTTTTTTTTTGGGCTGGGCCGCGGTCGGCGCGCTCCTCGCACCACTCCGTCCGGGGCGACAGAGGGGCGTAAGCACGCAACACCCGCAACCCACCCGAAAACCACGTCGCCTTCGTCGTTGGGCCGACCACCGGAGCAGGGTTACTTGACATCAGTGGTAAATAAAACCCTATACCAACATGTTGATCAGCATGGTAGTAGTTCACATTCCCTCCCATTGAGATGGAGGCCCGAGCCCAACAGTAGCACATGTATGGGCTGCGATGATGATGATGATGAAATGTCATAAAGATGACTGAAGTGTTTTAAATCGAAGATTTTAAACACATTATGTTGGTAGTAATAAATTTCTGAACGTGCTTAGCAGGAGTATAATTTCGTTGTCGTGTCACAGGAAATTGTGACCATTGTATAAAGTTGTCTGTTATTGAGGTCAAAGCACATCGTAACTTACGAATCGAGAATCACTGTGTAGGTATATATTTCGATATAAAGCTTCGAGTAACTTATTTTTCATGATGTAAGTCACTGAAATCATGGCGTAACATTCTAAGTAGCAATCGCCCGTACTTAGTGCCGCGACGACAAGCCAATTCTGTAGCATGGCCAAGTGGCTGTTCCGAGTGTGTATTTATCCTTACTAATATTATAAATGCGAAAGTAAGTTTGTTTATTTGTTTGATAAGCTTTCACGCTGAAACCACCATACCGATTTTTAAAAAAAAATTTCATCAATGGAAAGCTATAATATCAGGGATTAATATAGGCTATATTATATCCCGGTAGTCCCCTGGGAACGGGAACTATGCGGGTATGGCGACTGAAACCAAAGCAAAGCGAAGGCGGGTTGCTAGTATGTTTATAAATTATCCAGGATATAATTTTGTTACGGGTCGCAATGATATAATCTTAGAGCACTACTAATAATAAATTTAATAGAGACTCCTAGACATGTGTTCTATTAGTTTAATTATATTAAAGTGAGTATTTTAGTCACAAAATTCTGTTTAAATGAAATTATTGTGTTATTTAATCAAAATATCTAATTGAGTCTGATATAACTATAGTATGTGCCTAATCAGGAACATGCCTTTTTGGTGTTTAAAGACTTCATCATCATCAAATCATCTCAGGTCATATAAGTCGCACTGTTAGGCTACTCCACGCCTACGGCTTACTCCACAGTAGTGAAATCGACCTACTATACTAAGCTGGTCAATTGGTTTAGAGATTTTTTCGAGTTTTTTTTCTTTTACATAGATTTTATCTACATATTATATCCCTATGTCTACTTTTACATTACCCAATAGCAGGAAATGGGTTGGCTATCCTTATCACATCCTAGAAATTGCTATCCTAATAGTATAATAAAAAAGAGAAAAGAGTTAGATGACAATTTTCAACACCCTTTTCTCATTTCCACCGCAAAGACCGTTGTAGTAAACAAATGTTAGCAGTCTTAAATGATAGAAAAAAATAATAGAGATTTCATAGACTAATTTAAGTTACAAGCATGGTATAGAAAGCGAATTATCCTTATTCGAAGAATTTTACTTAAAAACAGCGCACGTGTGTTCATAACGGGCTGATAAAAAGGAGAAAATTGTTCAAAAAGTTTAAAGTATCTCTTTTCAATTATTTATTTTTTTTAAATATATTGTTTTAAAAATTATGTCTTTAAACGATCTTTCGAATAAATCAGGTTTTCACTAAACGTAATCCACAGAGGAAAGCCACGTTCACGGCAAGGCAGAAAATATTATTTAATACTGCTACGCCACACGCGAATACACGTGCTAGGGTTGCTACGGTTCGCTACTTGTGCTACAACGCGATGGTGGAATGTTCCGGTTATAGCTCACCGCACTTACCGCACTTCGATGTTTTATTAAAATAACGAAAGGGAATATTAAAAGAATAAAATGATCCTCTAGTATAATAATTGAGCGCCTCAGCTTTGTCAAACTATTTCTTTTGTCAAATTCTATATAGACTGCACAGATGGCGTAGTGGTTAATGCTAGTGACCTACAGCGCCAGTGTCGGGGGTTCGAATCCCACGCAGGACAACACTTTGTGCGATCCACAAATTGTTGTTCTGAGTCTGGATGTAATTTGTGTCCGTTAATTATATGTGTATGTATTTCTCGCGGAAACGCAATGAGTTTCAAAAAAATTAAAAAACTGTACGAATGGCGGCGATGTGGCTCGCGACACGTCACGTCTCGTTTCCGTCGGGGGCGAAAAGTGGCCCACAGAGAACCGCTTTGCTACGCTGAATATGTCAAAGATCGTAGCAGGTGGAGGGCAGTGGACTCTGCCTACCCCTATGGGAAAAAGGCGTGAATATATAAAAAAAAAAAAATATATATATATATAATACGAAAGGGAATATTAAAAGAATAAAATGATCCTCTAGTATAATAATTGAGCGCCTCAGCTTTGTCAAACTATTTCTTTTGTCAAATTCTATATTTTGCAGTTGAAGGTCATTTGTTAAACTTAAAAACGTTAATGATTTATAAATATTACGAATTGGCTTTGAAAATAGACATAAATATTACGAATTGGCTTTGAAAATAGACATTTAGAGTTTTAACTCTATCTAAAGTAAATATTTATATCCTGAGTGAGATTTGAGAGTTTAATTGTATTTATTTTATTGTATATTCATCGACACCCTCTGTCTTACACGTAGGTGTCGTATATCTATCTATCAGAATATCTTGTGCATATAACAAATATGCAAGAGAAAGAAAACTCGAAATAAAAACTTATACCAACCCATCTGACCAGCGTGGTATAGTAGGTCATTTTCCTTCCTAATATGAACGAGGCTCGCGCCGAGTACTGGCACGTATGTGAGCTGTGATGATGACGATGATAATGATATTGATCGAATTAGTGACTAATTTCTAGTCCCACTCAAGATAATTCTTTTTGCAATTCATAAGCAGTAACCACTGTTCTCATTTGGGATTTATCAATACCTAGGGAAGCCCGAGATATTTTACTTCGTGTTTTACCTTAGATAATAAAAATCAAACAATTTGCCAGTGTAATCTCCATAGCGTAGAATGTTAATATTTTGATAGCAAGTATGAAAATATATTAATTTTGTACTCTTTAGTATACAATATACTGGGAGAACAAATAGACGCTGTATTGTACAAATTAAAAAAGTAGAATACCTTAAAAGTTTAGTTTTTAAAGCCTTGTTTTAGTGGCTTATACTAATTTTTGCTCATATGTAAGGATTTGATTGTATATCCGCTCGTAGCTATATAGTAATTAATGATCAACATTTGACAAAAACTAGGCAATAGTTTTAATCAAAAAATCTAGTATTTAAAAAAGGGAATATTTCAATATAAAAAATGGCTATAAAAATATGCAAATCATATATCATATGATTTGCATATTAAAGATAACTTTTTAAATAATTTTTTGATTAGATAAATACTCGTATATAGTAAAAACTAGTTGAGTTGAGGTACAGTAGATCATTGGTTGCTTTATTTAAATAATTTAACAATTAGAAATTTAAATTTGTTTAAAAAATAAAAAGTAGAGCAAAGGTTTACATGTTCTTCTAATAAATTAATTTCAAGATTCTCTACAGAACTTGGCACCCATTTAGATTTCAAGTCTTTATTGATGAAGTAGACAAGCATACAATTATTATTATAATATTGAACTTGTCTTGCATTTTCACATTTACGTTTTAGATACAATCCTAAAACTACCAAATAGTATTACATTTAGAACACGAGTGTGTTGGTGATTATCCTACCCTTTTAGCTCAAAACATGCTACTGCGGAGTTGAAAACAGCTAGCGTTCAAAATTAGGTAACATTTCACTTAACAATACAGTAAATGAAATATATTACAATATTTACGCAGGTAATAAGGTATTGAAATATTGTTTCAGCTTTTATCGCGTTTAATTAATTTAGTTTAATTTCGTTTAACGAAAGATAACAAAGATATAAAAGAAATATATAATTTGAATGTATTAGAACTATTGCAGATCTTATTGCTTTCACTATCTGCGATATGTCATTTCTGGTTTTAATTACTCATCGCATCATTATCGCAGCCCACATAAGTACCATTTTTGTGCTCATGCCTCCTCAATAATGGGAGAGAAATTGACGTATTATTCCGCGCTGGTTGGCAGAAGCTTTTATATCGAATTTCTCTAGCATAAATGTTATCTGCATATCACATCTTTTTACGATGTCCACGGGCAAGAGTAGGGATGATGAATTATATTCTTAACTAGCAACCCGTCCTCGCTTCGCTTCGGTTATAGTCGTTTTACCAGCGTAGTTCCCGTTCCCGTGGCAATACCGGGATAAAATATAGCCTAGTTTACGCCCTGATATTATAGCTTTCCATTGGTGAAAGAATTTTTGAAATTGGTTCAGCTGTTTTGAAGATTACAGTGAAGAGTGAAAGATTACAGTGAAGAAGATTATAGTGGTAAGTGATACTGCCGCACATGGACCTGTACAATACCAGGCTAACAGCCAGGCCGTTGCCTACAATGAAGAAAACACTCTTCTCTAATCTTATTTAAAGGACATGTCATAGCACACGGAAAATAACAGCAGGTAATTCATTCCAGAGCCTGCACGTACGTAGAAGAAATGATTGCTGGAAACATATAGTTGAAGGCCATAACGTTTCCAGATGAAACGAATGAATCCTGCTACGGTATCAAGTAGTAAAATGTAGGTAAAATAGTGTTGGTAAAATGGTGACGACCAAGTCAAAAAAAATTTTTCAGAGCACTCCCTATGAAAGAGTCGGTAGTGTACACAGAGTGACCCAAAGTCTCTTCACCGCTTCAGTGACTCCGATCTATCCGTAAGATTTCCGTTTGACATTGTGTTTAAAAAGCACAAGCTTTTTCTCATAAGAACATGTTTAAATTTCATTTAATTTATAAATACAAAAATTCTACAAATTACAATAATTTTTACGTTCACCATGGTGTCAGATATGCAACAACCCAGGACACTAATAAAATCTAAGAATTAATCGTTGTTATTTAATTAATTCATAATTACTACGCATGGAAAATTAATAAAAGGTACACAAATTATACACTGCTTCATTTAATCAATTTAAACATTAATCCTTCTTTCTTCTGACGCTCACTTCGCATAGACAGAATTCATAGTTTTAAAGATTACCAAAATAAAAGGCAGTAGAAATACTCGACTGTCTAAATTAGCATAAACTGTAATAGCCAACCAGAAAGTTAGGTAATGGAATACCGTATTATAATACTGAAAGTATAATTATACTTCTTTGAGGGAGACCAAATCCTACAGTGACTCGTCGATCTATGGGATAATCATCGTACCACTCACTGAAATATACTTAGAAAAATATCATCATCATCGTTCTGCTCTTATCTCAATTACTTGGGTGGGGTAATTCAATATGTACTCTTATTTTTTTGCTGTTGTTGGAAAACGAGCAACCTGTTGGTAAGTGACTTTGGCACTCATGGACCATTGCTAGGCCGCTGCCTATTGTGAAGAAAATGAAGGGAGTGCGTGTAATAAAGTTCGTTGATACTAAAATCATCATCAAAACCCGTCACACGTAAGCACCCTCAGAAATTAGGGCTTCCAGCTCTCTCACTCACAGAATGAAGTGCAGTAACAAATTGCTACTACTCAGAGATAAATTTTCTAGGAGAGTGTAATACTACCTTGGATGGAGCGGCCCGCCGCTGTAGATAGACAACTATCGACAGTGTGCTACCGCATATAACATTTTGTAAAAGTTCATAATATGTATTGTAACAGTTTTATGACGTTTTTATGACACACCGTCTGTCTGACGTCAACCTTCCTTGTTAACCTGCCGGCATCAAATGGGCAAGCACAAAAGATCTTTTACGGCATCCACGAGTAATGTGTGGGTTGATAGTACTTGCTATCACTCCCACACAATAAGTACTACTCACTGGAATATATGTAGAAAAATATATACATAACAATATATATATAACAATAAGTTGATATAAACACTTCCTAAGACGTGTATCAATATTCGGTAACAGCAACACAAGGTTACGACATCTCGAAAGTACAGACAGGAGAAAAAATAAATATATTTTTATTTTTCAGAAGGCTGTTTCTATCTTATTATCTTCAATGTATAGTCATAGTTTTATTCGGATCACGTTCGCAAACAGGAAAACCTTTTTTTTTATCTTCGCCGAACAGCGTTGATATTAAGAAGAACATCTTATCCGAATAATTTTTGTTTTTATTTGTTAGTGATGCTAGAGGATTATTAATTTTTATAAAAAAATTGTTATTATCGTTGGTAATAGATAAAAAATAACGTGTCACGTCATCTTTTCAGACAGGTATTATAAGAGAAGATAAAAAATTTATCTATATAAACTACGTGCCAAGTTTAGGTACTACATTTTGGCAATGGATACCTATTATGATAAATGGACTGAAGTATTAACATAGTTTTATTTTATAGTTCACTATGACTTTCGCCGTATGGTTACGTAAGAAAACATTCCACTATTATATTGCCCATGGGTGTCTTAAAAGATGACTATGGGATATTTATACAGTAAATAATTTTGCAAAAGATGAAAAATTCGTAGTAAAGTCCAATATCAATACGTCTGACTGGCATAGTATAGTAAGTTAATGTTCTTCCTACTCCGGAGGAAGTGTGATCTCGGTAATAGGATATATTTGAGCTGTGATGGTAATAAAGATGAGTCATGGTTTATAACACAATCCACAGAAAATACATATGATATTCTTAGTTCTTAGGTACATAAAAATTTCACTGTATTTATGATCACTGGTTCAAAGTATTTAGTAGTAGTAGGACCACACAGTTGTCGAGCCGGTCTGTCCAGAGTAGTACCACACTCTCGCAGAAAATCGACGTCCGAGTAATGGCAATTAGTTAATGCGCTTCGTTAGGTGAGCAAGAGAGTCGGAAGCCCATTCTTCTGAGGATGTTTGCGTGTTTGCGATTTTGGTGATGCCTTAAGTATCACTGAATCTCATTGCATGTATTCACACTCCCTTCACTTTCTTTACGGTGGCCTATCTGTGCACCTGGTATTGCAAAGGTCTATAAGCGATAGCAACCCCGTAAGCGTTCTGTCGCTCAAGTATACTGTATGCTCGTTAGCCACTGTTTGCTACAAAAATATATTCATCTGAAATATCAGCATACCGTAAACTATTTTTGAACAGAGACCTTTTGATATTAAAGGAATAATATCGTACGAGTCAAGACAAGTGCGCTTACCCTTGAAATCAATTCTAATTTCGAATCCGATTCAATTCCAATCTCACCAAACTTACGTATGGTGCTCTTAAACAAAATCGAGAATGAATTCTTCACGTTTTCCCTTGTTATTTTCATCAAATGTGGCTGGTATTTTAAATTAATAACATTACCGAACTCGATCAACACAAAGACGCTTTCTTGAAATTGTACAAGATTAACGATTTTAAACTGCGTCAAAATCACATCGAGGTAGCAAATATTTGACTTAATCGACGAGTCGAATTCATTTAGTTTAACAAAATTCCACCGAATTTGATTCCAATCACGCGTGTCGCTTTCAAGAGTACCAAATTGCTCAGGTTCGAGCTGTGATTGTATTAGGATTGGAATCGAGATTCAAGAGTAAGCACAAAGGTCTCGGTACCGATGATCTGCACTAATGACGATGGAGAGGTTTAGCACCAGTTATAGTGTTGGACATTTTTCCTTTCGTCGCTCCGTGCGGTTTTGCCAAGGGGTGACAGCCTCATAGACTATCGCCCAAAATGGATGTGTTGTAATTTCTTCAGTATCTAAGTTAGGAATCCCTTTTGGTTTTATTAGTTATTCATTTGAATGCTATTCTTCACATAGCTACTGTTCATTAGCAGATTTTTACGTTATGCAGGAAAAAATGAAGGATAGGGATTGTATTAATGTACTACATAAATAGGTTAAAAACATCGAGCAAGTCGACGGTCCATACGTACAAAAAGACATGTCTAAAATAGCACTTTTTATTGTATTCTTTAGGGATCGCCTGCGCGAGGAGCGCAGCCTCGATGGGGAGGTCCGCCGCCGGCGACTGGGGCGGCGTAGGCGCAACTATCTGCGCCTCATGCCGCCCTAGCCGAGGCCGCGGGTGACGTGACCGGGGATTAGTCCGTCACCCGCCGAGAGGCCGACCGCGTGAGGAAAGACTGACGTCCTCCCCGAGGGGGGGACGTCGGTCGATGGGAGGGTACCCCAATAGGGGGTATTCCGTCGGGCCGACCACTGACGACAAGTTAACGCTGCTCCAGTAGTCGGCCCAACGACGAAGGCGACGTGGTTTTCGGGTGGGTCGCGGGAGTTGCGTGCTTAAGCCCCTCTGTCGCCCCGGACGGAGTGGTGCGGAGGCGCGCCGACCGCGGCCCACCCACAAAAAAAAAAAAGGGTTTAAATTTTCAATACATATGCAGAATGAAATGTGTGTATTGAAAATCTAAAGCCTAAAGAATACAATAAAAAATACCATTTTTGACATGTCTTTATGTACGTAGGGATCATCGAAGTATCTAGATTCTTACTAAATTCTTACTCAATGGTTAAAAATTAGTATATTTGAACAATATACATATTGTACCATTCCGTGTGGTTACGGAGTAAGAATATAAATCACCACTCCCATCTTGTCTGTGGATGTCGTAAAAGACGACTAAGGGATATCATACGTATATAACATCTATGCAAGAGAAGAAAAACTAGAAATATAGCCCTATACCAATCTACCTTACCTACTGGTAGTAAGGTCAATTTCTGTCCTATTACGGAGAGCGCTCGAACTCAACAGTGGAACGTATCATTATCATCATCATCATCATCATCATCATCATCGCAGCCCACATACGTCCCACTGTTGGGCTCGGGCCTCCTCCACAATGGGAGGGAATTTGACCTACTATACTATGCTAGTCAGACATGTTGGTATAGGGTTTCATTTCAAGTTTTCCTTCTCTTGCACAGATGTTATGTGCACATTATATCCCATAGTCGTCTTATACGACATCCACGGGCAAGATAGGGAGTGGTGAATTGTATTCTTACTCCGTCACCACACGGAAATCATCTTGCTCTTCAATATCATCATCATCTTGCTCTTATCCCAATTACTTGGAGTCGACGTAATATGTCATCTGTTTTGACATATTGCAAAAAGTTTCGGCAATGACTTTTATGACCAGCCGCCTGCCTGACGTCAACCCTCCTTGGGAATGTAATCGTTGACCCAAATGGTACCAGATAGAGTTGGTCCGGGTCAATCTAGGGCTCTTAGTCGTCTTTTACGACACCCGTGGGACGTATATGAGCTGAAATGATGATGGTGACTTGTCTAACCTTACTTTTTATTATTTCCTTTAAACATATTTTAGAGTGTCGAGCGATGAGGGCGGCACTGCCGCAGAGCCGTCGCAGGATGAGGGCGGCAGTGCCGCAGGGCCATCCGAGCGTCAGGAGACGGATACGGCATCGGAGATGGTGCTGACGGACGTGGGCGGAAATGCCGCAGAGCCGTCCGCCGAGGAGAGCAGCACCCCTTGGGTGCAAGTCGGCCGGAGTAGGGACGAGGGCGGTGGATGCGCCGCAGGTAGGGAGATGTTAGGCGCGCCGTCAGTTGAGGGTTCTGTTAGGCCGTCGTCGTCGCCGTCGTCGCCGTCGTCGTCGCCGAGGAAGAGGACGGAGAGGGCTGCAAAGGCGCCAGCCTCAGCCCCAAGTGCGAGAAAGAGGGAGGAGGCCCTCCCCCCGAGACCCTGGAAGCGCCCCCTGCAAGAGGGTGGCCGCTCCAACACCGACTCGGAGGGGAGTTCCATCATCATGCCTCCTCCCAAGGTCCTGACCATGCGACGGGGGCGCAGAGGCCGAGGATCGGTGGTGGCGGCGAGGCCGGGGACACCGGGTCCGGCCGGCCACGGTGGCGAGGTGGCGGCCCTTCAGGCCGCGAACGCCCGCCTTAGTGAGGAGGTCACCGGCTTGCGGGAACGCAACCGCAAGCTGGAGACGGAGCTATCGGTGGTGCGACGGGAGAACCGCGGGTTGGCCAAGGAGATGGCCGACCTGCGGGCCCAGTTCGCGCGCCTGCCGCCGGCCGCGCCGCCTGTGCCAGCCTCGCCACCGAAACGGGCTGCGCCGGGGAGGGCGGGCCCGTCGTCTGCGTCCGTGGCGCCGGCTGCGCCCGTCGTGGCTGCTGCGCCGGCTGAGCCAGTCGCGGCTCCGGCGCTTCCTCCCCTCGTCGTAGTCCCTCCGCCGGCTCGTGGCCGCGGGAGACCTCGGAAGGGGGAGGAGCGGCCGCCCGACGAGGTGCACGGCGTGTTGGAGTCGGCGGTACGTGTCATCCTAGCCCGAGTAGGGGTGATGGTGGATGCGCGTATCGCCGCCGTAGCGGCCAGGCTCCCGCCTGAGCCGCCCCTCCGACCGCCGCTCGCCGCGGACAAGGCGAGGCGGCCGCAAGCGTCAGCTCCCACCCCGCTGCCCTGTCAGGGTGGCCGCGTAGTGAGCTACGCTGCGGCCGCGGCCGGGCCCAAGGGGGCCAAGAAGGCCGGCATTGTGCCGGCTCCCGCCAAGGCCGGGCCGCGGCGGTCGGGCATACCCGACCGACATGCAAAAACTGCTTTGACTGCAGCGGGCTATGTTTCCGTTGCGGTCAGACCGGACACCAGGCGGCATCGTGCTCTGCGGTGCCCCACTGCCCCGCGTATGCGGCAGGCAATAGGCCTGCCAAACACCGCATGGGTTCTGGGGACTGCAGACCCCTGGCATCGGCCCCGAAGGGGCGGGACGGCCCATCGACCCGGCCAGTCCCCGCTCCGAGCGCGGCCCGATCGCCCGTCAGCGCGGAGGAGGTGACGATGGATACGGACCGTTAATGGACCCCGTATCCATTCGTCTCCTCCAGGCCAACCTCAACCACACCGCCGGTGCGCAGGACGTGTTCCTGCAAGCGGAGGAGTGGCGGAGTGGTTGATAGGAGTAGCCGTAGCCGCGGAGCCGTACGTGGTGCCCGACCGGCCTAACTGGTTGAGTAGCACCGATGGCACCGTGGCAATCGTCGCCTCCACGTCGTGGCCTTCGTCGCCTCTGACCCTTAGGGACAGGGGCGTCGGATACGTCGCGGTGGACTGGGGGGAGATTACGCTCCTCGGAGTCTATCTCTCCCCTAACTGGAGTGTGACCGATTTCGAGGCCTCCCTCATTATCATGGAGGCCTCGTTACGGCGAATGGCATCGCGCCAGGTCTTCGTCTTGGGGGACTTCAACGCCAAGTCCGTGGCGTGGGGGTCTCCCCGGACGAACGACCGAGGACGGGCGATCGAGGAGTGGGCGGCGGCACTGGGCCTCTGTTTGCTGAACAGGGGCTCGGTGCATACGTGCGTGCGACAATGGGGCGGGTCGATAGTGGACCTTTCGTTCGCTAGCCCCGAGGTCGCCGCACCCGTGGGGAGCTGGCGCGTCGTGGAGGAGGTGGAGACCTTGTCGGACCACCGGTATATCCGGATGGAGGTCTCCCCGGCAATCCCGACGCCCAGCAGGGGTCACGGGGCGGATGAACGTCCTGCGTTCCCGCGACGGGCTGTGGGTCGCTTAGACCGGGACCATCTGGCGGAGACAGCCATCGTTTACTCGTGGCTGTCCTCTGCCAACCAGTCGGACGGGGTGGACGCCGAGGCTGGCCGCATCCGCAGTGCGTTGACGCAGATCTGCGATGCGGCCATGCCCCGGGTACGGCGTCCGCCCCCGAGGAGGGCGGTCCACTGGTGGTCCCGGGAGCTGGATTGTATCGGCGGGTGACGGGGGTGCAAGCGGAGGGCAGTGAGATCTCGTTAAGGGTGCTCACCGCCTGGCGCGTCGACGCCCGCCGAGACGTTATTGCCCGTTGGGCAGTCCGGCTGGAGAGGCCTCGGTTCGGGGTGCGAACCGTGGAGGCCTTCCAGCCGGTGCTGATGCAGTGATTGGAAAGGCGGCACGGAGTGCTCTTCTTCCGACTAGTGCAGGTGTTGACGGGGCACGGGAGCTTCGCCAAATACCTGCACAGGGTCGTAAGGAGGGAGAGTACACCGTCCTGCCACCACTGCGATTGCGACGAGGACACGGCGCGCCACACGCTCGAGGCCTGCGCGGCTTGGGCAGAGCAGACCGCAGCCCACCCACAAAAAAAAAAAAAAAAAACATATTTTAGAGACGCGGTATGATTATTTTTAGAACAAACGAAATTAAATAAAGGAGGAAATTTTATGTAACATATCGGCGCACGATTGATCTTGAATTATAATTACAGTTAAAACAATTAGGTTTAGTTCAAAATAATTAGTTGCCATACTTAAGATAGATAGTACAACACATGTTATCATAAAACAGTTTTTATTGATTGTCATCGGGAGTTCCCCGCTCTCGGCCTTACTATAAATACGACCATTTGCTGGTACGACATTCATTCGGAGTGCCTCAGTACCGCAGTTTTACCTCGTTCGACGTTGTTAACTTGTGTTCGGACTCCTCGGTCTGCCGTCTGCCGCTTCTTCGGTGTTTGTGTTGGCATCTCGGCGCCCGTATAGGCATCGGAGCTACCTTAATAGTCGCACGGGTACTGACCCAGTAGCGTCTCTCCATGCGCCCTAGAAGGGGCTACCCCATGCGGGGTACCCGCCGCTCTAAGGACGCCTCAGCCGCCGGCCCATCGCCACCGAAGCCCGCGGGAGTGCGCCGCAGGATGCCCCCGCTCTCGCCACCTTCCCCGCCACCGCCGCCTTCGCCGCCGAAGCCTCAGCGCGTGCTCACGCGTGCGCCTCGCTCGACGCCGTTGCAAGAGGATGTGGGCACAGGCGATTACGCCTTGTCGCCCCCCGCCTCAGCCACCCGTTCAGACCGTCCCTACGTTGGTGAGGACGGCCGCTACCTCTGCATGGTTAGCGCGCGCGCCATCGACGCGCTCGCTAACCATCTACCGCAGCCGCGAAGATATCACGGCGGCCTCCGCATCCCAGACCAGCCCGCAGCCGCCTTCCCGCTCGCCGCCGCTGAGCACACTCGAGCGCCGCGACGACAGCGACTACCCGTCCGATGTTACTATGACATCGGGCGAGTCTCAGGATGATGCCTCTCCTGAAAGGGGGACGATGAAGACGAAGATCTTCAATAAAAATGCTCGCCACGCAAGTCGTCCGACTCCCAACTGGATGTCAGACGACAGCGCAGCCCTGACGTAACCGACGACCCGGCGAAGCGCTCACGCGCCGCTGGGCCCGTTCTGCCTCCATCGCATACGCAGTGGTTGAGCCCGCAGCGCGTCTGCGCGCTCGCGGAGGCCTCCCCGCCCGCCGCCTCAACATCGGTACCTTCCGGCGTCTAGTCACCGCCAGCGATAGCGCCTTCGCCACCCTTGCGCTCGCCGCGAACATTCGCGAGCGTCGCTAGTGAACCCGCGGCGAACTCCGCTAAGGCGAACGTGCCTACAAGCAGCCCGCAGCCCATCACGCAGCCCACACCCGCGCAGCCGAAGCCCAAATATCTCCCCTTGGTGGTTGAGAGCCTTCCTAACTGGCATCACCACTTGGGGGAGATAAAGAAGCAGTTGGGAAGACTTGCGAATGCTCGCCCATTCGGGAAGGGCATTCGCTTCTCTCCGACCGAAGAGGACGAGTACCGGGTCGTACGCCGGTACCTTACGAACCTGGAGGCCACCTCGACAAGGTCTCTTGGTTCTCGTACTCGCTGCCCGACCAAATGGACATCAAAGTCGCCATCCGGGGGATGCCGTACGACGCCCCGCCGGACCTCATGGCCGCTGAATTTGCTGCCCTCGGCTTCACAGCCGAATACATTCGGCCCATATGCATCAGGGGAGGCCACCCCGGGTGCATCCACCATGGAGTATTCCAGCGCACCACCAACACTGAAGACCTATTCCAAGTGACGGAATTGCTTGGCCTCACCGGCGTCGTCATTGAGGCGTGGCGCGGCAAGCGCCGCCCCGGGCAATGTCATCGCTGCCAACAATTTCGTCACAGCAGCCTCCACTGCCACTGACCGCTCGCCTGTGTGCGATGCGGAGGTGAGCACGCCGCCATGCACTGCAGCCGCCCCCGTGAGGCACCGGCTACGTGCTGCAACTGCGGAGGGCCCCACCCGGCCAACTATTCCGGCTGCCCCGTCATTCGACGCGAGGCCCAGAATCGCCGTGCGGGCCGCCTAGCCCGCTCCCGTCCTCTGTCAGGCCGACAGACGGGCGTATCGCCCGCCGAGCAACCATCCGTCTCCGCCAAGCCGCAGGCGTCTAGTCTGATTGCGCCGGCGAACCCCGCACCCCAAAAAAGAAAACCAAAATCGAAAAAGAAGCCACAGAAGAAAACAGCCGCCGTCGCGACGCCCGTAACAGTCGTCGCGACACCCATAGCAAGCGTCGCGACGCGCGTTGTCGCCGCCGCGGCGCCACCTGCGTCCACCGCTTCATCCACCGCTTCATCCACTGTACCTCGCGACGCCTCCAAGCGTCGCACCGAGTCACAAGCCACCCAAAGGGCCCCCATGGGGACCCACCACCTGCTAACCACCGTAATCCCTTTGCTGCAGAAGATACTCATAGCGCTGGCCGCCGGCAGACCCCACGAAGAGCTGACGCTCATCGTCACAGCGGGCCTCGCTGACGTGCTGGCCCAATCGAGCCCATCCACCACGGAAGAACCTCCAGGGGGACCAAGACGCCGATAAACCAATCGTCGGGACGCATAGTATACTTGTCATAAGTATGAAGTTGATTTCGGTGTCCGCGGGGCGGCGCCACCGGCGAAACCACTTTCAACAAAATCATCCGTACACCAAGGGACGGTGTTCGACGAGTCAGTCACCCCAGGGTCACTGGTCGTTCGGAGCGGGGCCTCCTCCGGGGTAACCGGGGGTCTCACCCTGCTCGTCCTGACCGCCCCTGCGGTGTGAAGATCATCCACCGTCCCCTTACTACACTTGTAATTAAAAACCCAAGGACACGGTACACTTTTGTGCCGGCTCCCATCTCCCATCCCCTACAGGATGGCGAGCAAATCGTTGGAGCGACATTCATTCAATCGCTAGCAGCCGAACAGTGCGTAGCTCTAGACTCCACTTAGTTTTAAACTAGAATTCAATAACACGAGTACTGTTTCAACTTTATTGTTTCAATTACGTTTATCATGGAACACCATCAACACTATCAACATTGTAGTGAGGTAGATGACGTTAGCCATGCTGACGTCATTGCTTTTAAAAACAACACGGCGCTACCTGCTACGTCAAATATTATTAGCTCTATTTTTAGAAATGGTTCAAAATAATATTGGCGTAATTGCTCTGCGTACTCTTAACAATTTACGATGCCTTCTGACGTATCTTACTTTAGTTATACCTCTTTTTCTCACCGTATACATGCTATTATTTGGGCACGGGTCCCATGCTTTTTTCCGTGTGGTGACGGAGTAAGAATACGATTCACCATCCCCTCTCTTACCCGTGGGTGTCGTAAAAGATGATTAAGAGATTGTAATATGCAGATAACATGAATGTAAGAGAAGGAAACTAAAAAATAACCCGTCTGACCAGCGTGGTATATGTCAAAACGTAGATCGTCGTCGTATGCCAGTGTCATGCGTTGGATGCCCGCGTAGCACAATGATTTATACAACCCCGAAATTGTTCGACCACTGATGACAAGTAACCCTGCTCCGGTGGTCGGCCCAACGACGAAGGCGACGTGCATCGTGGGTGGGTTGCGGGAGTTGCGTGCTTACGCCCCTCTGTCGCCCTGGATGGAGTGGTGCGAGGAGCGCGCCGACCGCAACCCACCCCAAAAATAAAAAAGACCAGAAATTGTTGTTATGAGTCTGAGTTTAATTTGTGTCCGTTAAATTATATTTGTAAAATACCCTAAATTATAAGAATTATTTCTAGTCTTTAAAGAACAATAACAAAAATATAATTCAAATAAGAAATATGTATGTATGATGTAATTTTACTTGTTAATGCTGAAGTGGCGCTAATAATAATAATAATAATAATAATAATAGGCGTTATCTCACTATGAGACTAACGCAACGCGTGCTGAATGTGAGTGGCGACACTGCGGTCCTGAGTGCCCCAGAGAGTCGGCCAGGGCCTCGTATCCAGCTGGCCTTTATTGGCTGGCTGGAGTGGAAACCGAAGAGTGCCCGCAGGATTCTCAACTCTGGCTTGCCTTGAACGGCTGGTCAGAGAGGGGTCGCCAGAGCTATATGCTCGGGGGTGGAAGTGTCATTTTCAAGGGCATAACTACGGGGAAACCACTGTGATGGTGAAACAAGCATGTGAAAATATTCCACAAATGAAAGAAGTTTCCATTAACCAGCAAGACGTAGCCGATGCAGTCCGTCCATTATCTAATTGGAAATCGCCAGGCTTAGACGGACTGCACAACTTCTGGTTAAAATGGCTGCGCAGTGGTCATGCTCGTTTAGCATCTCACTTCCAGTCGGTTTTAGTGACTGGGACGTTACCAGAGTTCATGACGACTGGTATTACTCACCTGCTCCATAAAGCCGGTAGTACTACGGTGCCGAGCAACTATAGGCCGATAACGTGTTTGCCATCGGTCTATAAGCTCCTTACATCTATTCTGAGAAATAAAATTTCCAAACATATTCAGTTAAATTCGGTCATGTCTCTCTCTCAGAATGGATGTAGGAATGGGGGACGTGGTACTAAGGAGCTCCTCCTAATTGATACGGCTATTAGTACAAGTTCGTCGCCTCCGAAAAGATCTATCGATATGTTGGATAGATTATAAGAAAGCATTCGACTCCGTGCCTCATACGTGGCTCTTGAGGGTGTTAGAGTTGTACAAAATTAATTCAACTCTATGCGCCTTCTTGAAGTCTTGTATGGGGCAATGGAAAACATTTCTTAGATATCCAGCATGTCGACTGAGTCGTGGGGGAGGCGAACCAATATACATTAGGCGGGGAATATTTCAGGGTGACAGTTTGAGTCCTCTTTGGTTCTGCCTAGCACTGAATCCTCTCAGTACGCTACTAGGGCATTCAGGGCTAGGCTGTAGGTTACGTAGAGGTGGTCAAATAGTATCTCACCTGCTTTACATGGGTGATTTGAAACTGTTTGCACCAACTCATATTCAAATGGCAGAATTACTAAAAGTTACAGAGACTTTTAGTAATTCTATCAAAATGGAGTTTGGTGTAGATAAGTGTGCCGTCATGCATGTAAAACGGGGAGAGGTAGTGGAGAATCATAGAAGTGAAATCTTCAATACTCCACAATTTAGACCGCTTCGCGTAACGGATACCTATAAGTACTTGGGTATGTCTCAGGCTTTGAACATCAATGAAACGGACATGAAGCGAGCGCTGCGGGAACGTTTCTTTGGTCGCCTAAAAAAAGTTTTAAATAGTCTTTTATCGGGCGGCAATAAGGTGCGTGCCTACAACGCTTGGGTCATGCCGATTCTAATGTACTCCTTTGGCATACTCAAGTGGACCCAAACCGAATTGGACACCCTGGACAGAAAAGTCCGCACGCTGTTGACATCGCACAGGATGCATCATCCTCGTTCATCAATAATGAGGTTGTATATTCCGCGAAAATGTGGGGGCCGAGGCTTCCTAAATGCTAAAACCCTCCATAATCGTGAAGTATGCAACCTCAGGGATTATTTCCTCAAGATGACGAGTGGTGTGCATCTTGATGTGGTGACAATAGATAACGGGCTCACCCCGCTTGGGTTGGCTAAAGAGAACTGGCGTAGACCGGTAGTGCTAAGCACCATAGATCGCAAGAATGTGTGGCAGAGCAAGGAGTTGCACGGCAGATACTACGGAGCACTAAATGCGCCCGACGTAGACACTCCAGCCTCTGTGACCTGGCTACGATTCGATAACCTCTTTGGAGAAACCGAAGGTTTTGTCTGTGCAATTTCTGACGAAGTTATTAAGACGAATAACTACCGGAAATATATCTTGAGGGATGGCACAGCTGATATTTGTCGCGCATGCCACTTACCAGGCACTCGCCTCAACCGGAAACGATTCGCCCTCAGGCATATCGTTTCCGGTTGTGCACGTCTTGCTAACGGCGAGTACTTGCACAGACACAACCAAGTAGCCAGGATCATCCACCAGCAACTTGCTTTGCTACACAAACTTGTGAGCGTAGAGGTGCCGTACTACAAATACGTACCAGAGCCGGTTCTCGAAAATGGTCGTGTCACATTGTACTGGGACCGATCTATTATCACTGATAGGACTATTGTAGCCAATAAGCCAGACATCGTGGTGATAGATCGGCTGCAGCGCCGTGCAATGATTGTCGATATCACTGTTCCACATGACGGGAATCTCGTGAAGGCTGAGAAAGATAAACAAATAAAATATCAAGACTTAGCTCACGAGATTGTCGACATGTGGGATGTGGACTCGGCAATCGTTGTACCGATAGTCATTTCGACCAATGGGTTAATAGCCAAGAGCCTCAATCAACATCTAAAGAGGCTCGCGTTAGGTAGTTGGATTGCGGATCTGATGCAGAAGGCGGTATTACTGAACACAGCGCGCATCGTGAGAAAGTTCCTCTCTTTGTAGCCCTAACCGCTGGCGGCTTGGTCCTTGTATTCGCTGCCGGTGGGTAAATACGCTTTTTATATTTTTAAATATTTTATTTTTTTATATAATATTTAAAAATGTATTAGGTAGTTTTTAAGTTCAATAAATGTATAATAATAATAGTATTTATTTCTTAGAATATGGTACATTTGTATGTTAATATTAATCGTGCTTCTCACATATTCTACCTCAACAGGCGTAGAAATATTAGTCAATGTCAAAAAAATAAAAGAAATAGTCATTATTCCAGTTACTTACAATTACATTAAACTTTGTCATTTAGGAATTCATTGACCTTATAAAAACTCTTTTCCAATAGCCAGTTAAATAAATATGTCTTAAATTTACTAGTAGGTAATTGGTAATTGACAATAGACACTCACTATACTTCTTTAATAAGAACGAATATAGTCTCAAAGGACTATATAACACAGCCTGTTCTAATTAAGAAACTAAATCCCTCTACGAATTAAAACCACGTACTGACAACGGTATTAACCAACCAATTTGTAAAGATATAATACGCTGGAATCCCTAAGGCACATGGGTAAACCGTATTTAGCCGTCTTAGACGAAATCACTGAGTTGGAAAACGATACGAAGATTCATGACTTCTGTACGAGGATTTAAAGTATTTATTTACACGGGAGTTCGGACGTATCTTCTTTGTTAGTGGATTTTTGTTTTGCTAAACTTAAAATTTACACTACTTTGTAGAAATACTGCTCTAAATAAAAAATAAATTATATAATGAATAGTTACATGGTATTTTATTTATTTTTAACACGCTTGTTAATACAAGCGCTTATTAACAAAGTTAATACTTGCTTTGAATGTAAGGGAATCTTTGAAAGTGATTTTCACTCGATTCTAAGCATCAGATTAAATTTGAAACTGCATAATTATCGATGACAATGCATTCATTTAAATAGGTTATCCCATTATCCTTGCAGAATTCGTGTTTTTTTTTCGTGGCTAGGATTTTGGCATGATTCTATAGATGTCTTATAAGTGGTAGGACCACACTGTTGACTGTCTGTCTACAGCCGCAGGCCGATCTATCCAACCACACTCTCGCAGAAAATCGACGAGTAGTAATATTTTGTTACTGCGCTTCGTTCCGTGAGTGAGAGAACTGGAAGCCCAGCTTTCTGAGGGTCTTTGCGTGTGGTGGGTTTTTGTGATGCCTTTAGTATCATCAAACCTCATTGCACGCATTCACACTCCCTTCATTTTTTTTCGTGGTAGGTAGCGGCCTTATAAAGGTTTATGAGCAGCAGCAACGCTTTTCATCAGGTGTGCTGTTTGCTCGTTTGCAATGAAAAAAATATCGACGTCCCTGTTTTCTTCAATGCAATTTTATTTCATTAACCTACAAAAGTTATCTTCTTTAATGTTTTAACTACCTGTTCTATTCTAATTTTTAGTTTATAGAATTTTCTAATGTAATAAACCCTAGAAACATTCATACATCGTAAAACTAAATTAAAATATAGCCTATGTTAAGTTAAGCGCACAAAGTGTTTGTACTCCTTAGTTGCCCCTGAGATTAATCAAAATTGTGTAAAGTATAACTAGAAGAATGGTGCTTAATATGATGGTGATGCCTTAATTATTTTATAATCTTCCAATTGACGTTCATTGTAGAATGTAACCCTGAATAAGGGATGATAATACCATAATTATTACCCATTTTTTTTTTGGGGTGGGTTGCGGTCGGCGCGCTCCTCGCACCATTCGGTCTGGGGCGACAGAGGGGCGTAAGCACGCAACACCCGCAACCCACCCACGCTGCACGTCGCCTTCGTCATTGGGCCGACCACCGGAGTATCTTTTAGTGCTTGGAACTTTATAAATTTACAAATAACGGAATAATATTCAAACTCAAAGCGATCATTTATACTCAATCCGTATTATGTCGCCCTTTAAATCTATATCGTATTAAAAACATGATTTTGATTTCGACAACGTAAAACAAGAAAAAAAAATTCCGATATCTATCAAGAGAAATAATAATTCTCTGACGCAATAATTCGCTCACCCAAATTATTCTCTGACGAGAAGAATACATTTCTTTATTTTTGCAACGTTGTTACGATCCTCATATTCTTAATCTATAGCTATAGGTTATATTCTTATCACGTTCGTAAACAGGAAAAAACATTTCCTTGAAGCTGAGTGCTGAAGAAACTAACTACTACTATGTAGTATAGATCCTGGCTAATAGATGCGCTAACAATAAATGCGATACTGTGTGATTTTGTCACTCTTTCAGACCTACTTAAACAATCCTCATTAAATTTGTAAATGTATTTAAACACATTTTAAGGGTACAAAAATGTTATAAGACACTTTTAATTGAGACAAAAACACTGTATATTCCGTGTGGTGACGGAGAAAGAATACAATTCACTACCCCCTACTCTGCCCATGGGCGTCCTGAAAGACGATTATAGGATATAATATGCATATAACATCTATGCAAGAAAGGAAAACTCGAAAGAAAACCCTATACCAAACCGTCTGACAAGCTTGGTGTAATAGGTCTAATGCCCTCATATTGTATAGGAGGTTCGATCCTAGAAATGGGACGTATATGAGATGAAATGATGACGAAGATAGTCCCATTTATCTATACCAATAAATAAAATTGGAGTGTCTGTTTGTAATGTCAAAATAATAGGCTTTTTTCATGCACACACGGTTATTTACACTATACATATGCCTAAAATACACTTTACATTTTTTTTGTCTGTCTGTTTGTTCCGGGTAATATTCAAAACGGCTAGACCGATTTCAATCATTTTTTCACCAATGGAAAGCTATAATATCAGTACGTAAACCAGGCTATATTTTATCCCGGTATTCCCACAGGAATGGGCACTATTCAGGAAAGACCACAAAAACCGAAGCGAAGCGAGGGCGGGTTGCTAGTTTTTAATAAATACACAATATAAAATAATATGAGTACAGAAAAATAAAGATCTTGTGTTTTCAAGAAAACGGATATTATTATTTATATTTACTAACCAGCAATCCGCCCTCGCTTCGCTTCGGTTATAGGTTATAGTCATTTTACCCGCGTAGTTCCCGTTCCCGTGGGTATACCGGGATAAAATATAGCCTAGTTTACGCCCTGATATTATGGCTCGGTATTCCTACGGGAAAGGCAACTACGCGGGTAAGGCGACTGTATCCAAAGCGAAGCGAGGGCGGGTTGCTAGTATTATATATTTTACGGATTTTATCGCGTTTGTATTTGATTTTTGATTGCTCGACGTTTCAAACATTTTACAGCGTCCACGTTCACGGGCGAACTAAGATGTTAGTCCGTCGTCAAAAACAATCGATAAAAAGATAAAACCCGTAAAATAGTTCTATTTTTAACGTGTAATACTTAGGTAAACATCAGAAATCATTAAGATCTTGTATATTTATTATTCGCTTCATATAGAACTTGATTTTGAAATTACTAATAGATGAAGACAATATCTGGTTTTATTGATGGCTGTATTGGTTTCTATTGTTATCTATCCGATATACTATATAATGTAATAGGCAAGTTATTTGTTTATATAGGTTATACGTGACAATAACTAATCGTGTAGCAATAATCACGTATGCCATTAATACAAACACTGCTCGTAAAATCGACTAATGGTCCCATAACAACCTATCTCTGTATCGTTTTATTTTATAATTAAAAGCAAATAAAAAAGTCCTCTTCGAATATAAATTATTCTGCTTCCGTGTGTTGACAGAGAACAGGTCACTATATCGTCTCTTACCCGTGGGTATAGTAAAAGATGACTAAGGGATTAAATGTGCATGTTTTCCTTTTCTTGCATAGATGTTCTATGCAAGAAAAGGAACCGTACCCACGTCACCTTACCCGGGCTGGGCGTAATTTGCTACGCCGACGATACACTCGTCACAGCCCGGGGTGGGACGCTAGAGGAGGCGGCACGCCTGGCAACTCTCGGCACCAAGGAGATTGTCAGGCGGATCGAAGCGCTGGGGTTGAGGGTAGCCCTGGAAAAGACGGAGGCCCTTTTGTTCCATGGCCTCCGTACCGCCGGGCCTCCCGCCGGCGCTTCGATCACCGTAAAGTCGGTCACCATCAGCATCCAGGCCCACATGAAGTACTTGGGCCTGGTGCTCGACGGGCATTTTTGGTTCCGGGAGCATCTCTATCGACTTGTTCCCCGCCTTGTCGGCGCGGCGTCCGCCCTTTCGCGGCTGATGCCGAATGTGGGCGGACCCAGCGCTACGTGCCGACAGCTGTACGTGGGGGTGATTCGGTCGATGGCCCTGTACGGCGCACCGGTGTGGGCGGGGTCCCTGACCGTCCGTCTTAGGGCCCTCCTGTGGCGACCACAGAGGGTCATGGCGATCAGGGCCATACGGGGTTACCGCACGGTGGCAACCGAGGCAGCGTGCCTCCTGGCCGGAACTCCCCCGTGGGACCTGGAGGCGGAGATGCTCGTGGAAATTTATCGGCCGGTGTCGGAGACGCGCGCCCGCGGCGGCATGGTCTCCATCAAAGAGATCACCGCCTGGCGGGTCGACACCCGCCGTGGAGTCATTGCCCGTTGGGCAGTCCGGCTGGAGAGTCCTCGGTACGGTGTCAGGACCGTCGAGGCCCTCCGGCCGGTGCTGATGGAGTGGTTGGAGCGAACGCACGGGATGCTTTCTTTCCGACTGGTGCAGGTGCTGACGGGGCACGGTTGCTTCGGGAAGTACCTGCACAAGATTGTCAGGAGGGAGAGCACTCCGTCCTGCCACCACTGCAGTTGCGACGAGGACACGGCGCAGCACACGCTCGAGGAGTGTGCTGCATGGGAGGGTGATCGCCGTGAACTCGTCGCAATTATCGGTGTCGACCTGGCGCTGCCGACCATCGCCAGAGAGATGCTCGTCAGCGTCAGGAACTGGGACGCGGTCGCCGCCTTCTGTGAGGCCGTAATCTCACGGAAGGAGGCGGCGGATCGTGTGCGAGTAGAGCTCCTATTCGGCGACACGTTCCGCCGCCGGTGACTCGGGCGGCGCAGGCGCGAGTATCTGCGCCTAATGCCGCCCTAGCCGAGGCCGCGGGTGATCGGACCGGGGAATTGTCCGTCACCCGCAGAGAGGCTGACCGCGCGACGGCGACCGACGTCCCAGGACGTCGAGAGGTGAGGTTACCCGAAAGGGTATTCCGTTGGGCCGACCACTGACGACAAGTCACATCTGCTCCGGTGGTCGGCCCAACAACGAGGTGACGTAGGTATGGGTGGGTTATGGGCCCGCGCGCGGTCTTTTCATCGCCCCGGAGGGACTGGGCCGCGCGTGCGCTTACAATAGCCCAACAAAAAAAAAAAAAAAAAACCCACGTCACCTTCGTCCTTGGGCCGACCACCGGAGTAGGGTGACTTGTCGTCAGTGGTTGGCCCGACGGAATACCCTTTCGGGTACCCTCACCTCTCGACGTCCCCGTCCCGGGATGTCGGTCGCCGTCGCGCGGTTAGCCTCTCTCCGGGTAACGGACTAAATGCCATGGTCCGGTCACCCGCGGCCTCGGCTAGGGCGGCATCAAGACGTGTTGGTATAAGGTGTCATTTCAAGTTTCGAGAGAAGATGTTATGTGCATATTTAATCTCTTTTTTTGGGGCTGGGCTACGGTCAGCGCACCTGTCGCTCGGCTCTGTTCGGGGCTATAGAGGGGCGGCGTGCAGCCCCATAGTGCCTTTAGTTCCTTGACTTTAGTGGTCGGCCCGACGGAATACGCCGAGGGAGTACCCTCTTCCATCGACGTCCCCCGGGACGCCGGTATATTTAATCCCTTAGTCGTCTTTTACGATACCCATGTATAACCGTTGGTGGTTAACTGTATGGTTACTCCGTCACTACACGCAAAATTACAATACATATCAATGCATTATTTTGCCATGTGCAAAATATGCGGTTACGAATACTACCAACCCTTATATTTTTTGTAGATGTCGTAAAAAACGCCTAAGAACTGTATAAATCAACCTAAGCTCCTATTGACGTCATCTGGTCAGCAATTATTTTCCCAAGGAAGGTTGACGCCAGGCAGGTAGCCGATCATAATGTTATTTCGCATATGTTATTTCGCACCGTAATTTAGAATTTTGTGTTTTTCTTTACCTATAGTGCTTATCCGTGTGGTGACGGAATAAGTACAATTCACTACTCCCTATCTTGACCGTGGATGTCGTAAAAGACGACTAAGGGATATAATATGCATATAACATCTATGCAAGAGAAGGTAAACTCGAAACAACCCTATAAAAACATGTCTGACAAGCATGGTATAGTAAGATCAATTTCCCTCATATCGTGGAGGAGGCTCGAGCCCGTGGGATGTATATTAGCCGAGATGATAATTAAAAAAAAAAAATCTTATCTTTTTTATCCGGTCAATGTCCCTGTACGGCGCACCGGTATGCGTGGGGTCCCTGACCGTCCGTCTTAGGGCTTTGAGAGCCATGGCGATCAGGGCCCCGTTGGACAGTTCGGCTGGAGAGGCCTCGGCACAGTGTCAGGACCGTCGAGACCTTCGGCGAGGCTGTCATCTCGCTGAAGGAGGCGGCGGACCGTGTGCGGGAGGAACGACTCCACGCGGACACGGTCTTCAGCCGGCGGCGACTAGGGCGACGCAGGCGCGAGTACCTGCGCCCGATGCCGCTCTAGTAGAGACCGGGCCGGGGATTTAGTCTGGCACCCGCGGAGAGGTTAGCCTCGCAACCATGATTGGCGTCCCGGGGGGACGTCGATAGGAGAGGGTACTCCCGGGGGCTATTCCGTCGGGTCGACCCCTGAAGTCAAGGAACTCTGCACCGGTGGTCGGCCTAACGACGAAGGTGACGTGCTTTATGGGTGGGTTACGCGGCCGCGCGCCACCCTTCTGTCACCCGGGACGGAGCGGGGTGGCGGGTGCGCTGTGCGCGTAGCCCACACCAAAAAAAAAGAGCGGTTTTAGGTTTTTAAACTATTATTTATTATCATCCCTTATTAGTTTTTCATTAATTTTATCAACAATATAGCCCACACCAAAAAAAAACAGCGTTTTTAGGTTTTTAAACTATTATTTATTATCATCCCTTATTAGTTTTTCATTAATTTTATCAACAATATAGCCCACACCAAAAAAAAGAGCGTTTTTAGGTTAGTAAACTATTATTTATTATCATCCCTTATTAGTTTTTCATTAATTTTATCAACAATATAGCCCACACCAAAAAAAAGAGCGTTTTTAGGTTTTTAAACTATTATTTATTATCATCCCTTATTAGTTTTTCATTAATTTTATCAACAATATAGCCCACACCAAAAAAAAGAGCGTTTTTAGGTTTTTAAACTATTATTTATTATCATCCCTTATTAGTTTTTCATTAATTTTATCAACAATATAGCCCACACCAAAAAAAAGAGCGTTTTTAGGTTTTTAAACTATTATTTATTATCATTCCTTATTAGTTTTTCATTAATTTTATCAACAATATAGCCCACACCAAAAAAAAGAGCGTTTTTAGGTTTTTAAACTATTATTTATTATCATCCCTTATTAGTTTTTCATTAATTTTATCAACAATATAGCCCACACCAAAAAAAAGAGCGTTTTTAGGTTTTTAAACTATTATTTATTATCATCCCTTATTAGTTTTTCATTAATTTTATCAACAATATAGCCCACACCAAAAAAAAGAGCGTTTTTAGGTTTTTAAACTATTATTTATTATCATCCCTTATTAGTTTTTCATTATTTTATCAACAATATAGCCCACACAAAAAAAAGCGTTTTTAGGTTTTTAAACTATTATTTATTATCATCCCTTATTAGTTTTTCATTATTTTATCAACAATATAGCCCACACCAAAAAAAAGAGCGTTTTAGGTTTTTATACTATTATTTATTATCATCCCTTATTAGTTTTTCATTATTTTATCAACAATATATTTTTATAACGTACCATAAAAAAATACCATCTGGCTCAACTGAATTTTATAACTACCATATGTGCTGCTAAATGCATAGTAGCGTGCTGTTAAATGTATAGTAAATTTATTATCTATTTATTAAAGGACATCTTTTTTGGAGATTCTTGGAAGGTAGGTTACGCAAATAAGGGATATACGCATGTAAGGGATAAACGTAACATACTCGTATATTAACACATGTGATAATAAGAAACTTTATTTATACATATGCATATATACGAAACCAAAAGGTCGGCACTTAACGATAAGTGGTCACCGTTGTCTGCAGACCCGCAATTCACTTAACGCTGTGGCATATCCCAACTTGGTAATATAGGGCTCAGGAATTTCGGAACTCATTTGCCAAGTACATTATACCCAGATATTAGAGGTCATCTGAATAAGGCACATTCATGAATCGAAATAACAAATTAATTTTGTCGTATTTTACTTATGTGTGATAGGTCAAATTTACTTCCATTGTGGAGGAGGTTTGAGCTCAAAAGCTCAGACGTATATGGATTTAAATGATGATGATAATTATTTTATGTTATATAGTTCCATAAATGAATATTTTGGAGGAGGTCTTCACCCGCACAGGGGTTCTTGAAGATACAAGACAGTAATTATCTATTAGTTAGGAAATAAATATTAAACAAAAATTAAATGATACATACATACATATTTACAATAAATTGAATAAACTAACAATAGACTAAGATAGGAAATAAGTGTTAGTAACCAATATATTTGTAGCTAACAAGAAATAAAGACTTTTTTATTTTATTTTTAAATGAATATTTTATTCTTTAGTATACATTGACTTTCATTCATCAATTCGTTTCAGCTCATATATGTATGTCCCACTGTTGGACTCGAACCTCCACAATGAAAGGAACATTGAATTAGTTTACCGCACTGGTCAGACGTTAACACGTCTGACCAGTGCGGTAAACTAATTCGCTAACGCGTGGATGTACGGGGTCACAAGGTTAGATAAGATAAGAAATGATTAGGGGAAGTCTGAAAGTGGTACCAGTGATAGAGAAGATTAGAAGCGCGAGATTGTCTTGGTATGGACATGTGATGAGGAGGGATAAAAGGCATGTGACATAGATTTTATCTGCGTATCATATCCCTTAGTCGTCTTTTATGATACGCACGGATAATAGGGGGTGATGAACTGTATTCTTAGACTGTCACGGCAATTCAAATAATTGAATTCAAAATTCTAATTCATAAAGCTGAAATTAGTTAGAAACTATTTTAGAAGCTACATTTATCATTGAATATCGCAAGTTCCACATACACATATAGACGCTGTCGATATCATTTTTTGATTCATTGCGCAGTAGTAATAAAATTGACCCAATGTAAGATCGAATCTACTAATCCCAATAATAATATTCTAATAAAATTTATCGTGTCATTGAATTAAGAGTGTGACCAATTTGTGACAAATTTATTGATGAAGTTAGAACTTGATAACTGTTTGGAAGAAGATTTTATAAAGTTCTCTGTTTTCCTCTTTTAATTTATTAAATTTTAACATCATCATCATTTCAGCCTATCGCCGCCCGTCCACTGCTGGACGTATGCCTCCTCATGTTACGCCACAGAGTGCAGTCTTGTGCCGCCTGCATCTACGCCCAGCAACTTTCACCAGGTCGTCGATCCATAGTGGAAGAGCATCCTACACTGCGTCGTCCGATACGTGGTCGCCACTCAAGAACCTTTCTTCCCCAGTGGTTGTCGGTTTGTCGAGCGATGTGGCATGCCCATTGCCACTTCAGCGTACTAATTCTTCGTGCTATGTTGGTTACACCGGTTCTTCTGCGAATTTTCATATTCCGGATTCTATCTCGCAGAGAAATCCCAAGCATAGCCCGGTTAATTGCACGCTGAGAGACTTTGAGCCTCGCTACGAGGCCTATTAAATTTATTTAATTTTAATTTATTCAGCAGTTATTGAATCTTCCAATACCAATCATCATCCTCTTTCTTGCTTGTGAGTAAGAGATATAATATAACTTCTGTACAAGAGAAGAAAGACTCGAAATAAAATCTCAAATAAATCCATCTCAACAAAACGATATAGTAGATTAATTTCCCTTCTTTTATAAAGAAGGCTCGAGTCCAACAGTGGGATATAAATTAGTTGAAGATTGTGTACTAATAAAATACGAGCATCTCTAAACAATCTCTATAGAATCAGAAAATTATAATACAAATATATATTTGTATACCCAAAAAGGTGTCAGTGATAATTACATTTCTTATTAAGGAAAACAATATTATATTCTAAGGTACCCGTTTTAATTTCCATTAAAAAAACAAACAGAGATGTTGTAAAGTCTCCATAAAATTATGCCAAGGTTGTCACGTCATCCGTTCTGAGTGCCGGGACAAAAGAAGCGAAGCTAATCCGACGGACCGAGATAATTAAATCACTTCGCTACTGCTCCTTGCCCTGAAACCTGCTATAAGGATGTTAAGCAGAACCTTAGATGGACGAAAATTTAATAAGAGCGTATCTCTGTATTGTGTTCATTTATGTGTTTTGATAATTTATTTTAAAAATATTAATTTTATATTAAAAACTAAACTGAAAGTTTCGAGTATGATCAATTTAATAAATTTTGATTAATATGTCATTAGGACGTCTTTATACGTAGATAAATCTTGAAGAAAACTTGTAGTGTCGTTTTTTTTTTGCAATTAGTGCAATTTAAACATTTCGGTCAGTAAGATAAGGTCAGTCACATATACTTATTATCTTATTCTATATCGTATGAAATACGAACTTAGACAAAAATCCTTAGATTATAATGAACTTAGAAATGTGCAACTAACGGAGATAATTCATTCATTCAACATTACATGTGGTGACGGAGTAAGAATACAATTCACCATTCCCTATCTTGCCCGTGGATGTCGTAAAAGATAACTTAGGGATTTAATATGCATATAACATCTGTGCAAGAGAAGGAAAACTCGAAATAAAACCCTATATCAACCTGTGTGATCAGCATGGTATAGGAAAGTCAAATTCCCTCCTGTTATGGAAGAGGCTCAAGCCTAATAGTAGGACGTTTATGAGCTGACTTGATGATGATGAACGGACATAAATAACATCCAGACTCTGAACAATCATTTGTGGATCACACAAAGAAATTAGAACCCAGAACAACTCAACATGACAGGTTAACTAAGGCCATGACGGCATTCTAAACGAAAACGAAAGATTAGCACCAAGAAAAAGACACTATCATTGCAGCTGTTATATAAATTATACGCTACTTATGGCAAAACAAAATAATAATATAAATAAATAACTTTAAACAGCAAGACTTAGCTATCGGCACGCTCCAAACATACATCGTACCACTTTCACAGCAGCTTACAAAACAATACTTAAGATACTATAAATACACAGATTATTTTACGTCTTTACTTAGATTTCCATTCAAATCATGTTATCAGCTGCGGCTCGCGACTTCGCTCGCGTGAAAATGAACTTTTTTTTTTATTGCAAACGGTGGCAAACGAGCAAACAGTACACCTGATGGTAAGTGTTGCTGCCGCTCATGGACCTTTACAAGGCCGTTGCCTACCGCAAAGAAAGCGAAGGGAGTGTGAATGCGTGCATTGAGGCTCGGTGATACCAAGGGCACCACCAAAACCCTCCACATGCAATCACCCTCAGAAAGTTGGGCTTCCGGCTCTCTCGCTCACCGAACGAAGCGCAGTAACAAATTGCTACTACTCAGACGTCGATTTTCTGCGAGAGCATGGTACTGCCCCGGACGGACCGGCCCGCGGCTGTAGACAGATAACTGTCGACAGTGTGGTCCTACCACTCCTAAACTAACTTTCCCAAAGTTGATTTTTTATCCCAAGGGAACACATTCCTGAGATAAAACGGTATTTCATGTATTAATCTAGGAAATACTTATTCAAGTCCAGTCAACAGTTCATTCGTGATTGAGTAACAAATATCCAAACATCTACACAAACTTTTGCTTTTACTATTTTACTTTCACCTAAGTACTTCATATTTCAAAGGAAATACGGTGCTAAATATAGCCTTTCTTAGCCGCTGATAAAATATGTTTCTGTTGGTGAAAGAATTTTTTTAATCAACGGGGGAAATTATCCCCTGTTTCACGCGTGTAGTCCCCGTTCTCGTGGGAATATCTTGGTAAAATATAGCCTGTGTTACTAGCTGATAATTATGTAGTCATAACTTTAAATATTGAAGAATTAACACGCTCTGACGATATCTGTTCCTAATGGGAGAGAAATCGACCTACTATACTACGCTGATCAAACGTGTTGGTATAGGGTTTTGTTCCGCGTTTTCCTTCTCTTGCAAAGATGTTATATGCGTATTATATCCGTTAGTCGTCTTTTACGACACCCACGAACAAGAAAGGGGGTGGTGAATTGCATTCTTTCACCGTCAGCACACGGAGAGTAGATAGAATATCGCGAATATTATTCTCAATACAGCTTATTTGTTTATACAGAATTTAATTAAACTCATGAGACAAAACATTAAGTTAGATATCATTATGATGAAAAGTACATTAATATCCAAATCTACGATGCGCTTTATTAATGTAATTACATTAACTTTGAGCTTTAACTATGTTTAAACGTTGAGAGTCTTACAAACTTATTTCAAAAAACGACAAATTTATCTCATTTCATTTCAGCCCATATACGCCCCACTTTTTGGCTCGAGCCTCCTCTTTTATGGAATTGACCACTTATACTACGGTGGTCAGACGTGTTGGCATAAGATTTTGTTTCAAGTTTTTGTTCTCTTGTATAGATGTTATATGCATATTATATCCCTTAGTCGTCTTTTATGACACCCATGGGTAACAGAGGTTGTATTCTTACTCCATCACCAAACTGAAAACCTTTATCTTCCCTTACTAAACAGCAAATTACTAATTACTAATTTCGAATGAACAATGATTTCTATGATAAGCTACTTTTCCTCGTATTTGCTAGCATCCGAGTTGAACTGCGACGTAAAACGCAGTAAGCGTCAATAAACTATAAGCGCTCTTAATGTACGTTCTGTTTAATGTCCTCGGTCATCATCATCATCTTGCTCTTATCCCAATTACTTGGGGTCGACGCAATATGTCATCTGTTTTGACATATTGCAAAAAGTTTCGGCAATGACTTTTATGACCGGCCGCCTGCCTGACGTCAACCCTCCTTGGGAATGTAATCGTTGACCCAAATGGTGCCAGATGGAGTTGGTCCGGGTCAATCTAGGGCTCTTAGTCGGCTTTTACGACACCCACGAGCAAAGCAAGGGTTGGTAGTATTCGAAGCCGCTACCACACAGCAATGTTTAATGTCCTCGGTGTTCCACAAATTTAACTACAGTATAAAGTCGAATTATGTAACTATACTCGTTCCAACCATTTATTTTATTTTTGGCAGGTCGAATTCTGATTAATTAGTGTTGTACCAATGTATTACGGATACTATGTTTTGTAATAATCGATTTTAGTCAGGAACAACTTTTAATCGATTTAACACGGATATTTTATTTTTGCTTAAATACATATTTCATATTATTTAAAAACTTCACTTCTGTAAATATATTTGTTATTTGGGCACATTAATTTTTGCATACCCACTAATTCAGTCCTCCCAAAATATTTTGCTTTGTACTTTGCAAAATAAAAAATAACTACTTTATGAAGCATTTTTCCATTAAGCGGGGTCCGCTGCTCCAAACTTTACTTAGAGACAATGGGGCCCTCGTCTGCGGTAGTAAATCACTAATTTTCTCATTCAGCCTACCCCTTTTTTTTTAAGCCGAATTGGCAACACTGAACGGCGCGCCGGTGACGCCATTTTGTTGTGTTGTCTGTCACTCGCAACAAGACTCCCGTGCTAGTCACATTTCTGTTCGCTGAGTGCTCTTTCATATTTTTCATACGCTGTGTTGAGTATTTATATTCCACCGTATTGATTTCATTGTTCTTACTTTGATTGAGTTGAGCGTATCGTTCCTCCCAGTAAGATTTTACTTGCAAAATGCCGAAAGGTATGGTGCTTAAAGGACAATCCAGAGAGTTAGTACTGCGGCTTCGTGAATTTTTTGAAAAGAAACGCCGCAATGGCGGGTTCCTTATACCAGTAACTCAAGTTAGAGACCGTGCTGCAGCAGCATTAGGTATTAGTGCTCCAACGGTGGCGAAAATCACTAAAGAAGCCTATGGTAGTAGTGGTATTGAACAGAACAAGCTATCTACGCCTAAGAAAAAACGTCAGCCCCGTAAAGTGACAGCAATTGACAGTTTTGATACTGATGCTATTCGTCGTCATATATACAATTATTACACAAGCAAAGAGATTCCTACTTTGAAAAAATTAGTAGCGTCTCTACGAAATTGTGGCTTGTTTCGTGGTCAAAAATCTTCTTTGTCAAAGGTGCTGCACCAAATCGGGTTCTTGTATAAGAAATCCGACAAAAGAAAAATTTTAATGGAACGTCGTGATATAGCCTTGTCTCGCTGTGAATTTTTAAGACAAGCGAAGAAAATAGAAGACTGGTCGAATGTCGTTTTCACAGATGAAACTTGGCTCAATGCCAATCATTCCATACCAAAAGGTTGGACTGACGATACTGCTGCTTCTACTTCTGCAGTGCCAATGGGGAAAGGTGAACGCCTCATCATTTTCCATGCGGGAACTACAAAGGGATTTGTACCAGACGCTCTATTAGCGTTGAAATCAAAAAAAAACAGGAGACTATCATGAGGAGATGAATGCGGACGTGTATGAAAAGTGGTTCATAGAAATGCTTACATCACTTGAAGAGCCATCAACAATATTTATTGATAATGCACCCTATCACTCTCGCCAAATTAATAAAATGCCAACACAGGCCAACAAAAAACACGAGATTATAAACTGGCTTCGTGATAATGGGGAAGATGTGGACGAATCCCTACTAAAAGTAGAATTACTTAAAATATTAAAAAGTAAAAAGCAGCCAATACGATATGTCATCGACGAAATGGCAGCAGAATATGGGCATGTTGTAATCAGAATTCCTCCGTACCACTGTCAATATAATCCAATTGAAATGATCTGGGCACAAGTCAAAGGACACGCCGCAAGAAACAATACAACTCCTCCTTTCACAGCAAATAAAATGCTTGAACTTTTAAAAAACGCATGTGCTAGTGTGACGCCTGAAAACTGGGCGTGTGGCGTCAACAAGACAAAAAATATAATATTCTCTGATTGGGATCGGGAAATTGAATTTGACAACGTACCTACACAAGAGTTAATAATAAACACTGCAGATGATTCAAGCGACGATTCGAGTTCGTATGAAGAATTCGACGATTCGTTATAATAAAATAATATTAAAATATTTTGGTTGTTTTATTTCATGTTATAGGTATGATGAGAAGATTTTTATATCTCCCTGATACAATTTTAACGTGTTGTCTATTACAACAATTCAAAACTCAGTTGTCAGCTGACTTAACTGCAAATAAGTGTAATCGATTATTTGCGATTCATTAGTTTGCACCGAATACTTTTGATCCTGTCACTAGATGCGATAGAACGTAACTTTTTTTATAACGGAAATGAATTATCACTTAAATTTTATGAATAGAGCTATTTACGGCATATTAATGTATTTAGTGGGTAATAATTAAGATATATAAATATTATTGGGCAGTTTATATATTTCTCTGTTCACTCGTTTCAAAGTTAATAATTGCGTATAATGAAACAGTTACGTCCTAAAGCATGTGTCAAAAGTAAAATAAATGGTTGGAACTAGTATAGCCGGTAATTAATTGGATAAGTCGATCAAAAAACGGTAGGCTGTCGAAAGTTTGATGTAACGTCAATGTCTGATTGAAGTAGTTTATTGATCCAACGCTCATCATTAGACCAGGAGTATTGGTTGTCACACTAATAAATACGAAGCAATTTCATTGGTACTAACTTACTAACTTATTCGATTACAAATGAAGGAAAATATTTATTTTCTTTAATATTCTAAAAATATAATTTAAAGTTAAAGTTGCGAATGGCTTCAATTTAAGTTAAAATTTAAATATCATATCATAATTTTGTATCTACATCTACAAATCGAGTTATGCATTTTATGTACGTTGTAAGCCGTATCCTACGTTCGGTTTGAATTGTTTTATTTTATCCATTTTTGTTTTGTTTCAATTTCATAAATACTTAACAAATAGTGGTGAGCCACCGAATAGAAATGGATTATCAAAAATATACATTACATTTTTTATTTGTTAAAAAAATATGTGTATGTCCATATTCTTGTATTTTTAAAAGAGAATAGTTTATACTAGAAGTTTATAGTAGAATGTATTATGAATGTTTCTCGACTAGAAATCCAAACACTCCATTATCTTGAACTGTAATTCGTATTTACGAACAAACTGGCGTGTATACATAATAATACTGTAATTAATTCCTTTGTAATCTATTTCATTTTAATAAAGGAATATAATTTATTTTCTATGTTTAATGCTTATGTGTCATGTAATTAGTTGAACTATCTCTCATATATTTGTAATGGCTTACGAGCCAAATAGATTTATTACGATAAATCTATTTGCATTATCAGATTCACGTAAATTACCTTTCTGAATCTATGGAATCTGAGCATAAGAAGATAACTATGAAGCTGTTTCGTGGCAGCTGCGAATACTACCAACCATTGATTGTGGATGTCGTAAAAGACGATTAAAAGTACTTAATCGACCTGGGGCCATGCCATCTGATGCTATCAGGTCAACAATTATATTCCCAGGAAGATTTAACGTCAGGCAGGCCGATTATAAAATTATTGCCAATAACTTTTGCAATACTATGAAAGAAGAATAGATATTGAGTCGACTCCAACTAATTGGAATAAGACCAGGGTTGTTGGGGATTAATAGATTAGAAAATTAAATAATGGCTTACAATAATGTAAGAATAATATATTTCGTTTAATAACTGATTACGATTACAGAGAGAGAGAGCCTGAAGTTACTTAAAACTGATATTCTTAATAATTGTAAACCGATCTTGTGGGTACTTTAAAAAATTATAATAGAGTCTTATTTATATTGGTTTCTTATGATGTATTCTTCTAATTGCTAAATAATGATGATGATAATCTGAGATTATATATTCTAAGCAAATAAAAATATGAGTAGAGAAATGTGAGAGACGTATTTCTACATGAGTAACTTTATTTATCTTAAAGAAACGAGCAATGATATTTACACACATTGCTAGCAAAGGACCATAAATTAAATTTCTCAAATTAATTTACATATTTGTATAACCACGTATCAAAGCAATATTATTTAACCTAATAGGCTAACCTCGTTTCGCGCTTGTTCTAAGCTGTTTGCTGTCCCAAATTAAGCGCGCAATGGGCTTCATTTTCGGACTGCTTGCTGCTTTTATTAGAGAATTTAAAGATTATAAATAGGTTGAACTAAGAACGTACTTTTCGTCAAAGTTTTATAAATTATCATTCATATTTTCATCTGTTTTACACGTTTACTTTTTGTTTTTTTTTTTGCAATAGAAATAAAAAAGTATGTAATAACATAGGGTTTTCTCTCAACATAGAAGAATTATGAATTATAGCTGCATATAGTACGGAGTCGAGTGTAGGTTAGCCAACTTAGTAAATTAAGAAATATGATATATCACCCAAATATTTCTCCAAGATAATGCCTGATCTCACTGGGATGAACACGGACGACAAGAAACTTGGTATCAGTAGTCAGTCCAATGACAAAAGGATGCGAATAAGCGAATAAGATGGATTATGGGGCCACGCGCTGCCCTTGCTTCACCCCGGATGGAATGGATGACGGGTGTGCTAACTATAGCTCGCCCAAAAATTCCCGATAGCGTTTTATACGATTCACTGTCATCATCCTGTTCCAATTATTTGGTGTCGACTCAATATATACTCTTCTTTTATAGTACATTTTTGGCAACAGTTTTAAGACTGGCGGCCTGTTTGAAGTGAACCCTCTTTGGATCAGATGGAGTTGGCCCAGATCAATGTGAAAACTCTTAATCATCTTCTACGACAGCCACGAGTAATGTAAGGGTTGCTAGAAGAATGTCGATTAGAACGGATGACAATTAAACATTCAATTTAATACAATTAATGAGAAATCAGGTGAAGAGATGCCAATTTAATTACAAATAAAATTTCGCGGCGATGAAAGTTCTTAAGATAATTATATTAGATTAAAAAGAAACCGTTTTCCGTGTGTTGACGGAGTAAAAATACATTTCACCACTTCCTATCTTGCTCATGGATGTCGTAAAAGATGACTTAAGGATATAATATGCATATAACAACTGTACGCGCCCTTTATAATTTAAATAAAATATTAAATAAACTCCACACTTTACGCATTACAAAGGTACACAATCCTTATATACATTTCCGAACGCATCCTTTCTTGGCCACGCCCTCTCATATCCGCTTCCCCAATAAAAAATAAAAAAAAGTTAGTTAAAAAACAAGAAGTCAAGAAATGGCCGCCTCGTAAAAAAAATCGCTACGCTTTCATAAAGTTGAGTTGAACTCCTAAAACTAATAAACGCAATTGCGCACGCGCCGCTCGGTAAAATTCATTACCTAAATCAATATTGTTCGTGAAGTGTAATTATTGATAAACTTTGTGTGGGAACATTACGATCAGCGAGCCGAAGGAAATAAAAATGTTGCTGCGACCAGTGAACTATCGAAGGACATTACAGGTACCCAGCCTTTCCTAGAATAAAACCACACAACCCCCTTTTTGGTCCATCTCACCGGATCTATTTACTCAATCATATTTACACTACACAACGTCCGCAAATTTACAAGGTATTCTCGCCGCCATTACACGTAACCATATCTATTCGATAAAAATCGTCTAGCATCGCATTATTGAATAACCTGTGCCTTGTAAACTAAATAACTAAGAATCATACGCAAACTTTTCTAAATTATTTCAATAATATTTAATACATTTGTATCGCTTTCGTTAATTGAAAAAAAATTACGCATTTTACTTAGGAGTCCATCTTGTTTCGCTTCGCTACTCTTTAAAAACATTAAACGCTTAAATACGCTTCTTATACGCCAATATATCGCTTATAATATAATAAAAATAATAATTTAAGTAACGCTTCGTATTCTGCATAAAAAATCTATGTAGGTAGTTTTATCCGTCGTCTTAGTATTAACTCGTTTCGTTTTTACGCCGCCATTTATGATAAATATTATTATACGCTCAACTGCTAATCGCTGAAAACGCCGCTAATCTCTGCGAATCGCCATACATATCGCTAAATCGTCACACACACCGCTAAATCGCCATACATATCGCTAATTGCCAAACACCGCTAATCGCCAAACGCCGCTAATCGCCAAATAATTATAAAATATATATTGTTTCTAGAAAATTACTCTTACAAACCGCCACGTGATAAAACTACGTACTTACCTACTTTATATCAAAAATGGCTACTTCATCTGAAAAAAAGATTAAAACTAATAATAAGCCTAAGTTTAGCGCTAAATACCTATTACTTGAAGCTAAGACGAATGGTATATTTGAGATTGTACAAGATATTTACGACCTCAGTTTAAAGGTTTCCGATCCGCAAATTAAATTACAGTTTTTATCTCGTATACACTCGTTGGATGAGTTGCGATCTAGTTTTATAAATACGCTGGATGAATTTATTATGACACAATTGGAAGACGATCCGTCGTCAAAGCCAAACTACTCTGCCTTAAAATCTTTCGATGAACTACACTGTTATATAAAACAAACAGTGTCTGCTCTCAATCCACCGCCAAGCAATCGTAGTGATAATAGTAAATTCGATTTATTTAATCGCAAACTTCCACCGCTAAAGTTGGTGTCATTTGATGGTACGCCAAGCAAATGGTCATCATTTTATGAGAATTTTAAGAGTCTTATTCACGACAATCCGCAACTCTCAGAGGCCGAGAAGGTTCAATATCTGATCGGCTGTTTATCCGATAAAGCGTTAACGGTTTGCTCGGGTATTGTGCCTACTGCTGTCAACTATTTAATTATATGGAACGCTCTTTTAGAAAAATATCAAGATACACGCGTGCAAGCGTCAATTTACGCTAATCAACTTATCAATTTTAAATCCATGCAATCTATAGATATGTTTATTGATCAGTTCTGTTCAGCTGAATCTGCCTTACGACGTCTGCAAATTGACGATCTTTCAGACTTTATTATAACGCACATCGCTCTTACTAAATTAAACAAAGAAACAGTTAACTTATTTGAACAGGCGCATAGACATATTTCAATTCCAACTTTCTCTGATCTTTCTAAATTTTTAAAGAAACAAAATATACCTAATAAAGTACGCGTTTTTATTGATACAGGTTCAATGAGTCATTTTATTTCTAAAGCTTGTTGTGAACGTTTAAATTTAAAAATTATTCCAGATAACTCTACTATCACAGGTATTGGTAATGCTCAAGTTCCCTGTCTTGGATTAACGACATTTAAAATATTTTCTCGTTACGATTCTCGCTGTTATTACAATATTAACGCTCGCGTAATTGACAGTATTACTGATGGTCTGCCTAGCTCACCTATCGATATTTCAAATCTTACTCATATTCGCAATTTACCCTTGGCGGATGATGTGTTCTATTTGCCCGCTGAAATTGACTGCCTTATAGGAAGTGAACTAGTACCGTTCCTCTTACGAAGCGAAACAGTTACCGCACCCGATTCCTCAGTCGTTGCTGTACAAACTACACTCGGTTATATTATTATGGGTAAGGCAGACTGTGACTTAAACTTTAAGTCATTCACAGACCGCTGCAATAGTATTCAAGATAAATCCTTTTTATGCACCTCTAAATATAATTCGTTAGAATCGCTAACTCAACGCTTTTGGGAGCTCGAAAATGTTCCTTGCAGAGTTCATATGAGTCCTGATGATGAAGCTTGTGAACGAATATTTAAAAATACATACTCACGCGACGATACAGGTAGATATATCGTTCAACTGCCATTTAAAATCTCGTGCTCGGCACTAGGAAACTCTTACGCTATCGCTCAACGCCGCTTAATTAGCTTAGAAAAAAGGTTAGATTCCGACCCAAAAATTCGCGAAAATTATAACGCTACTATTCAAGAATATATAAATAAAGGTTATTTGTCTAAAATTGATAATCCTTCTCTCGATGCGCCGCATTATTATATTCCGCACAGAGCTATATATCGCCCTGATAAAGCTTCAACAAAGACACGCATTGTATTAGATGCTGGATGCAAAACCACATCTCTTAAATCGCTTAATGATCTCTTATATGTAGGTCCTAATTTGCAGTGTAATATTTTTGATTTGCTCATTAATTTACGCATGTTTTCAATAGCTGTCACGGCAGATATAGAAAAAATGTATTTTCAGATAAAATTAGACGCCAAACATCACGCTTTTCAACGCATAATCTATAGGTTCGATATCAATAGTAAGTTTAATACATATGAGTTCAATAGAATTTCATTTGGTATATCTAGTTCTCCATATCTTGCTATGAGAGTTATTCGTCAGCTTGCAGCTGATAATCGAATTACGTATCCGCTAGCCGCTTATGAAGTGGAAAATCACATGTATATGGATGATTATGTGTGTTCGTTTGACAACATTGATATTGTCGAAAAAACCTATAAAGAAATGACTACTATGCTCCAATCGGGAGGTTTTAACCTCGTGAAATGGATTTCCAATAGCCCAGAAATTATGAATATAATACCGCAATCGCATAGAAATAATCAAAATATTAATTTTGACGCTGATAGTAATAATACAAAAATTATAGGAATGCAGTGGAACCCTAAACAAGACAAATTTCAATTTAAAATTAACGCTAACTCATTTAAATGCACTAAACGCTCAATTCTCTCTGTTACCGCACGACTGTTCGACCCGTTAGGTCTTATCAGTCCAGTTACCGCTTTTATGAAACTTCTTATACAAGAATGTTGGCAACATCAATTGGATTGGGATAGTCCAGTCCCTACGCATATCGAAAGCAAATGGATTCAATTCCATAATGAACTTAGTTATCTCGAAAAAATACAATTCTCACGACATGTAGGTATAAAATCTGCTTCTCATATAACGCTACTCGGTTTCGCCGACGCTAGTGAGCGCTGCTATGGTGCCGCAGTGTACATAAGGGTTAGTTCGAATGAACAATCCGCTGGCTCCGTAAAATTACTAACTTCAAAGTCACGAGTCGCTTCTCTAAATAAAATATCTTTAGCTCGCCTTGAACTCTGTGCCGCACTTTTGCTAGCTAACCTAATTAGCCATGTAATAGAAATATTAAATAAACGCTGTAAAGTTAATAAAATATACGCTTTTTCCGATTCAACTGTAACTCTTACGTGGATCCATTCACCAGCATATAAATTTCATACATTTGTCGCAAATAGAATAACAGAAATAATTTCTAAATTACCTGCTGCGCATTGGTACCACATCAGTGGGAGTGATAACCCTGCCGACATAATTTCTCGCCCAGTTACGCCCAAAATATTATTAAATCTCTCATTATGGTTTAATGCACCGCAATGGTTCACAGAACCTCCGCTTAAATGGCCTATCAAATCTTTTCAAATCAATTCCAATAATATTCAATTTATTGAGGCTAAACCTGTTACTTTAACAATAACGCATGTTGTGCAACCTGCATATACGCATGCTTTCGAACTGTTAATTGATCGCGTCTCTAGTTACACGAAATTGCTTCGCATCATTGTTTATATATTACGATTTTCAAAACGCTTAAAATCTAAAGGTCTTGTCAACCCTGTAGATTTAGATAACGCTGAAATGTATCTCATACGTTATGTACAAAACGCTCATTTCGCTAATGATATTTCCGCTTTAAAATTAAATAAATCCGTTACAAATAAAATCGCTAAACTCAACCCGTTCATTGACTCTAATAACATTCTTAGAGTTGGTGGTAGGTTACGCCATTCTCAACTCGACTATGGTCAAAAACATCCTATTTTACTACCATCTAAGGAACGTGTAATTGAATTAATAATAGATTATTATCACCTGATCAATATGCATACAGGTCCCGCTCTCTTACTTTCGCTTATAAGACAAAAGTTTTGGATATTATCCGCTAGAAATCTAATACGACAAAGAGTACATAAGTGTAATAAATGTTTTAAACTTAATCCTAAAAATACTTTTCCTCCAATGGGAGACCTGCCCATATTTCGAGTTTCGGAAGTGAAAGCTTTCGTTCATACCGCTGTGGACTACGCAGGTCCTTTTTACATTACGCATATTCGTAAACGCGGCATTAAAAGCCAAAAGGCATATATCTGCTTATTTGTATGTCTGATGACTAAAGCGCTACATTTAGAGTTAGTCTCTGATTTGAGTTCTGACTTATTTCTCGCCGCTTTTAAACGATTCATATCTCGTAGAGGTCCTGTTTCGCTAATATACAGCGACGGAGGTACTAATTTTATAGGCGCAAAACGTAAACTCGATGAGATCTATTCTTTTATACAGTCCAAATCGCATATTAATTACATTGGTCAGATATTATCTGAACAACGTACTCAATTTAAACATAGTCCGCCATACGGCCCACATTTTAACGGCCTTAGTGAAATAAATGTTCGCTGTGTTAAATCTCACCTATTTAAGGTAATAGGCTCGCAAATACTTACATACGAAGAATTTAATACAATACTTGTACAGATTGAAGGTCTACTCAATAGTCGACCTCTTTGTATTTTAAACTCAGACCCTTCAGATATAACCGCATTAACGCCTAATCACTTTTTAAATATAACTCCGCTTAAATTTTTACCCGCTGAAGATATCTCAGATGTTTCGACTAATCGCTTATTACGCTATCAATTACTTAATAAAATCACTAGCTCCTTTTGGCGACGATGGAGTCAAGAATATTTGACTTCATTGCAGCAAAGAGAAAAATGGAATACGCCTTCTAAGCCTATTAAACCAGGAACTATCGTGGTTATAAAGGATAACAACGCTCATCCTCTTTGTTGGCCTCTAGGAATAGTGGATGAAATCTATCCAGGAAAGGATAAAATAATACGCACTGTTAAAGTACGCACCTCTTCAGGTTCTTATATACGTCCAGTGGTTAGACTTTGTCCACTGCCGTCGCAATAACAAATATCTCATAACATTTAATTTATATTCTCTTTATTCTTAGTTATAGTATAGATCGCACCTTAATTTAGCAAATTAAATTAAAATTTTTATCTCAATGTTTAGAGGAAACCTCTAGGCCGGGGGAGTTGTACGCGCCCTTTATAATTTAAATAAAATATTACATAAACTCCACACTTTACGCATTACAAAGGTACACAATCCTTATATACATTTCCGAACGCATCCTTTCTTGGCCACGCCCTCTCATATCCGCTTCCCCAATAAAAAATAAAAAAAAGTTAGTTAAAAAACAAGAAGTCAAGAAATGGCCGCCTCGTAAAAAAAATCGCTACGCTTTCATAAAGTTGAGTTGAACTCCTAAAACTAATAAACGCAATTGCGCACGCGCCGCTCGGTAAAATTCATTACCTAAATCAATATTGTTCGTGAAGTGTAATTATTGATGAACTTTGTGTGGGAACATTATGATCAGCGAGCCGAAGGAAATAAAAATGTTGCTGCGACCAGTGAACTATCGAAGGACATTACAGGTACCCAGCCTTTCCTAGAATAAAACCACACAACAACTATGACAAGGAAAACTAGAAATAAAACCTTACGCCTGTCTGATCAGCATGGTGTAGTAGGCTCAATTTCCCTCTTATGATGGTGATTGCTGGAGCCCATCAGTGACACGTATATGAGCTGTGATGATAATCATAATATCTATACAAGAAAAGGAAAACTCAAAACAAAACCCTATACCAATCTGTCTGACCAGCATGGTATAGTAGAGTAAATTGCCTTCATATTATGGAGGAGGCTAGAGCCCAGCAGTAGGAAGTATATGAGATGATAATAATGGAAAAGAAACCAATTTAATGAGTTCTATGATACTATGATTGTACATATAAAGAAGTGATCTTAGTAGCGAAATTCTTAAGCAAACGCTGTAGAGTTGCTTCCCACGCAGAGCTGTCATTCCTTCGAAGGATATTCGTCATCATCGTGGCTTTTGTTTTTAAATAAATAGAGTAGGTAGTAGCATTCAAAATATCATAAGAGTTCAAATTCCAATCATTCATTATACATAAACCCACTAGGGCCACTAGAGTACTTACATATTGTCAATTTTAACATTATTAATCTAATAAACTACCATCGGATCGGAACGCGACTGCTATTGAGAAGACCCGACAATAAGCTCAGTAAGCTGGTCTATTATTTTTATATATTCTTTTAGTAACTTTTTGTATAAGAATGCATACGATATATCCAGCAAGTACCAGCTCCAATGTGATACCCATCGAACAAGAATATACGTAATATAATTCACAAATATAATTCAACAACATAGCTGGACCAGATCCCAAAGCACCAACTGATTGTGAGTTAATTACTAGAGTAGACAACGCTCCCTATATCACTATGGAGGGAAGGAAGAGACACGCTCCACGCAGCTACCGCAAGCAACTCCTTCTGTTAATATAACCAGAACTACAAACATTTTACAGAAAATAAATTTCAATAATTTTCCGTGTGGAAATTTTACAAGGGTTAAAAACAAAATTTATCCTTCACTTTCCTGCCCGCAGGTGTTTTAAGAAACGACTAAGCGATATGATGAGCATGTAACATATGTACCAAATAAGGAAAACTCGAAATGAAACCCTTTACCAACCCGTCGTGGTGGAGTAGGTCAATTATACTCATATTAATTTTGGAAGAGGTTCAAACCTAGTAGTGGGATGTATACGAGCTGAAAAAATATGTAATTTTTAAATAAAACTACTTTACGGATTTTATCGCGTTTGTATTTGATTTTTGATTACCCGACGTTTCGAACACTTTGCCACGTTCATGGTCACGGGCGGACTAAGATGTCTCACGTCCAACAAGTCATCGTTACTGCAGAAAATTTATAATTATCTACCCGATACAGAAAATTAGTTATTAAATATTGACCCACATTTTGATACAAATTTATTGCCAGTGTAAGAAGAAAATGATTCTATATGAAAAAAATTATATTGTTTATGGTTAGTAATTATTTAACACTAAAATTAATAGCAATTATATTTTAAAAAACCTAACAATCTAGTAAACTACCACCGGACCGGAACACTTTAAAAGGAATGATGCGTTTATCAAAAAAATAATTCATTGAGATAGTTCGTTTTGGCTTTACGTAAAGTATTTTAAACCATTCAAGAATCGCTTCACTATTTATTCCTATGGATAGCGCTATAGCTACAATCACTTTTAAACTTTCGCCAAATCGTTTCTGCTTCAAATAATTAGAAAGTATACATTGTTTAGGTAAATCCAATTAAAAGTTTACATTTGTGAGTTAAATTACGTTCTGGTCGCTACTGAAGTGTTATTGAAGGTTTAATGCAAGAAATTGTCATCACATCTAATGTATACAAATAAATAAAACTGAAGTGTGTTTTTAATGTTTAAATAAAAGTAGCTCTTTGTAATGTTCAAATAGTTATTGGTTTTTGAGTTTTGTACTTCTTTTGGCGTGTTTCGGAAAAAATATGAGGGTATTTTTTTTTCTTTGCATATACCAACACGAAAAACCGACACCCCCAAGTTAGCTAGTCAACATTTTTACGACGCGCGTGTACACCGTCATAAATGTCAACTAGATAATGCTTATAATAAAAATTTCAATATGTTAAATTTTTTTCCAATTATTAGTGACGTTTTCACTACAAACGTAGGGCAACGCGAAGGATAAAGTTTTTAGAAAGATTTCATATAGATTTTTATCATGTTACGCCAAATAAGTATAACTTAACCTAACGTACGTACACACTTTTTTTTTCATGCTCACACGATGTTTGTACAAATACCTATGCCTAAAATTCAGTTTAAAAATTTTGGCTGTCCGTCTGTCTGTTTGTTCTAGGTAATCTTCAAAACGGCTAGACAGATATAGATAATATTTTACTACCAGATAGCTGTCTATATAAGAAATAACTTAGTCTATACTTGATTTCGATATTCCCACGGGAACAGGAACTACGTGGATGAAACCGCAGACATTTGTTAGTTTAAGAAAGGATGCGATATTCTCCACGAAGTCATTTGAATGGTTTCGTTGCTTTAGAAGTACCTACTCTGTATAATTCAATGAAGGTTAACATCGAGATGATGTTACACTCTTATTTATAGAATATAAGGCTTAAAAGCTTCTGTATAATAATCGTAATATTCCGTATAAGCCCGCCTCGAGAAGGTGACCTAATCTGTCGTTTTCCAAGAATACTACCTCATATTAAATATCATTTTTTTTTACAGACAACGTCCTCTGAAGAAATGACCAAAGAATAAATGCGTATTTACACTTTATAAACACACAATAAGCCTACACTACATAGACTCAGTATTACGTCTACGCCCTATGGAACTAATTCTTACATTGCGGGGGACTTTAGAAACATATAATTAACCGACACAAATTACGTCCAGACTCAGAACAACAATTTTTGGCTCGCACAAAGTATTCACTTCGCCATCTATGCTAGTGTTGCCCAAATGCAAGACCAAGACGAGACTTGGACCAGTCTTGGTCTTGGTCTTGCAACAGCACACCTGGTCTCGTCTTGGTCTTGGTATTGTACACTCGAGTCTTGGTCTTGGTCTTGGTATTGCAGCAAGAGTCTCGCAAAGTCTTGCAAGTCTTGCAGTTGGAATAACGTAACAGTCATTTATCATGGCAATGAAAAATCCAACTAAATTAATCAAATATCATCCTATCCTATCTATCCATCTGCTAGCCTATAATCCACTATTGAATATAACCCTTACCACTGGGGAAAATTACTCTCCTATTCCCCTGGTGTTACATTAGACAGAATTACTACTCCTGTGACAAAGGAAGGAATTTCGACCCCGTTTTCTTAAGACGTCACCACACGGGGCAGTTGATACATAAAATTTTATATTCTTTAACATTCCTCCTTTCCAACAAAAAAGATTTTTACAATTTGATTGGCAAGCGACGGAGTTATTTAACCACTGACGACAAGTCACCCAGCTCCTCATTAAGCAATTAATGTTATTGTAATTGTTACAGCTTTAAGGTACTCCTAACTCGTAGGAATTCACAGGTTTTTTTAAATTTTTTTTTTCTCTTACTCTTGTACATGTCTGACCAGCATGGTATAGTAGGTCAAATTCCCTCCCATTGTGGAGGAGGCCCGAGCCCAACAGTGGGACGTATGTGGGCTGCGATGATGATGATGATGACTCTTGTGATTGTACAGCGTAGCGTGTTTTGCCTGTCGAATTTTAGTTTTGATCTCTTTTTGCATACTTGCTATAGTTCATAGTTTATTTTATAGTAGTAGTTTTTTTTTATAACATAGTAGTAGGTATAGTAGTAGTTGTAGTTCGTTTTGTATTTTTATTTATGGTTTGGTCATGCTCACTGAATAAGGTTCTGCTTGCGGTAGCTATGTGGGGCGGGTGGCTCCCTTCCCTCTAATTTGGTTGAGGAGAGTGATGGCTGCTCTAGTAGTTAACTCGTGATCGGGTGCTGCTTGTGGGATCTGGTCCAGCCATATTTTCTTCCTTTCTTTAGGCTTTAATTTTTTTTTTTTTGTGTCTGTATTAAATCTTCAAAATTTATACATATATACAATTTCGAAGGGCATCACACTGGAGCTTACCATATGTGTTGTACGAAGCATAATATTATGTATATTTAAAGGATTAAGAAAAAAATGACTGCCCACTGAGTTTCTTGCCGGATCTTCTCAGTTTGTGGCCGCGTTCCGATCCGGTGGTAGATTATTGTATTGTATTCAAACGTGTAATTTGACAATATGTAAGTGCTTTTAAGGGGCCTATGCAGAATAAATGATTTAATTTGATTTGATTCTGGTGGTCGGCCTAACAACGAGGCGACGTGGGTATGGGTGGGTTATGGGCCCGCACCCCGTCCTTTCATCGCCCTGGATGGAATGAACCGCGCGAGTGCTTACCATAGCCCACCCATAAAAAAAAATGGCTTCCTAACACCATTGCCTCGGTCCGATTTGATACGACATCCACGGGTAAGAGAGTGGTGAATTGTATTCGTACTCTGTCCCTACACGGACATTTATGTAGATTAATTGTAGGCATATTTCTAAGTCCAACAGTGAACGTCGTTGGGCTAATGAATAAACGGATATATATATATGTATAATGGGCAAGAGCACTCTCGTGATTACGGTATTTTTGTCCTTAAGCCTTTCCGAAGAGTAATTCTGAAAAGCCAACATCAACATTGCGAATCGATTGGCCAATAGATGGATATCTCAAGACTGATTTGACTTGCCGTGTAGTGACGGAGTAAGAACACAATTCATCACCCCCCTATTTTACCCGCGAGTGCGAACCCAAGACTAAGGGTTATAATATATAATATCGGTGCAAGAGAAGGAAAACTTGACATGAAACCCTGTAACAACACGGCCGATCACCGTGGCGATTCCTCTCCGGCCATGACCGATTTCCCTCCTATTATGTAGAAGACACGAGCTCCACCGTATATAAGCTGGAATGGTGATTTGAATTAAATGCAAGACCGCGAGACTCTTGCAGGCTCAGTCTTGGTCTTGCTCAAGTCTTGCAGGGCCAGTCTTGGTCTTGGTCTTGCAAAAATTAAGCGTTCTTGGTCTTGGTCTCGGTCTCGCATTTCTCGCAAGACCAAGACCGCAAGACCAAGACTTTTTTGGTCAACACTAATCTATGCAGTGAATTAAAAGATTGTACAAGGTATTGTCATGCCTAGAGATCAAACCTATATAATAATCAATGTTCTGGGTTCGATCCTCTCAAAAGAAGATTCTTAATGTGATGCCTATTTAACTAGTCTAAGTCCAAGTATTATTTGAGTCCTTTAATTATTATTTCCTTGGTAAAGGACTTTTCTGAATGTTGACGGAGTAAAAATATAATTCACCACTCCCTATCTTGCCTGTAGATGTCGTAAAAGGCGACTAAGTGATATGATATGCACATAATATCTGTGCAAGAGCAAGAACACTCGAAATGAAACCCTATACCGACATGTCTGATCCGATAGTATAGTAGGTCAAATTCCTTCCCATTGTGGAGGTGGCCGATGCCCTACAGTGGGACATATGTGGGCTGCGATGATTAAAGCACTTAACATTATTTCATTCCTTATTATTAAATAATAATTAAGCATATGAAACTATTAAAATGAAACTGATTCCTTTATGGAAAATATATATTTCGCTAGGTACTGTAAATGTCTCTGGCGAGATTACGGATGATAATATTGGGGATTAATACTGCATCCACAGGGACGTCGGAACGTTAACAGCGTGTAAGTCATATAGAGATAAGTTGGAGGGGAGGCCATTGAAGTCAAGAATTTGGTTCGAGTAATTCACTCAGTAGGTGAAAAAACGAAATACTACAGATAACTCCACAATGCCATAATTTCAGGTGGTTGGAGGGGTGTGGCCAGGCAAAGGCTAAAACAAGGGATTATATGTGTAATTCGAGCATAGATTTTTAGTGACCTGTGGTTTGGTTGTATAGAGAGTATGACTTTGAATGTCACATCAGGACCGCATGGGATCCCATTCTATGCCCTTACCTTTCTACACTTGTTCTCCGGCTACTGATCAGATGATTGGCATATGAAAATTCAATTTCAGTGGCTCGACCAAGATAATAGATTGAATCAGTACGACCTTGTTTAAAGGTTATCTTAGATATGTTATGCTACATTATATACCTCAAGAAATCATTTCACAATTTCACAGAAAATTAAAATTTGTATTATTTTACTATAAGAAGCAAGATAAAATAAACAACCACATTAATCTAAATCCCTATTTAAAAGCTCTCATTGTAGATGCTACTTCATTCGGTGAAAGATATAACTTAATTTCGTTTGATAAACTCTGCACAAATTAATCACGCGATTTATCAAAGTCTCATGTGACGATATTGATTAAGTAAGCTGGTTTTATTTCGCTGATACAACTAGAGAAGTGGGGGTTTATTATTGCGCCCTCCATTGTGTATTAAAAAACAAAAATGTTCAATAACATTCATATATTCCACGTGGTGACGGAGTAAGAATACAATTCACCGCTCCGCCTGCCAGTAGATATAGTAAAAGAGGACTAAGGAATATAATATGCATATAATATCTATACATAAGAAGGAAAACTCGAAATAAAATCCTATACTAACACGTCTGACCAACGCGGTGTAGTAAGTCAACTTCTCTCTCATTATGGAAGAGGCTAAAGCCCAATAGTGGAACGTATGTGAATTATGCATCACAACTGGTGATGATGATGATAAATTAAATCAAAAGAAAAACTTATTTTAGACCCTTGACGCTATACTGTTTATTAGGGTTCCGTACACAAAGGATAAAAACGGAACCCTATTACTAAGACTTCGCTGTCTGTCCGTCCGTCTGAACTATCTGTTTGTCAGGGTCTGTCTGTCACCAAGCTGTATTGCAAGAACCGCGATAATTAGACAGTTGAAATTTTCACACCTTTTTTTTTTTGTTCTGTTCCAAGCAGTGGCAAACGAGCAAACAGTACACCTGATGGTAAGTGTTGCTGCCGCTCATGGACCTTTATAAGGCCGCTGCCTACCGCGAAGAAGGTGAAGGGAGTGTGAATGCGTGCAATGAGGCTCGGTGATACCAAAGGCACCAACAAAACCCTCCACACGCAAACACCCTCAGAAAGTTGGGCTTCCGGCTCTCTCGCTCACCGAACGAAGCACAGTAACAAATTGCTACTACTCAGACGTCGATTTTCTGCGAGAGCGTGGAGTACCACGCTCTCGCAGAAAATCGAGCACGGGGTAGTAACCCCGGACGGACCGGCCCGCGGCTGTAGACAGATAACTGTCGACAGTGTGGTCCTATCACTAGTTAAGGAAATACATACAAATTATGTATTTCCGTTGCCGCTATAACAAAAAATACTAAAAACAAAATAAAATAAATATTTAAGGGGCTGCCATACAACAAACGTGATTTTGTTGCTCTCTTTATAGATAATGGTATGGAACCCGTCGTGCTCGACTCCGACTCGCACTTAGCCGGTTTTTGAAGATTTAATTTGCTTTGTTATTATTTTTAATTTCATAAATTGGTATAATATTTTATAGTATATTTCTTTTATTTGAAATATTTGAATTGCAGAGTGGACTATATTAACTTATGAGGTCAATAAAGAATTTCATATGAATAATGTATTCTATTTGGGTAATGATGAAATTTATTTTGTACATAAATAGCCCGATAAAAACATAAATGTGAAAAAAGCAGCCAAGTTCAATAATATGTTAATTACGGTGTATTTGTCGACTTCAACAAAAAGACTTGAGATTTAAATGGGCGCAAAGTTCTGTAGCTTATCCTGAAATTTATTAATTATAAATCGTATAATATTCTTAGTTAAATTTAAAAACAGTATATTAATAAATAGCACACACTTTTTCTATCCGTGTGTTGACGGAGGAAGAATACAATTTACCGCCGCCTCTCTGACCAGCATGGTATCGTAAGGTCAATTGCCCTCCTATTGTGGAGAGGGCTCGAGCCCAATAGTGGAACATTTATGAGCTGAAATGATGATGAATTATGCTGTCTTTGTCTACGAGATTTTTTACTTGTAGTAGCCCTGCCACGCGCCACGCGCCAACCATATCGCACAGGTATTTCAGAGTTAAAAAGAAAGAGGCGATATTGCCGTCTCGCTCTATGCCTTCGTGTTACCCGTCTCACATTTCAATATCATTCTTGTCCGTGCGCGCGCGGCGTTCGCACAAGGGAAAGTAATACATCAACGAGTAGTAGTGTTTAAACGTTCTCATGAAGAGTCTAAAGATTGAAGAAATATGAACAAAGTGATGTGCAAATTGAAGATGCATTATTTTTAAACCAACAGTTTCATTTGTTGGCAGTTGTGATCTCGTTGCATTCATCGAGAATCACGTTACACTTTAAAAATCCGTTGCATTCTTCGGATTATACTTAATATTGCTAAGCAATACATATTTTCTGATTCCGTTGCTTTCATCGGAAATTACTGTACATATTATTATGTACATTTTTTATCTGTTGTTTGATCCTCAGATAACAAAAACTGCATAACAAGAAGCAAGAAAAACTTTATTGCATTATTTCATCCTCTAGCATTTGCGAGGACAACACCTAATGTACTATTTACTTAGTAGATAGGTCAAGCGTCGTTAGTCAATGGGTTTTTTTAAAAATATATATTTATCTACCCACATGCTTATTAAAAATATTTATTTCGCTGAAGTGATTATTAAGTGTCATACCCTTACAGTCTTTACAAACCTCGATTGCTGACCACAGCCCTCGAGCACTACAGAGTGAGGGTACATCAGTGGATGTACCGGCAAAATTTTTATTATTACAAGCGTTGGGTGATGTCGAAAGTGAAGCGGTCGAACCGTCAAAACGACTTCACTAAATATATTTAAATTATTTTGCTGAATGGACTGTAAAAATAAGAAAAGGAGGACCTTTTAAATATATATATATAATTATACATATAGCGACCTACCGTGCCAGTGTCGCGGATTCGAATCCCGCGAAGGACAACACTGCGATCCAAAAATGGTTGTTCTGAGTCTGGATGTTAATTTGTGTCCCTTAATTATACGTTTGTGAAGGACCCCGCAATACAAGGATTACTACCTTAGTGCAGGGCGTTGTAAATATACATATATGTAAATTAAATATGTAACCAAATAACATACCTCTTTCTAAAGGGCCTACTCTGAACCTGGAGATTGTTACCGGGGCCTATTGTTATGTTACATTACCAGAAAAGTATAGATGCCGAGATTTAAAATGCGAAGTTTTAAATCCAGTCTTAACATGATTAATGAGGTGGGTGATATGATAACCGAATCTCATTTTTTCAGAGACTGAGACTCGACGCTCTGTGGGTTATTCCTTTAATTGATAAGCCTTTTACAGAACCGTACAAGGACAGAAAAAGTCTATTTATAAAAAAAAAAAAAAAATTGATGATTTAGTAAAGAATTCTAGAGGCACTCATCGTCCTGAGGGCGGTATCCACGGAGTAACCAGAGTCACCCGTATTGGGCCCGTGGGCCGAGATCAGTAGTGTCGCATATGAGTCATCTACCAATCAAACAATCGTCTTATATCCTGAACCTCAGGTAAATACTGATCGCTTAAACATTTTTATCAAGATGGCATTCCATTACTCAAGAGAAGTTCATACTAAATATTATTTCTGGTTAAAAAATTTCTATTATTGAATTATCCAAACAAAGCTCATCGGAATACCCATATCATAGCTATTCTAAAGACAAAATGCTATCAATGAAAACCGAAATTAAACACCTTACAAATTAATGCTATTAGGAAATGTAAACCAAACTGTGGGAAATTTCTCTTTGAAATATTTCTTAATCTTAAGAGCGATGGAGGCTATAGGTATAGTTCGATGTAAAGAAATTAAATAATAATAAAAAGAAAAATGTTTGGGCAGAGCATTTTAAAATAGAAAATATCAGAAATATGCTGTACTAATTATAGAATATTTCTAAACTTCTTCTCTCATCAATCGATGAAGATGATACGAAAGTATGATCAATATTGATCTCAAAGAGTCGTATTTTTTAGTCCCATACATTGAAGTAATATTAAGTATTTACGGTTTTAGTTTCTATAATATTTTATATGAATTCATTGCATTGCTATTTGTCTTATGTTCGGCACCATATATTTTTACTCAATTATTGCAACTGGTTATCACCAAATTAAGAACTGCCATACCTTGAGATACCTTGTATAGGAAAAAAAAGTTAGAAATTAGTACTAAAAACGTACAAACCACAATTCAATTTTTAACTGAGATTGGCTTTATCTAAATATTTAAAAGAAAGTCGTGTTAGTTATACTATTTATAATTCAAGAACGACTGCACCAATTTACCGGAAAATTGGTGGGGAGGTAGCTTAAAATCAGGAGACTGACATAGGATACTTTTTATCCCGCTCGACCGGGTTCCCGCGGGACTTATTATAAAACGTCAAAGAGAATACAAGTCACTATAAAACATGGTATAACAAAAACGCATGTGACATGTAATAAACAAAATGCAATAGACAGACTATATTTTCGGAAATTTAGAAAATTTATTTACAAAAAAAAAAAAAATTATGGCGGTACGAATTTCGCCGGATCGGCTAGTTATTAATAAAAATAAGACTAGCCTGACTCCAAAAACCTCTTGTAAATTTTTGGGATATATTTTGGATTCTGCAACAATTACTTTACAATTATTGCTTGCAAAAAGACAAAAACTTTATTATCAAATCAGTCTTATCATGAAGATTTTCTAGGTGATCCTACGGTAGTATGTCCTACGATTTTATATGGATGGCTTACAAAAATTGTTAGAACGAACGAAATATTCAGGCTTCATTAATAATAAAGATAATTATGACTATTTTATACCAATTCCAAATAGTTTAAATGGTGACTTGAATTTGTGAAAAATTCTATTTTAATCGCTATTAACCCAATCGACCAATATAAATATGAACTTGAATATATACAAATGCATCAAGGACGGGTCGAGGAGCTGATTGTGGCTCAGGAAAAACCGGAAGTTATTGGACCAAGATAGAAAGCACTAATCATACAAACTAACTGGAATTAATGACAAGGTATTTTGGACTTAACGCGTTCGCAGACACAATCTTGATATTGTGAAATCCTTTTGCGGATGGTGTTCAATACGTTCATTTAAGTCGAGCAACAGCTAGGATCTGAAAATCGTATTAAAATAGAAACATTTAAATTTGTATCACATATTAGTTCATCTTTAAGCACCGAAGTAAATAGCAAGTCTAGAAAAAATCATTTTAATACAGAGGGGGCAATATATAGCAAAGAAATCAAGAGCGATATCTAAAATTTCGATCAACCTTACCTACGTAGATTTATTCGCTAGTCAAATAAATATTAAATATCCTTTATATCATGAAAGAGAGATGCTTTCCTACAATATTTACGCTTACTGTTAATTGGTCTCAATTCTATTTTTTCGCATTCCATCACTTGTTTTAATTTCGAAAACATTAAACAATTTGATTGATTAGATTATATTTGAAGGTGCCACTGGTATACTAGTGGTCCTTCAATGGACTTTTCAGCTATGGTATCAATTATTTAAATTATACATAAAAGAAATGATTGAACTTCAACCTAGTAAAGATCTCCTGCTTTCTTTTTTTCATAGACATGCTCACCCCCTACATCAATAACTAACACTTACACATACAATATGTGTGTTGTCACGGAAGATTTTTTGTAAATAAGGAATACCAGAATCTACGTTAAATGTAATGATTCCGTCGATATCACGAAATACTATATCTCAATTTAATTCCAGACTATTGCGTTAGTTTGGTATTAGGCATTCTGTAATGAAAATATAATTGACCCATATAATACACAGGGTTCAATAATTTTGGCGTTTCTATCAAACTGTTTAATACAAAGTTTCATTATATGATACTTTAAATTAAAGGTCAGCAATTTCGTTAATATTTATTAATTACAAAGGAGATGATATTATAATAAAGTGCTTCTTCCAAGGATTATTTAAGTTAAAATAAACATTTCCATGTTATTATATCAAGTGGAATCCAAGTATATTTTTAAATCATTTACAAAATTTAGATAATGATTTGATTAGCCTAGAAAGTTTAGGTAAGACATTAATAATGTTAGTAGCACTTGCTACTGGCCAACGAATGTAAACATTGATTGCGTCCATAAAAAAAAAATCGAGGATAGGGTGATTATAACAATAACAAAATTAATAGGAATATCTGCAATTGGCATACCTCAAACAATTTTAAACTTACTCTATTTTCGTCAGTGTCTCTGCATTTGTCCTGATACTGCTCTTCAAAATTATTTAAAAGTAACTTCCCCTATTAGATCTGATAGGGTGATTAACTTAATTTTAAGTTTCAAAAAACTCCACAGGGTAGTTACATTAACGTCTGGGACGTAGATAAAAAGTACTTTATCCGACTGCGGCATCGACACTGCACTCTTCAAGGCTCACAGTACGAGGTGCGCCTCAGTTTCCGCCACCACCTCCTACGCCGGAGTCAGCGTAAACTTTATAAGTCAATCTGTTGGTTGGTCTGCTCAATCAGCAGTTTTTTATATCAGACCTATTCCCGATTCAAGTACTAATCCTTTAGAACATTTACTTTAAAATATATACTTATTTATTTAGAACCAATTTGTAATTAGTTCATGTAGGCCGGCGATTTTTTTGAGTTGTACCTATTACCTAATTTTATGATTGGATATAGTTATTTATTGTGGTTTACTTTTATATTCCGAGCAAAATTGTTCATAAACTCTGAACATCTACAAGTAAAAAATCTCGTAGACAAAGACAGCATAATTAGATGATCAAACGAACTTATCTAAGTGAAGTTCGATCTTAATTATGCGGTCTTTTTCTTTTTGCTGTCTTTTTTTGTTCTTTTTTTATTTTGTCTTTGTCTTTTCTTTTCTTTCAACTTTAAATTTATGGGTCTGGAAGTGGGTTAAGTTTTTGATCTAAATGACAGTAAGTCACGAAAATGACGGTTTTTGTAATACGATGTTTTTATAAAATTTATAATGCTAATAAAAACTCAATATATATTCAAAATTAGTGCATTTATCTTCCATTGTAATTGAATTATGAAGACATCAAAAGTGGCCCGAAATGGTTCATGTTAATATACATTTGACGCTCTCGCTTGAACTTGACTTGACACCCTACTGCGAGTCTATATTATAATTGCCATTAGGGTTTTCTGTAAGAGTAAATAAAATCCTATACTAACAGTAAAAAATACTATTCTTTGAGAGGAAGCTGCCAACGAAAAAAGAAGACTAAGCTTAGCAGAGCTGGCGTATTGCGTAATTATAATATCTATAGGGTTGTCACGCATGAGAAATTGTATATTTTGGTCTTGTTTTTTTTATACATATTTATATATATTTTAATATATCCAATTCATATAAATACTCTGCTGTCATAATCGTTATTATCTCAGCTCCTATATCTCCCATTTTTGGGCTCGAGCCTCCTGCGCATTGGGAGGGAAATTAATGATGATAACACCACGCTGGTCAGACGTGTTGGTATAAGGTTTTCATTTCAAGTTTACCTTCTCTTGCATAGATGTTATATGCTTAGTCGCCTTTACCGGAATTGTATTCTTGCTCCCTCACCACACGAAAACTGTGCTATAGAAGGTTAATAAATATAAAAAAGGACCAAAGGGGTTTGAGTCATTTTGGTCCAATGCCTCAACAGCATTTTAAGTGAAGTGTGTTTTAAGTGAGCATTTTAAATGTATGCTTTTAGGGTACTGTTTATTTCATATTATGACGGCGAGGTGAATATGTAACGCGGCAGTGGTGTTTGACACATTTTCATATCAAGAAAGCATAAATTCCGACGAGTTTTAGTTTTTATTGTCATTCTTGTATCTACGCTGCGCATACGCCGCGCTCCCGTCGCAACACGACAATGCACATAGGCAGAGAGCAACCCCGTCCCTCTTTCCCCTCTTTCCTACCCCTCATCCGCCGCAGGGATAAAACTAAATGTGCAATAAAATATGTACATGATGTTATTGGTTTTACTACTGTTGGGATTAGGGACTAGCATCCATACATTTTTGCCCATGGTCCTTTTAAAACATATTATGAACAAAACCGTCTCGCCAGTTAGATACGGTAGATAAAGTTCCTTCTTATTATGAAGGCTCAAGTCCAGCAGAGACGTATCTAAGCCAAGATGATGATATTTTATTCATAAATTATTTGGTTAAATCTTAATGATATTGTTATATACGTATTGAATTATAAGCACAATGAAAAACATTTAACTGTACCTATATAATTTTAAAATGTGTGTAACTTTTACTGCGTTGCTCCTATATTTATGTGGGTTAGGTAATTTGTTAGGCTATGATCTAAATAATGCTCATTGGCTTCGCTTGGGTTTACAAAAGAGTTGGCATAAAATACTGCATTCCTGTCCAGTTAGGTAGATCCAATTTCGAGAAAGAAATCAGCCGAAGACTCCAACTCAGTTGGGCAGCGTTCGGGAAACTTAAGAGGATCTTTCGTCTAACGTATCTCAGTGTCTGAAAACACAGGTCTATGACCAGTGTGTGTTACCAGTGATGACTTACGGCACGGAAACGTGGTCCCTAAATGTAGGCCTCATAACAAGGCTCAAAGTCGCTCAGCGTGCTATGGAGCCGGCTATGCTCGAGATTTCTCTGCGAGATAGAATTCAGAATATGGAAATCCATAGAAGAACGGGTGTAACCGACATAGCACGAAGAATTAGCACGCTGAAGTGGCAATGGGCAGGCCACATCGCTCGACGAACCGACAACCGCTGGAGAAGAAAGGTTCTCGAGTGGCGACCACGTATCGGACGACGCAGTGTAGAACGCCCCCCACTAGGTGGACCGATGACCTAGTAAAAGTTGCTGGGCATCGTTGGATGCAGGCGGCACAGGACCGCACATTGTGGCGTAACATGAGACAGGCCTACGTCCAGCAGTGGACAGCAATAGGCTTAAATGATGAATGATGACTGCATTCCACCCCCCGTCATTGGGCTTACCATTAGTACTGTTTCCTTGACATCCATGGCCACCTAGGCTAGTTCTGGGTTAGCCTAGCAAATAGATAGTAATACTAGCTAAGCTAAAAGCTAGCTTGTTTTTCATCTCTATGTATATTTTAAAACATACAATAATTACCCTTTTTGTAATAAGCTATGGTGCCCCCGAACCTCCGGTGTGTGGAAGGGACTGCTTGTACCCCCATAACCTACTGTATTGTACATTTCTAGTACTTTGGTGAACAACAATTACCCTGTGCTTACTGTCACATAGTCAATTTGAAGTAAAATAAAAATCACCCGCTTTCATACTTTAATCGATTCTTATGATGCAGAGAAAAGGTGTTGTGAATTGAACCTCTTTCCGTGTGGTGACGACGTAAGAATACAATTCACCACACCTCTGGCCCGTGAGTATCGTAAAAGAGGATTAAGGGATATAATATGCAGAAAACAATAATTCAAGAGATGGAAAACTAGAAATAAAACCCTACGCCAACACGTCTGAACAGCGCGGTATTGCAGTTTTCTCTACCATGATGAAGAAGGCCCGACCCCAGCAATGGGACCTAATGGATTGAGATAAGATAATGTAAACAAACCCTTGTTGCTCTTTTGGGTGATTTTCATCACTCATGTGATAAAAGAACGGGTAACTAAATAATATGCGGCAAATCTTAGAATAATAACGTATACAAGTGAAAAGTGAAGCATTTCAATGTTAGCCTATAGAAGTCAAAAAGTGAAGCATTTCAATTTTAGCCTAATGGAGCTTACGCCGGAACCGTTCCGTAGTGTACAAGTTCACTGTACTGCACATACGTACGCAACTCTTAAAAAATAAATAGGTAATTATGACGATTTGTGCATTCAAATGGTGTCACAACACATTTGAAAAATATAAAAAGGTTATTAACATTACTTTTAAAAGTATTTCGACGATTTATGCTAATAAAAACAAAATTTGATTTCCTAATTTGTATGTGCGTGTGTACGTGTGTAATCGTTGGCGCGCATGTAGTATTTTTAGATTCATGTTTCGAACGTTCGAAGTACCGACACTATCCTTCTATACGTTATTATTCTAAGGCGGCACATATACTTCATTTTTGTTTGAGTAATTATGGTCTAAGCAAACAAGATGTCTATTATCTACTCTGTGTGTATAGAACAAGAAGAGCATACAAATTATCAAAGATTTCTGTAAAGGTGGTTAATCATTAGCCGCTAGATACGCACTAACTTATATTAGGTTGCCTATTTATATTATATAGTTTTAGGTTACAAAAATATTTCATTATTCAAACATAATATCGAATACTGACCATAAATGTTGGACAAATATTGAAAATTATAGGATTTTGATAAATCACAAATTTGTAATAAGAACTATTGACATACCAAATAGGTATATTCTATATTTGGTAGGACCACAGTGTCGACAATCGTCTGTCTATAGCCGCGGACCGATCCGTCCGGGGTAGTACCACACTCACATAAAATTGACATCCGAGTAGTAGCAAATGGTTCCTGCACTTCATTTGATGAGCAAGAGAGCCGGTAGACCAACTTTCTAAGGGTATTTGCGTGTGGTGGATTACGATGATGCCTTTAGTATCACCGATTGTCATTACACTCCCTTCACTTTTCTTTACGGTAGGCAGCGGCCTAGTAAAGTTTCATTATCATTATCGGCAGTATCATTTACCATCTCATATGCTGTTTGCTTGTTTGCCACCAACAGCGTTAAGAGAAAATTGTCATTTAATTGTACTGATAATAAGTACGTTGTAGTGGTAGGTCACGTTTCTGGCAGTTTTAGGTCTAAAGCTGTAAATTTACAGGCTGGTCTGGACTAGTACAAAAGCCACAGCAAATATAGTCAGATTTTATTGAAGTTAAAGAATAGCGACTTTAGAATTAAAAAAGTGACCAGTCAATGAATGATTTGAACTTAGCCTTAAATTAATAATACAATGTAGTTCGCTTGGCTCATTGACCTATTAGTTGATAAAGTATTTTTAGTTTAGCCACTGGAAGTAGGTACTGCTGTGGATTCTGGTCTTATAGTAGCATAGCTATATTGTTTTTCCGAAATTCTGATTTTAAAAAGTTATACAACTCTATTTGGCTCTTTGTATAAAAATGCAACAAAATAATAAATAAGAAAAAAGACTCATTTAAAGACAAATTAACATTGTGAACTGTGATTAAAGCCGTATGGAAATATCTAACCCATTTGTTTTCATGCATACTATACTATATTTGCGTTATATAGATATATTTATTGTAAATATAAAGCTCTGAAACGCTTTGCGAAAAATACAGTTCACTTGTCCACTACACTTGCCAAGTTTCTTCTTGCAATGCAAATCTGTTCGTGTTCGGGAAAATTGGACTTATTGGAACGAATTTTATTCACCTTGTAGCTACAATACCTGAGAGGATTTTGCAATACAGAATGCACATTTTCTGGAAAATAAAAGCGAGCTTGTTGAGAATGTTTATTTCGATATGAATTTAAGCATTTATTTGAATACTTATGGTAGATTGAAGACTCTACTTGGTTCACTAAAGCAAATTGTCAATCTAAATACACGTTAAGATTATTTTACTCAATTAAAAAAAAAGATTTAGTGTTTTATATTCAGCTACTCGTCAGCTGATATACCTACGTCCCCTTGCTGGGCTCGAGCTCTATCACAATAGGCCATACTAATTGACCATACTATGCCACGCTGGTATTTGTATTGTATTCTTATTCCGTCACCACACGGCAAATCATAATCTACATATATATATATATATATAACTCAAGAACGGCTGTACAGATTTGGCTGAAAATTGGTGGGAACGTATCTTAGAATCAGGGGACGGACATAGGATACTTTTTATCCCGTTCGATCACGTTCCCGTGTGACGTGACATAAAATTTCAAATAGATTTTTTTTGTTTGTTTGTCCATTCGGACAGGCAAAGGGATCAAATCGCATACAGCCAAGTCTCATACAATTTTCTTCATGATATTTAATATTTCTTTCTATAGAACAGCTTATTTATAGTCATGTCCGTCAGTAAGTTAAGTCGTTACCATTAATTAGGTGCTGAAAACCTATTTAAATGATTTCTCTGGGAATTTCGGTAGAATATGAAAATACACGTAAACCACTCTTATATCACATTCAACACACTTCAGCACCTTAACTGTATTATATTACATAAAATATCAGCACAATTATTCAATATAACACTATAAAACACTAAAAAAATGAATACAATACAAGAGCTTAACATGACATTTCCATATTCGCGCCGAAACTCATGTCAAGGAGAATACAAGTCACTGTGAAACGTAGGATAACAAAAACGCATTTGATGTGTAATAACAAAACGCAAATGACAGCTAAACGTAATTTTTTAGCTTTTTTATGTGGCCGACATTTAGAGATCACGTTTCTGTGCCGTAAGTCATCGCTGGTAACACACACTGGTTATAAAACTTTGTTTTCAGACACTGCGAAATATATGTAATATAATGTTTAGTAGTGATCTTGTAGGTCCTACTATTGGCCTCGTGTCTTCTTTGCAATGGGCGGGCAATTGACCTTCTATACTACGCTGGTCAGACGTGTTGTTATAAGGTTTTATGTCTAGGTTTCTTTCTCTTGTATAAATGTTATCTGCATATCATATCCCTTAGCAGTCTTTCATGACACCCACGGGCAAGAACGGGCGTGGTAGATTATATTCTTACTCCGTCACCACACGGAAGAGTGACCTTTTTTATGGTAGTAAATTGTATTAAAAATATTTTTTGTAAATAATAATTTATATGAAATAAGTGCATTGAGGAAAAATCTCTGATGGATAAGTTTCCACTTATTATATTATAGGAATTGAAAGCGTACATTCTATTTTTATTGAGGCATAGGCAAATAAATAAAAGTAAATATCCAAAAATTGCTAGCGAAAAATAAGTTTTATTTCAGTGAATAAATATATGTGAGGAGACTCAAATTCAACAGATTTACAGGGGTGTCAAGATAGAACAGTTTTGATAAAAGCCAAAATTTACAATTGGCTACTTAGAATTCTTTATTCGTGGGCGAGCGACACAAACTCTCTATAAGTACAAAGCAACAATAGACAACGTAATATTTTGTTGAGAGAAAATCTTTTCCGTTGAAATCCGAGAGTGGCTTTGTTCGGACGCACAAACAAGCGTGGTTTATATTCAAAGATATTGGAGTTCTGAGCACAGGAAATGATTGAAATCACGAAAAATAAATTCGTATTATATGTGAGGGCGCAATTAAAATTTTCTGCGTAACGTCGGAGTTTTGTATTCATTACGGCAAAAATATCCCTTCCTCGAATATTACAGTACAGTGATATACTCGTAAAATTATGTTATAAACATAAAAAAAAAAATGTAACGGTTACATTTTAACCCAATTTCATGATACAATTATTTTATTTGCTAGTTCAATTGAATCTGTAAAATGTACCCATAAATGTAACGCTTGTAAATTCCCTTACTAAATAAAAATACCTTGCAAAAAATCTATCCGTTCCGTTATCGAGCTATGGACATCCGTTGTTAGACATATACACAGAGAGAAATATAATGCCATTATCGCCACGATTGAACGTTCCCATTCACTCCCCTGGTACTCCTTTCATTTCAGTTCATATAGGTATATCCCACTGTGGGGCTTAAGCCTCCTCTGCGTTAAGAGGAAAAGTATAATCTCATGCCAAGAATTCAATGTCAACATTGGTAATTTTTCCGTGGAGTGATTAAAAAAAGAAGAGGTTACCGCATGGTGATTAAGGAAGTTTCCGCGGTGGGCTGTGGGTCGATTGGATCGGGACCTGTTGGCGGAGGCAACCATCGTTCAGTCGTGGCTGTCCTCACCGCCCCAGGCGGACGGGGTGGATGCCGAGGCTGGCCGCATCCGCTGTGCGTTAACGCAGATCTGCGATGCGGCCATGCCCCGTGTGCGGCGTCTGCCCCCGAAGAGTGCGGTCCCCTGGTGGTCCCGAGAATTGGCGGACCTTTGGGCCGCGTGCATACGTGCCCGGAGGGCCTACACCCGCAGCCGAGCGCGTCACCGCGACGCTGAGCGGGAGGGCCAGCTGTACGAGGCTTACCGCAGTGCGCGGTCTGCCTTCAGGCTGGCCGTCCGTACCGCCAAGGACGTTAGTCGGCGGGAGATGCTGGACAGTCTCGAGCGTGACCCCTGGGGTCGCCCCTACCTCGCGGCGCTGAACAAGCTCCGAGGGCGGGGCCCCCCCCTCACCGAGACTCTCCAGCCCAGCCTCCTCACCAGAGTTGTCGAGGACCTCTTTCCACAGCGGGTGGAGCACACGCCCCCGGTCATGGCTTCGCCGGACAGCGACCGGGAGGCCGACGATGAAAGTGCTCCGCCCATCACGGAGCCGGAAATGGGGGCGGCGGTGGCGCGTATGCGAGTCAAATCCACCGCCCCCGGGCCCGACGGTATTCCGAACCGTGTGCTGGCCCTGGTCCTCGAGCATCTGGGACCACGCCTCAGGGGACTGTTCGACGCCTGTTTGACGTCCGGGCAGTTCCCTGGGTGCTGGAAAAGAGGGGAGGCTGGTTCTCCTGCCGAAGCCGGGACGGTCTCCCGAGTCGGCCTCGGCCTACAGGCCCATCGTGCTGCTCGATGATGTGGGCAAGCTGCTGGAGAGGGTGTTGGCTGCCCGCATCGAGCGGCACCTTGTCGGGGTTGGGCCCGATCTGTCCGACGCCCAGTTTGGTTTTCGGAGGGGGCGTTCGACGATCGCGGCCCTGCTGCGCCTGAAGGCCATGGTAGCGGAGGCCGTCACCGGCGGAGGAGTCCTATTGGCGGTGTCCCTGGACATCGCCAACGCCTTCAACAGTCTGCCATTCAGCTGCATCAGGGAGGGGCTAAGGTACCACGGGGTGCCCGTGTACCTCAGGCGGCTGGTGGCAGACTACTTGGAGGGGCGCAGCGTCCTCTACGTTGACCGAGTAGGGGACGTTGTGCGAACGCCCATGACGTGCGGTGTCCCACAGGGGTCGGTTCTGGGTCCGACCCTGTGGAACATCGGCTACGACTGGGCGTTGAGAGGAAGCCTCCCACCCGGGCTGGGCGTAATTTGCTACGCCGACGATACACTCGTCACAGCCCGGGGTGGGACGCTCGAGGAGGCGGCACGCCTGGCAACTCTCGGCACCGAGGAGATCGTCAGGCGGATCGAAGCGCTGGGGTTGAGGGTAGCCCTGGAAAAGACGGAGGCCCTTTTGTTCCATGGCCTCCGTACCGCCGGGCCTCCCGCCGGCGCTTCGATCACCGTGAATTCGGTCACCATCAGCATCCAGGCCCACATGAAGTACTTGGGCCTGGTGCTCGACGGACATTTTTGGTTCCGGGAGCATCTCCATCGACTTGTTCCCCGGCTTGTCGGCGCGGCGTCCGCCCTTTCGCGGTTGATGCCGAATGTGGGCGGACCCAGTGCTACGTGCCGACAGCTGTACGTGGGGATGATCCGGTCGATGGCCCTGTACGGCGCACCAGTGTGGGCGGGGTCCCTGACCGTCAGTCTTAGGGCCCTCCTGTGGCGACCACAGAGGGTCATGGCGATCAGGGCCATACGGGGTTACCGCACGGTGGCGACGGAGGCAGCGTGCCTCCTGGCCGGAACCCCCCCGTGGGACCTGGAGGCGGAGATGCTCGCCGACATTTATCGGTGGGTGTCGGAGACGCGCGCCCGCGGCAGCATGGTCTCCATCAATGAGATCACCGCCTGGTGGGTCGACGCCCGCCGAGAAGTAATTGCCCGTTGGGCAGTCCGGCTGGAGAGTCCTCGGTACGGTGTCAGGACTGTCGAGGCCCTCCGGCCGGTGCTGATGGAGTGGTTGGAGCGGACGCACGGGGTGCTTTCCTTCCGACTGGTGCAGGTGCTGACGGGGCACGGTTGCTTCGTGAAGTACCTGCACAAGATTGTCAGGAGGGAGAGCACACCGTCCTGCCACAACTGCAGTTGCAACGAGGACACGGCGCAGCACACGCTCGAGGAGTGTGCTGCATGGGAGGGGGATCGCCGTGAACTCGTCGCAATTATCGGTGCCGACCTGGCGCTGCCGACCATCGCCAGGGAGATGCTCGTCAGCGTCAGGAACTGGGACGCGGTCGCCGCCTTCTGTGAGGCCGTAATCTCACGGAAGGAGGCGGCGGATCGTGTGCGAGTAGAGCTCCTATTCGGCGACACGTTCCGCCGCCGGCGATTCGGGCGGCGCAGGCGCGAGTATCTGCGCCTAATGCCGCCCTAGCCGAGGCCGCGGGTGATCGGACCGGGGAATTGTCCGTCACCCGCGGAGAGGCTGACCGCGCGACGGCGACCGACGTCCCAGTACGTCGAGAGGTGAGGATACCCGAAAGGGTATTCCGTCGGGCCGACCACTGACGACAAGTTACATCTGCTCCGGTGGTCGGTCCAACAACGAGGTGACGTGGGTACGGGTGGGTTATGGGCCCGCGCGCCGTCCTTTCATCGCCCCGGACGGATTGGACCGCGCGTGCGCTTACCATAGCCCACCCATAAAAAAAAAAAAAAAAAAAAATGGTGATTAAGGAAGACTAAGAATACAATTCATCACCGTCTAACCTACCCGTGGGTGTTGTAAAAGACGACTAAGGGATATAATACATATATAACATCTATGCAAGAAAATGAAAACTCGAAACCCTATACCTATCTGTCTGACTCAGAACTGATGCCGGTGATATTGGTGATGTTTGTTTTTTTTGCTTTTTTTATTTATTTCCGATGGTAGCAAACGAGCAAATAGCACCCCTGATGGTAAGTGATACTGCTGCACATGTAATTATTGATATTGGTCATGCCAGTGATATTAGTAAAATGTTTGATTTATTGGTAAGGTTAAATAATATACAGTACTAGTTTGCGAAGAGTGCCATCAATTGGAAGGTGAGTATATAGTATAGGAACCCGCTATACAACGACCTTCACAGAGATGCTTATTTGATGAAACTTATTTTTTATGTAATTTAATATGTCAATAAATATATTGCATATGGGTTGCCTAACAAATTTTAGTCCAGAGTATGATTAATTAATAATTTAAAAAAAATCTTTTTTTGAACATTGCACCGGTTTGATTATTAGACAAATTCTATACCAATCGAAAGTATGAAGGCCATAGAATATGCAAACGTTAGATTGCCTATTCTTTTCCGGTCACAACTCTCGGGTAGCCAGGTATAAACAGATAAATCGATACTAGCATTTTGCACCGGTCTGATCGACGTTTGCATATTCTATGTGCTTCATACTTTCGATTGGTATAGAATTTGTCTTATAATCAAACCGTGCACCGATTTGATTATAAGACAAATTCTATACGTACAAAAAAAAATATTAATGAATCATTCATTCATCATACTCAGGTCTAAATTTTGTTAGGCAACCCATATGCAATATATTTATTGACATATTAAATTACATAAAAAATAATTTCATCAAATAAGCATCTCTGTGAAGGTCGTTGTATAGCGGGATCTTAGACCAATACTTTTACAAAACGTATAGCCTTTTTCTGACTATATACGTTCCATTGTTAAGTACGTGAAGACAGGCGTGAACTATTATATTAAGCTGATCGTCTTACGTTCCTTGTTTAAAATATTTTAAAATCAAACATCATATATACGTGGAGATTTTACTCACAATGTTTTATTTTACAAGTCCCTTCATTAAATTATACAGAGTGCCTGCCAAACATTACAGAACTGTCCAAATAATTTTGCAGAGAACGTCTTATCCTTTCTTAATTTAAATTAAATGTAATGACGTCGTCTTGTATTAAATCCTCAATGACACTTGATCCTTATTCCAGTAGCGATCAAAACGTAATTTAACTCATAAGAGCGAACTTTTAATTAGATTTACATAAACAATGTATACTTTCTAATTACTTGAAGTAGAAACGATTTGCCTAAGGCTCGTGATTGTCCAGTGGACAAATATTGAAATAGTTCTTGAATTATAATACTTTATATGAATACAAAATTGTTTATTACTACTAGCAACTTTTCTATTTTACCCGTGAGTATCGTAAAAAATGACTAAGGGATATGTAGATAACATTTTTGCATCAGAAGGTAAACTCGATATTCAACCTTATTTCAAGACGACTGATCAGCGTGGAACAGTAGGTCAATTTCACTCCCATTGCGGTGGAGGCCTAAACCCAACGATGAGACTTACATAGACTAAGATGAAATGACTTTATTTGAAACTATATATTCTTTATTCTCTTTATATTTTACTTAGTATATGCATATAGGCAAGTCAAGAAAAATTACTTGTTTTGCTATTTTTGATATTACTGAAGGATATTACTTTTATCTTTGTATATAAATTTCTTGTGTACGTGTCTATGTCACTGAACTCCTCCTAAACGGCTGGACCGATGTTGCCGAAATTTTTTGTGTATGTTCAAGGGGATTCCAGTATGGCTTAGATTCACAATTGAACGCGGTAGATGGCGCGCTGCTTTCGATTTCAAGGAGAATTCCTTTTATCTTATCTGAACAGAACAATGTCTATTGGGTCAGCTAGTTTATTATAAAAAAGATGATTGACAAGAAAGTACAGTGGATGTTTGGACATCTGTATCTGGATTGGATCTGGTACGATTACGCTAAACAGCTTACCTGATCAAAATTTTTTTGTTTGTTTTAGAATTCTAATATGTTGTTTCCTATAGCAAATGGCTGGATAATTCGTTATCATTTAGTTATCTATACAATACATACAAATAAATGAAATTGAAGTGCATGTTTGTAATCTTAAAATAATATGAATTTTTACATGCTTACACGGTTATTTATATGATACCTTCGCCTGTCTCTTTTATTTCGGGTAATTTTCAAAATAGCTGAACCTATGTTGGTAATGTTTTACGATCAAATAACTGTATACGAAGTTAGTTAGGCTATTTTCCCTCTCAGAAAAATTAAATCCACAATGGATTGCTGAGACAGATGGAAAGCTACATTATCGGCGAGTCACATAGTCTTTTTTATCCAACTATTGCTACGGGACAGAGAATTATGCGTAGAAAATTCCCGCGGGTGTTTGTTAGTAATTAACTGAAGCTAAACGACAACAGGTATTTATTTAATATAATAGTAGTTTAGTTTTTTTTTTTATAAGAATGTAATAATCATTAGGAGGCGAGCCCTTTTTCGACTTATTAAACATTTTTTAAATTCCCTAAAAAAACATCATTGGGAAACATATTATTATATTTGTAAGACAACAAATTTCTCGATAGTGTTTATGGAGTACTTTGACCCTCCGTATGGTGACCAATTAAGAATACAATTCACTACTAGCTCTCTCGCCCGTGGATGTCGTAAAAGACGATTAAGGAATATAATATGCATATAGCGTCTATGCAAGAGAAGGAAACTCAAAACAAATCTCTATACCAACCTGTCTGACCAGTATGGTATAGTAAGGTTAATTTCCCTCCTATTGAGGAGGAGACTCGAGCCCAGCAGTGGGACGTATGTGAGCCGAAATGATGAAATGAAATACTTTGATAAATTATCACAGAATCTTACAGGTGGATACAAAGCCTATTCTAATAATAGAATAATTATAAAAGAACGTAAAAACTAAAACCCAACTACGACAAAAAACGAGGCTAAAAAATATGTAATAAGATTTTCAGGACACAGTATTAATCAACGTTATTGAAGAAGCAAGATACAAGATCGACACATAGACCCTATCAAGATGCTTTTGTTGCAATTTGACAATAATATTATACGATACTATGTATAGTACACAATTATCAATGTACAGTGATACACATATTGAATTTTGAAAAGCCGCAGTCACGCGTTGTTAGTGTTACGGTTTGTACCTTTTTTGTGCACACGTTTAAATAAATATTATACATGAATATGAATAAAAATCGGTTTATCAGTGTGATGACGGAGTAGGAATACAATTCACCACTCAAACCTTATACCCCTTTACAAACCCTATACCAACATGTCTAATCAGGATGGTATGAGTAGGTCAAATTCACTCCAATTAGGGAGGAGGCCCAAGCCCAACAGTGGGACGTATGTGGGCTGTGTTGATGATGATGATGAATATTCTGTTATGCTTAAAGCTCATCGGTAAATAAACCTATTTATTATACATATAAAAGATCTACCGATACATATCTGTACATAAATCCGTTGATTTTATTTTATTTAGTAAATGGTAAATATTAAGCTCAAGGTGTACTTAAATTGAGACAGCACACAGGTTAGAATAAATAAATCAAGATAAGCCTATTTGTGTATTCATTCATTCATTCATTTCAGCTCATATACATATATCCCACTGTTGGGCTCTAGCCTCCACCATAATAGAAGAAAAATTGACCTACTATACCATGCTAGTCGGGCATGTTGGTATAGGGTTTCATTTCGAATTTTCCTTTTCTTGTATTCATATTTTATGCATATTTAATCCCTTAGTCGTCTTTTACGACATCCACGGGCAAGAAAGGATATTATTATTATGAATTGTATCCTTAGTGCAAGAGATGGCAAACTCGAAACAAAATCCTATTCAAACTCGTCTGACCAGCGTGGAATAGTATGTCAATCCTCTCTCATTGTGGAAGAGGCCTGAGCCCATCAATGGGATGTATATGGGCTGAGATAATGAATAAAAGCCTTAAAGTAGTCGCATATGATATGTAACATCTGATATCCTGCTATGAAATTACCTGCGCCTGATGCCGCCTTAAGCGAGGTCGCGGCTGACTGGACCGGGGTCCGTCACCAGCAGAAAGAATGAACGCGAGAGGGCGACCGACGTCCCGAGAGAGGAGTTGAAGGAAGGGAGGGTCCAAAAGGGTATCCTGCCGGGCCAGCCACAGACGACAAGGAACTCGATACAGGTTGTCGGCCCAATGGCGAAAGAGAAGGATGACTGTGGGTTATAGGGCCACGCGCTGTCCTTTCGTCGCCGCGAACGAAATGGACGGCGTTTACGCTGACTATAACTTACCCAAAAAAAGAAACAAAAATAATCCTACTGTGAAATTAAAGCTATTAGTACTCAATTTATTCGTCATATATTCTAAGCATGAAAATATATGTATTTTTATATTAAGGCGCGTGCTTGGCTGTGTAAATTTAATTCTAATCGTGTTAAATACGCAATAGTAACTTAAATGATGGAAAAATGATTTAAATCGTACGGTTGGGATTGCTATATTTCCCTTTGTTTTTCTCGTCATACACATGTATACACTATATTGTCCGAGAGTACGTCATAGTACCAACCTCGCGTAAAATGGGTTGGCACTATCTTGCAGCCATCTCTCCACCACTACGCGTGTTTATTGGTCAGTTATCTGTCTACAGCCGCGGGCCGGTCCGTCCGGAGTAGTACCACGTTCTCGCAGAAAATCGACGTCTGAGTAGTAGCAATTTGTTACTGCGCTTCGTTCGGTGAGCGAGAGAGCCGGAAGCCCAACTTTCTGAGGGTGTTTGCGTGTGGAGGGTTTTGGTGGTGCCTTTGGTATCACCGAGCCTCATTGCACGCATTCACATTCCCTTCATCTTCTTCGCGGTAGGCAGCGGCCTTATAAAGGTCCATGAGCGGCAGCAACACTTACCATCAGGTGTACTGTTTGCTCGTTTGCCATTGAATGCTATATAAAAAAAAAATTAAATAACGCACACTTCCTCGATTCCCTGTAACACATTGCCATCCTTTTTCCAAAATCTCTGCCACAAAACCAACGAAGATGAAAGATATTACAAAAAGAAACTAAAATTCTTACTACTAAAAGTTCATTTAATATCAAGGTATCTACAAAATATTATTTGAGAAAACTCCGAGTTAAATGGATATCACAATTGTAGCACATCATACAAATACAATAATGCTTTTATCCTAATGAAAATAAATGTAAATTGTATTATGGAATGGTATCTTTATACTTGGGGTTATTGTAAGTTATGGTATAAACAGTCGATATTTTCTACGCATTTAAGATCCCTATTAGGATTTAACCCGAGTAGAAGGAATATAATATTTGTTACGAAATGTATTTCTTCGTTAAATTGGATATGTTTCTATGTATGTCCATTTAGGACTCTGAAATAATCTAACTGCTGTGACCCAAACTGTTTTCATTACAAATGATGAGAAGAAGGTTTTAAGCCATTGGAACAATGCATTATAATCTGGTAAACAGTTCCGTGTGGTGAAGGAGTAAGAATACAATTCACCACTCTCTATCTTGCCCATGATGTCGTAAAACACGACATATAATATATATGCAAGAGAAGGAAGGAAACTTGAAATAAAACCCTATAACAACCTCCTCCTCTTGCACAGGAGGCTCGAGCCCAACAGTGGGACATATATGAGCTGAAATGATCATTATGAAGAAATGGTATAAAGATGGCTTTCAAGAAATTTTATAGTTATCTATGTTTTTAATTCATACAGAACAACGTCCGCTAGAGTAGCTAGATATAAATATTTTTAGTTGGTAATAATTTTCAAGCTTAATAATCTCTCAATATTTTATGAGCATATGTACACTGTGACATAGGTCTCCATAGGAAAACAGGAAAAGACGATGCCATAGTTGTCAAATTTATACATTTAACAGGCGGGTCGCTCTTCTATACCAATAAATAAAATTGGAGTGTCTGTTTGTAATGTCAAAATAATAGGCTTTTTTCATGCTCACACGGTTATTTGCACGACACCTATGCCTAAAATAGCAATTAAAAAATTTTTGGCTGTCTGTCTGTCTGTCGGTCTGTCTGTCTGTTTGTTCCGGGTAATCTTCAAAACGGCTGGACCGATTTCAAAAATTCTTTCACCAATGGAAAGCTATAATATCAGGGCGTAAACTAGGCTATATTTTATCCCGGTATTCTCACGGGAACGGGAACTACGCGGGTAAAACGACTATAACCTATAACCGAAGCGAAGCGAGGGCGGATTGCTAGTATTATTATAAATTTCCCAAGAGAATACCCATATACATATGTAGCTTCTTTTACTCCCTTCCCTCTAATGTGGTTGAGGGGAGTGACGGCTGCTCTAGTAGTTAACTCGTGATCGGGTGCTGCTTTGGGGGTCTGGTCCAACCATGTTTCCTTTCCTTTTTTATTTGAACTAAATTAAAAAAAATATAGTTATATCCTATCTCAAATGGAGCTAAGACTACCTATAAATTGTATACGTGTAATTTTATTCAATAGATGGTAAAAAAATGACAGCCCGCTAAGTTTCTTGCCAGATCTTCTCAGCTTGTGGCCGCGTTCCGATCCGGTGGTAGATATTGTATTCAAACGATGTATAAATTTGACAATATGTAAGTGCCCTCAAGGAGCCTATGCAGAATAAATGATTTGATTTGATTATCTTTATATATATATATATATATATATATGTACCTACCGTCATCTGTCATCATTCATAGCATAGGGTTTTATTTCTAGTTTTCCTTCTCTTGCATAGATGCATATTTTATCCGTTAATCGTCTTTTACAACAGCTACGGACAAGAGAGGGGGTGGCGAATTGCATTCTTACTCCGTCGCCTGACCAGTGTGGTATGATGGACCAATTCCGGTTCAATAATGGAGTACGCCCGAGCCCAACAGTGGGACGTATTTGGACTGATATGCTGATGATTACGAGAGAGTATAAAATGTATTACTCCATGACATCTTTATGTCAATTTTCATTTAAATTTGTTTTAACGGTTTCTCGTGATTGAGTCACAAACATCCAAATATATGATGTTTAATATCAAGAATTTTCACATCTATACCAATAAATAAAATTGGAGTGTCTGTTTGTAATATCAAAATAATAGACTTTTTTCATGCTCACACGGTTATTTGCACTATACATATGCCTAAAGTACACTTTATATTTTTTTGTCTGTCTGTTTATTCCGGGTAATCTTCAAAACGGCTGGACCGATTTTAAAAATTCTTTCAGCAATGGAAAGCTATAATATCAGGGAGTAACCTAGGCTATATTTTATCGCGGTATTCCCACGGGAACGGGAAGTACGCAGGAAAGACTGAAACCGAAGCGAAGCGAAGGCGGGTTGCTAGTTTATAATATAAGTAGTACATACGGGCCATAAAAATGTAATAAAACAACTTATACCTATTGTTTACTCCAAATTTTGAAATAAAAAAAAATATATGTAGTTGAGGACGTGCAACAGAATTCTCAATTGTCTGTTACTACCGGTATCTATTGCGAAATCAATATCCTCCTAAATTAAGTAGATCCCTTCATTATATTAATGGTATAATTCGGAGGGACTTCGTAAATCAGAGTGTTAATAGCTCAAAGCGAATGGCGATCCTCTTCGGATATCGGATCGTAGCTTAATGAATCAGGATTGCAATACGGATAATGTCGATAAATTCCGATAGTTTTTACATATATGGAATGTTATAACTGTAAGGATACCATACCATATAAGACCATATAAGATGAGATGATGATAAGAGATTATTCACCAACCTATGTCTTACCCGTGGGTGTCGTAAAAGACAACTAAAGGATTGTAATATGTAGATAACATAAATATTTGTAGGTAAACTCGAAATAAAATCCTATAGCAACACGTTTGACCAGCGTGGTTATCCACTCAATTTCCTTTTAGATATCATCCGGAATTGCACGCGAGTGAAGGGTTGTAGTTATTTATACTAATAGTATAAAGCTGAAGAGTTTATTTGGTTAAACGCTTTAATCGCATGAAGTACTGGTTAGGTTTGAATAAATCTATTAGTATTAGATAGCCCATTTATTGAACGAAACTATATAGGCAATCTTTTAAATTAATTTTCACAATACAACCCGTTGGTGATTGTCCGTAGTATAGATTACAATCTAATTTTGTGCAAGCGTAGTATTTCTAAAGACTTCTTGTAAAACCAGTCACGTAGCATGCATGGATACATTCCTTTATATTTGTCCACGATACACAATTACCCTCTATTTCTCTTATGCGAAGTAAATGAAGTTACGGGAAGCAGCAATACATAAATAAATAGTATAATTATATTACAATCATATATATTATGCAGTTTAAACACCTGAAAGTTCTTCTAGAACGAATGCATTTTATAGAAAAAATCACCACTAGAAAATATTTCAACGAAATAATATTTTATAAACTGCCTGAACATTCTAGAAATTTTTCATTCGACCAATCGATTACCATTTGCATCAGGAGTTAATGGTTCAAAGTGATTGCTAATTTCATCTCAAAGACATTCGATTTGCTCTGCAGTCGTGCCTAACGAAGCAAGTCGACGGTGTCAGCTGCGCCGTCTCGCTGGATTATACGAAAAATTAAATCTTACATGTTGAAAAAGGACGATGTTCTTGTTAGGCTACTCGTTAAACCGGTCGCATTATACCTTTACAAGTAAATATGGAAGCGAGGAAATTTGTTTGCACAGACGACGATGTTTACTTCCGTGATGTATGCACAACTTTATTAGGAGCCCGGAATCGGAGTGTGCGAGTGTTGTTCGGAATATATCATAGCATGAATATTTTAGAGTTCTTTTAATATTATTATTGAAGTTAAATTTCTTTAGAATCGTTGTGATTTCAAATCGGATGCAACGGGAAAACGACAGGTAAGAGACACATCTACAAAAATGTGTAGGATGAAGCCGACAAAGAATGAGACAGAAATATATATACTATTTTATATTATTTTTAAATCCGTCTATAATTGACGGATTAAAGAATAAAGGATGAGGAATGAGGGATGAAGGATAAAGGATAAAGAAGTTTCACTTCTGACATGCGTACTTTGCACGCACGCTTTTTTTTGTAAATAAAACTATGGATTTTATCGCGTTTGTATTTGATATTTGATTGCCTGAGGTTTCGAACATTTTGTAGCGTTCATAGTCACAGGCAGACTAAGATGTCTCACGTCCAATAAGTAAGCGTTATTACAGAAAATTTATGATCTACCCGATAAAAAAAATTAGTTATTAAATATTGATCCACATTTTGATACAAATTTATTGCCAATGCAAGAAGAAAGAAAATGATTCTAAATGTAAAAAAAATATATTGTTTATGGTTAGTAATTATTTAACATTAATATTAGTAGTGATTGTATTTAAAACGTAACAATCTAGTATACTACCACCGGATCGGAACATGGCCACGTTGGGAAAGATACAAACGCAATAAAATTCGCAATTATTTACAATGTCTAATACTCACGTAAACAACAGAGATCATTATTGTTTGTTTTTTTTATTATTTATTTATTTATTTATTGTGTTCAAAGAAACAAACAGTGCGCATAACGCTGTCACCAATGAAGTTTCTAATTAATTAAAAAAATTTATCGTAACATACATCTACTTCTAATATATATATATATAATATATTATTAAACCTATTATTAGAAATGCATTGCCATATTATAAAATACAGCAAAAACGGATCTAAAACTTGCCGAAGGTGCTTAAATAATCAATAAATTATTGAAATTGCTCATAAATATTTTCTTTTTTCGTGTGAGATGGAATGTAATTGATTACCTTCATTCATTCATATATCCCATGCTATATAAGTACCACTATTGAGTACAGACCTCCTCCAAAATGGGAGGGAAATTGACCTAGCATTCCACGTTAGTCAGATATGATGGAATTGGATGTTAATATCAAGTTTTCCTTCCCCTGCATCGATATTACCTGCATATATCCTGTAGTCGTTTTTTATGACACCCTTGGCTAACATAGGAAGTCGTTAATTGTATTCTTATCTCGTAACCACAGCGATTATTTATTACCGTAAATTAAGCTTTAAGAAAGAAAATAAGAAAATACTAAATCCTTACAAGAGTATGTAAGAACATAAATAAGGTATTTACATACTGGAAATCTTTTCATGTAATATGTAACCCTTCCTTGTTTTTTTTTTTTTTTTTATTGCCAACGGTGGCAAACGAGCAAACAGTACACCTGATGGTAAGTGTTGCTGCCGCTCATGGACCCTTACAAGGCCGCTACCTACCGCGAAAAATGAAGGGAGTGTGAATGCGTGAATTGAGGCTTGTTGATACCCAGGGCACCACCAAAACCCTCCACGCGCAAACACCCTCAGAAAGTTGGGCTGCCGGCTCTCTCGCACACCGAACGAAGCGCAGTAACAAATTGCTACTACTCAGACATCGATTTTCTGCGAGAACGTGGTACTGCCCCGGACGGACCGGCCCGCGGCTGTAGACAGATAACTGTCGACAGTGTGGTCCTACCACTCTTAGAGCGTATTTTTTTAGTTTTTTTGAACTATTATTTATTTTTCATTTTTAGTTGAATTTGCGCTAATCCTGATTATCCTAGTAAGGATAACGGATCAAACTGTTTAAAATATTGAATTGTCATCGGTCCTTAATAAGTATGCCAAATTTCGAGTTAATCCGACGTTTTGAAAGGGGGTCAAAATCATGTTCAAAGATTCCGTTACATACTAACATACATACGTTTGAAGCTAATAAAAGCGTATTAAAAAAGCCGCATATGGTAAGTTGAATTTTCTCTCATCATAGAGCAGAAACGTACCCAACTTTAAGAATTTTTCACTGTTCTACTCTAATTTTTTTCGCTGGTATTTGTATTACGCCTTTCTCCATAAACAGGCTATATAATATAACAAAATCTTCTCTTCTGACGTAACAAATGAAATTAATTGTTCCTACACTTTTAAAGTTATATAGGCAAATAATACATAAAACCAAATAACGTACGTATTTTGATAAATAAAGGCCATACACTGATGAATCCAACAATCATAGCTACAACATTGGACTGATTGACTCCGAATACCAGGGGAAATCGCGAGGTCACATTAACATATAAACTCAACCCTCACAGGAAAATGCCACTTTCATTTAAATGCGGCAATACGATGAAAACACTGCGCCTCTCATAACAGATTTTTATAATTGAATTTTTTTTTCATTCGTCCGAGTAGAAAAAAAATCGACCGTTCTCACATTCATTGTCACTTTAAATTAATTTTATTGACTTCAATGTAGTAAAAGATATTTAATTAGATTATCTACGGTCATATTGTGGATAATATAAAAATATCGTAAACCTACTTCATCTGTTTCACACAAGAACGATGGAGTTTTAGAGAGAATATGTTTAGGCACCTATAAAATTGCGCCTGATGCCACCCTAGCCAAGGCTGCGTGTGAATGGACCGGGAAAGGGACGTCAAGAGGAGAGTGTACCCCACAGGGTATTCCGTCGGACCGACCATGGAGGATAAGGAACTTGGTACCGGTGGTCGGTCCAACGACGAAGGCAACGAGCTACGGTACATTATGGGACCACGCGCCGCCCGTTCATCGCCCCGGACTGAGCCGGATGGCGGAAGTGCTAACCATAGACTACATAAAAAAGGCATCTATAAAGTACATGAAAATCTACAAAGTATAAATACACATCTACAAAGTATACATGAAAATTCTCAAAAGGAATAAGTTTTTCTCGTTATTGTAACATTTTTCATTGATGTGCCCTTCCTATTAGCCATTTTCATGATAGTTATATAAGATACGAGGATATAGAGTATACTCTATAGCCTCGTTAAACGGCATATTTAATACTAAAAAGCTTTTCAATTCAAACTTGTTGTACCTGAGATTAGCGCGTTTAACCAAACAAAAGCTTTGTGATATTAGTATAGATTAATATATACTTTGTTTAATATATATGTGGTATGAGTATGCTATTGCTTAGCCTTATACTAACTTAAAATTAAACGCAATGTTCAGATAAATATGCTTAGACATTTGATAGACAACTTAGTAAAAAGTCAACTCCGTAAGGACGATAAATTGTTTGTCATTTGGGTACCACTGTGAGTTAATTGATATAGTAATTGGGACGGATTTCAAATAGATAGGATTTGAAATAACACAAGATTCATGTTTATCTATTTCACAAGTGTATAATATGTTGTAATTGTCACGGTTAACATGCTCTTCGGTCTGTCATCGCTAATGATCATAATTATTCAGCAATTGTATAACAAATACGAGTGAAATTTTTGGTATCTAATAAAATCTGTAAATTGCTTGTAGTGACACTATTTTTGGAAAGCTAACCTAGAATAATAATGATGTACGCATAGAATTGACTATTTTTACAATACAATTAAACCAATAGCGGCAGATTTTTTTAATTGAATATTTATCAACACGTTTTAGAAAAAAATATAAAATTTACACTCACCTAGGTACAGAGTAGGCATATGTTTCCCCTTGTTAATATGAAATATCCCTCATCTCTCTATAATATACAACGTCGGGAATTGGGACGCGGTCGCAGCCTTCTGCGAGACAGTGATCTCGCGGAAGGAGGCGGAGGATCGCCTGCGCGAGGAGCGCAGCCTCGATGAGGCGGTCCGCCGGCGACTGGGGCGGCGTAGGTGCGAATACCTGCGCCTCATGCCGCCCTAGCCGAGGCCGCAGGTGACGTGACCGGGGAATTAGTCCGTCACCCGCAAGAGGCCGACCGCGTGAGGAAAATCCCCCCCTCGGGGAGGACATCGGTCGATGGGAGAGTACCCCAAATAGGGGGTATTCCGTCGGGCCGACCACTGATATCAAGTAACCCTGCTCCGGTGGTCGGCCCAAAAGCGACGTGGTTTTCGGGTGGGTTGCGGGTGTTGCGTGCTTACGCCCCGGACGGAGTGGTGCGAGGAGCGCGCCGACCGCAGCCCACCCCAAAAAAAAAAATCTTTCTATAATATTTCTCTTGATATAATTATAAAGAATGATCTTGAAGAGGATGAACAAGCCCTATTTTCTCAACCTGTCCGTTACGTTCTTGCCTGTTTACACAACCTTTTACAATAAACAAGACTAGAAATTGTGCACTTGAAGATAACTCCTATTGTTCTTTTACCTCGCGTAAACATCACTAATCATTAGCTCCTAATGTTTTTGTTACTCCTTGTATGCGTTTGTTTTGTAATAACTAATTTTTAAAAAACCGACTTCAAACAATAAACTAAAAAGCAAAAAACTTTACGAAGTATAAAAAAAACGTCAAAATTGCCTATAAAATTTTAAGAATTCCACCAATTTCTCAAGGATACCATCATCAGATCCTGACCTGATGACTATGGGACCACCTGGGAAGTATACACTATAAAATAAAAAAAGAATTTTGCAAATCGGTTCAGGCGTCTTTGAGTAATCGGTGAACATACATAAAAAAAAAATACTCTTTTTTTTTTTTTATGTATGTATTTTTTTTTTTTTTTTTTTTTTTTTTTTTTTTTTGGGTGGGTCGCAGTCGGCGCGCCTCCGCACCACTCCGTCCGGGGCGACAGAGGGGCTTAAGCACGCAACTCCCGCAACCCACCCGAAAACCACCTCGCCTTCGTCATTGGGCCGACCACCGGAGCAGGTTTACTTGTCGTCAGTGGTCGGCCCGACGGAATACCCCCTACGCGGGGTACCCTCCCATCGACCGACGTCCCCCCCTCGGGGAGGACGTCGGTCTTTCCTCACGCGGTCGGCCTCTCGGCGGGTGACGGACTAATCCCCGGTCACGTCACCCGCGGCCTCGGCTAGGGCGGCATGAGGCGCAGATAGTTGCGCCTGCGCCGCCCCAGTCGCCGGCGGCGGATCTCCTCATCGAGGCTGCGCTCCACGCGCAGACGATCCGCCGCCTCCTTCTGCGAGATCACTGTCTCGCAGAAGGCTGCGACCGCGTCCCAGTTCCTGACGCTGTCAACCATCGCCCTAGCGATGGCCGGCAGCGTCAGGTCGGCACCGATGATTGCGACGAGTTCACGGCGCTGCACTGCCCAAGCCGCGCAGGCCTCGAGCGTGTGGCGCGCCGTGTCCTCGTCGCAATCGCAGTGGTGGCAGGACGGTGTACTCTCCCTCCTCACGACCCTGTGCAGGTATTTGGCGAAGCTCCCGTGCCCCGTCAACACCTGCACTAGTCGGAAGGAGAGCACCCCGTGCCGCCTCTCCAACCACTGCATCAGCACCGGCCGGAAGGCCTCCACGGTTCGCACCCCGAACCGAGGCCTCTCCAGCCGGATTGCCCAACGGGCAATGACGTCTCGGCGGGCGTCGACGCGCCAGGCGGTGAGATCCCTTAACGAGATCACACCGCCCTCCCCGCGCACCCCCGACACCCGCCGATACAACTCGGCGAGCATTTCCGCCTCCAGGTCCCACGGGGGAGTCCCGGCCAATAGGCACGCTGCCTCCGTCGCAACCGTGCGGTATCCGCGGATGGCCCTGACCGCCATGACCCTCTGTGGTCGCCACAGAAGGGCCCTAAGTCGGACGGTCAAGGACCCCGCCCACACCGGTGCGCCGTACAGGGCCATCGACCGGATGACCCCCGTGTACAGCCGTCGGCACGTAGCGCTCGGTCCGCCCACGTTCGGCATTAGCCACGATAGGGCGGACGCCGCGCCGACGAGCCGCGGAGCGAGCCTGCGGAAATGCTCCCGGAACCACCATTGCCCGTCGAGCACCAGGCCCAAGTACCTCATATGGGCCCGGATGCTGATGTCAACCGATCGGACGGTGATCGAGACGCCGATGGGAAGGCTCATAAGGCGCCCATGGAACAAGAGGGCCTCCGTCTTGTCCAGGGCGACCCTCAACCCCAGCGCCTCGATCCGCCTGACGACCTCTTCGGTGCCATAGGTCGCCAGGCTTACCGCCTCTTCTAGCGTCCCAACGCGGGCTGTGACGAGCGTGTCGTCGGCGTAACAAATCACGCCCAGCCCGGGCGGGAGGCTCCCCCGCAACGCCCAGTCGTAGCCGATGTTCCACAGGGTGGGTCCGAGGACCGACCCCTGTGGGACACCGCACGTCATGGGCGTTCGCACAACGTCCCCTGCTCGGTTGGTACAGAGGACGCTGCGCCCCACCAAATAGTCTGCCACTAGCCGCCTCAGGTAAGCTGGCACTCCGTGATACCGGAGCGCCTCCCTGATGCAGCTGAATGGCAGACTATTGAATGCGTTGGCGATGTCTAGGGACACCGCCAACAGCACTCCCCCACCGGTGACGGCCTCAGTCGCCACGGCCCTCAGGCGCAACAGAGCCGCGATCGTCGAACGACCCCTCCTAAACCCAAACTGGGCGTCCGACAGATCGGGCCCCGTGCCGACGAGGTGCCGCTCGATGCGGGCAGCTACCACCCTCTCCAGTAGCTTGCCCGTGTCATCGAGCAGCACGATAGGCCTGTAGGCCGAAGGCGACCCCGGAGACCGTCCCGGCTTCGGCAGGAGCACCAGCCTTCCCTCCTTCCAGCACCCAGGGAACCGTCCGGACGCTAAACACGCGTCGAACAGCTCCCTGAGGCGGGGACCCAGGTGGTCGAGGACCAGGCCCAACACGCGGTTTGGAACACCGTCGGGCCCGGGGGCGGTGGACTTTGCGCACATGCGCGCCACCGCCACTCCCATCTCGGGTTCCGTGATGGGCGGAACACTGTCGTCGTCGGCCTCCCGGTCAGTGTCTGGCGGAGCCATGACCGGGGGCGTGTGTTCCGCCCGCCGCGGGAACAGGTCCTCGACGACCCGGGTGAGAAGGCTGGGCTGGAGAGTCTCGGTGAGGGGAAGGCCCCGCGCGCGGAGCTTATTCAGCACCGCGCGATAGGGGCGTCCCCAGGGGTCACGATCGAGACCGTCCAGCATCTCCTGCCGACTGACGTCCTTGGCGGAGCGGACGGCCAGCCTGAAGGCCGACCGCGCATTGCGGTAGCCCTCATACAGCAAGGCCTCCCGCTCCGCGTCGCGTTGCCGCCGCCGGCTGCGGGTGTAGGCCCTCCGGGCGCGAATGCACGCGGCCCGGAGATCCGCCAGCTCCCGGGACCACCAGTGGACCGCCCTCCTCGGGGGCGGACGCCGTACCCGGGGCATGGCCGCATCGCAGATCTGCGTCAACGCACTGCGGATGCGGCCAGCCTCGGCGTCCACCCCGTCCGACTGGTTGGCAGAGGACAGCCACGAGTAAACGATGGCTGTCTCCGCCAGCTGGTCCCGGTCTAAGCGACCCACAGCCCATCGCGGGAACGCAGGACGTCCATCCGCCCCGTGACCCCTGCTGGGCGTCGGGATTACCGGGGAGACCTCCATCCGGATATACCGGTGGTCCGACAAGGTCTCCACCTCCTCCACGACGCGCCAGCTCCCCACGCGTGCGGCGACCTCGGGGCTAGCGAACGAAAGGTCCACTATCGACCCGCCCCGTTGTCGCACGCACGTATGCACCGAGCCCCTGTTCAGCAAACAGAGGCCCAGTGCCGCCGCCCACTCCTCGATCGCCCGTCCTCGGTCGTTCGTCCGGGGAGACCCCCACGCCACGGACTTGGCGTTGAAGTCCCCCAAGACGAAGACCTGGCGCGATGCCATTCGCCGTAACGAGGCCTCCATGATGGTGAGGGAGGCCTCGAAATCGGTCACACTCCAGTTAGGGGAGAGATAGACTCCGAGGAGCGTAATCTCCCCCCAGTCCGCCGCGACGTATCCGACGCCCCTGTCCCTAAGGGTCAGAGGCGACGAAGGCCACGACGTGGAGGCGACGATTGCCACGGTGCCATCGGTGCTACCCAACCAGTTAGGCCGGGCGGGCACCACGTACGGCTCCGCGGCTACGGCTACTCCTATCAACCACTCCGCCATGGCTTGCAGGAACACGTCCTGCGCACCGGCGGTGTGGTTGAGGTTGGCCTGGAGGAGACGAATGGATACGGGGTCCATTAACGGTCCGTATCCATCGTCACCTCCTCCGCGCTGACGGGCGATCGGGCCGCGCTCGGAGCGGGGACTGGCCCGGTCGATGGGCCGTCCCGCCCCTTCGGGGCCGATGCCGGGGGTCTGCAGTCCCCAGAGCCCATGCGGTGTTTGGCAGGCCTATTGCCTGCCGCACACGCGGGGCAGTGGGGCACCGCAGAGCACGATGCCGCCTGGTGTCCGGTCTGACCGCAACGGAAACATAGCCCGCTGCAGTCAAAGCAGTTTTTGCATGTCGGTCGGGTATGCCCGACCGCCATGCATTTGTAACACCTCGCGGGCCGGGGCTCTAGCACGGTTACCCGCGCCGAGCTCCAGCCCACGAGGAGCCTGCCTGAGTCGGCCAATTGCTTGACCGACTCCACCGGACACTGCACCCAGGCAGCACCGACGCCGCCCGGACCAGTGCGGATGGTGCCAATCCGGACGGTGTCCGAGGCACATCCGGTACGCGCCATAATGGCCTCCCGGACGTCCTCCACCGTCACGGAATCGTCCAAGCCCGTCAGGCGCATCTCTGCGCACTTGACAGGCCTGGCGATTCGGACACCATCCTCCGGCCCGAACAGCCCCCTCAACATCGTGGCCAAACTATCGGCCGTCTTCGCGCCCTCGGCCCCAGGGAACTCGAGTATTCGAGCCCCTGTCCGGGCCTTGCGGGTCCTCGCCTCGACGCCCCCGATACCGGAGACGTCCAGCTCCCGCCGGGCGCGTTTTAGGACGGCCTCATAGTTGAGGCCCCTCTCAGCCGCCTCAGGCAGCACGGTGATGACCACCGCGGCCGTCTTCGGCGACTTGAGGCCCCTGCGCGAAAAAAAAAAAAAAAAAAAAAAAAAAAAAAAAAAAAAAAATACTCTAACGAGTTGAGAACCTCCTCGACCGACCACTTCCTCGCGGTCAATCAATACCGCACATCACAATGGAATGGAAAGAATATGCGATAGGATTTAGGTGGAATAGGATATAAGGGAATCCTATCCTATTCCTTCCATTCCATTGTGGTGTGCGGTATATTGGTTAGCAGTGGGAAAGTGATAAGTCTCCCTTCCTTTCTTTCATTTTAAAATAATAATAGATTGTCGCTATGTATAGCCTAATTGAATCAATTATAGTTTTGTTCGGACAATATTAAATTTATACTATAAGATCTTAAGTAAGGCTAATTATTTTTAATACGATGCGGGACACTAAAGACCTTTAAAAATATGTAATACGGCAATAAAATTTTGTGTACATTTATAGACTGAAAAGAATATACGGCATTAGTCGGATCACCGTAATAAAAATACAAAAAAATTACACCACTCTAATTTACCTACACATAAAAAAAAACCATATTATAATTAAATAAACGTGCATACTTTTTAATTTACAGTCTAAAATTATTCCCAAAGGGAAGGGCGAAAGTCCATTTCATTCACTAATAGTTAATTCTAATCTGGTTAATTTATCTCAACCTTTTCCTTAGGTCTTTAATGAAGATATTATTTATGTAATTGATGCTATCTAACTTTAGTTCCGAATAAGATTTTGTAGGCTGCTCCTTCGTTTACTTACTTTTTCCTTTAAAGTTTCAGTATTTCATTGAGATTATAATGATAATTAAATAGAAAATCTTTACATTAATAATGTTTCCTCGTAGTGAGAAAGTTTTCCCGTTTGGTAATCATCATCGCAGCCCACATACGTCCCACTGTTGGGCTCGGGCCTCCATCACAATGGGAGGGAATTTGACTTACTATACCATGTTGGTCAGACATGTTAGTATAGGGTTTCATTTCGAGTTTTCCTTCTCTTGCACAGATGTTATGTGTACAATATATCCCATAGTCGTCTTATACGACATCCACGGGCAAGATAGGGAGTGGTGAATTGTATTCTTACTCCGTCACCACACGGAAATTGGTGGAACGTATGGTGATGAAGTAAGAATACTATTCACTACTAAAGAGAAGGAAAACTCGACATAAAACACTGTGTAAACACGTTTTACAGGTGCAGTATAGTAAGTCAATTTCTCTCCTATTTTGAAGGAGATCCGGGTACTATTCTAACCTATCTCATATCGTCATAATTAGTTCAATGACTATGTGTATGCCCACCTCTTGCCTGTGAGTGTTGTAAAGGACGATTAAGGGGTATAATATGCATATAACATCGATGCAATAGAAGAAAAACTTGCAATGAAACCCTATACCATGTCTGATCAGCGGGTATAGTAAGTCAAATCCCTGCCCTCAGTGGAGGAGGCACAAGCCCAACAGTGGGATATCTATTGGCTAAAATGAAAAATTACTTAATCGTTGCTCCCGATTTCCAGACATTTAGTGTCCAAAAACAATTGTAGTTGAATTAGAAAAATGGCTGCAAGCAACTTAACTTCAAGAGAAGGAAAACTAAAAATAAACTCTACATCAACAGCGTGGTATAGTTTATTAGTTTTTCACTAAAACTTATTTATGGTAAATCGTATATAGTCTAAAGAAGAAGAAATATCGAAACTGATGAGATACATTTACAAAAACAGTCTTTGTTTCAAATATTTGGGACTTACACAAAAACCGTGTAGCTATCATAATGTCCAAACGTGACAAGGGTCTGAAATTCGGTCATTTTAAGATAGTTTATTCAAGAACTGAATAGTTTATATATAATCAATACTTTTACCAAGCTGTTTACATCTTTACTAATATTATAAATGCGAAAGTAAGTTTTTTGTTTGTTTGTTTTATTACGCTTTCACGCTTAAACGACTGAACCGATTTCAAAAATTCTTTCATCAATGAAAAGCTGTAACATCAGGGAGTAAAATAGGCCGTATTTTATCCTGATATTCCCACGGGAATGGAAACTACACGGGTAAGGCGACTGAAACCGAAGCGAAGCGAGGGCGAGTTGCTAGTATGGTAATATACATATGATTAAAATAAAATATATTTAGGACTAGCAACCCGCCATTACCTCGCGTGGGTTGTAGTCGTTTTACCCGTGTAGTTCCCGTTCCGTGGGAATACCGGGATAAAATATAGCCTATGTTACCCCCTGATATTATAACTTTCCATTGGTGAAAGAATTTTTGAAATCGGTCCAGCCGTTTTGAAGATTACCCGGAACGAACAGACAAAAAAAAAATATAAAGTGATTTTTAGGCATGTGTATAGTGCAAATAACCGTGTGAGCATGAAAAAAGCCTACCATTTTGACATTACAAATAGACACTCCAATTTTATTTATTGGTATAGATATATATATATTTATTGTAGTTAGTGACAAACCAGTAAACAACCACACCTGATGGTAAGTGTTGTTACCACTCATGGACCTTTGCTAGGCCGCTGCCTACCGTGAAGAAAATTATGAGAGTATGAATGTGTACAATGAGGGTCGTTGATACCAAAAGCAAACCACCAAAACCCACCACATGCAACACCCTTAGAAAGTTGGGTTTCCAGCTCTCTCGTTCGCGGAAGTCATCATCATCATCATCATCTTGCTCCTATCCCAATTACTTGGGGTCGACGCAATATGTCATCTGTTTTGACATATTGCAAAAAGTTTCGGCAATGACTTTTATGACCGGCCGCCTGCCTGACGTCAACCCTCCTTGGGAATGTAATCGTTGACCCAAATGGTACCAGATGGAGTTGGTCCGGGTCAATCTAGGGCTCTTAGTCGTCTCTCGTTCACGGAAGTGCAGTAACAAATAGCTACTACTCAGACGTTGGTTTTCTGAGAGAGTGAAGCAATACCTCAGACGGACCGGCCCGCGGCTGTAGACAGAAGACTATTGATATTGTGATCCTACCATATGCAGTAATCATAGTCATTTATATCTATGGAGATATGTGGTATATGGGATTAATCAATCATTTGAATTTTAAAAAATACGTGTAAGTTTCAGATAGATTTCATGGAAAATCGTACTGTTGGGACATTGTTGTGCTGTAGTCATAGCAAGTGCTTTCGTTACAAATTCGTATTATTTTAGTCACATTCACTACATACAGATCAAATTATGCAGGAATGTATATTTAAATGAAGAGAATATTGTGAAATTAATTTTATAATATTAATAATTGTATTAATGACTGCACAGATGGCGTAGTGGTTAATGCTAGTGACCTACAGCGCCAGTGTCGGGGGTTCGAATCCCACGCAGGACAACACTTTGTGCGATCCACAAATTGTTGTTCTGAGTCTGGATGTAATTTGTGTCCGTTTAATTATATGTGTATGTATTTCTCGCGGAAACGCAATGAGTTTCAAAAAAAATTAAAAAACTGTACGAATGGCGGCGATGTGGCTCGCGACACGTCACGTCTCGTTTCCGTCGGGGGCGAAAAGTGGCCCACAGAGAACCGCTTTGCTACGCTGAATATGTCAAAGATCGTAGCAGGTGGAGGGCAGTGGACTCTGCCTACCCCTATGGGAAAAAGGCGTGAATATATAAAAAAAAAAAAAAAAAAAAAAAAAAAAAAAAAAAAAAAAATAATTGTATATAAATGTATTGTTATGGCACTTTGTATGAATTTTAAAGTTTTCTTCGGCTGTTGACATTATATTGATACTTAAAAGGAAGGCACAGGGATAGCTACTCGTAAATTCTGTGTAGATAAAAGCATATTCACGTTCTTGATTTTGTTTAAGAGTATAAAATTAAAACTTGATATTATACGACTCTTGAAATATTAATTCGGGCAGTCAATACGTTTGGGGTTTTATAGTCTACTATAAAGCGCCAAATATCATCATCATTATCATCATCTCAGCCTGTTGTCCCACTGTTGAGTTTAGGCCTCCTTCATAATGGGAGGGGAGTTGATCGACTATTCCACGCTAGTCAGACATGTTAGAATAGGGTTTTGTTTCGAGTTTTACTTCTCTTGTACAGATTCTATATGCTTATTATATTCCTTACTCGTCTTTTACGACGTCCTCTGGTAAGATAGAGAGTGCTGTATAGTATTCTTACTCCGTCACCACACGCTAAAATAGAATAAAATATATAGAAATACTTAAACGTGTGATATTTCTATTACATACTGGTAATTATACATAAAATAGACGAGCAAGTAGTCTAATAATGATTTGAATTTCAACAATGCCTTAGATATGACACCAGACTAACAAAAGCAAACTTAGTTCAACCATTTCACTATAGGTGAATAGCTGAAGTTTCCGCGGAGTACTCGAAATGTCTTTATGATTCCCTCCGACATCGTAAATTGATATTTATTCTGAATCCTTTTCCGCAACTCTGCACTTACTTAGTATGAAAATAGTTTGAAAAATATGTAGTGCTCTCGAGCTTTAAGATATGTCGTTTTATATGGGGCCTTGTAAAGTTTTCGTATTAAAACTTCACTTTAGTTGATGACATTATTACAAGGTTTACGAGTTGCAGTAGGTACGTTAATGCGGTGCAAGATAAATTTTATAGAGGTCTTTACGTAAGTTGGCTTTGGGCGTAAGGAAAATTGTTACTGTTTTGATATAGAGGCTGTGTTGAAGTTTATTTTGTTCGGTTTATTTATTTAATTTTGATCTTCCTTTTTGTTCCGTATGCACGTTCAAACACAAATTTTCTTTATAATGAGAGAGACAATAGGCCTACTAGGCTAAACTAATAAATATATGGATTTCTTCTACTCTCACACTGATGTTCTGCTTACAATGTCTAGACGTCTGTTAATAAATCTACTAGAAAGGGCATAGTGGATACATTATATTATTATTTATCAATATACGGATAGTTATCTTTACTTATATTTTTTCTTTATTGTCGATGGTGGCAAACGAACAAGCTGCACAACTTTGCAATATCAAAAGCACAGCAAAGCAGTAGCTTTGCCACCGCTTTGCCACGACTTTGCCATACAGTAGTATATCTTGAAAATAATGCCCCTTTTAAACGTCGTTTAAAGAAGGACATATCATAGCGCTTCGGAAACACAGCAGCAGGTAGTTCAACCCAAACCTACACGTAGGTACGTGGGAGAAATAATCACTGGAAATGTACGGTGTCTTGGTATAGATTTAATTTCAAGTTTTTCTTCTCTTACATAGATGTAAAGTACATATTAAACTCCTTAGTCGTCTTAAACGACACCCACAGGCCAGATAGGGGTGCTGAATTCTCACTTAGCCACCGCATGGAAAAGGTTAGTGTGGTTGGTTTTATATAAGTGAAATTATTTGGTAGACACTGGACTTAGCACGACTATTATCCATTAGAAATAGTAAATATTTGACAGAATTCATATTTATTATTAACTGTAGGTTTATCAATCATAAACAGCAGTAGAACTACGTTAGTTCACATATCAATAAAATAACAAATTTTAATGGCAAATATTTATGGGCATGTGCACAGTTTGTATCTATTTGGCAGTATGTTGACTCTTCCAAAGCACCGTCTGTCGAACAAAATGAGATTTTTACTACGGTAGTAATAACTTGATCGAATCTATACCAATAAATAAAATTGGAGTGTCTGTTTGTAATGTCAAAATAATAGGCTTTTTTCATGCTCACACGGTTATTTGCTCGACACCTATGCCTAAAATAGCAATTAAAAAATTTTTGTCTGTCTGTCTGTCTGTCTGTTTGTTCCGGGTAATCTTCAAAACGGCTGGACCGATTTCAAAAATTCTTTCACCAATGGAAAGCTATAATATCAGGACGTAAACTAGGCTATATTTTATCCAGGTATTCCCTCGGGAACGGGAACTACGCGGGTAAAACGACAATAACCTATAACCTATAGCCGAAGCGAAGCGAGGGCGGATTGCTAGTCTGGAATAAAATTCAACGGCAACGAAGCGTCAAAATTATATTAGAAGGCGTTTTCTTCAATTTTATTATTAGATCTAACGACAATTTTAATTTCAATCTAACAATAAAAAGCTTAGTAATAAAATATGAATAAGAGTCTTTGCTATCGTCGATAAACCATTGTCTGTCAGGTTTATGTATTTTAGTTTACGTATAAGTATCCACTACGGTGACGACGGACTAAGAATTTTATTTATTGCTTTAAGTAATACTAAACATCATTTATTTGAGATGGCCTAAGAAAATAGTTTTTCCGTGTGGTGACGGAGTAAAAATGCAAATCCTATCTCGCCCGTGGATGTCGTAAAAGATGACTAAGGAATATAATACGCATATAATATCTAGGCAAAAGAAGGAAAACTCAAAATAAAACCCTAAACCAACCTGTCTGACTAGCATGGTATAGTAAGGTCAATTTCCCTCCTATTATGGAGGCTTGAGCCCAACAGTGGCACGTTATTTAAGCATTAACAAATCTTACCTGTTATCATTTGACTCGCTGTGGTAAGAAGTTTAACATCATTATCAGCGTCTTGAGTTTCGAGTCTGACGGTTACGTTAAGCGGGTCTAAGGTTTCGTCACCAGCTCTACCATGAAGAGTCACAAGTATAGCCGTGGTCTTGCCCGGTACTGCAACTTCAGGCGCCACCACTGAGAAACCCCTGGAAAGAAATAATAAACATTATTTACTGTATAAGAATAGTAGAAAACTACCCGCTGTTGTGTTTCGCGAGCGCTCTGATATGACCATGATAATATTTGGTACATAATTGAGACTGATAATATACCATTCTTAAGACTACAATATGTTGTTTACCCGTGAGGTGACAGACTAAGAATACAATTCACCACTCCCTATCTTGCCCGTGGATATAGTAAAAGACAACTAAGGGATATAATACGCATATAACATTTGTGCAAGAGAAGGTAAACTCGAAATAACCCTAAATTAATCTGACCAGCACGATATAGTAAGATTAAATTCCCTTCTATTGTGGAGGAGGCTCGAGCCCAGCAGTGGGACGTCTATGAGCCGAGATAATGAAGACAAGATGATGAAAACTACAATTTTGAATATTTAAATAAAAATGCTATTCCAAATTTTAAAAGTTCAGTTAGTCTAGCAGCCTTTTAAAATAATCTATACCAATAAATAAAATTGAAGTGTCTGTTTGTAATGTCAAAATAATAGAATTTTTTCATGCTCACATGGTTATTTGCACGACACCTATGCCTAAAATACAGATTAAAAAATTTTTGTCTGTCTGTCTATCTGTCTGTTTGTTCCGGGTAATCTTCAAAACGGCTGGACCGATTTCAAAAATTTTTCACCAATGGAAAGCTAAAGAAAAATATCAGGGCGTAAACTAGGCTATATTTTGTCCCGGTATTCCCACCGGAACGGGAACTATTCAGGAAAGACGACTGAAACCGAAGCGAAGCGAGGGCGGGTTGATAGTATTTAAATAAAAATGCTATTTGAAATTTGAAACGATCAGTCTAATAGCTTTTGTAAAATAAATTTTAATAAATTAAGCGGTAACTTTCTTTAAGTTATTATATTTTTAATTTTAGTATTTTTATATTTTAACTTTAATTTACACTAGAAAAGTAAAGATTAAAGTCAACATCAATCCGGTCATTCATCAGATACTGATGTACCATCGATGGTTGATTATTGGACTTTCCAAATTAGATTGACTTGGCAATCGCACTGAACAATCTAATTTAATATAATATGTATTACTTATGAGGTACATTGTATTTTCATGCGATTGCCAATTCAATCTGTTTATTTTAATCATAAAAGATCTTTAATATTGATATGGTTACTATAAGAAGTTGTGAGGTTAGCTAAATACATAAGATTAAATATTAAGACAGAAGGTTCCTTAAGTAGGGACTGAATAAATTAACTGACTTGGTATTACATGGATCTCACAACTTTTTATGGTAGAAGAAGTGAGTTGGGGGCTTTGGTTTTTTACAAGTTTTCATTTTGATGGCATGTATTGAACTCCATTCGAGAAAAGCCCCATGGCTTGCACACTAGCTGACACGTTACCATTCACGTAATAACTAAAATAACTGCGGGCAGCAATCCATGTCTGTGCTATAGTTAGGTGAATATCTATTAAACTGTTGAAGAGGCTTGAGCCCAGAAGTGGGACGTATAGAAGCGTAGATGATGACTATAGAGTAAAAGATTCAGCCTAACTAAAAGGAACAAAGAAACTGTATGGTATAAAAATAAAACTCATGTGTAGCACTAGAAATAGTTCCTATTGACATAAAAGTCGAACATAGAGCAACACAGGTCAATAAAATTCAATTCTAAGCGTAGGGAAAAATATTGAAAACTCTCTAAACTACATTCTGCAGTGCGACAAATCGGGTGGACACGTTCGAATTATTGTATTTTCGTACGTGTGCGCGGAATACTGAATTATGTTTGACGAAACTGTTCGTGCTTCATCATGTTTGAGAACAAGAATGCCTATACTTCTTTGAATTGCCCGATACTATTCTATATATTATATATATCTACTAGCTGACCCGGCGAACTTCGTACCGCCATAATTTTTTTCGTAAATATATTTTCTAAATTTCCGAAAATATAGTCTCTAATGTAAGAACCATTACGGCTTTGTCGGGCAAGATTCAATCGTTTTGGTCGCAATGCTGCGATTCAAAGAGAATACAAATTACTGATTATTGATTTCTAACAAAATTATAATTATCAAATTTTCAACCATACTTAATCATTGACAACATTACGTTTAGCTGTCATTTGCGTTTTGTTATTACATACCAAAAGCGTTTTTGTTATAAGTACCACGTTTCATAGTGACTTGTATTCTCTTTGACGTTTTATGTCACGTCATACGGGAAGGCAATTGAACGGGATAAAAAGTATCCTATGTCCGTCTCCTGGTTCTAAGCTTCCCCACCAATTTTCAGTCAAATCAGTACAGCCGGTTTTGAGTTATAAATAGTGTAACTAACACGACTTTCTTTTATATTATATATATTTCTAGATTCTATGTGTGGACATGGCTGAAGCGATTTTGTTAAATTATTTGTATGTGCTTAGGTGGATTGAAGAATGGTTTAGATTTAAAAATTGACCTTTTAGGGTGCGATCGATTTTAAGGAATTTTATGTTGATTTTTCATTTGACATACAAAACATTTATCAGCATATAATCAGGCTCTTATTAAGTTATATTTGATTATTCAATGTTTTGAGACGTTCTGAAAATGTTTATATATTTCGATATCTGTTACTCAATCGCGCTTAAGCTATTCAACAAATTTGAATGAATATTGGCATATAAGTAGACCATTTCCTGGATTAACACAAAAGATACTTTTTATTCTGGTAATATGTTCCCTTGAGATAACAGTTCAACTTTACTTTTTTCTCAACTAAGCATAATTTTTTGTACGCATTTGCATTATATTTCATGTTGCGCAAGTCACTTTTTACGTGAGCGAAGCCGCGGCCTTAAACTAGTTTACCATATTCGCGGCGAGGCTTAAATGCTATTGTTGATATCGCTGCGTTAATATATAGAGGGTGGATGGATTTACATCTTTTTAGGGTACCGTACCCAAAGGGTAAAAACGGGACCCTATCACCAAGACGCTGTCTGTCCGTCCGTCTGTCTGTCACCAGGCTGTATCTCAACAACCGCGATAGCTAGATTGCTGAAATTTTTACAAATAATGTATTTCGAATGCCACTATAACAACAAATACTAAAAACAAAATAAAATAAATATTTAAGGGGGCTCCCATACAACAAACGCGATTTTTATAGATAATGGTACGGAACCCTACGTACGCGACTCCGACTCGCACTTAGCTGGTTTTTTATTTTAGACAACCTTCAGAATGGGGTAGTTTAGAAACATACAGTTAAAAAATTATATTCAGAATTTGACCAAACATTTGTAGATAGCGCGAGGGAATGAGAAGACTTCAGGAGCATGGGAATTTAACCAACAACAATCGGTATGGGAGGTTAGTTATGCGGATGACCGGATCGGGGATTTTAGTCCGTCACTCGCAGAGAGGCTGACCGCGCGACCGCGACCGACGTATCGGGACAGGGACGTCGAGAGGTGAGGATACCCGAAAGGGTATTCCGTCGGGCCGACCACTGACGACAAGTCACCCTGCTCCGGTGGTCGGCCCAACGACGAAGGCGACGTGGGTATGGGTGGGTTGTAGGCCCGCGCGCCGTCCTTTTGATCGCCCCGGACGGAATGGACCGCGTGAGCGCTTACCATAGCCCACCCATTAAAAAAATGGGAGGTTAGTATTTCGTTATAATCGATCTGTTTGACAAAGATATTAAAATACAATCATTTAACATACCTTCTTTTTGAAGGAAATAATTGAACTAAAGAAAGTAAATATATCCATATCTATAACAAAAGGAAAATCGAAAGGAAACCAATGTACTCGAGTGACTATGCTTTTTTTTTTTTTATGCTAACTGAATTCGTAGAGTTTTACAAATAGGTTAATTGATGGGGAGACTATATGTTGAAAAGAAAATTAAAAACACGACACCTGCCTAACAAAAAAATATTAATACGTAGTTTCTGTCAACAGCTTCGCCCGTGATAAGTAACTTATTCAACATGAAATTTTATCCTCACTTTTTCAACGGATAATGCTTGATTTATTAAAGTTGAGCTATTATCCCAATGTAACATATTACGGCGATAAAGAGTTTATTATGGTTAGCTATGGTCTTGACACATCCTTTTTTTTTTCACGCTGTGGAAATGCATTTACTCACTATCCCCTGCTGGTTAAAGACGGGGAGTGTATGTGGGACTCGCCGACCACAAAAGTGACCAAAATACCCACTAAGGCTGGTTTTAGAATCACGCTGACTGTCGGCGCCGACAGCTCAGCGCGTCGCTTGTCAGCGTTAAAGTTCAGAGCATGACGTTCCATTATCGCAAAAACGCTCACTGAAGGCAGAGGCGTGTGTGCGGCGGTCAGCACCGATAGCTACGCGACGCCGACGCGCGACGCGTACTGCCGCTGACCTGTCAGCGCGGACCACCGTACGCGCTGATACCTACGCGTTATTCTAAAACGCTTCCTAGACGTTCATACATTTTGGCTATCAGCGCCGACGGTCAGCGAACGGTCAGCGTGACTCTAAAATCAGCCTTAAACCACAGCAGCCCCTTCCGCGCTTTTACGGGGTGCCGGAGAGCTCGTCTGATGACATTCTATCCTCGACAACCCAACGCTTGGCCGTCTAGCCACGTCTTGACATTATTCAACGGCGGAGCGAGTCAGCAGACGTAACCCCTCGCGTACCCGCTCCGCGGCCTCCTTCCTTGTCATAACAGCCTCACAGAAGGAGGTCATCGACGACCAACAGCTGTCGCTACCGAGCATCTGGGAGATGATGGTCGGCAACGATACGTCTGTTATTTCCATTTCTGTTGACAGGACGTGGCGCTGAGGCCCCCAGGCGGGACATACTTCCAGTGTGGTCTTGACACACCCTGCCTAATCAGTCCGGGGCGACGGATGCGCGGTGTGCGGCCTCATAACCTACCACTTTCACTCTCCCTCGCCATTGGGCCGACTACTAGTAATAAAGAGTATCCTACGTGTTAATCTAGGAAATATTCTATATATGTGCCAATTTTCATTGAAATTTATTCAACGGTTTCCGCGTGATTTAATGACAAACTAACATCTTTATAAACTTTCACATATTAGTAGAATTTCATTTCTGCCGGCCCGAAGATGAAGGAAAAGGAATACAGTGGGTAAAGAGCCGCGCGTCGTCTTTTTGTCGCCACGAATGTACTGCACAGCGTATTTGCTGACCATAGCCCACCCACAAGAAAAGGATTACAGTTCTTTTATAAATCAATAAAGCGTACGAAATCGTATTTAAACTAATACAGAAAAGAAAATCCTAAATGAACATCTCAATAAAAAGAAGAGAAATGGGTAAAAATATTTATTATTTTTATTTATTAGACGAATGGCTCCATAATGTCTATCGTTTGATAAGGGTTAGTCGATATATCGTTCCAGACAACATTTTATATATTTCTATACATATTCCAATATGAAACTGCTATTCGATGTCGTTTATATAATACTTTATGGATATGAAAAATATTGTTTACAAGGGTCACGATTATAATATCGATAACTCGCAATGTAAACAAGTTTACAATTTCATTTTGACATAAAGAGCCATTTTAGCCTCTTTATTCCTTTTAGAAACTGTTTTGGTATTAAAATTCGATTAATAATGTTTTAATTAGGTTCACTTGCTGAATTTACCTGCTAAAAATGAGTAAGGAGCATCGAAAGAAATTACTAAAAGCCCTACAGAATTTATTTACTTATATCATTCTCGGTGGCGATGTTCCTACATCGTCGATCAGAAATACGGTGGTGCTGGATGCTGTTTGTCAAAATGAGCAATAATACGCTCCTAAGAAATTACAAACCCATCTCATTCTTGAGCCACGTGTACAAATTGGTTTCAAGAGTCATTACGAACCACCGTTACATTATAACCAGTGTCTGTTACACATTTTATTCTTAACTTTAAACCCATATGGATATCTGACAGACTTAATCTGTTTGCTACTTATAACTACTTCCAACAAAAAAAAAAATAACCACCTACCTAACTTGTTTAGTGGACTATGTCAAATAACATCTTTTAAGTCTTAGGTAATAAAAGTTGAAGCAAACTGCACTAGTGCTGGTGCAACTTATTCCGGAACTGTGGCTTCCACGAGAAGTTACCTTTTTTATTTGTGCTATTGCTTTGCAGGAGTCTCGTATTTTGACTTATATTAGCGACTACTTTTAATGTACACTGAACAAATAAACAGATTTTTCAGAAATTCTTGCCATCTAAGTTTTGAATTTCACGTAACATGTAATATTCTCGTAACCACATGCTGAGCATAATTCCATTTCCACTTTACTAATAAATATGACTTGACAGCAAATAAATGTCTGACATAGAAATTAAATGATACGAGATAAACGTATACGATACGTTTTCGAAACGATACTTTTATGATACATATATGATATGATACACATAAATTAGTTAAAACTATTGTACGCTCCCTCTCTTGCCCGTGGCTGTCGTGAAAGACGACTAAGGGATTAAATATGCATATAACATTTACGCAAGAGAAATAAAGCTCGAAATAAAGCCTTATACCAATACGTCTGACCAGCGTGATATAGTAGATCAATTTCACTCCTGTTATGAAGGAAGTTAGAGCGCAACAGTAGGACGTAGACGAGCTGAAATGAATGAAAAAATTTCACCCTAATTGCAATCCATTTGAAGATGAGGCTAAAACTATGTAATATCTCTTTTTTTTAAAGTCAAACTTTTACTACATCGCCTCAAACTTTTTCATCCATCTATTGCATGTCGCGTGACGATCGGCTGCGGAGTAGGGGTAAAGTGAAATGCGCTCGACAGAGCAGCCGAGGCTAATATGGCGGCGCCTATGGTTCGCATCAGCTGACCGTATAGTGATAGTATAGACTATTACTCATTTGTGCCAGTGCTCCACGCTATTTGTTTGTTTTTATTTATCAGTGTTTAATGTAAATATTTCTATTTTTTAGTTAAATGTCTACAATACGAAAAAAGTTTCACTTTTACCGTGATTACATAAAACCACACAATAATTTTATTAACTAAGCCTAGAAAAAAGGCTCAATTAATAAAAGGAAGAGATATTACATAGTTTACTTAAATTTAGCCACTTTTTTTTTTTTTTTGTGTGTGGGCTGCGGTCGGCGCGCCTCCGCACCACTCCGTCCGGGGCGACAGAGGGGCTTAAGCACGCAACTCCCGCAACCCACCCGAAAACCACCTCACCTTCGTCGTTGGGCCGATAAATTTAGCCACTGCCTATCTTTTTTTGGTCAACGGTCTCACTGCTTAGGTAATACCAGAAAGATGGATATTTCTCTCACTCTCTCATTTTTTTGAGCTGGCTGCTCAGAGATTTCGTGAAATTCGGCTGAGGCGTCGTCACGTTAATGGACGGCACCACTCTTTTGAGATCACCAACCCAGTGGAAGGTGAAAGGCTCACTGACTTCTTCTTAGTCGTGACACTCTTGGCAGAGCGGTCGTGGTCGTTATCAATGGGGTTGTAAAGTGACCCGTTTTATTACGAGTCTCCGTTCATCTCTTGTTGATGCCAGTTTGGAGCAATGATATAGGAGGCCACCAATGGCCGACTTCACTTTGGCCGTACACCGCATTGGCAACCTGCCGCGTGGTCTGGTTCCCTCGACCCGGCCCTGTACTACCAGATATTCAATGCAAATTTTGTCGCGCCGGGACACGTGACCAAAGCAACCGAGCATACGTTGTTGGACAATGAAGGACAAACGCTGTTTCATGTCGAGTTCCTTTAGGATGGAAACATTTGTCCTGAATTCGGTCCACGAAATGCCTAGCATTTTCCTCCAGCACCACATTTTTAGAGCGTCCACCTTTTTCCTCTTTCTTTCTCTATGACTATTGGATCATTGTTAAAAAAATTCTAATGTCATTATTATCATTTTATCAGCTCATATATGTTCCACTTCTGGGTTCGAGCCTCCTTTACAATAGGAGTTACATTGACTTACTATACCACGCAGATCAAATGGGTTGCTATTGGATTTCATTTCAAGTTTGCCTTCTGTTGCATAAATGTAATATGAATTTTATGCCTCTCAAACGTATTTTACGATACCCAGGAACAGACAAAATTATATTTTTATTTTCTATTCCCGGACCAGACAAAATTTAATGAGGTTTATCAGACAAAAAAATAGCCTAGGTAAATCCTTATATGGATAGCTACATGGAAGTAAAATATCTTCAAAATCTGTCCAGCTGCATTAAACATTACCCAGAACAAACAAACAGATAGACACAGAGACAGAAATTGATTTTTAATCATATGTATCGTGAAAATAATCATGAGAACATAAAAAAACCGACTATTTTGACACAACAAACAGTACTCTTATATTTATTTGTATGAGCGAATAGTTTCGGCGGAACCATCCTTTGGTCCCGCCGAAAGTAAGATCTAATCTGTTTAGAATATACTAGCAACCCACTCTCACTTCGCTTCTATTTCAGTCGCCTTACCCACGTAGTGCTCGTTCCCGTGGGCATACCGGGATAAAATATAGTCTTTGTTACTCCCTGAAATTATAGCTTTCCATTGGTGACAGAATTTTGAAATAGATTCGGTGGTTTAAGCGTGAAAGCGTAACAAACAAACAAACAAACTTACTTTCGCATTTATAATATTAGTAAGGATGCTAGAAAATGTGCAATAAGGAAAGGTAATCGAAGATGTAGGATAATGTCTCCAGTACAACATTCCTATGTTAAAGAGATAAATAATAACAACAAATATTATTCTAGTCGTATTGACTAACCAGTATTAAACAAGAGATTTGACGCAGAGCTAAATTTAGTAGATGCCATCTAAAATACAGTAAACCTAAAATGACTTATATTTAAACTAGCTGACCCAACACACGTTGTTTTGTTCAAATAAAATAAAAGGAATTCTCCTTGAAATTGACAGCACCTATATCGAAACCTACCGGATCCAATTGTGAATCTAAACCATTCTCGAATCCCCTTGAACGCACATAAAAAATTTCATCAACATCGTTCCAGTCGTTTAGGAGTTCAGTGATATACACAAGAAATTTATGTATAAAGATAAACAATTTAAAAGGTGATGTTTCCTTGAATTATTATTCACATATCCCTTATTATGAACGGAGTATTGTTACATCTTTCATGACTAATCTTTAATCTAATCAGCACCTTTAGGATACTTTAAAAGTGTAGTTTATGAATAGGATATAAATTTGTAACTTAAACCATTATATTTTTTAACTATTTTGTGTCTTTAATATTTTCATATTGATTATATTGTTAATATTTAACTATAATTAAGTTTTCGTTGTGGTGACGGAGTAAGAATACAATTCATCGTTCGCTATCTTGCCCTTAGATGTCATAAAAGATGACTGAGAGATATAAAATGCATATAACATCTGGAAAAAAGAAGGAAAACACAAAATAAAACCCTATACCGACATGTCTGACCAGCGTGGTATAGTAAGTACGTCAATTTCTTTCAAACTAGAGAAGAGGCTCGGGCCTGGTAGTGGACGTGTATGAGCTGATACGACGATGATTATAATTAAGTTATACTTAATTAATTAGTTTATTATATTATATTTATATTTCCAAATAGAAATAAATGCAACCAAAATTTCCTTTGTCATAGTCCAGAACTTAAATGTCATTAGAACGACATAGTTAAAAGTTAGTTAAACATCCCAAAAATGTCAACATTATCCCTAAATTCTTCCTTAGAATTCAAGTCACGTTTTGGTGCGAACAAAATTAATTGCTTCGAGAAGGTAACCGGCCTCATTGTAATTAGTAGGGGAACTAAGAGTGAAAACATAAAGAAAAAGTTGATAACGTTTGTAGTTAGAGAAAAATAAGGAACTGTGGATCGAGGTCTATTTCTATAAGGTTTGTAAAAAAGCCTATTCAGTCGTTTTGGCTTAACCCACAAAAACATTGTATGTGGCGATTTATTTTGGAACGAATTCGAATAACAAAAGGCTCGCAAATGGACACTTGCCAACGACCGTTTGGCTCAATCGATACAAATCGCTCCAGAAAAGATTGCTCCTTTGTTTCTTAGATACGTATAAGCTAGACATTATAAAACTAATAGCTTTTTAATGACCATTTTAATGAAAAAAGTTTTCTCTTTAGAAATTTACGAGTATATGTACCTAAGTTAAACATTAAATTAGAAACACAAGCACCTTTTAAATGTTAAAGATTTTCTTTAGCTTTCTTTAAATTAAATTTTTAATTCTCTTCGCTCTTCCAAGAATTTGTATAAACAATTTGACTTTTTTGCTAAAATATCTGAATAAACTTGTGTTATGTAAAACCTATTTTGTTTAAATTTATTGAATAAAAGAATTACTTGAGTAACTATGATGATTTGAGTTCTTTTGACATCTTTAGCTTTAATTTTCTTTTATATATCTACAATTAGTTTTATTATTACAGGTACTATTTATAAAAACGTGGAATTTTGTAGTTTGATATTATAGAATATATACAATACAATTCCCTACTACCTATCTTGTCTTTGGATGTCGTAAAAAACGACTAAGGAATATAATAATATACACACAACATCTATGCAAGAGAAGGAAAACTAGAAATGAAACTCTATACCAACATGTCTGACCAGCGTGGTATAGTAGGTCAAATGCCCTCCCATTGTGGAGGAGGCCCGAGCCCAATAGTAGGACGTATGTGGGCTGCAATGATGATGATGATGACTATTTTTATTATTACTAATGTGGTATATTACCCCATGTTCTACAGAAGCCACATAATAAATCTTAATTTTTCGGAAAATATTCTAAATGGTGTATATATGTAATTGTTTAAAATCTTTTACAACTTAAAATTCATATTAGATAGCGAGTAGTGTACGTACTACTCGCTATCTCTCTCTAGTTAAAAGGAAGCTGAATTTGAAAATTCCTATGTTGATTGTTAATCGAAGTTAACTTCACTGCAGAACGATGAGCAGTTAAGCATGGTATTTCGTATATTTCTTTTTTTTACCTCCTTTTCCGTATTCCGATAATGAGTAGTATATGGCCTAAGACAGCAATATAATGATGAGATAGTTTGGCATAACTTTTGTCTTTTAGTAAATTATTAATTATAAACAAAAACAAATATGTTATATTCTTTCAATACAAAAAATATGTTATGTTATATTCTTTTAATGCGATTTTATATTCTTGCAATAAAAAAAATCGCGATATGTTATATGCTTGCAATACAAAAAATGCCGATATGTTTTACGGATTGTATCACATTTGTATTTGATTTTTGATTGCCCGACGTTTCGAACACCTTGCAGCGTTCATGGTCACGGGCGGACTAAGATGTAAGTCATCGTTACTGCAGATAATTTATAATTATCTACCCGATACAGAAATTTCAATAGAGAGGATGGCTGGGTGTTACCATTAAGCTGGGATCCTGTTATAAACATTATTAAAAACAAATCCAAAAAGACCACCACAAGATTGCAAGGCACTGTGAGCTCATATTGTATCGATTTGACCCACATTATTATTTGAAATGTACAAAAAAAATGTTATGTTATATTCTTGCAATACAAAAAAAAATGCGATTTTATATTCTTGCAATACAAAAATGGCATTATGTTATATTCTTGCGATATAAAAAAATGGCGGACTATTATACTCTTACAATACAAAAAATGGCGATATGTTCTTATCCTACAATATAAAAATTGGCGATATTTTATGTTATTGCAATACAAATACATGGCTGTATGTTATATTCTTGCAACACAAATGTATAACAGCTGTGATGCGATAGTTCTAATATAATATTTGTCTTACAATATTTTGTTCTATTATTAGAAATATACAAGTGCACAAAACAGAAAGCACGTATGTACACGTATGTGCACGTAGTAACATCTGGTGCCTACCCTCACTATTCACTGATTGAACGATACTTCTACAGTGATTTACCACCGAATACCATTATTGGTTTTCCCGCTAAGCATAAATACGATAACAAATGTTGTATACTGTTACGTTTGCTCATTTATTACCAAGTTCTGCAGCTTTTCTGTACCTTTTTTATAAAATACCGAAATAGTTTATGGAATAATCCTTGTATTGCGGGTGATTGTACAGACTTAATGAGTACTCTCCGTTTGATGAAGGAGTAAGAAAACTATTCTCCAGCCACTATCTTTCGAAATGAAACCCCCACACCAACACGTTTTACAAGCGTGGTAAATCAATTTTTCTCCTACAGTGAAGGCGGTTCGAGACCAACAATACGACATGTATGAGCTGAATTGATGATATGTGTAATGTCCTTTTAAGAAAACTCTTTCAACTATTGTTAAATAAAAAAAATTATTGAGTGGTTTTATGAAACCACGGTAAAAGTGAAACTTTTTTTCGCATTGTAGACATTTAACTAAAAGTTTTTGGCAAATATTTTATATTGATTTAATTTTTATATTGGTACAAATGAGTAAAGTCTATACAGTACACGGTCAGCTGATGCGAACTATAGGCGCCGCCATATTGGCTTCGGCCGCTCTGTCGAGCGCCTTTCACTTTACCCCTACTCCGCGGCCGACCGTCACGCGAGATGCAATAGATGGACGAAAAAGTTTGAGGCGATGTAATAAAAGTTTCACTTTAAAAAATTGTAATTATGTAAGGAAATTAAATAAGACATTTTTCCATTTTACAGCATTTACCTGATACGAAAGAACGCTACGCTGGTAACAGACTACAAATTCCCCTCATTTTCCTAAAAGTTTTTATGTATTGAGAGCACTTTATCGATAAAAAAATAAAGTTTATAGGTCATGGATAAGTTGATCATCTCATTATCATTCAGCTCATACACATACTACTCGAGACCCCAAAAAATATTGATGGCAATTGACCAACTGTACCGCACCTATCAAACGGCTTTGTACAGGGTTTTATTTTGATAGTCCGTCACCCGCCAAGACCTCGACTGCGTGAGAAAAGACCGATGTCCTCCCCGAGGGGGGGACGTCGGTCGATGGAAGGGTACCCCTAAAAGGGGTATTCCGTCGAGCCGACTACTGACGTCAAGTCACCCTGCTCCGGTGGTCAACCCAAAGACGAAGACGACGTGTTGCGCGGGTGGGTTACGGGTGTGCGTGCTTACGCCCCTCTGTCGCCCCGGACGGAGGCGGCTGGTGCGAGGAGTACGCCGACCGTAAAAAAAAAGGGTTTTATTTTGAGTTTTTTCTTCTTGCATAGATATTACGTATCTAATACATATGTATACCTTAGTTTACAATATACATTGGCAAGAATGTAGCGAATTGTATTCTTAATTCATTACCACAGAGTACTACGGACGAACGCATATTTCTTTATGAAATAAATAAATAACAGTGAATCCTAAAGATTGAATATATTTTAGTGTAGCGAGAGAGCCGGGACCTAACTTTCTGAGGGTGTTTGCATGTGATGGGTTTTGGTGACGATTTTAGTATTGCCGAACCTCATTGCACGCATTCACACTTCCTTAACTTTCTTTACGGTAGCCAGCGGCCTGGCAGGGGTCCATAAGCGGTGGCAACACTTACCATCAGGTGTACTGTTCGCACGTTTACCACCCTTTGAAATAAAAAAAAAATGTGTTTACTAACTTAACATATTTTTTAATATTATTAAACAGCATGTTTAAAATCTACACCTGAAAAGCATTAGAATTAGGCCGATATAAGAGGCTTTTTCGTGAAATCATTAAGGTTGGCCCAAGTTTCTTTCGCAGATTTTCTGTACAGTGTGACTGAATACTTGCCCGCGGCTCATTACGTTCTAATGAATAATTTACGTGCTGGCGCCTTAGAATCCCCCTGCACCCCACGCGAGAACTTGACAAGCCTAGTGACCTGAAGGCTTTTTGAGGGCCCATTGATACTTCTTATCGAGCAATATTTGTCATGAAAGCGTCATGTCTTGTATTATGTTATTTTTTTAGCGTTTTAACGGGTTATATAAAATAATTTTGATGGATGACCCTCCACTAGGTGAACTGACAACATCTAAAAGTCGCAGGGAGGTATTGGATGCAAGTGGCATAAGACTGTTCAAAGTGGTATTTTCATGAGGACCTATGTCCAAAAATAGATCGGCCGATGAATGTATGGAGATATACCTAGAGCTTTACTTATTTATTTATACCCCTCTTAGATCTATATCTAAAAAGATATGCAGAGATGCTTATTAGTAGGAGGACCACGCTGCTGACAGCTTTCTATCTGCATTTATAAACGGGGCTGTTCGTCCAAGTGTTAGACTCACCTTGATTACACTTTCGCGGACTAGTATTAAATATTAATCAACCTTACCAATAAACCACCGATATCACATATAATCACCATTACACTAAACAAACAATAATTGAATGTGGCGTACAACCTTAGCTTAGCTAGATTATTTCACCGCTGCTGTCACTGATCAACTGACTCAACACGGCTGCCGCTTATCTTACATCACCTCCTACAGTGGCGCTCTTGTAGCACCACTGTAGGAGTAAAATAAACGCGGAGTAAAATAAGCGCCGTGTTGAGTAAAATAAACTACCTTCAATTGGAAAAAAAATAAATCATAATACAATCAAGAACAATACTTTTAAAATGTTAACACAAGGTAGCGCTACACTGTAAAAAATCTACATGTGTGTTAGTAGTAATTTGCTACTGCAGTTCATTGGGTGACCAAGACAACGGGAGGCATAAATCTTTTACGCTAGGACCTCTTTTTGGTATGACTCTGCCACTGTATGCGATTTGGTTGTGTTTCTAGCATTGCAAATGTAGAAGGGTAACTTTTTTTCAGTAGGGCAAGTTAGTTAAAAGTTCACCACATATTGCATGTGTTATTTAGTGATAGATCTATGTATTAAAAAAATAATACGAGAAATTTTTGCAAAGAAAATTAATAGCTCTACTTGATTTTTCTAACGTAGGTAATAATAAAACAGCTATAAACGAAGATGTTTTATTCAGCCCGTTTTTACGAGCGAGTTATGCTTGAGCTATAAAAAAAACTGTTTTCTTAGATTTTTATCCACATTGAATAATTCAAAATCTTAGTTAATATAGATAATAGAGTCTGTATCTATACCAATAAATAAAATTGGATTGCATCCATTTCACCTGGAAACGTTATGGTCTTTTCTCTCACGTACGTGCAAGCTCTGGAATGAACTACCTACTGCTGTGTTGCCCGAGCGCTATGACATGTCCTTCTTTAAACGAGGTTTAAGAAGAGTATTTCCTTTATGGTAGGCAACGGCCTGACTGTGCCTCTGGTATTGCATAGGTCCATATGCGGCAGTATCATTCACCATTAGGTGTGCTGCTTGCTCGTTTGCCACCGTTGGCAATAAAAAAAAGAAAAAAAAAATGTATTACATCGTTTTACTTATTTAAAACTATTTTCGTATTATTGCCTTGCTAACGAAATTAATTCCGGGCGCATCAGATAGATGGTTTCAAAACCTATAACAAATATACGAATTTGTTTGTGTTTTACTTATATAGACTATTGATTTGCCTATTATAAGGGCCAAAAAGAAAGGGATGGTGAATAAAGGTATCTTTTATCAGGAAGCGCAATCTATTTCTTGCATTCCTCCAGCCATCGAAGTTCACTATTGGATACACTTTTCATGAAGGAGAGGTAAAGCCATAATCGCGACGGTTCACATGAGAATTTCCGGCTATATCTCAACCTGTATATACGATTGCCACAAGATAGTAGGGCTACTGACACATTTTTCTAATCCTTTCACCAAACGGATATATAGTGTTACGATCTTAAAAATGTTCGACATAATTATACCATAACTAGCGACGATTTCGTCTGCGTGGAATAGTTACTTTGGGCTAATGTTAACTTTAACCAGCGACTTTGTTTACGTAGAAGGTGAAAATATTTTTAAATAATACAATTCTATAACACAAGATTTTTGCGAAACCTAACCGTTTATGTAGTGCACGCAGCGGAAGCTCTCAAAAGGAAAAAAAAAACCTGATTCTGAAACATTTTTCATTGTTGCTCTGCTCCTATTGGTCTTAGCGTGATGATATAAGCCTATAGCCTTCCTCGATAAATGAGCTATCTAACAATGAAATAATTTTTCTAATCGGACCAGTAGTTCATGAGATTAACGCGTTCAAATAAACAAACTCTTCCGCTTTATATATTAAGTATAGATGAGATTAATAATAGGGTACTTTAGTATTTTATTTTTCAAGTGACGATGTTTTCAAATATTTTTAACCGAACCACGTTCTATAATAACAAGATCGCAGCCGTATTTACTTGTCTAGATTTCAGTCTTTGCGGAACTGTGAGCTGCACGGCGTAGTTTTGGAGTGTCGTGTCAGACACGCAATTATTGTAAGTTTAGTGTAATGGTGATTATATGTGATATGAACGGTTGGTGATTGAAAACGACTGTTACAGTTTAATATTGATCTGTAAAGAATTGAGAATATTATTATTTTCTTTTAACATATTGGTTGGTTTTGGAGTTAAACTAGCCATTCATGTTTTCTTGGCTATACTCTTTTATGATTGAGTCTATAAAGTAGTTATTACTAAAAACGAACTCGATAAAAATATACCATAAACACTGGTGGATGAAAACATCTGAGTTCAATAAGATGCAAATTGTATGGAAATATTACACAATAGCATTAAACAGTGTTGACACGAGTTTTGTGCCCAAATTGAGGGGCTCGGCTAGCTCGCTAACGTTATTATATTGAACAACCCTCTAAATGTGATTATTTATCAGACGTGAATAGAACGTTTTAATTAAAGTGATTGTTTATTACATTTCTTTGAGTATAATATACAAATGAGTTACAAGTTATTATTGACCGTTTCTGTAAAGTTAAAAAGATAATAATATAATATTAGTGCCTGCTACGTGCCGCTGCGATTGATTTCGAAGAATTATATTTTAGTAAATTTTTTTATTTTCCTTGTACAAATAGGCATCTGTTAGGTTAATAGTCATCATCATCATCGCAACCCACATACGTCCCACTATTGGGCTTGGGCCTCCTCCACAATGGGAGGGAATTTGCCCTACTATATCATGCTGGTCAGACATGTTGATATATGGTTTCATTTCGAGTTTTCCTTCTCTTGCAGATGTTATGTGCATACTATATCCCATAGTCGTCTTTTACGACATCCACGGGTAAGAGGAGTGGTGAATTGTATTGTTACTCCGTCACCACACGGAAAAACGTGTATATTAACTATAAAATAAGAATATAGATACGATAAGGAATTTGCAGATAAATTAATTTGTTAAAAAGAATATAAAGATAAAAGTTACATTTTAATAAGTAAAACAAAAGACAAATTAATGAAAACCGTCGTAAATAAATAACGAAACCCTTTCACTAGCAGAACTCGTTTAAAGAGATTTTTGTCACGTAAATGTTGTAATTTATGCTTGAGATTCTTTATGCGTTGAAATATCTTTATATAACCTTGAACATTTTTATAACTTCTGACATTTTACTAACGTTAATATATTTGTGGTTGATTTGCTTAAAAGAGAAGAATTCATTTACAATATTTTATTACAAAAGTTGCTTAATCTGAAGCCCTTCTAAAAGATTTAAGCGCTTTTATTATAACACCTATATTAAAAATTAATAGGTATATTGGGAAGATGATAGTAGGTATCCTCTTTTCCAATTATATGTGCATTATGTCCACACATATGGTAAATATTTTGACAACAGTCATATGAGCAGCCGCTTGTCGGACATCAACTTTTCTTGGTAATGTAACTGTTAATCAAACTTCATCAAATGGACCTCAAGTGGGATGTAAAGTCAGAGAATAGGATGAAAAGCATACAGCCGCAATCATTGATCTTAGAAATGTGGAAATTGGTATATGATTTTCTTTTTGGGGGGGCAAAGGAACGCGAAAGAAAGTTTGGAAACTGGACCCCTAAGAGGGTAAGCGAAACCATTGGGTATAGAAATGTGTAATTTTGTATACGGTTCTCTTTTTGAGGTAGGCGACCGCTTAGAAAGAATTTTTGAAATTCCCCTGAAGGGGTAAAATGTTTTTGGTGTAGGCGAGCACTATAGAGAATTTTTGGAAATCCAACACCTAAATATGTGGAATACGTATAGCCGACACCACTCAGTCTAGGAACGTGAAATTTTGTACATCTATCTTTTTGGAGCTGGCGAGCACTAATAAAGTATTTTTAAGTTACAATCATCATCTAAAATTGGTTTTATCTCTTACGCCTTATGGTTAAGAATGCAGTGTCGTAGGTTCGAACCTTCCACAAACTCCCCCAACGTGGTATAATAGGTTATTTCCTTCTATTTGTGGAAGAGGCTCGTGCCCGGCAGTGGAACATATATGAGCTAAAATGATGATGATGATGAAGTTTGCGCCCCTTCTTTCTTTCTCGTAACTGTCGTAAAAAGTAATAAGACTTATAAAAAGACATCACTGCAAAAAAGAAAACTCGAAAATTACTAGTAACTACCCGTTTAGCTAGCAGCTTTTTTAGTTAAATTTATATCTCATTATGAAGAATGCTTCAGATATGGGTTGATGTAATCAAAACCGTTTTTTTTTGTTTTAAAATATCAATACGTGACTCCAATACTCTGTAACTAAAGTTATGAGATTTAAAAAAAATACTGATAAAAACTATAGTTGGTGTTCTCATTATGGTATAATGATATCTTCTTTTTTTTATTTAATAGAACTGAGAATACTGTTAAACCTCGACGCCCTAGATTATTAAGCGTGACTTTGTTTCGATGAACATTACGTAACTGGATGAACTTCGTCTTACCTCAAGCCTAACGTTAGTATTCAATTTAATATTAAAGTTGCCTTTGGTTATACTCGCTATTATTTTCTTTTAAACCACGTTCAATAAGTTAGAGCATTATTGGAACAATATGTAAAAATATGTAGGCAAAAATATATTTATTAAAATAAAGTAAAGAATCAATGATAATTTAATATCATGCTCTTTGAGTTGTCTTGCTGGATCTTCTGAGTGTGGCTACCTTCCGATTCGATGGTTAGTATATTCGATTTGTTAGGTTTAAATTTAAAAAAAAATCATAATATAGTAATGATTATTAAATTACTGACCAAAACAATATATATTTTATAGAGAAACATTTTGTTTTTATATTGGCGGTAAATTTCGTATCTAAATGCTGGTTAAAATTTCATAACTGATTCTGTAGCACGTAGATATAAATCTCTGTAATAACGATGACTTGTTGGATGTTTTTATTTGGGAGTGGGTTACGGTTGGCGCACTCCTCGCACCACTCCGTCCGGGGCGACAGAGGGGCTTAAGCACGCACACCCGTAACCCATCAGTGACACGTCGCCTTCGTCGTTGGGCCGACCAGCGGAGAACTTGTTGGACGTGACACACCTTAGCTCTCTGAAGACCATGAACGCTGAAAAGTGTTTGAAACTTTGGGAAATTAAAAATACAAACGCGATAAAATCCGTATAAATGGTTTTATTTATGACATGTAAAAATTACCGATAGATATCGCGTGTAAAGACGGAAAATTTATTATTATACACAACTAAATATCATCATCATTATCTCAGCTTATATAAGTAGAGAGCTTATAACCGTATGCTGGAAACCTATGCTTCGGACGTATTGCTGAGCTTGAGGCTTCTCTACAATAAAAGGGACATTAATCTTCTATATACTCCGCTGAATATATATCATATCTTACATTTTCCTTCTCTTGCACAGATGTTATAGACATGTCACATTCCTCATTACAGACTCATTATCACTCGGGCTACGCACAGGGCAGAGAATGTTACTCTTACTTTATCACCACAAGGAAACCGTAGCTACCACTTTAGCCTAAATAGTAACTATTTTAATATTTAGGCTAAAGTGGCAGCTATATTTCTAAAAGGCATTTCAAATAGATGTGGATTCAAGTCTTTGCTACATTATTCTTGGTTTATTACCTCTACAATAATATATAATAATAATAGAATATTTGATAACCATGTCTTAAAATAGGAATATCTGCCAACATATCATACAATATATTTCATACGAATAATTCTAAGTTAACATTATATTTGCTTTCATATGAGATAATTGATATTCAACGAAGCAAAGGATAATTATTTCTGAAGACGAGTGTGTATTATAATAGAGATATTGTAGATAGCTCTGTCGTTATCGTGAATTACAATGTATTTAACGTTAAGTATCTATTTTCTATGGTCATAAGTTCGATTACCAAGCAATACACCTCGATATGACATTTAAAAATATTTGTTATAGGTCTATTTATAACCTATATATCTATTTAATAAACGACCAATTCTTGTATATTTCTATATATTCAGAATCTAGGTAACCACTCCAAATATTTTCAAGAAATTCCTTAAGAACGAGGTTTTAATGGCAATAAATTATTCTAGCTAGGTGCATCTATAGAAAATCTCATTATGTCAGTGTTTCAATAATTAAAAAACTATAATTATTAGTAATCAAAAATCAAATACACAGGCACTAAAATCCGTAAAATAGTTTCATTTATAATGTGTAATACTTACGTAAAAAACAGAAGTCATTAACTATAATTAGATCAGTTAGGAAATCAAGGAGACACTTAATTCAAACAGTATCAGTTCGATCCTCAATTTAGTTTTTTTTATATTTTCCTTTTTTTTTCTTTTTTTTTATTATATTTTTAAATATTTGTTTTATGAACAAGCTGAGCTTGGTCAATCGGGGACTTTTGAAATGGGACTAATCCCACCACACATTCCCACCATTGTAACTCCTGTAAGCCAGGATCCACAATGGTCTCCATAAATGACACCGAGGTTTGACCCTCAGGCAGTCCCGGGATATGATTTTAATTGTCTTGGGACCCGCAACAAATTTAATTAGAAAAGATTAAAGAGGAGGAGTTGGAAAGAGAGATTCCACTTCCCTCCTAGGTAAAGCGGGAGACAGGAAAACAAAATGACTAGTCAGCCAATAAGTAAAAAGGTGTACAGCTACGATAGCGCAGCAGTACGGCACCACGGATACGGAAGAGCTTAACGGGGCCTATATGTGAGCGTTAAGATTGATTGCTACAGTAGGTATGGCAGAAACGCATGAACGCACGGAAATTTTCTCGAGTTGCTACAAGGTCCGTATAGTATACTACCCCACAGGCGACTTGCATACTGTTTAACATAAGGTTACGTTCGTTTTGCCAGAGATCGCACTCCCAGAGAATGTGATGTGCTGATTGTTCATACTCGTGGTCAGATGTGGAACATTGACATAATGGTGATGGTACGAGTTTAAAAGAAAATAATTTACTTTTAAAGTTGGCATGGCCAGTTAAAAATTGGGCCACGAAGTGGTCAACCTCTAGCCACACCTTCTCCAGGCGCTCCCGGATGCATGGAAAAAATAGATAAAGATGACGACCTTTCGATAATGAATCCCATCTTTATTGCCATTCAGTTAAAAGTTTCTCGTAGACAATGGATTGTGGTGCAAACAATCTAGCAATTTTATTTCGGTCGCGCGGTAGAAGGAAATCTGTATTCATAGTTTCCTTTGTGGTGTAATACATTGACGCTCGTCTCTGAATCTCCAAATCAACCGGAAGTATACCCGCGAGTACTGGTAAGGCCTCGGTACTAACCGTTCTATAGGCTTTACATAAGAATATTAGGGCCAATCGTTGGCTCTGTAGTAATTTAAGGAGAGCCGCCCCTATGGTGGCCCTATCGGCCCATACAGGTGCAGCGTAATAAATACACCCGAAATATGTGGCCATGTATATGGTTTTAAGTGTATTAAAACGAAGGCTCCAAGTAGATGTGGATATTCTAGTAAGCGCGTAGAAATTCCGTTTTGCTTTTTCGCCTACAATTTTAATATGCTCAATAAATGAAAAATTTTTTCTAAGACTAGGCCGAGATAGCAAACTGATTCTTTCTTTTTGACAGTCATATTATTGAATTTTATACGCGGCGCCGATTGTAAATGTCCTTTTAATAAAAGATGATATGTTTTTTGTGGTGCGAAGGCAAGCCGGTTTCGTATACCCCAATCGAATATATCGTTGAGGCATGTTTCCGCTAATTTCTCTAAACCATCTCTTGTGTTCGATTGTATAAGTAAAAGTCCGTCGTCTGCATAGCCGATCAGTAGACAAATTTTCGGTAGAGGTAACTCGAGAAAATCGTCAAAACCTAAATTCCATAGATATGGACTTAATACCGAACCTTGAGGGCAGCCCATCGTCAGTGGTTTCGACACAGCATGGTGACCAGTTTCAATTTAGTCGAGCCATTTAAAAAGTACGGCTGTATGATTTAGTAGATATTTCTATAGCAACCACGAGCCTTTAATTTAAGAAGTAGCATTGGCCACCAGGCGTTATCGAAAGCACCTGAGATGTCCAGGAAGACACCTAGTACGTATTTAAAAACGGATGCGCTAATGACACGTCTTACCGCAACCGCCGCGTCGATAGTTGATTTGCCGTGAGTGAAGCCGAATTGTTTATGATTGAACGTTGGTCCACCCGGCAATAAACGAGGAACAATGAGACGTTCTAAGAGCTTGCCTAAAGAAGGCAGTAAGCTGATTGGTCGATATGACTTCGGGTCATCTGGTGGCTTATCACCACCTTTAGGAATTATACGTATACAACCGCGACGCCATATACGAGGAAAAATGCCTTCAGTTATGCAACGATTAAAAATTATTAACATTTAGTCGCCCGATGCTCGACTAGCTTCTTTGATCATTTTATTTGATATTTTATCTTCGCCAGCAGCCTTGTTGAGGGGAAGAGTTCTAACGGTATTCATAAACTCGGCAAGAGATGGAAGGTCAGACATAGGCGAGAGAGGTGGCTCGGCGGCCCATTCACGTATTTGTTTATGATGTTCGCTGTCGACTAAGATGTCATCGTCTGGGATTAACGTATTTAATAAAACTTCCGTGGTCTCCTCAATACCCGTAGTGTGTTTACCGTTCACTTTAATGTTTTGTATGTACGCTAAGTCGACTGATCGATTCGCTTTAAACTCGTGATATAGTGGAGACCATGGACCTTCACTTTCTAATCTTTCCACAATCTTATTTACCAAAGCGTCTTTCGATTTTTCTACTGCAATCCGGTAGCGAGACCTGGCAGCTTTCAGTACAGATAGAGATTCATCAAAGGCCCTTCCTATGTTAGGTGACTTTTTAAGTTTATTATGCTTCAATCGGGGACTATAAATTATTTAAGTAAATTGTTTATTTTTTAAATTACAATTAAAGTACTTATTCGTCATTATCCGCTGATATTCCATCCTTTCATCCATTAGTCTATAAACGTCCACCGTTAGACAAAGGCCTCACCACAAAAATGGTACGCACAATGGTCTTGTGCTACTTGCACCCAACGATTCCTTGTGATGCATTGCTATTTAAATATACTAATTCTTTGGGCTAAATCAGTTACAAGCGGTCTTTTGCGGATTAATGTATTTTGTCACGTAGAGACAACATTTTACTATGGCATAGCCCTCTCCATAGCACGCTGAGCGAATTTGAGCTAGAGATTTAGAGATCACACGCACTGTTTTTAAGCTTTTGTTTTCCGATACTGCGGAATATTAGACGAAAAGATTCTCCTGATTTCCTAGAAGGCTGGCAAACCGAGTTGAATTCATCAACTAACCTCTCGAAATTTTCATAATCTTCCAGCATAATGGTGGGTGGATTTGGAGGTGATGACGACTCTCTAACTCACACCTCTCTGCAACTGGATCGATTTCGTACTCTTATTCCAGATGCGGATCGACAAAGAAAAGCTACTAAAGCTTTTCTTTGTTTGAAAACAATTTGCACACGTGGCTCAAGAGTGAGAAGGGTCTGTAATTCTTTAAGAACGTCTTATTGCTTTTCTTGAAAAACATCATCATTACACTCCTAATTTACCACTCGGGAACATCGCCCCCCTTAATAAATGAAGTAGTTTTTGATACCCGTGTTCCACTTGCCCTGAAGAGTTCTGTGCTATTTTTATCATCTCCCGGTGTCTTTCCGTTCTTTAATTATTTCAGAATCATTCTGATCTCGCACTAGGTGACGCTCAGAATTTTTTTGGTGTAGTACCGAGTAAGTTTGTATCTGGGGTCTTCGATCAAGTCGGCAACAAGCTATTGGGATGATTTATACAACTGGTCATAAAACCTTTCGAGCTCTCCCAAAATCTCACTCCGGGATGAAACCCGTTATCGGTTTTCAGCTTAGTCATTAGGCTCTACCCAGTAGAGAAATCTCGAGCAAACGCAATCTTCGCTGATATTGATCTCGTTCAAAATATTATCCTATTTTCAGGCAATAAATAATTCAAAATATATGATTTTTTAGAAATTTATCTATTAGTCCTATTCTTTCTTTTTGGTGGCATTACTCACAATATTAGACCTTAGCCTCCTCCTTAATGCAAAAATAAAATAACCTGATGAACCGGCCAGACAGGTCGGCATATTTTGTTTTGAGACGTTCCTTTCTCACATCATATGAAAAAGATATATGGGTGGCACTGAACACATTTCAATTTTAACCAATAACTACAATAATATTGATATTAGTAAAAATATATGCTTGTAAATTATGTTTATGCCCAATAGTATTGGAGTAGAATTCTTTTTGAGTATAATCAGTTTCGGCAGTATATTATTTATATTTCCAAGAAAAGTATTGCCTGAAAGCACTTGAAGTCAATAGCCCAAACGTATAACGATTCCTAGAATTTTTTCGTTAGAATATTGAGGGCTCTAACTTCTCATATAGGCTGTGGTAGACGTTCGTGATAGCTGTTGATAGTTTAATGAATTCGTTTAGGAGCGGTTTCCATACATCTGCGAGGATATTTTTTTGGAGTTCATTCGGCCGTGCTGTAGGTATTTAGGAAGATGTGTATGTATACTTTCTCAAGAGATTTTTGCGACACTCTTAAAGTGGTAATTTGATCTAAATCAAATGGCAGATTAATCGACTTCTTTTTTAACAGCCTATGCTGGTTACACCACGCTCGTATAACCCGGAGTGATGGGAGAGCGTATTGTGGTCTCGTAACCGGCCTCACTTGTAATTGAAAGGTTCGCCGTAAGCGATCTTTAAACATTGATGGCAATAGTACCATCCCTCATCGATGCTCTGGCACCAAAAAATCAGAGATCCTCACGAAGTCGTCCTTGCCGTGCGGTGCATAAGTAATGATTCGATTACTTGAGAGAACAATAGATTACTAATAGTCTAATAATCGCCCATTATCTACATAGTACTTTAACGATTGAACGAAAAACATTTCCTTTATCTTTTTCTAAAAACGCAATTAACTATATCCTTATACATCAAATTGATATCTGCATTAGTCGTGAAATTTCGGAAAACTATCTGTAATCTTAAATCTATCTTGTTGTTGAAATGTATTATGTTAGTGAAAACATAAATCTCCTCACTAGCAATACCAATTATTATAGATTTTCATTACAATTGGGACTGATAATTTATCGTGATCAGTATACCACGGATTTTAGACATATAGCTATTAATATTATTATAAAGCCTGGATATCCATCTAGTAACGAAATAAGAATATAATTTTTTATCCTTCTTCTTTGCTATCAGTATCGTTAAAGGTAAATAACGTTTAACCAGCTTGATATAGCAGGTCAATTTCCTTCCTATTATGGAGGAGATAATTATGTAACCGTAACTTTAATAATTGAATTTAAAAATTCGTTTAATTCGTTTACAGGTTTTTATTTCAAAAACGGTTTTTGAAAACAAACAATTTATGTCCGAGATTATCAATATTTAAGCTTTTCTAGTTTTAAGCTTTTCAATAGCAATGTAGATAACAAAATACACATTAAACTTCATAAAATAGTAAACTCGAGTTCATCTCTTCCTTCAAAATACCCATACAAGTAAAATTTCCTTCAATGAGAAGAATGTTGTGGTCCTCCCTAAATTCCATTGCTCAACCGTCCCCTAACATCAAAGCACCATATAACCATACGAGAAAAAAACTTACAAAAGGATTGTCGTTAACAATAAAAAAACTTATAGGGGAAAGTTTTGGAAATCCTCTCGCTCCCCTTTTACGAAGTTGCAAAGTTGCCTCAATTAAATAGATGACTTTCTAAAATAAATCGAGTTTTCTAAGCTCTCGGCTGGAGTGACGTGAAGTAGTGAATTTTATTAGCGCTGAAGCAAAATGATTAATTGATTTTCAACGTTGAGGCGCACCGTGTAACTGGTGACAAACAAAATTTATACAGGCTGATGTCAAAATATTACACAATGATTATTTGATTTAACTTATTATTTTAATACTACCTACATAACAGATTTATTTTGTCATTATTTTATATAATTTCTATTTTATACGTGTAAACATCTTATTTAACCATTGAGGTTTTGTGCACTTAATTTTACTTTTACGCTACTAAGTATCAGCTTAAATATTAAACGATATCCCCATTTCTGAGAGTGTTATATAGACCAGCTAAGGAATATGCTACCAAGAAAGTACTTGAGTTTCTAGGCAACTCATAGGACTAACTTGAGATCACTGACCTCCCTCTCTCCTCCTCATAAGGTGGTCTATTTCTAACAATAAAACAGTCAAGGAAGATATCATTTGCAGAATAAATGATATAGTTGGTTGAATCAGGCGATCTGTCATCATCATTATTCAGCCTGTCGCCCTCCACTGCTGGAGCTAGGCTTCCCTCGTCTTTCACCACAAAGTGCGGTCCTGTACCGCCTCCATCCAATGTCACCCTGGAACATTCACCAGATCGTCGGTCCATCTAGTGAGGGGCAACATACACGTCCGATATGCAGTCGCCACTCGGGAGCATTTCTACCTCAGCGATTGTTAAATCGTCAAGCAATATGGCCCACCTATTGCCACTTTTGAAGATACTGCAGCACTGTCCAAGTTTTGACAGGATCAAAGGCTTTCTTTCTTCTATATATAGATTCTTATTGCACTCCTCGGTCTTGAACAGAACCACTATTGGTTTTTTTCATACTTATCTTATTTTTATCCACCTATTAATTCTATCAACGTATAGAACTTATGCTGCCCAAGGGTTGACAGTGCCATAATTGAAACGCTTGATAGTTGATAGTTTATCAGCAATTTCAATTGACATTATATGTTTTCCAGAAGGCAAATATTTTTCTAACGATCACTTAATCGGTTTTTTGAATCTCATTTTTGATGTAAAGCATCTATAGGGGGGCAAACCTGATCGTTGGGGTGGCGTAAACAGGCAGCGGTGACGCAACGAAATTGAATCTGGGAACTGCGGTATTGTTTGTTTAATTAGTTGAGTAATTGGGTAAGATGTCCAATATAAGCGTGATCATTGCCCACTTATTATAATCTCCTACTTCGATTAACAAATGTATAGTAATTTTTCATGCAATTTTTATTTTCAATCGTGATGGATATTTAATTAACTTAAAAATAAGTTAAAACAATGAATTACTATGGGCTATTAACCGAAATATTATGTATTAAATTTATATATAGAATTATAAATATATATTTTCTTCCACCGGTAATTATAAATATGTAAGAGCATCAACCTGTATGTAAATAACATTAAAGAACGTCTTAAAATGTAAATAGCAATTCTGATTAAATTTGAATTAATGTAACAAGATGAATAACAACAAGTAAATGTTTGAATTTAGAAACTAGCTACTTAATCTTCTTATCTTAATATATAAAATTCAAAGTCCTGACTGACTCATCAACGCCCAGCCCAAACCTTTGGACCTAGGAAGCTGAAATTTTGCACAAATATTGTCTTTATGACGTAGGCAAGGAATAAGACGGAATTTTTCGAAATTCCCACGGGAACGGGAATAATAAGGATTTATATTTTCGCTATAAAAGTTGCCCTATCTCCGTTATTATATTTATTAGAGACTTGAAATTTGGCATATAAATATGTGATTGCAATCACTAAAAACCGTTTTTAGGATTTTTCGAAATTCCCTCGGGAACAGGAATAAAAAGGATTTATTTATATTTTGTCGCTTTAAATTTACCCTATCTCCGTAACCATATATATTAGAAACTTAAAATTTGGCATATAAGTAGGTGATTATGAAAACAAAAAACAATTTTCAGGATATTTCGAAATTCCCACAGGAACGGGAATAAAAAAAGATTTACTTATATTTTCGCTTTAAAGTTGCCCTATTTCCGTAATTTTATTTATTAGAGACTTGAAATTCAGCTTAAAAGTAGGTTATTACGATAACTAAAAACCATTTTTAGGGTTTTTTGAAAATCCCTCGGAATATGATGAAAATCCTTGCTTAAAAGTTATATTGTTTATTTTTTCTTTCGTAGCTATTGTTAAGTATAATAAGTGTATAAAATTATTTCCCCATTATGAAGTAGGCAAGAAATAAGACGGGATTTTTCGAAATTACCAAGGGAACGGTAATAAAATGGATTTATATTTTCGCTTTGAAGTTGCCTATCACCGTTACTTTAATTATTAAATACTTGACATGTAAGTAGGTAATTTTGATCAGGCTTGAGTTATTTTTTTTTTTTTTTTTCGATTTTTTTTTTGATTTTTCGAAATCCCCTCGAAATAGGAGGAAAATTGTTGCTTTTAAGTCATAAAACTAAGTTTTGCTTTCGTTACTTTTGGCAGGTGCCTACACTAAAAAAAAAAACTTGATTGAATACGTATCTATCACATAAGGTTGATGCTATTGTTAAACAAAATTATCGTATTAGTCGATGAAAGTGTTTGACTTCAACGAAATGTTTGACTATAATAATAATTATATATGCGAAAAACACAATTTTGCATTTTATTCGTATTTGAACAAGTTTTTTCACCGTATATTAAAACTAATATTCGGATATTTATTATTTTTTCGTGGTTTCCTTAAGTAGCTTCAGCAATAATGAAAAAGTCGCGCACGCCAATGTCCCCGGAGCTCGGAGGGTATATAAGCAGCGCGAGGCGGCACGGCCCCACCGCGGGTTGAGAGCCCTCAGCGCTCACCCACCAGTCCGGGTAAAGTTGTCACAGCCATCTGAGGCTAACAAATAAGTCACACAAAAAAAAAAAAGCACGGCCCCACACATTATAATTGCAACCTTGGTCTTAATAACACGTCCAGCGCAAACGCTGCGATAGATTATACCATACAAGTAAACTATACTTTTCAGTGCAACACTATCTTTTAAAAACTGTGCTTTTCAGCACAATTCTTTGCTTTTCAAAATATTCTTTCTTATCTTTTAAAAATTATTTTGCTAATCTTTTCCAAAAAAATCTATTCTTTTCCAAATTGCTTTTCTAATCATTTCCAAATATTGTTTCCCATTTTTTTTTACTTTTATTAAGTTTATGATACTACTATTTTAATTGCCTTGATTCCTTAGTGCATAACTTTGCTTTTCAAAATATTCTTATCTTTTGCAAATTGTTTTGCTAATATTTAAAAAAAAACTATTCTTTTTCAAATTGTTTTTTCTTAATCATTTTCGAATATTTTTCTATTTTTTTTTCTTTCATTAACTTTATAATACTATATATTTAATTTTTTTTTTCAAATTAATTTTCAAAGTATTCTTATTTTTCACAAAGTTCTTTGTTAATCTTTAAAAAAAAATTTTTCCAATTGCTTTTCTTTTATAATCATTTTACAATATATTTTTTGATTTTTTTTTATCTTTAAAAAAAAAATTTTCCAATTGCTTTTCTTTTCTAATCATTTTACAATATATTTTTTGATTTTTTTTTACTTTCATTTTGTTTATCTTAGCTTATCTTTAGCTTAAATTTGTAAGTGCATAACTTAAGGACATAGTTTTTGTTCGTTATTTGAGTAGATTTTGTTTATTATCTATCACAATGACTGTTGAAACATTGCAAATTGATGGGGCTATGATCCCTCACACCGTAGTTCCTATAATTGGAGACGGAGCCTGTCTGTTTCGGGCCATCTCCGATATATTGTATGACACACAGGTGATGGCCAGGGAGGTGCGCGAGCAAATCGTAGACTATGTGGTGGACAACTGGGAATCGTTTGCCATTATGTCACATGACAGTAACGGGGACAATTACTTCAGTGCCGCTGAATACCGCATTGACATGTCACGCCATTTTACTTATGGTAGTTTATGTGAGCTGGAAGCGGCAGGGCAACTCTTTCCATGGGTCTTCGAAGTTTACCGAAACGGTGAACTGTATATGAGTTTTGGTACTACAGGTAACCCTGTGGGACGGCTACGCTTTACACATGATCTGTCACGTGGCCATTTCGATGTTTACGTCCGTAGTGAAGTGACTGCGACAATGGCCGAGACCGCCTCCCCTTCTTCACTTCTCCCCGTCGTTGCAAAGAAGATTACTACGAGAAGAAATGAAGTGCCTACTAATTCACCGCCCATATTAGAACCAGATCATGACGTATCTCTCTATCAATCTCTTATCTTTCCTACTAAATGCTCCAAGAAACGTCGTGCCAGATGCACCGACGCTACTCGGAAAAAACAAATTCAAAACGCTTCAAAAAAATATGCGCAAACAAACCCAGCAGTTCACCGTGCTGCCGTGGCCAGATACCAGAAAACTCACCCTGAGGTACACAGGGCGGCACAGTCTCTTTATGAGCAAAATAATCCTGGAAGACGAGTACAAAGGAAAGGACGCTCCTGGAAAACCAAGGCTCACTCCGGCATGGCGTATGATCTTGATATAGAGTATGAGACGGACAGTACTGTATCCTTGGGTGCCATGAACAACAAGTGCCATTGGTGTAATGCTCTCAAGTGGAAGGAGGAGCCACCCGGCATGTGCTGCAGTGCTGGTAACGTGCAGCTCCCGCCTTATGAACAGCTACCTGAGCCTCTCTACAGTTTGATAATGGATATACATCCAGAACACGACCATTTCATGAACCGTATTCGTAAATATAATAGTTGTTTTCAAATGACTTCTTTCGGAGTGAAACAGATAATAAAAGACGGTTTTATGCCAACTTTTAAAGTTCAGGGCCAGGTATACCATTTGGTGGGAAGCTTGCTGCCAGCTCCTCAAAAGGAACCACAATTTTTACAAATATATTTTGTTGGCGAAGATGACAGGGAAGTACAATTGAGGTGCAGTATCTTTCCCGAAGTAAAACCCGGCTTAGTCAAGCAACTGCAGAGAATGCTACATACGTTTAATACTTATGTAAGAGACTTGAAGATCGCCCTGGACAAGGTGCCTGAAACGTCTAAACCATTTAAAGTAGTCATTAATGCTGAGAAGAAACCGCCGGAGAGTCACAGGGGTCGTTTTAATGCTCCTACGTCAAATGAGGTGGCATTAGTAATAGTTGGTCAGCAATTTGGGAAACGAGACATTATCCTTGAGAGCCACGATAATTCATTGCAGCGCATTAGCGAGATTCACCGTTCGTATGACGCCCTGCAGTATCCGCTTTTGTTTTGCCGTGGCGAGGATGGGTACTCCATTTCTTTACCTCAGCGTGATCCTGAGACCAAATTAATACTTAAAAATACAATTTCAGCTGCAAGGTTCTATTCTTTTCGTATAATGATTAGACAAGGAAAAGATAATCACTTGGTGTATTTCCGTTCCCTTTTTAGTCAGTTTTTAGTGGACATGTACGCCAAAATAGAGACGGAAAGGTTGACCTATATCAGGAACAACCAGGCGCAGCTGAGGGCTGACAGTTATATACACTTGCGGGATGCCATAGGAAGGCAGGATGTTGATGTTCAGCAGCTAGGTCAGAAGGTGGTGCCCCCGTCATCTTTTACCGGGGGACCACGCTATATGCACGAGCGTACACAAGACGCTATGACATACGTGCGTCAGTACGGTCGTCCTGATCTTTTTATCACATTTACGTGTAACCCCCGATGGAAAGACATCACAGATATACTTTTACCTGCCCAAAAGTCACACGATCGCCACGATATTATAGCTAGGGTATTCCACCTAAAGGTGAAAAAGATGATGGCTCTTCTTACCAAAGGCAATCTATTTGGGGGGATGCGTTGCTTTATATACTCGGTAGAATGGCAAAAACGGGGTCTTCCCCACATTCACATCTTGCTATGGCTAGAGCAGCGTATCACCCCAGATAAGATCGACAATGTTATTAGTGCAGAAATACCTGACCCTGAGCAAGACCCTCTCCTCTACGATATTGTGAAGGCCAGTATGATACATGGTCCTTGCGGAAGTTTAAATTACAACTCGCCCTGCATAAAAGATGGCAGTTGCAGTAAGAGGTACCCTCGACCGTTTCTCAAGGACACCCAGACAGGAGACGATGGATATCCGCAATATAGGAGGAGGTCTCCAGCTGACGGTGGTAACACAATAAAAATTAATGAAATAGAGTTGGACAACCGCTGGGTGGTGCCTTACAATCCTGTCCTGTCACGTACTTTCAATGCTCATATTAATGTGGAGTACTGCAATTCTGTTAAATCTATCAAATATATTTGTAAGTACGTGAACAAGGGCAGTGATCAAGCGGCCTTTACTCTAGAGAATGAAAAAGATGAGGTAAAAATCTACGAAAGCGGCCGGTACATAAGCAGTTCCGAAGCAGTTTGGAGGATCTTAAGCTCCCCCATTCATGAAAGGTTCCCCCCTGTCGTACACCTCGCTGTTCATCTTGAAAACGGTCAGCGAATATACTTCACCTCAAATAATTTGTCAGAAAAGATAAATAATCCACCACAGACAACGCTCCTAGGCTTTTTTGAAATCTGCAAAACAGACAATTTCGCTAAAACTCTGCAGTACTCCGAAGTCCCTTCTTACTATATCTGGAATAGCAAAAAATTTTCAAGGAGGAAAAAAGGGAAAGATGTTGAGGCCTGGCTTGGAGTGAAAAAAGTGGACGCTCTGGGCAGGGTCTATACGATTCATCCAAACAACACCGAGTGCTACCACGTACGCCTTTTGCTCCATGAGGTTAGAGGACCGACATCCTTTGAGGACTTAAAGACTGTGAATGGTATCCTCCATCCAACATTTTAATCTGCGTGTAAGGCACTTGGTCTGCTGGAAGACGACAAGCATTGGGACACCACTTTAGAGGAAGCTGCATTATGCGATTCTCCTCTCAAATTGCGAGAGCTATTTACAATAATGTTAGTTTTCTGTCAACTCTCTGATCCTTTAAGCCTTTGGGAGAAATACAAAGAGAGTCTCTCAGAAGACATTAAACGGCAACTGGAAAGAGAGTTGCAAGATTGTGTATCTGTTGTACACCTCACTGACAAGGTGTACAACAGATGTTTGATTTTAATTGAGGATGCAGTATTAGCTCAAGCAGGACAAAACTTGGCACAGTACGGATTACCTCAGCCAAAAAGATCTGCAGCAACTTTGGACAATAGAGAATATCTGAGGGAGACCAATTATGATCTATGCGCCCTAGGAGAGGTGGTGTCATGCAATGAGGAGTTACTGACGGATGAACAGCTTTACGTTTACCAGAAGATCCTTGGCAATATTGAAAAAGGAATAGGGCAAATTTTTTTCCTGGATGCTCCTGGTGGCACTGGTAAAACATTCCTTATCAATTTGCTATTGGCAAAAGTTAGGAGTAATCGTAGCATTGCCTTAGCTGTCGCATCGTCAGGAATCGCAGCAACACTGTTGGAGGGAGGCAAGACAGCTCACGCTGCTTTCAAGCTGCCACTAAACCTTATCCATGTGGAAACTCCACTGTGCAATATCTCAAAACAGAGTAATGCGGCCCAAGTGCTGCGTGATTGTAAACTCATAGTTTGGGACGAGAGCACAATGGCGCATAAGGGGGGTTTTGAAGCGCTAAACAGAACACTAAAAGATATTAGAGGGAACGATGACATGATGAGTGGAGTCACCGTGTTGTTAGCTGGAGACTTCCGTCAGACTCTGCTGGTAGTGCCGAGGGGAACTCGAGCTGACGAAGTTAAGGCTTGCATTAAGGCATCAAGTCTTTGGCCCCTAATCAAAAAGCTTCACCTTTTAAAAAATATGCGGGTGCACCTGAAGAGTGATGTTTGCGCTGGACAATTCTCCGATCTTCTTCTTAAAATAGGACATGGAGAATATCCAGAAACTGATGGCAAGATTACAATTCCATCAGATCTTGCCTCACTTGTACCGACCGTTGATGACCTAATAGCCCGAATATATCCAGATGTTCACAACCTACACAACAAATCCATGGAGTGGCTGTGTGAACGTGCGATTTTGACACCTAAGAACGATCAGGCTTCAGTTATTAATGACACTTTGTTAAAGTCATTCGAAGGTGTAGAATACAAGTACAAGTCTGTGGACACTGTAGTGCATACGGATGATGCTATACACTATCCTGTGGAGTTCTTAAATGCACTCAACCCACCTGGTCTACCGGTTCACACACTTATCCTCAAAGTGGGTGCTCCAGTAATGCTACTCCGAAACCTCAATCCGTCTAAGTTGTGCAATGGGACCAGGTTGCGTGTGAAAGCCTTACATAAAACTTAGTAGAGGCCATTGTAATTACTGGCTGTGCTCGAGGTGAATCGGTGTATATACCACGGATACCACTTATACCATCGGAGTACCCATTCGAGTTTAAAAGGCTGCAGTTCCCTCTTAAGGTTTGTTTCGCAATGACGATTAATAAGTCTCAGGGTCAGTCACTAAAAACAGCAGGAATTGATCTTAGGGTAGACTGCTTCTCGCACGGTCAGTTTTACGTGGCTTGCTCGAGAGTGAGCTCTCCTAGCAGTCTGGTCATCTTAGCACCTGAGGGCAGAACCGCTAATGTAGTTTATAAAGAGGTACTATAAGTTTGGTATAAGCTCAAAAAATAGCCTTACCCCTTTACAATGGTTTTAGAATTTTGGTGTCTTTCAATCTGTATGTTATGGCATAACACAAAAACCACTGAATGGATTTCGATACAATTTTCACAATTTTGGTAGTTTGAGGGTCCATCTTAAAATCTAAGCCACGTATCATTTAATTTCGTTAAAAAAACAGAAGATATGGTGCATAGGGTGATTTATTCTGTAGTCTACGCGGACGAAGTCGCGGGCAAAAGCTAGTAGACTAATATTCAGGAAATCAAAATATGAAAATAATATTTTATTCTACTTCTTTCTTTTAAAATAATTTAATTTATAGTAAGAATCACATTGACATACACTAAGTAATGTTTTTTTAAACCCCGACGAAAAAGAGGGCTGTTATAAGTTTGACATGTCGGTCAGTGTGTGTGTCTGTCTTAACCTTACACCAAACATAGCTAAGAATCATCGTCAGGAAACCGCATCGGAATCGGTCCATCCGTTTGAGAGCTACGATGCCACAGACAGTTTTAATAAGTAAGTACCTTGAAGTTTATGGTCTTGCAATACGGTCAGGTCAACAAACTAGTACAGGCACATGGTCACACAAACAATATAACTACTCTAAATAATATCCAATAAATACGACTTTCCGTGTGGTGACGGAGTAAGAATACAGTTTACCACCCCATCTTTTGCCCGTGTATGTCGTAAAAGACGACTAAGGGAATAATATTCAAATAATATCAATGCAAGAGAAGGAAAACTCGAAATAAAACCCTATGCCAATACGTCTGATCAGCATGTTATAGTAGTTCAAATTTTCTCTCACAATGGAGCATGCCCGAGTCCAACAGTGGGACGTGAATGGGCTAAGATGATGACGATGACGATGAAATACGACTGTATCAAATCAAAAAATAACGTAAATTAATATTGTTAAGTATTTATTATCCTCCGACAAAAAAGAGGGGTGTTGTGTTTGACGATGTCTTTTTTTTTATTGCCAATGGTGGCAAACGAGTAAGCAGCACACCTGATGGTAAGTGACGCTGCCGCACATGGACCTTTGCAATACCAGGGGCACAACCAGGCTTTTGCCTACCGTGAAGAAAATACTCTTCTTAAACCTCGTTTAAAGAAGGACATGTCATAGCGCTCGGGAAACACAGCAGCAAGTAGTTCATTCCAGAGCTTGCACGTACGTGGGAGAAATAATTGCTGGAAACGTACAGTTGAAGACCATAACGTTTCCAGGTGAAATGGATGAACCCTGCTACGATGTCAAGTGGTACGTTGGTAGAATGGTGACGGTGGTACCAAGTCAAACAGTTCCTCGGAGCACTCCTCGTGAAAGAGCTATCACCGTGGACCGATTGCCATGCAGTTTTATTTTCATTCTAAAGCCAGTTTTCTTGCGGTGGTTCTTAGCTATTTTTGGTTAATATCTGGTAAGAAATGTAAAAGTATCAGCTCTTTTCCAAAATGATGTAACTTCGTATGATTACTTGGTTAAGTGCTTCACGCGTGTCAGTATAATCGTTAAATGACAATTAATTGACATTTTTGTTAAAGAGAACGTAATACTTTATTTTTATTATTTTTGTTTGTTTTGGGGGTTATTCAAAATTTTCAATTTTATTATTATAAACTAGCAACTCGCTTCGCTTCGGTTATAGGTTATAGTCGTTTTACCCGCGTAGTTCCCGTTCCCGTGGGAATACCGGGATAAAATATAGCCTAGGTTACGCCCTGATATTATAGCTTTCCATTGGTGAAAGAATTTTTGAAATCGGTCCAGCCGTTTTGAAGATTACCCGGAACAAACAGACAGACAGACAGACAGACAAACATTTTTTAATTGCTATTTTAGGCATAGGTGTCGTGCAAATAACCGTGTGAGCATGAAAAAAGCCTATTATTTTGACATTACAAACAGACACTCCAATTTTATTTATTGGCATAGATAGAAATAATTGGAAAGGGTTCATTTTGGCTCATAAACGTCCCAGTACCGGGCTCGAACCTCCGCCAAATTGGGAGGGAAATTGACCTTGAACTTGACGCACGTAAAGTCAATTTCCCTGCTGCTGGTCAGACAGGTTGGTATAGGGTTTCAATTCGAGTATTTCTTTTCTTGCATAAAACATCTATGCGTATAATATCCCTCAGTTGTGTTTTACGATGTCTACGGGTAAGATAGCGGTGAATTCCGCCACCACACGAAAAATTAGTAAGGGTTATATAAATTATTTTTGTTATTTATTATGTCAACATTTCAAATGCCGTACATTTATATGTATATATATATTATTATGGAACTGACTAAATTAATGACTTTAAAGAGGTCATCATGTTATTAATTACGAGTCATATTTTAAATTTCGTGGAGCGCAGCCTCAATGAGGAGATCCGCCGCCGGCGACTGGGGCGGCGCAGGCGCAACTACCTGCGCCTCATGCCGCCCTAGCCGAGGCCGCGGGTGACATGACCGGGGATTAGTCCGTCACCCGTCGAGAGGCCGACCGCGTGAGGAAAGACCGACGTCCTCCCCGAGGGGGGGACGTCGGTCGATGGGGGGTACCCCACGTGGGTTGCGGGAGTTGCGTGCTTAAGGCCCTCTGTCGCCCCGGACGGAGTGGTGCGGAGGCGCGCCGACCGCAGCCCACCCACAAAAAAAAAAAAAAATATTTTAAATTTACTACGTGGTGCCGGAGAAAGATTACAATTCACTACCACCTTTATAGTCCGTAGGCGTCAAAAAAGATGACTAAGAGCTTTACATAGACCTAGGCTAAATCACTCTGATACCAGGGACTTTAATATATAATTAACGAACACAAATTACATCCAGGTTCAGAACAACAATTTGTGGATCGTGCAAAGTGTTTTCCTGCGTGGAATTCGAACCCACGACACTGGCACGGTAGGTTAGTATCTTAACCACTATGCTATCTGCCACTGATAGTCCTTGAGGACTATCATCATCATCATCATTTCAGCCTATTGCCGTCCACTGCTGGACGTAGGAGGAGGAGGATCAATCAATCAATGATCAATCAATCAATCAATCAAATCAATCAATCAATCAAATCAAATCAATCAATCAATCAATCAAGGAGGACTATCAATCTTATCAAATCAATCTTAAAAAAAGATTGATCAATTTTTAAGATTTACATTCATGTCAAAAAGGACGCATTGTATTTCCAACCACCACTTGTTACCACACGGGTATACTTCCGCTGGATACTTTTTTACTCTGTGATCATGATATAAAGCGGACAAAGTTTTTGATCAGAATTCACATTTTAAGTCATCATTATTACGCACGATCTTTTCTTCTGCTTCTTAGCCCATATATATCCCATTGTTAGTTTCGGGCCTCTTCCATAATGGGAAGGAAATTACAGTACTTCACCGAGCTGGTCAGACGTGGTGACATAGAAAAAAGAAAGAAGACAAAGAAAGAAAAACCATTTATTTCACTCTCAGACATTTCATATATAATAGTAGAAAACATAAGAAAAATTGAAGCTAAGTTAATTTATGCAAACCTAAAGCTTAAAACTAATATATGCTTTTTTTTGGGGTGGGTTGCGGTCGGCGCGCTCCTTGCACCACTCCGTCCGGGGCGACAGAGGGGCGTAAGCACGCACACACACAACCCACCCACGATGCACGTCGCCTTCGTCGTTGGACCGACCACCGGAGCAGGGTTAACTTGTCATCAGTGGTCGGCCCGACGGAATACCCCCTATTTGGGGTACCCTCCCATCGACCGATGTCCCTCCCTCGGGGAGGACGTCGGTCTTTCCTCACGCGGTCGGCCTCTCTACTAATCCCCGGTCTAATCCCCGGTCACGTCACCCGCGGCCTCGGCTAGGGCGGCATGAGGCGCAGGTACTCGCGCCTACGCCGCCCCAGTCGCTGGCGGCGAATCGCCTCATCGAGGCTGCGCTCCTCGCGCAGGCGATCCGCCACCTCCTTCTGCGAGATCACCGTCTCGTAGAAGGCTGCGACCGCGTCCCAATTCCTGACGCTGTCGACCATCCCCCTGGCGATAGTCGGCAGCGTCAGGTCGGCACCGATGATTGCGACGAGTTCACGACGCTGCTCTGCCCAAGCGGCGCAGGCCCAAGCGGCGCAGAAAACTAATATATGCTGAGAAACAAGACAGGCTCTTAGCTCAGCTAGCGTTACTTCGTTGTGTCGAAGTAACGCTGATATTCTGCTAAGACCTAGAGTGGAATCACGGACAGTCACAATTAAATACTTTTAATTAATGAAATCTAAATAGGGCTTCATGTCGAATTTTCCGTTTCTTGCATGGACATCATCTGCATAATATATCTCTTAGTCAAGAGAAAGGGTGGCAATCTGTATTCTTACTCCATCACTACACGGAAAGACAGATCTACCGTAGTTGAAATTAAATAATAAAATTGCGGTATTTGAAAACTCAATTTCCGTTCCGTTAATATCGAAATATTACAGCGTTATTTACGCCGTACAAACGAAACTTCGAGGGGTCGGGTATTATAATGAAACGCCAGCGGGAATGATACTACCAAACACTTTTACTGAAACCATTAACAAGATGTCCATCAATCATGAGAACGCTGACTGGGGTATGTAATAATTACGTACAAAGAAAAAATTATATCTTTATAATTAACGGCTATTAGAATTCTTTATCCCGTGGGTGGCGGGTTAAAAATATAATGCTTTTGTAGTACTTTCATAGTTAGTTTTAAGGTAAGTAAGCTTAGAAACCGCCTATCAACGTACTATAAATACATTGTAATTTCCGTATATGGTAAGGGATTAAAAATCTCGCAACTCCAAAATAACAATGGGTATCGGCAAAAGTGTCTATGCATTTAAGTCAGAGTTTAACAGAAGTACTTTCAAGCTCATTTCCCTGGTTTCTCCCCTAGTTGATGCTTATGACTGCTTATGACTATGAAAAATAATTTCTACATGTAAGATTTGAATCCAGGCTTATTCAAAACTCATTCCAATCATCCTACCAACTAGACTGGCTTGGGTGTGACGTATTGCAATCAAATTGTTACTCATATTATAGTTTTTAAGGGAATGCAACCTCTATCGACAAACTTTAACACATTATTTCGATTTAATATTTCAAATTTTGAGTTGGTTTTGTATTAAACAATGACACGGCCTTATTATCTAAATTACTATGAGCATTTTACGTGCTAGGTTATATATTAAAACTAATTTAAGAGCGAAAAATGACTTTACACTTTAAATCCACACCTTTTGGCAAACCATCCCAATCATCCTACCAACTAGACCAGCGTGGGCTGACGTATGGCAGCCAAAGTCATTCGTATTGTTGTCAGTGTGGTTTTTTATTTCTCATGTTTCTAAGTTTTTCGTTTTCCACAAGGAATACATTATATTCTTGACCTCCACACGGTTAGAGACCACTATATTTACTACCATATTTATTTAATAATACCTAATTCTATGTAATGAAATATATAATCATTAGCCTTCACAGTTGAAAGACTTAATCAGTTAGTAAGTGCTTATTTGATTAACCATCTAAGTTAAAAAGACATTAGCTCAATGACTTTACGAAATAAAATTAGCCCTCCTAAGAACTCCATTGTTTGGAAGTCATTCTACATCCCCGTGGTCTCTTGAAAAATTATTATCTTCGAAGTTTAAGTCGTTAAGTATAATCAGGATTACTTTCTGCTTAGTTTGTGTTTATTATTGTTAAAATGATTTATTTTTATTATTTAAGTATTTTTTATTGTATTACTTCCCTAGTTTAAGGGAACCGGGATACGGGAGTTAAGAGTCAATAAGCTTATTATTAAAAAAAACATTTATCTCGTTATTTATTATGCAATAATTTTACAAGGGATAGTCATATAAGGATACAAACAAGCGTAATGCATACGCATATCCCGCTAAAGCTCTAAGTAAATTGGGTAGTGTAAATTATCATTGTTTCTTTCACCACTACCCTAATATTACAAATGCGAATGTGAGTATATTTTTGACCTATTCACGCTTAAATCACTTAAGTGATTTTAAAATCTCTTTCACCAACAGTGAGCACAGCGTAAATTATCAGCGTCAACCATGGGCTATGTATGTTATGCCTCCGTATTTTCAAATAATCAATAACTATATGAGTGAGACTGCGGGAATTAGACCAATTTAAAAATATTCTCGTCAATGGAAAGCTATATTATCAGCAAGTAATAGGCTATATTTTATCTCCATTTTCCCACGGGTACGAAAAAAAATGCAAGTAAGGTCGCGAGAATTTAACCGAATCAAAATTTTTTCTCACAAATGGCAAGCTACATTATTAGCGATTAACAGTCTATATTTCAAGCCCTTAGTTCCCTAGGAACGGGCGCTACGCAAAACAAGTCGAAAAGTTAGCAGGTAAATAATAAGTAACAACCTTTATTTTCTATAGAGGGAATTATTATATAGATACAAAATATACATAAACTAGCTTTTGCCCGCGACTTCGTCAGCGTAGACTACAGAATAAATCACCCTATACACCATATCTTCTGTTTTTTTAACGAAATTAAATGATACGTGGCTTAGATTTTAAGATGGACCCTCAAACTACCAAAATTGTGAAAATTGTATCGAAATTCATTCAGTGGTTTTTGTGTTATGCCATAACATACAGATTGAAAGACACCAAAATTCTAAAACCATTGTAAAGGGGTAAGGCTATTTTTTGAGCTTATACCAAACTTATAGTACCTCTTTATAAACTACATTAGCGGTTCTGCCTTCAGGTGCTAAGATGACCAGACTGCTAGGAGAGCTCACTCTCGAGCAAGCCACGTAAAACTGACCGTGCGAGAAGCAGTCTACCCTAAGATCAATTCCTGCTGTTTTTAGTGACTGACCCTGAGACTTATTAATCGTCATTGCGAAACAGACCTTAAGAGGGAACTGCAGCCTTTTAAACTCGAATGGGTACTCCGATGGTATAAGTGGTATCCGTGGTATATACACCGATTCACCTCGAGCACAGCCAGTAATTACAATGGCCTCTACTAAGTTTTTATGTAAAGCTTTCACACGCAACCTGGTCCCATTGCACAACTTAGGCGGATTGAGGTTTCGGAGTAGCATTACTGGAGCACCCACTTTGAGGATAAGTGTGTGAACTGGTAGACCAGGTGGGTTGAGTGCATTTAAGAACTCCACAGGATAGTGTATAGCATCATCCGTATGCACTACAGTGTCCACAGACTTGTACTTGTATTCTACACCTTCGAATGACTTTAACAAAGTGTCATTAATAACTGAAGCCTGATCATTCTTAGGTGTCAAAATCGCACGTTCACACAGCCACTCCATGGATTTGTTGTGTAGGTTGTGAACATCTGGATATATTCGGGCTATTAGGTCATCAACGGTCGGTACAAGTGAGGCAAGATCTGATGGAATTGTAATCTTGCCATCAGTTTCTGGATATTCTCCATTTCCTATTTTAAGAAGAAGATCGGAGAATTGTCCAGCGCAAACATCACTCTTCAGGTGCACCCGCATATTTTTTTTAAGGTGAAGCTTTTTGATTAGGGGCCAAAGACTTGATGCCTTAATGCAAGCCTTAACTTCGTCAGCTCGAGTTCCCCTCGGCACTACCAGCAGAGTCTGACGGAAGTCTCCAGCTAACAACACGGTGACTCCACCCATCATGTCATCGTTCCCTCTAATATCTTTTAGTGTTCTGTTTAGCGCTTCAAAACCCCCCTTATGCGCCATTGTGCTCTCGTCCCAAACTATGAGTTTACAATCACGCAGCACTTGGGCCGCATTACTCTGTTTTGAGATATTGCACAGTGGAGTTTCCACATGGATAAGGTTTAGTGGCAGCTTGAAAGCAGCGTGAGCTGTCTTACCTCCCTCCAACAGTGTTGCTGCGATTCCTGACGATGCGACAGCTAAGGCAATGCTACGATTACTCCTAACTTTTGCCAATAGCAAATTGATAAGGAATGTTTTACCAGTGCCACCAGGAGCATCCAGGAAAAAAATTTGCCCTATTCCTTTTTCAATATTGCCAAGGATCATCTGGTAAACGTAAAGCTGTTCATCCGTCAGTAACTCCTCATTGCATGACACCACCTCTCCTAGGGCGCATAGATCATAATTGGTCTCCCTCAGATATTCTCTATTGTCCAAAGTTGCTGCAGATCTTTTTGGCTGAGATAATCCGTACTGTGCCAAGTTTTGTCCTGCTTGAGCTAATACTGCATCCTCAATTAAAATCAAACATCTGTTGTACACCTCGTCAGTGAGGTGTACAACAGATACACAATCTTGCAACTCTATTTCCAGTTGCCGTTTAATGTCTTCTGAGAGACTCTCTTTGTATTTCTCCCAAAGGCTTAAAGGATCAGAGAGTTGACAGAAAACTAACATTATTGTAAATAGCTCTCGCAATTTGAGAGGAGAATCGCATAATGCAGCTTCCTCTAAAGTGGTGTCCCAATGTTTGTCGTCTTCCAGCAGACCAAGTGCCTTACACGCAGATTGAAATGTTGGATGGAGGATACCATTCACAGTCTTTAAGTCCTCAAAGGATGTCGGTCCTCTAACCTCATGGAGCAAAAGGCGTACGTGGTAGCACTCGGTGTTGTTTGGATGAATCGTATAGACCCTGCCCAGAGCGTGCACTTTTTTCACTCCGGGCCAGGCCTCAACATCTTTCCCTTTTTTCCTCCTTGAAAATTTTTTGCTATTCCAGATATAGTAAGAAGGGACTTCGGAGTACTGCAGAGTTTTAGCGAAATTGTCTGTTTTGCAGATTTCAAAAAAGCCTAGGAGCGTTGTCTGTGGAGGATTATTTATCTTTTCTGACAAATTATTTGAGGTGAAGTATATTCGCTGACCGTTTTCAAGATGAACAGCGAGGTGTACGACAGGGGGGAACCTTTCATGAATGGGGAAGCTTAAGATCCTCCAAACTGCTTCGGAACTGCTTATGTACCGGCCGCTTTCGTAGATTTTTACCTCATCTTTCTTATTCTCTAGAGTAAAGGCCGCTTGATCACTGCCCTTGTTCACGTACTTACAAATATATTTGATAGATTTAACAGAATTGCAGTACTCCACATTAATATGAGCATTGAAAGTACGTGACAGGACAGGATAGGATTGTAAGGCACCACCCAGCGGTTGTTCAACTCTATTTCATTAATTTTTATTGTGTTACCACCGTCAGCTGGAGACCTCCTCCTATATTGCGGATATCCATCGTCTCCTGTCTGGGTGTCCTTGAGAAACGGTCGAGGGTACCTCTTACTGCAACTGCTATCTTTCATGCAGGGCGAGTTGTAATTTAAACTTCCGCAAGGACCATGTACCATACTGGCCTTCACAATATCGTAGAGGAGAGGGTCTTGCTTCAGGGTCAGGTATTTCTGCACTAATAACATTGTCGATCTTATCTGGGGTGATACGCTGCTCTAGCCATAGCAAGATGTGAATGTGAGGAAGACCCCGCTTTTGCCATTCTACTGAGTATATAAAGCAACGCATCCCCCCAAATAGATTGCCTTTGGTAAGAAGAGCCATCATCTTTTTCACCTTTAGGTGGAATACCCTAGCTATAATATCGTGGCGATCGTGTGACTTTTGGGCAGGTAAAAGTATATCTGTGATGTCTTTCCATCGGGGGTTACACGTAAATGTGATAAAAAGATCAGGACGACCGTACTGACGCACGTATGTCATAGCGTCTTGTGTACGCTCGTGCATATAGCGTGGTCCCCCGGTAAAAGATGACGGGGGCACCACCTTCTGACCTAGCTGCTGAACATCAACATCCTGCCTTCCTATGGCATCCCGCAAGTGTATATAACTGTCAGCCCTCAGCTGCGCCTGGTTGTTCCTGATATAGGTCAACCTTTCCGTCTCTATTTTGGCGTACATGTCCACTAAAAACTGACTAAAAAGGGAACGGAAATACACCAAGTGATTATCTTCTCCTTGTCTAATCATTATACGAAAAGAATAGAACCTTGCAGCTGAAATTGTATTTTAAGTATTAATTTGGTCTCAGGATCACGCTGAGGTAAAGAAATGGAGTACCCATCCTCGCCACGGCAAAACAAAAGCGGATACTACAGGGCGTCATACGAACGGTGAATCTCGCTAATGCGCTGCAATGAATTATCGTGGCTCTCAAGGATAATGTCTCGTTTCTCAAATTGCTGACCAACTATTACTAATGCCACCTCATTTGACGTAGGAGCATTAAAACGACCCCTGTGACTCTCCGGCGGTTTCTTCTCAGCATTAATGACTACTTTAAATGGTTTAGACGTTTCAGGCACCTTGTCCAGGGCGATCTTCAAGTCTCTTACATAAGTATTAAACGTATGTAGCATTCTCTGCAGTTGCTTGACTAAGCCGGGTTTTACTTCGGGAAAGATACTGCACCTCAATTGTACTTCCCTGTCATCTTCGCCAACAAAATATATTTGTAAAAATTGTGGTTCCTTTTGAGGAGCTGGCAGCAAGCTTCCCACCAAATGGTATACCTGGCCCTGAACTTTAAAAGTTGGCATAAAACCGTCTTTTATTATCTGTTTCGCTCCGAAAGAAGTCATTTAAAAACAACTATTATATTTACGAATACGGTTCATGAAATGGTCGTGTTCTGGATGTATATCCATTATCAAACTGTAGAGAGGCTCAGGTAGCTGTTCATAAGGCGGGAGCTGCATCTTACCAGCACTGCAGCACATGCCGGGTGGCTCCTCCTTCCACTTGAGAGCATTACACCAATGGCACTTGTTGTTCATGGCACCCAAGGATACAGTACTGTCCGTCTCATACTCTATATCAAGATCATAGGCCATGCCGGAGTGAGCCTTGGTTTTCCAGGAGCGTCCTTTCCTTTGTACTCGTCTTCCAGGATTATTTTGCTCATAAAGAGACTGTGCCGCCCTGTGTACCTCAGGGTGAGTTTTCTGGTATCTGGCCACGGCAGCACGGTGAACTGCTGGGTTTGTTTGCGCATATTTTTTTGAAGCGTTTTGAATTTGTTTTTTCCGAGTAGCGTCGGTGCATCTGGCACGACGTTTCTTGGAGCATTTAGTAGGAAAGATAAGAGATTGATACTGAGATACGTCATGATCTGGTTCCAATATGGGCGGTGAATTAGTAGGCACTTCATTTCTTCTCGTAGTAATCTTCTTTGCAACGACGGGGAGAAGTGAAGAAGGGGAGGCGGTCTCGGCCATTGTCGAAATGGCCACGTGACAGATCATGTGTAAAGCGTAGTCGTCCCACAGGGTTACCTGTAGTACCAAAACTCATATACAAATCACCGTTTCGGTAAACTTCAAGGACCCGTGGAAAGAGTTGCCCTGCCGCTTCCAGCTCACATAAACTACCATAAGTAAAATGGCGTGACATGTCAATGCGGTATTCAGCGGCACTGAAGTAATTGTCCCCGTTACTGTCATGTGACATAATGGCAAACGATTCCCAGTTGTCCACCACATAGTCTACGATTTGCTCGCGCACCTCCCTGGCCATCACTTGTGTATCATACAATATATAGGAGATGGCCCGAAACAGACAGGCTCCGTCTCCAATTATAGGAACTACGGTGTGAGGGATCATAGCCCCATCAATTTGCAATGTTTCAACAGTCATTGTGATAGATAATAAACAAAATCTACTCAAATAACGAACAAAAACTATGTACTTAAATTATGCACTTACAAATTTAAGCTAATTAAATAGTATTATAAACAAAATGAAAGTAAAAAAAAATCAAAAAATATATTGTAAAATGATTAGAAAAGAAAAGCAATTGGAATTTTTTTTTTAAAGATAAAAAAAAATCAAAAAATATATTGTAAAATGATTAGAAAAGAAAAGCAATTGGAAATTTTTTTTTTTAAAGATTAACAAAGAACTTTGTGAAAAATAAGAATACTTTGAAAATTAATTTGAAAAAAAAAATTAAATATATAGTATTATAAAGTTAATGAAAGAAAAAAAAATAGAAAAATATTCGAAAATGATTAAGAAAAAACAATTTGAAAAAGAATAGTTTTTTTTTAAATATTAGCAAAACAATTTGCAAAAGATAAGAATATTTTGAAAAGCAAAGTTATGCACTAAGGAATCAAGGCAATTAAAATAGTAGTATCATAAACTTAATAAAAGTAAAAAAAAATGGGAAACAATATTTGGAAATGATTAGAAAAGCAATTTGGAAAAGAATAGATTTTTTTGGAAAAGATTAGCAAAATAATTTTTAAAAGATAAGAAAGAATATTTTGAAAAGCAAAGAATTGTGCTGAAAAGCACAGTTTTTAAAAGATAGTGTTGCACTGAAAAGTATAGTTTACTTGTATGGTATAATCTATCGCAGCGTTTGCGCTGGACGTGTTATTAAGACCAAGGTTGCAATTATAATGTGTGGGGCCGTGCTTTTCTTTTTTTTTTTGTGTGACTTAGTTGTTAGCCTCAGATGGCTGTGACAACTTTACCCGGACTGGTGGGTGAGCGCTGAGGGCTCTCAACCCGCGGTGGAGCCGTGCCGCCTCGCGCTGCTTATATACCCTCCGAGCTCCGGGGAGATTGGCGTGCGCGACTTTTTCATTATTGCTGAAGCTACTTAAGGAAACCACGAAAAAATAATAAATATCCGAATATTAGTTTTAATATACGGTGAAAAAACTTGTTCAAATACGAATAAAATGCAAAATTGTGTTTTTCGCATATATAATTATTATTATAGTCAAACATTTCGTTGAAGTCAAACACTTTCATCGACTAATACGATAATTTTGTTTAACAATAGCATCAACCTTATGTGATAGATATGTATTCAATCAAGTTTTTTTTTTAGTGTAGGCACCTGCCAAAAGTAACGAAAGCAAAACTTAGTTTTATGACTTAAAAGCAACAATTTTCCTCCTATTTCGAGGTGATTTCGAAAAATCATAAAAAAATCGAAAAAAAAAAAAAAAAGAATAACTCAAGCCTGATCAAAATTACCTACTTACATGTCAAGTATTTAATAATTAAAGTAACGGTGATAGGCAACTTCAAAGCGAAAATATAAATCCATTTTATTACCGTTCCCTTGGTAATTTCGAAAAATCCCGTCTTATTCCTTGCCTACTTCATAATGGGGAAATAATTTTATACACTTATTATACTTAACAATAGCTACGAAAGAAAAAACAAACAATATAACTTTTAAGCAAGGATTTTCATCATATTCCGAGGGATTTTCAAAAAACCCTAAAAATGGTTTTTAGTTATCATAATAACCTACTTTTAAGCTGTATTTCAAGTCTCTAATAAATAAAGTTACGGAAATAGGGCAACTTTAAAGCGAAAATATAAGTAAATCTTTTTTTTATTCCCGTTCCTGTGGGAATTTCGAAATATCCTGAAAATTGTTTTTTGTTTTCATAATCACCTACTTATATGCCAAATTTTAAGTTTCTAATATATATGGTTACGGAGATAGGGTAAATTTAAAGCGACAAAATATAAATAAATCCTTTTTATTCCTGTTCCCGAGGGAATTTCGAAAAATCCGAAAAACGGTTTTTAGTGATTGCAATCACATATTTATATGCCAAATTTCAAGTCTCTAATAAATATAATAACGGAGATAGGGCAACTTTTATAGCGAAAATATAAATCCTTATTATTCCCGTTCCCGTGGGAATTTCGAAAAATTCCGTCTTATTCCTTGCCTACGTCATAAAGACAATATTTGTGCAAAATTTCAGCTTCCTAGGTCCAAAGGTTTGGGCTGGGCGTTGATGAGTCAGTCAGGACTTTGAATTTTATATATTAAGATAGCTGACCCAACAGACGGTGTTCTGTTCAAATAAAATAAACGGAATTCTGCTTGAAATCGACAACAATAATAGGGACTGACCAACTGCAGCGCCATCTCTCGGGCTGATTTGTGAATCTAAATGATGTAACGTTACGCGTTACATGACCTTAAAAGAATAAAATATACCTAATAAAATACTACCTTTTTAATTTCAATTAGTATAAATTTACAACACGCAAGCGCAATAAACAAGCGTCATTTTAATACCACCCTTATCGCTCCTATTGTTCGCGTTGCCGCGCCCGCGCACCCGTCTCACCGCTGCTCAGCTGGGTTCGCTCGCCCCGAGACCCCGAGAGACAGCCGAGCGATCCCAAGGGGAACGTACGTCATTACGTCCTTCCATTTGCCTTTGAGAAAGCTTACGTCAGTGTCGTAATTCCAAACTCATATAAATTAAATTAGTTTTATTACTACTGTTATTACTTATATAAATTTAATTAATTAATTCAGTGTACCTTCAACCCCAGTATTGGGGTTCTAGGACTACGCTACGCGTACTCGCCCTGCTATAGCGAAACTGTCACCGGACGACGTGCCAGCGGCAGACTTCAAGCCGCCCCTTCGGCATCGCGGCGACTACTACGGTGGACAGTCGAGGGGAGTACAGCACCGAAAGGATCGGTAGAATTGGTGTGCCCATAAACCTACTGACCAACCTTGCCTACCCACTAGTCGGCCGTTGGGCTAAAATAATATTTATTTTATTTTCATTAAAAAAAAATTATTAGTTGTGCTCGAACCTGCTTTTTTTATTTCCCTTTTATAGGAGATCCTAAGCAGGTCCTACGGGACACTTGGCGCCCAACGTGGTAATAATACACCTAATTCTATCTTTTCTTTTTTGGTTGTGGGTTGTGTATGTTGTGATTTGTTTTAGTTGTAAAACGTAATCAATTGGTTTTATGCTACTAAAGTGTACTGTGATATTTTTTGAAACCATTTATTAACAATACAACAATATAAATACCTATTTTGTTGGTCAATATTATTCTTTGAATACCCACATTGCTATTATGTGAACGAAAATTTCTTCGTAAGATTGTAAATGTTTGTGCCTAAAATGGCGCTTGCGTAAAATGCAATTTTATTTTGATCTTTTTATTTTATATTGTTTTTGAATTTACATAGCACACATTAGTAGCGCATATTGTTTTAATTTAGTTTTAGTTGTCTTACATTGTTACTAATCATAATATATAGAAATTTAAAAGAAAAAAAACCAATACGTTCCGTAAATTATTTTGTAACAGAAAGGAGAACGTGTTGTTTATTTTTAATATCGCTTAGTGCCACTTATCCATCTGGTTTACTTGTAATTTCTAGCAATCATGTTACCAATTAAATACTTGTCCCTACAAAAGTCTGAGTTGGAATACGAAGTTCGTATTAGAGGTGCTACTCCTGCACCTTCAGTCGAAGAATTGCGGAAACAAATTGTGAAATTAGCCCCACTATTTCCCTCCGATTCCATACTAGAATCACCACTTGACATAAGTCAAGATTTTTTAGGATGCCTAGAAGTTCTAACGAAAGTCCAAAATAACTTAGATGGGAGTGATCCTAGTGTTTCTACACTAATGAGAATTCAGAACATGTTGAATCATTTACATAATCGTTTTGAAAGGATTACATGCAGCGACGATAGGAGGAAAGAATATGATGATCTTATTAAGAGTTATAAAATTCAATTACAAAGGCTTTCAGCTCTTCAAGCAAAAAAACCTCCAGGTACTTCTTCCCCCTCTATTTCTGGCAATGGTGCTACTAAAGAACAGATGCCTACAGTTTCAGGTGATCAAAATCTGATTCCCTCAATAAAAGTTTTAAGTTTCACTTCAGAAATATTTCAAGACGACGCTTTACACTGGTATCGGGCAGTAAAAAGTAAAATCAACTCTTGGTCCGAACTAGCAGCTCAATTAAAGGAAGATTTTGGACAGTCCGATTACGATTATCGTCTCATTTCCGAAATCCGCTCTCGTACACAGGGGGAGCGTGAAAACATCACTATTTATCTTTCAATAATGAATGGGATGTTCTCACGCTTATCCAAACCCCTAACAGACGTAGACCAGCTAGAAATCCTTCTTCATAATATTAGGCCTTGTTATGCCAGCACCTTAGCCTCAGCATCGCAGATTGTGACAATAGATGGTTTGCGATCTTTATGCCGAAATTATGAAATAATTCAAGATCGCCTCTCACACTTTCAAGAACCACCTAACGTTACACCTAACACTCTAGCACCAGAATTTGCCTATAATAAGGATAGCAGTAAAGCGATGAATAATACCAGCAATAGTTACAACCATAAAAAATACTTAAATACTAATAATCAAAATTATAATAGATACGATCATAAGAAGAATATAAATGAAAAATATTTACATACAGTCGAAGTAACGAAAACGAAACCGTACTGTCCTAGGTGTCGTGACAATACGCATCACATTCGTCAATGTCTTGCTCCTCGCGACATTATTGTCTGTTTTAAGTGTGGTATGAAAGATGTCAAAACTCCTGATTGCCCCAATTGTAAAAAGCAATCAAAAAACTAGTACTAGCAAGAATTGTAGTAACTTTGATAAGCAAGATTGGCAAACTTGGCTTATATTTATTAAAAAATTTTCTTCTACATATAGAGTTTCTACAATTCTGCAACCTAATCCCTTAAACGATTCTAGGCCATACGTTAATATTAAAATAAATGATATAGAGGCATGTGGTTTGCTCGACTCTGGAGCAGCAGTTTCTATATTAGGTAATAATTCGCATACACAGTTAGTAGATTATCCGCTACATAAGGACCTAGATTGCTCAATGCTAGCTGCTGGGGGTCAAATATTAAAATGCTTTGGATATATAAATCTACCTGTAAAATTTGAGGGCCAGTTTCATATTATTAAGGCCTATGTAGTCCCTGAAGTTGAGACATCCCTGATACTGGGTGTAGATTTTTGGCGCGCGTTTCAAATTTGTCCTAAGTATTTAGGCTGTGTTCAATTATCTAACGCTTACTTGGCGGAAATTAAAACTAGCAACGACGAAACATTCATTCATTCTTATGACAATTTAATTGAATCACAAAAAGCTATAGCTGACAATGTCATCTCTCAGTTTAGGTCTATTTCAACTGAAGAGAAAGGTTTAGGTAGGACAAGCCTAATTTCTCATCGTATAAATACAGGTGATGCCCTGCCAATAAAACAGCGATATTATAGAATGTCTCCTGAAAAGCAACGTATTTTGCAAGAACAGGTAGATGAAATGCTTTCACATGACGTTGTGGAAACATGCGAAAGTGCGTGGTCCTCTCCTGTTCTCATTGTTAATAAAAAGAACGGGCAACCTAGGTTTTGTTTGGATAGTCGAAAGCTGAATGCTGTAACTAAACGTGATGCTTATAATTTGCCATATATAGCTGAAATTTTGGACAACTTGCGCGATGCAAAATACCTGTCAAGCATTGACTTGTCCAAAGCATTTTGGCAGATTCCCATAGCTTTGGAAGACCGTGATAAAACAGCCTTTTATGTACCAGGCAGAGGGACATTTCGTTTTAAAACTACAGCATTTGGGTTAACAAATGCCCCTGCAACTCAACAGCGCCTGGTTGACCTCCTATTCAGTGATGGCGAGAACAAAACCTTTGCTTACCTTGATGACATTATAATCATCAGTTCATCATTTGAAGAGCACGTCTCACGACTATTGCGTGCCTTAGAAAAACTGAAAGCGGCAAACCTAACTGTAAATTTTGAAAAGTGTAGATTTTTCCGCAGTAATCTTAAATACCTCGGATATGTCGTAGATATTCATGGTCTACGGACGGATCCAGACAAAGTTCAAGCAATTATTAATTTTCCCACTCCCAAGAATAGAAAGGAACTGAAACGCTTTCTCGGCACTGCAACTTGGTACCGACGTTTCGTTCCAAACTTCAGTACTGTTGCGGGTCCACTTAATAAACTTACTGCTAATGGTAAAAGAACAATTCCCTTTAAGTGGACAGCAGAAGCTGACGCTGCCTTTAGTTCTCTAAAGGAATGTTTAGTTTCCGCTCCAGTCCTTTCTTGTCCGGATTACACAAAACCATTTGAAGTACACACTGACGCCAGTAGTTACGGTATTGGTGCAATGCTTACGCAGACTATTAATGGCAAGGAGCACCCAATTGCCTATATGAGTAGGTCTTTCATCAGTGCCGAGAAAAACTATAGCATCACTGAAAGAGAGACACTTGCGGTGTTGACGGCTTTAGAATACTGGCGTTGCTATCTTGAAAATGGGCAGACATTTACGGTGTACACCGACAATTCTGCTTTAAAATGGTTTTTATCATTAGATAATCCAACAGGACGACTGGCACGTTGGGGAGTGCGTCTATCATCATTTAACTTTGAAATAAAACATCGACGTGGAGTTGACAATGTGATCCCTGATGCTCTCTCCAGAGCTTTTCCTATTACTGCTATTTCTCTTTCTAATTCCATTTCGAGTACGGACGATACGTGGTATAAAACAGTCTATAATGGCTGCCTTAATACTCCGAGCAAGTATTCAAATTTTTTGATAAAAAATAATTCACTATTTAGACTTTCTAAAACAAATTCTCCATTAACATTAGAATTTGCTTGGAAGGAAGTTGCGCCTAAGGAATTTCGTGAAAGCATCATAGCAAATAACCACTCTGAGCCGACAGCTGGACACCTTGGCATTTTTAAAACTTATAGGCGTTTGTCATTAACATATTACTGGCCAGGAATGTACCAGGATGTCGTAAAGTTTGTTGGTTTTTGCTCTACTTGTTTGGCTTATAAGACACAAAATCACACCACATTAGGCGAAATGGGTAGACCCAAACAATGTTCAAGACCTTTTCAAATGATCTCAATTGATTTTGTTGGTCCTCTGCCAACTACTCGCAAGCAGAATAGCTATATGCTCGTAATTACTTGCTGCTTTTCAAAATTTTGTCATATTGTCCCCCTGCGGCGTCCAACTTCAGATATTGTTATTAAAATTTTAGAAGATTCCATCTTTTTAGTACATGGAATTCCCCAAACTATTTTTCTAGATAACGGCAGCCAATTTACCAGTTCTAATACTGACTCTTTTTTTAAAAAATATAAAATACCTAATATATATTATACACCAAAATATACCCCGCAGATTAATACCGTAGAACGTTACAATAAAACAATTGTCACTAGTCTGTCCACTTTTGTCCAAAATGATCATCGAACTTGGGACATCTTTATTCCTAAAGTTCAGTTTGCAATAAATAACTCCGTTAACGAGTCTACGGGCTATTCGCCTTCTTTTCTTGTATATGGTAGAGAGCTGGTGTTGTGTGGTTCACACTATACTGATAATGATTTAGGTGAAGAAGTTTTATTCCTACCACGTGATTTATACGGCGAAAATCTCGGATGTCTATCGTCTGTGTTCAATGATGTACAAGCCTCATTGTGGCATGCACATGAAAAGAATACTGCACATTATAATTTACGTAGGAAACCGGCAGAATTTAATGTAGGTGACTTGGTCTATAAACGCACATTTATATTAAGTAATAAAGATAAATACTTTAGCAAAAAATTGGCACCTACGTTTATTAAATGTCGGATTATCGAGAAACGGTCTCCCCTTGTATATGTCTTAGAGGATATAAAAGGCAAAAATATTGGTGTTTGGCATATCAAAGATTTAAAACTAACAAAAACTAACTAAAATCGTTAACTATTTAGATACGGTATCTAGTAAAACTTTCTACCCAAGTTCAATAACTCAATACTATTAAACTACAGTACATTGCAGGTATTCTATCTTCGTTTTATCTATATAAACCATTTTATGAGTTATTGTCTATATTAATTTTGTTTATATCTAGTTTAGGGTGATGCAATGGCGTGTGATTGTGAGGAATACGCAAGATGCTTGATGCTGGCTGTAGTCAAAACGCGTTTTCCTTGAGACTAAAACCCTTTCTGAGACGGGGGGGGTAATGTAACGTTACGCGTTACATGACCTTAAAAGAATAAAATATACCTAATAAAATACTACCTTTTTAATTTCAATTAGTATAAATTTACAACACGCAAGCGCAATAAACAAGCGTCATTTTAATACCACCCTTATCGCTCCTATTGTTCGCGTTGCCGCGCCCGCGCACCCGTCTCACCGCCGCTCAGCTGGGTTCGCTCGCCCCGAGACCCCGAGAGACAGCCGAGCGATCCCAAGGGGAACGTACGTCATTACGTCCTTCCATTTGCCTTTGAGAAAGCTTACGTCAGTGTCGTAATTCCAAACTCATATAAATTAAATTAGTTTTATTACTACTATTATTACTTATATAAATTTAATTAATTAATTCAGTGTACCTTCAACCCCAGTATTGGGGTTCTAGGACTACGCTACGCGTACTCGCCCTGCTATAGCGAAACTGTCACCGGACGACGTGCCAGCGGCAGACTTCAAGCCGCCCCTTCGGCATCGCGGCGACTACTACGGTGGACTGTCGAGGGGAGTACAGCACCGAAAGGATCGGTAGAATTGGTGTGCCCATAAACCTACTGACCAACCTTGCCTACCCACTAGTCGGCCGTTGGGCTAAAATAATATTTATTTTATTTTCATTAAAAAAAAATTATTAGTTGTGCTCGAACCTGCTTTTTTTATTTCCCTTTTATAGGAGATCCTAAGCAGGTCCTACGGGACAATGATCCAGGCCCCCATTTGAATGCATTCACAAAAATTCATTCAAATCCATCCAGCCGTTTAGTTGCAGTAGTTGTAGATAAATAACCTAGACAGTTAGTCGTTAAGTTTTCTTAAATTTTCTGACTAGCAGACCAAACAGACGTTGTTCTCTTCAAATAAAATAAAAGGAATTTTCCTTGAAATCGACAGCAGCGCCACCTACCGGGACCAATTATGACTATAGTTCAATATACAAGTTAGTTTTTACACGGGCGAAGCCGCGGGCAAAAGATAGTTTATATATAAAGATAACGACACAAAACTGCAATTAAAACTCGGATTTTTAACATTATAGCACGAACCGCAGCCTAAACACTTATGTTAACAGGTACAGTATTTACTCCTCGTCAGAGCTGTATGACGCTTGACACGTTTTCACTTTCCCGCTTTCACACCGCGTCCTACTACCCCAATGAGGCTGGGAAACTGAAAACCTATTTCGGCTGAGTGTCGGTACTTGGCAAATATTACTTTTATATACGTAAAGTTGTAATAATACTACAAAAACTCATGTAACGCTTTGATAGTATTTGTTTTAAGATTAATTAGAAACGTTTTTATTGTGATAATATATTGTTTAGTTTTCTGATACTTTTTTAATAATCTTTTAAAAATACATCTAACATTATTTATTTATTTATCGGGAGACCAACAGCTTAAAAGTAATAAAAATCTAGAAAAAAATATTTAAGATACATAAAGCCAATAACAGGTCTTTACTACTAATGCTTCACATAAAACAATACATTATTTAAAACCTCAGTATTTTTTACAGTTTATTCGTATGAATATGATTTTTGAAATGAAACATTTCATAGGAAAGCTTTAAGATTCTGTAGACGAGTAATTAAAACGTTTCCCTGTAATGCAATAGTTTCACTTTTATCGTGTGGCATTATTTTTTGACGTAAAAACATCTAATAAATCGATGAACGCTGGCTGCATGCACGAAAAAGTATCCCGTTATGCTCCTTGTCCCGTTACGCTCATTGTTTTGTTATTAAGTAGTATGCGATTCAGCTGTACTAAAGCGCGCCATCTATCGATGCGAAAGGATTTAAGATATATTCATTTAGTACAATGCGATTCAGCTAAACTGAACAACGCCATTTATCGAGACTTACGGTAATTGCCGACCCGATTTAATTTCAATAACTTACAACAATGGATACTGGTTACGCTGATTCAATTTTATTCATAAAAGTATGCAGTCATTTCATCAATGTTTTGTTATGACGTTGTCATGTTAAACTATCGTCCGTAAACCGACTTTACAGGCAACCATGTTTTTTTTTTTGAGGGCAGGCTACACCCTGGCTAATCTGTCTGGGGCGATAGAACTGTAGTTTGCAGCCCTATAACCTACCGTATTCCCATTCCATTGCTTTTGGGCCGACCTATAGTCATCATCATCTCCACTCATACATGTTCCACTGCTGGATTGGAGTCCCCTCCAGAGATAGAAATTGACCTACTATACCATGCTGGTCAGACGTGTTGCGATAGGGTTTTGATTTCGAGTTTTTCTTCTCTTTACATTGATGTTAAATGAATATATACAATACTAGCAGCCCGCCCTCGCTTCACTTCGGTTTCAGTTGCCTTACCCGCAGCGTAGTTCCCGTTCCCGTGGGAATACCGGGATAAAATATAGCCTATGTTACTCCCTGATATTAGAGCTTTCCATTGGTGAAAGGATTTTTTAAATCGGTTCGGTGGTTTAAGCGTGAAAGCGTAACAAACAAACAAACATCCTTACTTTCGCATTTATAATATTAGTAAGGATAATATCCTTACTCCTTTTTTTACGACATCCACGCATAAGATCAGTAGTAGTGAATTGTATTCTTATTCCGTCACCACACGGATAACAACTGGTATATTGACAGAATCCAGTCTAGTTAGGGTTCCGTACTCAAAGAGTAAAAACGGAACCCTATTACTAAGACTTCGCTGTCGGTCCATCCGTCTATCTGTCACCAGGCTCTAGGACAGACAGGCTTCTCAAGAATCGAGATAGCTAGACATTTGTAATTTTTATAAATTATATATTTCTGTTGCCGCCATAACAACAAATACTATAATCTATAATTTTTACCAAAAAAAAGCCGACTTCAAACAGTAAACTAATAAAATTTTAAGAATTCCACCAATTTCTCAAGGATACCATCATCAGATCCTGACCTGATGACTACGAGACCACTTGGGATGTATACCCTATCAAACAAAAAAAAATTTGCAAATCGGTCCAGGCGGCTTTCAGCAATCGGTGAACATATATAAAAAAAAGATTCCGACGAATTGAGAACCTCCTCCTTTTTTGAAGTCGGTTAAAAAACAAAATACAATAAATATTTAAGGGGAGCTCCCATACAACAAACGCAATTTTCTTGCTCTTTTTATAGATAATGGTACGGAACCCTTTGTGTGCAACTCCAACTCGCACTTAATAGGTTTTTTTCATAAATCACAGCCAATCATTAGAACAAACTGCAATATCATTGATAATAATAATAAAAGCGTGAAAGATTCTACTTAACAAATTTAATTAACTTACGTGGTACATTTTGCTGCACTTGTGACTGCAAGCTGCAGTAACAGCACTGCAAACCACGCCGTCATATTGCTTCTTAGTCAGCGCATTACACTTGAACAGTCAACGATTTTATATCTGCAACAAAATAGAGAAGATTGCTACATAACTATTTTATACCTTACAAGATACGTTTTACATTCCATAGGCGAGGTTTAGTTGGATTTTACAGCTTTGTTTTACAATTCTGATCAAACAACCTATATTCTCAAATGGGCTACGTTTACTCAATTTTTTGTATCATGGCAGAGTAATAATACAATTCACTACCTTCTCCCTTGACCATGAGTATCAGGAAACACGACTAAGAGCTATTCCTTAGGGGTATATGCATATAATATGTATGCCAAAGAAGGAATAATCAATGTGCGATCAGTGTAGTTGGTCAGTTTTTGGTTCAATACACAGGAAACTTAAGTCGTGGGACTTTGATGATGAAGCTTAATTACAATATTTTTTTATGTTATTAAGTCAACATGCTGTAGTAAGGAATAAAATCTTCTGATAAGGACAATTTACAAACATATATTTAACGCAAATTACCTACACTCAATTATGGATCACCAATTTATGGATCGACCGAAGTATTGAGTGAAAATTAAACTCTAAATACTGACACGGTAAAATTTTTTTGTACGGCTTAGTTAGACCTTACAAATAAAGCTTTTGTTATGGCCCATCGAAAAGTGGCAACTCGGGCAACATTTGTAGAAGGAAGAAGTGTAATAATTGGATAATCCAAGTACATATTAAAGTTATGTTACTAAGTATGTATTTATTAAAATCGAATTGTGGAGACATACGTGTAACATTTCATATATATTTTACGGGATTGCAGTCTAATCACATACTGCCTATCCTAATATTATAAATGCGAAAGTGTATTAATTTCTTTATTCCACCATCACGCTTAAACCTATAAGCCAATTAAAACAATCTTTTACTAATGGAAAGGTACGTTATCGGCCAGTATAATAAGCTTTCCATGTAGTGACGAAGTAAGAATATAATTAACGATCCTCTTTCTTGCCCGTGGGTGTCGCAAAAGACGACTTTGGGATTAAATGTGCATATAACATCTATGCAAGAGAAGAATACGAAGTGAAATTAATGAAAATGAACATAAGGTATATGCGAGAAATTAATAGTTTTAAAGTGGAGGCATCTGAAAAGAATAAGCGCTTTTACTATAGTCTACATTCTTATACGTAATCTTTTACAATTTATTGACCTTACATTGTGCGACAAGACCCAAAACGTGATGCGTATACTGAACTTAGTTAAGTACTTCTATATACCTCTATCTATAAGCTCTAAAAGTGTTTTATGTAGTGTTAATGATAATAATAACTGCCAATGATAATAATAAGGTGTTTTTATTGTTGTTGGTGCTGAACGAGCAAACAACACCCCTGATGGTAAGTGATTCTACTGCTCATGGACCTATGCTAGGCCGTTACTTACCGTGAAGGGAGTAGGAATGCGTGCAATGAGGTTCGGTTAAACTAAAGGCATCACCAAAATCCATCACCATTACCACCTTCAGAGAGTTAGGCTACCGTGGCTGTATATTAGTATGAATACAACAACATACCAGCAGTGGGACGTATATGGGCTGAGATGATGATGATAATGAAGAACTTAAAAGTATAACTTTATATATTTTATTATTTTATTAAAATAAACCTGTTATCGAAGAAGTCAATTAGAAAGAAAATAAATACAAACACAATTTGTGTAAAGATTAACGTAATATTGAGGTTACTTAAAAACATAACTTTATTTTTATACAATAAACTTTCTATCAAAATAAATAAATATAATGATAGAAATCTTGTAAGCAAGATTAAACTTGCAACGTTATCATTCGAGTTTATGTAAAAACATTTAAAAGGGTAAAGTTAAATAAGGTGTAAATTATTACGAGTGTAATAATTTGCGTTGAATTGGGTAGGGGTAGATATAATTACACTGAGGATGGGGTATAGGGGGGGATCGATGAACAATTACCGGGCAACCGTGATTAACGCGATCCCTCGCGATTCTCTGATTAATACTAGAACTAATTAACGATTTCAATTTGTATTTATGAGACACTATTATATGGTTTATTAATTTTAATTTTCTTATTGTAAAAGAGATAAGGTAGCCGAGTGGGTAGACTAATAAACTACCACGCTAAATTCTCACGTTCTAACCCGTACTGTGCATTTGTGACTTTTAGGTTATGTGCATATAAAACTTTGAGTGTGCTAACACTGTGTGTTCTAATCTTTGAGTAAGGTATTAAAAATTCTCCATGTGATGAACGGTTGAACAAAATTTTACCACCCCCCACAACTTTTTGTTGAGGTGATAAAACTGGCTAGAGAACACCAGGAGAGTATGTAATAGTACACCTCAGAGAATTTTGGAAATCTAGCTGCGCTTGCCAACCGAAGTTTGCCAAGTATGGTGTCTATGGTCTCATTTTCCCTTTTGGGTGGGCTTGTCTGAGGGATCATCAGGATTCCTAATGGCCCACTAAATAGCCCATTATTCTGAAAAAATTATAATATTAATCGATCAATACTATTTTTTATGTAGATTACACAAATTATGGTCTAGCATCGAAATTGAATACATATCAATCGATACACGATTCCGCTGCTACACTATTACGCCATCGGTGTACCAATTCTATCATTCAGCTAAAATAACAATATAAAAAAAATATCTTCAAAAAGGTTTTCTATACCCTAACATTAAACATTTTACACAAGAATGCTCTTTAAGCAGTGGTGCAAAATACGTCGGCATCCTAGTCCATAAAGGTGCTAAGCAGTTAGGGTTGAATTTCTTACATAAGGCTCTGAATTAGGGTTGGCACTCAGCTGCAAGCGACAGGTAAAACATAAATTGCGAACCCTTTCGACTATGTATTACAAAAGTGCCCTTTTGGGCCAGCCGACAACGTAAGGCGGTCGTGTTAGTGAAGTCATGAAAAGATAATTAATTGTACCTTTCTTTCGGTGAAGCCTTGATATCATAAATATGAGTGCCTTTGAGCTTCGAAATATTTAGCTAAAGGAAAAAATATGGTTTAGAATAAATGCCGAATAAGTTCATTAATTTTGATGTTAGTTTTGTGTTGATTGTATTTTGATTGTCTTTAAATAATAGAAAGAATTACTTTATTTAGAAACCCTTAAGATATAATCTACCGGGTGGTGACCGAGTAAGAATATTATTCACTACTTCTAATCTTGCCCGTGGATGTCGTAAAATACTATTATGGGATGAGATATAATACGCATGTAACATCTACGTATGAGAAGGAATAGTTGAAATAAAACCCTGTACTATCCTGTTTGATCAGCATGGTATAGTAAGGTACAGGGGCCGAACCCTAGGATTATGAGGCCTCTCCAGTGGGACTCCAACCGGCAATGATGTCTCGGCGGTCGTCCACCCGCCAGGCGGCAATCTCCCTAATCGAGACGATACTACCTCCGGCTCGCGTTTCCGACACCCGCCGTACAACCCAGTGAGCATCGCCGCGTCCAGGTCCCACGGAGTAGTCCTGTTCAACAGGCACGCTGCCTCCATCGCCACCGTGTGGTACCCGCGTATGGCCCTGACCGCCATGGCTCTCTGCGGGCCGCAGAATAGAACAGTCCTAAGACGGACGGTCAGGGACCCCACCCACACCGGTGCGCCATACAGGACCATCGACCGGATGACCCCCGTATACAACCGTTGACACGCAGCACTGGGCTGGCCACGTTCGGGATGAGCCAAAAGAGGGTGGACGCTGCGCCGCCAAAAGAAAATCTGCTTGGCATCCTAACGTAACTTATATCAACTGTAAATAAAAAGTAGAGAAAAATAATAACAAAAACAGAAAATTAATTAAAAATAATGATTTCACCGCGTGATATATGTGAAATTCAGACACGGATAATTACATGGATTGCTGTATAATTGAAAAAAAAATATAAATAAATTTATCTGAACTTCCAATTATAAGAGATCTACATAATATCGTAACCTCGACTTGCTGTACATACATTCTGTATAAACGTTATAAAAAATCCCGGAACACTTAATTAAGTCATCTTGCTTTTAAAAAAAATATGCGTGTCATTTAAAGGGATATAAAAACGTTTTGTGACGTCACAGGCGTGTCAGTGTAGCAATTTATGCGACAACTTTTTGCGACACTTTTATTAATTAGCCGAGGAGATCCCTTTGAGGGCCGAGTACTCGGAGTTAATGACGCGACTTGGGAGCTAAAAACGAAAAGAGTTTGGTGACTGATGGCATAATTTCGCTGTTTTAGTTTTAGCTCTTAAGTGTGCCTATTTATTAAGGAAAAAGCTCTGCTCGGCCGCCCTGTTTTTTTTTATTAATGATATATTTACTTTAAACGGTTAAATTATAGCATTCTATGCAAAAAATCTAATTAGAGTAATATTATAGCGGCGTACAAATTCAAATCATTTATTATGTATAAACCCCGCGTGGACACTTACATATTATCATTTTTAACATTTGTCTTTAAAATTACCACCGGATCGGAACGCGACCGCACTAAGAAAATCTGGCAAGAAACTCAGCGGAATTGTCTATTTTCTATTAATTTACAATTGCATTTAAATAAAATTGCATACAACAACATGCTTATTAATAGCTCCCGTGTGATGCCTTTCGAAATATGATATGATAAAAACAAATATAATGAAAAGATTATGGCTGGACCAGATCCCGCAAGCGGCATCCGCTCACGAGTTAACCACTAGGGCAGCCATCACTCCCCTGCGACCCCACAACCTACCGTATTCCCTTCCCATCGCTATTGGATTGACCACTGCTACCGATTCCTTGATATCTGTGGCCGGCCCAGCGTGTTACCCTTTCGGGTACCGTCCCATTCGACGCCCCGGCAACAAGACAGTGTTACCGGAGCATTACCCTCACGCGGTAACATCATCATCCTGTTCTTATTCAAATTACTTGGAATCGATGTCCGATGTCGATGTGGTGTCGATGTGTATATCCTGTATTCCACACAACTCAAACGTCACCTCTGTCATCATTCCCTGACTAAGTTTTCTAAGTTTTCTAAGTTTTCTTTGGTCTTCTCTTACCCCTAAAGTTTTAAAGTTTCATATTTAAATTTTTCCTATATTAGATATATATATATATATATATATATATATATATATATATATATATATATATATATATATATATATATATATATATATATATATTTATGTAAATAATAGAATTGTTTGAAAGATTTGATGGCAATTGAATAGAATATTTGACAACGGTCCCTTCCCGTCACGATAAATTACACACATATGATAAATAAGTTAAAAATGAATTTTGAATTCGGAAAAATAAACGAGCAACCAGACCACCAGTAATTGGTAACTGCCACTCATACAGTTCTGTAATACTAAAGTCCAAATAAGCTTGCGGTAGCTACGTGGAACGAACGTACACATATATTTGGTACTCTTAAACAAAATCGAGAATGAAATTTTCGCGTTTGCCATTGTTATTTTCACCAAATGTGCCTTATTTTATTACTTTAAATTAATAACGTTACCGAACTCGATCACCACAAAGAAGCTTTCTTGAAATTGTGTAACATTATGGATTTCAAACTACGTCAAAATCACGTCAGGAGTAGCAAATATTTGACTTAATCGAAGAGAGTCAAATTCATTTAGTTTAAAAAAATTCCACCCAATTTGATTCCAATCGTACGCTAGTATCGCTTTCAAGAGTACCAAATTACTCAAATTCGATCTGCGATTAGATTTAGATTTGGAATTGAGATTGAAGAGTAGACACACTAGTCATACAATTTCATTTACAAGAAATAATTTAAAGAATGACAGCCTGCTTTGATCTTCTCAGCTTGTGGCTTCGTTCCAATCCAGTGGTAAATGGTTGGATTGTTTCAAAGGAATGGAAGTAAATATAGCAACATGGAAGTGCCCTGTATACAGGGTAAATAATTTGATTTGATTTGACTAAGCCGCTATTTAATGCAAATGTGGTTACTACGCCTGAACAGTATAAGAATGAAAACAGCTTATCCCTTCATTCTTTACACACTAAATAGTTTTACTTCTGTAGTTTTGGAACTATCGTAAATATTTACAATATTCATATACGCTAAAAGAAATCGTCTGTATTCTTGTATTTTTATCCATTGTTTTTTTATTCATCAGCTCATAAACTTTCCACTACTGGGTACAAGACTCCTCCCCAATAGGAGGGCAATTGGCCTATTATACCACGCTGGTCAGACATCTTAGTATAGGGTTTTATTTCGAGTTTTTCTTCTCTTGCATATATGTTATATGCATATTATATCCCTTTGTCGTCTTTTACGAACATTCACGGGCAAGATAGGGAGTAGTGAATTGTATTCTTACTCCACCACCACACAGAAAATTTTTTTTTTTTGCTTTGCTACGTGGTATGGACTATGAATGCTACTGACCCTTATATTGCTCGTGAGGAATCTGATGCCGTCTCGTCGATAAAATATTCGCAAAAAGGATTGCCATCAAAACAAACAGTCATAAAACTACTGTTGTTATCTATACTACATATTATATCTTTACTTCTCTTTCATAGTACATATTTTCAATATGTGTTATGAAAGAACAGTACATACTGCATTGACCCTCTCAAATAATTGGGATAAGACCCCAAACAATTGAATTTAATTATAGCCATAATCCCACATAGACCTTCCAATATTTTTTGAATTTCCTTAAAAATATCTCAGTGATCTGATTTTATATCTGGCCTGCCGCTGGGGATATATTTGGCCCATATTTGGGTCTTTTTTATTCCAATTTTTAAAATGTGGGAGCATTTAATTCAACAATGTGTAGAAATATTTTCAATTTTTTTTTTGTTGCTATGTAACTTGATGTAACTTATAGTTACCCAGTACACTGCTGTTGCCCTTTCTTGTAGTAATCTCAAAGACAGTTTTCACGGCTTCGCGATAGTATGAGGTAGCGACGCATTGTGTTTGTAACCTGTCATCAATGGACGTTAGTTTATACAAAATCAAAATGGTTCGGAAACAAATATAGAACTGAAAGGCACCAGGAGATAACAAAATTACCTTAGAGTTCCTGAGGGCAAGTGAAAAGTTGGTATTATAACCCTACAGAAGTTATATAAAGTTATAGTTAAGGCTGTAATTCTCAGAATTGATGTTTCTGAGTCATGCTTCAGAAGTATGGTGGTGCTATTTTTCAAAAAGGATGATAAAATGCTCTTAAGTAATTACAATGTCATGCCTTTCTTGAACTGCATATATAAATTGTTTTCGAGAGTCATTACTAACCGACTCGCCTGCAACTTTGACGGTTTCCATCCGCCTGAGCAGTGCAAATTCCAAAAAGGTACCAGAGACTACATCCTACGCCAGATTAAACAGAAGACTAAGGGGTACAACTGGCATTTGTGGACTAAGAGAAAGCCTATGATTTCATTGAAACTTGGGCAATGGTGCGTTTCCTTCAACAATAGGAGGCATGCCTTTTAAGTTTTGTCGTTTGAAGAAAAAAACACAACTAGAACCTTATAGTACTTTTTATTGTTTTTCAAAGTAACCACGTAGCTTAATACACTTTTCCATTCGCTCAAACCAGTTATTATAACACTTATTCCACTCTAAAGTGGGGGTGTTCAAAATGGCTGATGACTTGAACGTGTCGACTGCTTCTTCACCGGACCTTTGACCACGGAGACTTTTCTTAATTTTAGGAAATGTAAAGAAATCGTTAGGGCTTAGGTCAGGACTGTATAGAGAATGGTTAAGAATTTCTACTTTTTCCTGCTTCAAATACTCAATCGTTTGATGAGCGCTGTGTGAGCTGGCGTTGTCGTGGTGCCGGATGATGCGTCGCTTTGAGTTAGATTTTCGAAGTTCGGCGATGACTTGTGGTAAACAAACTGTAGTATACCATTCTGCGTTAACCGTTCTACGATCTCCAAGTGCAATAGTCGCAACATGGCCGGCTTTTTCCAACGAAAGTGGCCACCATCTTCTTTAAAGTGCTTCGAGAACGAACAACTTTAGTCGGCTATGGCTCATCTTGAAAGACCCAGATTGTAGATTGTTGTTTGGAATTAGGATCGTAGGCATAGATCCAAGATTCACCACCACTGATGATGTCGTAGACGTGACTTGACTCTTCTCGGTTGAATCTTTGGAGAGTTTTCTTACACCATCTGACGCGGGCCGCCTTGTGATGGTCGGAAAGCACATCCAGTATCCTAACGGCAAACTAGCTTTCTCACACGAAGCGCTTCATGCAAGATCTTCGGAATGCTTGTCCCTGAGACGCCTAATAGAGCCTCTATCTCTCGATACGTCACATGACGATCTTCGAGAATTAATTGTCTCACAGCAATGATGTTATCTTCAGTGAAGGCGGATTTTGGGCGTCCTTCGCGAGATTTGAATACTAGTATATCCACGCTGGAATTCTAAATACCAGCGTTCGACAGTCCGCAGACATGAAGTTTCATCACTCAACACAGATGTTAGCTCTTCAAAACACTGAAGCCGTGTCAGGCCTCTTCTAAAATTGTAGAAAATTATTGCACGAACATTTTCCTTAGAAAGATTCATTTTCGTACGTAACCTGACAGATTCCAATCGACGCTGTGACTAAACAATAGCATTAATTCTAATACTTTCAACTGTTTTGAGATTCAAAATTTAAACACAATCGAATATAGAACAGTTCCAAATTCAAAATTTCCGGGAAATATGGAAACGACAGAACTTAAAAGGCATGCCTAGTACCAAATTGACTTGAGATACATCGACGTGATGAGGGGTTTATATAGAAACACTACTGTGTCGGTCTGCATCCATGATAAGAATACAAAACTGACCCGTTTGCAGAAAGATGGCAGACGATGAGACGTCATCTCACTGAAACTGTTCACCACTGTGTCGGAGCATGTCTTCAGGGAAACATTGGATGCGAGTAGAATAAGGCCATTCTCAGTGATATTTTCATTATGAGACCTATATCCCACAGTAAACGTCCACGGGCTGATGAATAAATGGAATCCGTCATCAAAAAGAATTCAATAGTAGTCTATTGTTAAAATAAAATTCAATTCTTTAAATTACAAGTCTCATAAAATGAAAATCACTGAACTTTTTACTTGACCAGTTTTACCACACAATTTAACAAAATCTTCTTCGTAAAATTGAAGTATTATAGAACGCTATTCGTTTTAAATCCATTACTACAACGAATAATGTTGCAGTAAGAAGCAAATGGAATTAAATATATATAATTACAAGTGCAAGCTTAGTCACTGACCTAATTCCATGCGAAAACACAGTACACGAACAACGTTCCTTTATTTCATCAAAAATAAGAATAAATAAAAACTAACAAAACAAAAAGTTACCGTATAAACTTTTTATATTCTCAGAAATTTGAACAACGTGCGAACCTTAGTTCTTGGTAACTTTAATAAAATTAAAAATACAAACTAGTGTTAACAGAGCTGTGAAAAACTAGGCTACATATACACTTGAGGCTGGAAATGTGGTCCAACGCGCTCGGTATATTCAAACTTTAACACTTAAACTGTAAACATACGGGTCAGTATTATGTTTACGATCGTAAAGGATCACAGGTGCGTTTGTTTGCTCACATATTTAGTGGCAACTAAAGTTTTGTGCTCTTAAGCTGGTAATGATATGTAGGTCTATCTGTTAACAAAACTGAATATTACAGACTATAAAGTTTACGGCTATCATCTAGAATGGCTTTAGGTCTATTAAATCTATGAGCACAAACAATAAAAGCTTAATATCGAATACCCATATTTTAATAGGTGAACATGTGTGATGACGATAATAATCATGATATCTGGCAAACGTTATAGTAATAGATGGTAGGAGAGTTAAAGAAAAACTCATCATTATAATTTAGTTTATCACTACTGGATTACTCCCTCATAAATGAGAGGAGAGTACTACAATCGCTACGATTAGAAGGTAGGTTTGTAATCGCAGTGAGATGTTAACAATTCTGGTGAGATCCTTACCTGATTTTAGCAACTCTCACGATTAAGTAAGGGATTTTGACAATTGCCTACTTTTCCCGTCACCAAGAAGAAGAGCAAGATTTACTGGATAATTACTTAGGGAGAGGAGATATTTATAATTTACTGTATGACGTCAAAGAGAGAATTCAATTCATCATCATTATCGTCCTCTTGTTGCTATTTCAATTACTTGAGGTCGACGCAATGGGTACTGCTTTTTCATAATACATACTGTGAAGTTTATTACCAATAGTTTTATGACAGACCTGATGTCAACAATCCTTGAGTTATTTATTGACCAGACAGCATCAGGTAAAGTGGGCCCAGGTTGATGTAAAGCTTTTAGTCGTCTATTATGACACCCACGAGCAAAAGGGTTGGTAGAATTTATGCCGCCACCATTCAGCAAATTAAGAATACAATTAATTTATCAATCTCCTTCACGTCCTTGGGTATTATAAAAGATCACTAATGGACACTATATACAATTAACTGTCACAAAAAATGGACAATTACATAACACTTTTTAAAAAATCGGGCCAGCTTTGTATAGTAGGTCAATTTCCCTCCATTGTAGAGGAAGCCTGAATCCAACGATATCATGTATTTGAAATAACAAGAAAATAAAGAAGATGTTAGTAGTCCTAATATTCTAAATTATTGATTCACCATCACAGCTTACAATACGTCCCACGGTTAGACTCGAGTCCCCAACAAAAAGGAGGGAAATTGATCTGCTATACCACGCGGGTGATAGAACGGATTAGTATAGGGTTTTGTTTCGTCGCCCAAGGGCATAATAGGGGGTGATGAATTGTATTCTTACTCCGTCATCATACAGAAAAAAATTTCTTTTTGTATAGTCAGACTAATAATCTAACTAAACGTTAAAGAAAATAAATCAGATCAGAACAGAACATCTTCGATAGATGACATAGTGAATCAAACAAAAAGACTAAAGAAATTCAGCAAAATTAATAAAAAAAGGATTAATTGTTTAGCATATTGAGTGATCATTTAGTAATTTTAATCCCACCACACATTCCCACCACTGTAACTCCTGTAAGCCAGGATCCACAATGGTCTCCGTATAAGACACTGAGGTTTGACCCTCAGGAAGTCCCGGGAATCGCTTTTAATTGTCTTGGGACCCGCAACAAATTTAATTAGAAAAGAAAACAGGAGGAGTTGGAAAGATTCCATTTCCCTCCTATGCAAAGCGGGAGACATGAAGCAAAGTTGGCTGATAAGCCAGTAAATAAGAGTTTGTACAACTACGTGAAACGCAGCGGTACAGCACCACGGATTGGACAAAGCTTAATGGACCTATTTGTGAGCTTTAGGTTTGATTACAGTAATAGGTATGGCAAAAGCGCCTAAACGCACGGCAATTTTCTCGAGTTGCTACAAGATCCGAATAGTATACTACCCCAGACGTGACATGCATATTATCTAACATGATCATTTAGTAACCGGCGACTGGGGCGGCGTAGGCGCAACTACCTGCGCCTCATGCCGCCCTAGCCGAGGCTGCGGGTGACGTGACCGGGGATTAGTCCGTCACCCGCCGAGAGGCCGACCGCGTGAGGAAAGACCGACGTCCTCCTCGAGGGGGGGACGTCAATAGGGGGTATTCCGTCGGGCCGACCACTGATGTCAAGTAAACCTGCTCCGGTGGTCGGCCCAACGACGAAGGCGACGTGGTTTTCGGGTGGGCTGCGGGAGTTGCGTGCTTAAGCCCCTCTGTCGCCCCGGACGGAGTGGTGCGGAGGCGCGCCGACCGCAGCCCACCCACACAAAAAACAAAAAAAAAAGTACAAATTAAACTTTATATAACAGTTTAATTTACATTCACATTATACACATTTCAATGTAAATGGAAAATAATGACTAACGTTTTTGCCATAGTAGCTCCACGTTAATGTAGTTTGAACGCATTTTTAATACGGGTACAAGCTATCTATGTGACAATTTGTTTAGTCTTTAATATTTTGCATAAAAATTATATCAAAACTCAATAAAAAAATCTAAACTTAAAATTATTTCCATACAAAAATTATATTATAATGAAAAACGCTTATACGCTCGTAAACGAGCTCGAAACGTTTATTTAGTGAGCGAATAAGAATACAATATCCTCCCTATCTTGTCCTTGGATATCGTAAAAGATGATGGAGGGATATAAATACGCATATCACATTTATGCAAGAGAAGGAAAATTCGAAGCAAATCCCTGTAGCAATCTGTTTGACCAGCATGGTAAGGTGAATTTCCCCCCCCCCCCCCCCCTATAGTGAAAGAGGCTCGAGTCCAACAGTGGGACCACGAATCAAGATGAGATGTTCATAATAAATTACGCGTATTGATTTGTGCCAAATAAATTTAAACCTACAAAAAGGGGGTGTGAAAAATATTACTGATCTTGGATTTCTTCAAAATATAAAAGAATGACTTAAGAGAACCTAGTGTATGCGTACAAAATACCCTTCCGTAAAATCATTATCGTGAATATCTGTCGCACTTTCAAAGAGATGAGCACCACTTTAGACTTTGTATATTACGGTGAAGCACACTAATTTTAACACCCTCTCATGGCTTTGATGTAAGTTAACGTTTCTGATGTTATGATGCCAATTACTCACATAGTAAACCTGCTATATATTTTTACGTAAATAGCAGCATATTTAATTCGAGATAATTAATATATTTTTAGTAACACAGCAAAGTTGAAAAGAAAATCTTTTGAATTTCGTAGAAAATGCTAAGCATCGTCATCTCCATAGCACGCTGCACAACTTCAAGCATCTATATGAGGTCGACATTTCGAGGCCATTTCGGGTGTTGTGCCATATTGTTTCTGTCTAAATGAATGCTTGCGTTAAACTTAAATACTAACAAAGAGGTTTTCATTCGGATTTCACCGGAGCGGAGTGTTACATGAGTATTTCTTTTATTGATTGAATGTATTTAAAACAAAAAGTGTCTCTGGTTCTACCAGTTAACCAGTAAAATGGCTGAATCTTAATCTGGAAAATGACTCAGCCAGGATATTCTCTCAGCGATCCCAGTGATGATAAATTCAATAACGTTGAGGTCCTAATTTTGCCTTCGACACCGCTCCTATAAGAGATTAAACCCACAAAGGTCACCTTGAAGCCTGTTGGTTATCTTGTGTAAGAGTTCTATATGCTCACCATTAGTCTACGTAAAGATGTAACAATCATCTGAAGCTAACAGCAAACGACCAATAAAAACAAAAGAAATATCACAGCAATTTGTCAGCAGTTTTATAAGAATTTATCTGAGAGATAATTTTCTAGAGCTATCCAAGGGAAGCATTTATGTTCATTGAAGTGGAGCTAAATAGTGACCTTACAATATTGTAGCATTTTACGACGCCAAAATGTAACAGTTATAAAATTTTACGATTAAATCTGACCCGCAGTTGACCCAATATATATATGTATTACTTTGACTTCGGGTTTTAGACGTTACAAATGTTATGGAGAATATCTATAGTACTATAGATTGCCCGTGTAATACAATTCATCACCCCCTTTCTACCCGTGGGTGTCGTAAAAAACGACTAAGGGGTAAAATATGCTTATGCTCTATGCAAGAGAAGGAAAAACCGTATGTTTTTTTTTTCGGGTGGGCTGCGTCGGCGCGTTTCTGCACCACTCTGTCCGGGGCGATAGAGGGGCTTAAGCACGTAACACCCGCAACCCACCCGAAGATCACGTCGCCTTCGTCGTTGGACCGACCACCGGAGCAGGGTTGCTTGTCATCAGTGGTTGGCCCGACGGAATACCCCCTACGTGAGGTACCCTCCCATCGAAGGACGTCCCCCCCTCGGGGAGGACGTCGGTCTTTCCTCACGCGGTCAGCCTCTCGGCGGGTGACGAACTAATCCCCGGTCACGTCACCCGCGGCGTCGGCTAACACAACCGTATGCTAACATGTCTGGCCAGCGTGGTATAGTATTTCAATTTCTCTCTAACAGTGAGACGTATAAGAGCTGTCATTATGATGATAATGATAGATAATTTAATTAAGGGTCATAAAAAAATTTGTACTCATCATCATCCTGCTCTTAACCTAATTATTTGGGGTCCACTTTATATATACTCTGCCCACATCGTACTTATCACCAAAATTTGGCAGTAGTTTTATGATCCGGCTTGCCTAATGTGAAGCCTCTTTGGGAATATAAATGTGGACTAGATAACATCAAATTAAATTAATCCAGGTTGATGTAATGCTCTTATTTGCCTTTTATGACATCCACGAGCTTAGGGTGCATTTCTAGTCGCAACCACACAGCTGATATTAAAAAGTCAATATATTATTATTCTGTTTGGTGACGGAGTAAGAATACAACTCATTATGCCCTTTCTTTCCCGTGGATGTCGTAAAAGACTACTAAGGGATATAATATACTAGCTGACCCGGTGAATTTCCTACCGCCATAATTGGACGTAGTTTAGCAAACTAGAACCAATCCTCAAAAAATCACTTTCGAGTTATTGAGGTTTTTGTTTCAAATATCTGTTGAAAAGAATGGAACAGTTATTTTGAAAAAATAAATTTATAATGATATTCTGTTTTGGGTTAGAGTTTATGACCAGGATATTTTTTGAGTAGGTGCACAGCACGGTTGAGGGTCTACGTTTATACTTAATTCAGTTTCACTCAAGGTGTAGGTTGGTTCTAGTTTGCTTAACTACGTCCAATTTTTTTCGTAAATATATTTTCTAAATTGTCGAATATATCGTCTCTGGAAGAACCATTACAGCTTTGTCCGGAGAGATTCGATCGTCTCGGTAGCGGCATTGTTAATTATGATTCAAAGAGAATACAAATTACTGATTATTGATATCTGACAAAATTATAATTATCAAATTTTCAACCATACATAACTTATGCTTAGTCTTGAGTAATGGCAATAAGCTACATATATAGCTATTGGTGCCAGTGTCCAGTTATAATATATATTCTTCACGTCTTTAGTTTTCGTCTTTTAGTCTTAGTCGTTACCGTGGATTAGGTGCTGAAACCAATCCATGGCTCCTTTGGGAATTTTGGCAGAATATAAAAATGCACGCAATTTACTATTACCTATATCCTATTCACTATATTTCAACTAGTAGTATATTTGGGATCTACTTTTGCGAGAGATGGTAAATGTGAAAATGAATGAAAGAAGAGTATGTAAGGGCAATATGGTGAATGGTGCTTTACACACCTTTATGGGCAGCCAGAGCCTCTCTAAGAAGGCTCGCCTGGCTGTGCATAAGGGAGTCCTTGTACCAACCCTAACGTATGGAAGTGAGAGCTGGGTATGGCAGAAGAAACATGAAAGTAGAATAAATGCTGTGGAAATGAGAGCGCTAAGGAGCATGATTGGTGTAAAACTAAGTGATAAAATTAAGAACAGTGTAATCAGGGAACGTTGTGGTATGAATGTTGATGTAGTGACAAGGATTGAGAAAGGTATGTTAAGTTGGTTTGGACATGTAGAGAGAATGAATGAAAGGAGATTAACAAGAAGAATTTATAAGGCGAATCTGAGCGGAAGTATTGGAAGGGGAAGACCAAGGCGGACGTTTCACGATCAAATCCGGGACGTCCTTAAGAAAGGCCAGGTTAGAAGTACCCTAAACCGAAGAATATGCATGAAGAGATTAATGAATGTAGAGGAAGCGAAATTAGTGTTTCAAGATCGTAGCAAGTGGAGGGAAGTGGTCTCTGCCTACCCCTATGGGAAAAAGGCGTGAATATATGTATGTATGTATATTTCAACATTTTGTCCGCATTACATAAAATATCAGCAAAATTATTTTATAACACAGTAAAAAATATAAAAGCGCTAAATGACATTTTGACATTCGTGTCAAAAGAAACCATACTTAACTATATACGAAATTACGAAATTACGTTTAGCTGTCATTTGCGTTTTGTTATTACATATCAAATGCGTTTTTGTTATACTACGTTTCTTTGACATTTTATCGAACGGGAAACGGGAACGCGATTGAACGGGATATCCTATGTCAGTCTCCTGGTTCTAAGCTACTTCCCCACCAATTTTCAGCCCAATCGGTACAGCCATTCTTGAGTTATAAATAGTGTAACTAACACGACTTTCTTTTATATATATAGATTTTGCAAGAGAGATAATAAAACCCTATACCAACACGTCTGACTATCGTGGTATAGTAGGTCAATATATTTAATAGGTAAAGGTTTAAGATGTATTCAGTCGTATGCCCACGGACAGAAGAATTATAACAATATAAATCCTCACAAGATATTAAGATTCATTATCTCCACAAACTATAGATTGACTTCGTAATAATCTCAACTTTCCAAACTGTAATCAGACACTGTATTTTAATTAGTGTTGCCCAAATGCAAGACCAAGACGAGACTTGGACCGGTCTTGGTCTTGGTCTTGCAACATCACACCTGGTCTCGTCTTGGTCTTGGTCTTGCGCACCCGAGTCTGGTCTTGGTCTTGGTCTTGCGCACCCGAGTCTTGGTATTGCAGCAAGAGTCTCGCAAAGTTTTGCAGTTAGAATAACGTAACAGTAAATTGATCTACTATACCACGCTGGTCAGACATGTTGGTACAGAGTTTTCTTTCTAGTTTCACTTCTCTTGCACATATGTTATATACACAGGGTGTATCAGGTTATGGAACAACTGTTCATGTATGTTGTAGTTCAACAGTCATAGATCATAATTAGAATGTATATTACACAAAAACAATATAACGTAAAAGTTATAGTGATTACAAAAATGTGTGTCTAAGAGTTTATGCCTTAAATTTTATGCATTATGTAGGTATGTACAGACAGGATATATGTAAGCATGTAAAATAACGACAGTATAAATAGGTATTAGATTTGCGCGAACCTTTCAATGGTTACGTAGGTACAAAGGCGACTCATCAACGGTCATCGGCCGATCAGCTTATTTATATTAAAGCGAAGTTTGTCTTGCTTATGCAAACGTAATCATTGATTTATTCAAATTCTAATGAACATTTAACAAAATACGAATATGTTGTAGATTAAGTATCATTCCTTTATACATTTTAATCAATTTACACGAAAAAACGATGACAAAATTGAGAACTTACATGTCTCTCAATTCATTAACGAATCGATAATTTTATTTCAATTTTTTTTCATGGGTTCCTAACACCATTGCCCGATCCGATTTGATACGACATCCACGGGTAAGAGAGTGGTGAATTATATTCGTACTCTGTCTTTTTTTTTGTGTGTGTGTAGCTGTTGGTCGCAGATGACCTTGACAGCTTAACGCGGTCAATGGGTGAGCGCTGATGGCTCTCAACCCGGTAAGTAAGTTAAGCGAACATCGCCCGAGGGCTCCCCCCTGTGGGGAACGGACCTCGGCTCGGGGCGTCGCTGAGAGCAAAGTGGGCGTGACCAAGTTTAGGTTAATGACTTTTACGCGGCGCGGTTTTCGACCTCGATGGCGAGGCCGATACCGCGGAGTTTTATCTGTTATCGCTGCGCGAGCTGTGTAGGTCCTTTCTTGGGCGATCATAATAGCGTCATCTTCTTCTTCAAGAAGATGACGAGGACGTCGAACCGCGGATATTTTTGAGGGGACGTAGTTTACCGCCCCAACCACTAGTGGATTGGGGTGAGTTGTGGCAGAGGCAAAATAGCGCTGGGAGCAACGCTTCATGTACTGCCTGATGGTGATCGTACTCTGTCCCTACATGGACATTTATATAGATTAATTCCCCCCCCCGCTCGAACTGTCAACCAGAATAGACGTGTTTGTGTTAGCTCCTAGTTTTTAATTTCTTAGTACGATTTAAGTGATTCTCTCAATATAAAAAGTATTTGGCGTGTCTGATTTATTGATATTAAGCGTGATAAGTGCATATTTGTAATATTAAAAGTGATGCAAAGTGAGTAATCAATAATAAGAGGATTGCTTGGGCGCACTACAAGAAAGGTACCCTCCATTTGCAAGAATATTATTTTCTAAAACGCCTGCAAAAATTTTGTCAGCAATACGCAGCATTATATTACCAAGACGCCTATATAAAAAGGCATAGCAAAACATCCAATTGATTATTGCATAACAAAATATATTTCACACACAATGGCTGATAAACACTGCATGCCCAAAATATCTATAACCCACTCAAATGATTCTGATACGGGCTCTGATGTAGCAAACTGTGACACTAACAAGCTGGACTCAACTCACGTCCCAAGAAGAATCAAACGCAAATATGAGGATGTGGCCAATGCTGAACTAAAGGATTTATTGTGTGAGATGCAAAGAAGACAAAACGAGCAGTACAGCAAAATGGAACAGGATATTAACACAATAAAAGAACAAAACTACAACTCTCAAAAGTCTCTTGATTTTCTCTCTAATAAATATGACGAGCTCTTACAAAAATTGGGTAGAGTAGAAAAGGAAAATACGACCTACAAAATCCAAATACAAAATCTAGAAAGTAGAGTCGAAATGCTTGAGAAAAATATCAAATCCTCTTCAGTGGAAATTCGTAATATTCCACCTTCCAACACTGAAACAAAGGAGAGCTTGTGTACATTGGTTCATAACTTGGGGGAAACGGTTGGGCAGCCTATTCAACAGGCTGCAATTAGGGACATTTTTCGCATAAAAACTAAATCAAGCCGGCCAGGTTCAGTAATTGTAGATCTCACCTCAAATATTCTAAAAGAAAAGCTTATGAAATCCATAGCCAATTTCAATAAAAATAGTGCAAATAAACTAAATACCACTCATTTGAAATTACAAGGTGAATGTAAACCTGTGTACGTAATGGACAACTTGACAGTCAAAACAAGGCGCCTCTACTATCTAGCAAGAGAATATGTTAAAAAACACCACAATGCCAGTTGTTGGATAACATTTGGTAAGCTGTACTTGAGGCAGAAAGAAGGTATGTCTTCTATATTGGTAAATTGTGAGACGGATATATATAATTTAAATACCTATTGACTAATTTTACTATATATCTTTAAAATGTTTTTACCCATTTTGTTAATTATGTTGTCTAATTTGTTGATTGTGCTACATAGTTTTTTGATTATGTTGCCCAGTTTATTGTCTATGTTGGCTGATTTGTTAATTATGTTACCTTTTTTGTTTATTAATTATGTTACTTCATCTAGAATACTTACATCACACATATATTATTATATTACACATAACAAAAATTACCCAAATAACTTACAAAACTACATAACACTAAACTATACATGTTTTACTCATACTGAAAAGGTTCTTATTTTATACTATTCAACTGATAAGAGAACAATAGATTCACTTGGTATGGTTTCAAACGTAAATTATAACTTTAAATTTCTTAGAAATGGCAAAATAATTAAATTAAAACCTTTCCATTTCCAAACGACTGAAGGTTACACCGGACTACTAACATCCTATGAGACAGTATGCTTAGTTCCTATTTTAATTTTAATTATCGATAGGAATGGCTGATACAATATCTACTGTGATAAATCTGGATGAAATGAATTTGTTTGAGTCGTTTATCTGCGAGCCCGAGCAGTGCACCTCGTATGTCAAAGCATCCCAAAATAACGTAACGATAATTACACAAAATATACGAAGCATAGGTAAAAATTTGCCTGATTTTTTGGGACTCTTGGTTAGAGTCAATATTCCACCGGATATTATAGTGCTAACGGAAGGTTGGCTTTCCTGTAATAATAACATACCTCAAATAGACAATTACTCATCAATATCGTCTCAAACTTGCTATAATCAAAACGATGGCATCATCTTATACTTTAGAAAGGACCTAACGTTGACTTGTTTCGAGCCAACTTTTCCTGAGGCTAACTGTATTGTGGTCAAAGTACAGAACACCATAACTATCATAGCCTTATATAGACCTCCAACGTTTCGCAATCCTGACGTTTTCATAAATAGCCTAAATAATCTCTTAGAAACCCTAAGCGGCACTAAACACATTGTGATTATTGGCGACATAAATATCGATATTAAACCACAGAGCACAGATCATAGCTCGCAAAGCTATTTAAATCTAACCGCTATGCATGGACTGCTTCCAGTGCATACCATAGCTACAAGACTCGAAAATTGTTTGGATCACGTTCTTATAAAGTCCTCTTTCCCATGTTCCACCTTGGTAATAAAACATAGTATAACAGATCATTATGGCGTGCTGTTGTCTATGTATCCGAGACAGTGCTCAAATCAAATTAAAAGAAGTCTAGCAAATAATTTGAAAATCGACTATCGTCGTGTAACGTTTAGTTTGAACCATACAAATTTTTTACCAGTGCTAAATTTAAGTGACCCGAACGAAGCTGTTGAATTACTAAATGATATCCTGGCTAAGATTATAAATAAATATTCCAGCATACCAACTATGTCACGCAAGAAAATCCCCATAAAACCATGGCTTACCCCTGGTATATTACGCTGCCTGAGGACGAGGGATAGAATGCACGCCAAACTAAAAAATGATCCTGAAAACGTAATTCTTAGCGTAACCTATAAAAGATACCGAAACTACTGCACTGCATTGCTTAGGAAACTAAAAAACCAATTCGAAAAATCCCAACTGGAGGTTGCTGCTAAAACTAACATCAAAAAGACCTGGGAAATCATAAACTCTATCACTAACTATAAAAGAAAGACTCACGCCACTAATGAGTTATTAACTCACTTTTCCACTCCACTGGATGCAGTCGATTCAATTAATGAGTATTTTGTGAACGTAGGCAAAAACTTAGCAAGTACTGCATTTCAACAAATTAAGTCTTTAGGTACTCACTCTCATGTTTCACCATCTCCTTCTTCATCGTTTGCGCTTCTGAACACTGACCTTGGTGAAGTTCTGGCCCTACTTAGCAACCTCAAAAATACCAACTCAAATGGATGGGACAATATTTCTGCAAAAACAGTAAAAGAAAACAAGAAAGTCCTGGCCCCTCTTTTATTACATATTTGCAACATTTCTATATCGAACGGGATATTCCCAAACTTCTTCAAGAAATCTGTAATAACACCTATATATAAGAATGGGGATAAAACATTAGTTCATAATTATAGACCCATTTCTATATTGCCAACATTCTCAAAGATTATCGAACGTATTCTTAATAACAGGTTAATGAACTACCTTGAAACTAACGGCTTGATTTCAGAAAATCAATATGGTTTTAGAAATACGCGATCAACTTCTGACGCAGTTTTCCAATTGACAGATACATTGGTAAGAAAACTAGATGCAGGTCAAAAATCTTTAACAATCTTTATAGACCTTGCCAAGGCGTTCGACACCGTGTCAATTGATTTGTTGTTAAACAAACTTGAACACATGGGAGTAAGAGGCCTTCCACTAGCATTATTTCGGGACTATCTAAATGGACGAACTCAGTGCGTGCGTATTAATCAAAACACTAGTGGCCCTCTAGATGTTTCTTGTGGTGTTCCACAGGGAAGCATTCTTGGTCCAACTCTGTTTCTAGCATACATAAATGAATTATGTGACATACCACTGCAAAATGGTCGGCTAATCGCTTTCGCTGATGATACTGCTTGTATTTTCTGGGGTAACAATTGGGAGGAAGCTTTCACTAGTGCTCAGGTTGGTTTCAATAAAATTTTAAATTGGCTAAAAAACAACCTACTCTGTCTAAACTCTGAGAAAACCGAGTATTTAACTTTTTCCATGAGAAGTAATGGCCAACCATCGGTGAGTGCCCACAAAATCCTAATTCACTCCCATAGTTGCTCCTTCATAAATGCACGCACCTGCAGTTGCCCATCTATCAAAAGAACTGAAACTACAAAATATTTAGGTGTTATAATAGACAATAGGCTCTCATTTGAACCACATATTCATCTCATAACTACCCGTGTTCGTAAATTAATAGCAGTTTTCAAAAACATACGCCATGCTGCAAACCCTAAACTCATGAAGACTATCTACAAAGCTCTATGTGAGTCTTTGATCACCTATTGCATTGACTCTTGGGGTGGGGCAGCAGCGAGCCACTTAATCATACTTGAGAGAGCCCAAAGGGCTATTCTTAAAATAAGTCAATGTCGTCCTTTCTTATATCCAACCTACCATCTCTATCGGGAAAGTAGTGTGCTGACGGTGAGACAACTCTTTGTACAGAGATTGGTGTTACGATTTCATAAACGTATTGACCTAGTAACCGTAAATAATACCTTTAATAAGCGCAATAGACATAAATTATTTCAGATACCCAAATTTAAAACTTCATTCTCAAATAAGTTCTCTTGTTTCTTGGGTGGTTTTCCTTTTAATAAGATAAACAAAGAATTAAAACTGCATATCATGAATTACAAAAATAGCAAAATAGTACTATTTGACTGGTTGCATAGCTTAAACTACGCTGAAACAGAAAAGTTGTTACAATTTCTAAAGTAATGAACCTATTACATACTCTGACATACAAACACACACACACACACACACACACACGCAAACGCACACTCATACCCACACTCTCAAATAGCACACAGTCATACTCACACTATCAATACTCTTATAACCTGCACACTGACTCATCCTCACGCACCTCACAGTCATCCTATTTATTTCATAAATATCTACATTCTGCTGCATGCTGTTCACTCTCATATAATCAAAATAAATCGCACACTCTTACTCTTGAGTTCCATAAACATTAATAACACATTAATTAAGTTATATATGGGGGCAGGTGCTCTGATACTTATAGCACAGGCCTCGGTCTAGTTTAAGATCAGAGTATTCTAATCTTATGAAAAATGTTAATTAGTATAGAAAGTAAAATATGTTTCGTAAGCTAGCTATATAAGTAAGAGTACTGAATAAATTATTATTATTATTAATTGTAGGCATATTTCTATGTCCAACAGTGAACGTCGTTGGGCTAATGAATAAACGGATATATAAATATGTATAATGGGCAAGAGCACTCTCGTGATTACGGTATTTTTGTCCTTAAGCCTTTCCGAAGAGTAATTCTGAAAAGCCAACACCAACATTGGGAATCGATTGGCCAATAGATGGATATCTCAAGACTGATTTGACTTGCCGTGTAGTGACGGAGTAAGAATATAATTCATCACCCCCTATTTTACCCGTGACTGCGAACCCACGACTAAGGGCTATAATATATAACATCAGTGCAAGAGAAGGAAAACTTGACATGTATGACCTGTAACAACACGGCCGATCACCGTGGCGATTCCCCTCCGGCCACGGCCGATTCTCCTCCTGTTATGTAGAAGACACGAGCTCAACCGTATATAAGCTGAAATGGTGATTTGAATTAAATGCAAGACCGCAAGACTCTTGCAGGCCCAGTCTTGGTCTTGCTCAAGTCTTGCAGGGCCAGTCTTGGTCTTGGTCTTGCAAAAATTAAGCGGTCTTGGTCTTGGTCTCAGTCTCGCATTTCTCGCAAGACCAAGACCAAGACCGCAAGACCAAGACTTTTTTGGGCAACACTAATTTTAATTAAGATGGCAATATTATCATTTCTTAAGTATTTTGTTGTGTAACTAAATTCAAACTTGAGTTAATGTGACCTTGTCTGAATATGAGAGTGTGGAACTATAAAAATAAATCTTACATAACATACATATACAATACATTCTATTCGTGATACATTGTCTCTTTTGCAAAATTATTTGTAGGAATATATTGTCATACGAACCGTTAAACTTTTATAGTGCATAAAGTAAAGTGTACGTTGTCTAGCTACGTTGCCAAACTATAGCAAGAGTCGTTTTTTCGACTAATATTTTGCACAAACTGTCGGAAGGTTGACGTCTCGCCAGATACCCGTAGAAATTTACGGCCTGATAAAACATTTCCAGGGTATGTAGAGCTCTGACAACAAATCGCTTTGTCCACATAATACTGACATTGTTCAGATAACAGTGAGCTTAGGAGGGTCCAGTTAAAATGGATCATGTGTAAAACTTGTCTGCCCAATGGATTACCTCGATTAAGTATGAGCGACCTCTGACCTGTATAGGTTGACGCATGATTAGTCCAAAGCTTCAATTTTATGGTTAAAACCGAGGGATTTTCTGTTTAGCCTTGCCTATACGGAAATATTTTGCATAGATTGGATATTGGATTAATACTCTTTAGCTATATACGTATGTAATATGTATATAAAGTTACATTAGCTAGCTTTTTTGTGACATCGTCATAACGAGTCCGCGGAAGATCAGTGCAAGTTTTTTTAATCTGTGGCATACTGAGTGGTGGTCGTTTTGTGACGAGCAGTAATGTATATATATTGTAACTTATATTTTCATGTAAATTTTGCTCGTAACAATAAATTATTTACTCATTCATTCGTATAAACGTATGAACGTATATTCATTTATAAAATTTAATCATATTATCGTCACGAAATCTGTACAATTTTGAGTTCTTTAGCTAATCCAAACCTATCTGTATGTTGGTTACTGATCTCGTGTGGCAAGTTTAAATCGACTTTTATGCTATTACTCGTTATTTTTAAATTACAAATACAATATTGTACAAAGTTGAATGTTAGTATTGCGATCGCGTGAAGTAGTTGGAGTAGAGTGGTGAATATGTTTTTTCTTTACGTGAATTCCAAATTTTAGGTACAATTTCATTAGACGATAGCAGCACTAATCTGTAGGATGGAGTTTTTTTTTACTAAGGGGAAGTTTTAACAACAATAATTAGTTAATAATATAATCTGATAAATATAAAATCTTTAGTCCAATCTTTACTCTCCACATTTCTTTCCTAATAGAGAAAGCGAGTGGGGTTATTATTTTAAAATTTGCCACGTAAAAACAAAACAAAATGGCTTGAAATGATATATAAAAAATACCTGCAATTATATTAAAATAAGTCAAGCTTGAAATGTACACCCCTGCCCTTCATATTTCTTTTCAAATATAGAAAGTTTAAAAACATCGATTGAGTGAGATCATTATTTTAAAGCATTCCTTGTGGAAGTAAAACAAAATTGATAGGTATTGCCATGATATATAAAAAAAAAGTGTCAAGTTTTCAAATATACACCCCAGTCCCTTCAAATTTCCTTCAAAGTATAGAAAGTTTACAAAAAAATCAATCGACTTTGAGCATTAATTTTGGTTAAGCAAAAAAATGGCTCCCCGGAGGCACAGGAACTTCAAACGAAGAACGTAAATTTAACAATGGGGCTACTTCGTACACAGATACCATTTTTACATATCTGAATATGTCCAATTACTGAAAAGGCTTGCTGTGTTTATGGCACAAATTATGAAAGAGGGGATACTGTAACGTATTCATATTTTGAATTTATATTATTTTGATTACACAAACGGTACCGTGGACTAAATATCGACCTATCATGCTAAGTGTAGAGGGTTTGATCTCCGTGCAAAATGTTTTGTGAAATCCAAAAATTGTTTTCGTTTTAATCGTTAAATAAATGCTTGTGAAGTCCTCCACAATAGAAATTATTATGCCTTAATGCAAGGTATAATCTAAATAAAATAAAACAGAATATATTTAGCCGAATTACGAGTGAAACTATTTAAAATTCTTAGCATGCAATATTCCACGGAATTGAAACCTTTAATTTGATTCTTATTTTAACTGCATTAACATATTGCAGTTCGAAAGGATTGCCAGAAGTTGGAGTGAACTTTGCCGTGTCGTAAAGGAGTATGAAAACAATTTCGGAAATCTCCTCGTCGATAAAGTGCTATGATTCACTCTTTTATTGCCCTGGGTATTGTAAAAGATGAATAAGGATTACATTCCATAACACAGTAAAGGAAGAAATATTCTAAAGAAAACCCTACGCCATTCTTCTAGTCAACATATCATAGTAGCCTATTTTTCTCCTATTGCGAAAGAGGCTTCATCCAACAAAGTGATGTACATGACGAAAAAAATGAAGTAAAAAAGAATATTCATAAATTATTTGTACATTTTATTTATTAAACTCTTGATATCCTAGGCTTTAAAACCTTTTCAGTTAATACGTGTTTCACTGTTGGGCTTCAGCCTTCTGTAAATCAGAGGGAAATTTTCCTACTGTACAATATAATACATTTTTTTTTGAGATGAGCTACGGTCTGCACTCCCGCCACCCGGCTCCATCCGGGGCGACAGGGGTGGCGCGCGGCCTCGTAACCCACCCGTGACACGTCGCCTTCGTCCTTGGGCCGACCACCGGTGCAGGGTGACTTGTCGTCAGTGGTCAGCCTGACGGAATATCCCTTGAGGAGAAGTCTCCCCCTCGGGGAGGATATCGATGTATACGATAATACTGGTTTGACGTATATAGGGTTTTATTTCTAGTACAAACTAATTCGCTTTATAAATACTTTTTAACAAGTAACAGTGTGGTAGGACCACACTGTAGACAGTCGTCTGTCTATAGCGCTGGGCCCTTAGAATAATAACCTATAGAAGGTAAGTTCACGCACAAAAAGTGAGGCATTTCAATTGGAGCCTCATGGAGCTTACGCAGGAACCGTTCCGTAATGTACAAGTCATTGTACTGCACGAATGTACGCAACTCTTAAAAAATAAATAGGTAATTATGACGGTTTGTACATTCAAATAGTGTCACAACACATTTGAAAAACTTAAAAAAGTTTTTAACATTACTTTTAAAAGTATTTCGACGATTTATGTTAATAAAAACAAAATTTGATTTCATAATTTGTATAGTGGTTTGTGTGTGAACGTGTGTAATCGTCTGCGCGCCATTAGTATTTTTAGATTCAAATTTTGAAAATTCGAAGTATGAACACTATCCTTCTATACGTTATTATTCTAAGGCTGGGCCATTCCTTTCGAGGTACTACACACTCGCAGAAAATCGACATCTGAATAGTAGCAATTTGTTACTCACTTCGTCCGGTGAGCAAAAGAGCCAGAAGTCCATTGTTCTAGGAGTATTTACTTATGGTGAGTTTTAGTGGTTTTAGTATCACAGAACATCATTGCACGCATGCCCACTTTGTTCACTTTTTTCACGGCAGACAGTGGCCTAACAAAGTTTCATAAGTAGCAGTATCGCTTACTATCTGGTATACTGATTCTTATTTTTCCATCAACAGCCATAAAAAAAATATAGTTTGTACATCTTTATATCAGCCGTAATAAGGTATGATGAGACATTGTATTTTTAGTCGATTATAACCTGGATAAGGAACGACTGTCAAGAAAATATATGGAGCAATTAATTGTTTATACTCCTAGCACTCCGCTCTAGCTCATAACTTGATACCTGTACTGCGGTTGGAGTAATATGTTGATAAACCCACAAGTTTTATGTGTTATGCAGCGTTATTATTGTTGAAATGGCTGTGAACTTACTTTTGTTGACGATTAATCGCATTATACATTCACCTGTACTTACACGCTGAGCCACTTTATGTATATGGTTAATATACTGTTCATACGTCATCGTTACCATTACAGCTAATATACGCCTCGCTGCTGGGCTCGAGCCATCTCCACGATAGGGGCGAAACTGATTACATTTCTATGCATATCTATTACACCACGCTGGCCAGGCGGGTTGGTTTTATTTCAAGTTTATCTTCTCTTACGTAGTTTTTGTATTCATAATATATCCCTTAGTCGTCTTTTACGATACCGACAGGTATGAAATAATAAGATGAATTTTATTTTTAGTTCGTTACTACAAGGAAAATTCATTCGTAAGAGTTTTGTACGGTTTACATTTATGTATTAACTAAATGGATCAGCTGTATGGTAGCGGCAACAAATGCTACTACCGACCCCTACATTACTCATGTTGTAAAATACGACTAAGAGCCTAGGCCAACTCCACGTACACAAAAATTTTAATTATTTCATTTTACATCAGACTAAATTGCTTAAATTAACAAAAATATTGACGTAACTGTAGATCATATATAATTCAAGACCTCATTTTTTGTCCTTGAATGTCGTTAAAGATGACTTACATATATAATACTAGCAGACCCGGCCACGCGTTGCTATGGCTAACATTTTTGTTATATTACATTTGATTAAACTATTTAAGTGGAACTGTAGGAGAACATCTGTCATGGAGGTCGTCATATTTTTTTACAAATGGCATCTATGTAAAAAAGCAAGTTAAAATCGTATATGACACGTTTGTAGGTTTGACATAGCAGCGCCATCTATTAATTCATTACTCAATCCAGTCAACAGATATAGCCATATGTTAAAATCGTTTGGAGTTAACAGATAATTGTGAATGTCAAATAATAGGTGTATATATAGGTAATATCAATAATTTGCAATAAAATAATATTGCGACTATAAATTAAGATGTAAGCTATCCTATCTTTCAAGTTGGATCAAACTGCACACGGTGTGCAAATTTGATTAAAATAGGTTAAGTAGTTTAGGAGTCCATCGCGGACAAACAACGTGACACGTAATTTATATATATTAAGATGTAGAGACACACATATACAAAAAAAAAAGGGAAACTTGAAAGAAAACCTTATACTAACCCATCATGGTGGCGGAGGCCGTCACCGGCGGAGGAGTTCTGTTGACGATATCCCTAGACATCGCCAACGCGTTTAACAGTCTGCCATTCAGCTGCATCAGGGAGGGGCTGAGGTATCACGGGTGCCCGTGTACCTCAGGCGGCTGGTGGCAGACTACTTGGAGGAGCGCAGCGTCCTCTACGTTAACCGAATAGGGGACGTTTTGCGAACGCCCATGACGTGGGGTGTGATCACCGTGAAGTCGGTTACCATCAGCATCCAGGCCCACATGAAGTACTTGAGCCTGGTGCTCGACGGGCATTGGTGGTTTCGGGAGCATTTCCATCGTCTTGTTCCCCGGCTTGTCGGCGCGGCGTCTGCCCTTTCGTGGCTGATGCCGAATGTGAGTGGGCCCAGCGCTACGTGCCGACAGCTGTACGCGGGGGTGATCCGGTCGATGGCCCTGTACAGCGCACCGGTGTGGGCGGGGTCCCTGACCGTCCGTCTGAGGGCCCTCTTGTGGCGGCTATAGAGGGTCATGGCGATCAGGGCCATATGCGGTTACCGCACGGTGGCGACGGAGGCAGCGTGCCTCCTGGCCGGAACTCCCCCGTGGGACCTGGGGGCGGAGATGCCCGCCGGAATTTACTGGCAGGTGTCGTAGACGCGCGCCCGCGGTGGTATGGTCTCGCTGCAAGAAATTACCGCCTGGTGGGTCGAAGCCCGCCGAGAAGTCATTGCCCATTGGGCAGTCCGGCTGGAGGGCCCTCGTTACGGTGTCAGGACCGTTGAGGCCTTCCGACCGGTGCTGGTGGAGTGGTTGGAGCGGTCGCACGAGGTGCTTGCCTTCCCACTGATGCAGGTGCTGACGGGGCACGGTTGCTTCGGGAAGTACCTGCACAAGATTGTCAGGAGGGAGAGCACACCGTCCTGTCACCACTGCAATTGCGACGAGGATACGGCGTAGCATACGCTCGAGGTGTGTGCTGCGTAGGAGGGGGATCGCCGTGAACTCGTCGCAATTATCGGTGCCGACCTGGCACTGCCGACCATCGCCAGGGAGATGCTCGTCAGCGTCAGGAACTGGGACGCGGTCGCCGCCTTCTGTGAGGCCGTAATCTCATGGAAGGAGGCGGCGGATCGTGTGCGAGTAGAGCTCCTATTCGGCGACACGTTCCACCGTCGGCGACTCGGGCGGCGCAGGCGCGAGTATTTGCGCCTAATGCCGCCCTAGCCGAGGGCGCGGGTGATCGGACCGGGGAATTGTCCGTCACCCGCAGAGAGGCTATCCGCGCGACGGCGACCGACGTCCCAAGACGTCGAGAGGTGAGGTTACCCGAAAGGGTATTCCGTCAGGCCGACCACTGACGACAAGTCACATCTGCTCCGGTGGTCGGCCCAACAACGAGGTGACGTGGGTACGGGTGGGTTATGGGCCCGCGCGCCGTCCTTTCATCGCCCCGGACGGAAGGGACTGCGCGTGCGCTTACCATAGCCCACCCATAAAAAAAAAATATACTAACCCATCATCATGAAATATGATTCAAAGATATGTATATTAAAATGCTAATAATTTGCAAATGCGACGATTCTGCGTCGATTTTTAATTCAAAAGAATAATAATATTGTAAATTGAAGACCTTTTTGAATGCGTAAATTATTTAAGATTAGTTAATTAAGCTGAAAAAAAAAGCATTGTTTTTCTTCGTCGTAGAAAATGGGGTTCGCTTGAGCAGATTACTCTGAATATATAATAAGATAACGTCTTGTCTAAAAATTTAATGAAGTTGGACACACCTGCAGCTTAATTGAAGAGACACCTTTGTCATAAAACTTAACATAAAATATGTATATAAATCGAATAGGAAAGAAGATGATGATGAGAAAGAAATAGCGACATTATTATTTACTGGCTTTAAATTCTATGTAACCTTTGATACGAATTTTAAGGTGTATATACGGGACTTTATACGAAACTTTTAATGATAGGACCACACTGTTGATAGTTGTCTGTCTACAGTCGCTGGCTGGTCAGTCCGGGGTAGTACCACACAAAAAATCGGCGTCTGAATGGTAGCAATTTGCTACTGCAATTCCTTCGGTGAGTGAGAGAGCCGGAAGCCCAATTTTTTAAGGGTGTTTGCGTGTGGTGGCCTTTAGTTCCACCGAACCTCATTATACGCATTCACACTCCCTTCACTTTCTTCACGGTAGGCAGCGGCCTAGCAAAGGTCCATGAGCAGCAGCAGCACTTACCATCAGGTGTACTGTTTGCTCGTTTGCCACCGTTTGCAATAAAAAAAAAATCTGACCTGACTAGGTCAATTATTATATTGTTAAAGCTGGTAATTATATTTTTTTTTTGTAAATATAGTTTATAATAACATAATTTAGTCATCATTACACTGCTTTAACTCAACTACTTGTAAAAGTTTATAGCAATAATTTTATGACCGGCTGCCTGTTTGACATTAATCCCCTTTGGGATTATAATTGTTGACCTGACGCCATCAAACAGTACAACAAGGAGGTCAGTATAATATTCAAATCAAAAATATAGAAAAATTTTTGAAGAACAGATTTCATAATTTATCAAACATTAGTACATTATCCGTGTGGTGACGGAATAAGAATACAATTCACTGCTCCCTATCTTACCCGTGGGTTTCGTAAAAGATGACTAAGTGATTATTGCAGATGACATCTATGCAAGAGAAGGAAATCTCGAAATAAAACCATATCCCAACCTGTCTGACCAGCATGGAATAGTAAGGTCAATTTCCTCCTATTGTGGAGGGGACTCGAGTCCAGCAGTGGGACGTATGAGCTGAAATGATGGTACAGCGGCGTTGGTAATTTTAAATCAATTACATCATAGGGGAAAATTTGATAAAGTCGACGACGACTTCTATGAATCCGATTTTTTGATGTGAAACATCTATAGGTAGGGGTGAACCTAATAGATGACATGGCGTTAACGCCACGCTTGGATATATAAAATAAAAAAAATAAAAAAGTAATAATGTACACATTTGTGTTACGAAACCATGACCTGTTTTAGACTTTTACGTACAACGCCACCTAGTGAGCTCAAAATAAATTATTACCTTTTTTTTGGGAAATTATTAATATTTTATTAATACGCCATCTTTCAAAATACAAAATAATTTCGATGTTTCACATCTACCAGGCGTCCTGAGCGATTGCTCACTTTTTTACTTTAAATTTCTAAAATATAAAATAAATGAACTTTATTATTATTTTTTTGATTCAGGTAGATGTAAATTTATGTACAATAAACATTGAAAATAATTCTTCCACCAACATTACAATTTTAAATGCGCTGCCAACTTGCAGAAAATTAATTTACCTTCCAAACCAAAGTAAATGTTTGTTACATAATTTCTAACATAGCTCAGACACTGAACATTGCTCGGTACTGAAGTGAATCCACATAAGAGTTAGGTAAAGTATCAAACTCTAAGTCAATTTGTTGAACAAACACCATTTGTCTTTGTTGAACAAGTTCTATACTAATGCAATGTTTGGCTCAGACTAGCTATAAATGTAGCACCGGTATTAGATTGAGTCTTATTATTTAATTAAACTATTTATCCGTCCAATGACGGAATTTGAATACAATTCACCACTCCCTTTCTTATCTATGGATGTCCTTTTTTTATTTTTTGGGATGGGCTACCGTCAGCCTACCCGTCGCCTGACTCCATCCGGGGGGACAGAGGGGCGGCGTGCACAGCTCCGTAACCCACCCGTGACACGTCGCCTTCGTCGTTGGATCGACCATCGGTGCAGGGTGGCTTGTCGTCAGTGGTCGGCCCGACGGAATACCCCTTGAGGAGTACCCTCTCCTCGACTGACGTCCCTCCTCGGGGAGGACGTCGGTCTTTGTCACGCGGTCAGCCTTTCCGTGAGTGACGGACTAACTATGGATGTCCTAAAAACGACTTAGATATGCATATAACAGCTTTGCAAAAGAAGGCAAACTCGAATAAACCCTAACCCTGGTGGTAGGACCACACTGTAGACAGTCTTTTGTTTGCAGTCGCGGGCCGGTCCGTCCGGGGCAGTACCACACTCTCGCAGAAGATCGACGTTTGAGTAGTAGCAATTTGCTGCTGCACTTCGTTCGGTGAGCGAGAGAGCCGGGAGCCCAACTTTCTGGGTGTGTTTGTGTGTGGCGGGTTTTGGTGAGGCCTGAAACCTGCGGTGGTGAGGTCTTGGTCGGGGTATTGAGCGTGAGGGGCTGGCATGGTGTACAGGGAGACCCGATGGGAATGGTCACCGCCGGCCACCTGCCGGTCAGCAGGGGACCCGAACCCAGGATCATCCTCCCTGGGAGGCTGTCCCACCAACCGGCGAAAATCCCGTTGGGTAGTCGTCGTGCCGGTGTGGGAAACCGGAGTGGACCTCGGCGGCTACACACGGGGGGGCATCGGGGGCCCTTCCGTGCTTCGTGTCAGCTCCTCACAACACTCACTCCTCGACCATGCACTATGCCCTGCCTTTTTTTTCTGGTATCACCAAACTCCGTTATACACATTCACACTCCCTTCCTCCTCTTCTTAAATTAAAAATCATGGCCAAGAAAGTTAAAAAGAGACGATTTTCTACGGCGGTCCCCTTATCCACATTTGATGTGGATTTTTGCAATATCAGGGGTTTACATAGCAATCTCGACGCCGTCCACCATCACCTCGAGACGGCGCGGCCTGCCTTACTCTTTTTAACGGAGACGCAGATAGGTGCTCCGGATGACATTTCGTACTTAAATTACCCCGGCTACGAGTTGGAGCATACCTTCCGTCGTAAAGCCGGGGTGTGCGTATTCATCCGAGGTGATATCTGCTGTCGCCGCCTTCGGGCCCTCGAACATGGTGACTTGTCAATCCTGTGGCTACGCGTAGACTATGGAGGGCTTACCCGCATCTACGCATGCCTCTACAGGTCCCATGGCAGTGATCCGGGGTCAATTCAATTATTTGAGAACGTCCAATGGGGGATTGACGAAATATTGGAGCAGTGTCCATCAGCGGAGGTGGTGGTTCTTGGAGACTTCAACGCTCATCATAAAGAGTGGCTGGGATCCCGAACCACCGACCTCCAGGGTCGACATCTCTTCAATATGGTCTCGGCCTATGGTCTCTCACAACTGGTGACACAGCCCACCCGTATCCCAGATATTGAGAGCCATGAGTCTTCTTTACTGGATCTTCTGCTGACTACACACCAGCACGGATATCAGGTAGTGGTTGAAGCGCCTCTTGGATCTTCTGACCACTGCTTGGTCCGTAGCAGTGCCCCTGTTGTAAGGCCTAGTCGTTCTAAGGCGACTGGGACTCGCAGAGTCAGGCAATATAAGTCAGCAGATTGGGATGGACTGCGCGAGTTTTACGCATCCTACCCATGGAAGCGGCTTTGCTTCGCCTCTGGGGACCCTGGCGTCTGTGCGGACTGCGTTACCGAAACGGTTATTACGGGGATGGAATTATTCATCCCCAACACCAAAATACCCGTCGGTGGCCGCAGCCGACCCTGGTTTAACAAAACCTGCAGGACGGCTGCATGCCAGAAAGAGTCCGCATATCGGGCCTGGAATAGGGCCAAAAAATGCCAGGACCCGAACGCCAAAGAGGTGAAGCGGAAATTTAACGCCGCTTCTAGATCTAGTAAGAAGGCTATTGCCAGAGCCAAGGCGGAACATGTTGCCAGAATTGGCGAGCGATTGCAAAGCTATCCTGCTGGGAGTCGTGCATTCTGGTCGCTCGCCAAGGCTGCACAAGGCAACTTCTGCCAGCCCAATCTCCCACCACTGCAGAAACACGATGGTAGTCTGGCCCACAGCGCAAAGGAGAAGGCCGATCTTCTAGGTCAATTCTTTGCCTGTAACTCGACTTTGGATGCCGGAGCTGCCACACCACCTACCATCCCACGGTGTGAAAGCTCACTGCCCGAAATCCGCATCACGCAGCGAGCGGTTAGGCGGGAGCTGCGGCTTTTAGACGTCCATAAGTCGAGTGGACCGGATGGCATCCCTGCAGTGGTACTAAAGACGTGCGCCCCTGAATTGACTCCCATCCTCACGCGCCTATACCGACTTTCCTACGCTACTAATAGGGTTCCGTCTTCGTGGAAGGTAGCCCATGTCCACCCGATCCCTAAAAAGGGAGACCGGTCTGACCCATCGAATTACAGGCCAATTGCGATAACATCCTTGCTCTCCAAGATAATGGAGAAGGTTATAAACCGCCAGCTTCTGCAGTACCTTGAGGATCGCCAGCTTATCAGTGATCGCCAATACGGCTTTCGTCATGGTCTGTCGGCTGGTGATCTTCTTGTGTACCTCACACACCGTTGGGCAGAGGCCTTGGAGGGCAAGGGTGAGGCGCTGGCGTTCAGCCTAGATATCGCAAAGGCGTTCGATAGGGTCTGGCACAGGGCACTTCTATCGAAGCTACCATCATACGGAATCCCCGAGGGACTCTGTAATTGGATTGCCAGCTTTTTGGATGGTCGGAGTATAAAAGTCGTCGTAGATGGCTCCTGCTCCGATACCATGACCATTAATGCTCGTGTACCACAAGGCTCGGTGCTCTCCCCGACGTTGTTTATCCTGCATATCAATGACATACTCTCTATCGAGAGTATGCGTTGCTATGCGGATGACAGTACGGGTGATGAGCGGTACACTGAGCAACGGAATATCCCTCGGAGTATTCAGGAAAGAAGGGTTCAACTTGTGTCTGAAGTCGAGCGCTCTCTGGGGCGGGCCTCGGAATGGGGTGAACGGAACCTAGTCCAGTTCAACCCCACAAAGACACAAGTTTGCGCGTTCACTGCAAAGAAGGACCCATTTGTCATGGCGCCTCAGTTCCAAGGAGTAACTCTTCCAATTTCTGAGAGTATTGGGATTCTCGGCGTCAAAATATCGAGCAAAGTCCAGTTTGGGAGTCATTTGGAGGACAAAGCCAAATTGGCAAGCAAAAAGTTGGGCGTCCTGAACAGAGCCAGGCGGTACTTCACACCGAGACAGCGTCTTGTGCTATACAAAGCACAAGTTCGTCCTCATGTGGAGTACTGCTCACATCTCTGGGCAGGTGCGCCCAAATATCAGCTAGACCCACTTGACTCCCTGCAAAGACGGGCTGTTCGAATCGTCGGGGATCCCAATCTTACGGACAGATTGGAGTCGCTGGAGCAGCGGAGAGACTTTGGGTCACTCTGTGTACTCTACCGACTCTTTCACGGGGAGTGCTCCGAGGAACTGTTTGACTTGGTACCACCGTCACCATTCTACCAACGTACCACTCGACATCGCAGCAGGGTTAATCCATTTCACCTGGAAACGTTATGGTCTTCAACTGTACGTTTCCAGCGATCATTTCTCCCACGTACGTGCAAGCTCTGGAATGAACTACCTGCTGCTGTGTTTCCCGAGCGCTATGACATGTCCTTCTTTAAACGAGGTTTAAGAAGAGTATTTCATTCACGGTAGGCAGCGGCCTGGCTGTGCCCCTGGTATTGCAATGGTCCATGTGCAGCAGTTTCACTTACCATTAGGTGTGCTGCTTGCTCGTTTGCCACCGTTGGCAATAAAAAAAAAAAAAAAAAATACCAAACCGTCTAACCAGTGTGGTCAGTTTCCCGAAGCCCAGCAATAGAACACATGAGCTGAGATGATGATGATAATTTGCTTTAAAACCATGATCTCATAAGTAGTAGTAATTTTTTAGGCGGCCGATTGTCTGGACCATCTCAGTTCTGTTCAGAGTGACAAAAGGGCGGCGTGCGGCCCTATAACCCACCGTATTCGCTCGCCTTTGTCATTGGACCAACCACTATTACAGAATTCCTTGATATCCGTGGCCAGCCCAGCGTTACTTGCTCGGGTAACATCTCTCTCCGCCACAATGGGAGGGAAATTGACCTACTATACCGCGCTAGACAGATCTGTTAGTTTTTATATTGAGTTTTCTTCTCTTGCGTAAATTTTATCTGAATATCCCTTAGTCATCTTTTACGACACCCACGTGCAATAAAGGTGGGGAAATGTAAATATTTGTAATATTTATAAAATCCAAGCCCTTGAATTTTAATAAATAGTACCATTTATAACGAGTAAATAAACGATATTTAATTTCACCAGATTTATTGACTTTGGGTAGTAATATTAAAAAACCTAAAGAAAATATTAAAAAACCTAAAGAAAAATGAAATACTAAAGTTAATAAAGAATATTCTATAAGATATTTCTTTTATGAAACCTTAACGACCACGAATCATCTTTGCATTAGAATAATATTGAAAATCTAAACTCAACTGAAATTTTTGTTTTAAATTCAATGGATGAGAGAATGGCGCTCACTTTTCTTGAAACAATAGTTTTCTTGGAACTAAATATTAATCATTTTCTGGCTGCTTTATTCTGCATCTTCACTTAAAAACTGTATTTGATGGTATGATACATAATACATAATCGTATGTTTATATTCTTAGAATAATATAGTATAGATATTACTATCTATACATAAAAGTCCGCGCACAAAAATTAAGCGTTTAAATTGGAGCCTAGTGGAGCTTACGCTGGACCGTTGCGTAATGTACAAGGTCACTGCACTGCACGTACATACGCAACTCTTAAAAAATAAATAGGTAATTATAACGGTTTGTGCATTCAAATGGTGTCACAACACATTTGAAAAACATACAAAGTGTATTAACATTACTTTACGAGTGAACATTATGAGCCGAGCAGTGGGACGTATATGAGCCGAAATGATGATGACGAATCATACGATTTATTTTATCTTACAGAGAAAATACAGCACTAAGCAAATATCCATGTATTGCGGGAGATATACATTCTACGGATACAAATTATACTCAAACTTAGAACAACAATTTATGAATCGTAAGGAGAAATATAAATAAAATTTCCCGTGTGGTGACGGAGTAAGAATACAATTCACCACCACACCACATTTCTATCTTGATTGTGGATGTCGTAAAAGACGACCAAGTGATATAATATGCACATAAAGTCTATGCAAGAGAAGGAAAACACGAAATAAAACCCTATATCTACATGTCTGACCAGTATGGTATAATAGGTCAAATTCCCTCTCATTGTGGAGGAGGCCCGAGCCCAACAGTGAGATATATGTGGACTGCAATGATGATGATGATGATAAAATATTATCCCGCACGGGATTAAACACGCGACACTTAGCACAGCTTTTTTCTACCATTATGCTGTCTGTGCTATCCTTCCCTTCTATTTTGGTTCGAATTTTAAATGTTAACATTGAATGTAAAAGTAAAACGCTCGTAATTTGTTTATACATAATTATGTATAGACAAGAAAATCCTGGTGTTTTCAAGTGAACATAAAATTCTGTTGTATTAAAGCACTTAGATTTAGTTTTGCAAGAACATTAAGAAGTTTCATAAAACAAGACGTAATATGATAATCTTGTTTCCAGTATATAAAATAAGTTCTACATCGCATATAACATTTAGGTACCTAGCTCTTCGCAGTATTTGTATGCATAGTTTGATTTATAAGAACCGGTCAGTGTCATCTATCGGCAATTAAGGAATCAATTCATAATACAATAACGATTGGGCAGCCATAATATTAATTGCGATCGCTAATTAGACATTATCGGCCTTCGTAATATACTTCTATATGTAACAATATACCTCGATAGGTTAATTGGTGGGTGGACTTATTATTTAAATTATAAAATTTATATTTATTCACTACACAGATGGCGTGTTTAAGATACCATTTAATATTGTGTCAAGTGTCACGGTTTTGATTCTTAGGGAAACAATTTTACGATCCACGAATTTTTGATTTCACTTTGCGTATAATCTGTGTCCCTTAATAAAACGTATGTCTATAAAATCCATCGCCATAATCCTTGTATTTCGGGAATACAAACATAATTATCGGACACAAATTACATCCAGACTCAGAACAACAATTTGTGGATCGCACAGTATTCTCCTGCGTGGGATTCGAACCCGTGACACTGGCTCTGTAGGTCAGTATCTTAAATACTACGCCACCTGTCAAAATTATTTTATTATTGCACAGTTTTTTATTGCCTTTTGTTAGTTTATGAGCTAGCGCACCTAATGGTGTATGGTAACTGCCGCTCATGGACCTGTACTCCTGGTATTGCTGATAATACCAGGAGTACAGCGAAGTCACATATTTGTTTTCTCAATTACTTTAAATCGAGTTATATATTATGTATAAAATGATTTTCATATGTCAGTAATAACACGAGAATATCTCGGAAATTTTTATCCAAAATCGTGAATATATTTCATCGAGTGCGACGTAATCGTATGGCAGGAAGGCAATATTACTTATCGTGGCATGTTTACTACCACTCAGCTGTGCAGTGTCATAGTAATGAATCGTCTCAAATTTTTATCGATAACATTATTGCGGCACTTTTTCAGGAATTCACAATTGTTTTAAATGTTTTATTGATTATTTATTCATTGATGATGATACTTTCTTATGATATTGTCAGTTTTTTTTGGTAATAAATATCTTTATTCACTTAAAAATAAACAGTTGCTTTAATTACTTATATTTTCGTAATACATTTATTTATATAAATATGATCTTATGTATAAATTGTATTAATTCAGTAATTTCTCATTTAAATCATAGAAAACAAAAAAAATGATAAAAATCTAACCTAACACAATATGTAAAATATAGCAAATAAGTACCTAGTAACAAATAGTTGACTACACAGATGGTAGATAAAAAATACTTAAACTGTTTTTAGCCATAGATACCTATAGCGCGTGATACAAATATTATTTTGACATTACAAATAAACGTTTCAATTTATTTGCATAGATTATGAAAAGACCATATAATAGAATTGCCGTCTGATTAGTGATCAACTAGATTGCCATCCACGGTGCAATTTATCATACGCTATATCCGTCAATCCATCGCCAAAAATAATAACACTAGCCGAAGCAAGTAATATCGTAATAATACTTAAACCTAACAACATATTATTATTTTACTAAAGTAAAAACATTTTTAAAATTTATTAAATATAAATTTTATCGATATGTTAGTTTTCCCTTCACTATACCCCCGGATAGCTCTCTAACGTGATTAGCTGCGTAGCTGTGCCTGCTTCTACGGAGCGTACGAACACCGTTGATTTTATACGTAGGTATTACTTACTGCTGATTAGCTTCTTCAGCACTGATTACAGGGGTAAGGCATGTTATTTGTGTCATTTTGTTACAAACGCACATAGAAGCTAAGAATAATATTACTTGTTAATGGTGTAATACGTGTAATATTCCATTTATTATTTAATAGAAACTCAAGTTGGATATGTGCTGTAAATGACGAAAAAAGGATATTTTTCAAAATAACATAGGTAATGTAATGGATTTCAATTATTTTAGTTTTATTATTATGACGTTTAGATCTTCTAGAAATTACTTTCAACCATACTTAATCATAGACAAAATTACCTTTAGCTGTCATTTTCGTTTTGATATTACATATCAAAATACCTTGCAGTACCTTGAGGATCGCCAGCTTATCAGTGATCGCCAATACGGCTTTCGTCATGGTCGGTCGGCTGGTGATCTTCTTGTGTACCTCACACACCGTTGGGCAGAAGCCTTGGAGGGCAAGGGTGAGGCGCTGGTGTTCAACCTAGATATCGCAAAGGCGTTCGATAGGGTCTGGCACAGGGCACTTCTATCAAAGCTACCATCATACGGAATCCCCGAGGGACTCTGTAATTGGATCGCCAGCTTTTTGGATGGTCGGAGTATAAAAGTCGTCGTAGATGACTCCTGCTCCGATAACATGACCATTAATGCTGGTGTACCACAAGGCTCGATGCTCTCCCCGACGTTGTTTATCCTGCATATCAATGACATGCTCTCTATCGAGAGTATGCGTTGCTATGCGGATGACAGTATGGGTGATGAGCGGTACACTGAGCAACGGAATATCCCTCGGAGTACTCAGGAAAGAAGGGTTCAAGTTGTGTCTGAAGTCGAGCGCTCTCTGGGGTGGGCCTCGGAATGGGGTGAACGGAACCTAGTCCAGTTCAACCCCACAAAGACACAAGTTTGCGCGTTCACTGCAAAGAAGGACCCGTTTGTCATGGCGCCACAGTTCCAAGGAGTAACTCTCCCAATTTCTGAGAGTATTGGGATTCTCGGCGTCAAAATATCGAGCAAAGTCCAGTTTGGGAGTCATTTGGAGGATAAAGCCTAATTGGCAAGCAAAAAGTTGGGCGTCCTGAACAGAGTCAGGCGGTACTTCACACCGAGACAGCGTCTTGTGCTATACAAAGCACAAGTTCGTCCTCATGTGGAGTACTGCTCACATCTCTGGGGTAGGTGCGCCCAAATATCAGCTAGACCCACTCGACTCCCTGCAAAGACGGGCTGTTCGAATCGTCGGGGATCCCAATCTTACGGACAGATTGGAGTCGCTGGAGCAGCGGAGAGACTTTGGGTCACTCTGTGTACTCTACCGACTCTTTCACGGGGAGTGCTTCGAGGAACTGTTTGACTTGGTACCACCGTCACCATTCTACCAACGTACCACTCGACATCGTAGCAGAGTTCATCCATTTCACCTGGAAACGTTATGGTCTTCAACTATACGTTTCCAGCGATCATTTCTCCCACGTACATGCAAGCTCTGGAATGAACTACTTGCTGCTGTGTTTCCCGAGCGCTGTGACATGTCCTTCTTTAAACGAGGTTTAAGAAGAGTATTTCCTTCACGGTAGGCAGCGGCCTGGCTGTGCCCCTGGTATTGCATAGGTCCATGTGCAGCAGTTTCACTTACCATCAGGTGTGCTGCTTGCTCGTTTGCCACCGTTGACAATAAAAAAAATGCGTTTTTGTTATACCACGTTTCATAATGACTTGTATTCTCTTTGACGTCTTATGTCACGCCCCACAGGGTCGCGGTCGAACGGGATAAAAAGTATACTATGACCTTCTCCTGGTTCTATGCTACCTCCCCACCAATTTTCAGCCAAATCGGTAGAGCCGTTTTTGAGTTATAAATAGTGTAACTAACACGACTTTCTTTTATATATATAGATGTAGTAGTAGGCTAATATTATAAATGCGAATGTGAGTTTATTTTTTTGTTTGTTGCGCCTTCACGCCTAAACCACTAAACCGATTTTAAAATTCTCTCACCAATAGAAAGGAGTAACATGGACATATTATTGATCCCCGTATTCTCACTGAAGTAGGACCTATGCAGGTGAAACCATGGGAATTTGTTAGTACATCATTGAGTAACATTTTTCTCAAGGTAAGACATATATAAAATTCCTTTTTTATACTGTAACTTAAATGTAATTATAGTTATTTAGCATTTACAAATGTCTGACAGGGGATTGTTACTGTAAGTACTCAGTGTCAAATAATAACGATGATGGTTTTTAATTTTTTTTCAAACTAGTGACTATTTGGCTCCCTATTTTAAATCACCAATATCTCCTAGGATATTATAGTACGCGACTGTATTCTAAGAGGCCTCGAGTTCGCTTTCCGTGCTGGGCAAAATTTTATAGAGTTTTTCTAATACGCAAATTAGTTACTCCTTATAGAAACAGCTACCTGGCAGTAAAATATTATCAAAATTGGCTTTATAATTCAATGAATTGGAGGTGAATTTTTTACATCTTTTTTACTTGTACTTCATAATAATCATGATCCAAACTTCATAGTTAATAATCGTTTATACTTATATTAGAGATAGACACATTGAAATATTCAGGTTTTGTAAAACAGCAAAGGTCGTGTGGTGACGGAGTAAGAATACAATTCATCACTCCCTATCTTGCCCGTGGATGTCGTATAAGACGACTAAGGGATATAATATGCACATAAGATCTGTGCAAGAGAAGGAAAACTCGAAATAAAACCCTATACCAACATACCTGATGCTCGACCCCAACCATGGGACGTATATAACCTGAAATGATGATGATGATGAAATTAATTAGGTTTAAGTGATAATCTTTTGACTAAGAAATGCTGATTATAAATTACCTCTGAGAAAACACCTCCCACAAGAAGTTTATCTAATGGATATTAAAAGTAAAAATAATGGAATACTAGTAACCCACCCACGCTTCGCTTCGATTTCAGTCGCCTTACCTGTGAAGGTCCCGTTCCATGAAAGAATTTTAAAATCGGTTCGGTGGTTTAAGCGTGAAAGCGCATTTATAATATTAATAAGGATAATAGGAAACAGTTATGAAGATAATTTTCTCACGTAATTATTGTCCATTAGAGCACTAAATTATTTATTAGAACTCATTGTACGAGCGTTTAAATTAGCCTTCGTTGAAGAAAAATGTTCGAAATTTTTCCCTCTATCTCTCAAGGGGAATTGAATGATAAGGGTCGATTTATACCTACTGACAGCGTAACGGGGCACGTTACTTTTGAACTAACCAAAGAATATATAGGCAATCGAAGAGAAATGTTGACTGTCAAATGTTCTATTCGTATTCAGGGCGTATTCAGAAGAATAAATAAGTCATAAATTTGCGGTTGAAATACACTATGTTGCCAGCATAATTCCGTGTGGTGACGGAGTAAGAATACAATTCACCACTCCCTATCTTGCCCGTGGATGTCGTAAAAGACGCCTAAGGGATATAATATGTACATAACATATGTGCAAGAGAAGGTAAACTCGAAATGAAACCCTATACCAACATATCTGACCAGCATGGTATAGTAGGTCAAAATCCCTCCCATTGTTGAGGAGGCCCGAGCCCAACAGTGGGGCGTATGTGGGCTGCGATGATGATGATGATTTTACTATAAGTGTTAATATAAGTTGGTCTTAAGTGTCATCATCATCATCTGACAGCTAATATAAGTTCAACTATTGAGTTCAGGCCTCCTCCACAACTGGAGGGAAATTGATCTACTACTTACACTGGTCATACGTATTGAAATAGTGTTTTATATCAAGTTATCCTTCTCTTTGAGCGACGTAACCAGCATATATCCCCTTTTTACGACCCATGGGAGAGTGAATTGTATAGAATTTACTCTTTTACCTCTAATGTTAATTTTATGCGTTATTTTTTTTTATGTGCTAATTATAGTATCTTTTACGATACCCTCGGAAAAGAGAGGGAATGGTTAATTGTACCTGTTTGGTTACGGAGTAAGAACTCGGTTTGAGAGCGCTCAGTGATCGTCCAACTCTGGGTGTGAAGTTGTCACAGCCATTTGCGGCTAAAAACTGTAGTCTACAAAAAAAAAACGGAGTAAAAATATAATTCGCAACCCTCTCTAAATATAATGAGATGAAATTATAAAAAGAATCTCATCATCATATCAGCCTATATATGTCCCACTGTTTGGTTCAGACCTCCTCCATAAAGGGAGGGCTATTGTCCTACTATTCCACGCTGGTCAGACGTGTTGGAATAGGGTTTTGTTTCGCGTTTTCCCTCTCTTGCACAGATGTTACATGCTTATTATATCCCTTAATCGTCTTGGTCGTCCATTCTTGGTCGTCGTCCTTTACGACATCCACAGGCAAGATAGGAAGTGGTGAATTGTATTCTTACTCTGTCACCACACAGAAAAAAATAATAAATCTGATATACCTATATTATCCACAAACAAATTTAATATAACTATTGTATCACCGATCCTAAATTGTCGTTGTTCTGTCGAACCAATTCGTATTTTCAATATAATACGACCCAAAGAGGGCTTGAATGGTAAGCAATCCATTAGAAGGCAGCTTCTTATCTTCTCATAAATTTCATTACTATCAACAGTGTACGTCAGAATAATATATCTATAGATAGATAGATAGATGGGTAGCTCATAAAACTAAACAATAGTGGTCGGTCAGTGTATTAATCAAACCTTGATGTATTTATTGGGCTAGTGTAAATAATGTATGTGCGGTTCGTGTGTTTAATAATGGTCTTATTAATAAAAGTAAAGGGTTATAGCAGAGTATAGTGTAATATGGCCTTCTTTATCCTGTATCTATGAAATTACAGTACCTAAAGATTATTTGTATAAGAAACTATAACGGTATTAGAGGTTGCAAGAAGAGAAATACTTGATACAAAACCTTGTTAATACTTCTAACCAGCGTGATATAGTAGATCAATTTTTCTCCTATTGTTTCTCCCATATACCCTAGTGCCTCTCCCACCATCAGGTGGGTCAAGACAGCACTGGGACGTTCATGAGCTGAGAAATTATTCTGCTCTTATAAACATAAGCGACTACCCGAAGGCAAAGGTAATAACTATAATCACCATGTTTGGCAAACGAGTTTGCGATAATTGGCAGTAGTAGGTTTGGCTAGGTTGGAAACCGCAGTTGACATTGTAAATGTCCAAAGAGAGCACTGCCACACATTTTTCTGGTAATTTTAGCTGGCTTCCATGACAAAATAAACTGTGGTGGAATGTTTTTTTTTTAACACACCAAACAGATTTCTTTAGATTGTTTTGGTCTACATTCTAATTAATATCCATGTTTAGAGTTTAAATTTATTTTATTTTATTTTTTAAGATTTTATCGTTCATCATCATCTCAGCCCATATAAGTTCCATTATTCGACACGGGCCTCCTCCACTATGAAAGGGAAATTGACCTATTATACCACGCTGGTCAAACGTTTTGGCGCAGGGATTTATGTGAAATTCTCCGTCTCTTGTATAGATATTATTTGCGTATCACCATATATTTTACAATTAGTCCGCTTTTACGCCACCGACGGGTAAGAAAGGAGATAATGATTTGTGTTCTTACTCCGTCACCAAACAATCGTTCAACGACGCCTAAATTATAAAATATTTATATGATCACAGTGAGAATTGGTTCTTGAGTGGCGACCACGAATCGGACGGCGCAGTGTAGGACGAGTCCCCACTAGGTGGACTGATGACATTCTCAAAGTCGCAAGGAACCGTTGGATGCAAGTGGCACAGGACCGTGCCGAGTGGCATTCTCGTGGGGAGGCCTATGTCCAACAGAGGACGTCTGTAGGCTAATGAATGGATGGATGGAGTGAGAATTAAGACATATAATTTTGGAAATATTCCTTTCATTCCATTCTAAATTTTAAACGTGATAAAAGTGAATTGCTTATTCACATGTACACAACAAAAAAGTTAATCTTTCTTCTTCAATCTATTTATGTATGTCTAGCTATTTGGTATAGGCCTCCTCTACAATAAGAGAGATTTTGACCTAGGATCTAGTAGTGACGGAATAAAAATACAATTCACCATTCTCTATCATGCCCGTGGATGTCGTAAAAGATGACTAAGGGATACAATACGCATATAACATGTATACAAGAAAAGGAAAACTCGAAATAAAACCCTATACCAACATGTCTCCCCGGTCATGGCTTCGCCGGACAGCGACCGGGAAGCCGACGACGAAAGTGCTCCGCCCATCACGGAGCCGGAAATGGGGGCGGCGGTGGCGCGTATGCGAGCCAAATCCACCGCCCCCGGGCCCGACGGTATTCCAAACCGTGTGCTGGCCCTGGTCCTCGAGCACCTGGGACCACGCCTCAGGGGACTGTTGGACGTTTGTTTGGCGTCCGGGCAGTTCCCCGGGTGCTGGAAAGAGGGGAGGCTGGTTCTCCTGCCGAAGCCGGGACGGTCTCCCGAGGAGTCGGCTTCGGCCTACAGGCCCATTGTGCTGCTCGATGATGCAGGCAAGCTGCTGGAGAGGGTGTTGGCTGCCCGCATCGAGCGGCACCTCGTCAGGGTCGGGCCCGATCTGTCGGACGCCCAGTTTGGTTTTCGGAGAGGGCGTTCGACAATCGCGGCCCTGCTGCGCCTAAAGGCCGTGGTGACGGAGGCCGTCACCGGCGGGGGAGTCCTGTTGGCGGTGTCCCTGGACATCGCCAACGCCTTCAACAGTCTGCCATTCAGCTGCATCAGGGAGGGGCTGAGGTATCACGGGGTGCCCGTGTACCTCAGGCAGCTGGTGGCGGACTACTTGGAGGGGCGCAGCGTCCTCTACGTTAACCGAGTAGGGGACGTTGTGCGAACGCCCATGACGTGCGGTGTCCCACAGGGGTCGGTTCTGGGTCCGACGCTGTGGAACATCGGCTACGACTGGGCGTTGAGAGGAAGCCTCCCACCCGGGCTGGGCGTAATTTGCTACGCCGACGATACACTCGTCACAGCCCGGGGTGGGACGCTAGAGGAGGCGGCACGCCTGGCAACTCTCGGCACCGAGGAGATTGTCAGGCGGATCGAAGCATTGGGGTTGAGGGTAGCCCTGGAAAAGACGGAGGCCCTTTTGTTCCATGGCCTCCGTACCGCCGGGCCACCCGCCGGCGCTTCGATCACCGTGAAGTCGGTTACCATCAGCATCCAGGCCCACATGAAGTACTTGGGCCTGGTGCTCGACGGGCATTTTTGATTCCGGGAGCATCTCCATCGACTTGTTCCCCGGCTTGTCGGCGCGGCGTCCGCCCTTTCGCGGCTGATGCCGAACGTGGGCGGACCCAGCGCTACGTGCCGACAGCTGTACGTGGGGGTGATCCAGTCGATGGCCCTGTACGGCGCACCGGTGTGGGCGGGGTCCCTGACCGTCCGGCTGAGGGCCCTCTTGAGGCGACCACAGAGGGTCATGGCGATCAGGGCCATACGTGATTACCGCACGGTGGCGACGGAGGCAGCGTGCCTCCTGGCCGGAACCCCCCCGTGGGACCTGGAGGCGTAGATGCTCGCCGACATTTATCGGCGGGTGTCGGAGACGCGCGCCCGCGGCGGTATGGTCTCCTTGCAGGAGATCACCGCCTGGCGGGTCGACGCCCGCCGAGGAGTTATTGCCCGTTGGGCAGTCCGGCTGGAGAGTCCTCGGTACGGTGTCAGGACCGTCGAGGCCTTCCGGCCGGTGCTGATGGAGTGGTTGGAGCGGACGCACGGGGTGCTTTCCTTCCGACTGGTGCAGGTGCTTACGGGGCACGGTTGCTTCGCGAAGTACCTGCACAAGATTGTCAGGAGGGAGAGCACACCGTCCTGCCACCACTGCAATTGCGACGAGGACACGGCGCAGCACACGCTCGAGGTGTGTGCTGCGTGGGAGGGGGAGCGCCGTGAACTCGTCGCGATTATCGGTGCCGACCTGACGCTGCCGACCATCGCCAGGGAGATGCTTGACAGCGTCAGGAACTGGGATGCGGTCGCCGCCTTCTGTGATGCCGTAATCTCACGGAAGGAGGCGGCGGATCGTGTGCGAGTAGAGCTCCTATTCGGCGACACGTTCCGCCGCCGGCGACTCGGGCGGCGTAGGCGCGAGTATCTGCGCCTAATGTCGCCCTAGCCGAGGCCGCGGGTGATCGGACCGGGGAATTGTCCGTCACCCGCAGAGAGGCTGACCGCGCGACGGCGACCGACATCCCAGGACGTCGAGAGGTGACGTTACCCGAAAGGGTATTCCGTCGGGCCGACCACTGACGACAAGTCACATCTGCTCCGGTGGTCGGCCCAACAACGAGGTGACGTGGGTACGGGTGGGGGTTGGACCGCGCGTGCGCATACCGTAGCCCACCCATAAAAAAAAAAATAATAAAAAAAAACTACCAACATGTCTGACCAGCGTAGTATAGTAAGGTCAGTTTCCTTCCTATTGTGGAGGAGGCTCGAGCCCAACAGTGGGACTTAATATGAGCTGTGATGATGAAATATTATTTTATATAAATTCTGTCTAAATATTATATTTTATAGATAATAAATTAACATCCAAATCTTCCTCATATATGACCTTATGTATCATCCTACCAACTTAAATTGCATATTAAATTGTAACCCAAAATATTTATAATATACGCAAGGTTTAATTACGCGCGAAATTTAATATCAATAACAGTTTCTAATAACAATATCGTGAGCCGTGAAGGAAGTTGTTAGGAAATCCCGTATCGTATTGTGTAAGCCAAAATGTTAATTAGTGAATTAATGTCAGAGGTCTCCTCCTTCATGAATACGTATGGCTTACGGTTGGAAGTTGTTAGGATGTTGATCTGATGCAAACGAATTATTCTAACCTACGAGTTTGTTGGGTAGTAACTTGCTTTGATTACGTACGTATTTGTTTGTGTAAGTTATGCATGAGAAACCATTGATTTTCAATGTTTTATGTATGATAATAGGTATTGTTTCATGTGATGACGGAGTATATACATTTCCCTACCCCATATCTTGTCTGTAGATGTCATATAACATGTCTAAGGGATTAAATACGGATATAACATCTATGCAAGAAAAGGAAAACTCAGCATAAAACCCTATGCTAACATGTCTCACTAGCATATTACATATCCAGTAAAACCCGTTTAAGACGATTTCGCAGGGACCCGACCAAAAGCGCATTTTAGGCGGATAAGCGTATTTTGCGGGAAAGGGAAAGAAATCTAAAAACCTGCCATTATTATTTATTATATTTTATTATTACTTTGAATACTAACTATACTTAATGAATTTAAAATTTAAAAATTACCTAAGATAAATGTTGTGTATTATTATTACGTTACTTAAAGTAATCACTTATTTTAGTTTGACAAAAAGATTTTGAGGCATTAGCGATTACAAGATTTTCAACGTTATTTAATTTTCGCAGTGCGTCTTCGCTTTGATTCAAAGAAGTTACATAGCGTCTTAAATCATTAACTGCTGATAATGCCTGGGCGTGTGACAAAATCGGCGTTGATTCATCTTCTTGGTCATTATCACTTTGAAGCACTATGGCGTATTATGCAAGAAATCGTATTAAACGTGATCGTATTAAACGGGTTCTACTGTATATCTCAGTCGTCTTAACGTTCATAGTTAAAGTCATAGTTTCTAGGCTTTCATTACATCTCAGCTCATATACGTCCCACTCTTGAGCTCGGACTTCCACCACTAGGGGAGGGAAATCGACCACGCTGTCCAAACGGGTTGGCATAGGGTTTTATTTCGAAAGAAGTTGTATTTTGCTCTTGCATAGATGTTAAATGCCTACTATATGCTTTAGTCGTCCTAGTCCTGGGGCGTCGCAGGCGCAATTACCTGCGCCTGATGCCGCCCTAGCCGAGGCCGCGGGTGACTGGACCGGGGAGTTAGTCAGTCACCCGCTGAGAGGCCGACCGCATGAGGAAAGACCGACGTCATCCCCGAGGGAGGGACGTCGATCGATGGGAGGGTACCCCTCAAATCCATCGGGCCGACCACTGACGACAAGTCACCCTGCTTCGGTGGCCGGCCCAACGACGAAGGCGACGTGTCACGGGTGGGTTACGGGTGTGCGTGCTTACGCCCATCTGTCGCCCCGGACGGAGTGGTGAGAGGAGTGCGCCGACCGTAACACATCCCAAAAAAAAAGGGGGAAGTGGATTATATTCCTACTCCATCACCATTCAAACAATATATATATAACGAAGACTATATATGTATATATAAATAACTATGTTAAAATTTCGAAGAGCAGTTACAGCCCAGGAGACGTGACGTCGCATAATGAGTTTGATACTTAAAAGGGTAAGCTCCAGAACGGGCTTACGAAGACAAATCTCCAGTTTCAAGACTACTACTTATATATCAATTATAACTAGTATTTCATCTTTGTAGCTCTTTTACTTTATCATGTCATTATCATCATCTCAGCCAATATCCGTCTCAAGACATAATTCATTGCATGACGCTTCAGCCGATCTATCACCACGTGGTGTGATTTTAACAGTCCTATCAGTGATGATAGATCGATTCTAGTATAATATGGCATGATTAATTTCGACAACCGGCGCTGTGACATACCTGTGTACTACAACCTCTACGCTAACAAGTTTGTACAACAAGCAAGCTTGTGTAAAGCAAGTTGTTGGTGGATGATCCGGGCTGCTGGGTTGTTTTTGTGCAAGTACCTCTCGGTAGAAAGATGTGAACAATCAGAAAAGATATGTCTGGGGGACTCGCCAGGTAGTTATTATTTCGTGACCGGGGATTGGTCCGTCACCCGCAGAGAGGCTACGGTGGCCGATGTCCCGGGAAGGGGACGTCGTGAGGAGAGGGTACAACGAGGGGGTATTATACATTAGTGTACGACACTTCTGTCCGAAAACTGTTATTTCGGTCCGAAAAAAGATTTAAGTTATTACTATGTCGCGGCTAAAGAAATTTTACTATAAAGCGTTAAGAAGCTATTGATAATTATCTAAATTCATAGACAGTATCTAAGATATCTTCATTAGCTAATTTAAGACAATGACAGAATTTATAACCTCAAAAATAACAAGACAAACCCCATTTATTACAGCAATGAGTTCGGTTCAAATAAACTGTTTACATTGTAAACAACTACAAAACTACCTTCCCCGCGCATATTGTAATTAAATAAATAAATACAGTCATAATAACTGTTTCTAACCATTAACCACGATGTTAATGAAAAATCAAGCTTGTTGTAGTTTCATAAAGTCCTAAATCGAACGAATAATTCTACTAGCAACTGTTAACTGTTGAAACGGTGACTAACATGGCTCTATAAACCCTTACGATATTTGATTAGCTCAATACCCTATGTTTGTGTTTGTTCTGTCCACACAGTGCAAGCGAGATGGGTAATATTAGCTGTAAATACACCACCTTTTAGATTACAAGTACAATCTAAACTTTGTTTACTAAGCTTTAGAATTGAATTTTCAATGCTAGTTAACTTAGGTAATCCTAGACGCTAGGTACTGAAACCTTTAGTAGAATAATAATAGTTGAACGTTTGAAATGAAATAATATTATAACCGCTTAAACGTTTATAATTACGTTGTAATATTTAAGAAAATATGATGGTTCTATTAAACTTGTAATGTACCCAATGTTTATATAATTGTTATAACAAAATTACATTTCATGATATGTAAAAAACGTTTGTGGAATATAATATGAGCGTTATTTTATGTCCATATTCAAACGAGGTTTAAGAATAGCTCTTCTCTCACGGTAGACAGCAAAACTGCCGGCCTCCTCCAATATTTTTTTTTTTATGCGTGGGTTATGGTAACCGCACACGTTGTCCATTCCGTCCGGGGCGACGAAACGACGGCGCGCGGGCCCATAACCCACTCGTACCCACGTCGCCTTCGTCGTTGGGTCGACCACCGGAGCAGGGTGATTTGTCGTCAGTGGTAGGCCTCCTCCACTATGGAAGGGAAATTAACCTACTATACGACGCTGGTCGGACGTGTTGGTATAAGTAAGTAGGTTTTGTTTCGAGTTTTCCCTCTCTTGCATAAATATTAGGTATATGCAAATTGTATCTCTTAGTCGTCTTTTACGACACCCACGGGCAATAGAGGGGGTAGTGAATTGTATTCTTACTCCGTCACCGCATAGAAAATATACGTAATCATGATCGATATAAATATCTGCATAAGGTTACCCCAACTGCAAAGGGGGACAAAGGCTAATTGGGGTTCGTTAGGCGTTGATTGTTTGTTTTACATAACTGCGCTTTAAATGTAAATATCTACTTGACTGAGCTTTGGTAAATTCCTTTTTGTAAGTAAATGGTATTTTTAACGAACATATTTAGGATATTATATATTAATAAAAAACTGAAATAATGAAAAAATATCAAAGTATATCAAAAATTAAAAAACAGAATAATAATAACACCGAAATTCGATTTCACGCTGTTTGAATATGACTGGACAACTTTGAACTTCCCAACTAAGCTATTGTCACTCTTGACGGCAACGCCTAAATTTATACTCATATTCCAATGACATTTTAGGAACATTTTAGACACATTAGAGGAAGTTTGAAAGTTGCGTCAGTGACGAAAAAGTTAAAGAGTGAACGGCTGACATGGTATGGACATGTGATGAGGCGGGATGAAAGTAATGTTGTGAAGAAAGTTTTAGGTATGAATGTTGAAGGCTTTAGGGGTAAAGGAAGACCGAGGAAAAGATGGATGGACTGCGTGAGGCATGACATGGATAGCCTGGGAGTGACTGTAGAGATGACGTCTGATAGGACCGTATGGAAGAAGATGACATATTGCGTCGACCCCAAGTAATTGGGATAAGAGCAAGATGATGATGATTCCAATGACATTTTATGTCATTGTATTGATTAGCTAAAAACACCGACAAAACAAAATTTTCTATAAATAAGACCTAGCTAGATCGATTATATATATATATATATATATATATATATATGTATATATATATATGTGTATATATATATATATATGTATATATATATATATATATATATATAAGTTGCACGTTTAAAGATATAAGATTAATAAAAATAAAGACCAGTTAATAATACCATTTATCGCTGCTTACTACTTGTTTGGTGACGTGGTAAGAATACAATTCACCACCCCTCTCTCTTGCCCACGGGTGTCGTAAAAGACGACTAAGGGATAAAATATGCATATAACATCAATTCAATAGAAGGGAAACTCGAAATAAAATCCTATACCATCACGTCTGACCAGCGTATAGTAGGTCAATTTCCCTCCCATTGTGGAGGAGGCTCGAGCCCAACAGTGGGACGTATATGAGCTGTGATAATGATGACGATGATATTAGTTTAACATGACGGTCACAAAAATCGACTATGGCATGATTGGAGCAAAGTTAGGGAACTCGATAAATAATTGACTACCATTCACTTGGTAAGTGTCGTGATTATGGTATTGTACCTCATTCGTGGAAGTACTTATGTCTAACAACCGACGTTGATATAATGGGATAATAGTCATAATAGGGTAAATGCCCATAGACAAGTGGACTAGCGATCGCAGATGATAAGTTTTTCAACCGAATGCTGTTCTTCATGTTCATTTTTACGACTACTAATTACAACTGCTACTACAATTACAACTACTACAAATAAAATTCACTACTACTAATAAACCACCAATTTTACGACTCCATTTGGAATGTAAGGGGTGGCAACATTTTCTAAACTAAAGAATTGAAAAATAATTCATCATCATCATCATTTCAGCCTATTGCCTTTCTCTGCTGGACGCAGGCCTCCCTAATGTTACGCTACAAAGTGCGGTCCTGTGCCGCCTGCATCCAACGATGCCCAGCAACTTTCCCCAGGTCGTCAACCCACCTAGTGGGGGTCCTACATTGCGTCGTCCGATACATGGTCGCCACTCCAGAACCTAAAAATACTTAGGAATATATATTGCTATTTATAATATTAGTTGAGTACATTCTCAAGCAGAATTGACTTCTGATAGGCGGCTGGTCATAAAACTATTTCAATATGTACGATGAGAGAAGATAACTCAAGTAATTGACATTTTTTTTTATTACAAGCGATGGCAAACGAGCAAACAATACACTTGATGGTAAGTGCTGCTGCCACTCAAGGACCTTTGCAAGTCCGCTGCCTACCGAGGAGAAAGTGAAGGGAGTATGAATGCATGCAGTGAGGTTCGGTAATACTAAAGGCATCACTAAAACCCACCATACGCAAACACCCTGAAGAAAGTTGGGCTTCCGGCTCTCTCGTTCACCGAACGAAGCGCAGTAGCAAATTTTCTCTACTAAGACATCGATTTTCTGCGAGAGTGTGGTAATACCCCAGACGGACCGGCCCGCGGCTGTAGACAGACAACCGTGAACAGTGTGGTCTTACCACTATTAATGAGTGTATAATAGTCACCCAGATGATGATTATTTATAGTATTAGTTGAGAAAAAAAGTTTCAAAATTTCAAATTCAAAGCTAATAGATTGAAGCTTCATACTTAACTCACTATACATCAATTCAATGTATGTAACAGACTGACAACAAACAGCTCATCTAAGTTAACCAACATTGACATAACTTAGGTAATAAGTATATCCTTAGAGAGTGCAGTAGTTTGCAGTTTCCGCCGTTAACAAACTCAGTTCTGGACGTTTGATTGGATCCCACGAGAATGTTATACTTGAGTCTTCTAAGAACCTAATTTCTCACGTGAATCTTGGGACTAGTCGATATACTTGTTAAAGGATTAATAATTACATCAAAATTTTATTAAGGAATGTGACATTGAGCGTGGCGTAGAAGTTTAAATACTCAACTTTATGTCGATTTCGTAGGTTTGATTATCACGCAAAATACCTTTTTGTAAGGTCTATAAAAATATTCATTATAAATATTGGCACTTTTTGTATTCAATAACAATTCTCAGCTCGTATATGCATTTCTCATTATTGAGTTCGAGCCTCCTTCATAAAGGAAAGATTTTAGGGTTATCTATAGGGTTTTATCAGAATATTCTATGTCATAGTCGTCTTTTACGGCACGAATTGTATTCTTACCCTACTACCACAGGGAAAATCGATAAAAATTATTGAACACAAATTGCACACAACAACGATTTTCAAGATTAGTTATCAGAGTTGCCTTTCAAACTCAAGTATCATTTAAACTACTGGCATTAAACATAGGTCTCCCACTGATGCGGGATATTTGACACACTTTGCACACAAATTGACAATCACAGTTGGTTTTATGAGTTGCTTGAAAGACTGCTACCGCCCTAGTGATATCGTAGCCAGTTTTTATGACGCCCACGGACAAATAAAGAGTAATGAAAAATAATATTTAATAATCATAATCATATAAAGAACTATCTAAGGGTATAAAAATTGGCATACTATATCACGCCTACCAGAATTATTGACAAGCTTCTATCTATACTTATATAAAATACAAAAATTGTTTTTACCTATACTCATTACAGACTTTTAAAACCATTCCACCGATGTGAACTAAACTAGTTGTAACAATAACACGACGATACTTTTGATAACTAAAGCAATTTATTAGGATAGATGGCACTACAATCATTAATGAAGCTACTATACGAAGCGAAGCATCCATACAGACGTTTCATTTGCATATTAACGAGAGTAACGTCACCGTTACACGAGCGCGTTACAAGATATACATAGTCTTCTATCAGACGCCTGATTACACAGAATAGCAGCTAGTTTAGAATGTTTTTTCTCTTGCCTAAATATAAATGTTTAAAGAAGTATTTGACAAGAATTATATTTAATATTATTACCTATGAAATTGCCGTTATGTATGAAAAAAATTAAACGATTTTTTTCATGTATTTTTTATTTGTATTAATCGAAGTAATCACCCATGCAATCAATGCATCTTTGTCAACACAGCGGCAGTTTATTGATGCCCTTCTTAAAGAAATCAGCTGGACGGGAAGCAACAAATTCTTCAAAGGTATTTTGTACTGCTCTCTCGGGTATTGAATTTCTTTCCCGCCAAAAAGTTATCCAAATTCTGGAAAAAGAAGTAGTCTGTAGGCGCAAGGTCTGGTGAGTATGGCGGATGACGGAGAGCTTCCAACCCCAGTTCTTGCAACTTGGAGACCGTCTGCTGTGCAGTATGAGGTCGCGCATTGTCGTGCAGGAGCAGCGGAGACGAGCGATTGACCAATGCTGGTTGGAGATGTGCCAGCTTCTCCAACCAGCTCATTGTGTTCAGTTCTTCACAGTACACATCTGCAGTAATGCTCACCCCGTTTGGTATGAAGCTGTGATGAATCACACCGGCGCTAGACCACCAAACAGTGACCATCACTTTTCTAGGGGTAAGTTTTCGTTTAGGGCATTGTTTAGAGGCTGAACTAGGATCCAACCAACTTGCTGAGCACTTGCGGTTATCAAACAGAATCCATTTTTCATTGCAAGTAACAATGCGTTTCAAAATTCCTTCATTTGTGTGTCTGTTGAGCAATGCAAGGCATGTCTCGACGCGTACTTCTTGCTGGCGATCATTGAGTTCGTGGGGCACCCATTTGTCAAGCTTTCTTACCTTGCCAATTTGACGCAAATGGACCAATATTGTTTTGACGCTAACGTCGAAAACTGCTGCTAATTCAGCCGTAGATTGTGTATCATCGGCTTCCACAATCGCTTTTAATTCGTGATTGTCGACCAAAGTCTTCGGACGACCGCGAGGTTCATTTTTCAGGTCGAAATTTCCAAAACTGAAGCGAGCAAACCAATAACAGGCGGTGCGATGGTTTGTAGTGTTAGCTCCGTAAACGTCGTTGATATTGCGTGCCACTTGTGCCGCGTTGCTGCCACGACGATACACATATTCCATAATTACTCGAATTTTTAACGTATCCATGATGACGAAAAAGATTGAAATGCGATAAAAACGTAACACTAATCAATAAACAAATGACTACTTTTGGCAAATGAATTCCATGTTTTAAAATAAAATTAATTTGAAATAAGAATTCTTAGCCAAACAAAAATTATTTTGATTTGAAATGGCCAGTACTGCAGAACGGCAATTACATATGTAAAGACCTATTATTTGTCTTAATAAATAACTCGCTACGGTTTGATATTAAGAATTCTCGGACTTAATACATAATCTTTGTCGAATGTAATAGGAGCTGACAAAAGGTCATGTCCCTAGGTACCTTGTCCGCCTACGACCTATGTCTGACATTGCCTTTATCATACAACACTGAAACCTGCTCGTATTATAAGTATTAACGCCTTTTTAAATCAAATGTGTCAGTGATGTCAAAATAGATAACACGTCTAAAAATATATTTATTACTAGCAACCTGCCCTCGCTTCGCTTTGGTTTTAGTCGTTTTACCCGCGTAGTTCTCGTTCCCGTGGCAATACCGGGATAAAATATAGCCTAGTTTACGCCCTGATATTATAGCTTTCCATTGGTGAAAGAATTTTTGAAATCGGTCCAGCCGTTTTGAAGATTACGCGGAACAAACAGACAGACAGACAAACAAAATTTTTTTAATTTGTATTTTTGGCATAGGTGTCGTGTAAATAACCGTGTGAGCGTGAAAAAAGCCTATTATTTTGACATTACAAACAGACACTCCAATTTTATTTATTGGTATAGATATTTATTTTTATACCATCCCTATTTTGCCCGTGGGTGTCGTTAAACATGACTAAGGGATATAATATGCATATAAAACTGTAATAGAAGGAATACTCGAAATAAAACCCTATACCAACATGTCTGACCAGCGTGGTGTAGTAAGTCAATTTTCCTCCCGTTGTAGAAGAGGCTCGAGCCCAACAGTAGGACATTTATGAGCTGTGATGATATTTATTTTAAACGAATTCAAGTTTTTGATATGAATATGTCCTTTCCGTGTGGTGACGCAGTAAGAATACAATTCACCACCCCCTCTTTAGCCCGTAGATGTCATAAAACATGACTAAAGGATATAATATGCATATAATATCTATACAAGAGAAAGAAAACTGGAAATAAAACCCTATACCAACACATATGACTAGTGTGGTATAGCAGTTCAATTTCCCTCCCCTAATAGAGGCGGCCCGAGCCCAATAGTGTGGGCTGAGATGATGATACGAATAGTACCTGTGTTATTAAATATGCTTTTATGTTATTTATTGTAGATTCAAAAAAAATTATGGAGCTACAAGTTTATTAAGCACACATAAAATTTAATAACACTATTCAATAACTAAAATACCAAATAGTTAACATCATTGAATGAGAATTGTGAGGCACCGTGGGCGGGGGAGGGGGTAGCGCTGCCCTTTTAAGATCCTTTCTACATCCCTAGAAATTCCTTATTACTTTCACATATTCACATAAAACGCATGGCTATGTCCACGTAGCAATCAACTTTTCTGATGGGCTTTGATTTGATCGTAGCCTATCTGAGCAAAGTGATAAGAATATGATACGGGGTCTCAAAATTCACTACACAACAGCACACTTTCAGCTGACCTATAAAAAATTCAATAGTAAATAATGCGCCTCCGCACCACTCCCTCCGGGGCGACAGAGGGGCTTAAGCACGCAACACCCGCAACCCACCCGAACACCACGTCGCCTTCGTCTTTGGGTCGACCACTGGAGCAGGGTTACTTGTCATCAGTGGTCGGCCCGACGGAATATCCCCTACCCGGGGTACCCTCCCAGCGACGTCCCCGAAGTAAATAATGCACTTAAGTATTTACAAAATGCTGAGAGAACATGATAATATTTTCCGTATGGGGAAGGATTAAAAATACAATTCACTATCCCCTATCCTACCCGTGGGTTTCATAAAACACGAGTAAAGGTACATTTCCAAGCATCACGGCCGGTCACGGCTACGCGCGATTGAAGCTTTGCGACTGTAGCACGCGGCTGATGTGACAATAGAGTATAAAAATGTATGGCACCGTTTCCAAGGTGTGTGAATGAAGGACGTATGCTGCGGTATACATTTTCATAGTTTAGTTTTTTATATTATCACATCAGCCGCGTGCGACAGTGGCATTCGAGCGGCCGCGTGCGACTATTATCGGCCGCGATGAACGAATATGAACCTTAAAGGATATAATATGAATATAACACCTATACAAGAAAAGAATTGGAAAAAGAATACCACCAACCTGTCTGAAAAGCATGATATTATAGGTTAATCTCCCTCCTATTATGAAGAAAGGTTGAACCTATCAGTGGGACGTGTGCAAGTTTAGATAATAATGATGATGACCAATTTATGCCTATATCCACCTACCCATTTATCATTGAAATTCTCTTTTGGAAAAAGATCTCCCCAAAAGAGGGTTATGCCACAACAATCACGCCTGACTCACGGGTTGTCGATCGCAATTGATGTTATAAGCTTCTCAGGATAGTTTCATTACTCTCTCTCTTAATGATGCTACAGCAGGACGGTTCCCCTTCCCTTCCCTTTACCGTGAGTATACCAGGATGAAATATAGCAAGTTACTCGTTATACAAATTGGTTCAGCCGGAACAAATAGACAAACATATAGACAGACAAAAAATATGTAAACTTATTTTTAGGCATAGGTATCGTGTAAATTACCGTGTGAGTATGAAAAACATCTACTAATTTGACCTTAATAAACTAAACTAAACCTGAACAGACACTTCAATTTTATACATTTGTATAAATATAAATATGTACTTTACTCAAAGGTATAAAATGTTATTTACATTTATCTAAACTAACAAAACGGAAACAAAACGCAAAGTGGCCAATTTAAAAAATAATAATTCCACTACTCTTTACGTGAGACTAAAAATGAGGACGTGTTTTATTTTAATTGAATTTCGCCTTCTAAATAGTGGTTCGCTTTCATTTTATATTCAACATACCTATATATTATATTGTGGGCCATAATGAGGCAGTAATATGCCCGCATACCCGTTTCATTACTTCACCTATCTCAAAGACATCATCACCGTCACAAGAATGCCTTCAACGTGTGAAAAGCTTCACTTTTCAGCGTGTTTCTATCTCTTTGAAGCGATAGGCTGCTATAATTGCCAATAGCTTCAGGCAAGTCTCTTATATTATGTTACTCAAATTATAAGCGATAGCGTGTAGTACTAAAACTGGTAATAATTTAAGTTTATTGCGTCATGAAAGTTATATTGAATGTCTTCAAATTAGTTATAACGTCGAGTTGTCAACTCTAATTATAAAATAATTTTATTAATTTTATTAATTAATTTTAATTTTTAATAATTTTATTAATTATTTAATTAAAACCGTAATACCATTATACCTAAATTTCACCATTCTATTTTATTTATAGTTAAACTATCAAGGATGCTCATTTTTACAATTTCAAGATGTTGTGTGTGTGTGTTGTGTGTTCCGCTGCCGGCGACTCGGGCGGCGGTTACCCGAAAGGCTATTCCGTGAGGCCGACCACTGACGACAAGTCACATCTGCTCCGGTGGTCGGCCCAACAACGAGGTGACGTGGGTACGGATGGGTTACGGACCCGCGCGCTGTCCTTTCATCGTCCCGGACGGACTGAAACGCGCGTGCGCTTACCATAGCCTACCAATAAAAAAAAAAACACGGTTGCAGTTCTAATTTGTTTTTGTTTGCAATTATATTAATTAGTTGCATATATTAATGATTTTCTAAGATATATATAGAAAAATAACATATAAATGTTTACGTCAGCACACAAAATTTCATTATTATTTATTTTATCATATTGCTTTCTAATATCATAGCATAAGCTTATGACTGTTAATCATAAGATTAGGCCATTTTGTGAAACGCACGTTATATTAAAATATGTGTATTACGTGTCTATCTATGCGCTACCTTAATTTTTATATTTAACTATTTTACTGTATGGAAAATGGTCTACTATACAACGTGATACATATCTTACATCCCTTAGCCGCGCTAGTCAGAAATGTTAGTATAGGGTTTTGTTTCGAGTTTTCCTTCTCTTGCGTAGATGTTATATGCATATTTAATCCCTTAATCGTCTTTACGCCACCCACAGGCGGGACAGAGAATGGCGATTTGCATTCTAACTCCGTCATTACACGGAAAGTTTGCGAGTACGACCTTTTCCTTATCTTAATTAACACTTCATCATCATTATCACAGTTCATATGCGTCTCACTTATCTACAATTCGTCCATTTTATCTTAATTATCTGCATATTATAATCCCTTAGTCGTCTTTTGCGACACCCACGGGCAAGAAATGAGGTGTTGAATATTAACTGCGTTACCATACGGCAAATTAATACATATTTATATATAAATGACGCAAATATTATGTTTCGTTTAAATAATATTAAGGGATATCTGTAATTAAGGAATTGTTAATTGAATAGAGCCTACAACGATGTTTGCGCAATTATTTTGTAACAGTTACTATACGATGCGTTTGTGACTTGTACCATGTAACAAATTTACTCGACCCACAAAGGCTCAGTTTATATCCGCTGCTATCTTACGGCAGCTATTTTTAACGGCGCGCTTGTCTTATCTTAATAACTCTGTTTAGCTTGTGACTTTTAATTGAGTCTTTTGCCGCTATAAAATGCAGGAAAATAACGAAGATTTATTAATTTATTTTAGTGCTTTAACATAAAAGAAAATAATAAAACACGAAATAGAATTTTAGACCACAGAGATAGTTATTATATTATTTCTCATTATGTATTATCATTGTCTTGCTGTTATCCCAATTACTTGAGGTCGACGCAATGTGTATCTTTATTCCATTTTATCTATTGTAAAAGTTATTAGCAGTAGTTTTATGATCGGCCGCCTGCCTGACATCATCAACCCTATTTGGGACTGTAATTGTTGATCAAACTTCAGTTGGAGTTGGCCCAGGTTCATGTAAATCTCTAAGTCATCTTTTATGACACCCACAAGTAATGTCGCTACTAATGATTAATTATATGAATTTCAGTAAAAAAAATACGTTTAGTGATGAATAGTTGAACGATGAACAATGAAAGAATTGAATATATACCTATCCTATTGTTCCTCTTTCTTCGGTAGGATAAAACCACAAAGGTAAGGGTTCTTCGTGCGGGTACAACATATATCCTATATGATGGGAACAGATAGGGAAAAGTGAGAAATTTATAAGATATGTTATCTGTCTGATTGAAGAAAATATAAGGAAAAATAATAAGCAATACATTACTAATGAAATGCCTCAATTGATAAAATTAAATCGGTGAGATTCTCTGTTATAAAAGAAGTCAATCCTTTGTCAATATTTCAATCAAACATTTCAAAATATAAATTGTACCATTAGTCAACAGACTTCGTTAATTCTGCACTGGTTTACGATCCTTCTCATATACTCAGCGTTTCCCGACGAGGTCGGAGGGCCAATAAATATGACAGACCGGGAAATTGGACAGAATTTCTGCTTATTCGGCATCCGTTCCGGGAGCGAGTGTAGTTATTGGGAACCGACCGTATTACCCGTAAAGACGGACAAGTTTTCATATCTTTATTTCTCGATATTTCAATAGATTAAAATAAAAGATCCAAGTTTTGTTGGAACATCACAATTTGTTATTGAATTGATTGTAAGTTTGGATTTGGATTGGATACTCGTACAATTCCCCTTCCAACATTGTGAAGGATCGTGCCCAATAGCAGGACAGAAAGAATATATGTTCAGCTCGAATCTCCTCCACGTTGAGATGGATATCGACCTACCATATCAGGCTTGTCAGACGTGTTGGTATAGGGTTTTTTTCGAGTATTTTATCTCTTGCATAGATGTTATATGCATATTATATCCCTTAGTAATCTTAAAAGATTGTACTACCACCATGTACTACCACCTAAATACAAAATCGTATCCTAAGCCCGGTATCACATGACTAGTAAATTAAAGGATTACGAAGACACGAAACCAATTAACTTTAACGCAAGAGAAAAAATATTTGAAATAAAACCCTATACTAAAACGTCTAGTAAACCAAGTATAGTAGGCGAGATTCTTTACTATTAATAGGAGCCCGTTGGAATAAACACCTCCTTCTTTTTTGTTCACGCTGTGGAAATACATTTACGCACTGTCAATGTGTGACGCACATCATCAATTGGCGCGCCAAACTCACGACATCCGGGGACCTCTTCTCTTCTAATCATATGCAGGTACTTAACGAAGACCCCGTGTCCGGTAAGCACCTGCACCATCCTAAATGTTAGGTTGCCGTGCTTCCTTGTGAGCCGCCGGTGGAGATGTGGTGCAATCGCCTCCACAATCCCCCGCCCTGCTATGGGCGACTCCAGGTCGTCCCTCCACCGCCGGATAACCTCCCTCCGGGCCACTTCTTGTGCTCTGCTCAGTCTCCTTGTAGAGACTGGCTCGCCGTTGGCCCGCGTTGTGGCACGGAGCTGGTAAACATCCGCCAACGCCTCAACCACAAGCGGCCAAGGCGGGTCGCCAGTAGCGTCGCCGCAGTCCAAGACACTGTACGGCAACCCTTGATAGTCCTCACCGCCATGACTCTCTGCGGTCGACGCAGGAGGGCCTTGTTGCGGGCGGTGAGGTACTCCGACCGAGAGTGTTTAACGAGACCCTCAGACCCAGCATGCCAATCCGGTCTCTGACGAGTGCTACTCCCTCCTGTGCCAATCGGGCAGCCCCCTGAAAGTCTAGGCATAAATACCTGTCTCAAAGATGAGGAAATATTAGACATCGTTAATTTTTGCTACTGCTAATAATCTAGTCTAATTCTTTTAGATAAATACCTTTTTATAAAAGTAATATAATACTCAAAAACACACTCTGCCATAAAATATATCTGCAAACATTTTTTATTTTCACTATCTGTACCAACGTATGGATGTAAAAAAACATCGGGGACTTTATCAAAAATTTGTTCCATAACCGCTGTCAATATCGACGGCAACCAAAGGGCTTTGTTCATGAATTCACAGCGTGTTTGGCAGTATACGATTGTATACATATTTGTACAATATTGTAGTATATTGCCTATTAAAGTTATGGATTATAAATGTATTATGTATATACAGATTTGAACGAGAGCCTCCTCCAGAGAGAGCTATAATTGCTTTTTAGCTCTACATTATTCATTAAAAGTATTTGTTGTATTTAATTGGAAAGGCGGTAGTGAATTTTGTTCTTACTCCGTTACCACACGGATCATTTGCTATTTTATACGAGATATTTTATAGTATTCTGTTCTGTTCTGTTCAGATGACGGCAGATGGACATTGCTAACTACAAGATGGAAGGGACCAATAGGAGGCAAAAGGAATGTGGGAAGACCTATCAAATGCTGGACTGATGACCTTATAAAGATTGCAGGAAAAGACTGAATGTATAAAACAAAAACCAGAAACTTGTGGAAAAAACTGGAGGAGGCCTTTACTCGAAACGAGATCCACAGCTCGAGAAATAGAAATAGTTAATCATACTACATTTATATTAACCATACTAACATTTTATATAAAATTACTAACATACTAATAAATACTAAAATACATACTAACATCATTTGAAATGTAAAACTTAAAAAGAGTTATTTAATAAAGAGACTTTATTATTATTAGTATGTATCTCCGATTCACGGCTATCTTCCAAGGGAAGATACCCGGTCCTTTGAAAGGCTTACATGGGGATATGAATCCAACACGCAGAGGCCTTTGGAGAAATTTAATGTAAAAATGGGATGGGATATCTACCGATGACATTCCACGTCTGCACATAACACACGTGGACTACCAACGGTAGGTGTAAAACTATTGTGTGATGATGCTATCTAATAACTGTTTATGGGGTTGGAGGTTTGATGGCCTGGTTAAACTAAAAACTATTGATTGAAAAATTTTCGTCTGCCTTCAATACCTTTATCGTCTTGAACTTTGGCAGACGGTGACTCGCCAACTCACTGAATGGGCCTCCCCAAACGGTCGCCACAGACACACAGGCCATACGGGCAACAGGGGAGCATCATTGGTGCAAGTGGCTTGGGGTGTCGAGCGGTGCGGCGCCGGTTTCACCATCACAGTGGTTTCCCCGTAGTTATGCCCTTGAAAATGACACTTCCACCCCCGAGCATATAGCTCTGGCGACCCTTCTCTGACCAGCCGTTCAAGGCAAGCCAGAGTTGAGAATCCTGCGGGCACTCTTCGGTTTCCACTCCAGCCAGCCAATAAAGGTCAGCTGGATACGAGGCCCTGGCCGACTCTCTGGGGCACTCAGGACCGCAGTGTCGCCATTCACATTCAGCACGCCACAAGCTGCCCTGCGGTTTATTGGCTTTCCTATAAATCTTGTGATACATTTTTTCTTTTATATCAAAAGAATTTAGGGAGCCATATAATGTTTCTCCGAGGTTTGCGTTAGTCTCATGGTGAGATAACGACTGGTTATTCTGTAGTATTATAATAATATATAACTGGAGAGTAATTGCCCTACTGTACGATGTCAAACGTGATGGCATAGTATTTTATTTTCAGTTTTCCTTCTTTTGCACCTATGTTTTCTGCATATAATTGCATACCCTTTATTTGATAGATAGGCTATATGATCACACTCCATCCATTCCATCCGAGGTGACGTAGGGGGCGGCGCAACACCCATAACCCGCTGGACACAGTACCCATTAAATACCATGCGCGCGGGCCACCAGTACCCGATTTTGCCATCAATGGTCCTTCTGGCGGGAGTGAGTGGGTGATTAAATTGTATTGGACAAATTAACGATAATAAATAACTTTTTTCTTAATATGTGTAATGTTAATCACATAAATACAATAGTTTTGAGTGAAGGCCTATACTTTGACTGACCCAACAAAAGCTGCCAAACATAGGACTGAAATCATGAAATCATAAATAGGGCGCATAAAGTATTGATAACACTGAGGCTCCTTAAGGTCTTTATGGACAGTGGCTGGCCCAACGACGAAGGCGACGTGGTGTTCGGGTGGGTTGCGGGTGTTGCGTGCTTAAGCCCCTCTGTCGTCCCGGATGGAGTGGTGCAGAGGCGCGCCGACCGCAGACCACCCCAAAAAAAAAAAAAAGGTCTTTATGGACAAAGGCAAGAAAATATTCAGCGACGCGATGCTTCGCGATGTAGACCGACGAAGAGTTTGTTATAAGAACCAGCACATATTAGAATTATACCAGAACCTATGCTTAATTATTTTCTCTCGTAAAGCATTAATTCTTTGCCATGATGCTTGATGTGAAGGAATTGATCCCAAAAATCCATTCAATTAGTGGAGATAGGTACTAGATTATGAATTCCTACGATATCCTTCCGTCGCCTCAGAATTTGTGACTATTGCCAGATAACTGCTCACTGCGACATCCTGCTCTTATGATAATTATTATTCTTCCAATCAGCTTTATCAGACTTCATCTATGTGATCACTCTCAGTTTATCCATGCTATGCTTACTCAGTCAGACCATAGTCTACAAAAATGCAATTTAATGTCTGTCAAAAACAGTTATCATGATCAAAATATCTAAAAACTGTAAGAATAATACAGAAATATTAAATAAGTTTATTTACGTAAGCATAACATAATACAACTGTATCTACAAACCAATCGTAATTGTTTTAGGAGGTACAAAAGAAATTGTTGAGAAGATAATTATATTTAACAAGAAGTGCTCGAAAATATAATCAAATTATTCTAAATTAATTCAAAACGTTTGATGAGTAATTCAAAAACAACATTCACGTAACAAAATCAAAACATAGGAGGCATTTACAGGGATTCTGGAAGCGACAAATGGGTTTAATGAAAGTGAAGGCTCTTGAGGGACCTCTTGCTTTTTTTACATTTCAATTAAATTTGTAATCCATATTTTTATCTTTTTTACTTTTTTTATATGACGATCGTACTATGTCATAACGGTTACGAATACTACCAACTTTTACATTGCAAGTGGATCTCGTAAAAGACTACTAAGACCTTTTCACAGCCCAACTCCAACTGAAGCCCATGTCCATAAAGGAACGTTGACGTCAGGCAGGTGGCCGATCATAAAGCTAATTTCAATAGCATATGCCATATGCACTATTAATAAAAAACATATTGAACCGACACCAAGTAATTTAGATAAGTGCAGGAAGGATATAATGATAATCTGGGTTTTTAATAGTATTTTTCAGTTGCTGTACGATTGTGTCCGAAAAAAATTTAATATTTAAAGAACTTGTATTATTCCTCGTAAATATTAAAATACTGATAACCGATACTTTATGAGATGGCATGGATAAAGCTAACAATATGGTTATCACCAAACGTCTGTACCTTAGTAGACATTTCAATAAATGTATCTACTCTATATACCTTAGTCCTGTGTTTCCCAAACTTGATTGGACTTTGACTGGCCCAACAAAAGCTGCCAAATACGGGACTGAAATCATGAAATCATAAAAAGGACGCATGAAGTATTGATAACACTAAGGTTCCGTTATGGAGAGAGCAAGAAAATATTTGGCGACGCGATGCCTCGTGATGTAGACAAACTCAGAGTTTCTTTTAAAGGCTCTTTTGAAGTATATTTTTTTAAATTTCATATCGGTTCATCGGTTATGTTATGTGTCAGGGTCCACTCAATACTTGGTCGCAACCTACCAGTGAATCGCAGTTTTAGATAACTCATGCTTTGGTCGAATCTTACGATAACTGCTCAAAAGGAAATGACGTATTATATTCTTAATCCCTTATTGTCAGAAAAATAAATTTTCTTACCTATTTCATTTCCAGGATATGTACAGACTCCTGTTTTTTTTGTCTTTTATAAGATAAGATAAGATAATATTTATTTGCTTGAACATGGTAATTTACACATTAATGCAAGATGTTACATGGTGTACAAAGTCCAGTCATGTTCAGCCTCATGTTAAGGCGTACAAATTTGTGTATAAGTTATTTGTAATTAATTGTAATAAATTAATTGTAATGAATTAATTGTAATAAATGTCAGATACAGAAATTAATTAGAATTAAAAACATAGTCATTAGTCATGCGGATATATAACAATATTAACATTTTAAATACCAGCTATACATATTTACATTTCTTTATCCAATAAGAACTGTGTAACATTATAATAAACTTTCTCAGTTAAAAATTGCTTAAGTTTCCTACCAAATGCTATTTTATTTAGTTCTTTCCATGATTTTGGCAATTTATTATAAACAATTGGGCTCATGCAGAAAATACTTTTTGTCATTAATGCTGTTTTGGATTCATGTAAACAAAGCTTACTATTATCTCGTCTGTTTCTTGGATAAGTGTCTGCCACTCGCGCAAATAAATGTAAGTTTGACTTGACAAACATAGCAGTTTCATATATATACAACGAGGGAAGCGTTAAGATATTGTACTTCTTAAAATATGGTTTACAACTGTCAGTTCTTGCAATATTAAATATGGCTCTTATACAACGCTTTTGAGCCTTGAGTGCTATAGTATTATCGGTACTATTTCCCCAGAATATAAATCCATATCGTAGGACTGACTGAACCAATCCATGATAGGCATTAAGTAAAGCATCAGTATTGAGGACTCGTGACAGTTTATATAAGGCAGTGGTTCTCAAACTTTTTAAATGACGGAACCCTTTTGGGAAGCAAAATACTTGATGGAACCCTACAATAAAACAATTATTTTTATAAGTGTATTCTATATTAATCAGCATAATAAAAGTACAATGTATCAGTTACTAATTATTATTTACTTCACCACTTGGTAAGGACAATAATAGAAAACATTAAAAAAGAAAAAATCTAACTAGTGGGAGGTATGAAACTGTTTTTTATTTTTCATCAATTGCTTGATATCAGGTTTGATGGAAGAAAGTTGGAGTCTCATATCAGCTTCGGCGTCCAGTCTATTGCGATATTTTGTTTTCGTGGCTGCGTAGGTAGAGAATCCTGTTTCGCACAAATATGTAGTTGGGAACGGGAGAAGAATATCCAGAGCCATTTGGCCAAGCATTGCATATTCATCTTGGATTCTGCACCAAAAATCATTAAGAGGCGTCGTTTTGAACAATGACTCCATACTTGTGTCTGATGACATTTCTAAAAGAGATTCATATATCTCATTTGACATGTTTTCAGGCTTTTCCAAGTTGGGTAAAAAAGGATTATGAATCCAGGAGTTCACTTTAATTTTTGTATTGTGTTCTTCGGGAAAATACTTTTCAAAAGATGCGCGCATCGAACTGAGATATTGGACCAATTCTTCAAACACATTATCTTCAAACATTTCTGAGTCGTTTTCGCTAACAAACTCACTGAGTAACGTAAAACTTTCTATTTCTTTCTTACCAATGCAAATGATCCAAAAATCTAATTTTCTTTTAAAAGCAGTTATTTTATTATAGGCCTGAAACACTGTTGTCTGTTTACCTTGCAACGATAAATTTAATTCGTTAAGTTTTTGAAAGATATCCGCCATAAAAGACAATCGGAACAACCAAGTTTTATCATACAAACGGTCCTTCAAATTAAAAGAAGTATCTGCTGAAAGAAACATTTGTAACTCGGCTCTAAGTTCAAATAGCCTTGTTAAAGTTTTTCCCCGAGACAGCCATCGCACTTCTGTATGGAGCAGCAGTGTTTTATGTTTGCTGCCATAATCTTCACACAATAATGAGAACAATCGGGATTGTAGTGGTCGTGATTTGATAAAATTAATTATTTTTACCGCTTCATCCATAACTAATTTTAGATTAGACGGCATTTGCTTCATCGCAAGTGCTTGTCTATGCAGAATACAATGACTGGAACTACAATTAGGCGCTTTATTTTTCATTCGTGACACTGCTCCTGCTGTTTTACCTGTCATCGCCTTGGCCCCATCTGTACAAATGTCAATGCAATTGTTCCAACTGAGATTATGTTCTTCAAAAAATATATTTATTTTATTAAAAATTTCTTCCCCGGTAGTGTTTGTAAGCAGCGATGAACACATAAGCATGTCTTCTTCAAAAGAACTTTTATATGGATATCTCACAATAACCAGCAGGATAGCCAAACCAGCGACATCAGTCGACTCGTCCATTTGCAAAGCGAATCGTGTATTTTGTAGACGTGTAACTAGTTCTTGTTTGACGTAGCTTGCCAGATCATGGATTCGTCGTGAAACAGTATCGTTTGATAGCGGAACAGTAGAAAGATGCTTTGCAGATTTTTCATCAAGCATACATTTTGTTATGTCTAATACACATGGTTTTATTAATTTCTCAGTGATAGTGTGCGCTTCACCTGCTTGTGCAATGCGATAGCTAACTAAGTATGATGCCTCCGTGGCCTTTTCGTTGGTAGTTTGTGTTACATGCATCATATTTTTTTGACTTTCTAATAACTGATCTTTTTTGCGAACAAAAAATTCTTTATTCTTGTCTTTAGTCTCGGGGTGTACGGTTTCTAAATGTCGACGCAATTTGGCAGGTGCCATGGAACTATTAGGAAGCAGTTTACTACAGAGCATGCAGAGAGGTGAGCCGTTGGAATCAACAAATCCGAAACTGATATAAGATTCATCATACTTCCTTTTTTTCGTCTTTGAAACCGTCGAGCTTGACGTCGTGGCACTCGTGGCATCATCTTCTGGATCGGTGATTGCTAAATTCTCCGCGCGCATTGCTTTTGAACATTCAGCGTCATTAGAAGATGTTGTTGGAACACGTTTAACACCTTTAAGCCAACGTTCCATTCTTCTTTATTTATAATGTTACAAGTCAGGATAGTGGGGTTTAAATAATGCACAATCGTTACTGCGTATAAGAGACTAAATTTAGAACCTACAGGGAAGAAATGTATAAAACTGAGACAACAGAATACAGCAGGCAGTAAAACAATGAACACTAGTTTCTCGCTAGCGAGCTTGTAAGTAGGTAGTAACTTATCGCTCCGAACGCTAATCATCAACTGACGACGCCAACGCGCGATCGCCGCTTTTATACTTAGTCCTAGACTCGATCTCAAATATTCTCGAAAATACTCGAGTCGGCACCTTTGATAAACAAAAAGCAAAAATAAAAACAGAAATTTAAAAATAGCGTTGTAAACAATATCGACTTTATCCTTTGAAGTTAGAGACGAAAGTCGCTAGTTGACAACTATAGCGTCTAATTTAGAGGCGGCTTTTATCAAAGAGACTGAGCGCTTACAAGTATACTACCCGCTCGTTTTAAGTTTGCCGCTGGCGATAGGTATGAGTGTATGACGTTCGAAATTTTTTATTTAATTGTAACAATAAAAATTGTGTACGTTAGATATTTGGGTAAAACTATGACACATTATAAGTTTTGTTGTCACGTGGGGGAGGGTACGCGCATTCCACAGACCGGCAAACTTAGAGCGAACGCGTTGTACAAGTATAAAATTGTTGAGACCAAACTTATGAGATATTGTACCAGCTAATGTAACACAAGCTTATACAAATACAAATAAATAAATAAATAACATTCATAGCGTTTTGTCTCCGCGCGGCCGCGGAGTCCGCACAGCCGCGGAGCGACCAGAGAGAGGTGTTTTGATTTTTTTATTTCTAAATTCTTGCGGAACCCCGACAGAGGTATCACGGAACCCTAGGGTTCCGCGGAACACACATAGAGTATAGCTGATATAAGGCATAAGCCGACGAACTTAAACGCGTGGTAACCGATTCGATATGTGTTTTCCAATTAATTTGTTTGTCAATAATAAGTCCAAGAAATTTTATATTATCTACTTCATTAATATTTATGTCATTATATTGAATATTGAAATTAGTTCTTGTTTGTCTACGTTGACTGAAATGCATTATTTTAGTTTTGTTAAAATTAATATTTAAATTATTATCGTGTAACCAGTTTATAATCGATGTCAAGGAATTATTAATATCTTGTTCATATGAATCTCTATCATTACAAATTATTGTTACAGTGCAGTCATCCGCAAATAGTGTTATGGGATTTTTCGTTACTTTAGGCAAGTCGTTAATATATAGATTAAATAATAGGGGTCCCAAAATGCTACCCTGAGGCACTCTACAAATAACGTCACGTTCATCGGATCTGAAAATATCTTCTCTCCTGTTTATTGTATTTATATTACAAATTTCGGTGATCTGTTTCCGATTCCTTAAATACGATTTGATTAAGTTAAATATGTTTCCTCTAATGCCATATGCTTCTATTTTATGTAATAGGATGCTGTGTTGAACACAGTTGAACGCCTGTGTCATATCACAGAAGATAGCAGAGACAGGATTTCTTTTATCGACGTTTACCATGACGTTGTGTAGAAAATTATAAATAGCCATGTTAACATTTTTATTTTTTCTAAACCCATGTTGCTCTTCGGATAAGATATTTAGTTTTTCTATATATGTATAAATTGCATTATAAATGATTTTTTCAAAAATTTTCCCTATATTAGATAAAAGTGCAATTGGTCTATAATTTTCTATTAACTCTCTATTGTCTTTTTTGTGTAAGGGCTTAATTATGGATAACTTTAGAGCCTCTGGAAATATGCCTTCAGTAATACAGAGGTTAACAATGTAACTTAAGTGGTTAGATACTTCGTTCGCTACTGCCTTAATTATTTTAGTGGCAACGTCATCATAACCCACACTATTCGTATTTTTAAGGGACTTGATAGCTCTATTAAGATCGAAAGGCGTACAGGGGGGCATAAACATTGACTTTAAATTTGTCGAGATAAGTGATGTAGTGTTTTTTCCAGTGCTTTTTCTGGCCTGTATTTTTCTATAAAATATTTATTAAAAACGAAGGCAATATCCCGAGGATGAGTATAGCTAGTGTTTTTGTATTTAACTAAAGATATGATATTTCTTGGTGTATTAACTTTGACTTCATTTATTATTTTCCATGTAGCTTTTAACTTATTTTCAGAGGTTTTTATCTTATAACTGTTTTGTGCTTTTTTTGTTAAATTAATTATTTTTCTCAACAATTTGGAATAACTTTTGAACTTGACTTTATTACTGTAATTTGACCTTAATCTATATTGCCATAATAGCCTTCTTTTAATCCTACTACATTGTTTTATACCACGTGAAATCCACGTGGGCTTCTTTATAGCATTAAGTGTGATTGTTTTAATTGGAAAACACAGATTATACATTAAAAGAAACATTTCATTGAAATTCTGGTACGCTACATTAGGATCATTAGTTTTATATATATTAGAAAACAAGAGGTTACCAATATAAGATCTAAATTTCTCTACATAGTCCAGAGAATAGTCTCGTATGTTTTTCTGCCACTGTTTCAATATACACACCTTCATGATGGAGAGTCTTAATAATTGAGCGGTGTGATCTGATAAAGCATAATCCAATACCATTGTCTTACAAGCTTGTGTAGAGTCATGAGCAAAATTATCTATGCATGTTTGGCTCACGACACGCGTAGGTTCTCTTAAAGATAGTTTTAGGTTAGCATTTAGTAAGATGCACTCGAATTCTCAGGACTGCCTGCTCGTCTTAAGAATGTCAATGTTAAAATCACCGGCTACGACTAAATTCTTGTATTTTTTCTTTGTTAGAAGACTCAACAATATTTTCAGTTTATCAAAAAATAAATTTATATTACTGGCATTAGGAACTCTATATATGCATACAAAAATAACTTTAAGATTTATTAACTCCATTGCGCAACATTCGATTACTCCCTCCATTGATAACTTTGCTACACTTTTAATTTCTTTGCAGTCATACCCTTTCTTTACAAAGATGCACACACCCCCTCTTTTGCTTTTCTCTCTACAGTAAAACGCTGCTAGTATAACATTAGATAAGTGCAGTTGCTTTATTTCGTCAGTCAACATAAAATGCTCAGAGATGCATAACACATCCACTTTTATGTGATTTTCCAGAAGTTCGTGTATACATACTGTTAGTGCGTCTGATTTATTCAACAAACCTGCAATATTTTGGTGCAAAATATAAATATATTTATTGTTATCATATTTAGATTGAAATTTATGTCCTTTAATAACCTCTATGCAATTCATTGAATCCTAAGGTATATTTATCTAATTGTGAGAAATTGAACGCCCATTTCCGTGTGGTGTCGAAGTAAGAATACAATTTACCATCCTCTTTCTCGCCCGTGGCTGTCGTAAAAGAAGATTAAGGGATATACTAATGCATAAAATATCTCTGCAAAAGAAGAAAAACTCGAAACAAAACCCTATACTAACACGTCTGACCATTGTGGTAGTAGGTCAATTTCCCTCCCATAGTAGAGGGGCCCGAGCCCAATAGTGGTACATGTATGGACTAAGATGATGAGATGGACGCCCAAAAATATTTTGTCGTAAAACCTATTACAAGTTATATAACTTACGAAATAGAAAACAATTTCTAACTTAAAAAATCCAATAATTGCTATTATAACACAGGATTCCTTTACTGTTGTGAAAAAATTCAGGTAATATTTTTGCTGCATTGAATTTTGCCGAACGTCAAACCAGTCAAAGTTACATGTACCTACCGGAAAATAATAGTTCACTATTCCCTTTGTGTAAATAACGGTAGCATCAACTTGAATGAAATGAGAAAAGAATAAAGATGAAGAAGAGTATTTGGTGCTATTTTCTTTTTTATTCCATAAATAATCGGAGAATACAACGGCCAGGGTTTTTGCCAACTCATTTATACAATTTTCTCATATAACACTGCGATCATGGAATACTTCCAATGAATTATTGCTTAGTCACATTTATTTAAGAGGTAAGGTCCAAGTGTTCGTTTCTATAAGCCTCCCGGTACCGTATTTGGACGCATAATTGGTGTGGGCGGGATAACATAAAGCCTATCAAATCGAATATTCGATCCGAGTACTCGTGAATAGACCCGTCTGATTTTATTGCTAAAAGGACTAATAGCTTTGGGCGTGTATCTATATGCATATGATGTAGCCATAAAGGAATTGTAAAACTCTGTTTTTGAGAGTGAAATTATAATTATTTACATCTATATTAAAAACACTAGAGTGGCGTGAGACGGAAGATCTTGTTACGAATTCTAAGAACCGAATTAATTTTTGATTCATTTCGTTCGTTCTTTCGTTTCAGCTTATAAACGTCCCACTGCTGGGCTCGATTCTCCTGCATAATAGGAGGTGTGTGTGAATTGACCTACAATGCTATGTTGGTCAGACGTGTTGGTATAGGGTTTTATTTCGAATTTTCCTTCTCTTGCACAGATGTTATAGGTATATTTAATCTCTTAGTCGTCTTTTACGACACCTACAGGTAATATAGGTAGTGATGAAATCTATTCTTACTCCGTTACCTCCAGAAAATTAAAATATGTTTAAAATTTGATTAACTTACTGAACATACAGTCTCACACACGTCTTCATATACATTCATTAAATACTCCTTTACATAATTATGTATGTGTAAGTACATCATCATTATCATTTCAACTAATATACATCCCACTGTTGGGCCCTGAGCCTCCTCCACAATAGAAGGGAAATTGACCTTAATATATCATGCTGGTCAGACAGGGACAAATAAAATTTCGAGTTTTCCTTCTCTTGTAGTAAGTACACTATATCTATATTCCCCACACTTTCATTTATCATCATCTTCATTTCAGCTCATATACGGGACGTATATGATCTGAAATGACTGCTGGTGCCTCTAAACCAACACGTCTGACCAGCGTATAATAGGCCATATTCCCTCCCATCGCAGAGACGGCCGGAGCCCTACAGTGGGACTTATGTCCTCTGAGATGTGACGATACAACATTTGTCAGAAGAGCCGATATAGGGTTTCCTCCTTTTCTTTCATTAACGTTATCTGCGACTCTTAATCGTCCTTTAGATAGATATTTATTTCAATAATAAACTTTGCTTTGCTGCATCTTTACATTTAGTGAATCTAATAGACGTAACGAGGGCGTATTTACATTTCCTTTCAACGAAACTAGTGAGCTGAAGGGCTGATTTTCAAATAGATACAGTTTCCAATATGTTTACGTTACGGTAGTTATTTCACTTGATTACCCAGGTTAAATCAAACTCTCAAGGAAAACGAATATCGGTCGGTAAATCGTTCAAACGTTCAATCACGTTCTGCTAACAAATTTAAAACGCAAGTTTTGCTTTGTCTTTTGCCATCTTAAACAGCGAAGATCGTTCACTCGCTCGCTTCCTCTGAGGTAAGAATTCAAATTTAAAATAATCTCACGTACAATTGAACAGGGATAGTAAATAGAAGTATGAAAAAACTTCGAGGAAAGTATGAGATTATAATCTTGATTTGAATTTTATTTTACATACTTCTCCCTTGTGTACAAGTTATGGTTTCACTTTCATTATAGATATCATATTTGTTTTCAGAGTATTTTGCTTTTCTACGTCCTCGGTTATTGTTTACTAGCGTTTTAACATAAACTCGCAATATTAATAGCAAGGATTTAGCGGATGTGAAGTTTTCAATCTGCATCCCTATCACGGATATTAAAATAATATTACTAGTTTTAGACATAGTAACATTTTTTCGATTGTTTTTATTGCTGTTGTAAGCAAACAAGCGAACAGTACACCTGATGGTTTATGATAAGGACATGCTAGTTTCTAGGTCGCTAACTACCGTGAAGAAATGATTTGAAAAGACCAACGTCCTCCCCGAGGGGGGGACGTCGGCTGAGGAGAGGGTACTCTTTAGGGGATATTCCGCCCAGCCGACCACTGACGACAAGTCACCCGTGCTTCGGTGGTCGGCCCAACGACGAAGGCGACGTGTCATGCGTGTGTTGCGGGTGTGCGTCATTACGCCCCTCTGTCGCCCCGGATGGAGCGGCGCGAGGAGTGCGCCGACCGTAATCCAACCCCCCCCAAAAAGGGGTTGATTTTTAGGGCATTATAAAAGGGAAATGCTTAGTGTAGTAATTATCGTATTAGTCCCCAATGTAGTGGCCTACGTTTAGACTATTAGTTCGGCTGATTAAAAGAAAATCTGTTAGAACATTAACACTGACCCTATTCAAAATTATTCGGAACTTATATATCGATTTTGGTTACATAATTTCATTTCGGATATCCGATAATTTCCGTTATGATTATTAAATTCCATAACATAAGCTATTTGGTTACAGAATATAAATTAGTAATATGCTTTTAAAGGTCAAGTCTACTATGCTTGTAATAGACAAGTTAGCTTTTAAACTTTTTGACATGTTTATGTAGGTCCTCTCTTTATTATGGTAATAACAATATTTGAATTTTATATTTCAGATTAATGGATCCGTATTTTATTTGAATAAGAGAAGTATTTCGTGTGGTGACGGAGTAAGAATACAATTCACCACTCCCTTTTTTACCCGTGGATATCGTAAAAGATGACTAAGGGATATAATATGCATATAACGTCTGCAAGAGAAGAAAACCCTAAACCAACCCGTTTACCGCGTACCAACGTGGTACAGTATCCTATTAAGCCCAGCAGTGGGACGTATATGAGCCGAAATGATTATGAATGAAGAGAATTAAAGTTTACGTTCAAAAGCATTGCTAATTTTACAAGTAAACTTAAATTTTATTTTTTAATAAATCGATTAAAATAAATAAATTTTCTATTTATACCTATCTATAATATATCTCTAAAATTATGTGTGCGTATTAACTGCTTGGTTGGATTCCATTTCATCTTGATAATATTTAATTGTAAGTACATAGATAATACTACGGAAAGAATAGAATATCTTGAAACACAACCTAGTAGCTATCTACTAGAACTATTTCTATCTATCTATCTATCTAGAAGAACTATTTCTTACCCTGTGTATTTATTATTTAGAATATTTATAATCTAGTGGCATGGCAGTGCCTCCGCCTAAATACGAGCAAAAACGCGACACTGCTGTAACATTCTTTTCTCGAAAACATTCAGGCTATTTTCGACCACCTATAACTTCGTTGTGAATACAAGTCAAAGTGTATCCTTACTAATGTTATAAATGCGAAAGTAAGTTTGTTTGTTTGTTACGCTTTCACGCTTCAACCACCGAAACGATTTCAAAAATTCTTTCACCAATGGAGAACTATAATATAAGGGAATTTGTTTTTTTTTTGGGGGTGGGTAGCGGTCGGCGCGCTCCTCGCACCACTCCGTCCGGGCCGACAGAGGGGCGTAAGCACGCACACCCGCAACCCACCCACGATGCACGTCGCCTTCGTCGTTGGGCCGACCACCGGAGCAGGTTTACTTGTCTTCAGTGGTCGGCCTGACGGAATACCCCCTATTTGGGGTACCCTCCCATCGACCGACGTCCCTCCCCTTGGGGAGGACGTCGGTCTTTCCTCACGCGGTCGGCCTCTCGGCGGGTGATGGACTAATTCCCCGGTCACGTCACCCATGACCTCGGCTAGGGCGGCATGAGGTGCAAGTACTCGCGCCTACGCCGCCTCAGTCGCCGGCAGCGGATCGCCTCATCGAGGCTACGCTCTTCGCGCAGGCGATCCGCCGCCTCCTTCCGCGAGATAACTGCCTCGCAGAAGGCTGCAACCGCGTCCCAGTTCCTGACGCTGCCGACCATCGCCCTGGCGATAGTCGGCAGCGTCAAGTCGGCACCGATGATTGCGACGAGTTCACAACGCTGCTCTGCCCAAACGTCACAGACTTCGAGCGTATGCTGCGCCGTGTCCTCGTCGCAATCGCAGTGGTAGCAGGATGGTGTACTCTCCCTCCTAACGACCTTATGTAGATATTTGGCGAAGCACCCATGCCCCGTCAACACCTGCACTAGTCGGAAGGAGAGCACCCCGTGCCGCCTCTCCAACCACTGCATCAGCACCGGCCGGAAGGCCTCCACGATTCGCACTCCGAACCAAGGCCTCTCCAGTTGGACTGCGCAACGGGCAATGACGTCTCGGCGTCGACGCGCCAGGCTGTGAGCTCCCTCAATGAGACCACACCGCCTCCCGCTCGCACCCCCGTCACCCTCCGATTCAATCCGGCGAGCATTTCCGCTTCCAGGTCCCACGGGGGAGTCCCGGCCAACAGGCACGCTGCCTCCGTCGCCAACGTGCGGTATCCGCGTATGGCCCTGAGCGTCATGGCCCTCTGTGGTCGCCACAGAAGAGCCCTGAGTCGGACGGTCAGGAACCCCGCCCACACCGGTGCGCCGTACAGGGCCATCGACCGGATGACCCCCGCGAACAGCCGTCGACTCGTAGCGCTCGGTCCGCCCATGTTCGGCATAAGCCACGATAGGGCGAACGCCGCGCCGACGAGCCATGGAGCGGGCCTGCGGAAATGCTCCCGTAACCACCATTGCCCGTCGAGCACCAGGCCCAAATACCTCATATGGGCCCGGATGCTGATCTCAACCGAATGAACGGTGATGGAGACGCCGATGGGAGGGCTCATACGGTGCCCATGGAACTAGAGGGTCTCCGTCTTGTCCAGGGCGATCCTCAAGTAATATCAGGGTGTAACATAGGCTATATTTTTTTACTTAATTTATTTAATTTAATTCAATACACAGCTATCATTACAGGTATTTCAACCTAATTCGATAGAGGAAGATAATCTTAGTACATACAAACATATAGTAATAATTATAAATAACACAAAATTCTTATTTCTATTTACTTAAAATTAAAATAGCTGTACGTGTGAATTCGTTCAGTGAACACGAAAATATATCGGTGTGTGTGACACAGCGTTAAGCACATGTAGAGCGCGTGTGAGTGGTGCTTGCTGTAACAAGTTGGTGCGAGACCGTGGCACGTCCAAGAGTGGAGGCCGCCGCCGCCTACCAACGTACTCATCAAACGTCAACGTCAACGTACTCGTACATACAGCTGAACCTCTTGCAGAATAGCTGGGTTGCGGATTAGACCCCGTAACACTTTAAATACATACATGACAAGAGCCATTTCTCTTCTTATTTTTAATTTGTAGTAACCTACCATACCTAATATAAATGCGGTCGGATATAATAATGGGTATCCTGGATATACCCCGAACTGTTTTGAATATAAAAATCTTAGAATTTATTTTGTATACGCTTCATCATTATTATATATTTAGTTTCATGGGGAGCCCACACTGCCGCATTGCATCCCAAGTGTCTTCTAACTAATGTCTCGAATAACGCCTTTAACACCCTGATATTAGTGAATTTATTTGCTTGACGCAAAACAAACCCCAAGTTTCGGTAAGCCCTGTTGCAAACATCAATAACATGTTGTCTAAAATTTAATTCAGCTGAATACCGAACACCTAAGTCTTTGACTTCAGTAACGCGTTGCAGCATTTCACCATTTATATGGTACTGATGATGTCTTGGAGTGCGCGCCATACTGAATGATAGAATTGAGTACTTAGACACATTAAATTGCAACTGATTTATCGAACTCCATGCCGCTATACTATTAATGTACTGAATGTAATGAACTGAAGTATATTATTATCCGTTTCTTCTTTAATTTCTAAAACTAACTTTAAGTCGTCTGCAAATATCAAGAGAGTAGATGTCTTGACGGTTTTAGGAAAATCGTTGACCATTAAAATAAACAGAAGGGGCCCAAGGTTTTATCCCAGTATCCCCACGGGAACAGGAACTACGCGGGTAAGGCGACTAAAACCGAAGCGAAGCGAGGGCGGGTTGCTAGTATTACAATAAAATTTCTTTACAATACTTTATATTGATATATCTTATATCCAGACAGACATGATTGATATATCTTATATCCAGACAGACTAGACAGGATGTCTTCAAATCTTCCATACTTCAACTGGTATACAATCCGGTCCTACCTATGTCCCATTTTCCATACTTCTCATTGCTTCTCTGCATTATAATTTCTTTCACCAAGCTGAGGTTCCCGGATATATTTCTTAATACTCCACTCGATATATTATCTTCTTTCAGTAATATTTCAATATACACCAAGGCACTTTTAACTTCTCGTGTTTATTAAAACTTTGTGATTCATCTTTCATAATATCGCATTATTCCTGTAAGAAAGAAGTAAATGATTTTTGCCAATTTTTCAGGAGCTTGAAAAAATTTCCTATATTTTTAATTATGAGTTCTAGAAATATGTTTCAAAGAGAAAATCGTAGGTCACAGTTGCCTTCAACTACACCTGTTTTTTTAATTCAGGAACAGCTTAATGTACTTCGAGATAATCTAAAAAAATACTGTTACTTCTGTATTCCACGAAACGCAAAGAATATTTGCAGGGGTAAGTATAATTATTGCTTTTTCGCCATGTGTTTTCAAATATATGAACTTATTTAAATCTACTTACGGCTTTATTCTCTCTTTAATTTCATAGATATCTAGCGTTGTAAGTATAATCACGTTGTTCTTTAACGGAAAATAAAACAAATGAAAAGTATGTATACAATAATTACACATAAACTGTCACCTAAAAATTTCATAGAAGAAATAGGTAATTAGAATTACACATAATTCCTAGATTATACAATGCTGGAACAAGTATTTAAGTATACTTGCGTTATAAATTTTCTTGTAAATCTTCCTTTAAAATTTACGTTAACATAATTATAACTTTATGAACGGGATAATATTGTAAAGCGTATAAATGTAAATATGATAGATACCTCTATTTTATGCGGGAATTTTATGTTTTCTAAGATTGCAAAATTATAGTATTTTTTCCTTTATTCCTTTAGTTTTGTCGATAGCTTCACGAGATTTTGACAGAAAGTGTAAACTATGATGCACGCTTTATTCACGCAATAAAACATTTTGGGCGCAAGTGTATTTACGTCTTTTTTACAGGAATAGTGCGATATGTACTCCTCTTCCATGGCACATATTGTGAAGTGATTGACAATAGTTTTATGACCAGCTGAGCTGAGTTTTATTACCAGCTGAGTTTTATAATTAGCTGAGTTTTTTGAGCAGATTGATGGCAAACCTCTTTGGGAATATAATTGTGAACTAGACGGCATCAGCGGCAGTTGGCCCAGTTTAATGTAAAGCTCTTAGACGTCTTTTACGACACCTACTAGCAATGGTATGTTTTCGTAGTCGCCACCACACAACATTTGAATCCGTATTTGAATATTGTATCTAAATATCCATACTAATATTATAAATGCGAAAGTAAGGATGTTTGTTTGTTTGTTTATTTGTTTGTTTGTTTGTTTGTAACGCTTTCATGCTTAAACCACCAAACCGATTTCAAAAATTCTTTCACCAATGGAAAGCTATAATATCAGGGAGTAACATATGCTATATTTTATCCCGGTATTCCCACAGGAACGAGAACTACGCCGCGGGTAAAGCGACTGAAACCGAAGCGAAGCGAGGCCGGGTTGCTAGTATATAATAAATCCTTTTGATATCAAAACGGATTAGGATTATAATAAGTAGTGTGATTTGTGAAATAGATTCCATATTTCTTTGGCAGAAATATGACTGTATCTTTTTCTGCTCAAATACTAAATCCTTACTGTTAGCCAACCATTTTAATTCTCGTTAAAGATTAATTTATTTCAAAGCATCGCAGAAAGTTAAATATTACAAAATCTTTATGACATGTCTAAACTTGAGTATATTTAACATAATATTTAATAAAAGTAATACACTGATGTTTCCAAAGGTTACCATGACGTTGAAAAGTTTGTACGTTTTCACACGAATAAGATCTTTTGAAGTGCTTATAAATCTTCGCACTCGCAAAGCTTGTAATATCGTTGAAGGAAGGAATAAAGATTATATGAACAGGTTATAATGTAAAACACGATTTAATATATAATAACGGCTTCATATCTTTGACAGTTTGATATATTTACATTTGGTGATATAAATGAAGACTTGAGCTTATTCAACTTCCTAATTAATATTGTTATTACAAAAGTGAGCTTCTTTGATTGTTTATTACGCTTTCATGGCTAAATCACTAATCTTATTTTGAAAATTCATTTATCAATCGATAGTTACTTTAACAGCGAATGGCATAGGCTTTATTTTATCCCCGTATTTATAAGGAAATAGGTACTACACGGATAAAATTGTCGGCTTTGCTACTCTTTATGTATTATTTCTAAAAGCCTACTTTTTAAAGTCAACCTGTATTTACGAAAAAAATATTCTGCGGGGTACTTTAAAAACACTTTAGTGGATTCAAATTACATCCAAACTCAGACAATTTATAGATCGCGCTACGTATTATATTGTATGGGAATCGAACTGCATACGTAAGTAAGTTTTGTATTTTACATTGTAAGTCACCATTTAGACTATTGGTTTACCCTCCTTTATGACGAAACGGTTTGGTTCATCCGAAATAGTACCACACTCGAGTAGAAAATCAATATCTATATACAGTAGAACCCGTTTAAGACGATTTCGCAGGGACCCAGCCAAAAACGCGTCTTAGGCGGGAAAGCGTATTATACGGGAAAGGGAAAAGAACGTGACATTATTATTTATTATATTCTATTTTTATTTTAAATACCTACGTATTGAATATAACATTTAAATATTACCTAAAATAAAATGTTTATTATTATTACGTTACTTAAAGTAATCACTTATTTTAGTTTGACAATAAGATTTTGAGGCATTAGCAATTACAAGATTTTCAACGTTATTTAATTTTCGCAGTGCGTCTTCGCTTTGATTCAAAGAGGTTATATAGCGTCTTAAATCATTAACTGCTGGTAATGCCTGGGCGTGTGATAAAATCCGAGTTGACTCATCTTCTTCTTGGTCATTATCACTTAGGGTCGCTCGACAGTCGTCACTTCGTCAGTCGCTAGCCGCTGCCGCAAGGGGTAATATGTGTATTTGAGTGCCACATGTTGGCGTATTAAACGGGATGACGAATGGTATTAAGCGTTAAGAAATGTATGAAAACATGCCTCAAGTTGCTGAGACTGACGCAAAATGGCGTATTATGCGGGAAATAGTATTAAACGTGATCGCATTAAACGGGTTCTACTGTATAAGCAATTTGTTACGATCTTTCTATGAGCAAGAGATCTAGTGAGCAAAATTCTCTTTCCTTCCTTCTTATCCTCATTGCATACAATCAATACGATCGTAAGTGACCTTCATGTACCCCTGGTATTGCTAAGGTCCGTAAACGACATTTGCCACTTACAATTAGGTGGGTTACTTGCTTGTGCTTACCATAAACAAGAAAGAATATATTACCCTCACACGGTTAGCTTCAGAGCGAATGGTGGACTGAGAGCCGGTCTCAAATAACCTTGCTCGAAGAAAAGCCAAAGAATTTCTCAATACTAACACGTTCAAACCATTTACCCTTTACGAAACTCAATTTCTGTTCAATGCCATTATTTGTCTTGAAAATTGCCTCTCTCACAATTATATTTAGGTCAGCCGTCCAAAGAAAATAAAGACGATTCGTTCAGATCTAATCTTTTATTACTTACGATGAAATCAATTTAAATTAGTTACTGTTAATATTATTTTTATTAAATGTACCAACAATAACATTAATATCATTCATTTGGCATGTCTACACTAAAACTTTTTATCTCCTGGCGTTGTAGGAGATACTAAAATCCCAAAGAAGATTTAGAAATTAAAGAAAATACCTCGCACGCTTTAGTGAATAATACCTATCCCATCATAGAGAAAAATTGATCCAATAGTGGGTTATAAATGATGAAAAAAGAAAGATTATAATCTCATCATCATTATTCATCATTCAGCCTTTCACTGTCTTCTGCTGGACTTAGGCCTTCTTCATGCTTCTCTACAAAATGCCTTTGTTACCCGCATCCAACGACGCCCTCCAAATCATAGGCCCAACTAGTGGTCTGACTGCGTCGTCCGATATGTGGTCTCCCTTTTTCCTTTGCTCCCCAGTGGTTGCCGGCTCATTAAGCGATATTACCCATTACCATTTCAGCGTGGTATTTCTTTACGTTGTATCGGTATCGGTTGCACGCGTTCTTCTGAGCAGAAAACTCCTGGTCATAAACCGGTCCATAGCACGCTGAGCGACTTTAAGTTTAGTTTTAAAGCCTACATTGAGAAACCACTTTCTTTCCATGGATTGCATAACGCCCTAATAATTTTATTCCATAAGCTGATTGAATAAAAGTAATCACTGGGCAATTCCATTGGCTAGTCCTATTAATTGCATTTACCCTAAATAAAGACAAATTAATGCTATATCTGCACGAATAGGATCTCGCAAACGTGTTAATAATTATTGAATTATAATAGTACACTCGAAAACGAACGCTTTATGTTTGGTACTTCGCATTTTTAAATTTGTTTTGGTAATTACTAGCTGAACCAACAAATGCTGTTCTTATCATCATCACAGCTCATATGCGTCACACTGCAGGGCTCCAGCCTCCTATATAATAGGAGAGTAATTGACCTTACTATACCATGCCGGTCAGACATGTTGGCATAGTATTTTGTTTCGAATTTTCCTTCTCTTACACAAATGCTATATGCTTACTATATCACGCAGTCGTCTTTTACGACATACACGGGAGTGATGATTTGTATTCTTATTCCATCACCATGTAAATAAAAAAATATATTTCCTTGAAACCTATCTAAGAAAAGTAAACAAAGAGCGTCACCTATCTAGTCCTGATGCATTGTTTTTATGGCATAAAACTTTTCAGTATATTGTATTACTCTACGGATAAATCCATCGTGGTATTCTAATGTAACTGCTGTGGGGCACATCAATTTCTACAACTACTTCCAAGTCTATAATTGGCCGATTTTTTTTATTCTTTCACGAGCATATGTAGATAATACATAATCTCAAACCTTAGTTACCGAAGCAGTAAACAGAACCAGCCTTATATATAACTATGGAATATTTTGTATCCTATAGTATCCTATTATCCCTAACTGTAGAGAACATTTGAGGAAACTGTCGAAGATCAAGAAACTACCAAAAAACTTTTCTTTATGACAAGCTATAACATGAAAATAACTTCAAATCAACGAAGACGATGGGAGAGCGTATTACCCAGCCCATTTATTTGGAATGTCTTGTTGAAATCGATTACTTATTTTGGTAACCAATATGACACGCACTTTCGAGCACCGACCATGCCTCCCTGTTGGTAGTAGTCTCCAGTCCGACCATCCATATCTTTGGATAGTGTGGCATTGACATATAATCGCCTGCACTGCCTTACCAGTCCAGAACATGGTAACTACAGAGAACCTAATTTTATTCACCAAGTCAAGACTCTTACTCCGCATTGTTCAGACGTGTTGACAAAGGGTATTATGTCACATTTCCTTCTCTTTCATTGATATTATTCTCATATTATATCACTTAATCATCTTTTACGACAAGGGCAAGAGGGGGAGGTGGTGAATTGTATTCTTACTCCGTCACCACATGGAAGAATAATCGATCCATAGGCTTTTAAATTAGATAGATATTAGTTGACTTTATTAAGAAAATAACACAACAATTCCAGACTATAAAATTAAACGTGTATTATGACATTCAACCTAATTGCAATATGGTACTGTAGATTGTACGAGCACCAATAAACGACATTCTAAGCAATTATTAACTTTTATGTCTATTTTGGCGTTGTGCCCGATGTGTACAGTACATTGCATGAAAATGTATGCATTTTGACTTTATGCACGGTCATTAATATTTACGAGAGAATAGCCTAATAAACTTTGTTGTAACAAAGTTTACTTGTGTGAATAAATATGTTTAACTTCTATGAGTTAATTTGGATTTTGTTGAAAATTACGAGCGCCTTCACTATAAAAATAACGCTTATATTTTCGATACGTCTTAATTTTTATTCATAGGTGTTAGAATCGTTTTATAATACGAGTCATCATCATCTCAGCTCACACTGTTAGGCTTGATCTTCCTCCATAGTAGGAAAGAGAATGTTATGGTAACACGCTGGTCAGACGGGTTAATGTAGGGTTTTATTTTGAGTTTTCTTTCTCTTGCATAGATGTTATATACATTTAATTTGCGTTCGTTATATGTTTGTAAAAAAAATTTATGTATTATATGTTTGTAAAGTCCCCCACAACACAAGAATAATTTCTTTATGGCAGGAGTAATCTTTAAAAAATTGTCCAAGGGCGAGTCAGACTCGCGCACGAAGGGTTCCGTACCATTGAGCAAAAAAATCAAGTTTGTTATATGGGAGCCACCCCCTAAATATTTATTTTATTTTATTTTTAGTATTTGTTGTTATAGTGGCAATAGAAATACATCATCTGTGAAAATTTCAACTGTCTAGCTATCACCGTTCTTGAGATATAGCCTGGTGACAGACGGACGGACGGACGGACGGACAGCGAAATCTCAGTAATAGGGTCCCGTTTTTACCCTTTGAGTACGGAACCCTAAAAATCGGCTGCTAATAGTAGAGCATAGCACTTTTAAAAAAGTCTTTTCAAAATGTTTCTCAGAATCAAGTAAGTAAATAATCTGCTTCTACTGACACAGCATTTAAATATTTAAAAGGAGTGAATATATTTTTAAATTGCATGTTTTCAAATGGCCCGCAGTATATTTGAAGAGCGCAAGGTAATATGCTAAAGTAGAGTAATAACAGTAAATATGTCGGACCGAGTATAAGTGCATTCAATTTAATAACATTATGAAAGTAAAATTAGACTTACTGAAGCTTCACTTTTAAAAGGTTCTTGGAAACTTGCGGGAGTCTTACCTGAAATTAAATAATCAAACATTTCAAGTCAGTGCAGGTCGTTATAAACTTCATAAATTTCTTAATTGAGGTGGCTTCATTGAGGTTCATTCTGGAATTAATATTCTAACTCTTTTTGATGTGAAATATGTATAGACGAGGGTGAAGGCCTAAGGGCCTACGTCCAGCAGCGGATGGCGATAGTATTGATGATGATGAAATAATAATAATAAATATTTATATTTTATAAATCTTAACACATTGTATAATATTGTTGACACATAACTTTATAAGATGTTAGATCTATTATGTAACTTTGTCTGTGAATATACATCGAACCTGAGCCTTAGAAAAGAATATGTACGTGCGTACGTACGTTCTTAAAAGCACATTTCTATGATTAAAAATCAGGGCCCAGATATCATTAAATAATCATTAAATAACTGTTGTTTATGGAATGTATACATTTACATTCCATAAACAACAGTTATTTAATTTGTTAAATACGAAATTATAAAATTAAATATATATGTAAATTTAAAATGACTCTGACAGTGTTTGCAATCCGTTGGTAAGTGATAAATTTCGCTCATGGACCTCTACATTATCAGGAGAACTGCCGGGTTGTCGCCTAATATAAGTTGGGATTTGGACCGTTCACTGTTTTTCTCACCGTAAAAAAGGCAGTAGCAAATTGCTCCTATTCAGATATCGATTTTGGGTGAGTGTACTAATCCATAGGACACGACGTATCCATAACTACAGACAAAAGAACTGTCCAGATCGTAGCACTACCTAAATATTATAAATAAAAATAATATTACGGCTTTTGTGTTTGATTTTTGATTGCCCAACGTTTCGGACACCTTCCAGCATTCATGGTCCTGGGCAGACTAAAGTATCTCACGCCCAATACGTCATCGTTATTACGGCAATTTATATATACCCGCTAAGAATTAGTTATTACATTTTGAACCCTATTTTAATAGAAATTTATTCTCAGTATAAAAATAAAATGATTCTATATAAAAAAAACTATAAGAGTTTTGGCCAGTAACTAGTATTAAATATTAAATTTGTTGCAATTATTACATTATGACAATTTATTTATTTAAATCTAACAAAACTATATACTACGAGTGAATAGGATATCACTAAATAAAAACAACCTTAAATTTAAAACAGTTTAAGCTATTTAGAGCTAACATTCACTGAAATAATAAAAACTCTTTATACAAATGAACTCAGTATGTTTTAATGTTTTAACTTATGTAGTTAAATAATGTATGCAAATCGTTAGACTGTAAAATCGGTAAGTTGAAACTTTCAATAGAACTGAAACTCGAGTATATATTAATGAAAAAATAATGTAAGTATTGTTTATTACTAATTTTGAGTGATAAGCAACATCCATAATCCCTTTACGCTATTTATCTCAGCGAATGTAAAATTTATAACCATTTTTTATCATTATCATTTCAGCCCGCTCACGTCCCCCTATTGGGCTCGAGCCTCCTTAGCCAGCCACAATAGGAAGGAAAATGACCTGACTATACCACGTTTGTCTGACGCGTTGGTACAGGGTTTTTAGTTCGTTCTTAATTGTCTTTTACGACACCCACGAATAAGAAAAGGGGTAGTGAATTGTATTCGTACTCCGTCACCACACGAATATTCTTTTGAAAATTTATTTATTATACTAGAATTCTATTCACACCCAATCCTTATGGGGGCATGAAATTAGAAGGGACGCTTAGAACTTTGAAAGTGGATCACCTGCCTTCAATTGACTAAGATCCACAATAATATGCCGTAATTGTTTATGGCCCATGCCGATTGTATGGGGATCCGTCCCGAATAGGATTCTAATCAGATATTGTATTATATAGTGCCAGCTGAACTCCTGACCTTTGGACAAGATTTCTAAGTTCGTTTACTTTAAGCTTCACAAATATCCCACTCCTTCGTTTTATTTTCTCGCTGTTGATGGCAAAGAATCAACCAGCACACCTGATGGTAAGCGATACTGCAGTGATAATGGACCTTTTCTAAGCCTCTGCCTACCGTGAAAGGAGTGTGCAATAAGGTTCTGCGATATTAAAGATATCACGAAAACTCGCTACACGCAAACACCATCAAAAAGTTGGGTTGCCGGCTCTCTCCATAGAATGAAAGATAGTAACATATTGCTACTATTCAGACTTAGATTTTCTGCAAGAGAAAGTGGTACTACTCCGGTCGAACCAGTCCACGGCTATAGACAAACTCGTCACTGTGATCCTACCACATATAATCTTCAAGAAAATATTGTTAAATTATACGGAAAGTATGACTACAATGAATATGAAATAAGATATTTATGATATAGACTCGAAATTACAGAGTACACAATATTTGAAATTACAATATTTAAACAGTAAATGTATAATTCCGAATATTTGATTTTTTAGTTAGAACTTTATCTTTGTTTTGGAAATCGATGGTGTACTTAAAAGTACTATTAGGTTTTCCTATAAAGTTCTAGTATAGAGCATTGGCACAGGCTGTATCAGCTTAGCTATGTCAATAAAGATTTGTTCATCGAGTGAAAAATTTAAATTCACCCTCGATATTGCTCCAGCTTCGGAGAGAATACACAAAAAAGAATATCCGGATTTCATTGAACACTGACAAATTTATATTTTGCGGCTCTAAAACTCATTCGCGACATTACATTCATCGTTTCTACGTCTTGCCGTAGTGAAAATAAAGTTTGCCGCCTAAAGCCAAATTACGCTTTGTCTTTTAGTAATAAGGCCGAAGAAATTCAAAACACGTTGTTTTCGACGCAAATGTAGGTTTATAAATCTGCATCGTAATGTATTCTAGATTTGCATTGCAATTGTTGGCAGTATTTTACAAGAATTTAATATTGGACGCATTATTCATTCCCCATCTTCAAATATAAAATTAGATAAAATCTATTTTTTCAAAGAACTTTTTCCACTGAATAATAAATCTTTGTATCGAGACAAACATAACTTACAACCATAATTCAAACAACTATTTGTGCATCGTATAAAGAATTGTCTTACGTGAAAATCAAAACTATAACGCTCGAAACGCTTACCTTGGCATTTAGACCACTTCGCCATCTGTGCAATCTGATTAATTTGTCGATTATAGTTACATGGAAACATTTATGGCAACTTTTTTCCTCACCATGTACTATGTGGTAGCGGCTATTAATACTTCTAATCCCTTCTTCCTTCCCTTTGCCCGTGGATGTTGTAAAAAAGGGACTAAGGGAAATAATATGCATGTAACATCTATGCAAAAGAAAGAAATTTCGTAACAAACCCTATACCAACCGGTGATCAGTGCGGTACAGTAAGTCAATTTCCCTCCTATGGTGAAGAAGTCTTGAATCCAGCAATGCGACGTACATTAGCAGAAATGATAATGATTAATGAGTAAACGATCCCAATAAATCAGGTCACTCCTTCCTTCTATTAGCCTAATATTCACTGTTCGACGCAAGCCTTCAGAAGAACCTATAATACTATAATCGGCAAGCTTAGTAGGTGCGTTGACCTGGGAAACTTTACCAGTAGGTGAGTGCTGCTGTTTATTTTAATTGTGATAAATTGAAAAAATTATATAACTCTCATTGAAAAGTAAGGTGACCATTATGTTCTTAACCCGCCACCATATAAGTCAGAGATTTATCGTTAGATAATTAAGTTTAGGGATAATTACTAGATTTATACAATTAATTCTTAAGGCAGAAGTATTCTATCACCACCCTGGTTAAATAATAATCATACATGGGATCTGGTCCAGCCATATTTTCTTCCTTTCTTTAATTCTTTAATTTTTTATTTTTTTTGTCTCTAACTAAATTTTGAAAATTTATACATATACTCGTATACAATTTCGAAGGGCATCACACTGGAGCTAATACCATATAAGTATGTTGTACGAAGCATAAAATTATGTGTATTTAAAAGATTAAAGAAAAAAATTACTGCCCGCTGAGTTTCTTGCCGGATCTTCTGTTTGTGGCCGCGTTCCGAACTGGTGGTAGATTATTGTATTGTGTTCAAACGTTGTGTAATTTGACAATATGTAAGTGCCCTTAAGGGGCCTATGCAGAATAAATGATTTGATTTGATACAGATTATTATTTTTTACAATTATCATCTTCATAATCTCGGCTTATATACGTACTATTAGGCTCTGATCGCCTACATTGTGAGAGAGAACTTGATCTAGCACGTTGATCACGGTTAACGAGAACTGTTGGTATACGGTTACAATTCGATTTTTTACATTTCTTTCAAAAATGTTATGTGTATATTACATCACCTCTTAGTCGTCTTTTACGACACCCATTTGCAAGAGAGGAGTGAATTAAATTTTTATTTCGCCACTACTCGCCATTTTTTATATTAGTACTTTTATATTATAATATAGAAGGGATTTTTTTTTTTTTGTGGGTGGGCTGCGGTCGGCGCGCCTCCGCACCACTCCGTCCGGGGCGACAGAGGGGCTTAAGCACGCAACTCCCGCAACCCACCCGAAAACCACGTCGCCTTCGTCGTTGGGCCGACCACCGGAGCAGAGTTAACTTGTCGTCAGTGGTCGGCCCGACGGAATACCCCCTACTTGGGATACCCTCCCATCGACCGACGTCCCCCCCTCGGGGAGGACGTCGGTCTTTCCTCACGCGGTCGGCCTCTCGGCGGGTGACGGACTAATCCCCGGTCACGTCACCCGCGGCCTCGGCTAGGGCGGCATGAGGCGCAGGTAGTTGCACCTGCGCCGCCCCATTCGCCGGCGGCGGATCTCCTCATCGAGGCTGCGCTCCTCGCGCAGGCGATCCGCCGCCTCCTTCTGCGAGATCACTGTCTCGCAGAAGACTACGACCGCGTCCCAATTCCCGACGCTGTCGACCATCACCCTAGCGATGGCCGGCAGCGTCAGGTCGGCACCGAGTTCACGGCGCTGCGTGGCCCAAGCGGCGCAGGCCTCGAGCGTATGCTGCGCCGTGTCCTCGTCGCAATCGCATTGGTGGCAGGACGGTGTACTCTCCCTCCTTACGACCTTGTGCAGGTATTTGGCGAAGCTCCCATGCCCCGTCAACACCTGCACTAGTCGGAAGGAGAGCACCCCGTGCCGCCTTTCCAACCACTGCATCAGCACCGGCCGGAAGGCCTCCACGATTCGCACCCCGAATCGAGGCCTCTCCAGCCGGACTGCCCAACGGGCAATGACGTCTCGGCGGGCGTCGACGTGCCAGGCGGTGGGCTCCCTCAAAGAAACAACACCGCCCTCCCCGCGCACCCTCGACACCCGCCGATACAACTCGGCGAGCATTTCCGCCTCCAGGTCCCACGGGGGAGTCCCGGCCAATAGGCACGCTGACTCCGTCGCCACCGTGCGGTATCCGCGGATGGCCCTGACCGCCATGACCCTCTGTGGTCGCCACAGAAGAGCCCTAAGTCGGACGGTCAAGGACCCCGCCCACACCGGTGCGCCGTACAGGGCAATCGACCGGATGACCCCCGCGTACAGCCATCGGCACGTAGCGCTCGGTCCGCCCACGTTCGGCATAAGCCACGATAGGGCGGACGCCGCGCCGACGAGCCGTGGAGCAAGCCTGCGGAAATGCTCCCGGAACCACCATTGCCCGTCGAGCACCAGGCCCAAGTACCTCATATGGGCCTGGATGCTGATGTCAACCGAGTGGACGGTGATCGAGACGCCGATGGGAGGGCTCATACGGCGCCCATGGAACAAGAATAATATAGAAGGGATGAAAGAATAAAAACGAATAAAACACAATAACATCACTAATTACATAAACGTTTAATTAACACACTTATAAATCTGCCGACCTTTTATATAACATTTTATGGGTGTATAATTACCAACGATTTTTGTTGGCGGGCAAATTAGCTAATAAATTTTCAAGTTATAGGTTACGGTGCTTCTAACCTCGGGGTTACCGACGATTTTAATAAGCCCTCCTACCATCTTCGAAGTGAATGCATAATTCATAACACAGTATACATATATTATCGAAGCTCAGTGGTAAAGAGACGACTTTTATCTAAATTCTAGTGAGCTTTTTATTATTGAACTTATACTTCTTTTAGCACCTTAGGGAAAATGATGAGAGTAAATTTTTCTTTTCCGTGTGGTGACGGAGTAAGAATACAATTCACCACCCCCTATCTTACCCGTGGGTGATCGTACGAGACGACTAAGGGATATAAAACGCATATAACATCTATGCGAGAGAAGGAAAACTCGAAATAAAACCCTATACCAACACGTCTGACCAGCGCGGTATAGTAGGTCGATTACCCTTCCATTACGGAGGAGGCCCGAGCCCAACAGTGGGACGTATGTGAGCTGAGATGATGATGATGATGATGAAATTTTTATTATCTGCCCGCACGTCGTCACGAAAAAGCAACACCTTTTTTTTGGGGTGGGCTATGGTCAGCGCACCCGCCGCCCGGGTGGGTCATCTGTCCGGGATGACAGAGAGGCGACGCGCGGCCCCATAACCCACCCGTAGCACGTCGCCTTCGTCGTTGGGCCGACCACCAGTGCGGAGTTCCTGTAGTTACTTACAGCTTAATAAATTTTCGAATTAGAGAACTATAATCTGGCTAGATAAAACAATACTAAAATATGTCTATCTCTCTGCGCAGCGTAAGACTACGTCCTACTAGGTGGACTGACGTCATCTTGTACATCGCAGAGAACCGTTGGATGAAATTAGCACGAGACCGTTCCGAGTAGTATTCTTTTGGGGAGGCCTATATGGCTTGGTGGATGGAAATTATGTCTTTTGTTTATGTACTTATCCCTCTTAAATATTTATTTCCATTATAATGACTGGTTAGGAATATAATGTACCACCTCTATCTTCCTATGGTAGTCGTTAAAACCAGCTAAAGATGCACTTGAAAAGCGCGTAGTCGTTTTTTCCTGGTAAATTTATACGACATATGAATACCACAATACCTCCTGTAGTGAACAGAACTAACAGTAAACTTGGAGAGCCTGATGAAAGGATAAGTACATGATGATTCATTGAATTAAATATGTAGTGAATTTAGATGATAATTAACTGCCAATTTTTATTCTAATAATAAAAGCGCTTTTCATTAGAGATACACTTTTACAAAAGACGCACTTCTGAATATGTTACAAACATGGGATACTTAATACGAAACCAGCTAAAAAAATCATACAAAGGAAAATCGAACGCGCCCGCAATGCATAGATTATTGGCTTGTTGAACTCGTCTCAGGAGATATGCAAATTCTTACTTGGTAGTTCAATTCCATAGTTTTTCATCAAAGCCAAGATACGCCGATACAATATTAGATTTATGTTGCTTTAGGCTGTATTTTCAATAATAAATATTTTTTTAACTTAATATAATCAAATAATTTGTTGTTCTTGGATGGTTCTGGTAGCCCTCTCGATGGCGAAGAGGGCAAATATGGCAGGTATAATCTCGTTCTTTCATCACCTCAAATGCTTTATTAGGTGGGCCGTAGGCAGTCGTTAACTTATTAAAAATAGGGTTCACTAATAGTCTAGTATAGATAATGACTCGTGACAAGTAACATGGATTGACTGACTGACATAAAGCCATTTTTCTGAACCACAGATGAGTGATTCGAATCTGGGTATGATTTGTGTTGATAAATTTATACATTTGTACTCTCCTGCGACACAAGAATTTACTCCTTTTTTTCGCGAGGAAACCCTTTATATACCCCCTTCACTGGGCAGGCAGAAGGATTATTTGAGACGTCCATCACATTCTAATCTCTATTTCCTGCTGAAAACCACTTCTGATGGTCCCTTTACTATATGGAGGACCTGACGTTCTCTCTACAGGGGGCACACTGAGAATACGGCCGCGCCATGTCGGGCCTATTTTTGTTAAAGCAGTTCAGTTCAACTTTAATGCCAGCGCTTATGAAGCCCAGAGGTTGTCTCCTGTGGAGCGGCAGACTGGCAGTCCTTTAACCCATTCTCCCGCTCTCAAGGATTCAGTCCTAGTGCTGTGTAATATCTTTTAAACTAAAAATAATATCTTTTACTTATAATATTCATCATCATCTCGGCTCAGACACGTCCCACTGCTGGGCTCGAGCTTCCATCACAATGGGAGGGAAATTGACCTTACTATACCATGTTGGTCAGATAGGTTGGTATAGGGTTTTGTTTAGAATTTTCCTTTTCTTGCATAGATGCTATATGCATACTATATCCTGCAGTCGTCTGCGATTGATAATTCACTCGATAAGCGCGCTGATTGTGCCATAAACGTCTTGGTTGCGTCTAATTTTAGCATATTATACATAGTTAAAGGAGAAAACTCAAGACAAGAGAAGGAAAATTCCAAATAAAGCCTTCTACCAACCTGTCTGACCGTCATGGTCTAGTAAGGTCAACTTCCCTCCTACTGCGGAGGGGGCTCGAGCCCCACAGTTTATTTTATGTGAGCTGAAATGAAAATGATGGTAATTTAGTTCTTAATGATGATAGTTTAGTTCAGAAGAAGATTACCTCGTTGGTTCAGAATAATAGGCTAGGTGGATTCCGATTAATACTTCAATTCCTATATCGAGAAAATTAATAAATTTTATACATAGATTTCCTTGTTTTTCTCGAATTCATAAAATGTGTTAACGGAGTAAAAATACAATTTAACAACCCCTTTCTCGCTCGTGGGTGTCATCAAAGATGACTAAGGGATTATAATATGCATGCAACATCTATGCAACAGAAGAATTACTCCAAATAAAATCCTGCACCAACCCGTTTGACCAGCGTGGTATAGTGGGTCGATTTCCCTACCATTATGCAGAAGGCTCGAGTTCAGAAGAGACGTATATGAGCTGTGAGGATGACGATGATAAATTCAGAAACTTGTCTATCTTATATCTTTAAACGAGCAATTCTTGTATATATATATATATATATATATATATATATTCAGGATCTCGGAAACGGCACCAACGATTTTCATGAAACTTGGCATACTAGAGGTTTCGAGGCCAAAAAATTGATCTAGCTAGGTTTTATTTATAGAAAATGTTGTTTTGTCAGTGTTTTTAGCAAAACAATATAATGACATTAAATTTTAAAAGAATATGAATTCAAATTTTGCCGTCAACGTCATTAGTTACGATAGCTCAGTTGGGAAGTAGTGCAGTTTCCTTTTAGTATTGTTTTTGCATTAAAACGGCGTCGGATCGAATCTCGGTGTTATTATTATTCTCTTTTTGTGTTTTTTTATATTTTTTTCATTATTTAAGTTTTTTATTAATATATATATCTAAATAAATTCGACAAAAATACAACAAAAATATGCCGAGCGAAGCTCGGTCAACCAGATATTTATATACTTAAATATTATAATCGTAGTCTGTTAATGCTAAAAAAACATAGGGATAAAATAATAATATAAGAAAAAGGTTTAAAATAAGCCTTTAAGTATGCTAATGATAGTTTAGATTTATGCGTCTTTATCGTCCCAGGGAACTTTTCTCCGTCCTTCCCAATCGTCCCATGTTTTATATTCACAATCTGTCTTACCCAACAAAACCTTATAAATATTCTTGAGAGGTTCGCTAAGCCGCTCCTGATTAAATTCTGCTGAACATCACTCCATTGGAAATGGCACCCAAAAAAAAAACTTTCTTGCGTAATTATATTTTTAATTTGCATACCTTTCCTGATTAATACTTAAAATATGATACGTTCGTATTTTGGAGTAGATCAGAATAATTATTTTAATGCGTAGCTATAATTTATTGAATACTGTTACTATTGTTTGAGTTAACTCTTTTTTTTCTCTTACAGGACGCAAAGGGAGGTAATATGTTTATCAACTTGTATGTATATTTGTTGGCTACAGTCAGTGGGCGCTATAGAGACCAAACTTATAAACCGATTTATTATTACTATACTTATGTCAATGAATTCGTTTTAAATTATTTCAGCGTTTTACAGTGTTATATGGAATAATTTTGCGGGTATTTTATGTAATATTATGCAGAGAAAATACTGTAGTAAATATGATATAAGAGTAAATCAACATCCATTCTGGTAACGGCCATGAATAATTTGAATATACTAAAAATGTGTAAAAAGCAGTCATAAGGATTGGCGACAGAAGTGAAAACTTAAATCTATGAACCTTGTTATTTTTGGATATTGAAATTAACTGTTTGATTTTAAATAAGAAATTATAAATTAAAGCTATTTACATTTATCTATAATATTTTTGACATTTATCAGTTCTAGCTACAGTTATAGTGTTTGCCTTAATACGTCACGTGACAATGTGCCTGTAGAAGTTCTCAAAACAAACAATTTCCGAAGAAAATTATAACTCGACACTGGCACCAATAATAGCTCATATTTATAGCAATTTTTTTCATTGCTTTTATAACGCACGAGCAAACGGTGCACCTGATAGTAAGTGATACTGCTCAGGGATCTTTGCTAGGCCTAGATTTTCTATTAAGACATAATTTTTTTATGAGAGTATGTTACTATATCGGACGGACCGGCCCATGGCTACAGACAGCTTCGTCCTACGATATAACCGACAGCCAATTGAAAAGAGGAAAGAAGAAGAAATGACTAAATACAGTAAAATAATCAAACGCTAGTACTAATTTTATGCTAACACTAGGTTGTTATGTATTGATTATAAATTTTGATAGCTTCTAAGTGTATATATGTTGTGAGATAAGGGCAAGTGCGAATACTTTCGTTTGAAATACAGGCTCGGCCTAGTTTAGACGTTAGAGCTCATCTTGGACTATGTTCAACTCTTGTATGTATTGTGTGTAGAAGGCCAGTGTATAATGTGTATTCTGTATGGTTGTACAAACCATAAAGAGTTATAACAAGAAGAAAAAAAATAACAGCAACAAAACTACGAACAGCTCAATTTAATGTAGCCTCCTATAACGGGACAAAAATAGCTTAACTCTATTGAGCTGACGAAGATTTTCTTCCCTCAATTGTTTCCAACGAAAAACATTTAGAAAAAGGTGTTCGTTCACCTACTAAGACATTTGCAGTTTACGATCCTGCTACGGCACAAAGAAAACGATAAAAATACTGCCAAAGAAAAAGAAATAAAAGCCGAGTTGAATTTTGAGGTAAATTTGGTATTGTGAAGACGGAAAATAAGTATAAAAAATATTTCCATTGGACTTCAGTACTAGAATATATTAATATTATAGTATATCTTTGTCTTTTTTTTGTTTTTTACATCCCAGTATTGGGCTTGTCACACTATTGGCATTTTTCGTGTAGTGATGAAGTAAGAATACAATTCATCACTCGCTCTTTTGCCTGTGGGTGTCGTAAAAGACGACTAAGGGCTTAAATATGCATATAACATCTATACAAGAGAAGAAAAACCTGAAATAAAACCCTAAACCAACACGTCTGACTAATGTGGGTCAATTTACCTCCTATTGTGCAAAAGGCTCGAGCCCAGCAGTAAGACGTGTATGAGCTAAAATGAATGAATGTTTGGGAGCGGACATACTCTACAATAGGAAGCAAATTGACGTACCACACTGGTTAGGTGGATTGGGTTTCTGTTCAAGTTCGCTTTTTGACGTGACAATGTCTAATAAATCGATGAACGCTCGCTGCATGCACGACAAATTGTCCCGTTACGCTCATTGTTTTATTATTAAGTAGTATGCGATTCAGCTGTACTAAAGCGCGCCATCTATCGATGTGAAAGGATTTCAAATATATTAATTTAGTACAATGCGATACAGCTAAACTGAACAGCGCCATCTATCGAGACTTACGGTAATTGCCGACCCGATTTAATTTCAATAGCATACAACAATGGCTACTGGTTACGCTGATTCAATTTTATTCTTAAAAGTATGCAGTCATTTCATCAATGTTTTGTTATGACGTTGTCACGTTAAACTATCGTCCGTAAACCGACTTTACAGACAACCATGTTTTTTTTTGCATCGATATTATCAATTTAACATATTTCTTTCTCACATTTTAAGATGTCTATGGATCTGAAAAGGAATAGTGAATTTATTTTTTACATCTTCATCACGACAATTACATTATACCACACTATCATATATGTCCCACTACTGGGCTCGAGACTTCAACACAACAGAAGGCAAATTGTAGATCAATTTGCCTTACGTCACGCTCGCCAGACGGTTATAGGGTTTTATTTCAAATTTGCCTTGTCTTGTGTGGATGTTATGTGCACGATGTATCCCTTGATCGACTTTTATGATACCCACAGCCAAGAAAAGGGTGGTGAATTACACTCTTACTCCGTCACCACATCACACAATACAATATTACTATGTGTATTCTTTTCTTTTTTCGTTCTTTGTAACACTATTTGAGTTTCCACTACTGGGCTCAGCCTCCTCCGCAATAGCAAAGAAATTACAACACGCTAATTAAACAAATAGGGTTTCATGTCGAGTTTTCCTTCTTTTTCATAGATGTTACCTGCTCTTATTTACTGACTTATTAGCCTGCTTTGCTTCATGTCTCCCGCTTTGCATAGGGGGGAAGTGGAATCTTTCCAATTCTTCCTGTTTATCTTTTCTAATTAAATTTATTGTGACACCTAAGATAATTAAAAGCGTTTCCCGAGACTTTCTAAGGGTCAAACCTCGGTATCTTATACGGAGACCATTATGGATCCTGGCTTACAGGAGTTAAAGTGGTGGGAATTTGTGGTGGTAAAAAAAATGTTATCTGCATATACTTAATATCTTAAGTTGTACCTACTTTGTGTCATCCACGGGTAAAAGAGACGATGATGAATTGTATTCTTAACTAGCTTATGCTCGTGACTTCGTCCACGTGGAACAGTTACTTTGGGCTAATGCTAACTTTAACCCGCGACTTTGATTACGTAGAAGGTGAAAATATTTTTAAATAATATAATTCTGTCACACATGATTTTTGCGAAATCTAACCGTTTATGTAGTGCACGCAACGGAAGCTGTCAAAAGGAAAAAAAACCATTCTGAGACATTTTTCATTGTTACTCTGCTCCTATTGCTTTAAGCGTGATGATATATAACCTATAGCCTTCCTCGATAAATGGGCTATATAACACTGAAAGAATTTTTCAAATTGGACTAGTAGTTCATGAGATTAGCGCGTTCAAACAAACAAACTCTTCCGCTTTATATATTAGTATAGAATAGATTCATCACCTTACAGAAAATATATATTATCACAAAATAAATCATATAAAATTGGAAAAGGTTTTGAATTAATTTCCTTAGTTGAACTTAAAATTGTTGATGTTAATATTAATCTTACAAGGAAAATCAAAATAAATTCACAAAATAAGTGGATTGTTTAAAAAGAATCTGTAATTAATTCAAAGAATGTACCGCTTTGTTATATTACAACTCACAATACTAAGCTTACAAAGAAATCAGAATAAGCCTCGACGTGCCTTACAACTTTTTTTTACGAAACATTCAAATTATAAGACTTGGATCAGTACAGAATAAATTTTCTTTGAAAATGATTTACATACATAAGCCGGGCAAAAATCGGAGGCGTCGGTGACAGAAATATAATAAATTGTTATTGCGTGACCAAGTGATTTATGATAATATTTTTGTTGAAACATTTAAATTCACTATTTGTTGAGTTATACATTAGTCAGTAACATAAATGAATAATTGCGAATCTAACTGGCAACACACAAAAAATCTGTTATACAATATTGAACAGTGTCAAAAGAGATTGGACAGCACCAAATTTAATTTAAAATTTACCAATACTATTTCGAATCATGGAGGTTGGAGGGTGGAAAAATTACTAAAAATGTGATCCTTATATAATTAAGCATTGACATAATCCATTATGCAAAGGCTAAGCTGATGATGTACTCGTACCTAAGAAATATGTATATACTAGCTGATCCAACAGACGTTGCTGTATTTAATTAAAATAAAAGTAATTCTGCTTGAAATCGATAGCAGCGCCGCCTACCGAGTCCAATTGTGAATCTCAACTATTCTCGAATCCCCTTGAACACACACAAAAATTTCATCACCATCGGCCCAGCCGTTTAGGAGTTGAGTGATATAAAGTGATGTACACACGTACACAAGAAATATATATTTAAAGATAGAGAAAGGTGCATTTTTTTCATAGCACATTATTAATCTTTAAATTATGAAAACATTATTCATCATCATCGTCATCTCAGGCCATATACATTCCACTGTTGGGCCCAGGCCTCCTCCATTATGGGAATTTGAACTACAATAGTACTGGTCAGACGTGTTGGCGTAGGATTTTATTTCACACTTTCCTTCATTGCATTGATTTTATCTGAAAATTAATCCCTTAGTCTTCATTTACAACACCGGTGTTGAATTGTATTTTTACTCCGCCACTAAATGGAGAACATTATTAATTCTTATAGTTTCCGTCTGGTCATCAATCGCGTGCGACTGTGATCGCATGCAATGCACGAAAATTAACCTTAAAGGAAATAATTCTATAACCATTAATCTTGACAGGTCGATGTTATTGGTGATAGTGGCGAACGAGCAAACAGTATACCTGATCGTAAGTTATACTGCCGTTATACTTTTGCAATACTAAGCGTACATCTAAGCCACTGCCTAGCGTAAAGAAAATGATCTTTTTAAACCTCGTTTAAAGATGAATATGTCATAGCGCCCTAGCAGCAGCAGCAAGTAATTCATTCCAGATCTTGCACGTACGTGGGAGAAACGATATCTAAAACGTACAGTTGACCGCAGAGGGTTATAAATTGCAGGACCTCGCGGGCCTTTCGAGCCTCCTCCACATCAGGAGGGAAACTGACCTTACTATACCATACTGATCAGACAGGTTGTTATAGGGTTTTATTTCGAGTTTTCCTTCTTTTGCATAGATGTTACATGCGTATGATATCCCTTAGTCGGCTTTTTTTTTTCTTGCAGGCAGTGGCAAACGAGCAAACAGTACACCTGATGGTAAGTGTTGCTGCCGCTCATGGACCTTTACAAGGCCGCTGCCTACCGCGAAGAAAGTGAAGGGAGTGTGAATGCGTCCAATGAAGCTCGGTGATATCAAAGGCACCACCAAAACCCTCCACACGCAAACACCCTCAGAAAGTTGGGCTTCCGGCTCTCCCGTTCACCGAACGAAGCGCAGTAACAAATTGCTACTACTCAGACGTCGATTTTTTGCGAGAGCGTGGTACTACCCCGGACGAACCGGCCCGCAGCTAGTAGACAGATAACTGTCGACAGTGTGGTCCTACCACTATAAAATCTTTTCTTCGTCTTTTACGACATCCACAGGCAAGGGAGTGGTGATTTGTATTATTACTCCGTCACCACATGGAAGATCTTAGCTCAGCTCAGGCTTTAATATATTCATAAGTATTCTAATTACATATTCATAAATAATCTAATATTTCTTGAGTATTTAACATAAAAATATGTTTTCCTGAAACATTTGCCTTAAATAATTTATATTCTCATCTAATAACGAATTCAAATGGATTTACGTAGGAAGTTACCGTCTAGGGAATAAATGTACTAATAGGCTATTACATTCCCCCTTTCTAAATAAATACCATTGTAATTGAAATTGTTATGTTCATGAAATCTAATATTAGAGTTAAAATTTAATTGCACCATGTGATGACGAAGTAAGAATGCAATTCACCATCCCCTGTTTCGCCTCTGGGTATCGTAAAAGGCGACTAAGGAACATTTTGTGCTTATAACAACTGTGCAAAAAAAGGAAACCTCGAGGTAAATTCTTATACCAATCCGCTAGAGCAACCTGGTATACCGTCGAGGCCTCCCGGCCGGTGCTGATGGAGTGGTTGGAGCGGACGCACGGGGTGCTTTCCTTCCGACTGGTGCAGGTGCTTACGGGGCACGGTTGCTTCGCGAAGTACCTGCACAAGATTGTCAGGGGGGAGAGCACACCGTCCTGCCACCACTGCAATTGCGACGAGGACACGGCGCAGCACACGCTCGAGGTGTGTGCTGCGTGGGAGGGGGAGCGCCGTGAACTCGTCGCGATTATCAGTGCCGACCTGACGCTGCCGACCATCGCCAGGGAGATGCTCGACAGCGTCAGGAACTGGGACGCGGTCGCCGCCTTCTGTGAGGCCATAATCTCACGGAAGGAGGCGACGGATCGTGTGCGAGTAAAGCTCCTATTCGGCGACACGTTCCGCCGCCGGCGACTCGGGCGGCGCAGGCGCGAGTATCTGCGCCTAATGCCGCCCTAGCCGAGGCCGCGGGTGATCGGACCGGGGAATTGTCCGTCACCCGCAGAGAGGCTGACCGCGCGACGGCGACCAACGTCCTAGGACGTCGAGAGGTGACGTTACCCGAAAGGGTATTCCGTCGAGCCGACCACTGACGACAAGTCACATCTGCTCCGGTGGTCGGCCCAACAACGAGGTGACGTGGGTACGGGTGGGTTATGGGCCCGCGCGCCGTCCTTTCATCGCCCCGGACGGACTGGACCGCGCGTGCGCTTACCATAGCCCACCCATAAAAAAAAAGCCCATACACCATACACTGAACAGACGGTTTGGTAAAGGATCGAATTTTCCTTCTCTTGCGTAAATATTATATGCGTGTTAAAATCCTTTAGTCGTTATTTCGATACCCACGGACATGATTACATGCTTACTATAGCCCACCCATAAAAAATGTTTTCGCGCGTTTTCTAACGGTCCCAATGATCTTCAGCGGACGATAGTGGTAATCCAAACCGCCTTTATTGTTATACATATAGTACATTTGTTTTCTTATCGGTCACCACGCTCAAAAAGTGTAACTTGAATTAATATCAAAGAAAAAAATACTGCATAAATAAAAAATAAATAAGTAATTATAATGGCATAAGTTGATAAAAAATGCTATGCAATAGCTTTACCGCGGCAGTCCCCGAGTGCCACATGTTTTTTTTTTTAATAATAAATCTGTGGTTCGTAGATATCGAGAATACAAATCTTGCTAAATATTGCATACATTTATACGTTTAACTTACGTTATATTTATGGTGGGGATACATGGTTATACTATTACAACCCCTTTTTCGAAGGGTCCACATTCGACCTCAGTAAATCTTTTCTATTGCTTTCTCTTATATCTTGCAAATACTACCGTTAGCATATTTTCAACCTTACCATTAAAAATATTAGGTAGACTTTTGTTTCAAATAATTTAACTAAAGAATAGAATAAATTATGAGAAATTAGTTACCCGGAAATTGTATGAAAATATTATTCATGAGAGATACAGACATAAACAAAAAATTGCATAAAATAATGAATTAATTGATTAATTTCAGCTCATATAGGTCCCATCAAGCTTCCTCCATAGTGGGAGGGAAATTGCCCAACTATACCACGCTGATGAAACTTGCATAAATGTTATATGCATATTATATCTCGTAGTCGGCTTTTACTACACCCGCGGGTAAAAAAGTGGACAGTGAATTGTATTCTTACCCCGTCACCATACAAAGGGAGAAAGGGAAGTTAAGTAAAATGAGTGCGGAGATGTATTGAACACACGATTAAATACTGCATACAAATTTTAATACCCTTCACTTTATTTCATCAAACATGAACATAATATTACATAGACTTACACAGCAGCATTCCACGGAGCGTGCATCTTCGATCTCGTTTAGTTCCGATAGATTTGCTCGCTCACTCAAACGTCCGTGCACAATGCAGTGCAGAATCCCATCCGACACGGATTTGTATCTACCAAGCCATATATCTTATACTAGTTCTAAGTTGCAAGCTTTCAAAGTTTGCATTGTGGTTCTACATACCTAAAATTAACAGTTTGTTATCCTATATGTGCTCCACGCAACGTATATATTCTATAGTTATCTTGACTGCTTATTCCGAGTAAGGATACAATTCACCACTCCTTATCTAGCCCACGGGTGTGCATATTACATCTGCATTCCATATGTGTGTTTATGTAGTAACAAAATTATATGTGATGGCGACCTGTGTGATAATGTGTTAAGAATACAATACTGAGATCCTTAGCGATCAATTGTATTGAGCATTTTCAGCAGGCCTCCGAGAGAAACTTCAGTATTAGTACTGGATATCAGAATTAAAAAGTGGACCCCATGAAAGGAAGCGCTTGGGATTTCTCTCGATTACAAAGTCACAAAAAATATCTAATCAATTATCCATCTAATAAATAATAAAGCACTAGCACAATCACTTCGCTTCGGTTTCATTCGCCTTTGCCCGTAGGAATACCGGGATAAAATATAGCTTATGTTACTCCTTGATATTATAGCTTTCTACTAGTGAAAGAATTTTTGAAATCGGTTCAGGTTCTTTCGTATTTATAATATTAGTAAGGATATATCACAAGTACCTATTCCATTTTGGGTATGTATAGAATGAAACTACAAAATATCTAATTTATAAGTTCATAACTTAAACCAGCAGAAAAGATTTAGTGAAAGAAAATTTGGGTCAGTCCATGGATTATTATAAATGCTGTAGTATTATTTCAATATGTTTTGTAGCAGACTTTGTTGGTTGTAATTTTACTAATCATGTTGGGCATCGTTGTAGCTATGGTCAGCAGCGTCAGATCGATTGCGTTCATTACGCTGCTCTGCCCAGGCCGCGTAGTCATCGAGCGTGTGCTGCGCCGTGTCATTGTCACAATCACAGTGGTGGCAGAACGATGTCTTCTCGCTCCTTGCGACCTTGTGTAAGTACTTGCAGACAAAACTATGCCCCGACCTGACTTGCATCAGAGGGAAGGATAGGACCCCGGGCCACCGACCTAACCACTCCATTATCACCAGTCGGAAGGCTTCGACATTCCGAACACCGAATTGAGACCTTGCCAGTCGAACCGCGCAACGTGCAATGATGTTCTGGCGGGTATCTCCCCGTCAGAACATCAGAGCAAAAACATAGCATACCCGATTATACACCCGCCGATAAAGACCAACGAGCATCTTCGCCTCTAGTGTTGTCCTTCGTGTGATTTGAACTCCGACATTGGCACTATGGGTCCGGTATTTCAAAGAATTGAGAACCTTTTTTGGAGTCGGTTAAAAAAATAAGTTTCACCTTCCATATCCTATCCCGTGAATGTTATAAAAGACTGAATGATGAAATGATGATATATAATTCATTTTCAAGTTTTCTCTTTATACTCTCTTCATTATTATCATCATCATCATCACAGCTCATACATGTCCCACTATTGCGCTCGAGTCTCCTCCACAATAGGAGGGAAATTGACTTACTATACCATACTGGTCAGACGAGTCGGTATATGGTTTTATTTCGAGCTTTCCAGATTAGTCGGCTTTTATGACACCAATAGGCAAGAATAGGGATTGGTGAATAACATTCATACTCCGTCACCATTTTTTTTTTATTGCAAACGGTGGCAAACGAGCAAACAGTACACCTGGTGGTAAGTGTTGCTGCCGCTCATGGACCTTTACAGGGTCGCTGCCTACCGCGAAGAAAGTGAAAAGAGTGTGAATGCGTGCATTAAGACTCGGTGATACCAAGGGCACCACCAAAACCCTCCACACACAAACACCCTCAGAAAGTTTACCCATCACACGAAAATATACTTACTTAGTCTCTTATATGTGTATAATTGTAGACTAAACTCTCTATAAACACAACATGCTCTTTCACAAACATTATAAATTATACTTGACAGTAATAAATTGTATTCTGCAGCTACTAGGTTATGCTTTCAGGATAATAGTCAAGTGTATGTATTTCTAACTAAAATTTAACTTAAATTACCTCTTTTTTTTATAGTGGGTTACAGTCGGTGCACTCCTCGCCCGGCTCTGTCCGGGGCGACAGAGGGGCGTAAGCACGCACACCCGTAACCCACCCATATAGCACGTCGCCTTCGTCGTTGAGTTGACCACCAGTGCAGAGTTCCTTGACTTCAGTGGTCGACCCGACGGAATACCCCGAGGGAGTACCCTTTCCCGTCAACGTCCCCTACCGGGACGCCGATCGCCGTCGCGAGGCTAACCTCTCCGCGGGTGGCAGATCCGAATCCCCGGTCCGGTAACTTAAATTAGCTCTAATGAAACCTCATAAATACAGAGCAAGCAATTATTTACTCCGAAAATAAGTTTTTAATTCAACTTAAAAAAAATAGCGCAAGTATTTATCATCCTCATCATCATAACTCATATACGTGCCACTATTAGGTTCGAGCCTCCTCCACAGTGGGAGAGAAATTTACCTACAATATCGTGCTGGTCATACGCGTTGGTTATATAGGGTTTTATTTAGAGTTTACCTTCTCTTGCATAGATTTTATTATATATTATATCTCTTAGTCGTCTTTTAAGACACCCACAGGCAAGAGAGGGGGTCATGAATTGTATTCTTACTCCGTCACCACACGGAAAACACACTACGAATTTTATCTAACTTCATAGGTTATGTATTTGATTTTCTCTGCTTTTCCATCGAATCAAACATTTTTGAAGGTTTACGTTCATCATGAATGATATAGAATTTGTATTCTTTAGCTTTTGAGATGCCAGTGTTTTTGTATAAATAATTTTTTACTGATTTTGGAACACTTGTTCAAGTCTTGCGTGTGATAATTCTTTTTTCCTTAATTATTGCATAAAAAACTTATACCCGTTAAAAATAATTACATTATTCGTATAAATTATTGATTTTTCTAACTTTAGCATTAGATATGGTTCATTCATTCCTTTTTGCATTATAAAAGACAACACCTTGCACTAAGGGAATAATCCCTGGATTGCGGTGGACTTAACAAACATATAATTTAACAAACATAAATATAGATACTTACGATTTTCCGTGTGATGATGGAGTAAGAATACAATTTACCACTATGGATATATATAATAATTATACCTATATTGGCAATACCAATATGTTTGACCAGCATGGTATAGTAGGTCAAATTCCCTCCCATTGTGGAAGAGGCCCGAGCCGAACAGCGGGACGTATGTGGGCTGCGATTATGATGATGATGATGAAATAGAGATACACTCAGACTCACAACAATAATTTGCGGATCGCACAAAATATTGTTCTGTTAGGGTATCGCAATATACCGCACTGGTCAGACGTATTGGTACAGAGTTTTCTTCTGTTGAATTTTCGTTCTATTGCAAAGATATTATCTGTATATCATATTCCTTATAAGTCTTGTAAGACATCTTTGGGTATGAGAGGGGGTGGCGAACTGTATTCTTCTTCTTCTTATTCTTCATCACACGGAAAATCTATTCAGTCATATATATTTAAGATATCGATTTGCAAGAGATAATTAAACATTGGTTATGGTAATCAATTTTAAATTTAGAAATGGAGTTTAAAATAATTGACTGATGAGAATAAACGTATTTGAAAATAAAATCAAAGCAAAACCCTTTGTCTATCAACGTAATTCAATAACCACATAGCCGACAATAATCAGAACTTTTCTTTTGAGTATCATTCGTTGGATATTCAAAGGATGATGTTACACAAAATAAATAATAAAAGTGTTCGGAGTGTCGTGGCTTGGGAGAATGTTTTCAGCCGCTACTAGAATATAAATTGGCCTAATTTAAAAGCATATCATACAGTACGCAGTCGCAGTACCATATCGTACGCATTATGAAAAAAATTGCTACTTTAAGTAAAATAATGCTTCTGTGTTGCGATCATAATGTCCTAATATGTAATACAAAAAATGTGTTCCATATCTTTACTCCATTTACTTTTTTTCTCTTATATTCACATACAAAAGTAGAGCTAACTTGCGAATTTGTCACGTAAACCGAACAGTATAAGTCCAATTTAATTGAAGTCAGATCAGCGCGCATTAAGGATAAATTATTATACATTAAAAACTATATTTTTTTTCGTCTCTATAGTCGTTATTGGTAATAGCAATGTGAATGGAAAATTTTTTGGGATAAAAGATAACTCAGGGATGTATATAAAAACTCCCTATTAGTGAAAGACTTATAAACTTATAATTAAACCTCATCTATTCTAGTTTTGGACTCCCATTAATTTTAGTAATCTATACGTAGGTATTATTCATCATTCACCATTTCAGCCTATTGTCGTCCACTGCTGGACGTAGGCCTCCCTCATGATGCGCCACAATGTGCGGTCCTGTGCCGCCTGCATCCAACGACGCCCAGCAACTTTCACTAGGTCAGCGGTCCACCTAGTGGGGGGGCGTCCTACACTGCGTCGTCCGATACGTGGTCGCCACTCGAGAACCTTTCTTCCCCAGCGATTGTCGGTTCGTCGAGCGATGTGGCCTACCCATTGCTACTTCAGCGTGCTAATTCTTAGTGCTATGTCGGTTGCACCCGTTCTTCTGCGGATTTCCGCATTCCGGATTCTATCTCGCAGAGAAATCCCGAGCATAGCCCGCTCCATAGCACGCTGAGCGACTTTGAGCCTTGATATAAGGCCTACATTTAGGGACCACGTTTCCGTGCCGTAAGTCATCATTGGTCACACACACTGGTCGTAGACCTGTGTTTTCAGGCACTGAGGTATGTTGGACGAGAAGATCCTCTTAAGTTTCCCGAACGCTGCCCAACCGAGATGGATTCGTCGGCTACTCTCCTTCTCGAAATTGGATCTACCTAACTGGACTGTTTGTCCTAGATAAACATAGTGATCGACAACTTCGAGAATCGCATTGCCAACTAGGACTGGTACAGAAATAACATGGGCATTTGACATGACTTTCGTCTTGTCTATGTTCATTCGTAAACCCACTAGTTGGGATACCCTGCTGAGATCATTGAGCACTGTGCCAAGGTCCTCCATGGATTCTGCCATAACGACGATATCGTCTAAAAATCGAAGGTGAGTGAAGTATTCGCCGTTAATGTTGATGCCGAGTCCAGTCCAGTTTAAGAGCTTGAAGACATCTTCCAGTGCAGTGGTGAACAGTTTCGGAGAGATGACATCTCCCTGTCTCACGCCTTTGTGCAACTGGATCGGTTTCGTACTCTTATCCTGGATACGGACTGACATTGTGGCGTTCCTATACAAACACTTCAGCACTTCGATATAGCGATGGTCGATTTGGCACCGCTGAAGGGACTGCAGCACCACCCTAGTTTCGACTGATTTAAAGGCTTTCTCATAGTCCACAAACGCTAAGCACAGGGGCCGATTATACTCCTCCGTATTATTACGTATTATTACTGTAATAAAAATGTATTTTGTTTGAATGTGTTAATATCAGGAACTACAAGTCAGATTTGAAAAAAAGCCTTTCTGTTTGATAGCCTGTTTATTGAGAAAGCTTTTAGGTTAAAAAATATAACGCTGCAATAAATAAGTGTTAAACACTGATGGTAAGGAAAACGGGTAAAACAGAAATGAGACGACATAATTAATGTTTGGCTGGACAAACATTTTTATCACATCAACTGTTGTAATAACAAATTCGTATTAAATTGTATGTCATTAAAATATTATGTGTGTATTATTTTATATATCTAAACTAGATAACGTAGCGTTTACGTAACGTAACATCTGTTTAACAACCTTTCGTTATCTATTCTCTGGACATCTCCTAGGTGATGTCATAATCGCCACGCTTTATTTAGTCATATAATTTTTAAGGTAATTTTCTTAAAAGAGCACTAAGGTAGTTTTTTTGACTGATAATGGTTTGAAGACGCCACCTTAAACGCCAGAGCAACTAAAGAGGGACGTCCAGACCATTGGCGGCGGTTCCTCTTTTCATGTACAATCCCCCATCGCCCCGGGATTGCTATCAGTCTAGGCTGCTTCGCTTTTCTGGTGATTTCTCACCTGATATTTACCAATTCTAAAAGAAAATAAGGAGTGGTAACAGCAAGTGGTGGTGGTAGGTATTGTATCTGTGGTGATGGTATGGCATCTGTGGTGATGAATTAAGGAATTAATCAACCGCCAAAAATTATGAATTCTTACATGCACCTTATCAGGGTTATAGAAAATACAGTGCCTTTCTTGAAGCAATATAGGAGGGATAGAAAACTTCAATGGCCTATAGATGGCGTGTGGAATGTCTCCCGTAAAAATGACAACACAAGAGTTTGATTGTTATACGTAAGACCACGCTCATCTAAATGGTAAAACGATTGGAACGGATTTCCATTAGGTTTGCAGTCGATTTCGACGTGTGGTAATCATTTTTCACTCATAAATAAACTTCTTTAGTTATTTATATTTTTAATAACAATAAGCGTCTGGCTTATTCAAATTTAAATAAAACAATCAAGAAGGGTTTTATAGTAGGGATTCCTAATGCTGTGGTTGTCTACGAACGATATTAATCTTAACCTCGTACAATATAACGATCTTTTTTACAAGCCATAAATTTTATGTAAAGAACTCATTATTTCTGTATCTGCGACGTAGGCAGTTAGAAATTTATTTTGTTGTAGACTAATAATTGCCCATCGTTTCGCTCGCGAATTTCCTAAGGTTTTTTTTTTTCATACGGAACTTTTTCTGTTATACCACAGACTACTTGTTCTCTCTTAGATCTGTTTTTTTTTTCTATTTCGCCAACTAATATGTTGCAATATCTTCATAAAACTTATGGTTATTGCCAACTCCCTTTTAAAGTTATTCAAAACTGGGGAAGTGCTGTTCTAGATACAAGATATCTTCTGACCGTTTGTGCATGTATTGGCATTTTCATAATTGAAGTTAATCTCTTTCATAATTACGGAATAGCTATATCTATTGGAGTAAGGTGACAGAAAACCCCTATCTTGCTCCTAAGTCTCGTAAATGCGGTTAAGGGATATAATATGAATTTAACATTTATGCAAAAAAAAATCAAAACTGTAAATAAAACCTAAACCAACCTATCTCACCAACATGATATAGGTAGGTTATTTTTCCTCCCATTGTGCCGGATTGAGAGCCCTCAGCGCTCACCCATAGCCCGGTTAAGCTGTGAAGGCCATCTGAGGCCAACAGCTACAGTCAAAAAAAAAATCCCATTGTGAAGAAATTGAGCTTTCTTGACCCAGCAGTGGGACGTAAATGATCTGAGATGATAATATCAATTTGCAATTACATAATAATTCGCGGGCAGAGTCTAATAACTAATTAGTATCAGTATCTTTATATATAAATCTTTTGTTCGTATGTTTGTATTTGAACTCCTTCTAAACGGCTAAACCGATTTTGATAAAAAAAATTTGTGGGTTCGAGAATGGTTTAGATAAATAATTGCACCCGATAGGTGGTGCTGCTATTGATTTGCAAGGAGAGTGGCTTTTATTTTATTTGTTGGGTCAGCTAGTTTTTTTATAATACTTATGAGATGACTAAATTAATGACTAGATTAAATGAAAAATGTAGACCTCTTAAATATAAATTTATATAACTCTAACCTATAATATATTTAATGCTAAATAAAAAAAAAGTTGTTGCATCTCAACAGAAACTTCACATATTTTATGGTGTTTATATTTGATTTCGTGACGTTTCGAATACTTTTCGGCGTTCATGCTCATATGAGGAGTAAAGTATCTCACGTACAAGATATCGTTATTACAGAAATGTATATCTACCCGCTACAGAATTAGTAATTAAATTTTAAGAGACGGTAACAGTATTGATCAACTTTAACAAATAATATCTGGTTGACCGAGCTTCGCTCGGAATATTTTTATCGAATTTATTTAGATATATATTAATAAAAAATAAATAATGAAAAATATATAAAAAAATAAAAAAAAATAACACCGAGATTCGATCCGACGCTGTTTGAATGCCAAAAAAACCAAAATTAGAACCTTCCCAACTGAGCTATCGTAACTCATGACGTTGACAACGAAATTTGAATTCATATTCTTTTAAAATTTAATGTCATTGTATTGTTTTACTAAAAACACGAACAAAACAACATTTTCTATAAATAAAACCTAGATCGATCTTTTAGACCCGAAACCTCTAGTATACCAAATTTCAACAAAATCGTTGGAGTCGTTTCCGAGATCCTGAATATATATATACAAGAATTGCTCGTTTAAAGATAAAAATATCAGGTTGACCGAGCTTCGCTCGGAATATTTTTGTCGAATTTATTTAGATATATATATTAATAAAAAATAAATGTTAAATAATGAAAAAAAAATATAAAAATTACAAAAAGAGAATAATAATAACAAAAACACCGACAAAAGAACATTTTCTATAAATAAAACCTAGCTAGATCGATTTTTTGGACCCGAAACCTCTAGTATGCCAAGTTTCATCAAAATCGTTGGTGCCGTTTCCAAGATCCTGAATATATATAGAGAAGAAATCCCGGACATCAGCTTGTACGAGATCAGAATGGCTCTCAAACAACTACGTAACGGTAAGGCACCGGGAGATGACGGAATTACGGCAGAGCTTTTGAAGGCGGGCGGCAAGCCGGTATTAATAGCCCTTCAGAAGCTATTTAATTCCGTTATCCTCGGGGGCGACGTTCCAGAGTCGTGGACCAGGAGTGTGGTGGTGCTGTTCTTCAAGAAGGGTGACAAAGCTCTTTTAAAGAACTACAGACCCATCTCACTCCTGAGCCATGTTTATAAGTTGTTTTCGAGGGTCATTACCAATCGACTCACGCGCAAGCTCGATGACTTCCAGCCGCCCGAACAAGCCGGCTTCCGAAAAGGCTATAGCACCATAGACCATATCCTCACGCTTCGGCAGATTATACAAAAGACCGAGGAGTATAATCGGCCCCTGTGCTTAGCGTTTGTGGACTATGAGAAAGCCTTTGATTCAGTCGAAACTTGGGCGGTGCTGCAGTCCCTTCAGCGGTGCCAAATCGACCATCGCTATATCGAAGTGCTGAAGTGTTTGTATAGGAACGCCACAATGTCAGTCCGTATCCGGGATAAGAGTACGAAACCGATCCAGTTGCAGAAAGGCGTGAGACAGGGAGATGTCATCTCTCCGAAACTGTTCACCACTGCACTGGAAGATGTCTTCAAGCTCTTAGACTGGACTGGACTCGGCATCAACATTAACGGCGAATACATCACTCACCTTCGATTCGCAGACGATATCGTCGTTATGGCAGAATCCATGGAGGACCTTGGCACTATGCTCAATGATCTCAGCAGGGTATCCCAACCAGTGGGTCTACGAATGAACATGGACAAGACGAAAGTCATGTCAAATACCCATGTCATTCCTGTACCGGTCCTAGTTGGCAATGCGATTCTCGAAGTTGTCAATCACTATGTTTACCTAGGACAAACAGTCCAGTTAGGTAGATCCAATTTCGAGAAAGAGATCAGCCGACGAATCCAACTCGGTTGGGCAGCGTTCGGGAAACTTAAGAGGATCTTCTCGTCCAACATACCTCAGTGTCTGAAAACACAGGTCTACGACCAGTGTGTGTTACCAGTGATGACTTACGGCACGGAAACGTGGTCCCTAAATGTAGGCCTCATATCAAGGCTCAAAGTCGCTCAGCGTGCTATGGAACGGGCTATGCTCGGGATTTCTCTGCGAGATAGAATCCGGAATACAGAAATCCGCAGAAGAACGGGTGTAACCGACATAGCACGAAGAATTAGCACGCTGAAGTGGCAATGGGCAGGCCACATCGCTCGACGAACCGACAACCGCTGGGGAAGAAAGGTTCTCGAGTGGCGACCACGCATCGGACGACGCAGTGTAGGACGCCCCCCCACTAGGTGGACCGACGACCTAGTGAAAGTTGCTGGGCGTCGTTGGATGCAGGCGGCACAGGACCGCACATTGTGGCGCAATATGAGGGAGGCCTACGTCCAGCAGTGGACGGCAATAGGCTGAAATGATGATGATGATGAATGATGAATATATATATATAAGAATTGCTCGTTTAAAGATATAAGATATCAGGTTGACCGAGCTTCACTCGGAATATTTTTGTAGAATTTATTTAGATATATATTAATAAAAAATAAAAATTATATAAAAAATTACAAAAAGAGAATAATAATAACACCGAGATTCGAACCGACGCTGTTTGGATGCTACAAAACTCAAAATTAAAACCGGCCGTCCCCCTGAGCTACCGTAACTCTTGACATTTGAATTGACTCTTGACTTAACTCTTGACACAACGAAATTTGAATTCATATTCTTTTAAAATTTAATGTCATTTATTGTTATGCTAAAAACACCGACAAAAGAACATTTTCTATAAATAAAACCTAGCTAGATCGATTTTTTGGACCCGAATCCTCTAGTATGCCAAGTTTCAATAAAATCCTTGGAGCCGTTTCCGAGACCCTGAAAATATATATATTTACAAGAATTGCTCGTTTAAAGATATAAGATAAGATTCATTACTATGGAACAGAAAAAGTTTTATATTTAAAGAAGCAAAGATAATATAACAGACTGACAGGTTTTTTTATATGGAGCACACCAACATAAAATAATATATAGAAGAAGGTATTTGAAAAGACCATGTATCAAAGATAATACGTTCATACATATTTAATGATACCGCAAGTTCAAACGTTGATTTGGAAAGCTTTGACATCAAACAGCTTACCAAGATCATGATAGACGATATTATGATTTTAGATATCAGAAACTGCATAATTTGTTTTTAATACGAAGAATTTCATCCATTGGTCCAAAGACGACTAGTAGGCTTGCCCGTTATGGGGAAATAATTTAATATATAATTTCGAACGCATAGTAAGTCGCTTCGTATGCGCTATTGGGATTATGAGGTTCCTTAACAATCAGGACTAGAGTGTTATTGAATTTACTAGTTTTAGCTCAACATATGTAGTTGAAATTATGCAGAGAAGCACTTTTTCTAATATTCTTATGCTCCCATTTTTAAAGGTTGATAGATAGAACTCGAATTTTATTGGATTTAAAATTTTTTCGTCTCAAAAGTTCGGTATTTTTGGAGGATAATGAAGCATGAGAGGGAACAAGCCCGAGTGAATAATGTCCATGTATATTTAATCTAATGCGGGATATGGGGCACTAAACTGCAAGTAACGCAAGTGCATCCAATGATGCCCTAGATGATTATGCAGAAAGCAGATCGGAGGTAAATTGGACTAGATATCGGCCTAAGGGATGAATGTCCAAAAAAGTAAGGCGCGTAATGTGCCGCTGATATGCTCAAAATATGCAAAAATATTGCACACAGGTAGATTATAATATCACGTGCAGTTTTATCTCAGACGATCGTACGAGGTGTTAGTCGTAATTACATTCTTATATTTGTAAACAAAAATGTAGCAGTACCCCACCTTTTGTTTAATAAAATCCTACATGTCTATCATAATTCTTTTCCGAGCATTCCTTTTGCATTTCCACCTTACACTATAATAAATTTTAGAGGCGGACTTAAACGTATGTATGTACCCTTATCACATGGAAATAGCTGCCGAGTTGCCTCGCAGCTGCAACTTGCCTAATGTAGCGTTATATCGGCTAATGTGTTTCTGTGAGAATACTGCTTTATACAATGTTATATTAAGAATTCAAAGTATTGCAACAAATGTATAATAACAATGAAGAGTATAATAAAATTTTATGAACTTGCGACTCTACCACAATGTTAGATTTTTTTCTCAGATAGGGTTGTTATAGTGTGTGTATGTATCTTTGTATGTGTCAATATAATTTGATATACTCAAAATACTGTTTGAAAAAGCTCGTTTTCGATTGCGTCATAGTCGTTATCATCTCAGTTCATTTATGACTCACTCTCCATAATAGGAAGACAATCGGCCTATTATTCTATACTATCCAGATGAGTTGGTATCGAGTTTTATTTCACTTGCATAAATTTTATTTGTGTATTATATTCCTTAGTTGTCTTTTACTATATGTTGTTGTGTTATGTGTATGTGTTATGTTGTATGTGTGTATGTGTTATGTTGTCTTTTTCAAAGCATTTAGAGTGAAAAAGGTTGGTGAATTGTACTTTTAGTCGGTCAGTCATCACACACACTCAGTCATCACACGAAAAATTGTGATAATGTATTCTTTCTTAATGAATTATTTCAAATTTAAGCAACCTAATCTATATCCCCATACATCAACCTATTAACGTCTACTGTTAATGACAGTTAATGACATAATAACCACGGTTGACAGTCAGTTTAACGATCGTAACTGACATTGTAACTTGACTTTTGACTAGAATGTCAAAATTTCATGCAGCGCTTTTAAATTTTATTCATTGTTTTAATGTTTTATAGTGTTATATTGAATAATTTTGCTGATATTTTATGTAATATAATGCAGATAAAATTCTGAAATATAGTGAATATGGTGTAATAGTGAATTGCGTTCATTTTGATATTCTGCCAAAATTCCCAGAGAAGGAAAAGGTTTACCTTAGGCATTTTACCCTGCCCAGTACCTTTTTTGTGCAGAAGTTTTAATAATTAAATAAGAAAGAATCATAAAATTAAATTTCAACATTCGTGTGAATACCTATTACTAATCAAAACTCGTATAAATAATTTCAAATACATTCCTTTAGGTAACACGTTATAACAAACATAAAGGGAACTTAATAAAGTTTAGCTGTGTTACATTTATGAATATTTAGAATTCAACCCATACCATTAATGAAGCGAGGTCATATTAAATAGACCTTTTGTGTCGAAATTTACACAGCTAATGATATTTAATTTTCCTTTATTCATAGGTGTTGGGGGTAATTTAGATTTAAATATAATAGAACTATGTAAATGAAGGAATATTCGACATAAAACCTTATGTCAGCAAGTCTGACCAGGGTGGTGTAGTAGTTCAATTTCCCTCCCACAATGGAAGAAATCCAAATCCATTAATGAGACGTATAGGAGCTACAATAGACAGATATATACAAAATTATAAGTGTGCCCTACCAGTATTGAGCTTCGGCGTCTTTTACGACACTCATGGCCTAGAGAGGAGTTGGTAAATTCAATACTGATTCCGTCATCACACAGGAGCTAAAACACGAAAATGGTAATATAATATACATGTATTATTTGTTAATATTATAGCATTTATTTTTATTTATTAGCTTAAGTTAATTATTATTTATTTTTCAATATTTATTTTCCCTATACCTACACCTCTGACCAGGATTGTATAGTAGGTCAATTTCCCTCCCATTGTGAAGGAAACTCGAGCCCAACAGTTAAACTCGTATGAGCTGTAATGATGATAATAATTTTTTACTTCGTGAATAAAGATATTTCGAACTAAAAGCTACCCATAGCTATCAATAAAATAATATAGAGCTCGAAATTATCATTGCTTAAAACCGATTTCAATACCGATAGCAAACCTTTACATAGAAACCTTTATATAAATTATTGAATCAAACTAAACCGACTAGTCTATTAAGCAAACAAACTAGTACCAGAATAATTCATATTTCCATTAGTACCTTATGAATATTATCCAGTCTAGATGAGAGCGCTGAAGAGAAGTGAGTGTTACTTTTGTGCAAATAAGAGGGAACCTCAGAGGGGCCTTGTCACTTGTTTCAACTGTTTGAGTTGTATGGAATAAAATATCTGATGCGAAGTCGTTTTTATACACCGGAGAGAAGATATGAAAACAGACTGGATTATTCAAGTTGAAACTACGTACTCAGTATTAATTGAGGTTGATTTTGTCAAAATATTATATATTATATATTTTAGATTGGATGTTAATAAACCTATTGTAAATAAACTATTTGCTTATTTTTTTTTTACGGATTTAATTCAATTTCTACAAAGTGTAATAATGAGTTAGGAATGTAATATCTTAACCTCATACATTGCTCCTGAATGTGATAAGAATCTGCTGAGGTAATTCTAGGAGATTGGACAGTAGTATTATTGGTTGCTGAGATATTGATAGTTAAAGACAATAAGATTCTTTTCCATTCAAAGTTCGATATCTCAGCGAGAAATGATCGTATCGAACTTTTTAAAAAAGCAAATTCAAGCTGAATAAACAAGTTATCTGATAGATATAGTAGTTAACTTGGATTTTTTTTTTCTACGCCCGTAGACCAGAAAAGAATACTAAAAAATTTTTTTTGTTGCTGATTTTTCTACGATTACTCAAAATCCACAGGGGTTACAAAATTTTAAAATTTGATTCCTTAATTTTTTCCAGTAATGTACGTCCCAATCCCAGGTTCGGGCTTCCTCCACAATGGAAGGGAATTTGTCTTACTATACCATGCTTGTCAGACATGCTGGTACAGGGTTTCATTTCGAGTTTTATTTCTCTTACACAGATGTTATATGCACATTATCTCCCTTAGTCGTCTTTTACGATATCCACGGGCAAGATAGGGAGTGGTGAATTGTATTCTTACTCCGTCACCACACGTAATATTTTATGGCCGGCCTACTTGACGTTAATCCTCTTTGGCATTATAATTGTTGGCCAGACAGCATCACTATGGACTCAGGTCGATGTAAAGTTCTTAGTCGTTATATACGACACTCAAGAATAATGTAAAGATTGGTAGTATTCGTAGCTGCCATCATACAGAAATATAATATACACATACATCTGTCCACGCCGAAAATTTTATTCGTTCATCAGCCTAACGACGTCCATTGTTAGCATATGCTTCCTTAACAAGCAATAGTATTAAAATTATAAATTTCCCAGAAGAAATAAACGGTAAAAGAATGCTTTTAGCGTTTATTTAGCCAGTTTCTACGACTTCCTTGGGTAAGTAAACAAAAAGCAAATTATATTCTTAAACCGTCACCAGACGTTGAAATTATGTATTATAATTATTATAAATACGATTTTATATAATTAACTATTTTTTTTAATAATTATAGCATATTGTATACTATAACACAATTTAATTACCTTCATAATATTATCATCATTTCAGCTCATATACGTCCCATTGTTGGGCTCGAACCTCCTTCACAATAGGAGAGAAATAGGCCTTACTATACTATGCTGGTCATACAGGTTGTTATAGGGTTTTATTTTGGCTTTTCCTTCTCTTACATAGATGTTATATGCGTATTATATCCCTTAGTCGTCTTTTACGACATCCACGGACAAGATCCACACGGCAATTACTTTAGTAATTCGGTAATCGATTCCACAAAAAAATTAGTCTACTAGTCGTAATTTTTATTTCGCCGTTAATATTAAATCCGAATTGCACTACAGTGGTGCAATATATATATATATATATATATATATATATATACACTCATTTGCAAAAAAAACGGGCACCTAAGCAATGAACCATTTCAAATGTTAATATTTCTTGTTAAATTAATAAGAAAATAATCGTTTTCATCAGTATTTCATAAAATTTAGATACAATTTATGGGAAATAATGCTAAACCTCGCTAGTAGTGTATATTCGCTAGTAGTGCATATGCTCATGAAGTAAAAATAAAAAAGTTTTTTTGTTTGTTTTTCTTTAATAAAGTAAAAGCAGATAAATGTTTAGTATCGAGTGTGACCCCCTCTAGCTAAAATCACAGCTTGAATTCGTCTGGGCATGCTAGCGAGTATATCCCGGATACTTGCTTGCGGAATACGTTCCCACTCCGCAGTAATCACATTCTTCAGCTCTCTGATGGTCTGCGGAGCCGGGTGTACTGATCTCACACGCCGTTTCAGAACGTCCCAGACATGCTCTATGGGATTGAGGTCGGGACTTCGAGCTGGCCAATCCAAACGACGAATGCCGACCTCTTGCACATACGCATTAACATCGCGGGATCGGTGGGCGCGAGCATTGTCGTCCATAAAAATCGAGTCTTCACCTAGAGCGGCCAATGCGGGTTGTGCATGAGAAATTAGAACTTCCGTTATGTATCGATGCCCAGTCAGTGAGCCGTTTTCAATGAAGACTAACTCTGTACGATCCATTGAATTTATTCCTGCCCAAAACATAACAGAGCCCCCACCATAAGGTGTGATTTCTTCGAAACATGCCTCTGCAAAGCGTTCTCCTTGTCTTCTTAGCACTCGCCGACGTCGATCTTCACCGAACAGAGATATCCTGGCTTCATCAGAGAACAAAACCCTATTCCAATCGTCTTGAGTCCATGATTCACAATTTCTAGCGAACCTAAGCCTGTGAACTCTGTGCTCACGGAGTAATTTGGGGCCGCGGGCCGGGCGGTGACTGCGTATATTGGCAGCGAGAAGCCTCCTCCTGACCGTCCATAGACTAATATGCACATTTCTTACTTCTTGGAGGTTGTTCTTAAGATCCACATACGAAGATTTGCGATTTCTCAATGCGCGACTCACAAGAAAACGATCATCCCGTGGTTGGGTACATGGTTTTCTTCCAGAACCAGGCCTTCTCTCGACGGAACCAGTCTCCTGATATCGCTGCCAGGTCCTTTGGACTGTCGAGCGACTAACATTTAGCCTCCTAGCCACGAAACATTGGCTGCAACCCTCTTCAAGCAGCGCGATAATTTTGGTAGCTTTTACCACTTTATCTACCATTTTTGATACAGCCAAACAGCATTAAATAAAGCTTTGACAGTCAAGGATATGAAATTAATCGATAAAAATTGAATAAAAGTTATGAAAGTCGATGTTAACTTCTGGAACTTCGCGCCAAAAATGTAGGATAAAAAGGGGTTTTCTGTAAAAATGAACATCAAATGAAAAATTGAATTTAGAACGTACTTTTTTAAATACCACAGCATTTTTAAAACCGGCCAGTAACGTGTACAAACGATTGAAACCTTTTTGGTATTGTATCTTTTTAAATATGAATGAAAATCAAAACCGCCCGTTTTTTTTGCAAATGAGTTTATATATATATATATATATATATAACAATGTAAGCTACATCCTGAGCAACATCTCTTTTTAGAAAATCTTGAAATGATCACCGACTCTCATCATCATCACCTCAGCGCCTCCTTCTCCATTGTAAAGAAATTGAGCAATTATATATCTCAGGGCGTCTCGAGGCTCGCGCTTGGGAGTGAAATTGAATAATTATAACCTGATAAAACGTGTATTTTTGGATGGATGTCATCTGCATTTTATATACTTTAATCGTCTTTTACGACACCCACGGGTTCTTACCAGTGGGTAGGTGGGGGGTGGGGGTAGGTGAATTTTATTCTTACTCCGTCATCGTACGAAAAACATTGAATTCCAGCTTAGAATATAATGTAATTTGTCTTGTAACCCCATTAAAATAAATGCTTTCTTGTTATCTATCTTTTTGAAATACAGTTAAAATATAATGTATATTCCTATGAACTACAGAAATTTCTGTATACAAGTATCATGAAACTGGCAAGGTGACAAGCTAAACTGCTGCATAAATTTTAGTGAGTAACATAAGTAGGTTACTGTGAACTACACGTAATACCGTCGACGAAATGTAAGATTTTGGTTAAGTTTATTATTATTATACAACATTTTGTGGAATCAGTATATTAGTATACGTATAACATTTTGCGGTACGGTTAATCAGAGGCAGGCAAGTAATTACTCGTATTTTCAACCGGCACTCTGTTTTTGTGGGACATGATTTTGGAATTGCGTTAAAATATAGTTAATGATATTACTCTTTATACAAATCAAATGATTTTTCAGCGTCGTCAAAATGGGCTCACAAATTTTATGTTGTTTATTATGTTATAAATATCTTGGTTGACCGAGCTCTGCTCGGTATATTTTTTTTTCGTATTTTTGCCGAACTTATTTAGATATATAAAAATGAAGAAATAGTGAAAAAAAATATAAAAAATTACAAAGAGAATAATAATAACACCGAGATTCGATCTCACGCTGTTTGAATGTAACTGCCCAACTAAGCTATTGTCACTCTTGACGGCGACGGCGAAATTTGAATTCCCATTCTATTGACATTTTATATCATTGTATTGATTAGCTAAAAACACCGACAAAACAACATCCATACTAATATTATAAATGCGAAAGTAAGGATGTTTGTTTGTTTGTTTGTTTGTTTGTAACGCTTTCACGCTTAAACCACCAAACCGATTTCAAAAATTCTTTCACCAATGGAAAGCTATAATATCAGGGAGTAACATAGGCTATAGCCTAATAAAATATATTTTATCCCGGTATTCCCACAGGAACGGGTACTACGCGGGCTTAAGCGACTGAAACCGAAGCGAAGCGAGGGCGGGTTGCTAGTTTTCTATAACTAAAACCTAGCTAGATCGATTTTGGCCCCGAAACCTCTAGTATGCTAAATTTCATGAAAATCGTTGGAGCTGTTTCAGAGATCCTGAATATATATAATATATATACAAGAATTGCTCATTTAAAGATATAAGATAATGTAGAAATATCATATAATAATAAAGAAATTCAGCGGGCTCGTCATTTATTAAATTGTTTCTTTTATATTTCATTCTGTTATGATCTATAAATAGATAAGTGAATTGTAAATAGCCTCAAGACAAAGATAATGAATATTATTTATTGTTTTCATTAAAGTTTCTTTTTAATTTGAAAAAAGATAAATCCTGCTCTAAGGCAATAAGCCTTGTATTGTAGGAGACTTTACAAACATTAAGGGACACAAATTACATCCAGAGTCAGAACAATAATTTGTGGATCACACAATGTGTTGTCCTACGTGATTTGAACCCACGATACAGGCACGGTAGGTCGGTATCTTAATCAGTACGCTATCAGTGCAGTTGACCTAAAATACTTAGGAATAACATACTATAGTAACATGCATGCTTTGTTAAGAGTCACTATGTATGTATATTATTCATAGGTAATGGTTTTGGGTCTCTTTTGAACTGAATCCTAAGGCATAGTAGCTATATTTATGATAATACGTTGACCGGATTTGGTTGAATGAACAAGTACGAGGGGTGATCCAAAAGTAATGATAATCAATAATAAACACAATGAATAAAATAAAAAAATATATTTATTTCTCAACATAGTCTCCTAGCAAGTCTATACATTTAGTCCATCTCTTTTCTAAACCTAAAATTCCCTTACAAAAAAAATCTTTATCTTGACTCTCAAAAAAGTCCTCAACCGCGGCCATCACGTCGCTATCATCATCAAATTTCTTGCCTCGGAGGTGTTCCTTGAGTCGTGGAAAGAGATAGAAGTCACTGGGGGCTAGATCTGGTGAATAGGGGGGGTGTTCCACCAACTCAAAGCCCGCTTCCTGAATGCCAGCCATGGCAATTGCAGCTTTGTGAACAGGTGCGTTGTCTTGATGGAACAACACTCCAGCCCGCAGTTTGCCTCGCCTTTTCTCCTTAATAGCCTCCCGCAATCTTCTTATTTGTTCTGCATAGTAGGAGCCTGTAATAGTGGCCCCCTTTTCCAAGTAGTCCACCATGATTATTCCTTCAGCGTCCCAAAAAACAGACGCCATAACCTTCCCTGCTGAGCTTGACACTTTGAATTTCTTCGGCGTCGGTTCATCGGATCGTTTCCATGTCATCGATTGTTGTTTTGTTTCAGGATCAAAATGGTGGATCCAGGTCTCGTCCATGGTCACAAAACGTGACAAAAAATTGTCCTTGTCTGCCTGGAACTTTTCGAGATTTGCTCTTGACATGTCGACTCGTTTCTTCTTTTGCTCGTCGTTTAACATTTTCGGTACCCAACGCGCGGAGACCTTTCTCATATGCAATTCGTTCGCAAGGATTCTTTGAATGCTGCCATATGAGATCCCTGTGACCTCAGCTACATGCCTGATAGTCACTCTTCGATCTTCCAATACAACTTCTTCAACTTTTTTCACATTTTCTTCAGTGAGGGACGTCGATGGGCGTCCTTCGCGGTGTTCGTCTTCCGTCGATGTTCTTCCCAGCTTAAACTCCTTAGCCCAGCGTGCAACTGTGGAATATGGAGGAGAAGAGTCCCCTGATGTTTCCACCAAGTCGCTGTGTATGTCTTTGGTAGACATTTTTTTCAAGCAGAGGTATTTAATGACAGCTCTGATTTCGTGTTTTTCCATTTTGATGTTCACTCCTTGACAGTCCGTATTCAAATGAATGTAGCTCCCGGGAATTGTGGCCTATTTATATGATTTTTTTTTCCTGAACTAGTGGGTAACTGAGCAAGTGACTGAAATTTTTTTGTATTTTTGTGTGCACTAGAAATAACTGATTATCATTACTTTTGGATCACCCCTCGTATACTCGTATATTGAAGTAAAAGCGTATATGGCCATGATCCCTTGAATTTTCATAAAGGTTTTTATCGATATAGAATTTAATATAAGTGCTAAATGATAGAGATACCTCCTTTTTTACGTGAGACCCTTTATGTTTATAGTAAAAATACCATTCTCTACCCTTGTCTCTTACTCATGGGTGTAAAGGGCTACTACATAATATTCTGTGCATATGAGAACAATGCAAGAGAAGGTAAACTCGAAATAAAATCTTATACCAATTTGTCTTGCGGTCTTCCGGCCGGTACTGATTGAGTGGTTGGGTCGGTGGCACAGGGTGCTTCCTTTCGACTGGTGCAGGCGTTGACTGGTTGCTTCGCCAAGCACCTGCACACAGTCGTGAGGAGGAAGAACACACCATCCTGCCACCACTGCGATTGCGACGAGGACACGGCGTAGCATAGCTCGATGTGTGTGCCGCGTGGGCAGAGCAGCGCCATAAACTTATCGCAATCATCGGTGCCAACCTGATTCTGCCAACCGTCGCTAGGGAGATGCTCGACTGCGTTAGGAACTAGGACGCCTTCTGTGAGGACGTCATTTCACGGAAGGAGGCGGCGGACTATGCGCGAGAGGAACTCCTCTACGGGGACACGGTCCGCTGCCGACGACTCAGGCGGCGCAGGCGCGACTACCTCCGCCTGATGCGCCCCTAGCCGAGGCCGCGGGTGACTGAACCGGAGATAAGTCTGTCACTCGCAGAGAGACGCTGGCCGCGGGAGGACGACCAGCATCCCGGCAGATGCGATGGAAAGGGAGGGTATCCCATTGGTCTGCCCACAGACGACAAGGAACTCGGTATCGGTGGTCAGCCCAATGGCAAAGAAGAGGGTTTACGGTGGGTTATGGGGCCACGCGCCGTCCTTTCGTCACCTCGGATGGAATGGACGGCATGTGCGCCAACCAAATCCCACCTAAAAAGCACCAACTTGCTTGATCAGCATGATGTAGTAGGTAAATTATCCTCCTATTATGGAGGAGGCTCGAGCCCAATAGTGGGACGTATATGAACTTTGATGAAAAGGAAAAAAGTGATAGTAAATTATTGAAACTACAAACTATAATTTGTTGTAAGTTTTATCTTGTAATATATTCGTATGTCAGAATGACTGATTTACCATAAGAATTTCTAGTTAGCAAAATAATTTGTTGTATATTATGTATTTCCTTAATTTTTCAGTGGAGAAAGATGAAGTATGAATACAATTCACCTCCCCCTACCTTTCTGTGGGTGTCGTAAAAGGCGACTAAGGCATATTATATGCAGATAACATCTATGCAGATAACATCTATGCAGATAGGGCAAACATAAAACCCTATGCCAACACGTTTGGCAAGCGTGGTATAGTAGGTGAATTTCCTTCCTATTATTGAAGAGGCCTGAGCCCACCGGTGGGATTCATATGGACTGATATGATTATGATGAAATTAATTTATCAATTGTAAATAAAACTACTTTACAGATTTTAACGCGTCCATGGCCACGAGCGGACTAAGATCTTCCACTTCCAACAAGTCATCGTTATTACAGAAAATTTATAATTATCTACCCGATATAGAAAATTAGTTATTAAATATTGACATACAGCAAAATGGGTGCAAAGTGTTCAAAACGTCGAGGTTTGTGCAGCCTGGGCAGTGCAGCGTCGTGAACTCGTCGCAATCATCGGTGCCGACCTGACGCTGCCGACCATTGCTAGCGCGCGCGAGGAGCTCAGCCTCGACGAAGCGACCCGCCACCGGCGACTGGGGCGGCGCAGACGCGACTACCTGCCCGTCATGCCGCCCTAGCCGAGGCCGCGGGTGACGTGACCGGGGAGTTAGTCCGCCGAGAGGCCGACCGCGTGAGGATAGACCGACGTCCTCCCCGAAGGGGGGACGTCGGTCGACGAGAGGGTACCCCAAGTAGGGAGTATTCCGTCGGGCCGATCACTGATGACAAGTAACCCTGCTCCGGTGGTCGGCCCAACGACGAAGGCGACGTGGGGTTCGGGTGGGTTGCGGGTGTGCGTGCTTAAGCCCCTCTGTCGCCCCGGACGGAGTGGTGCAAAGAGCGCGCCGACCGCAACCCACCTCAAAAAAAAGTGTTCTAAACGTCGGGCAATCAAAAATTAAATACAAACACGTTAAAATCCGTAAAGTAGTTTTATTTGCAATGTTTATAATACTCGCGTAAACATCAGAAATCATTAATTTATCAATTCAATATTTCCTAATACAATATTTAACTAAATTCTATATATCAATGGTTAATATATTAAAATAACTCAAGCTAAAAAAATCCAGGGAAAGGATGTTTAATCGTAAAGAATAATAGATACAAAAGACTTAATCCTAACATTTTAGAGAGTACATTCAAACCCCACTTGACGGCCGGAGGTCCAAATTTCAATTTCCTAAAGGAAGAGATAAATTTTCTTGTCGTTTATTGACATTTCTTTTGCATTCTACAAACGTCTGCCATACACACAATTGATTACTCTACTGTTGGAAAAATATATAAAGTTTATTTTGTGTGTAATGTATTTTTTTTTCCTACTAGTAACATACTAAAAATATTCCTTGTTAAAATTGTTACTCATCTGTATGCTGAATTGTAAAGTCTTACTTTTTATTAGCTGCAGTAAAATGACGTTTCTAAATGTCATTCCGTAAAATAATGTTGACAGCCTAATCTCAATAGGGATGTGATTCAGTTCACAAAAGTTTACAGAATATCTAATCGTTCCATAGCTGACTCATAATGATCATACTAAATTCTATTTAATATTAATGTAAATAAAAGGCTGTATAAACGTTGATCCTTTTAGACATATACAAGGTAACACTCAAGAAAACGCTCTCTCAAGTTGGTAGTACTGGTTTTTGGTTACGATGCTACGATGACGCTTGACCGCCATTTTGTTTCGGTTGTCATTCGCTCATTCGGCTTCATACTTCTGTTTTGAGTGCATGAATAACTTTGATTTGCCCACTGCGCGTTGTTTTTGTTATCATTATTGTTAAACTTATGTTACGTTGTGTTTGTTTTTCATTACCTGTTTTCGTTAATCGTGTTAGTTTTTTTTTGTTTGATACATTGAAGACATGGATGCTCTGCCGAGCACATCGCAAGATGGAGACACATTTTTATCTCCTAAGAAAAAAAGGCCACGTGTAGCTCTAAGTGCAACTGAAAAACTTTGGATCCAAAACGTTTACTTTTTACGTTTAAATATGTGTTTGAAGTGAAATCTTCAGAATCAAACATTGAAGTTCCAAAAATAAGTGAATGCGTTAACAAGGTGGCTGAAGTCTTGGGAATATCCGTCCGCACAGTTTATTCCGTTTTAAAGGAGCACAAGGAGAACGACAGCGAATCACCAAAACCGCCCGAAAAAACGGGCCCAAAACTTACATTTAAAGATAAACTTGATGATTTCACATTCACTGCTGTTAGACGAATTGTACATCAGTTCTTTCATAGAAATGAAATACCACCCAAAATATTGCGTTTGAACCAAATATGGTCAAAGCCACTCTCATAGATATTGTGAAACAACAAAATCATACTGAGAAATATGCCGTAGACGAGATGGCTGCACAAAAAGGTATCACACTTTTAAGACTGCCCCCTTATCACTGTGAATTGAACCCCATTGAGTTGGTATGGGCGCAGGTAAAGAGTCACGTCGCATACAATAATAAGACCCACAATAATAAAAGTAACAATAATAAACAATAATAAAAGTGCATATAACAGTGAAAAGAACTGTAAATATATCAAATATTTACAGTTCTTTTCACTGTTATATGCACTTTATAATGTATGATGTTTTTATTAGTAAAACAACAAACTAAATCAATAAATAAATTAAATTCTTTACTTTAAATTCAAATTTCAAAGTAACACTCGCTTCGTTTCCCGCAACAACGCAATATATATATGGAACAGTATGGAACAGTTTTCTGAACCTGTTCTTTCGCTAAAACTGATACAGGTGAAACAGGTTTCACTATTTAGCTGTTGTACAGCACCCCTAGTGATTCAGGGCCCTGAATATCGAGTAGTGTAATAAGCGCTTTACCTTTAAGAAAAACAAGATATTAATTAAAATTTAAAATGAATGGAGATCGTTAGGTACTATGTTAGTAAAGTGAGTGATAGTGTTAAAAAACGATATACATTGAAAGTCTCGCTTCAAATTTATTTAGATATTCAAATAGAGCCATGTGAAATTTTTCCAACTATTCATTTAAATAACTACCTTTTGTTCAAAGTTCAGTAAATAGATTCAGGTTGGGCGTGAATAATTGATTTGTTCTGTTATACCAAATAATCCGGGTTGGACAATTGAATTATAAATGGTCGTTCGTTCGTTCAGTTCGATGTTTGGCCTGTTTACGTAATGTATTTTGTTTATTGGATCACATTTGTAAGAAAAAAAAACAAATGTGTTAGGTATATTGATGTCGTTTATGGTTGTTCGAATTCCTATGATATATTTAGTGAATTTGTATACAATAAACCGGCTTACCTTACGTTGTTGGAACGTGGCTTACGTAAGCTAGAACGGCTATTGTCATTATCATCATCTCAGCCCATATAAGTCCCACTGTTGGGCTCGGGCCTCCTCCACAATGGAGGGAGGGCGTTTATGACCATGAAATCCATAGTTTTATTTATAACTAGCAACCCGCCCTCGCTTCGCTTCGGCTTCAGTCGCCTTACCCACGTAGTTCCAGTTCCCGTGAGAATATCTGCATAAACTATAGTTTATGTTACTCCCTGATATTATAGCTTTCCAATAGTGAATGAATTTTTGAAATTGGTTCAGCGGTTTAAGCGTGAAAGCGTAACAAACAAACAAACAAATAAACAAACTTACTTTCGCATTTATAATATTATAGCAGTCCGCCCTCGCTTCGCTTCGGATTCAGTCGCCTTACGCGCGTAGTTCCCGTTCCCGTGGGAATACCGGGATAAAATATAGCCTATGTTACTCCCTGATATTATAGCTTTCCAATGGTGAAAGAATTTTTAAAATCGGTCCAGTACTTTTTGAGTTTATTCGTTACATACAAAAATACAAATCTTTCCTCTTTATTATATTAGTGTAGAAGTGTAGATATGTAATACTAGCATAAACATCAGAAACCATTATACTGTGCCAGTCAGACATGTAGGCAAAGAGCTCTGTGTCGAGTTTTCTTTGTCTTACATAGATAGTAGTGGTAGGACTACACTGTCGACAGTTATCTGTCTACAGCCGCGGGCCGGTCCGTCCGGGGCAGTACCACGCTCTCGCAGAAAATTGACGTCTGAGTAGTAGCAATTTGTTACTGCGCTTCGTTCGGTGAGCGAGAGAGCCGGAAGCCCAACTTTCTGAGCGTGTTTGCGTGTGGAGGGTTGTGGTGCCTTTGGTATCACCGAGCCTCAATGCACGCATTCACACTCCCTTCACTTTCTTCGCGGTAGGCAGCGGCCTTGTAAAGGTCTATGAGCAGCAGCAACACTTACCATCAGGTGTACTGTTTGCTCGTTTGCCACTGCTTGCAATAAAAAAAATAGATATTATTTGCATATCATATCCCTTAGTCGTATTTTCCGACACCCACGGTAACAGAGGGCGTAGAGAACCGTATTCTAACTCCGTCACCACACGGACGAATATTTAAGTATTGATTTTGTTAAACAACAGATCAGGACGCTAATTCGAATTCAAAATATTTTTTATTTCAAAGTCAAACATTTTACATCATTATTACAATTCATATACCTACGTCTCAGTGTTGATCTCGACCTTCTTCTACTATTGAAAGGAAATTTACCTACTATACCACGCTGTTAGATGGGTTGGTTTTTTCCTTTTCTTGCATAGATGTTATCTACAATAATCCTTTAGTCAATTGTTATGACACCCACGGGCAGAAAACAGAGAGATGAATTGAATTCTTACCATCACACGGTAAACCTACATCGCTATGAGCAATATTCTTATACTATGAGGGTATTTTAGGAAAATTAATCAGGTAAACCAGAATATAATAATACTGGTGGTCCGCTTAATAGGCAGGGAGAGAGAATACGGTAAGTTTTGATGCTCTGTGCCTCCCGTCTACTCAACTAGTACATATAATAATAATAATAATACCTCTGGGCCAGTCGTTATCTCACCATGAGACTAACGCAAACCCCGGAGGAAAATTATATGGCTCTCTAAATTCTTTTGATATAAAAGAAAAAATGTATCACAAGATTTATAGCAAAAGCCAATAAACCGCAGGGCAGCTTGTGGCGTGCTGAATGTGAGTGGCGACACTGCGGTCCTGATTGCCCCAGAGAGTCGGTCAGGGCCTCGTATCCTACCGCATGGGGAGCAAGGACCGCATGGGGAGCAAGGAGTGCAAACCCCCGGCTTCGGCCCCAAAGGGGCGGAGCGGTCCGACGACCCCGGCCGCTCCCGCCCCTAGCGCGACCCAACCGCCCGCCAGCGTGGAGGAGGTAATGGATACGGCCCACTAATGGCGGCCGAATCTTACCACCTCCTGCAGGCCAACCTCAACCACGCCGCCGAGGCACAGGACGTTTTCCTGCAAGCCATGGCGGAGTGGTTGATCGGTGCAGCCGTAGCCGCGGAGCCGTACGTGGTGCCTGACCGGCCCAATTGGCTGGGCAGCAGTGACGGCTCTGTGGCAATCGTCGCCTCCACGTCGTGGCATTCCCCGCCCTTGTTGCTTAAGGACAGGGGTGATGGGTATGTCGCGGCGGAATGGGGAGAGGTTACGCTATATGGTGTTTACTTCTCCCCTAACAGGAGCGCGACGGATTTCGGGGCCTTCCTCACCATCCTGGGGGCCTCGATACGGCGACTGGCACCGCGCCAAGTCTTCGTTCTGGGGGACTACAACGCCAAGTCCACGGCGTGGGGGTCCCCCAGGACGAATGACCGCGGGCGGGCGGTCGAAGAGTGGGCGGCGGCACTGGGCCTCTGTTTGCTGAACAGGGGCTCGGTGCAAACGTGCGTGCGGCAGCAGGGCGGGTCGATAGTGGACTTGTCGTTCGCTAGCCCTAATGTCGCAGCACGTGTGAGGAGCTGGTGCGTCCAGGAGGAGGTTGAGACCCTATCCGACCACCGATACATCCGGATAGAGGTCTCCCGGACCCTCCTGCAGCCCAGCAGGGGTCACACGGCGGACGGAGCTCCCGCGTTTCCGCGGTGGGCTGTGGGTCGATTGGATCGGGACCTGTTGGCCGAGGCAGCCATCGTTCAGTCATGGCTGTCCTCACCGCCCCAGGCGGACGGGGTGGATGCCGAGGCTGGCCGCATCCGCTGTGCGTTAACGCAGATCTGCGATGCGGCCATGCCCCGTGTGCGGCGCCTGCCCCCGAAGAGTGCGGTCCCCTGGTGGTCCCGAGAATTGGCGGACCTTCGGGCCGCGTGCATACGTGCCCGGAGGGCCTACACCCGCAGCCGAGCGCGTCACCGCGACGCTGAGCGGGAGGGCCAGCTGTACGAGGCTTACCGCAGTGCGCGGTCTGCCTTCAGGCTGGCCGTCCGTACCGCCAAGGACGTTAGTCGGCGGGAGATGCTGGACAGTCTCGAGCGTGACCCCTGGGGTCGCCCCTACCTCGCGGCGCTGAACAAGCTCCGCGGGCGGGCCCCCCCCCTCACCGAGACTCTCCAGCCCAGCCTCCTCACCAGAGTTGTCGAGGACCTCTTTCCACGGCGGGCGGAGCACACGCCACCGGTCATGGCTTCGCTGGACAGCGACCGGGAGGCCGACGATGAAAGTGCTCCGCCCATCACGGAGCCGGAAATGGGGGCGGCGGTGGCGCGTATGCGAGTCAAATCCACCGCCCCCGGGCCCGACGGTATTCCGAACCGTGTGCTGGCCCTGGTCCTCGAACACCTGGGACCACGCCTCAGGGGACTGTTCGACGCTTGTTTGTCGTCCGGACAGTTCCCTGGGTGCTGGAAAGAGGGGAGGCTGGTTCTCCTGCCGAAGCCGGGACGGTCTCCCGAGTCGGCCTCGGCCTACAGGCCCATCGTGCTGCTCGATGATGCGGGCAAGCTGCTGGAGAGGGTGTTGGCTGCCCGCATCGAGCAGCACCTCATCGGGGACGGGCCCGATTTGTCGGACGCCCAGTTTGGTTTTCGGAGAGGGCGTTCGACGATCGCGGCCCTGCTGCGCCTGAAGGCCGTGGTAGCGGAGGCCGTCACCGGCGGAGGAGTCCTGTTGGCGGTGTCCCTGGACATCGCCAACGCCTTCAACAGTCTGCCATTCAGCTGCATCAGGGAGGGGCTGAGGTATCACGGGGTGCCCGTGTACCTCAGGCGGCTGGTGGCAGACTACTTGGAGGGGCGCAGCGTCCTCTACGTTGACCGAGTAGGGGACGTTGTGCGAACGCCCATGACGTGCGGTGTCCCACAGGGGTCGGTTCTGGGTCCGACCCTGTGGAACATCGGCTACGACTGGGCGTTGAGAGGAAGCCTCCCACCCGGGCTGGGTGTAATTTGCTACGCCGACGATACACTCGTCACAGCCCGGGGTGGGACGCTAGAGGAGGCGGCACGCCTGGCAACTCTCGGCACCGAGGAGATTGTTAGGCGGATCGAAGCGCTGGGGTTGAGGGTAGCCCTGGAAAAGACGGAGGCCCTTCTGTTCCATGGCCTCCGTACCGCCGGGCCTCCCGCCGGCGCTTCGATCACCGTGAAGTCGGTCACCATCAGCATCCAGGCCCACATGAAGTACTTGGGCCTGGTGCTCGACGGGCATTTTTGGTTCCGGGAGCATCTCCATCGACTTGTTCCCCGGCTTGTCGGCGCGGCGTCCGCCCTTTCGCGGCTGATGCCGAATGTGGGTGGACCCAGTGCTACGTGCCGACAGCTGTACGTGGGGGTGATCCGGTCGATGGCCCTGTACGGCGCACCGGTGTGGGCGGGGTCCCTGACCGTCCGTCTTAGGGCCCTCCTGTGGCGACCACAGAGGGTCATGGCGATCAGGGCCGTACGCGGTTACCGCACGGTGGCGACGGAGGCAGCGTGCCTCCTGGCCGGAACTCCCCCGTGGGACCTGGAGGCGGAGATGCTCGCCGACATTTATCGGCGGGTGTCGGAGAAGCGCGCCCGCGGCGGCATGGTCTCCATCACAGAGATCACCGCCTGGCGGGTCGACGCCCGCCGAGAAGTCATTGCCCGTTGGGCAGTCCGGCTGGAGAGTCCTCGGTATGGTGTTAGGACCGTCGAGGCCCTCCGGCCGGTGCTGATGGAGTGGTTGGAGCGGACGCACGGGGTGCTTTCCTTCCGACTGGTGCAGGTGCTGACGGGGCACGGTTGCTTCGGGAAGTACCTGCACAAGATTGTCAGGAGAGAGAGCACACCGTCCTGCCACCACTGCAGTTGCGACGAGGACACGGCGCAGCACACGCTCGAGGAGTGTGCTGCATGGGAGGAGGATCGCCGTGAACTCGTCGCAATTATCGGTGCCGACCTGGCGCTGCCGACCATCGCCAGGGAGATGCTCGTCAGCGTCAGGAACTGGGACGCGGTCGCCGCCTTCTGTGAGGCCGTTATCTCACGGAAGGAGGCGGCGGATCGTGTGCGAGTAGAGCTTCTATTCGGCGACACGTTCCGCCGCCGGCGACTCGGGCGGCGCAGGCGCGAGTATCTGCGCCTAATGCCGCCCTAGCCGAGGCCGCGGGTGATCGGACCGGGGAATTGTCCATCACCCGCAGAGAGGCTAACCGCGCGACGGCGACCGACGTCCCAGGTCGAGAGGTGAGGTTACCCGAAAGGGTATTCCGTCGGGCCGACCACTGACGACAAGTGACATCTGCTCCGGTGGTCGGCCCAACAACGAGGTGACGTGGGTACGGGTGGGTTATGGGCCCACGCGCCGTCCTTTCATCGCCCCGGATGGACAGGACCGCGCGTACGCTTACCATAGCCCACCCAAAAAAAAAAAAAAAAAAAAAAAAAAAAAAAAAAAAAAAAAAAAGGGCCTCGTATCCAGCTGGCCTTTATTGGCTGGCTGGAGTGGAAACCGAAGAGTGCCCGCAGGATTCTCAACTCTGGCTTGCCTTAAACGGCTGGTCAGAGAGGGGTCGCCAGAGCTATATGCTCGGGGGTGGAAGTGTCATTTTCAAGGGCATAACTACGGGGAAACCACTGCGATGGTGAAACCGGCGCCGCACCGCTCGACACCCCAAGCCACTTGCACCAATGTTGCCCCCCTGTTGCCCGTATGACCTGCGTGTCTGTGGCGACCGTTTGGGGGGGCCCATTCAGTGAGTTGGCGAGTCACCGTCTGCCACCGTTCAATACGATGCAAGGGATTGAAGGCAGACGACAGTTCAAAATCAATAGTTTTAAGTAAAATAGTCCATCAAACCTCACAACCCCATAACCAGGTTTTAGATATCATCATTGCACAATAGTTTTACACCTACCGTTGGCAGTCCACGAGTGTTATGTTCAAACGTGGAGTGTCATCGGTAGATGTCCCATCCCATTTTAACATTAAATTTCTCCAACAGCCTCTGCGTGTTGGATCCATATCCCCATGTAAGCCTACCAAAGGACCGGGTATCTTCCTTTGTAAGATACCCGTGACACTGAGATACATGAATAATAATAATAATAATAATAATAATAATAATAATAATAATAATAATAATAATAATAATAATAATAATAATAATAATAATAATAATAATAATAATGGGTCGCCAGAGCTATATGCTCGGGGGTGGAAGTGTCATTTTCAAGGGCATAACTACGGGGAAACCACTGCGATGGTGAAACCGGCGCCGCACCGCTCGACACCCCAAGCCAATTGCACCAATGTTGCCTCCCTGTTGCCCGTATGACCTGCGTATCTGTGGCGACCGTTTGGGGGGGGGGGGGGGCATTCAGTGAGTTGGTGAGTCACCGTCTGCCACCGTTCAATACGATGCAAGGGATTGAAGGCAGACGACAGGTCAAAATCAATAGTTTTAAGTAAAATAGTCCATCAAACCTCACAACCCCATAACCAGGTTTTAGATATCACCATTGTACAATAGTTTTACACCTACCGTTGGCAGTCCACGAGTGTTATGTGCAAACGTGGAGTGTCATCGGTAGATGTCCTATCCCATTTTAACATTAAATTTCTTCAAAGGCCTCTGCGTGTTGGATCCATATCCCCATGTAAGCCTACCAAAGGACCGGGTATCTTCCTTTATAAGATACCCATGACATTGAGATACATGAATATAATAATAATAACTTTATTTTCCAAAATATATAGTGACTCTTCTCTTTTCAATCCATATACATGCCACTAATCAACACTTATCTCAGTCGGATCGGCATAGGGTTTTATTTCGAACTAGCAACCCGCCCTCGCTTCGCTTTCAGTGGCCTTACCCGCGTGGTGACCGATCCTGTGGGAATATCGGGATAAAATATAGCCTTGTTTACGTGCTGATAACATATCTTTCTATAGGTGAAAGAATTTTTTAAATCGGTCCAGCCGTTTTGAAGATTACCTGGAACAAACAGACAGACAGACAAAAAAATATAAAGTGTATTTTAGGCATATGTATAGTGCAAATAATCGTGTGAGCATGAAAAAAGCCTATTATTTTGACATTACAAACAGACACTCCAATTTTATTTATTGGTATAGATTCCTTGCATATTTTTACGAAGCGAAACAAAGGAGTGGTGACTACTGTATTCTTCATTATAATCACGGCTCATATAGGTCCCACTGCAGGGTTCGAGCCTCCCCCATAATAAGCGAGAAATTGACATTGTTATATCATGCTGGTTTTCGAGTTTGCCTTAACTTGCATAGATGTTATATGTGTAATATACCTTAGTCGTCTTTTACGACATCCACGGGCAAGATAGGGAGTGGTGAATTATATTCTTATTCCGTCACCACACGGTAAATATTCTTGAATTCTTGTATTCTTATTGAAACATTAATTAATACTATTGTAAACTATAATTATAATTTGTGTTGAAGGAAGTAAAAGGAAATAGTAATCACAATAAAACATCAAACTTGTGTAATCTGAATTCGGCGAGCGAACAGCAATTCCTCTCCAAATCTCATTTCAATACAAAACCGATGAGACAATACGATATATTGAGGACAATCAGTGAAAATAAACGCAAATATCGTCTAAATATGCAAATGATCACGAGAGGAAGGCAGCGCGAGGCGCTATTTTTCAATCTGAAATACGCGACCGAGCATACTTAATCGTTTCAAGCTACGGATTAACTTTCTGCCAGAGAGTGTTTAAGTGTCATTCTTGAGTCGACTAAAATATCAGTATTTTGCTCTATGTTTCAAAATATATATTTGTTTAAAACCTCAAACCTACTTATATCATAAAAGTCGTAAGCTGAGTCAATAAAACTACATTTCACTTTGTAATTTTTTAATAAAAAGTCTTCTTTTGATGTATACTAACTTTAAGCTTGGAATAGTGTATGATATACACTATTCCAAGATTAAGGTTTGGTATGGGACATTTCTTATTCATAACTTCATTGTGGTGAAGCTTTTAAAATATTTAGAATAGAATAGAATAGAATAGCATTTATTGTCACATAATAACTAAAAATGATAACATGTTTTTAATTAATTTTGACAATAGGGGAATGCTCAGCATTGTGCTGCATAGAAATTATACAGGGCTGGTTTTCAGCAAACCCCTTTCCTCAAACATATAAGAAAGAAAGAAATAACAAAAAGAAAGAAAGAAAAGCAATAAAAATAACTTACAATAAGAATGATAACAATATAAATAACATTAATGAATTGAATTATGAAGGATGTGCTTTTGTATGATGAGTTCGCTTTTTCATTTTTGTGTATGAGTGTTGAGTGTTTGTTTGCGTGTGTGAATGTGTGTATGTGTATGCGTATGCGTGTATGTGGGCAGCGATTGACGTATCTATTTGTTGCAAATTTTTAGGTTATGTCATGTAATTATTCATCAGTTCGTTATACAAATGTCGCATCAAATATGGTTTTATTTCGGTATAATAGTAGCAGTTTAATTTTTTTTTAAAGCTGTTAAAACTGTTTAATTTAAAAGATCATTATAATAAAACCAGCTCCTCTCTTAGCTGTGGGTGTTGTAAAAGACGACTAAGTGATTAATTATGCATATAACAGCTATGCAAGAGAAAAATGGAAATTAAATCCTATACCAACCCATCTAACCAGCGTGGTATAGTTAGTCAATTGCCCTCCTATTGCGGAAGAGCCTCGAGCGCAAGAGATGTATGATTTGAAATGATGATAATGATGCTGATGATGATGATGACGAAGAATAAAAGTAAAACTTTATCTCAGCCCATACACCATTGGGACGTGATCGCCGCCTTCTGTGAGGCCGTAATCTCACGGAAGGAGGCGGCGGCTCGTGTGCGATCCTATTCGGCGACACGTTCCGCCGCCGGCGACTCGGGCGGCGCAGGCGCGGGTATCTGCGCCTAATGCCGCCCTAGGATAGGATAGGGGAATTGTCCGTCACCCGCAGAGAGGCTAACCGCGCGACGGCGACCGACGTCCCAGGACGTCGAGAGGTGAGGGTACCCGAAAGGGTATTCCGTCGGGCCGACCATTGACGACAAGTCATATCTGCTCCGGTGGTCGGCCCAACAACGAGGTGACGTGGGTACGGGTGGGTTATGGGCCCGCGCGCCGTCCTTTCATCGCCCCGGACGGATTGGACCGCGCGTGCGCTTACCATAGCCCACCCATAAAAAAAAAAACCCATACACCATACACTGAACAGACGGTTTGGTAAAGGATCGAATTTTCCTTCTCTTGCGTAAATATTATATGCGTGTTATAATCCTTTAGTCGTTATTTCGATACCCACGGACATGATCAGGCATGGTAAATAGTACCTTACTCCGTCACGACACGTAAAAATAAAACTAAAATATGATAAAATGTGTACAGGAAAATATATTTCAAAATTAGCTAAAGTTCTGTGTAAGCGCGTAAAGTTGAAAATGCTTTCAATATTTGAAAGATGACGAAATTTCGTAATCCCGAATACAGGCGTGAATAATATCTAATGATCTATTATTTCTGCTTCTTCTCTTCAAATTAACGCTAATACGGACACTCCAATAGATAATGATCTATACCAATAAATAAAATTGGAGTGTCTGTTTGTAATGTCAAAATAATAGGCTTTTTTCATGCTCACACGGTTATTTGCACGACACCTATGCCTAAAATACAGATTAAAAAATTTTTGTCTGTCTGTCCGTCTGTTTGTTCCAGGTAATCTTCAAAACGACTGGACCGATTTCAAAAATTTTTTCACCAATGGAAAGCTATAATATCAAGGCGTAAACTAGGCTATATTTCATCCCGGTAATCCCACGGGAACAGGAACTACGCGGATAAAACGATTAAAACCGAAGCGAAGCGAGGGTAGGTTGCTAGTAATAACTACAATTATCTCCGTGTGTTGTACAATACAATTCACCACTTCCTTTCCTACCCGTGGATTCCGTAAAAGACGACTAAGGGATATAATATGCATATTACGTCTATGGCAAATCTAATTAAAGGAAAATTTGAAATAAAACCCGGTACCAATCCGTTTGACCAACGTGGTATAGCAGGTTAATAGCCCTCCTATAAAGGAGGAGACTCGAGCCCAGCAGTGGGACGTATGTGAGCCGAAATGATAATGATGAACTATAATTAATCGGATCGCACATCATAATTTTAATTATCATTTATCTATTAATTATGGAATCTTCTGGTGTAATATTCCGTAGCTGACTTTAAATCTCGGTCTCATAAAAAGTCGCTCAGCATGCTATGAATTCTTGGTATTTCTCTGCATGATAAAATACGGAATACGAAAATCCGTGGCAGAACGGGTGTAATCGACATAACCCAAAAATTAGCACGTTGAAATGGTAATAGGCAAGCCACATCGCTCGGGGAAGAAAGGTTCTCGGGCGACCATGAATCGGATGCTGCAGTGTGGGACAACCTCCCACTGGGTGGGCTTTAACGGCGGCGCGAGACCCCATAACCCGCCATATTCCCTCGCCTTGGCCATATAACCGACCACTGGTACCGAATCCTTGACGTTTGTGGCCAACACGCCAGGGTGACCTTTCGGGCCTCCCTCCCCGACGCTCCCCATCCCCGTCCCCCGCCCTCGCTCGGTCAGTCTCTCTGCGGTTGATAGACTATTCCCCGATTTAGTTACCCACAGCTTCAGTTAGGCCGCCATCAGGTACAGAAATTGGCACCTGCACGCCGCAGCGAATCGTATCACCGTAAAAGAGTCCTCTCGCGCACGTGCCACCGCTTACTTCCGTGAGATGACTAACTCACAGAAGGCAACGACTGGGTTGCAGTTTCTAACGCAGTCGAGCATGGCCCTATCGACGATCGGCAGCGTCAGTTTGGCAATGATTTGACGAGTTCGCGACGCTGCTCTGCTCACGTGACACACCCCTGGAGTGTGTACTGTACCGTATTATCACCACAATTACTATGGGGGCAGGGCGCACTACTCCCCTTCTTCACGACCTTGTGAAGATACTTGACGAAACAACCACGCTCCATCAATACCTGCATCAGGCGAAAGGAAGGTATCCCGTGCTGTCAACTCAACCATTCCATCAGCACCGGCCGGAAGACCTCGACGATCCGATGACCGTACTGAGGCCCCTCCAACCGTCAGACGACCATCCCCGCCCGTGTCACCAACACTCGCCGATGCACTAGGTGGGCTGACAACATTTTGAAAATCGTAGGGAATCATTGCAGGTGGCACAGGACCAGGGAAATCCAAAATCAAATACAAATGCAATAAAATTCGTAAAGATAGTTTTATTTGTGATAGTGCAGGACCGTTCTGAGTGGCATTCTATTATTAGGAAAGCCTATATTCCACGTGCACGTCTACGGGCCGATGTGGAGAGACATTAATAATGAATAGTAACTATTGAGTTTTATAAGAGCATGCGCGACGGACTGCGGACCCTTACTTAGATCACAAATGAACCAAATATGTATAATAACTAGTAGACTAATTTTTTTTTAATCATGCGCCCAAAATTAGGTCACAGAGTGCACTTTACATGAAAAAATGATTAAAAATGAAATCGCAGCAAAGGCTAGTTAGACCACTAAGCCATCTGTGCAATCGATACTATATATTGAAATAATTTTAGAGTCATACGACTCAATTTGTTTGAAATACCATGCTGGTCAGATGTATTGGTATAGAGTTTCATTTCGAGTTTTCCATCTCTTGCATAGATGCTATATATATGCATTATATATCCCTTAGTCGTCTTTAGCAACACCCACGAGGATGATTGGGTTGTAAATTGTATTCTTACTCCGTCACCACACGGCAATATCACAATAAAACGATGAAATCCTAGTCGGAAAATAAAAAGAAAAACAAGGAAGGCATTTGTTAAATAATTTAACTTTGCCATTTAAATTTATGCGAGCTTTAGATGCTGCCGTTGCTATCAAAAGGCTAATTTAGCTCAGCGAGGAAAAACGGAAGATATTTCGACAAACGTCAAACGCTTATAGGATTATCCATTTGGCCTAATGATAACGTCAGTTTGGAGTTTACCAAAACCTCGTTAGCTTTGCGAATGATTAATGTAGAAGAATAGTTATCAATGTTTACTTTCATTCCCTTTACATATATTGTACGTTTAGGTATAGTGATATAAATTAGTAATACTAATTTCAGCTTAGTGACGTAATGATACAACTACTAGACACGTAGTTTTGAGATGCGATTCATGAGCTAAGCGGTATGAAATTAAAATATTGACTAAATTTCTATTAAATTATGGCGTTTTGAAGATTTACATATTAAAGATAACGCCACAAGATCCAGCGGCTATTATAACTATACGTATTAATCGACTCTAATATTATGCCGCAGTGATTATATGTCAAAACAAAAAAAAAAAACAGTGTTATTTTCTAATTTTCTAAGTAAACACGCAGAAAGATCAGAATATCATTTCTTTTAACGTAAAAAAATCCGCAAATTGTTGGCAGTGAGTTTACAAAAACAACGATATTGCTTCGAAGGCCAATGGAAATTACTTTTCGAACCTGTACTGACTTGGAGCCAAGAACAGTAGCTAAAGACAAACGGGAATAATAAATGGAAGAACACTCGGTGGAAATATTGAAGAAATGTCGTTGGTAAATTCCTAGCGAGAATTGGAATAGGTTGAATATATGATTTGTATTTTCAAGGATAAAAACAAAACATCGTTTTTGTGAAATATTTTCTTTTTTGCTTTACTGTCTTGGAAAAATAACGTATAGAAGGTAAATCCGCACAAAAAGTGAAGCATATAAATTGGAGCCTAATTTAGCTTACACCGGAACTGGAACGTAATAAATATGACGGTTTGTGCATTCAAATGGTGTCACAACACATTTGAAAAACATAAAAAGTGTATTAACATTACTTTTAAAAGTATTTTGACGATTTATGCTAATAAAAAACAAAATTTGATTTCATAGCTTGTATAGTGGTGTACGTGTGTACGTTTGTAATCGCGTGCGCGCATCTAATATTTTTGGCTTCACGTTTTTGATCGCTTAAGTACCGACACTATCCCTCTATACGTTATTATTCTAAGTTTATTGTGTTAATATAGTACTTTACTTCTCTCTACATTAGGATAGACATTCTAATAGATATAATCATCATTTCAGCTCATATACGTCTCACTGCTAGGCTCAAGCCTCCTCCATAATAGGAAGGATATTGACCTTACTATACCATGCTGGTCAGACAGGTTGGTAGGGTTTTATTTCGAGGTTTCCTTGTCTCTCATAAATGTCATATGCTTAATATATCCCTTAATCGTCTTTTACAACACCCACGGAAAAGAGAGGGGGGTGGTGAATTGTATTCTTACTCTGTCACCACACGGAAAATAGATACAATCTCTTATTTTACTCCATATTTTTCGTGTTACGACGGAGTAAAAATATAATTCATCGACTCAGGTAGCTAAGGTATTACAAAGTTCATATGCCATGGTTATTGCTTACTAAAAAGAAATGTTCTCGCTTATTGTTTTTTTTTAAATGTCCGTCTGTCGACGTAATATTGTCAATGGGTGCCGTTAAGGTAAATAATATGCAGATTACATCTATGCAAAAAAAAAGGAAAACTCAATATAAAACCCTACAACAAATAGTTCTGACCAGCGTGGTAAAGAAGGTAAATTACCCTTCTATTGTAAAGGCAACTTAAGCCGAGGGACGTATATGAGTTGATAAGATGATGATGTCGCCCCGGACCGAGCCGGGCGGTGGGTGAGCTGACCGTAGCCCACCTCAAAAAAAAGTAGTACTTTCTACTTAAAATTTATGAATTTTGAGTACTATTTGCTTTCGATCATTTCAGTAGCTTCAGATACTAGTCTTCTCTACTCGTATCACCAAAAAAATATATAACGACTAGTCATATTTATAACGTATGACAAATGTATATAACATGTCCTAATCATTGCATTTTACACTGCAATAGTTGTAACAATTTCGCGGTTAGGTATAAAGAAGCTGAAGACTGATTATAGGTCAAATTAATGTTCCTAAGTTGGTTTGATGTCTTGTGTATTGAAAATAGTTTTTCATGAATAATATTATAGTTTATTGCAATAATAATTAGATAATTACGTAAGTTGTGTTTTTAAACTTGATTTTGCATGTGTATTGAACAAGGTTAGGGAAAGTTGGTCTATTATAAAAATGGCATGTTATTTTTTTTTTATCCTGTAAATAAAAAATAGGTTCCTATAATTAAATATTAGTAAAAAAATGTCGGGTAAGTTCGGGTCATATGATCCGACGTCATTCTTCATGTAATTATTTTCACGTCATTGGCGCCGGGTTAAAATACCATTCTATAATAATACCAAAACTTGATCCATCTAAATAGTATAAGTCAAACATATTTACACATGTCTGCTTAAGCAGCATAAATTGACAGGGATTGAACACTATTTAAATAAGTTAATTAAATACATAACACGCGTATAGTACAAATAATTATCAGAGTCTTTGTGGTTTTAATTTTTTATGAGGTTTCTTCACTTTACTTCTATATGTGCTGTTGGATAGCGCAACCTAAAAGTTATATAAAAAAGGAAGCCGTCGCTAAGGCACCTGGCAGCTGTGAAACATCGAAATTATTTTGTACAAGTATATATGCATAAAAGAACAGATTACGGCAGGAATTAATATGGCATAAAGTATTAAAAAGCATTACAATTTTTTTTGCCAATAAATGATAATTTTTATTCAATAAACATTTATTTTCATTTTTTTGTCATTACACAAATGTACATATCCAAGCGTGGCATTAACGCCACGCCAACTATGAGGTTCACCCTCATCTATATATGTTTCACATCAAAACGCAAAGCAGCCTTGAGGGCTAGCGGCAGAAGAGAAATCTTAAAACTGTGAACAAAAAATTGATATATATTTTTTTTATATTCCAATTAATTCTTTGATCTTAAATTAGAATTTAACACTGACATTTTTCTTGTTTTGATATCTATCGACACAGATATGAAGATGTTGACATAACTAAAGATAGTAGTAGATAAATAGTATTAGCGTTAACATGTCACATGGGCCGCTGGGCCGGCTACGGAAGACAAGGAACTCGGTATCGGTGGATGGAGAGTGGGAGGAGGACGGTGAAGGAGAGGAGACGGTGGGTTATGGGGCTGCGGGCTGTCCCTTCATCATCCCAGATGGAGCTAGACGGCGTGTGTGCTGACCAAGGCCAACCCCAAAAAAAAATGGCGTGACCAAGTTTCTCTTTTATTTTATTGCAAACGGTAACAAACGAGCAAATGGTACACCTGATGGTAAGTGTTGCTACCGCTCATAGACCGGCCGCTGCCTACCACGAAGATAGTGAAGGGAGTGTGAATTCATAAAGTTGGGATTCCGGCTCTCTCGCTCACCAAACGAAGCGCAGTAATAAATTGCTACTACTCAGACCTTACTTCCCATCTAAACCTGCCTATAGAAGTTTTCACTTCAAAAAACAGCATTTGAGAGTTGATCCTATTTTATTGTATATTTAATAAGATTATAGATTATTATTAATATTTTTTACGCACTAATACCTTCAATATTGGCTTAAAATAGCGATCAAATACCCTAACGAAGGGTGAGAACGAATCGGAGACAATTTTCTAGTATTTTAACGTTTGTGTAGACCAGCAAACAGAAACGAAATCCATTTTTGGCAGCCTTTAGCTAGAGAGATAAAATAATCTGCTAAATTGGTAGTTTATATAGTCCATTTAATATTTATACGCTATTTAGATTGACATCAGTCGGTAGTAATCTAGGTCAACAATATTCTACTGAAATAGTGGATCTAAACGTGCATTTCGCATTTGCATGAATAGCGAAAAAAATAATGGTTAGAGAGAACATGATTGCTATTTATATAAAGAATACCTTTTATTAAAATTGTATTAAAACCATCCTTGTTTATTAAAGTTTCAATAAAAGCAGCTACTTAGTTCATCGAGTTCCGTTCTATTTAAGTTCCAGCAATATTATCAAAGCCAAATTTAGTCATTAGCGAGAGGAGTTTAATGATTATTTTCTTGTTTAAAAAAGATGATAATTATTCCCATTGTTTGATAAGGATTAATTATCATCATCATCTTAGCTGATATACGTACCACTGTTAGGCTCCGGTCTCCTCCATTATGGGAAGAGAATTGACCTACTTATATCACGCTGGTAAGACATGTTGGCGTAAGGTTTTATTTAGAGTTGACCTTGTCTTGCATAGTTGTTATATGCATAAGGGATATCCCTTATGCAGGTATATACCCTTAGTTGTCTTTTACGATACTCACGGGTAAGGTGAAATGTGTCCTTACTCTGTCACCACATGAGAGTATTGATCCGATGAAAACTTTCAGAGATGGATAATGCAATTATTTGGTAAATTACAGTACAAAATATTAACATCCTTTTAACGGTACCAATAGCGTAAATAACGATTGGTACCGCTAAAAATAAATAATTGTTTGATTTTTTTTCTCAGCTTCTACGGCACGTTTGGGCACCAGACTAATTTTATAACAGGCTTTCCTTCTTTTATAATATTCTTATCTCTGATATGCTTTAATCCCGACTTGGTGGGGGCACTGCTGTCGATATGGTCACTATAAGAAGTTGTTAGGTTAGATAATAACGAATAACTTAAGACAGAAGGTCCCTTAAGTAAGGACTGAATAAATTAACCGACTCGGTATTACATGGATCTCACAACTTTTTATGTTAGAAGAAGTGAGTTGCGAGACTTGGTTTTATTACAAGTTTTGTTTTTGATGGCATCTTATTTATGGAGCTTGTGAAATAGGAAGTATTGTATTCTATTCTTTTAGCACATGATTTCTAGTTTAAGATACAAAATTATACTTGATCTATTTAGTATCTCTGTGTAGTGATAGATTAAGAACACAATTCACCACCCCCTCTCCCTGTGGGTGTCGTAAAAGACGACTAAGGAATATTGCATATAATATCTATGCAAGAGAAGGAAAACTCGAAATAAAACCCTATACCAACACGTCTGAACAGGGTGGTATAGTAGGTCGATCCCACTCCCATTATGGAGGAATCTCAAGCTCAATAGTGGAACGTTTATTATCTTTAATAATGATATAGTATACCAGAGAACGATAAAAATGAAATTTATTTATTACAGGGCAATATTTTTAAATATTCTTCAATCGTTTTAAAATTGTATCATCATTTTCCATCATAATTCAGCCTATCGCCGTTCCACTGCAGGACGTAGGCCTCCCTCATGTTTCGTCACAAAGTGCGGTTCTAAACCGTCTGCATCCAACATGAAGAAAAAGAAGGTATACAGTCAATAATATAGATATTTTTGAATAACATAAACAGTCTATTTAGAATAAATGATAAGACATAGATAGTGTATTATGTTTAGAATTCATTTATTTACATAAAATACAGACACCCAAAGGCAAGCAAAACACAGCCCTCATTCTACCAATGTTTACTCCCACCAGTTTTCATCTCAGAAAAAGGTTATCGCACAAAAATTTCAAAGCCATCTAATAAAAAGTTCAATCATTCCAAAAAATGATTTTACTTTATGATTAAAAAAAGGATACTAAAATTAAATAAGTTTATGGTTCGCCTACAATTTGGGCATGATTGCACTTTGTATCTACACGCTTTGAATAGAGTGTCGTATTAATTCATATTAATAAGGGGTACGTTACACACAAAAGGAAAGTAACGTTAATCAGGGCGAGCGGAAGGGAGCTTGCTAACATAACATGAGCCCAAAATGTATTTTTTCATATTTTGAATTAACTAAATTTAGTACTTTAAAGGGCCCTTGCTTAATTGGCTAATGTGCGGGTCTGAAGGGACAAATATTTTCGCATAAAGAATCCAATTAACCCGCGACAGGTGGGCGTACAATTTGTGTATAAGAACATGCACTGGGAGTTAAAACTTTGATGTTATAGAACATTTATCCTTTTTGTTTCGTCTATTAAGCACACACGTTTGTTGGAATAATAGTAATGAATTCCCTCATTTATTTTAATACTATATCTATACTATTATCGCGGCTCATATATGTTCCATTGCTGGGCTCGAGCCGCCGCCATAATGGGAGGGGAAAGTAACTTACTATGTCACGCTGGTCAGACGGATTGGTATTTTTTTTTTTTTTTTTTTTTTTTTTTTTTTTTTTATGGGTGGGCTATGGTAAGCGCACGCGCGGTCCAATCCGTCCGGGGCGATGAAAGGACGGCGCGCGGGCCCATAACCCACCCGTACCCACGTCACCTCGTTGTTGGGCCGACCACCGGAGCAGATGTGACTTGTCGTCAGTGGTCGGCCCGACGGAATACCCTTTCGGGTATCCTCACCTCTCGACGTACTGGGACGTCGGTCGCCGTCGCGCGGTCAGCCTCTCCGCGGGTGACGGACAATTCCCCGGTCCGATCACCCGCGGCCTCGGCTAGGGCGGCATTAGGCGCAGATACTCGCGCCTGCGCCGCCCGAGTCGCCGGCGGCGGAACGTGTCGCCGAATAGCAGCTCTACTCGCACACGATCCGCCGCCTCCTTCCGTGAGATTACGGCCTCACAGAAGGCGGCGACCGCGTCCCAGTTCCTGACGCTGACGAGCATCTCCCTGGCGATGGTCGGCAGCGCCAGGTCGGCACCGATAATTGCGACGAGTTCACGGCGATCCCCCTCCCATGCAGCACACTCCTCGAGCGTGTGCTGCGCCGTGTCCTCGTCGCAACTGCAGTGGTGGCAGGACGGTGTGCTCTCCCTCCTGACAATCTTGTGCAGGTACTTCCCGAAGCAACCGTGCCCCGTCAGCACCTGCACCAGTCGGAAGGAAAGCACCCCGTGCGTCCGCTCCAACCACTCCATCAGCACCGGCCGGAGGGCCTCGACAGTCCTGACACCGTACCGAGGACTCTCCAGCCGGACTGCCCAACGGGCAATTACTTCTCGGCGGGCGTCGACCCGCCAGGCGGTGATCTCATTGATGGAGACCATGCTGCCGCGGGCGCGCGTCTCCGACACCCGCCGATAAATGTCGGCGAGCATCTCCGCCTCCAGGTCCCACGGGGGGGTTCCGGCCAGGAGGCACGCTGCCTCCGTCGCCACCGTGCGGTAACCCCGTATGGCCCTGATCGCCATGACCCTCTGTGGTCGCCACAGGAGGGCCCTAAGACGGACGGTCAGGGACCCCGCCCACACCGGTGCGCCGTACAGGGCCATCGACCGGATCACCCCCACGTACAGCTGTCGGCACGTAGCACTGGGTCCGCCCACATTCGGCATCAGCCGCGAAAGGGCGGACGCCGCGCCGACAAGCCGGGGAACAAGTCGATGGAGATGCTCCCGGAACCAAAAATGCCCGTCGAGCACCAGGCCCAAGTACTTCATGTGGGCCTGGATGCTGATGGTGACCGAATTCACGGTGATCGAAGCGCCGGCGGGAGGCCCGGCGGTACGGAGGCCATGGAACAAAAGGGCCTCCGTCTTTTCCAGGGCTACCCTCAACCCCAGCGCTTCGATCCGCCTGACAATCTCCTCGGTGCCGAGAGTTGCCAGGCGTGCCGCCTCCTCGAGCGTCCCACCCCGGGCTGTGACGAGTGTATCGTCGGCGTAGCAAATTACGCCCAGCCCGGGTGGGAGGCTTCCTCTCAACGCCCAGTCGTAGCCGATGTTCCACAGGGTCGGACCCAGAACCGACCCCTGTGGGACACCGCACGTCATGGGCGTTCGCACAACGTCCCCTACTCGGTCAACGTAGAGGACACTGCGCCCCTCCAAGTAGTCTGCCACCAGCCGCCTGAGGTACACGGGCACCCCGTGGTACCTTAGCCCCTCCCTGATGCAGCTGAATGGCAGACTGTTGAAGGCGTTAGCGATGTCCAGGGACACCGCCAATAGGACTCCTCCGCCGGTGACGGCCTCCGCTACCACGGCCTTCAGGCGCAGCAGGGCCGCGATCGTCGAACGCCCCCTCCGAAAACCAAACTGGGCGTCGGACAGATCGGGCCCAACCCCGACAAGGTGCCGCTCGATGCGGGCAGCCAACACCCTCTCCAGCAGCTTGCCCGCATCATCGAGCAGCACGATGGGCCTGTAGGCCGAGGCCGACTCGGGAGACCGTCCCGGCTTCGGCAGGAGAACCAGCCTCCCCTCTTTCCAGCACCCAGGGAACTGCCCGGACGTCAAACAGGCGTCGAACAGTCCCCTGAGGCGTGGTCCCAGATGCTCGAGGACCAGGGCCAGCACACGGTTCGGAATACCGTCGGGCCCTGGGGCGGTGGATTTGACTCGCATACGCGCCACCGCCGCCCCCATTTCCGGCTCCGTGATGGGCGGAGCACTTTCATCGTCGGCCTCCCGGTCGCTGTCCGGCGAAGCCATGACCGGGGGCGTGTGCTCCACCCGCCGTGGAAAGAGGTCCTCGACAACTCTGGTGAGGAGGCTGGGCTGGAGAGTCTCGGTGAGGGGGGGGCCCCGCCCGCGGAGCTTGTTCAGCGCCGCGAGGTAGGGGCGACCCCAGGGGTCACGCTCGAGACTGTCCAGCATCTCCCGCCGACTAACGTCCTTGGCGGTACGGACGGCCAGCCTGAAGGCAGACCGCGCACTGCGGTAAGCCTCGTACAGCTGGACCTCCCGCTCAGCGTCGCGGTGACGCGCTCGGCTGCGGGTGTAGGCCCTCCGGGCACGTATGCACGCGGCCCGAAGGTCCGCCAATTCTCGGGACCACCAGGGGACCGCACTCTTCGGGGGCAGACGCCGCACACGGGGCATGGCCGCATCGCAGATCTGCGTTAACGCACAGCGGATGCGGCCAGCCTCGGCATTCACCCCGTCCGCCTGGGGCGGTGAGGACAGCCACGACTGAACGATGGCTGCCTCCGCCAACAGGTCCCGATCCAATCGACCCACAGCCCACCGCGGAAACGCGGGAGCTCCGTCCGCCATGTGACCCCTGCTGGGCCCCAGGAGGGTCCGGGAGACCTCTATCCGGATGTATCGGTGGTCGGATAGGGTCTCAACCTCCTCCTGGACGCACCAGCTCCTCACACGTGCTGCGACATTAGGGCTAGCGAACGACAAGTCCACTATCGACCCGCCCTGCTGCCGCACGCACGTTTGCACCGAGCCCCTGTTCAGCAAACAGAGGCCCAGTGCCGCCGCCCACTCTTCGACCGCCCGCCCGCGGTCATTCGTCCTGGGGGACCCCCACGCCGTGGACTTGGCGTTGTAGTCCCCCATGACGAAGACCTGGCGCGGTGCCAGTCGCCGTATCGAGGCCCCCAGGATGGTGAGGAAGGCCCCGAAATCCGTCGCGCTCCTGTTAGGGGAGAAGTAAACACCAAATAGCGTAACCTCTCCCCATTCCGCCGCGACATACCCATCGCCCCTGTCCTTGAGCAGCAAGGGCGGGAAATGCCACGACGTGGAGGCGACGATTGCCACAGAGCCGTCACTGCTGCCCAGCCAATTGGGCCGGTCAGGCACCACGTACGGCTCCGCGGCTACGGCTGCACCGATCAACCACTCCGCCATGGCTTGCAGGAAAACATCCTGTGCCTCGGCGGCGTGGTTGAGGTTGGCCTGCAGGAGGTGGTAAGATTCGGCCGCCATTAGTGGGCCGTATCCATTACCTCCTCCACGCTGGCGGGCGATCGGGTCGCGCTAGGGGCAGGAGCGGCTGGGGTCGTCGGGCCGCTCCGCCCCTTTGGGGCCGAAGCCGGGGGTCTGCACTCCCTGCCCCCCATGCGGTGCTTGGCGGGCCTATTGCCCGCCGCACACGCGGGGCAGTGGGGAGTGGCGGCGCACGATGCCGCCTTATGCCCGGGTTGACCGCAGCGGAAACAAAGGTCGCTGCAGTCAAAGCAGTTAGTGCATGTCGGCCGAGTGTGTCCGACCGCCATGCACTTGTAGCACCTTGCAGGCCGGGACTCCAGCACGGTCACCCGCGCCGAGCTCCAGCCCACGAGGAGCCTGCCTGAGCCGGCCAATTGCTTGGCCGACTCCACCGGGCACTGCACCCAGGCAGCACCGACGCCGCCCGGACCAGGGCGGATGGCGCCAATTCGGACGGTGTCCACGGGACACCCGGTTTTCGAGACGATGGCCTCCCGGATGTCATCCACCGTCACGGAGTCGTCCAGACCCGCGACGCGTAGTTCTGCGCACTTTACGGGTCTGGCCATTTTGACGCCATCCTCCTCTGCGAACAGACCCCTCAACTTGGCCGCCATGCTATCGGCCGTCTTGGCGCCCTCGGCCCCAGGGAACTCTAGAATCCGAGCCCCTGTCCGGGCCTTGCGGGTCCTGGCTTCGACGCCTCCTAAATCGGAGACGTCAAGCTCCCGCCGGGCGCGACGTAAGACGGCCTCATAGCTGAGGCCGTTTTCGGCGGCCTCAGGCAGCACGGTGATCACCACCGCGGCTGACTTCGGCGGCCGGAGCCTCCTGCGCGACCTCTTGCTTTCGGCTCCTGCCTTGGGAGCGGAGGCATTGGCGGCGCTTTTGGCCTCCGCTCTCCTCTTCTGGCCGCGACTTTTTCGGCTGCGCTCAGCCGTCTGCCAACCCTCTTCGGGGGCAACGGGGTCGCTAGGCGCAGCAGTCGCGGTCGCGGCTACGGTGGCCGCCGCCGACGATGCAGTTGCCGGCGGCGGCTTAGGTCCGTCCTTGGCAAGAGCCGGTGCCACCTTCTTCTTCGCGGCGGGTCCTTTGGTTTTCGGCCCAGCAACGGCCGCAGCGTAGCTTCCCACGCGCCCGCCCTGGCAGGGTAGCGCGGTAGTAGCTGACGCCGCAGCCTTCGGCCTGTCCGCAGCAAGCGGCGGCCGGAGACGGGGCTCCGGAGGCAGGGACAGTCTCTGCTCCAGAGCCGCCATGCGCGCGTCAAGCATTTTGCCAACAACCTCCACTACGGCGCGCATGGTTTGGTCCGGCACGCCATCCACCGCGGGCAGCGGGACCACTTCGGCTGGCTGGGCCCTCTGAGAACTCGCCGCAGCGCGAGTTGGCGCAGCGGGGATGACGGGGGCGTCGGCAGGGCCGGCAGTTGTCGGCGGCACGGTCCTCGCCAGCTGCGCGACCTGGCGCCGCAAGTCGGCCATTTGTTTGGCCAACTCGCGGTTCGCCTTCTGCACCGCCGACAGCTCCTTTTGTAGGGCCTTGTTCTTCTCCTGCAGGCCCGAAACCTCGCCACTAAGGCGGGTATTTTCGGCCTGCAGGGTTGCCACGTTAGTTGGTGGGGGGTCGATACCTACAGCGGGCTCAGTAGCTGTCGCGCCGGTGGGAGGTATGTCCGCTAACACCCTCATCATTCTTGCGGCAGCCGCCTCATTCGCCCGCTTTTGGGCATCAGTCCCCCGCGTATGGCTGATCGACGCCGGAGCCGATGTGCCACCCATATTCAGGGGGCGCTTCCGCACCATCGAGGGGAGGGCCTCCTCCCCAACCTCTAAGGCTGCCGCGAGGACCGATGCTGGAGACTGGGATGACCCACCGACAGTCTCAGCAGCCGACATGTCGGTGTCTGACGGCCCTGCGGCAGTACTGCCGCCCTCGTCAGCACTCGGAGCGGCTGCAGCGGCCTCCCTAGCCAGCCGCTCCTGCCTGGCCAACTCGCGCCTCTTTACGCTCGTAGCCTTTCCTGTCCCCATGTTCTTCCTCTTCTTTCTCTTTTTAGGGGCCTCGAGTGTTGCCGGCCCCTTGCCTGATCTTGTGGCCTCAAGTGCCGAACTAGCAGCCGAGCTGCAGTCGGACGAGGCATCCCTCTCCTCTGGGCCAGTTTTGCCGTAGCTTGGCCGGGCTATAACGTGAGAACTAATAGGTTCCCCGCTGTCGGTGGTTTTGGGCGTCTCACCCCTCCTATCTACATCCAAATTGTACGAAGAATCCATTCGATTCCCACGAGTATGGGAGAAATAAAGGTCGACCCGGGCAGAGATCCCGATACCCGGGCAAGCGTACATTTGTATCCCAACACAGGGGGTCCGCAGGTACCCTGGCTGGGGGCGCGCTAACGACTGAACAACCCATCAGCCATGCATCCTCTCGCCGCGCGCCAGAACTTAGGATTCTGGGTGATTGTTTTATAGAGGTTTTCTTCCTCGCGGTCCAGGCGGTTAAGCCAAGACCCTCGCTCCTGAATCTAGGCCTCAAGACAAATGTCCCGAAGCAAGAATCAGGTCTACGATTTGTCGCGGTTGGCAAATGCCTGCTCAGTCCTCAAACGAATGAGTGACTGAGCCCGTCGAATTTTCGCGTCCAATACCCTCTACAATTAGAGGGCATGGAGCGAATTTGGGGCATCCCACAAACTGGGCCCCCCCTCGGGCCAGATATTTGCCACGAGCGACAATTCCAGAGAGCAGTCCAAGAAATTGTCGCTCGTGCCCAGGGTACACCACGCGGAGGTTTCTGGCGTAGTACCCCAGACGGATTGGTATAGGGTTTTATTTCGAGTTTTCTTTCTCTTGCATAGATCCTATCTGCAATAATCCCTTAGTTTTACGACACCCCCGGGCAAGAAAGGGAATGGTGAATTGTATTCATCATCATCATTTCAGCGTATTGCCGTCCATTGCTGGACGTAGGCCTCCCTCATGTTACGCCACAATGTGCGGTCCTGTGCCGCCTGCATCCAACGACGCCCAGCAACTTTTACTCGGTCATCGGTCCACCTAGTGGGGGGACATCCTACACTGCGTCGTCCGATACGAGGTCGCTACTCGAGAACCTTTCTTCCCCAGCGGTTGTCGGTTCGTCAAGCGATGTGGCCTGCCCATTGCCACTTCAGCGTGCTAATTCTTCGTGCTATGTCGGTTACACCCGTTCTTCTGCGGATTTCCGTGTTCCGGATTCTATCTCGCAGAGAAATCCCGAGCATAGCCCGCTCCATAGCACGCTGAGGGACTTTGAGCCTTGTTATGAGACCTACATTTAGGGACCACGTTTCCGGTGAATTGTATTATTATCTATACCAATAAATAAAATTGGAGTGTCTGTTTGTAATGTCAAAATAATAGGCTTTTTTCATGCTCACACGGTTATTTGCACGACAATAGGTGTCCTAAAATACAGATTAAAAAAATTTTGTCTGTCTGTCTGTCTGTCTGTCCGTCTGTTTGTTCCGGGTAATCTTCAAAACGGCTGAACCGATTTCAAAAATTATTTTACCAATGGAAAGCTATAATATCAGGGCGTAAACTAGGCTATATTTTACCCCGGTATTTCCACGGGAACGGGAACTACGCGGGTAAAATGACTAAAACCGAAGCGAAGCGAGGGCGGATTGCTAGTACAGAATAAGAATACAATTCGCCACCTCCTTATACCTACCACCATACGGATATAGCTAAATTAACAATTTAAAAATTAAAAAGCCTCATCTACAAATTGGTTGCGTGTATACGTGAAACAGTCGCATCTTCAAAATATAGCAACTGGTAACTGCCAATAAGTCCCAATTGAATCAGTATACATCATTTGCCAATTAATATAGAAATTTAGCTTCGGTGCAAATAGTATACCCAAAACAGCCCCATATAACCAGCACTTCGAGGTTAGGCTAGCTTTATAATGCGTAGGAATACTTGAACAGTAACGGCCTGGTCACGACTTTAGTCTTAGCGGCGAGCGGTGCGGCGTGCTGAACGGCACACGCTGGTAAAGCCCCATACAAAGCCGTCTCAAAACTGTGTCATGTGAAAGTCGTTGTAATGGAATAAAATGTATAAATTAATATATAATACATATATAAATAATTAATACAAATGCGATATAATCCGTAAAAGTAGTCTTATTTACAATTTTTTTCTAGTTTGATCATTTTAGTATATATAGTATGTAATAGTAGTGCATAACATATTATACGTTTATAATATGTTATTACTATGTTCTATCATTTTATGTAAATTAAACAAGCATATTTTATATTTTTTTCTTATATAATTCATGTATTTTTAATTTTATCTTTTAATTAATTTATAAACAGATTTTTAAAATCAAAGTTGTTTCATTTAAACTTTAAACATTCAAGTATATGTGTGCAAAATTACAGCTCATTTAGTTTTAAAACAACCGAGATACGGAGTTTTGAGACGAAACATACGCGATTTTCCTACCGGGCGCTGCTCCGCGCTTAGCTGCCGCTCACAGCGGCAAGGTCGTGAACGGGCCGTCATATTCATATGTAATGTAAGAAAGGCCACCTAATCGTTTCTCAAAATAGTCTCCTACACAGAAAATGAGGCACTGATATAGAACAGAATATTATAACACAAAATACAAATAGCGAAGCTTCTTTATTAAATATGTAACCTCTTTAAATCATCATCTGCCTCCGGGCTCGAGACTACTCCACAATACAAGTGAAATCAACCTACTATAGCATGTTGTTAATAATTGCGTAGGCTTTTAGTTCGAGTTTTCTGTCTCTTGCTGAATTGTTTTCATACTCCATCAACAAGGGACATTTGTTTTTACTACTACTTAATTTTATAAAAACCAACTTCTTCTTATTATAAACTACTATGAATAAGCGAGTACCCTTATCCTTAGTAAACAGTAGCCGTTGCATATGGACTTATCTGTTATACCTTAGCTAATCTAGTCCAAAAATAAGGGTCTGCAACCACTAATAAGCTATTCTTATTAGTAGTTGCAGACCCTTATTTTTATGCAGTATCAATTATTTTAGAACATAAAATTAAAAAATTGAGGGTCGCAAAACTAACGAATAATTCCGTTTTATGTCGAACTATTGGAAAAGAATTGATATTTTTTAAAATATTTAATCGTTTTTTACCAAACATAACAACCATAGCGAAGGAATTCTCTTTCACGTAAAAAAAATCGCATCAAAACCAGTTCATCTGTTCGAGAGCAATGCCACGGACAAACATCGACGTCCTATCTTACAGCATTCCTCTTTTTGCGTCGGGAGTTAAAAATAGAGAAATAAGTACTTAAACATTGAAACAACGTTACTTATAATATCAAAATCAAGTTTTCATAATCTCGGAACATGTAGGTAGAATATATAAAAACAAAAGCAACCAAACACAAAGAACTCTTTGAACGTAAATGCAGAGACTACAAGTTGAGTTTAAATCTAAATGAGCTGAACAAAAAACTTTTGCACAAAAGAACGTACAAAGAAAATCACGAGGCTAATCAAGAACCTTTTCCAAAACATTTCACTGAAGAAACGTAATTTACTGGAGAAAGGAAAATATTAATAATAGAACAATAAGCGGCAATGTTCTCATTGGCTATTAAATAAGCTATTGGATTTTTTACACAATATAAGATAAAACTTTATAAACGTGATATCAGATTTTATATAACTAAAAGTTTTCTAAGTTTGTTAGATATTTATCAGCAATTCGGGCTTCGTTTTAACCTAAAAACGCATATATCTAGATCTACATATTTGATTTCGTTGGACTTTTTTGATAATTTATTGAAATAATGTCACCACTCTTTAATATTCAATAGACATCGATTAGTAAGCCACAGAATATATTTAACACAACATAAATTTGCGGCTATAATTATCTCATTTTCACTTTTAATATAATGATCTACAGCCGCGGGCTGGTCCGTCCGGGGTAGTACCACGTTCTCGCAGAAAATCGACGTCTGAGTAGTAGCAATTTGTTACTGCGCTTCGTTCGGTGAGCGAGAGAGCCGGAAGCCCAACTTTCTGAGGGTGTTTGCGTGTGGAAGGTTATGGTAGTGCCTTTGTTATCACCGAGCCTCAATGCACGCATTCACACTCCCTTCACTTTCTTTGCGGTAGGCAGCGGCCTTGTAAAGGTCCATGAGCGGCAGCAACACCTACCATCAGGTGTACTGTTTGCTCGTTTGCCACTGCTTGCAATAAGAAAAAAATGAAAAAAAAAATGTAAAGCATTATTCTTTTATTCATGTACGGATAGTTATTATATATTATTTTCCAATAGCACAGCTCATATACGTCTCACTACTGGGCTCAAATCTCCTCCACACGGGGAAGGAACATGACCTACTATATCAAGCTGGTCAGGTAGATGGGTATAGGGTTTTATTTCAAGATTTCCTTCTCTTGCATAGTTATTATACGCACAGGGTTTCTGTAAGTCTCCATTTACGACACCCACGGGCAAGTGAGGCAATGGTGAATTACACTCTGTTATTATTATTCTTACTCTGTCACTACATTAAATATTTTTTTTACTTTCGATATAACAATTTCCGTAAAGATGGATTGAAATATTATCCAAACACATTATAACCAAATCACTGTTTATCTTCTCAGTACAGATACGTCCCTATGCTGCTATATACCTTAAGACTGCCCCACAAAGGGATAGGCATTGATCGAATATAATACACTGGTTTGAAGTGTTGCTAAAGATAGTCCTAATACCATGCCTAGTATCGTTCGTTCAATAACATTGTTCATTACAAGATTTTTACCACGATTCGTAGGCAGATTATTTATCATTCATTATTTATGTCATAAGTTGCACAGAAGAGTTTTGATCAGCTCTCAGACTTTTTTATGACTCTATGGATAAGTAATGGGGTTTTTCACACAATTAGTTTACATTTTGTCATTACACGATGAAACTAAGCACTACTTTTAAATGAAAATAACACTACTAAAATTTGAATTCCATATTAAATTAAGTTAAATTATTGTGAATTTAATTTTATTCTTCTTCTTCGCCTTCTCCGCTTATATAAGTATTGGACATGGCTCTCCTCCAAATGATGGAAATTATTCTACTCTTATATAATAATACTAAGCAGGCTGCTTGGCATAATGTTTTATTTCGGGATTTCCTTCTCTTGCAGTGGTATTATCCACTTATCACCCTTAATCGATCGATCCACATGAAATAAAGAAGTAATATATTTTTTTAAACACAGTTCTATAAAAGCGATTAAATTAGTAAATTAAACTAATAATTTTATAAAAAATCTTATATTAACGTTGTAAAATTTATTCATTTGTTGTTTTAATAAGAATGATTTGAAGTGCCTAATATAATATATCTCACAAGGTTATTTTATTAGCTGAAAACCGAAGGATCCAAAATAAAAGGGATACCCAATCATATGTTTGAATCCGGCAGGTAGCTATCCTATTCTAATTAATTTAAGAAAATGAAACATTTTATTTTAATTAATAATCTCCGGATTTGGATAAATTTCAATCATTATAATATTTTCCACAGTTGTGCTGACATCTCCTAAAATGTCAGATAGCTCGGATCTGTGCCGCTCACATATAACTCGCATGTAATAACCCCCTGGCGGCTTTATGTAGCGCCAGATAACATCATGAACTTTGTATCATAAAAAAGTTATTCTGGAATTCATGTCACTATTTTTTCAAGCATTATCAGCCCTTGTGAGTAGGTATATGGCGAAAAAGGGACATGATTGACTGATAGATGGGGGAATAGATGAACCTTGTTGCTTGAGTACTATAAGCATGCTATAGCAAGATTGGAATATAAATTTTGTCCAAAGAAAATTATGATGACGGTTTTCAAGCATTTTCAAGGGAAATTACCAGTAATATGCTAGAAGTTTGGAATTTTGTCTGATTGACGGTAATAATAATTAACTCCTCGTGTAGCGACGAGGTAAGAATATAATTACCTACACCCCTTTCTTGCCCGTGGCAGTCGTAAAAATCGGCTCAGGGTTCACCTGGAGAGCGAGCAGTAGTTCTCCGGGGGCGATCCAGCAACCAGACAAAACGACCGTTGGCCCTGGTAATATACACCTAATACTCAGGACTGATGAGAGGGTCATCAAACTGGAAGTAAAATTGAGCAGAGTTCAATGAAAAAATATAAGATTATCAGAAGTGCGAAGAGAGGATGAGGTCACGATAATCCTCCGGTCTCGTTCTTAAGCTTGTTCTTCTACCGGGATGGCGATCATCCATCCCAAGGTTTAGGTGTAGGCCCCGTATTGGTCTTATCATTTGTAAATTATTGTAGGCAACGTGGAGAGGATCGAAAGTGTGTCGACAAGATTATCGTACGTTATACTCAGAATTACCAAGCGGTGTTCGTAGATGGTCATATTGGCTTACGCACTGAACTTGGCGTTCTCCGGTGACGAGGTGGAGGTCTTTTACGAGGATATCTCGAAAGCCATACAAGCATCCAAAAGATAAACTTCATTTTCGATACTCTCCATGCGGTGGGGTCAAAATTGAGTGCACAGATTGCGTAGTGGTTATGATACCGACCTACCAAGCTTCGAATCCCACGCTACACAATAGCTTGCGATTCATTAATTCTTGTACTGAGTCTGGATATAATTTGTATCCGTTAATTATATATTTGTAAAGTCTACCGCAATACTAGGATTATGCCTTAGTGCAGGGCATTATCCTTGAATAGTCCGTCACCCGCAGAGACGCTGACCGAGTGAGGGCGACCCGGGAGGGGCGTTAGAGAAGAAGAATACCCGAAAGAGTATTCCGCCAGGTTGGCTACGGTAGACAAGGAATTCAGACTGGTGGTCGGCCCAATGGCGAAGGGGAGGGAATACGGGGGGTTATAGGGCCACGCTCTGCCCTTTCATCGCCCCGGACGGAGCAGACGGCGAATGTTAAATCCATAGACCACCCAAAAAAAACATGGTCCATACATAGGCAGCTAAATAGGCAGATTTTATTCCTTGGTCCTCTAGATAATCTGTCGAAGCGTGTGGATATTGCTTGAGCTTGCGAATCCATTTGTTGTTTTACGGCTCTCGTAAACAACTTGTAGACGTGGCTCTAAAGCTTAATAAGTCTAAAATCCCTTCTTGATAAACAATACCACCACACTCCCGGTCCATTACATAGAAACGTCGCCACAATGAATGTGAGAATTAAATAGCCTCTGTAGGGTTTTTAATACTGCCTTGCTGCTGGTCCTTAGAAACTTTGGTAATTCCATCATCGCCCGGTACCTTTCCATTATTTAACTACTTCAGTTATTCTAATTTCGTACTATTCTCCAGGATTTCTTTCGTATAGTGCTGAGTCAGCTTGGATCTGCGCTTTTGAACCAAGCTAATGACAAGATTCTGAAGTGATTTACATAGATGTCCACAGAACCTTTCGACTATAATAACCGATAAATTAAAGGACTTGATAACGTGATATAATTCTGATAATAAGTGATCGTCTACATACAGAGACTAGACTAAAACTTGGATTATAATTCAGATTAATTACCAATCAGTGAAACATAATAAATAAAAAAAGTACCACCCGTATTTTATCTATTCTTTTACAAATACCCTGTTTGCAATGGATGGATACATACTCGACAATTAGTGGATCTTTATTCGAAGAAAACAATGGGCGTTCCCTAAACCTCTGATCCGCCTAAATTCGAGGGTTATGTTACAACACTGAATAATGCCGAACACACAAACTCTCAGATTACTGGCATGAAAACACTCTAATTGTTTGCTATCTCCTATCTTTTGTTTCAGGGAAGTGGAAATCGAGGAACATTTTGGTACCGCACCCACTAGAGTATGTTTCAAATGACCTACCTATAAACAATGTATATTTAATAACTATTTTCTAGGGAGGCTAGCATTAACAATAAATCAGGAAAACTAGATAAAAATTGAAATACGAAATTTTGAAAGTTTTAGATCAAATTACTACACATTGTAATTAAAACTATTTTTGCGCATTTTAATAATAAATTTTCTTCTTGTACTGGCAATAAATTTGTACCAAAAATGAGGGTCAAAATTTAATAACTAACTTTCTGTAGCAGGTAGATAATTATAAGGGGACGCACCATTGCCGCGCGCCGCCCCTCTGTTGCGCCGGACGGAGACGGGCAGCGGGTGCGCTGACCGAAATAAAAAGAAAAAAAAAAGATCCTCCAATATCATAACTGCCACGATTGGCAAGTGAGTTAGCCATAGCAGTTGGTATTATAAGTGTACCAGAAGATTAGTACTACCTATTTTTCTGATGAACCTTAAGCTAGTTCATATTACTGCCAGACTGCTAAAGTGAAGGTATGATCTAAAACATTATATTTTTAATTCGTCACCACACAGACGGATAAATTATTAAGTAATTTCACAATTATGACTGAATTAATCATTAGGCCACCTTTTTTTTTCTCATCACGATATAACTTAACAGCTATCTCATAAGAATTACAATCTAGCTATGAGGCTAATAAGTAATTTAAATCTAACTTAATTTTCTAAGACTTACAAAGTAAAGAATGTGTCCATTGGCAGTTTTCTTATAGTCTCTAATCCATCGTGTCAAGAAGCTGGATAGCCTCGACATTTACGTGTTGTATAAGTCTTTGTTTTTTGATAACCTTAGTAACAAGATTCACTCCTAAATCACGGTGGATGTCCTCATTTCTATTGTACCAGGGAGCGTTTACTGCACTGCATCATTTAATAACTAGTCTAATAATTTTCTTTTCGTAGTTGATGCATCAAGCATCGTGACCTGCTTCTGTTTATATTTCAGGGTGCACAATTTAAGAGAATATATAAATCGAGCAAAGTCATCTCCTCAGGTAAAATATAAACTTTTGAAAGATCACTTTCTTTAATGTCAACTTTTCCTGTTGACCTAAGACTTTCAAGTATAAACTTCACTTTCGAAACGTTTCAGCAAACACATCATTTACTTTATATTTTGACGCGAGGCTTTCACGGGCACTGACGTCACGCATATAATTACAAAGTTTATTAAAATAAGACGACTCTGTTGATTTTGTGGCGCAATTGCTTATAATGAAGTCCCGAATTGAAGTCCCATTAAGACTTCTACAGATAATGTTCAATATTTTTTTTTTTCAATATTATTTCACTATGCTTGGTAGTAACGAAGTAAGAATACAATTCACCACCCCTTCTCTTGCCCGTGGGTATCGTATATGACTAAGGGATATCTAGGAAAAGGAATGATAACTAGAAATAAAACCCTATACCCATACGTCTGACCAGCGTGGTATAATAGGTGTAGAATGAAGGCGGCGAAGATAATGAAGAGACACGGTGTACTTTCCTATTTGTAATTCACCTTACAGCGGTTACAATGAGAATAAATTAAAATATTCTAACTGGCGGTATTAACACATTCACGTGGCCTGAGCTAATACTAAATTCACACACTTAATTGATAATTTTAAATATAAAATATCTTAATTATTCTAATAATTATTTACGTGCAAATGTTATACAGGATTATGTATTATTAAATATTTATTAGTCGCGCTGGAAGCAGACAAGCGGAAGGCGCCCATTATAATGTCAACTTATAAAAATATTAATCAACTATTAACTCGATCATAAAATTACCAATTAAACTTTAAAACTATAATCGAGTCGGTTAATAATTAAGATGTACCCGAATTAGCCGTATATGGTTGGGTATGGTCTCAGTAGCTACGGCAGAACGTATAAAACATACTTAAAGGAAATATATCACTTGCAATTAAGACTACTAAAAATTATTGTACCTAAACATATTAAAGAATTATATAAAGACAACGAAAAAGAGCTATTTAAATATTGTAAAGTGATGAATGTATATAATAAAATAAAATTTAGCATTCTCACTGAAATCAGTAAACCAGAATTATTGGATGAAAAAACTAGACTAAATTACCCGAGATTAATTTCATATAAAAATAAGTATACTCTACCCAAAACGAACAATCGTTATAGAGAAAGAGTAGAAAAATATTTGATACCATTATTTTTAAATGAGCTTCCCAACAACTTACAACAAAAGTATAGGACAAATTGTAAACTATTCAAAAACAAACTTAAAAAATGTTATGTAACCAGTAGCATTGAGTAGTATGATATGTAAAAGATAACATATGTATGTAAAATGTACATAACTATTAGAATGTAGGTATATAACGACTCACCGTAACCCAGACAAATCCCTCGCGGTTTACGTGGTACGAATCACGTCATTGTATTAATATATTTAATGAGAATTTTGGAAATAAATGAATAAAATAAATGTGAGACCGGAAGTACTACTTGATAACATAGGTCAATTTCTCACTCAATGTGGAGAAGGCTCGAGCCCGATAGTGGGACGTATATGAGCTGTGGTAATGATGATGATGCCTGATGATTGGCAATCACCTCCTATTACGATAAATATAATAAAGTTTTCTTTTTAACTCAATATATACATATGCTACGATTAAGTATAAACTTTTTCTACTACAAAAGATAAAAATTCCGTGTCGTAATGGAGTAAGATTACGATTGGCCTCTCTTTTCCTATGGGTACCATAAAACCATAATTATATCAGTTATATGACCAGTAATGATACGTGTGAGTTGAAAAATAGAAGACAAAATTTATTTACCATCCACCGGCTGAGTCATGCTTTTTAAAGAGGTTACCATTTTAAATTTCTTATGTTCCAGTGACGTTATTAAACTACTTCAAAAACGAGTTTCTCAATTCGTGGCCATCTTTTATTTCATTTTTTTTTTATGTAAATTTACCGATTACTCGAGTGCTCAATTTCACCCTATTCAAATAAGATTTTAGATTTATGGTCGGCCATATTGGATCCGCCATCTTGAACTTACAAATTTTGAATGCAGTATATGATACTTTGATGATTAGCAACCTTGAAAATACCCGGGTGCCCAATTTCGCCCGATTCAAATAAACGTTTAGATTTTCAGTCGGCCATATTGGATCCGTCATTTGGAATTTTCAGAGTTTGAGGGCAGAATCGTAATTAGCGACTTCGAAAACCCCCGAGTGTCCAAGTCACCCGATTCAAAAAAGTTTTTAGATTTTCGGTTGACCACATGAGATCCGACATCTTGAATTTTCAAATTTTGAGAGCAGAATCGTAATTAGCTACCTAAAAAACCCCGTAATACCAATTTTTGTGAAAATCTGTTTTTTTATTTTTTGCGAACCGTGAAATTTTACTCGCCGCTCAAGGGGTGAAAAACGCCATTTCGGGGGTGAAAAATATCGATATTTACAAATTTAAAAATTTTTTCGTTCAATTACAAATATTTAGAGCACTCATGGTTAAAAAAAAGGGGGAGGTCAGTTGGCGTTTTCTATGAGAAAAAATCATGAAAAAAAATGTCGTTGATTTTTCGTGTTTTTTTTTTGTTTAAAAGCGACCATATTTTTTGTAGTGAATAAATCGCAATTATAACCCCAAATTAAGAAAGAACATACTGCAAAGTACGGGTAAGCTTATTTTTCATTTAAAAATTCTCGTTTTTTAATGATGACAATTTGCCTTAAAAGTGATGAAAAAGAAAATACGATTCTCGGTTGTTAATGGGTTAAAAAAGATTTTACGTTATCGTGTACTAACATAAAATATGTCATTAAATCTTATAAATTTCAGTAATACACTTTGGAGTTAAAAATTCAGAATTATAAAGAAATATATATTAATAAAAACAAGTAGTTCGTCCACAACTGAAAATTCAAACGTGAAGTCGGAGCGCACTTAAAATGAAGCGATGTCGGAGTTGTTATCTAGTAACTCGCGGCGTTAGTTGCCACGGATAGCTGGACACTTAAAATTTTTTTTTTTTATTACTCTGCTCCGGCACTAGCTGTAGAGTATTATAGATACGCTATATGATGTTTTACATTTAGAACAGGCTGTATAATCGATTTACGTACGGTAACCATATGAGGGAGGCGTAGAAAAGATGCCTATTTTTTAAAGAATTAAGACAAACTGATACAGATATCTCATGGTATCATCTCAGTCCACCTGAACGGCTGGACCGATGTTGATGATTTTTTTTCTGTGTATGAATACACAGGAGATTCGAGAATGGTTTAGATTCACAACTGGACCCGGTAGGTGGCGCTGCTGTAGATTTCAAGGAGAATTCCTTTTATTTTATTTGAACAGAACAACGTCTGTTGGGTCAGCTAGTCTTTATATATATATAATTTTTGTGTACGTGTGTATGTCACAGAACTCCTCCTAAACGGCTCGATCGATATTGATGAAAAATTTTGTGTCTTCAAGGAGATTCGAGAGTGGTTTAGATTCACAATTGGACCCGGTAGGCGATAGGTGGGTCTGCTGTCCATTTAAAGGAGAATTCCTTTTGTTTTATTTAAACAGAACAACGTCTGTTGGGTCAGCTAGTCTTTATAAATAAATTTCTTGCGTATCTAAGTCACTGAACTCCTTCTAAACGGCTGGCCCGATGTTGATGAATTTTTTTGTGCGTGTTCAAGGAGATTCGAGAATGTTTTAGATTCACAATTGGACCCGATAGGGAGCGCTTTATTTGAACAGAACAACGTCTGTTGAGTCAGTTAGTATATCTGTAATATAAAAATGAATCCCTGAATGTGTTGCTAAGCGCAAATCTCGAGAACAGCTGAACCGATTTCTATATTCTTTTTTTAGAATATTCCTTGAAGTATAAGGCATGGTTCTTACGCAGAGAAACATTTCAAAAAATTGCCTAAAAGGTCTAAAAAGAACACTATTCTTAGAAAAATGTTGTTTTAGAAAAGTTTTCTATACTCACGATTACTCATACAAACGATTCGTAATAAATATGAAAGTCAATTTGAACTTTAATACCATAACATAAAGTCCAAGTGTCATTGTTAGTGGAGAGGATCCGGGAAGGTATAACAATCGAGTGACGTTAGATTCGTATCGTATGAGGTCAAACTGAAAATTTTAGATGTTGTATAATTTTTATTTTTTGACATAATGTAATTGTTGACTTATTAATTTTCTTTTTTCTTTTTTTATCTTACTAGCTGACCCGGCGTCCCGAATAGCAGAATAAGTATTAAACGAAACTAAAAAAGTAAAGAATCGACTGTTAGGCGGTACGTAGTTCACCGGGTCAGCTATATATATTGACGGTCCCTACGTACATAAAGACATGTCAAAAATGGCATTTTTTATTGTATTCTTTAGGCTTTAGATTTTCATTACGCACATTTCATACTGCATATCTATTAAAAATCGAAAGCCTAAAGAATACGATAAAAAAATGCCATTTTTGACATTACATTTATGTACGTAGGGACCGTCGATAGATGTATGTGTGTGTGTGTGTGTGTGTGTGTGAGATATAATTCTTCTGAATGTAACTCCTAATCTGTCATGAATTATTTTGTGTGTGTTCAAATGGACTCAAGATTCATAATGGGATCTATCGCTTGCTATCTGTCATCGATGCCATGTTAGCAGTTGCATGATTGTGGCAATATATCCATAAAATAGTCATTTATTTATATAAAAATATGGTAATAACACTTTATAATTATTATCCGCGGCGCACGGAAATTAATTTCACCATTATACAGTCGTTATTGTTATCGAATATGAACATTAACATTGACGTATTACGTTTTATCCTGTATATTTTATAAAATACCGCAAGCGCCTTGGATAAAGAAATTTCACACAGTTTTAATTGAAATTCAACAAATTCGGGATGAATAAAGTGTTTTTTTTTTTTTGGGGTAGGCTGCGGTCGGCGCGCTCCTCGCACCACTCCATCCGGGGCAACAGAGGGGCGTAAGCACGCACACCCACAACCCACCCACGATGCAGGTCGCCTTCGTCGTTGGGCCGACCAGCGGAGCAGGGTGACTTGACGTCAGTGGTCGGCCCGACGGAACACCCCCTATTTGGGGTACCCTCCCATCGATCGACGTCCCCCCCTCGGGGAGGACGTCGGTATGAATAAAGTATGTATGTATCACCTTAATTTTATTATTTAAGACACGGAATGACGTTTCCGTGTGGTGACGTCAAAGACGAGTAAGAAAAATCGCCACTACATCATCACAGCTCATATACGTCCCTCTGCGGGCTCGAGCCTCGTATATGATAGGAGTGAAATAGATCTACTGTACCACGTTGATCAGACGGATGGATATAGGGTATTTCGAGTTTTCCTTCTCTTGTATAAATATTATAAGCATATTTAATCCCATAGTCGTCTTTTACGTCACCCACATCCTGCCTGTGGGTAGTAAAATAATAAAAAAAGGATCTCTCCTCAACAGGAATTATTAATTAATTGTCATTTAACGATTATAATGTAATGGAGTAATCATACGCCATTAAATCATTTTGGAAAAGAACTGATGCTGAACCGATATTAACCAAACATAACTAATAGTCACCGCAAGGAAACTGACTTTGAAATGAAAAAAACCGTATCGAAATCGGTCCACCCGTTTGACAGCTATGATGCCACAGACAGACAATATACATACATATAGACAGACAGATATCGAAATCAAAATTACAATACCCCTTTTTTGCCTCGGGGGTTAAAAACTGCTCACTAAGAACAAGGAACTTCGCACCGGTGGTCGGCCCAACGACGAAGGCGACATGGCTACGGGTGGTTAATGGGCCCGCGCGCCGTCCTTTTGTCGCCCCAGATGGAATGGACGGCATATGCGCTGACCATAGCCCACCCATAAAAAAAAATAAGAAAAAGGTGGTTAAAAACTGAATAAACTTTGTTTGGAATCTATTAAAGATTCCAAACAAAGTTCCAAACAAAGTCACAAAGAAAATGACTCTCGTTATTGTCACTTAACTTAGTAGAGTAGGATCAAAACTATTTTATGACTACGCAATTACCCAACATCAACAGCGAAAATATGCGCTACCTACTTTGAGACTAACCGTAATTACTACCCACATATCCCTCCTCACATTCCTAACATTCATTCTTCGTGTAATAGTGGTCTTAAAGGAAATGCAACCTAAAAACCTTGTATTACGCACAAATAAAGTGTATTTTTGTTTGTATTTTTGATTTAGTTATCTGGTAACGGTTGAAATCCGCTTTTCTCCAAATGTCTGTGTTCAGACCGCGATCTATTCTTTTTATCCACTTTTTATGTTATCCTTATAGAAAATTAATTAAGTGCTATTGTTCTCTTTGAGCACCGTTTTATAGGTATTAGACGAGCCTTATTGTGTCTGTCTAGGGAGAGTAATGGCGCGCTTCTTATTTTCAATTAGACGTTCATAAATTCTCTTTACGCTTTTATAAGTTTTTATCTTAATGTATATAAATTACGTGTCACGTTGTTTGTCCGCGATGGACTCCTAAACTACTTAACTGATTTTAATCAAATTTGCACACCGTGTGCAGTTTGATCCAACTTGAAAGATAGGATAGCTTACATCTTAATTTATAGTCGCAATATTATTTTATTGCAAATTATTTGTCTATTATTTGACATTCACAATTATCTGTTAACTCCAAACGATTTTAACAGATGGCGATATCTGTTGACAGGATTGAGTAATTAATTAATAGATGGCGCTGCTATGTCAAACTTACTGCTAGCAAAATATATATATATATATATATACATGAGCTATGATAGAAATTTGATGATAGAGAATTATAAATGATGTTAACAGATGAGTAGGTGTAGTTATACGACTTATAATAGAGCTATTTTAATACAGTTTTATTAATTTCACCTGTATGTATGTATCTATGTATGTAACGGAATCTTTGAACATCATTTTGCTCCACGTTGAACGAACAGATTTTATTTAAACTTTGCACTCTTAAAGGCACACTCGTCAAAGGTCCATAACAATGCAATAATTGGATCAAAATAGCCGAATATCCTGATTAGATTCGCCAGGATTTAGAAATTTCTAATCTTAGTCTTTGCATAGGAGCAAGAGAAATAGAACTACTATGCGAACTACGCCTGCACGAAATTCGAAACTTCTATAATTCAGGCTGTCAGCTTAGCACAATGTAGCAAAGACTATCTCAAGGTAGTTGCGTTCAATATTGGTACGATGAAAGGAAACTACTAATAATTATTTACCCTTACCATATACAAGAGTACATTTTACCAGCTGTTTCTTTCTTCTGGGTGTAGAAACATAAATAATAATGAAATTCATATAGATTGAGAGAGAAAAAATTTTTCTAAATATAACTCTATGCTGAGTAGTTTTTGCAATTTCTAACCAGCATTAAATGTATACTTAATCCGTTTTTTATGTGTGTACTAGCAACCCGCCCTCGCTTCGCTTCGGTTTCTGTCGTCTTATCCCCGTAGTTCCCGTTCCCGTGGGCATACTGGGATAAAATATAGCCTAGTTTACTCCCTGATATTATAGCTTTCCATTGGTGAAAGAATTTTTCAAATCAGTCAAACCGTTTTGAAGATTACCCGGAACAAACAGACAGACAGACAAAAAAAATATAAAGTGATTTTTAGGCATATGTATAGTGCAAATAACCGTGTGAGCATGAAATAGGCCTATTATTTTGACATTACAAACAGACACTCCAATTTTATTTATTGGTATAGATATTGTAGATATACATATATAATCATCATTATCACAACTTATATAAATATGTTCCACTGCGGGGCCTGAGCCTCCTCCATAATACAAGGGTAACTAACGTATACCACACTGGTCAGACGGATTAGTACAGGGTTTTATCTCCAGTTTTCTTTCTCTTGCATTGATGTTATATACAAATAACAATCCCTTAGCCATCTTTTACGACTCCTAACGACAAAATATGGATGGTGAATTGTAATCTTACTCCGTCATCACACTGACACGAGGACTGTTATAGAAGGAGTTACAAATAATTGTTATAACATAGTATATGGCATATTAAAAGTGGATAATATTAAATTTAATATTAAAATTTCATTACTATATACCTATATAGAAATATTCACAAAAAGATTATTAATATATACCTTTTTTTTTGAGGGTGGGTTGCTGTCGACGCGCTCCTCGCACCACTCCATCCGGTGCGACAGAGGGGCGTAAGCACGCATACCCAAAACCCACCCACGATGCACTTCGCCTTCGTCGTTGGGCCGACCACCGGAGCAGGGTTACTTGTCATCAGTGGTCGGCCCGACGGAATACCCCCTATTTGGGGTACCCTCCCATCGACCAACGTCCCCCCCTCGGGGAGGACGTCGGTCTTTCCTCACGCGGTAGGCCTCTCGGCGGGTGACGGACTAATCCCCGGTCATGTCACCCGCGGCCTCGGCTAGGGCGGCATGAGGCGCAGGTATTCGCGCCTACGCCACCCCAATCGCCATTATTAATATATACCTAAAAAAAAATCTTGATGACTGCACCAAACCGTTTATCCTTACTAATATTAATGCGAAAGTAAGTTTGCTTTTTGTTACGCTTTCATCAAGTTTAAACCACCACCATAAAAATTATTTTACCAATAGAAAGCTATAATATCAGGGAGTAACATAGGCTATATTTTATCCCGATATTCCCATGGGAATGAGAACTAAGGCGACTGAAACTGAAACAAAGCGATGGCGGGTTGCTAGTAATTTATAAACTACTAGCTGACTCAACAGACGTTGTTCTGTTCAAATAAGCGCCACCTACCGGGTCCAATTGTGAATCTAAGCCATTCTCAAATCCCCTTAAACATGCACAAAAATCCATCAACGTCGGTCCAGCGGTTTAGGAGGAGTTCAGTCACATACACACATACACAAGAAATTTATACCTTATTTATAAATTTCTAGCGTATGTGTGTAAACGGCTGAACCGATGTTGACGAAATTTTTTGTGTGTTAAAGGGGATTCGAGGATGGTTTAGATTCACAATTGGACCTGATAGATAGCGCTGCTTTGTTATTTAAAAAGAACAACGTCTGTTGGGTCAGCTAGTATAAAGATAAAAGACAAGGCTGTGACTAATAAGATTGAAGTAATGATTATAAATGTCAATAAATCCAACACACTGTAAACTAATGACGACATTACGTACTGCATGACTACAAACAAAAATTGCGAACACAGCTAGTTAAGTAATAACACCAACGTATACACACAAGGCATTGAAAAGGGGTACCAAGTTTCATTTGCGTTATACAATGTTATTAAAGCGACATGACATGAAATTTTTCGGCATGATTTAATTTTCAACGACATTTTCTTCATGAATGACAAGCGGTAATTGTAGGCTCCGCAAACAATTCACGATCCAGTCATGTCATGTTTTCAGAGTTGGGAACAAAGTAATTCATTGTTCGAATAATGAGTATGAATTGAAAAGTTTGCATAACGGCAAACGAATGAAAATATAAAAAGAGATCGTTTTATTATAATATTTTTTTAACTCATACTTTAACCGAAAAGGAGATCGGTTAAAATGTAAAAAAATCTTTACTGTCTATAAATAAGCTAAATATGCCCAAAAAATAAATATCTAAAATATCTATTAATATATTAATACGTGTAGCAAAAACTTTGTGCCCTTTTTACGAAAATTACGTGGATGGACAAGTGTGAAATTGGGCACAGTTAAAGTATATTATACGGAGAAGTGCATAAAACTAAAATTTCATATAATAATGGATTAGAAATACATTAAATTCATTAAAAAAGGCATTACGCACATTACCATGCAATCGCTACACACACACACACGCACACACACACCAACGTTTAGGTATACTTTTGTTTACGGTTAAAATCTCTGATCAAACTGAATGTCAATCATAATTATGATGACAATGTCTAATAGACATTTGTACTTATACATTCTTCTTCTTCTTATTTAATGGCAATGAGCTATTATAATATGAGCTATTGGTGCCAGTGTCGAGTGTTATATTAATTATTCACGTCTTTAAGTCTTACAAGCACAAAAAGCAAGCCGTATTTCACTATGTTATTAGTGAAATACGGCTTGCTTTTTGACCCGAATGTCAAAATATCATGTAGCTCTTTTATATTTTTTTAACTGAATTATGACCGAATTTCGAACACTCGGCGACCACTAGTATATATATATATATATATATATATATATATATAACTCTGGCTATACGTCTGTGCCTGAACCCCTAATCGCCTGGACAGATTTTGATGATTTTGTTTGTGTTGAATTTGTTGAAGTTAAGAAAAAACATATTACTCCGACTTCAATAATAATTAGATAAATAGAGGAGAATTTTAGCAATAAGAAACAAATTTTATAAAATATTCAAGTGAAAAAACTGTGCATGTACTTACATAAAAGTATACGATGGCTATAAACAGACTCAGAAAATGCACACCTATTTACGTAGAGAAACGATAATCACAAAACGACATAGGTTAACAGTAACCCTCTCACAGTGGGATGTTTTTAGAACTAAAATCTTACGACCACAGGTCGTTTGAAACACCATATGATTGTGCGGCGTGAGTTATGATCGATAGCTTTATCCTTATAATACTGCTGCATATATATATATATGTATATATATATATATATTATTTTGCTCGCTGTTCTATTTAAAACACGTTTTAGGCTTGAAATCAATTATTTGCTGTTTTTTTTTAAATCATTACAGCTCATAGATGACCCACTACTGGGCTCAAGCCTCCTCCACGATGGGATTGAAATTGACTTACTATATCACGCCGGTCAGACGTGTTGGTACAGAGTTTATCTCGAGTTTTGCATAGATCTGCATATTATAATCACTTAGTCGTCATTTAAGATACACACAAACAAGAAAAGGGGTGAGGAATTCTATTCTTTTTCCGTCACCACACGGAAAATTTAAATCCATATATATTACAAATCTCTTTCAACTACTTTAGTATTCAAGCTAATGTTGTAAATAGGGGTATTAATAAATAATCCATTCACACACTCGAATTTACGGCAGATCATTTATGATACCATTTATGGTAAACATTTGCTGCATTTAGCTGGAACTATTTTTGCTAAATTATATTACATTATTAATTGTATTATTGACTGATTGTTTTAATATTTGACTTTTGGTCAATGGATTGAATGGATTTAACATCGGATTGCTTCTTATAAAACTCATTTTGAAGTGACAAAAATATTACTATAGCTATATTTTCTCATTTAAGATAAAGCGTATCCTTTTCTATAATCAAATTTAATGTAGCAGAAGTTAATAACTCGCCCTACTAAACTTGAGTTAGATTCTTCAGTAAAGCAGAAAATCTAACTTGCAACAAGTAATTAAGTGTTCGTTTCATTACACCAAAAATATAATAACTATTATAAACCTTACTTTTTATCGAAACTCAGCCTAAATAAAAACTATAACCTATATGTATCTATTCTCCCTGTTATTACAGAGTAAGAATATAATTCACCACTGCCCATCTTGGTGGCGGATGTTGTAAAAAACATATGTAACATAGGCATTATAAAAAGCAAGGAAAACTTAAAATATAATTCTTATCCACATGTCTAACTAGCATGGTAAAGTAAATTAATATCTCCTATTGGGGAGTAAGCTTGAGCCCAACAGCGGGATGTATGACAAGACGATCCTACATGTACAATAGTATAATACACAATTTCACCGCTGTCGCCTTTGAGAAGGGCTACTTTATTAATAAAAGATTTTTTCCCCCCGACCACTAACAGTTTTATAGTTGATCCACAAATTTATATTCATGGTAGTTTTTGAATTTTTTACATGTCGGTTAAAAGTAAACCTTGCTTTGACGTAGGGTGGCGGTACTGTTCAATCAAGTTTCTAAAAACTTGATTTTTCAAATTCTTTGACCAATGGAAAGCTACATTATGAGTCAGTAACATGTGGTATTTTTTTATCCTCCTATTCCTACGGTGACGGGCACTGTGGTTGAAACCATCACCGTACTCTCATTTGAGCCGAAAGTACACAGGTTAAACCGCTGGAATTTGCTAGTAAGCTATAAATTCGATTACAGTTGCCTTCATTATATAACATTAGATTTCTAATACAAAAGTTTTGTTACGATTTATATCTACAAGCTTTCATTAATTTGACTAAACCATTCTAAATCCGTGTGATAGCGGAGTAAAAGTACAATTCACCACTTCCTATCCTGCCCATAGATGTCGTAAAAACCGAGTAAAGAATATAATATGCATATAACATCTATGCAAGAGAAGAAAAACTCGAAACAAAACCCTATTCCAACACGTCTAACCAGCGTGAAATGGTAGGTTAATTCCTCTCCCATAATGGAGGAAGCCTGCGCCCAACAGTGGGATATATGCTGCTGAGATGATGATGATAATGATTCTAAATGTGTTTATCTTCGGCATAAATAAATGGATAAATAGAAAAATGCGAATAGTTACTTAATTTCTACCGTTTACATATAAAAATGTTACAAGTCCATAGAAATTTGTCGATGATGCGTTTGAAATATTCTCAACGATGTATGTGAATTATACTAACCCGCATTGCGCCAACGAGGTGAATTATGGCGTAAACCTTCAAAGAGTAGATTGTTGCCAGAAATCTGAACATTAATAGTATAAGGACAGTATCTTCGTAAACTGTTGAATGAATATTTTTACGGCAATAAGTATTTGCAGTTACATTATACTAACCGTCTTGTGACCGACCAGAATATTATAAGGTATCATTATACTTTTCTACTCTCCTGGTAATGGCTAAGCAAAACGTTCTAGTCCTCGGTGTGCAGTTATAACATCGACTAATCAAAAGTGAACCCTCTCCCGTCCATTGACACGAATAGGAATACTATAAGTTTTGGTTATTTTACTACCGTTTACCTATTAGCCTAAACTATCTATATTTTGCGTGTGATAAGAAAGTTCTGTGGTGACGTAATAAGAATACAATTCACCACCCCCTCTCTTGGGTGTCATAAAAGACGACTAAGGGATTAAATATGTATATAACATCTATGTAAGAGACGGAAATTTCAAAATAAAACTCTATACTAATACGTCTGACCATCGTGGTATAAGCTCAAACCCAACAGTGGCGCTGATGTGATAATGTATCATCGTCAGATAAGAAAGTAAGAATACCATTGATCACACTTTCCTTACCCAAGAGTGTTGTGGGTTCGTCTCCCAAACAAAAGAATTCCTTGTCTGATTCATATTTTAAAATTTCTCCGTAATATAATAACATGTCTTTTTTTTTTGGGGGTGGGTTGCGGTCGGCGCGCTCCTCGCACCACTCCGTCCGGGGCGACAGAGGGGCGTAAGCACACATACCCGCAACCCACCCACGATGCACGTCGCCTTCGTCGTTGGGCCGACCACCGGAGCAGGGTTACTTGTCGAGAAGCTTATATTTAACAATAAATACCAAAAGATTGACAGATAGGTGGAATTGAAATTTAAGAAAGTTCCAAACGATACATATGTATATTAATTTCTCAACGAAAAAGACATCAAAGGCTGGTTGAACCTTTTAATTCCATTTTGATATTTATTTTCGAAATATTTCAACCTGCGGGTTTTATTTATGAAGGTTGTTTGTATATTTGGTTTATGCCCCTTTCATTAATGAAATTGTGTTTAAAGAAGGGACTCTCCCGAACCATATCCCTAATATAAATTAAAGATCCCTTTCATTCATTGACACATAACTCGGTTTACATAGGGAGGGAAAATTGTTCGGCAATTTGAATAAATTATTAATCTGAACTATTTGCTTTCAAATTAATATCTCATTTAACAGTACATACGTAAAGGTGTAATTAATTTTAAAAGCTATTTACATGATTTGAATTACGAATTTCTCTATATTAACTGTTATTCAGTGCGGTGATGGAATAAGAAAACAATTCACCACTCCCTTTCTTGCCCATGGGTGTCGTAAAAGGCGACTAAGGGATATCTTGTGCATATAACAACTATGCAAGAGAAGAAAAACTCGACATAAAACCATTTACTAACCTGACTGACTAGCGTATAGTAGGTCAATTTCTCTCTCAATTGTAAATAAAACTACTTTTACGGATTATAACGCGTCAAAATTTAATAACTAATTTTCTGTATCGGGTAGATAATTATAAATGTCTGTAATAACGATTACTTGTTGGACGTGAGACACCTTAGTCCGCCCGTGACCATGAATGCTGCAAAGTGTTCGAAACGTCGGGCAATCATAAATCAAATACAAACGCGATATAATCCGTAAAAGTAGTTTTATATACAATGTATAGTGCTCGCGTAAACACCAGAATATCAGGTTGTATCGAGCTTCGCTCGGAATATTTTTGTCGTATTTTTGTCGAATTTATTTAGATAGATATTAATAAAAAATAAAAATTAAATAAAGATATATAAAAAATTACAAAAAGAGAATAATCATAACACCGAGATTCGATCCGACGCTGCTTGAATGCCAAAACAAAAAGCGAATTGGATCACTTCCCAACTGAACTACCGTAACTCTTTACGTTTACAACGAAATTTGAATTCATATTCTTTTAAAATTTAATGTCATTGTATTGTTTTGCTAAAATCACCGACAAAACAACATTTTCTATAAATAAAATCTAGTTAGATCGATTTTTTGGATCCGTAACCTCTAGTATGCCAAGTTTTATCAAAATCGTTGGTGCCGTTGCCGAGATCCTGAATATATATATATATATATATATATATATATATATATATATATATATATATATATATATATGTATATATATTATACAAGAATAGTACGACGTATATAATCTGTGATGATGATAGTAACTAATACTGTTATTATATTGTATCTTCCTGTTTATAAGATCTTCTAAGGGATTTTCCCATTTATCATCCAGTCCTTTGGAAGGCTTGCATGGGGACATGGTGCAATAACCAGAGATAGTTGGACACATTTAATCTAAAAATTGGATAATGATGATGGTATGAGGATGATCTTTGGAACTCTTTTATTTTTCTCATCTAGAAAATTTAACCTTATATTAACTATTTTTTTTTTAATAAAAAATATACGAACCAAACGAATGGGCAATATATGTATATCACCTGAACACATACACGTTCTACTTCTAGGTTCGAGTATACTCTACAATATAAAGGATATCCACCTAATTTACCACGCTAGTCAGACAGATTGGTATAGCGTTTTATTTCGAAATTCCTTCTGTTGAATAGATGTTATCTGTATATCAATAATGGGAAAATATTAAATCATAAAACAAGGTATAACTTATCGAGAGAAAATTGAGTGTAATATAATGACTAATGATTAATAGAGTTCGAAAGATCGGAAGCGTTCAATTAATACTTCGTTTGTTGCAAATGTTCTTCCCTAAACTTAGCAAGGATGCGGCTTTGTGATTTGATTGATCGAAGCAACGCTGACGTCATTTGCGAGAAAATTCACACGCTCTTCTTATTATGTAACATATCATACAATAAATATATCTAACTTATTTATCATCATCATCATCATCTTGCTCTTATCCCAATTATTTGGGGTCGACGCAATATGTAATCTGTTTTGACATATTGCAAAAAGTTTCGGCAATGACTTTTATGACCGGCCGCCTGCCTGACGTCAACCCTCCTTGGGAATGTAATCGTTGACCCAAATGGTACCAGATGGAGTTGGTCCGGGTCAATCTAGGCTCTTAGTCGTCTTTTACGACACCCACGAGCAAAGCAAGGGTTGGTAGTATTCGAAGCCGCTACCACACTAACTAATTTAACTTATTTATATTTATTGTAATTCGGATCACATATGTACGTAAGAACAGCGTCTTTTGAATGCCTTTGAACAGTATCCAAAGCCCTCTGCATGTTCCACTCAGGTTCTTAAGAACAGGTTTATGTGCTTAACTCTACCCATTTTGCACACCGTCGCGGCGGTCCACCCGCGCCAGATGAGACCCCCCCGTAGCCCCGGGGAACTCCGAGTGACCAGCGGAATTCGGATCATCAATGTCAAGGATCAGTACCTGTAGACCTCTACTGCTGTGATCAGATTCTAATCTGTCTTCAATTCCGTGGGTTTACTACCTTTCGGGAACTACGTGGGTGAAATCATGGAAATACTAATGTAATTTAAAAATCTTTTATCAAAGGTAAACTTTATTATTAGTGAATAACATAGATTATATCTTATTTATTTATTTATTTATTTAATATAACTTATGCCCGTGTATGAATGGAAACGGTACAACAGTAGTAGTTTTATAACCTGTAATTACTTATAGTATTATTTAGTTATCTATATATATATAAATGTTAAGTTGGTTTGTGTATGCTTCAAAAACTCAAAATGTTCTGTATCGATTCAGCTAAAATTTTACCATGATATACAACACGCTCCAAAGATTGTTTTTATCTATTTTTCACGTTACTAACATAACCCTAAATGCGCCATCTGCCGGAAGCGAGAGGAAGACTCGCCATATTAGGTAACGACAACCGCAGTCGCCTGTAAAACGTAACCTTTTCTCGATGACATTGTTTATTAACAAACAAAAAACGTATATTCACTTGTATATCATCCAAATTATTATAAAATCTGAGTTACACATTCGAGGTATTTTTGTGTGATTGTGTCGTGATTACACCGTTCGCCAAATCGTAAGTAGAGGTTATGTTTTATATGAAAAATGCATAGAAAAATTTATTTTTTTTATTATTATTATAAATTAAACTAAACTTCTATAAAACGTATGCTTTTTTTTGTTCATTATTTCCCACCCATCCAACCACAATCTGCCACAACGAAGCGTGCCAGGGTATAGCTAGTTAGTTATAGAATTAGTGCTTCTATATTTTATGTATATTTTAGGTTAATATTTTTAAGCATTTATACTCTTCCATGTACTGGTAGAGTAAGAATACAAGTCACCATCCCCTTTTTTACCCGTAGGTGTCGTAAAACTCGGACCAACAAAGGAGGACAAAGAACTCGGTTCCGATGGTTGGCCCAACGAGGAAGGTGACTCTCTCCCCGGATGGAGCCGGACGGCGGGTGCGCTGACCATAGCCCACCCAAAAAGAAAAAAGAAAAGATGTCGTAAAACATGAGTAAGGGATATGATATGCAGAAAAAGTATTGCAATAGAAGGTAAACTCGACATAAAACCCTATACCAAGCCATCTGACCAGCGTGGCGTATTAGGACAATTTTCCTTCCGTTGTAGAAGGCTCGAATCTAGCAGTGGTATTTTAATGGGCTTTGATAATGATGATAAAGCATTTGTAACATCCCATGAAGGGATAATCATTTATTTTTCTTCTTTTTTTTTTTGTCTCTATTTTGATAGATGGAATCTTCTGCAAGCTGTGCTTGATTTTTTGGCTGCATAACTTCGTAAGTTAAACACTTAAAAGTTATAAAAAGACATTTAATAATCTACTTAAAAAGAAACAGTTACTATTAAAAATGCAAATCCTTAAAAGTAAAAATGAAGCTGTGTATAGAAAAGTTTTTTTTTAATCACACGAAATAATTAATTTAAACCTTTGGAGCTCAACTGAAATAAGTTTGCTAATTAACCTTTGGCAGATTTAGCCTTAAAGATGCTTGAAATCAGATAACCTACTGTTGGGTCATATAAATGGAATGTATTTTTTTAATGTTATTTCTAAGGCCTTTCCACAAACATTTGGTCACGTAATCTTTTGTCTGTTATTAAGGGCGAACCTATTCACCATTTGTTAAGTTCCTGTAGTCTCCATAAAGACGATGCCTCGAAACAAGGTCTATCATTTAATCAGCGTGATATAGCTTATCGATTTCACTATAATTATGGAAAAAGACGTCCATTTCCAATAACAAATCGTATAGAATCTGAAGAAAAATAAAAATTTAACTTGATTTTTTTACGAAAAAATATTCTAATCTAAGTGTACATCATCATCACAGCTCATATACGTCCCACTACTAGACGTGGGCGTCCTCCACAATGGGTGGAAAATTGATCCAGTATATCAAGCTGGTGAGACGGGTTGGTATAGGTTTTTTATTTCGAGTTGTCCTTCTCTTGTATTATCTGTAAATTATTATCATTTAGTCTTTTACGACACTAATGGGAAAGAAAAGGGGTATTTAATGGTTTTCTTACTCCGTCACCACACGGAAAGATCCAGATCTTCATTAAGTGTAAATGCTAGTTTTGATATTATAAAAACAACTAAAAGAATCTAGTACATTTATAAACATAAATATATATTAATATGTACGAATAAGTCTTCACAAAACATATATATTCTTTATTAGCTAACAATATTAGGTTTCCACCAATTGCGTTTGACAAGATGATTCTATTTATTTTCGATGACAATTTCCTTTCATTCCTAATACTAATATTGGCATAAATAAAATAGTTATTACATATATTTCTTATATAAAACCAATACGTACTTCAACGATATTTCAAGATACTTTTGTTCAACAAAAACAATTTCCTTTTGGACCTAATACAACCTTTTTTTATATACTTCTGTTTCTCATAAGTGCCTTTTTGGTATATGTACGGATATATCCCGTATTTCTTGCTATTTGCTTAGGTCTGTTGTGTGGCTGTGTGATAATATTCTTAAGCCCATTTGCTACGAAGAAAGGGAAAATATTGAACAATAGTTTTTGCGAGTAATATACCGGTTTCTGTATCAGAATATACTAGAGTGGCTACAATATCAAATATGTTATATAATACAGTACAATAAATAATACTTGATAAAATTGTTTCTATTACAGATTAAACGACATAATTAATTACATAATTTTAATCATGCTCACAAAATCTACTTTTTAAAGATAAGACTTTCCGTGTGGTGATGAAGTAAGAATACTATTCACCACCCCCTCTCTTGCTCGTGAATGTCGTAAAATACGACTAAGGGATATAATATATAGACCACATCGATGCAAAAGAACGAAAACTCGAAATGAAATCCTATGCCAAGACTCGAAATGAAATTCTATGCCAAGACTCGAAATGAAATCCTATGCCCGCGTGGTATAGCAGGTTGAATTCCTCTTATAATGCCGATAGACCTAGAAAATAGACTACAAATTTAAACTGTTCATTTTCAAATTCACACGCTGAAAGCGTCTACTTCTTTTTGGGTTCAGCTGCAATGACTCAGCCCGCGAACGCCCCTAACTGATCAGAGATTTGCTACTTTGCTATTTTCTAACTCTCCAATTAATGGCCAAGCAATGTGTCATTCATTATGGCGGCGGACCTTACTAGCAATCAATGAGGAAAGGCTAAATGATAATGATGATTTTATATAAATACATGTTCAATCATCGCATGAAAATTAACACGCTTTAAAAGTGCCTTTTTAGCTCCTTTTCTTTTTATTGATAAGAAGGCGCGAGCCCAACTATGAAAAATATATGAGCTAAGCTGATGAATATGATCACATACCTACAACAGATTAAATCCCCACGATGGCAACAACATATGCCACTAGGTCTATATTTAAGGCAACCAAAACATCAGTAATTATCGCAAAGCATTTATTTTGCTTTGAAAGCCAGTACTTAACAAGTAATAAATTATAATTTCAGTGCATGCTGATTATTGAAAATCCATTTAAGCACTCAGAATTTCAAACATAAAATGATTAATTTAGATTATCACAAATTTTAGCACTAATATAATTCTAATAATATCTGAAAGGAAATATGAAATTTTAATATCGCAATTCCACGTGTTAAGTATTCAATATGTTACTATGTGCTTTCTCGTAGGAGCCGTAGATATCGGCTAAGAGATGATAAAAAAATAGCTAGTAACATATGTATGCTCGGTAAAATAATAAGACCGATTGTCAACTTACCTGTGGCAATATACTTCAATAGGAGGTTAACAGTAAACATCAATTGGCTAATGTATAGGTTTTAACACGCTTTTATTAGTTTCACCTGTATGTATATATGTAACGGAATGTTTGAACGTCATTTTGCTCCACTTTGAACAAAGAGATATCATTTAAACTTTGCATACTCCAAAGGCCCATGACAATGCAATAATTCGATGTAAATGAAATAGGCGAATATCCTGATTAGATTCGCCAGCATTTAGAAATTTCTAATCGTATCCTTTACATAAGAGCAAGAGAGATAGAGCTAGTGTGCTAACTACGCGTGCGTGAAATTTGAAACTTCTATGATTCTGGCTGTCAGCTCGTAAGCGTGTTTTTTTTTTTAGTTTTTTACACATAATTTCCTATTATTTTATGACGTTGATGGCAAATCAGCAAACATTTGGTAAATGCTACTGCCTCTAATGGACCTTTGCTAGGCCGCTGCCCTTTGTGGAGAAAGTGAAGAAAATGTGAACGCCGCAACGATACTCGGTGACATCGAAAGCATCACAAAAACCCACCATGCGCAAACACCCTCAAAAAGTAGGGCTTCCGATTGTTTCGCTCACCAAATGAAGTGCAATAACAAATTTCTATTACTCAGACGTCGATTTTCTGCGAGAGTGTGGTATTGGCCGGACGGACCGGCCTGTGGCTGTGTACAGAAGATTGACCATTATAGTTGTAGTATGTAATTAATATACTTAAAAAAATACTGAACTAAGTATTGTGTGGTGACAGCTGTAAATATTATTAAACCTTACGTTGCTCGTGAGTTTCTGAAAGACGACTAAGACTAGATCGATCCGAGTCAACTTTATCTGATGCCGTCTATTATTTGCCCAAGGAGGATTTCCGTCAGGCGGGCGGTCGGTCATAAAATGATTGCCCTTATTAAACTTTTGCGATATGCACGATTGAAGAATAATACATATTTTCCTTTTTTTTGCGCAATGCATGTTTGTGTCGGAGTAAGTATACAATTCACCACTCACTCTCTTACCCGTGAGTGTTATAAAAGAGGACTAAGAGATATAATTGATATAGGAGCAGCATAATTATTAAAACTTTTAGAAATATGTATCGGCTTGATTGGACTAGACTCGCTAATGAAATGTTATTATGTATCTTAAACTGCGGCCATAAAAATTCAATGAATTTATTTTCATATACAATGAGAATTTTTTTTTTTTATTGCAAACGGTGGCAAACGAGCAAACAGTACACCTGATGGTAAGTGTTGCTGCCGCTCATGGACCTCTACAATCTACAATAACATTGGCACCACCAAAACCCTCCACACGCAAACGCCCTCAGAAAATTGGGCTTCCGGCTCTCTCGCTCACCGAACGAAGCGCAGTAACAAATCGCTACTACTCAGACGTGGATTTTCTGTGAGAGTGTGGTACTACCCCGGACGGACCGGCCCGCGGCTGTAGACAGATAACTGTCGAAATTCAATTAATAAATTATCATCACTTTCATTTCATCTCATACACATCCCACTGTTCGAGCACAGTTCGAGCCTCCTCCATAGAAGGCAAATTGACCTACTATATCAAACTGGTCAGACGTGTCGGTATTTTTTTTTTTATGGGTGGGCTATGGTAAGCGCACAAGCGGTCCATTCTGTCCGGGGCGACGAAAGGACGCCGCACAGGTCCATAACTCACCCGTTCCCACGTCGCCTTCGTCGTTGGGCCGACCACCGGAGCGGGGTGACTTGTCAGTGGTCGGCCCGATGGAATACCCTTTAGGGTACCCTCACCTTTCGACGTCCCTGTTCCGGGACGTCGAGACGTGTTGGTATAGGGTTTAATTTCAAGCTTGTCTTGTCTTGTGTAGATGTTATATGCATAATTAAACCCATGGCTGTCTTTTAGCCTTACCCGTGTATGTCACCCACGGGTGAAGGTGTTGGTGAATTGTATTCTTACTCCGTCACCAGACGGCTATATGTTTAATATATTAAAATTGTTATAATTTAATGATTTCTGATGTTTAAGTGAGTACAAGACATTATAAATAAAACTATTTTTACAGAGATTTATTTTCACGGATTGCGCCCGTGACTGCTCTGTACAATTTTCGAGACATCGGGCATTAAAAAATCAAATACAAACGCGATAAAATCCGTAAAAATTGTTTTGGTATAATTTAATAAATAAAACAAATTGTTTCTAATCCTAATATTGCCTTGTGGTAACAGGTTAAAGAGTATAATTCATCACCTTCTCATCTCGCTCGTAGGTGTCTTAAAATAACTAAGGGATATAATATACGTAAACATATGTGCAACAGAAGGAAAACTCGAAATAAAGCCATATACCAAACCATCTGACCAGCGTGGTTATAGTAGGTTAATTTCCCTCCATTTATAGAGGAGGATCGAGCCCAATAGTGAGATATATATAAGCTGAAAAGAAGCTGTAATAGTTTCATAAACCACTATCTTAAAATCGGGTATACGAATAGTGACGTCATAGTAAGAATGACGTCATCTGCATGTCTAGACAGTTAAAGTATTTACGACACAAAAGCCCGTTGCTTTAATGTTCTGTAATCATCACAGTAAGGTGCCCATTTAGCATTTGTACATTTATATTACAATATCCTCATTCTCCTAGAATCAATAACTTACAATAATATTGAGGTCGGTCTTTCATTGTAGCCACAACATAAAATTTGTACTAAAAACTTATAGGAAATTCAGAATATTCTTGATTTGTATTACTGCAGTAATAAAGGGAATAACTTTGCTATTAACTTATAATTCTATGCGCCGTCCACATGTTGGCCGAGTATTACCGAGCGATGGCCAACACCAACGTGTGTACACCCGATTTGCCTTGGTTGGCCAATGCTCGCAGTCGCTCGCTTAGTTGGCCAAATCAATACAAGCACCAACGTGTGAAGAGCTGATTTGTCTTCACTCGCCGTCGCTTGTGATCACTTGTCTCACTTCGCCTCTGTGTCGGTTTTTGTGCACAAATCAAAGGCGCTCGTCTGCGTTCGGCCAATGCCTCAGCCTAGGCCAATGCGAGTGTCAGCAAATAGGTACAAAGCAAGTGCTAGCGTCCACAAGTTGGACAAGTGCGTCGAACGCCTACGCGAGTGGCCAACGTAGACGAGTATTTGTAGAGTTGTACACACGTTGGCCGCGGTCAACATTCATTGTATACTGAAACACTATGGACGTAATTTTAATGAGCGTATATAACTATTATCTCAGTATATACCGCATTAAAGTGGTAAAAAAAGAAGGTAGTTTATACTGAGTATTCACAGAAATAGAACAATGTAATATCATATAACAAAGTTATATCCGTGTGGTAACGGAGTAAGAATACAATTCACCACTCCCTATCTTGCCCGTAGATGTCATAAAGGACGACTAACAAGGAGACCCTCAGACGTGTGGGTCGGGAATTTCCATGATTTTTAGTGGGGTTGGTAGAGGGACCCGAGGGTATCACAACCAGATATTAGGGTCAACTGGGCCTTCGTTAAAAAGATATTAAGGGTCAAAGTTGGATGGGTAATATATGTAGTAGAGAAAGTCTCACTCAAATTACCAACCGGCAGTAGCTTCGTGGTAACGCGCTCGCCTGCGGAATCTATGGTCTCTGGTTCGAGACCAACCAACGTTTTTTCTAGATCAATTTTTTAGTCCCGCAGCCAAATTTCATCAAAATCGTTGGAGCCGTTTCCGAGATCCTGAATATGTATATACAAGAATTGCTTGTTGAAAGATATAAGATAAGTAATTTGTTCTACGAACTACATTTTATTTCTAATGTAGCTTGTCTTAGAAGCTACCGTCTGGCCGCATGTCGTCCATTCGGGCAAGAGAAAAACGGCTTGCTACCCCATACCTTGCGGTAATAATTCTTCTTCACCATTTGGGCACACCGATACCGATTCTTTGACAACCATAACTAATATACAGATGGATACCATGATACAGAAAAACATATGCATGCCGTGTGGTCAATAATGTCCAAAATTATTAGAGTTGCTTTTTTTTTTTAAATTAGTGTTGCCACCTTTTTTATGTCAATACGGTATAATACATTGATATATAATAATATCGGTTAATGAATGAAGGAAAATTACATTGCATTCAAATAAAGTATACTATAGTCCATAAAATACAGCTTGATCTCTGTGACAGATGTCAACGAAACCAACGAAGTAAGTTTAAACGAGCGACATGTTTACAATTTCATTTTGTATCAAATATATTTTCGTTTTTTTCGTGCTAGTTTTATCGCAACTGAATTGCAATATATTATAATTATAAAAATACTAATATTCATGCCTAAAATGTACCTTGTAATTACTGGAATACCTAGTAAACCTTTTATACATAAATAACGCTTACGCACGTACAAGGTCATACTGGATTGAAAATAAAAAAGAGATGGGACAGTCGATATACGTAAATCGATAACCGATCTTTATTTATATATTCATAAAAGAAATAAACCCAATACAGTATCTATATAAAACGTTCAACATATTTTTTACAATTAAAACAGACAGTTACATTACAAAATACATAAATTGAATTAATTAAACATTAAAAAACTACTTTTCGTCTTAGAGTAAATATACATACCCAGGGTAATACTTTTTATTAAAGTACGGGTAACACTTTTTTTTGTTTTTGCCTCGCAGAAGGCGACGATTACGTCCCAATTCCTGATGCTGCCGAGCATATCTCTAGCGAGGTGATAAACCTAGTATATGTCGGCGTTGCGCCAGGAATTTGGACGATGATAGTAAAATACCGTGTATGTAATCACTGTATTTATTACAAGTTATTGCCGGAGAAGTGAGTGAAGTAAAACTGTCCTCTATTCTAATCTAACAATGTTTTTATAACCTCCGCTTTACAATGAAACTGTCTAGTCTTAGTAACTACAATTACTTTTTATAACAAATCAATAAAACAATATTGTTAACTATCTGAATATAGCTAAATAATAATGATAAATATTCTAATGCATTTAACATAATTCCAAATAGTCAATTTTACACAATTTACATTAATGTAATTAAAGGAAATATTGTTCTCATATATTGTTCAACAGACGGCGCTCTAACTAGAAATAAATTACAATCTTTATTGTGTAAAAACAACTAAATATGGTTACAAACAATTACATTAATTCTAATAGATTTTAATTTGATCAATTATATAAATATTTAAACAATTAAATCAAAGATTTCTGGAAATACATTCAAAAAGTGTCTTAAATATCATAGCATGTTAATAGCAGTGTTGTTACTACAAATAATTATTTAAATATTAGTTGCAAATATTTCAAACATGTTTATAACTATAATTGATAACACATACATCAACAATTTACAAATATTGCCGATAGAGGGCGATATGCGCCCATATATACAACCTCTCTCTTATCTTATGAGTATAGTCTATTAGGTTCAAAATACAATATCATCACATTCATAGTTGCCCGTTCACCATAAGATCGTAAAAGATCGTCAGAAATACGGTCAGCGATACTCTCATGTATGATATGTACCAAATATAATAACTTTGCCTGCGATGACAGAATAACGTTACAATTCACCAGCCTATTTCTTGCCCGTAAATGTCATAAAAGTCGGCTAAGCAATATAATATGCAGATAGCATCAATCCATCGGAAGAAAAACTTGAAATAAAACCCTGTACTAACTCGTCTAATCGTCGTGTGTGAAAGAGGCTAGCCCGAGGAGAATATGTAAGCTAAAATTGTGATAATAATAATGAAACCCGGCGACTATATGGTGCTTGGGCAGGTCTATGATCAATCATTTCACTATTTCAGCTCATGTACGTCCCACTGTTAGGGATGCAAATAACAAAACCAAAAACATCGATGCACAAAAAACTACGCCCTAAAAACATCGATGTATCGAAACATCGATGTATCGAAACATCCATGATTTTTTAAAGATCTATAAAGTATCAGTTACATTCCTTGCGGGATTGCGATGAGCTTTTTTTAGTTAAATTCTAAGAGTAATAACTTATAATGAATATTATACAAATAGCAAGCATATTTTTTACATGAAGCACCAAAATTTGCTTGATGACCTTTTTTTAATTATTTAGTATAGAGTAACTAACCTGTCACGCATTTTAACTATGGAAGGCAAAACATGTAAAAACATCGTGTAAAATAACATCGATACATCGATGTTTTACAATAGTGAACATCGATGGCTGGCTTCAATGATTTTTTATTAAAACATCGATGTTTTAGACACATCGATGTATCGTTTGTATCCCTACCCACTGTTGGGCTTCTCCATAATAAGAGGGAAATTAACCAACAATATCACTGATCAGACGGGTTAGTATAAAATTTAATTTTGAATACTCTTTCTCTTTCACAGGTGCTATGTATAGCTAGCTGCTAGCCCTCAGTTCGATACCCACGAGCAAGAAAGGGGGTAGGGAATTATATTCCTCCTAGGTCACCACAGAGAAAGCAAATAGAATGTACAGTAGCAAATATCACTAGGGTCTACAGGATATATCGACACACTCCATAGATGACCATGTATCCTGGATTCCAATGCCACCCAGGAATTGTCCTGAGTTGGCTTTGCGCGATTCACAAATTGTTGTTCTGAGTCTGGGTGTAATTAATGTCACAAATTGTTATCCCGAGTCTAGGTATAATTTGTGTTAATTAATTTAACGTTTGTTAAGTCCCCCGCAATATAATTACATCCTTAGTGCAGGCTAATATCCTTACTAATATTATAAATGCGAAAGTAAGGTTGTTCGTTTGCTTGTTACCCTTTCACACTTAAACCACCGAATTGATTTAAAAAAATATTTCACCAATGAAAAGCTATAATATTAGGGAGTGACATACGCTACATTTTAGCCCGGTATTCCCACGGGCACGGGAACTACGCGGGTAAGGCGACTGACACCGAAGCAAAGCGAGGGCGGTTTGCTAGTCTTTTATAAAAAATAATCAACTATTTTTTTTTCCACTTATCCCTACATCAACTTATCTAGGTTTATTGGACATAATATTGCTCCTTAAGAGAGGTTATGCCATAGTCACTAAGTTCGAATTTCTTAAATGCAAAGTGATTACAACGAAAACTTTTCCAAAAAAAAAAAACAATAATGCCTCAATTTACAACGTCTCCTAGATTTATGGTATGCTCGATAACAGCCTGCGTACTAGCAGGAACTACTCTTGACTCAGGCTTGACGGTTATTTATAGGTCAGCATTTAAAGGGAAACCCTCCTTATTACGTCACGTCCCTTTAGATATAAATCTTAGAGAGGCCCACCAACATATGTACGGATTTGAAAGCTGAAACCTTGTTGGTTTTAGTTGAAGCACGTAGTCGTAAAGAGGTTTGTACTAAATTTATGTTCGTTAAAGCGTTGAATTTTAACTCGTCAGAAAATATGAAGCGATATTTTCTTTTTACTTCGCGAAATTATAGATACATAAGTACGGCGAGATAATAAAGTCTTAATTATTGAATTTGAATACAATTCATCGCTCCTTTTTTACCTGTGGGTGTCACAAAATGTGACTAATTGATTACAATATGCAGATAACTGGTAACTGCAGATAATTGCTGGGCGTCGTTGGATGCAGGCGGCAAAGAACCGCACTTTGTGGTGTAACATGAGGGAGGCCTACGTCCAGCAGTGAACGGCGATAGGCTTAAATGATGATGATGCAGATAACATTTACACAAGAGAAAGAAAATTTGATATTAAACTCTATATCAACTTGTCTGACCAGCGTGGTATCATCATCATCGCAGCTCACATACGTCCCATAGTTGGACTCGGGCCTCCTCCACAGTGGGAGGGAATTTGACCTATTATACCGTGCTGGTCAGACATGTTGGTATGGCCTTTCATTTCGAGTTATTCTTCTCTTACACAGATGTTATATGTATATTATAGTCATCTTTTTATCTTATCCCATAGTCGTCTTTTACGACATCCACGGACAAGATTGGGAGTGGTGAATCATATTAGAGCGTGGTATAGTAGGTCAATTTCCCTTCCAATGCAGAAGACTCTTAAGCCCAGTGGTAGGACGTATTTGCGGTGCGATGAAGATGATTTTTTTTTTATAATATAGTAATGGACAAAAACTGAAGATCGATATTCAGCGTATAGATATTCAGTTATTTCATATACATCACAAGTTGACATCGATACCAATATCTGATTTAAATTTATATTGCTAAGCCATAAATTTTATTTTAATGTTTATATAAAAATAAATAATAATACTCAAACCCACGCAAAGATTTTTATTTGAGCTTTCATAAAATTACCATGAACAAATTTTGTCATAAATTTTCTCTATCCTCTGCCTCTTCAGTTTAGTAAATAAATACGTTACGAGTTCGAGAATTTTCTAATCTAATCCCTAAGATGATTTGTACAGGTAGAAAGAATTAGTATAGACAGGTTGACGAAGCAAGTGTGAGTAGGAAGATTACAAGGGAAAGGCCACGTCGAATGTTTCTGCCCAAATTGGAGACGTATTGGCAAAAGGCGATTTTAAGAATACCCGTAATCGTAGAACATGCATAAAGACTGTAATGAGTCGATGAAAACGATGGAGTTATGCTAGGATCGTGACTTGTGGCATTCTACTATCTTTGCCTACCCCTCCGGGAAATAGGCGAGTGGCTATGTATGTATGTAATCCTCAAAAATTGAATTCATATATACTCATTCTTGAAATATATTCTTAGCTACTATTGTTAATCCTAGCCGAGGCAGCAGGTGATTGGTCGAGGAGTTAGTCCGTCACCCGCCGAGAGGCTGACCGCGCGACGAAGATCGATGTCTCCGAACAGCGGGGGGGACCTCGGTCGGAGAGGACTGACGGCAAGTCACCCTGCACCGATGGTCGGCCCAACGACGAAGGCGACATGTCACGGGTGGGTTATGGGGCTGCGCGATGCCCCTCTGCCGCCCTGAACGGAGCCGGACGGCGGGTGCGCTAACCGTAGAAGAAAAAAAAGCTACTATTGTTAACAAGCTAGCTTTAGAACTGTACTCAATTCTCGCTCCAAACTCATGTCCAGTACGTATGGTCCGAGAAAAAGCACCTCATCTTCATATTATCGTATAGAAGTTCCACTGTTGGGTTTAGACCGTCTCCACAATAGGAGGGAAATTGACCTATTGACGACGGTCAGACGTGATGAAATAGGGTTTTGTACCGAGTTTTCTTTCTCTTGCATCCTTGTTACCTACATATATCTTTTAATAGTCTTTTACGATATCCAAGAACAAGACGAAGGAGTGGTGAATTGTATTCTGACTCTGTAAACACACGTAAGGGGAAATGTCATTTAAAATGTTTATATTACATCTCTGTATACCGTTTTAAAAACAAAAGCGTGTATGTTTATGTATTAAGTTTAAGACAAATGCAACACATATTATGTAGCTATGTAGTTTTTAGTACTAAAGCGTCATTTTTACTGATACTTAAGAGCTTTCGGATGCATTAGAGAAAAAAAAATTTTTTTGATTAATACTGGTTGCATTCCATGATTTTGTGATCGACAATCTCCTATGTTTATTGAATTCAACTAAAAACAGCAATTAGAAATATTTTAAGTTGAAAAGAGTATAATCCTTACAAATTCAAAGTATAGATTCTTAAAACAGTTAAAGTTTACGTAGGTACTCTTCGTGTATTCTTCTCAAGTTATGTTTACAAAAGAATTCTTCCAAAATAACTAACAACACACATATTTTATCTATGTGAATGAATTCCTATAGTAATTTAAATTCTCCAAAGTGATACGTTATGATGAATACCAAATAATTTAAGTAATCCATAAAACAATATCAGGCACCTATAAAATACAATAAATCGTACATATTTTTCACTTTATTTTTGGTATTTCTACATCTAATACCATAGCTCTAACATAATCATAGTGGCCGTAAAGCATCTAAAATACCTCGAAAACAATAAAAATAATAGAATACAAGATAATCCTTAAAAATGTTTTATTTCATATCCATGGTATTTTTGTAAATACTTAAGGTCATTTTATCAAAATTTTAAATAACCTTGAGAAGTATTTAATTCAAAATAAGGCTTTAGAAAATTTGTAGACTACTAATTATTATTGTAACATATATGTATACATACATACGTATAGATATGTGTGCGTACGTAATAGCTTTACAATTTCTATTAAAACATTAAAAAAATCTGATGAGCCTGAATTATTTAACCAAAAAATACAAAAAAGTCATATTGAGCAAAAAATACTTAAAATACGATCTAATTGTATAAAATATACCATTATAATTGAATTGCCGAGATTGTATGTGATATTATAAATTCAATACAATACAAATATAATTCAATGTTTTGCTACTTTTAATGAAAAATAAACACTCACCTTGAGAATGCCTCCACGTGCAAACACCTCTAATAGTCAATGTCCACAAACACTAACGTAAAAAAATAATACCTCATTTAATTTGGCCCGCAGTGTATCAACTAATCATACACTTTCGACCAAATAACACAAATTATGAATTAAAGTCTCAGATAAACGAAATTCGTTATCGCAGGGTGTGACAATCGTGTCAAGGTCCCTCTCGGTGACTACGACGTAGACGTCCGCTCCGTAGCGGATCTCCCGTACGACAGCCTCACGTTGCTACGAGCTACGAGGGGAGATCCGTGGCCAATCGAAGTGAAGCTGCGCGAAATGGGAGTGTGCTCCACTTGAATTGAGATTATTTTACAACGGGAGATTAATGGATTTTATGGACTTTATAAATTCATTTTCTTTTTACTTTTTCTACATAACAAGTCTTTTACAGAAAAATCACTTCTGAATAACAAATACTCTGAATTATAAATATTAAACACCCACGATTATATATTAAAAATAAACTTAAATTTAGTAATATTTTGCTTAAAAAATTATCGCCGGAGAGTAGTCCTGTCTCATAACAATGTCTTTAATAATTATCACTTATTACATGTGCTGATAATCAAAATACCCATTATAAGAAATTAAAAAAAAATAAATCTTATACTTGAATAATAAAATGAAATTATTATTGAGATTGATTGAGATTACCTATACACCGCATGTATTAAAGCAAGACAAAGCTATTCAGTATACTAATACAAGTGAGCGAGATAGCCGTATCCACTGAAAGAGATATTGGAAAAGGCCGAAGTTTCTTCTGTGAATTATTGAAATGAATTATGTTTTATTTTGCTCATTGACTCGGCGAGGTGTGTAGGGGGCCGCTACTTTTGTCTAATAATTCATTAATTGTAACGTTTTTGGACATATTAATTAAGTTTCATCCATTATGTGGCTGTTCAGTGAAATGTAAATGACTCTGTACAGTAACTGAGTTGAATTTAGTAAATGCTAGGTAAATTTGGTTGAACTGATTTCTTATGTTTACACGAGTATTACACAGTATAAATAAAACTATTTTTATAAACGCGGATTCGTTACAGCGTTCATGGTCACAGGCGGACTAAGACTAATTCTGTAGATTTAAATCTCTGTAATAACCATGACTTGTTGGAAGTGATCTTAGTCCGCCGTTGACCATAAACGCTGTGAAGTGTTTAAAACGTCGGACAATCAAAAATCAAATAATAATAATAAATCGAATAATCAAATATAAAAAACATCATTGAAAGAAAATAATAATTCAAAATAAAATCATTAGAAAACGAATGATAAGTGTGATATATAAATTTCTCTACTAAAATAACTAATGAACTGGTACTGAATGGTAAAGCTTTATTTGCTAAAAATAATAAGACCAACAATAAACGTCAAAACAGCCAAGACAATATTTTTTTCGTTCGAATTTTCGAATTTTGATATTAAATTCTATAAAAATATCACTATCTCATCGCACATAAGTCCCACTGTTGGGATCGGACCTGCTCCAATATGCGAGTGAAATTGGACCTACTATACCACGCTGGTCGTATTGGCATAGGGTTTTAAATTGAGTTTACCTTCTCTTGCACAAATGTCTTGCAAAAATCTGCACAATATATCCCTAAGGCCACATGTACGGAGACGCGGCGCGTCGCGCGTCGCGATAGGCTGCGCGGCCCGCACTAAATTCAAATGTAGGGCATTGGATGAGTGCGTTTACGGAGAAGCGATTTTACACGCGTTTGCTTGAAATGGAGCGTGTTCTGCGGCCGAGCCCGTGGATGGCATCGTCACGTCTCACGCGGCGTTTATCGCGGCGGCGCACGCAGCGGCGATTCTCGATGAAGCGATGCCTGTGGCGGAACCTTCTGCCAGTCTCATTTGCTAATCGTGCAACACAGACGTAGTTACCGTCGCAATGGAGTATGATATGATAGACTTTTTAGAAGAAAATTGTATTATAAAAGGGGGGTTATTTAATATAAAGAGTGGCCCAGTGTTTATAATAGCGGAACACGAGAAGTTTGGGTCGGATTAACTGAGAACCCCGCGTGCGCCACAGCGATGCTCGCCGCGTGCTCCGCTCCACGCTTGAGAATACGACGCGGGCGCAGCGGCGGGCATCGCCACTCTTCCCGCCTCGCGTCTCTATAAACAACATCGCATATTGCTATAAGTCTGTGTTTACGCGTGCGATGATACGTGCCGCTTCACGCGCCGCCGCTACGTAAACAATAAAAACGTCCGACGCGCCGCGAGACGCCACGCCACACGCGACGCGCGACGCCCCGCGTCTCCGTAAATGAGGCCTTAGTCGTCTTTTACGACAGCCACGGGTAATAGAGAGAGTGATGAATTGTATTCTTACTCGGTCCCCACACGGACTCTGTTAAAATATACAAAAATTAATTATGCCAAATAGTCAAATTATTTTTTGAAGCTGTGTATATTGATATATATCTATATATTGATATAACCTTCTATCACAATAAATAAAGATTGTCTGTTCCAATGAAAATTGCTAAATTACCATTCTTAAAGTCGTTTTGAAACTTGCAGCCTAGTGCAGCCCTGTCATCCGAAGGAAATTACACTCATAACCTTTACCCTCCGGCTACCTGTGATATAGCAATTCTCTTTGTGAACATGTTGTCAAGAAATCTATTTAACTCTTAGTTAACTCACATTTTGATCAATTGTTTTTAAGACTAAAGTTACATAGCTATTTTTACGAATTCTATGCCATTTAATTTCTTTTTTTTTCCTTCATTAAATTTGAAATATTTTTCAATATTAATATATGATCACTAAGCACCATTTTTACAACTCTGAAGGGACAGTAAGAAAAGGTAACACAGTGTATTCTTAAACTGTCACCACATGAAGAGAATGCTGCGTCTGAACTCACAAGCTTCCTTCCCAGTGGAAGAAAAATTGACCTACTATAACCACGCTGGTCGGGCGAATTGGTATGGGGCTATATTTTGAGATTTCCATCTCTTGCGTAGATTTTATATGCCTATTATAATCCCGTGGTTATCTTTTACAACACCCACGACTATAAAAGGGGGTGGTGAATAGTATTCTTAATCCGTCACAATATAGAGACAGGGAAGATACATACAATACAAATACAAAACATATATTTTCAAATATATCGCACCTTTATTCCAATACCGCCACTATCCTAAATAAGCAAATTTTACAGGAGAGCTATTTAAAGATTTATGACAAATATTAACTAATATAAATAAGAATATATTTGCGTTTCAGAAACTAATGTCATTTATTTTTATTTTATTAACAACTCATCATCATCATCATCTTGCTCTTATCCCAATTACTTGGGGTCGACGCAATATGTCATCTGTTTTGACATATTGCAAAAAGTTTCGGCAATGACTTTTATGACCGGCCGCCTGCATGAAGTCAACCCTCCTTGGGAATGTAATCGTTGACCCAAATGGTACCAGATGGAGTTGGTCCGGGTCAATCTAGGGCTCTTAGTCGCAGGTGCTTACCGGACATGGGGTCTTCGGTAAGTACCTGCACAAAATTGGAAGAGAAGAGGCCCCAGGATGCCATGAGTGTGGCGCGCCAATCGACGATGCGCGCCACACACTAGAAGTATGCCCCGCCTGGGGGCCTCAGCGCCACGTCCTGTCAACGGACATGGGAACAGCGGACCTGTCATTGTCGACCATCATCTCGAAGATACTCGGCAGTGACAGCTGTTGGTCGTCGATGGCCTCCTTCTGTGAGGCTGTCATTACAAAGAAGGAGGCCGCGGAGCGGGCACGCGAGGTAGTCCGCAGACTCACTCCGCCGACGACGACCAGGGAGGAAGAGACGCCGTTATGCGCTCCTCCTCCCACCGCCCTGAATGATGACAGGACGTGGCCAGACGGCCACGCCGGATAGAATGTCATCAGACGATCTCTCCGGCACCTCGTAAAAGCGCGGAAGGGGCCGCTGTGGTTTTAGTGGGTATTTCACTGTGTCACTTCTGTGGCCGGCGAGTCCCACACACACTCCCCTGTCTGTAACCGGCGGAGGATAGTGCGTAAATGCATTTCCACAGTGTGAAAAAAAAAAAAAAGGGTCTCTTAGTCGTCTTTTACGACACCCACGAGCAAAGCAAGGGTTGGTAGTATTCGAAGCCGCTACCACACAGTATTTTATTAACAACTATTATTCCTATTAAAACACTTTTTTTTTTCATTTTTATTATTATTAGTTAGTGGATATAAATCCATACTAATATTATAAATGCGAAAGTAAGGATGTTTGTTTGTTTGTTTGTTTGTTTGTAGCGCTTTCACGCTTAAACCACCGAACCGATTTCAAAAATTCTTTCACCAATGGAAAGCTATAATATCAGGGAGTAACATAGGCTATATTTTATCCCGGTATTCCCACAGGAACGGGAACTACTCGGGTTTAAGCGACTGAAACCGAAGCGACGCGAGGGCGGGTTGCTAGTAATTTAATATATTAGTAAAGTACACATTTTTGAAAAAAATTAAAAGCTAAATGAAAGAAAAATATATAAATTGAAGCAATATGTAAATTCAGTGCTATTTGCTGAGCATGATGGCATAAAAAACAGTTTACGAAAAATTTCGTTTAGTGACGAAATTGGATAAAAGGTGCATATGTTACTCTTCAAAGTAACAATCTCATTTTATGCTCCCATTTTCAACACTGTAGCTATTATAGTAAAAGCAAAGACATTATGGCAACATATTGGTTCTACCCTACCTTAACTATAAGCTTATTAATGTTCTTGACAGTACCCCCAACAGGTTTGAAATGGAATTAGGGGTCTGTCAGCAACTGTCAAGCCTCATCTAAGACCATGTGTACACGTGTTGTGCGTTCAATCTATTTTGACTGCAACATGAAACGGGTAGGCATAATAGGGAGTAAATAAGGGTAGAAGATTATATTTACTACCCGTAAGTATATATATATATATATATATGTGAAATAAAGGTAAATGTATGATTATGAATAATAAACCTCTTATATATCAATAGAAATTGTTTTCTATAAAATTATTTTGATGTGAAAACATTATAAGAATTGTTATGAGCTAGATGAAACAAAAAATGATAGTAAAAGCAATTTTGAAAATGACACTAAAAGCAAATTTGATATGTGAGAGATTGATATATCTAATAATAGTAAATGCCCACGGTTTCACCTGCGTAGTTCTCGTTTCTGTGGGAATACAGAGAAAACAAATAGGCTATGTTACTCGCTGATAATGATGCTTTTTATCGGTGATATATTTTTTTTTATTGTGTTTAGAAGTTTAGGTATAAAAACTTAAAATCATGTGGACACATCATGAATGTTAAAAGTCTTTTTTAAATATGAATACTATAAAGTGTAAAAATTTTAAGAATAGAAAAAAAAATACAATGAAAAAGACACATCATGAATGTTAAAAGTCTTTATTAAATACTAGCAACCCGCCCTCGCTTCGCTTCGGTTTTAGTTGTTTTACCCACGTAGTTCCCGTTCCCGTGGGAATACCGGGATAAAATATAGCTTAGTTTACGCCCTGATATTATAGCTTTCCATTGGTGAAAGAATTTTTAAATCGGTCCAGCCATTTTGAAGATTACCCGAAACAAACAGACAGAAAGACAGACAGACAAAATTTTTTTAATCTGTATTTTAGGCTTAGGTGTCGTGCAAATAACCGTGTGAGCATGAAAAAAATCTATTATTTTGACATTACAAACAGGCACTCCAATTTTATTTATTGGTATAGATGAATGCTGTAAAGAATAATAAACAAATACAATAAAAAGATATCCGTAAAAGGTCCTCAATTTAGATACCTAATACATGCGTATACATCAGCCATTAGCCATTTCGATTAATCTACTGCAAATTATTTATTTAAATATTTCCCTATATCAGTTTACTAAAGCACTATTACAATATTGATAGCAACAAATTATTCATCGGGTAGGATAAATTAAATCCTAACCACGTCATTACTCACATGTAACCCCACCTGCTACCCGGTTATGAATCCCTGGATTTATAAAAACTGATTCATATGAATATGTATGTAAAAAAGCAAAAATAAAATCGTAATACCCTGTGGTTTGGATTAATTAGCAGTCCTCCTTTTTGGAGCTTTCGTGAGTTATTTAACCAACACAATACAGCGTACGTAATTAAGAAACTTGAATTCTTTGGAATATGGCAGTTATAACTAAAATTTATAATATGAACTAACATATTTGGCTATCATATTTTTTACTAGCTTCTGTCCGCGACTTCGTTCGCGTTAAATAGTTTTCTTTTTTGTGGCTAACGCTAACTTTAACCCGCGACTCTGTTTATGTAAAAAGTGAAAATATTTTTAAATAATACGATTGTGTCACACATTATTTTTGCAAAATTTTAAGCATTTATGCAGCTCGCGTAGCGGAAGCTCTCAAAAGGAAAAAGAACCCCCGATTTTGTAACATTTTTTATTGGTGCTCCGCTCCTATAAACAATCTTAGGTCTTAGTGTAATGATATATAGCCTATAGCATTCCTCGATAAATGGACTATCTAACACTCAAAGATTTTTTTAAATCGGACCAGTAGTTCCTAAGATTAGCACGTTCAAACAATCAAACTCTTCAGCTTTATATATTAGTATAGAGTATAGATTTACTTTTTTGATCTAGTCATTTAGTTGTCAGTAGTTGTTTTCGTGTGGTGACGGAGTAAGAATACTATTCACCACCCCCTATTTTACCCGTGGGTGATCGTACGAGACGACTAAGGGATATAAAATGCATATAACATCTATGCGAGAGAAGGAACACTCGAAATAAAACCATATACCAACACGCCTGACCAGCGTGGTGTAGTAGGTCAATTACCCTTCCATTATGGAGGAGGCCCGAACCCAACAGTGGGACGTATATGGGCTGAGATGATGATGATGATGATTTAGTTGTCATCGCTTCCTTCTTCATCTCAGCTCATATACTGTTGGACTCGTGCCTCCTCCATATTAGGAGGGAAATTGACCTTACTATACCATACTGATCAGACAGGTTGGTATAGGGTTTTGTTTCAAGTATTCCTTCTCTTGTATAGATATTATATGCGTATTATATCCCGCTCCTTTCTGTTTGATTAATATAAACAAGATTCTTCTTTCAATCAGTAAGCCCTTACTTGTCACCTCTCTACCGGGCAGGTAGCAGGATTATGCTGGAATACTGATTTACTTTCTGCCTTTTACCTATGGCTGAGGGAGATGGTTATGATCAACACTTTCTCTCATCTACCGTAACGATTTCTGTCTGGGATCACTCTTTCGTTTCCGACAGTAAAACGCCGATACGTCGCCTTCACGTATTCTCTCTGCAGATGACGGACCTATATGCGGTCCGAACGCCCGCAGTCTAGTCCAGGGCGCCCTCAGGCGCAGTTATTTATATTTTAAAAACTAGCAACCCGCCCTCGCATCGCTTCGGTTATAGGTTATAGTCGTTTTACCCGCGTAGTGCCCGTTCCCGTGGGAATACCGGGATAAAATATAGCCTAGTTTACGCCCTGATATTATAGCTTACCATTGGTGAAAGAATTTTTGAAATCGGTCCAGCCGTTTTGAAGAGTACCCGGAACAAACAGACAGACAGACAGACAAAAATTTTTTAATTGCTATTTTAGGCATGGGTGTCGTGCAAATAACCGTGTGGGCATGAAAAAAGCCTATTATTTTGACATTACAAACAGACACTCCAATTTTATTTATTGGTATAGATCAAGAATGGTCTATCGCTGTATTGGTTTTGCCCACTTACTTTAATTCTCTAGTTAAATTTTAGCAAACTTGATTATTTTTTTTTATAAAAGTCTAGTCTTATTTTGAAAATTATTGTCAATATCAACTTTTTCGGTTGTTTGTCAATAAAATTATATAGTTTCAGATTATTCCAGAATCCACTGGGTTTTACCCTCTTTGATACCTTAGTAATTTCTATAAATTAATTATTATCATTATTTTAGTCCGTATACGTCCCGTTGCTTGATTCGGGTTCAGGGCTCTTCCACCATGGGAGTGAAATTGAGCTACTAGACCATGCTGGTCATACCATTATTGTACGCATTTACACTCCCTTCACTTTCTTCACGGTAAGCAGCGACATAGCAAATGTCCATGAGAGGTAGTAGTACTTACCATCAGGTGTGATGTTTGCTCCTTTTGCCACCAACAGCAATAAAAAAAAATATAAGCCTAGGCTAGGTTTTAATTTCAAGTTTTCCTTCTCTTGCACAGATGTTGTATACATATTGTATCCCTTAGCCATCTTTTACGACACTCACGGGTAAAAATAGGGGGGTTCTTACTCCGTCACCGCACGGAATTTCTAGTATTTCCTTACAATTCATTAAGATCACATCTAGCATCTTTAACTTCATGACTAACTCGTCCAAAGGGGTTGTATGTAATTAAAATTCAGTTGGTTGGTGGTTCTGCTAGCGGCATATAAATCAGGACTGACAGCCGATGGTGGCGCCCCGTTGTGCTTTATTGAGATTCTGTGTGTTACCGAATAATCTGGTATAAAATGAGCATGAATAAGGATTTCACTTTGAGAAATGCTTTATGAAATGTACTTTATAGTGAACTTAAACATTCGTCTGTTTAAGTAATGACGTATAATATTAAATGTTTGTTTTACGCTTGTTTTAGCGAGTAATGAAATGTTTCAGTATTTTTCCGTTTACTGACGGAATACAAATATAATCCAGCATTTCCACTCTTGCCCGTGGGCGTCGTAGAACACGACTGAGGGGTGTAATATGCATACAGCATTTATGCCAGAAAAAGCAAATTCATACTAAAACCCCAACCCGTCTGACCAGCGTGGTACTTTAATTCAATATCCCTCCTATTATGGAAGAGGTGCGAGCACTGAGCTGACTACTGATACTGATTTCTAGAATTCTGTCGCCAGCTCGAAAGCGTTGTTTATGCTCTGACCACACTCATCCAATCATAAGGACTCATTAGAAGGCACACGCTTTTACTATAAAAATAAAATAATAATAGTTCCACGTTGCCTCTATTCGTTTCCAGCTATTACGAACAGCTATGTCACAAAAAAGAAGAAGGAATACCCTTAGTTATACCGATATCTAGTTTAATTCCAGGATCGTTGTAAGAGAGGAGAACAGATGAGAAACGGTCCGTGGCAGAACGATATTTTCTCATAATTGCTTAGACAGGAAATTTGACCGCAATAGTATTGGGCAAATTGGCTAGTAGAACGAAATCTCGGTATGATTGTACAAATTTTTACCTAGATTTATCTCAGGTTGTTCCAATAATATGCATTGGTTTAAATAATGTATCTTTTAGCAAACAGAATTCATATGGTATCGAAATAAATATTTTTCTTTCATATAGATTCCAAGAAAAACAATTATATTAAAGGAGTTTTTTTATTTGAGATAATACGTATAAATAAATAATACCCATAAATATAAATGGCTGTATCATACCTACCATTCATACTATTTTTAGACTCACACTGTTTAAATTACTATTACTTGTGTGTTAAATGCTGACATTTAATATGCTAGGATAATAAAAAATATATATATAATGTATACACGTTTGTTTATAAATGAGCCTACAGCACACTTGATAGTATAAACTATTGCTCATAAACCTTTGCTAGGGCGATAATTGCCGTGAGAAAAGTAAAGCGAGTATGAATGCGTGCCATAAGATTCAGTGACGCTTAAGGTAACTCCAAAGCGTACCACACGTAAAAACCCTCTATGTCGCTTACCAAACGAAGTGCAACAAATTACTACTACTTAGATGTCAATTTTCTACGAGAGTGTGGTACTACCACAGACGGACCCGCCTGTGGATGTAGACAGAAGACTATACTAAAACAGTGGGCTACCACCATAAATGCGAATTGCCACTATATGCATTGCCGCTTCAGGGTCCTAATTCTTTGAGATGAGTAGCACCCGCGCCGGATTTTTATATGCCAGATTTAATCTCATAGAAAAATAAACGATCATAGCCGCACCATAGCACGCTGAGCAACTAAAGGAGAGAGGGATAGGTAAGTGTATCTTACGCCATCATCAAACTAAACATCGGTTTGATGATGAAGTAAGAATATAATTCATGATTCTTGCCCATGGGTGTTGCACAAGACGACTAAAGGATACTATTTGGATATAAGACCAGTCTAAAAGAAGGAAAACTCGAAGTAAAACTTTATATCAACCCATTTTCCCTCCTATTATTATGGAGGAGGCTCAAACCCAGCAGTGGGGCGTGGTGACGATGATGATGATGATGAAGAAGAATTAAAAATACGTTATTATTTGTCAATTTTTATTTCTGACTAAAGCAGTAATTTAAATTAACTCCTTGGTCCGAAGTACTTTTTATAAATATCATCAAATATACCTATATCAGAATTATACGTGCTAGTTTCTATATCGTTCTGTGTTGATATAATCTTCGAATATTTATGACCGCAGTAACATACATGATCTTTACCGCAAAAAGCCGGTTTTCCTTGCTTCATACAAGTTGTTATGCATTGCCTTGCTAGGTCCAAGTTAGGACAAAAATGCGCGATGTGATGCCTCAAAGATGGACGTAGTGCTAATTCTTCCATTTTCATATGTTTCGCTGTTTAATATAAAAGTTATGATTAATATTTTTTAAACACATTCATATCTAAATAATTGTAACTCTATCGTACTATAAAGAAATTATAAATTTCTTTTCCGAACTAAGTATGTATTTTAGCCTTAAATAGTTATATTATGGGTGAACAAATGTGGATATAAGAGTCAGTGGTTCATCAATTTAAGTGGTTTTTTTTTTTGGTGGGGTGGGTTGCGGTCGGCGCGCTCCTCGCACCACTCCGTCCGGGGCGACAGAGGGGCGTAAGCACGCACACCCGCAACCCACCCATGATGCACGTCACCTTCGTCGTTGGGCCGACCACCGAAGCAAGGTTACTTGTCAGCAGTGGTCCGCCCAACGGAATACCCCCTATTTGGGGTACCCTCACATCGACCGACGCCCCCCCCTCGCGGAGGACGTCGATCTTTCCTCACGCGGTCAACCTCTCGACGGCTGACGGACTAATTCCCCAGTCACGTCACCCGCAATTTAAGTGGTGACAGAGGCAGCATACAATTCATTTTTATAGCCCATGGGTGTCATAATAGATGACTAAGGGATATGATATGCAGATAACATCTATGGGACAAAAGCAAAATTCGAAATAAAACCCTATACCAACACCTCCTCTAACAGGCGTGGTATATTAGGTCAATTTCCCTCCCATTCAGAGAGGAAGCCCGATCCCAATAATGGTAAGTATATAAAGATGCTGATACAATAATTATTTACAATTGACAGTCAATGAAAACCTAAAGTATAAACAAAGGAGAAACCCCTTCCCGTATTGTATTACAGATATTAATTAAGCCGTTGATTGAAATGTATATCTAATTTTCACATTTAATTAAATTAAGATGAATTACAATATTATCTAAAATGTTTGTAAATAATTCGTGTGGATTCACCCGCATATTTCGTGTGGAAAAACTGCTATAAAATGAGTTGGTGCAGCTGTTTTGAAGATTACTCAAGCTATCTGAGTGAAGATTACTCAGACAGACAAAAAAAGTAAACTTTTTTTAAGTATAAGTGTCTTCCGTGTGGTGACAGAGTAAGAATACAATTCACCACCCCATATCCTGTGGGTGATCGTACGAGACGACTAAGGGATATAAAACGCATATAACATCTATGGGAGAGAAGGAAAACTCGAAATAAAACCCTATACCAACACGTCTGACCAGCGTGGTATAGTAGGTCAATTACCCTTCCATTATGGAGGAGGGCCGAGCCCAATAGTGGGATGTATATGGGCTGAGATGATGATGATGAGATGAAGTATCGTGTTACCTGCGCCTGATGCCGCCCAAGCCGAGGCTGCCGGTGACTCGACCGGGGACATAGTCCGTCACCCATTGAGAGCCAGATCGCGTGACGGTGACCGACGTGCTGGAGGGGGGATGTCATGAAGGGAGGGTACACCGCGACCGGAATATTCCGTCGGGACGACCACTGATGAGAAGGAACTCTGCACTGGTGGTCGGCCCAACGATGAAGGCGACGTGCCTTGCGTGAATCGTGCGGCCGCGCGGCGTCCCTCTGTCGCCCCGGACGGAGCAGCGTGGCGAGCGAGTTAACCATGGCCCACCTCCAAAAAAAAGGTATAAATTTCGTGTAACCGTATGAGCATAAAATAGTCCACTGTTTTGATGTAGCCAACAGATACTTCAATTTAATTTATTGGTCATCATCATTTCAGCTTATATACGTCTCACTGCTGGGCTCAAGCTTCCTCCACAATAGGAGAGAAAATGACCTCACTACACCATGCTGGTCAAACGGATTAGTATAGGGTTTTATTTCGAATTTTCCTACTCTTGCATAGATGCTATATGCGTATGATATCCCTTAGTCATCTTTAACGACATCCACTGGCAAGAGAAGGCGAATTGTATTCTTATTCCGTCACAATACAGATAATTATTATTTACTAGCTGACCCGGTGAACTTCGTATCGCCATAATTTTTTTCGTAAATATATTTTCTAAATTTCCGAATATATAGTCTCTAATGGAGGAACCATTACGGTTTTGTCGGGAAAGATTCGATCGTCTCAGTCGCGGCATTGTTAATGATGATTCAAAGAAAATACAAATTACTGATATTGAGTTCTTGGTGTTATATTCATTATTTTAGTGTTTTATAGTGTTATATTGAATAATTGTACTGATATTTTATGTAATATAATACAGTAAAGGTTCTGAAGTGTGATGAATGATATAAGAGTTTACGTGTATTTTCATATTCTACCGAAATTCCTAGAAAAACATTTAATTAGGTTTTCAGCGCTTAATTAATGGTAACAACTTGGCTTACTGACGGACATGACTATAAATAAGCTATTCTATATAGAGAAATGTTAAATATTATAAAGAAAATTGTATAAGATTTGGCTGTATGGGCTTTGATCCCTTTGTCTATCCGAATGGACAAACAGAAACAAAAAAAAATCTATTTGACATTTTATGTCACGTCACACTGGAACGCGATCGAACGGGAAAAAATGTAGCTCGTTGCCATTAAGAAGAAGAAGAACGGGATAAAAAGTATCCTATGTCAGTCTCCTGGTTCTAAGCTACCTTCCCACCAATATTCAGCCAAATTAGTACAGCCGTTCTTGAGTTATAAATAGTGTAACTAACACGACTTTCTTTTATATTTATAGATTAGTAACGTAATTGTTTTTGATATATTAAGAATGATTTTAGTCGACGTACACTATTTTTAAAGATTTATAGGATAGGTGTATTACTTTTAGTGTAAGCGTACAAAAAGTTTAATGTTATACCTGTCGTATAAATATACAGTTGAGTGCGTTTAACATTAATCAAGTAAATATCATAAATGCGGGTATAAACTGAGTGACGTTTTTCTTTGAGTAAAAGAAAATGCTCGATAATGTTTATTTGAAAGACCACAATTCACACTAAAGACTATTTTTATATATAAATACGTGAAGCAAACACTTTGTACCCCTTTTTACAAAACTTACGCGCACGGACAAATATGAAATGGCACAGTTGAAGAATATATCGTAGGAGAAGTGCAGAAAACTAAAATTTAATATAATAATGGATTAAAAATACATTAAATTCATTAAAAAAAGACACACACACACACACACACGCGTTTCTGTGAGTGTGTTGCGTAGCAACGCTTATACACTTTTGTTTAGGGTTAAAATCTCTGATCGAACTGAATGTCAAACAATCATAATTATGATCTCAATGTCTATTAGAGATTTGTGCTTATATATTAGTTGTTAGCGAAATACAGCTTGCTCAATTTATAATTATACATAAATAAAATTAAAGAAAATTGTGTAGAAGAAAATTTATTAAAATGAATTATGGCCGAATTTCGACCACACGCTGACCACTAGTTTTTATTAAGAGATCAAATATAGTCTATACAGCGTCATCACCATCATCATCTCAGCCCATATACGTACCACCTCGTGCCTCCTCCACTATGGGAGGGAAATTGACCTACTATATCACGCTGGTCCGACGGGTACCAGGTTCTACCCTCCTTAGGGTTTTGTGTCGAGTTTTTCTTCTCTTGCATAGATATGCATATTATATCCTTCAGTCGTCTTTTACGACATGCATGGGCAAGATAGGAAAGGGTGAATTATATTCTTACTCCGTCACCACATGGAAAAGTTTATACAAATTGTCTATACAAATAAATAAAATTAAAGTGTCTGATGTTGAAATTCAAAATATTAGATTTTCTTCGGTTTCAAATGATAACTATGCCTAAAAACCAGATTAATTATTTCTTGTCTGTCTGTCTATCTGTTTGTTCTGGGTAATCTTCAAAGCGGCTGGGCTAATTTTTATAATGATTTCTACCAAGCAGTTGTCGATATAGAGAGTAACTTGGGCTATTTTCATCTCAGAAAACCCTAAACAATTTTGCCCTGTCCGGGACTGAAACCCGAGGCCAAGTTTTAGGAGATATTGCAGATCTTAAATGCGGCGCCAAAGCGCTGGCACCGTAGCGCAGTAAAGGCGGGGTGCTGGTTGACAATACAATTAATAATCTTAAAATATATCCAACCATATGGTCAAAGAATTGGGATCTAAGAATACACGAATATATATATTCTTGTATATATATATATATATATATATATTCAGGATCTGGGAAACGGCTCCAACGATTTTGATGAAACCTGGCATACTAGAGGCTTCGGGCCCAAAAAATCGATCTAGCTAGGTTTTATTTATAGAAAATGTTGTTTTGTCTATGTTTTTAGCAAAAGAATACAATGACATTAAATTTTAAAAGAATATGAATTCAAATTTCGTTGTCAACGTCAAGAGTTACGATAGCTCAGTTGGGAAGTTGTCCAGTTCTCTTTTTGTTTTGTTTTGACATTCAAACAGCGTCGGATCGAATCTCGGTGTTATTATTATTCTCTTTTTGTAATTTTTTATATATTTTTTTTTTCATTATTTAATTTTTATTTTTTATTAATATTAAATAAATTCGACAAAAATACAACAAAAGTATTCCGAGCGAAGCGCGGTCATCCAGCTATTATTCTCACTATCTGGGCAACTAAATTCCAAATATGTAATATTCCAAACTCAGTGATGAACTCTTTTTACCTTTAAAAATATCAACACTAATCTCTTTCTATTTTTCTTCAGCTTCATGGTCTGACTGTATCCACCTTAGAAAATTAAAATTACATTGCCTATAGAGGGGAGAAAACCACAGTTGTTACACTTAGTAGTCGAGCTGGTGAACGTGGGTATGGGTATGGGTATGTATGTATGTATGTTATGGTTTTTGCAGAGTGCTACTGCCCAATTCTTTAGTGCTTGTTTCACTGGTTCTACAACTCTTACGGGTAAGTAAGCCGTGGTGGCATATTTAACAGTCACTACATGGGCTATTAAGATTTACCCGATAGAATCTCAGCCTACATCCAGCAGTGGACGAAGAAAGACTGCATAGTGTGGAATTATAAAAAAAGGCTGTAATTGTGTAGAAGTCTTGTAAGTACATAACATTGGGGCATGTCATCGTTGTCATCACCCTGCGTGTGTCCCATTTGGGGTCGACTAAATATGTGTCGGACTTTTGACGCGAATGTCAAAATGTCATGTAGCGCTTTTATATTCTTTTCATTATTTTAGTGTTTTAAAGTGTTATATTCAATAATTTTGCTGATATTTTATGTAATATAATGCAGATAAAATTCTGAAATGTAGTGAAAATGATATAATAGTGTTTTCGTGCATTTTGACATTCTGCCCAAATTTCCTGAGACGCATGACTTGGATATCAGCACTAAGTCATGCTAACGACTGACTGAAAGACTAAGACTAAAGACGTAAATAATAATCAATATACTCGACACTGGCACCAATAGCTCATATTATTGTAGCTCATTGCCATTAACTAAGAAGAAGAAGAAATGTGTGTCCTTCATAATAGATATTGCAAAAGTTGTTAATAGTCTTATGACCGGACGACTACCTGATATCAACTCTTCTTGGGCGTATATAGTGTATATAAAGGGTTATAAAATTAAATGTCTGTCTTATGGTGTACCAAAGAATATATAATGAGAATTCTTACGGTCTATGCTAATATTTTCTGATTGCCATGACATATTTTTATACGAAAAAGGCTTAACATCTTCTTTATTTTTTAATCTGCCTCGAATTTCCTGTAAAACTAAACAGAGATTGATTAATCATTATTATCATACTGCTCTTATCACAATTACTTGGGGTCGACTCAATACGTACTCTTCTTTCATATACATATTGCAAGAGTTTTGACTAAAGTTTTAGGACCAGTGGCCTGCCTATATGTATTCTTCTTTCATACAAAATACTGCAAGAGTTTTGACTAAAGTTTTAGTATCAGCAGCCTACCTATATGTATTCTTCTTTCAAACAAAATACCGCAAGAGTTTTGACTAAAATTTTAGTATCAGCGGCCTACCTATATGTATTCTTCTTTCATACAAAATACTGCAAGATTTGTGACTAAATTTTTAGGACGAGCGGCCTGCATATATGTATTCTTCTTTCATACAAAATACTGCAAGAGTTGTGACTAAAATTTTAGTATCAGCAGCCTACCTATATGTATTCTTCTTTCAAACAAAATACTGCAAGAGTTTTGACTAAAATTTTAGTATCAGCGGCCTACCTATATGTATTCTTCTTTCAAACAAAATACCGCAAGAGATTTGACTAAAGTTTTAGTATCAGCGGCCTACCTATATGTATTCTTCTTTCATACAAAATACTGCAAGAGTTGTGACTAAAGTTTTAGGACGAGCGGCCTGCCTATGTGTATTCTTCTTCCAAACAAAATACTGCAAGAGTTTTGACTAAAGTTTTAGTATCAGGGGCCTACCTATATGTATTCTTCTTTCATACAAAATACTGCAAGAGTTTTGACTAAGTTTTAGGACCAGCCGTCTGTCTATATGTATTCCTCTTTCATACAAAATATTGCAAGAGTTTTAGTGCCTAATCACCTGCCTGATGTCAACCCTTCTTGGGAATACAATTGTTGACAAGACCTCATCAAAGCGGTTGGCCTAGATTGGTGTAAAGCTCTTATTTGTCTTTTCGAACAGCCATGAGTAAAGTAAGATTTGGTAATATTCGTTGCCTATACAAGAATATCAAACACAATAGTGATTAATAAAAATAAAATTTTATTAGTATTTTATATATTACATACTAGCTGACCGAGACGTTGTCTTGTACACAGTTTATAAAGTCATTGAGTTTCCTTAAATTTTAAAATGTATGCGCTACTTTTCTAATTTTTACCCGAAAAAGCTTTTTACAAAGTATTAGGAAACTAAAAAAAAAGATGGACGGAATCGTTAAAGTCGTTCTCAAGTTAAGTTATTTTCCTACCCGAACAACACCACCTACCGGGTCCAATTGTGAATCTAAACCATCCTCGAATCTCCTTGAACACACACAAAAAAATTCATCAACATCGGTCCCGCCGTTTAGGAGGAGTTCAGTGACATACACACGTACGCTAGAAATTTATATATAAGATATTGTAATTTGGAACATATGCAATATGCATGTTAGCGGTTATGCGCTATGGAAAAAAATTAATAGATTGCCAAGCCGATTGAGCCTTCTGCTCAAGTGCCTCAGCAAAAACAACCTGACTACTGGGGTATACATACATGCATATATTCACGTCTCTTTCCCATAGGGGTCGGCAAAGACCAGTTGCCCTCCACTTGATAAAATCCCGTGTAATTCAAAATATATTTTCCCCATCTATGGTGTTTTTATTTATTAAATAATTTAGTCATTCATGATAATTTATAAAACTATAATTTTAACAAAAAATAACTGACTTCAACTGAACTGAATTGAAATGAGGCACACGGGAAGCACCAGTTTTCAAGAGAAAAAAAAGGTATCATCAAAATCAGTTCACCCAGCCGAAAGTTCTGAGGTAACAAATATTAAATAAAATATTTTTCTTCTGTTTTCAAGTAGGTTAAAAATATAATTCTCCTTTTGAGTTACAGAAGTTGAGTGATAGTCATGACATTAAAATCATTTAAATCCTGCTAGTACCTCTGTACCTCTATAAAATTGAAAACATTTTTTTTTATTTAGTTTGAAACAAACATTAAGTAAATGGGTAGTTTATTTTCAATAGATTGAACCCTGCAACTAAGCTCATAATTTATGCCTAAAAACGTAGTTTATAAAAAAGGCCGAAAATAATACGCATCTATGTAACATATATACAATACGCTTAAAACATCTATGCAAGAGAAGGAAAACTCGAAAGAAAATCCAATACCAACCTGTGTAACCAGCATGGCATAGTAAGGTCAATTTTTCTTCTATTATGGAAGCGACTCGAGCCCAGCAGTGGGACATATATGAGCTGAGATGAATGAATGATGATTATGTTTAATAAATGCTACTAATATTACTCCAAAGTACCTGCTTTCTTAAACTGAGGTTTTAGTTCCACACAAAAACACTTCCCCAGTAAACAAGCATAGTTGGCGCCACAATGTTTAGAACAGGTTTGTCCACTTCTGTTAATATCGCAGTCCTCCAGGTATTTTGATAAACGTAGTGCTGAGTCTTCGGAGCCGAAGTAGTAATCTAAAGATATGTCACCCACTGCAAATTAAATCATTATTTTTACAGTCATCATCGTGGCTCGTACTCGTCCCACTACTGGGTTCGACCCTTCTCCATATTGGAAGAGAAATTGACCTACTTTACAACGTTAGTCAGACATGTTGGTAAAGAGTTTTATTTCAAGGTTTTCTTCTCTTACATAAATGTTATAGGTCTTTCGTATCCCTTAGTCGTCTTCTAAGACAACCACGGACAAGATGGGTGTTGTGAATCAAATTCTTACTCCGCCAGGACACGGAATAGGTGATGATAATTTACTAAAAATATTACGTGATCGTTTATTTCTCAACAGTGGGCGTTATATGATATGAGCATCACCTTTTTTATAATTCTACTAGCAACCAGCCCTCGCTTCGCTTCGGTTTCAGTTGCCTTACCCACGCAGTTCCCGTTCCTGTGGGAATACCGGGATAAAATATAGCATATGTTACTCCCTGATTTTATAGCTTTCTATTGGTGAAAGAATTTTTGAAATCGGATCTGTAGTTTAAGCGTGAAACGCGTGTACTTTCGCATTTATAATATTAGTAAGGATAATAATTCAGATTGCAAACAAAGTGATTAATTTTAAAAACATTACGTGAACTCTTGATGAAATTGAACAGCAAATAGCTAAAGAAAAATTTATCGAACATTTCCATGAACATAACTTTACTACACTACTGCAACTATTGAACGTGTTGTATTTAATGAGTTTTAATAATTGATTTCATACAAATTGAGCATGACAATGAAATAACTTTTAAAATTTATTTCGATTTTATCGCGTTTAATTTTTTTTTTCTTATTTTAATGTTAGTCAGTATGGTTACGAATTACGAATACAATATTTCACTACTTCTATCCCAATAGGTGTTTCAAAAACTGGCTAAAGGGTCACTAGAGGAATGGACAGCGGTACTTTGTGGGGAAGATGACCAAGATATAATAAACCAGCTGTGATCATCAACTCCTTTTTGAACCCTACAGTTATGGGGTTATCCACTTTTGGATGGCTTATTATCCAGCAGTAAATGTCAATAGGTTCATTGATGAGTGATGATTTTATCATTTTGGACACTAAAACATCGAATGAAGCACATTTTGATTATCAAGGGGAGAGATATACAAATAGTTTATTCTAAATATAAAATAAGGGTAGGGACGACAATTACTGCTGTGTGGTAGAGTCTACGAATACTGTCAAACCTTTTTTTGGGGGTGGGCAATGGTCTGCGCACCCACCGTCCGGCTCCGGCCGGGGCGACGAAGGGGCGACGCGGGGCCCCATGACCCACCCGCAACACGTCGTCTTCGTCGTTGGTCCGACCGAGTCGACCGGTCCGAGTTTCTTGTCCTCCGTGGTCGGCCCGATGGAATACCTTGTGTACCCTTGTATACCTGGGGTACCCTCTCCTTCCGACGTTCAGGACGTCAGTCGCCGTCGCGCGATCAGCCTCTTTGCGGGTGACGGACTAACTGCCGGTCCGGTCACCCGCGGCCTCTACTAGGGCGGCATCAAGCGCAGGTACTCGCGCCGCCCGATGCTATCAACCCTAACAGATTAGCGTGGTGTATGTGGTGGAGGTAATTAATGTTTAAAAGTATCTGAAAACTAGTTAAGTATGCCATAAAATATATAAAAACCGAATCTATCATCATCATCTCAGCCCATATACGTCCCATCCCCCCTGTTGGGCTCGGGCCTCCTCCATAATGGAAGGGTAATTGACCTACTATACCACGCTGGTCAGACGTGTTGGTATTTTTTTTTTTTTTTTTTTTTTAATGGGTGGGCTATGGTAAGCGCACGCGCGGTCCAATCCGTCCGGGGCGATGAAAGGACGGCGCGCGGGCCCATAACCCACCCGTACCCACGTCACCTCGTTGTTGGGCCGACCACCGGAGCAGATGTGACTTGTCGTCAGTGGTCGGCCCGACGGAATACCCTTTCGGGTATCCTCACCTCTCGACGTACTGGGACGTCGGTCGCCGTCGCGCGGTCAGCCTCTCCGCGGGTGACGGACAATTCCCCGGTCCGATCACCCGCGGCCTCGGCTAGGGCGGCATTAAGCGCAGATACTCGCGCCTGCGCCGCCCGAGTCGCCGGCGGCGGAACGTGTCGCCGAATAGGAGCTCTACTCGCACACGATCCGCCGCCTCCTTCCGTGAGATTACGGCCTCACAGAAGGCGGCGACCGCGTCCCAGTTCCTGACGCTGACGAGCATCTCCCTGGCGATGGTCGGCAGCGCCAGGTCGGCACCGATAATTGCGACGAGTTCACGGCGATCCCCCTCCCATGCAGCACACTCCTCGAGCGTGTGCTGCGCCGTGTCCTCGTCGCAACTGCAGTGGTGGCAGGACGGTGTGCTCTCCCTCCTAACAATCTTGTGCAGGTACTTCCCGAAGCAACCGTGCCCCGTCAGCACCTGCACCAGTCGGAAGGAAAGCACCCCGTGCGTCCGCTCCAACCACTCCATCAGCACCGGCCGGAGGGCCTCGACAGTCCTGACACCGTACCGAGGACTCTCCAGCCGGACTGCCCAACGGGCAATTACTTCTCGGCGGGCGTCGACCCTCCAGGCGGTGATCTCATTGATGGAGACCATGCTGCCGCGGGCACGCGTCTCCGACACCCGCCGATAAATGTCGGCGAGCATCTCCGCCTCCAGGTCCCACGGGGGGGTTCCGGCCAGGAGGCACGCTGCCTCCGTCGCCACCGTGCGGTAACCCCGTATGGCCCTGATCGCCATGACCCTCTGTGGTCGCCACAGGAGGGCCCTAAGACGGACGGTCAGGGACCCCGCCTACACCGGTGCGCCGTACAGGGCCATCGACCGGATCACCCCCACGTACAGCTGTCGGCACGTAGCACTGGGTCCGCCCACATTCGGCATCAGCCGCGAAAGGGCGGACGCCGCGCCGACAAGCCGGGGAACAAGTCGATGGAGATGCTCCCGGAACCAAAAATGCCCGTCGAGCACCAGGCCCAAGTACTTCATGTGGGCCTGGATGCTGATGGTGACCGAATTCACGGTGATCGAAGCGCCGGCGGGAGGCCCGGCGGTACGGAGGCCATGGAACAAAAGGGCCTCCGTCTTTTCCAGGGCTACCCTCAACCCCAGCGCTTCGATCCGCCTGACAATCTCCTCGGTGCCGAGAGTTGCCAGGCGTGCCGCCTCCTCGAGCGTCCCACCCCGGGCTGTGACGAGTGTATCGTCGGCGTAGCAAATTACGCCCAGCCCGGGTGGGAGGCTTCCTCTCAACGCCCAGTCGTAGCCGATGTTCCACAGGGTCGGACCCAGAACCGACCCCTGTGGGACACCGCACGTCATGGGCGTTCGCACAACGTCCCCTACTCGGTCAACGTAGAGGACGCTGCGCCCCTCCAAGTAGTCTGCCACCAGCCGCCTGAGGTACACGGGCACCCCGTGGTACCTTAGCCCCTCCCTGATGCAGCTGAATGGCAGACTGTTGAAGGCGTTGGCGATGTCCAGGGACACCGCCAATAGGACTCCTCCGCCGGTGACGGCCTCCGCTGCCACGGCCTTCAGGCGCAGCAGGGCCGCGATCGTCGAACGCCCCCTCCGAAAACCAAACTGGGCGTCGGACAGATCGGGCCCAACCCCGACAAGGTGCCGCTCGATGCGGGCAGCCAACACCCTCTCCAGCAGCTTGCCCGCATCATCGAGCAGCACGATGGGCCTGTAGGCCGAGGCCGACTCGGGAGACCGTCCCGGCTTCGGCAGGAGAACCAGCCTCCCCTCTTTCCAGCACCCAGGGAACTGCCCGGACGTCAAACAGGCGTCGAACAGTCCCCTGAGGCGTGGTCCCAGATGCTCGAGGACCAGGGCCAGCACACGGTTCGGAATACCGTCGGGCCCGGGGGCGGTGGATTTGACTCGCATACGCGCCACCGCCGCCCCCATTTCCGGCTCCGTGATGGGCGGAGCACTTTCATCGTCGGCCTCCCGGTCGCTGTCCGGCGAAGCCATGACCGGGGGCGTGTGCTCCACCCGCCGTGGAAAGAGGTCCTCGACAACTCTGGTGAGGAGGCTGGGCTGGAGAGTCTCGGTGAGGGGGGGGGCCCCGCCCGCGGAGCTTGTTCAGCGCCGCGAGGTAGGGGCGACCCCAGGGGTCACGCTCGAGACTGTCCAGCATCTCCCGCCGACTAACGTCCTTGGCGGTACGGACGGCCAGCCTGAAGGCAGACCGCGCACTGCGGTAAGCCTCGTACAGCTGGCCCTCCCGCTCAGCGTCGCGATGACGCGCTCGGCTGCGGGTGTAGGCCCTCCGGGCACGTATGCACGCGGCCCGAAGGTCCGCCAATTCTCGGGACCACCAGGGGACCGCACTCTTCGGGGGCAGACGCCGCACACGGGGCATGGCCGCATCGCAGATCTGCGTTAACGCACAGCGGATGCGGCCAGCCTCGGCATCCACCCCGTCCGCCTGGGGCAGTGAGGACAGCCACGACTGAACGATGGCTGCCTCCGCCAACAGGTCCCGATCCTATCGACCCACAGCCCACCGCGGAAACGTGGGAGCTCCGTCCGCCATGTGACCCCTGCTGGGCTGCAGGAGGGTCCGGGAGACCTCTATCCGGATGTATCGGTGGTCGGATAGGGTCTCAACCTCCTCCTGGACGCACCAGCTCCTCACACGTGCTGCGACATTAGGGCTAGCGAACGACAAGTCCACTATCGACCCGCCCTGCTGCCGCACGCACGTTTGCACCGAGCCCCTGTTCACAAACAGTGCCGCCGCCCACTCTTCGACCGCCCGCCCGCGGTCATTCGTCCTGGGGGACCCCCACGCCGTGGACTTGGCGTTGTAGTCCCCCATGACGAAGACCTGGCGCGGTGCCAGTCGCCGTATCGAGGCCCCCAGGATGGTGAGGAAGGCCCCGAAATCCGTCGCGCTCCTATTAGGGGAGAAGTAAACACCAAATAGCGTAACCTCTCCCCATTCCGCCGCGACATACCCATCGCCCCTGTCCTTGAGCAGCAAGGGCGGGGAATGCCACGACGTGGAGGCGACGATTGCCACAGAGCCGTCACTGCTGCCCAGCCAATTGGGCCGGTCAGGCACCACGTACGGCTCCGCGGCTACGGCTGCACCGATCAACCACTCCGCCATGGCTTGCAGGAAAACGTCTTGTGCCTCGGCGGCGTGGTTGAGGTTGGCCTGCAGGAGGTGGTAAGATTCGGCCGCCATTAGTGGGCCGTATCCATTACCTCCTCCACGCTGGCGGGCGATCGGGTCGCGCTAGGGGCGGGAGCGGCCGGGGTCGTCGGGCCGCTCCGCCCCTTTGGGGCCGAAGCCGGGGGTCTGCACTCCCTGCCCCCCATGCGGTGCTTGGCGGGCCTATTGCCCGCCGCACACGCGGGGCAGTGGGGAGTGGCGGCGCACGATGCCGCCTTATGCCCGGGTTGACCGCAGCGGAAACAAAGGTCGCTGCAGTCAAAGCAGTTAGTGCATGTCGGCCGAGTGTGTCCGACCGCCATGCACTTGTAGCACCTCGCAGGCCGAGACTCCAGCACGGTCACCCGCGCCGAGCTCCAGCCCACGAGGAGCCTGCCTGAGCCGGCTAATTGCTTGGCCGACTCCACCGGGCACTGCACCCAGGCAGCACCGACGCCGCCCGGACCAGGGCGGATGGCGCCAATTCGGACGGTGTCCACGGGACACCCGGTTTTCGAGACGATGGCCTCCCGGATGTCATCCACCGTCACGGAGTCGTCCAGAGCCGCGACGCGTAGTTCTGCGCACTTTACGGGTCTGGCGATTTTGACGCCATCCTCCTCTGCGAACAGACCCCTCAACTTGGCCGCCATGCTATCGGCCGTCTTAGCGCCCTCGGCCCCAGGGAAGTCTAGAATCCGAGCCCCTGTCCGGGCCTTGCGGGTCCTGGCTTCGACGCCTCCTAAATCGGAGACGTCAAGCTCCCGCCGGGCGCGACGTAAGACGGCCTCATAGCTGAGGCCGTTTTCTGCGGCCTCAGGCAGCACGGTGATCACCACCGCGGCTGACTTCGGCGGCCGGAGCCTCCTGCGCGACCTCTTGCTTCCGGCTCCTGCCTTGGGAGCGGAGGCATTGGCGGCGCTTTTGGCCTCCGCTCTCCTCTTCTGGCCGCGACTTTTTCGGCTGCGCTCAGCCGTCTACCAACCCTCTTCGGGGGCAACGGGGTCGCTAGGCGCAGCAGTCGCGGTCGCGGCTACGATGGCCGCCGCCGACGATGCAGTTGCCGGCGGCGGCTTAGGTCCGGCCTTGGCAAGAGCCGGTGCCACCTTCTTCTTCGCGGCGGGTCCTTTGGTTTTCGGCCCAGCAACGGCCGCAGCGTAGCTTCCCACGCGCCCGCCCTGGCAGGGTAGCGCGGTAAGAGCTGACGCCGCAGCCTTCGGCCTGTCTGCAGCAAGCGGCGGCCGGAGACGGGGCTCCGGAGGCAGGGACAGTCTCTGCTCCAGAGCCGCCATGCGCGCGTCAAGCATTTTGCCAACAACCTCCACTACGGCGCGCATGGTCTGGTCCGGCACGCCATCCACCGCGGGCAGCGGGACCACTTCGGCTGGCTGGGCCCTCTGGGAACTCGCCGCAGCGCGAGTTGGCGCAGCGGGGATGACGGGGGCGGCGGCAGGGCCGGCACTTGTCAGCGGCGCGGTCCTCGCCAGCTGCGCGACCTGGCGCCGCAAGTCGGCCATTTGTTTGGCCAACTCGCGGTTCGCCTTCTGCACCGCCGACAGCTCCTTTTGTAGGGTCTTGTTCTTCTCCTGCAGGCCCGAAACCTCGCCACTAAGGCGGGTATTTTCGGCCTGCAGGGTTGCCACGTTAGTTGGTGGGGGGTCGATACCTACAGCGGGCTCAGTAGCTGCCGCGCCGGTGGGAGGTATGTCCGCTAACACCCTCATCATTCTTGCGGCAGCCGCCTCATTCGCCCGCTTTTGGGCATCAGTCCCCCGCGTATGGCTGATCGACGCCGGAGCCGCTGACCTCGCCGCCACCATTGCAGCCCCTCGCCCCCTACGAGAGGCTGGAACCTTGGGAGGAGGCATGATAGCGCCACTCCCCTCGGAGGCGGATCCTGAGGTGCCACCCATATTCAGGGGGCGCTTCCGCACCATCGAGGGGAGGGCCTCCTCCCCAACCTCTAAGGCTGCCGCGAGGATCGATGCCGGAGACTGGGATGACCCACCGACAGTCTCAGCAGCCGACATGTCGGTGTCTGACGGCCCTGCGGCAGTACTGCCGCCCTCGTCAGCACTCGGAGCGGCTGCAGCGGCCTCCCTAGCCAGCCGCTCCTGCCTGGCCAACTCGCGCCTCTTTACGCTCGTAGCCTTTCCTGTCCCCATGTTCTTCCTCTTCTTTCTCTTTTTAGGGGCTTCGAGTGTCGCCGGCCCCTTGCCTGATCTTGTGGCCTCAAGTGCCGAACTAGCAGCCGAGCTGCAGTCGGACGAGGCATCCCTCTCCTCTGGGCCAGTTTTGCCGTAGCTTGGCCGGGCTATAACGTGAGAACTAATAGGTTCCCCGCTGTCGGTGGTTTTGGGCTTCTCACCCCTCCTATCTACATCCAAATTGTACGAAGAATCCATTCGATTCCCATGAGTATGGGAGAAATAAAGGTCGACCCGGGCAGAGATCCCGATACCCGGGCAAGCGTACATTTGTATCCCAACACAGGGGGTCCGCAGGTACCCTGGCTGGGGGCGCGCTAACGACTGAACAACCCATCAGCCATGCATCCTCTCGCCGCGCGCCAGAACTTAGGATTCTGGGTGATTGTTTTATAGAGGTTTTCTTCCTCGCGGTCCAGGCGGTTAAGCCAAGACCCTCGCTCCTGAATCTAGGCCTCAAGACAAATGTCCCGAAGCAAGAATCAGGTCTACGATTTGTCGCGGTTGGCAAATGCCTGCTCAGTCCTCAAACGAATGAGTGACTGAGCCCGTCGAATTTTCGCGTCCAATACCCTCTACAATTAGAGGGCATGGAGCGAATTTGGGGCATCCCACAAACTGGGCCCCCCCTCGGGCCAGATATTTGCCACGAGCGACAATTCCAGAGAGCAGTCCAAGAAATTGTCGCTCGTGCCCAGGGTACACCACGCGGAGGTTTCTGGCGTAGTACCCCAGACGTGTTGGTATAGGGTTTTATTTCGAGTTTTCCCTCTCTCACACAGATGTTATATGCGTTTTAATTCCCTTAGTCGTCTCGTGCGATCACCCACAGACAAGATAGGGGGTGGTGAATTGTATTCTTACTCCGTCACCACACGAAAGGAATATATGCCATTTATGAATCATCACCATCATTATGATTTCTGACGTTTACGAGTATTACACATTGTAAACTTTACGGATGTTTACTTAATTAAACTACTTTACCTTACGGATGTTACTTTGAAGTATTCGAAACGCCGGGCAATCAAAAATCAAATTCAAACGAGATAAAATCCATAAAGTAGTTTTATTTACATCATCATCATTATTCAACTTATCGCGGTCCACTACTGCGTCTAGACTTTCCTGATGTTTCACCACAAATTGCGGTCCTGTGTCGCCTGCATCCAGGTTTTCGGATCACCTAGTTAGCGTTCTACACTATGCAACATGTTAGCTTTGTCTGAAATCTTAAATAGATAATTTATATTCAATGTCTGTCTAAAGAACTTAACTATCGTGATGGGCAAAGTATACAAGAGCAAAAAGGAAGCTAAATATTTATGAACTCGCTTTTACGTAGTCAAAATTACAAAATGTATTAGTATCATTATAAAGCATCTATGGTAGTAAGAGTGTATCCAATACAAGCAAGTACAAAGAAAGCATTATTTCTGCCTATAAAAGTACAGAAGTAGAAAACTTAAAAACATAAGACTTACCTTTAAAATACACAAGAAGAGATTTAACTAATATTTTCGAAAAAACTAAGTTCTGTATTTATGATATCTGTGAACATTTATTAACTATTTCAAATTATCTCAAGAGCGAAGCTAATTTGACTAAAATTGAAATGTGTATAGAATACTTTCAATGCAACAGACGTCAAACTCAAACAATCGCGGTCAAAACCAATTATGAAGTCTTATAAATCAGACAAAATGTCCCTAAACAGGAGCACTTCAAAACTGGCATCAAACAATGCCAAGTTAAGTCCAATTACTGAGAAGTCTAAACGAGTCCCGAGCGGGTAAAACTTCATTTCCTTGCTGAGACTTATAGAAAGTGAAGTATTTCTACAGTGATATTGTATGGTACTAACGTTGAAGGTAATGTTAACAATAGATTAATTATCAGTATAAAAAATACCTTTGCTAGCTGCGTCAATTCTCTTTTGGCATAACCCTCCAATTATCGAAGGTTATTCGGCCATCGGCGTTAAAATTTTTGTAGAATTTTCATTAGAAGTCCTCAATCCGTGTGGTGACGGTATAAGAATACAACTCACCTCTCCCTATCTTGTCCGAGGATGTGGTAAAAGACGACTATGGAATATAATACGCATATAACATCTATGCAATAGAAAGAAAACTTGAAATAAAATCGCTCTGACCAGCATGATATAGTAAGGTCAATTTCCCTCCCATTGTGGAGGAGGCTTGAGCTCAGCAGTGGGACGTATATGAGCTATGATGATGATGAAACCTCATTTACAAATTTGAGGTTTGTAATGGCAATATCTTTGCTATAAATTGTTTCATTTCTTGTGCCCCCAACTATCGAATAAAAGTTTATGGAGACCTTAGAATAATAACGTATAGAAAGATAGTGTCGGTACTTAAGCGATCAAAAACATGAAGCCAAAAATATCACATACGCGCAGGCGATTATACACGTACACACGCACACCACAATATAAATTATGAAATTAAATTTTGTTTTTTATAACATAAATCGTCGAAATACTTTTAAAAGTAATATTAATACACTTTTTATGTTTTTCAAATGTGTTGTGACACCATTTGAATGCACAAACCCTCATAATTACCTATTTATTTTTTAAGAGTTGCGTATGTACGTGCAGTACAGTGACTTTGTATACCACGGAATGGTCCGGCGTAAGCTCCATTAATCTCTAATTTAAATACTTTATTTTTTGTGCTCGGACTTATCTTCTATACGTTATTATTCTAAGATGGAATTTGTCATACCTACTACAACGGTCAGGTCAGATTTGTCGCCATAAGTTAGAGCAATATTGTCTCATTAAGTTCCGTAGTTATCTCTTACGAAAGCTACAGAAATGTAGACTTGGCACATTAACTTTATTATCTATAACCAGAAATACTTCTAGTAGGTGGATTTAAAATCACATGGTTAGATAAAATGTATACTTGAACTTACAAGTTCGCCTCATCAGTCCATCTATGAGTAAATTAATAAAACAAAAACAAATTTATTTAGTACACAACCGCTTTGTTGGAATTCTTATTATTATACAATGTTATCATGAAACTTTTTTATTTACCTTACACGTTTACCTACAACGATTTTGTTTACTGATTTCGATTAATTCCTAAGTTCAATTTATGCTGTGCCGATCAAGCTCGCATATATTTTATATATGCGCGTATATGAGCATGTGCGTGCTCGCGCTCGGGCATTCATGCACGCGTGCGAGTTTGTGTGTGTTCCTTATGTACTTCAAAACGACTGGACTGGTTTCGACGAAATTTTCAGATGAGACTCGGGCTAGGCAAAGTAGAAAATGCCTAAGGCACTAAGTCCGCCTTGTCCCTTATTTTTGTGTGCTAAAGTTTCAATAAATAAATAAATTAATTAATCTCATGATAATATAATAAAGTAAAATATTTTTAAAATTGTAATATTATTAATCTTGTAAATTGTAAACTAGAGAGTAATCAAATTTTATAGCGATCGGTTCAATAAAAGGTTCTACTCTATTTTCCTTGGTTATTTATAAAAAAATGATCTCGAGGGATAGAAAATTAACTAAATAACCACTTTTTTTGGAGGAAAAAAAAAGCACCTCGCCTTTGTCGTTAGGCTGACCACCGGTACCGAGTTCCTTATGGTCCGTGGTCGGCCCGACGGATTATCCTGTCCCGGGACGACGGTCGCCGTCGCGCGGCCTTGCCTGTGGATGTCGTAAAAGACGACTAAGGGATATTATACGCATATGACATCTATGCAAGGGAAGGAAAACTCTAAATAAAACCCTATACCAACCTGTCTGACCAGCGTGATATAAGTAAGGAGGCTCGAGCCCAACAGTGGGCCCGCACATATATATATGTATATGTACATCCTAATTTGAGGACTATTCTATAATTGTAGGAAAAATGGGCTCCAATCTAGTTAGACGTGGTAATATATTTTTAATTTACTACTACTTGCTTACTTTTACTATTACTTGCTTATAATATTTACTCATCATAATTATACACACCAAGAAAAAAATTTTTTTTCTATTTATGATTACATGTAGCATGAAGTACTAAATACTAAACCCTAATTTCGCTCGCAGCAGCTTTTCGTAGACAATTAACGAGATAAATTACATCCAGACTTAGATATTCTATTTAAAGATCGTATAAATGATTATTTTGCGTGAGAATCGAACCCACCGAATGTCATATGATTGATACTTAAATCACTAAACCATCTATCAATAAATAATTAATCATTTAATCAAACTATTCTTCTTTCACTCAAATACTTCTGACTGCACGCGGGCCTTTAGTACTATGAAAGGGAAACTCACCTACTATATATATCCAATACTAACGCGAAGAATTAGTAGAATTTTCTGACGAGATTTTCTTCTCTTACAATAATGTTATGACCTCACATTCTTTAGTTGTCTTTTCAAGATATTCACAAGAAAAAGGGTTATTGAATAATATTCTTTCTCACGCGTTAAGTTAAACTGCTAATAATTTATGGCATTTGTATTTGATTTTTGATTGCCCGACGTTTCGAACACTTTTCAGCGTTCATGATCGCGGGTGGACTAAGATGTCTCACGTCCAACAAGTCATCGTTATTACAGAGATTTTTCTAATAATACTTTTATAATTTTAAAAAAACTTCGATTTATGCACATATAAATAAGTTTTTGTAGGCGTTAAGATAATGTTATGCTATAATATTAAAGTTATGCCTTTTTGTGTTCTGTACAATGAAATATATGCAAATACAATTTCGGCACGACAAATTTCAATGTTAATTAATTTGAACTCCAGAGCTTATAAATCACGCCATGCCATAAAGTAACGACGTTCTTAATGAACTCAGCCTGTAAACTGTTCCAGAAGTTTCGAACTAGTCCGCCGGGGAACGTTAACATTCCACCGTTTTTGTAAAGGTACTACTTTTAGTCATTGTTATTCTTAGTTCTTATTATCTTCTCAACCCGTGAGCTATCTGAATAATGAGATAGAAATAAGCAAATCAATGTTTAACTTGTAACAACTTGTTAAACAAAAAACAAGAAAATTGGAGGCCGAAATTTTTACAGTAGCGACCTGGCTGTGTAATGCAGAGGTCTACATGCGCCCTAGTAGGTAATGCAATGGATGGCAGTAACTAGATTATCAGGCTACCTGCTCATATGCCACGAAATGCAATCAAAACCAATAAATTTTAAATATTTTCTCTCATCAATACATAAGACAAAAAAAATCGCTACAGAATATTTGATTTTATTTGAACGTGATGGTATAAGACTAGAATAAGATATCACCTCTTAATTTTTCACGGGACATCGTAATTCAGGTTTTCGTGTGGATGACTGAGTAAGAATACAATTCACCACTCCCTATCTTGCCCATGCTCCTCCACAACAGGAGGGAAATTGACCTTACTATACCACGCTGGTCAGACGTGTTGGTATAGGGTTTTATTTCGAGTTTTCCGTCTCGTACTATCACCCACGGGTAAGATAGGGGGTGGTGAATTGTATTCTTACTCCGTCACCACACGGAAGTGTATAAAAGAAAATACTCGCAGCTAATTCAAAGATGCATAAGTCTTATAGTTTACATACCTGTTGATAACGCCGGTGTGGAAAATATTACAGGCCTTATGTGGTATACCGTTATTTTAATAAGCAACTTATTTAAGGCATAGCTATTGTTAAATGGAATATTTTTTTTGTTGCAAGCGGTGGCAAACGCACAAACAGTACACTCCCGCGTGGAAAGTGACAGGATTGTGAATGTGTGCCATGAGGTTCGGTGAAACTAAAGACATAACCAAAACCCACCACACGCAAACATCCAGAAAGTTGGGCTTGCGGCTCTTTCATTCACTGAACCAAGTGCAGTATCAAATTGCTACTACACGGACGTCGATTTTCTGTGAGTGTGGTACTGTCCTGGACGGCCAGTAAACATTCTGGTCCTACGACTAAAATTAGTATCTAGTAATCCCCTCCGTACATATATAACAATCCGTGTATGTACGTAACTTTAATCTGTAATAGTTCTATTTGTATCCGAAAAATAATCACTAAACGAAACTACGAGTATATCTTAATCCGAATTTCTATGCTAATTTTTCAGTGTTTTTTGTAACAATGTTTCCGTGTGGTAGCGAAGTAAGAATACAATGTACCACCCGCCTTTCTTGTCCATAGGTGTCGAAAAGACGACTAAGTGTAATAGTGTTCATATAGCATCGGTGAAAAAGAAGGTAAACTCGAAATAAAACCCTATACCAACTCGTCTAAATAGCGTAGTATAGGTCAATTTTTCTCCTATTGTGAGATACTTGAGCCAGTGGTATGTATATGCGATGAGATGAAGAAAGACATGTTTATGCACTGAATACTAAAACTTTTAATTCACACAGCACTTCTGAGCCACTTCATCATTCAGCCTATCGCCGTCCACTGTTGTACGTAGATCACCCTCATGTTCCACCACAAAATATGGTTCTGTGCTGCCTGCGTCCAACGATTACACCCTACACCCTAAACCCAGCTACTCTCAGAAGATCGTCAGTCTACCTAGTAGGGCAGCGTCCTATAAGTAATCGCCACTTAAGAAGTTTTCTTCCTCAGTGTTTGTCAGTTCGTCGTTCATCGTGCGAGTTGGCCTCCTTGGTGTCACTTTAGGTGTTAATTCTTCATACTATGTTGATTACACCCGTTCTTCTACAGATTGCCGTATTGCAGATTTTATCTCGTACAGCCCATTCGACTTTGAACTTGGTTATGAGGCCCACAGTTAGATACTACGTTTGCGTGACGTAAGTCATTACTAGTAATGCACACTGGTCGTGGACCTGTGTTCTCATTCATTTAATTAAGAAAAACAAAGTACATTCTATACCATAAAAATATATTTGCAGATAAATCAAATGGCAAATCAAGTAGTAAACTTGGATCTACACCATACATGCAATGAACAAAATTTGTTTCTCTTCTTCTAAAAAAGCAATCTTTTTCAATTTTAAACACATAATTACGACTATAATCAAAGTCATAAAATAAATATATAGATTGTAAATTTTGAGTTTGATAAACTAGTATTAGAATCGAGTTTTTATCCATGTGGTAATGCAGTAAGAATACCATAGTCACTGGCTCTTCCCTTCCCGTAGGTGATTGTAAAAGATGACTAGGAGACTTTACCAGATAACATTACCTCAAGAAAAGGAAAACTTAGAGATTGCCTTTTCTTGTAGTAAGACCCTATATACATTTAGTAAGTGTGATATTCATTTTATTTCATTTCGGTTCATATACGTCCCACTGCTGGGCTCGAGCCTCCTCCATAATAGGAGGGAAATTGACCCTACATACCATGCTGTCAGACAGGTTGGTATATGGTTTTGTTTCGAGTTTGCCATCTCTTACATAGATGTCATATGCGTAATATATCCCTTGGTCGTCTGATACGACACCCACGGGTAACAGAGGGAGTGATGAATTGTATTCTTACTCCGTCACCACACGGAAAGTGTGATATAGGATAATTTCTCTCTCACTATGGTTTGCGCCCATCAGTGGGATAAGTTGAGAAAATGATAATGATGAAACTAAAATTTAACATTTTACCATAATTTTTCACGCAGCTATATCAGAAAATATACGAAGAGAAAGTAAATTATGGATAAGTATTTAGTTAGAATGTAAAGTATACCCTTTCAAAATTAAATTTATTAATAAATGTTTTACATAGCTATTCTCCTTAACAGGAGAGCTTATTAAAACGGTCATCTCGCAAGAAATTGTTTTCATAAACCTGCGGAAAAGTAACATTTTAAAACCCGAGGGAGGTACTAAATTGAGTTCGGGTTTCGTTACGAAGGTTTATTGTTTAAAATATATGAAATCTAGTCGATATAATACATATTTTATGTGTATTATTTTACCTATAAAAACAGTTATTAATATTTTAGGAACGCTCTTTTCCTATTTTGTTTTCTTAAGAGCGTTATCGGTAATAAGCGGCCGTAAACCCAAAAATGTGGTTTTTTGAGGACTGGTTACTCATTCATCATAATAGCTTACTAAAAATTTATATAACCACTACATTAAACACATCTTTATATTGTGCTTGTACAGAATTATAACTCAATATTGTAACTATTTTATTAAAAGGCAAGGGTATTTTGAACTTAAGTTAATGAGATTTTACGAAAACGCCGAGTTTCGAAGTTCAGGTACGAATAAACGATAAGTTGTGGCAGCTCGAAAAAAATTGTAGATGTTAGGAAAATTACTGTTCTTGGGTATGTATAAAATGAAATTCAAGATTTCTTCCTTTTAAAACTAAAAAAAAAAAAAATATTTCCTTAAGATTAATTTGACGAAAATGGCTCCTGTAAAACATTTAATTTTGTGAATAATACTAACCTTGGAATATTTAAAAAAATATCCACTATTTGTTCGACTATTGTAGAAACAGTAAAAAAAAACCAAATTGAAATACGAATAGTCACCCTCGTAATTAAATTTTAAATATTACTATAAATTGAACGGCATAATTGTTCGTAAGCCAGTCGCGCCTTGGCGCTCAACGGAGCAGGGTCACGTCGCTCGAGCTCTCTGCTCATAGCGTAAAAGACGACAATACGAACTTAAGCGTATACTGCGACTGATCGGTTTTGATTCGTAAGTATTTATTACTACCTAATTCTTTTAATTACTTTCATGCGATCTCTATAAAGAATGCGATCTCTATCTATACCAATAAATAAAAATGGAGTGTCTGTTTGTAGTGTCAAAATAATAGGCTTTTTTCATGCTCACGTGACACCTATGCCTAAAATAGCAATTAAAAAATTTTTGTCTGTCTGTCTGTCTGTCTGTCTGTCTGTTTGTTCCAGGTAATCTTCAAAATAGCTGGACCGATTTCAAAAATTCTTTCACCAATGGAAAGCTATAATATCAGGGCGTAAACTAGGCTATATTTTATCCCGGTATTCCCACGGGAACGGGAACTACGCGGATAAAACGACTATAACCGAAGCGAAGCGAGGGCGGGTTGCTAGTAAAGAATAATATAGAATCTTTTTACGTTTTAGGTGATGGGTCGAAAAAGCAGATTGTATCTTGGGAACAAAATCGGTTACAAGGCAAGGAAAAAGAGAACACACGATTTTTTTTTGTGTGTGTACAGCTATTGGCCGCAGATGGCCTTGACAGCTTGACGCGGACTATGGGTGAGCGCTGAGGGCTCTCAACCCGGAGAAAAGTATGCTAAGCGACATAGCCCAAGGGCTCCCCCTGTGGGGAACGGACCTCGGCTTGGGGCGTCGCTGGAGGCAAAGTGGGCGTGCCCACGTTTTTAGTCGTGACTCTTGCGCGGCGCGGTTTCGCACCTCGACGGTGAGGGCGGAACCGCGGATATTTATTTGTTAAGGCCTCGCGGGCCGTGTAGGCTCTTTGTTGAGCGAGTGTGATATTGTCGTCCTCTTCGTCGAGGACGTCGGATGGATGAGATTTTGGAGGGTCTATAGGAAGCCGCCCCAACCACTAGTTGGTTGGGGTGTGTCATGGCAGAGTCAAAGTAGCTCTGAGAGCACCGTTTCACAAACTGCTTGATGGTCGGCAGTTCGAGGTCGATATGGAGATCGACGTTTCGTATGAACCACGGTGCTCCCGTAGCTCGGCGCATGAAACGATTTTGTAGTGTCTGTAGCCTGTGGATCCTGTGTGGCTTTACGTGCGCGAACACCACGCTGGCATAGGTCATGATAGGCCGTATGCAGGTGATGTAAAGTCGGACTTTGAGAACACACGACAAAACTGTAAGATACTTATAGTTTCAAAAGAGTAAACGAAAAGAAAAGTGAGCCGTCACTCAGGACACCTGGCAGATGTGAAACATAGAAATTATTTTGAAGACGTTACCGCAAAGCATGGCGTTAACGCCGCTTTTAATGCCACGCGACGATCAGGTTCACCCCGCCTATAGATATTTCAAATCAAAAATCCGAACAGAACATTTATGCAGCCTCATCTTCTGAAGATTATCAGCTAACTCAAATTTAATGTTTAGTAATTACTAACCATGCACAATATAATTTTTTCATAGAGAATCATTTTCTTCTTGTACTAGCAATAAATATGTAGCAAAATGTGGATCAAAATTTAATAACTAATTTCTGTAGTGGGTAGATTTAAATCTCTGACTGGACTTGTTAGACATCCATGGCCATGGCGACTAGGGCCATACTCGACTACTGCACGGCAGCCACGGAGGCAGCGTGCCTCTTGGCCGGAACTCTCCGGTGGGACCTGCAGGCGGAAGTACTCGCCGAGCTATATCTGCGAGTATCAGAGATGCGAGTCACATATAGCCTCAATCAAGGTGATTGCCGCCTGGCGGGTCGACGCCCGCCGAGACGCCATTGCTCGTTGGGCAATCGGACTGGAGAAGCCTCAATACGGTATCAGGACCGTCGAGTCCTTTCAGCTGGTGCTGATGGGGTGGTTGGGTCGGCAGCACGGGGTACATTCCTTCCGACTGGTGCAGGTATTGATGGGTTACGATAGCTAAGTACTTGCGCAAGCTCGTTAGGAGGGAGAGCACACCATCCTGCCACCACTGCTATTGCGACGTGAGCACGGCGCAGCACAGGCTCGAGGTGTGTGCCTCGTGGGCAGAGCAGCGCCGTGAACTCGTTGCAATAACCGGTGCCGACCGGACCCTGCCGACCATCACTAGGGAGATGCTCAGCAGCGTCAGGAACTGGAACGCGGTCACCGCCTTCTGTGAGGCTGTCATCTCACGAAAGGAAAAGCCGGCTCGTGTGTGATCAATCTTTGGTCACACGTTCCGCCACCGGCGACTCGGGCAGCGCAGATACGAGTATCCGCGCCTCACGCCGCCCTAGGCGAGTCCGCGGGTGACCGGACTGGGGACTTTAGTGTGTCACCCGCAGAGAGCCTGACCGTGTGACGGCGACCGACGTCCCGGGATAGGGACGTCGATTGGGGTTTTATTTTTTTAAAATTATTACACAATAATGTGATAATTTAAAAAAATAAGTTGTCGAGTCTCGAACCCGAGACCAGAGTTCCCGCCGGCGAGCACGTTACCACGAGATTACCGCTTGTTGGTGATTCGACTTTGAATTTTTCTAGTACATAAATTACCCATCCAACTTTGACCCTTAAAATCTTTTTAACGAGGGCCCAGTTGACCCTAATATTTGGTAGTTGTGATACCCTCGTGCCCCCTCTACCACTCCACCAAAAATCATGGAAATCCCCGACCCACACGTCTGAGGGTCTCCTTGTAAGTTATACTCTGTGCCTATATTTTACTATTTCCTGTACTTTGCATATTAAAAATACAATTTTAACCGTTTTACTGTTATGAGATTTGGTTTTTAATTAAAAATTTTAAAATTTACATCATGTTGATTTTTGAAAATCTACTTCTCCGAAGAATATATTAGAGATTGATTATTATAAGCGCCAAAGCTCAAGACTGGTCATTCTATGAACTCGCGTGTGTGTAGTGCGTTAGTGTGCGTCGATATCGGACCGTAGCAAAAAACCAAAAATGCGAGAAGTGCCGATTACCGATAACTCTCTTAACACGTTCGTTGCGTTACGAGATCTATCAGATCTCTTGCAGGACTTTCGTATTGTGCGTTGACTATAATCGTATTTCTTCACTCCTTGCGGGAGGGACTAACGTGTAAAGTACTTTAAGTATGAGTAAGACAAATATACATATTTGCTTCCCACGTAAAGGTGAATTCAAGGACATGAAAAAACAATTAGAGACGGATTAGGTCCCTAAAGCACAGTAGTATAATTATTTTCACAGTGGGATATAAATTTTTTTTTTTTTTTTGTGTGACTTAGTTGTTAGCCTCAGATGGCTGTGACGACTTTACCTGGACTGGTGGGTGAGTGGATATAAATTATATTCAAAACCATATTTATAGGAGACTGATTAGGTCTCAAACGCACCAAAGGGTAGGTTAGTTACGAGATCTTTTAGGTCTCTAAAGCACCAGATGAAATTTTTTTTTTTTTTGAAAATGATGGCGAAGGGACCATGTTAATAGGTTATATACATATATAAGCTTTTCATATTATGCTACATACTGGTATCGGACGCATACTCTGATGGAGTTAACTTAAGTGTTATTTTCTTTGTCCGTCACCCGCCGAGAGGCCGACCGCGTGAGGAAAGACCGACGTCCTCCCCGAGGGGGGGACCACTGATGTCAAGTAACCCTGCTCCGGTGGTCGGCCCAACGACGAAGGCGACGTGGTTTTCGGGTGGGTTGCGGGAGTTGCGTGCTTCAGCCCCTCTGTCGCCCCGGACGGAGTGATGCGGAGGCGCGCCGACCGCAGCCCACCCATAAAAAAAGTGTTATTTTCTTTGGTCGAAAATAAGGACGCGGTACCGGTTTCAAAAGAGGTATAGTAGGTAAGATTATGGGGTTGTCTACCCTCCACTGTGCCACCGGCTGGGTACGACAGGACCATGACCTAGCCCAAAAATAAAGTATGATTTTCTTATGGTGACTAAAAATATGATCGTTTCATTCATTTTATTCCCACAGTTGCCCTAAGAAATAAGTAATTAAAATAAACGGATGCTATCTCTATGAAGAAGATAGCTTTATTCCGTCTGACCAAAGTGTGTGGTGTGGTGTGGTAAGGTTCGTCCTGAAGAAATTAATATACACTTACACAAAAGCTATTCATATGAAACCTATTTAATCTTAACTTCAAGTTAAAAGGTAAGGTAATATAAAGGTATGGGCAAAAGGCTCTGCATAGGTACTAAATCGCTGCCTATCGCGTAGTGGAAAAAGGGGTTCTATTGCTCACTGAAAGAAGTAGTAGTAAAGTTTATTGGACGCTATGCCGCGAAAGTGTGGTATTAACTCGCACAAGCTACTCCATTTATAGTCTTCTATCTATACCAATAAATAAAATTGGAGTGTCTGTTTATAATGTCAAAATAATAGGCTTTTTTCATGCTCACACGGTTATTTGCACGACACCTATGCCTAAAATAGCAATTAAAAAAATTTTGTCTGTCTGTCTGTCTGTTTGTTGCGGGTAATCTTCAAAACGGCTGGACCGATTTCAAAATTTTATTCACCAATGAAAAGCTATAATATCAGGGCGTAAACTAGGCTATATTTTATCCCGGTATTCCCACGGGAACGGGAACTATGCGAGTAAAACGACTATAACCTATAACCGAAGCGAAGCGAGGGCGGATTGCTAGTTACTAATAAAAACAGTGAGCTCATAGAAGACATAGATCTACCATACATCATCCTATCATTATCTCAGCCCACACAGGTCCCACTGCTGGGTTCGGGCCTCTTCCACCGTGGGAGGACCATTGACCTACCTAGGATAATTTACCTACTATACCACGCTAGTCAGACGTAGTGGTACAGCCTTTTATTTCAAGATTTCTCCTCTTGCACAGATATTACATGTATATTATATTCCTTAGCCGTCTTTTACAATACCCACGGCCAAAGTGGCGCGGTGAATTGTATTCTTATTCCATCACTACACGTAAAATACGATTGATTAATTCACACATAGATATAAATGTGACCTATTTTCCTTCATAAGAAACGTACAGACATGGTAAAACCCAGAGGTTTTACCCTAGAAATGTCATCTTGATAAGATGAAGCAGGGATAAGCATAAAGGTTAAGTTATAGGCAAGATTCTGATAAAATCTGGCAAGTTCAAAGATTGTATAGACTGATAATTTTCCTTTTCATCAAGCATATTTCATACATTTTACAAGTAAAACTTAGGTGAATTTCGTTCAATTATATTAATTGGTTGGTCTTAGAATAATAACGTATAGAAGGATAGTGTCAATACTTTGAACTTTCGAAATTTGAATCTAAAAATACTAATGCCGCGCAGACGATTACACACGTACACCACTATACAAATTATGAAATCAAATTTTGTTTTTATTAACATAAATCGTCCAAATTCTTTTAAAAGTAATGTTGAAAACCTTTTCAAGTTTTTCAAATGTGTTGTGACACAATTTGAATGCACAAACCGTCATAATTAACTATTTATTTTTTAAGAGTTGCGTACGTTCATGCAGTACAATGACTTGTATATTACGGAACGGTTCCGGTGTAAGCTCCATTAGGCTCCAATTGAAATGCCTCACTTTTTGTGCGTGAACTTACCTTCTATATGTTATTATTCTAAGTGGTTGGTGTTCTCTGTTTAGTGATGATTACACTGAATAAAATCCACCACAAATCCACATCCCTTTTGTTACTCATGGGTGTCCTAAAAGACGATTAACGGATTATTGATGATATCTATCAGTGCTTTGAGGTGGTGGTTATGAATACTACCAACCTTTACATTGCTCGAAGATGTTGTGGAAGAGGACTAAGAGTTTTACATCGACCTAAATCAAATCGATCTAATACCGCATTGAACAAATAAATAAACAAGGAGGGTTGACGAAAGGCAGGCGGTTAATCATAATACCTTAGAATAATAACGTATAGAAGGATAGTGTTGGTACTTCGAACGATCGAAATATGGATCTAAAAATACTACATGCGCACAGACGATTATACACGTACAAACGCACACCACTTTACAAATTATGAAATCAAATTTTGTTTTTATTAACATAAATCATCGAAATACTTTTAAAAGTAATGTTAAAAACCTTTTTATGTTTTTCAAATGTGTTGTGACACCATTTGAATGTACAAATCATCATAATTACCTATTTATTTTTTAAGAGTTGCGTACGTACGTGCAATACAGTGACCTTGTACATTACGCAACGGTTCCGGCGTAAGCACCATTAGGCTCCAATTGAAATGCTTCACTTTTTGTACACGAACTTACCTTCTATACGTTGTTATTCTACGCATAATACCGATAACTTTTGCAATAGCTACTATGAAAGAAAAGTACATATTGAGTCGACCCTAAGTTATTGGCGTAAGAGTAGGACGATAAGATAATATGTACTCAAGAGAATGAAAACTCGAAGTAAAATCTTGTACCAATGTGTTTGAGTAGCCTGGTAGATCCATTGTGGAGCCTCGATCCCAGCAGAGACGTGCATAAATTGTGACAATGATGATATCAAATACAATGGTGCTTTCGTATATTGATCATCATCCTCTCAGCCCATACACGTACCACTGTTGGGCTCGGACCTCCTCCACTATGACAAATTGACCTACGCTGGTCAAACATTTTAGTATAGGGTTTTGTTTCAAGTCTGTTGCATTGATGTTATCTGCATATTATATCCCTTTTTTTTTTTTTTTTGGTTGTGGGTCGCGGTCGGCGCGCCTCCGCACCACTCCGTCCGGGGCGACAGAGGGGCTTAAGCACGCAACTCCCGCGATCCACCCGAAAACCACGTCGCCTTCGTCGTTGGGCCGACACCTGGAGCAGCGTTAACTTGTCGTCAGTGGTCGGCCCGACGGAATACCCCCTATTGGGGTACCCTCCCATCGACCGACGTCCCCCCCTCGGGGAGGACGTCGGTCTTTCCTCACGCGGTCGGCCTCTCAGCGGGTGACGGACTAATCCCCGGTCACGTCACCCGCGGCCTCGGCTAGGGCGGCATGAGGCGCAGATAGTTGCGCCTGCGCCGCCCCAGTCGCCGACGGCGGATCTCCTCATCGAGGCTGCGCTCCTCGCGCAGGCGATCCACCGCCTCCTTCCGCGAGATCACTGTCTCGCAGAAGGCTGCGACCGCGTCCAAATTCCCGACGCTGTCGACCATCGCCCTAGCGATGGCCGGCAGCGTCAGGTCCGTACCGATGATTGCGACGAGTTCACAGCGCTGCACTGCTCAAGCCCCGCAGGCCTCGAGCGTATGGCGCGCCGTGTCCTCGTCGCAATCGCAGTGGTGGCAGGACGGTGTACTCTGCCTCCTAACGACCTTGTGCAGGTATTTGGCGAAGCACCCATGCTCCGTCAAAACCTGCACCAGTCGGAAGGAGAGCACCCCGTGCCGCCTTTCCAACCACTGCATCAGCACCGGCCGGACGGCCTCCACGGTTCGCACCTCGAACCGAGGCCTCTCCAGCTGGACTGCCCAACGGGCGATGACGTCTCGGCGGGCGTCGACGCGCCAGGCGGTGAGATCCCTTAACGAGACCACACCGCCCTCCGCTCGTACCCCCGTCACCCGCCGATATAGTCCGGCGAGCATCTCCGCCTCCAGGTCCCACGGGGGAGTCCCGGCCAATAGGCACGCTACCTATGTCGCCACCGTGCGGTATCCGCGGATGGCCCTGGCCACCATGACCCTCTGTGGTCGCCACAGAAGGGCCCTAAGTCGGGCGGTCATGGACCCCGCCCACACCGGTGCGCCGTACAGGGCCATCGACCGGATGACCCCCGCGTACAGCCGTCGGCACGCAGCGCTCGGTCCGCCCACGTTCGGCATAAGCCACGATAGGGAGGACGCCGCGCCGACGAGCCGTGGAGCGAGCCTGCGGAAATGCTCCCGGAACCACCATCGCCCGTCGAGCACCAGGCCCAAGTACCTCATATGGGCCCGAATGCTGATGTCGACCGAGTGGACGGTGATCGAGACGCCGATGGGAGGGCTCATATGGCGCCCATGGAACAAGAGGGCCTCCGTCTTGTCCAGGGCGACCCTCAACCCCAGCGCCTCGATCCGCCTGACGACCTCCTCGGTACCAGAGGTCGCCAGGCTTACCGCCTCTTCTAACGTCCCACCGCGGGCTGTGACGAGCGTGTCGTCGGCGTAACAAATCACGCCCAGCCCGGGCGGGAGGCTCCCCCTCAACGCCCAGTCGTAACCGATGTTCCACAGGGTGGGTCCGAGGACCGACCCCTGTGGGACACCGCACGTCATGAGCGTTCGCACGACGTCCCCTGCTCGGTCGGTGCAGAGGACGCTGCGCCCCTCCAAATAGTCTGCCACTAGCCGCTTCAGGTAAACTGGCACCCCGTGATACCGGAGCGCCTCCCTGATGCAGCTGAATGGCAGACTATTGAGTGCGTTGGCGATGTCTAGGGACACCACCAACAGCACTCCCCCGCCGGTGACGGCCTCAGTCGCCACGGCCCTCAGGCGCAACAGAGCCTCGATCGTCGAACGACCCCTCCTAAACCCAAACTGGGCGTCCGACAGATCGGGCCCCGTGCCGACGAGGTGCCGCTCAATGCGGGCAGCTACCACCCTCTCCAGTTGCTTGCCCGTGTCATCGAGCAGCACGATAGGCCTGTAGGCCGAAGGCGACTCCGGAGACCGTCCCGGCTTCGGCAGGAGCACCAGCCTTCCCTCCTTTCAGCACCCAGGGAACCGTCCGGACGCTAAACACGCGTCGAACAGCTCTCTGAGGCGGGGTCCCAGGTGTTCGAGGACCAGGGCCAGCACGCGGTTAGGAACACCGTCGGGCCCGGGAGCGGTAGACTTTGCGCGCATGCGCGTCACCGCCACCCCCATCTCGGGTTCCGTGATGGGCGGAACACTGTCGTCGTCGGCCTCCCGGTCAGTGTCTGACGGAGCCATGACCGGGGGCGTGTGTTCCGCCTGCCGCGGGAATATTATATCCCTTAGTCGTCTTTTACGATAGCCACGTCATATGCAGTTTTGTTATTCTTTTGGCTCATGGGAACGACACAATATTTAAAATAAGCTATTTCGCGCTTATCCATAGTAATAAGTTGATTATATAATTCACTTTTTTAAAAATATTAGGAACTTTGTGAATCAAACAAACACTTTTGACATCGAACTTATGTAATCTGACGTCACAGAATAAGCGCGCCAAAATATCTGCGTTTCAAATCACCCGAAAATTACAGTAATTTTAATATATTTTTAAACTTTATGATTTATTTTTATACATATGTGTAAAATTTAATTTTTGAAAATGTAAAAATTAGTGGAAACGTTTAAAAATTAAAATAATACATGGATATTCCCTATTAGAATCTCTTTAATACACTCATTTGCAAAAAAAACGGGCACCTAAGCAATGAACCATTTCAAATGTTAATATTTCTTTGTTTGATAATTATAGGTAGTCTTATCCACACAATTTGCTAAATTAATAAGAAAATAATCGTTTTCATCAGTATTTCATAAAATTTAGATACAATTTATGGGAAATAATGCTAAACCTCGCTAGTAGTGTATATTCGCTAGTAGTGCATATGCTCATGAAGTAAAAATAAAAAAGTTTTTTTGTTTGTTTTTCTTTAATAAAGTAAAAGCAGATAAATGTTTAGTATCGAGTGTGACCCCCTCTAGCTAAAATCACAGCTTGAATTCGTCTGGGCATGCTAGCGAGTATATCCCGGATACTTGCTTGCAGAATACGTTCCCACTCCGCAGTAATCACATTCTTCAGCTCTCTGATGGTCTGCGGAGCCGGGTGTACTGATCTCACACGCTGTTTCAGAACGTCCCAGAGATGCTCTATGGGATTGAGGTCGGGACTTCGAGCTGGCCAATCTAAACGACGAATGCCGACCTCTTGCACATACGCATTAACATCGCGGGATCGGTGGGCGCGAGCATTGTCGTCCATAAAAATCGAGTCTTCACCTAGAGCGGCCAATGCGGGTTGTGCATGAGAAATTAGAACTTCCGTTATGTATCGATGCCCAGTCAGTGAGCCGTTTTCAATGAAGACTAACTCTGTACGATCCATTGAATTTATTCCTGCCCAAAACATAACAGAGCCCCCACCATAAGGTGTGATTTCTTCGAAACATGCCTCTGCAAAGCGTTCTCCTTGTCTTCTTAGCACTCGCCGACGTCGATCTTCACCGAACAGAGATATCCTGGCTTCATCAGAGAACAAAACCCTATTCCAATCGTCTTGAGTCCATGATTCACAATTTCTAGCGAACCTAAGCCTGTGAACTCTGTGCTCTGTGCACGGAGTAATTTGGGGCCGCGGGCCGGGCGGTGACTGCGTATATTGGCAGCGAGAAGCCTCCTCCTGACCGTCCATAGACTAATATGCACATTTCTTACTTCTTGGAGGTTGTTCTTAAGATCCACATACGAAGATTTGCGATTTCTCAATGCGCGACTCACAAGAAAACGATCATCCCGTGGTTGGGTACATGGTTTTCTTCCAGAACCAGGCCTTCTCTCGACGGAACCAGTCTCCTGATATCGCTGCCAGGTCCTTTGGACTGTCGAGCGACTAACATTTAGCCTCCTAGCCACGAAACATTGGCTGCAACCCTCTTCAAGCAGCGCTATAATTTTGGTAGCTTTTACCACTTTATCTACCATTTTTGATACAGCCAAACAGCATTAAATAAAGCTTTGACAGTCAAGGATATGAAATTAATCGATAAAAATTGAATAAAAGTTATGAAAGTCGATGTTAACTTCTGGAACTTCGCGCCAAAAATGTAGGATAAAAAGGGGTTTTCTGTAAAAATGAACATCAAATGAAAAATTGAATTTAGAACGTACTTTTTTAAATACCACAGCATTTTTAAAACCGGCCAGTAACGTGTACAAACGATTGAAACCTTTTTGGTATTGTATCTTTTTAAATATGAATGAAAATCAAAACCGCCCGTTTTTTTTGCAAATGAGTTTATTATGCTATGCTCCTTATTGAATTCCTAACAAAATCAATTAGACTGATGGTGTAATGATTAAGATACCTACCAACCATGCCAGTGACGTGGTTTGACTCCTACGCAGGACAGCGCTGTGATCCACAAACTATCGTTCTGAATCTGGATGTAATTTGTGTCCGTTAATTATATGTTTGTAAAGTCCCCTGCTACAGAAGCACCTTCTTTGGTACAGGATGTTATCTTTTAAACAAAAATTTGCTAAACGCAAGCTTATTTATTTAATTTATTTAAAAATTTGCTTTTATTTAAATAAATTTACAATGAACACGAAATCACTTTGACACCTATTCATTTCAACCGCTTCACCCATTTCATAAAGCCTTTATGAATGGAAAAACAAACGAGTACTAAAAGTAAACTTTGAAAAGTAATTAGAACAAAACTAATTTTGGAGTCTTGAGAGCTTGTCGCTTGAACAAAGAGTTCGAATGTTTGTTGCTAACAAACTTTAAGTCGTGATAATTAAGGGGGCTATCTCTGAGAATTGTGGGTCAAACTAAAACAGGTGAAAAGTTGGGATCTATAAAGCTATATACTTTATGTTGCTTAGTTTATTGTACTCAATTGTATACGAGCCACGATCAACTGATAATCTTAAATTAATTACACCTATTCTGTTACAGAATACATATTATAAAATCCTCAATTAATTGAATCCGTGTAGTGACAGGATAAGAATACAATTCACCACTCTTTATCTTGCCCGTGGGTGTCGTAAAAGACGACTGAGGGATATAATATGCACATAACATCTGGGCAAATAAAACTCGAAATGAAACTCTATACTAACATGTCTGACCCGCATGGTATAGTAAGTCAAATGACATACCATTGTGGAGCAGGCCCGAGCTCAACAGTGGAATATATGTGGGCTGCGATGATGACGATGATGATGAAATAAATGATACTCGTTTCAAAAACAAACGTACAAGATTGAACAGAAAATTATCAGTATCATCTCAGCTCATAAACGTCCCACTGTTGAGCTTAAACTTCATCCATAATCTCAGGGAATTTGACCTACCACGCTGCTCAGACGGCTTGGTACAGGGTTTACATAGATGTTATCTACATATTATAATCCCTTAGTCATTTTCTTTTGGTGACACTTATGGTATGCAAGAAATGGGGTACTAAATTGTATTCTTGTTCCGTGATCACAGAGACACGTAATTATAAAAGAGTTTAGTTTTTTAAAGTAAAAGGAAAAACTGGTAATATTTTTTAAACGGGGTCGACATGTATATTATGTTTTTTTTTCTAGTATCTTAAAGTTGTCCTTACATCTTTTATTCAAGTCTTATAATATCTGCGAGAAAAGAAGAGATGATAAAATATATTCTGATACCGCACCATAATTTTAATAGAAAATTACAAGTGGTAAACATGTATTAAATATACAGTGGGTTAACGTAATACGATAATAAAAAGGTGTCGGGTTCAGTATATTGCTGACAATTCCCTAAAAGTAGTATTAGTACCAAGCTATGACTGCTAAGAAACTACGGGTAAATAAACGAAGTCCTTTTACTACTCAACCACTTTGAGGTTTCGTGGGAAAACTGAGGTATGGTTCATGTGATAGAGAGAACTAATTGTATTATTGTCTATTATTTTTACTGTCATACCGCACGTTGGCGACGGAGGCAGCATGCCTATTGACCTACCGTTGCGTAATTCGAATCATTTAATTCGAATAACTTGAATAAGACTATTGACTCGTTCGCCGTTGACCGAAACTGAATCAATTCGTTAACTCGTGTCGTACTCGTAGTAGCGATGAGACGAATTGCTTTTTTTTTTCAATTCGAATCAATCGAATTAAAATTACTATTGATTCGAATCGCACTTCCAATTGATTTGAATCGTCACATTCGTCACGTCAGCATTATAGTCAAATTCGTACTCGTACTCATATCATCGAGTCTCCGCCTGTGAAGCCGAGTTGGCGAGTTATAATTCGTTTACATTATTATTCAAGCGAGTTTTTTTTTTGGCGGATCGGTTTGCATTACGAATGAGTCGAGATTTCGAGATACAGCAGTGTGCTCGGTATTTGGTTACAGAAAGGGGACTTATAGGTATATTGACTTTTAAACACGTAGATAATGACAATACTTTTTTATTATTACGATTAAAATCATCATATCATTATAACAAAAAGTAATAATAAAATCATATACAAAAATATTTTTTTTTTAATAAAGTCTGATTCTAATAACTTATTACCCGATAAATTAATACCTGATAATTAAACCCAACTAAAAAAAATTAATACTTTTTTATACGTCTCAGGTTTACTCATAATTAATATCTATTTATATTAATTACGTAAACGAGCAGTCAAGAATAGCAAGAAAATATTAAATCGCGCGAGGGACGAATTGTAAATGTAATAGGTATCTATCTACCTCAAACGAATCGAATTGCATCCAACTAACTCGTGATTCTTGGAACATTTCGTGTATTTTCGTATTTTCTCACTCGTACAATTCATTGATACGATTCTTCAACTCCGTAATTTATTCCTTGACCGTCCGACTTAGGGCCCTTCTGTGGCGACCACAGAGGGTCATGGCGGTCAGGGCCATCCGCGGATACCGCACGGTGGCGACGGAGGCAGCGTGCCCATTGGCCGGGACTTCCCCGTGGGACCTGGAGGCGGAGATGCTCGCCGGATTGTATCGGCGGGTGACGGGGGTGCGAGCGGAGGGCGGTGAGATCTCGTTAAGGGAGCTCACCGCCTGGCGCGTCGACGCTCGCCGAGACGTCATTGCCCGTTGGGCAGTCCGGCTGGAGAGGCCTCGGTTCGGGGTGCGAACCGTGGAGGCCTTCCGGCCGGTTCTGATGCAGTGGTTGGAAAGGCGGCACGGAGTGCTCTCCTTCCGACTAGTGCAGGTGTTGACGGGGCATGGGAGCTTCGCCAAATACCTGCACAGGGTCGTAAGGAGGGAGAGTACACCGTCCTGCCAGCACTGCGATTGTGACGAGGATACGGCGCGCCACACGCTCGAGGCCTGCGCGGCTTGGGCAGTGCAGCGCCGTGAACTCGTCGCAATCATCGGTGCCGACCTGACGCTGCCGGCCATCGCTAGGGCGATGGTCGGGAATTGGGACGCGGTCGCAGCCTTCTGCGAGACAGTGATCTCGCAGAAGGAGGCGGCGGATCGTCTGCGCGTGGAGCGCAGCCTCGATGAGGAGATCCGCCGTCGGCGACTGGGGCGGCGTAGGCGCAACTATCTGCGCCTCATGCCGCCCTAGCCGAGGCCGCGGGTGATGTGACCGGGGATTAGTCCGTCACCCGCCGAGAGGCCGACCGCGTGAGGAAAGACCGACGTCCTCCCCGAGGGGGGGACGTCGGTCGATGGGAGGGTACCCCACGTAGGGGGTATTCCGTCGGGCCGACCACTGACGACAAGTAAACCTGCTCTGGTGGTCGGCCCAATGACGAAGGCGAGGTGGTTTTCGGGTGGGTTGCGGGAGTTGCGTGCTTAAGCCCCTCCGTCGCCCCGGACGGAGTGGTGCGGAGGCGCGCCGACCGCAGCCCACCCACAAAAAAAAAAAAAAAAAAAAACTCCGTAATTTAGAGAGCGAATCAACGAATAGGAAACGAATCAACGAATGTCCTATTAAACCGAGTCGACTGATCGCCGCGCCGCCGCGGCCGCCCGCGCTACGAGTACCTACCTGCCTACCGTTCCATAATATTTCACTGGAATATCTCACTTCGTCAAGTCTTAGGGGAAGATTTTTGATGTTTTTGTTTTTAAATAAAATTATTTATACGTATTTTGTCGAATTTCTATTTGAATATTGATTTATCGGTGTTTCCACCACTTTTCAGTGTTCATGGCCATGGGAGGACTTGGGTGTCTCACATCCAACAAATTATCCATATTACAGAGATTTAGATATAGGTACTCGCTACAGAATTAATTATTAATTTTATCGGTTTAGTATCGTAAAAAACGACTAATATATCCCATATTGTATATGAGAGGAGCAAATCTGTACAAGAGAAAGAAAACTCGAAATAGTACCCTACACCAACACGTCTGACCAGTTTGGTACATTAGGTCAATTTGCCCCCCATAGAGTGGGAACTGAGGGAGTTTCACCTATTAGATTACGCTGGTCAGACGACGACGACGACAACGATAACGAGGAGACTCCAGCCTAACAGTGGGATATTTATGAGCTAAGATGATGATACTACATCTCTTTTACAATCTTGTACTTTTATTTCTGAAACAAGTATAAATTACTATTTTTTTAAATAAGTATCTTATGATAAAACAAGAAGTAGAGGAGTTAAGAAGCTATCATGAATTTTAGCAATCACTCATCATCATCTCAGCCCATACACGTCCCATTATTGGGCTCGAAACGCCTCCACTATGGGAGGGTAATTGACTTACTATCTTGCTGGTCAAACGTGTTGGCATAGGGCTTTACTTCGAGTCTTCCTTCACTCGGTAATCACTCAGTTGTTATTTACTCGCTCTTCGATTCTAATTTAACAGTGTGACCCTACCCATATTGTGACGACACAGAAAACCCTAGTAAATTACAAGGCAAGTTGGTAGCGCCTAAGGAAACAGTTTATTATCGTCAAGAGACGACAATACCATTTCATCACACGCTTTATATGCAACTTCTTTATTTATATACGCTTATTGCACTGCTGTTTACTGTTATACCGTTTTCTTTATATTATTTACTGAAGTTAGATCCCAAGTTGTTTCAATTTTAGTATTTTTTTTTATTGAAACTATAAGCCTGAACTAAGTAATCAACATTAAACTGTTATCAAGCTTTATCGGAATCAAATGTTTAAAATTGTTTTACACGTTACTTCCGCTCATCACGTGCTAGTGATAACGATGTAATAACGATGACTTGTTGGACGTGAACTATCTTAGTCCGCCCGTGACCATGAACGCTGTAAAGTGTTCGAAACATCGGGCAATCAAAAATCGAATACAACGCGATAAAATCCGTAAAATAATTTTATTTACAATGTGTAATACTCATGTACACATAAGGAATTTTTCATTTTTGTTATCTCAGCAGTTGTAATTCCACATCGACTCTACACAACGCTTGTAATGTAACATTGCTCCCAAAATTTGCCTGGTTTGATAAGATTCATAAACACTGCCCCGCTCTTATTTGTTGCAGCGTTATATTATTATTTATATAACAAAATATTTTTCGATTAGTATAGAAAAAGATTGAATGGAATCCAAATATATATGTATATATAAGATTAACGCAGATTAAAGAATCAAATCTTTAACTTTATAATCATCATCACAGCCCACATACGTCCCACTGTTGGGGTCGGGCCTCCTCCACAATGAGGAGTAATTTAAACTACTATGCCATGCTGGTTAGACATGTTGGTATAGGGTTTCATTTCGAGTTTTCCTTGTCTTGCACAGATGTTATGTGCATATTATGTTCCTTAGTCGTCTTTTACGATATTCAGTTTTACCCGTGGAGTTCCTGTCCTCTGTTAATGTAGCTAATAATGTAACTTTCCATTGATAAAAATTTTCTAAATCGATCAAATTCTCAGGGTTACATAATTCTCGTTCCTGTGGGAATACGAAAACAAATTTAGACTATGTTATTTGCTTATAATATAGCTTTCATAATCTAGCTTTCTTAATTTAGTTTCCGTATGGTGCCGGACTAAGAATATCATTCACCACTTTCTATATTGCCCATGGAACTTATAAACTTAGGAATATCATATGCCTATTACGTATTGCAAGAGAGGGAAAATCCAACATGAAATCCGTCTGACCAGCGTGGTATAGTTGGTCAATTACTCTACTTTTATGAAGAAAGATTAAGCCTAGCAGTGAGAGGCTTATCAGCTGAAGGAATAATTATGAATCTGACTTTCCAATGGTGAACGAATTTTTAAAATCGATTTAATTGTTTAGGTATGAAAGCGTAAAAAACAAACACATTTGCTTTTACAATATTATTTAGGACTAGCAAGCCGCATTCGCTTCGTTTCACTTGCAGTCACCTTGCTTTGGGTTCCTTTAATAGAAAAATAGCTTAAGTTACTCCTTATATAGAGAGATTAAAATCAATCCAGCCATTTCGAAGATTACTCAGACAGGCAGATAGATAAAAATGCTTTAAAGTGTTTATAAGCATAAGTATTTTGCAAATAACCATGTGAGCATGAAAAAAAAAACGTATTATTTTGACACTACAGACACTTCAAGTTTATTTATTTGTATAGATAGAGACTCTTATCTCCGCTGTAATACATGGTATCTCTTATCAGTTAAATGATTTACTGCGGGAAAAAATATTAAGATATACAAACTATTGTTGTTTTTAAGACCAACATGACTGTACAGTTTCATTATCATTTAACAGGACGATAATGTCAGTAACCCAATATTCAAACCCAATAACTATGTTGATAAGATATAAAAGAGAAACGTAAGATATTAATTCTGTTGTTGTCAGGCGTGTTGATCCACACCGTCATCATCTGGATTCGTACTACTATACTACCCTTTCTTGTGGTCACGGAGTAAGAATTCTATTCAAGATTTCTTGCCCGTGGATGTCTTAGAGGTCGGCTAGTCTGCCATTCAGCTGCATCAGGGAGGCGCTCCGGTATCACGAGTGCCAGCTTACCTGAGGCGGCTAGTGGCAGACTATTTGGTGGGGCGCAGCGTCCTCTGTACCAACCGAGCAGGGGACGTTGTGCGAACGCCCATGACGTGCGGTGTCCCACAGGGGTCGGTCCTCGGACCCACCCTGTGGAACATCGGCTACGACTGGGCGTTGCGGGGGAGCCTCCCGCCCGGGCTGGGCGTGATTTGTTACGCCGACGACACGCTCGTCACAGCCCGCGGTGAGACGCTACAAGAGGCGGTAAGCCTGGCGACCTCAGGCACCGAAGAGGTCGTCAGGCGGATCGAGGCGCTGGGGTTGAGGGTGGCCCTGGACAAGACGGAGGCCCTCTTGTTCCATGGGCCCCGTATGGACCCTCCCATCGGCGTCTCGATCACCGTCAATTCGGTTGGGATCAGCATCCAGGCCCATATGAAGTACTTGGGCCTGGTGCTCGACGGGCGATGGTGGTTTCGGGAGCATTTCCGCAGGCTCGTCCCGCGGCTCGTCGGCGTGGCGTCCGCCCTACAATGGCTGATGCCGAATGTGGGCGGACCGAGCGCGGCATGTCGACAGCTGTACGCGGGGGTCATCCGGTCGATAGCCCTGTACGGCGCACCGGTGTGGGCGGGATCCATGACCGCCCGACTTAGGGCCCTTCTGTGGCGTCCACAGAAGGTCATGGCGGTCAGGATCATCCGCGGGTACCGCACGGTGGTGACGGAGGCGGCGTGCCTATTGGCCGGGACTCCCCCGTGGGACCTGGAGGCGGAAATGCTCGCCGACTTGTATCGGCGGGTGTCGGGGGTGCGCGGGGGGGGTGGTGTTGTTTCCTTGAAGGAGCTCACCGCCTGGCGCGTCGACGCCCGCCGGGACGTCATCGCCCGTTGGGCAGACCGGCTGGAGAGGCCTCGATACGGTGTTTGGACCGTGGAGGCCTTCCGGCCGGTGCTGATGCAGTGGTTAGAAAGGCGGCACGGGGTGCTCTCCTTCCGACTCGTGCAGGTCTTGACGGGGCATGGATGCTTCGGCAAGTACCTGTACAGGGTCGCTAGGAGGGAGAGAACTCCGTCCTGCCACCACTGCGATTGCGACGAGGACACGGCGCAGCACACGCTCGAGGTCTGTGCCGCTTGGGCAGAGCCGCGTCGTGAACTCGTCGCAATCATCGGTGCAGACCTGACGCTGCCGACCATCGCTAGGGAGATGCTCGGCAGCATCAGGAATTGGGACGCGGTCGCAGCCTTCTGCGAGGCAGCTATCTCGCAGAAGGAGGCGGCGGGTCGCGAACGCGAGGAGCACAGCCTCGATGATGCGACCCGCCGTCGGCGACTGGGGCGGCGCAGGCGGGAGTACCTGCGTGCAATGCCGCCCTAGCCGAGGCCGCGGGTGACGTGACCGGGGATTAGTCCGTCACCCGCCGAGAGGCCGACCGCGTGAGGAAAGACCGACGTCCTCCCCGAGGGGGGGACGTCGGTCGATGGGAGGGTACCCCGGGTAGAGGGTATTTCGTCGGGCTGACCACTGATGACAAGTAACCCTGCTCCAGTGGTCGGCCCAGCGACGAGGGCGACGTGGTGTTCGGGTGGGTTGCGGGAGTTGCGGGCTTGAGCCCCTCTGTCGCCCCGGACGGAGTGGTGCGTAGGCGCGCCGACCGCAGCCCACAAAAAAAAAAAAAAAAAAAAAAAAAAAAAAAAAAAAAAAAAAAAAAAAAGAGGTCGGCTAAAGGATTACGTCTGTCCTGACCAAAAAATTCGAAAGAAATAGATCTACTATGTCACGCTATTCAAACCGGTTGGTATAGGGTCATATTTCGAGTTTTTTTTTGCTTGCCCTGATGTTATATGTGTATTATATGTTTAGTTTAGTTTAACTTGAAATAAAAAAAAGCAGTTTTATGTCATAATATTTATACTTACATATTTAACCTTTCTAGTGAACTTGAATTTTTTTTTAGCTTTGTTCACCTATCACCGAATGATAATCAAAGTTGTTATATATAATGTTAGTTGAGCATAGGCGTCCCTAATAGAAATTCAAACACCGCGGTCATTTATGGGAGAGGTTGCTGTCGCCACGCTCGGCAAGTGCGTTGGCGACCGCAATAATATATTATACGTTTTACATGAAAGCACTCCTGTCCCTTTTTCTGGCGATCTTTCAACCTGTTTTTATGATTCCTATATGCAAGTGAAGGGTATAGTTGTATTCTTATCCTGACATCAAATAGAGAAAGTTTCTATATATAATTATTAATTCTAGAATAAGTCGCTTTTTCTAGTGATCCCTTTGCCTATTTTTATGATTTACTGTAAGTAGGGTAAGGGTAGCGATAATTATATTCTCATCTCGAGGACGACTTCATGCTTACTTATGACTAGCAACCGCCCTCGCTTCGCTTCGGTTTTAGTCGTTTTACCCGCGTAGTTCCCGTTCCCGTGGGAATACCGGGATAAAATATAGCCTAGTTTACGCCCTGATATTATAGCTTTCCATTGGTGAAAGAATTTTTGAAATCGGTCCAGCTGTTTTGAAGATTACCCGGAACAAACAGACAGACAGACAAAAAATTTTTAATCGCTATTTTATGCATAGGTGTCATGCAAATAACCGTGTGAGCATGAAAAAAGTCTATTATTTTGACATTACAAACAGACACTCCAATTTTATTTATTGGTATAGAAAAGGTCAATAAAATCCTCAAAACAAACCAATTAGAAAAGTTAACAATGCTTGTTTTTCGATTGTATTCATCTGGATATCATCCGTGATATCGCGATTTTTTTCAAGACAATCAGAATACATTTTTGTTCTGCGAAATTTTTTACTAAAATACAGATAACAGACACGGATCACAGAAGTTCAATGTGGTGACCAATTAAGAATAATCACCCCCTATTTTGACCGTGGATATCGTAAAAGATGTCTAAGAGATATGATATTCAAATAACATTTATGCAAACTTGAAATAAATCCCTATACCAATCTATCGAACCAGCATGATATAATAGATTAATTGCTCCCAAAGTGGCAGAACTCGAGCCTAGCAATGGGACGTATATGGATTGGGATAATGTCGGATTACTACCAAACTGGACAATCATTTGTAGATCCCATCGTGGTATGCAGGATTGAATACGTAACAGGAAGTCGTGAAGGTTGGACCAATCTGCTATAATAGTCAATTGACATTCGTATTCTTGTGCTATTGGATCCACGAATCAGTTTAACAACGTAATTTGATCTATTATTAGAAATATTTTGTACCTACTAGTAATGAACCGACGTCCTCCCCGAGGGGGGGACGTCAGTCGATGGGAGGGTACTCCACGTAGGGGGTATTCCGTCGGGCCGAGCACTGATGACAAGTAACCCTGCTCCGGTGGTCGGCCCAACGACGAAAGCGACGTGTTGTTCGGGCGGGTGTTGCGTGCTATACGCCCCTCTGTCGCCCCGGACGGAGTGGTGCGAGGAGCGCGCTGACCGCAACCCACCCCAAAAAAAAAAAAACCTTCTAGTAATGAAAGGAATAAAAACTTAATAACATTGTTTATTTTGGTTATATGCGCGGTCACAAAATTTATAGTCGATTTAAATAGAACATACAGAAATATTCTTCTAAATAAATACATATATTTCAATAATATACTGAACGAAAATGGTTCATTTAATGCGATGCGTTCATAATATCAGAAAAATTAAATAAAACACTTTTACAGTTTTTTTATGTGAAATAACATAACATAAATAGTTACAATTTTACCAGTTTTATTTTATATACTTGCGTAAATATAAGATAACATTTTGTAAGATATTGTTTTAAAACTTTGGCATTGTATAAGGTCCTCTAGCCGCAATGTGCTCTTTAACTCCAGGTAAATTTCTAATCTTCTCAACCACCGCCTTTAGTGTTGGATAATTCTTGTCCGCTTCAATTTCTAGGAAGAAGTTAGTGGATTCAACAAGGCCGCAAAGGATAAACTCAGCCCAGGACAACTGTAAAATGATATAAAAATATTATACATCTATCTATATCTTCTTCTTCAGCGTAAACTCGTCCCATAGGTACAGATTTCGTCCAAAGTGAGAAAGAATTTGACTTATTACACTGTGCTTTATAGACTAATATAAGCTTTTTTGTTCAGAGACTATGATTTGGCCATTTCATAAACCATATTGCCGTACTGTAAACGAGCGGCGGTAGGACGCCATGTCACCCCATATCACCCCATATCTCGACATATCTACCCTGCCTGCCTATTATGTGGGGAACCGAGATTAATTCCTTGATTTCGATTTGTAAAGGGACATGAATATGGGGTTTTAATTTGAGGTTTTCTTCTCTTCTTATTTTGTTCACTATCATACACCTTATAATGACAGAATTCATTGTAATAACGAAGTAAGAATACAATCCACCACTCCCTCTTTGGACCGTGTGTATCGGCTTATAATATGACGATAACATCTATGCAAGAGAAGGAAAACTCGTAATAAAACCCTATATCTACCCATCTGACCAGCGTGGTATGGTCCTATTGTGGTGGAGGCTCGAGCCCAGTAATGGGCCGTAAATGGCCTGTGATAATGATCTAGTGACAGAGCAATATAGCAATATATTTCATCACCTGTGTCCCATGGGTGTCGTAAAAGACGAATTTGAGATATAATATGTATACAACAAATGTACAAGAGAAGATAACAACATAAAAATCCATTCCAACCCGTCGGACCAGGGTGATATAGAAGGTAATTTTCCTCCTATTTTGAAAATGACTCAAGCACAAGAGTAAGACGTATATGGACGTTATATCTTACACCATCCAATGCTGATACTAAATATACCACAGAATGTCTTTATGTACAAAGTTCACAGCTTTTTTGTCATTAGAGAATACAAGCAGGTTTTCTGTAGAGGTTACTCTTAAAAGAGCGACTTATTATGCATGTATGTATTATCCATATAAACCTTCCTCCTTGGGAATGTAATCGTTGACCCAAATGGTACCAGATGGAGTTGGTCCGGGTCAATCTAGGGCTCTTAGTCGTCTTTTACGACACCCACGAGCAAAGCAAGGGTTGGTAGTATTCGAAGCCGCTAACACACAGCATGATGATGAAAATGAAACAGATAAAAATGATTAGATAATTTTAGTATAAAACATGTGTTAAAAACTATCTTTTTTACCACATGATTACATAGCAACAAAATCTCATAATCATTGTATACAGATAATACATTTTTTTCACACGAAGATTTATAAAAATTAATTGGTATTATCTATACTGGAGGTCAAGGTTGGATAGGATATGTAGACAGATAATAATTCTCTTCTAAGAAATATTAAAAACTCTCTGTGAAACTGAATTATTACAAGTGCACAGGCGCTTTTTTTAATTTTTCTTTTATGGGTGGGCTGAGCACCGTACCTACGTCGCCTTTGTCGTTGGGCCGACCACCAGTGCCGAGTTCCTTGTCCTTAGTGGTCGGTCCGACGGAATACCCTCTCGGGTACCCTCACCTCTCGACGTCCCTGTCCCAGGACGTCGGTTGCCGTCGCGCGGTAAACCTCTCTGCAGGTGACGGACTAAAGTCCCCGGTCCGATCACCCGCGGCCTCAGCTAGGGCGGCATCATGTGCAGGTACTCGCACCTGCGCCACCCGAGTCGCCAGCGGCGGAACGTGTCACCGAAGAGGAGCTCCTCTCGCGCACGATCCGCCGCCTCCTTCCGTGAGATGACGGCCTCACAGAAAGTGCACTTTCTGTCACTATATAGAAATTAAGCTAGTACTAACAATCGAATAAAATATTAGTCTTGGAGATGAAAGTGGTTTGTAAATGCAAGTGTAAGGTTATTTACGCTTTCAAACTTATAACACTAAATCGAAATCAAAATTCTTTCACCAATGGAAAGCTGCATTTATCAGCGAGTAACATAGGCTGCATTTTATCGCCATATCCTATGTAACATTTCGTGACGGAGTAAGGACTCACCACCCCCTGTCTTGCCAATGGGTGTCGTAAAGACGACTAAGAGATTAAATATGCATATCTAAGCTGGAGAAGAAAAACTCGAAAGAAAACTCTATAACAACCCATCTCATCAGCGTGGTATAGTAGGTAAAATATCCCTCGTATTATGGAGGAGGCTCGAGCGCAACAGTAGAACGTATATGAGCTGAGATGATGATGAGATGATCCTACGCAGACGGGTACTAGCGATAATTTGCTAGTAATAAATACATAATATCTAGTTGATCGAGGTTTGCTCGTATTATATTTTTTTTTTTTCGTAAATTGTATTATTGATGAACTTATTTAGATATTTATAATTAAAAATAAAAATGATGAAATAATAAAAATATATTAGAAATTACAAAAATAGAATAATAATAACACTGAGATTCGATCTCATGCTGTTTGAATGCGTCTGGACAACTTCCCAACTGAGTTATTGTCACTCTTGAAGGCGACGGCTAAATTTAAATGCCTATTCTATTGACATTTTATGTCATTGTATTGATTAGCTAAAAACATCGACAAAACGACATTTTCTATAAATAAAACCTAGCTACATCGATTTTTTGGCCCTGAAACCTCTAGTATGCTAAATTTCAAGAAAATCGTTGGGGCCCTTTCAGAGATTCTGAAAATACATATATATAAGAATTGCTCGTTTAAAGATATAAGATAAATAATTTCGACTTTGTCAATTGATCAAATCATTCATTTCAATAGAGTATTATTGTTAAATAAACTGTATATATTTTATTAATAATACTTCTTAATAAACAGGAAATTTATCACACACATAAAAACATCAACGCTCTGATGGCTTTCGAGGTCAGTGAAATCAAACAATCTAATCACCAAATAGTAGTATTGGTTTCGTAGTAGGTACATACAATAATGTCCCTCCTCTTGGTTAGATTTACAGATATTTACACCGATACCAAGTATTTGATCATACGTTTTTACTCGGGTTGGGTTAAGTGTGTCATTAAAACTTCCTTTTCTGCGCCAATCGTAAAAGCCAATTGAGGAATCACAAGGAGAATGGTAAGCAGGATTCACGTAGGAAATTTATAACACCATTTGTTATCACTAACCTAATGAACAAGCGTAGCCACTATGCCTATTTTCTGCTCTTATGAAAGCCTATAATATTGCAAGTCCCTAGATTGATGAATGTATAGATGTATCTATCTAATGAGAGAATCATTATTATTATTTTAGTTATAGTCAAGTTATATTCAAGTCATACAAATGACTGATTACAGAAATGGCGTAGTGGTTTACAATCCGGCCTACTGGGCGAGGTGTTATGGGTTTGATTTGACTTACGTTGCGAGATCAACAAATTGTTGTTCTGAGTCTGGGTACAGTTTCTGTTCGTTATTTATTTCTGTTTGTAAAGTCCCCGCAATACAAGCATTATTTTTTGTGCAATGTGTTGTTTATTTATAAAATAAAAATAATAAATGAAAATACCTTTCCAGCAAAGAAACCACCGTTTTCTTTCAAGGTCTTCTCGAATCTTGAGAAGTAATAATCTATGGTTTCCTCAATCACCTTCTTTTTCAACTCGCTTTTCTTAACTGGATCTTTTTCCAAAATTACGGCGCGAACATCTGAAAAATACAGTTACGTTAATCATCTTTAAGTTTTTATTTTGGTAGGAGTAGCGATGACAATTCAAATGGTCGATCTTTCGTTATCTAATCTTGCTATGATATCTAATCTTGACAATGTTTAATGTAACGTAATATAGGATTTGCCGTGTGGTGGTAAGAATACTATTCACCACCCCCTTCTTCTTCTTGTCCATTCGTGCCATAAAAGACTATGTAAGAAAAGGATAACTCAAAGTAATACCCTATACCAACCTGCCTGCTAGCCTGCTGTAGTAGATCTATTTCACTCCTAGTACTCGAGTCTCCTCATAGGAGACTCGAGTACTAACTAAACTTGATTCCAAAAAATGTTAACTCTATTTATGAAGATATAGTAATCGTAGGCCCTTAAGTTACTTATTAAACGGTTCCAAAAAAAAATGTTTAGTTGGGCCTAAAATTAGTCCACCGTTTAATGCAGAGAAACTAACCGCGTAAGAGTGTCAGCAAAAGTACCGCTACATCGTCCCTACGTTGTATTCAAGGCTATATATACGAAAGGAGAACCCGTCGAGCGTACCACCAAATGTATGAATTGATCTCTGGTGGCCCGTTCAATGAATAGAAAAGAAAGAAAAAGCGTGTTAAGGGCCCCGTTCCTTCGCCTCAGTTTGGACGGATTGTAGCTAGGCCATAAAAACATGTTATATAATAGACTTTTTAATCATTTTCACCAACAAATTGTGGTCGCCCACTAAACTGTTATAGAAATGCAATTATCAAAATTAGTAACGGAAATTGTTTAATAACAGAAATAAGCTGCATTACCAAATTTAGTATATCGTCATTATCACACCTCAAATACGTTCCACTGTTGAACTCAAGCCTCCTTCACAATGGGATGGAAATTGACCTACAAAACGACGCTGGTCAGATGTGTTAGTATAGGTATTTATTTTTTATATATATAGCATATATATATAGCATTATTATATTATTAAGTATTATTACTTACTTGACCAATAATCGTAAATAGTATACACAATGCTCTCAAGAACCGCTTGTTTCCATGGGTCTGTAGGAATTAGATCAGCATCCCTAGCTACATATTTGGCAATTGCTAGCGATTGGGTTAGCACACGATCGCCTTCCTTATAAATAGGCAATTGGCCATATGGAAGAGCTGTAAAGAAAATTGTTTAATGTTTAAATTGCTCGATGTATATGTACTTAACCTATTGCAAAATAAATGTATCTTTATGCATTTTTTATATTTATTTTCACGGGCGGACTCTTTCATTACCGAATCAACGCTAAAAATGTTTGAAATATTGTTTTAGGCTCGTAATATCAAATATAAACTCTAAAATAAAAAGCTCAATCCATCTATATGCTTGTAGGCATCTACTGATGGACATAAGCCTTCCCACGAGAATGCCGCTTACAACGATTCTATGCTACTTGCATCCGACGATTCCCTTTGACTTTAAATATCCACCATGTCAACAGAGGGTCGTCCTATGCTGCATCATCCGATTCATGATTACCTACCACACGATAATCTCTCTTCTTCGATGGTTCGACGAGCGTTGTGCCCTACCCATTGTTATTTAAACATACTAATTCTTCGGGCTTTGTCAGTTACATCCGTTCTTCTACGGATTTCCGTATTCCGGATTTTATCAAGTAGAGAAATACTGAGAATAGCCTTCTCCGTAGCATGTTGAGCGACTTTGACCTTTTTTAAAGTCGACATTTGGAGACCATGTTTCAGTGCAAGTAATTCAAGATAACATCGCAAAAATACAAATCACCCTTTTCTATTCCTAAAGAGCATCGTGAAAGGTACCTAAGGAAATTAGGTAAATACATTCATTGCAAAAAAGTAAATACATAGAAAATAACAAACACTGCTTTTGAAGTAGGGTATTGAACATACATATATAGTTAGAAGAAGAAAACCTTTAGTAAAGTAAAAGCGCCATGATTGAGGTCACAAATTAAAAAAAAAATGTATTACTTATTACTGAGGTTATTTATACACTACAGGATCATTGAAGGTTGTTAAATTTTGATATAAATTTATTTCCAGTAGAAACATAAAATCCTTATTAGGATCTTTTTCTTGAATGCGAAAAGCCTTGGCCTTGCCGCAATTATGAAACGTCAGAAAAGTAAAAATTAAGTACAATAAAAATCCGTTAAAATAGTTTTATTTTCTAGTTAGCTGTAATTTATTTAAAATGTTAATATTCGGTAGAAGGATTGTTAAATCAGATTGTAATAAAAATTAAAAAATAATGCAATTATTATTATAATGAATAGAATATTAATTGATAATCTAATTAATTGCGTATAATTAATAATCTAATAATTTTATTCTAATTCGCTATAGTACAATTTAAAGTATCTGGGGGCACGGTAGTGCCCCCGCCAAGTCGAGCAAAAAAAAAAGTCGGGCAAAACGCAACACTGCCGTAACATACTTTTCTCGAAGCCATTTAGGCCATTTTCGATCCCCTATAACTTCGTTGTTATTAAAACTAGAAGCCTGAATTTTTAGTAACCTAGCAGGCATTGTATACACATGGTGTATTTTAAATTTCATTCTATTTGAACCAATAGTTTAAGAATTATAACTAGTCAAAATTTCGTAATTTTGTCACTCACTGACTGACTGACCGATCATCAATATTAAAGAGGCACTTCTAGCAGACATAGAAGCTTCAAATTTAGAATACAATTAGTGTTTAGTGTATAAATGAAGGAAAAATATGAAACATTATAATTTTCATCCAGTTGCCGAGATATACTAACTGCATAAATAATTTTGTAAACTCATATAAATATATAGGATTACAAAGTTACATTTGCAGTTAATGAAATGTAACTTTGTAAAAAATAAGAACACATTTGTCGGCATCATTGCTTCTCTATGGGAATCGTAACAACCAGCTAAAGACTGCGCAGATGGTGTAGTGGTTAAGATACCAACGTACCGTGCTAGTGTCACGGGTTCGAATCCCATGCAAGACAACACCTTGTTCGATCCACAAATTGTTGTTCTGAGTCTGAATGTAATTTGTGTCGGTTAATTATATGTTCTTTCCATATGGTGACGAAGTAAAAATACAATTTACCACTCTTTATCTTGCCCGTGGATATCGTATAAGACGATTATGGGATATAATGTGCACATACCATATGTGCAAGAGAAGGAAAACTCGAAATGAAACCCTATATCAACATGTCTGATCAGCATGGTATAGTGGGTTAAATTCCCTCCTATTGTGGAGGAGGCCCGAGCCCAACAGTAGGACATATGAGGGCTGCGATGATGATGCGATGTTGAATTATATGTTTGTAAAGTGCTTCACAATATAAGGATTATTATTCCCTTAGTGCAAGGCGTTGTCATTTAAAAAAAAGATTCAACAGGAAGGAGAGTGGGCAGCAGCAGGGAAATGTATGATATCTCACTGCGAAACCAACCCGCCTACCAAACGTGGCGACTACATCATTGTTCCTCATATGGCGAAGAAAAATGAGCTCTAGTCATGGCAATTCTGTTACCCTTTAGCGTCGTTGGATGCAGGTGCCACAGTACCGCATTTTATGGTGAAGCATGAGGGGGTCTATGTTCTACAGTGGACGGCGATAAGCTGAATGATGATTGGCATAATAGGTGTAGACAGATACCTAGATATAATTATGTTCAAAGATAACTTGTAAAATGGTCAATCAACTTAATGAAAAAGCAAGAGTGGGACATGTCTTATAAAATTGTACCAAAATCTCCCAAAGTATTAAGCAAACTAAATCGCCTGAAATTTATCTGAAAGAAAGAACGCCATCATTAGGCTCGATTGCCATCAAAGCGGAGAGGAGACTAGAGGAGATGTGTTTCGAAAAACCAATCAAATTTCTTTATTTCCACATCTCTCCACTTAGTTTAGGTAGAAGTGACTCAAACGGAAAGGAGAGATGTCTCATTTTTCAGAGAGTGGGCTCTAAGAAAATCCGTTGTTGTTATTCAAGAAGTAGAAGGTACCGGAAAGGAAAATAAGTAGGTCTATCTACAAAAAGAAATGAGATACCATCAAAAACAAAACTTGTAAAAAAAAGCCAAGCCTCGCAACTGAGTTCGTCTATCATAAAAAGTTGTGAGATCTATGTTATTCCAAGTTGGTTAACTCATTCAGTCCCTGCTTAAGGGATCTTTCTTCTTAAGTTATTACGTAAATAGCTAACCTAACAACTTCTTATAGTGACTATATCAATATTAAAGATCTTTTATGTTTTAAATAAATAGATTGACTTGGCAATCGCACTATGTTTAGTACAATTTAATATAATATGTATTACTTGTGAGGTACATTGTGTTTTCATGCGATTGCCAAGTCATTCTGTTTATTTAAGACATAAAAGATCTTTAATATTGATATAGTCACTATAAGAAGTTGTTAGGTTAGCTATTTACGTAATAACTTAAGAAGAAAGATCCCTTAAGCAGGGACTGAATGAGTTAACCGACTTGGAATAACATAGATCTCACAACTTTTTATGATAGACGAACTCAGTTGCGAGGCTTGGCTTTTTTTTTACAAGTTTTATTTTTGATGGTATTAAGTTTTCTATATCTGAATTGCAAAACATGGCACACCTATTTATATGTAACATCTTACCTTGTAACTACCCACATTTAACAAATAAATGCCTCTAATTGTGATTTTAATATTCACGTAAACTTTAGAAATTATTATTTCAATATTTTACGAATTTCAATAAATCATTTCTGAAAATGCCATAAAATTATTCCCTTAATTAACCTATCGATGTCCACTATTGAACATAGGCATAAGGTTATAGGGTTTTTGAAGTGAAAACTACAATAGGCAGGTTCAAATGGGGTGTAAATTCATGCAAGTCATCATCAATATGGTTACGTGACGTGTTAACGCTAACTGTGGCGACCGATGTCACAACCAAATTAATGTAAACAGTTTAATTTACAAATTTTAATTTAAGTACAAACAATTAATTTAAATATGCAATAATAATAACTATTTGCTCATAGATTTAAGTGTTCACATATACTATATAGACAAAAAAAAAGTGTTCACTTCTGTCGGAAGTCCTCATAACTGCTGTTTTTTTTTACTTGTATTTTTTAATATTACAGTTAAATGTTTAACAAATAATTGCCTTTACTCGTGTCTCTAATAATACCTTAGTTTTTTATTACCCATTATATTATTTGCATTACTTTCTCTATTAAATCCTCTACTGTTTATGAATATAATATTCAATATAATTATTATAGAAAAAATATTTACTTACTGCTCTTTATATTTTGACTTCGGTAAGTGGCGTGATCTAGTCTTACATCTTTAAACTCCTGTTTAGTGTAATGTAAAATATACCTTACAGCCTCTCCTAAAGCATTAATATTAAAATAATGGAATTCCTTCGACATTATATCGCTTTATAGAGACGTCTGTAGTTGATAGAGACTTCTTACCGACTGTAAAGAGTATGATGAATTTATTTGAATGACCAGTTATGCAATACTAATAACAGGTTTTTTTGTGGCTTATCTGCTCGATGACACAATATATTCGATATTTTGTAAACAACAGATAACTAGTTCAAATTCATAGTTACCTACATGCTTAATCAGCATAAAATTAATATATAAAATACGGATAAGCGTAGCTCGGTAATTATTCTTTCATCAATTTGTTTTTTTTTTTTTGACTAAAATAAAAAATATCGAAATAATTAAGGAAATAGCTGAGGAAATAAGAAATAAATATTCATCATTATCATCTCATCTCAGCCCATATACGTCCCACTGTTGGCCTATTCCATTATGGAAGGGAAATTGAGCTGCTTTACGACGCTAGTCAGACATGTTGGTATAGGGTTTTATTTCGAGTTTTCCTTTTCTTTCACAGATGTTATGTGCATATATTATCCTATAGTCGTCTTTTACGATATTCACGAGCAAGATAAGTGGTGAATTGTATTCTTACTCCGTCACCACACAGTAACTTAATGAGAATTGTATTCTAACTCCCATTGTGGAGGAGACCCGAGCCCAACAGTGGGATGTATGTGGGCTGCGATGGTGATCATGATGAACGAAGTAAGAATAACGTTCACCCTGTCACCTGTGTGTGTCGTTAAAGGCCGACTAAACGTGAGTACGTAGTACGTAGTAAAACTCGAAATAAAACCCTATAGTAACGTAGTGTTTGTGTTTGACCATTATGGTAGGTATAGTAGATCAATTTCCCTCCTATTTTAGAGGAGGCTCGAGCCCAACGGTAGGACGTATATGAGTGAATATGATGATGATTTAAATATAATGCTGGTTTATTAAACTTATTATTGTTTAGCCTGTTTGCTTCTCTATCTCCAAAGCAAAAATATATAAAGTCAGAGAAAATCGTAAAAAGGTAACGAAAAACTTATAACTCTTTAAACAATTAGCAAGCTGTTAACTAAATATACTTCTAAAACTGATGATTTTTACATGTCTGTTATGCATTGCTTTATTTTTATCTGTAATTGCAAGCTTTTCAGTGTAATTTTCGTATTTACATGAAAAAAGTATAAAAAAAAAATATAAAACAACAATCACTACTGTTAATTTAAAATAAATTCAAGGAACTTTTCAATTAAAAACAAAATGTTTGTATTACTACTCGCGGATTATTAACACATCATTTTTTTTAAGGGTGGGCTGCGGTTAGCGCACCCGCCGCCCGGCTCCGTCCTGGGCGACAGAGAGGCGGCGCACGGCCCCGTAACCCACCCATATAGCGCATCGCCTTCGTCGTTGGGCCGACAACGGGTGCAGAGTTCCTTGACTTCAGTGGTGATTATAAATACGTCATCATTATTCTTGTATTATAAACGTAGTTCATAAACATCCTACTACTAGGTTTGAGCCTACACATTGGGAGGAAAATTGACCTACTATGGAGAAACTGACCGCTGGTCAGATAGTTTATATGCCATTAATCGTCTTTTACGGCAGCTTCGGCTAAGTAAATAGTATTCTTTCTCCACCACCATACAGAAACATAAAATAACAATATAAAACGTATTTTTCTTATTACATTTGAGGTATAATGATGAAATATAAAATCGTACTTAATTTCGTATCATTTAAAACTGACTAAATATAAGATAACATTAATGACAATAAAAAGTTTGTATAGTCATCCAGAGGTGACTATGAGGTGACCTAAAGGTGACTTGATGAACTCCTTTACTGCCTACACTTTTTAATGTTTATCTTTATTTAATATTAATACTATTGTTGTCACTTATTTTGTAAGTGTGACGGTAGGTATAAGGAACATGTTAAAAATAGAATAGCCTTGCCAAATAGAATTGCCTTTCCAATGTGTGTCGTTAAAACCGCCTAAGAGATGACCCCTTGACTCTGACCAGCTGTCTGTCAAGCTTAATGATTATTGTCAAGATTTTTGTTTTATTCATATTTTTTGAGAACCATATCCTATATTAAATATTGTTTCGCTTATGGATGGAATATAAAATATGTTTTGCTCTCATTTTTTTTATTTTTCGTTCATAGATTTACCTTTATCATTAAAGCAGTAAAAATAGGTGGAAACACCCATTTAATCTCAATAACCTCGCGTACCATTCTAGGCAGGTATCGGTGTTCTTTTGCGAGGATTTGTGGTTTATCAAACCTGATGTTATGGTGGGCGCGGTCCTGACTATGTTCACAGACTGCAGACCTAGTGTCCCGGCGGTGCTTCACATCGGCTATGTGTTCTTTGATCCGAGTTCTTATGGATCTCTTTGTTTGTCCAATGTAAGAGAGACCACAGTCACAGTCAAGTTTATATACCCCTGCATCTTGTAAAGGGATCTGGCACTTGACAGGTGGTAAGAATTGGCTAATCCTCTTCAGTGGCTTAAAATAAGTTTTAATGGAAGAGCGTTTCAGGATGTAGCCAATCTTGTCAGTGACTCCTTTGACGTGAGATATCTTAGTCCACCCGTGACCATGAACGCTGTAAAGTGTTCGAAACGTCGGGTAATCAAAAATCAAATTCAAACGCGATAAAATCCGTAAAGTAGTTTTATTTAAAATATATAATACTCGCGTAAACATCAGAATTCATTATGTAGTTGTGTTGTTAATCGGCCGATTAGTCGGCCTCTTTACAGACTACTAATCGGCTAGTCGGCCTGGTCATAGTCGGTACATCTTTAATATCTTTTAAATATTTCGTTAAGTAGTCAGCGTATAAGTAGGTACTACTTTTATTTTAAACAAGCAATGCCAATAATTAAATTTTTGCAATCAAATATTCTATATATCAGGAACAGTGATACTGACAATGCGTATAAACTTTCAATACAATCAGTGGAATAGTTACAGCATCAAAGCGAAACAAACCAACTTACATTTATATACACTTCGAATTTATAATATTCATTATGATATCTTTCTTATGAGATTACATATATATACTATATATATATATCAAATCATATTTATAATTCCATGTAATTATACAAAGTATAATCGTCTCCTTCTGAGTTTCTTGCCGGATTTTCTCAGTAGCGGTCGCGTTCCGATCCGGTGGTAGTAGTATATTTTTTTTGGAAATTGTAAACCTGACAATATGTAAGTGCCCTCTCAGGGTTTATGCATAATAAAATAATTTGAATTTGAATTTGTGCCATAGATAAAATCTTGAAATAAAACTCCATATCAACCCGTATGATCAGTATGAAATAGTCGATCAATTCCCAATTTTGGAGGAGGCTTGGGCTTAGAAAATACATATAAATGTACTAAGGATGATGAATTATTTGAATTTTTATCAAGAATCCTTTTGTCATCAATATTTACATATATACCTAACCACATATGCACACATACACACACACACATACAAAAACACATACACATACACACACACCCACATACATAAACATTCACACACTCACAAGCACAAGCAAAAACACATACACACACACACACAGACACACACACCCACATACACAACACCTACATAAACACACCCACATACACATACATCCTCACACATCTCACGTTTCTCTATCGTAATTAAGTTTCTGAGATACCGCTAGTATCTGAATTATCTGAGTGGAGACCTGGTGACCTGTAACACAGGCATTTTTATGCCCACCACAGACACCAGCGATCCACAACTTGGTTGTTTGTCAATTTGTATTTCAAACCAAGAATTAATTATATTAACGCAAGTTGTGGTGAGAAAATAAAGAATTTATTATTATTATATTATTTACATTTCGGGGGTAGTTATAAAAATTGATTAAAGAAACACCAGTAATCGCAGAACCGCCTTCTACCTACTTACTCTTACACAAGCAAGCAAATTCGTTGGCTTAACTATTGTACTCATATATCTTTTAATCTTGAAGCCACAAGATATCGAATTGTACTTAGCCCTTTTTAAATGAGATAAGACTTGTTTTTTGTGTATTACACAAATCTCTAATCTGCTGTTATCTGAGTAGTGATAAGACCTCCCAACCCGAAAATTGAGAGTTTCATTCTTGTGCAAGATAATTGTTTACTAACGTATACGTTTCACTAACGACATCTAAAGTTTACAATGACACCTAAATTTTAGGCAACACCTGAGGCAATATATACGATAGATGATTTTATGCATTATTCAAAATATAACTGACGCTTAAATGATTTGGTTACCTAAAATTGAGGTGTGATTAGTGAAAAATGTCATAAAAATGTATATTTAAACAATGTAACTAAATAATAGGATCACGCACAGATAGCTGCACAGATGGTATAGTGGTTAAAATACATACCGCACCAGTATCGTAGGTTCGAATCCCACTCTGGACAATAGAATGTTGTGTGCGATCCACAAGTTGTTGTTCAGAGTCCTGATGCAATTTGTATTCCTTAAATATGTGTTTATATGGTCTCCTGTAATCAATACTATGATTATTTACAGTTCAATACTATTATTATTATTAGTGCAGGGTGATTATTTACTTAGTGGGTCTTTAAAAAAGAAAAATAATGTCATGCTTACAAATACACGTCCCACTACTGGGCTCGAGCCTCCTCCATAATAAAAAGAAAATTAACCTTACCATGCTGGTCAGACAGGTTGGTATAGGGTTTTGTTTCGAGTTTTCCGGCCGGCCACAAAACTATTGCCAAAACCTTTACAATATATACTGTTATATGAAACAAGACTGCAAATAAATAGGGATCAGATCCGAACGATAACGAACAATAGTAGGTATAATTATTCAAATAGATGACGGTTTGGCAGTGTATGCTTACATAATTAGAAGTAAAAAATAGCACAAGTAGATTGAAGTAAATAAAAGGACTCGTCTTTGTCGCTATAACGTAGAAAAAAAAAAGCGTGCGTACAAAGTACGCAAGTAAGAAATGAAACTTCTTTGGTGTTACTTGCTTTTTGTCAATATTAAAAAAAAAACTTAATTTTATTTGAACAAAAAATTTTACTCTCACTCTCACTCTCTCTCAATCTTTCTCACTCGTTTGCTCCCTACTCTCACTCCATGGCTATGTGCTTCGTGCTATGTTCGCTCTTTCTCACACTCTCTTAATCGATCTCAATCGCTCTCTCCCACTCCTTGGACAAAAATGTCCCACATTTTTGTGTCACTAAATTGCGTTTCATCCGTAAAAATTTTACTCTCATGGGCGCAAAGAAGTTTCACTTAATAAAAACCGTATTCCTGTAAATTTTAGTGTCGCTTTTAACTTATTACTAAGTAGCATAGGTTACCTTGGAAATGATTCATTAAATGACGCCGTTTACACAGACTTTAATCTAAACACAAGAAGGAGAAATTAAATGGGCATACGCAAAATAAAATAAAAAGGCAGAGAGATAGAGATAAGTCTCAGATTTGAATAGAAAATAACTATATGGAATTGTAAATTTACTAAATTACTAAATTGAATGAAACAAGCACTATTTATCAGGTAAGTATTAGTTAGTAGGACTAACGCGGGCTTAATGTGCAAAGAGCTACTAACAACTAGGTGCACGGGCGTTTTTATACATAGTTAGTAGGTACATGATATTGGAATGTGTGCTGTATTACGGCTGCACGTTTCCAGTATCACATACGGTTATACGGCAAATATAAAATTATGTTTAATTGTGTTTCTTAAGATGGTATTGTATTTTCGCCATTTCTTCATTGTGGGCATCGTAAAAATCTATTAGACATGGAATTGTAGGTACCATAAATGTGTAATTATGTGTTTTTCCCCGTTTTGGCATCATGGGATGGCATAAGTATAATATTATGCGTAAAATATGTTTTTACACTTTTGTGTATTTGCATGCGTTTGTGCATAGATATGGAGATAAACACCTCAGTGTCTGAAAACACAGGTCTACGATCAGTGTGTGTTACCAGTGATGACTTACGGCACGGAAACGTGGTCCCTAAATGTAGGCATCGTAACCAAGCTCAAAGTCGCTCAGCGTGCTATAGAGTGGGCTATGCTCGGGATTTCTCTGCTAGATAGAATCCTAAATACGGCAATCCGTAGAAGGACGAATGTAACCGACATAGCACGAAAAATTATCACACTGAAGTGGCAACAGTCAGGCCGATGACGATGAGGCTCGATGACCCGACAACTGGTAGGGAAGAAAGGTTCTCGAGTGGCGACCACGTATCGGACGACGTAGTGTAGAACGCCTCCCTCATGTTACGCCACAAAGTGCGGTTCTGTGCCACCTGCATCCAACGACGCCCAGCAACTTTCACCAGGTCCTTGGTCCATATAAAGGCTGAAATGATGATGATGAATGATGATGGAGATACAGACGTTTGTATATGTGTGTGCGTAAGCGTGTCTATGCGCGTGCAGGTTTATGCGTGTAAGTATGAGTGTTCACGTGCAAGTATGCGAGCGTGTGTTGCGCTTGCGAGTGCACGCATGCATGCATGCGCATATAGGTGTGTGTGTTTGTGCGTGTGTTCGTGTGCGTGGGCGTATGCGTGTGTGTGCATGTGTGTTTAATAGGAAGGAAATATTTTTATGTATATATACTTTAATCATTCCATACAGAAAGACACACCATTTATTATTTTTTAAATGACTTTTAATTCCAAGCTTCCGATTAGAAATTGAGAAGATCTGTAGTAAACTCAATAAAGGTATAAATAAAAATATAATAAACCACATAATAGATGTATAAAATATAATATATTTAGGATCGCAAACTACATATTGGTCCACCTATTCCTATCACTGGTGATTAAAGACAAATAAATAGCGTTCAATTGGGGCCAATAAATTCGCTCGGTTGGGAGTAATCACCGCCCCGGCCGATAATCGGGAGGTCATTAAAATAAATACCCTTGTTTATTACGACTATTATTGTAAGAAATGGCAAGGAACTGCGGCCATTTATAACAGGCTTATGGATGGTGCGTTTGATTTGAATCATCTGTTATTTTCTTTTTTAGTTTTTCTGCGGCGAATTTTAAGTTGTTTCTGACAATACTTTTGTGGAAGTATCCATCTAATAATTAGTCTCATATTAGTTTAAATATATCTCACAGCTGGGCTCGAGTCGCCTTGAGGACAAGGAGGATATTGACTTACATGTATGTTCCACTGTTGAGCTCAAACCTCCCCCACAATGGGAGACAAATTGACCTATTATACCACGCCAGTCAGACAGGTTGGTATAGAGTTTTGCTCTTGCTCTCTCTTTCATAGGCGTTGTACACATCATCCTTTAGTCGTCTTTTACGACAACCACGAGTAAGAAAGGCAGTGATGAATTGTATTCTTACTCCGTCACCACACGGAAAAGCTAAATTGCGCTATCAAAAATAGCATTTATAAAATGATTTGTTATTTTTATTATACAATGATAAAAATAACTTACTTTTCTGTACTATTTTCGCCGGAAATATGATATCTTTCTGTGTTTTTACTGAAGAAGAGCTATTATCGGCTGAAGGACAAGAAAGGTTAATGTAAATGCTATTAATAACTGATTCTGATGTTCTCGCAAGTATTATATTGAAAATAAAACTATGTTTACAGATTTTATCGCCTTTGTATTTTATAGTTACTTGCATGAAGTTTTGAACACTTTTCAGCATTTATGGTCAGGCAGAAGTACTTGTGCCTGATGCCGGCCTAGCTAAGGCCGCGGGTGACTGCATCGAGGTCACTAGCAGGGAGGCTAACCATGGGTGGGCGACTCCCCAGCGGCACTGTATTAGGTTGCTGCCAGTACATTGACAGGGATTGGTAGCCAAAAAGGTAGCCCGTCAAGCCGGCCACGGACGTCTAGGATTAGGTACTAGTGGTCGGCCTAATGGTGACGGAGAGGAAATATGGCAGGCTATGGGGTCGCGCGCCGCACTTTAGTATCATGGATGGAAAGGATGGCGTGCGCCCTCATCATAGCCTACTGAAATTGTGGTCACGGCAGAAAATATTATTAAGAACACTAATATCACAAACAAAATATAAAATATGCACGCGTTATTGTTTGAGTAACTAACTTATTTTGTTTTAGGATACCTAAAATAACTTCAAAATTGTTCAATGTATCAAAAGTAACTTTCATACATTTCCGACAAGGAAAATTCGAATACCAAATTTCTTCAATGTTACCTCAATACGAACAACTTATACCTACCAACAAAAATGATTAAATATGCACCCTAAGCTTTCCTATCTATTTCTCTAACACCAACTTAGTACTACCCTACCTTCTAATACTCGACAGTTAAACTAAGATGCATATCATTGCTGCTCAACCTTAACATATACACGCGTATCAACGCAGTGAGCCATCGTAGGATTTAAAAGTTGTCGATTCACTTACATATATAGCATTATTTTAGTATCTATAGTGACGTGACATGATGCTATCGATAATATGTGCTTTCAACCGCAAGCAACACGGGGTGACAGAGAAATTTTCGTTGAAAGGCGTCAGGATAATGTATTGTGGGAAACATTATTGTTTGGGCGACTGGACCCTGATGTCGTGTTGAAAGGGTTACTTGATAGCTGGCGTGATTGGTTTCTTTGAAATAGTCGTCCTTTGAGGCACCTCTATTTTCAATTTCTAGCTAAAAGTTGATAACTTTATAGTTAGCTTTCTTTTTATACTAGTATATTATTTTAATTATAAGAATGGCGAAGTTTTTATTTATATTTTATGCATTTTCTTGTTAAACTCATTTTAATGGCAAATTAGATGCGAGTTAGCAGAAAGAAGTAAATGAAACAATTATGAATTTGTATATTGGATTATAATTTAAAATAGAATGACTATTTCTGTTATTAAAAAGATAATGATGAACATTTTAATATATTTATCTAAGTTTTTTTTTTGGGTGAGTTGCGGTCGGCACACTTCTCGCACCACTCCGTCCGGGGCGACAGAGGGGCTCAAGCCCGCAACTCCCGCAACCCACCCGAACACCACGTCGCCCTCGTCGCTAGGCCGACCACTGGAGCAGGGTTACTTGTCATCAGTGGTCAGCCCGACGAAATACCCTCTACCCGGGGTACCCTCCCATCGACCGACGTCCCCCCTCGGGGAGGACGTCGGTCTTTCCTCACGCGGTCGGCCTCTCGGCGGGTGACGGACTAATTCCCCGGTCACGTCACCCGCGGCCTCGGCTAGGGTGGCATGAGGCGCAGGTAATCGCGCCTACGCCGCCCCAGTCGCCGGCGGCGGATCGCCTCATTGAGGCTGCGCTCCTCGCGCACGTGATCCGCCACCTCCTTCCGCGAGACTACTGCCTCGCAGAAGGTTGCGACCCCGTCCCAGTTCCTGACGCTATCGAGCATCGCCCTAGTAATGGTCGGCAGCGTCAGGTCGGCACCGATGATTGCGACGAGTTCACGACGCTGCTCTGTCCAAGCGGCACATACCTCGAGCGTATGCTGCGCCGTGTCCTCGTCGCAATCGCAGTGGTGGCAGGACGATGTACTCTCCCTCCTAACGACCGTGTACAGGTATTTGGCGAAGCATCCATGCCTCGTCAACACCTGCACCAGTCGGAAGGAGATCACCCCGTGGCGCCGTTTCAACCACATCAGCATCGACCGGAAGGCCTCCATGGTCCACACCCCGAACAAAGGCCTCTCCAGCCGGACTCCCTAACGGACAATGACGTCTCGGCGGTTGCCCTCTGTGGTCGCCACAGAAGAGCCCTGAGTCTGACGGTCAGGGACCCCGCCCACACCGGTGCGCCGTACAGGGCCATCGACCGGATGTCCCCTCGCGTACAGCCGTCGACACGTAGCGCTCGGTCCGCCCACGTTCGACATAAGCCACAATAGAGCGGACACCGCGCCGACGACCCGTAGAGCAAGCCTGCGGAAATGCTCCCGGAACCACCAATGCCCGTCGAGCACCAGGCCCAAATACCTCATATGGGCCCGGATGCTGATTTCAACCGAATGGACGGTGATCGAGACGCCGATGGGAGGGCCTATGCGGGGCTCATGGAACAAGAGGGCTTCCGTCTTGTCCAGGACCACCCTCAATCCCACCGCCTCGATCCACCTGACGGTATTTTCGGTGCCTAGAGTGGCCAGGCTTGCCGCCTCTTCTAGCGTCCCACCATAGGCTACGACGAGCGTGTCGTCGGCGTAACAAATCACGCTCAGCCCGGGCGGTAGGCGCCCCTCAACGCCCAGTCGTAGCCGATGTTCCACAGGTTGGGTTCGAGGACCGACCCCTGTGGGAAACCGCACGTCATGGGCGTTCGCACAACGTCCGCTACTCGGTTGACGTAGAGGACGCTGCGCCCCTCCAAATAGTCCGCCACTAGCCGCCTCAGGTAAACCGACACTCCATGGTATCGGACCGCCTCCCTGATGCAGCCAAATGACAGACTATTGAATGCGTTGGCGATGTCCAGGGACACCACCAACAGCACTGCCCCGCCGATGACGGCCTCAGTCGCCACGGCTCTCAGGCGCAACAGAGCCGCGATCGTCGAACAATCCCTTAACCCCCTAAACCCAAACTGGGCGTCCGACAGATCGGGCCCCGTGCCAACGAGGTGCTGCTCGATGCGGGCAGCCAGCATCCTCTCTAGTAGCTTGCCCGCATCGTCAAGCAGCACTATGGGACTGTAGGCGGAGGCCGACTGTGGAGACTGTCCCGGCTTCGGCAGGAACACCAGCCTCCCCTCCTTCCAGCACCCAGGGAACCGCCCGGACGCCAAACATGCGTCGAACAGCCCCCTGAGGCGGGAACCCAGATGGTCGAGGACCAGGGCCAGCACACGGTTGGGAACACCGTCGGGCCCGGGGGCGGTGGATTTTCGCGCATGCGCTCCACCGCCACCTCCATCTCGGATTCCGTGATGGGCGGAACACTGTTATCGTTGACCTCCCGATCAGTGTCTGGCGAAGCCATGACTGGGGTATTTATCTAAGTTGCCGTAATTTCGACTGTTATTTCCAAATAATATTTATTCGTTTCAATTTTCAATATAAATATTTCTTACTTAGATAAGAGGTAAAATTATTTTTAACCGACTTTAAAAAGTAGGAGGTTTCTCAATTCGAACGTATATATGCTTTTTTTATGTTTGTTTGCTGTTTATGAACCGATTTTGATGATTCATTTTTTATTGGAAAGGGTATACTTCCCAAATGGTCCCATGAAAATTTTTGCGAAATCGGACAAGTGATTTTTGAAAAATCAACATAAATCTAATAATTTATCTACATTGTCTACATTATTGAAGACGGTTTCTTTTTTTGCAAAAAATAATTATTGTAAGACTATTCTGTATTAAGGAAATTATCCTTGTATTGCGGGGGTCTTTACAAACATATAATTAACGAACACAAATTACATCCAGACAACAATCTGTGTATCGTACAAAGTGTTTTCCTGCTTGAAATTCGAACCCGCGACTCTGGTACGGTAGGTCGATATCTTAATCACTACGCCATCTGTGGAATCCTAAATCATAATAGTAACTATTTCAATTTTAACTGTCATTATAGATGATAATAACCCGTGTATGTGCCGCCACTGGGCTCGAGTCTCTTCCACAATAGGAGGGAAATTGACTTTCTATACCACGCTGATCAAACGGGTTGGTATAGGGTTTATTTCGCGTTTTCCTTTTCTTACATAGATACATATTATCAGTATATTGTAACCCTTCGATAACGAGCAGGAAAGGGATTGGAGGATTGTATTCTTACTCCGGCACTACACCGCAATCTACAAACTGTTATTGTTACTAGTTAATTTAATTTAGCTTTTTCCTTCGATTAAATGTAATATTATTATTTTTATTTAAATGTAATATTTATACACTTCATTCCGTGTGGTGACGGAGTAAGAATACAATTATCACTCCCTTTCATACCTGTGGGTGTCGTAATAGACGACTAAGGGATATATTACGCATATAACATCTATGTAAGAGATCGAAAACTCAAAACAAAACCCTATACCAATCTGTCTGACCAGCATATTGTAGTAAGGTCAATTTCCTACCTATTATTGAAGAGGCTTAAGCCCAGCGGTGGGACGTGTATTGATGATGATGATTTTTATCTAATTCAATATTTGCATTATTTAACATTTTCTTTATTCTAGTATTTTGTTAATATGTATTGTGTGTTACGCAGATGCTACTGCTGAGATGAATGCGGTGTGAGGAGAATGGATAAAATAAGGAATAACCGTATTAGAGGAAGTCTGAAAGTTGTCCCAGTGACGGAAAAGTTAAATAATAAACGCTTGATTTGGTGAAGACATGTGATGAGACGGGATGAGAACAATATTGTGGGGAGTTTAAAATACAAATATTAAAGGCAACGTGTATGGGATGACTAAAGAGCAAAGATAGATAGGGGGTAACCAATATGATGACTGATAGGGTTGTATGGAAGAGGAGAACATATTGTGGCAGAACCACACTGTTAACAGTTGTCTGTCTACAGCCGGGGGCCGGTCGACATTCTCGCAGAAAATCGATGTCCTAGTAATAGCAATTTGTTACTGCGCTTCGTTCGGTGAGCAAGAGAGCCGGAAGCCCAAGTTTCTGAGGGTGTTTGCGTGTGGTGGGTTTTAGTAATGTCTTTAATATCACCGAACATCATTGCACGCATTCACACTCCGTCACTTTCTTCGCGGTAGGCAACCGCCTTGCGTCCATGGGCGGCAGCAATGCCAAACAATCAGGTGTACTGTTTGCTCGTTTGCTACCGTTTGCAATAAAAAAAAGCGTAATTAGGGGATAAAAGCAGGATGATGATGATGTATTTTACGTTACGCGCTGCACTTCTGTAAAGAAGTGCTTCACATACAGGTGTTAATGGAAGGATCTTTGAATACTTACAGCCAACATATTTTTGAATTACAGTGGATTTCGGTTATAACGACGGGGCAGGGACTACATAGTGTCGTCACTATATCCGGCAGTCTCTATATCCGAAATAATTATATTAACACTTTTTCCTAAACAGTAAATGTACGTCTAGGAACCATGTTCACAAGTTTAAGAAACACTGTTTAACTACTGCAAATTGGCTATGTAACTGATTCATAATTTTAACTTCATGCACATGCTAACTAACTCTACACACAAACAAAGCATTTGAACATTTACGAATGTAAACAAAGGATAACCCTACATACAAACAAAGCATTTGACCATCTGCGAATGTGAATAAAGGATAAGAAAGCTTAATAATTAAAGCTTATGAATGAGTCTTTGTGCCTTTGCTGACTCAGTCGCAACATCCGCAAGTAATTTCTAGGAATCTGTCCCAAATTATTCATAAAAACAAGTCGGTATACCCGAATTCGGCGTTATATCCGGAGTCGCTATTGCTGAATGTAGTTCCTACAAAAGGATGCTTTAAATTTTAGGGACATAAGTTCAGCATCGCTGTAACCGAAAAGTCGTTACAACCGAGGTCGTTATAAATGAAATCCACTGTATATGAATAGTTTGATACAAATAAGCACTATGTGTGATCTGTTCAGCTCATATAAGGCCCAATGCTGGGCTCGGGTCTACTTTACAATAACAGGGGAAACGACCTACTATACTGCTCCAGTTACGTGGGTTAATACAGGATTTTATTTGGAGTTTTCTGCTATTGCCCAGATGTTTATATGCATATCTCTTAATCATCTTTTAAGAAACCCAAGAATGACATAGATGGTGATGAATTCATCACTTTAGAGTAAGATTACAATTATATTCTTACTCCAACATTACACGAAACGTAGTATTATTAGTTAAAGCAGTATTATTATTAACCAAACCAGATAAGCTGTGTATTATTTTTAAATTTAGTAAACGCAGCCCTTTGAAAGATTTAACCACACTTAAATGTGTAAAATCACGTTCATATGCAATGACCTCATTCGAAAGAACCAAGTTCTATTAGCTAAGCTAATGGACACTAATACTATGTACATAAGAACTTGTAAATAAATAACACACTAGGAATTTGTTCTCTGCTCTGTAAGTATTTAATAAATATGTAAACATTGTGTGACCTTCTCCTTGCAAGAATCGAGCACATATTGTAAAGAAAGAAAGAAAATTATTTATTTTGGGCTCTACAGCATGATTTACTAAAAATAACTTATTTACTTAAATACTACTACTATCATAAAAATATCCGTGTGGTGACGGGTTAAGAATATAATTCACCATTTCGTGCCCGTGGATGTCTTAAAAGACGACTAAGGGATATAATATGCATATAACATCTATTCAAGAGAAGGAAAACTCGAAACAAAACCCTATACCAACCTGTCGTATCAGCATGGAACAATAAGGTCAATTTCCATCCTACTCGAGGCTCAAGCTCAGCAGAGGGACGTCTATGAGCCAAAATGAAGATGAATGATGATGATAAGATAAAGGCTGCCAATAATAATAATAGTAAAAAGCATTTAAAGGGCTGTAGTATAATTAACTTTTCCAATAAATAAAAAAGGTAAAAAAAGTTTAAACCCAACTGCAAGGAAAATCTATAGTAAATAAAAAACCGACCAAGTGCGAGTCGGAGTCACTCACGAAGGGTTCCGTACCATTATCTAAATAAACGGCGAAAACTTCTTTTATTGTATGGGATCTCCCTTAATTATTTATAATGTTTTATTTTAATTAATTATATTTAAAGAGAACATAAAACTAAATATTATGTGAATAGTTAAAGCGTCTACCTGTCACCGTTATTAGTATCGAGCAAGAAACGGCAAAAAAATCAAGTTTGTTGTATGGGAGCCCCCCTTAAATATTTCTTTTATTTTATTTTTATATATATTTGTTGTTACAGCGGCAATAGAAATACATCATCTGTGAAAATTTCAACTGTCTAGCTATCACCGTTCTTGAGATACAGCCTGGTGACAGACGGACGGAAGGACAGCGAAGTCTCAGTAATAGGGTCCCGTTTTTACCCTTTGGATACAAAACCCTAAAAATTTATTTAAAACGTAAGAAATAAGAGAATATTTTAGACAGAATTCAAAACTTGTGATGTATAAATAGTAAAGGTGAAGCCGTGATCACATATACTCATAATTTTGTAGATTTTTCTAGACAATAACTTTTCCGTAATCGAGTAATAAGAGGTTGAACCTCTCTCATGTGTCAATCTTTAAATTGATCAAAGTGTTTTAAAATAAAGTAAAAATAAGCGAAACCCACACTTGCTCACGAATTTATAAACGTTATATACTTTTATTCAAAATACCTACTGCAGATGTCAAAAAGGGAAGCAATACAAGATAGGATCAATGTGGAATAGGATATAACTCTTCTTACTCCTCTATGATGAACAATCTCTAGAACTAGAACTTCCAATTCTCAGTAGAACTTTAGAAAACTCCTACTAAACGAGGCATTCTCAGGACGATTCAGCATCAAATACGCATTTAAATGGATGTGTTTTCTTTATTTTTCCACCATTTAAAAATAATAATGGATTTCCGCCATGTATAATCTCATCATCATCATCACCCTGTTCTTATCTTAATTATCTGGGACCGATACTCCGTATTCCTTGTACACATTACAAAAGTTACTGCCAAGTTTTATGACCATCCGCCTCCCTGACATCAGTCCCCCTTGAGAATGTAATTGTTGACTAGGCGTCATCAGATGCAATTGTACTTGACCGATGTCAATCTCTTAGTCATCTTTTATGACACGCACTAGCAATAAGTGTTAGAAGTATTCTTAACCAACCACCACACAGCATCTTGTATCAATCACCTAATTCAATCAATTATTTCCGACCGATACATACCGTCACTATTATGTATGTAATAAATACTCAACTAACGGTGCGAAGTATTCGCATAGATCTTCTAGTGATATATAATGTTCTATGTTAAATTTTAGGACTAATGTTATATTTTAACCAAGGGATGAACTGAAAAACCACATACAGCCATTAGTATAACATTGAACACAAACTACCTTTCACATACATAGAGTTGTAGACGAAACAAACCTAACTCATATTAAGTGAAGATTTATAACATTAAAACATTGGAAGTTATTGTTCTGTCAGAATATATGGTTGGGTTCCGCGTTGCGGTTTCAATGCCTCGGCAAAGTGGCAGATGTTTCTATTTACTTGTCGGTTGCCAAAATTGTATGCTTAATTATCTTAATATGAGATATAAAACCAGTTGTTTAATCTATGTTTTGTTATTGTGATGTAGTTAGCTATTCTTCTAGTGACAGTTTAAGAATATAATCTATATCTCTTGCTGAGGGTATAAAATAAGTGATTGCCAGGAGAATGGGTAGCATCTCTCTATTGAGGACCTTTCTCCTGTACTCCCCCAAATTCAACAACTCCCTACGACTTACTTCAAATCATGGATCCATCTTGTTGCGTCTAAAACTGCGTCGTCCAATACATGGTTGATCACCGCAAACCTATTAGCTATAGTAGAAACAGAGTAAAAAATAAAAAAATTAATATATACGTCTTGTTACGTGTTGTTATAAACAATAGATCTAATACGAGGAATCAAATTCAATAAACGAACAATTCTTTTAAATGTCTGTATTTTAAAAGGCATCTTTAGAATTTGATAAACAGCTCCAACGATTTCCATGAATTCATGAGGTTTCAGGGGCGATAAATCAATACAGCAACGTTTTATTTGGATAGAACCTGGTTTTATCATACAATCTAAAAGAAATATATTAGAAGTTGAAGGTTTATTTAGCGATTGCCTTTATAAATAAAAACAGCTCAGTTGAACATCGAGTAGTCCCTTAATTCAGACAATCCCAGCTCAATTTTTAGTTTCCTTCTGTTTCATTATCTCATCATCATCATCTCAGCCTATATATGTCCCACTATTGGGCACAGGCCTCCTCCATAATGGGAGGGGAATTGACCTACTAATCCACGCCAAACACGTCTGGGTTAGAATAGGGTTTTGTTTCGAGTCGTCCTTTTCTTGCATAAATGTTATATTCTTATTATATCCCTTAGTCGTCTTTTACGACATCCACGGGCAAGATAGGAAGTCGTGAATTGTATTCTTACTCCATGACCACAAGGAACAACGACACGGTCAAGACAACAAAAACATGGTCTGCCTCTTTTTAAGTTTACTTAATTTTTACTTAATTTTTCTTTTTAATATACAAAAAAAAAAGAGTAAACCTTGGTCATCTCACTTCAGTTTTTATAGGTCCTATTTTTGGGCTCGAGCCTCCTACGCAATAGGAGGGAAATGGGCCTACTATACCATGCTGGTCAGACGTGTTCCTAGAGGGTTTTATTTCGAATTTTCCTTCTCATACATAGATGTTATATGCATATTTAATTCCTTAATCGTTTTTTACGATACCCACGGGCAAGAAAGGGGGACAAGTTAAGACCCCCGTCTTAACTTGTCTCTCTCCGTGGTGATCTCAGCCTGCCTGACGAGCATGATCTAGTATCTATTTCCATCTATAAGTACTGTTTCCTCCCATTAGGGAGAAGGCTCGAGCCCAACAGTGGGACGTATATGCGCTTAAACGATGATGAAATGATGACTTATGTCAGTAAGATTTTTTTTAGGGGTGAGCCACGGTCAGCGCACTTACCGTGCAGCTTCGTCCGGGGCGACAGAGGAGCGGCGCACGGCCCAGTAACCCACCCGTGGCACGTCGCCTTCGTCGTTGGGCCGACCACCGATGAAGTGTCAATAAGCTAAGCTAGTTTATGTATAACGAGTGTATTGTAATTGCTTATCGGCAGAAAATTAATCAAATTATGCATATAATGCAGTTTGTATGAACCCAGTATCTCATAAGATATGATTACAAAATTTTGCTATCTAACAGCATTAAAAGATAAAAAGATAAACTGATTACAGTTTTAAAAGATGAACTATATAAAGGAATGGAATAGAGAGCACATGTGTCATCAAATCTCGCAATAAAATTCTTGACGCCAATCGTAGTACCTTCATAAATAGTAATGGCTTCATAGAATAGCGTAAAGTATTTCTAGTGGTGGGATCACACTGCTGACAATTTTCTATCTTCAGCCATAAATGAATGGGCTTTTTCGAGCTAGTACGAAACTCTTGCAGAAAATCAACGTCTTAGTTGTATTAATTTATTATTACGCTTTACGAAATAAGAATACAATTCACCACCCCCGCTCTTACCTGTGGGTGTCGTAAAAGATGACTAAGGGACTATAATATGCAGATAACGTCAATGCAAGAGATGTAAAACTCGAAATGAAACTATGCTAACACGCCTACGTCGGGCCGACCACCGACGACAAGTCACCCTGCTCCGGTGGTCGGCCCAACAACGAGGCGACGTGGGTACGGGTGGGTTATGGGCCCGCGCGCCGTCTTTTCGTCGCCCCGGACGGTATGGACCGCACGTGCGCTTACCATAGCCCACCCATAAAAAAAAATGCTAACACGCCTATCCAGCGTGGTATAGTCAGTCAAGTTCCCTCTCACAACGGAGGAGGCCCGAGCCCAAGAGCGGGACGTATATAGGCTGATGATAATGATTATTGCGCTTCGTTTGGTAAGCCAGAGAATATAAGGCCCCAACTACACTTATTGTCGCGATCTAGTTGGGCTTCTGGTATTGGATGAGTCCATGAGTGGTAATTACCACTATTGCGTGACTGTGTGCTCATTTGCCATCCAAATCAATAAAATAATGTGTGATTTGTTTCCATTAATTTTACTAAATATTGTCACAAAAGTTTTTAATGCAGACTGCTGTCGTCTAAATATAAATTAATTAAAAAGCAAAAATATGGTAATCACTTTTTCGTTAAACGAATTAAAAGTTCTTCTTAAACAGCGTTTTTTCTATACAGTAGTCAGCAACGTTAGTCCAAAGTAACTATTCTACGCGCACAAAGTCGCGGGCAGAAGCTAGCATATACATAAAAATATAGGTTTTTGTACTAAAAATCCTTTCGATACGAAATTTACTATTCAACTATCTCAAATAGGCATAGATTTAACATTCTACGTACAAAAAACTATCTCATAGTAATTTGTCAACCATTTTAGAAGAAAACAGAGCCGATTTGAAACGCCTGCAACGTTCTCCATCCGCGTTAGATTTATAGCAAATTGCTTCTATCAACCTCCAGGCGTTGTTTTATTTCAAATGGAACATTTTCGTACAATATCTACGCGGCAGCCATATTGAATGTCTGTTTTGTCTCATTTTATGGTAGCTTTAATATTAGCAGCATAATGGGATCTATGGTTATATCCTGTTACGGTTATGCTAATGTTTATTTAGCCATAGCTTCTTGTTTTTCTTTTCGTATTATGTTTACGAGGTCGTATTTCGTAGACTGTTAATTTTTATAGTAGGTATCTATTATTTATTTTAAATACACTTGTTTTGATCTTTATATCGCAGAATATTAACAACATACATTTATAACTGCATATTTTATTTATTTATAGCCCTATGTGTTATATATAGCCCTATGTGTTCTTAATCGAAAGATTAAGCCATGATGCTTAAAATAATAACGTATAAAAAGATAGTATCGGTACTTAAGCGATCAAAAACGTGAAGCCAAAAATACTACATGCGGGCAAGCGATTACACGCGTACACACGCACAATAGAGTTACCTTGTACGCAGTGACCTTGTATACTACGAAACGGTCCGATGTACGGGGCCATCTTTTTTTTTATTGCCAATGGTGGCAAACGAGCAAGCAGCACACCTGATAGTAAGTGATACTGCCGCACATGGTCCTTTGCAATACCAGGAGCACAGCCGGGTCGTTCCCTACCGTGAAGAAAATACTCTTCTTAAACCTCGTTTACTTACCATCTGGCTCCAATTTGAAATTTTATGCGTGGAGTTACCTTCTATGAGTTGACTTATTATTCTAAGTCATGGTGTAAAAGTAAGCTTAACTATGTAGTTCCATGTGTGAACTTATTGAAGTTTACTTGGCACTGTTTAAGACTTCATGCTTTCATAGGACCATCAACATAATTAATTTATCAATCACTGCTTCACAAAGGTTTTCCAATTTTTTCCAATACATGTGAGGACTATAAATGAAGTCAGTATTATCTAAAATGAAATGAATGTCGTGTATTTTATAAAAGTCATGTAATATTTAAAAGGAAAAAGTAGTTTTTACCCGAAAGGGTTTAACCGCTGGCTGCCCATGGACGTAAAGAATTCCGTACCAGTGGTCGGCCATATTACATATAGACTATCTATACTAATTCTGTATGGTGATGGATTAAGAATACAAGATTATCACTTACTTATTCGGTGGGAGTTGTAAAAGTCGACTGGGGGTCGAGTTCGGTGGGAGTTCGAAAAGTCGATCGGAGTACTAGTAGTTGAAGGGATGTGAAAAAATAATCGATCTTTATAATAATCGATTATTAATCGATTATTTTTTTCTTTTTGTAATAATCGATTTTTACAATCGATTATCAAAATAATAAAAAATCGATTATTTTTATATTACAATTAATCGATTATGTCACTGCCAAATTTCCAAAAAAAAAGGTCACAATACTGAGCGTGCAGTCTTTCGTATCTATATTAGAAAATAAAGCTCACATTTTCTAAAAAAAAAGAAGGTCATCATAATCCTGTTGGGTTATCCTGGTTATTTTATAATCGATTATTTAATTATAATTAATCGATTATTTTATAATCGATTTATTTATAAAAACAAAAATCGATTTTAAAAAAAATCGATTATTTGCCCTCCAAGTCACATCCCTACTAGTAGTACTTTCCCGACAAATTTATAACCACAACTTTGATCTCAACAAACTAAATCATCATCACCTTCATATATGTTCTACTGCTAAGCTTGAACCTCCTCCACAATAAGAAGAAAATTGACCATACTGATCAGACGTGTTGATGCATGGTATAATTTCGATTTCTCTTTCTCTTGCATAAATGTTACATACATCTTACATCCCTTAATCGTATTTTATGCAATCCACGAGTAAGATGGAGAGTGGAAAAATGTATTCTTACTCTATAACCGGATAAAACTAAAATACGTTGCCAAATAAACAAAAAAAAAACAGACATAAAATGCAATACAAAAAAAAAACATTGTCCAGATGAACACTTCATTTTCCCGCGATTTTATTGTAAGGAGCGCCGGTGGAGGAAATGATTATAATAAAAGAAAGTTTACGAGTTCCTTTTGAAGAATTCCCTTACATTTTGATAATAAAATCTAGGGTGTAGATATTACATAAATCATCGTCCCCGGCGATAAATGAAAAAGTGGGATCGACGTGTTTGTTAAAGTTTAAATTGGAAGCGGACAGCGGCTGCTCTTAACTTAGTTTAAAATTTACGCATGGAAAAAGGGATTTACCTATATTTTTGTGAATTTCGGACAGTTGCAAAAAGAATTTATGGAATTAGGCGCAGATGTTATCATCATCATCGTGTTCGTATACCAATTATATGGAGCCGACTAAATATGTGTGAAAGTCTATTTGCGAGTGAAAGTTTAATTTAAATTGGTACATCATCATCATCATCATCATCATCGCTCATATATCACTGCTGGGCTCAAGTTCCTCTACAATGAGTTTTTTTTTTTTTAATAAAAGACAACGTCTCTGCACTAATTAAATAATCCTTGTATTGCGGGGGACTTTACTAACATATAATTCATCATCATCATCTCATCATCTCAGCCCATATACGTCCCACTGTTGGGCTCGGGCCTCCTCCATAATGGAAGGGTAATTGACCTACTATACCACGCTGGTCAGACGTGTTGGTATAGGGTTTTATTTCGAGTTTTCCTTCTCTCGGTATAGGGTTTTATTTCGAGTTTTCCTTCTCTCGACATATAATACTCAACATATAATTAACGGTCGCAAATTACATCCAGACTCAGAACAACAATTTACGGTTCGCACAAAATGTTGTCCTGCGTGGGATTCGAACTCGTGATACTGGCACGATAGGTTAACCAATGGATCTTAACCAATACGCCATCTGTGCAGTCAAATTGACCTACGATAACATTATAGTCAGACAGGTTGGTATAATATTTTATTACAAGTTCATCTTCTCTTTCCTTATCCTTTAGTCGTCTTTTACGATACCCGTGGGCAAGAAAAGATGTAGAGAATTGTATTCTTACTCTGTCACTATAGAGAGAATTAATATTTCCATTATCTACACAATAATGATAGAAAAATGAAGATAATATTAGCTTGTTTTCGACTTTACGATTTCTTCGTTCACAACTTACACCGTGGAAAACAAAACGAGGCCAATGGGCTGTGGGATAGGTAATTTGACATAAATTCATGGAGAGCCATCGACACGCCTTCCTTTTCCAAATATATTGCCACTACGACAAGTATTACCTTACTATATTTATTACCTACTTTAGAAATAAGCATTTGTAATGTTATTTTTATGTTGACTTAACTTTTAGTTTTATGGTTACTAGGAAGTATTTTCTCATAGTTAAATGTGTATTTATGGTATAGTTATTTCAATTATGAATAATACTCAGTAATTAAATTTTTTGAAATGATTAAATACGCTAACCAAAGAGATGAAACATAAGTTATCTTTGGTAATTTAATGAAACGAGTAAAGGAAGAAACGGGTAAGGTTATTGTGAATGTGAAATTAATATGTGGCGCTCATAAAATTTATTTAATAATTTAGTGTTTTATAGTGTTACTAGCTATCCCAACAGATGCTGTTCTGTACAAAATAAATAAAATATAACGCCTTAAGATTGATCTTATCGCCACCTACAGAGGCCAATTATTAATCTTAATAGTTCTTGAATACTCTGGAATAGACACAATTTAGGAATTCAGTCATATATATCTACATACTACCCACCTTAACATAGTGTTTATACCTATGGAATTTTATTTCATCATCCACATCTCTCATTTCAAAAAGTTAAATATCTATAGGGTTATAGTAGTAGCTTCTGCTTATAGCATAAGATTTATTGCTTAGAATAATGATCTCAAATTATTTAGTTATAAGTATATATGGTTTGGCAGGTTGGATGCTGAAAATGGCAAATTAAAAAAGAGACAGAAATGTGTACTTTAAGATGAATGCGAATGTCTGCAAGTGGCACCAGTGATAGAAAAACTTAGAAGCGTAAGATTGTTTTTGTATGGAAATGTGATGAGATTGGATGAAACGCATGTGACAATGTGGGTTGTAAATATGATTGTGGATGAACGTAAGAATCGTGGGTGAATCAAAAAGAGATGGAGATGAATGAGTATATGCGTATGAAAGAAGTGAGCGCAGACATGACGATTCACAGTGGTCTTTGAAAAGCAAGGACATGTTGTATCGACTCAACCTAGCTTGGGAACAAGTCAGGTAATAATGATATAAATTATCTCACATATTACTAAATGTATTTATTACTATGTATAGTAAATTATTACTATGTATAGTAAATTTATATTTGTGCATTATGGTTTAAAATAATAAAAGAAAATTGAATCATTCAAATAATATATTTTTATTACTATCTTAATTCATTAAGTTCAAGATAAAACACTATTTTATTAGAGTTATAAGTAATCGTTACGGCTGTCTACCGTCAACATACAAAAGCTCCAATATATAATTAACCAAAGTATATGTATGAATATGAAATTGCAGAAAGTCAGTTTCACAAGTATCTAAGTTTTATTTTACTGCAAAACACTTTGGACTTTATTGTTCAAAAAATAGAGTCCGATTAAGTTTTAGATTATTAAATAATAAGTTTTGGAAGCCTCGCAATGAGTTTACCTCAAACCACAGACACCTGCTCAATGCTTGACAGCTTTAGTTGTATGAGAATACGTGATTATTCAAACTATTCTGTTGTTAAAACGATGAATATACGTATGTATGATAATCTAATAATTATAAAGGAAAATAGTGAAGGAAGTATGAATGGTAATTCTAAAAGCATCACCAAAACTCAGCATACGTAAACAATCCTAGAACGTTGCGTTTCCGACTCTCACAAACACCAGTGCACTAAGAAATTGCTACTACTCTGACATCCATTTTCTGCAAGAATGTGGTACTACTCCGGACGGATCAGTCCGTGGTTGTAGACAAGATACTGTCGACAGTATGGTACCACCACATACAAATGATTTCAACATTTACTTATATTCCTAAAGAAGGTTGACATCAGGCAGGGGGTCCGTCATAAAACTGTTGCCAAAAGTTTTAAAATATGTATGTTTGAAGTAGAGTACATATGCCATCGACGCCAGGTAATTGGGATAAAAGCAAGATAATGATGGTGTAGAGATATATTTCTAATATCTAGTTGCGTCAATATATTGATACTTTGATAGATCCATGGATGGATAGACGTCTTTTAGTTGCCTCTAAGTCTCCCACGGCGTAGGATATTCTCTATCTGCCATTTTTAATGCGTCGTCTTGATACTATTTTTCTACTACGCATAATTCTTTTAAAATCATTATCATCTCGGCTTTTATACGTCCCATTACTGCGCTTAAGCTTCCTCCTTGAAGAGATCGTCTTTTACAACACCCACTGGTAAGAAATTGTTTGGTACATAGTATTCTTACTCTGTTATCACATAGAAACTTTAAATATAAATTTATTTAAATTGAAATGTCTACGTACAATTGTTTGAAATATAATTACTTCTGATATTTACGCGAGACATTATTTTTATGCATTACATTGTCACATTATTATTTCGCGTTTGTATTTGATTATACTGCCCGTTTTACATAGATACTTTCCGTGTGGTTCGGAGTTAGAATACAATTCACCACCCCCTATCCGGCCCGTGGATGTCGTAAAAACGACCAAGGGATATAATATGCACATAACATCTATGCAAGGGAAGGAAAACTTGAAACGAAACTCTATACCAACATGTCTGATCAACATGGTATAGTAGGACAAATTCCCTCCCATTGTGGAGTAGGCCCGAGCCCAAAAGTGGGACGTGTATGAGCTGCGATGATTTGCATACTTTTCAGGGTTAATAATCACGTTAGTCTTTTAGTACCTATGAATTATGATAATTTCACACAAATACCATAAAATTCGTCAAAACAGTTTTTTTATAAATAGGAATTTGTTAAGCCGTGTGGTACTGGAGTATAAATACGATTCACCAGCCCCTTTCTTGCCTTTTTTTTTTTTTTTTTGTGGGTGGGCCGCGGTCGGCGCGCCTCCGCACCACTCCGTCCGGGGCGACAGAGGGGCTTAAGCACGCAACTCCCGCGACCCACCCGAAAACCACGTCGCCTTCGTCGTTGGGCCGACCACTGGAGCAGCGTTAACTTGTCGTCAGTGGTCGGCCCGACGGAATACCCCCTATTGGGGTACCCTCCCATCGACCGACGTCCCCCCCTCGGGGAGGACGTCGGTCTTTCCTCACGCGGTCGGCCTCTCGGCGGGTGACGGACTAATCCCCGGTCACGTCACCCGCGGCCTCGGCTAAGGCGGCATGAGGCGCAGATAGTTGCGCCTGCGCCGCCCCAGTCGCCGGCGGCGGATCTCCTCATCGAGGCTGCGCTCCTCACGCAGGCGATCCGCCGCCTCCTTCCGCGAGATCACTGTCTCGCAGAAGGCTGCGACCGCGTCCCAATTCCCGACGCTGTCGACCATCGCCCTAGCGATAGCCGGCAGCGTCAGGTCCGTACCGATGATTGCGACGAGTTCACAGCGCTGCACTGCCCAAGCCCCGCAGGCCTCGAGCGTATGGCGCGCCGTGTCCTCGTCGCAATCGCAGTGGTGGCAGGACGGTGTACTCTCCCTCCTAACGACCTTGTGCAGGTATTTGGCGAAGCACCCATGCCCTGTCAAAACCTGCACCAGTCGGAAGGAGAGCACCCCGTGCCGCCTCTCCAACCACTGCATCAGCACCGGCCGGAAGGCCTCCACGGTTCGCACCCCGAACCGAGGCCTCTCCAGCCGGACTGCCCAACGGGCGATGACGTCTCGGCGGGCGTCGACGCGCCAGGCGGTGAGATCCCTTAACGAGACCACACCGCCCTCCGCTCGCACCCCCGTCACCCGCCGATATAGTCCGGCGAGCATCTCCGCCTCCAGGTCCCACGGGGGAGTCCCGGCCAACAGGCACGCTGCCTCCGTCGCCACCGTGCGGTATCCGCGGATGGCCCTGACCGCCATGACCCTCTGTGGTCGCCACAGAAGGGCCCTAAGTCGGGCGGTCATGGACCCCGCCCACACCGGTGCGCCGTACAGGGCCATCGACCGGATGACCCCCGCGTACAGCCGTCGGCACGCAGCGCTCGGTCCGCCCACGTTCGGCATAAGCCACGATAGGGCGGACGCCGTGCCGACGAGCCGCGGAGCGAGCCTACGGAAATGCTCCCGGAACCACCATCGCCCGTCGAGCACCAGGCCCAAGTACCTCATATGGGCCCGGATGCTGATGTCGACCGAGTGGACGGTGATCGAGACGCCGATGGGAGGGCTCATAGTGCGCCCATGGAACAAGAGGGCCTCCGTCTTGTCCAGGGCGACCCTCAACCCCAGCGCCTCGATCCGTCTGACGACCTCCTCGGTACCCGAGGTCGCCAGGCTTACCGCCTCTTCTAGCGTCCCACCGCGGGCTGTGACGAGCGTGTCGTCGGCGTAACAAATCACGCCCAGCCCGGGCGGGAGGCTCCCCCTCAACGCCCAGTCGTAGCCGATGTTCCACAGGGTGGGTCCGAGGACCGACCCCTGCGGGACACCGCACGTCATGGGCGTCCGCACAACGTCCCCTGCTCGGTCGGTGCAGAGGACGCTGCGCCCCTCCAAATAGTCTGCCACTAGCCACCTCAGGTAAACTGGCACCCCGTGATACCGGAGCGCCTCCCTGATGCAGCTGAATGGCAGACTATTGAATGCGTTGGCGATGTCTAGGGACACCACCAACAGCACTCCCCCGCCGGTGACGGCCTCAGTCGCCACGGCCCTCAGGCGCAATAGAGCCGCGATCGTCGAACGACCCCTCCTAAACCCAAACTGGGCGTCCGACAGATCGGGTCCCGTGCCGACGAGGTGCCGCTCGATGCGGGCAGCTACCACCCTCTCCAGTAGCTTGCCCGTGTCATCGAGCAGCACGATAGGCCTGTAGGCCGAAGGCGACTCCGGAGACCGTCCCGGCTTCGGCAGGAGCACCAGCCTTCCCTCCTTCCAGCACCCAGGGAACCGTCCGGACGCTAAACACGCGTCGAACAGCTCCCTGAGGCGGGGTCCCAGGTGTTCGAGGACCAGGGCCAGCACGCGGTTAGGAACACCGTCGGGCCCGGGGGCGGTAGACTTTGCGCGCATGCGCGTCACCGCCACCCCCATCTCGGGTTCCGTGATGGGCGGAACACTGTCGTCGTCGGCCTCCCGGTCAGTGTCTGGCGGAGCCATGACCGGGGGCGTGTGTTCCACCCGCCGCGGGAACAGGTCCTCGATGACCCGGGTGAGAAGGCCGGGCTGGAGAGTCTCGGTGAGGGGAGGGCCCCGCGCGCGTAGCCTATTCAGCACCGCGCGATAGGGGCGTCCCCAGGGGTCACGGTCGAGACCGTCCAGCATCTCCTGCCGACTGACGTCCTTGGCGGAGCGGACGGCCAGCCTGAAGGCCGACCGCGCATTGCGGTAGCCCTCGTAAAGCACGGCCTCCCGCTCCGCGTCGCGATGGCGCCGCCGGCTGCGGGTGTAGGCCCTCCGAGCGCGGATACACGCAGCCCGGAGATCCGCCAGCTCTTGGGACCACCAGTGGACACCCCTCCTCGGGGGCAGACGCCGTACCCGGGGCATGGCCGCATCGCAGATCTGCGTCAACGCACTGCGGATGCGGCCAGCCTCGGCGTCCACCCCGTCCGACTGGTGGGCAGAGGACAGCCACGAGTATACGATGGCTGTCTCCACCAGCTGGTCCCGGTCTAAGCGACCCACAGCCCATCGCGGGAACGCAGGACGCCCATCCGCCCCGTGACCCCTGCTGGGCGTCGGGATTGCAGGGAAGACCTCCATCCGGATATACCGGTGGTCCGACAAGGTCTCCACCTCCTCCACGACGCGCCAGCTCCCCACGCGTGCGGCGACCTCGGGGCTAGCGAACGAAAGGTCCACTATCGACCCGCCCCGTTGTCGCACGCACGTATGCACCGAGCCCCTGTTCAGCAAACAGAGGCCCAGTGCCGCCGCCCACTCCTCGATCGCCCGTCCTCGGTCATCCGTCCTAGAGGACCCCCACGCCACGGACTTGGCGTTAAAGTCCCCCAGGACGAAGACCTGGCGCGATGCCAGTCGCCGTAACGAGGCCTCCATGATGGTGAGGAAGGCCTCGAAATCGGTCACACTCCAGTTAGGGGAGAGATAAACTCCGAAGAGCGTAATCTCCCCCCAGTCCGCCGCGACGTATCCGACGCCCCTGTCCCTAAGGGTCAGAGGCGACGAAGGCCACGACGTGGAGGCGACGATTGCCACGGTGCCATCGGCGCTACCCAACCAGTTAATCCGGTCGGGCACCACGTACGGCTCCGCGACTACGGCTACTCCTATCAACCACTCCGCCATGGCTTGCAGGAACACGTCCTGCGCACCGGCGGAGTGGTTGAGATTGGCCTGGAGGAGACGAATGGATACGGGGTCCATTAACGGTCCGTATCCATCGTCACCTCCTCCGCGCTAACGGGCGATCGGGCCGCGCTCGGAGCGGGGCCTGGCCCGGTCGATGGGCCGCCCCGCCCCTTCGGGGCCGATGCCGGGGGTCTGCAGTCCCCAGAGCCCATGCGGTGTTTGGCAGGCCTATTGCCCGCCGCACACGCGGGGCAGTGGGGCACCGCAGAGCACGATGCCGCCTGGTGTCCAGCCTGACCGCAACGGAAACATAGCCCGCTGCAGTCAAAGCAGTTTCTGCATGTCGGTCGGGTATGCCCGACCGCCATGCATTTATAACACCTCGCAGGCCGGGGCTCCAGCACGGTTACCCGCGCCGAACTCCAGCCCACGAGGAGCCTGCCTGAGTCGGCCAATTGCTTGACCGACTCCACTGGGCACTGCACCCAGACAGCACCGACGCCGCCCGGACCAGGGCGGATGGTGCCAATCCGGACGGAGTCCGAGGCACACCCGGTACGCGCCATAATGGCCTCCCGGATGTCCTCCACCGCCACGGAGTCGTCCAGACCCGTGAGGCGCATATCTGCGCACTTGACGGGCCTGGCGATTCGGACTCCATCCTCTGGCCCGAACAGCCCCCTCAGCATCGTGGCCAAACTATCGGCCGTCTTCGCGCCCTCGGCCCCAGGGAACTTGAGTATTCGAGCCCCTGTCCGGGCCTTGCGGGTCCTCGCCTCGACGCCCCCGATGTCGGAGACGTCCAGCTCCCGCCGGGCGCGTCTTAGGACGGCCTCATAATTCAGGCCCCTCTCAGCCGCCTCAGGCAGTACGGTGATTACCACCGCAGCCGTCTTCGGCGACTTGAGGCCCCTACGCGACCTTTTCCCCTTTCCGCCGGCTCCCGCCTGGGGAGCGGCGGTCACAGCGGCACTCTTGGCCGCCGCTCTCCGCTTCTGGCCGCGTGCCTTCCTGCTACGCTCAGCCACCTGCCAGCCCTGTTCGAGCCTGGCAGCAGCGCTGAGCGCAGCAGGCGCAGTCGCGGGTTCGCCGGCCGGCGCCTGCGGTGCAATCGCTGGCGCCGGCCGCGGCCCAAACGCCGGCCGCGGCCCAGCCCCTTTCTTGCCTGTGGGAGTCGTAAAAAACAACTAAGGGATAAAATACGCTTGCATATTTGCAAAAGAAGAAAAATCTCGAAATTAAATGCTATACCAACACGTCCGACCAACGCGGTACAGTAGGTTAATTTCAATACATTTTTGAAGTACGCTCAAGCCCAGTAGTGGGAGGTAAATGATCGGTGATGATGACGAATTTGTTAATATTCTACACAAAATATATTCCAATTATAAGTACATATCCTATCCTAGAGAAGCTTGGTACATTGTAAAAGTAAATTCAAAATTTACCCGACTAACTCTCACATATCTACTAACAATTTGTACTAAACATTATGTACTAAGCTCAAAAGGTTGTCAGCTTAATTTGTGCGACGGGTCATACTTTGCATAACTTTGTCTGTGAAACTTTTAGCTCCGGGACCGCAGGTAAGCGCTGATACATACGAAGGTGTAACTGGACTGATGTTATAGTCCCGTATAGTTTTAAAGTGAATAAAGTTTTAGAGTTCATATTTATTTGATCAATATTTAAACTATTTAGGAGTGGTAGGACCACACTGTCGACAGTTATCTGTCTACAGCCGCGGGCCGGTCCGTCCGGGGCAGTACCATGGTCTCGCAGAAAATCGACGTCTGAGTAGTAGCAATTTGTTACTGCGCTTCGTTCGGTGAGCGAGAGAGCCAGAAGCCCAACTTTCTGAGGGTGATTGCATGTGGAGGGTTTTGGTGGTGCCCTTGGTATCACCGAGCCTCAATGCACGCATTCACACTCCCTTCGCTTTCTTCGCGGTAGGCAGCGGCATTGTAAAGGTCCATGAGCGGCAGCAACACTTACCATTAGGTGTACTGTTTGCTCGTTTGCCACCGTTTGCAATAAAAAAAAAAAAAGTATTTGTCCACGTGGTGACGGAGTAAGAATACAATTCCACATCCCCTCTCATGCCCGTGGATGTCGTAAAAGACGATTAAGGGATATAATATGCTTATAACATCTATGAAAGAGAATGAAATCTCGAAATAAAACCCTATGCCAACGCATTTGACCAGAGTAGTATAGCAGGTCAATTTCACTCCCATAATGGTTATATGGGTTAAGATGAAATAATTTTGATTTAAACTAAATATATCATTGAGAAGCAGTTTTTGTGATTTCTAGAAAATGTCTTGTCTTTTGAGAATTTTCTTTGGAGTGGGCAAACCACGATTCTGATAATCCTATCTGGAGCCATGAATAGGTCGACTCATACGAGTTATTACCACATTCTCGCAGAAAATCTGCGTCTTAATACTAGTAATTTTTTTCTGCATTTCATTTTGTGAGCGACAGAAACTCACACCTAAAAACCACTTTACGGTGAAAAATAATCTGGCTCTGCCTATAATACTGCAAAGTTCCATTAGCTATAGTTATCACCATAGGGATTTACTAACCATGAGATGGAACCTAACCTAACGTAACTTAACCAATTTTGCCCTGTCTGAGAATCGAAACCGAAGTCTCATGGACTACAATCCCATTCCGTCATATCGCAAAACAACTGAAACCGAAGCGAAGCGAGGCCGGGGGGCTAGTATATCATATGTGTAGGCATATAGTTATGTGCCTAAAAGTACTATTATATCACGTAAACAAACTAGTAGAGAGGATACCAGATTAACATAGAGATATATGGGCTTATAGACAGCGAACAAGAATATATGTCCCATTCTGAATGATACATAGCATCTCGTTTTAGTAACAGACTGAATAATGCTGTTATGATGATCATCAATCCATTATTTTAGCATAATTTGTGTCCTTCGCAGCAGTTTCAGCATCATCTCAGCACATAAGACTCACTATTGGGTTCGGGCCTCCGTTATAATTTGAAGGAAATTGACCTACAATACCGCTCTTAGTTTTTTCTCCCTTGCAATGTTACATGCATATCATATCCCTCGTCATCTTTTATGATACCCACGTGCAAAAGGAGGGCAACGGTCTCTAGATAATGGTATTTTAGGAATAATCCAGAATATATCAAACATACAATAATTATTGTACAACCTTAGAATAATAACGTATAGAAGGATAGTGTACTAGAAGTAGGGAACTTCGAACATTCGAAACATGAATTTAAAAATACTACATGCGCGCAGACGATTACACACTTACACACGCACACCACTATACAAATTATGAAATCAAATTTTGTTTTTGTTAACATAAATCGTCGAAATAATTTTAAAAGTAATGTTAATAACCTTTTTTAAGTTTTTCAAATGTGTTGTGACACCATTTGAATGCACAAACCGTCATAATTACCTATTTATTATTTAAGAGTACGTACGTACGTGCAGTACAGCAACCTTGTACATTACGGAACGGTTCCGGCGTAAGCTCCATTAGGCTACAATTGAAATACTTCACTTTTTGTGCGCGAACTTACCTTCTATACGTTATTATTCTAAGTATACAACGTTTTCCTTCACCGTGTACATTTTTTTGTATGATATGTTTTCTTTTACCATGTGTATCTTAATATTACATACTATACTGTAAAGTTAAAACCAGTTATATTTTTTGTCTGTCTGTATATTTGTTTCGAGTAATCATCAAAATGGCTATACCGCTATTCATCATCATCATCGCAGCTCACATAGGTCCCACTGCAGCCACATACGACTCGGGCTTCCTTCACAATGGGAGGGAATTAGACCTACTATACCAGTCGGACATGTTGGTATAGGGTTTCATTTCGAGTTTCCTTCTCTTGCACAGATCTTATGTGCATATTATATCCCTTAGTCGTCTTTTACGACATCCACGGGCAAGATAGGGAGTGATGAATTGTATTCTTACTCCGTCACCACACGGATTTTTCATATCGGCAAGAAAAAAAAATTAATTAAATATGTTATAGTTATTTTAGAATTTATATTCCATATATTCGGTAAAAATTTAAATTCAATAGAAACTAGAACAATTATGCATTTTTTTTTAAATTTGTTTTTATTTTTTTTTATAAAAAATTGTTATCTAATGTTAAAAGAAATACGCGGTTGAAACCGCTGGATTTTTCTAATACAATACATATAGAAAAGTTTATCTTAAGAAGACCCTTGACAAAATCATGATTAGAACCTATTCGAATCACGTTTCATCAGACATTTCACACAATGTTACTTGTACGTGACTATTAATGTCTTACACGGACCATAAAACATATTTGTTAATATCTATGACCAAGTTCTAACTTATCGTGTCCCTTAACACGCCGTGACCGTGACACTCTTTCTAATTTTCCAATAGAAAATGTATTGTTTTTAAGCATTAAATACATAAAATTGGTGGTCCACTATTATTGTTTCTAACAATGTGTCATATTTTTAAACAATGACATTTCATGATCAATATCTGGTTGACCGAGCTTCGCTCAGAATATTTTTGTTGTATTTTTGTCGAATTTATTTAGATATATATTAATAAAAATTAAATAATGAAAAAAAAATATAAAAAAATACAAAAAGAGAATAATAATAACACCGAGATTCGATCCGACGCTGTTTGAATGCCAAAACAAAACTAAAAGAAAACTGGACAACTTCCCAACTGAGCTATCGTAACTCATGACGTTGACGACGAAATTTGAATTCATATTCGTTTAAAATTTTATGTCATTGTATTGTTTTGCTAAAAACACCGACAAAACAACATTTTCTATAAATAAAACCTAGCTAGATCGATTTTTTGGCCTTGAAACCTCTAGTATGCCAAGTTTCATCAAAATCGTTGGTGCCGTTTCCGAGATCCTGAATATATATAGGTATATATATGCAAGAATTGCTCGTTCAAAGATATAAGATCTCAACTCATATACGTCCCACTGTTGGGCTAGAATCTCCTCTATAATAGGAAAGAAATTGACCTACTATACCACGTTGGTTAGACGTGTTGGTATAGAGTCTCATTTTCAGCTGTCCTTCTATTACATAGATCAGAGGCGTAACTATACCCCCTGAGGCCTGTGGCAAGATCCATCACGTTGTAAAATAAATGTTATATACGTCAGGTACAACTCATTCACAAACAATCCGGCTGGGCCGGGGCCCTCTCGGGTCGGGAGGCCGGGGCCCTCTCGGGTTGGAGGCCCGTGACATTTTGCCCGCCCTGTCAGCCCATAGTTACGCCACTGGCGTAAATGTTATATGTATATTTAATTCCTTAAGTCGTCTTTTACGACACAAACAAGAAAGAGAGGGGGTGATGAATTCTATTCTTACTATGTCACCATACGGAAATTATATTTTCAATGTAATTTTTTGAATATCACATTTATGAAGGCATATAACTATTTATTCATGTCATCTTGATTAGCCTTACAAATTCTGTAAGTCGGTTCAAAATAAGGTATCCTTATCTTCCATAGACGTCTGTTCGTCATATCTATACTCCCTTTTTACATACACGTGTCCTCATTCACAAAATCCATTCATCTCTTTTTTGATCCCTCACATGGGTTTAGTAAGACCTAATACAAGTTATGTATGTTTTACCGGAAATGTATGAAATCTAGGAATTGTATACAAAACCTAGGAAATTTATACAATTCCGAAGCTATTTAGGAAATGTATAAAAATATTGTTTCAAAAACGATTTAATACATAAATTTCCTAGATTTACTAGTGTACAATACCTAGGAGTTGTATATAATTCCAATATCGTGTTAGGAAATGTATAAAAATAATGCTTTCTGTAACAAAACACGTTGTTAAAATGAGAATAATGCGCACAAATGAATGCGCGAATAATGAGCACTCGTTGAGACAACAACGTTCAGATAACAATCATATCGTAAAATATAATAATCTTCATATTATCTTAATAATTAAAGCTAATCTAACCTATCCCTGATCAGACGAAGCAATACCCTCCCCTCGCCTCGCTATCCCCGCGTACCCATTGATATCTCAAATGTTTTACATTTCCGATTGCTATTTAGGAAATGTATAGATTTCCTAGGAAATGTGTCTAATATAATTTATTTTACACATTTCCGTGCGATTTTAGGAATTACACACATTTCCTTGGAATTGTATACAATGAAAGATTACATACATTTCCAGTAACATGTATATTCTATAAAAAAAATAAAAAAAGAAACACCTTTTTTTGGGGAGGTGAGTTACGGTCGGCGCTCTCCTCGCCCGGCTCCGTCCGGGGCGACAGAGGGGCGTAAGCACGCACACCCATAACCCACCCATATAGCACGTCGCCATTGTCGTTGAGCCGATCACTGTGCAGAGTTCCTTGACTTCAGTGATCGAAAAAAAAAACACCCACGATTTATGCATTAATTACATCATTCATCATTTCAGCTTATACACATCCCACTGTTGGGCTCGAGGCTCCTCCATAATAGGAGGGAAATTGACCTACCACGCTGGTTAATCATGTTGATATAGGGTTTCATTTCCAGTTGTCCTTCTCTTGCATAGATGTTACATGTATATTTAAACCCTTAGTCGTCTTTAAAGACACCCACAAGCAAGAGAGACCACACGGTAAATGAATCTATACTAATATAATAAAGCTGAAGAATTGGTTTGTTTAAACGCGCTAATCTCAGGAACTACTGACCCAATTTGAATAACTCTTTCAGTGTTAGATAGCCCATTTATCAAGGAAGGCTATAGTATAAATATCATCACGCTAAGACCAATAAGAGTGGAGCAGAAATGAAGAATGTTTAAAAATCGAGTTTTTCATTGTGAGTGCCGCCGCAGCGTGCGCTACGTAAACGGTTAGTTTCGCAAAAATGATTATATATGACGAAGACAAAATCGTGGGTTAAAGTTAGCGTTAGCACAAAGTAACTATTGCATGTGTACGAAGTCACAGGCAGCAGCTAGTTGATTATAAACCAATAAGTATTATAAAAATCAAAGCAATCATAGGCAATTAGCGCTATAACTTTACACCATAATTATATAGATTAAATCAGTTTGCGTTTGCTTGAAATGATCAACGTCATAATCATTCATATTAGTTATTATTAAACTTTCATATATTACTTCTATTATAAGGTGCTGATGAACCCAAAATATTATTCAAAATTATTTCTCTTTGACTAGGGTCAATGTTTCAGGTAATTTTCATTAGTACAATTCTCTCCTGACCACAGAACAGTTATGATACCTTCATATTTAAATTATTTTGACCGAAATTAATCACATAAATACGCACTATAACTCTGATGTAGATCCTTCTCATTTATTTTTATATTATCACTAGCAACCTGTCCTCGCTTCGCTTCGGTTTCAGTCGCCTTACCCGCGTAGCACCCGTTCCCGTGGGAATAACGAGCTACAATATAGCCTATGCTACTCCCTAATATTATAGCTTTCCATTGGTGAAAGAATTTTTGAAATCGATTTGATGGTTTAAGCATGAAAGCGTAACAAACAAATTTACTTTTGCGTTTATAATATTAGTAAGGATTCTATTCTTAGTACCAGTGGCTTAGTAGACAACGTGATAGAAAATCAAGGAAAAGTCCCAAATTCAAATTGATAGTAAAGACAAGTGAAGCCCAACTTTCTGAGGGTGATTGCGTGTGGAGGGTTTTGGTGGTGCCCTTGGTATCACCGAGCCTCAATGCACGCATTCACACTCCCTTCGCTTTCTTCGCAGTAGGCAACGGCCTTGTAAAGGTCCGTGAGCGGCAGCAACACTTACGATCAAGTGTACTGTTTGCTCGTTTGCCACCGTTTGCAATAAAAACAAAAAAAAAAGAACTGCACAACATTAAGAAATTTACATTAGTTGAGAACTATTATTAGCTTTCAGAAATATAAATTATTATTTTTTAAAGGACTGTCTTTGAATCTGACCACGCCCTACGGGCTCATTAACACAGTTGCAATACAATGTATTGTCAGCGCAATAGTATATTTCCGGATCGTAAGGGCATGCTGTTACATGCCAGGACTGCAACAGCACTACGTCTGCGGAATCGCTAATTTCATTGTGTACTCGCTATGTTTGTGTTTGATATGCACGAACTTTTTATATTCTAAGACCACATTTTATTTCTATAGTTCATAAAATATAGGATGATCTCTGTGACAGTTGTCCCTAGTGCTGTCACGCTTACGATAAAGTCCGTAGCTTTTTATCGATAAAACTCTTTGTTTTTATAATAGTGATTTTCTATTATAATTAAAACAATTAATGAAAATCTTTTTGAACTTATTTTAAACAAAAACTGTTTTTAACTGTTTTTAACTGTTTTAATTATTCAAAAGGAGTACAATGAAGGTCTATGTCACTATTATCGTCATCACTGGAGCGTTCCTGCTAGAACATTTATAATTTTTTGCCAAAATAGGGACAGTCGTTAGATCAATCGATCAATTACGACTGTTTTATAAATAAATATGTCTAGTTTATTGACAATATTGCGCACATAATATTATCATTTACTCTGAGACGAAAAGTAGTTTTTTAATGTTTAATTAATTCAATTTATGTATTTTATAATATTTTATAATGTAAAGAAATAAACCCAATACAGTACGTATTGGGTTTATTTCTTTTATAAATAATTTAATACAGATCGGTTATCGATTTACGTATATCGACTGTCCCATCTCTTTTTTATATTCAGTTCAGTATAACCTTGTACGTGCGTAAGCGTCATTTATGTATAAAATGTTTATTATGTATTTCAATACTTACGCGGTACATTTTAGGCATGAATATTAATATTTTTATATTTATAATATATTGGAATTCAGTTGCAATAAAACTGGCACGAAAAGAATGAAAATATATTTGATACAAAATAAAATTGTAAACATGTCGCTCGTTCAAATTTACTTCGTTGCTTTCGTTGACATCTGTCACAGAGATCAAGCTATATTTTATGGACTATAGTCACTCTAGAACCGGTTTTAGATGTTTTGATTTTGACAACCCTGCGCGATCGACAAATTGTTGTTCTAAGTTTGAATATAATTTGTGTCCGTTAATAATAAAGGTTTGTAAACACCCCGAAATGCAAGGAATATTTCCTTAGTGTACTTGTCTTTAAAAAAAAAAATAATAGTTGGTAGTATTCGTAGCCACCATTACACAACAATTAATAATAATAATATCTACTGTACTTCCATGTGTTGACATTTTAAAAATACAATTCACTATCTTACCCGTAGATGTCGTAAAAGACGACTAAGGTAGACGAATAAGGTAGAAGACTCGAAACGAAACCTTACACCAATACGTCTTTCTCAATACCAGTAAGTCTGACCAGCGTCGTATAGTAGATCAATTTTTGAATTGATTGCCTGACGTTTCGAACACTTTACAGCGTCAATGAACGCTTTCGATATATAAAAATGTGGGTCAAAATATGTAATAATTATTTCTGTAGCGAATAGATCTCTGTAATAACAATATTTTGTTCAACGTGAGACATCTTAGTCCGCCCTATAGATGCTGTAAAGTGTTTAAAACTTCGGATAATCAAAAATCCAATACAAACACGATAAAATCCGTAAAATAGATTTATTTATATATAACTAGCAACCCGCCCTCGCTTCGCTTCTAGTCGTTTTACCCGCGTAGTTCCCGTTCTCGTGGGAATACCGGGATAAAATATAGCCTAGTTTACGCCCTGATATTATAGCTTTCCAATTTTGAAAGAATTTTTGAAATCGGTCCAGCCGCTTTGAAGATTATCCGGAACAGACAGACAGACAAAAATTTTTTAATCGCTATTTTAGGCATAGGTGTCGTGCAAATAACCGTGTGAGCATGAAAAAAGCCTATTATTTTGACATTACAAACAGACGCTCCAATTTTATTTATTGGTATAGGTAGATGTTTAATAATCGCGTAAACATCAGGAACCATTATGTACTATGTATTTTTTAAATTTAAACCTTAAGCTTTCTTTACTTCCCATATCTAGCGTGAGAAGATTGCTAGACCAAAATACAAATCTAGACAGTCACCGATGTTGCGGTCAGAGTTTCTATTTGAATGTTCACTACGATGTATTTCGTTATTTTAACAAATATTGTTTTCTCCCCAGACAGATTCACAATGAAACTAAAGCGAGTTTCAGTTCATTTTCTACTGTGTGGGAATGTATAATGGAATGCATAATTTTTTATTAAAACACGAGAATAATTTACGAATTTGCCTTGTTGTATGAGAATGCGTCCGAATGATATCTTTCATGCTTTTATAAACTTCAAAAATAATATGCTAGTGCGCTATTCTATACAAATAAGAAATGTCATGTCAAAATAATACGTTCTTTTCGTGATCACGCGGTTATTTACACAATACCTAAAAAGAACTTTAACATTATTTTGTCCGTCCGCTGTTTGCTCCAGATATTTTTCAAATCCATCCATCCATTCATCAGCCTACAGACGTCCACTGCTGGATATAGGCCTCTCCACGAGAATGCCACTCGGAGCGGTCCTGCGCCACTTGCATCCAACGATTCCCTGGGACTTTGAGAATGTCATCAGTCCATCTATGGGGTTCGTCCTACACTACGCCGTCCGATGAAATTTATATTTTTCAAAACAGCTGGACTAATTTTGATATTATTTTACTACCTGTAGCTGTCTATATGGAGTAAATTTAACTATATTTCCTATCACAGAAACCCTATTAAATTTTCAGTCCAGGAATCTAATCCAAGACTTCATATACTGCAGTCGCATACCCTAACATCTCAGGAGCTTTTGGAGATTCAACATGCGGTGGCAAAATGACCGAAACCGAAGCGAAGCTAGAGCGGGTTGATAATAAATAAATATTAAAATTTCACATATCGTTCCGTGTGGTGACGGATTAAGAATACAATTCACCACTCCCTATCGTACTCGTGGATGTCGTTAAAGAAGACTAAGGAACATAATATGCATGTATGTTACATGCAAAAGAAGCTTGAAGAAAACTTGAAATAAAACCCTATACCAACATGTCTGACCAGTACGGTATAGTAGGTTAAATTCCTTCCTGTTGTGGAGGAGGCCCGAGCCCAACAGTGGGACGTATGTGGGCTACGATGAGAGATGAGATAATCTCGACAATAACTTCAATGAGACTACAGATTTGCCTCTTGAGCTTATGTATATAGGAGACTTTTATGAATAAACAAGATTAAATTGAAAAAAAAAATCAAGTCTTAAATTTAGGTATTTGCATTGTCATCAATGGATATTACGCATGGTGACCACGTAGTGGTCATGGTGACGGAGTAAGAAGTCCACCGCCGCCCTACAGTTACTACTTATGGGTATCGTAACAATAAGACTAAGGGATTATAATATACACACAAAAACAAAAAAGGAACATTTGAAATAAAATGCTATGTCAGATAGTGCCCCGTTATCAAACCAATGCTAAAGCTTGCTAAAACTTTTGAAATACTATGAAAAAAGAGTAAATATTGAGTCGATTTTAACTAATTGAGATAAGAACAGGATTTCGTGAGTATTATTAAATAATACTAAATATTAATATTTTTTTTCCGTGTGGTCAAGGAGTAAGGATACAATTAACCACTCCCTATCATGCCCCTGGATGTCGTATAAGACGACTATGGGATATGCACATAACATCTGTGCATGAGAAGGAAAACTCGAAATGAAACCCTATACCAATATGTCTTACCAGCTTGGTATAGTAGATCAATTTCCCCCCCTACTGGGAGGGAGGCTCGAGCTCAGCAGTGTGACGTTTATGACTTGAAGCGAAGACCATTCTAATTAGATCCCATGAACTAAAAGCTTAAAAACACATGTGTCGCAACCCCTTTTTACTGTACTGTGAAGAAACAATTTCTATTTCGTGGTGTGTTAAGCAACTATTATGGGCCCACATTACTGCGAGGGAAATAATATATACATATCTATAACTTCTATGTAAACTTGCCTGACCAACCTAATGCAGCAGACCAAACTAGTTCTATTCTAGAGACTAATGGAAGTATTTAGACTCTAAGTAAAAAATATACAAAAGAATTTATACTTAGCTCAAAATTGAACTTCATGCAATTGTTTTTTTTTTTTTAAAGACTGCACTATGGAGATAATCGTTGTATTGCGAAGGATTTTAGAAATATGTAATTAACAGACGCAAATTACAAACTCAGAACAACTTGTGGATCGCAACAAGTGTAGTCCTGCGTAGGTTTCGAACACGCGATACTTGCACTGCAAGTAAGTATCTTGACCAGTACACCATCGTGCAATCATCCTTAAACTTAATTATCTCACTCGCCGAGAGGCCGACCGCGCGAGGAAAGACCGACGTCCTCCCCGAGGGGGGGACGTTGGTTGAGGAGAGGGTACTCCTCAAGGGGTATTCCGTCGGGCCGACCACCGACGACAAGTCACCCTGCTCCGGTGGTCGATCCAACGACGAAGGTGACGTGTCACGGGTGGGTTACGGGTGTGCGTGCTTGCGCCCCTCTGTCGCCCCGGACGGAGTGATGCGAGGTGTGCGCCGAGCGTAACCCACTCTATCCCAAAAAAAAAAACTTAACTATCTCAAAAATATTTTAAACAACTAAAACATCTTTTAAGTTGAAAGATTTCAAATGTTCACTCGAGTCCAAGACGTGAAATTAAGCGTTTCACATATTTCACAGAATTTTACAAGTTCACAAAATCCCTTTCAGATTTTCGAAACTTTTCGCTCTCATACCGGCCTTTAATAAAACGTCAAAAGTTTCAACAATAAAATTTTTTTCGCTGTCCCCTTTAACGTATCTGCCAGTGTTTGCTATAACGCGTCGAAATTAACACTTGAAATGCAAATAGGACCACGTTCAAGTACATACGAGCGACACGCTCGAATTAATGCTGTCTAATTTCGTATTATTGTACGACCGTGGGATTTTAACCCCGCTTAGTATGGTTAAGTTGTGTGCAATTGTTTCACTCTTATCTCGGATAGAATAATAAGACTGATGTGGGTACGTGAAATGACTGTGGTTTAAAGATAGAGGATGTTTTCAGAGGCAGGATTCATTTGAGATTTAAACTTAGTTGTTTTTGTAAAGAAAGGTCATTGTTATATTTGGTTATTTGATTATTTACGAAATATTATTTACACCTGATTATTTGTGTATAACATTATAAGTAGTATACCGTGAGGTACCGGAGGTGCGCCTTTGGGTGTCGTAAAAGACGACTAAGTGATACAATATGCAAATAAAATCTGTGTAAGAAAAGAAAAGCTGGAATTGTTATATTTCCTATGCCAACACGTCTGATTCGCTTGGTATACAGTAGTTTGTTCTCCTTCCTATCAAGGAGAACGTTCACGCCCAGCTGTGGGACGTATGTGAGCTGTAATTAAGATCATCTTAATTATATGATTATGAATAGTTATATTTGATAATATTTACAAATTAAACTATAGATCTGTATCTATTGCCACCAATAATACCGTTCAATATATAGACAAGTTTTATTCTACTTTTAATGAAAATGTCTTGAATCCATATAATATTAGGTATACATATTTATCATCATTTTAAAGAGAAATTTATTCAAACACCAAAATATAATATGTATTTTTAAAAGATGTTGTGGTTCTTTCAATCCATCCATCCATCAGCCTACGGACGTCCACTGCCGGACATAGGCCTCCCCACGAGAATGCCACTCGGAACGGTCCTGCGCCACTTGCATCCAACGGTTCCCTACGACTTTGAGAATGTCGTCAGTCCACCTAGTGGGGGGGATCGTTCTTCGCTGCGCCGTCCGATTCGTGGTCACCAATCAAGAACCTTTCTTCCCCAACGGTTGTCGGTTCGACAAGCGATGTGGCCTGCCCATTGCCATTTCAACGTGCTAAATCTGCGAGCTATGTCGGTTAAACCCGTTTTTCTACGGATTTCCGTATTCCGCATTTTATCACGTAGAGCAGCTATACTCTAAGTGTGTTCCGCGGAACCCTAGGGTTCCGTGATACCTCTGTCGGGGTTCCGCAAGAATTTAGAAATAAAAAAATCAAAACACCTCTCTCTGGTCGCTCCGCGGCTGTGCAGACTCCGCGGCCGCGCGGAGACAAAACGCTATGAATGTTATTTATTTATTTATTTGTATTTGTATAAGCTTGTGTTACATTAGCTGGTACAATATCTCATAAGTTTGGTCTCAACAATTTTATACTTGTACAACGCGTTCGCTCTAAGTTTGCCGGTCTGTGGAATGCGCGTACCCTCCCCCACGTGACAACAAAACTTATGTGTCATAGTTTTACCCAAATATCTAACGTACACAATTTTTATTGTTACAATTAAATAAAAAATTTCGAACGTCATACACTCATACCTATCGCCAGCGGCAAACTTAAAACGAGCGGGTAGTATACTTGTAAGCGCTCAGTCTCTTTGATAAAAGCCGCCTCTGAATTAGACGCTATAGTTGTCAACTAGCGACTTTCGTCTCTAACTTCAAAGGATAAAGTCGATATTGTTTACAACGCTATTTTTAAATTTCTGTTTTTATTTTTGCTTTTTGTTTATCAAAGGTGCCGACTCGAGTATTTTCGAGAATATTTGAGATCGAGTCTAGGACTAAGTATAAAAGCGGCGATCGCGCGTTGGCGTCGTCAGCACCGGGTTGAGAGCCTTCCGCTCGCCCATTGCCCGCGTTAAGCTGTCAAGGTCATCTGCGACCAACAGCTAAATACACACAAAAAAAAAAAAAAAAAGTTGGCGTCGTCAGTTGATGATTAGCGTTCGGAGCGATAAGTTACTACCTACTTACAAGCTCGCTAGCGAGAAACTAGTGTTCATTGTTTTACTGCCTGCTGTATTCTGTTGTCTCAGTTTTATACATTTCTTCCCTGTAGGTTCTAAATTTAGTCTCTTATACGCAGTAACGATTGTGCATTATTTAAACCCCACTATCCTGACTTGTAACATTATAAATAAAGAAGAATGGAACGTTGGCTTAAAGGTGTTAAACGTGTTCCAACAACATCTTCTAATGACGCTGAATGTTCAAAAGCAATGCGCGCGGAGAATTTAGCAATCACCGATCCAGAAGATGATGCCACGAGTGCCACGACGTCAAGCTCGACGGTTTCAAAGACGAAAAAAAGGAAGTATGATGAATCTTATATCAGTTTCGGATTTGTTGATTCCAACGGCTCACCTATCTGCATGCTCTGTAGTAAACTGCTTCCTAATAGTTCCATGGCACCTGCCAAATTGCGTCGACATTTAGAAACCGTACACCCCGAGACTAAAGACAAGAATAAAGAATTTTTTGTTCGCAAAAAAGATCAGTTATTAGAAAGTCAAAAAAATATGATGCATGTAACACAAACTACCAACGAAAAGGCCACGGAGGCATCATACTTACTTAGCTATCGCATTGCACAAGCAGGTGAAGCGCACACTATCGCTGAGAAATTAATAAAACCATGTGTATTAGACATAACAAAATGTATGCTTGATGAAAAATCTGCAAAGCATCTTTCTACTGTTCCGCTATCAAACGATACTGTTTCACGACGAATCCATGATCTGGCAAGCTACGTCAAACAAGAACTAGTTACACGTCTACAAAATACACGATTCGCTTTGCAAATGGACGAGTCGACTGATGTCGCTGGTTTGGCTATTCTGCTGGTTATTGTGAGATATCCATATAAAAGTTCTTTTGAAGAAGACATGCTTATGTGTTCATCGCTGCTTACAAACACTACCGGGGAAGAAATTTTTAATAAAATAAATATATTTTTTGAAGAACATAATCTCAGTTGGAACAATTGCATTGACATTTGTACAGATGGGGCCAAGGCGATGACAGGTAAAACAGCAGGAGCAGTGTCACGAATGAAAAATAAAGCGCCTAATTGTAGTTCCAGTCATTGTATTCTGCATAGACAAGCACTTGCGATGAAGCAAATGCCGTCTAATCTAAAATTAGTTATGGATGAAGCGGTAAAAATAATTAATTTTATCAAATCACGACCACTACAATCCCGATTGTTCTCATTATTGTGTGAAGATTATGGCAGCAAACATAAAACACTGCTGCTCCATACAGAAGTGCGATGGCTGTCTCGGGGAAAAACTTTAACAAGGCTATTTGAACTTAGAGCCGAGTTACAAATGTTTCTTTCAGCAGATACTTCTTTTAATTTGAAGGACCGTTTGTATGATAAAACTTGGTTGTTCCGATTGTCTTTTATGGCGGATATCTTTCAAAAACTTAACGAATTAAATTTATCGTTGCAAGGTAAACAGACAACAGTGTTTCAGGCCTATAATAAAATAACTGCTTTTAAAAGAAAATTAGATTTTTGGATCATTTGCATTGGTAAGAAAGAAATAGAAAGTTTTACGTTACTCAGTGAGTTTGTTAGCGAAAACGACTCAGAAATGTTTGAAGATAATGTGTTTGAAGAATTGGTCCAATATCTCAGTTCGATGCGCGCATCTTTTGAAAAGTATTTTCCCGAAGAACACAATACAAAAATTAAAGTGAACTCCTGGATTCATAATCCTTTTTTACCCAACTTGGAAAAGCCTGAAAACATGTCAAATGAGATATATGAATCTCTTTTAGAAATGTCATCAGACACAAGTATGGAGTCATTGTTCAAAACGACGCCTCTTAATGATTTTTGGTGCAGAATCCAAGATGAATATGCAATGCTTGGCCAAATGGCTCTGGATATTCTTCTCCCGTTCCCAACTACATATTTGTGCGAAACAGGATTCTCTACCTACGCAGCCACGAAAACAAAATATCGCAATAGACTGGACGCCGAAGCTGATATGAGACTCCAACTTTCTTCCATCAAACCTGATATCAAGCAATTGATGAAAAATAAAAAACAGTTTCATACCTCCCACTAGTTAGATTTTTCTTTTTTAATGTTTTCTATTATTGTCCTTACCAAGTGGTGAAGTAAATAATAATTAGTAACTGATACATTGTACTTTTATTATGCTGATTAATATAGAATACACTTATAAAAATAATTGTTTTATTGTAGGGTTCCATCAAGTATTTTGCTTCCCAAAAGGGTTCCGTCATTTAAAAAGTTTGAGAACCACTGACGTAGAGAAATACCGAGTATAGCCCTCTCCATAGCATGTTGAGCGACTTTGAGCTTTTTTATGAGGCCGACATTTAGAGACCACGTTTCAGTGCCGTTAGTCATCGCTGGTAACACACACTGGCTACACACACTTCAATAACCTTTTCTTCTTCTTTCAATAACCGATTCTTTCAATAACCTTTTTTATTTCATCACTTTGTTAAGTTGTATTTAAATTGCAAATAGCGAGCAATTGTTCTGTTCAACTGTACATATTTCCTTTTTTCTCAGATGCTACGTATTGCAACTGCACGTAAGTTTCTTTCATTAATGGAAGGGTATACACAAACTTAAACAAATTGGTTTTTTGAAATTGCCATATTTTAAAGTATACAATTCGCCATCCCCTTTTATCCATGAGCGTCCTAATTAATGACTAAAGGATATAATATGTAGATAACATATATACAAGAGAAGGAAAACTTAAAATGAAACCCTATACCAACACGTTTGACCAGCGTGGTATAGTAGGTCAATATACCTCCCATTGTGGAGGCGGCTCGAGGCCAGCAGTGAGGCGTATTCAGCCGAGATGTTGGTGATGTTTTCCGTGTAGTGACAAAGTAAGAATACACCACAGCCCGTATATGTAGTAAAAGACCATGAAGGTATATAATATGCGTGTAACATCAGTGAAAGAGAAGGAAAACTCGAAATGAAACCATATATCAACATATCTGACAAATAGATTTTCCTCCTATTGTGGAGGAGGCTCGAGCCCAACAGTGGGACGTATATAAGCCGAGATGATGATGACAACAGTCTCTTCCTTTCTCAAATCACACAAATTTATGTTCTGTCATCACCGTTATCTTTGATATTAATAACATATTATTTTTAAGCCCTACGCAACAAAACTTTACAATATATTATTACAAGCAAACCTTACGCTTACTTTTCTATTATTTTAATTAATAACCTCACACAATTTATCAACATTTTTATCTAAATTAAAAATCTAAATTTTAATTAACTTAATGATGCTGTGTTTTAATTTACGACCTTCGTAAATAGTGTTGTTATCTTTTCCGCAATACGACATAAAATAAATAATATAAACAGCTTTACAACGCAATCTTTGCGAAGGAATCTTGTAATAATTATTTCAAACATTACAACGGCCAGTCTGTACTATGGCATAATTGCATTGTTTTTTCTTATTGAAATTGTTTTTTCTTATTCTTTTGAAAAATTATGAGAGCGAATTTTTATGATTCGCTCGTGCACACGTCACGAAAAACCGACACCTTGAAGTTCGCTAGTTAACATTTTTTACAATACGCGAGCATACCGTCGCTAGATAATGCGTTATAATAAAATTTTAAATGTATTAAATACCTTTTTTTTCTATTATTAGTGACGTTCTTTTACAATCGTACAATAACGTGAAGGATAAAATTTTTAGAAAGATTTTATCTTGTTACGCCAAATAAATATAATTTTCTGTGTCAATATGACAATCAAATATTCAGACAACTTCCCCAACATTATGGTCTTTCGAGTGTTTTAGTGTTTATGTTTTTGTTAAATCGTGCGCTAGCAAAGTCAAGCTCACTAACGAGCCTTGAGACTACATTCCTTACAAGAGTACAAGAACACTTACATACATGAATGCAGCGATTTTTCAGTGATAACGTGTCACATTATCTTAAATGACTAAGGAATTACCAAGAGAATATCACATTATCTTAAACGACTAAGGAATTACCAAGAAAATAGATGGCAGCTGTTTGAGAAACTTAAAAATTCTCAATGCACTCTGATAAGAATTATGGCAGTATCCCACATGTTAAGAGGCTCAATAATAAATAATGAAAGGCTGATGATGATGATAATAAAATAAAATTTATTTCGTTTCGTCATCATCATCTCAGCCACATGAGTCTCATTGGTTTGGGTCTCCTCCGCAATGGGAGGGTAATTGACCTACTATACAGCGCTGGTCAGACGTGCATTTGGTTTTATGTCGAGTTTGCCTTCTTTTGCATAGATTTTATCGGGATATCATATATCTTAGTCATCTTTTACATCACCCACGAACAAGAGAGGGATAGATTTACATCCTTATTAATATTATAAATGCGAAAGTAAGTTTGTTTGTTTGTTTGTTTGTTACGCTTTCACGCTTAAACCACAGAACCAATTTCAAAAATTCTTTCACTAATGAAAAGCTATAAAATCAGGGACTAACATAGGCTATATTTTATCCCAGTATTCCTACAGGAACGGGCACTACACGAGTAAGACGACTGAAATCGAAGCGAAGCGAAGCGAGGGCGGGTTGCTAGTATTGACATATTCTAACCAATTGTCATTTATTTCATTTCAGCCGTTAAAGTTATGTAACTGTATTCTTAAAATTCTTTGCCGTGTGGTAATGGAGTTTACCGTGTGGATGGAGTAAGAATACAATTCACCACCCCCTCTCATACTCATGGGTGTCGTAAAAGACGACTAAAAGATATATTACGCATATGACATCTATGCAAGAGATGGAAAACTCGAAACATAACTAACCTGTCTGACCAGCATGGTATAGTAACGTCAATTTCCCTCCTATTACGGAGGAGGCTCTCAGAGACTGAAATTAATGATCAATTAATGTTATGTATCCATTGAGCAAGTATCTATCTTTCTCAATGTACGTATCATTAAACAACATTCACCACCACCTCTCCTCCTCTCTTACCTGTGGGTGGAGTATATGATACACAGCTAACATCAATGCAAGAGAAGAAAAACTCGACATACGTAGGGTTATATGCGTATAAATCCATGTCGAGTACACCCACTGCTGACCTGTGCGGTAGGGATGGCAATCTGAGATCGATTAATCGAGGAATCAATTTTTCAGGCCCAAAAAGTCGATTTTATAAATTGATACGAAGCACTGAATTGATTCGGTGAATCGATACTTTACCCTAAAAAACCATGATTCGATTTTTTTCTACAACACTTTCAGATTTCCTAAAAAAAAGTTCATCACAATCCCGCCAGAAACATATCTCGTACTGAATTGGAAGAAAATTCGTAAAAAAGATCGATAGATCGATTAATCGTAAATCGATCCTGCAGACCTGGATTTTCTTGTGAATCGATTCTTTGGACGGCGATTCAAATCTACAGTGCGGTATAGTAGGTCAATATCCTTTTCATTTTGAATTAGGCCCCAGTCCAGCCATGGGACTTAAGTGGGGAGACATGATAATGATGATGATAATCATTTAACACGGAAAATTGAATGATAAAAAAAAGGAAAATAATCAAATAAGACGAATAATAAGCAGCATTTTTTCAGCCTAGTAGGTACCTAGTATGAGTTTATTCTTTTCAGGGTTTAAAATTCACAACAAATTTTAGCTGAATTTTTGTACGAACACCCTTGGGTTTGTATTTTAATTCTCTGCCTTTTTGAAAGCGTTGCAACGAGGCGCCGGTTAGTAGCAATAAAAAATGAATACCGCTAGCAACGTATTCTCATTGCATATGTAAATGTATCGTTAATAATATTATGAAAAAATTATTGGGAACCCTTGAAGCTTATATACATCCTACTATTGAGCTCGAGATGCCGCCAAAACAGATGGAAAATTGAGCTACTATACCACGCTGGTCAGACGTATGGAGTTCTATTTCTAGTGTTCCTCTTCTTATACTGATGTTACATGCATGGATTCCATGTAGAGCAAATAATCGCCACAGTGAAATGATATGGTGGCAGACATCCATGCTTAAAACTACTTACAATAAATCAACGGCAAATTAAATCCAACAAACATAAATCGTCTTTTATCACACTACACACACATTCTAAAAACTTAATAACTAATCCTAATATTTCGTTAAATCGAGTTGTTCGCGTGTCATTTTCCTTACTAATATTATAAATGCAAAAGTAAGTTTGTTTGTTTGTTACGCTTTTACGCTTAAACCACCAAACTGATTTTAAAAATTCTTTCACCAATAAAGAGCTATAATATCTGGGAGGACTATATTTTATGTCGGTATTTCCACGGGAAAAGGAACTACGCGGGTAGGGCGACTGAAACTGAAGCGAAGCAAGAGCGGGTTGCTAGTACTTTATAAACTACACAGCTGTCGTAATGGTTAAGATACCAACCTAACGTGCCAGTGTCTCGGGTTCGAATGCCACTATACACACAGAAAAAGTATTTCTGTGTACAAAGTATTTGCGATACACAGATTGTTGTTCCGAGTCTGAATGTAATTTGTGTCCAATATATGCTTAGTATGGTGACGGGTAAGAATACAATTCACCACCCCCTTTCTTGCCCGAGGGTGTTGTAAAAGACGACTAAGAGATAAAATATGCATATAACATCTATGCAAGAGAAGGAAACCTCGAAATAAACCCTATACCAACTCGCCTGACCAGCGTGGTATAGTAAGGTCAATTTCCCTCCTGTTGTGGAGAAGGCTCGAGCCCAGCAGTGGGACTTATATGAGCTGTGATGATGATGATGGTGATATGCTTTGTAAAATAATCATATATATTTTTATCACTTTTAAATTTATATTTAAAATTATTGCTCAGAAATCCAACCGAAACAGTTTAGATTATTTAGCAGTTGATTTATATTATGTTTTCGAAAACCAAAGTTTTAAAATGCAATTTTATTTAAGTAGGGATTCTAAACAAATTTTATCTCGAAAAAGGAATTAACTTCATTTTGCCGGTTCAGAGTGAAAGAGTACATTTTTTGTTTTATTCTTTCAGTACGGTTGCCAGTGGGCAGCGAAATTTTAATTAGGAAAGTTATTTTGCTTATTTTCTTTTTTTCACAAACCTTTACTCCTTTCAATGAGGTTGCTATATTGAACTATGTAACAGAGGCGAGAGGGTCGAATTTTTCATGTAATTTGCTACTTCTATCACAAAATTTTTATTCTTTTGTTATTTTGTTTTAAAAGCAAACGACAGCACAATTTATTAGGTGATACCTATCAATATTTTGAAGATTATAAGCAACTTCAAAGTATGCTGAAAGTAGGCTTTTAAATATTAGCCGAATTTAAATAGCCAATCCGTCTGACCGGCCAAAACGCGTGTTCGTGTGGTAACGGAATATGAATACAATTTACCAATCTCTATCTTAGTCGTGGATGTTGTAAAAAACGACTAAAGAATATAATAAGCATTTAACATCTATTTATGTGAAGGAAAACTGGAAATAAAACCAACCTGTCTGACCAGCATGGTATACTAAGGTCAATTTCCCTCCTAAAATTCCTCCTCTCCTCCTTCAAGGAGGTTCGAGCCCAGTAGTGGGACGTGTATTGACTGAGATGATGATGAAATAGCTAATAAGAATCGGATAAGGATTCTCCAGAAGAGTGGGCAGCGACTCTCTCCTGGGAAATATATAACATTTCACTGGACCAACGACCTGGAGGAAATTGATGGACGTCGTTAAAATGTAGGCGGCACAGGACCGCACTTTGTGTTGAAACATGAGGGAAGACTACCACAAGCAATGAATGACGAGAGGCTGAGTGATGACAATGAAGATGAAATAGCCAACAAACTAATAAAAGGATCATGTTTGTAACAAATATGAAAAACAAGGCCGGACTTTAGAGCTTATTTTGTCTTTCATTGATTATTTACTTTCGTGGTGACGTAGTAAGAATACAGTTCACCAACTCTCATCATGACCATAGCTGTCGTAAAAGACAACTAAGGGATTATTATAATAGTAAATAGTGGTAGGACCACATTGTTGACAGTTGTCTGTCTACAGCCGCAGGCCGGTGCGTCCGAGGTAGTACCACACTCTCGCAATAAATCGATGTCCGAGTAGTAGCGATTTGTTACAGCGCTACGTTCGGTGAGCGAGAGAGCCGGCAGCCCAACTTTCTGAGGGTGTTTGCATGCGGTGAGTTTTGGTGATGCCTTTGGTTTCACCGAACCTCATTGCACGCATTCACACTCCCTTCACTTTCTGCACGGTGGGCAGCGGACTAGCAAAGATCCATAACCGACAGCAACATTTACCATCAGGTGTACTGTTTGCTCGTTTGCTATCGTTTGCAATAAAAAAAAGAAAAGCTTGAAACCCTATGCCAACACGTCTAACCAGCGTGTTAGTCAATTTCCCTCCTATAAAGGAGGAAACCCGAGTCCAATTGATGAAATGATGAGAGATATATGGGCTGAGATGATGATGATATGAAAAACTAAAAACCTGGATCCTATTGCCATCATGACAGCCTCTTATTAAATTTAACTGTCTCCTTAATCCAGTGACGTAAGCATACGACCGCGTGATTCTGGATTGATTAAACATTATAATCTTTTAATTTGGAAGTATGATTCGCAATGGGATGTCACCCAAAAAGGGGTAATGCGCCAAACTGGCTAGAGATGTTAAGGAATCAGTAACAGGGGTCGGCCCTATGGCAATGGGAAAGTAAAACGTTATGGGGTCGCACACCGCTCTTCTATCCCCCCGGATCGAACTAAAGGAGTATATCCAGACTATAGCTTACGAAATAAAGAAAAAAAGCGGCTCGCTCTATATAACATGCGACTATATATATTATGATGCAATTTAAGTATGTTTATAGCTTTTCCTATTTCTTCGGATAAATAAAAAAATAAATAAAATATTATATAGAATTCTGCGACTTATTCACAAACAACCACAAATATAGATACTAAACAGCATTAAAATCTCAATAATAATACAATAATATTACTTATATAACGGAAAAGAAAACACACTTCTATAATACTTAGCCTTCATAAGGCTTCTAAGTGCAATAATAACATAATTAAATTATTGGTCACATCATGCAAATCATGCATGCAATCCTTAGTAGTACAAACATTGCCGGTAGAATTCATTTTATTTTATACTTTTATGTTATTGGTGTGGTGATGGAGTAAGAATACAATTTACCATCCCCTTTTCTTGCCCGTGGATGTCATAAAAGACGACTAAGGGATATAATACGCGTATAACATCTATGCAAAAAAAGGAAAACTCGAAATAAAACCCCACCTGTCTGACCATCATGGTATAATAAGGCCAATTTTCCTCCTACTGTGGAGGAGGCTCGAACCCAACAGTGCACCAAATTACCCGATATGGAGGAAGGACTACATGCTACCCTTTAACCCGTATAGTGGTTCCTCTTTCACACCATTTGGACGAACCACTTTTTATGGTTTGGATATATATACCACGTCCCCTCCCTTGGCTACGGAAGGGACGCAGTATAGTCCCGTAACCTGCAGAATGTACCTCTCTACTGCCATTTGGGCTGACCATAGGAATCGAGTCCTTGTCTTTGGTGACAACAAAACCACGCTGACAAACTACTATACCGCACTATGTAATCCATTACTTATAATTTTACGCCTTCTCCCGCTTCTGTGACACCTTGTGGCATATACCCAATTTTGTTCAAGTTTTTTTTAACCTATTTTGTACTTTTTATAGCCATTAGACTCTATGTAACTTAAGATGAGCGAATGCTACACAGGCATACTTCATAATGGGGCGTATGCGAGCAGTGTTGAGTCTAATTTTACATTTTAACGACAGCTTACGCTTGAGATTGAGACTAGACTATGTAACCGACCCATAACGAAAACTGCACATGACTGCAATGGTTATATGTTGAGCACAGTTGATACGCTTTTTACAGATGACGCCTAAGTATTTGCATGTTGATGCCCAAAGCATGGGTGTTAAAGTTTCAGATTTGAATGTTGTTCAAACGTAGTATTTTAACGCTCTGTTAATATGTCACCATCTCTTACGTTTTTATGGGATTCATTAAAAGAAAACTGAGTCCTCAGCAGCATAAATCGCTCACCTTGCCAATCGTAGGCAAAGGGGTAGCCTTACAATAAACAGGACTGCTATATAAAATCTCCCCCGCGTAGCGATAGGGTAAAAATACAGTTGTTGTCATCTTTTATTTGCCCTTGAGCACCTTACAAATCGACTAAAGTTCTTCAAGTAAATGGGCCGTAATGTTCTTGTGAAATTTATTAAACTTTAATGCTATCGGCAATCCGCTTGCCAAGGCCAAGTTCAGTAATTAGAACAATAATTCTAAATAACGAAACGCCTATGTCCAGCAGTGGACAAAAAACCCTGAATAATGAAAAAATCTACCAAATTACGCAAACAATTACTCGTAAATCGTTATTACAGGTTCGCATCACATTAACACTCAAACACCTAATTTACGAATTAACATAATCAATAGACGGTATTTTGCATTCACTAGAGCCCCTCGGCTTAATGTAAACTAATCATTAATGTATATATTCGTAAATTATTAAAATAGGTCAGTGTTTATAGATGCTTAGTGGTATTAGAATAAATTTTAAATTGGATTAGCCTCATTTTGTAAAAGGTTACTTAGGCCCACTAATCCTAATCGATAGATCTTCAGTGAGCAAATAAATGCCTGAATATTTTAAACCATTATTACGAGATTATGAATATTGGATTATCTACACTAACATTATAAAAAAGAAACGTTATTTTTGTATGTTTGTAACGAATAAACTCAAAAATGACTACATTATCCCTGAGTAATATATGCTATATTTTATCCCGGTATTCCCACGGGAATGGGAACTACGCGGGTAAAGCGACTGAAACCGAAGTGAAGCAAGGACGGGTTGCTAGTATATTTAAAACCCTATGACGACACGTCTAACCAACACGATATAGGTCAATTTCCCTTCCATTGTAGAGGACACCTGACCCTAACAGAGGGACGTATGTGAGCTGCTATGAAGATTATGATTAAAATTTAATTCAATAAGGAAACCTACCTGGCAATATTGATATCATAGAATGAATACTACTCTATAAATTCAAACAGCAGTATGTTTGAATATATCTTTCAAAGTCTACATTTCAATGAGTTAGATATTTTTAAATATAAATGCATCTGAATTATCCAAGTCTTTAGGTCTTCAAATGTTGCATGTCATGATCCGGTAAGACACTTAATGTTATCTTGCAAATCATGCATTTAAGGAAGTCATTAGTTTTCACCTACACTTCCATCTGCATTGTATCTAGTGACGTGATTTCCAAAAAGACTGACTCAAGTCATTGAACTCCAAACCAGGAGACGTGATCGGTTGTCGCGAAGAATGTGCTCTAATTTTACGTACGAGGATTATTCGTGCATAACGGAATCAAGGAATCTGTCCAGATAGCCCGCTTAATAGATGGCAACAAATAATATATCAGCTTTTGATTTAATATCATGTAAAGAAAATCTCTCTCGTCGTCGTTCAATTAACATTGAGAGTGAAATAGCTTTTGCTGTGTCATGTCATTATATTAAGCTCTAAAGCAAACACAATAGCGGAATTAACATCAATTCTGAAGAAAACAAGAAAGTTTGACGAGCCATTGAGATTGATTCAATGATATTTTGAAGCGTGAAAAGTGTAAAGCCCAAGTCACTGTTGTGTTGGTAAGATTACGGAACTTGGAAGCATGATTCAGTGCTTTTATTATGCTTTACCGTTTCTAACAGAGACGTTTTTGGTGTAAAACAACTAGTGTTATGTCGTCTTGTAAAAGGCAATATTTTGCTATAGTATGACGTCATGTGCCTGTTAAATCAAAATATATTGATTTTTCTACTACTTTATATATAAGAGTATGCTATTATTAGTGCAGGGATAGGTTACCCGTGTAGTGATAACTTAGAATGCAATGTATTGACACCACTTGCTTACCCGTGGGAGTCGTAAAAAGTGACTCGGAGGCCTCCTATCGACCGACGTCCTCCCCGAGGAGGGGACGTCGGTCGATAGGAGGGTACTCCTCAGGGGGTATTCCGTCGGACCGACCACTGACGACAAGTAACCCTGCTGACGAAGGCGACGTGGTGTTGGGGTGGGTTGCGGGTGTGCGTGCTTACGCCCCTCTGTCGCCCCGGACGGAGTGGTGCGAGGAGTGCGCCGAACGCAACCCATCCCAAAAAAAAAAAAAAGTATTTAAGATTCTAGCAGGATGATGATGATTCAATCCGCAAAAAATAAAGTAAAGAAAGATATAGGTACTCGTCTTTTCAAGACTTTTCTGTACCAGCTTCAATTGTACCTATTGAATTTGGACTTTCGCATGGATTGGGTACTTAAATATTTGACGCTTTTAACAATCACATAATTTTTCAGTTCTTTGTGGGGCGGGCTATGGTTCGTGCACATACCATTCATTCCATCCGGGATTACCCTATTACCTCCTCCCAATCAGCATTGAGCCGACCACTGGTACCAAATTCTTGACATTCGCATCCAGCGCAGCGGGTCATCCTTTCAGGTACCATACCTCCCCAACGCCCCCGGGGTGTCGCTCTCACGCGGTCAGCCTCTCTGTTGGTGACAGAATATTCCCTAGTCCAGTCACCTACTTCAGCTAGGGCAGCATCAGACGCAAATATTCCTGCCTACATCCGGGTTATGTTATGCCATTAATAATAATATCAACATTAATAACATCCATAGCGTGTCACTCAACAAGTTTATTATTTCATCAGTCTTTGATAATGACGTCTGCTTAAATCCTTTGGCGGCCATTCTGACTTTATTTAGCTTATTTTTCTAAAACTTTAAAGATACTGCTCTGCTTGAATTTATCGCAGCGTTATGTACAATAGCCCATACCTAAATAGCCTATCTGATAGAATAAGATGATTTGGAATTCAACTGGCAATTCTTGAGATTAAGGTATTCAAATAAACCAACAATCCCTTCAACTTTATTACAGTAATATCAATAACACTATGTTTAAAACACAAATAGAGTAAGAAAAAAAAAGTAAATTTCTCGGTAAACAGGCTATCTAATAAAATAAGATGATTTTTAATTCCAGTTATTGAAATTAGAGTGATCAAACAAACAAACTTTTCTTTGTGCTAGTAATATCTATAATACTTTAATCCATAATCTTTACTCTTCTTTCTCCAAAAACCGAATAAAGCAACAAATAAACTTTATTAAGTAAAAACGCGCGTACCTATTGGTACGCGCGTTTTTCTTTGTGTAAAGAGGCTCATACAATAACATTTTTGATATCCAATTGGTAATTCTTGAAATTACTGTATTCAAACAAACTCTTCAACTTATAGTGCATTATTTTATTTATTTATTTATTTATTTATATAAGGCTCATCTACGACATAAACACAAACATATGCTAAAAACATTCCAGTGGCTTAAAACTAGTGTTTACATCAATTACAGACGTGCACAACATTAAGGAATATATTACTATGCGTAAATTAATGTTAGAGATAAAAAGTATTAATTATTAAATATATTTAAAAAGTATTATTACGTAATAAATAAAATAACGAGTAGAAGTAATTAGAAGGTACCTAAGTAAAATCTAAGATAAGTAGTTATATAGAAAAATAATTTATAAAATAAGTAAGATGTAAGTAATTTGTAAAAGTTAGCGACTAGAATTTGTAAAACACGCATAATAAAAAATAAACAAAACCATATTTTCTAACTAAAAACCAATGAAGTGAACCTATAAGCAAAATAGCAATAGTACCTACTAATGATAAAAAGTTATGAATTAAGAATTTTTTTTTTCTTTATTATAGTGATATAAATACATAATAGTATCTTTAAAACACGAATAGAATAACAAAAAACGTTAATAAGTATGTAACGTTCTCTCTCAAGATATAGATTCATATCTATTAATGTTATCTCGATGGAATCGCGTTTTACATACATCATTGCGTGTCATTGCTGTTCCGTTTCAAACGATTTGTTACAATTACGGAGTAATTGCTGGGAAAAGTGAACTATAAGACAATGCGTTTTAATTTACAAGTGAAAATTATAGGTTTATACTAACCATTTCATAGTTGTAATGCTTGCGTAAACATCACAGCTACAAATAAACCATTTTATAATAAGATTTTATTTAACTTACATGTATACCCTGGAATTTTACAATCAATATTTCACCCACTTCCACTGAAGCTGACAATGCGTGATTGTTTAAATGGCGCGATTTTTTCAACATGGCGGATGTCACAAAATGGCGATTTATATTTTTTATTGTAACCCTATTATATAAAGAGCTTGATGAGCGAAACATAGGTGATGCCTTTTTAAATATGGCAGCTGTCACTAAATGGTGATTTCTAATGTTCATACAAATTAGGATATAATTTAAAATGTTGATTTATTGTTTGTTTATTGACTACTAGCAACCCGCCCTCGCTTCGCTTCGGTTTCAGTCGCCTTACACGCGTAGTAACCGTTCCCGTGGGAATACCGGGTTAAAATCTAGCCTATGTTACTCCCTGATATTATAGCTTTCCATTGGTGAAAGAATTTTTGAAATCTGTTCTGTGGTTTAAGCGTGAAAGCGTAACAAACAAACAAACAAACTTACTATCGCATTTATAATATTAGTAATCCAAGGATATATAGTAGTGTTAGTTTAATATTAATTACAAAAATTTAACGGCTTCATCATCATCATCTCAGCCCATATACGTCCCACTGTTGGGCTCGGGCCTCCTCCATAATGGAAGGGTAATTGACCTACTATACCACGCTGGTCAGACGTGTTGGTATAGGGTTTTATTTCGAGTTTTCCTTCTCTCGCATAGATGTTATATGCGTTTTATATCCCTTAGTCGTCTCGTACGATCACCCACGGGTAAGATAGGGGGTGGTGAATTGTATTCTTACTCCGTCACCACACGGAACTAAAAGTAGGAAATAAAGAATCTTTACAATAAGAAGATAGAATCTTCTTATATATAAATTTCTAGCGTACGTGTGTATGTCACTGAACTCCTCCTAAACGGTTGGACCGATGTTGACGAAATTTTGTTTGTGTGTTCAAGGGAATTCGAGGATGGTTTAGATTCACAATTGGACCCGGTAGGTGGTGCTGTTCGAGCAGGACAATACCATAACATGAAAACGACTTCACCGATTTCGTCCATCCTTCTTTTTAATTTTTCTTATACTTTGAAAAGGCTTTTACGGAAAAAAATTAAGAAACTTGCGCAGAAAATCAGAGAATTTAAAAAACTTTAACGACTCGGTATCTAGGTTATTTATTTATGCTGCAACTAAACGGCTGGATGGATTTGAATGAATTTTTGTGAATGTTTTCAAGTGGGAGCCTGGATGATTTAGATTGACGAATCAGTCCCACAGATGACACTGCAGTCGGTATCTAGGTTATTTATCTATACCGCAACTAAACGGCTGGATGCATTTGAATAGTAGGGGGCGCTGAAATACTTTTATTTTATTTGAACAGAACAACGTCTCTTGGGTCAACTAGTTTAAATATAAAATTTTAAAATATACTAAAAAGGAGAAAGAGTCCAGTTAGGTAGATCCAATTTCAAGAAAAAGATCAGCCGACGAATCCAACTCGGTTGGGCAGCGTTCGGGAAACTTTCTTAAGTTCCTCTTGGATCTTCTCGTCCAACATACCTCAGTGTCTGAAAACACAGGTCTACGACCAGTGTGTGTTACCAGTGATAACTTAAGGCACAGAAACGTGGTCCCTAAATATAGGCCTCATAACAAGGCTCAAAGTCGCTTAGTGTGCTATGGAACGGGCTATGCTCGGGATTTCTCTGCGAGTAGAATCCGAAATACGGAAATCCGCAGAAGAACGGGTGTAACCGAAATAGCACGAAGAATTAGCACGCTGAAGTGGCAATGGGCAGGCCACATCGCTCGACGAACTGACAACCGCTGGGGAAGAAAGGTTCTCGAGTGGCGACCACGTATCATACGACGCAGTGTAGGACGCCCCCCCCACTAGGTGGACTGACGACCTGGTGAAGGTTGCTGGGCGTCTTTGGATGCGGCACAGGACTGCACTTTGTGGTGTAACATAAGAGAAGCCTACGTCCAGCAGTGGATGGCGATAGGCTGAAATGATGATGAATGAAAAAGGAGAAATGTATTCTCACAATCTCAGAGGTCCGAGCCCAACAGTGGGACGTATATAACCTGAGATGATGAATGTAAGAGTTGGCAGTATTCATGGCCGCCACCACAAGACTTTTCCGTATAACTATAAAATCAATTTATGGTTCGTATGAATAAAATTCATTCAAGTTATTATTTTTATTTATTATCGCTTTTGATTCCGAATGTAATTACTTGTGAAATCATGCGTAGTCGTAAAGTTTATCAATAATGTACGCGTATCGTAATTTCACTTTTATTGTCGAAAAAAAAATCAGAAAGTGTCTCAGTATTTTAAGGCCTTTCGTTTCTCATCAAAATAAGAATTTCATTTTTACGTTCGATTCAATAATAGACCTACAGAGATTTCCTGGTTAAAAATATAATTAAGATGCCTTCCTTTTGAGCTGGTATCATAAGAGGTTAATATATGTATACAAATAATCATCATCGCAGCCTACATACGTCTCACTATTGGGCTCGGGCCTTCTCCACAATGGGAGGGAATTTGATCTACTGTACCATGGGCAGACATGTTGATATAGAGTTTCATTTCGAGTTTGCCTTCTCTTGCACAGATGTTATGTGCCAATTATAAGGGATTTATTCGCCTTTTACGACATCCACGGGCAAGATGGAGGGAGTGGTGAATTGTATTCTTACTCTGTCACCATGCGGAAACTAATACAAATAATACCAGGCCAATATGATGCATGCGAATGTCTGGTCAGTTTAATGTGCCTATTTCCCTTCAACTAACGAGGTGAACTTATTTTCAGTAGCGGAAGGAATCTGGCGTAATAAAAAATAAAATTACCTAATGTATATATTCATATTTTTTTTACGAAAACTGTACTGGAAGTAATTGAATATATCGATACGAAAAAAAAAATTATGTGCGTGTACATGTGCGACGTAGTGTTAATTATTTTTTCAATTTAGTTTGTTATTTCTTTTCTCTCCATATTTCCACTTCAATTTTTTTTTCCTTACCATGTTACTCCTTTTTTTTTCTTATTATATTAATTAGCTATAAGTAATGAAATAATGTACATACCTTTTTACTGTGCATGATGTGGCACCTTTAAAAATTGTGCAACTTAGTTTAATTTTTCATAATAATATTTATTAAGTTTGTATTTTTAGTTGTAGCAATTCTTGATTATCCAAATAAATAAATAAATATGATGGAGGAGTTAAGATTATAATGATCACCATGAGTGAACCCTTTACCGTAAGTGGTCATAAAAAACGACTAAGTTAGTTTATATACATCATTTGAAAAATAGTCTTATTAAAGAAAACAGAGAATTGTGCTGATACATTATTTGATTAATCCGTCACCACACAGCTTCTTCGTTATTGAATCTGTCTGTCTTACGTGGTAAGACCATACTGTCAACAGTCGTCTGTCTATAGCCGCGGGCCAGTCCGTCCGGGATAGTACCACACTCTCGCGGAAAACCAACGTCTGAGTAATAGCAATTTGTTAATGCACTCCATTCGGTGAATGAGGAAAGCGAAAGCCAACTTTCTGAGGATGTTTGGGTGTGGTTGGTTTTGGTAATACCTTTAATACCACCGAACCTCATTGCACGCATTCATACTTCCTTCGCTTTCTTTATGGCAGGCAGCGACGTAGTAAGGTCCATGTACTACAAAATCACTTACCACCAGGTGTGCTTGTTTGCTCGTTTCCCACCAAAAACAATAAAAAAAAATCTACTGTTCGCTGGTCAGACAGATTTATCTATAGGTTTTTTTATAGTTTGTTATATATTATATTATTATATCTAAAGTGATCATACGTCTCGTTCTTGTTGAAACTGTCTCGCTATCTATTCCATTATCCTTATTCAAAAAAATCGGTGTGGTAAGTAAGAATTCACCACCTCTCTTGCCCGTGGGTGCCGTAAAAGACGACTAAGAGATTAAATATGCATATAACATCTATGCAAGAGAAGAAAATCTAGAAATAAAACCCTTCACCAACACTTCTGACCAGCTTGGAATAGTAGGTAAATTTCTCTCCCTTTGTGGAGGAGGCTAGAGCCCAGCAGTACGACGTATATGAGCTGTGATGATTCAAAACAAGAATTTTCATTTCTTTTTTACAAATAGACCAAAAGATCATTCGTTTTATTTACCTCTCTACTCTTATATCTTTAAACGAGCAATTCTTGTATATATATTCAGGATCTCGGAAACGGCACCAACGATTTTGATGAAACTTGGCATACTAGAGTTTTCGAGGTCAAAAAATTGATCTAGCTAGGTTTTATTTATAGAAAATGTTGTTTTGTCGGTGTTTTTAGCAAAACAATACAATGACATTAAATTTTAAAAGAATATGAATTCAAATTTCGTTGTCAACGTCATGAGTTACGATAGCTCAGTTAGGAAGCTGACAGGTTCTAATTTTGATTTTTTCGGCATTCAAACAGCATCGGTTCGAATCTCGGTGTTATTATTATTCTCTTTTTGTAATTTTTTATATTTTTTTCATTATTTCATTTTTATTTTTTATTAATTTATCTAAATAAATTCGACAAAAATACAACAAAAATATTCCGAGCGAAGCTCGGTCAACCAGATATTTACCTATTATATAAGAATTTATTAGCAGTGTCTAAAATACGCGTTCAATACAATTCGCTCGTTTCCATTGACAGTCATTTTGAGCAGCAGCATCAAGTAATCTTGTAATATCCATCCATACTTGTAAACTAAATGCGATATTCTCGACAAATATATAATATTTATATACATATCTTATATATAAATTTCTAGCGTACGTGTGTATGTCACTGAACTCCTCCTAAACCGCTAGACCGATGTTGACGAATTTTTTTGTGTGTGTTCAAGGGGATTCGAGGATGGTTTAGATTCACAATTCGACCCGGTAGGTGGCGCTGTTCGGGCAGGATAATAACATAACTTGAGAACGACTTAACCGATTTCGTCCATCATTTTTTTTAAGTTTTCTAATCTTTAAAAAAGGCTTTAAGGGTGAAAAAAATACAAAGTTGCGCAGAAAATTAGAAAATTTAAGAAAACTCAACGTTTATATATACTTTTCTAATGTAACCTTTTTTCGACTTTATAAACTTTTCTATCTATATATATACATATAAATCTTCTGTTCGTGTGTTTGTATTTAAACTCCTTCTAAACGGTTGGACCAATTTTAATGATTTTTGTGGCCATTCCGATGGATATGAATTTTCATATCGATCGGAATAGCCATTCGGAACATCCAAGCCATTCGGTTTAGATCAATAATTGGAACCGGTAGGTGGCGCTGCAATCGATTTCAAGTAGAATTCAATTTTCTATTTTTTTATAGATTTGAACAGAACGTCTGTTGCTGACCCAACTAGTCTTTATCTATACCAATAAATAAAATTAGAGTGTCTGTTTGTAATGCTTAAAACACCTATGCTTAAAAGCCAGTTTAATTAATTTTTTGTCTATCGATGCGTCTGCCTATCTGTCTGGTTATTCCCGGTAATCTTTAAAAGAGCTGGACTAATTTTGATAATATTTTACTATCTTAGAAGTAACTTAGGCTGTTTTCTTCACGGCAAAACTCTATAACAATCTGTCCGGTCGGGGAATCGAACTCGAGGTCTCATAGACTGCAATCGCCCACCGTAATATCGCAAAACGACTGAAACGGAAGCAAAGCGAGGGTGGCTAGCTCGTATTGATATAAGATCTTATTTTTACCTATATCTGTAAACCAAACATAAAAATGTATTGTCACGTTAATTACACCTGTATCTTAATCCACCTTTTACTTTTTCGTTTTCATTCCATATACGTACCATCGCTCACCATGGACATCCTCTATAACAAGATCTTCTATCAATATCCTAATCTATACCAATAAATAAAATTGGAGTGTCTGTTTGTAATGTCAAAATAATAGGCTTTTTTCATGCTCACACGGTTATTTGCACGACACCTATGCCTAAAATATCGATTAAAAAATTTTTGTCTGTCTGTCTGTTTGTTCCGTGTAATCTTCAAAACGGCTGAACCGATTTCAAAAATTCTTTCACCAATGGAAAGCTATAATATCAGGGCGTAAACTGGACTATATTTTATCCCGGTATTCCTACGGGAACGGGAACTACGCGGGTAAAACGACTATAACCGAAGCGAGGGCGGGTTAACTTATACACTTTTGTTTACGGTTAAAATCTCTGGTCGAACTGCATTCAATTCAAACAATCATAATTATGATGAAAATGTCTAATAGAGATTTGTGCTTATATATTAGTTATTAGTGAAATACAGGTTGCTCAATTTACAATTATACATAAATAAAATTAAAGAAAATTGTGTAGCAGAAAAATTAATGTAGGTAAATGAATTATGGCCGAATTTCGACCACACGACGACCACTAGTCCAGATAAAATCCCTTAGTCGTCTTGTACGATACGCACAGACAAGATAGGTGGTGAATTGTATTCTTACTCCGTCACTACACGGAAAATAAATATTCTTCTTTCAATCTTAAACAATATTCTTCTTTTAATTCTAATTTATTACGTTCAAAGCGCAATGACTATAGTAAAATACCCGAAGCGTATAATGAGTAGCGTTAAATTCTCTTAAATAAATACACACATTGAGGTTATGCAAACAATTACGCTTATTTAGTAATAAGCAAAATTAATATTTATGATTTGTGAAAAAAAATGTAGAAAAATAATAGGCATTTCGTTTGATAGTCTTTTATCTTTTTTGTTACGAAACTGCCATGCAGATAATAAAAGCGGTTAAGAAATTCCAAAAGCATTTTCTCAAATTTGTTTACACTGTGAGGAGTTTTATATGATGTATTGCAAATATAAATGGCATTGTTATTCTTATGGTATCAACATGCTCCGATTGTGAATTTGAATATGAATTTTTCTTGTAGTATTTCATTTATAAGCTTATCAAAGTCTGTCGATAGTCACTTGTCAAACATATGCCTCTCCATGAAAATGCCATGTATTCGTACAATGGTGCTCTTATTATTTTTTTTTTTTTTTGTGGGTGGGCTGCGTTCGGCGCGCCTCCGCACCACTCCGTCCGGGGCGACAGAGGGGCTTAAGCACGCAACTCCCGCAACCCACCCGAAAACCACCTCGCCTTCGTCATTGGGCCGACCACTGGAGCAGCGTTAACTTGTCGTCAGTGGTCGGCCCGACGGAATACCCCTAATTGGGGTACCCTCCCATCGACCGACGTCCCCCCCTCGGGGAGGACGTCGGTCTTTCCTCACGCGGTCGGCCTCTCAGCGGGTGACGGACTAATCCCCGATCACGTCACCCGCGGCCTCAGCTAGGGCGGCATGAGGCGTAGATAGTTGCGCCTACGCCGCCCCAGTCGCCGGCGGCGGATCTCCTCATCGAGGCTGCGCTCCTCGCGCAGGCGATCCGCCGCCTCCTTCCGCGACCGCCTCCCAATTCCCGACGCTGTCGACCATCGTCCTAGCGATAGCCGGCAGCGTCAGGTCCGTACCGATGATTGCGACGAGTTCACAGCGCTGCACTGCCCAAGCCGCGCAGGCCTCGAGCGTATGGTGCGCCGTGTCCTCGTCGCAATCGCAATAGTGGCAGGACGGTGTACTCTCCCTCCTAACGACCTTGTGCAGGTATTTGGCGAAGCACCCATGCCCCGTCAAAACCTGCACCAGTCGGAAGGAGAGCACCCCGTGCCGCCTTTCCAACCACTGCATCAGCACCGGCCGGAAGGCCTCCACGGTTCGCACCCCGAACCGAGGCCTCTCCAGCCGGACTGCCCAACGGGCAATGACGTCTCGGCGGGCGTCGACGCGCCAGGCAGTGAGATCCCTTAACGAGACCACACCGCCCTCCGCTCGCACCCCCGTCACCCGCCGATATAGTCCGGCGAGCATCTCCGCCTCCAGGTCCCACGGGGAAGTCCCGGCCAACAGGCACGCTGCCTCCGTCGCCACCGTGCGGTATTCGCGAATGGCCCTGACCGCCATGACCCTCTGTGGTCGCCACAGAAGGGTCCTAAGTCGGACGGTCATGGACCCCGCCCACACCGGTGCGCCGTACAGGGCCATCGACCGGATGACCCCCGCGTACAGCCGTCGGCACGCAGCGCTCGGTCCGCCCACGTTCGGCATAAGCCACGATAGGGCGGACGCCGCGCCGACGAGCCGTAGAGCGAGCCTGCGGAAATGCTCCCGGAACCACCATCGCCCGTCGAGCACCAGGCCCAAGTACCTCATATGGGCCCGGATGCTGATGTAGACCGAGTGGACGGTGATCGAGACGCCGATGGGAGGGCTCATATGGCGCCCATGGAACAAGAGAGCCTCCGTCTTGTTCAGGGCGACCCTCAACCCCAGCGCCTCGATCCGCCTGACGACCTCCTCGGTACCAGAGGTCGTCGGCTTACCGCCTCTTCTAGCGTCTCACCGCGGGCTGTGACGAGCGTGTCGTCGGCGTAACAAATCACGCCCAGCCCGGGCGGGAGGCACCCCCTCAACGCCCAGTCGACAATGGTGCTCTTGTCCTTGGTTGTCGTAAAAGACGATTAGGCGGCAATTTGGAAGTGTAATGCGGTGTTTTTGTATTATATTCAATATCTTAATGTTTAAACGTATTATATTAAATAATTTTGATGACTTTTTATGTAATATGTGACGGATGAACTGCTGGGGTGTAGTGAATCTATATTTATAAAAGAAAGTCGTGATAGTTACACTATTTATAACTCAAGAACGGCTGCATCGATTTGGCTGAAAATTGGTGGGAAGGTAGCTTAGAACCAGGAGACGGATATAGCATACTTTTTATCTCGTTCGATGGCGTTCCCGTGAGACGTGACATAAAATGTCAAAGATAAATCAAGTCACCATGAAACGTGGTATAACAAAATGTATTTGATATGTAATAACAAAACTTAAATGACAGCTTAACGTAATTTTGTCTCTAGTTAAGTTTAGTTGAAAATTTGATAATTATAATTTTGCCATAAATCAATAATCAGTAATTTGTATTCTCTTTGGATCATTATTAACAATGCCGCGGCCAAGGCGATCGAATCTTTCGCGACAAAGCCGTAATGGTTTTTCCATTAGAGACTCTATTTCCGGAATGTTCACCGGGTCAGCTAGTATGATATAAAAGTGATTTACGTACTGTTTTTTTTTTCCACCAAAATCCTAAGAAGATACCGTTAACAGTGGCCATAACACTGTTGATGGGTGAGGTCGATGAGTAAGAAAAATGGACATTAAATCCTATACCAACACGTCAAACCAGCGCGGTAAAGTAAGTCAATTTCCCTCCCGTTATGAAAGAGGCCCGCGCCCAACAGTGGGACTTGCGTAAACTGAGATGAATCATCATACAACAATCTACTTTATAATTGGCACACGCAACATCGTTTACTTCACATTTTTATGTATATTTTTTATATTTCGCTTTTGCGAGACAGTGAATTGTAGGTACCTATGCAATGCACCCGAGGACGCTTTCAAAAGATCCTTTTCCCTGTTTTTTGCAATATTTTCCATTGGCACTCCGTTCATATTAATCACAGCTTTATGTTATATATACTATAATATAACTTTCTGTCTAAAAACAAAGGTTGTAACCAGTGTGTGTTACCAGCGATTACTAACGGCACTGAAACGTGGTCTCTAAATGTCGGTCTCATAAAAAAGCTCAAAGTCGCTCTGCGTGCTATGGAGGGGCTCGGTATTTCTCTACGTGATAAAATCCGGAACACGTTGAAATGTCAATGGGCAGGCCACATCACTTGTCGAACCGACAACCGTTAGGGAAGAAAGGTTCTTGCGTGGCGACCACGAATCGGACGGCGCAGCGTAGAATGACCCCCCACTAGGTGGACTGACGACATTCTCAAAGTCGCAGGGAACCGTTGGATGCAAGTGGTGCAGGACCGTTCCGAGTGGCATTCTCGTGGGGAGGCTTATGTCCTGCAGCGGACGCCTGTAGGCTGATGGATGGATGGAATATAATTTTACTTGATAAATGGATTATCTAGTATTAAAACTTCCGTGTGATGACGGAGTAAGAATGGAAATCACCACCCGCTCTCTTACCAATGGGTATCGTAAAAGAAGACTGAGGGATATCATCATCATTTCAGCTAATTTACGTCCCACTGTTGGGCTCGAGCCTCTACCATAATAGGAGGAAAACTGACCTTACTATGCTGGTCAGACAGTTTGGTATAAGGGATTTGCAGTTTTCCTTCTTTTGCATAGATGTTATATGCGTATGATATGCCTTAGTCTTCTACAACATCCACGGGCAGGATAGGGAGTGGTGAATTGTATTCTTATTCCGTCACCATACAATCAACTAAGGGATATGATACGCAGACAGCATCTATACAAGTTAAAGAAAACTCTATCGAATTGGGAGGCGGCCCGAGTCCAACAATGAGCTTATGAGGGCTGATGATGGTGAATACTAAAAGATTTTTTTTTAACTCGAATCAATAAATCCCGAGATTAGCTTACTTAATCAAACTATTCAATTTTATATTAGCATAGATTATGTCAGTTGATTACAGTATTAATGTGTATAGACATATTTTTTTTATTTTTATTACTGTAACTAATTATTATAAAAACTACTAACGTCAATTAATTATATACTGTTTTTAAATTAATTAAGTGGAGTGATGTTTGAATGCTCTACATTGCCTCGATTTTAAGTGAGTGATATGTTGATGTGTATGCACAGAAAAGCATATCATAACCAAGCTCAAAATCGCTCAGCGTGCTATGGAGCGGGCTATGCTCGGGATTTATCTGCAAGATAGAATCCGAAATACATAAATCCGCAAAAGAACGGGTGTAACCGACATAGCACGAAGAATCGGTACGTTGAAGTGGCAATGGGCAGGCCACATCTGACGAACCGATAACCGCTAGGGAAGAACGGCTCTCGAGTGGCGACCACGTATCGGACGACGCAGTGTAGGACGCCCTCTACTAGGTGGACAGGTGACCTGGTGAAAGTTGCTGGCGTCGTTGGATGTAGGCGGCATAGAACCGCACTCCGTGGCGTAACATGAGGAAGGCTTACGTCCAGAAGTAGACGGTTAGGTTAGGTTAGTTAGACGGAACAGGCTAAAATGATGTTGATGATGGTTTTTTTTGTCTGTCGTCGGGGACGAACAGGGCGGTGGAGCACGGCCCCATGACCTACCATAATCTCACACAATTCCAAGTGGGCCGACCACTGATACCGAACTCTTGCCGTCCGTGGCCAGCCCGGGAGGTACCATCGCTATCTTCGACGCCTCTGCCGTAACCATAAACAGTGCCACCGGGGCGTCGCCTTCACATGGTCAACATTTCTGCGGGTAACAGACTATTTCCCGGTCCAGTCACTCGCGACAGCAGCCACAAGTAAGTGAGTTATGTGTGATATACGAATAGTGTTCGTGAAGTCCTAAGTTAGAATCTTAAATCTGTCAAAAATAAACGATGGATAACAAGCCACCTCTCTCTCTCTCTCTCTCCCTCCAAGGCGCGACATGACATCCACTTTTTTTTCATTGCTTTTGGTGGCAAAAGACCAAACAGCACACCTCATGGTTAAGTGATACTGTCGCTAATAGACCTTTACTAGGTCACTACCTATCGTGAAGAAAGTAAAGGGAGGGTGAATGCGTACAATAAGGTTCAGTAATAATATATCACCAAAACCCACCACATGCAAACACCCTCAGAAAGTTGGGCTTCCAGTTCTTTCCCTTACTGGACGAAGTGCAATAATAAATTGCTACTACTCAGACCTCGATTTTCGGCGAGTGTGTGATACTAGCCCGGACCGACCCACGGCTGTAGACAGGCGACTTTCGACAGTATGGTCCTATCACATGAAAGTTAAAGGTATAGATAGATACTGGAGATATTGCAAATCCATCGCAATCCGAATATACTATTCGTGCTTTTTTATTAAATGATAAATGCCGAATGCATATGTTTCGAGAGATTTTTTTTACGAGAAATTTGTAAAAAATTATATCAACATTTGAAATATGTATTAAAATAGAGCCGAAAATGTAACAAGATATATCTCTAAATATGTAGAAAGTAGTATATTACGAGTACCTTTTAATAGAGATAAAAACATTATAAAAATGATAATATCAATTTATTTATACAATGCTTGTGTTTAAGCCGAATATTTTTGTTGTTCATATAAACTTAAGTACGAATATATTTGACTAATTACGGACATATTGTCCACATAATGTGAAATTAAAATGCGCGGCGAAAGTTATTGTTGCTTATTTTATACATATATTATGATAAGTTCATTCTTGTACTATTTATATAATATGGTAATCATGTAAACAGAGTTTAAATGAGTACAAATAATAAGTGTAACGTTTACACTCAACATTTATGCAAGAATGTGTTGCGTAAGTTAACAAAAGAAATGTGGGACCGAATTACGCAAAAATTCGGAAGTTGTTCATAGACTGAGCGTTCAGTTCTCCTGACAGGCTTTAGTACTGTTATCTCTTGATGTTTACAAGCGTATTTTGTAATGTTCATTTGGTTAAATGGTACTTGCACTTTCGAATCGACGCGAATGACTAAGTAAGTCTGTAAACTTTCTCTTCTCTTTTGGACAAGTATACCAATAATATTGTATAGTTTCTCAGTACTGGAGCTTCTTCGATTTTTTTCTCCGTTTTTAATTTCATTTAAGCTGACGTCACAGCGATTGTATTGCTTCGTTGGCGACGGTCATTTGCGATCTAACATGAGACCAACGCGGCCGCATTCGCCGTTCATAGCCATACCATAACTGAAGTGCGCGTCCGTTGCGTTACGCGAAATAACCCACCGTTTTATAAATAAACGTTGTAACGTTAACGCGCGAGTTTGTAGTTTCTTTATCGTTTCCACGGGCAGCGTGGTTGATAAGGGATTTGTTTCGACGTTTTTCTATAGTGACTAATAGAGTATTGTGCAAGGAATTTTTTGAAAAAAATGGAGTGTCATTAAGATAACCGGTGAGTTATAGGATTTTTGTATAATAATTGTTTTTGTACAGTTTAAATTATCATTGATAAGGTATGAATATTCTTAGCCGACTCTCATATAACTAGTACAGTTCAAATTATTTATTAACAAATTCAAATTATTTCTAATTATTTTTAAAATTTTATCGGAATTTCTTGCTTATCATAATTAGTTTTATTCAAAGGAATATCTTATAGTCTTAGGAAATAACGCTCTTAGATACTTAACTCTTGAAAGGTTTTCCATGAAGCCCTAAATTAAGCTTCTGTTTTGCAGAATATTTTTGTTAAGTCTATTATATTATATTTAAGTCATAATTTTTTTAATTTGGCGGCACTCGTCTATTTATACAAATGAAGATTGTTAGATAATAATTCGAATTATTATTTTTTTAACACGTTCATTGCATTTGAGTCAAACAATTTTGTAATTAATATACCTAAATCCAAACTCCAAGTGGTGATCGGTATAGAATACAATGTGTCATCCCTTACTTACCCTAAATAAAGTCTGAAGGAGCACCAAGGTATTAGGCAAGCGCTGTCCTGGGAAACATACAATTGCGATCGCTAACCCACCGATCATATATGGTGTATAAACGCTATAAGGCATTACAGTTCTTATAGAGGCCTGAACCCAATAAGTACGTCATCCCAATACGGACGTCGATAAGCTGATGGTTGATCCTGAAGGACTAGAATATGAAATTAGTTCAAAAAATTTCATCATCATCATCGCAGCCCACATACGTCCCACTGTTGGGCTCAGGCCTCCTCCACGATGGGAGGGAATTTGACCTACTATACCATGCTGGTCAGACATGTTGGTATGGTATATTTCGAGTTTTCCTTATCTTGGACAGATGTTATGTGCATATTATATCCCTTAGTCGTGTGGTGTGGTGAATTGTATTCTTACTCCGTCACCACAGGGAAAACATTTATTTGATTTTTTTAAATAGCTAGATCGCACATAGTATTGACTGTGTGGTTAATCGAATCTAAGGCTGGTTTTAGAGTCACGCTGACCGTCGGCGCTGATAGCCAAAATGTATGAACATCTAGGAAGCGTTTTAGAATAACGCGTAGGTATCAGCGCGTGCGGTGGTCCGCGCTGACAGGTCAGCGGCAGTACGCGTCGCGCGTTGGCGCCGCGTAGCTATCGGTACTGACCGCCGCACACGCGCCTCTGCCTTCGCCCTTCAGTGAGCGTTTTCGCGCCTTCGTGTTTTTTTAGATACAGTGCAACCTTAATATTACGAACCTCAATTTAACGACTTCCTCGATTTAACAAAGTTTTTCTAATCCCCTTGAATTGTCCATAAGAGTCAGTGTAAATAATACCTTTACATTACAAATTTTTTTTACGAACATCCTCTTTATAACGAATTTTCAACTATCAAAAAAAGTGTAAATACCTCTATATGACCCTTAGTCCCATAGTATGTGATTCCGTCGCGACAGGTTCCGACACGTTTTTTTCGTAAAACAATTGAAGTCGTTTGATGGGAAATAATGTAAATAGTGCTCATCACTATTGTTGAAGATTCTACTTGCTGAATGCAAAAATGTTGAGGTGATCAAAACTATTTCTTGGCCTCTTTATAAAAAATTTTAGACCAACCTTACCTCAATATAACAAACCTCAGTTTAACGAATTTCTTGATATAACGAATATTTACGAGTTCCCGTCGGATTTGTTATATTAAGGTTGCACTGTAATACAAAGCAGCAATAATTAACGCACTTCGCATTTTTGTGCATCTGTATTAAGCAGTGGTCAGCACGATAATGGAACGTCATGCGCTGAACTTTAAAACTGACAAGCGACGCGCTGAGCTGTCGGCGCCGATAGTCAGCGTGTTTCTAAAACCAGCCTAAGACACTGTAATAGGTGCATCTTAACCACTACGCCATCTATATATATGTTTTAATTATAACTTTAAGCCGTTTCAAGTCGAGCTATGAATCATTACGCCCACCTCTCATTATAAATAACTGAAAACTGGTCCTTGATCCAGAACACGTTGATAATAGGAGGTTTTAGCTTCAAGTTAGGTTATCATCTACCTAATGAAGTGATAATGTCAATGATTATCTACATAGTAACCCGTCGAATATGATAATAGTTGAAAACGAAATTTTAAGCTGTGTTTTATCAACACTAGATCTGTATAGATATATTTTTATTACATGAACAAAGAAAATTTCTCCTTTAGTATTTTATTTATTTATAATTTAAACTTCAGTACACAATAAAATAAGGTACAAGGCGGATTCAATACCTTAAGCATTTTCTACCAGTCGACCTAGGGTGGAGCAGAAATAATTTATATACAATTCAACGTAAGCGATGATTTGTAAAATTTGGTTATCCAAATATAGCAAATTTATGTACTTATATACATTCTTATACCTAATACATACAAATAATACATATAAATAGATATATATATATATATATATAAATACATGTATCTAGATACATAAATAGATGCATACATACATATAAATTTTATAAACAGTAGGGGAGAGCCAGTAGAGAGGAGTATTTTCTTTTTCATGTTGTGACAGAGTAAGAATACAATTCACCACCCTCTTTCTTGTCCGTTGATGTCGTAAAAGACGACTAAGGGATTTTAATAAGCAGTAAATATCTATCCAAAAGAATGAAAAATCGAAATAACAATTTATACTAATACGTAACCAGCGTAGTATAGTGAGTCAATTTCTTTCCCATTGCGGGAAGGCTCGAGCCCAGCAGTGGGGCATATATGAGCTGTGATGATGATGATGAACGCTTGACGTGGTATGGACATATAATGAGACTGGATGATGATATTTTTTTTAAGACAACGGCCTGCTCTATGAAAATAATCCTTGTATTGCGGGAGACTTTACAAACATATAACTAACGGACACTAATTACATCCAGACTCAGAACAACAAAGTGTTGTCCTGCGTGGGATTCGAACGATCGACACTGGCACTGTAGGTTCTTACTTAACACTACGCCATCAGCACGGTCATTTACTCCGTCATCATCATCATCATCGCAGCTCGTAGGTATACGTCCCACTGTTGGGCTCGCGCCTCCTCCACAATGGGAGGAAAATTCACCTACTATACCACGCTAGTTAGACGTGTTGGTATAGGAATTTATTTCGAGTTTTCATTATCTTGCATAAATTTTATATGCTACTATTACTCCGTCACCACACAGTAAATCATTATTAAGTCATATTAAGCATCAGCTCGATTGAGAAGCAAAAAAAAAAACCATAGTATTTTTTTTTACATTCACGTTAGGTATATTATTACAATGATCACATTTTAAGCTTTATGCACGTAGTTATTATAACCATACCTCGCTTAAACTATTTTATGCTATATCAATGAATAGGTACTTCATTATCTTCAAACGTCATGTACCTATGTCCCACTACTGAGGTCGAGTCTTCTTCATATTGGAAGGGAAATTGACCTACTATAACCCGCTGGTCAGGTGGGTTGATATAGGATTTTATTTCAAGTTTGCATTCTCTTGCATAGTTATATGCACAAGATATCCCTTAATCGCCTTTTACAACAGCCATGGGTAAAAGAGAGGGTGGTGAATTCACCACCCTCTCTTTTACAATTGTATTCTACAATTGTATTCTTCCTCCGTCACCACACGGAAATAGGTACTTATGAGGTTGAAATTAATTACGAAAATATTTGTTTTGCGTTAGTATAGTAAATAGGCACTGAACGATAGCGAGTTATCACTAAATGATATAGTTTATTCAATATGCAACGGTTTAAGCACATCGTACTTATTTTGTTTAAATAAATACCACACGCACTACGACCTTTCGTGATGGCACTTCAAAGTTTTTTTGTCAGATTGAGGTTATACAACCCATTCTCTTATCAGTGGGTGTCGAAAAGACGACTTACGGATAGGGATGGCGATCTGAGATCGATTAATTGAAGAATCGTTTTTTCATGCCCAAAAAATCGATTTTATAAATCGATATGAAGCACTGAATCGATTCGGTGAATCGATACATTACCCCAGAGAATTGCCGTTCGATTTTTCCATGTTAATGTTTTATGTCTCATACTATATTGTAAAAGTCATTGCCGAAACTTTTTGCAATATGTCAAAACAGATGACATATTGCGTCGACCCCAAGTAATTGGGATAAGAGCAAGATGATGATGACTATATTGTAAGATTAATAACACTAACGAATTTACGAAATTCCTAAAAAAAAAAGAAAACTCATCACATACCTATTAATCCTCGAGATTTCCTAAAAAAAAAGGTCATCACGAGTTCGATTTTTTATTTTGCTTTTATTTTTGGAAAATAAACTCATTTGCAAAAAAAACGGGCGGTTTTGATTTTCATTCATATTTAAAAAGATACAATACCAAAAAGGTTTCAATCGTTTGTACACGTTACTGGCTGGTTTTAAAAATGCTGTGGTATTTAAAAAAGTACGTTCTAAATTCAATTTTTCATTTGATGTTCATTTTTACAGAAAACCCCTTTTTATCCTACATTTTTGGCGCGAAGTTCCAGAAGTTAACATCGACTTTCATAACTTTTATTCAATTTTTATCGATTAATTTCATATCCTTGACTGTCAAAGCTTTATTTAATGCTGTTTGGCTGTATCAAAAATGGTAGATAAAGTGGTAAAAGCTACCAAAATTATCGCGCTGCTTGAAGAGGGTTGCAGCCAATGTTTCGTGGCTAGGAGGCTAAATGTTAGTCGCTCGACAGTCCAAAGGACCTGGCAGCGATATCAGGAGACTGGTTCCGTCGAGAGAAGGCCTGGTTCTGGAAGAAAACCATGTACCCAACCACGGGATGATCGTTTTCTTGTGAGTCGCGCATTGAGAAATCGCAAATCTTCGTATGTGGATCTTAAGAACAACCTCCAAGAAGTAAGAAATGTGCATATTAGTCTATGGACGGTCAGGAGGAGGCTTCTCGCTGCCAATATACGCAGTCACCGCCCGGCCCGCGGCCCCAAATTACTCCGTGAGCACAGAGTTCACAGGCTTAGGTTCGCTAGAAATTGTGAATCATGGACTCAAGACGATTGGAATAGGGTTTTGTTCTCTGATGAAGCCAGGATATCTCTGTTCGGTGAAGATCGACGTCGGCGAGTGCTAAGAAGACAAGGAGAACGCTTTGCAGAGGCATGTTTCGAAGAAATCACACCTTATGGTGGGGGCTCTGTTATGTTTTGGGCAGGAATAAATTCAATGAATCGTACAGAGTTAGTCTTCATTGAAAACGGCTCACTGACTGGGCATCGATACATAACGGAAGTTCTAATTTCTCATGCACAACCCGCATTGGCCGCTCTAGGTGAAGACTCGATTTTTATGGACGACAATGCTCGCGCCCACCGATCCCGCGATGTTAATGCGTATGTGCAAGAGGTCGGCATTCGTCGTTTGGATTGGCCAGCTCGAAGTCCCGACCTCAATCCCATAGAGCATGTCTGGGACGTTCTGAAACGGCGTGTGAGATCAGTACACCCGGCTCCGCAGACCATCAGAGAGCTGAAGAATGTGATTACTGCGGAGTGGGAACGTATTCCGCAAGCAAGTATCCGGGATATACTCGCTAGCATGCCCAGACGAATTCAAGCTGTGATTTTAGCTAGAGGGGGTCACACTCGATACTAAACATTTATCTGCTTTTACTTTATTAAAGAAAAACAAACAAAAAAACTTTTTTATTTTTACTTCATGAGCATATGCACTACTAGCGAATATACACTACTAGCGAGGTTTAGCATTATTTCCCATAAATTGTATCTAAATTTTATGAAATACTGATGAAAACGATTATTTTCTTATTAATTTAGCAAATTGTGTGGATAAAACTACCTATAATTATCAAACAAAGAAATATTAACATTTGAAATGGTTCATTGCTTAGGTGCCCGTTTTTTTTGCAAATGAGTTTATTTTAAGATAATAATATTTTTTCTTACAAAAGAAGGAGCCTTTTATATAATAACTAGCAACCCGCCCTCGCTTCGCTAGACAATCCAGGGCCTCCAGTATTTGGCAGAAGCCTACCTAAAGCCGCGGCTGCCTTAGCGAGTCGGGGGACGAGCTGGACAAAATGCGGCCCGAAACTCCACCTATTGTCTAGGTGCAGACCCAAGTACTTCATCCGAGTCTGCACCGACACGGCAACCCCAGACACACTGATTTGTGCTCTGTGGGGGAGAACTCGGCTTGGGCCGTAAAAGAGGAGGGCCTCTGTCTTCTCCAGTGAGACCCTTAGGCCCAACCTGCTTATCCGGTCGACGACGAGTTTATTTGTGCTTAATTTGAAGACCTACGTCTTCAACGAACTACGAAAGGAATATTTCTGCCAAATTTCAAGTCTGTACGCCTTATGGTTCCAGAGATATGGTGATGAGTCAATATATTGCTCGCAAAACCCTCCTCTCCTATATATAGATTTATAATATAAGATAAGAAATTTGGAAAAAAAAAACAAAAGACCAAAGATTAAACTGCCCGGTTTAACGGTCGGCTCCTCCGAATTCTCCTTTTTATTATTATTTATTTTTTGGGTTGTCTATAGTCAGCACACTACCATTACCCACCGTACTCCCTCCCCTAGTTCCTTGACATCCGTGGCCAGCCCGGCGGAAACTCGATTTCCCTCTGAACTATTTTTAATCTCGATGGTAGTGGCTTAATTTACCTTCATATTCCAATTATATTTTTTTCATTCCTTAAAAACACCGATAAAATTAATTTTGTATAAAAGAAACTTGCTATTTTGATTCACCGCCCCCAAGACTTTTTGCTTACTAAATTTCATGAAATCGCAGAAATATGATAGTTTAAATATATTAGATACATAATATTATTTATTTAGCCTTTATAATATTTAGATAATCAACTTCTTAAATCTTTATAAAAAATGGAACGTGTTCGAACAAAAACTAGTAGGTAGGCTTAACCACAATCCAAAATTGTTAGGTATACAAAAAAAGGTTTTTTCGTCCGTATTTAAATACTTTGACCTCACTCAGTAAAAAGCAAGTATTATTTTCTCTACTGGAAAGTGACTAGACCGTGACTTTATGAAATTAAAAAAAGGACAAACATGACCATATTTTCTTTCCTTTCAGGACAACTTGTCACCTTCAGCGCGCTGTTCTTGTACAGGTAGGGCTTTATATTATTACACACATTAAATTCAGAAATATTCCAGACAAAGATTAACTAAGAACCTCCAAATCGTAGCTCGTACCACTGTATCATGCCACACATTCACTATAAGGAAACTGAAGCCTGAATGATGACAATAGCCGATTGCTGTTACAAAGATTTCCATCAGCTGTTCGCCGTCCACTATTAGAGATACCCTTCGTGAGAGGAAAGGTGATAATGCCATCAACATTATCTCGGCTCATATATACCCCACTACTGGGCTTGAGCCTTCACATTGGGTGGGAAATTAACCTACTATACCACATTAATGAGATAGGATGATACACGGTCATATGCCGAGTTTTCCTTCTCTTGAATGCTATTGGATGATAATATTATTTGCGTATTTATATCCCTTAGTCGCATTTTTTGCCATAGCACACTCGGTAGACGGATTTGTTATCACAGTTACTATTAAAGGCTTCCGAGGAGATCTATTTTCCAAGAGATTACGGACGGACTGGAGTCGCTGGAGCGGCGGCGAGACTTTGGGACACTCTGTGTACTCTACCGACTCTTTCACGGGGAGTGCTCCGAGGAACTGTTTGACTTGGTACCACCGTCACCATTCTACCAAAGTACCACTCGACATCTTAGCAGGGTTCATCCATTTCACCCGGAAACGTTATGGTCTTCAACTGTACGTTTCCAGGGATCATTTCTCCCACGTACGTGCAAGCTCTGAAATGAACTACCTGCTGCTGTGTTTCCCAAGCGCTATGACATATCCTTCTTTAAACGAGGTTTAAGAAAAATATTTTCTTCACGATAGGCAACGGCCCGGCTGTGCCCCTGGTATTACAAAGGTTCATGTGCAGCAGCATCACTTACCATCAGGTGTGCTGCTTGCTCGTTTGCCACCGTTGGCAATAAAAAAAATATTTTCCCAGTTTTATCACCCCGGTTTTTATATCCCACGGGTAAATAAGAGGTCATACGTAGTGTTCTTAATCCATCACTATATGACAGTAGTCGAGGGCAAGATTAAATAGCTTCTTAGCGATAATTACTAAAAAGTAGCTTATATAATTTCATGCAATAATGTATAAAAAAATATTTAATTATCTGTGCCGAGAAACAAATGCGTAACCTCGTTAAAATAAACCAGTAATGCTAGTAAGTACGTAGATTCATATATCACACAAAAAACTCAAGAAATCGTGTAAACAAAATGACGAGTTTTGTCGCGCTACCGTAGCATGTAAAGTGCGGGTGGCTGTCAATTTTCCAAAACAATATGTGGCGAAATTAAATTGAATTAATTTTAGTATCAGTTTTTTTAATAAAAATAATACCCGACAGAAAGTAATAAATCACTCTGTCACGGTAGACTGCATACAATTAATGGCTAGAAATAACACTAAGGCTTAGAATAAATTATTGAATAATTATTTATCTATTGTGTTCAAAGAAACATACAGTATTATGAGTTTATTTACAAGGAAAATAATAACACTGTCACCAGAAAATAATAAATACAGAGTTATTATTTGGAGTACTATATAAAATTGAACAATGTAAAAGACATACATAAAAGTAAAAATTATGCCGCTATTTCTTAAAGTATTTATTTTAAATTATTCAAAACATCATTAAAATTTTCATTACAATTATATTTAATATTGTAATAACTACAACCACATCTTATAAATCTATTTTGTCCATACGAAGTTCGGTATCCAAAAAAGACAATAAACGAAATGTTGGCGTTTTACAAAGTACCTAATTCTATTAGGTTTAACAGATATGGAGAATCAGCTTAATTATTAATAATTTTATTTAACAACATTCATTTTTATAGATGCGACGAGTTCTTAAAAATGTAAAATTGTTTGAAAAAAGCCATATTTGCAATTTAAGCTATTTTTTATTCCATATGTTAAGCATAAATTATAATATGAATTTTTGAATTTTTCTGAATTTTTTAATAATCATTTGTTGACGGCGCAAAGGTAAATGAAAGTTTTACGAGGTATTTCAACCCACGATACTTGTAATAGTAGGTCGCTGCCTAGATCACTATATCTGTGCCGTCTGCATATAGGTATTAAATAGACGCTGCTTCTTATACATAGATAAAATATATACCTAGTATTATTTCAACGCGTATGGCGATTGGCCTGGCTCGAGCCTCCTCTATCATAGAAGAGAAATTGTCTTATTATACTATGCTGAACAAACGAGTTGGTATAGGATTTTCTTTGAAATTTGCCTTCTCTTATCATATGCGTATTATATGTATTCTGTTATCATCTTTTATGATATCGAAGGGCAGAATAAGAGGTGATGAATTTAATTCATACTTCATCACCACCCGGAAACATATAATATACTAGCTGATGCAACAGCAACTGACCCAACAGCAACTGACCCAACAGCTGAGCAACAGCTCTTCTGTTCAAATAAAATAAAAGGAATTCGCCTTGAAATCGACTGCAGCGCCACCTACCGGGTCCAATTATGAATTAAAACCATTCTCGAATCCCCTTGAACACACACAAAAAATTTCATGAACTATCGTCTGCCAGCCGCAGCAGTTTAGGAGGAGTTCAGTGACGTACACAAGAAATATATATATATATATATATATATATATATATATATATATATATATATATATATATATATAAAGATAGCTGATCCAACAGACGGTGTTCTGTAGAAATAAAATAAAAGGAATTCTCCTAGAAATCGACAGCAGCGCCACCTACCGGATACAATTGTGAATCTAAACCATTCTCGAATCCCCTTGAACACACAAAAAATTTCATCAATATTGGTCCAACTGTTTAGGGGTTCACTGACATACACACGTACACAAGAAATATATATACATAGATTATAATATACACAAACTATAGATTCGGGACCTTAAAATCAACCCAACATTTTCAAAATACCAAATAATATACGAACGACTTCAAAACTTCCCAGATTATTACGAACAGACAGTTCCGCTATATCGCCATTGTAATACGCACTACAAATGGGATGATTATCAATACAATAGAACTAAGTCACGATCTTCAATTTGTTATCTGTTTTTGTGAACTATATTCGCAACGCAACAGGTTGAAGACATCGAACTTATAATGCCATTATCAATTTGCTAAATTTAAGACTTAGCAAATGTTAACAGTTTTATTTCGAGAATTGATCCCTTGCAATTTTTATTTTTTTATATAAGGCTTCCGTGTGATGACGGAGTAAGAATACAATTCACCACTCCCTATCTTGCCCGTGTATATCGTAAAAGACGACTAAGGGATATAATAAGCATATAACATCTGTGCAAGAGAAGGAAAACTCGAAACAAAACCCTATTCCAACACGTCTGATCAGCGTGGAATAGTAGATCAATTCTCCTCCCATTCTGGAGCAGTCCTGAGCCCAGCAGTAGGACAGTATAGGCTGAGGAGATGGTGATTGATATAAGGCTCGTACAAAATAAACACAAACGCATCTTGTAACATTTTAGTGGTCTAAGACTAATGTATGCATTGATATGATATATGCACATTATTAGAGTATATGGCGTTAGTTAATCCATCTAGGGACGTGGATCGTCCTACGCTGCATCGTTCGATTCGTGGTTACCAATCGAGAAGCTTTCTTCCCCAGCTGTCGTGGGTACAACAAGCGATGTGACCTGCCCACTACCATTTCAACGTGCTATTTCTTCGGATTGTATCGTTGTAGAATGGGTGCGAATTTCCGTATTATTTACGTTCTTCTACGGAGTTCCGTACCGCTTTTTTTACTTTATTAAGCATAATGCGCTGAATAAATTTTGATAAAATTTCATGTTAGGCAAATTACTTTATACGCGAGCCAAGTCACAGATAGAAGTAACATCAGGTTAATAAGCTTGATATACTATAATTGCCAAGTGAGAGTCACTCAATTTGTAAAAGACGCTTTTTGGACTGGATTGATTATTCTTGTTTTTATAGTGTATTCCAAATTTGGTTTTATCGTCTCGATTTGCCGTTGATTACTTTCAAAGGGTCAAGTTTCTCCTGCCCACGCAGATAACTTTATATTTAGATCCATTCCAATCAAGTATTTCTATATTTGCCTCTAAATAAATATACAATTTATAATCTTCAATCAATTTAGAAAATTAATCAAAAAATCACTATATGAAGAATTGTTAATGTATACCTAATGATTTGTGGAATGATAAGGCTTATAGTAATAACCTAATTACATATCAATTAAATACAGCAACCAAATAATGTTTATATGTTGATTATATTCGTATCAGATATTTCTATGGGCGTCTTTCGTCATCATACGATCGTACCATATTCTTTAGTGTAGAATAGTGTTAATTTTTGTTTGTTTAGTCAAGCATATTCCTAGAAGATTAAGAGTGAAAGTTAACCAAAAAAACAAATTAAATAAATACTTTAACATAAAAAAGAAATAAATAAACCGTCAAAGATAAAAATGAATTATTAATCTTTTACATGTACTACTTAGGTATAAATATTGAACAATACCAAACTGTGCATAACACGATTTGTTATAATGGCAATTAATTATAAATGCTATTAGGTCATTGACCGTACATTTTCTAAGTGGAGTGAATCTTACCTCACTATTAATTTAGTTTTAACTGTAGAATAGATGATTGGATTTATTTTTTTATATTTGCTGATATCTGATGACAGACTAAAAACGAATACTAAAGATCTTTATTGCATTTCCGACTATTTCGTAAGATGTAAGCTGAGAGTAGGTCAAGCAGACAATATCATTATAACAGCTGAAACGGACGACCGGAATTTAAACGACCGTATAAAATCTGTGCATATTATAGAATGGTATGTACGATTTTCCGTGTGGTCGCGGAGTAATAATACAATTCACCACCCCCTAGCCCATGATTCTCCTAAAGGACGATTGAGGAATATGATAGATCACATCGGTGCAAGAGAAGATTCGATATAAAACCTTATGCAGCTGACCAGCAAGTATGTCAATTTCCCTCTAATTTTGGTAGTGGCTTAAGCCCAATAGTGGGACTAAAATGGGCTGAAATGATGATGATGATAACTTATAGGTTATTATAATATAACTTATAGGTTACCTATTACAAAATACACGATTATATTTAAAACCAATATTCTTACTCGATTTCATAAGATAAAAATAGGTCTAGATACTTTAATAGTAACAATTATTGACTAAATCATAGCATATGCTATCAGTAGTCTGCTAAAAAGCGAGATCAACGCATGATAAGTTATTAAGCCACATACCACTCTCTTGTCACTAATGGCAGATTCAACGGCCTGAAGGCCGGGCGCGGGGCAACAAAAAAAATGGAGGCCCCTGGTCCTAAACTAGTTTTCTAATAAAATTAATATTTTCAGTCGAATTTTATAATTAATAATTGATTGTGAAACCACGTACAGATTTTTTTATTAATTAAAGACATATAAATGTAATCTGAAACAACAATTATCCGAAATTAAATTTTTAACGTGCCGAACTTTTTCTATCTATGATATCAATGATGTTGACTAGCCTGAATTTAAACTTTTTGCCGAAGTCACTATCGTGGGGGGCCATCTTCTGTGGAGGCCTCGGGGCTGTAACCCCGGTTGCGCTGCCAAAAATCGGCAATGCTTGTCACCCGGAACGAAGGAATACGACCGTACAGAGAGCGACCGGACCTGTCAAGAAAAAAAATCTTAATCATCATCAGGCTATTATTATACAAATTGCTCGAGATTGGCGTAATATGTTCTCTTATTCAATCGTACGTATTGCAAAAGTTTTGGAAATAGTTTTATAACCAGTCTGTCATGAACACTCTTTGAAAATGAGATTATTGACCAAATGATATGATACCTATAGAGTTGGCCCAGGTCGATGTAAAGCTCTTAGTCGTCTTTTACGATACCCACGAGCAATATATGGGTTAGTAGTATTCGTATCCGCTACACAGCAACTAAGAAAATTATCTTATTAAATATATTATTTAATAATTATAGCCACATTATAGATCATCATCATCATTTCAGCCCATATAAGTCTCATTGTTAGACTCGGGCCGCCTCCACAATTAGAGATGCAAGTATCGAAACCAAGAACATCGATGTATCGATACATCGATGTTTCAGAACTAACATCGATGTACAAAAAACATCGTCTTAAAAACATTGATGTTCTTTTAGAGAACTATAAAGTATCAGATACTTTCCTGGCGGGATTACGATGAGCTTTTTTTGTTTTTACGTAAATTCTAAGAGTAATAACTTATAATCAATTTCCTGCAAGCATGGTTTTTACGTAAAGCACCAACGTTTATGTGATGTGATGAGCTTTTTTTAGTTATTTAGAAACAGAATACCTAAACTGTTACGCAGACTCTGCTAACACTACCATACATTTTAAATCATGCAAGCAAAACATCAATGTCAAAACATCGTATAAAATAACATCGATGTTTTAAAATAGTGAACATCAGTGATGGCAAGCATCGATGTTTTTTTTAATTGAAATATCGATGTATCGTTTGCATCCCTATCCACATGGAAGAAAAACTCACTATACCACGCTGGTTAGACCAGTTGGCATAGGACTTTATGTCAAGTAGTCGCCTTTTACTTACATACACAAGTAAAAGAGGGGGTGATGGACTGTAGTCTTACTTCATCACCACACGGAAAATTAGAGTAACCTTTCACAATCAACATTGACTAATCTATAAACTGGTAATTCTAAGGATTGCATAACTTCACTATAGTTCTTGTTTACAGATCTTATTATTCAACCAATATATTATTATCTTTATAAGTAGTTGTTATAAGAAACATGGTCGTAATATAATCGTAATATTCAGATAATAGGACAAGCGAAGAAAGTTAAACTTTTCAACGTGACCATTTTTCAAAAATGTTGATATAATATAAATATTTTAAACATCTTTTTCTTATTGCGACATTAACAAAAATAAAAAGCTATTGTACTTGCAAAGATAAACGATTTGATTCTATGGATGGTGTTCCCTGTACCTGGTCGAATGGATGAATCAAACAAAAAAAAATCGGTTGTCTGTAAAGTCGGTTTACTGACGATAGTTGAACGTGACAACGTCATAAGAAAATACTGATGAAATGGTTTCATTTTTCAAAAGAAAATTTTAATTTTATTTGTTTGATAGATATTTTGTATGGATCAAGCCTTAAATGGAACGCCTCAGAGCGAGGTAACGCCGCATACGATATGTTTTTTCGTGTGTGCAGCCGGCTCCATCGAATTATAAGACGTTGTCACGTCAAAAATAATTATAGCTGTTATAATCGTATAGATTTTTTTTAAGGCCCATCATTAATAAAACACAATATAGTCACCACAAAAAATGTTTCTATGTCAGTTGTAGACTTTGAAACCATCCAATATATGTGCCACAATCAGGTTTCATTAGAAAATTTAATAATGCACAATGCGTGCATTATTTTAGAAGTCTAAAAATGTCTGGCATTAGTGGTCTAAAACAATGCAATAAAACCCGTTAGGCTGCGATCAATTTCAAAGAATACATATAATGTTTTATAGAACAGCGTCTTTTGAAGTAAGCTAGTGGTAAATTAGTCGTCATCATCATCACAGCTCATATGGGTCCCACTCCTGGGCTCGAGCCTCCTCCACAATGAGAGGTTAATTGACTACACTACGCTGCTCAGGCATTTATATGCGCATAACATAATTATACTTTAGTCGTCTTTTATGACATCCACGGGCAAGAAATGTGGTAGTGAATTGTATTCTTACTCCGTCACCACACGGTAATTATTTTATTACCGTTGTATTTGAAGTTTAGTCAATTATTCTACTGCATTGTAAATGTATTACAACTTGTAACTGATCAATAAATTTCAGAACTACAGAACTAATTTGCGCTTTGCGTGTGTAAGACATAAACATTTAACTCAACATTAATCTGCCGTTGAAAAATATTGCAATAACATTTAATTGTCTATCGAAAATAACTTTATTACTTTTATTACTTCACACATAATAAATATCTATATAATTAAATTTCATATGAAATATTGTATGGTTTCTTAATAATTATAGATATCGTTGTATGCTTTAGGAACATATAATTACATACATCATCTGGGCTCGAGCCCCTTCCATTGCGGGAGAGATTTGACCTACAATGCATTGGATTATATTTCGAGTTTTCCTTCTCTTGCAATAATGTTATCTCAATACTAATCCTTTAGTCATCTTTTACGACACCCATGGGCTAGCGAGGAGTGGTGATTTGTATTCTTACTGCGTCACTACTCGTCATTACACTAAGCAATAGTTTTGTATTCTTGTAATTTCAGAGCACAGATGTTATATAGTGATTAAGATAACGCTATATCGCTTCATGTGTCGTACTTTCGATTCCTATGCAGAACTATACATTGTAGGATCAATTAATCTTTTTATAAAGATCAATTTATCAATTAAGGGGGTATTCTAGTGTAGAAGCATGAATTTCGCCCTGTTTTTGAAGTGTTGTACAAAGGAAACAGAATTTTTTTTTACCATACATTTCTTTTATCACTTGTTTATTGATGTTTTATTATTACATAAAAAATTACTAAAAAAATAATTAAAATTGACAAAGTTATGTGCAGTCAAAGAGGGGTCTAAAAAAAGAGGGTGTCCTGGCGTGCATTATTCCAACCCAGGGTGAAAATATTCTTAAAATGCCGCCAGCATATTTGTTTTGCATATTTTCTTAACGATTCCGAATTTTTTTAAATACTAAATGAGAAATTACAGATTTGGACAAAATTCAGGCGATGAAGAAATATACGAGGGGTGATCCAAAAGTAATGATAATCAGTTATTTCTAGTGCACACAAAAATACAAAAAAATTTCAGTCACTTGCTCAGTTACCCACTAGTTCAGGAAAAAAAAATCATATAAATAGGCCACAATTCCCGGGAGCTACATTCATTTGAATACGGACTGTCAAGGAGTGAACATCAAAATGGAAAAACACGAAATCAGAGCTGTCATTAAATACCTCTGCTTGAAAAAAATGTCTACCAAAGACATACACAGCGACTTGGTGGAAACATTAGGGGACTCTTCTCCTCCATATTCCACAGTTGCACGCTGGGCTAAGGAGTTTAAGCTGGGAAGAACATCGACGGAAGACGAACACCGCGAAGGACGCCCATCGACGTCCCTCACTGAAGAAAATGTGAAAAAAGTTGAAGAAGTTGTATTGGAAGATCGAAGAGTGACTATCAGGCATGTAGCTGAGGTCACAGGGATCTCATATGGCAGCATTCAAAGAATCCTTGCGAACGAATTGCATATGAGAAAGGTCTCCGCGCGTTGGGTACCGAAAATGTTAAACGACGAGCAAAAGAAGAAACGAGTCGACATGTCAAGAGCAAATCTCGAAAAGTTCCAGGCAGACAAGGACAATTTTTTGTCACGTTTTGTGACCATGGACGAGACCTGGATCCACCATTTTGATCCTGAAACAAAACAACAATCGATGACATGGAAACGATCCGATGAACCGACGCCGAAGAAATTCAAAGTGTCAAGCTCAGCAGGGAAGGTTATGGCGTCTGTTTTTTGGGACGCTGAAGGAATAATCATGGTGGACTACTTGGAAAAGGGGGCCACTATTACAGGCTCCTACTATGCAGAACAAATAAGAAGATTGCGGGAGGCTATTAAGGAGAAAAGGCGAGGCAAACTGCGGGCTGGAGTGTTGTTCCATCAAGACAACGCACCTGTTCACAAAGCTGCAATTGCCATGGCTGGCATTCAGGAAGCGGGCTTTGAGTTGGTGGAACACCCCCCCTATTCACCAGATCTAGCCCCCAGTGACTTCTATCTCTTTCCACGACTCAAGGAACACCTCCGAGGCAAGAAATTTGATGATGATAGCGACGTGATGGCCGCGGTTGAGGACTTTTTTGAGAGTCAAGATAAAGATTTTTTTTGTAAGGGAATTTTAGGTTTAGAAAAGAGATGGACTAAATGTATAGACTTGCTAGGAGACTATGTTGAGAAATAAATATATTTTTTTATTTTATTCATTGTGTTTATTATTGATTATCATTACTTTTGGATCACCCCTCGTATTAGGAACATCCTCTCCAAATTTAAAGTAAATTGGTCCATTAAAACTCGAGATATCTTTACAGCCAGCTCGAAAAAAGTAGTTTCGAAAAAAATGCGTTCAAAGTTTTCAACAATTTTACTTATAGAATGGTACAGAATTAGAAAATTAAAAGGAGAATATTCCAACAAAACAAGTTTCTATGTCCTTCAATTAAATATAGATTTAAAAGGAATACTAATAGAAAGGAACATTCATGTGTAGGGACTCGGAAACGCCTACCGTCTTTTGTAACTTGTAGCGGACGACCGGCGCCGATGTCACGTTACTAAAACGGCTATAACTCATGAAATAATAAGAATTTTGAAAAATCCTTCTAATGGCATATTAGTAAATGTCTAAACTTTGGAAATATTAAGAAAAAAAAAATAGATTTTTTAGCCGCAAGACTTCCTAAATTCTCACAGTATAAGGCTTATAGATTTTTCAAGCCGTGCTTTGATATTAAAAGTATTAAAATATTTCGATAACCAATATAGATGAATATAAAACATTACTCTCGATATGATTTCGACATTAACCTACTTTTACATCGCCATTTTCACGGACAACAAACTATTTACTATAAATTTGTTTCACATTAATATTTATATTTGCGTGAAGTATTGATATTACTTATCAACACTTAAAATAAGTTCCGAAATCGATATTGTTTTTATTGTTATCGAGAAAACATTCTCTTTAATCGATTCTCAATATATTCTGAGACGATGATTAAACGAAGCCTTGGTCTGATAAACTCTGACAGTTAAACGATTTTTAAATTATCTTAATACAATCGACAATTAAAAAAACAACAACTTTCCACTAAGAAAATGATCCTTGTATTCGTCATTATTTTAGCCCATATACCTCCCACTGTGGGGATTAGGGTCTCTCTCTTCCATTGTGGGAGGAGCAAACAGATGTATATATCACGGTGGTCAGACGAGTTGGTTCAGGTCAGATAGAGTTCCATTCCGACTTTTAAGTTACGTTTTATGTTACGTTATGTTACTTAATCTATGGTTTATGCTTGTGGGAAATGGTATTGGTCATGCCCATTGAAAGTCACTCCCTTCCCTCCATTGTGGTTGAGGGAATGATGGCTGCTCTAGAGGTTAACTCGTGATCGGGTGCTGCTTGCGGGATCTGATCCAGTCATGGTCTTTTTTTCATTATATTAGAGATTTACATTAAATCATGGTTTGAAAGGACAATGGAGCTATTAATAGTCATTTTGTTGTATGTCATTTTATTTAAAAATTTAGTAAATAAAAAAAGATTAGTATATAAATAAAAAAAGTAATCCCGCTGAGTTTCTTACCGGATCTTCTCAGTGCGGTCGCGTTCCGATCCGATGGTAAATTAAGATAAAATGTAAAGAATTACAATACGTTAAAATTTTTCTTACATAGATTACATATTATGTAGGTATATTAAATATCCCTTAGTCGGCCTCAATGAATGCCGAACTTTCTAAATAGTAGCATTTGCACGGCCGCATCTGTCTGCCTTATCAAAGACAATAAACAAGTTCTAGTCTCGGTTTGTTTTTTGGTTAACTGATTAACTCATGATGTCCTCGATACTTGTAATTGGCAATCAAAAATATTGTTATATTTCCATCAAATATTAATTAGTCGTCTTAGTTCATACTAGTTAATGCTGGGCTCGAGTCTCCCTCCAATGGCAGGAATCGTCCTAGAACACCGTGCTGATCACCATGCATGTTTGTGTAGTAATAGGGAAGCCCACGCTGCTAAATAGGAATTTACTCGAGCGTCATAGAGACCTATTGGGTTGCAAAGCTTAGATGATAAGAAGAAAAAAATGTTATATAGTGTATACCTTTTCATCGGTGGGGGGAGCGGCTATAGATTTTCAAATATGTAAAAAAATACTGTTGCATGGACATACTCGAGCGCGTCAGATATTGATAGAATCGATGTCTGACGTATTTTAATATTGTACGTATGTTAATCTGATCGTTTGTATGATGCATGTGGTCGTACGAAAGGGTTGAAAATGAAAAAAAAATTTAATCGAGCGCGTCAGATTTTTTAAGGGAATGTTAAGTGAACCTAAAAAAGCTCTCATTCAATAATCTGACTGAAACTGAGAATTTCTGATGATCAATTTTTTTTACTAATCTTATCCTTTATCCTTAACAGGCGGCCTTATATATGGGGCTCATATTTGGTGGAGGTACTTAACCGGGTACCTACAAGGTATCTATATTAATCTGCCACGCTTTAGTGAATCCCGAAATCCCCGCTTGGGCTCCCCTACTATAGAATTTTCACTTTCCTTCTGTTACACAAATGTTATTCCTTGTGGTGACGGAGTAAGAATACAATTCACCACCTCCTATCTTACCCGTTGGTGATCGTACGAGACGACTAAGGGATATAAAACGCATATAACATCTATGCGAGAGAAGAAAATCTCGAAATAAAATCCTATACCAACACGTCTGACCAGCGTGGTATAGTAGGTCAATTACCCTTTTATTATGGAGGAGGCCCGAGCTTAACAGTGGGACGTGTATGGGCTGAGATGATGATGATGATTATGACACAAATACTACATGCATATTATATCCTTTAGTCGTGTTTTACGAGATCTACTGGCGAGATAGGGCATATTGAATTTTATTCTTACTCCATCACCACAAGAAAAAAGTGTTTCTATAAAATATATAATATCACATTTAGTACCAAGCACCTATTCAAGACAGAAATATATCCGTAATCATAACAGCTCAATCTAGATATTTTTTTTAAATACAAAAAAAAATAACTACGACGCAAGATCCATTTTGTAGATTTCACAAAATCGATCCGTTGGTGCGAACGATTGATTCGAATGATCGATTAAAATGAATGAACATTTTAAACTTGTACCAATACATTGATGAAATCTTTGGTATGATTGTGAATTAAACGCTAATGTCATAATGTAACAATTCCAGTTACGTATATAAGCATTTAACAATAATAACAAAAAAAGTTATTACTACATTAATAAATTCCGTAAAAAGTTCCTTTAAAATCAGATGATAGATTTATTTCATCATTATTCATCACAGGTTATATACGTTTCATTGCTGGGCTCGAGCCTCCTCGACAATGGGAGGGAAATTGACCTACTATACCAAGCTGCTCAGAAGTGTTGATATAGGGTTTTATTTCAAGTTTTCCTTCTCTTGCATAGATATTATATGCCTATTTAATACCTTGGTGGTCTTTTACGACTCTCGCGGGCAGCATAGGAAGTGGTATTAATACAAATAAGGTGAAATTAATAAAAATGTGCCGCAAAACGAATATGTGTAAATGTGTCAGCATCATCATCACCACAGCTCATATAGATCCCACTGTTGGGCTTGCGCCTACCGCACAATAAGAGTGAAATTAACTAACTATACCACCCTAGTGGTGGTAAAAGGTTTATTTCGAGTTTTCCCATCTCTTGTATAGATGTTATATGCATATTATATCCCTCAGTCATCCTTTACGACACCCACGGGTGAGATATTGAATTGTGTTCCTACTCCGTCACCACACAGAATATGATATTATACATAGAGTAAAATCGTAAATAACAAAAAATCTCGTAAAGTTTGGTTTCTATTGAAATGAAAACTGGCTTCTTTTAACATTAGATAACATTTTTGTATAAAAAAAAATTAGATCAAATATAAAAAATGAAAAAATATCTAATTGTTCTAGTTTCTCTTGAATTTAAATGATTTTACTAAATTTATTGCATTGAAATTCTAAAACAAATACAACATTAAAATTTTAGTTAATTATTTTTTTTCCTTTCCGTGTGGTAACGGAGTAAGAAGTAAGTACTGTTCACAACTGCCTATCTTGCCCGTGAGAATCATAAAAGACCACTAAGGGATCCAATATGCATATAACATCTATGCTAGAGAAGGCAAACTTAATCATCATCATCATCATCATCTTGCTCTTATCCCAATTACTTGGGGTCGACGCAATATGTCATCTGTTTTGACATATTGCAAAAAGTTTCGGCAATTACTTTTATGACCGGCCGCCTGCCTGACGTCAACCCTCCTTGGAAATGTAATCGTTGACCCAAATGGTACCAAATGGAGTTGGTCCGGGTCAATCTAGGGCTCTTAGTCGTCTTTTACGACACCCACGAGCAAAGCAAGGGTTGGTAGTATTCGAAGCCGCTACCACACAGCACAATAGTTTTTTAAGTAATTTAATACTTAAAATTAAATCAATTTATAATAAATTTCTTATGAAATTATATATTTTATCAATGCTATGTTATATTTGTCAGTCCCCTGGCAGTCAAATTTAATAAAATCGAATTCTTTTAATCTAAAAAATGACACACGATTTTTGAATATATATTTTTACACTATTATGAATACCCTAATTCGTAGAAATTCAACATAAAACAAACAAAATAACACAAAAAGTTATCTATTCTTCGTATATTCACTTCACACGACTATGTTACAGCTGCGCCTACTTCTTTGGGAATAAAGACTCGAATCTATAACTCATAATATTTTTACAATATATGTAGGTAGTTCTAAAATAACCTGAAATCATATTGGTTCATATTGTGATTTGAACATTTTGCACTATGTTGGACCACTCAACTTTGGAAGGCACCAGGTAGAAAGCAGGAGCCACCTTCTGACCACATGGGCATTTGCAACCCATGATCCAACTAAAGCTGCCTATTATATTAAGATACTTTGGACAGTGCAGCTTCCCGGAAGGCTGGCTGGAGACGTGTCGCATCCACGTCATCGGCTTTACAAACCACATCAGTCGGCAAGTCTCTGGTAAATCCGCTCGCGCTGCGATGTTCGCATCTACCATATTCGTTTCACTGTATCCATCCAGCATCTGACTTGGTCCATCATTAGTTTCTTGACTGTTACCCTGGCAAACTTAATATAAAGCGTTATATCAACACATCTTTTTTTTTAACGCTGTGGAAATGCAATTTACGCACTGCCCCCCGCCGGTAACAGACGAGGGCGGTGTGTGGGACTCGCCGGTCACCTATGCAACTGGAATACCCACTAAAACCAACAGCGGTCCCTTCCGCGCTTTTGCGGAGTGCCGGAGAGATCCTCTAGTGACATTCGATCCCCGGCATATCAACACATCTGACCAGTGTGGTATAGTAGGTGAATTTCCACTCCTATCCAGGAGAAAACTCGAGTCTAGCGCTGGGACGTATATGAGCTGAAATTATGAAAATGGTGACCAATATTTTATATGTTTCTATGTTCATAAATAACATCCGTATGGTAACGGAGTAATAATACAATTCACCACCAGCTGTCTTACCCATGGATGTCGTAAAAGACAATTTAGCGATTGAGGCAGTTAGGATGGATTTTCTATAAATATGGCAAATCTCGTGGCAATCACACTACACTCGCAAAAAAATAATAATCTACACCAATAAATAAAATTGGAGTGTCTGTTTGTAATGTCAAAATAATAGGCTTTTTTCATGCTCACAAGGTTATTTGCACGACACCTATGCCTAAAACAGCATTTAAAATTTTTTTTGTCTGTCTGTTTGTTCCGGGTAATCTTCAAAACGGCTGGACCGATTTCAAAAATTCTTTCACGAATGGAAAGCTATAATATCAGGGCGTAAACTAGGCTATATTTTATTCCGGTATTCCCACGGGAACGGGAACTACGCGGGTAAAACGACTAAAACCGAAGCGAAGCGAGGGCGGGTTGCTAGTACTAAATATAAACTCATTTGCAAAAAAAACGGGCACCTAAGCAATGAACCATTTCAAATGTTAATATTTCTTTGTTTGATAATTATAGGTAGTTTTATCCACACAATTTGCTAAATTAATAAGAAAATAATCGTTTTCATCAGTATTTCATAAAATTTAGATACAATTTATGGGAAATAATGCTAAACCTCGCTAGTAGTGTATATTCGCTAGTAGTGCATATGCTCATGAAGTAAAAATAAAAAAGTTTTTTTGTTTGTTTTTCTTTAATAAAGTAAAAGCAGATAAATGTTTAGTATCGAGTGTGACCCCCTCTAGCTAAAATCACAGCTTGAATTCGTCTGGGCATGCTAGCGAGTATATCCCGGATACTTGCTTGCGGAATACGTTCCCACTCCGCAGTAATCACATTCTTCAGCTCTCTGATGGTCTGCGGAGCCGGGTGTACTGATCTCACACGCCGTTTCAGAACGTCCCAGACATGCTCTATGGGATTGAGGTCGGGACTTCGAGCTGGCCAATCCAAACGACGAATGCCGACCTCTTGCACATACGCATTAACATCGCGGGATCGGTGGGCGCGAGCATTGTCGTCCATAAAAATCGAGTCTTCACCTAGAGCGGCCAATGCGGGTTGTGCATGAGAAATTAGAACTTCCGTTATGTATCGATGCCCAGTCAGTGAGCCGTTTTCAATGAAGACTAACTCTGTACGATCCATTGAATTTATTCCTGCCCAAAACATAACAGAGCCCCCACCATAAGGTGTGATTTCTTCGAAACATGCCTCTGCAAAGCGTTCTCCTTGTCTTCTTAGCACTCGCCGACGTCGATCTTCACCGAACAGAGATATCCTGGCTTCATCAGAGAACAAAACCCTATTCCAATCGTCTTGAGTCCATGATTCACAATTTCTAGCGAACCTAAGCCTGTGAACTCTGTGCTCACGGAGTAATTTGGGGCCGCGGGCCGGGCGGTGACTGCGTATATTGGCAGCGAGAAGCCTCCTCCTGACCGTCCATAGACTAATATGCACATTTCTTACTTCTTGGAGGTTGTTCTTAAGATCCACATACGAAGATTTGCGATTTCTCAATGCGCGACTCACAAGAAAACGATCATCCCGTGGTTGGGTACATGGTTTTCTTCCAGAACCAGGCCTTCTCTCGACGGAACCAGTCTCCTGATATCGCTGCCAGGTCCTTTGGACTGTCGAGCGACTAACATTTAGCCTCCTAGCCACGAAACATTGGCTGCAACCCTCTTCAAGCAGCGCGATAATTTTGGTAGCTTTTACCACTTTATCTACCATTTTTGATACAGCCAAACAGCATTAAATAAAGCTTTGACAGTCAAGGATATGAAATTAATCGATAAAAATTGAATAAAAGTTATGAAAGTCGATGTTAACTTCTGGAACTTCGCGCCAAAAATGTAGGATAAAAAGGGGTTTTCTGTAAAAATGAACATCAAATGAAAAATTGAATTTAGAACGTACTTTTTTAAATACCACAGCATTTTTAAAACCGGCCAGTAACGTGTACAAACGATTGAAACCTTTTTGGTATTGTATCTTTTTAAATATGAATGAAAATCAAAACCGCCCGTTTTTTTTGCAAATGAGTTTATTTGTTTCCCATGTGATGACGGAGTAAATATAAAATTTATCACGCCCTCTGTGAGTATCACAAAAGACGACTAAGGGATATACTATTCATATAATATCTATGCAAGAGATTGAAAACTGTCTCATCCACATGGTATAGTAAGGTAGATTTTCCTTCTAATATGGAGGAGGCTTGAGCCCAGCAGTGGGACGTATATGAGCCCAAATGATGATGATGAAAGACCATCATCAAAACATAGGAATAATAGTGGTAGCACCACACTGTCGACAGTTATCTGTCTACAGCCGCGGGCCGGTCCGCCCGGGGCAGTACCACGCTCTCGCAGAAAATCGACGTTTGAGTAGTAGCAATTTGTTTCTGCGCTTCGTTCGGTGAGCGAGAGAGCCGGAAGCCCAACTTTCTGAGGGTGTTTGCGTGTGGAGGGTTTTGGTAGTGCCTTTGGTATCACCGAGCCTCAATGCACGCATTCACATTCACACTTCCTTCACTTTCTTCACGGTAGGCAGCGGCCTTGTAAAGGTCCATGAGCGGCAGCAACACTTACCATCAGGTGTACTGTTAGCTCGTTTGCCACTGCTTGCAATAAAAAAAAAATTGGAATAAGTTTTAGCTGAATATGTAAATAATATTGATGATAAACATCACATACATTTTTATTTAAATAAATTATGTAGAGTGATGAATATCTCATGTTTACGCGAGTATTACACATTTAAAATAGAATTGTTTTCACCGATTTTATCGTATTTGTATTACGTCTTGTGTCGGACTAAGAATATAATTCTCCATCCACTTTTATGCTCGTTATATTATTATAATCCCTTTGTTGTCTTTTACGACTAAAAGACAACAAAGGAATTATAATATGCAGATATATCTATTCAAGAGAATTAAAACTCGAAATAAAACCCCATTTTGTATTTTTTTTTGGGGTGGGTTGCGGTCGGCACGCTCCTTGCAGCACTCCGTCCGGGGCGACAGGGAGCGTAAGCATGCACACCCACAACCCACCCACGATGCACGTCGCCGTCGTCGTTGGGCCGACCACCGGAGCAAGGTTACTTGTCATCAGTGGTCGGCCCGACAGCATACCCCCATACATACCCATGCATACCCTCCCATCGATCGACGTTCCCCCATCCCCGGTCACGTCAACCGCGAAATAAATAAAAAAAAAAAATTAAAACCCTATACCAATCTTTCTGACCAGCATGGTATAGTAGGTCAATTTCCCGCCCACTGTGGAGGAGGCCTGAGCCCAGTAGTATATGAGCTATGATGATGAATTGATCTTTAATTTCCTGACATTTCGAACATTTTGTTTGAAATATTCCAGAAGTTTCGAATATGTATAATATATTTTGCAAATCGTCATCATCATCACAACTCATACACGTTCCACTGCTGGTCTCGGGCGTTCTCCATAACGGAAGATGCGTACTTTAATATATATATAGTTAAGTATTTTTCTGTAGTTATTTTTTTTATAAATGAAGCTTGTGTGTATATAAAAGTCTGTATTATGTTACTGTGTTTCTAGTTAAAGCGTTATCTCGATAACACGAAAACCAAAGGAAATTCAAAAAAATTGAGTTATTGTGTTTTCTACTAAACGATTAGTTCAAGTTACAGCGAATTGAACTGCTTAAATTTCGACTTAGACACTTTTAAAATGCTTAGATAGATTATTGAAATTGATTACACGTGTACCAAGCAGAAGCAGTAGAACAGTAACATCGAACATTTCTTTTAGATTTTATTGCCAGTACAGAGAATTCCAAGTAATTCAAAATTAAATTTTACTTACTACGACTTAGGGAGAAAAGTTTTTAAAATTCGAGTTATGGAGTATAATATGGTGTACTATCAATATCTCGCAAGAAAACAACATTTCGAATAACAAAGTCTAAGTAACTAGAAATACCGCCTACTTAAGGGTTCAACGGAATGGCATTAATTTTTAACTTGCTCATGATTACAACTTAAAGAGGTTCGAGTTATAGAGATTCTACTGCAATATTAGTTGACACTATTCTTGTACCGACAGACTCCACACCTTGAACATTTTATTGACACAAATAACGAATTAAAATCATTAAAATCCTACGTAACTTCAGTAAGTTAATCAGCTTCATGAATATTTTATGTATATACGTTAACGCAAAAATTTAATTTGACACACTGCAGTAAGCATAATTATATAATACCTAAACATCTTCAAATTGGTGTTGAATTTAAATTGTGTTTATTTTAAACCAAATTGGTTATCACCACGCTAACGTAAGAATAAATATCAATTTTAAATTTAGTTAGCCTTGGAAAGGTGAACTTTAGAACTACTAAAATAAAAAATACAAGTTTATCATCATCATCATCACCTCAGACCATACGCAATCCACTGTTGGGCTCGAGCTTCCTCCACTGTGGGAGAGAAATTGATCTACTATATACCCCACTGGTCAAACGTGTTCATATAAGGTTATGTTTCGAGTTTTCCTTCTCTTGCATAGATATTATATGCAAGCCGTCTTTTGCGACACTCTCAGAGGGCGTGATAAATTGTATACTTATTCCGTCATCACACGGAAAACAAATATATTAAGTTTAAAACTTTTTTGCGAGCGAAGCATGATTGCCATGAGTGGGATTTTCCACATTTATGGAAAATCCGTCCTAACTACCTCAATTAGGCTAGTGTGGGTACTCACTTAAGTATAACAAACAAATTGTGGATCTTGACGAAAAAGTAGGAAGAGATTTTGAAAATCTGTTATATGTAGGTTAGGTAGGTAGGAAACTCGGCATACGTATAACTTATACGTATGTTTATTTTCGTTCGAAAATATATTTTTTATAAAAAGCCTAAGATGTTAAATTTATCTAATTAATTTAACAAATTTATTTATTAGCAAATGTGTAGCGATTGCAGATTTGTCGCTAACGTCGGCAAAATATGCAATATATAAGCGGAGGTCACAGTTACTTAAATTGATCAAAACTTTTGTGCCTAGTACTACATATTGCTAATGCACACAACTCGAATGACTTGCTGAACTGAATATAAACAATTTGTTCAGCAACTCATTCGAGTTGTATATTTAACATCCTATCTTCTTGTAAATAAAACTACTTTTACGGATTATATCGCGTTTGTATTTGATTTATGATTGCCCGACGTTTCGAACACTTTGCAGCATTCATGGTCACGGGCGGACTAAGGTGTCTCACGTCCAACAAGTAATCGTTATTACAGACATTTACAATTATCTACCCGATACAGAAAATAGTTATAAATTTATTAAATTGTTACCCACATTTTAGTACAAATTTATTGCCAGTGTAAGAAGAAAATGAATCTATATGAAAAAATTATATTGTTTATGGTTAGTAATTATTAATTATTAAATTTGTAGCAATAATTATTACAATTTGTTGATTTAAAACTAACAAAACTAATATACTACCACCGGATCGGAACGCGGCCACACTGAGAAAGATCCGGCAAGAAAACTCAGGGGACATGATGCTAAATTAATATTGATTTTTAATTTTAGATGCGGCTTACTAAAAGATTTTTGATTTAAAAAATTATCTTTAACCATTATTATTGTGGGTCAAATCTATACAATAAGTGCTCACAGTATCATGCAGTCTTGTGGTGGTCTCTTTGGATTTATTTTTAATTATGTTTATAACAGGATCCCAGCTTGATGGTAATACCCAGACATCCTCTCTATTGAAATTTTTGTGTTTTTTGATTTCAATAGCCTCGCGTACCATTCTAGGCAGGTATCGGTGTTCCTTTGCGAGGACTTGAGGTTTATCAAACCTAATGTTATGGCGGGAGCGGTCCTGACTATGTTCACAGACTGCAGACTTAGTGTGACGGCGGTGCTTCACATCAGCTATGTGTTCTTTGACCCGAGTTCTTATGGATCTCTTTGTTTGCCCAATATAAGAGAGACCACAGTCACAGTCAAGTTTATAAACTCCTGCATCTTGTAGAGGGATCTGGCACTTGACAGGTGGTAAGAACTGACTTATCCTTTTAAGTGGCTTAAAATAAGTTTTTATGGAAGCCCGTTTCAGGATATAGCCAATCTTGTCAGTGACTCCTTTCACATAAGGTAGTACTGCAGGGAGGCGCTCAACTGTGGGTGGTTTCACACGGTCTCTGCGACGGGGGCGTGGAACTTGCAGCTTGTTTGCACGTAGAACCTGCTTGACATGCTGCAGCTCCCCAGCCAGGTGCTCCTCATCACAGATTTCTCGTGCTCTCTGCAAAAAAGATTTAGACACGGTAGCTAACTGTGAAGGGGGATGATGAGAATCTCCGTTCAGATATCTGTCAGTATGTGTTGCCTTACGATACACTGTTACAAGTTAGCCCAGATGGTCGCAAAAGTCCTCTCACAACTCCGGGGACACACTAGTGCATTTGTAAAAGACTCATACCATTTTGTCAGTGAAATCAAAGATCTACATTTCGCTGACAATGAAACTATGGTCAGTTTTGATGTCACATCACTTTTCACCTGTTTACCTGTAGAGAAATGCATTAAACCTGTAACTAAGAAGCTATCAGACAATAATATGCCACCGGAATATGCTGAACTATTACGTCAGTGCCTAACAACTGGATATTTATTGTAGAATGATGAATTCTACAAGCAAGTAGATGGAGTGGCTATGGGCTCGCCTGTCTCCCCTGTTGTCGCTGACATTTTCATGCAGGACTTCGAGGAGCTGGCCTTATCAAGCTCACCTGTCTTACCAAGGTTCTATAAGCGGTACGTAGATGACACTTTCACAATACTACCAACAGACAAAATAACCATATTCCTAAACCACCTTAACTCCATCAATCCAAAAATTCAATTTACCATGGAACTGGAGTCAAATAACTCATTAGCTTTCTTAGATATTTTGGTTATCCGTAAACCCAATAACACCTTGAGTCATACAGTGTATCGTAAGGCAACACATACTGACAGATATCTGAACGGAGATTCTCATCATCCCCCTTCACAGTTAGCTACCGTGTCTAAATCTTTGTTGCAGAGAGCACGAGGAATCTGTGATGAGGAGCACCTGGCTGGGGAGCTGCAGCATGTCAAGCAGGTTCTACGTGCAAACAAGCTGCAAGTTCCACGCCCCCGTCGCAGAGACCGTGTGAAACCACCCACAGTTGAGTGCCTCCCTGCAGTACTACCTTATGTGAAAGGAGTCACTGACAAGATTGGCTATATCCTGAAACGGGCTTCCATAAAAACTTATTTTAAGCCACTTAAAAGGATAAGTCAGTTCTTACCACCTGTCAAGTGCCAGATCCCTCTACAAGATGCAGGAGTTTATAAACTTGACTGTGACTGTGGTCTCTCTTATATTGGGCAAACAAAGAGATCCATAAGAACTCGGGTCAAAGAACACATAGCTGATGTGAAGCACCGCCGTCACACTAAGTCTGCAGTCTGTGAACATAGTCAGGACCGCTCCCACCATAACATTAGGTTTGATAAACCTCAAGTCCTCGCAAAGGAACACCGATACCTGCCTAGAATGGTACGCGAGGCTATTGAAATCAAAAAACACAAAAATTTCAATAGAGAGGATGGCTGGGTATTACCATCAAGCTGGGATCCTGTTATAAACATAATTAAAAATAAATCCAAAGAGACCACCACAAGACTGCATGATACTGTGAGCACTTATTGTATAGATTTGACCCACAATAATAATGGTTAAAGATAATTTTATAAATCAAAAATCTTTTAGTAAGCCGCATCTAAAATTAAAAATCAATATTAATTTAGCATCATGTCCCCTGAGTTTTCTTGCCGGATCTTTCTCAGTGTGGCCGCGTTCCGATCCGGTGGTAGTATATTAGTTTTGTTAGTTTTAAATCAACAAATTGTAATAATAATTGCTACAAATTTAATACTTAATAATTACTAACCATAAACAATATAATTTTTTCATATAGATTCATTTTCTTCTTACACTGGCAATAAATTTGTACTAAAATGTGGGTAACAATTTAATAAATTTATAACTATTTTCTGTATCGGGTAGATAATTGTAAATGTCTGTAATAACGATTACTTGTTGGACGTGAGACACCTTAGTCCGCCCGTGACCATGAATGCTGCAAAGTGTTCGAAACGTCGGGTGTACAGGCGTAGTCTGGGCTATGTGGACTGACGCCGTGTTTGACAGAAGAACCTAAGGTTATAGTTTGATGTACCTAAAGCCCTTAAGTTCCTAGCCTATATGATGGGATACCTGCACCGCGCTACCTAAGGTGACAGGTAGATGTGAGATGGATGTTTGGGTGGAGGATTGGTAACTCTCACTGCCAGTCAAGCAGACTCACTCGACTAATCAGAACTGACGGCTAAGGGTGTCTTGGCCGCAGTGAGAGGGATGTAACTGAGAGATGAATAAATTCAAATCTGATTTATTTTACACAATGTACACCTTATATACTACTTATTGCTAATACACACATATACCATTTTGTGTTAGTGTGTCGTACGTGTAAAGTATAACGCAGTGTCTTTAAATCATGTCAGTGCTAATTTTGCACATTTGTATGTTGACATGCTTTACTTGTATGTTGACATGCTCTACTTTTGAGTTTGCTGCGTTGCATGTTCAATGTGCATTGAACATTCTGGGGTCTCTCAGGAACACGACTGCAAGTCGTATAATTCGATAACCTCATATGGTCCAATGTGTCCTTCCGTCGTTTGTGGTGTTTGGACTGTAGTCTGGGGACGAGGTTTCCCATACCGTGGCCGTGGTTGTGGTGGAGCTGCCCGCTGTTTGTCTGTCTCTGTGGCTTGTGTTGTAGTTGTCTCCTTGTTTTGTCTTCTCGTAAGTCTATCTCGACATTGTTTGAGTGGTCTGAAATAAATTAAAAGACAAGCTAATACTATTAAAGAAAGAGATGTCACGGTGCTAACCACATAGGAATGAGACTCTATTCGCCTCCATATTGTGTTATCTAATCTTGTTTTTAGCTTTGCTTCTGAAGCGGCTAAGTGGTCAAATATACTGGTGGAGCTATCTAATACTTCCTCCTTCGGTATGTCTGGTATCTCTGATTGGACTACTTGTGTGTCTAGAGTAAAATTACTCCTTTTAAAATATGATGCTTGCACAGTTGTTGTTGTTATTCGTTTAGCTGCAAGAATGTTGTTCAACGTCTTTACTACACAGCTTTCTGAAATGTGTAGTACTCCTATATCCTCTAGGTTAATTTCTTGTCTTTGTCCATCACATATTATCGAAGCTGATTGTGTTTTTGTAGTGATAAACATCCACGTATTCTGCATGTAAAGTTGTTTCCATAGAATTGTAGATTGAATGTTGTATCTTCTTGATGTGCATTGTGATTTAGTGTTATTATTGTTGCTGAATAGCTGGTCAACAATGCAATTCTTGTTCAATTGCATGTTCTTAACAGCCACGGGATAGCAAACAAACTCCGATTTTTTGTGTAAACAATCTTTGAACTCGTCTTTACTTAATTCAAAGTATCGTTCATTGTTATAGTCGAAGCCTATGAATGCTCTTGGGATTGACAAGCATTCAAAAGAACTCCCGGTCAACTTTTGAGGAATCGCCGTTATGTGTATTAGCGTATATTTTCTTATGTCATGAATAGGATAGTACGCAAATACGTTTATATGTGTTGCATTTATTTCCATGTTAGTCTGTATTAATTGATCCTGAATTATTCTTAAGTTTCCAGGTAACTTTTGATTGGTTGTTTGTATTATATCATTAGCGTATTTAGGACTCAAAATCGTGTATATCGATGCGTTATTTAGGTATATCTCAAGTAACCCGTTGTAATAGTGAATAATCTCTGTTATGTAATTGCTCGCTAATTGATACGTTTGTATTACTTGTATTTTCACATTGTTAGCGTCTACCATCTTATACCATACGTCGTTATCGTACATGAATGCTATAGCTTCATTTAACTTCTTTTCAAAATTCTCTAACTTTTTCTTAATCCGCTCCTCGGTTTGGTTTACAGCGGATACTGTAGATATCATTATGTTTGTTTGATGATTGGCGGCGTTTATAAGTTCTTGTTGATTGCTACTCAATGAGTCAATACTTCTGTATACTTCATCGTTAACTCCGAACACGTATGTTAACATTTGTCCTAATAATCCACGTCTCCTTCTAGAAATCTTTATTCCAGTAAGGTAATCCTTTATCTTCTCAAATCGTGCTTTCTCTTCGTTCAAATGATAATAAAATTCTGCACAATGGGTGTCTTTTGTATACTGTTGTGTGTCAGTGCATAACTTTTGAAACTGATTAGTTATTTTTATCGTATTATTTAAATTCAGTTCCAAATCACTCCTTTCGTAATTAGTTTCTATTCTAAAACTTCCTCTGTTTATTGTTGAAGTACCTATTTGTTCTACATATAGGCCTGGATTTAAATGTTTCATAGTAAACATTGATGTACTTGTTACTTGTCCGATACACAATAATAATGTAGTATAGAGTAACACGCCTGACTTAAGTGTCTTAGACTTTTTATTTATGTTATTTGCTATGTTACTATTCACAGGCGTTTCGGTATTTTTTCTTAACGTATTCGTGTTAGTCATTAATTCTTCCTGATATACGGGTAAAGGAATTAATGTATGTATTGATCGTTTTTGACATAAACCTGTCGATTTTTTGAGTGTCACTACTCTTATCACCCCGTCGCTTCCTGGGTGAACGCTTTCCACTTTTGCCAAGGGCCACTTACTTGGACTTATGTTTTCATCTTTTATTAGTACTATGGTTCCAATTTTGATATTTTCTTGAGTTTCTTTCCACTTGTATCTTTGTTGAAGTTGATGTAAATAATCAGATGACCAGGCTTTCCAGAAATCTTTCTTCATTCTTTGAATTTGTTTCCATCTATTTATTAAATCAGTATTTATGTTTGATAACGGATCTGGGATTCCAACTGCTTCCCGACCAATTAAAAAGTGACTAGGCGTTAGTATTGTATTATCATTGATGTCTTCGCTTTGTGCACATAACGGCCTCGAGTTTAGGCAAGCTTCAATTTGATGTAAAAATGTTATCATTTCTTCGTACGTTAATGTCGATTCTCCAATTACTCGACGTAAATGGTACTTTACTGATTTTACGCTGCTCTCCCAAATCCCACCAAAATGGGGGGTTGCTGGCGGATTAAAATGCCACTGAGTACCTATACTGGTCATCGTATTTTGGAATCCAGGTGACTGTGTTATTTGCAATAATTCTTGTTCCAAAAATTTCGCTGCGCCTACGAAGTTCGTGCCATTGTCACTATACATATGTGACACGTGTCCTCGTCTGGCCATGAACCTCCGCAGTGCCGCAATAAATGTTTCAGTTGTCAAATCTCCCACTAATTCTAGATGAATTGCTTTTGTTGCTAAGCATACAAATACAGCAATATATGATTTGTAGGACTTGTGACCTCTTCCTTTCATTGTTCTTGTTTGTATTGGTCCCGCATAATCCACTCCAGTGTGACTAAATGGATATGATTGCGTGACTCTTGCTTTTGGAAGTATCCCCATTTTCTGTACTTTCGTTTCGGACCTGTATCTCGCGCATTTGACGCACTTTTTTAGTGTACCTTTGACAACTTGTTTTCCACCTATAATCCAGTATTTTTGTCGTAGGACAGCTGTAGTTAGTTTATTTCCTCCATGTAATGTTTTCATGTGTGCGTTTTGTATTATTAATGACGTTATATGATGTCGGCGTGGTAATAGTATAGGATGTTTTTGATTATATGGCAAGTCAGCGTTTTCTATTCGACCTCCAACTCGTAATAATCCATCGTTATCAATAAATGGATCTAGTGTGGATAATTTACTGTTTTTCTGCAGTGATTTTTTCTTTCGAATAATTTCTTTTTCATCGTAAAATTCTTCTTGTTGCAATATGCATAGAATTCGTTTCTCTGTTTCTTCTAGTTCCGTACAGGATAATGGTTCGTGCTTTTTGCGCTTGCTGATAAATCTGTAGCAATACGCTAATGTTCTTATCATTTTATTGTAGTTAGAAAATCGACTCCAGATGTCATACTTTTCATTCGTAGTATTAATTGTTGTTGATAAACAGTACTTGGCTTCTTCATTTGGCTGTGGTGCTGTTGTTGTAATAGGTATATCACTCGTCTGTAACCATGGTGGGCCGTTCCACCATAAGGAACAGTTTATTAATTTTTCTGGCTCCAATCCTCTTGATATAATGTCCGCTGGGTTTTCAGACGATATGACATGATTCCATTGAGCGTTAGGTATTATGCTGTTAATTTCTGACACTCTGTTGGCCACGAACGTATGCCATCGCCCAGGATCTCCTGACAAAATATCGTCAACATAGAAATCCTGTAACGTTACTCTACTGGCGATAGGGTAATTGTCTTGTTCGTCTAATGCTAGTTGTTGTAATGTTCTCACGGCCAGATAAGGCGCGTTTGTTGTGCCATACGTGACCGTTGTTAGTTCGTATTCACTAATGGCCTTTTTTGGAGAAAATCTCCATAAAATTCTTTGATATTTATAGTCTTCTTGGTTTATTTTTATGAACCGGTACATTTTCATAATGTCGGCCATGAAAGCAATCTTATGCGTTCTCCAGCGTAATAATATGTTTGATAAGTCTTGTTGAAGTCGTGGTCCTTTATGTAAATTTTCATTAAGGCTTATTTTACTACTTGTTTTACTACTAGCGTCAAATACCACTCGTAGTTTTGTTGTAAGAGAGTCTTCTTTTATTACCGCTTGGTGGGGAATATAATACTCTCCTGTGTAATATTCTGGTTTAGGTACTTTTCTCATATGACCCATATTTAGGTACTCGTACATAAATTCCTTGTATTGTTGGCGTAAATTTTCATTTTTTTCGAACTGACGTTCTAGTTGTAATAGTCGAGCCACGGCTTTTTTCCTTGACTCGCCATATTTTATGTTCGCGTCCTTAAACGGCAGTCGTACCGTATAAGTGCCGTCGAAACTTCGTATTGTAGTATTTGTATAGTAATTTTCACACAACTCATCATCTTTGGTGAGTGCATAGTGTCGTGGAATTTCTTCTAATTCCCAAAATTTTGTTAATTGTTGTATGTCGTCGGTGCGAGTCATCATGCTTAATACTTTGATGCCACAGTTTGTGTCTTGCGGATATAACCCGGATAAAATCCAACCCAATTCTGTTTCTTGAGCGATTATACCGCCTTGTAGTCGTTTAAAACCTTGTAATAGTATTTTACTATATTCTTGGGCACCTAAAATTATGTCTATAGGTCCCTTTTTGTTGTACGTTGGGTCTGCCAATAGAACATTGTCCAACTCTTGTAATTGTTGTAAGTTACTTCTTGGTAACGAGTTTGTAAGCTTCGGTAGTACTATAAGTGTTACAGGTAGTCTGTACTCACTAGAGTACCTTGGTTGTAGTTTTATGTTAATTGTATATTTCGATGTCTTAGGTTCGTTGTCTCCAATGCCTTTTATTTCGGCTCGAACCTTTTGTCTTGGATACGACAGCAGTTGTGCTACTTCTTCCGTGCAAAATGACGCTTCTGAACCTTGGTCACACAATACTCTTAATAATTGTGGTGTTCCATCATACGACGTGGTTTGTAATAGCGCTGTGGCTAATAAGACCGTATTTTTTGCCTCTAAATTGGTAGCTGATAAGTTCGATAACGTTGTGTTTTGTTTTTTATCACTCATAGTTGGTTTAGGAGTGAACTTTTTCGTATACTCAGAAGACTCTGGTTGTCTTTTAATTGAATCGAATGTTCGGTGTAATAGTGTGTTATGACCTTTATGTTGACATATTTCACATTTTGTATAAAACTCGCTCGTGCATTTTATTTGTTTATCATGATTTAAGCAGCGTTTGCACATTTCTTTGTCTGAGACTTCCTTATATCGTTGCGTCACGTTCAAGGTTTTAAAACTAGGGCATTTATTTATATTATGTTCTGTGCTTTTGCAGTACCAGCAATGCTTACTTTTTGATGATTCTGCTATTGGTATGAGTGTTCCCCGGTATTTATTTATTGTATGATTCACCGAGTTATTACTCAGGTGATTATACGTAATTTTTTGCTGATCGTAGGACTTTAAACTTTTAAATCTTTTTTCTAAAAACTGTAACATTTCTTCAAACGATTCCAATTTGTTTGGGTGTTGTAACTGATCCTCGTATTTTGAGTCAGTTTGTTGGTCCCATTTCCTGGCCAAAAGTCTAGCCAAAATAGGGTCCCATGTTGAAATGTCAATTCCTTGATGTTTTAAAGATTCCAAACATTCTTTTATGGTGTCGTGCATGTCTCTTAAACCCGCTGCATTCGCAACATTTAGCTTGGGTAAATCTAATAATTTATCGATGAATTTAATTGATATCATTCGTTCGTCTTCATAACGTTGCGTAAGCAATTTCCACGCGGTTTCATAGTTCGATTCACTTATCGTTAGATGACGTATAATTTTTGCTGCGTCACCTTTTACATTTGTCTTTAAATATTGCATCTTTTCTACCAATGAAATATTTTTATCTTCATGAATAATTTTTTTGAATAAATCATGAAAGGTATACCATGAGTCATAACTCCCAGTAAAAGTTGGAATAGAGATACGGGGTAGTTTTCCTGACGACTGTGTTAAGGTTATTTTTTCGCTGGAACTGTCATGGATTTTTTCTTCCAGCATCTCCATTGTAGTATCGAACTCAATTTGGGTGTTTTCAAAATATTTATTTTTGAAGTAAAGGTGTCCCGATGTATCCTCCTCCAATAATAATTCAATGTGTGTTTCTTCAATATCCTGCCATCGTTTTTGTAAGTTGTTTATTGTAGTTTGTAAATGCCATATAGGTTTGTTTTCAGTGACTGATTCTTTCGCCTGAATTAGCCTTTTTGACATCTGGGATATCCTGAACATTTGTATAAACGTCTTGGGATTCCCTCTCCCTTCTTCTTCGTTTGTGTTTTGTTCTTCAGGTTCATATATCGCCTGAACAAGTTGAAGTCTTGCTTCATAGTTTTGTAGGTGGGCTAAGCCCTCGTTGTATTGTTTTTGGATATTTCCAAAGTAATTTGTAGTGATATATTTGTGAGATGATAACATCTCTTGTTTTTCCAGTTTCGAGTGATTCTCTTGCACCCGTTGGAAAATAGTAGTTAGTGTTTGTCTTTTTTCGTCAATGTATTTTTGTGTTCTTCGGCTCACGGAGTCCTTTTTAATGTTTGTAATTATCCTCCTGATCTCGTTATAATCTTCCTCCTGGCTCCTGATTGCTGTGTTTATTTCTTGTATGTCCATAGTGCTTCTTTTGTCTTCTTCCCTAATAGCCCTACCCTAACTTTCCTACTACTAATGTTTTAAGTCAATACTTATCGTACCTGCGCTCTCGCTATAACACGTCCCTGAAGGTGCGACTTCTCAATCAGCTGGTGAGTCCCGCTTGTGGGAGGCCAGTGACCGAACCGCAACGAGAGGCTTTCTGACAGAGTACGTAAGTAAAAGTCCTTCAGTCAATTCCGAAACTGATGCTTTGTTGAGTACACCAGCCCGTTCTTAACTGATTCGTATGTCTGTTATGTCAAACCTACGGGGGGGTTAGAGGGAGGAAAATCTTTACTTTACTCGAAGGACCAAATGTACAGGCGTAGTCTGGGCTATGTGGACTGACGCCGTGTTTGACAGAAGAACCTAAGGTTATAGTTTGATGTACCTAAAGCCCTTAAGTTCCTAGCCTATATGATGGGATACCTGCACCGCGCTACCTAAGGTGACAGGTAGATGTGAGATGGATGTTTGGGTGGAGGATTGGTAACTCTCACTGCCAGTCAAGCAGACTCACTCGACTAATCAGAACTGACGGCTAAGGGTGTCTTGGCCGCAGTGAGAGGGATGTAACTGAGAGATGAATAAATTCAAATCTGATTTATTTTACACAATGTACACCTTATATACTACTTATTGCTAATACACACATATACCATTTTGTGTTAGTGTGTCGTACGTGTAAAGTATAACGCAGTGTCTTTAAATCATGTCAGTGCTAATTTTGCACATTTGTATGTTGACATGCTTTACTTGTATGTTGACATGCTCTACTTTTGAGTTTGCTGCGTTGCATGTTCAATGTGCATTGAACATCGGGCAATCATAAATCAAATACAAATGCGATATAATCCGTAAAAGTAGTTTTATTTACAATGTGTAGTGCTCGCGTAAACATCAGATATCATTATCCTATCTTCTTTCCAAAAATTTAGTATATTCGAAGAGACTAACAAAAAATTCATCATCATCCCAGCCCGTATAATCCACGCAGATGCTTACGGGATATGGGGTCTTTGGTAAGTACCTGCCCAAAATTGGAAGAGAAGAGGCCCCATGATGTCATGAGTGTGGCGCGCTAATCGACGATGCGCGCCACACACTGAAAGTATGCCCTGCCTGGGGACCTCAGCGCCACGTCCTGTCAACGGAACTGGGAATAACAGACCTGTCGTTGACGATCATCATCTCAAAGATGCTCGGCAGCGACAGCTGTTGGTCGTCGTTGGCCTCCTTCTGTGAGGCTGTCATGACAGGGAAGGAGGCCGCGGAGCGGGAACGCGAGGCGCTTGCGTCCGCTGACTCGCTCCGCCGGCGACGACGAGGGAGGAGGAGACGCCGCTATGCGCTCCTCCTCCCACTGCCCTGAATGATGACAGGACGTAGCCAGACGGTCAAGCGTGGGGGTGTCGCGGATAGAATGTTATCAGACGATCTCTCCGGCATCCCGTAAAAGCGCGGCAGGGGCTGCTGTGGTTTTAATAGGTATTTCGGTCACTTCTGTGGCCGGCGAGTCTCACACATATTCCCCTGTCTGTAACCGGCGGGGGAAAGCCCGTATAATCCACGAGGCCGCGGGTGACTAGACCGGGGATTAGTTGGTCACCCGCAGAGAGACTTACCGCGTGAGGGCGACCAACGGCAAACGTCTTGGGAGGGGTGTTGGAAAGGAAGGGATACCAAAGAGTATCCCGGCGGGCTGGCCACGGACGAAAAGGAACTCATTACCGGTGATCGGCCCAATGACGAAGGAGGGGAAATAGAGTGGTTTATGTGGTCGCGCGCCGCCCTTTCGTTACCCCGGACGTGAAGGACCCGTATAAATTCCACTGTTTAGCTCGGGCCTCCTCTACAGTGGCTATATAGGCTGAGATGATGATGATGATGAAATTGTCTTGGGCTTTACGTATATTTTGTGTTTAAATTACTATTACTGATCTCAATTGACTGCAGAAATGGCGTAGTGCTTAAGATATCGATCTACCAAGCCTACTGGCTTGGTAGATCGATATCTTCATGGTTTCGAATCCCATGCAGGACCCGCCAAGCTGGCCACGAACAACAAGGAACTCGGTAACACTAGTCGGCGCTATGGCGAAGGGGAGGGTGGTTATGGAGCCGTGCGCCGCCCTTGCCTCGTCCCGGGCAAATTGAACGGCGTGTGTGCTGAGCATAGCGCTTCAAAAAAAAAAAATAAGACCACCCTTAGTGCGATCCACAAATTATTGTTTTGAGTCTGGATGTAATTTTTGTCCGTTAATCATAAAGTCCCCCGCAATACAAGGATTATTTCCTTAGAAAAAAAAACATTAACATAGTTATGACTCTTTTTAAATCCTATATTATTTTGTACATCATCAACGCCGTAACTCATTATGCTTTGAAGACTTTCTAATAGCTTAAGAAGTCGGAATATTATCCGTTTGTATTACTGTCAATCTTATACTAAAATGAATGACGCATCATGAACAATAACTACATTTTAGGTCAGTAGTTCGCAACACTGTACATCTTTATACAATAGATAAAATTAATTATACGTCTAATTCAATCGTTAAAAATCAAAAGGAATAGAAGTTTCTCTTATATTTGTTCTAAATAAATAATAATTAAATACAAAGCTTTCCGTATGGTGGCGGAATAAGAAAGTGGTAAATTGTATTTACCACTCCCTATCTCGAGCGTGAATATCATAAAAGACGACTAAGGGATATAAATATACATATAGCTTTTATTCAAGAGAAGGAAAACTCGAAATAAAACACTAGGTATACCAACCCGTTTGATCAACGTGGTATAGGAGATCAATTTCTCTGTTATTATAAAGGAGGCTCGAGCCCAACAGTGGGACGTATGTGACTTGTGACGATGAATATAAACATCCTTACTAATATTATAAATGCAAATGTAAGTTTGTTTGTTTATTACGCTTTCACGCTTAAACCACCGAATCGATTTCAAAAATTCTTTCACCAATGGAAAGCTATAATATCTGGGAGTAACATAAGCTACATTTTATCCTGGTATTCCCACGGGAACGAGAACTAAGACGGGTAAGACGACTGAAACCAAAGCGAAGCGAGGGCGGGTTGCCATTATACGTATAATAGGTGTTGCAAGTTGATTTATTCCATAGCTTATTAAATTCATTTAAGAATTGTGAAGTAAATTGTGTAATAAATGCGTTATTACAACTACATTCTATGATAACTCATTTGGTTATTATACTTCTATAGCTTATAATGGCTTCCTTTACAATGGAAGATAAATTTACTTATTATCCCTCGAGAACGCCTAAACAATGGTAAATTGACTTTATTTATTTTAATTGGGTAAATAAACGATAATACACTATATTTTAGGTATATAGACGTTTTCGTAATACAAATATCAATGTAATAACAATGTTTCCACTGACTATTTAAGAGAACTGTGTTACAAAACGAGCATATCTAAATATGTCGTCATCATCATCATCACAGCCCATATACGTCCCGCTGTTGGGCTCGACCTACTCTACAATAGGGGTGAAACTAACCTACAATACCTCGCTGAAATCCTATTTCGAGTTTTCCTTCTCTTGCATAGATATTATATGCATATTATATCCCTCATTCGTCTTTTACGACACCCACGGGTTAGAGAGGGGGTGGTGAATTGTATTCTTACTTCGTCACCACGCGGAAAACATTATACATAAAGTAAAATCTTTTTCTGCTTATTCTCATTTTTGCAATGAATATTGGCATGAGGTATGCCATTAGTCGACAAAAGACCAGAAGCAAACGCTTGGCTTACAAATGCTATGTATCGGCTTTTGCTCTTCTACCCGTATTAGAACAGGGTTTTTTTTATCATGTGTTATCTGTATATCATATCCCTAAGTCCTCCTACTACACCCCCCATTTTATTACGCATATGATATCTATGCAAGAAATGGAAAACTTGAAACAAAACCCTGTACTAACCTGTCTAACTAGCTCGCTATAGTAAGGTCAATTTCCAGGAGGCACGAGCCCAGCAGTGAAAGGTATATAAGGGCATTTTCATAAAAATGTACAAGGGCGTTTTCAGGCCCGTCCCTCTAAAACATTACCTTTTTTAAACAATTAATTCTATTTGAAACTAGCACAAAATTTTACATTAGGTTTATTATAGATTTAAGTAATATTTTATAATATTATTTAAGCCAATTATAGTATAATTTTTCGATTAAAAAATAATATAACAACAGATTGCTATCATTTTATCGTGTCCCTTTACAAAGAGAATGTGTTGAAATATCGTCTGGCTACAGCCAGACGATATTTCAACACTGAATTTACATATTAGTTGTAATAATTTGCTCAGTGCCGTATTTTATTTTTCTGGTAGATAGTGTAGAGTCAATTTATTAAAAATATATATTAACTAGACCTAAAATAAATAAATTAAATAGAATTTGCTTACCGTAGTGCGTTTTTAAAAATCCTGACACATCAGTTTTGTTACCACATTTTCTCCGAAATACTACTCTTTTTGTAGATGTTTTATGTAATAATAACACTAACAGTCTTTTATTCAGCGGCTGATTTGTAAATATTGTTTAGTTTCTTCCAAAATTTCGTGTCAGGTGCACGTTTGATTCTGTGCTTCGCGCGGACGTACATTTTTTGTCAAGGTAAGTTACCAATATTTGTTAATGCATTAATTAGTAAACATATTTTGTGGTTATTTTCAAAATATTTATCTAATACAACTTATAAAACTCGTGATGAGTCGTCACCACAATCGTATATTTTTTATATAATTAATCATCTTGCGAGGGTAAGATAACGTTACGTCAGTTTTGTATGGTAACATATAGTATGACCTAAAAAGTAACAAAACTGACCATAAAGAAGACTGGACATTACACTTTTTACCAACTCACCAAAGAAGGTACCTATGTATGCCTACCATTTTATTTTATTATAGAGATTTTAGAACTTATTATTGTATTCTGATGAGAATGTAAATGTTTCTTTACAATTTTGTTACCGTCAGTATTGTTACTGTCTCCCAAATATTTCAACTTAAATTCTGGCTATTTTCTATATTTCGGGCTTTAATACCGTAACTTAACTTAACTTAAGTTCAGAAATATGATAACTGTTTTATTATTATAATTATATTAAAAGAACCATAGCTTTACATAAAAAAAATTAAAGTTAAGTGTTCTTTCTGTTACGGTAACACAATTTTGAATTTATGTGTCATATTTTTAGTATTTTTTTAAGTTTCTTTGACGAATCTATATGATTAGGTAGTTCAACCATGTTATTTTCGTTTTTTATAAAAAAAAAAAAGATATTCCATTTATTGTTTCATGTTATAAAAAAGTATCAAACCTGACATCTTTTTGTCTGACTAGGCCCACATTTTTGCTTATTTTTAATAAATTATGCAATGAATCCAACTTAAAAATTGAATTTCGTTAAATATATAAATTAGACCATTTCTAACATACATAATACCAACTAGAAATGAAAGTTAAAAAAATTCACAAGTTTTTTTGTACTGCTTATTTTTGTGAAAAATGCCCATAAACCGAAATAAAGTCCTCTTTTGTAACACCCACGGGCAAGTAAGGAGTTGGTGAAATGTATTCTTATTCCGTCATCATGAATACGGGTATAGAATCTAAACTACAATGTATTAAGGAATATTAGAACTTCAAGAGCTGTTATTCTATCAAAAAAAGAGATCCTTAAAATCAAATCGTTATATAAAATTAATAAACATATTATACATAAAAATTATATAAACACGTCAAACATTAAAAAGAATATCGCTTAGGCACATGAATAATAGCGATTGGGGAAAATAAAGGGGAGTAAATCCTTTTAAATCCTAGTCATCAATTTGTAAACGATCACGATATAAAAAACGGCTAAGTGCGAGTTGGAATCGCGCACGTAGGGTTCCGTACCATTATCTATAAAAGTTGCGTTTTTTGTATGGGAGCCCCCTTTAAATATTTATTGTACTTTGTTTTTAGTATTTGTTGTTATAGCGGCAACAGAAATACATATTGTGTTAAAATTTCAACAGTCTAACTATTGCAGTTTTTGAGATACAGCCTGCTGACAGACAGACGGACGGACAGACAGCGAAGTCTTAGGAATAGGGTCCCGTTTTTAGGAACCCTAAAAATAACAAATTTACGTTACAAGTCGATTGATTAATAGATTAGGAACATACCCATATTATAATTCTTACTTATTGCGAAAATATCTGTATCTACAAAAGACTATAATGTTATACAGTTCCATTTTCATCCTTACCAGTTCACCACCATCCCTTCCTTTCCCATCGATGATTGTAAAAAGAGTATAAGTAAAAAAATGGGCATGTAACAATGTAGGTACACGGGATAGAAGTGACTCCTTGAAAAATATAAAATAAGCTTATTTAAATACATATTAATAACGACGCATTCACTCTCGCACGGTCTCTTCCTATTCCCCTTCCCCAGGAGCATTGAACGTTTAACGCAACAGTGCTTTCATACCCCCTCCATGGTAACGTTAAACGTTTGACGCAACCTTGTTGGAAGTCGCATTAGAAGTTTCACTTCAATAACTTTCTTGCAAGAGAATGAAAACTTGACATGAAACCCTATAACAATCCGTCGAACCAAGAAAGTAGAAGTTGGCTATTTTCCTTACACTGTCGAAGTGCCTCGGGCCCAACAGTAGGAAGTACCTACCTCTTAGTTTATGACTAATACTATGATAATGATCCCAGACGAGTTGACATATGCTCTATATCGAGTGGTTATGTTGCTGTAGTATCTGCTAATAGTCCCTCCCCCTATAATAATCTCTCCTTGCCTCTAATACTCAGAGGAAGAATGACTTATTTTTTTTTTGAGTGGTTTGCAGTCGGCGCACTCCTCGCACCACTCCGTCTGGGGCGACAGAGGGTAAGCACGCACAACCGCAACCCACCCGAACACCACGTTGCCTTCGTCGTTGGACCGACCACCGGAGCAGGGTTACTTGACGTCAGTGGTCGGCCCGACGGAATACCCCCTGAAGAGTACTCTCCCATCGACCGACGTCCCCCCCCTCGGGGAGGACGTCGGTCTTTCCTCGTGCGGTCGGCCTCTCGGCAGGTGACGGACTAATTCCCCGGTCACGTCACTCGCAGCCTCAGCTAGGGCAGCATGAGGCGCAAGAGGAAGAATGGCTAATAATATTCTTGCTCATGACATGAAAAGATTTCATTATTATTATTATTTGAATATTATTATTATTTGAATATTATCTTTATATATATACTGGCAAGCCGCCCTCTGGTTTCAGTTGCCTTACCCGCGTGGTTCCCGTTCCCATGATAATACCGGGATAAAATATAGCTTAAATTACTCCCTGATTATAGCTCTCCATCGGTGAAAGAATTTTTGAAATGGGTTCTGTGGTTTAAGCGTGAAAGCGTATCAAACAAATAAACAAACTTTCGCATTAATAATATTAGTAAGGATTTCTAGTGTACGTGTGTATGTCACTGAACTCCTCCTAAACGGCTGGAGCGATGTTGACGATGTTGTTTGTGTGTGTGTTCAAGGGGATTCGAGAATGGTTTATATTCATAACTAGCAACCCGCCCTCGCTTTACTTCGGTTATAGGTTATAGTTGTTTTACCCGCGTAGTTCCCGTTCCCGTGGGAATACCGGGATAAAATATAGCCTAGTTTACGCCCTGATATTATAGCTTTCCATTGGTGAAATAATTTTTGAAATCGGTCCAGCCGTTTTTAAGATTACCCGGAACAAACAGACAGACAGACAGACAAAAATTTTTTAGTTGCTATTTTAGGCATAGGTGTCGTGCAAATAGCCGTGTGAGCATGAAAAAAGCCTATTATTTTGACATTACAAGCAGACACTCCAATTTTATTTATTGGTATAGATTGGATCCGGTAGGTGGCGCTGCTGTCGATTTCAAGGAGAATTCCTTTTATTTTATTTGAACAGAACAACTTCTGTTGGGTCAGCTAGTTTATTATATAATTCAAACGTTGTCAATTTCTTAAACATTATCGTTTGTCATATCATGACTCTAATCCTTCCCTAAGAAGCCTAATGCAACAAGTTATGCCATAACAATATAGTTACTAAGTGAACGCAAATAAAAAAGCTTTTATAACTGCAACGGTATGCAGTATAGCGTTCAATGAAATATTTGCGTTAATGTTACATGTACTTCACTGAACTGTACCGAGGCAAAATAACGGTACTCTCAAGTGACTAACCTCTCAATATCAATAAAAATATTGCAAGTATCATGATTATTATTTTTCGTGTTGTGTGTATTATTTTTTGTATTGTGGAACGGGAACTACGCGAGTAAAACGACTATAACCTATAACCGAAGCGAAGCGAGGGCGGATTGCTAGTAAATAAATATTACTATTTTAAGAATTTTATAGCTTTTCTATTCGCGCGTTTTATAGCGTTTGATTGCCCAATGTTTCGAACACATCACAGCGTTCATAGTCAGGGGCTGTGAATCAAAATACAAACGCAATAAAATCCATAAGAAATAGTTTTATATTATATTGTAATTATTCTTTTAAATGTGTAAAATTAGTCTTCCATTTAATTTTAAACTGAATTGATCCGTTAGCAACATTGTCTTAACTGTCATTTCCGAGAATATGAGTTAAAAGTGCGATATTAAGTAATTATAATTTATTACTCCTAATATGTCGAGATATCAGTAAGATTCTGCAATGAATAATACATCAATAATGTTAATTAATGAGATACATTTTACGCTAGCATTAATTAAAGTTGACGTGATCAAGAAATGAAAATTGATAGTTGATAAAAACAGAAGCTGCGAGTTGAGTGCCATCACGGCATATTTTTTTATTAAATATGCTTATACTATTCAATAGCTAAGGGAACATATTCTAATCACTGCACGCAAGTCTCACAAAAACTCGAGAACGGCTGAACCGATTTGACTGATTTTTATTTTGAAATATTTGTAAAAGTCCAAAAAAGTTTTAAATGGTGAGAAAATAATATAAAGAAATTGTAAGAAAATTAGACCAGTGACAGTCCCAACTTCGTCAGAAGCACCAGTTTCGCCATCTTCTAACACTTAGGAAATCGCCCGACGTTGTACTGACCGAGAAAAAAAATCGCAAGTCGGTACGTATTTATTGATCATCATCATCATCATTTCAGCCTACAGCCGTCCACTGCTGGACGTAGGCCTCCCTCATGTTGCGCCATAATGTGCGGTCCTGTGCCGCCTGCATCCAACGACGCCCAGCAAGTTTCACTAGGTCATCGGTCCACCTAGTGGGGGGGCGTCCAACACTGCGTCGTCCGATACGTGGTCGCCACTCGAGAACCTTTCTTCCCCAGCGGTTGTCGGTTCGTCGAGCGATGTGGCCTGCCCATTGCCACTTCGGCGTGCTAATTCTTCGTGCTATGTCGGTTACACCCGTTCTTCTGCGGATTTCCGTATTCCGGATTCTATCTCGCAGAGAAATCCCGAGCATAGCTCGCTCCATAGCACGCTGAGCGACTTTGAGCCTTGATATAAGGCCTACATTTAGGGACCACGTTTCCGTGCCGTAAGTCATCACTGGTAACACACACTGGTCGTAGACCTGTGTTTTCAGACACTGAGGTATGTTGGACGAGAAGATCCTCTTAAGTTTTCCGAACGCTGCCCAACCGAGTTGGATTCGTCGGCTGACCTCTTTCTCGAAATTGGATCTACCTAACTGGACTGTTTATCCGAGGTAAACATAGTGATCGACAACTTCGAGAATCGCATTGCCAACTAGGACCGGTACAGGAATGACATGGGCATTTGACATGACTTTCGTCTTGTCCATGTTCATTCGTAAACCCACTAGTTGGGATACCCTGCTGAGATCATTGAGCATTGTGCCAAGATCCTCCATGGATTCTGCCATAACGACTATATCGTCTGCAAATCGAAGGTGAGTGATGTATTCGCCATTAATGTTGATGCCGAGTCTAGTCCAGTCTAAGAGCTTGAAGACATCTTCCAGTGCAGTGGTGTTTATTGCGGTGCGGTGGTATTTATTGATACAAGTACTTTAAATGTAATGCTTAATCCGTAACGTGTAAAAGAAAATCTATTATATCTAGATAAATAAATATAGGTGATACGAAGTTCACCGGGTCATCTAGTTACAGCATATATATTGAATTCACACTCATATCTTAGAATAATAACTCATAGAAGCTCAATTCGCGCACAAAATTTGAGGCATTTAAATTGGAGCCAAAAATGGCTCCCTACGCCAGATCGTGACGTAGTGTACAAGGTCACTGTATACAAGCCAACTCTATTGTATAGTGGTGTGCATGTGTATGCTACACACATACACCACACATACATCGCTTGCACGCATGTATTATTTTTGGCTTCATGTTTTTGATCACTTAAGTACCGACACTATCCTTCTATACGTTATTATTCTAAGAATTCGTATATTTCGAACATTGACGTAGATATTATATTTTGCACCGATTATACTTAATATTGCCTGAATATTTTGTGTAACCAGTGAGGCTGTCCGTCAGATAGGGTTTTATGAATGTTGGAATACAAACATTTATGCATTCTTTATTAACGTCAATATTCGAAACGGTCATTGTATTAGTCCTGTAGTTGGGAAGTAACTTCTATTTACCGTACAATATTGCACAGATTTGTCCGCAAGGCAATAGTGAGATAAATAATTTATGCAGTTATGTTTTAGCAGCCGATTCTACTGCCGCGGGGCAACTGTTTAATATTTCTTTTAGTCGTTCTTATTTAAAACAATAAGTTTATACTTACGTACGCAAGTAAGAAGTTATAGGTACCTCTTTGGCGTAAAATAAATAAAATCTTTCTAACAATGTTATCCTTCGCGCTACCCTACGTTTGTAGAAAAAAATATATTAATAATAGAAAAAAGGTATTTAAAGGTTTTTAAAATTTTATTATAACACATTATCTAGTTAACATTTGTAGCAGTGTGCGTGCGCATCGTAAAAAATATTGACTAGCTGCCTTTAGGGTGTTGGTTTTTGTGACGGTGTGCGCGCGCAACGTATAAATTTACGCGTATGTTTTTCAACTAACGCGCTAAAAAAAGAACTTCAAAACGGCAAAACCCTGAAATAAAGTAACAACTTTGTATTGCGGGAGACTACAGACTAGCAAATTAGCACATGCAAATAACACTCAGACTCGAAATAAAAATTTATAGATTATAGAAAATATTGCTCAGAGAATATTGAACCCACGACACCAGCACGATACATCGGGATCTTAAGCACTATGCCATCTGTGTAGTCATAATCACCTTGTTTATGGATTTTTCTAATTGAAATGCTTTTTTTAATAACTCACTATCTCACGCTAAAGTAGATGGGCCGGAGAATTAGTCCGTCACCCGCCGGGAGGCCAACCGCGCGAGGAAAGACCGACGTCCTCCCTGAAAAGGAGGGACGTAACAGGGAGAAAAAAGAGGGTAGTGAATTGTATTCTTACTTGGTCACCACACAGGAAAGTTAATAATACCTACATAGTTTAATTGAATAAGAAAATATTTAGTATAAAAAAATAATAAAATATTGCAATAAATATGCTTAATATATTTTCAACTTTATGCTTTTTAGGTAGAGTTTTATTTCGAGTTTACCCTTTCTTACACAGATGTTATATGCTTATTATATCCCTTAATAGTTTTTTGCCATACTTATGAGTAGGATAGAGTCTGGGGAATCGTAAAAATAATAGTGAAACAATAGTACCTATGTAATTTACTTTCTAATCATATCTATATTCAAACGTTTTATTAAGCTCTTTCAAGTCGCTCCAATTCGCTAGTGAATCGTTAAGATTGAATAAATTGAGTAAAAATCGATTGAGTACTAAGTTTAAAAATACATTATTAGAGATGGGGTCAGAATACATTTGAATCGATCACGTTAATCGAATAGACTCGAAGTTTAGTAACATAGGTTTATTCATTTTACACTGAAACAGAAAAATATTTGTTCATTTTCTTCATGCATAATATGGGATCTTTTTCTAATTCTTAAAATGATATAATATGTCGCTGTAACTTAAAAGTCTACCCATTCGTTAGCATATTAAGTCCCATTGTTAGACAATGCAATAGGCTTCCTACATAATAACCACGATTAACAGAATTAAGACTGAAGTTAGTGCTATAACTTTGCGGAGTGCAGGCCACTACCCTGGCGGTTACCGATTTTTAGGATTCCTACAGAAAATAAGGCATGGTCAATGAGGCACTAATGGCCAAAGTAAGATAACTTACAATTATCTTGCTAAAACTTAACAGTAATTTATCAAATCCAAAGAATTTTTTAAAACGAGATAGAGAATAGGAATTGAATAGAATCCATGTAGTGTCGGAGTAAGAATACACCAACCCCTCATGCCCTCTGTCATATGATATTCAGATAACATCTATGCGAGAAAAGAACAACTCTGATTAAACTCTTATACCAACTAGCACGCTGTTTAGACAAGGTGATATAAGAATAAGGTCCTAGAAGTGACTAACTGCTAGGTTCCACAATTTTTTTATGTGTGGGCTTTGGTAAGCGCACACACCGGGGTGACGAGAGGACGGCATGCGGGCCCATAACCCACCCATACCCACGTCGCCTTCGTCGTTGGGCCGACCACCAGTGCCGAGTTCCCTGTCCTTAGTGGTTGGCCCGACGGAATACCCTTTCGGGTACCCTCACATCTCGACGTCCCTGTCCTGGGACGTCGGTTGCCGTCGCGCAGTCAGCCTCTCTGCGGATGCCGCACTAAAGTCCCCGGTCTGGTCACCCACGACTAGGTACCACGATTGTAGTAAATCACTTTCCCTCCAATTATAGAGAAGACTCAAACCTAGTAATGGGACGTTTATGAGCTAAGACATTGATAATAATGATGATTTTTCATTACCACGTATCTAACATTGGCATTGTCTTCCGTGTGGTGACGGAGTAAGAATACAATTCACCACCCCTTTCTTGCCCGTAGGTGTCATAAAAGACGATATAAGGATATACATATACAAAAGACGACTTAGGGATTATAATATGCATAGTGCAAGAAAGGGAAAACTCGACCACTGTGTACTAGGTCAATTTCCTTCCCATTGCGGTGGAGGCTCGAGCCCAGCAATGGGACGTATATGAGCTGTGATGATGATGATAGCATTGACAACTATTCTCTTATTATGTATCGATAAAAGCATTTGTAAAGAAGTGTACATCCCTAGCAATCAACAACAGATGATTAGGCTGTTGGTTTTTAAGGTCACTCGAAGTGAAACGATTTGTCGACGACAAATCGACTGTTACTTTCCACAGTTATATTTATTTATTTGTTTTAACTTAGAAAATATCAAACAAAAATATATAATGTATTGTACATTAAACTTAGTTTAGCGATCATTATTAGCGTTGAAATAGTTAAAATTAAAAAGCTGTAAATCATTGTTGCATGCATCAGTTTTTGTAAAAATTGATTTATTTTTAATCTAGTTCTTTGCAATTCATATTCAACTTTTTTAGACTCTTAATGCTCAAAAGTATAACAGAGAGTTTTTCTGTTTCCATTATTTGTATTTCCGTAACCATGGATACTAAAATTAAACGAATTCTCAAGATGACATGAACAATTAATTTCATGTATTTCTTCTATTTCTAATGTTAAATTAGGAAAACTAGGACTCTCTTACTATATACTCTTTATTTAACTCTCATTTAGGCAGGTAGTTCCTTTCCCGCTACTGTGACTAAAACTGTAAACCTGCTAAAAATAAAAACCAATATACATTATCAAATGCCAACATTTAAATTTTATCAAAGGCAAATTACCAATAGAAAATAATCTATATATATATATATATATGGTATCCCAAATATTTGTACCATTTAATCGTCGAAAATAATCCTATTTCTAATGTTTAGTATATACGTAAACGTTGCAAAATTCGGACTAGGTCAATGGGCATTTTACATACGTTGTTATACTATAAATTATTCAAAACATAACACAGCTAAATAAATATTAATATAAACCTTTGACAATAAAACAAAAACAACTCAAAGAAAAACATCATTACCAGACTTCGCAATATTTTTTTGTAGATTAGAGTCAAATAAAATGAAACTTTATTTTCTTTTAGTTAGAATTGAACTTACATGTAATGAGATGAATATTTTAACAACGGTATCTGTTTGTGGGTAAACGGGCCTTGAAGAAAATACTTGAGAGTACTTCATACATACCTACTCATATTTGACCCGTTTGAGTGAAAAAGGTAGTAAGGTAAGCGTTATCTGATTCTAAAACTAATTACAGTGAAAACTCGATTATTCGGACACTGGGGATCTGTACAGGCAAATATTTTTAATATATTCATCATCGCAGCCCACATACGTCCCACTGTTGGGCTCGGGCCTCCTCCACAGTGTGAGAGAATTTGACCTACTATACGATGCTGGTCAGATATGTTGGTATAGGGTTTCATTTCGAGTTTGCCTTCTCCTGCACAGATGTTATGTGCATATTATATCCCTTAGTGGTCTTTTACCACATGCACTGGCAAGATAGGCAGTAAGAATACAATTGAAGGACGGAGGTTTAATATATTATTACGTTTAAACTCTACTCGATAAAAACATTCAAAATGCCATCTTCATTGTCTCGTCATCTCAGCCTACATAAGTGTCACTGCCGGTCTCGTGTCTCCTCCATAATGAGAGGGAAATTGATCTACTACACCACGATGGTTAGGCGTGTTGAGGCAGTCATCTCACGGAAGGAGGCGGCGGAACTCTTCTACGGCGACACAGTCCGCCACCGGCGACACGAGCGGCGCAGGCGCGAGTACCTGCGCCTGATGCCACCCGAGCCGAGGCCGCGTGTGACTGAACTGAAGGACCGTGAAGATTCGTCTTCAGTAATCAACTCGGCTAGTTACTCTCTACCAACATTAAAATCTGTTCACAGTTTATCAAGAGGAAAAACATTATTGCTAATCCGAAATTTCACTCGGAACCTTACTACACATGTTTATTGCACTCATATCATTAGCCACTTATAAACACCTTACAACCTGGTCGTTGGCGTGGTGTTAACGCCATGATTGGATATGAACATTTGTGCAACGAAACCATAACCCGTTTTAGAATTTTGTACAACGCCATCTAGTGAGCTCAAAATTAATTATTAACCAAAAAACATGCCTATAGTGTATACTAATACCACTGACGACAAGTCACATCTGCTCCGGTGGTCGGCCCAACAACGAGGTGATGTGGGTAAGAGTGGGTTATGGCCCTGCGCGCCGTCCTCATACCATAGCCCATCCATAAAAAAAATAGTGTATACTAATGAAAATAAATGCTAATTGAATAAAAATCATCATTTTCTGGCAAAAAAAATATTGTAATATTTTATTAATACTTTATGCCATATTAGTTCTTGTCGTAATCTGCTTTTTTATGCATATATACTTGTACAAAATAATTTCAATGTTTCATATCCGCCAGGCATCCTCAGCGACGGCTCCTTTTTTTAATTATAAATTTCAATATCGCAGCCCATGTAATTGTTGGGCTCGGGTCTCCTCCGCAATCGGAATTGACCTACTATTCTATTGGTCAAACATATTGGTATTTAGATCATATCATCAATAGGTTTTTAGATCAAGTTTTCATAATGGCATCTGCAAATATCCTAGTCGTCTTTTACGAGACCCATAGGCAAGAGAGATGGTGATTAAATTTTATTATTTCTCCGTAACCACGCGGCAAATTATATCTTTATATTATATATTTCTTTTGTAGGCGTGTATATCACTGAACTCCTCTTAAACGCCTGGCCCGATGTTGACGAAATTTTTGTGTATTTAAGGGGATTTGAAAATGGTTTAGATTCACGATTGGACCTAGTAGGTGGCGCTTATTTGGACAGAACAACGTCTGTTGGGACAGCTAGTACAATTATAATATTTCATAGTAGACTATAAATGCTAATAAATAATTTCATAGCAATATACCTAATCAAATTTTCCATGTGGTGATGGAGTATGACTACAATTCACCATCCCTTCCCTTGCCCGTAGGTGTCGTAAAAGACGACTAAGGTATTAAATATGCATACAACATATAGATGCAAGTGTAAATTAAACCGTCTGACCACTATACCACAGTGGTCAGACGTGTTGATGTACAACACCGTTGTATAGTAGGTAAATTTCTCTCCTATTGTGGACAAGGATGGAGCCCAACAGTGGAACGTATGTGAGCTGAAATGATGAATGATTTAATCAAATGTGTAAGATGGCAGATAACAGCTTGCAAGAAAAGACATACTCGAAATAAACCCCAATCGGTCCTACCAGCATGGTACAGTAGGTTAATTTCTCTTTTATTATAGAGGATGTCTTTCTTTAAACAAGGTTTAAGGAGAGTATTTTCTTCACGGTTAGCAACGGCCTGGCTGTGCCCCTGGTATTGCAAAGGACCATGTGCATATCACTTGCCATCAGGTAGGGATGTGAAAAAATAATCGTTTTTTATAATAATCGATTATTACAAAAAATAATCGATTGATAATCGATTTTTACAATTGATTATCAAAATAATAAACATCGATTATTAATCGATATTTTATTATTCGAAATTCGATCGAATTTAATCAATTATTAACTGCCAGATTTCCTAAAAAAAAAGGTCATCACGATTGTTTCATACTATATTAGAAAATAAAGCTCACATTTCCTAAAAAAAAAATGTCACCATAATCCTGTTGCGAGAAAAATCGATTATTTTAAAATCGATTATTTATTTTTAAGTAATCGATTATTTTAAAATCGATTATTTATTTTTAAGTAATCGATTATTTTATAATCGATTTATTGTAAAGAACAAAAAATCGATTATTTAAAAAATCGTTTTTTCCCTCCAAGTCACATCCCTACCATCAGGTGCGCTGCTTGCTCGTTTGCCACCATTGGCAATAAAAAAAAAGAGGAGGCTTGAACCCAGTAGCGGCACGTATGTGAGCTAATCTAACTATGTAAATTATACTAAAAAGAATAAAATAAATCTTACAATAAAATGAAGGAAGCGTATAGAATAGAGTTTAATTATTCATATTACAACGACTTGCAAACATTTATGTAAGTTGAAAAACATAAGACCATAAACTTTTTTAACACAGCAGTTTGACAGCGCACGCGATGTATTGAAACCGAAAGTTGTAAGAATTCTCAACCATATTAACTCAATAATAACACTCGCTTCGAAGAATAAGATACGATATGAAGTGATTAGAAATATTTCTAGATTAATTACTTTTAATCGATCATCATAACTAGTTGATTAATCTTGTGTTCATTATAACATAATTATCAGTAGATGCTACTTTCATTGAACTACTTGGAAAACATTAATACTATTACGAGACATTATATGGTAACAAAAAATGTCAAGATTAGTTTTTGCTTTTAATATTAGTAACTCGAGCATGATATATTACAGTTACAGTGAGAGTATTAGATGTTTCTTCAAAACTTAGAAAGCTCTGCTTGTATCGAAAGTTCAAAAGGCATATTTTTATGATATTTTCTATAATATTTTCTATAATATTTTCTATAATATTAACATACTTATATATCCAATTATAGCATTTAAAAACCAACCCAAAATTTATGAATACGAATTAGTAATATCCACAATAATACACTGTTCAGTGTCGTAGTGGCCACGAGCTGGCCACTACGTGTGGCCAACTAGAGCTATTGATATTTTTTAAAATATCATATTTGCGATATATATTTTTTTTTTTATGTGTGGGCTGCGGTCGGCGCGCTCCTCGCACTACTCCGTCCGGGGCGATAGAGAGGCGTAAGCACGCACACCCACGGTGCACGTCGCCTTCGTCGTTGGGCCGACCACCGGAGCAGGGTTACTTGTCATCAGTGGCCGGCCCGACGGAATACCCCCTACTTGTGGTACCCTCCCATCGACCGACATCAACCCCCCCCCCCCCCCTCGGGGAGAACGTCGGTCTTTCCTCACGCGGTCGGTGGTCTCTCGGCGGGTGACGGACTAATCCCCGGTCCCGTCACCCGCGGCCTCGGCTAGGGCGGCATGAGGCGTATATTTGCGATATATCGATATTTTTAAATATATCAATATCGCAGTTCAATATATAGAAAATAAATATCGATATTTCGATATATCAATCTTTTTCTCCATAACCACTCTTTTTAACTTCTTTCATCTTTTTTCTCGTGATAAGCTTTTTTTAGCTGAATTCTAGGAGTAAGTGATCACTTTTCCTCGATTTCATGACAGTACGTTTACAGTACATTAAGTTTAAAGTAGTTTTGTAGAATAAAATTTACAAGAAAAACAACATGACAAATTTATTAAAATAAGTATCAACCCTCGAAACTTACTTTTTAGTATCGAACTATCGATATATCGTCAAACAGAATATTAGTAACAAGCATCAATATTTTTTAAATAATAATATCGATATATCGATATTTTATCAACAGTCCTACTACAAACCCTTGCATTACTCCCATTAACCCAACTGGTAGATTTCAAGATTAACGTGTTCAAAAAACATTCTTCAGCTTTATCAAAGTAATAAACAGAGAACTATACCACGTACCATAAAATGAGATTTTTAATTACAATATATTTTACGAACAAAAAAATAAATATTATTTGTGAATGTTTTGTAAATCTCAGATACGGATATGGAAAAAAACTGATATGAAAATTAATAACTGACCACAATGTAATGTAGTTATATGCCTTATCGTACGTGGATATATATCTACATACGTAATTAAACAATATTGCCTTCGTATCTGCTCTACATCGTGTGGTTATAACACTGTATAAGTAAATCGACTTCAGACTTATAGGGTTGTCAAAAATATGAATTTTTCTATTATTTTTATAGTTTTTCGTATTTATTCTCGAAGTAAAGGTTGTTGTAGTTGCAGAGGTGTATCATCATCATTTCAGCTTATACAGTATGACTGGTAAAAGATTGTACATATTGAAGGAAACGATAGATAATGGCCACATGTAACTAATAGAAGTGTAAAAAGAAGATAATATTAATTAACTACATAGTAAACATCAACAATATTAGTGTTACAAGACTTCCAAAAATATTGTCACCCTACTGGCGATACACCGATACCGATATCGAGTAAAAGTTTTGTTAGTACTGTTGTCAAGATTTTGGATATTTATTACTAGAATTACTAAAGCTAGGTGTAGGAATAATGTCATAAAAACACTAAAGTTAGTTGCAGATTCATAGCTCTTACCAATCCTGAGATAAAGTGATTTGTTTCTAATCAAAACAATAGGTTTGCCAGCGTACGTTGACCTCTGTCTGCGGCCCGCGACGCAAAAAAAAATACCTACTGGGTCGAGTCGCATAGGTAGAATATTTACCTAAAATGTAACTAGTTCAATGCCACGCGAACTCTTTAGTACCTACAAGTGCTGACGTACGTTGACCTATCCCATGTGTTCATAAGTAATTGTTTTTATAAGATAATTAGTTCAAAATTTAAGTACCAATTTTTTTTATATATTCGGTATCAGAATCGAGTACTGAATACCCTCCTTCAATATGTACAATCTTTTACCAGTCACCCTGTATATGTGCCACTGTTAGGCTCGAGCCTCCTCCACAGTAGGAGGGAAATTGACCTACTCTACCACGCTGGTCAGACGTGCTATAGGGTTTAATTTCAACTTTCCCTTCCCTTGCATGGAAGATATTTGTATAATAATCCCTTAGTCGTCTTTTATACCACCTACAGGCAAGAGGGAGGTGGTTAATTGCATTCTTACTCCGTCACTACACGGAAAAGAGGAGTATACAAAACTTTATTTCGCCACAGATACGAAATTTCACCTAATATGTAATCGTATTGCCGCCAACCAAGTATAATTATAAGAAAAATAACACAATTAATTTTTCTTTTTAAACTTAACGTACGTCAAAAAATAGTGTAAGAAACAAAAACAACAAAGCTTTTTTAATTTGATCCCGCAAGACGACTGAGTGAGAAATCATGATTATCACAGCTCATACACATCCAACTGATGGGGTCGGGCCTCTTCCACAATAGGAGAGCAATTGACCTTACTATACCATGCTGGTCAGACAGATTGGTTTTGTATCGAATTTTCCTTTTCTAGGGAATTATAGGGAGTAGTGAATTGTATTCTTATGCCGTCATGACACGGACGAATGAAAAATTATATTTCAGACTAGCAACCCGCCCTCGCTTCGCTTCGGTTTTAGTCGTTTTACCCGCGTAGTTCCCGTTCCCGTGGAAATACCGGGATAAAATATAGCCTAGTTTACGCCCCGATATTATAGCTTTCTATTGGTGAAAGAATTTTTGAAATCGGTCCAGCCGTTTTGAAGATTACCCGGAACAAACAGACAGACAGACAAAAATTTTTAATCTGTATTTTAGGCATAGGTGTCGTGCAAATAATCGTGTGAACATGAAAAAAGCCTATTATTTTGACATTACAAACAGACACTCCAATTTTATTTATTGGTATAGATAATTAACAAGATACAGCCCTATAAATTATTGACGTAAATTACTTGATCACGTAAACATGTTTCGCTCGTCAACAAACTGCAATGGAGAATGGATGTTAAGACCCTCAACGTTTTGAGGAAAGTATACCAGCCGAGAGCTTGTACTAGTTTGTGAAATATATTAAGTAAATATCACACATTGCTCTTCATACAATGTTAGTGCGGTTTATCCACAGATGTTATCATCTGATGGCTATGATTTTGTAGACTATAATTGGACTAGAGTCATCGAAGTATCAAGAAACGTTCTTTGCCCATTTTACTTTAAAGACATCAGCGCTTAATAAGGAAATATCTGGTTGACCGAGCTTTGCTCGGCATATTTTTTTTTTGTAAATTTTATTTTTGACAAACATATTTAGATATGTATTAATAAAAAAATTAAAATTCTGAAATAATGAAAAATATCACAAATTAAAAAAATTGAATAATAATAATACTGAGATACGATCTCAGCTTGTTTAAATGCGACTGGACAACTTCCCAACTGAGCTATAGTCACTCTTGACGGCGCCGGCTAAATTTACATTCCTATTCTAATGACATTTTATTGATTAGCTAAAAACACCGAGAAGACGACATATTCTATAAATAAAAGCTTAGCTAGGTTTTAGGATTATTTTTTTTTTCCCCGAAACCTCTAGTACATATGGGCGCATATCGGGCGATATGCGCCCTATCTATCGGCAATATTTGAAAATTGTTCATGTATGTGTTATCAATTATAGTTATAAACATGTTTAAAATATTTGCAACTAATATTTAAATAATTATTTGTAGTAACAACACTGCTATTTACTATGCTATGATATTTAAAAGACACTTTTTGAATGTATTTCTAGAAATATTTGTTTTAGTTGTTTAAATATTTATATAATTGTTCAAATTAAAATCGATTAGAATTAATGTAATTATTTGTAACCATATTTAGTTGTTTTTACACAATAAACATTGCAATTTATTTCTAGTTACAGCGCCGTCTGTTGAACAATATATGAGAACAATATTTCCTTTAATTACATTAATGTAAATTGTGTAAAATTGACTATTTGGAATTATGTTAAATGCATTAGAATATTTATCATTATTATTTAGCTATATTCCGATAGTTATTTTACAGTTGTTTTATTTGTCTGTTATAAAAAGTAATTGTAGTTGCTAAGACTAGACCGTTTCATTGTAAAGCTGAGGTTATAAAAACATTGTAAGATTAGAATAGAGGACAGATTTACTTCAGTCACTTCTCCGGCAAGAACTCCTAATAAATACAGTGATTACATACTCAGTATTTTACTATCATCGTCCAAATTCCTGGCGCAACGCTGACATACACAAAATTTAATAAAAATCATTAGTGCCGTTTCCGAGGTTCTGAAAATATAGAAATATACATATATGTATATAGAAAGATAGAAATATACAAGAATTGCTCGTTTAAAGATATAAAATACATCACTGTGTCACGCGCCTTTGCACACATATCATTCATCATCATTACAGCTCATATACGTCCCACTAGTGGGCTCGAGTCTCCTCCACATTAGGAGGGAAAATGCTCTAATATACCTCGCTGGTCAGGCGAGTTGGTAAAGGATTTTATTTCAAGTTTTCATTCCCTTGCATACTTCTATGCACAAGATATGCCTTAGTCGCCTTTTAAGATACCCACCGACAGAGAAGGGGTGGTGAATTGTATTTTTATTCTGTCACCACAATATACAATTATATACCCAGACTCGGGATAATCATTTGTGAATAAACGGATTCTACTGCGCGGGTATCGACCCTGTGATATTCGCCACGTTAGGCCGCTACTCAAACTGCTACAAAATTACTTGGCCTCCTTTGGATTCCTCCTTGTTCTGACAAACTATTTAAAATTATATCATTTTATTGCTATCATAGCTTTACTAAATTCTTAACGGAATTTTAACGAATTATTCAACATTTATCATCATATTTTGGCCAATTTGCTTATTTTCTATGAAAACTACTTTTAGTCAATATGTTTTTGATAATTACAACATATTATCAAAATGTGTAGAGTAATGGACTTATATATTACATGCTCACAATAGGTATATAAAATAAGATTTCATTTCTATTTTTGAGACTAATGAAAATGTTTGGACATTTATTGTGGTTATAACTGAATATATATTCAGTTATAACCACAATGGTTATAACTGAATATATTTTCCTGACAGGCAGAGACGTGGGCGTCGACTCGGCCAGATTCTTTGCAGTTGGCGGACCAATCTCCGGTCCGTCCACCCGCGAAAATAACTAAGGCCCTGAAATAACATATAAAATACTTTTAATCATAGAGCGAGGCACTTGAACAACATAAATATTAACCCCCTTAATTATATAAAAATGCTTACAAATTAAAAGTATTTTTAATTCAGCGTGCACGAGTACGCTGCAGCAATTTTCACTGCACAGATGGTGTAATAGTTAAAATATCAAACTAACGTGCCATTGTCGTAGTTTCGGTTCCCTTGCAAGACAATACTTTGCCCGATCCACAAATTGTTCTTCTGAGTTTGGACGAAGTAAGAATACAATTCACCACTCCCTATCTTGCCCGTGGATGTCGTAAAAAACAACCAAGAGATATGCGTACCACATCTGTGCAAACGAAAAAAGACTCGAAATAAAACCCTATACTAACACGTCTAGTCACGATATAGTAGGTCAGTTCCCTTCTATTGGGGAGGAGGCTCGAGCTCAACAGTTGGTCTTTTTTAAACTGAGACGACGACGAATAATATTATTGTAAAGTTCCCCGTAATACAAGCATTAGTTCAAGCATTAGTTAATGTAGGGATGTGACTTGGAGGAAAAAAATCGATTAATAAATAATCGTTTTTTTTTTCAAATAAATTGATTATTAAAAATAAATATCGATTATTTTTTAATCGATTTTTTTAATAAAATTTTTTTCTCAAAATTTTTCTTCTCGCAATAGGATTATGATGACCTTTTTTAGGAAATTTAAGATTTATTGTCTAATATAGTATGAAACAACAAAGCAAATAGTAAAATAATCGATTAAATCTAATATAAAATATCGATTTTTGTTATTTAGATAATCGATTATTACAAAAAAATAATCGATTAATAATCGATTAACGTAAAAATCGGTTATTTTTTTCACATCCCTACCTTAATGCAGGGTATTATCTATAACAAAAGAAATTGCAATAGCGAAGTGGGAGTCGAATGACGGTAAGCACAGTTATTATTAACATATTCTGTTTGTTTCACGTCCATTCTATGTATCAATTCATTATCACATTTGCCATCATAATACTCGTACATCCTATATACATTTTATAAACTAATATTTATTGATCGTTGGTAACAACTTAGCTGAATGTATTTAGTTTTTATACTCAGCTTAAACCGCGATAAAGATATTGTTTCATTTATAATTAGATTAGATTTTATATGTTTTACTAAATCAATACTTCGCATACAACATAATATTCATGGTCATTAGGAAATCATGCAATAATAATAATTATCGTCATCATGTTCCACTACTGCACTTTTTTTTTGTTAACACTGTGCAAATGCATTTACGCACCGTCCCCCGCCAGTGATAGGCATGGGGGACGTGTGGGACTCGCCGGTCACTTGCAACCGGAATACCCACTAAAACCAACAGCGATCCCTTCCGCGGTTTTACGGAGTGCCGGAGAGATCGTCTGTTGACATTCGATCCCCGACACCCCTACACAAGGCCACTACGTCTAGCCACGTCCTGTCGTCTTTCAAGGCGGTAAGAGGAGATGCGCATATCAGCGCCTCCCCCTCCCTGGTCGCCGCCTGCGGAGTGGTTCAGTGGAGGCAAGTGCCTCGTGTTCCCGCTCCGCGGACTCCTTCCTAGAGATGACCTTCTCACAGAAAGAGGTCATCGACGACCAGTACCTGTCACTGTCGAGCATCTTTGATGTGATGGTCAATAACGATAGGTCTGTTCCTATCACCGCCGACAGGTGGCGCTGAGGCCCCCAGGCGGGACATACTTCCAGGGTGTGACGCGCATCATCATTTGCCGCGCCACACTCATGGCATCCAGGGGCCTCTTCACGTCTAATTCGGTGCAGGTACTTACCGAAGACCCCGTGTTCGGTAAGTACCTGCGTCATCCTGAAGGTTAAGTTGCCGTGCCTTCTTAGAAGCCAGCGGTGAAAGTGGGACGCAACCGCCTCAACGGTCCCCCGCCCTGCTACGGGGGACTCCAATTCCTCCCTCCACCGCTGAGTTAATACCCTTTGGGCCGCTTCTCGTGCTCTGCCCAAATCCCTTAAGGTGATGGGTTGATCACTGGCCCGGACGGCCGAGCAAAATTGGTAGACTTTCGCCTACGCTTTAGCTTGAAGTGGCCAGGGTGGATCACCCGCCAGCAATGTGGCTGCGGTCCAGGACACCGTATGGTAGCCCCTTATAATTCTCACCGCCATGGCCCGCTGTGCTTTGCATAATAGGGCTTTATTGGGAGCGGTGAGAGACTCCGTCCAGATCGGTGCGCCATACAGTGCCATAGACCGTAAAATTTCAGCATATAATCGCCGGCAGGACGATCCTGGACAGAAGCCTGGACAGAAGCCTGATCCTGGACAATATTGGGCAGAAGCCTACCTAACGCCGCGGCCGTCTTGGTAAGCCGTGGGACGAGTTGAGCAAAGTGCGGCCCGAAACTCCACTTATTATCTAGGTGCAGACCCAGGTATTTCATCCGAGTCTGCACCGGCACGGCAACCGCAGACACACTTATTTATGCTTCGCGGGAGAGACCTCGGCCTGAGCCATGAAAGTGGAGGGCCTCTGTCTTCTCCAGTGAGACCCTCAAGCCCAACTTGCCTATCCGGTCCACAACGAGTGCAACCCCAACCCTTGCCAGTCGGGCGGCCTCCCGAAAGTCAGCCCTTCTCAGAGTGATGAGGGTGTCATCTGCATAACAAATAACCCCCATCCCGGGAAGGAGTTGACCCCGGAGAAGCCAGTCAAATCCGACGTTCCACAAGGTCGGACCAAAGACCCTGTGGAATGCCGTATTCTACCCGATGATGGCGTATGCGCCCGTCATCCCCCACCCAGAGCACGTGCCTCCCCTCGAGGTACGCCTCCAGCAGCCTCGGAGGCACTCCATGATATAGAAGCGCCTCCTTTAAAGTCTCATGTGGGAGACTGTTAAAGGCATTTTTAATGTCGAGCGAGACTGCCAGTACTACCTTTACCCTTACCGACAGGAAATTCGTTTCCAGAGTTTCAATAATGGGGGCACCACACGCACGGCGCTTGTTTCGTTGCTTCTTGCTCTCTGATAAAGGCGCCCCCATGGGTTCCTGTCGAGGCCCGCTAGAAGCTCCTCACGGACCCTCTCCTTCGCCTGGCTGATGGCCAGCTGCAGAGCTTTCTTCTTTCTTTTGTACTCCATCCGCAGCTGGTCCTCATAGACGTCATCCAGGGCGTTCCACTACTGCACTGGAAATTCATAGAAGAATGGATGTACCCAACATAGCCTGAAGAATTAGCATGTTGAAAAGTCAATGACCAGATCACATCGCTCGTCGAAATAACAACGGTTGGGGAAGTAAGGTTGGCCGCTACTCATAAGTAGCGGCCATGAAACGCACGACACAGCGTAGGACAACCCTATATTATAGTCCACAGGACTGGCCTTTGTACAACAATCGACGTCTCTAGGCTGATGGCGGGATGTAAGGATGAATTATTATTTTTAATACAACATATATCTTTAAACTAATGCGAGAACCCACAACAATAAAATAGAACTCATAATAACATCAGAAATGAAACAATTCTTTTAATTATCCACGCGCTAATTGAAACATTAGCTGAAATTATCGCCGCTAATAATTAACAATTTGTTAAACACTTATAAAAATATTAAACATTCCGAACGCAACTATGATTAACTCGTTAACCGTTGTTAAAATATTTGCACGTCATTGAGAAGTTTATAATTTTCCGTGTGGTAACGGAGTAAGAATACAATTCACCACCCCCTTTTTCATAGCCGTTGATATCGTAAAAGACTGCTAAGAGATATAATATGCAAATAGCAGATATATAATAGACAGCGTCTTGTGCTATACAAAGCACAAATTCGTCCTCCTGTGGAGTACTGCTCACATCTCTGGGCAGGTGCGCCCAAATATCAACTAGACCCACTTGACTCCCTGCAAAGACGGGCTGTTCGAATCGTCGGGGATCCCAATCTTACGGACAGATTGGAGTCGCTGGAGCAGCGGAGAGACTTTGGGTCACTCTGTGTACTCTACCGACTCTTTCACGGGGAGTGCTCCGAGGAACTGTTTGACTTGGTACCACCGTCACCATTCTACCAACGTACCACTCGACATCGTAGCAGGGTTCATCCATTTCACCTGGAAACGTTATGGTCTTCAACTGTACGTTTCCAGCGATTATTTCTCCCACGTACTTGCAAGCTCTGGAATGAACTACCTGCTGCTGTGTTTCCCGAGCGCTATGACATGTCCTTCTTTAAACGAGGTTTAAGAAGAGTATTTCCTTCACGGTAGGCAACGGCCTGGCTGTGCCCCTGGTATTGTAAAGGTCCATGTGCGGCAGAGTCACTTACCATCAGGTATGCTGCTTGCTCGTTTGCCACCGTTGGCAATAAAAAAAAAATAAAAAAATAGCATCTTTGCAAGAGCACTAAAACTGCAAATAAAACCCTATATCAACACTTATGACCAGGATGATATAATAGGTCAATTTTCCACAGTCACTGAAGTGATATACATTATTTTAATGTACTTTCATCCATATATTTGTACTTCCGTCAAAAAAATATCTGAGTTCTTCCTTAGTCACAGCTTAAGAAGTTTAACATTAAAAGAAAAACTCAAAGACTACTGCAAACTATTTGTATTATATTAATTCTCTTTCACCCATGTTTTCCGCTTTTGTAAAGGCTTAGTCGTCCTGGTTGATGCACTCTTACTGCAACTGACACATCAATTAACTGCATACGTTCCGGGGAACGAATATATGTATCTTTAGATATACACCTTTACAAATCCCAGAATGAATGGGTGAGTGAATTTGAAGTGTATTCTGTTTATTTTACTGTAGTAACACAGTAAAATAGTGCAAAATGTAAGCGTTAATTTATACATTAATTATAATTGTGGCGATTTTTCTTTTATACAAATAAAATCGGGTGATCAGACCGGGAATTTAGTCTGACACCTGCGGAAAGGCTAGCCTCGCGACGGCGATCTGCGTCCCGGGACGTTGACGGAAGAGGGTACTCCCACGACGAAGGCGACGTACTATCGGGTGGGTTACGGGGGCCCACGCATAAAATATATATAGTAAGAAAAGAAAAAATCATCGTGTGGTTACAGAGTAAAGAATACAATTCAGCAACCCCTTTCTTGCCCGAGGGTAAAGTAAAGGGCTTATAATATGCATACAATATCCATGAAAGGGAAAGAAAACTCGAAATAAAACCCTGTATTATGCAATCTCGTCTAACCATAGGTCAATTTCTCGCCCATGATGGAGGAGACTCAAGCCCAGCTGTGGGACGTATATGAGCAGTCATGATGATAATGATATTACAGAAATTCTGTTCTATCATAAAAGACTTCTTTAAGAAGTAGTAACGATATACATACATAACGTTACTACTTATTAAAAAAGTCTTTGATGATACATAATAATTATAGATATTATATAATTTAAGTGATAAAATCCGAAACACGACAATCCGTAGAAGAACGGGTGTATCCGACATAACCCGCAGAATTAGCACATTGAAATGGCAATAGGCAGGCCACATCGCTCGTCGAACCGACAACCGTTGGGGAAGAAAGGTTCTTGAGTGGCGACCACGACTCGGACGGCGCAGTGTAGAACGACCCCCCACTAGGTGGACTGACGTCATTCTCAAAGTCGCACAAAACCGTTGAATGCAAGTGGCGCAGGACCGTTCCGAGTGGCATTCTCGTGGGGAGGCCTATGTCCAACAGTAGACATCTGTAGGCTGATGGATGGATGGATATAATTTAAGTAATTTCATCATCATCGTCTCAGCTGATATACGTCTTAATACTGGATTCTCGCAACATTCGGAGAGAAATTGATCTACGATACACTGATAAAAAAACTGTCAAAAGGATTTATTTCGAGATTACATCTCTTACATAGATGTTACATGCATATTATATCCGTTAGCCGTCTATTACGAAAATCACAGGCACTATAGTCCCCTATAGTGCCTGTGATTGTCGTAATAGAATGGTGAATTGTATTTTTATCACACAAAAATACGGTCACCACATGGTAAATGCTGTTAAAACTAAGAACGTACCAAAAATGTTGAGTCTTCTTTGTCTGAAATAAGTCTTATATGCATAGTATATCTCTTTTTACAATACTAAGTTTAAAGATAGGGTATGACGAATGATACTTCGTAACGACACAGAAATTATAAATTTATGATTCATACCTCATCATCAAATTCATCATTTCACCTCATATACATCTCACTGTTGGGCTCGAGCCTCCTCCACAATAGAAGTGAAATTGACCTTACTATATCATGCTGGTCAGACAGGTTAGTATGGGTTTTATTTCCAGGTTTCCTTCCCTTGACGTCATATGCGTATGATATCGCTTAGTCATCTTTTACGACATCCACGGGCAAGATAGGGAGTGGTAATTTGTATTCTGCCTCCGTCATCACACGGAAAGTTCCATACCTAATTTAATATAATTTATTTTCTACTAGCAAGTTCCTGCGGTTTCACCCACATAGTTTGCATTCTCATGGGAATACTGCGATAAAATACTCGCTGATAATGGTTCCGTTGGTTAAACAATTTTTAAAAATGGTTTAGGTATTTATGCGCGCTTTTTTATAAACAAACTTATTCGCATGTATAATATTAGTTAGGATGATGTGGCTTAACTCATACTTAAGAAATGCTTCTATGATATTTAATCAACATTTAGTCGATAAAAAGCATTTATTTCTTTCAAGGTAACATGTCGCAGTAAAGGGTAAATTCTTGTGTCATATCTTGTAGAGTCCCAACAAACATACAATTAACACAGATAATTCAAATTAAAAAAATAAGTAAAGCGCACGTAACAATTACACGCTTTTGAAGTAAAACTTTTTTGATATAATGACAGATGATAAATTAAATAATAGAACAACAATAGAAATAAGTACCGATGCTTAGAATAATAACGTATAAAAGGTAAGTCCGCGCACAAAAAATGAAGCATTTCAATTGGAGCCTAATGGAGTTTATGCCGGACCCGTTCCGTAATGTACAAGGTCACTGTACTGCATGTAAGTCCGCAGCTCTTAAAAAATAAATAGCTAATTATGACGGTTTGTGCATTCAAATGGTGCCACAATACATTTGAAAAACATAAAAATGTTTATAACATTCCTTTTAAAAGTATTTCGACGATTTATGTTCTTAAAAACCAAATTTGATTTCATAATTTGTATAGTGGTGTGCGTGTGTACATGTGTCGCCTGCACGCATGTAGTATTTTTGGCTTCATGTTTTCGATCGCTCGAAGTACCGACACTATCCTTCTATACGTTATTACTCTAAGTACCGACGCTTCCAAATTTAAAATATCAAAGACGCCATTTTACAAATGCCAAACTTACCAGAACCCGAAGATTAAGAAAATAAATGCGTGTAACCTTTACTCGCTGTTGAAGTAAAACGGCTTCAACTTTTATTATTCGGTTGGTAATATTTAACATATTTAGATACATTACATATATAAACATAAATAATATGATGGTATAGGTGAATTCTTTTAGATTTGAATAGAACAGCGTCTATTGAGTTTATGATGTTTAAATCATTAATATTTACTTTTCTCATTTAGAGCAATCAAACGTTTTTCAACACTAATCCGGCGTCGCGTTTCAGTCATGCATAACATTATGCATTAAAAACAGAGAAAGTTGAACGGAACGATTTCGAAAATCAATGAAAATAAACATATTTTTTGCTCACTCGTTCTTTTATAGCGGATAAATTATACAAAAGCAACGTTGATATTAAATTAACCTTGTTTTTGTATAAATTTTTAAAACTTTTATCTCCATTTTTGTGAGATTTTTGTATAATTACTGAACATTTTTCCTTATTCATACTCGTTTGCAAATGGAATACCCTTTTTAGGGTTCCGTACTCAAAGGGTAAATACGGAACCCTATTACTAAGACTTCGCTGTTTGTCCGTCCGTCTGTCTGTCACCAGGCTGTAACTCAAGAACCGCGATATCTAGACAGTTGAAATTTTTACAAATGATGTATTTCTATTGCCGCTATAACAACAAATACTAAAAACGAAATAAAATAAATATTTAAGGGGATCTTCCATAAAACAAACGCGATTTTATGGATAATGGTACGACAACCTTCGTGCGCGACTCCGACTCACACTTAGCCAGTTTTTTAAAGAAGAAATCATTCATTGTGTCGTAGGAGATTTTCATACCAAGAGTTAACGTAGACAAATACACACACTAACTCAGAACAATATCTTTTCTGTGACGTACAAAAAAATGATTGCCATAGGGTTCAGGACTTCAGACTCATAACTCTCGGTGTGCGACGAGTACTACTCTGTATCTCTCCGTTACTTTCATATATTGATTAATCGTCTTTTATTAACCCTCGCAAAAAGAGGTATGTTATAAGATTGACGTCGATGTCTCTCTGTGGCATCGTAGCTTTGAAACGAATGGACCGATTTCTATGCGGCTTTTTCATTTGCAAGCCCGTTTCATTGCGGTGGTTTGGTTAATATCGGTCTAGTAGTATAAGAGTAGCAGCTCTTTTCCAAAATAATGTAATGACGTATGATTAGTCGATTAAGTACTTCACCCGTGTCAATATATTCTTTAAATGACAATTAATTGATAATTCTTGTTGAGAGAGAACTTAATGCTTTTTAAACGGTTTTATTTAGCTTACCCCGTTTGTTTATTTTTTCTTTGTTGGGTCAAATTTAGTAATTGAAATTTCACCCTCTTTCTGTCTATTTGGTATACGCCTTTGGTTTTGATGACAATACAATTATGTATAGTCAATATTTTTGTAAATTCAAGATGGCCGGCGTTACAAAATGGCGGATAACCTATTTTTTTTTCAATCCCATCAATATGGATATCAAATGAAAGGGCTTGACAAGTAAAATACAATGCACTATACAAATTTAAAATCTAAGATGGCCGCTGCTACAAAATGGCGGACAACCTATTTGTTTTTCAATCCCATTAATATGGGTATTAAATGAAAGGGCTTGACAAGTAGAATACAGTGCTCTATACAAAATCAATATAAAAACTAAAAACTTGAAAATAAAAGAGGAAAAAGATAATTTTAAATTAAACGATTTTATTGTAAAGAAACAGTAAAAATAAAATCGTGGGGCACGTCAAATATCTACAATCGTCGATTAAAATGTTTGTTTTGTAGTGTCCCACGATTTTATTTTTACCGTTTCTTTACAATAAAACCGTTTAATTTAAAAATATTTTTTTTCCTTTTTTATTTTTATTATTTTAGCTCGCGTCGGTGGTTATTCAAAATTTTCAATTTCACTTATGATTCAGCAGACAAAGGTATAGTGATGGTGAAATATGTTGTCTATCATCAATAGACTAAATAACATTATTACGGAGCGGTGGTACCGGAAATGGAAGGAACGACATCTTTTATAAAATTGAGTGCTTTATTTACTGAAGCACAAACTTCATTACTTTCCCTACTCGACCAAGGCGTATTATATAACCTAGGTTTTTCGATTACTTCGTTCTTTGGTTCGCTTGTTGTTTTTTAGTAATTTTAAACTTTAAATTATTGATATATGAATTGTATTTTGTACTCCCTCATCACACGCGTGTATTTATTACTAGTATAAGAAGCTCATAAGTGAAAACTTACATACATACATAGATTCATGCCCCTTTCCCATAGGGGTGGGCAGACCACTTCCCTCCACTTGCTACGATTTTGACATGCCACTTTCGCCTCCTCCATATCCATTAAACTCCTCATTCATGTTCTTCATTTTAGAGTACTTCTGACCTGGCCTTTCTAAAGAACGTCCCCGATTTGATCGTTGAACATCCATCTTGGTCTTCGCCTTCCAACACTTTCGTTCACATTCACCCTATAAGTGTAAACTTAGGCCATTCGATTATGAAGTGAAAACTTAGGGCATTCAATTATGGTATAGATTACCATAATTGAATGCCCATAGTTGTGCCCTACCATATTGAACGTCGAAATTATCAATTATTTGTAAATAGGTGACATTAACGGCTGATTCCCACATTATAACTTTGGAATTAACTACCTGCTGCTGTGTTTCCCGAGCGCTATGACACGTTCTTATTTAAAGGAGGCTTAAGAAGAGCATTTTCGTCACGGTAGGCAACGGCCTAGCTGTGCCCCTGGTATTGCAAAGGTTAATGTGCGGCAATATAACTTACCATCACGTGTGCTGCTTGTTCGTTTGCCACCGTAGGCAATAAAAAAAAGGACAACACCCTGATCTAATTAATGAATCCTTGTGGTATTTTACAAACACAAATAACTGACATAATAGCAACTAAACTTAAAACATTCATTTGAGGATCGCAGAAATATTTGTCCTGTGTAAGTATTGATCCTACATTTAGTACGTACGGCATTTAGTACGTGAAATCTTAGACCATTTTGTCATTCGTACTGTCGAATTCGCTATATTTAGTGTATTTCTATTTTCATTTCGTGATACTATATTTCAGTTAATTGCATTATAGATATTGCGAGAATAGAAAGTAATTTTAAAATGTTTCTTCACGACTATTATTACCATGAAAGTCTGGCCTACTGAGAGCAGTTTATAAAGGTCTGTCTATACTGCTTGTATTTACTACTTCCTTATTCATTAATATCATTATCATAACAGTTTATATACGTTCCAATGTTGGGATCGAGCCTCCTCCACAACTCGAGCTCAACACTGGAACACCACTATCTTCATTACAGCCTGCATTAGTTCAACTGTTTGACTCGGGCCTTCTTCATAATGAGAGGAGAATTGATCTACTACACCGTACTGGTGAGACATAATGATATAGAGTTTTATATCGAGATTTTCTCTTACATAGCTGTTATCTGCATATACGGCTCATATACGTACCGCTATCGGGCTCAAACCTCTACGCTAGTCAGTTGTGTGGGTATATGGTTTTAGTTCGAGTTATACTCCTCTGCATAGTTGTTATATGCACAATATATCCCTTCATTGGTTTTTACCACACCTACATGCAAGAGAGGGGGGTAGTAAATCGTATCCTTACTTCGTCACCACACAAAGAACACAGTGGAATATATATAATCAATGATGAATGAAAGAAAAATAATTCAATTGTCATCGCCCCTTGCTTACCAATGGGAGATCATAGAAGTTAAGATGAGAGAGCTAGCAGCTATCGCTTGAGAAATGTAGAATACGTACTGCAATCGTCAATTCGCCTGCCAAACGTGACGATTACAGCACTATTTTCTTTAATGAATAAGTGTCTCCTACAGGAGACCTACGTCCTGCTAGACGTAAGGCCTAACGACGAAAAACTGAAGGATGATGATGATAATGATTTTATTTCCTTTCTATTATAAAAAAAAACTCTTATCAGTATCCAAGCATGATCTTATTATCGTTAGCTGCGAAGGCAAAAGTACCATAACAGCCGTATTTGGCAAGTGAGCTGAGAAACAAAATTGTGTTATAAATTTCATAGGAGAGTACTTCTCACCATTCTTTTGATGACACCTGGTGAGCCCATTTCCCCTTCCACGGGAAAATAGTAAGCGATGACTCCAGTGATGGTATAGGGATTATGATACCGACTGTGGCAAGTGTCACGAATTAGTTTCTCACGCAGGACAAGACTTTGTGCGATCCACAAATTGATGTTCCGAGTATGAGAGTAATTTGTGTCCGTTAATTAATGTTTGTAAATCCATCGCAATATAAAGATTATTTCCTCAGTGTCTAATAAAAAAAATATTTGAATATTATAAAGAAATAGAAGATGTTATTACTGGATAATTTCGTGTGGTGACGGAGTAAGAATACAATTCACCACCGGTAGGGAGATAAATAATAGTTGAAAATCTACCTTTTCGATCCCCCTATCTTTTCATTTTATTTCGTCATTAATGAAACGACGTCTGGTCAACAATTATATTCCCAAGGAGAATTGAAGTCAGACTGGCGACCGGTCATAAAACTATTGCCAATTCAAATTCAAATAATTTATTATGCATAAACCCCGAGAGGGCACTTGCATATTGTGAGGTTTACAATTTCCAAAAAAAAATATTCTACCACCGGATCGGAACGCGGCCGCTACTGAGAAGATCCGGCAAGAAACTCAGCGGGTTTGTCTAAAATTTTCATTTTTTTTTTCTTTTCACTAGATATAAATTATGTACAACAAGTTTTGTAAAAACTAGGTCCAGTGCGATGCCCTTCGAATCACAAGATACGTAATATAATTCAAACGATTATGGCTGGACCAGATTCCCCATCCCCAATAACTCTTGCAATACCTACTATAAAAGTAGGGTACATAAATATGTACATGGGGTCGGCTATTTCGCCGAGTAATTGTGATAAGATCAGGATGATCATAACGAATTGCACGTCTGTTAAACTCATCCGTAGGACAAGTATTTATTGTCTCTATATAAAAGAAATATTATTAGTGGTAGGACCACACTCTTGGCAGGCATCTGTCTACAGCCGCGGGCCATCCGGTGTAGGTACTACCGTCCTACTGAGCAGAAAATCGACATCTGAGTAGTAGCAATTTGTTACTGCACTTCGTTCGGTGAGCGAGAGAGCCGGAAGGTCAACTTTCTGAGGGTGTTTGCGTGTGGTAGGTTTTGGTGCTTTTGGTATCACCAAACCATTCAAGCACGCATTCATACTCCTATCATTTTCATCACGGTAGGCAACGGCCTAGCAAAGGTTCATCAGCGGCAGTATCACTTACCATCAAGTGTACTGTTTGCTCATCTGCTACCGTTTGCAGTAAAAAATATTAAGAAATAATAATATTTTGAATTAACGCTCAACCGGAAATGATCAATGTCGCCTCAATTTGGACAGTAAGTGCATTACAAAAGCCTACATAAGCAAAAGTAGTCTTATATTAAAACAATTTACACAAATAAATTATGGTGTAATATTTCTATGTTTTGGTCAATCTGGGTTTTTCGTGCGTCGGAAATACTTAAAGTTTTAAAATGTCGGTTAATCTTTCTAATTAATATAAATTGCTGACATTTATACTAGTTTAAGATTACTCAAGAAAAATTTAACTTATTTATTTATATAATACAGATTTTGTGAAAATATTTTTATAAATATTTAAATGACACTTTTTTTAACGATATTTTATTATTTTCTTCTTCTTACTTTCCCGATTACGTTTCATGGTTGAGAACGAACGTCTCCATATTAGAAATTATATTGACCTACTATATTCAGTACGGATTTGTTTGTGTAGGGTTTATTTGCATAGCACCATGTCATGGGTTGAATTCCCATGCAGAAAAGGCTTTGTCAGTATCTTTGCTCATATATGTCCCACTGTTGGGTACAAGCCTACTCCACAATAGGAGGAAAATTGACACCAATTTACCACGCTAGTCAGACAGATTGGCATAGGGATGATGTAGATGTTATAAGCATATTATATCGCTTAGTCGTCTTTTACGACACCCACGGGCAAGATGGCTTGGTGAATTGTATTCTAATTCCAATACCACAAGAACCCGTATAATGTGCGTTTTAAAATCATTTTCATTCAATAAACTTAATATGTTTTTATCCGCCATTCGTCATCGTTATTCCATCAGGTATTTTTTTAAAAACAATACATCATTTTTAATTCCCATGGCTCTGAGCTGTGGCAGCCAATGAATGATCACAGTAGATTAAAAAATACTTAGAGGGGGCTTTGCCCTGTTACCCTTGAGAGACTAATACATATACAGAATCCCTACGTAAAAGTGATGGCTCCCCATTGGATAAATTAGTACAAAGCCGAGCGTCGAATATATGAGATCGATTTTGCAATGACAAAATAGAAACATTATGCGAATCAATTCTTTGTAACCAACTTTTAAAAAAGGAGGAGGTTCTCAATTCGGATATTTGTATTTTATTTTAAAGCTTTTATTTAACAGGGCAACCATATTAGTATGGGACAAATCTTGCGAGTTAAATTAGAACCACTTCCTGTCGTAAGATTAGATTGAAATTTGGTTTACTTACGTAACTTCGGTGACAATGCAATAGTATGGTACCATGAAGCTGGTCTCAAGATGGCGTTGGAAGATAGTGGAACTCCTAAACTAAACAAGATAAAAACGTCGAGTTTGGACTCGTTTGAATAGTCTTTTAGAGCATTTAAATAAAAGCGTGTCTTTAAAATTTATTTAATTAATATTTTTCATTATAAAATATAATGAATATTCTGCCATGTATCGTCTAATTATCTGCATGGCGTAGTGATTAAGATACCCACTAATCACACCACTGTCGTGGGTTCCAATCTCCCACGTAGGACAACACTTTGTGCGATTCACAAATTGTTGTTCTGAGTCTGGATGTAATTTGTGTCCGTCAATATCAATCAAACATATAATATGTTTGAAAAGTCCTCCGCCATATAAGGATTTACTTCTTATTGCAAGCAATGTTAAGTAGTTTTTTAATAAAAAAACATATACATACAAGGGATCTCAGTGTTGCCGGAGGAAGTGTAGTTCGACCCCTTTTGACATAATTTGGTGGCCGTCTAAACCATGTGGAGTGGTGAAAAAGTTGCGTGAGGCCTCTTAACCTGCCGTTCTACTCTTCATTTCCTAATAAACAGACCAATAGTACAAATTCTTTGATATCCGCGACTCGTCTATCGGAATAACGGCCGACCTTGGCACTTTCACGGGTAACAAACTGGTTTATTAAGAAGTACCAAAACTTATTATTATAATTTATGTGAAACCTTACTGAATTATAATTGCTTGCGTAGAAAATCCTAATAATATTTAACTATCATAACATCGGAACTTTGAAATATGACTAAAATAGTAATATACATTCGAAATTATGTACATAATAATGCAACAACATTTCAAAACTCATCCAAACGTTTAGTCAAACATCGAAATGCGATTATTATAATAAAATTACTGGTTAAACATAATTAATATATTGTCGTTTTTTATCTTTACATACCAAATAAAATTATACATTCGACTGCACAGATGGCGCAGTGGTTAAGGTACCGACCTACACTGCCAGTGTCGGGGCTCGAATTCCACTCAGAACAATACTTCAAGCTTTGTATCTTAGGGGTGGTGAATTGTATTCTTACTCCGTTACTACATGAATTAACAATAATCTATAAAAATTGTTATGAAACGAGAATCGAAGATTAATTTTGTCCTTTATATATAGAATATTAATTTATTAATAATCTCAGAGAAGTTATCGGAAAATTTCATTACAGTAATGTTGATATGATAAAAGTGGATATATCTACTTATCCCCATTTTCTTTCCACAGTTATGATTACGTTTTATTCTGTGATTGAGGTCACTCATTTTAGTAAAACAATTGAACGTGGGCATCATGAAAGCCGATTATGAGCTTTCTTTTTTTAACACATTAGCCTGAGGTCATCTACCGTGCGCCGATAGCCGTCTCTTAAGTGAATCATGTGTGTTATCCCTTCATGTGGTGACGGAGTAAGTAGAGTAACTTTCTTACCCGTGGGTATCGTAAAAGACGACTAAGGGATATACATCATATGCATATAAAATCTATGCAAGAGAAAGTAAACTCAAAATGAAACCCTATACCAATACTTCTGACCAGCGTGGTAGTAGCTTCAATTACCCTGCCATTATGGAGGAGGCTCGAGCCCAACAGTAGGGTGTACATGAGCTATGATGTTAATTGTCTACACTTATTAACCGAAATGTTGTTATAGCCCTCACTTATAATTTGATATATTAACTGTGACCTCCCGAATAAATTGTTACGAATACCATTTCCATTTAATATTTTATTGGTGCTGTCCACAAATTATTATTTTCTATATGAATGTAATTTGTCTCTCGATTTAATGTATAGAAAGTCTTACGACACAAGAATTTGTTTCTTCGCACTGAGATTTGCCTTCCAAATATTAAAAAAAAACTACACGTTGTTTTAATGAGTGGGTGACTAGGTCTTCTGTATGATGATGGAGCAAGAATACTATTCACCATGGCCGTGGGTGGCGTACAAACCACTAAGGGATATAACACGCATATAATATATCATCATCATCTTGCTCTTATCCCAATTACTTGGGGTCGACGCAATATGTCATCTGTTTTTACATATTGCAAAAAGTTTCGTCAATGACTTTTATGACCGGCCGCCTGCCTGACGTCAACCCTCCTTGGGAATGTAATCGTTGACCCAAATGGTACCAGATGGAGTTGGTCCGGGTTAATCTAGGGCTCTTAGTCGGGCACGGCAACTTAACCTTTAGGATGGTGCAGGTGCTTACCGGACACGGGGTCTTCGGTAAGTACCTGCATGGAATTGGAAGAGAAGGGGCCCCAGGATGCCATGAGTGTGGCACAGCAATCGACGATTCGCGCCACACTTTGGAAGTTTGCCCCGCCTGGGGGCCCCAACGCCACGTCCTATCGATGGAATTCGGAATAGACCTGTCGTTGCCGACCATTATCACACAGATGCTCGACAGCGACAGGTGCTGGTCGTCCATGGCCTCATTTTGTGAGGCCGTTATTTCAAGGAAGGAGGCTGCGGAGCGAGAACGCGAGGCACTTGCCTCCGCTGACTCGCTCCGCGCGCGGCGACCCGGGAGGAGAAGGCGCCAATATGCGCAACTCCTTCCACCGCCCTGAATGACGATAGGACGTGGCCAGACGGCCATGCGTTGGGGTGTCGGGGATTGAATGTCATCAGACGATCTCTCCGGCGCCCCGTAAAAGCGCGGAAGGGGCCGCTGTGGTTTTAGTGGGTATTCCGATCACATGGTGACCGGCGAGCCCCACACACTCCTCCGTCTGTCACCGGTGCGTAAATGCATTTCCAACGCGTGAAAAAAAAAAAAAAAAAAGGGCTCTTAGTCGTCTTTTACGACACCCACGAGCAAAGCAAGGGTTGGTAGTATTCGAAGCCGCTACCACACGGCACCACCACGCATATAATATATATGCAAGAGAAAGAAAGCTCGAAATGCAACTCCATATCAACTCGACTGATCAGCGCTCATACTATACCAACCAATAGCAAGTCAACTTTTCTCTTATTGAGGTGGAAGCTTAAGCCACGACACACCACTAAGTTCACGACATACCAGTGACTCAAGGCGTTTTCGTCGCGAACTTGAAGTTACACCAAAAGGCCACAAAGGTCATAATTTCAAAGCACTCCCAAAAAAATTTACTTCAAAATTAGTATGAGCTAGGTTTTCAGAACGTCTATTATTAGATATTCATTAAAAAACAATGTCAGATACGTGTTTATTATTCGACAAATAAGCCACAAATAGATTACCAAAAGCAACGAAAACAAAATACCATGCTATTTCTTACAAATTTATTGTACTCAGTACCTCACCAGTATAAACGTAGGTTTACGTAAAATATATTATGGTACGAACGTGATGTATGAAGATATCTTTCATCTATATAACGCCGTTCTTTATCTCGCATCGCTAAAGATTAATACTTTATTGTTTTTATAACAAAGTGTGTTATAACAATTTCACACTAATTGATATTTTATACAATGTCTACTTGAAGTGTAGATATGTTTAAATTATCTGCGTCGTTACGGAATAAAAATACAATTTAGAACCACCCGCCTTATCCGTTGGTGATCGTAAAAAAATACTAAGGCATGCAAGCAGATAACAACAAAAGAAAGAAATCTCAAAATAAAGCCATAACTAACGCACTAACGCGTCTAACTATCGCAGTGGTGGTCAATTTCACTTCCCCTAAGAAGAGGCTTGAAACCTGAAGTTGGACGTGTATCAGCCGAAGTGATAATGCTGATATAGTGATACATCATTTGGGCTCGAATCTATAATAGGAGGGAAATTAAACACTCCGCTGTCAGAAGTATTGGCATTTTCTTTTTTTGTTTTTTTATGGGTGGGCTATGGTAAGCGCACACGAGGTCCATTCCGTCCGGGGCGATGAAAGAACGGCGCGCGGGACAATAACCCACCCGTACCCACGTCGCCTTCGTCGTTGGGCCGACCACCAGAGCCGAGTTCCTTGTCCTCAGTGGTCGGCCCGACGGAATATCCTTTCGGGTATCCTGACCTCTCGACGTTCTTATCGCGGGACGTCGGTCGCCGTCGCGCGGTCAGTCTCTCTGCGGGGGCCGGACTAAAGTCCCCGGTCCGGTCACCCGCAGAAGTGTTGGTATAGAGTTTTATTCCAAGTTTTTGTTTATTTGCATAAATGTTATATGTATATCTAATCCCTTAGGGTTCTTTTACCACCCCAGGGGCAATTGAGGGGTTGTGAATTATATTCTCAATCCGTCACCATTTAGAAATAATCTATAATAGTGATCGTTGTATAATAATTGGCAATGCTCGGTTGGTATCCTAAAAGGTTTTATTTTTCTTTCCCTAGTACGGGCACAAGTAAAAAATGGCCACTCCATCTAAAAATAATCTACCTATAGTAGTTTTCACTTCAATAATGGAAATAATCACGGAATCCATTTTACAACCTTCTGCCTCTTTTATGAAAGATTGATGTATCTGATATGACGGTATCTAAGGCCGAGTATGCACTTTGCGACAATTTGTCGCAACGCCAACGTACTTAGCGTTATCTCGGACGTGTGTCCGTTATTTGGAAAGATTTGACATCAACTTGGTTACGTCATGTCGATCTAAAGTGAATTTTATATTGATGGTATTAAGGTTACATATTAAACTACAGGATTAGTGTACCGTATTTACGATTAAGCACTTAAAATATGTCAGTGTTGATAAATTTTAAATGGTAACGCAACATAAGGTCAGTAGAGTAGGAGTGATATTAAAAAGTACTTTATGCGTTTTCCGTGTGGTGAAAGCAGTAAGAATACAACTCACCACTCTCTATCTTGCCTGTGGATGTTCTAAAAGATGACTAAGGGATATAATATGCATATAACATTTGTATAAGAGAAAATATCTTGAAATAAAACCAACATATAGCATGGTATCATACGATGTTGGTCAGACATGGTCAGTTTCCTCAGTCGGGTCAATTTCTCTCCTATTGGGAAGGAGGCCCGAGTCCAGCAGTGAGACGTGTATGAACTGGAAAAGAAGGCAACGATATTACCCATTGTCGCCATTAACTTTGTATTTATGTCTTCACTAGCATCTGCCTGCAGTAAATTTAAATATTATCTCAAGCGAACACATTTTCGCGATAAAACGTGTCCATTCCAAATTCTATTAGATTGATAAGCTACTGGAGAAGTATACTCTTGGTGGCTACAATATATTATTTTAACTACTTAAATAGGTGCTAAATATAATATTCTAACTAGGTGATCAAACAAACGTTGATCAAATGTTATGTGCAAAGCTAAATATATAGAGTTCCTAAAAATCATTCGCAGCGCCACGAGCCAGGTCAAATCGTTAATTTAAATCATTCTTAAATTCAAAAGATCAAGTACAAAAAAAAGCGTCCAAATCGGTACAGCCGTTTAGAAAAAACCTAGTCACGTGTGTCCAAAACAATTATATGATATATACAGATAATATTTCACTATGTATATATTCTAATTGATCAGTAAAAAGACAATCTGTTTTAAACGAAAAGGCGTAGGTTATATACATTTAAATGCAAGACGAGCAATACGACAAGATCTCAGTAACAAGCACAAAAACAAGGCATTTATAGCCGACTCAATTTCATTCCGCTTAGAGTTCTTTATATCTCAAGCACTTATAAAAAAGGCATAAAAACTTGAGTATAGAAACTTGTAAAAAATCTGAGAAACATATTTCATAAACGGCACAAAAACATTATCACATGTTCAAATCTTGTAAGCGGTTCAATTTTATAACGTTTTAATAGTCCCATTGAACTCGTGTTTAGTAAGCATTGGCTAATTGTATTGTTTAAATTAAGTAATACTCGTCGTCATCATCTCAGCCCATACAAATCCCACTGCTGGGGAGCCTCCCATGGGCTGGGCCTCCCATACAATAGGAGAATTTATCCTCTAATAAGACACCCATGGACAAGAGAATTGGTGAATTGTATACTTACTTCATCATCACAGGGAAAAAGAAAAAAATAATGATGATCTTTGTAGCAGTGAAGAAGGAATACCAGGAAATGTTCTTAAGTTGATCATGTAAATCAGTTATATAAATAGCCGGTAGTACTAGGTACTTGTCTGACCAGTAAGCCAATTTCACTCCCTATATGAAGGAGATTCTTGTCCAATTATGAAACATATTATATAATATATATTAGTGGGAAAAGAAAATAATTTCCACTACCATAACGATGCAAAACTATGTTGGAATCTCAAAATTAAATCAGTTAATAAAACTAAGAATCAGATTTTTTTTCTATATCAAAACAATATTACCTATATAATTTTATTTTAAGGTAACCATAACCAGTAATATTTCTATTTTAAGGTAACCCATATATATTTACAATAAATATTCAATATGCTGCAAAATTTTGATACCTCACGTTCTTAAAAAAATCGTTAGTTAAACTGTTTACTAATTATACATGAGTCTTCCTATAAAGATTCTAGATTAGTACATAATCAAGCAAAAATCCTCATACATAAAAACCAAGGCGTGACTCTAGTGTGATTTATCATCATCATCACTCTACTCTTATCCCAATTTCTAGGAGTCAACTAAGTATGTACGTTTTCTTCATAGTACATATTGCAACAGTTATTGGCAATAGTTTTATGACCGGCCGCCTGCCTGACATTAACCCTCTTTGGGAATGTAATTGTTGACCAAACGGCATCAAATAGAGCTAGCTCTGATATTTGTAAAATTCTTATACCCACAAGCGGTGTAAGACTTGGTGTATTCGTGGCCACCCCAGACAACACTAGTCTCTAGTGAAATTGATATTGGTGGCAAAATCAGGGAGATCTCATTGTAGATGTCGATAGGCTAGGGATGGATGTATGGGTGGCATCGTAGCTCTCAAAGGGATGGATCGATTTCGATGTGTTTTTTTATTCATTTCTCAATGCCAGTTTCCCTGCGGTGGCTCACAGCTGTTTGGTTAACATCGGTCCAGCAGTGTAAAAGTTTCAGCTCCAAAATGATGTAATGGCATATGATTACTTGATTAAGTGCTTTTCGCGTGATATTATAATTGTTAAATGACAATTAATTGATTATTCCTGTTGAAGATAACGTAATACTTTTATTTATTATTTTAGTTTGTATCGGGGGTTATTCAAAATTACTTATTATGAAATAATTTAAGGTATGTTAAAATTGACAATATATACGTGCACTCATGTGGTTTTAATAAATGAATTAAGTTAATCTGTCACATAATAATAGACACATAGTCTATTCTTATTGAATTAATCTGTCACATAATAGTCGCATAGTCTATGTATTCTTATTGAATAAATTTGTCACATTATAATAGACGCATAGTCTATTCTTATTGAATTAATCTGTCATATTTTAATAGTCGCATATTCTATTCTTACTGAATTAATCTGTCACATTATAATAGACGCATATTCTTATTGATTTAATCTGTCATGTTTTAATCTGTCATGTTTTAATAGACGTATAGACTATTATTGTTGAATTAATCTGTTACATTATAATAGTTGCATAGTCTGTTTTTACTTAATTAATCTGTCACATTATAATAGTTGCATAGTCTATTCTTATTGAATTAATCCGTCACAGTATAATAGACGCATAGTCCATTCTTATTGAATTAATCTGTCACATTAGAATAGTCACAAAGTCTATTCTTATTGAATTGATCTATCACATTATAACAATCGCATAGTCTGTTCTTATTGAATTTATCTGTCACATTATAATAATCGCATAGTCTATTCTTATTAAATTAATTTGTCACATTATAACAGACGCGTAGTCTATTCTTATTGAATTAATCTCTCACATTTTAATAGTCGCATAGTCTATTCTTATTGAAATAATCTGTCAAATTATAATAGACGCATAGTCCATTCTTATTGAATTAATCTGTCACATTATAATAAACGCATAGTCTATTCTTATCCTTACTGATATAAAACAATTGATAGTGATTATTCTGTCAGTGCTTGTTTTACATGCGAGCGGTCTGTGCTTATAACGATAACGCAAAAAAAAATGTAAAAATAATTTTAAGTTGTGTGTTAATTTCGGTCATGAATTATATATTTTTTTATTCTTATATATCATAGTGAAAGCATTTACATATGTTAAACAGTGTTTTGGTTATGTAAAGAGAGCGGCTAATATGTCTTGTGGTTTTTTATGCATATCAGTGTCAGATAATTTTGTAAAGTTGCTTGAAATGGCTCAATACAAAACAAATATATGAACATTATTATGGTAAACAATGCGGTTGCGTTTCACTTGCAGTTTCTAAATCTCGGTCATTTACTTTTTTTCGTTATTCTAAATGAAGGTTCTCGAAAGCTATAGGACCATATTGAAATTCTTAAATGACGGCGAACGTTTTTATAAATATAAAAATTATTTAAAGAGGATGTATTATAGGACCAGTTAAAATTGATATTTGATAATATATGGCAAGTGTTTGAATTCCATATAGAATACATAGTTGTGTGTGTGTGTAAAGACCACTGCAATACAAGAATTATTTCCTTGATATTTTAGAGAGAGAGAAAATAAATATGAATTAGTCTTTCTTCTTCTTCTTCTCAAACCACTGTAGAACGCAGGCACATAATTGGAGGGTAATTTATCCACTATACCGCGCTGGTCATATGGGTTCGTATATTTTATATCGCAGTTTCCTTCTCTTGCGTATATCTAATCCCATAGTCGTCTTTAACTACACGTAATGACAAGACAAAAAATCAGTCTTAGTAGTCTGATCTAATCAGTCTAATCAGCGTAGTATGGTAGATCAATTTCATTTCTATTGCGGAGGAGGCCCTGGCTCAGCAGTGAGGCGTATATGAGCTGAGATGATGATTATCATGAATGCTATCAATTAATGGCACTATTTCTATCTCGGCTTACATATGTCCCTGCTGAGCTTGAGCCTCCGCCATTAGGAGGGGAATTGACAGTACCATGCTGGTGAGACAGGTTGGTATATTTTATTTCAAGATTTCCTTCTCTTTGCCATTTCCTTCCTTAAAAATGAAAAGGAATTTAGGGTTCGGCCACGGACGTCAAGGAATTGGTACTAGTGATCGACCCAATGGGGATGGGGAGGGAACACCGTAGGCTTTGGAGCCACCCATTCGTCACCCCGGACAGATTGGCGGGATGTGTTTAGACCATAGCCTACCATAAAGAGGGCATTACTATGTTAGTAAGGTTATACATATTTAAATATCTTCTTTATATATAAATTTCTTGTGTACGTGTGTATGTCACTGAATTCCTCCTAAACGGCTGATCCGATGTTGATGAAAATTTTTGTTCATGTTCAAGGGGATTCGTGAATGGTTTAGATTCACAATTGGACCTGGTAGGTGGAGCTGCTATCGATTTCAAGGAGAATCTCTTTTATATTATTTGAACAGAACAACATCTCTTGAATCAGCTAGTTTATATATAAAATATGGCCGTTGTTATTTTCTCTGTATGGCGGACATATTGTTATGCCACAAGAAGATTTCAACTTCAAAAGTCACATGCATCGAATTAATATCTTAGAAACATGTGATTTGTATATTACATAAAATGGAAACTGATCACTCATCTTTCGACACAATCTCAAAATATTATCGTTAATGTTTAATGCATAGTTTTTATTAGTTTGCAATAAGGTTTAAAATTCACGCGAATAATCTTTTATCTCGACAATCTCATGAATGACCTTGATGTTAGGATACAAGGTAACTGTTGTTGGAATGTTTTAACTCTTAAAATAAGGTTTTTAGACCAACTTTATCTGTGATAATATAAACTGTACATAAAGATATAAAAAAGAACTCAAAAGTAGTAATGGTAGGACCGCACTGTTGTCTGTCTACAGCCGCGGGCCGGTCCGTCCGGGGTAGTACCACACTCTCGCAGAAAATCGACGTCTGTGTAGTAGTAATTTGTTACTACGCTTCGTTCGGTGAGCGAGAGAGCCGGAAGCCCAATTTTCTGAGGGTAATTGCGTATTTTGGGTTCTGGTGGTTAGTTTCATCAAACCTCATTGCACGCATTGACATTCCCTTCACTTTCTTCACGGTAGGCAGCGGCCTTACAAAGGTCCATAAGTGGCAACAATACTTACCATCAGGTACTAGACCACGCTAGTCAAACGTATTGGTATAGGGTTTTGTTTCCAGTTTTCCTTCTCTTGCATAGATATCCTCAGTCGTGCAATACCCACGTGCAAGATAGGGGGTGGTGAATAGCATTCTTAATCCGTCATCACAGAACATCGCTCTCTAGTTTAATTTTCCATAGTGTCGCTTTCCCTATTAATTATAATCGCTACAAAGCAACTCTTTCACGGTATGTGATCTAACACCATATTCTACATATGTATGTATAACTAGAATATCTTTATTAACAAAAGCGAAATGTAACGTACAAATTTCTTTCATTAAGATCAGCTGATAAGTTCATGGTCATGGAGAGATCTTTACGCGCCGGTAATTTTAAAATTCTTTGCTTCTAATGGTATATCCGTGTCTTTCGTGAACATTAAAGGAAAATTAAGTAATGCCAATCAAATGAACAGACATATTATTTTGTCAATTCAGACTTATAAAAAAATTCTGTAATACTATTTGACCGGACTTCACATGACCTTCCGAGCTTATAACAGGGTATTCAGCATCTCAGCCCATAAAAGTCTCAGTGTTGGACTGGGGCCTCCTCCAAAAAAGAAGAAAATTGACGACAAACGCACTGGTATAGGGTTTTATGTCGAGTTTTGCTTCTCTTGCATTGATGTTATCTCTGGCACTGGCGGTCGCAGTAGGTATTAAAATTGTCCGCGCAGAGTGCCCATTCTTCTAGTGAACTCTCTTTGTACGACCCTCACGGGAAATTACGGTATGGTTCTTAACCTGGTCCCGAACGGGTATTAGTAACCATTCTGATTCAACGCTTATTAATGGACTTCCATCACCACTATTATTGTTTATAAAATCCATCAGATACTGCAAGATACTTAGAACTTTTGCTCTGGACTTATCACTAGGTTAAAAGTAATAATATAAAATTAAAATAGAGAATAAAATGAAGAACATCCGCTTAAAGTATTGTTCCGTATCACCACCCCCTATCTTTTCTTTTTTATTGCAAGCAGTGGCAAACGAGCAAACAGTACACCTGATGATAAGTGTTGCTGCCGCTCATGGACCTTTACAAGGCCGCTGCCTACCGCGAAGAAAGTGAAGGGAGTGTGAATGCGTGCACTGAGGCTCGGTGGTACTAAAGGCACCATCAAAACCCTCCACACGCAAACACCCTCAGAAAGTTGGGCTTCCGGCTCTCTCGCTCACCGAACGAAGCGCAGTAACAAATTGCTACTACTCAGACGTCGATTTTCTGCGAGAGCGTGGTACTACCCCGGGCGGACCGGGCCGCGGCTGTAGACAGATAACTGTCGACAGTGTGGTCCTACCACTGCAATCTTACCCTTGGGATATAAACACGCATGTAATATCTATGCAAAGTAAGTGAAATATATTTATACCAACCCGTTAGACTAGCGTGGTATAGTAAGTCAATTACACTCCTATCCAGGTGAAGGCTCGAGCCCAGCAATGGGACGTATAAGAGGTGAATTGGGCACACGATTGGTGGATAATTTAGATAATTTAGTATTTTTTTTAAATACAGTGTAATCTCACTAATCCGGCACTTCAATAGACCGACACGTCCAATAATCCGGCACCCTCCGCTCACGCCTCGCTCACCCGATTACAATATTATATTCAATTTTTCTTCGAAACATGCGAGGAAACGTTTTTAGCAAGGACTTCAAGTTGCACAAAAGCAGACCTCAATTAAGGATTACATGTTCTAAAACTATGTAATTACATAATAATGTGTGAATATAATACATTATACGTATTATCTCTATAAAATGCATTATTGTATATAATTTTTCTTTATAATACAGTAATCCGAACATTCCAATAATCCGGCACCCTCTGATTTTTAATTGTGCTGGATTAGTGAGATCATACTGTACATATACCAACTCTCTTTATGCGTAGGCCTCGATAGCAACAACAGCCATAGATAAAAATATCTGTATCTTTTCTAATTACTTATACAGTAATCTGATCTATATATTGACTGGACAGCAATAGTAAGCAGTTATGATATCATCTTCAAAGCAAAACTAGATACGCTTTTACTTTTTTTTTTTTTTTTTGTGTGTATTTAGCTGTTGGTCGCAGATGACCTTGACAGCTTAACGCGGGCAATGGGCGAGCGGAAGGCTCTCAACCCGGTAAAATACGCTTTTACGCTTGACTGTCTAATAAATATTACATTTCCACTTTCCATCAAATGAGATAAAATGACACCATCGACTTGTTTTCTTAGTAAATCTTTCTTCTTCAACAATCACACAATGCAATGATGTTCCAAATAGGAGCTAAATCTTAGAATAATAACGTATCGAAGTATAGTGTCGGTAATTAAGCGATCAAAAACGTGAAGCCATAAATACTACATGCGTACAAGCGATTACATACATACACACGCACGCTACTATACAATAGACTACGTACACAGTAACCTTGTACACTACGGACCGGTCCGGTGTAGGAAGCCATCTGGCTCCTATTTAAATGCGTCATTTTTTGGGCCTGGAGTTACTTTCTATGAGTTCTAAGAGCTAAATTGAATAATGAAATGGATTGACATTGAATTATATTTTGAGGTGCCCTTGTTTTGTAATAAAGTCATTGTCTCGTTCGACACCCTTTTTTTTCGTTGCGAACGGGCTATGATGTGGTCACGTCTCACTCGATCCGTTCGCGATGGAGCCGACAGCTTGCAACCACATAACCTGGCATAGACGTATCCCTCGAACGCTATATGGGCAGGCCCCGAATACCTGGTTTTACCCCCAACAATAGCTCAGATCCCTAGAAAAATGAAGGGATTACGCATTGTACGCGTGGGTACCCACACGATATAAATTAATATTTCCAAAAAAAAATGGATATTTCAGAACAGTGTTCAAATATACTCAACTATTAACTATCTAGAGAATCGCAATAGAAAAAAAAATTCGACATCTATCAGTCGCGTTTATTTTGTTGGAATTCATTGAAGAGTTTCTTTGTCTATCTCTAACTAACCATCGGATCTTTTTGAAATTAAATGGGGCCATTTCGGTATTTTGTTTTGGCTGCCCGTCGTCTTCGCGCGATTGGTCTCTCTACGAATGAGGGATCAATTCGATCATCCTTGGCCTACTCGTCATTAAGCACAGATGGTTGATGATATTTCACAAAAAAAAACTGAATTTTACGACAGATTATGTCGGGATCTATATAAACATCTAAATCAAAAAAAGAAAATCATCCTTTTTTGAAGTCGTTTAAAAAACAATTTCAAAAAATAACCACTTCCTACGATATTAAAGTAAGTTTATTATCTCTTCTAACAATAGTAATATTGATCGCAGTGAAACATGACATTACACGAAGACGTTGAAAATTTTCTCAGTATTATGTTTGAATATAATACTTGTGAAGTAGGATTATGGATCAAGGGCGAAGGGGTCATTACTGAATGGCTGATGTTTTGATATATATTTCACCATAATTCTGCCATACCGATATTATAGGATCAGTTTATAAGTATTGATTACTCCGCAATGGCTAGACGAGTAGACATAGGGTTCTATTTCAAGTGTAATTAATGGAAATACGATCTTATAAAGAGTCTTTCTGGATGGCACAAGAAAATATTTTACTTTGACAAAAAGGTCATTTCTTAAACCAATACCCATTTGTGTAAACCTATTATCTGGGATAGACTTCAAAATATCACATCTCACCGTCCTCTATAAATGCATTTGTTTGAAAATTGCTTATTTCATTTTCGAAGCATACAACGATTAATCGAATGGTTACCGAATAGGCTTTTCTTTTGGCAGGGGTGGGATATGGTGAGCGCACACGCCATCCAGCTCCATCTGGGGTGACCAAGGGGCTTCAGACGGTACCATAATCCACCGTATCTCCTCTCCTTCTCCGTTGAACCAACTATCGGTACCGAGTTCATTGTCCTTTGTGCCCTCCCCGGCAGGGATGGTTGTAGCCTGCCGTGACGTCAAGAAATCTAAAACGCGCATTTTTTGTTATCTTGTTTGCGGTATTATCTAAAATTTTAAGCAAAGGACTCTCATTAACAGATAGATAGATGGCTTACAACATAAATTTAATATATTTTGAGGTAGAAAGTATCTTAACGTACTTTTTTCTTTTTTTTATTCATAAAATATAGTATTAAATTATTTCAATTTGCTATTTCTGTACAATTACAATGAATTTAACAAAGTATATTCTAGGCTATGAGTAAAATATATAGTTAATAAGAAAGAGTTAAACTAAAAAAAAGCCTAACTACTCAAAGTTATCATAAATTATTACACACATATATTTAAAATTTCATTTAGTAATAAAACATGATAGAACCGATATTTCTTTGATAAGAAAAATGATTCACATTGATGCATGTGGGATAAACCATTTATCTTATATCTTCTCAATTTATTCGAACTGCCAATCGTTTTTCATACACAAATCGACAGAAAATACTTTCTAACGTTATCAGTAGAATGCACTATCATAGAACGTCTTGGATTAAAATGAAGAGGATTTAGATTATTTAAACAAAAATAACTTTTATGCAAATATTTACAAAAAATCTATCTCAAAACATTTTATTCCATTATCTCGCGTATAAACCACGAAAACAAAAAGTAAGCAGTAATTCTTGTCGACCTTTGTCTCGCGTATCATCTCATCTCAGCCCATACACGCCCCACAGTCAGGTTTGGGCCTCCGCCACTATGGGAGGGAAATTGACCAACTCCAACCGGTCAGACATGTATAGGGTTTTGTTTCGAGTTTTCCTTCTCTTGAATAGAGCTTAACCGTCTCTTACGACACCCACGGGTAGTGAATTGTATTATTATTCAGTCACCACACGGAAATAAATAAGTTAATATTAAAATATAAAATTAAAAATAAATTTCCCAATATAGCAAATAAATAAGTGCCCAAAGAAAACTACACACAATAACTCCATTAAAAATCTTACGCAAACAAATATGGTTACATATTGATATATTTTTCGTGATAAAATGTTATCGTGCTTTGTATTCGCGTAAAAAACTGTTACAAGTACTGAAAGTATGCGTACATGCAGTACAAAAACATTCTTCGTTCAAATAATAAATTATATTAGTATTGCTTTCTTTAATAAAGGGATGATAATTAATGTTATTAAAAATTAAGTAACATTAAGTAGGTCAAATATTTTTGATAATGTACCAATCAATAAGTAGGTTTTTCACTTCTTTCGGATTTTATTTGTCTTGTGATGAAGTAACAAGTAGATTAAAGTATGAAAGCAGAGCGGGTAATTAGACCGGGAAGTCCGTCATCCGAGGAGAGTGGGACGCTTCGACAACAAAAGTTGCCGACAAAGACGGGTACAGGTGGCCCGCTCACATAGCGTAAGAGAGGTACGGCAGGTTATGGAGTCTTGCGCCGTCCCTTGCATTGCCCCGGACGGATCGGGTGGGGTGTGGTCATACCACAGCTGTCCTCAGGAAAAAGGAGCATGTAAGCAAATAATATTATTGTACAAAATCTTGAAATAAACCCTATGTTCCCCTACCCTATCGTATCTGATGGTCTAGTAGACTACGAAGTGGAAGAAAATCTAAAACATTTTTGTTAATAAAACATCTTAACTAAGACTTTTTGTTTTTAACTATGTGTTTAAAATGTACAATATTATAATTATGTTTTGTATTATATTAGTTCGTGTGGTTACGGAGTAAGAACACAATTCATCGCCCCCTCTCTTACACGTAAGTGTCGTAAAAGATGACTAAGGGATACGATATGCAGATAACATAGCAGAGAAGGAATATCCGACTAATAACTCCATGCCAACACGTCTGACCAGCGTGATTTAGTAGGCCAATTTCCCTTCCATTGTGAAGGAGCCCCGAGCCCAAAAGTAGGACTTATTTAGGCTAAAATGATTTTAGTAATCATAAGTCCTACTTGTAGTTTTACTACTACTAGTAGTAAAAATAAGTCCTACTCTATTATATATATTAAAGTTACACTTTGTCTTAAAGTATACATAAATAATTAGTACTCATTCAATAATTACGAAATATTGTATTCATGAATACAATCTTTTTTTTTAATTGAAGAGTGTTGGGGTTTCTTTTGCTTCATCTAAATCGATGCTACACCACCACATTAGAAGGCACTGCTTAATTCTGCAACATCGATTATGATAAATTACAATTTTGCGTTAACCGACAGGATCATCTCATCTCATCTCAGCTCGTCCCATTGCTGGGCTAGAGCCTCCTCCCTCATAGAAGGACAATTGAAGTATTGCTAGTCAGAAACTGACCTATTATACAATGATTGTTGGTTTAATTCGAGATTTCATTCTTTTGCACAGATGTTATTTCCTTAGTCGTCTTATACGACATCTACGGGCAAGATAGGGAATGCTGAATTGTATTGTTACACCATCACCACCGGCAGGATCAGTATAAAATTATCACAACGGATATTTTGTGAGAAAAATATGAGGAATGTCCTCATATTATTTAAATTAATATTACTATGATTAATTACTTATTCTAAGATCATAACCACGCAGATTAAATGGTATTTCCTCAATTCATTATCAGCGTTTGTTTACAAAAATAAAAATATTTTATCTATGAATCTCTAATAGCAATTGTTTTATCTATATGCGTAGATATTCTCACGGTTTCACCCGTGTTATTGTTCTAGCAATATATCATTAATAAACTTACATAATTGCGTTTTATATTACCCATTTAACATTGTTACTGTTGCCTAAGATTTTTGTTTCCACGTTTTAATTTATCATATTTTCAAATTCATTCTAACGATTTCTGATGTTTACGCGAGTTAACATATTTGAAATAAGACTATTTTACGTATTTTATCGCGTTTGTATTTAATTTGTAATGTACCGACGTTTCGAACGCCTACCAGCGTACTATCTAGTAAGTAAACAAACGTTAACGAGAGAACTAAGAGGTTCTACTTTATTTCATCTTTATTTCCTACGATTTATCTACCTACTCATTACAGTTAAATTTTGAGCTATATTTTTGATACAAATTCATTACCAGTAAAAAATGATATTTCTTTTAGTACCTACTCACTAAAGGTTTTTTTTGGTCGTGCCGTGACCCTGAACGCTGGTAAATGTTACATACTAACTAAATTATAGTTTAAAATTTTTAAAAATAATCAGTATCTACTATTGAGGGACCACGCCTCTCATGCAGTTGCTGTTATAAATTTACCTCACGAATATTACTGCCCACTCTTTTCGTGATCCCCCAGCTAATTTTTGCCGCGCGTTTTCTCCATGGTTAAGCGGCAGGTTTATTTTGTATTCTTAAACGACATTGAGGGATTACACAGTTGTTATAGCAATCATCTTCGAAAACTTTTTATATAATTCGAAATGGCTGTTTTCAAATAAACATTAAAAATCAATACGATATATGAGCGGAATCAGTTGGAAATGAAATTTTCTTTTTCTCTATGACATTCTGATAACTTTCTTTTGCATTTCAGTTAAGGTTTTGTCATATGACGTCATCATCATCATCATTTTTATTTTATTTTTTTATTGTTGCTGATTGTGGCAAGCAAACAAGCCAAGAGCACACATCTGATAGTAAATGATAGTGCCGCACATGGACCTTTGCTAGACGGCTGCCTATCGGGCAAAAGGTAAAGGGAGGGTTAAATCGTGCTATAAGATTCGGTGATTAGTAAGGGATCACCAAAACTCACCATACACAAATATCATCGCAAAGTTGACTTTTCGACTTTCTCACTCCCCGAACGAAGTGCAGTAACAAATTGCTACCTAATACGCATTCGTAGTTTCTGCGAGAGTGTAGTACTACTCCGGATGGACAGGCCGGCGACTGCCAAGAGTGTAGTCCAACCACTTAATAAATCGAAAAATCAATTTTCTCTATTAATTGAAATACTTATACTAAGTACTTGAAAAATGGACACGCAAACAGCTCCATTTTCTTTGATAATACATATCAAAGATGACACAGTACAGATAAGATAAGCTGTATTTGCCGAGATGGGTGGTGAAACTCATAGTTTTGGTCACTACAGTTTACGTTATAAACCAATTTTGGCTATTCAAAGAAAACGTGTACACGTGTGTAAGAACAATTTTAAATTACTGTTATGTTGTTGCGACAATATGCATATTGTGATAAATAAAATAACTAGTAAGTAGAACCTTAATATTAATATTGTGATATTTCGTGTATATTATTTCCGTGTGGTGCCGGAGTAAGAATAAAATTCACCATCCCCCACTCTTGCCAGGGGGTGTCGTAAGGAAGGGATTAAATATGCATATAAAATCTTTACCTAAACTTGAAATGACACATTATAACAACACGTCTAACTATTGTGGTTATACTAAGTAAATCTCCCTTCTATTGTGGAGGGGGCTCGAGCCTAAAATTGAGACTTCATCATTCATCATTTTAGTTCGTCCTATAATGTCCTATTGGGACGTATATGAACCTCCTCCTCCATGATAGGAGGCAAGTTGACTTTACTATACCATTCTGGTTAGACTGGTTGGTAGGTATTATATTTCGAGTTTTCCGTCTCTTACATAGATGTTATATGGGTGTCATATCTCTTAGTCGTCTTTGACGACATCCACGGGCAAGATAGGGAGTGGTGAATTATATTCTTACTCCGTCACCACACGGACACTTGAGACTTACATATAGTGGGCCGACCACTGATGACAAGTAATTCTGCTCCGGTGGTCGGCCCAACGACGAAGGCGACGTCGTATTCGGGTGGGTTGCGGGTGTTGCGTGCTATATGCCCCTCTGTCGCCCCGGACGGAGTGTTGCGTGAAGCGCGACGATCGCAGCCAACCCCCCAAAAAAAAAAAGACCTACATATAGTGAAATGATGATGATAATAGTAGTATATAAAAGTAGTAGTATATAAATTATACCAATATACATAATAATTAATCACAGGTATCTCAATAGCATATCGTTGGTATTCAAACCGCCATTTACCCGATTATAACATAGATAACAGTATATACTTATATGTGGATTATAATCTGTTTCTTAAAAAATTGTTTGCACTAAATTAAATAAATGAAAAGCCTATCCAAATACTTATTTAAATAATCCATCAGTGGGCTACATGCCCAGACTGCTGGCGGCATTTCCACGCTAAATGCTAATGCTTTAACCTCTATGCCAAATAAATGCCAGCTTTACGGGATACTTGTCGATAAGTGTCTAGTCATTTGATAATATTGATATTATTAATTTTATAATCATATCTCGTGTTGCAATACTATTGTTAAAGTTTTATACAATTTAATTTATAACGCACTAATAATAAAATGCATTTTACACACTTCTTTCCCATTAAATAAGATACCACTAAGGAAAATAACCAATAGCAAGGCCAATAAAAAATCCCAATGCGATAGCAACTTGTACCCTATATGCCTTATATACATTTCTAAGGCTTTCTTTATTTTATATTTACAACATAATGAATAAACGCAAAAGAGATCAATCACCTAAAGTCTCGAGTTCGAAAATACATACTTCACTTTTTTGAATGCATTAGTTTTCTATAGATGACTTTCTATGTGACTTGTGACTGACTGTGAATGACTTTCTATAGATAGATATAGATGACCAACAGACGTTGTTCTGTTGAAATAAAGCGCCACCTACCGGGTCCAATTTTGAATCTAAACCATTCTCTAATCCTCTTGAACACATACAAAAAATTTCGTCAACATCGGTCCAGTCGTTTAGGAGGATTTCAGTGACATACACACCTACGCAAGAAATTTATATATAAAGATGTGTAGGTATTTAACATATTCATCTGTGAAGGCAAAGAAGCCTACACTGGGAGGATTTGAACGCTTAACTATTGGAAATTCATGCCAATTGCTTTACTATTTAAGCTATTGTTTAAGCTTTTGTAAATAACAGGCATATTTTTTCGAAATAAAATTTACGATTTGCTTACTATTACAAAAACATAAAAACATCCCAAATAACTCACACGTTTGAACATTTCTCAAATTTTCATATATAGAATATATTAAAAACCTATTAAGTAGTTCCTTTATATACATTTCTGGTTGTATACATAATACTTTTAAAAGATACTGCAAGTTAATACGTAACTGTAATTGTTTACCAAAAGCGGATTCAACAATGTTTATCTCGCTCAGGGCGTGAATATATGAAGTCATCTCTGATATATCGCATATCACACTTGTGTTAAAGATAACGTCAACCTAATATACCTGATTAAAATTTTGAGTCATAAATGTAAACTGCGCATACCTCAATTAGCGATACGTTTCATAACTAATAATGAATTAACAAATATATATGCAACTAACAAATTCTCACGCTTTCAGCCGTAGTTCCTATTGCGGTGGGAATACCTTATTATTCCTTATATAAACAGATAGTAAAAGATCTTCAATATCGGTCCAGCCTTTTGGAGGATTACTCGGAACAAACAGACAGACAGCTATTTTTTTAAAGTGGCTTTTAGGCAAAGGTATCGTCCAATTAACCGTCTGAGCATGAAAAAACTTACTACTTTGACATGCCAAACAGACACTACCAACTACCAATTTCATAATAATATCTATTAGTTATCATATTAAGACAAATATTAATAAAGCCTAAATTTGCGGAACAAGCCTTCACATTAACCTCGTAGAACATTTTCATCTTTGTATTTTTTATAAAATTTATGCAGAATATAAAACCAATTTCACCATATTTGCCTTTAAACAATAGCAGAGGTTAGGTACCTATAGGATGAACCCACTAACCAAAGCTCCAACTACAAAATAAAATAACACTAAACATAATTACTACCTATATCTGGAAATGTAAATTTTTATCATATTAAATATATTAGGTACCACTATCGCCGTAGTATTTTGAAATGTAAGATAGCAAGGGAAACCCATTACTTGACCACGGTCTCGTAAAAAAAAACAGAAATTAAGTTAGAATACGAATTTTTCTCTCAACAAGACATCTTCAGGACAATAAACCCGTTTTGTACACTAAAACCGTGGGAAAGTGATACATTTTCCTTGTCAGCCTTCATTACAAAATAATAATTATTTATCTCTTAATTTAAATGTGGTAGTGAATCTTTTATACATCTATAGACATATATAGAATCAAAGAAAAAGATGTGTTCAAAACAAAACTAAAATGTCGGACAGTGTTGAAGATTTGGTGAAGCGTTACAACGATAATGTTTATGAAAAGGAACACCCGCGAAGCATTGGTTAGTATACTTAGTATTATCTACCTATATCTCATCTATAAAGAAAATATGAGGCTATCCTACTAATATTTTATATGTGAAACTTTGTAAAGATGTTTGAATATTTACCACGTCAATTACGCGTAAACCGCCGAACAGATTTGAATGAAAATTGTCACATAGATAAACCATTTTCAGGATTAACACATATGCAAATGTGGGCATTAACTCGTTAATCCGTTAATAGTTAATTAACGAAGTTAACAATCTGCTTAACGGATTTACTTTTAAGTTAGCTTCTGTCATTTTGTTTGTTTAAATTACGCGCCACGCCACGCTTGTAAGTTCCACGACGCTTGCGCAGCCCAAATCACCGGCGACGAATCGTGTCATAGAGGAGCCGCCCTCTCTTGCCATGATATAACTGCCTCACGGAAGGCTGCGACCGCGTCCCAGTTCCTGATGCCGTCGAGGATCGCCCTATCGATAGTCGGCAGCTTGAGGTCTGCACCGATGATTGCGACGAATTCAAGGCGCTGCTATGTTCACGCGGCACACACCTCGAGCGTGTACTGTACCGTGTCCTCGTTGCAATCGCAATGGTGGCAGGACGGTATGCTCCTTACAACCATGCGCAGGTACTTGACGAAACTACTATACCCCGTGTCAACACCTGCACTAGTCGAAAGGAAAGCACCCCTTGCCGCGGACCCAATCACTCCATCAACACCGGCCGGAACGTCTTGATGGTCCGAACACCGTACCGAGGCCTCTCCAACCGGACTGCCCAACGGACAATGACGTCACGGGGGCCTCGTCCTGCCAGGCGGTCATCTCGCTAAATGAGACTAAACTCAAATCGCCCCGCCCTCCATGTGGTTGTTACCTCAATAAGCGTCGTAAAGTATTGGTGAATCTTTTGGTATCGGGACTACCAGCAGTAGTGTATCCCAGGCTAGTGTGGACATCTGTCCACGCATCCATGCATCTGTATGCCAACATAATCCCACTACATGCTGTAGAATATATCTATTTGTCTCAGTCTAAAAGCAGTATAAGTTTTAAATGATTAACTTTTAACGATTAACTTTAACTTGGGTTAAATTTTCACAAATTTTACGTTTTAACTATAATCGAAGTGAACCTTTTTATTAACGAATTAACGATTAACGAAGTTAACTTTGGGATTAACTGTGCCCACCTATGCACATATAACACTTTATATCCCGGTAATGCATTCTCTTGGGCAATTTGGATATGTCTTAGAGAAATTACAATTTACGCAGGCAGTGCCGTAGGCTACTATTCAAATAATGGTTCTTATTGGGTACATTTATTGCCGTCTTAATATTGATGACAATATATAAATAGAACCTCCGATTCCCATTCACATATCGTTACAAAATTAAAATTATAAAATGAGAAGCGTAATCAGAAATATTTTATAGACATATTTTGATATCTACTTCTCAGCCCATACACGCTCCACTGTTGGACTCGGCTCTTCTCTATAGTGGGATAGAAAGCTGACTAGAAACCTAATAGGTACGCCATACTTGCCAGATATGTTGGCATAAATTTTATGTCAGGGTTTCCTTATAACGAATCCTTTAGCAATCTTTTACGATGACCACGAGCAAGAGAGAGGGTGATAAATTATATTTTTACTCCGTTACCATACGGAAAATAAAAGACATGGGCGTCCTTCAGATGAAGTAAATTAGCATACTACACTCATTTGCAAAAAAAACGGGCACCTAAGCAATGAACCATTTCAAATGTTAATATTTCTTTGTTTGATAATTATAGGTAGTTTTATCCACACAATTTGCTAAATTAATAAGAAAATAATCGTTTTCATCAGTATTTCATAAAATTTAGATACAATTTATGGGAAATAATGCTAAACCTCGCTAGTAGTGTATATTCGCTAGTAGTGCATATGCTCATGAAGTAAAAATAAAAAAGTTTTTTTGTTTGTTTTTCTTTAATAAAGTAAAAGCAGATAAATGTTTAGTATCGAGTGTGACCCCCTCTAGCTAAAATCACAGCTTGAATTCGTCTGGGCATGCTAGCGAGTATATCCCGGATACTTGCTTGCGGAATACGTTCCCACTCCGCAGTAATCACATTCTTCAGCTCTCTGATGGTCTGCGGAGCCGGGTGTACTGATCTCACACGCCGTTTCAGAACGTCCCAGACATGCTCTATGGGATTGAGGTCGGGACTTCGAGCTGGCCAATCCAAACGACGAATGCCGACCTCTTGCACATACGCATTAACATCGCGGGATCGGTGGGCGCGAGCATTGTCGTCCATAAAAATCGAGTCTTCACCTAGAGCGGCCAATGCGGGTTGTGCATGAGAAATTAGAACTTCCGTTATGTATCGATGCCCAGTCAGTGAGCCGTTTTCAATGAAGACTAACTCTGTACGATCCATTGAATTTATTCCTGCCCAAAACATAACAGAGCCCCCACCATAAGGTGTGATTTCTTCGAAACATGCCTCTGCAAAGCGTTCTCCTTGTCTTCTTAGCACTCGCCGACGTCGATCTTCACCGAACAGAGATATCCTGGCTTCATCAGAGAACAAAACCCTATTCCAATCGTCTTGAGTCCATGATTCACAATTTCTAGCGAACCTAAGCCTGTGAACTCTGTGCTCACGGAGTAATTTGGGGCCGCGGGCCGGGCGGTGACTGCGTATATTGGCAGCGAGAAGCCTCCTCCTGACCGTCCATAGACTAATATGCACATTTCTTACTTCTTGGAGGTTGTTCTTAAGATCCACATACGAAGATTTGCGATTTCTCAATGCGCGACTCACAAGAAAACGATCATCCCGTGGTTGGGTACATGGTTTTCTTCCAGAACCAGGCCTTCTCTCGACGGAACCAGTCTCCTGATATCGCTGCCAGGTCCTTTGGACTGTCGAGCGACTAACATTTAGCCTCCTAGCCACGAAACATTGGCTGCAACCCTCTTCAAGCAGCGCGATAATTTTGGTAGCTTTTACCACTTTATCTACCATTTTTGATACAGCCAAACAGCATTAAATAAAGCTTTGACAGTCAATGATATGAAATTAATCGATAAAAATTGAATAAAAGTTATGAAAGTCGATGTTAACTTCTGGAACTTCGCGCCAAAAATGTAGGATAAAAAGGGGTTTTCTGTAAAAATGAACATCAAATGAAAAATTGAATTTAGAACGTACTTTTTTAAATACCACAGCATTTTTAAAACCGGCCAGTAACGTGTACAAACGATTGAAACCTTTTTGGTATTGTATCTTTTTAAATATGAATGAAAATCAAAACCGCCCGTTTTTTTTGCAAATGAGTTTATATCACGTTGATTGCACGCGTTGGCTTTATTTCGAGCGTTGGTTTTATTTCGAGCTTTACTTCTCTCGCTGTGATGTATCTGCTTACCCTTCCAATTAGTCGGTTGTTACGATACCCACGTGATAAAAAGGGTTATTTTATTGTATGTTCGATGAGGTAGTTAAAATTGAAGACTTTTTTCATAACTCAGATTCAAAACTCCGTTATATTGCCATACTTATAAGTCAATTTACAATAGAGATAAATAATGAAAACTCTATTCTAACAAGAAACAAAATAGGAATGTTTTTCACAAAATCCAGCGTGTTCATGTATTGAGTCTGTCCATGAATTTATGAGGCAGATTTTGATTAAAGATAATGCAATTGAATGCCAGCTGAATGAACGTAATACTTATATATTACGTTACGTTATATATTTAAATACAATATCAGTATTTTGATGATAACCTATCAAATTAATATATAATTAACTTTACAAGATACGATTAATTTATTGATATATTATATCGGAAGTAATTATCACGATAAGAATTTTTCTTGAGGAATTTCTCACGAAGTACCTACTTGATAATACCCATTCATAGTAAAGTTCAGCATTGCCTATCTTTTAAGAAAGAATACCATAATCGCTACGCTAATCAAGTGGGTTGGCAAATGCAGTGGTCTCTTAATGATTCCCCCAACCGACTTATGCGACTAAAACGTGAAAGTAATGGGGGCAATGGAAAATTGTATTAGTAACCCACGGGAAAGGAATAGAATTATTATAATAGGTTTTACAACGACTATCTTTACTCAATTCACCTTGAGTATATGATTATTATGCGATACATTTATTGGAATTGTATCACGTTAATATTAAGTGACTTTTACGACAACCACGACCAGTGTTAATTTACTCGATACTGGTGGTCAATTCACACGGCGGCAGAGCAGTACAATCTGATGCTGCATGCCGCCTCTACCGGCACCCCAGACGGCTTGGACGTCATATAACTATACTATCAGCATTATAGTTCATATACGTCGCACTACTGAGCTCCTTCCTATTGGGAAAGAAATTGATCTGCTATACCACGCTGGTCAGGCAGGTTGGTGTAGGTTTTTTATTTCGAGTGCCTTGCATAGTTGTTGTATGCACAAGATATCCCTTAGTTGTCTGTTATGTCACCCACGGGCATGAGACAGTGAGGTGAATTGTATTCTTACTACTTCACCACACGGAAATGTATTCTTACTCTGTCACAACACGACCATACTATAGCCTGTTAAAAAAAACTCAGTATCCAGTACGTGTATCAGAAGACAGACAAAGTTAGATACATTGAAAATATTTGATAAAAATTGTATTAGGGATATTAAAACCATTGACGGTATATATTCAGATGATTTTCAGAACTTTTGTCGGTATGTTATTTTTGCGAAACACGTAAAAACTACTGTTAAGAATTTTTACAATAACTTATACTTTGCATGCCTTATCTATTTAACCCCATCTTGACCGTAAATGTCGTAAAGGAGGACTAAGGGATATAACACGCAAATACCTAATGCCTACACAAGAAAAGGAAAACTAGAAATAAAACCCAATACCAATCCCTCTAATCAGCATGGTATAGTAGATCAATTTCACTCCTAACGTGGATCAGGGTCGAGCCCTGCAGTAGGCGTTGGAATGATGATCATAGAATATTGAATATAAAATTCGCCGCGGACAAAATCGCGGTCACAACCACTTATATATTTTCTATAATTAACCTAAACTTTAAGATGTGGGTCACAGGAGTTTAAAGGAACTAAAACATGTATTTTTTCCAGGGTTGTTCACGATACCGGAGTACCCCGAACTGGAGGCGGAGCGCGGCATGTGGTCAGCGGCTTTAGACGCTATCCTGACGACGCTGCGGTACCTCGCGCCGGCAACACTTCTCACTATCTTCTGGGGACAGCAAAGTTTCCTCTTCAAAATACTGAAGCATATCGACTCGGCTTTTAGATCTAGTAAGTGGAATATTTATTCACTTTCATTTCTTAAAGGATAGCACGACGTATTACGGATATTTATATTGCAGAAGACTAGAAACATATATGTATATTTAATGGCAAATATTAGACTTAGGTTTATATTAGACACCCATGGGGTAAACAATTTTTTTTTTGTAATAATCATTTTCCATCATCATCATCTCGGCTCAAAATATGTCCCTACAAATAGTAATTTACCTACTACATTACGCTGCGCAGAGGGGTTGATATAAGGTTTTATTTTTGCCTTTCCTTAGGCGTTAGGTATACCCATTCTATATCCCTTACAGACCGTGGAAACGATCAAATTCTTTGTCAAACTACACTTTTATCAATATTTTTTATAGTATGCGGCTTAGCTTGACGATTCTGTAGCTGTAGATTCGGTAGCTTGACAATCAAATTGTCAAACGTATTTAACAGTTTACAGGGCCCTTTAGTCGTCTTTTGCGACACCCACGGGCAAAATTGCGCGTTTATTGAGTATTTGGTATATAATTGCCACACGGAAGTAAATATATTAGTAGAAGTCTAACATAAAACATGGTGTCACCATAAAGAATAATAATAAATCTCTAAGTAATCAACGCGAGCAAAGCAGCGTGGTAAACCTAATTACTGAATAATATTTAACGAACTTTAATGCACTTTGTGCTTCAGATATCTACTATATCTTTAGTTTTAATTATGAAAATCGACGACAATTAGGCACTGGCAGATAAAGGCACAAAGGCACATTAAGAAGGAAAAGATGTTTCGGGTAATCTGACTCCCCTTTTCTGTTTATACTGCTTACGGATATCTCTTTGCTGAGAGTAATCCTCTTCAAAATAAGTAAATATATCAGTTTTATCCAGAGGAACTGGAACCAAGTTTTGTTTTAGGGTTCCTTCACTTCATACACAAAATTATTTGACGTATAGTAGTATAAATATAAACAGCAAAAGGAAGTCAGACTGCCCGAAATAATTTTCCTTCTTTATCAGTGCCTTTATCTGTTCACGTCCAATATACTATTTTATACAACAGCCGCTGAAAAGGAAGAAGATGAAACAATAGTTTGTAATACTCTCTACTCCTATTCTTTAACTTGTCGATATTAGCTCTTGAACATAGGCGTGACTGCAAGAATTCTAATCAAAACTATCTTATATCACCTACACCTAACATTTACGATTTTCACCATATTGTGAGCCCATCTGGCAATGGTGTTCAATAGGGAAGTTCAATATTGTGTTGCCCGATTCGTGGTCGATTACATTCTTAATTCAACATTGTAGGGAAAAGTATAGTTCAAAACGGCTTTTTTTTTAATCATATAACACAAATTTCGCTTTCGGAAACTAAGTTCATCAACTAAGTCAAAATCAGATATTGTTGTTTTGTTTTGTAAATTCAGACAATCGTGAGAACTCTCCCAAACATACACACAATTGTATTTTCCTAAATATACCGGCTTATAAGAGTTTATTTATTCTTTAAATGTTAACTCGACCTTAAATCTAATAATGAAAGTAAAATTTAAGCCTAGTATATAAGAATTTAAAATTTAATTAATTCATAGGATTTTATTCTGAGTTTTCCTTCTCTTACATAATAAATAAGTCTCTTACATATTAAGCTAATCATCCTTCCTGTCATAGTTCACGTTCGTCACACTACTGGGCTCGACCCTCCACCAGAACAAGAGGAAAATTTTCCTACTATACCACACTGGTCAGACGGATTGGCATAGGGTTTTATATCGAGTGACTTCATCGCCACCCAATTTCAGTATTATTATGCAATTCACTATTCCATTCATCAGCACCATTGATGAACTAAGGCGTTTGCAAAAGGACAGGATAATGCCAAAATTGCTACGCTTGGCAGGCGCGTTTGTCATTACTATGGCAACCTACCAGGTTGCCCAGGAGAGCACTTTTACGGTTAAATACAAAATAGCAGATAATTTTCAGAAATTACTAGAAAGCCCTCTTAGATTTAACTAAATTACTAAATTATCTGGAATAACTATTCCAGACAATTTAGTAATTTGATAGAGCAAAGATGACAACCAATTGCTAGAGTTACGGTGATTGACATGTTTGTTCCATTGAACCTGCTGCGGCAGTCCTGAATAGGATATTAACAGCCTGAGTTGTAATTTCAGAGAAAAGAAGTCTTTCTGTAGCATAGATATTACATTACTTATTCGAATAACATTAGCGATTCTATAACGGTATATACTGCTTAATCACTTAACTAATACTTACCATATACCCAGGCCGGCCCGCCCATACAGCGAACAGAGCAGTCGCTCCAGGCGCCAAATCCTAGGGGGCGCCTAAATGGTTCCATACTTACTTTACACTCACAATTGATATAGGTATATATTATTAGGAGCAAACAGGAGAGGCGCCATAATTGGATCTCGCTCCATTCTAAAATTTACTTCGGGCCGGCGCTGCATATACCCATTCTTAGCGTTAAACTATTTTGTTGTTACAGAGTCCGTGTGGTTACGTAGTAAGAACACAAATAACCATCCCTGTTCTTGCCCCTGGGCGTCGTTAAAGACGCTTGAGGGATATAATATGTATAGCTATAGCAAGAGAAGGCAATCTCGAGCGAAAACCCTATTCCAACACGTCCGACCACCGTGGAATAGTAGGTCAATTACCATTGTGGATAAAGTCTGAGCCCAAAAGGGAGACTTATATAGACTAAGATGATGAAGGTCAAGTCAGATCAAGATCACTAAAAGTCAAACAAAATTAACCCCATTCAATACTTTATGTTTATCGATATAAAAGAGGTCGTTTAAGAGGACTAAATTCAAAGTTCAAATTTTTAGTTAAGTTCAAATCAATTTATCATCAATTTAGTCGTTAATAATATTAATAATCTAATATGGACTCTGCTTAATAATATACTTTTACCACAACTTCACATGCAGAACCGTTAACCTTTGCCACGATTTTATCTCATGCTCATAAAATTATTTCATTACTTAGTTTCACTTACTTTACGGCCAATTTTTACCTCAACACTATACAAGAACTTTCGACCTGTACACTGTAGCATTATTTGAACATTCTTGATCATTCATTAAGTTCTACGGGTCAAAGCAAGTTGTGTTTGAATAAAGAGAGTTCATTTTGTGTTATTAATGAAAGTAATTTGTGGTTATGCGGTATTTCCTGTGGGTATGTTTTGTCTTGTATTATAAAGATCATTAGTGTTAGGTTCATAATTGTATAAACTTAATAGTAGTACCCTAGTAATCTTAGTACATCTTTATAAATATACCTACTTAAGGTATATGAAAAATTAGAATAAGAAATTTAATAGAATTGATAGTTATTTAAACGTCATTATTGGGTTCATTATTTCCTTTTGAATGTAAAAACGCAGAATGATAGAGAAATTACATAGATCATTTCAATACTATCGACCATCAATTAAATTTAAGACAGTAGAAGTAGATTAAGCATTTAGAAGTCTGGTTTTTAAAGAATAAACTACCGAATGAATAAATAATATTCCAAATGGATTATTAATATAAAAGATATTTCACTAGTAATATTTCTTAAATTGCTGAAGAAAAGCTTTTGTACCTAGTTTAAGAACAGCTCAAAAGCTCAAGAAATTTTTTTGTAAACTAAATTAATATCTTTTCATTTCTAAACAAAAAAAATAACGCCATTATATGTTGTTAGAAAGTAAATGGCGGAACAATCCTAGATTGTAAAACGTAGTAACTATAGATTTAATTACAATACAGTTACAGAAAAACACGACTGTCGTATCTGCTAGATTATTATGGTGGTTATTAGATCATTAAATGGTTATATGGTGGTTAAGTAATTATTATAAATATGTATCCATGGGGTGACGAAGTTAGAATAAAATCGTCACTCCTTTCTTGAACATGGATATCATAAATATCAATTAAGCGATGCAAGCCGACAACGTTTCGGCAAGAGAACTCAAAATCGAAAATTGATAATAATGTAAGTTAATATAATATTTATGAACGCGTCTTACTAATGTGGCGCATTAAACTAATTTCTCTCATATAATGGGCTGACAAGAAAAGTCAGTCTTACTTATACATTCCAAAGGATATATAAGTAAGAAATTGAAAAATATTAAAATGATACCTTTAAGAGAAGTAAACTAAACCAAAACCTACTCTAACCAGTGTCGACCAGTAGAACGGGTCGTATAGGGAATACATTTAGACAAAATAAGATAAGATGTGGGTGATAGCAAGTTATAATACTCATATAATATCTATACAAGGGAAACAAAACTAAAAAAAATCCTATACCAATAGTTCTGACCAGTATGTTTAGTAGGTCAATTTCCCTCCTTACATGGAGGAGGCTCGTACCCAGCAATGACGCGTATATGGTCTGAATTAAAGAAGTAGTTATTTAATTACTAATGGTTGGTAGCTAACGCATTGTACCAGATTTATATGCAGCAATTTGACATTTCGTTCTATGAGCGAGAGAACCAGAAGCCCAACTTTCCGAGGGTGTATGCGGTTTGGTGAGTTTTGGTAATGCCGTTAGTATCACCAACCCTATATCACTACATTTTTTTCACGGTCGGCAGCGGCCTAGCAAAGGTCCATGACCGGCAGCAGTACTTACTTGCCATCACGACATCTTTTTTTTTAATTGCTGTCGTTTGCGACCAACAGCAATTAAAAAGAAAGATGTTGTCGTGTGCCTATATGCATCGAATTCAAGTGTAAATAAATGTTTAATTAGCAATCTAGCAAGGCAATAAAACAATCGTGTTTCTTTGGATTTGGGATGTATTTTTAATGTTGTTATTTTTTTAATATGGTGATAATATACAATTTACCAGCGCTTCTTTCCCCCATGCGTTCTTATAAGGCGACCAAGGGATATCTCATATCATACTCATTTCACACCTATTAGTGTAGAGGAGGCTCAAGCCCTAGAGTGGGGCGTATATGAGCTGAGATGATGTTAACCTCTGATTAATATGGTATAGTACGTAAATAATAAAAAATAAATTAATTTCTTCTCATTTGCAGTAGTATTCTCCAGTGAGGAACAGAAGCAGGCTGTTCTAAAATGGCTGGCAGATGCTGGTCCTGTAAGAGTGGAGCATCTAGACACAGTATGGCGTCACGGTTGGATACTCTGTGGAGTACTGGATGCGGCGCTACCAGGCGCCTGCGCTGGCCACCCTCCTATTCGACTCTCGATGAAACATGCCCAGGCCATCGCTGACCATTATCTTGGTGTAGAACCCGTAAGTATGCTACAGTTTACAAGTCCCTATTATTGGATACATTCCTCTGAAATAGAATTTAAACTTTTAAGTTTCCTTCTTTTAGGAAGGACAATTGGTTTACTATAATACGTTGACCAGACGGAAACCCGTATAGTTTGATTTCAAATTTTCTTTCTCTTTTCCAAAGATATTATCGGCATACGCTGCCAAGTCTCAAACACGTGTCTATAGTCTAACTTTTTATTAGCTGCAGTAAAATGACGTTTTGTGGGTTGCCGGTTTTTGAAGAAAAATAAATAGGGATGTAGCTAAATGAGTGAATCATAAATGAATAATCAGTTTGGGTTTTTTTTTGAGATTTAATATTAAGTTGTAATGTATTTTTTTAACCTATTATTATTACTATACTAGAGGATTGATCTTTTTTAGTGGAAGTATAGGGAGGTACATTCAAAATGAAACAAAAACGTCATAATAATGTTATTTAATTAATCTTTTTCGAAATCACTGTCGCTGTCGCTTTCGGTCACACTAATAACAAATCTATCTGTCACTTCATCTATAATATGATCGAGGTGGCACATTTTATCTTCCTCTTTAATAGTGTGAGACACACAGTCACTCCACTTAGCCGATGTCACTTTCTTGATTCCTTCTTGGAATAAAGTTTTCACTTCTTGCATTTACGTCTTATTATTGTTTGCGACGTGACTCTTTACCTGCGCCCATACCAACTTAATGGGGTTCAATTCACAGTGATAAGGGGGCAGTCTTAAAAGTGTGATACCTTTTTGTGCAGCCATCTCGTCTACGGCATATTTCTCAGTATGATTTTGTTGTTTCACAATATCTATGAGAGTGGCCTTGACCATATTTGGTTCAAACGCAATATTTTTAGTTGTCAGCCACTCTTGAATTCGTGCTTTCGTCCACGACGAATACCGCCGAACCAATCCTCGAAACACTCCGCGTTCATTTCATCATGGTAGTCTTCTGTACCTTTCTTTGCTTCAAACATAAGAAGTCCGTCGACCAGGAAGCCTTCTTCTCCGCCTATGTGACTAATTATGAGTCGTTTGCCCTTTCCTGTGGGATTTTTTAATCCCGTAGTCAGGCCGTCTAAAAATGACTGTCGAGAAGATTTAATACTTCCGTCAATCCAGGTTTTTTTTTGTAGTATGACCTGAAAAGAACAAAAAAGAATCATAAGTTTCGACATCAAAACAAAAAGGGAACAAAGAGAAGAAACTAAGAGTTGACACGTACCAGCGTTGACCCAGGTCTCGTCTTGATAATATATGTATTTTCCCTCCCTACGATATTGTTTAATTAAACGCAGGTAGCGCTGGCGCCATGATATGATATCTTGTCTATCAATAAGCACACTCTTGCGTGATCGAGTAGCGAATTCGAAATTAAGATGCTTCATAATTTTTCTCAATGTCTCTTTCGAGAAGTTGGGCAATCCTGGGTCATCATTTACAACTTGCAGCACCTAAAAATGATTAAAGTTATTACCTAATTGGTTAAGATTACACATGGGATGGGAGAAAACATACATAACGTATAATAAAAAGATGAGTGACGACATGTGCAAACTAACTTTTGCGATGGTAGGTATTTCATTTCTATGAAAGAACTGATGTACAATTCGTCTAACAGCAGTGAATGTGAAATCATCAAGTTTATCTTTAAATGTAAGTTTTGGGCCCGTTTTTTCGGGAGGTTTTGGTGATTCACTGTCGTTCTCCTTGTGCTCGTTGTAAAACGGAATAAACTGTGCGGACGGATATTCCCAAGACTTCAGCCACCTTGTTAACGCATTCACTTGTTTTTGGAACTTCAATGTTTGATTCTGAAGATTTCACTTCAAACACATATTTGTAAACGTTTTGGACCCAAAGTTTTTCAGTTGCACTTAGAGCTACACGTGACCTTTTTTTCTTAGGAGATAAAAATGTGTCTCCATCTTGCGATGTGCTCAGCAGAGCATCCATGTCTTCAATGTATCAAACAAAAAAAAACTAACACAATTAACGAAAACAGGTAATGAAAAACAAACACAACGTAACATAAGTTTAACAATAATGATAACAAAAACAACGCGCAGTGGGCAAATCAAAGTTATTCATGCACTCAAAACAGAAGTATGAAGCCGAATGAGCGAATGACAACCGAAACAAAATGGCGGTCAAGCGTCATCGTAGCACCGTAACCAAAAACCAGTACTACCAACTTGAGAGAGCGTTTTCTTGAGTGTTACCTTGTATATGTCTAAAAGGATCAACGTTTATACAGCCTTTTATTTACATTAATATTAAATAGAATTTAGTATGATCATTATGAGTCAGCTATGGAACGATTAGATATTCTGTAAACTTTTGTGAACTGAATCACATCCCTATTGAGATTAGGCTGTTAACATTATTTTACGGAATGACATTTAGAAACGTCATTTTACTGCAGCTAATAAAAAATTAGACTTTAAAACGACACTTATCGGAAAGAGAATAGGAGATGTTATATGTACTATTTTCTTAGTCCATCCCTACATAGTCAATCCTTTCTATTCCATCATCTTCTGGGCGTCCAATATTGAAGATATGTGAAAGGGGATCCCCTATGCCATAATATGATTGATTAAGGATATAATATGTCGCAACCCTTTATTTTATCGTGGGCATCGTAAATACCAGCTGATACTATCACCTGTACGCTGGAGTCTATAAGATCTTAACACATTCAATCAATCACGCAAATGCACTCCAGTGCTGTAATTTGAGGCTCTATTTACTGAATAATGACTATTAATTTTTGCTTCCAGGTCTTCTCTCGCCAGGAGCTAGAGTCCAACGACTCGTTAAGCAGACACCAAGAATGGAAACTGGCTACATACTTAGATCGCATTCGCCAAGCTATCTCGAAGTTAACGCCCCCTGTATCTAAACCAGTATCACAAAGAACGTCTCCAGATAATACACAATGCATTCTAGATTATGTTGCAAAAGGTTCTGGTCTTTCAGCTGCTCAAATAAATAACAAAGCACACTTTAAAATTTATCCAACTGCTCAACAATCTTTAGATCCGGGCGAAGTTACTATTCTCATAAGAGGTCCTAAGGATACATATGGTATGGCAGTAACACGTCCAATATTAGGTAAAGCACAGTTGATTCGGCAGAACATTTTGGGTTTACAGTCAAAACAGACTTATACTGAAAATGTTTTACCAGTAACACAAGGTGCTGTATACTTAAGGAATTATGGCAAGAACGATATGAATAAAATGTATTACATACCGAAATCACAATACGATATAGAAATCGAAGTGGACCCGCAACCGGGACACGTAAAAATAAGTTACACAGTAAAGCTCGAGGGAAAATATATAATTTCTATAGCTAGCAGAAGCCAAAATATAGTTGGATCCCCATTTACTGTAACAGCCTCAAACAATATCCTGAGTATTTTGGAAAAAGACAGTTTTAGTCTTGAAGATGGCGAAGAAATCGACATAGTTGATGTCAAGAATGACAGAAAAGTTGTATTACGTATAGTGGATTTTGTTACTGAGAAAATGTTATTAAAAGAAAATGGAATATTAGAAAAGATTAGCGACGAAGAAGCAAAAACGCTAATGACTATCAATAAAGAGCATAAAATGCCTAGAATCAAGAAGGAAACTTGTATGGCAACTTTAACTAAGTTTGAACAAAAAATAGAAAAAGATAATAAATTTAAATCGGCTGCGTTCAAAATTTTAACAATGTATAGAGTCTGTAAAATATTTAGTGATGTTATCATTAAAAAGCAGCTGAAATTCGAAAAAGATAAAAACGAAAACTGTACATGTTCACGAAGTCAACAAGATGTCCCAGATATTGTAAATTCAACTTTTAATGAAATCCATTTAAAACCTTACGTGGTATCAGAAAAGCGCGAAAAATTCATTGTGCCAAAATGTATTTCTGTGTCACTTATATCGGAAAAATCAAAGACGCTTCACGATGAAATAAACGAAGACCCAAATGTTGATACAGATAACCCAATGGCTATCCCAAGACCAGATACCCCAGACAGTTTAGAAGTAGAGAACTGCTCCCCTGAAGATGAATGTTCTTTATTCAATATTTTATTGGAAAGAAATATTACGACAACTGGAAATAACCCTTTTCTAAACGAAATGTTTGAAGAAAACTATGCCGCCACAAACAATTTTGGTACATACGTAGCATCTGAATATGAAAGTAATAATTCTCAACATGAAGAAACGAACGCGAGTTCCATAAAGATTATTATCGATCCTAACTTAACGCCCTCGCCCATCACTAATTTATCGCCATCATCGATCAATAAAAATCCCTTTATTGGAGCCGATGTTATAGACTTCGAAAGACCCAAATCGCCAATCTTCAAAATAATTTCAGGGGAACAAGTGACTTGCGATGAATCTGTTTTCGTAAGTCCAAAATCTGAATTACTAACTGAAGAGGAACTTAGCAATGAATTTGTAAATCCATTTTTTACACATCAATTTCAAACTAGTCACTTTGATCAGATGCCAATAACTGACTTTATAGTTGGAGCACCCGTTTCCCTGCCTCCAATAATACGGGCTAGTACACCGGAGCCAGATATGAAATCACTCGTAGTAGGAGAAAACGAAAATATAGAAATACATCAAAAATACATAAATTATGATTTACGTGAGAAATGTACTGACGTAATCTCAGATTCCTTGTACTCTACATCTAATCATAACAGGGCAAGTACACCAAAGGAACAAATTGAAAACAATTTTACTACTTCTGTTCACAGTTTAGATTCCAACTTAACTGAAACCACAGACAATTCTAATGCTTCAACTGCTAGCGACAATCAGTTCGGATCGGATCGAAATGATTCAAATAGAAATGTAACACCTAGAAAAGATATGTGGGATTCTGCGTACGTTAGTATCGATGATAGTAATAGCTCTCCAGATAGCAATAACAACGAACATACAAATAATCACAATTTTTCTTCTCATGATAAGAATGTCGGGTTAAATCAAGTGGAAATAACTAATATAGGTCCAGCTGAAAAAGAAATTTGGCAATCATGTGAAGAATTAAAGAATGATACAAATAAAATACAGGAAGATTTGAGGTTATATAAATGGGAAGTCAAACGACCTATTTTTACACCTATAATAGAGGAAAGTGACCGAAGCATGTCATCGGGTCCTAAAAGTATATCTATAACTGGTATAAGTCCCAAACAGGACGAAGAAACAAATACTGTATCAGTGGCATTTGCTGAACTTAACGATATGTACCAAGAATATTTTTCCGATTCGGAAATAAGTTCAACTGCCATTGCTGAAGAAGACAATAAGCTTCACAGCATGGAAGTAGAATACATAACACAAACTAAGGATAATTATGTCGATTCTGCATCTGAAATATCAGATGTGAAAAGACATAACGATAAAATAGAAGGCACGATTTCTGAGGTTCAGGCAAATGTCACTGAATCTATTTCAGTAAGTCAAATCCTTCACGACAAACAAGACTATTCCGAGTCTATTAATAAAACCGGAGTAGAAACACAATTTGGTGAAAATAAATACAATAATATAGTGCTCGAAAAGAAGAGATATTGGGATGAGAGAATAAGAGAAATAGAAGCTAAAGCCCAGGAGGTCATGGTACCGAAAAAGCGTCGAATAACTTCGAAGCAATTGAAACATGATTCTTTAAGCAAGCGCAAAGGTAAGCAGATGATTAAAAACTTTCTCAGCGCTGGGGATTACAGTCAAGTAACAAATATAAATCCGATTGATGAACCATCAAAAAATATCATAACTCAATCTACATCTATTTCGTCAGATGATGAACCAGTAATTTCTGATGGAAAACTTGTAACAAAATGGAAAAGATATTGGGATGATAAATCAGAGTTGGATCAAGTAAGTTGCGAAACCGATAACCAAAGGATAAAAGTTACGAAAAATAAATTACCTTCACAATTTTCATCACCAAATCCTAAGCTTAAAGAAGAAAAGCAGGACAAGGAGATTAATGTTAACACTTCAGAGTATGTAACTGAAGTCAACATGCCAATCAAACAAGAACTACCAGAAGAGATTTTCAAAGCTTTTGAAACTAGTCCCAAAAGATTTTTTGGTACTTCGAGAAAACAAATTTTGAATAAACTCGACATATTTCTGGGCAAACCAGACAATATTAGTATAGCCACAACAGACACTGATAAATGTCAAGATAGTGGTCTAGTATCTAGTCGCATATCTTTGTTTCATAATATGTCAAATACGGAAGAACTACCATGGCTCAAGAGAAAGACGCAATCATTACACAACATATGTCAGAGAAGAGAGAGTGAAAAAAGTGGAATTTCTTCACAGCAGAACTCAAATATAGAAGAAGTAGAAAATGATGTCCAATTAAAGGTAATTCAAAAACCACAAGAAATTATAGAAACAACTACTATAAATGCTACCGAATCCAGTAATTTAAAATCAATGGATTCTAATATAAAAGCAAATTTGAGTCCAAAAGCTTTGGATGGAAAATCTGGGGAAGACTCCATACAACTGAAATCTATAAACCAAAATGAATATATCAGAAAAAACATTCCAGTTGATGACAAATATCCATCTAGTCGCCCAAAAGTAGAAGCTCTCCGAAAAAAGTCGTTCAGCAAATCAGAAATGGACATTTTCAATAAACATTCGACTGATAAAATCAATGACCTAGATAAACATAAATCATGTGATGAACTGCCCAAGATTAATGTCAAAAGTTTTATATCACTCTACGAAAATGTTTCTAAAAGTACAGACAAAATTCAACCAGCTAAAAGGGTGTACAGGATCAACTCCGGCAATTCACAAAAGATATGTACTAGCAGCATAACTTCAGGTAAGTATATAAAAGCGAGAGATAGCTTCTACGTTTTTAAAACAATAAACCCTGACAAAATGTATGCCTTTACAGATGCTGTACCAAAGCGTAGCTCAGCAGTCGCGAAAACAAATGTTTCTCATTGTGATTTGAATTGTAATACGCCTGAAGTAACACCTACAAATCTATGGAATAGCAAAATATTAGAGTCATTGAGCAATACGAGTATAGACAATAGAACAACACCTGACGTGGAAATAACACCAAATGATAATAAAAAAAGAATGTATTTAAGCCTATCCGATATTGAATTAGAGATTATTGAAAATAAATCAAAAGAGACTTCTCCAGAACGTGAAGTAAAGCCAGAACATATAGAGTATAAAAATCGGTTTAAACTAGCTAAAGAATACTTTCAATCGTTAGAAGAAATAAGAGAACCCAAGAAGTTTCGGCAACTTAACGAATGTGAATTACTCCTACATCAACAATCTTCTGAATCTCTCGAAAACGAAAAGACAAAGCAACGACCACAGAAAAGAGTAAAGAAAAATATAAAATCTAATTCATTGCCGTCATGTGAAATAGCAAAGGCGTGGAATCAATTTCAGGATAGACAAGAGAGATGTGCAAGTGAAGAAAATTCAACTACAAAACTGGTAAAGATTTCTGAAAAATTTAATGTTGATGACTTATTCACCGACGTTACAGAAGGTAAGCTAAGTCGTCAGGGTAGTTTAAGAGGAATACCACATAAGAAAGCCGTTCTAGAAGCTTTTAGATCGATGGAAAATGTATCTGACACCACATTAACTTCATATGAAATCGTCGATTCACACTTAACAAATTTTTCTACAGAGCATAGAACAAAGAATGCTCAGAGATATCTAAGTGAGTATCCTTACTTACCAAAGACTGATCCATCACAATATCATTCGAGAGTAGATATTAAAGCATCAGGACTGATTTCATTGAAAGAGTTAAAGAAGAAACCGAGAAGAAATAGTGTGCCTGATTTAAGATTAAATCCTAATTTTACTGTGGACCTTTAGATCCCTATTGATAGTAAAGTGGATCACAATAAAGTTTATGAGGACACTCTTAATGTAGATGGAGCATTTACAAATGAAGTTATAAAAAATGATAATCTGTCTAAGAAGTCGTAGTCAATTTTTTTTTTTTGCTAACTTAATTGTGATCTTCATATTTTAATTGTGATCTTACTCATAGTCACTATCATTTTAATTACAGTATTTACTGGTACCTTAATCCTAGTTAATACTCAGTGTTTATTATAAGTTTTGATTTTAAATTTCGCATATACTTCATCGAGAAACGCCTAATTTGTTTTTAATTCTTTTTTTATTTACTAACAAAATCTTGTTTAAGCATAGTTTAGAATAATATTTTGACATAAATGTTTGTCATAACAGAAATACGACGACATCATCTGAAGTTTACCATCGTGCTATATTGTGAATCTTATTGGGATTTCACACTTATTTAATAAAATATTATAAAAATAAATTTTATGTTTCACTGTTAAATTTTGTACAATTATGTACAGTCATTGAATCTAAATACTAAGTTTTAAGATTGTATTGTATTTATTTATTCTACATTAAAAATAATGACTTATTTTTCGTGGTATTACTCTATGTCTACTGTTATTTTTGGGATTTAAGAGGATTTCAATAAGCGCCCGTAATGAACAAACAGTAGCTGGGCAAATAGGCTACGTTAGGACTTTTGTTGGTAAAATATTTAGATAAACTTGAGAAACTGTATCGTTACCAAGATATGCGAAATATAGATATAAGTATACAAAGAAAACCATCCAAATACTCTGCACCATTTGTAAAAATATATTACAACTGTAGCATATCAATATTATATTTTTGACGAAAACGTTCTTAAAAATTGATACACGTAAAATAATCAGCTCCTATATATTTACTTATGGCATGTCAAAAAGCCATAAGACAATAAAATAGTCTATAAAATTATGAAAGATATGTTGTACGTAAAGTTGGTATAGAATTTTACTGCAAGTCTTTTTTCTCTAAAAGTTTTTTATCTACTTACGTTGTTCTTTAGTAATCTTTAACTAACGTTAAAGACTCAAGATATAAGAAAGGATGGAGATGGTAATTTCTATCCTAACTCTATCAGCACACGGAATAAGTACCTATATTGTAGGGTGGTAGAATACTGTTCCAATATATCCAACCTGTAGAACACCTATCTTATCAAAATTCACCTTGGGTATAGACTTCCCTAAGCAGATAGTGCCATAAGCCGCATAGAAGTTTGAGTGGTCTATAAAGCGATCTCATGTCATGGATATGGGTATACCATGGATTCAATATTCGCGCAGCAGTTTTTTAAGTAATCCATACAGTAACTAAACATAAATAAGTTTTAGATATAAGTTTAGTCCATGTGGTAACAGAGTAAGAATACAATTCAGCACCCACTTTCTTACCGATGGATGTCGCAAAAGACGATTAAGGGATTAAACATGCATATAACATCTATGCAAGAGAAGGAAAACTCGAAATAAAATCCATCAACACGTCTGACCAACATAGTTATAAGTCAATTTCCCAACTGCGGTAGAGGAAACCCGAGGCCAATAGTGGGACGTATATGACCTGAAGTGATGATAATAAAGATTGGAGCCCAACAGTGGGACATATATGAGCTAAAATGATGATGATGAAGTTTTAGAGTTCTTCCGTAAAGTGATGGAGTAAGAATACAAGAAAAAATAATATCACTTTAAATGATTTGAGAGGCAATGATTTCATTTGCTTTTTCTTTTATAAAAGTCACTTGTCAACATGTCCATTATTGAGGATTCACTCATAACTCATTTGTGTCTCATGGGTTTTGTGCAAAGTGGCTAAGGTTATTTGCCACGGGCATAGCCTGAGGAAATCTTTGAGCGTTCAACAGAATAAAACTAGAATTTAATATTAAATTATGCCCCCTGTGGCAAATAAGTCGTAAAAATTAATATAAATTAGAAAAATAAACTATTTATTGCTGTCCCGAGCTCTACGACATATCCTTCTTTAAACGAAGTTTAAGAAGAGCACTTTCTTCACATGTTGGTATAAGGTTTTATTTTGAGTTTTCCTTCTCTTGCATAGTTATGCATATGTTACATGCATACCCTTAGTCGTCTTTAACGACACCTATGGGCAAGAAAGGTGGTGGTGAATCGTATTCTTACTCCATCACCATAAGGCGAGGTTAATAGTACGAAATACAAGAACTTTATTTTTTTTGTTCTATATTCATAAAGTAATATTTACAACACATATAATGATAATTGTGTATAAATTATTCTAGTAAATTGCGCGCTCTTGACGCGATGTCATGGCGAGGAATTTTTATAGGAGGAAATGATTATGAATCTTATTTTCATACCATTAATACTCAAATTTCATTAAATCGACACAAGCAAACGGTCCTCCGCTTTCGGACCACAACAAACACGATTTAACGAAATATATGTGCTACTTACTAGTATGAAAATAAGGTTCATAATCATTTGTTCTTACAAAAATCCTTTGCCATGCTATCCCGTGAAGTGGGCGCCGATCCTTATTCGTAATTTCTATCATACGGTAAAGATTTTCACTTAGTCCACAAGAGTCGACTTTACTCGAACGAGCGTGACATAGCCGAGCGTGACGGCTTAATCTCATTCAATACCCGCAAAATAAAGAGCACAGCGCGCCTAAATCAGTTTTCGCTTTAAAAAATTAAGAACATATTAGTGAAAAATTAAATTATTTGATATGTAGCTGAACGTATGTAGACGTAGCATCGGCCCGCCTCCATTGCAACCAGGCAGCCAATTGAGGATCATTCCTATCCCCTCGAGCTTCCAATTGTTGATAGTAAGCCTCGCGGATAATACGAAACGCATCCACACTCCGATACGGTAGTTTCGTTATAGGATCTATGTAGCGGGCTGGTCTCCTGTAAAAATAATGAAATTAAAATTAAATCATTATTAAATAAAAGCGGTTAAAGCTATGTATAATTTTGTATACATCATTCGTTTTCTATGTTTAATGCATTTTTTCTGTGATCTAAATTAATGTGTGGGGTTTATAAAAATTAAGTATTGTCTTTTATTTTACTAACAAGCTAAGATCAGGAACAAGTATCATTCGTTCACTAATATGAGATTAGTATTTTAGTAAACGACCAACCAATTTCATAAAAAAATTATGGATGCTATAGAAATACAATATCCAACTTTTAAGATAGGATTTATGTCGACTTTTCAAAACGAAGTTTCACATTATTGGTCTTAAAAAATTAAATATCATAAACGCAGCATATACAGTCTAACAATGTCACAGATACTATGACAATTAGACAACTTTCGCCTTCAGTAACGGATTTCAATGGATAAAGGATAAAAAGTAACCCAAGTTTCTCCGTACTGAATAAGCTCTTCATTCACTCAAAAACTAAGACAAATGAATGTAACATGCATTCATTCATTCACCTTAACTCATATATTTCCCAATACTGGGCTAGAGCCGCCTACTGCACAAAAGAAATTGCCGTTCTTTGCGACCACGCAATACTACACGATACCGCATACCACCAGAAAAGGCTAAGGAATGTAAAATCAATATAACATATATTCAAGGGGGCATTTTAAAACGGAACCCTGTACCAGCCTATCTCATCAGCTTGGCATTGTAAGTAAATTTTCCTCGTCTTACGGAAGGGACGAGCCCAGCATTGGTACGCATAATATAAGCAATACCCACGAGTAATAATCGGTTACAATTCTATTCTTACTACTTCAGCAGACATATACAGTATTATTATAACATTAAACTTTGACCTATTTGTAACTAAGGTGGAACCGATAAGACGGATGCTTAGTTTGGAGTTTTTTTAAAAATATGTTTAATGTTACTTTCCCATTTTTGTTTATCTTTTGTTAACTTTTGTTTGCCTATTATCTTTATAATCAGGTCACTTGTTTTTGTATTGCTGCATAAGCGTGGAGACCTATTATTAGCTTTTAGTTTTTATTTGTTCAATTTACAATGTTCTTATTAGCTGTTGGTCTTCCTAATAAAATAAATAAATAAATAATTATGTGTATATAAATGGAAAATGGTGAATTGTATTCTTACTCCGTGTGGTGATGGAATAAGAATACAATTCATCGTCCCCTCTCTTGCCCGTGGGTATCGTAAAAGACAACTAAGGGATATAATACGCATTTAACATCTATGCAAAAGAAGGAAAACTCGAAATAAAACCCTATACCAACACGTCTGACAGGTGTGGTATAGCTCAATTTCCCTCCCATCATGGAGGAGACTCGAGCCCAACAGTGGGACGTCTATGAGCTGTGATAATGATGATGAATGGAAAATGACTGCACAGACGTAGTGGTTAACATACCTACCGGTAGTGGTGGTCGTTGAATAAACGAACAGTTTTTTTCGACTGTTTCTTTGCCGTGAACTAATAAACTAGTTTATAGTTGACTGATAAACATGTTTATGTATGAACGGCTTCGCGAATCGGTCGTCGCATCAACGAATGACACGAACACGACGACGACTTGCGAGTGTTCGAAAGCGCCCGAATGGGCCCGAACTTCGACGACGCGACGCGCGCGCGCTCGCACGCTGCACGGCTCGCTACGCTCTTTACCCGCCCCACAAACCTCACCGCCCGTAGGCGCGAGTCGAGCCGAAATCATAACGCATAGATAGATTGAATTGCAATTCATTGAACTCTGCTATCATGTGATGGGACTATCATTACACATTGAAGCGTCAATGTACATTGTACAATGAAACTGTTGTCTAATCAAATTCGTTGAAGTTTCGTTATCCTTTACCAATGGACGATCAACGTACGTCATAATATAAACTAAACGTCTCGTCTTGTATAAGCGTCTACGACGTAAACTAGTCGAAACTGTTTTTTCAACTAGTTTATCATCGACGATAAACGGTCTCGTTGCGTCGACTGTAAAATCGTCGACGACACACTACTACCTACCGGGCTAAGTATCGTGGGTTCAATTCCCACCCAGAAAAATACTTCGTTGAATCTACAAATTGTGGTTTCGAGTTTCGAATGTAGTTTGTTAATTATATATTTGTAAAATCATCAATAATACAAGGATTATTTCTTTAACACAGGGCATTGTACATGTACTTAAAATACATAAAACAAAAATTAAAAACAAACTTACTTTGTAACAGCACATAACAGTTGTCTCCTCTTCCTCGGCTGTGACTTTGGGAAGCAAGAGTTGAATGCCTTATCTTTGATATCGTTTTCAAACGATAGAAGTGTACGTTCATGACATTTTACATTCTGATATATCTTCTTTGTGGATTTTTCATCTTTACTAAAAACACACATTCATCTGAATTATTTTCGCCAACAGCAAGTTTAAGTAACATAAACATCCATTCTGTGTGGTGATGGATTAAGAATACAATTCACCACTCCCTATCTTGCCCGTGGATGTCGTAAAAGGCGACTAAGGGATATAATATGCACATAAGATTTGTGCACGAGAAGGAAAACTCGAAATGAAACCCTATACCAACATGTCTGACCAGCACGGTATAGTAGGTTAAATTCCCTCCTATTGTGGAGGAGGCCCGAGCCCAACAGTGGGACACATGTGGACTGCAATGATGGTGATGAACATAAACATAATTCCCACTGTTGGGCTCACTGGGCACTGTGGTCCTCCTGTATAATAAGAGAGACCGACTATATCACGCTGATTAGACGTGCCAGCATAAGTCGAATATCCCTTCTATTGCATCGATATTATCTACGTATAATTTTAATCGCCTTTTACGACACCCACGGGTAAAATACTTTCCTTCATTTCGAATATAAAAAAACCTACTATACCACGCTGGTCAAATGTTAATATTTCTGTACGTGTTCTCTCATCATTTCAGCTCATATAGGTCCCACTGTTTAGCTCGCGCCTCCTCCATAATAGAAGGGACATTGACCTTATTATACCATGCTGGTCAGACAGGTTGGTGTAAGGTTTTGTTTCGAGGTTTCCTTCTTTTTCATAGATGTTATATGCGTATTATATCCTTTAGACATCTTTTACGATATCCACGGGCAAGATAGGGAGTGGTGATTTGTATTCTTATTCCGTCACCGCACGAGTTTTCTAATCATAAAATAATGCAAGACTTCTCTTGCATAGATGTTATATGCATACTTAATACCATGTACATTCATCCATGTACCCGTAATAGTCTATTGAAGTACACTGTTAGACATAGGTCTCGTCATAATAGAGATTTAGGGCAGGATCGTAATAGCCACTAAAAACTAATAGCGTTCCCAATTCCTCGTCTACTGTTAAGCGCTAGTGAATCGTCTATAACACTTAAGACTTTATTTGACATAAGTGACTTCACTGACATGGGTCTGTCACAATATCAGCGCTAAAATAACCATATTACCTCAGAAATAACTGAGACAGTTACCATATTTTGGCCACACACATGTGCTCAGTTTTATATAAAAATCTATTGCTTTTTTTTTGGGGTGGGCCGCGGTCGGCGCGCTCCTCGCACTACTCCGTCCGGGGCGACAGAGGGGCGTAAGCACGCAACACCCACAGCCCACCCGAAAACCACGTCGCCTTCGTCGTTGGGCCGACCACCGGAGCAGGGTTACTTGTCATCAGTGGTGGGCCCGACGGAATACCCCTACGTGGGGTACCCTCCCATCGACCGACATCCCCCCCTCGGGGAGGACGTCGGTCTTTCCTCACGCGGACGGCCTCTCGGCGGGTGACGGACTAATCCCCGGTCACGTCACCCGCGGCCTCGGCTAGGGCGGCATGAGGCGCAGGATCCGCCGCCTCCTTCCGCGAGATCACTGTCTCGCAGGAGGCTGCGACCGCGTCCCAATTCTCGACGCTGTCGACCATCGCCCTAGCGATAGCCGGCAGCGTCAAGTCGGCACCGAAAAAAAAAAAAACTTTCATTGCTTGAGGAACATGTGAGGTTGCAAAATAAAACTATTGTCTTTCTTTACTTGGGCATACCTACAACTTGACGCCTCGTCTAGTCCCCATTCATCCATCAATCCAAGAGCTTAATAAAATCCAGTATTGGAAACAGAATTTCTTGGTAAGGTGTTAATGCCATAATCTCTATCTTTACAGGCAAACTTGACCATCGCAATTGGTATTATAATTTCCTAGAAAAGTGCTGCTGTCTATTCTTTTAGCAACCCTACAACCTATTTTTACGTTTTCCATCACAAATTAACAAAGGTAAAATAAAATAATCTTAAGACACGCCTTAACAGGCAATCGGCCACGCCCAAATGAGCCCATTGCTCATGCTCATCCACACCCCAATACAGTTTTCATAAAAAAAATTATAACTCACGTGTTAACATCTTCAATATTAACTTCTTCATCGGGACCAATTACATCAATATCCATCTTCATATCCGGCTCTGCTTTCTCACCAGTCTGTTCTGTCGTTTCAGTCTTTAATTCTGGTAATTCCAGATCACTTGGTGTTAGCATACCTTAAATATATGTAATAATAATATGTATATAACATCGACTTGGGCGTTTTTTGCTGTCTTGCCAGAGAAAGCAAAGGTTTGCCGTGTGGTAACTGAGTAAGAATACAATTTCACCTCTCCCTATCTTGTTCGTGGATGCCGTAAAAGACGACTAAGGGATATAAAATACACATAACATCTGTGCAAGAGAAGGAAAAGTCCAATTAAACCCTATACCAACCTGTCTGACTAGCATGATCAACTTCCCTCCCATTGTGGAGGAGGCTCAAGCCCAGCAGTGAGACAGATACGAGTTGACACAAAGTAGGGAAAGCGCGAAGACGATTTCAATATGTGAGATATATTTCTAATAAGTAAAAAGAAGAGCACGTACTGCGTGGAACCTAAGGAGATGTTATGCTGGATTACTTAATTCCTGTGAAGTGCCTTCCAGCTACTTACGAACAAAAGACCTCTCTCTGCTCTTCGCACCAAGTCCTATTCTAGTATATATCAGGTAACATCTAATTTGGATGGCCTTTTCTTAACGCGGCCGCAAGCAACACGTAAATTTCATCATCAGCATCTCAGTTAATATCCCACGGATAGACTTGAGCCTCCTACTACAATAGGAGAGATTGACCTATTATACCACGCTAGTCAGGCGGATTTTATTTCGTATCCTTCTTTTGCATAAATGTTATTGCGTATTATATCATATTACCATATTCGACTTCTTTTACGACACTCACGGGAAAAAAGGTCATATTCTTACTCCACTCAATTTACGAGACGCATTTCATGATTAAGATTCATTATTGCTGCTCTTTGTAGCGATGGAGTAAGGATGCAATAATCACCATTCCTTCCTTTCCTGTGAATGATAAAAAACGACAAAAAGAGCCAAGCAAATAACATTAATGCAGGAGAAGGAAACCTCCTACTAAAACACCTATATCAAACCGTCTGATCAGTGTGGTAAGTCAGCAATGTAGTAAGGAGAGAAATATTTTCCCATTACAGAGTAGAATCGATCCCAGTAATAGAAGCTACATATATGGCCTAGAACAAACTTCAATCTAAATCACTCCCAAAGTAGAACATAAGGGGCCATCTATTAATCACATGAGGCCTGGAAGGGGGGAGAGGTGAGTGATTCGACAAAAATCACGAAATATCACAAGGGGGAAGGGGAGGTGTAGTAAGATATCACGAGTATTTAGTGTGACCTTGACTTGCCGTTGCCAGGCAACAAACGAAGTACTCGCGCGTGGTCCGAGGACAATATACGAGGTGTGTTCAAAAAGTAAGGTGATTTTTCAAATTTTGAGATGTTCGGCAAGAGTGTACCAACATAACAAAACAAAAAAATCGATAATCGAAAGTACGTTGCCCGCGAAATTTGAAAAGTCACCTTACTTTTTGAACACACCTCGTACATAAAAAATGCTCATATACTAGCACAATAAGATATATGTTTTTCGCATGATCACGACATTCATTTAAAATATATGTGATGTTTTTTGGTAGTATTTAAGACTACCAGAAAAAAAACCTTTTCATGTATCACCAAAAGAGGAGTGGGGGTTTGCAGGTTAAAAATGCTAAAAAAGATCACCGTGATTAATGGACGGCCCCTAAAAAATATGATGCATAGTAATTACCTTCTTCACTTTTGATAATATCACTTAGATTGAGATCACCTAATGGAGTGAGACCAGCCTTGTCGTCGCTCGGTGGGACGTCTTGTATTATCGGCACAGCAAAAGAATGATACCTACAAAAATATATGTAGCCATAGTAAGTCTATTCATGTACTGAGGAAGTAAGAAAACAATTCACCAGCACTATAATTTTGCGGGGATTGTAAAAGCTGATTAAATTATGTATATGAAAGGGTGATATCCATAGATGGACTATCTATAGGTTCATAGATATTTTAATTCTACCACTACACCCCAAACCCTTAGTGGTCGCCGCGTCCAACACCCCGTCGCGTATCTCGAAGGCCGCTTGACCAAGAGCTATTCTCAATAAGCCCGACAACGAGATCAATAAAGCTCAGATAACAGCTTCCATGGTTCCAGCTTAATATAGTACTTTCAGCGAAACATTAGGGAATGAGGAAACAATTACATGGTTTATTATCAGAAATAGTTACCTTATAACGGGTCCCGTTATAGATTTTTTGGTAGGACGAACCTTTTTTCTTTCTAACTCAATCTGTTCAAATTTTTCTGGAAAAAGTAATATGTAAGATAGCTTTATGCGTAAATGGCAAAATCTAATAAATTATCAAAATTGTATTATATTTTAATTATGTTAATGAAAAAATTTTGTGAGCAAGACTGGACTATATTGTGTAATTTATAAAAGTCACAATACTTTTACCATCCAACTGGGTATAGATAAAGATCTGTATCATAATGTGTTACTTTTCCACAATATTGTGCACAATATTATGTCCATTCATCAGCCTGTAGACATACACTGTTAGATGCAGGCATATAGAAGACAGGTTCCACTAGAATGCCATTCAGAGTGATCCTGTTCCATTTACATTATGCAAGTTGTCATCAGTCCACCTAGTAGATAGGTCGTTTTGATTCTAGGTGTAATTTGTGTCTATTACTCATATCTGTGTGGAGACTGAGTAAGAATACAATTGTAAGAATACAAAACAACAACAACTTCATTTGTCCCTGGGTGTCATAAAAGACGACTACGAGATATATACAGGTAACAACGATTCAAGGGAAGGGAACTCGATATAAAACCCTATTCCAACAAAAAGAATTAGCGTGGAATAGTAGGTCAATTCTCTTCCCTTAGCGGAGAAGGCCTGAGCCCACCAGTAGGACTTATATATGCTAAAAATTAACATACAAAAAATACAGATCTTCAATCCTTTTTTGAAGTGGGTATAAAAAACAGTGAAACACAATTATACCAAAGTTTTTCAGCGCGAATTTGGAAATGTCATGTTAAGCTCTTATATTATATTAATTTTTTTAGTGTTTTATAGTGTCATATTGAATAATTTTGCTGATATTTTATGTAATATAATAATAATAATAATAATATATAATTGAGGTGTTGAAGTGTGGTGAATGTGATATAAGAGTGGTTTACGTGTATTTTCATATTCAACTGGAATTCCCAGAGAAATCATCTAATTAGGTTTTCAGCGCCTAATTAATGATAACGACTTGACTAACTGACGGACAATGACTATAAATAAGTTATACAATATGAAGAAGTAAATAATTTGAGAACTTATAATTAATTTTGTAATTTGGTTTAAGCTGATGGCTTCGTTGCCAAAGCTTCATTAAATAAAAAATAATTATACCAAGCAAGTACCTACAAACAATATTTTTTTTTTAAAGTATTTAAAAACTTACCTAAACTTTTCAAATTTTCCTTCTCTGTGATAAGAGCCTCTTCTAGCAATTCTTCTTGAGATGGCATCTTATCTTCAACTTTTTTAGGCTTTTTCTTCTTCAATTCGGATCTTATTTTAATTCTTTGTTGTGTTTCTGCTGATTTAACTGCTGTACTTTGTCTTATGGACTTACGTTCTGTAATATAAAAGTTTCCATGTGATGACGGAGTAAGGATACAATTCACCATTTTCTATCTTGCCCGTGGATGTCGTAAAAGACGACGATGGGATATAATATGCACATAATATCTATGCAAGAGAAGGAAAACTCTAAATGAAACCCTATATATACCAACATGTCCGACCAGCGTGGTATAGTATAGTAGGACAAATTCCCTCCCATTTTGGAGGAGGCCCAAGCTCAACGGTGGGACATATGTGGGCTTCCCTAATGATGATGAATATAAAAAAACATTCATCTATCAATCAATTAGCCTGTCGACATCCACTATTTTTTTTAAAGGTTAGTGGTTAAATGGACAGAGATTAAGAGTTAATTCAATGTCGTGGGTTTGAATTGCATGCAGGACAAAACTTTGCACGAAGCACAAATTGGTTTTCTCAGCCTGGATATAATTTGTGTCCGTTTGTATAACCATCCAACACAAATGACAGCCCTCCGCAACACAGGGATTATTTCAATAGTGCATGATGTTGTCTTTAAAAAAAAATAGGAATAAATTCTTGTGTCAGAGTGGACACAAACATACAATTAACGGGCACAAATACTGATGAATAGTAATCTTAATATTTACATATGTGGTTATATCACGGAGCATATACAAAGAGGAGACGGCCTAAGCAACTGTGCACCGTGACTCAACTAGGTCCTGACGTCATCACGTCAACATCAGGTAGTGGGCGTGGCCTATTAGTCTGCTGTCGACTCTGCCCGTGTTCGTACTGTGGACACAGTTATATTTTTGGTGTATTTTTGCTTTATTACGCAGAAAATCCATAAGTTTTGTATTTTATCATGTAAATAGTACTCCGATAAACGTTCAGATGCTATGGAAGGAATCATATTTCATTCGTACGTATTTTTAACCATACTTTATTAAAATAATTTCTAGAAAATCCTTTGACGATGTCATGTTCCAATGTAATTCTACTCAACGTTAGATGGCACTACTTTTCGTAATGGGACTTAGAACTGTAAAAGTAGATAAAGCTCAGACTATTAATATTATCGTAATAACTAATGAACATAAGTATTTAAATTAATATTTAAATTAATACATTTACCTGGACAAAAACGATTTTTACATATAGTTTCACAAATTTCACTTACACTTACTAACCTCTAGTGGCAGATAGCTGAACTACTTAAAAATACGAAACTAGTCGTTATGCTAATAGCCGGTAGATGGACATAAAGGAGGGAGTGAGACAGCATAAAGAGAGTGAGACAGTTAATATCCCCTCACCCCCTGTAACTGCCACACATTGTTTCATAGAAAATATTAATTACAACAGCTCCTCTTTATACTTCGTGGGTTATATATTAAGAACACAATTTGTGACCACCACCTACATACTAGGAGAGTCATAAAAACCAACTATGCCAATGAGTTCTAAAGGTTTCAGCAGCAATGCTTTCAGAGAAACATAGCACCAGCTGCGATTTCCATGCATGGCGAGTATGCCTTTTATCCTGCTTTATGGATAGGCATATTTCCAATAGGAAGTTTGAAGAGGAATACAGCGGGATCTATAATAATCAAAGATAGATCTCACCTATGGATGTGTCCAAAGGTAACTTTTCACCTTTTTCAGTCTTTTCTTTCTCAGGTTTCTCTGGTTTTGGTTCTTTTGGCTTTTTGTCTCTCTCCGCAATCTTCCTTATTTTTTCAATTGTTGAATTATCTGATTTATCACCTTTTCTCAATTTTCTATTAGGATCCTGTGAACCAAAACTAAATTAACAAATTTTTCTATAATATTTCTAATACTGATATAATAATGACGAATGATCCGTATGATGACGGAGTAAGAATACAATTCACCAGTCCCTATCTTCCCTGTGGGGAGTCGTAAAAGACGATTAAGGGATTATAATATGCATATAAAATCTATGCAAGAGACGGCAATCTCGAAACAACCCTATGCCAACAAGCCTGACCAGTGTGGTATAGTAGGTCCATTTTTCTCCCATAATGAAGGAGGTCCGAACCCAATAGGGCGTATATGGGCTGAGATGATGATATTTTTATGTAGGCACTATATTTTCTGAAATTATGTATTTCTGCTTATAAAAAGTAAAAAATAATAAGTAAAATCATCTTCCTCTCAAATCATATATGATAAACCATTAATGCTCAATCCTCAAAACTAATGGAAGACAAATTAACCAAATTACTAATACCAGCAAGAAGCAAATTATTAATACCACGTTAGTCAGATGATTTGCCATATGTATTATAAGAATAAGCTTAGGACAGCTACATATCTAGATCGATATAGCCCAGTGTCAAATTCTTCAAAACTCAGTAACATAAACACTGATTTATATAGTAAAATCTATACCAATAAATAAAATTGGAGTGTCTGTTTGTAATGTCAAAATAATAGACTTTTTTCATGCTCACACGGTTACTTGCACTATACATATGCCTAAAATACACTTTATATTTTTTTTTGTCTGTCTGTTTGTTCCGGGTAATCTTCAAAACGGCTGGACGGATTTCAAAAATTCTTTCACCAATGGAAAGCTATAATATCAGGGAATAAACTAGGCTATATTTTATCCCGATATTCCCACGGGAACGGGAACTACGGGGATAACACGACTGGAAGCGAAGGCGGGTTGCTAGTAAACAATAAGATTAATTTTATAAATTAATTATCATCCTCTTATCTCACTTGTGCCTCACCGCTGGGCGAGATCCTCTTTCACAATGGAAGGAAATTGATCTACTACACCACACTGGTCACACTGGTTGGCATAGTCTTATTTTAAGACTAGCAACCCGCCCTCACTACGCTTTGGTTTTAGTCGCCTTACCTGCATAGTTCTCGTTCCTGTGGGAATACCGGGATAAATTATAGCCCAAGATACTCCTTATATAGACAGCTACCTGGTAGTAAAATATTATCAAAATCGGTCAGGTCGTTTTGAAGATTACCTCAAACAGACAGACACACAGACAGACAAAAAAATTTTAAACTGTATTTTAGGCATTGCCACAAAGCCTAGTATTTTGACATTACAAACAGATACTTCAATTTTATTTATTTGTATAGATTGCCATCTCTCAGATAATTGTTATCTGCTCCCTAAGTCAACTTATATGACATGCACAGACGAGACATAATTTGAAGATTTTTACTCCAGTATGACAAAAAAATCTGTAAATGTCTAGTTTAAAATATGTGCAATATTTTAAACTAGACATTTACAGATTTTTTTTTCATATGAGAACTAAATCTAAAGCCCTAATGTTATAAATTTAAAGGCCTTCTGTATAATACAGAGGGTAATTTGAATATGGCAGTTGTGAATTATTGCCTACATGAGTTAAGGTTCATTCTTCCTATTTTAAGCAGAATGGACTACATAAAAAAAATTACAGAATGTTAGTTTTAAATAAATCATACTCTATATGCTTTTGTCCCAAGTTTTCTTTTTCTTTTTTCATCAACCTCTTGGTCAGAAACAGGGTCGTCATTCTCATCAATGTCAAAGTCAGAGTCTACCACATCCTCTGTCTCCTTCTCTTCACTGAAAACACAGACATATTGAACATTTTTATGAAATCATATTCTAATTTTCAAAATTGCACCATATGACAAATTATCTTTGAAAAAATGAGCCTGTTGAAGCTTACACTCAAACAAACTTTTTTACAGAGCACATTCTACAAAGCTGTTTGTATTGTTTCCACATTTAAACCGTCTCAGAGATATATTAATGATTTCTACTAAAACATTTCATATACAAATTAAAAAACTGAAAAAACATATACATATAAGGTGAATCCTCCCCACATTGCCACCATTATAACTACTGTAAGCCAGGATCCACAATGGTCTCCATAGATCACAGCAATGTTTTATCCTCAGGCAGTCCCGGGAAATGAGTTTAGTTGTCTTGGGACTCGCAACAAATTTAATTAGAAAAGTTAAACAGGAGGAGTTGCAGGAGATTAATTCCATGTCCCTCCTATGCAATGCGGGCAACATGAGGTAAAATCGACTAGTTCATTAAATAATAAGATGTGCAGCTAGTGCTAGCTTATTGTTGCACCAGAGGTATGGGAAAGCTTGACAGGACCTATATGTGAGCCTAAAGATTGATTGCATACATACGAGGGGTGATCCAAAAGTAATGATAATCAATAATAAACACAATGAATAAAATAAAAAAATATATTTATTTCTCAACATAGTCTCCTAGCAAGTCTATACATTTAGTCCATCTCTTTTCTAAACCTAAAATTCCCTTACAAAAAAAATCTTTATCTTGACTCTCAAAAAAGTCCTCAACCGCGGCCATCACGTCGCTATCATCATCAAATTTCTTGCCTCGGAGGTGTTCCTTGAGTCGTGGAAAGAGATAGAAGTCACTGGGGGCTAGATCTGGTGAATAGGGGGGGTGTTCCACCAACTCAAAGCCCGCTTCCTGAATGCCAGCCATGGCAATTGCAGCTTTGTGAACAGGTGCGTTGTCTTGATGGAACAACACTCCAGCCCGCAGTTTGCCTCGCCTTTTCTCCTTAATAGCCTCCCGCAATCTTCTTATTTGTTCTGCATAGTAGGAGCCTGTAATAGTGGCCCCCTTTTCCAAGTAGTCCACCATGATTATTCCTTCAGCGTCCCAAAAAACAGACGCCATAACCTTCCCTGCTGAGCTTGACACTTTGAATTTCTTCGGCGTCGGTTCATCGGATCGTTTCCATGTCATCGATTGTTGTTTTGTTTCAGGATCAAAATGGTGGATCCAGGTCTCGTCCATGGTCACAAAACGTGACAAAAAATTGTCCTTGTCTGCCTGGAACTTTTCGAGATTTGCTCTTGACATGTCGACTCGTTTCTTCTTTTGCTCGTCGTTTAACATTTTCGGTACCCAACGCGCGGAGACCTTTCTCATATGCAATTCGTTCGCAAGGATTCTTTGAATGCTGCCATATGAGATCCCTGTGACCTCAGCTACATGCCTGATAGTCACTCTTCGATCTTCCAATACAACTTCTTCAACTTTTTTCACATTTTCTTCAGTGAGGGACGTCGATGGGCGTCCTTCGCGGTGTTCGTCTTCCGTCGATGTTCTTCCCAGCTTAAACTCCTTAGCCCAGCGTGCAACTGTGGAATATGGAGGAGAAGAGTCCCCTAATGTTTCCACCAAGTCGCTGTGTATGTCTTTGGTAGACATTTTTTTCAAGCAGAGGTATTTAATGACAGCTCTGATTTCGTGTTTTTCCATTTTGATGTTCACTCCTTGACAGTCCGTATTCAAATGAATGTAGCTCCCGGGAATTGTGGCCTATTTATATGATTTTTTTTTCCTGAACTAGTGGGTAACTGAGCAAGTGACTGAAATTTTTTTGTATTTTTGTGTGCACTAGAAATAACTGATTATCATTACTTTTGGATCACCCCTCGTATAAGACAAGAGAGAATATAAAAACCTTGGAAAATTAATAAGAAATTTAATAAAATAGTTAATAGTAGTAGTAACAAACATCCCCATGTAACAGGCTAACAATACAAAATGTCAATACTCCTTACTTACCTATGGTCATTATAAAACTGACTAAGGGAGCAAAATAGGGCTATAACATTATTCCAATACAGGAAGACATGTTATTACAAAAGCGATGGATTACAGACGGGTACATGTAGCAGAGATGTGAATATTGAGATGGATGTGTTGTGATGAGAATTGATAAAGTAACGAAAGACTTTATTAAAAGAAGTTTGAAAATTGCTACAGTGACAGAAAAGTTATGGAGTGTTCACTTGATACGGTACGGGCATTTGATGAGACAGGACAAACAGGTTGTGAAAAAAGTTTTAAGTATTAATATTGAAGGCAAGGGAAGATCAAAGAAAAAAGGATGCTCAGCGTGACGCATGCCATGAATAGACGGAATAATCCCAGAGATGGCTGATAGGGCTATATATTAGTAGAGGACAAATTACATCATTCATTCATTAATTTCTGCTCATATATGTCTCACTACTGAGCTCGAGCCTCCTCCCAAATGTGAGGGAAATTTACCTGCTATAACATACTGATCAGACGTGTTATAGGGTTTCATTGCGAGTTTTCCATGTCTTGTATAGTTGTTATACTACACAATTATTATATCCTATAGATGTCTTTGTCCCACAAGCAAAATAAGGGGTGGTGAATTGTATTCTTACTCTTCACCTCTCTTACCACCCAGAAAATATTGCATCGACCCTAAGTAATTGGGTAACATCAAGAGGATGATGAGACATCATACCGTAGATATTGATAGGTGGATGAATGCATAAACACTCATGAATTTGATTTTTTCTGTTCCTTACACATAATGTTTAATTTACACTGTCCTGTTTAAATTTTTTTAAGGCTGTTTTGAATTAATTTCTCTAGTGCTTATATCCATTAACCACCCATTACACCCGTGGGAAGAAATCGTAGTGATAGATTGCAATTCTGAAACAAAAGTTGGCGGTTTCTTTCTGTGATAACAGAGAAGAATGGAATGGTCACCACCGCTTCCTATTCCGTGAGTTTATATGAATTTTGTAATCCATGTAACCGAGTGCGGCAAATGAAAAAGAAGGAAAAATTGAAAGTAAATTCTGTGCTTAATCCTCTGGGCAGTGTAAAAGCTGGCTGAATTGCTCATTTAGAGCAGACACGTACTCTATTGCGGGATGTATACTGTATAGAAGAGGCCGCAAGGCTTGGTAACGTACACATAATCATTATCTTCTTCAGTTTCTTGGAACCCTCCGTAAGTGGTTTTATAAAAATCATCCTCCTCTTCTTCATCAAGCAATTTTGCCATGCGATTGCCCGCATTCGATCGACGTTCTCTTTGTGTCATTATTGAATAAACCACTATATTGCGGATTATTAGCTAAAAAATAACATTTATATATATAGTATATATATAGTAAAACACAGCGTATTCACTGTTGTGTTGGGCCTGCAATTTTTTTTAAGGCCGCGACTATTTTACAGATGTGACCAGGACCACAGACTATTAAATACCTATTAAGTCAAAATATCGACCTCAATTAAAAAAGTAAGTCAAAATAGCGACCATAAGGTAAAAATTATGTCGAAATAACTCGACTACGAATAATGTTGCCATTTTTAACTCGGTTAAACTAGGCGAGATAAAATACTGTTTAGACAGGATAACAGGTAATGGTTGTTCTGTTTCGATATATTTTTTTTATATTAAGTGTTGTAATTTCAAATATGTACCATATCATCAGTGAAAGGGAAATGTAAGTCAATTTTAAACATCCTTACAACTATCAATTACATACATTTTCTCACTCTCATCATCATGATCATTATCTCAGCCCATATAGATCCCACTGTTGGACTCGCGCCTTCTCCAGAGAGGGAACGTGACTGACTGGTAGACGCCAATACCACGCTGGTCAGACATGTCGATATAGAGTTTCATTTCGAGTTTTCTTGCTCTTGCATCGATTTTATCTGCATATTTATTATACCCTTAGTTGTCTTATACGACACCCACGGACAAGAAAGGTAGTGGTGAATTATATTATTATTCCGATACCACACGAAAATAATAAATGATGGCGGTAAGGTTATAGTATTGCAATACATACTATAATACATAACCTTACCTTCATCATCTCAATCTCAACTTATTGTAAATGTATATTATCTATTGCAGTATTGAACGATATATGAGAACAAATTCTTTTGCGAGAAAACCCAGGTGATTATATTTTTGAATAGAAGATTCTTCTTACGTATACTTGTTTCTGTTTCTTGCATACGTCCGCTGCTTCACAGTAAAAGCCAGCTTTCTTTAATTTATTTAAATTCTAAATAATAATGCCACGTAGTACTAATACGAAAATGGCATTATGCAATTCTTTTTACACCAACAACGCTGATTTCGTAGTGATTGATGATAATATTAATCCACGTAAAAGAAATTGAAACCCGGACTATTAGTACAAAATATCTCACCGAAGAAGTATCTCATCCAAATGCAGCAACAAATAACTGAATCAATTAAATCTTCAATGAAAACTGCTATCAGCAAATTGGTGATGCACGACTTAAACATTTCATCCCGCTAATTGCAACCCTTTAAGAGTCTTTGACGTGGTGTAATAGTATATCTGAAGAAACTAAATTAATGCTCGCTACATGTAATAAAAAGATTGGATCGTTGGAAGCAGAGTATCATAATTTGAAGCAAGGAACGACATAACTCTATAGTCGCCTTCAAAGCTTATTTGAGAACAACAATAGAAAAGATTAATGGGTACAACGCTTCAATATAGAAATTCTGGGTTGTCCCGAATGAAAAGATTAAATCTCCAAGAAGTGATTAACATGCTATCACAATCATATGGCTTCGACATCAACCTTGGCACAGATATTGACTTCATCACACGTGCTGCTACTAAGTCTAACAGTACTCACAAGAAGCTTAAATTCATCATGCTTAAACTTCAAACACGATCAAGAAAGGACGAATTCTTGTTTGCCACTAGAAGAAAGAAAGATTTAAGCACGTCCGAGTTAGGTTATCCATCAAATAACAGAATTTATGAGAATGATCATCTCACCAATCATAACAAACATCACCTCCATCGTTCCATCTCCATCATCACATTTTTTTGCGCTTACATTGCAAACGCTGGCTGTATGCCACGAGATAAACGAGGTACTCATTTTTTAAATCGAAATCGATGTTATTAAGGTTATATGTATAAAGGGGAAAAACTAACACCTGCAACACAGTCCTTACACCTAAGGTGATTTACACACTGCTCCGCGCTCAGTCGCCTGGGGTGGAGTGGCAGATTTTAATATTGTATGCAAGTACATCGATTAGTACAGAAAACACGCCAAAACCAACACACTGAAAACGCGTCACAACGCGGGAGCACGTCCCACAAGCGGATACTGCTGCCAGGCGCGGAGGCGTGGGGTGGATCGCAGCAGGAAATACACTGCGCCCTTCAGTATCGCGCCTGTTGTGTATCCAATATCTTCAATTAGGTTTACTTATTTGCTTATACAAAAACCATATTGCTAAAACAATTGCAGTGTCTTGAATGAGTTCAGTATTGCCCATTGTAACGTAACTAACCACGACGACCAAATGGAAAGTAACATATAGTTTGGTGCGGGCCACGTACAAAGCCATCAGGTGCAGAGGCGTGGTAAAATCTGCTCGAAGAGGCAGATGTGCTCCTCCGTCGCCGCACGAGGGATCTGCTGCCCCACGCCTTCGCGCCTCGACGTGTTGCTAATGTGTGAATCACCTTAGAGGCCTACATTTGGGGATTACGTTTCCGTGCCGTAACTCATCACTGGGAACAGACTCTAATCGTAGACCTGCATTTTCAGACACTGAGGTATGTTTGGACAAGAAGATCTTCTTAAGTTTTTCAAACGCTGCCCAACCGAGCTAATATAATAATAAGTAATTAATAATCGCTTATACGTTTTATCGAATTATATTATGGGGCATTGCACGTCAAGCGGACAACCAAACAAAAAGTGAGGTCGTCAATTTTGTTTAAACTCTGGCCAGTTGTACTTCTAGCAGACCTGGATGTGTACACACATTTTTTTTTTCATATGTTGCTTCATTGCCGAGTTCTGTTTTGAGCTTTGAAAAGTGACTAAGAATGAAGTCTAAGATGAATCTTTGGATGCTTATTATCTGTATCAATTAATTTGTAAAAAAAAAAACAAAAAATTCTGTTTCTTATACCTAGCTAAAAAGTTGAAGTTTTTAATTTTTTTGTTGAATTCTAAATTTGTTTTTTTTTTACTCCAACTTTTTAGCTATAAGAAACAGTATTTTAGATTTTTTTTTACAAATTAATTGATACGGATAATAAGCACCCAAAAATTCATGACTTCGTTCTTGGTCAATTTTTAAAAGCTCATAACTCAGCAATGAAGCAACATACGAAAAAAAATATGTGTGCTCATCCAGGTCTACTAGAAGTATAATACTAACAATGAGAGCAGTGATGTCCTAACTCTCTCTCTAAATGCAACTACTACAAATATTTACTTGATAGATGTGACGGAAGCGGAAGTATACAAGTTATTGTGTACCGTTGACATCAGCAAGACGCCTGGGCCTGATAGCATACATCCCATTTTAATAAAAAATTGTGCTAAAAGTTTATCTTTACCTTTGACACTGATTTTCCGACGTTCTTTAAAGGAAGGTGTGGTACCGCGTATCTGGAAGACCGCATTTATTTCGCCTATACATAAACATGAGCGCAAAGATCAAATAGAGAATTACAGACCAATACCGAAACTTTGTATATTTAATAAAATATTAGAAAAAATAGTTTATGCGTCAGTATACTATAGCATTAAACATTCATTAAATGATTATCAACATGGCTTTCTTAAGAATAGATCTACTACCTCTAATCTATTGGTAGCCTCAGATTATTTTACAGATGGCATGTCTGCCCCTTCTCAAGTGGATACTATATATACAGACTACAGTAAGGCGTTCGACAGAATAAACCATATGATACTTCAAAAATAACTATTAGAAATAGGTATAAGTGGTGATTTATTCCGATGGTTTAAGTCTTATATTGATAACCGCTGCCAAACGGTGGTATTAAACGGTTTCACGTCAACGTCTGTTCATATCCCGTCCGGTATACCACAAGGATCCTTATTAGGGCCTTTATTATTTATCTGCCATCTTAATAGACTTGACTTGAACGTCTCTAAGTGTTTTGCTGTAACGCATTCACGCAAGCCTAAACCAATCTCATTCACTTACAAGCTGCACAATTTAACCATAAAGAAAACTAGCATGATCAAGGATCTAGGTGTTACTTTTGACTCCAAATTAATAGTTGATACTCACATTGATAATGTTATAAAGAAAGCTAACAAGGCCCTTGGTTTTATATTAAGATTATCGTCTGATTTTAAGAATATCAAAACATACAAAATTCTTTATTGTGCTTTTGTTCGCAGCCATTTGGAATATGCTTCACAGGTATGGAATCCAATATATAACATATATATTGATAGGATTGAAAGTATCCAGAAGCGATTTTTACGTTTTTTACAATTCAAAACGCGTAGGTATTCCTCAGACTATATTCGGCGTTGTAAACTGTTTCATTTATTACCTCTACGCGAGCGTAGACGTATAGCTGACTTATCCTACCTATTTAAGATAGCATGGGGCAAAGTGGATTGTCCTGAGCTTCTAGGCAAAATTGGACTTGTCACACGACCCATGACACTTAGACAACCAGCATTATTGCATACGCCATTTGCGAGAACTACTTATAGGCTCAATAGTTTTATTATACGTGCCTCTAGAACCTTTAATGAAATTCCTGCTAAGTTTGACTTCGATCTTTTTAATACCAGTGTCTCTCAAGTTAAGAATGTTTTAGCCAACGATTTCTTTTGTGAAATGAAGTAAGTTAAGAGATATTCATATAAGTAATTACATATTTTGTTTAGATAACTCTTAAGCATATTGCACATCCTTTAGTTATAATTTATCATTTACCGACTTTCATTATTCTACTAGTCATTGTAAGCTATATGTGAAAACTTATAATTGGCCTTTGTTATTTAGTATATATTGTTAAGCATGTACTAGCTGTAAGTTTTCCGAATAAATAAAAATAAATAAAAATAAAATAACTGACCAGAGTATAAACAGAATTCACGACATTACTTTTTTTGGTTGTCCGCTTGTCGTGAAATGCCCCATATGTGAAATAAAGGCAATTTAAAGGTTTTATGAAATGAATAATTTTGAGCATAATTTATTAAATTATTGCGAATATATATAATATTTTATTACTCTTATTGACACAACTTGAAATTTGTTATTTGTTTCTTCTGTATTAATAGCTCCTCTCATAGATTATATCAGAAAATGCCGTTGACGGTTATGACGTTGACTCTGTCATTTCTGCATTTACCCTTTTATAAAATAGCCACTGCGTTTTTATAGCGGTACATTACTCTGTGATTAACAGGTCAATTACTTTATTCACAGGCTAATTCAACAGTGTTAGAATTTTTAAACTTCAATTTTAAATCTTCCAAAAGATTGATGATGTGAATTTATTATCAGAATATTTGCACACGCTAACTAAATGTGCGTAATATAAAGATGGTTGAAAATAAGTTAAAATCTTTTTGTTGCCGCGATATTGGCTGAATTTAATTTAGTTTTAAAACAAAATGTTCAAAATAGTAAAAACATTTAGTCAGTAGTACTACTTGGTCAGTAGTCACCATAGATAATTCACTATAAAATAAGATAGATGTGCAACTGAGGTTTTAAATTTGAAAACTGCATACATGGTTTGAGAGATGGCGCTATTTTCAATAATAGCGAAACAAAGTGTTAGTAATCGCTCAATAGATGGCGCTGCTTTTAAAGCGACCTCTAGCGGTATTTTAGTGATATATTTAGTGTGATATAAATTATTTATACCATCAAAAACAAACCTTGTAAAAGAAAGTCAAGCCTCGCAACTGAGTTCTTCTACCATAAAAAGTGGTGAGATCTATGTTATTCCAAGTCGTTTAACTCATTCAGTCCCTGCTTAAGGCACCTTTCTTCTTAAGTTATTACGTAAATAGCTAACCTAACAACTTCTTATAGTGACTATATCAATATTAAACATCTTTTATGTTTTAAATAAACAGAATGACTTGGCAATCGCATCAAAACACAATGTACTTCACAAGTAATACATATTATATTAAATTGTACTAAACATAGTGCGATTGCCAAGTCAATCTATTTATTTAAAACATAAAAGATCTTTAATATTGATATAGTCACTATAAGAAGCTATTAGGTTAGCTATTTACGTAATAACTTAAGAAGAAAGGTGCCATAAGCAGGGACGGAATGAGTTAAACGACTTGGAATAACATAGATCTCACCACTTTTTATGGTAGAAGAACTCAGTTGCGAGGCTTGGCTTTCTTTTACAAGGTTTGTTTTTGATGGTATCTCATTTCTTTTTGTAGATAGACCTGCTTATTTTCCTTTCCGGTACCTTCTACTTCTTGAACACCAACAACGGATTTTCTTAGAGCCCACTCTCTGAAAAATGAGACCTCTCCTTTCAGTTTGAGTCACTTCTACATAAACTAAGCAGGGAGATGTGAAAATAAAGAAATTTTATTGGTTTTTCGAAACACATCTTCTCTAGTCTCCTCTCTGCTTTGATAGCAATCGAGCTTAATGATGGCGTTCTTTTTTTCAGACTAATTTCAGGCAATTTAGTTTGCTTAATACTTTGGAAGATTTCGGTACAATTTCATAAGACATGTCCCACTCTTGCTTTTTCATTAAGTTGATTGACCATTTTACAAGTTATCTTTGAACATAATTATATCTAGGTATCTGTCTACACTTATTATGCCAATCATCGTTCAGCTATCACCGTCCACTATAGAACATAGACCCCCCTCATGCTTCACCATAAAGTGCGCTACTGTGGCACCTGCATCCAACGACGTTCAAGGGTTGTTACCCTTTGTTGAGAGTTGCCTAAGAGTTGCCACGACAAGAGCTTGTTTTTCTTCGCCATATGAGGAATAATGACGAAGTCGCCACGTTTGGTAGGCGATTTGGTTTCGCAGTGAGATATCATACATTTCCCCGGCGAGAACTGCTGCCCACTCTCCTTCCTGTTGAATCTTTTTTTTAAATGACAACACCTTGCACTAAGGGAATAATAACCCTTATACTGTGGGGGACTTTACAAACATATAATCCAACGTCGCATCATCATCGCAGCCCTCATATGTCCCACTGTTGGGCTCGGGCCTCCTCCACAATGGGAGGGAATTTAACCCACTATACCATGCTGGTCAGACATGTTGATATAGGGTTTCATTTCGAGTTTTCCTTCTCTTGCACAGATGGTATGTGTATGTTATATCCCATAGTCGTCTTATACGATATCCACGGCCAAGATAGAGAGTGGTGAATTGTATTTTTACTTCGTCACCATACGGAAAGAACATTTAAATAACCGACACAAATTACATTCAGACTCAGAACAACCATTTGTGGATCGTACACGGTGTTGTTGTCTTGCATGGGATTCGAACCCGCGACACTAGCATGGTACGTTGGTATCTTAATCACTACGTCATCTGTGCAGTCTTTAGCCGGTTGTTACGATTCCCATAGAAAAGCAATGATGGCGATAAATGTATTCTTATTTTTTACAAAGTTACATTTCATTAACTGCAAATGTAACTTTGTAATCTTATATATTTATATGAGTTTACAAAATTATTTATGCAGTTAGTGTATCTCGGAACCTGGATGAAAATTATAATGTTTCATAATTTTTCCTTCATTTATACACTAAACACTAATTGTATTCTAAATTTAAAGCTTCTATGTCTGCTAGAAGTGCCTCTTTAATATTGATGATCGGTCAGTCATTCAGTGAGTGACAAAATTACGAAATTTGACTATTTATAATTCTTAAACTATTGGTTCAAATTGAATGAAATTTGAAATACACAATGTGTATACAATGCCTACTGGGATACTAAAAATTTAGGTTTCTAGCTTTATTAACAACGAAGTTATAGGGGGTCGAAAATGGCCTGAATGGCTTCGAGGAAAGTATGTTACGGCAGTTTTGCGTTTTGCCCGACTTTTTTTTTGCTCGACTTGGCGGGGGCACTGCCGTGCCCCCAGATTTAAACGGAATAATTGTAAGGTCGCTTGATCCTTTATAGCACATAACACTATTAAGGAAAAAATAATCGAAACAACACAACAACAACTTACTACAACTTACAACTTTTTACAACTAACTTTAACTTACAACTTTTTGGTGGCAAAGTCATAGTTAATTATTAATTTACAAATAATATAATAGATTTTATGTATATATTTAATTTATAAGAATTTAAAATTATTTATTATATAAGTAAATTTAATTTATTTAGGTATCAGAAATGATTTCAATAATTTATTATTGCTTCATCTATTGGTGTTAATATAAACTACTACGGTCTTTAGTAGTTCAGGTATTTTTCAATGATGGCAGTAGTTAGTATGCAAAACTTGCTATGAAGGGATGTAGGGAAGTTACATGGCCCCGGTAGTCACTATAAATTTAAATGATAGGTACCTATTTCATATACTTTAAATAATTTTGGAAAACATCTCTCAATAAGAACAGATATAAATATATCTAATTTGGCCAGAAATAGATAAACCTATAAAGACATTTGCATAATCCCTTGTAAACCCTTTCTATAATTAATTATAGTATCAAACGGTATATGGAGATAATTATTTTATGAGAAGACCAGGATAGGGTAGAAAATGGCGTACTACAAACAGATAGAAATGCCATTTTTATTCAGCTTTACGTCTAAAGAAACCCTCGTATAAAAGAGATGTGACAGTGAGGTAGGAGAAATACATTACGAAGAAGATTCTAAAAAGCAGATTTCCATTCATTCGTACCCGTCACAGCTTTTGAGCTTGAGCTACATCATTTGCTTAGAACCAATGGAGTTTTGATCAATCGTCATCATTGTGCTTTTCTATCAATTACTTCATCATCATCATTTCAACCTATTGCCGTCCGATGATGCCGGATGCGTCGTCCGATACGTGGTCGCCACTCGAGAACCTTTCTTCCCCAGCGGTTGTCGGTTCGTCGAGCGATGTGGCCTGCCCATTGCCACTTCAGCGTGCTAATTCTTCGTACTATGTCGGTTACACCCGTTCTTCTGCGGATTTCTGTATTTGGGATTCTATCTCGCAGAGAAATGCTGAGTATAGTCCGCTCCATAGCACGCTGAGTGACTTTGAGCTTGGTTATGAGGCCTACATTTAGGGACCACGTTTCCGTGCCGTAAGTCATCACTAGTTGTTACCACTGATCGTACACCTGTGTTTTCAAACACTGAGGTATGTTGGACGAGAAGATCCTCTTAAGTTTTCCGAACGCTGCCCAACCGAGTTGGATTCGTCGGCTGATCTCTTTCTCGAAATTGGATCTACCTAACTGGACTGTTTGTCCTAGGTAAACATAGTGATCGACAACTTTGAGAATCGCATTGCCAACTAGGACCGGTACAGGAATGACATGGGCATTTGACATGACTTTCGTCTTGTCCATGTTCATTCGTAAACCCACTAGTTGGGATACCCTGCTGAGATTATTGAGCACTGTGCCAAGGTTCTCCATGGATTCTGCCATAACGACGATATCGTCTGCAAATCGAAGGTGAGTGATGTATTCGCCGTTAATATTGATGCCGAGTCCAGTCCAGTCTAAAAGCTTGAAGACATCTTCCAGTGCAGTAGTGAACAGTTTCGGAGAGATGACATCTCCCTGTCTCACGCCTTTCTGCAACTGGATCGGTTTCGTACTCTTTGCCCGGATACGGACTGACATTGTGGCGTTCCTATACAAACACTTCAGCACTTCGATATAGCGATGAACGATTTGGCACTGTTGAAAGGACTGTAGCACCGTCCAAGTTTCGACTGAATCAAAGGCTTTCTCATAGTCCACAAACGCTAAGCACAGGGGCCGATTATACTCCTCGGTCTTTTGTATAATCTGCCGAAGCGTGAGGATATGGTCTATGGTGCTATAACCTTTTCGGAAGCTGGCTTGTTCGGGTCAATTACTTGGGGCCGACTTAATATATACTTTTCTTTCATAGTATTCATTCATTCATATTGCAACAGTTATTGGCAATATTTTTTTGACCGGTCGCCTGCCTGACATTAACCCTCTTGGGAATATAATTATTGACCCGACGGATTATCTTGATGTTAGCTGTGAAACGTTGACCAATGGAAAAAATATTACTCAGTTCAGATGGAGGACAAAGGGAATAAAGACTTCGAGGCAAAAGATATAATTAAGCAAGTTTCGAAACTGCAGTGTCCTACCGTGGGTAATCTATAATGCAATGGAGAAGGATATGTTTGCGAGCTCGAAAAACTTCGTGATGATTGATGATGCAAAATTGATTGCATATCGTTACATACATAACAAACGTTTTGGAAGAAATATGATACCGTTTGTCCTGAATATGTTGATAATGTTTAATTTATATATTAGGTATATATAATAATTATGTACTGACAAAAAATAATATAATTATTTCATATAGAATCATCATTATCATATTTTTGAACTGCCGATAAATTTAATAACCAATTCTGTAGTGGGTAGATATAAATGCCTGTAATAACAATGAATTGTTGGATATGAGATATCTTAGTCCGCTCGTGACAATGAACGCTGTAAAGAAATGTCGGGCAATCTAAAATCAAATCCAAATGCCATAACATCCGTACAGATTGTTTTATTTATGTGTAATACTCACGTAACATCAGAAATCATTATGCAGGAGAAGTAAATCTTGACAAATCTTATCAATTTCCATCCAACCCATCAGATCAGCATAGTAGTAAGTCAATTTCCCTCCTACGAAGAAGGAGGTTCTTGCTCAGTATTGGGACATTATGAGCTGAGATGATGATGATTACGGATATAAAATTATTTCGGATTATCGGACAGTTTCGGTAAAGGATAATAATTTTTGACAGGCATTGAGGATCGCATAACAGTGCCTATCCAGCACACCCCAATAGCTGGCCTTCCTGGGGTCACACCCACGACAGCTGGCATGGTAGCTCACCCACCATGTACGTTCTATTCTTATTTCGCGACTAATCAGTTACGTTACATAGCATTATCATGAAGAAATATTGCACATCGATCTTTGAAAGCATACAATTGACTAATTATGTTTTTATGTTGTGCCTATCGCACAATACTTGATATCTATTAGGCGCTGCCGCTGTAAAAACATATTGACTTATTAAATAAAATACACTTATTATATAAGCCTCTTGAAGTGAAAACTTCTACAGACATAACTGATTGGATTAGGCGACACATTGCGGCAAGGCATTTACAATTTAAAATGGAAAGGCTCACCACTTTCCCACGGTAATCAACATACCTCACAACACAATAGAAGGAATATGGGATAGGATAAAAGTGGACTAGGAAATAAGGAAAACTTATCCTCACGTGATGAGCACCTTCCAGTACATCAATTCTATCCCGTATTCCTTTTATGTAGTGTGCGGTATATTCTACAGACAGGCTAGATTGGGGAGTAAATTCATATCAAGTCGTCATCGACATGATCACGTGACTTATTAATATTAGCACTATATGTGAAGCTATGTTAATATTATTACATCTGTCGATAGATGTCAAAATCAGAGTGTCATCTCGGCACAATTATGTTCCACTGTTAGGCTCGAGCTTCAGTCTTTATGAGAAGGCATTTGATCAACATATTGGTCAAGCATGTTGATCAGACATGTTTACATAGGGGTTCAATTCATTTTTTCTTTCTCTTGTGTTGATACTATCTGCAACAACTAAGCGATGCATTATACGTCATTAGTCTTCTTTTACGACACCTACGGGCAAGAGAAGGTGAATTCTATTCTTACTCCGTCACCACACGGCAAAATGTAAAAAGTAGAGAAGTTTTAATTTAATACCAAACAATTAATTTGAATATGCAAAATATCAACTCTTTTTTTCATAGTTTAAAGTTTTCACTTCTGTCGGCAGTTCTCACGCCTGTTTTGTGTAATTTTTTTCAAATTCATTGCGGTTTCGACAACTTTAAATTCATATTTTTAACTGGATGGAACTAAATTCTCTCGCACATGTGCAAGGACTCAAAAACCTCACACAGCTATTGTGGCAAATTGTACTCTTTAAAAAACCGAAATTGATGTGCAATATTTATGGTCGGGTACTGTAAAATCAGGTACAAAATGAAACAAATATATATTTTGTGCTGTTTATTCAATTGTTAACAGTTATTATAAGATTTTACTTCAGTCATCTTAATTTTGCTGATAAATACCACTTTCAATTAGTTTTTTTTTTCGTTTTCTATTCGTATCGGTATACTTGCTGTTTATGAGTATGTATGAAGCGAGTCGATTTAAATCGAATTAAAAGAATCGTCTATAAACAATTCAATTTAAATCGACTAGCTTCATATACATTTAAAGGATTAAATTAGTATTTATTTAACTTTTAATTATAGTTTAAGATTCGTTCGATTTCATGTGATTTTACATTTAAACTTTTTAATACATTCTACTATTACATTGAATATCGTTTCTATATGAATTTTTATAATTGTGATATTAAAATATAATAAGTTTGAACATAAAACCACAAGAAAATTAACCCTTTGTACACCTAGTGCTATTACAGAGATGAGAATCTACAAGATGACTTAACAACATAGTACAACATTATGAATGTAATTAACTTTGAAAATCACATGAATCAGATTACAATAACTTTTCAGTGCTGATAATAATAATTTAATATAATTAACAAAAAAAAAAACATGGAATGTTTAGAGTATATGTGTGTAGTTTTGTGATGATTATAACATTAAAATACTCTCAGATAATTATAATTATTAATTACAATATAATAATTATTATAATTTCGAGATTACAATCTCGATTACTTCCGATCCAACAGGAGCAGCACTAGCTACTAATAATAGAGGTAATATAAATAAATTTAATATTTTATTTTATAAATGTATAATAGATATTTAAACATATAATATAGTAGAACGTCAACAATATAATAATATATTTTTAAATGATAACGTATCACTAATGAATAAATCAATAGAATAATAAGTATCATGCATTCAAAATGGACGTTAAGAACATTGCTGAAAAATTAAAAACAAAAAAAACAATAATGTGTATTAGACGTCCTTCAACTATTTTAGTAAATATTATTTTCACCTGTACAGTATAGGCGTACAGCAAAGATTCTTTTTAATTAATTACATCGAATAAAATCTAGATGGCATAACAAACAAGACGTCCATGACAGTCTAAGTATAAAAAGAAATTATCTTTGTCTATGAATTTGCTAGTAAATATCAATTATTTCGCTCGCTTTACACATAAATTATATATTTCTTTAATATATATGAAATAAAATAGAAAATTTAAAATGCCAATATAATAAAATCTTACATTTTTTAATAGAAACGCAATTTGTAAATAATCGCAATAATTTAACTGGCAACACTGAATATTTTTTTTAATTAGTGCTACTCAACTTACACCGCTCCATTACAATTCGTTACAATATGTATAAGTCAATAAGTATTGTATGATTATTTATCTACTTTTCTTTCACTATTGATTTGATTACCTTAATGCTAAAAAATATATTATTAGGTAGCAACAAACAATACAAATAAAAACACAACAAATTAGAGACAAAACAAATTCAGTGTAAAATATAATTATGTGTAATATTATAATATCAAAAAATATATATAAGTTCAAATACATTATTTGGAAACATGAAAAGTGATTTAACATTACAAACTTAATAAGTAAATAAGTTAAAAGAAAAGTTCAATATTTTCTGCTTTCACTGCCTCGGTTTTAAGCATAACATATTACATTACATTGAATACATATTGCAAATATAATTTTATACTGCAATTCCATAAATATATAAAAGAAATGATAAAATAAAATTACATTAATAACAATAAACAACCTTACAACAAATCCTACTTAGCCTAAATATATTTAAAAGTAAAAATAGTGAAACAGTGAGAGTTATATAGTAAAATTTTACTACTCATATTATATATTTATATACAGGAATGTATATTAGTGCAGACGTGATAAAACTATGAAAAGACGCGCAATGATGTGACGATGTAACTATTTATAACTTCAATAATTATTATAATAATTACAATTATCATAACTATAATTATGACAATTACAATTATCATAACTATAATTATGACAGTTACAATTATCATAACTATAATTACAACAGTTACAATTATCATAACTATAATTATAATAATTACAATTATAACTCAAGTTTTATTTTTATTTGAACGCCATAGTTACGAATATATTCAAGCATCACTGACTCAATAACCATGGTATAAGGTTTGTAAGGATGCTCATTTGAATAGTATCGATCCTAATTTGAACAAATTAACTGCTCTATTGGGTATATTAACACTAGATTATCCGGGGAAGTCATTTTGATTGCTTATCGATTTTAACATAAAAAAGTAAAGTAAAACATGAAATAAATTTAAAAAAAAGAGATTTTTCTCTCAGTATTTATGTATTTTTATTAATTAAACATATTAACCGCTTTATCACCAGCAGAAATTGCCTCTTTTTCTTCATATCCGAAGTGTATATTTGTTGTGCTTATATTTCTCATAAACAGTAATTTTGACTGCGTCTGGGTAATGTAGATAGATACGTAGTATCGAACTTATTGTTACGTACACTATTTGTACGTAACAATAAGTTCACGCACAAATAGTGAGGCATTTCAATTGGAGCCTAATGGAGCTTACGCCGGAACCATTCCGTAATGTACAAGTCATTGTACTGCACGAACGTACGCAACTCTTAAAAAATAAATAGGTAATTATGACAGTTTGTGCATTCAAATAGTGTCACAACACATTTGAAAAACTTAAAAAGGTTTTTAACATTACTTTTAAAAGTATTTCGACGATTTATGTTAATAAAAACAAAATTTGATTTCATAATTTGTGTAGTGGTTAGCGTGTGAACGTGTGTAATCGTCTGCGCGCCATTAGTATTTTTAGATTCAAATTTTGAAAATTCGAAGTATGGACACTATCCTTCTATACGTTATTATTCTAAGATAAATATATAAACTGTAGCTCTAATGATAACAATTAACTCAATTTTTTTATGGCAACATTATCTTTAGATAATGTTGCCATAAAAAACGTCACTGTGACCAATTAAAATTTTCTTTATTTAATAGATGTAAACTTTACTTTCGCCACATCACGCGATGAGAACAGACAAAAAATACTTAATAATAAAGCTTAATACAATCCAGAGATGGCGCCACGGTCTACTTAAGCAACGGTGCCATATTAGCCCCTTGGTGTGACAACGTACCGGTATTGTTATACCTTGAGCCCTCGGGGCTGTATATGGGACCGTTCCACGAAAAATCCATCCACACAAACAATTTAGAACTTCTATTCTATGAATATAAAGTTCCTTAAGGGAACGTACTCATATTACATGACCCATTTTTTACTTGTTTCGGTGACTACTTGTACTGTACGTTTAAGACCCACCTTTGATCAAGCGTGTTATTTTTGAAGATCACCTGCCCCCCTAAACAGATTACGTAGTATAGATACGTACCCTAAGCTATTATACACGTAATTCATAAATAAGTATACCTATTCTGTATGGAAAGTCGAACTGTATATACATATTTTATATTAAAGAGAAGTTTATTATTTCCTGTTATATGTAATTATAGGTCTCATGACATTAAATGTAATTATAATACAGTAATGCCAGTTTAGTCACCAACGAGACCTAAATTTTAGGTAACACCTAAGGCAATTTAAACATTACATGTTGAATGACACAATGCCAATGAATCAGTGATGTTTTTTTTTTGTGTGTGTATAACTGTTAGCCGTAGTTGGCTTTTACAGTTTTGCCCGGACTATGGGTGAGCGCTGAGGGCTCTCAACCCTTTGTGATGTTGTGTCATATAGATTGTCATATAGAATAGATATCACCTAAAATTTAGGAGTCGATTGTTCAACTAGGTAAGAGAACAATTAGTAGTGACGTAGATCTATATCTGGGCTACTATTTTTGGGACAAGAAAATTATATTCAAATAATGATTAAAATTATCTTGCTTTAGTGTATTTTGCAAAACACTAAATAATATTAGAATGGCAGCTTAATTTACGGTACATATATTAATGAATTACAAATAATAATAGCGTCTAATGATCACTTTAACCCTTCAAAATTATTATACACTATCAAAACACGAAGCGAATGACATAAAAATAACAACAAAACAACAATAAAATAACAAAAAATAATTAAAAAATATCCTTCACAGCTCTCGAATAATACCATTACAGTTTCCCATGGCACCATTAAAACAACATACATTAATATACACGCAAAGAACATTTAAGTGAAAAATAAGTACAATATACAAAAGTGTTAGAATTACAAAGTATATTACAATTAATATGAAAACAATGACTACTGATCCTTGCAACCCTGTGAATTCTAATCCTGTGATTTAGTCAATAGACCGATTTCCAACTACGAAATAATCAGACACTGTGTCAAATAGTTTTAGGTAAACTTTAAAATAATAAAACAATACATACTGCCATATAATAATACGCATATTGTTTTGAATGCTCAATAGATAAATAAATTAAAAATTTTAATTATAAAAATCCCACCAAGTATAAAAAAGTAAGGGGATGGACTGTTATATAATCATCAAGTTATTCCATAAAATTGCTAAAAATCAATTTATTCCAAATTTAAAGAGTATTTTTATTTCATAATTAAATTAAAAGACATTTAATTGATTCCGAAAATCTATGACACAGTGCAAAAAATACACTTCCATCAGTTGGAAAACGACAAGATTTAACAATAGTTTACTAAAGGTAGAATAAATCTTAAATTTAAATGTTGAAGTAAACATTTTGAGCTACGGTACATCTCTAAAGAATTTTATTTTTTTAATATATAAATTATGTACTAATGTATAATTATGTACATTGTTCCAAAAATCTGTGTATTGCGTCGTGTGCAAGTGAAGTTCATTTTTTTCTCCAAAAATGTCTGTTGTCACTTATTTGGCACATGCTAAGTATTGAGCTCTTATGTACCAAATTAATAATGCAAGCTATTTAAGACTTTTAGTTACGCTTAATAAATTACCATTAATAATAAAATAATTATAAGTAAGAAAAAATTGAAACACATTATTAAATATATTATCCTTGCACACAAAAAAATATAAATTAATAATTTATAAGTGATATTTTCTTTTCCATTAAACGGTATTAATTTTATTTTCAATAAATTTCACTTTGGAATCGCTCGCCATAGCACACCACTCCAAAATTGAAAAGTAACAAAAAATACGTATAAATTACAACATTTATTGGAAATGAAGATACCAATGTAAGAATGCAGATATCCGAAATTACCCATTCATATTACTGATATAAATAAGTATTGTTTTACTTATCGTAAGGGAATGATGCAGTTATATTAAAAATCAACATGGTCATTCATTACGCGCTGTAATAATAGTAAGTATACGTAGAATTTTCATTTTATTTCTATTTGTTATGAGCTTTCTTACATAGTGTTAATAATTTAGTGTTAAGAATTGTTGGTGAACCTTCTGCGAACTCTTTATAATTGCCAAAACTGTATAATTAACTTACAAAGTACAACTAGGTAGATTCGGATATCTAATAGTATTATGTTTAAATAAAAAAAAAATGATGCTAAGCAATTAAAAAGTATCAATTTCACTATTTATGACTTATCGTCTAATCAAAATAGGAGCAGCAGCTTCGAGGTCGTAAAACTTTAAACTGGACAATTTCCATTAATTATTATATATAAATACCCAATTCATGTTCCTTTGAAATACCTGATTTCATTCCTACTAACAAATTTGCATATACCGTAAGGCGTAGTGCGAATTTTCACATTCATGAACATGTTCACAGTCACTGTAATTTGTATATTGTTAAATCAGTGCCATCTTTTATTATTTACGTGAAACATTTCCAACATCATTCAAATTAGAATTTACGTTAACGCTTTTCAGTAGGATTAAAACTACTCTTAATTAACTACGAGTAAACGGAATTATTCGCCTTCATTGCACTACTGTAGCATGTAAAGCGCGAGTACTGCCTGTTACAGATTAGTTAGGAATACATTAATTTTCGCAAATAAATTTTGATCTTAAAAGCAGAAAACAAAATCGGCAATAAAGGAGCTATGTAGCCTAAATTCTAAATGCATGCCGGGTAGAATTAGATGGAAACCTGCATCACGTTTAAAGTTCATAATTTCACATACATAAGCTATTTATCATCCCTTCTAAAAACTGAACATTACTGAGAAAAGTACAGTTTAAAGTCTTCGGATCTCTGCTTTAGTGATCTTCTTAAAACAACAATGTGAAATGTACTTATAGTATTTCGTATTTAGTGAACAGAATGGTGTAATTAAGTCTAATACTTTAAGTACGTATTAATTAAAGTATTGTATAGACCTCGTTGTGTCTTGTACAATGATTGTGATGTTTTTGGTGTCTTTTATTCGGTCTTTGGTCTCATTTTGTAGTTTTATGAACGAAGGAATATGGACTTTAAAATACTCACAAATGTATTCAGACTGTTGAAATATAGTCTTGGGTCGTTTACTAAATCTAATATTATAATATCTATTCTCACATATTTCAAGCCTAAAAATTGTAATTATTATTAATCCATGGCCCGTCCCATTGGATATTTTACATAGTTTTTTTTAGGCGGGAACGTGGAAGTATCATGTGGCGCTCTTATATTCAATATTTCAGTACTTTATGGTGTATTTTCTTATATTATATTAAATAAGTGTGTTGTATTTTATGTTATATAATGCATAGGAAGTGCTAAAGTGTAGCGATTTGATTTAACAGTGCATGCGTATTTTCTTGTTCGACCAAATTTGTCAAAGAACACAAAATTAGTCACCTAGCGCTCAATTAGAGACATTCACTTGTTTTCCTGACGCACAATAACGTAACATTATGATAAATAAGAACTTGGAAAAACTTTTCGATCATGAAATGCATTAAAAATAGTTTACATACTAATATTAGTTCGTTAACTATTCTGAGGATATAAATTATTGTTGACACTCCATTAGTCGCAACTCGCATCAATTTTTCATAATGTTTTAGTTGTAATTAGCAAATATTCCAATTCCTTGCTACTTTAAAAGTGCAGTGGCATAATTTCCCCACATTTTCCATTCGATTGCAATTTCATCTGGAGAAGACGAAATATGCTTTTACGAACCTTGTGTACTTCCTTTTTTACTACGACTATATTAATACCATTAAATGAATATTAAATAGCAATATTTGTAATAAAAAAAGTGTAATTTGGTGCAATACCTGAAAGATGTGATATTAAGTAATAAAAGTGCTGTATTGTTGAGAAATATGCATAAAAAACAATTTACTAATCAATTAAAATGTATATAGTTATTATGGTATTGTGTGAAATCATCGATAGATGGCGTTAAACTAAATATAATTATTAGCGTGACCTCGTATGTGACTAATTGTACTCCCAGCCTCGGCGTTAGATGTTTTTACATCAAAACTTCGAATAAAAGTCCATGTTCCTTCGTGTAAACTTACAAATATTCAGCGTCGGATTGTCAGTAGACCCAAGAGACGGGCACCCATTGCGGCGTTGAACGGAGACGGGTGAGCGCCGCTTCGAGCTGAGCGAGTGTATCGTCTATGTCGTTGTTGACTATCGTTAGGTCAAAGTAGTGGCCGTACGTGCGCCTCAGTTGCTCAGACTCGCGGACAAGGACTTCTAAAGAACCGTCGTACTAGAAAATTAATAATTTATTAGTGGTAGTGCAATCTTTGGCGGTAGGGATACGCTGCTAACAGTTTTATGCCTGCAGCCATAAATGTCTTAGTTCATCTCATCATCATCATCGTCTTAGCCCATATACGTCCCACTGTTGGGCTCGAGCCTTTTCCACTATGGGAAGGAAATTGAATGATTATACCACGCTGGTCAGCAGTGTTAATATAGGATTTTTTTTCGAGTTTCTTACTCTTGCATAAATAAACTCACCCGGAGGAGTTTATCTAGGGTACTGGGGTTTATCTACATTTCCGTATGTTTCTTTCAAAGGTATGTTAGCCAAAGAGAAGATATTGAAAATTTCAATTAAAGAATATCAAACTCAGACACTGAATTTTTTTAATTTCAAAAAACATTTTGTTCATTGTAATTTTGAACAATTCATACCTTAGCTCTTGTTTAACTCAAGACTATAAGATTCGACATGGAGGGATTTTTCTCCGTCTACACTACATTTTCAAGAAAAACATGTTGATCTGAACTTAAATGCAGCACGAACTGATTCTAACCGATCCAACTACCAGCATTCTAGTATTTTTTATATTTTTAGAGTAAAGCGATGGCCAAGGACTTATATTTTTCGTTGAAATATACTCAATTGATTGACAATAGAAAATTCACCTGATTGCTGCTTTGTTTTTGAAATACAATTACGCATCGACTTTTCAAAAATAGCTGTTTTTTATGATATTCATTTTTTTTTTCATTAAATCAAAACGAAATTAAAGAGATTACGCTACATCCTTAACTTACAAACATAAAAAAATATAGTGACACTTCATTCACAACGTCATCTGACAAGTGGAGCAACAACGCAACTTGGTCGTAACATCCTTTTCTCGAAACAATTCAGGCCATTTTCGACCTCCTTCCTATAACTTCGCTGTGAATAAAACTAGAAGCCTGAATTTTCAATAATCGAACAGGCATTATATAAATAGGGTATGTTTCAAATTTAATTCAATTTGAACCAATAGTTTAATATACTCACATCAGCGACATTGTTGAGAGGTGGTGCAGCAATAAATACGACATATGGCGCAAATTCAGCTGTACGTAATATTTTGAGCGCTTGCGGTTCAACATCCAATATGGCTATGCGACGTTCCGAGTGGATGCGTCTGATCGTCTCCAGCTTTGTGCCGTACATCGCGTCCTCATGAGTGCCTGCAATTAGAATAGGTCAAATTCAATTTAAATTCATCATTTATCATCAGCTCATATATGGCCCACTGTTAGGCTCGAGCCTCCTCCGCAATCGGAGGGAATTTGCCCCATTATAATAGTCAGACGGGTTGGTATGGTTTTATTTCGAGTTTTCCTTCTCCTGCATGGATGTTATCTAGATATTATAATCCTTTAGTCGTCTTCTACGTAGGGATGAGCGATATTAGTAAAATATCGATATTGAAATCAATATTGATATCGATAGCCAAATATCGATAAGTCGATATTATCGGACACAAAATATCGATATTTTGTAATATCGATATTTTATAATATCGAAAGTAAAGGAAAGAAAATTTTCCGGACAAATTTTGATAAGTTTTTTTTTTTAGGAAATTGTCTGGATGTATTAAGATACAGCGGGACTTACGACGAAATAAAATCCTCCGGACAAAGTTTGATGAGCTTTTTTTTTTTAGGAAATTTGTCCGGATGCCTAGGAATCACGCATTTTATCAAAATTATGTTATTAATAATTCTTCATTTCATTGCAAAAGCGATATCGATATCGTGTTCATAATATCGATATGGCGATATTTCAAAGTTATAAATGTCGATATTGAAATATCGATATTTCGGCGGCTAATATCGATATTTCAACAATATCGATAAATATAGCACATCCCTACTTCTACGACACCCACGCGCAAGAAAGGGGGTGGTGAATTGTAATGTTACTCCATCACCACATGAAAATAATTTAAATTGTACTTGTAATAATTACAATTTAAATTGTAATTAGGGATACGTTTTACGTAATAATTACAATTTAAATTGTAATTATTACAATTATAATTTAAATTATTTCATTATAATCATGTTTTAGAGCTATATATCCAATTTCTGAGCACTGCTTGGCTCGACACAATAAACGATAATTGATCTAGTATTTCACACTGGTCAAACGTGTGTGGGTATAGAAAGCAGAAAGAAAGCAAGTTTTATTTTGCAACCTCCTATTTCTCCCGAGCTATAAGAACCAAACATATGTCTTATTGATAACTATAATTATAGTAGTAACCGATAATTTACAAAATATATTCATAACATAAAGTGTTAGTTACACTTTATGTATTTTAAAATTATGGGTTACAAAATACGGCAAGGAATTCGCGGGCTCGTCTTATCTTTATATATATATATTTTTTTGTGTACGTGTGTATGTCACTGAACTTCTAAACGGCTGGACTGATGTTGACGAAATTTTTTGTGTGTGTTTAAGGGGATTCTAGAATGGTTTAGATTCACAATTGGACTCAGTAGGTGGCGCTGCGCTTGATTTTAAGGAGAATTCCTTTTACTATTTTTTTTAGATTTAAACAGAACAACGTCTATTGGGTCAGATAGTATTATATAAAATTGTAAACAATATATTTAATAAGTACCTATTAGCTCCATTATGATACTATTAGAACTTAGAATATATTTCTCTTCAATATATATAATAAAAAAAATATGGCTGGTAGCCGACCATGGTTTAACCACTAGAGCAGTCATCACTCTAATTTAACCATATTAAAGGAACAGGAGAAGCGCCTATTACAAGTAACTACCGCAAGCTTTACCTAAACGTTTCAGTACAGATTATTTTTCTTAAACCTAATATATAGGTATTTGATTATACGTTGTGTTGCACTTCTGTTTGTCCCTTTGCGATTATAAATAAACAAATACATAATTTTAAAGTGTCACTTACCATACTCCAAATATTCATTAGCGGCGATATCTGCCATCATTTCTTCGTGTGATACGAAATAGTAATGTCTGCCGTTCTCTTCATCGGGTCTCGGTTGTCTTGTAGTATCTGAACCGTAACATAAATAATTAAAAACTATGTTAAACTAATATATGCGAAAAAGACTATCTAACTTCGTTGGTAACTTGGAGATAGAACTCAAAGTATCAATCACACAACCACTTGAAGATCGCTCAAAGAATTGTCCTGTGTGGGAATCGAACCCAAGACGCTCGACACCGGAAATTTGTATTTAGAAGCGTTTATGTTTTCAGTTCAGTATGTTTCAAGTAGTAATAGTATTCTAAATACGTTTGATTGTTGGAATAATAGCTCAATGCATTCTACTGCCTGCAAAATGAAAGGGGCCCTTGCCTCAGAAGTATATAGGCCAAAGAAGATCAAAGAATATTTTGTCATTGCTGCTGATGACAAATGAGAAAACATCAAACCCGATGGTAAGTAATACTGACGCTCAGACCTACACCACTGCTTACCGTGAGAAAAGTGAAGAGAGTGTGAATCAGGTTCGATGATACTGAAGACATCAACAAAGCCCACCACAAGCAAACCCCCTCAGAAAGTGGGGTTGCCGGCTCTCTCGCTCATCGAAAGAAGTGCAGTAACAAATTGCTACTACTCAGATGTCGATTTTCTGCGACAGTGTTGTACGTACCCCGGACGGACCAGCCCGCGGCTGTAGACAGAAGACTGTCAACGGTGTGGTCCACATTTATACAACAATTAGGACTTTGATAGAGGATTATAAGCTATTCTTTAAGATTGACAGTCTCCGATCTTAATACGAAGCTATCATTAAATAGATATATATGTAGAACTTACGTGGTATTGGGTACGCATATTGATCCGGATGACGAGAAATGAGTGTATTCTTTATATGACGACGACCAACACCGTGAGCGCCTAGTAGAACAATTGTTTTTCTTTGGAATGCTGAAATTATTAAAACATATATTTCATCAATTTTTAATACAAAAGAAGTAAAAATATTTTAAAATACATTTTATAAAAAAGAAAATATTTTATTAAGGTAGAGACACTAGGAAACACAGATAAAATAAAAGAATTATACAAATTAAAATACTATACAAGAATAAATACTACTTTTAAATAGAAAAAATTAAAAGAAAATAAACGAGAAGATTAAATAAAGAAATGAAATGAACTAATACATAATGCAAAATTCGTGTGCAAAATAATTGATCGAAAAGAATCTCATACAGCGTTACCCTGACAACTTGCAGGCGCTGATTTTCAGTGAGACCCTGTTATGATGCATGCAAAACTAATCAGTGGCAATTAATAAGAGAAAAATACCCCGCACCATCTTCCAGAATTTGAATTAGTAAACTGGTAATTTGTCAATCAATTGAATCGTTTAATTATTCAATCTATCAATCATCCATCAACCTACCTACGTCCCCTATTGAGCATAAGGTAATCCAATGGATTATGTTACTTGGGTAGGCGAGATGAGATAGCTTTGATGGACAATCGGTTAATGTTATAATATTGCAAAGCCGGCTATTGCTATCCGCTTTCTTGGTCAATAAGCTTCCTACGACCGTCACGTAAAACTAAAAGGTTTACAACTACATGGAGACAATTTAAACGTTCTCAAATAAATACAACTATTTTTACGGATTTTATTATATATGATTTTTAATTGCTCGACATTTCCAACACTTTATCAGCGTTATGAGAGATATTATAAGACTTATGGTCACGACTTCATAAGTCTTCATAAGGCTATGAAGTGTACGCGATAAAAGCCATAAAAATACTTCAAATGTGTAATACTCGCGAAAACATCAGAAATTATTAATCACAAATAAATTGCCCGCGCGTTCTACACAGCTTCGTCCGATACGTGATTGCCAATCTTTCTTCACCATCGTTATAGGTTCATCAAGCGATGAGGCCCATGGCCACTTTATGGGCTAGTTCTTCTTGCTATGTCGGTTACACCCGTTCTATGGATTGCCATATTTCACATCCCATCTCGCAGAGAAATTTCAAACATAACTCGCTCCATAGTACGCTGAGCACATTCGAGTTTAATTATATGGCCCACAGTGGACACATTTTACCACTAGCTTTTTATACAAAAAAAAAAAAAATAATATAACAAAAGCAAATAACTTACATGGTAACTTGACGACCTCCTCATAAGTGACGACATCAAGTTGATCAAACACAGCGTTGTGTTTCGCTAAATATTTGTCTTTAGATTGCTTTTTCTTACGTCCAAATATCGAACAATTTACTGAAACAAAACAAAATATTAGTATAATGTATTTTTTTTAGACTGTTTTCGGAAGTTACTGAAAGCAAATTTAAAAGCTAAACCTTGCTATTTAATATGGACCTTTTATTTTGCGCATTAATAACATGCTGAAGTAAGTTTTAACTGTATTTTCGTTTTATTATCATAAAATTATTTACAATTTAAATGAATCTATTCATGCTTATCTAGCATTTTTATCTAGTTTTAGAAATAAAGCGATAATAATAATAAAAAATTGGTATTAACATCTTATTGGTTAGGTAATAAAGAAATATAAAAGAATCTTTTTCTTTTAAATTTTACGCCTTAATCCTTTTAAGAGAGACAGTCAACCTATTGACGTCGCCTGTTGGATGTAAGTCTTCTCGCGAAATTAAGAGAGGCAATATTACATATACATATTTCAGTCTGGTGCTCCCTTAACCGGTTATTACTTGCTTCCAGAAAATTATGGAGCTATTAACTAGATAAAAAACAGCTAGTTCTATTATTCTTTGCAATTTTATATTATTACGATAATATTTACATTTGTAAGCAGAGAACAACGTTGACAAAATCCAGGAAAACATTTGACAATGGTATTACAAACTCCTAATCTTCTATTTTTTCTAATTAAAATTCTTTATTTGATTACTTATTCGAAGGAGCTGAAATGTAACGACATTTAGTCTAAAATCTCTGCATTTTGAATACAAAACTAAAGTAAAATGAAGTAGGGCTTTTATTGATATTTTTACCAAATATATTCGCCATTGTAGATCTGATAGTAATACACAAATATATACGTAATAAAAAACTACACTATTGCATAAATACGTAAACTTTTATAGATGATTCCAGAACTTCATGAGTTATCTTCTTCAAAGCGTATTTTGTCACATCTAAAAATAATGATATGCAACGAAAGTATGAAGGCATAACACTACGAATAATACAGCAATTACACTACTAAAACTAAGCAAACATAATGATAGTAAACTAATTTGACAGTAACACCTTCATGTTCTTTTTTGTTAATTTAATAATATTTGATGAAATTAGTTTAAAATTATAGTACACCAGTCAAAACTCAGTCTTCTATTAAGAAAAGCAAACTAAATATTATATCATCTTTCATATGTATTACAAAGTTAGAAGCGACAAAATATATTTTAGTTATAACGCAAAATTATATAATTAATCAACCTATGAAATTTTTGAGATTGCCGTTTGATTTTAGCTTAACTCGCTCCAATAAAGAAACGAATCCAAAAGGGTGCAAAAGGGCGGTTATTACTTGTAATGACGGATTGGACCGTCAGCAAAATAGGATTGCCGGATAGGCAATATTTTTTAAATTAAATCTTTGTTGCTTGATAGCACTTGTAACCTTGCTTGCAAGTCGAAGTCGCTACGAAACGCGGGTTTAGTACTTTTCTAGAGCGTATAGTACCTAACGCTGAGTACATAATTAAAATATATTGAATAATGATAGAATTTTTTTGACATTTAAGCGGTGTTTATTAGGTACATTATTTTAAATATTTTTATGACATTGCGTTATAACAAATTATAAATAAAAGAGGAATTTAATTTTATATTAATAAATATGTTAACAATAAACATCAACGCACATCAAAAATAGAGAAAAAGTTTAAAAGAATAAAACAAAAATAAATAACAATTTAACAATGGATTTAGAAAGACTATATCCAGACTCATTATTATTTATTTTTATATTATTTTATTTGTGTACTGTACCGATGTGTGTGAGTAAAGACAGGAATAACGTACGAGGGAGAGGCAAGTAGTGCCGCCATTTGTGATTCGTTCCTTTATTGGCGCGGGTTATATTAACAAATAGAAACTGTATTACAAGGGTTCAGTAAAAGGCTCTTACATATTGTTTGAAACTGTTACCATTATGTTATCGAATTAAATAATAGTAATAATTACTTAGGTATATGAAGTTTTCTAATTGGATTGTAACCGTGTACATGATTAAAAAACGAGTTATATAGACAAATACCTGTATTCTCGCAGCCGTCGGTATGTGACACGCAGCCCTCGGCTCCTAGCCGCATAACATTACAACACGGGTCATGCAAACGGATTGGATGGAACTACTCGAGTTGGGATATACGTACATAGGAATATGTTGTGTCAACAGCAAAATTAATATTATCATAAACCAAACTGTGAACTATTATAATGAAACTAATAATCATTTTTAATTTATATGCCTTAGAACAAATCACAATTAGGTTTCTCGAGCAAAATATAACAATCAGAAATGTTGTTTGTACCAAAAGGCATTCATTGGTCTAATTTTTTGATTTGTTTTATGTAAACGAATTAAAAATATGCTGAAAGTGTGCATAAATTTTCTTCCTATGAACAACAAATTAGGAAATTCTTTTCAAAGAAATGACAAAATTCCAATTTCCATCTTATTCTGTCGGATAATGCAAAAGCATTACGCTTCTTATACTAACATATAAATTTACTGTATTTTTACATCTAGCTCTGACAAAACAATTCCTTGTATAATAAAATAATACATATTAGAATTACACAAACTCTCTCACTGAACAACTCTCACATACCTACATTTAGATATATTAATCAGATCATATAATAGATGGGCATGTATCAGATTCTTAGCAAACGTTAGCATAGGAGGACCGGTAAAGGAAAATTAGGAGGAAGGGTAAAGACAAATTAATATAGGTATAAAATTACTTATTATTGCAATACACTCAATTGACTTGTAAGACGCTGATTGCCGAAAAAAAAATAAGATGGAAGAATTGAGGTTTTATGATGAAAATGTATATCAAAAATAAGACCGCTCTGTATCACTTCGAACTTCATGACTGTCTTTGAATATACTCGACTACATGACGAAAATTCAAACCCCCACCCACTTGTGACTAAAATGTGGTATTTTTGAAGACTTTTATTAATGACCTAATTTGGGTACGTCCCAAAGCGCTCTCAATACCTAAGATTTAGATTTAGTAAATCTTGGGCATGTAATTTTCCTTCTTGCACACAGTTAATTGAAAAATAATAAACCCCAGTAACCTTAAATATTAAAACATAAATTTTCTAACTAAACTAAATATTGAAGCTATATTTAAGACAATATGCCGTCAACTGTCAAGAAACTGTAATAGGTTAACGTTTACGGGACAATATATATATTTTTAACGGGAATTATAGGTACAAAATATACATAAGGTAGATTATACATTAGTTTGTACCATGCAGTTTTAAATTATAATGAATTAGTAAGTATGCACGTATATATGGGAGATACTGTAAATTGTATTATATAGGAAGGAATAAGCAATTTTACATACCGACTGCTTCGTCCAATGATGATTCGCAAGCATAACATTAAATGTTAATGTAAGTCAAGGAGACAATGGTTGCAATTTAAAGCTAATAGATATACGTTAATACACACATACAAATTACTAATGAATTTTACATATTTTCTAAATACCTTCTTCAAACTTTTAAAATTAAAAGCACGACGATTGTTTTTCATTTGTTTTTTAAAGTTCACATCTTGAATTAAGTAATTAATCTCTGAATGGAAAGTATCGCGGGGTACTTTTGAACATTAACATTATCGGACACCATAAAAGTCAGATTTCAAAATATTGTTTATGGATTGCACATAGCATTGATCTGAGGAAGGTGATTCTGTAGATTCACTGATGTATCAGAAGGTGAATCTCGGATGTATCAGAGATTATTGTTTAGTCCACTGTGCTAATCGTGCAATTGAATTAAATAGTTCAGGAACAGCAAATACCAAATTAATCGTTTAGAAGTTTGAACAAAAGTATTAAAGATTTAATAGAATGCTACACACAGTCACGTGACGTATATCAATCCAAATAATTTATTAGACGAAAATCCAATTTCTCAATCATCAAATATTTTTTTTCAATATATAATATATTTCTTATTAATTTTCTTTAACGTAAATACTTGTTATCAATAAAAAAAAAACACTATTTGGTCAAATAAGTAAATTATAATTAATTTTTACTTCATCGATATGATGATCAAAACATTAGATCCGTATTTGATAGTTATATTTAAATTCCATAAATTACTTGTAAAATTCATAGAAAATATTAGTGACATTTTGTATATATTGTTTTTATACAAGATGTATAAAAATAAAAATTAACTAATATTTTTTATGAACTCTTAACTTCTAGCAGTACGTGAATTTTTAATGCGCTGAAAATCAATACATACACCTATGCAACACCAATTCAATGCGTTCGTAACACATACGAATATGTTCAACACGAAACTTTGAATAAATACAGGTATACCTAATCAAAAACATAAAAGTTTTGCTTAATTACCTTCAAACAAAATGAAAACGTATAACTTGTGTAACACTTAAAGCAGTTGAATAAGGATGATAATTATAACAATGTTATAAACTTGAATAGCTTTGCAAAAAAATTAAGCAATATTTACCCCTAAACCACCACATAAGTGAATTGTGAAATTGTGAATAAATCGTCTCAGCATCTCAGCCCACATAATTCCTAACGTCGGGCCTGGGCCTCCTCCACAATGGGAAGTAATTTGGACCTATTATTCCATGTTGATCAGACGTGTTGGAATAGGGATATATCCCTTAGTCGTAGTTTACCAAACCTATGGGAGAGAGGAGGCCCCTTTTAATTTTATTCTTACTCCGTAACCTCACGGAAAAAGGTAAATATTTAGCTAGTTTTAACGATTTTACCTTAGTCTAAAACGATGGTGTGTTTTATATAACCGTTTTAATATATACTATATACTGCTCCAAATCCCATACAAATGGTTTCAATAACGTTATGAATACTTTGATGGAAAATTTCGTTCTAAGCCCACTGATCACAAGTTAACTAGAAGAGCAGCCATCACTCTCCTCAACCACATTAGAGAAAATGGAACGAGCCGCTTCATGTAGCTTAGGCTCGAACCTTTTTATAATGACAGGTAAATTTACGTACTATACCTGATTGCTTAGACGGGTTAGCATAGAGTTTTATTTTGAGCTAACCTTCTCTTTAAGTATAAGATAGGATAGTTCTATGCGTATTCTCATCCTTACTGTTGGAAAACAGAACTGCGTATTCTATATAATGTATTACTTAGGTTAGTTCATATAAATAAATTAAATTTGTTCAAATTTGTTATACAAAATCAAGTCCTATGACAAAGATATCAAAAATTATAACAGATTTAAAAATAAAATTACATTATCAACCTAAAATTCTATATACCCTATGTAAAACAGAGACCTCACGTGTAACTCGGTCACGACCGCGGTCTGTGGCACTGTAGACCAACAAAACTGCTAAACATTTCTTTGTAATATTTTTTATATTTTCATTTGTATATTTCATATTTATTCACAAAATATAATGAGTGTACAATGTCATTTTTCACTGTATAAATCCCGTTCCGCAGCCACATTCCGCACATCATTTCAAAGTGGTATATGAATAAAATTACAAAGTAACGTTTCTTATAAAATATACTACTTGTCCGTTTTTTTATGTGAAACTATTTATGATAACTTTCCGTGTGGTGACGGATTACGAATACAATTCACCACTCCCTATCTTGCCCATGGATGTCGTAAAAGACGACTAAGGGATAATATGCACATAAGATCTGTGCAAGGAAAACTCGAAATGAAATCTTATACCAACATATCTGACCAGCACGGTATGGTAGGTTAAATTCCCTCCTATTGTGGAGGAGGCCAGAGACCAACAGTGGGACGTATGTGGGCTGCGATGATGCTGATTTATGATAACACTTTTGGGAACGCAAAATAGTTACCATACATGGGTCTTAAGATTAAATTATCTTTTTTTATTCCTTATTGTGTATTCGGTTCTCTCACTCATGTATATTCGGTTCTCTTGCTCATCGAACGAAGTGCACTAACGAATTGCTACTACTCAGACGTCGATTTTCAACGAGAGTGTAGTACTACCCCAGACGGACTTGCACTTGGCTGTAGATAGAAGACTATCCACAGAGTGGTCTTATCACTATAAAAAACATCATCATTTGGATCACGTCTGTTGGCAATCCGTTCCAACCGCCTTAGCAAAGTAAACGCCTTACGAATGATAATTAAATTGTAGCTCTTCTTTGCGCAAAACGTCTTTGCTGCTTTCATCATCATCGCCTCGGCTCATATACGTCCCACTGCTGAGCTCGAGCCTCCTAAAAAATAGGAGCGAAATTGATCTTGCTATAACATGCTGGTCAGACAGGTTGGTATAGGGTTTTGTTTCAAGTTTTCCTTCTCTTGCAATGATGTTATATGCGTATTATATTCCTTGGTCGTCTTTTACGCCATCCACGGGCTAGAGGGTGCTTAATTGTATTCTTATTCCGTCACCACAAGGTGCTCTTTATCAGAAAAAGTTTACATATTGTTTCGATTCAGTACTCTATTTTCATATACTTGGCGATAATACGACCCAATAATCTAAATTTTGTTTGTTTGGTACCCTTTCACACCTAACCCACTAAACTAATTTTAAATAAAACTACTTTACGGATTTTATCGCGTTTGTATTTGATTTTTAATTACCCGACGTTTCAAACACTTTGCAGCGTTCATGGTCACGGGCGGACATCCGCCGCAACAGTCAACGCGCCGCGACAACAGTCCGCCCGTGACCATGAACGCTGCAAAGTGTTCGAAACGTCGGGTAATCAAAAATCAAATACAAACGCATTAAAATCCGTAAAGTAGTTTTATATAAAATGTGTAATACTCGCGTAAACATCAGAAATCACTAAACTAATTTTAAAATTCGTTTTCTAATGAAAGTTACGGTAACTGATACTTATAAAGAAATTTAAATGGTCGTGACCGCGAATACACACAAGGTCCTTATAAATACTAATATAATATATACCTTGGTCCGTTGTGGACCTCTCGGCGGCGGCACAAGCAGCTCGCCATTCCTGCAGTTCAGGACTTGGAATGAGCCCTGCGGATCCACCCGATGCGTCTTTTCTCGCTTGCCACCAATGAGGATCGTCTTTGCTGATGATCTAGAAAATAGAATTCACTGTACTCAGCGATTTTTTAGAGCCTCGGGTTTATCTTCACATTTTATATTTGCCTAATTATTACGTTGCCTTTTATAAAAAAAAGTTAGGTGATACTTTACGACTGATAGTTATTTTAAAGATTAATTTGAATTTTCTTGGCATGAGAAGACATGCATTGGCATGGTAGAGTGTGTAAAATATTTTACAATTCTTCTAGCAGACTTCTAGTTGGGAGTCCTAATAGCTCACGACTTATTACAATAAAGATTAGAGTTCCCGCTCAACTAAAATCTACCAGCCATTTTTTTTGCGGGGTGGGCCATGGTTAGCTTACTCGCCGCCCGACTCCGTTCAGGGCGATAGAGGAGTGCCGCGCGGCCCCATGACCCACCCGTGGCACGTCGCCTACTATGCCCTCCCCTCACGACATCTATGTCATGAGGGGAGGGCATAGTAGGCGACGTAGGGTAGACCCTCGAAGACGAAAGTCTACCAGCCTAACCTAACCTAACCTAGCTATCAACTAAAAGCGGTAGATATTTCGATGCAAGGAGTAATAAAATCAAACAAATGACGATTCCTTTAAGCCGTAGTAGTCGAATATGCTGCTCTTGGCAGAGTAGCCACTCTTTATAGATTGTTAAGGGATATTTATTTGATCCAATTCAGCATTTTAGACGAGCGACGTGGCGAGCACTATGCTCGACTGCGCTCCGTCTTTTGATAATCAAAATGTCCGATATCGAACACGTGTTTCCAGGATCTGTGATTTTACTGATTATGATATGATTTTCATATGATATGATTTTTTCTTACGCGTTTCCACTTCAGTTTTTAGTAATGAAGCCAAATCGACCCAGGCGTCTTGTTTTTGTATTTTATTACTAGCAACCAGCCCTCGCTTCGCTGCGGTTTCTGTCGCCTTATCCCCCGTAGTTCCCGATCCCGTGGCAATACCGGCATAAAATATAGCCTAGTTTACTCCCTGATATTATAGCTTTCCAATGGTGAAAGATTTTTTTAAATCGGTCGTCGTTTTGAAGATTACCCGGAACAAACAGAGACAAAAAAATATAAAGTGATTTTTAGACATATGTATAGTGCAAATAACCAAGTGAGCATGAAAAAGGCCTATTATTTTGACATTACAAACAGACACTCCAATTTTATTTATTGGTATAGATAATGTTGTGGATGAGAGGGGTCCCACAAAATAGGCATTTTTTTTATATTTTCCAATGAACAACAGAGTTTTATCCTGGTCCAATTCCATCTTCAACGCTCGTCAATAACACTTCGAAACTGTGATACACGATTGCAACATGCGCCCGCAACGACGCTAAGGACTGTACTGACCTAAAATTAAGGCGTAACGTAACACTCAAAGGGATTCGTGAAAATACCGACAACCGGGTGAAGCACGTAGCGCTACGACGAAATGTTACTGGTCAGTCGCCAGCTAAGATATATAACAAAACTGAGATACATAGATCGATTCTGTTCTCTGCTTTTTTCTTGCAGTTGCCTAATCGAAAATATGGCCTCACAAGTGCCTCTATTAGGTCGAAAGCCAAACTGGGACTCCGGCAATAGGTTTTCTGATAATTTCGTGAGGCGGTTTAACAATACTCTGGCAAAGACCTTTCCCGGGGCCATCAGCAACGAAATACCACGATAGGAGTCGCAATCCGAGCGATCACCTTTGTTCTTATATAGGGCCTTCATGAATGACTCCTTAAAGGTAGAAGGAATAGTTTCCTTTGCCCACATATGATTGAAGGCTTGCCATATAGCCACATGCAACTCACGACCACCATATTTAAGCAGCTCACCTGGAATTAAATCGATGCCCACTGCTCGCCTGTCTTGTTGTTGTTTAATGGCGAGAATAACCTCGTCACATAATAGCGGTTCATCCAATCTGTTGTCTATAGGAAGTTGAGGTAATTGATTGACGTGTTCCAGATCAACTGAGCGATCTACATTTAGTATACTACTAAAGTGTTCTGCCCAACGTTTCACTATTTCATCCTTACCCTTAAGAATGCCGTCGCCGAATGCTGGCTTAAGCGGTACATTTGGGAGGGAGCTAGTGCCTATCAATTTGCGAATCTCACTGTAAAATTCGCCCAATTGGTTTGTATCTGAGAGCCATTGTATGTGACGAGCCTTATCCTGCCACCACTTATCCTTAGTAGCCCGGGCCAATTTTCGCAAACCAATGTTATTTTGTTGTATTGCCGCTAGTCTTCGTAAGTTGGTTACATTATTTTGTCGAAGAAGATGTCGGTGTTTATCAATGGCCTCTTTGAGAGCTCTATCGTTATCATTAAACCAATCCTCATGTTTACGAGTTTTTAGACCCAGTGTAGCTGTGGCGATATCCAAAATGTGAGTCGATAGTGTCTGCCAATCGTTAGCAATGTCGCCAGTTTCCTTGGTACCTGATTTTGGTTGCTTTTCATACATCTTGTGGTAAGTTTGGCCTAAAGATAAATATCAAAAAGACAGAAGTAATGTCGCTAGATGTTAATGGTCACGAGATATTAACCACTAAACTAGGCGAGGAAGAACTGAAACAGACCGATAAATTTCGATATTTAGGGAGCATGTTGACATCTAAAAGTGACCTTGATGCCGAAATCGTCAGCAGAATTGGCGCGGCCGCTGCGGCTTTCGGTAAGCTTAGCAGCAAAGTCTTTGTTTCGCATGATTTGAATCTCACCACCAAGGTCTCGGTTTATATGGCTGTTGTGCTGCCGACATTGCTATATTCTGCCGAAACCTGGACTGTATATCGGCGTCATATCCGCATGCTGGATCGGTTCCACCTCAGATGTGTGAGGAAGATACTAAGGATACGATGGTCGGACCGCGTGCGCAATACCGATGTGCTTCGAAGGGCAAACGTGAACGGCATTGAATCCTACCTCATGCAGCGACAACTTCGTTGGAGCGGTCACTTGCTGCGGATGACAGACCAACGTATGACGAAACGCATCTTCTATTCGGAACTTGAGGAGGGCAAGCGTAAACAGGGTGGACCACTACTCAGGTACAAAGATGTTCTAAAACGTCACTTAAAAACGTGCGATATTCAACCATCTCAATGGGAACAGCGAGCCGCTAATCGACAAGAATGGAGGGCTTTAGTGAAAACTAAAGTCCTGAATTTTGAGTTGAAGCGCCGCTCTCAACTAGACATCAAGCGAGATGAATTGAAAGCCCGTCCACCTGCGGCAATTACATATAACTACACCAATAATGTACTTACGTGCCCGCAATGTGCGAGGACCTTTTCTAATAAGATTGGTTTCCTTAGTCATATGCGAGCGCATGATCGTAAATTACGGCGGAGCTGAAGCAGTCGCCATGGCCGAAATCGGTCGGATCATCATCATCATCATCATCAAGATATATAAAGATACAATATCACTCCAAGAGAGGCAAATCCCAAAATAAAACCTTATGGCAACTTGCCAATGGAAGATAGGCCTTAGTACCGTTGGTAAGGTTAGAAGGCACAATACCGTAGGTTATCAAACTTAAGTGGGCGGATGTAATGATATTGGTAAATATTTATAAATCATAATGATGATGGCAAATATTGTATATCAATAACTAAATAAAACCCTTTCCCCAATGACTTGAGATTGATTCAATATGTAAAATTTTTTTATAATCTATTCTTCATTCAACATGTATTATTTTTTTTTTCTATTTACTCATGGTATAATATGTATTATTTCTTCTTTCATATAGAAAAGTTATTGGCAAAAGTTTTATGACCTCCTTGGGAATACAATCGTTGACCAGACGGAATCATATGAAGTTGACCTACTCGTAGGTTTCTCTAAAGCTCTTAGTCGTCTTCTACGACCCCCAGGAGGAGTGTAAAGGTTAGTAGCAATTGTAGCCACCATACAGTATAATAAAAAGATATCATATAAATTATTAAAAAAATAAAGCTTTTATTTAAATGCTTTAAAACGAAGAAAAAGTGCTCGTCAAGGCTATTCAAACGAGTCCAAACTCTACGGTTTTATTTTGTTTAGTTTAGGGGTTCCTATGGCCACCTTCCGACGCCATCTTGAGACCTGCTTCATGGTACCATTTTATTGCATTGTCACTGAAGTTACGTAAGTAAACTAAATTTCAACCTAATTTAACGACAAGTGGTTCTAATGTAACTTTCAGCGAAATTAAAAAGTAGCTTTTAAAAAGTATAATAATGGTAATAAAACCGTACCTGCAGTATATCGCCCGTGTTAAATGCAATGCCCGCTTGAGCACACGGAATCAATTCATCTTCTAGCGGATCATAATCAAATTGCGCTCGAACGAATATCTGTAATAAATCAATATGTTAATGAGATTTCAGCAATAGCTACATCAATTATACGTAAAAGTGAATAAAATGGAGACGTGAAAATGGATCTATTTTTAAAACAAACTTGATGTAAATTGCATGATAAATATAATGAGGCTAAACAATCTTTTCAAAAAGGTTTAAATGAAATATAATATTTGAATATTGGCAAATTCTTGAATGGTTTCAAAATATTTCTCCCCCTAATTTTCATTCACCGTTCATTTTTTCTTCACTAAGAATTTCGACAACAATGAAAAGATTATTTATGAATTGCTTACGATGCTCTTGAATATAAATTCTTTATGGACCATGAAATGAATAACAATGATTAACATGTATTTATTTAGTAATATTTAAGACATGAAATAAAATGGATATGAAACAAAAACAATAGAACATGGGAGAGGGAGATGTGAGATGATTGTGAGATGAGAAAAGAACAACAAGCGCACAGAAACAGGATATCGCGGGGTCAGCCATGCCCAAATGACATACACCACACCACACATTAAGGACCACATAGACATGCAGTAGGTTTCAAACCGGCGCGGTTCAGTACAGCTTAGTCTGCGTGCTCGATTCTTCGTTTAAGCCTATCTTTATGTAAAAAAAAATCAAGTTGTAATGGTCGCGCACATCAATGTCCGAACTCACTTATAATCGTTGTTAATCTTAATATATGTATATAAATTACGTGTCACGTTGTTTGTCCGCGATGGACTCCTAAACTACTTAACCAATTTTAATCATATTTGCACACCGTGTGCAGTTTGATCCAACTTGAAAGATAGGATAGCTTACATCTTAATTTATAGGCGCAATATTATTTTATTGCAAATTATTTGTATTATATATACCTATTATTTGACATTCAAAATTATCTGTTTTGGAGTTACCAAACGATTTTAACAGATGGCGATATCTGTTGACTGGATTGAGTAATTATGGTATGTATGTATGATTGAGTAATAGATGGCGCTGCTATGTCAAACCTACAAACGTGTCAGACACGATTTTAACTTGCTTTTTTATATAGATGCCATTTGTAAAAAAAATAAGACAACCTAAATGACAGATGTTCTCCTACAGTTCCACTTAAATAGTTTAATAAAATGTAATATAACAAAAACATTAGCCACAGCAACGCGTGGCCGGGTCTGCTAGTAAAATTATAATATATAGTTACTTTTGAGTAAGATTAGATAAGCCATTGGATAATTAGTGTTTGGTGGACACTTTAAACAATTAATGATGTCAAGATGACAGTTTGATAGAAACACAAAAAGTATATACTATTGGTTAGAAAATGTTCAACTTATCGTGTTGTATATAAGTTCGTTTAAAGCATTAAGTAGAAAATATGCTTGCAAATTTAATCAAATTTCTAAACCACGAAGAAAATATTCTAATTCGAAGAAAATAAACTTATTTTTATTGTAAAATATTTTAAAGTTGAAGTATGAAAACTTGTAGATAAGTGAATTACATAATTCTTGCACCTATAAATTAAATAGTATTAACCGAGTATTATCTCGTGAAAGTATAATATTCTTCAACACTGAAAAAGCACCTGTTAAAATTTAAGCGTTAAATAAAGTCTGTTGTCTAAAAAAACTAGACCAAGAGGTCTACTAAACCCGGACCGGTTTAAAATCCCGAAACGTGTGCAATCACCTTTACAAAACATAACACAAACATAAATATAATTTAAAGTAGCAACGGGTCTGATCTCGCTACTTACTAGCACGGGCGAAGGCTTTATCCGGAAAAGCTAGTTAGAACAAAAACACAAAATTTTAATTCGCTTTTGATACCAATTGTTTGTTTAAAGACAAGCATCATTTTCAAAATTTGTGTGCGCTTGTCGACTTCACTAATATTAGTTTTTAGTATAAAACAAGCGTCAAAATCACACTACTACAACTAACTGTATTAAAAACAATGTTTACTTTTGTTTCATTCAAACTATTGTTAATACTCGACTACGGTTAAATCTACTTTTCAAAACCATACTGACAAAAACTTGACGTTTTCAAACACATTTCGACTTTTATGTATATAACCTATATATAAAAATGGATGTTATACATATACTTTAGATAAACGCCGATATTATGAAGACTCATCGATTAATAATTACGAAGGTGGTTTTAAATATTAATTCACAGAAGCTTTTTCATTTTACTTTTCATTAAAAGAAGATACTGTTATAATATATTCATCTATAGCGGATATTCGTGAATATTGGTTTAAATATTTGAATACTAAGAACTCTTTTCACCAATGAATCGTTCATTTGCGTGAACTGAATAGTTATATAGCTCCTAATTTTGTGGTAATGAAAACAATAGATTTTTCAATATTAAGTTAGAGCAATTTAATTTTAGAATAATGTCTTAAAAGACTCTAAGTTAGGGTCAGACCATCCATTTTAATATATAGAGGCGGATGAATGTACACCGGCAGGACAATGTTTGCCAGGACCTGTTAGTCTATGTACAAATGAAATTGTTTACCTCGCACGGTGGTGGCGCTGAACGATATGATGGTACGATCTTAAATGTCACTGATCCTCTAGCCTCGCGCTGAAAATTTCGAATTTGATTATTTTTATACTATTACGCTTGTATGCTCTAATAGTTAAGTAGAAGTGTATCTATCTATTCATCTATCTACCAACAGACGTCCACTGTTGGACATAGGCCTCCCCACGAGAATGTCACTCGTCGGTCTGGTGTCTCTTGCATCCAACAGTTTCCTGCGACTTTCAAGATGTCGTCAGTCCGCCTAGTAGAGGGTCGTTCTATGCTGCGGCGTCCGATTCGTGGTCACCAGTCGAGATCCTTTCTTCGCCAACGGTTTTCGGTTTAACGAGCGATGAGGCCTTCTCATTGTCATTTCAATGTGCTAAATCAGCTATGTCGGTTACATTCGTTCTTTTACAGATTTCAGTATTATGAATTTTACAACGTACAGAAATATCGAGCATAACCCTTTCCATAGCACGTTGAGCGACTTCTTTATGAACCTCTTTATGAGGCCGACATTTATACATCACTTTTCAGTGCCATATGTCATCGCTGGTAAAATACACTGGTTATAAACCCTTGTTTTTAGATACTATAGAATATTGAACGAGAAGATCCTCTTAACTTTCCCGAAGCTGCCCAGCCGAGTACGATTCATCGGCATCACACATACAATTTGTCAAGTATATCTATATCTATATCTTCAGCATCTATGTATATTGGATTATTACCTCTTAAACGAGAGGAGCACTTGCTTCACTATAACTTACCATCAGGTGTTACAATAAATAGAACCTCAACTATAATAAAAGGGAAAATAACCTACACCAAGCTGGATGGTATGCGATGATAACGAGTTTTATTTCGAAAATTTCTTTTCCTGCCGTAATATATTATTTACTTAAATACCTATAAAAGACGCCTGTCTTTTACGATGCCCGAGGAAATTGAAGAGGTGTATAGATAGGTATCCTTAGAACGTGTAAAAGAAGGAAAACCCGAAATAAAACGCTATCATCATCATTTGTCTGCCCTCATCTCACGCTAAGTGGGATCGGCACAACATGTTTTTACCTTCCATAGCCTCCTATCAGCCGTCATATGTGCACTCACTGCTTTCATACGCATATCACGCAGTCAATCCATCTCTTCTTGGGTCTCCCACGCTTCTTTCGTCCATCCACAATCACATTAACAACCCTCCTTGTCACATGCCTTTCATCCCTCCTCATCACATGTCCATACCATGACAATCTCGTGCTCCTAATCTTCTCTATCACTGGTGCCACTTTTAGGCTTCCCCTAATATACTCATTTCTTATTTTATCTAACCTTGTAACCCCACACATCCATCTTAGCATTCGCTTCTCTGTAGCATGCACTCTTCATCCATCTTTTTCAGTGTCCAACATTCAGATCCATACATATCAACAGGTCTGATGACACTCTTGTATATTTTCCCCTTAAGTTTGAGAGGCAACCATGCGTCATAAATTATTCCCGAGACCTGCCGCCACTTCATCCATCCTGCATTCATTCTACTATTAACCTCTCGATCAATGTTGCCATCGTCTTGGAAAAGCGAGCCTAGATACTTGAAATCGGAGCAAACCGGTAGGGATACCCCATCTAGGGCAATGTCAGAGAATTTGGAAGGGCCACCGAAGTTACAGAATAAATGTTCAGTCTTGGTGCGGCTGATCTTAAGGCCTACTCTTTCCAACCTCTCACGCCATTGCCCCAGTCTATTCTGTACCCCAGCTGCCTCTTCCCCGACGAGGATAATGTCATCTGCAAATAGCATGCACCACGGGGCTTCCTGTATGTCCGATGTCAGCGCATCCATCACCAGGAGGAATAGGTCGCAGGAATAAGGTCGAGGAGGAATAGGTCGAGGAATAGGTCGTAGGAATAGGCTCAAAGCCGAACCCTGATGCAAGCCTACAGTGACACTGAACTCATCAGTGACTCCGGCTTTAGACCGGACATTCGTGCGCGCTCCTGCATACATAGCTTTCACTAATCTTTCATACTTCCCTGGCACTCTTCGTTCTTTCAAAGCCCACCTCAGAACCTCCCTGGGAACTCGGTCCGCCTTCTCTAGGTCGATAAATACCATGTGTAGGTTTTTACGCGCATTGGTATTTTCCATGAGTTGGCGTAACGCAAAAATTGCATCCGTGGTTCCCAGTCCAGGCATAAAACCAAACTGGTTCTGGGTTATTCTACTTTCCTCTCTTATTCTCTTCTCTATCACTTTCTCCCAAATCTTCATGCTGTGTGACATGAGCTTTATTCCTCGGTAGTTATTACATTCTTGTATATCACCCTTTCTTTCAAAGATGGGCACCAGTGAACTGGTACACCATTCTTTCGGGATCGACTCTTCTTGCAACAACTTATTGAAGAATAAAGTCAGCCACGTCCATCCCTCAGCTTTCAAAACCTTCCATACCTCTACAGGTATACGATCTGGGCCAACTGCCTCCCCTATTTTCATATTCTGCACAGCCATTCTTACTTCATCTACACTTATTTCTTCTACTAAAGCCAAATTAGTTGGTTGATCCACTATCTCACCACTCAATTTTCAAAATAACTCTTCCAGCGGCTTTTTATTTCTTAAAGAAATAAAACACTATATATTATGATTTCTGATGTTTACGCGAGTATTATACATTTTAAATAAAACTACTTTACGGATTTTATCGCGTTTGTATTTGATTTTTGATTACCCGACGTTTCGAACACTTTACAGCGTTCATGGTCACGGGTGGACTAAGATGTCTCACGTCCAACAAGTCATCGTTACTGCAGAAAATTTATAATTATCTACCCGATACAGAAAATTGTTATTAAATATTGACCCACATTTTGATACAAAATTTATTGCCAGTGTAAGAAGAAAATGATTCTATATGAAAAAATTATATTGTTTATGGTTAGTAATAATTAAACATTAAAATTAATAGTAATTATATTTAAAAACTAACTATAGTCTATCTAATCTAAGAAGTGCATTTTGACAGATGTCAGAGTAAGTTGTCTAGGTATGTGAACCAAATAATCGCTATCGAAAACATCCGATTTTAGTGAGAAATCGATATTGATTCTCTTTATTTAATAATCGGTTTATTTTTCTTTTCACAAAAACGAAATGGATAAATTAAATGCTAAATTAATACTAAATAAATTTAATTCTTTTAGCATAAAATCTATTCATCATTTTTAGTAGGATTGGGTTAAGTAAAAACAAAAACTGGATTCGAAAATAGTTATTTATTCAGGTTCACTACTATTACTTGAAGTATCGTCGTCGCAAATAATACAATTTACAATTCAGCCATTGAAGGACAATGTAGAATCACGGTTTTGTTTCAATACGAATATTTTGAGAATTTAGTCTATTCGATTAATTATTTAATTCTAATATTTTTACCGATTTTTTGGATATTCGTGAATTGGAAGTGGTCAAGCACTACTGTTTAGAACGTCATGACGTGATATTGTAACATCGTTAATAACAACTACTGTTTTACATGTTGCTTCTATTTTAAATTGGTTTTACGAGTTTCAACATTAGATTATTGTACAAGAAAGTTACCCTCAACGTTAATTATATAAATAACTTAATAGTTCTTTAAAATTTAAGATTTATTGTTTGCGATAATGTGTATACGTTTGGCCAAAGTTATTGTGTATTAAAAAATGCGAAACGTCAAAATGCACTTCTTAGATTAGATGAACTATAATAATCTAGTATACTACCACCGGATCGGAACACGGTCACACTGAGAAAGATCCGGCAAGAAAACTCAGGTAACATGATGCTAAATTAAAGTTAATTTTGAAGGCGTACCATTCTAGGCAGGTATCGGTGTTCTTTTGCGAGGCTATTGAGATTAAAAAACACAAAAATTTCAATAGAGAGGATGGCTGGGTGTTACCATCAAGCTGGGATCCTGTTATAAACATTATTAAAAACAAATCCAAAAAGACCACCACAAGACTGCAAGACACCGTGAGCTCATATTGTATAGATTTGACCCACAATAATAATAACTAAAGATAATTTTATAAATTAAAACCTTTTAGTAACATAAAGTAAAGCCGCCTTCAAAATTAACTTTAATTTAGCATCATGTTACCTGAGTTTTCTTGCCGGATCTTTCTCAGTGTGACCGTGTTCCGATCCGGTGGTAGTATACTAGATTATTAGTTAGTTTTTAAATATAATTACTATTAATTTTAATGTTTAATTATTACTAACCATAAACAATATAATTTTTTCATATAGAATCATTTTCATCTTACACTGCCAATAAATTTTGTATCAAAATGTGGGTCAATATTTAATAACTAATTTTCTGTATCGGGTAGATAATTATAAATTTTCTGCAGTAACTATGACTTGTTGGACGTGAGACATCTTAGTCCACCCGTGACCATGAACGCTGTAAAGTGTTCGAAACGTCGGGTAATCAAAAATCAAATACAAACGCGATAAAATCCGTAAAGTAGTTTTATTTAAAACACTATATATTATATCATCATTTCAGCCCATTGCCGTGCACTGCTGGACGAAGGCCTCCCTCATGTTGCGCCACAATGTGCGGTCCTGTGCCGCCTGCATCCAACGACGCCCAGCAATTTTCACTAGGTCTATATATTAGGTCTATATATATTATATATATATATATTTGACCAGCGACGTAATATCAATATCTCTCCTGTTGTGGAGGAGACTCGAGACCAGCAACGGGACTTATATCAGCTGAGATGATGATCATCTTATGCAGAGATGACCGCCCTAAATGTTTTATTTGAAACTTTCCGTATCTTGTATTCATCTGTTTACATTTACGGGGCACATAGACATTTATTCAATCCATAAACGATAGTTCTAAGTCATCATCACCATCACCTTGCTCTTATCCTAATCACTTAGGGTCGAATCAACATGAACTCTTCTTCCATATATACATGTAACAAAAGTTTTGGGCAATAGTTTTATGACCGGCCGTCTGCCTGACGTCAACCCTTGGGAATGTGAATGTCCCAGGTCGATGAAAAAATTTTAGTCATTTTTTACGATACCCATGAGCATTGCTCATGGGGTAGTATTCGTAGCCGTCACCACCACAGCTGTTCGCCCAGCGCCCATCGCAATATAAGTATTTATCTGCTATATTATTGTTTTTATTTGGCAAATAAAATAAATAAATTAATTAGCATACGTAATAGTTTATAATAAGCATAAGGAGTAGTTCATACCAGCATTCTCTGAAGTTGCGCCACAGATTGATTCGCAACTGGGGTACCGTTGATCTCTTTGATCTCATCGCCAACGTGGAGAGTCGCCTGCCTGTGTATCATACCACCGTGCATGATGCGGGCCACGATGCATCGGCCGTCGTCTGCCAATTTCAGCGTTATGCCCTGTAAACAAAATAATTTTATCTGTGAAGTGAACGATTAAGATAGCAGAGTCATTACTTTTTTGCCAGCGAATGTGAAGGCAAGGAAAACTTAAACATCATTACCGATACGATGGTGTGTTGTGTCTTTCTAGTTTGACCGAATTCACTAAATTTTTTTCGTGAACAGCTCGAAACGGTTAACCTGGAAGCTTGCCGGCTCCATAAAGAAAGCAGAATATTTGTCGCAAAAACCTCGTTTAAATTGTGAGTTATAGTGTCACAAAAACGAGTTAACACAAAAATCCTTTCAGAAAAAGTTACATTTGAATAGTTTGGGAAATCTATCCATTCTAGACAAATATTTCAATTTATTGAAGAGCGTTTTCAATTTCTTCACTCAAAAGAAGTCTGATTTGAACTTAGTTCGAATTAACCAAATCGATGTAGGTAGGTATATATTAAATATTTTAGTATTACTGTTTATGTATTTCCTAAGAAAGTTTTCGGCTATTCAAGCTTTTATGCAACTTACGTGCAATTGGCTGCACAGATGGCGTACTGGTGCAGATACCTGCCGTGCCAATGTCGCGGGTTCGAAATTCTCGCAGAACAACACTTTAACGCGGGTGACTAGACCGGGGAGTTAGTCCGTTACCCGCCGAGATGCCGACCGCGCGAGGAAAGACCGACGTCCTCCCCGAGGGGGGGACGTCGGTCGAGTAGAGGGTACTCCTCAGGGGGTATTCCGTCGGGCCGACCACTGACGTCAAGTCACCTGCTCCGGTGGTCGGCGTGTCACGGGTGGGTTACCGGTGTGCGTGCTTACATCCCTCTGTCGCACTGGACGGAGCTGGACGAGCAGTGCGGCGACCGTAACCGAATGATACGAGACGCCCTGTGCGGAGACGGGTTAAGAATATAATATGTGACACGTAAGAACAATAGATAAAAACACTCTCCTGAGGAGATTATTACAGCGACTGCGATCGCATCACTCGCCTACGGAGCGCGGTAATTATGTTATTATCCCCATACCGAAGCCTATTTTCGATGGCTGACATTTATAGGCTGATCATCATTCATCACAGTTCATATACTTTCCACTGCTGTGCTCGAACTTCCTGCCCGGGCACCCTCCATAATGGGAGGGAAATTGATCTAGTATACCACGCTGGTCAGACGGGTTGGATAATGGATGATCGATGGATACGGGATGGATGATTGATGGTATCCGGTTTTACTTCTCTTACATAAATGTTATATGCATATTATAATCCCTTAGTCGTCTTCTACGACACTCACGGTTAAGTAAGGTGGTGGTGAACGTAATCTTACGTCATCACACGGAAAATAAGCGATAGGCTGATAAGTGGTTCTAAATCAATCTGTATAAGAGCGAGTTCTTTTACTATAGTTGTATAGGATAAACTGTTATAAATAAATTAATGTAAAATATACTTTTCCTTACCATCGGTTCGTCAGTATTTTTCTGGAACTGCACGAGGCGCACCCTGGTCACGTTCTCAAACTCCGGCTCAGTGTCATCCTCGTCTTCGACAGGTGGCGCTGTAGTTCTACCGTTGACCGGAGGCGGTGATGCCCGCAGCGATTCTTCGCCGTACACCTCTCGGGCAACCACATCGTGCGCCTGCAGTAGGGCCTGTTAACAAAATCACCTTATCAATAAGATTTTGGAATACATTAAATAAGTACTAACTGAGAATTTTAAATTCTTGCAAGCGTTTTCAATAATATTTTAGTTGTTGGCTTTATAAATTTACAATTAATAACATTTTCAAAGTCCAGAGGCATAAAATTTTATACGTAACTAGCTGACACGTTCAACATGATCTATCTATACCAATAAATGAAATCGGAGTGTCTGTTAGTAATGTCAAAATAATAGGCCTTTTTCATGCTCACACGGTTATTTGCACTATACATATGCTTAAACATCACTTCTTTATTTTCTTTGTCTGTGTCTGTTTGTTCCGGATAATCTTCCAAACGGCTGGACCGATTTAAAAAATCTTTCACCAATGGAAAGCTATAATATCAGGGAATAACATAGGCTATATTTTATCCCGGTCTCCCACGGGATTTGGAACTACGCGGGGTTTTTTTTTTGGGAGTGGTTTGCGGTCGACGCACTCCTGTACCCTCCGGTCAGGACGTCGATCGATGGTCGTCGGTCTTTCCTCACGCGGTCGGCCTCTCGGCGGGTGACGGACTATTTCCCCGGTCACGTCACCCGCGGCCTCGCCTAGGGCGGCATGAGGCGCAGGTATTCGCGCCTACGCCGCCACTGTCGCCGGCGGCGGCGGATCGCCTTATCGAGGCTGCGCTCTTCGCGCAAGCGATCCGCCGCCTCCTTCCGCGAGATACTGCCTCGCAGAAGGCTGCGACCGCGTCCCAGTTAATAATAAATCGTTTTGCAAATAAATCGTTTTCGCATAATATTTCATTGATCTCGTAGCTTGATATCATATAGCCTATAAGCCGTTCTCGATAAATGGGCTATCGTATACTAAATTAATTGTTCAATTCAAACTAGTGGCTCCGGCGATTAGCGCGTGCAACAAAACAAAGTCTTCAGCTTTATAAGATTATTATAGATATATTTATCCATGTTGAATAATTATCTTTATAGTGACGGAATAAGAATACAATTCACCCACTTGTCTTGTCCGTGAGTGTAGCAAAAGACGACTATGGGAAATAATATGCATATAACATCTATGCGCGAGAAGGTGAACCTGAAATAAAACCATATGCCAACACATCTGATCAGCGTGGTATAATAGATCAAATTCCCTCTTATTGCGGAGGAGGCTCGGGTCCAGCAACGGAGCTTATATGAGTTAAGTTGATCATGATGATGATGTTAAATAACGATAAATATACATTATTTTGAGTAAACTGTGTTGATCTTACAGATAATCATTTAACTAATTTCATATTGTATTTTATTCTATACCATGTAAGTAATGAACTATATAATGAACTGTCAAGCTACCTGTAAAATACGCTTTAATCAGTAATATTCTGCGATTGTGTAGGTAAAATATAAATACAAGGGTAATATAATGAACAGATACATATTTATTTAATTAATGGTACATATCACAGATTCAAACAATTTCTTAGATTAGGAAGCCCTTGCTTATGTAGTAAGAGAAACTTGATTAATATAATATTTAAATGGCCTTCTATTTTACTACAAAACTAATATCAATGTTCAGCCTCAATCCACTAATCTCAAACGGCATACTGCATAGCATATTTTTGTGTAACATGTTTTCTGCCTTCACACATCGGTTCACATATAACCCTTTTATTAAATGTGTTGACGCTTTTGACATATGATTGTCGATGGATATGAACAATAAAACGATGTCGATATTGCAATAGCCGCATAATCCACAACGTATTTGCTTCAGAATTTCAGTCGAGGGAAGATCAAAGCTGTCGCAATGCATTCAATACGAGTGAACGATTCAACTGCTAATATAAACGATTTCCTATTTTTTGTTAAATAGTCTAGTTACTAATCTATGCTTAAAGGGAACTCAGCGGTTCAGGTTGGAGTAAAATTATTACTTGAAACGTAAATTCTACATAATAAGGGAAAAGCCAACTTATCGGATACAGTTCCAGATTTCATTGTTGCTAATTAGAAGGGCTTTAGTAAATCTTAATAATGCCTTTTGTTTATCGGGCTAGGGATATCATGATACAAAAGAGAGTGTATGTGGCACTGGTTCAACAAGATATAAAAATTTACTTACTGTTAACAGTATAACTTTTGGTTACTATGTTAGAAATAAGTGGAATTATTAGCAATAGCTACCATGTAGGTAGATAGGTAATAAATTTCTAAATGCAGTATGCAATACTTTCCATAGATATGGCCACTTTTAAATAAGTGAAGCTTATAACAATCAATATTTGCTTGTGAAGTGGCAATGGTCTCATGTGGTAATGAGTCAAAAATAAGAGGTTTAGTGCTTTTTTTTAAGTTTAGGGCTAGGCCATTTTTAAGTTCTGCTCCGGTGGTCCCAACGAAGAAGGCGACGTGCATCGTGCATCGTGGGTGGATTGTGGGTGTGCGTGCTTACGCCCCTGTCGCCCCGGACGGAGTGGTGCGAGGAGCGCGCCGACCGCAACCCACCCCCTAAAGGCCATCTTTAAGTCATCTTCATCAAAGGACATCTTTATTTGTCGTTACATCTACTTGAGTGATTATCGGGAGCAGCTAATCTCTTCGATGACACCTACAACACCAACTGCAATCGCCAATCTAATCTCGTGGCAATTATGACATTAATCACCTTTAAGGAAAACAGTAGACGACGTTAGGAAACCGGATAAGCGGACCGAAATATTATTACTGACTGAAGAAAAACCTAGAAAGCCAAAGAGATTTATGAGAACTTATATTTTCTACTTTTTGTGCTAGATATGTTTCGGAAGTATTCAATTCAGCCAATCGAGGCAACAGAAGAGTAGTACGGAGCCCCATAATCTGAAGTGTTATCTCGTCTTGAATTCGGTGGCTACACATTCTTTCGCATCAAATATTCAGTCCAAACCCAAATTAATATATTTTTAACTTTTTTTTTAAATGAATTACATAATTCATCATTTTATCTTACATACGTCCCACTGTTGGGTTCGAGCCACCTCCACATTAGGAGGGAAATTGACCTACTATGCTTGTCAGACGTGTAGGTATTTGTTTTTTTTTTGGAGTGGGCAATGGTCAGGGCACCCGCCGCCCGGCTCCGTCCGGACTAAAATCTCTCTCCAGTCCGGTCACCCGCGGCCTTGGCTAGAGACGTGTAGGTATAGGGCTTCATCTCCAGTTTTCCTTCTCTTGCACAGTTGTTGTATGCATATTATATCTCTTAGTCGTCTTTTAACGATACCCACGGGCAAGATAGGGGGTGAATTGTATTCTTACCCCTTCACAACACAGAAAACTACATAATGCGAAACAAAAATGCTTTTTAGATTCCATAGCATTAATAGCAATCTATATTCATTGAGCATCAACGACAATTATGTAATTCACGAACTAATTCTATTCTATTCGTGAATTACTCTTTGAATACCAAACAGGAATGAGCAATCCGTGAGGTGAGTGTATATTAAAATTGGTGAAACCATCCTTAAATATTAACTGATTCAATAATACAAATAAATGTATTGTTTGATTGAGTTGTTTATAAGCAGTACCCGGATGACCAAGCTTAGCTCGGTATTAATATTTTATTAAATTTGAATTATTTGGAAAATGCGTTTAGTTTTTCTTAAAAAAATGGAAATATGAAAAAAGGGAAGCCCAAGGATCGAACTAGGGGCTATCTAAATTAAGGGCCTACTCGAGTTTCCAATAGATCACTTTTAATTCTTGATGAATTTACCTTCATATTTTAATGATTTCTATAAGTGAAATCTAGCCTATATAGATTTATTGCCCCCGAAACGCAGTATGCAGGAGGCAACTAAATGATTAAAGTTGTTTCTGAGATTCTGAATACATCCATATATATAAAAGAAAGTCGTGTTAGTTACACTATATATAACTCAAGAATGGCTGTACCGATTGGGCTGAAAATTAGTGGGGAGGTAGCTTAGAACCAGGAGACTGACATAGGATTTTTTATCCCATTCAATCGCGTTCTCGTTTCCCGTTCGATAAAATGTCAAAGATACGCAGTATAACAAAACTAGTTAAATAGTGGATGCTGATATCAAATTGAATTATAATAATCATATACCAACAAAACTAGTTAAATAAAAGCTTCTAACAAAAACGTAACAGTAATCATCTACAACAAACAAAATAGAATAACAAAGTCGATTTATTTACGAAATGTAGTAGTAATTTCTATCACAAAAACAGCTACGCTTATTCGTATGCTAATACAGACACTGTATTCTGGCTTAAGAGCAGTATATTTTGTACACCGACTATTCCATACTTTACTTTTATTTAGATAACATCTATGTACATAAATAACATCTCTTATATGCAAAAAAAAGATAATACTTAAGTTTTAATGTTTCTACTATTGATATCAATGCTGATATTTGTAATTTAGTTCTAACATAACTTTATACTTCATAATTACTACGTTAAGTAATTATGTGTTTATTACCGTTTGTGACAAATGAGCAAACAGCACATTTAATGGTAAGTGATATTGCCGCTTATAGATCTCTGCTTGGCCGCTGCTTATCGTGAAGAAAGTGAAGGGGGTTGAATGCATGTAATGAGGTTCGCTGATACTAAAGGCATAATCAAAACCCACCACACGCAAACACTCTCAGAAAGTTGGGCTTCCGGCTCTCTCGTTTTCCAGACGAAGTGGAGTAACAAAATGCTACTACTCAGCCAGAATGAGGTACTACCCCGAACGAACTGGCACACGGCTGTATACAGACGACTGTGTGGTCCTATCACTTAATCTATATATATAAAAGAAAGTCGTGTTAGTTACTATGTTTATGACTCAAGAACGGTTGTACAGATTTGGCTGAAAATTGGTGGGGAGGTAGCTTAGAACCAGGAGACGGACATAGGATACTTTTTATCCCGTTCTTCTTCTTCTTTTTCTTAATGGCAATGAGCTACTTTTTATCCCGTTCGATCGCGTTCCCGTGTGACATGGCATAAAATGTCAAATAGATTTTATTTTGTTTCTGTTTGTCCATTCGGACGGGCAAAGGAATAAAAAACCATACAGCCAAGTCTGATACAATTTTCTTCATATTAGTTAACATTTCTTTATATAGAATAGCTTATTTATAGTTATGTCCATCAGTAAGTCAAGTCGTTACCATTAATTAGCCGCTGTAAACCTAATTATTTGATTTCTCTGGGAATAACGGTAGAATATGAAAATACACGTAAACCACTCTTATATCACATTCCTTAACTGTATTATCTCTTAACTGTATTATATTACATAAAATATCAGCAAAATTATTCACTATAAAACACTAAAAAAATGAATATAATACGAGAGCTAAACATGACATTTCCATATTCGCACCGAAACTCATGTCAAAGAGAATACAAGTCACTATGAAACGTAGGATAACAAAAACGCATTTGATATGTAATAACAAAATGCAAATGACAGCGAAACGTAATTTTGTTTATAGTTAAGTATGGTTTAAAATTTGATAATTATAATTTTTCAGAAATCAATCATCAGTAATTTGTATTCTCTTTGAATCATCATTAACAATAGCGAGACCAAGACGATCGAATGTTTCCCGACAAAGCCGTAATGGTTCCTCCATTAGAGAATATACATTCGGAAATTTAGAAAATGTATTTACGAAATAAATAAATTATGGCGTTACGAAGTTCACCGGGTCAGCTAGTTATTTAGATAAAAATGAATAAATAAAATAATTATCAGTGTGACGAATTAAAAATAGATTTTCACCACCATTTCCTTTACCGTGTTTGACATAAAAGGAGGACAAAGGATGCAAGCAGATAACATTACTACAACGATAACTGAAAATAAAACTCTAAACAAATATGATAAATCAACGTTTAGTAGGTCAATTTCTCTTCCACTGTAATCCTCCACAGTCGGCTTGATCCCAGCAGTAGGATGGATGCATATGAAACGAGATAATGATCAATTAATAATCAGCTAACATTTTATGATCCCATACAAATATCTCATAAGTCACACCACTTTTATATAACAAAAAGTAACACGAGTATGGAAGAAATAATGACAATATTTACATATAGGTTCATACTTATAACGAAATTTGCATACAAATTGATATTTTGGCATGAATGTGTAGCAACGATAAATTAATCGATCAAGTTTACAATAGGAGTGATGATATTTAAAAATTTTGTTTATAAAAAATATTTATACATCGATGGATGATGATAAAGATCATCATCATTGCAGCTAATATATGTCCTACTGCTGGGCTCAAGCCTCCTTCATAATAATAGGGAAATTTAATCATTCTCCGTGTGGTGAAGGAGTAAGAATACAATTCACCACCCCCTTTCTTGCCCGTGGGTGCCGTAAAAAACAAACGAAGGGGTATAAAATGTATATAATATAGATATTATATTCATTTATATCCCATGCAAGTTTTGGAAAACTTGAAATGAAACCCTATACCAACACGTCTGACCAGCGTGGAATAGTAGATCAATTCCCCTACCATTGTAGAGGAGGCCTGAGCCTAACGGTGAGGTGAATAAGGAATAAGAATGAAATGATGACCATTCTCTCTTTTCTTTTGGATATTGTAAGAATCGATTATGTATGTGATGTATGCGGATAAGACCAGAGAATAGGAGAAGAGAAACTTCAAAAACATCTAGTATAAAACATCTGGCCAGAGGGAATAGTAGATAAAGGGAAGATGACCATGGCTTCTAAGCCTCTTACTTTACCCATTGTAATGGGTCGTATATTTACAAGAATGATATTGAAAGAGGAAGGAATTATTTTACTTCTAGTATTTCATCATCATCATCTCGGCCTATACACGTCGCACTGTTGGGCTCGGGCCTCCTCCAATATGCGAGGAATATTAACCTACTATATCAAGCTGGTCAGACGTGTTGGTATATGGTTTTGTTTCGAGTTTTCCTTCTCTTGCTATATATTATATGGATATCCTTACTAATAGTACAAATGCGAAAGTAAGTTTGTTTGTTTGTTACGCTTTGACGCTTAAACCACGGAACCGATTCCAAAAATTCTTTCACCAATGGAAAGCTATGATATCAGGGAGTAACATAGGTTATATTCCCGGTATTCCCACGGGAATGAGATCTGTGCGGGTAAGGCGATCGAAACTGAAGCGAAGCGAGGGCGGGTTGCTAGTATATTATATATTAGCCCTTATATTATATGCATATATAATATCTAAACGACTAAGGGGTATAATATGCATATTATACCCCTTAGTCGTTTTTTACGACAGCAGCAGACAAGATAGGGGTTGGTGAATTGTGTTCTTACTCCGTCACCATATGGAACCTGATGTAGTAGTCGCAAAGAAGTGTACAATTTATAAATGACATGCTTGCTAAATTTTGTCTAAAGTTAAACACATTAAACGATCGTACGTATATTCGTAATATGTACAATGCTGTCAAAGTAACATGGAGCGTGCACGAAATGTAAATTCATTTGTAGCTATTTTACAGTAGTAGAAGTTTTGAGTGTGAATATTTGCGAGAAAATAACTGTATGTGTCCTTAATAATGTTAGAAACGTTCATATTTTAGATTTTACACAATTGAAAGTTATATTATATATATGGGGTGGGTGTCTAATAGACGACAAAGGAATGTAATATGCGTAAAACTATGTTGCGTACTAATTAAAATAATTTAAACTACGTATAATAATTTAACTCGAAATAAAACCCTATTCCAACATGTCCGACCAGCATGGTATAGTAAGGTCGATTGACCTCCTATTGCGGAGGAGGCTCGAGCCCAATAGTAGGAGATATATGAGCTAAAATGATGATGATCATGATGCGTATCTATGCAAGAGAAGGAAATTCGAAACAAATCCCTATAGCAACAGGTTTGACCAGCGTAATATAGCAAGTCAATTTCCCTCCCATAATGAAGGAGGCCCGAGCCCAAAATTGGGACGTATATGGGCTGAGATGATTATGATGATGATTATGTGCGTGTGCGTGCATGCGTGCGTGTGCGTATGTGTGTGCATGCGTGTGTGTGTGTGTGTGTGTGTACGTAATATATAACTTGCAACCGAGGCACTATCTATTCTACGCTTTCAGGCGGACATTTTTGCATAGACCTAGACGCTTTTACTCTCCATAATTAATAGTAATTTACATGTCATCAAGTAACTATGTACGTATATTCCAAAGTATATGATGGATACTGTTTAATGGAGGTCTATACATCTATCAGCCTATCGCTGTCTGCTAATGAATATCGACCGTAGGGGGACAATATGCCCATACTCAGAAAATTAAATTGATGTGGGAATGCATAATTTGTATACAATAGTTAGTTATCTATATCTATACCAATAAATAAAATTGGAGTGTCTGTTTGTAATGTCAAAATAATAGGCTTTTTTTATGCTCACACGGTTATTTGCACGACACCTATGCCTAAAATAGCAATTAAAAATTTTTTGTCTGTCTGTCTGTCTGTTCCGGGTAATCTTCAAAACGGCTGGACCGATTTCAAAAATTCTTTCACCAATGGAAAGCTATAATATCAGGGTGTAAACTAGGCTATATATTATCCCGGTATTCCCACGGGAACGGGAACTACGCGGGTAAAACCACTATAACCTATAACCGAAGCGAAGCGAAGGCGGGTTGCTAGTTATATATAAGTACGTACTTTCGTGTGGTGACGGAATAAGAATACAATTGACCACTCCCTATGATAAAACGGACGGACGGATAAAAGACAACTAAGGAACTGAATATGAATATAACATCTATGCAAGAGAAGGAAAACTTGAAATAAACTCAAAATATAATCAACGCGTCTGGTCAGCATATTATAGTATTTCCCTCCTATTATGGAGGAGGCTCGAGCCCAACAGTGGGATGTATATGAGCTGAAATGATGATTATATATACAGAAATTGTTATTAACTTATGCTTTAATGTTACTGTGAAATTTAATGAGTAGATCCTCAAAGCTGACGGTTAACGGTTATTCAAATGCATTGATTTGAACGAGATACTTTGTCTAACTATACCCAACGGAACATCTAACTTTTCTATACAACGATAAAAGCTTCACTAACAATAGACTGCTTATTTCGTTTGAAACCAATGACCCAATATTTGTATTCATAACTTGAGATTAATGTGACGTTTCAGTGAGTCTCTCGCGAGCCAATATCGAATTCTCAATGCAAATATCGATATGATAGTCACTTAAAGTACAGTTTCTTGACCAAACCGAAAGAAATGCAATATTCAAACACTCCTTGAAAGCAATAAATATGTATTTTGAAGATATATGTATCTTGCAATTATTATCTTACAATAGAATAATTTACATACCTTAAACAAAATCAATTGCTAAATAAATAAAATCGATTTTAAAGGTCTTTTTCAGGGACATTAGACAAATGTGTAATTTATTTTGCGATAATCTTGCTCCTGGGTGGCATTAAGTGCAATCTGAATTAAAAACCTTAAATATGTCACATGTTTCAAAAATTATTGTGTTATATTTATACAATCACTATCAAATTATCCTTGTGGTAACGAACTATAGTACACTGAAGTACACTCTAATTTGACACGATTGTCGTAAGAGCCGACTGTAAGATATGAAGATAACGTTTACTGTAAGAGAATGAAATCTCGAATTATAAGTCAATATGAAGGCTTCAATACAGCGCAGTTGGGGTATGCCAATTTAAAATACTATTTTTAACCGACTTCAAAAAGGAGGAGATTTCTCAATTCGACCGTATATATATGCTTTTAAGTTTGTTCGCAGATAACTTTGTCGTTTATGAACCGATTTTGATGATTCTTTTTTTGATGGAAAGGGTATATATACTTCCCAAATGGTCCCATGAAAATTTTATCGAAATCTTACAAGCGATTTTAGAAACATCCATAAAAGTCTAAAATTTGTCTACATTGTCTACATTATTGAAGGGGGTTTCTTTTTGTGCAAAAAATAATTATCGTTCTCAAAGTCGATGAAATATGTGTTCGAATATGGCACTTATACATATAAACTGAGGAGAATTCTGTATATAGTCGAATATTATAATAATGCATATTAAGGATCAATATTAATTAGCTACTTGAGTTGGTATGCGTTTCGAATATCGAGTCCACTATGCGTGTTCATTTGTACTTGACATTCTGATATCGCTCGACTGCAGGCATTAGGTATTCAAGCTGCTGTCGATGTAGATTAATATGTTTAAAGGGACCATCTTCTCAATATAGTAACATATTAAACCACAATAGTACAAAATAAAATATATTGTATTTAATGTTTATAAATTGAACGTGTGAAAAATTAATGTAAGCAGTAAGAAAATAAATTGGTTTATCTGAAAACATGAATTTCATACTTATAAATGATTGATTTATATGTTTTTGAGATTACATGAAATGAGTGTTAGATTTTTAAAAATACCTAATATCTGAAAACGCTAAAAGAACCGAATGTTTATTTCATATAGAAATATACGTTTAATATTTATTAGGTAATCCATACTAATATTATAAATGCGAAAGTAAGGATGTTTGTTTGTTTGTTTGTAACGCTATCACGCTCAAACCACCGAACCGATTTCAAAAATTCTTTCACCAGTGGAAAGCTATAATATCAGGGAGTAACATAGGCTATATTTTATCCCGGTATTTTCACAGGAACGGGAACTACGCCGCGGGTAAAGCGACTGAAACCGAAGCGAAGCGAGGGCGGGTTGCTAGTAATAATATAAAACAATAATAATAGGAATTATCATCGTCATCATAATAGATGACACACGTCTCAGTACTGAGCTCAAATCTCCACAATGGGAGGGAGAAAAGACAGGCGGGTTAGTATAATAGTATTAGAAATCTAAAAATAATGAAGAAGTTATAAAAGCTAGTCTATAATAAAGACATTACAATTTATTGGCTGATGAATATCATGGTCCGTGTGGTGATGGAGTAGGAATACAATTGACCACCCTTATCTTGCCCGTGGGTGTAGTAAATGACAAATAAGCGATATAATATGCATAAAACAACTGTACAAGAGAAGCAAAACTAAATGAATCCCTTATACCAACACGTCTGACTAGTAGGTCAATTTCCGTCCCAGAGTGGAGGAGGCTCAAGCCCAATAGAGGGACCCTAGCCGAGGCTGCGGGTGACGTGACCTCCCCGGTCATTAGTTCGTCACCCGCCAAGAGGCCGACCGCGTGAGGAAAGACCGACGTCCTCCCCGAGGGGGGGACGTCGGTCGATGGGGGGGTACCCCACTAGGTGGTATTCCGTTGGGCCGACCACTGATTACAAGTAACCCTGCTCCGGTGGGTGGCCCAACGACGAAGGCGACGTGGTGTTCGGGTGGGTTGCGGGTGTGCGTGCTTACGCTGCTCTGTCGCCCCGGACGGAGTGGTGCGAGGAGTAAGTAACCCTGCTCCGGTGGGTGGCCCAACGACGAAGGCGACGTGGTATTCGGGTGGGTTGCGGGTGTGCGTGCTTACGCTGCTCTGTCGCTCCGGACGGAGTGGTGCGAGGAGTGCGGCGACCGCAGCCCACCCCAAACAAAAAAAAGAAAAGCCCAATAGTGGGACTTGTATGGGCTAATATGATGATGATATCATGATACTCGTGAAATCGTAAACAAAAGCAATAATTTAAAATGGTATCATGTTATTTCAAATAATTTCGCAGTAAATATTTCACGAGATATTATTAAAAAGTTGGAAATCTATATAATTTAATAGCCGCGCCCGTAAGCTTTGAAGTTTCGAATTTCTTTTGCATCCCATTTCTCGGCGTATCTCGTTTCGTATAAGATTTTTAAGAAATAAAACACAAGATCTAAAGGAACAAAAACAACATGACTTTTTTATTAAAAACGTCAGCCACACAACAGTGTGGTAAATTTGTGAAAATTAAATAAACTCATAGAATATTATCCCATTTTTTTTTTTTGTGGGTGGGCTACGGTCGGCGCGCCTCCGCACCACTCCGTCCGGGGCGACAGAGGGGCTTAAGCACGCAACTCCCGCAACCCACCCGAAAACCACCTCGTCTTCGTCATTGGGCCGACCACCGGAGCAGGTTTACTTGTCGTCAGTGGTCGGCCCGACGGAATACCCCCTACGTGGGGTACCCTCCCATCGACCGACGTCCCCCCCTCGGGGAGGACGTCGGTCTTTCCTCACGCGGTCGGCCTCTCGGCGGGTGACTGACTAATCCCCGGTCACGTCACCCGTGGCCTCGGCTAGGGCGGCATGAGGCGCAGGTAGTTGCGCCTGCGCCGCCCCAGTCGCCGGCGGCGGATCTCCTCATCGACGCAGACGATCCGCCGCCTTCTTCTGCGAGATCACTGTCTCGCAGAAGGCTGCGACCGCGTCCCAATTCCCGACGCTGTCGACCATCGCCCTAGCGATGGCCGGCAGCGTCAGGTCGGCACCGATGATTGCGACGAGTTCACGGCGCTGCACTGCCCAAGCCGCGCAGGCCTCGAGCGTGTGGCGCGCCGTGTCCTCGTCGCAATCGCAGTGGTGGCAGGACGGTGTGCTCTCCCTCCTTACGACCCTGTGCAGGTATTTGACGAAGCTCCCGTGCCCCGTCAACACCTGCACTAGTCGGAAGGAGAGCACCCCGTGCCGCCTTTCCAACCACTGCATCAGCACCGGCCGGAAGGCCTCCACGGTTCGCACCCCGAACCGAGGCCTCTCCAGCCGGACTGCCCAACGGGCAATGACGTCTCGGCGGGCGTCGAGAATATTATCCCATACCATGTTGTGCAAGCCAAAGACATAAATCTCCGTGGTAACATAGTAATATTAAAAAAGTGTCAACCTCGCGTACTCTGCCTCGGATGTTCCGTAAAGACAACCGAGTTTATTGCTGCGAAATTGATTCATTTCAATTCAGTGAATGAACAAGGTATTGGTATATATTATTATTTTTTTAATAAATACAACACCCCGCACCAAGAAATTAATTTACGTATGTATTTACAAACGTATAATTAAACGGACACAAATTTCATCCAGACTCAGAACAACGATTTGAAGCGTTGTCCTGCATGGGAATTGAACCCACGACACTGGCATTGTAGCTCTGTATCCATTATGCTGACAACCTTACAAAATGGACGAAGCTTAATTGCTCGGCAATGGCAAGCATATGGACTATGGATAAAGATTCATTATTAGACTACAGTGCCTTTTACTGCAATGGTCTGTCTAATTACAAAACCATGGAAGTACAGTGACATAAAGCTATGTAAAACTCACTAGTATTCACTGTAGCATTGGTTCCAATGTATATTTATTTTATTCAAAGGCCCAAATCCTCCCCATAGCCATACATCAAGCAACACAACATATCAAGCTTATAATAATCCACAGGCACAAATCTCTTCTTACGCTTTCGTTGGTACACATTACCTTATATATCTTTTGATAGGGATTACTGCATAAACATTAGTTAAAGCCATTACCTATGGAATTAACAAAGGTATATTATAACTATGGGATTTTTTAAATCTCTACACATATATATATTTACGAGGCCCAAAGTTTTTTTAATTTTTTAGACTGCATATTTCGTAGAATAACAATTGCACCTTTACTTATTAGGTAATGATCTGTTCTTTAATCATTTGGAATTTATGAGATTTTGTAAGAAAGTGTGTTTTAAGTTTCGTCACATGTGAATAGCGCTTGATTCGATTTTTCTTATTAATAATTAAACTTTTGATTTAAAAGCTTAAAGTTAAAAGAGATAAAAAAAATGCTTTACATTTGAAAATGGCCCATTTTCTATTAAGTAAATAAAAACAATAAACTGTGTAGATTAGTTGCGATTCAGAAATTATTCTATAAAAAGCTGCCTACAAAACAAGAGGACATTTAATATCCCCATACACAAAGACAATTATTTGCCTTTTTCTTAAGCTTGCGGTTTATAGCATGACCGTTTCTATATTTTCAATTATGGGTAAAAAAATATTAAACAAAGTCTTATATTTATTACTTTAATTATTACAGATTTATTTACTTGATAATTACTTCAACAGCAAGCTGCGTAGTGGCGGCTACGAATACTACCGACAATTACATTGATTGTGGGTGTCATAAAAGACAACTAAGAGCTTTTCATCGACCTGAGCTAATTCCATGTGATGCCGTCAGGTCAAAAATTACATTCCTAACGAGGATTAAAGTCAGGCAGGAGGCCGGTTATAAAACTATTGTTGTAATATGTACTCTGAAAGAAAAGTACATATTGAGTTGATTCCAAGTATTTGGCATAAGAGCTGTGTGATGAGGATTATGAACAATATTTGTACAGCAAAAAATGCACATGCACAATGATGGAAAAGTTGACCTAACGTATACTATGCTGGCCGAGGTATTAAATGTAGCTCACTCGATGCATAACCAACACTAAAGTATATTATATTACGTTATCTATATATATATCAACTGGCTTCTGCCCGCGACTTCGCGTGGTATAGATACTTTGGGCTAACGCTTACTTTAAACTAAGACTTTGTTTACGTAGAAGGTGAAAATATTTTTTAATAATATGATTCTGTCACACATTATTTTTGCGAAAATTTAGCCGTTTACGCAGCGGAAGCACTCAAAGGAAAAAAAAACTCCGATTTTGAAACATTCCTCATTGGTGCTCCGCTCCTATTGGTCTTTAGCCTACAACCTTCCTCGATAAATGAGCTATCTAACACTGAAAGAATTTTGCAAATCGGACCAGTAGTTCCTTCAAGATTAGCGCGTTCAAACAAACTCTTCAGCTTTATATACATATTAGTATAGATGTGTGTATGTTCCCTAAGTACTCCAAAAGGGCTGAACCAATTTGAATAAAACTTTTATTATCAGTTTAGCCTGCAAAATAATTTTGTGAAGGTAGCGGGTTTTTCCCGTGCAAATTATAATCTTTGCTTTGTTCCCAACGAGTAGAAAATTAATTGACATTATCTACAATTATGGCAACAAAGCCTTAGTATGCCTAAGGCTAAGGTAAGAGGATAAAATCCAAATTCAATGAAAGAACCAAAAATATAGAATTATGGGAATAAATAAAATCTAAAATAACAAATCCTTGAGATATTGTATTAGAGTAGACGATGCAGTCGGTGTGACAGTTGCTGACAGAATAATACCGGCTCAGAGGCGGTACAAAGTGCTCAACCAACAAACTCTGATGTTAATAAAGTTTTGTAGTGGCAAAAAGAGCAGTGTAATTATTTTCACGTTGTAGATGAAATACTGTTTCGGGCGTTTTACTGGCAAACTGTCTAAACCACGTGAAATAAATTTATTACTTCTTCACCTAAAGGATGAAAATATGTACATATAACTAGCTGACCTAGCGAACTTCGTAACGCCATAATTCGTTTCGTAAATATATTTTCTAAATTTCCGAAAATATAGTCTCTAATGGAAGAATTATTACAGCTTTGTCGCGAAAGATTCGATCGTTTTGGTCGCCGTATTGTTAATAACGATTTAAAGAGAATACAAATTACTCATTAATAATTTCTGACAAAATTATAATTATCAAATTTTCAACCATACTTAACTATAGACAAAACTACGTTTAACTGTCATTTGCGTTTTGTTATTACATATCAAATGCGTTTTTTTTATACTACGTTTCACAGTGACTTGTATTCTCTTTGATATTTTATGTCACGTCACACGAGAACGCGATCGAACGCGATAAAAGAGTTATTGGCGAAATCTTGTAAACACCATTAAAAAAACGAGATAAAAAGTATCATATGTCCGTCTCTTTGTTCTAACCTGCCTCCCCACCAATTTTCAACCAAATTAGTACAGCCGTTCTTGAGTTATAAATAGTGTAACTAACACGACTTTCTTTTATAATTAGTGACAAAAAATTGGAAAACTTCAAATGAATCCATGCATTGCATAAGTTTCTTATAACATCCATAATACGCATTTATCATCTATGCAAGAGAAGGTGAACTCAAAATGAAACCCTACACTAACCTGTCTGATTAGCATGGTAAAGTAGATCAATTTCCCTCCTATTGTAGAGGAGGCTAGAGTCCAGCATTGGGACGTATATAATCTGAGATGATGATTATGATGAAATCTATTAAATTTGCCTAAGTAAAACCTTGTGAGCATTGAACTACGTATAAAACCAAATAGGTATTCCCTATAGTTCTATAAATAATTGAAAGATAGGTTCTTTTGCTATACAAACAATATAGTGGCCGTTCATAAAATACGTTCGCCTACAATAGGTGTTTTGCAGAGTGTGACAAGATGTGACAAAGAGGGACGGGGGGGTCTACGGCAACGTGATGTTCGCCGTTCATTAAAAGATTTTAAATTATTTTTTCAATAAATACTTTTTTCTCAATTTTGATCATGATACAAAGTCATTCATTTCGTATTTAGTAAATACATAGACTTCTAAACGTATATAGTTTTATTACAATATATTGTAACTCGATATATTTACTTATGTTTATTTTTCGACATGAGCTGTGGCGCGGCTCTAGCGTTTTGACTCGGCTATAGCGCCGTTGCAATCCGTCACAATTGGTTTCTTTGTTTTTTCAATACTTAACCCTTCGTCTGCCTAGGGGGGTCGTAAGTAGAGGGTAGTTTTGAAGATAAAGAAGAAGAAGATGTTGCAATACCAATTATGGATATTTCAACGCATTTGCAGAATCCTTGGACTTTTGATAAATAGAATTATTATTTATTTGTTCCTTATAAAAGATTTTTATTAATTTATTCAAATTTTATTATAAAACCTAAATAAATATTTCTAATTCTCAAAATTTATGTATTATCCATTGAAACTTATTATATTAATTGGGGTGTCTTAGGTTTTGTGACGAAATATTTACATGGAGGTCACAGAAAGTGTGACACAGCGTGACAATAGGGGGGAGGGGGTGAAAAAAAAGTTGATTATAGCGTGACGTATTTTATGAACGGCCCCATAGATAATATCTATTAGATACCAAGAAATTTTATTAAGATAGCTTAGTTGGACAATGCAGTATATGTATCTAACAAACCATTAGGAATTTACGGTAATGTAGCTATAAAAGCAATTGTGTATCAACAGCCTATTCAATATTCTGAACTGGACAATATAGAATTGATATGGTATTAAATAATTCTATTTAGATTGACAGTGTATGGTATATACCATATGAGTTTATTTGATACTTAATTCTATTTAGATATATTATAGAAATGTTAAGTAACATATTAATGCTAACAGTTTTATTTGTCAAATTATTCATACTGAATAAGTTTTAACACGCTTATATTAACTCGGTTTGTATGTTATGCAATCTTTTAATGTGATTTTCACCCCCTTCTAGACATATGTATATGCTAAGGGCCGATGACAATGCAATAATTGAAATAGTTTGTGTTATTATACTTTCACGTTTTTTTATATCCGTGGCTGAGATCTTAGCGTGACTCGATATATGTCCCTATTCTCTACATCTTTGTTTTTATTTTTCTTTATTGCCAACGGTGGCAAACGAGCAAGCAGCACACCTGATGGTAAGTGAAACTGCTGCACATGGACCTTTGCAATACCAGGGGCACAGCTAGGCCGCTGTCTACCGTGAAGGAAATACTCTTCTTAAACCTCGTTTAAAGAAGGACATGTCATAGCGCTCGGGAAACACAGCAGCAGGTAGTTCATTCCAGAGCTTGCACGTACGTGGGAGAAATGATCGCTGAAAACGTACAGTTGAAGACCATAACGTTTCCAGGTGAAATGGATGAACCCTGCTACGATGTCGAGTGGTACGTTGGTAGAATGGTGACGGTGGTACTAAGTCAAACAGTTCCTCGGAGCACTCCCCGTGAAAGAGTCGGTAGAGTACACAGAGTGACCTAAAGTCTCTCCGCTGCTCCAGCGACTCCAATCTGTCTGTAAGATTGGGATCCCCGACGATTCGAACAGCCCATCTTTGCAGGGAGTCAAGTGGGTCTAGCTGATATTTGGGCACACCTGCCCAGAGATGTGAGCAGTAATCCACATGAGGACGAACTTGTGCTTTGTATAGCACAAGACGCTGTCTCGGTGTGAAGTACCGCCTGGCTCTGTTCAAGACGCCCAGCTTTTTGCTTGCCAATTTGGCTTTGTCCTCCAAATGACTCCCAAACTGGACTTTGCTCGATATTTTGACGCCGAGAATCCCAATACTCTCAGAAATTGGGAGAGTTACTCCTTGGAACTGTGGCGCCATGACAAACGGGTCCTTCTTTGCAGTGAACGCGCAAATTTGTGTCTTTGTGGGGTTGAACTGGACTAGGTTCCGTTCACCCCATTCCGAAGCCCGCCCCAGAGAGCGCTCGACTTCAGACACAAGTTGAACCCTTCTTTCCTGAGTACTCCGAGGGATACTCCGTTGCTCAGTGTACCGCTCATCACCCATACTGTCATCCGCTTAGCAACGCATACTCTCGATAGAGAGCATGTCATTGATATGCAGGATAAACAACGTCGGGGAGAGCACCGAGCCTTGTGGTACACCAGCATTAATGGTCATGGTATCGGAGCAGGAGCCATCTACGACGACTTTTATACTCCGACCATCCAAAAAACTGGCGATCCAATTACAGAGTCCCTCGGGGATTCCGTATGATGGTAGCTTCGATAGAAGTGCCCTGTGCCAGACCCTAACGAACGCCTTGATACTTGAACGCCTACATGGCATTTTTATTTTTATTTTGAACTTTCAATTTTTTAATTATTGAAAATATCGAAAAATATTTTTCTAATCGATGCCGTGGAGATTAAAAACCACATAAGTTTATTGTTATGTCATCATTAATAGTCGAATAGAAACCAAAAGATAAGTTATCATAACGATGACACATGATACATGGTAGTAATACGAGTTTATATAAAAATATTTTTCACGAAAAATAATATTTCTGCTAGTCCATTATTAAAAATCAAAAGAACCGATATTGAATCTGTTAACGAAGTTAACAAGTTATTCGTAACTACTGGCAAAAATATTGCCCATGAAGTTACAATAAATTATCCCAGTAATACTTCTTAAAAAAAGAAGAGCATTGCAGTCTTCCTGGACTTGGCTAAAGCATTTGACACGGTCTCCATTCCCAAACTGATTCTTAAATTAGAGCGTATTGGAGTCAGGGATCAACAGTTGAAATTGTTTAAAAGCTATCTGTCAAACCGAACACAGTGCGTTCAAGTTGGTGATTGCGTTAGTAAGGATCTTCCTGTCGAATACGGCGTACCACAGGGAAGTATTCTTGGTCCCACGCTTTTTCTAGTGTATGTAAACGACATGTGTAAACTAGACCTTACCAATGGCAAGTTGCTGGCATACGCAGATGACACTGCATTGATTTTTACGGGCTCTACATGGGAACACGTTTTTAAATTTGCACAAAGCGGATTTGATAGAGTAACTGAGTGGTTAGGCCATAACACTTTGTCACTTAATGTTGACAAAACTAAATATCTTACATTTAGCATTAAAAAAGTTAAAGAATTGCATCTAAAACAACATTACATTACTGCACATAGACACACTATTAGCAGTGTTCTTCCTTGTACTTGTCCTAAATTAGAACATTCTACTACCATTAAGTACTTAGGCGTAATTATCGATGAAAGAATGAGCTTTGTGCAGCATATCGAATTACTAACTGCTAGAATTCGCAAAATCATCTTCATATTCAAAAATCTCCGGCACATTGCCGAACCAATAATCTTGACGATGGTTTATTATGCGCTGTGTCAATCTTTACTAGGATACTGTATTTTATCATGGGGTGGTGCATGTAAATCAAAAATGATCGAACTTGAACGTGCACAAAGAGCTGTGTTAAAAGTATCCACGTTTAAGCCATTCCGGTATCCTACAAAAGACCTATATGAGTATTGTGAAGTCCTAACAGTGCGTCAACTATTTGTTTTAAATATAATATTAAAACAACATGCACTGCTTTATAAATCGCACCATCATATTTCAACGCCAAGATATGCGCCACGCAAGTTTAAGCTTCCACCATCTGAAAGACACAGAACATCCTTCAAACAGCGTTTTTACTGTTTCCTTGGACGATTCATATATACTAAAGTTAATAAGATTTTGAATATTAATCACAAAAATAATTATGAATGTAAAAAGATCGTAACTGAGTGGCTCCTAAAGCTAGACTATCATGACACAGAAAATCTTCTTCGACCAATTCTATAAACATACTCGGATATAAACACCTGCCTTGGAATGCATCATAGGACAAACACACTCATTCATATACACACATACGCACACACACACACCCACCCACACACAAATACACACCACACACATACACATACACACACACACACACACACACACACACACACACACACTCAAACACACACAAACGCACACGAAGGTTTACTACTAATACCATACCTATATTAATTTTATATTTTCTATCTTTTATTGCCTACTGTGTTATTTTAATTTTGTTGAGTATCATCTGTATAAGATTATTAATAAGTGACACTGGAAGGTTGCTGATACTTATAGCACAGGTTTACCTATTTTAAGTATCAGCAGAACATCAAATTAATGTTAAATTTTCTTGTACATCCATTTGCACTTTATTGTTGTATATACCAGTTTGTGGCAATAAATCATTATTATTATTATTATTATTAAATCATTATTATTATTTATTTTTTTTTTATTTTATTTTTCATCCCATTTCACTTCTTATGAAGTATGATGGTATATCGTACATTTTAATTCTTTTTATGACCATTCTATTGCAATCATAAAAGTTCTTCAGTATAATTCTTATATTAAATTATTATTTTTGGGTATTTTGAAATTAATAACTGCTGATTCTTCGCTCATATTACCTACATATTTTTTCTTAACCTCTTCAGATAATGATCTATCCAATAAACTAAGATTTTTTTGAAATCCAATTGGAAATTTCTGAGATAAGCGCAAATAAATAGAGAAACATATTTTTCAACTTTATATTAGTGAGAAGACAAGTGCATTTTCAATGTCATTACATGTATGTAACTATTTAAGGTGTACTTATCAAGAATTCGTGATATTTTGATATTTATAACTGACAACTCTCTTAATATTCTGCTTAAGATCATCAGGATAATCTAGCCTTAGAGGTTATACTTCTTAAATTCTCAGTTTGTTTTACTACTATATTGAATAGGCCTTTCAACGAGAAGTCAAAATCGCTTCACTACTTTTTTCCGGAACAGTTATCAGTTCGACAAGAGATGTCCTGTCCATTGTCATTTCAACGTGTTAATTCTGCTTGGGCTATGTAAGCTTACACCCTTTCTTCTATAGATTGCCGTATTCCAGATTTTATCAAATAACATGAGAACACTACCATTTTTATAATACAATTGCATAATCTTAAATATCATACAATACATCTTTCCTCCATAAAATCGTATTTAACTCAGAAATGAAAGAAACAATCTTTTATAGGCAACAAATAAGCGTTGAACTAAGTGTTCTGCCCTTTTAATATTGTGGTGTCAAATTAAGTACGATATTAGAAAAATAACGATCAGCCTGCTTTATTGTTATCATTAAATGGAAGGCAAAATGTATTGTCATTGGGATATATGTATGTATATAGGTATCACATTCAGCAATTTTTGACAGGTTTTTTTTGTACGAGCTATGGCCAGCACTCATGCCGTCCATTCCATCCAAGGTGACGCAAGGGCAGCGTACGACCCTATAACCCCTCTCTTCCGCCATTAGGCCGACCATTGGTATCGAGTCCGTGGCCATTCCGGCGGGTTACCCTTTCGAGTCCCTCCCCTATGCCTCTTCCGGGGCGTGGTGACATGTTAAGAACACAATGTGTCAATCAGTCCCATACCGTAAATCTAACGATAAGAACAGCCAGCAGTTTTCACCTGGGGAACGCATAATACCATATGATTGTTGTGTGTTTATGATTATTGTGTAAAATTTCTTAAAGAGATACATATATTGAAGGTAGTGTTGCCCAAATGCAAGACCAAGACGAGACTTGGACTGGTCTTGGTCTTGGTCTTGCAACATCACACCTGGTCTCGTCTTGGTCTTGGTCTTGCGCACCCGAGTCTTGGTCTTGGTCTTGGTCTTGCGCACCCGAGTCTTGGTATTGCAGCAAGAGTCTCGCAAAATTTTGCAGTTAGAATAACGTAACAGTAATTTATCATGGCAATGAAAAATCAAATATCCTATCCTATCTATCCATCTGCTAGCCTATAGTTCACTATTGAATACAATACTTACCACTGGAGAAAATTACTCTTCTATTCCCCTGGTGTTCCATTAGACAGCGTTACTACTCTTATGACAGGACTTTCGACCCCATTTTCTTAAGACGTCACCACACGAGGCAGTTGATACAATAAATTTTATGTCATTTTATAATCAATGCGATATTTTACAATTAATGCGATTGTTTATATTCCCCTTCAAGTTAAGTGGTATGTATCTATTGTATTTCCAGTTTAGTTACTGATACTCTAGATACTTGAAAAAAGCTGTTGCTCTATTGCCTATATAAATACTTTGGCCGTTGGATCCATGTAGCTCTTAATATACTATTTATTCAAGAACATATAAAACTGATTTAAAATTTTATGGTTTTAATACTTGTAAAATGTATGATATTCGTCGTCATCGTCACAGCTCATAAAAGTGCCACTGCTGGGCTTAAGCTTCCTTCCAGTAAGAGGAAAATTTATCTACTATACCACGCTGGTCAGACATGTTGGTACAGGGTTTTCTTTCTAGTTTCACTTCTCTTGCACATATGTTATATACACAGGGTGTATCAGGTTATGGGACAACTGTTCATGTATGTTGTAGTTCAACAGTCATAGATCATAATTAGAATGTATATTACACAAAAACAATATAACGTAAAAATTATAGTGATTACAAAAATATGTGTCTAAGAGTTTATGCCTTAAATTTTATGCATTATGTAGGTATGTACAGACAGGATATATGTAAGCATGTAAAATTTCGACAGTATAAATAGGTATTAGATTTGCGCGAACCTTGCAATGGTTACGTAGGTACAAAGGCAACTCATCAACGGTCATCGGCCGATCAGCTGATTTATGTTAAAGCGAAGTTTGTCTTGCTTATGCAAACGTAATCATTGATTTATTCAAATTCTAATGAACATTTAACAAAATACGAATATGTTGTAGATTAAGTATCATTCCTTTATACATTTTAATCAATTTACACGAAAAAACTATGACAAAATTGAGAATTTACATGTCTCTCAATTCATTAACGAATCGATATTTTTATTTCAATTTTTTTCATGGGTTCCTAACACCATTACCCGATCCGATTTGATACGACATCCACGGGTAAGAGAGTGGTGAATTATATTCGTACTCTGTCTTTTTTTTTGTGTCTACACACACACATCTGTTGGTCGCAGATGACCTTGACAGCTTAACGCGGTCAATGGGTGAGCGCTGATGGCTCTCAACCCGGTAAGTAAGTTAAGCGAACATCGCCCGAGGGCTCCCCCCTGTGGGGAACGGACCTCGGCTCGGGGCGTCGCTGAGAGCAAAGTGGGCGTGGCCAAGTTTAGGTTAATGACTTTTACGCGGCGCGGTTTTTGACCTCGACGGCGAGGCCGATACCGCGGAGTTTTATCTGTTATCGCTGCGCGAGCTGTGTAGGTCCTTTCTTGGGCGATCATAATAGCGTCATCTTCTTCTTCAAGAAGATGACGAGGACGTCGGACCGCATATATTTTTGAGGGGACGTAGTTTACCGCCCCAACCACTAGTGGATTGGGGTGAGTCGTGGCAGAGGCAAAATAGCGCTGGGAGCAACGCTTCATGTACTGCCTGATGGTGATCGTACTCTGTCCCTACATGGACATTTATATAGATTCATTGTAGGCATATTTCTATGTCCAACAGTGAACGTCGTTGGGCTAATGAATAAACGGATATATAAATATGTATAATGGGCAAGAGCACTCTCGTGATTACGGTATTTTTGTCCTTAAGCCTTTCCGAAGAGTAATTCTGAAAAGCCAACACCAACATTGGGAATCGATTGGCCAATAGATGGATATCTCAAGACTGATTTGACTTGCCGTGTAGTGACGGAGTAAGAATATAATTTATCACCCCCTATTTTACCCGTGACTGCGAACTCACGACTAAGGGCTATAATATATAACATCGGTGCAAGAGAAGGAAAACTTGACATGTATGACCTGTAACAACACGGCCGATCACCGTGGCGATTCCCCTCCGGCCACGACCGATTCTCCTCCTGTTATGTAGAAGACACGAGCTCAACCATATATAAGCTGAAATGGTGATTTGAATTAAATACAAGACCGCGAGACTCTTGCAGGTCCAGTCTTGGTCTTGCTCAAGTCTTGCAGGGCCAGTCTTGGTCTTGGTCTTGCAAAAATTAAGCGGTCTTGGTCTTGGTCTCGGTCTCGCATTTCTCGCAAGACCAAGACCAAGACCGCAAGACCAAGACTTTTTTGGGCAACACTAATTGAAGGTTTAACGTTTATGAGTCAATGAATAAATAGTCAGACTGAGTTTTATGGGATTCAGTTCCAAGTTTTTCATCATTTAAAAGCTTAAGAAAGAAAGAAGTGTATCGTATGAGTCAAGTCATCGGTCTTATATTCTTATGTCGTTATCAGACGAAAATCCCATTCGACAATGTTAACGTCAGCCTAATAACGCCATGAGTGTTGCCGTTATAGATATTATAAGAAATACATAGTGTACATAGCACACCTGCTGGGCGCACGCAATGAATTAAGAGCGGTGGAATAAAGTAGATGTGATGGCATAAGACAACGTGGCGCTGTTTGCTGTCACGGCATATGAGTCAGTTTTACTATCAATGTGCGCCAATAAAACTTTTATATCAAAAATTTTAAGCCTGTCTGACGATTATAATTATGCAAAGACTAGTCACGTAGTAGCTCCACTGCCTCTCCATTCTGTCTTTTGTTTATAGCTACTGCCTCGTTTCTTAATACTATCTCACAATTTACGTAATAATCGCGGTTATGGTAAGTTGATTAGCTAAGGCAGATAAATTTGTATATGAAACTTAAGCATTTGAACGTCAAATTAATTCCAAAAGAATTATGTGAATACCACTCGATTAATATTTGATTTTATACATAAAACGTTTCAAATATTACAAATTTACTAACTAGTCCAACTTGCTACAATCCCTAACCGTCGAGAGCCATAGGAAATATACCCACATCACAATTAGTGCCTTTTTGTGGAAGATCTTTTGCCATGTGTTTCAATAAGAACAATATTGTGCAAATTAAATAGAGCTATTTTTAAAAAAATTGTATTTGATTTTTGATTTCGACATTTTCAACACTTTTCAGCATTTATGGTCATGGGTAAAAATATTTTTATTAACGTGTAATACTTGCATAAGCCTCAGGAATCGATATTTGCATACAGTGGCGACTGGTGGGTCATCAAAGTGGCGGTGCACTTTACTTGCTCACTAAGCATTAAGATCAGAACTTGCAAGGGAACAACTACGTAAAAATGTAATTTTTTTATTTTATTTTTTTTGAACGCATTACATTTTGTAGGTGTACTTCGAAGAAACGTTTCAAAAATATTTATAAAGGAGGGCCTCGGCGGTCCCGCCAATTTATATCAATTTTATTTTAAAAAGTTTTGTTATCGTCTTGAATATAGTCTAAATTTATGCTCATTTCACTCACACCACACATACGCAGTATAAATAGACTAAGATCAAATTATAAAAAAACTATTACTTAATGTAAACAAACCATATTTAACGCGTCAAAGATACATCGAAACTATACCTACTTACTGCATTTAACGTCATCGGCGAATTTCGTCGAAAGTCTAATTCTCTCGGCAATGTTCTGTTCGCTCGTACGGCGCACAGGAACAGACTCATTTTTCAGTATATTTCTATGAACTATCTTCTGTCTCACGCGCCAGGCGTTTTAACTCATATCTAATAGAAGTTGTATGGGCAGTACTCGTGCGCTCGCCTAAGCGCACGAGATTTTTTTTACAGAGAAAATAAGTTTTAATAGTTTGGTAAAGGGCTTAAATTGTTTCGTCATAATTTGATATTTTATTTGTTATATATTTTTGTATGATGAAAGAATAAGTATTAATATACCTAGTAATTTAAAAATAAAGATAACATTTTGTAATTTTTAATATTTTAATTTGGTGGTTCAGTGCACGAGCGCACTTAAGGTACAGCCGCCACTATTTGCATAATATCAAGTACACACCAGCGCAATTTGTTTTTTTTTTTTAAATAAAAAAAGTAAAAAGTGAATGTAAAAAACATTAGTTCTGTATTATAAATGCGTTTAATTCAAATTGCAAATTAATATTTTTTTGGCCAGCTATATAGCCGAGCCACAGATACACAATTCGGTCCACCGGTAAATACCGTTGCTTAGACTGCGTTTACTACATTGTTCCAAACTTAGAGCTGCTAACCAAGAGTCTATGTAAGTCCACTGCTGCACGTAGGCCTCCCAAGGCGTTAAAATGACAACACAACCGTCCTACTTGGCAGTCAAGTTAATAATTGTAATTGTTATTAAAATACTAGAAGACTGCTAACGTCCAATATCTTGGTGGTCTCTGAGCAAGATCCTATAATATATACGCAGATACAAGTTCTTCCTTCTTTTGAAAGCAAGGCCTTAGAACAGTAGTGCACCACTAGACTAAGAAGGATAAGATGCCTAAAAACGTAATGGAGATAAAAATATGACAGACATAAATAAGATGCTTAGTATAATATTTTATATGACAAAGAAGTCAAAATATTATTTTACATTAATCACATTAGACAAATCTCCGTCTATACAAATAAAGGCATAAACGAACCAAGGACTTTATTCGGGCATAGGAATGTACCCGCATCTGTTAAGTAAATAACCTAAGATACTTAAGCAACCAAAGCATGTTTTCGTGTAAACAATTCTAACTTGAATATCTTATTATCATTTGCAAAGACTTCAGTTGATGTAACTAGCTATAAATTTTCTTTATAGTTTTTTACTACTTCGACAATAGTAAAAGATTGGCAATCACATATTCTTCTTTTTAAAGCATATTCCCGTTGCTATTAGCTATGAGATTACTATATGTAGGTATATCATGATAATCAGAAATGTTGATGGCTAGATCGATTTTGAAGTGAAAACTTCTATAGACAGGTTTGAATGGGGAGTAAATTCATGTAAGATGTCATCGACATGGTCATGTGACGTATTAAGGCTAATATTTGTGACTATGCCAATGAGTCTATATCTACATCTATACCGATAGATGTCAAAACCAGATAAATGTAAAGATTTAAATTTTAATTTAAGATCAAATAATTTGTTTGAATATCCAAAAATAACAACTGTTTATTCATAGTTTTAACTTAAAAATAAGATTGCTTTCTGTTCTTTTTTAAAAATTTTCTTTTATTGTTACGGCATCCGTAGGAGAGGAAGCAGCGGAAGGAATAAATATCTCATTATTAATCCACGACGTGAAAATTAATACAGAATTTTTAAATATACTGATTTTATATTCTACTTTTTGGCAGCTAAAGCTGGTTTCTTTTCTACTTGCTTTGTTTAGTCATACTTAGATTCAACTGCATCTTATACATGCGTTTGTTACTCACTTCTCTCGGCCATACAAAGGTTTCAGAACAATAGATTTTTTAGCTTAGAGAGGTGTATCAAACATAGTGCTGCTATGATTTTTTCAAATTTAGTATGAATTTTATTTTATTTCTTAAAACATTATAATTTCATTGACATTGAGGATGAGATAACGTACAGTGCCTAAGATTGGGCCCGATTGAAAAATATGGCGAGAGTAGGGAGAAGAAAATTTGAGAAAAGGGAAAAATTACGCATAGATTTTATGTAGTAATGATTGGTGGCGAAAACATATAGCTCCCAGTAAATATAATAGAAAAGTAGAATGAGGGCAATAAGAGGTAACATTGTAACAACTGGTTATTTAACAACTTTACGTAATAAAGGCGGAAATAGTAATGCTATATTATTACAAAATAGCGATCAATTTAGTCACATTTAATGTTAATCTGTTGACGGTTAAATAGAATGTGCTAAGAGTAGTTTCATACATTTCAACTTATACGTCCATATATACACTTTCCATACAAAATTTTACGTACATATATTTCCGTGTGGTGATGGAGCCTTAAGCTTGCCCATGGATGTCTAGCTGAAATGATGATGATGATATCATAGCTAAACGCAACTAAAACGTTGTTTAGTATATTATGCTGATTTGAGTTGATCCCTAAGGCACATCGTCTACAGTAATATTACAAAGAGAAAATATTTGTTTGTATTTTTTTTGTAACGGTTAAAGTTAAAAACTACTTAATTTAGTCGTATTTTAAAATTTAATTTATTAAAGGAAAGTTACTTTAATTCAAAGTACTTGAGACACGGTCGCTGCCTTCTGCGAAGCAGTCGTCTATCTACGGCATCACGCTCCGCCCCCCGGTGACTTGGGCGGTGTAGGCGTAAGTACTTAGGTCTGATGCCGCCCCAGCCGAGACAGCGGCTGGCTGGACTAAGGAATTATTGTCCGGTCACCCAAGCAGAGGCCGATCGCGTGACGGCGACGCCTCCACAGCGCAAGCTGACAAGACATCGACTCGTATTCAAAAGTACCCTCTTGAATACGATCCGCCTAAACAGATGACCCGCTCACTTGGCGCTAGAAAGAAGTACGAATCCTGCCGCCAAAAAAATCCGAAACTAAAATTTGTAAATTTAAACCATTTACATTTATTTAGTGCAAATATCATCGGTAACATAGCTACAGTTATAGTATTAGCGTTAAAACATCATGTGATCTTGTCGATGATGACTTATATCAATTTTCTCCCCATGCAAACGCGCCTATAAGGCTTCAGTTAAAAAAAATGCTGATAAATTTAGTTTTATGAACTAAAATGGTAATAATGAACCTAACATTAGTTTATTAGTTACCTAACTACAATTAACAGTTGTTGATAATATGATTTTTAGATGTAGACAATATACAGCACAAGTTCTATCGATCCACTTATAAGCCTATGGATGTCCGCTATTAAACATGGGCCTCTCTACAAGAATAAATAATGCAATTATCGGCACGTTTGGCAGGGAATTTGGTGATCGCGGATTGTACTGCGAGGTGTTCACGAGAGTTACTGCTGCTGTCCTTTCTCCTGGTAGTCTCTTTACCAACTTTTTTACGACTTCCACAGACAAGTAACAGTTATGTATTTTTAGTCCGTCATCACATCATTGGGTATACCATATATAGTGCATTATAGAACTCTTTAGAGAAATATATATTACAAAATATTCTCGTCGATCTTACGTAAACGGGTACACTTAACAGCACTATTCCGAAAGCTTGTACAATGCTTGAGTATATTCGTGGCCCGCATATGGGGCACTTAAAATGTGAAGCCGTTGAAACACAGAACAGCGTGAACAAACTTTGCTTGTTAAATGAAATCCATACCAACATTTGAACTAGATACTTAAGAAGTACAGGATTCTATTATCAAAACGCATACTGGTCTGATGTTTTTCTAAGTCATTAACATAGATAAACTTTTTAACATAATATTGCTATACGAATGCGGCCTTTTGGTTTTAAATTCACAATGAAAATCTACTGTATGAAATTTGTAATAGAAGGTAATAAGGATACGGCATAAAAATAAAACTATCAAATTGAAAAATGTTGCAAACATTTCGAAACAGTATCACTATTATACGTGGCTGGGGATATTGTGCACGTAAGATTCAACTTTAAACACCTTTTTATTGAAAGAATAACAGTAGTAGTTACTATCATCATTATCATCATCATAGCTTGAGCCTACTCCAAAAAAAAGTCCAATTAACTTATTATACCACGCTCCACGCGGTTAGTACAGTTTTATTTCGACTTTTCTATCTCCTGAAAATATCTTTTCATCATCTCTGCTTATATACGTCTCACTGATGAGTTCGAGCCTCCCCATAATAGGGATATTGACCTACTATACCATGTTGATCAGACGGGTTGGTACAGGGTTTTATTTTGGGTTTTCCTTCTCTTGTATAGACGATATATGCATATTATAGTCGTCAGTCGTATTTTACGACATCCATGGGCAAGATAGTGTTGAATTGTATTCTTACTCCGTCATCACACAAATGTTATATGCATATTCTGTACCTTAGTCGCCTTTTACGACACCCACTGATAAGGTTGTGGTGAATTATATTCTAACTCAGACACCAAAAGGACAGATGATGATGACGTATAAATTACATTACAGCACGTACGAAGACTGATAAGTTAGAATTGTCTTTGTGTGATTTAAGTAACAAAATTTACGAACTACTGTAGAAAAAAAAGAATAAAGACCTTTCTTTGGTAGAACTATAACTCATTTTTTCAGAATTTTCTGTTATTTATATAATTACTTAATAAGAAGTCATATTTAACTGCACTACAATCAAAACCTTTATCAATAAACTATGACCAGAAATGAAATAAATAGTAAATTAATTATCTAAATATTGAACTGAAATAGTGGTTTAGATGTCATAAGCCATGATATTGTCATTAATCATTTCAAATTATCACCATAGTGTTGGCCGATCTGTAGAGAATTCGGGCCAAATTGCTGTTTGTATTGCAATAACGCATAATGAGTTTGACTATAATTTTTTTGAGATCATTGCATAATAAACTTTGAGGAATATACACATGAATAAAACTATTCAATGTAAACATGATTCCAATATAATACCTATGTATTAAAAAAAAAGAAGTGGTGAAAAAGATAAAAGAGAAAGAAAAGATTTTTATTTTATTTGCTTCGATAATCGATTGCCCGTAATTATAGCTAAATATTAGGTTGACCGAGCTTCGCTCGGAATATTTTTGTGGAATTTATTTAGATATATATATTAATAAAAAATAAAAAATTAATAATGAAAAATATATAAAAAAATACAAAAAGAGAATAATAATAACACCGAGATTCGATCCGACGCTGTTTGAATGACAAAACAATACCTACTAAAAGAAAAGCGGTCGAGTTCCCCACTCCACTGAGCTATAGTAACTCATGACGTTGACGGTGAAATTTGAATTCATATTCTATTGATATTTTATGTAATTGTATTGATTAGCTAAAAACACGGACATAAGAACATTTTCTATAAATAAAACCTAGCTAGATCGATTTTTGGACCCGAAATCTCTAGTACGCCAAGTTTCAATAAAATCGTTGGAGCCGTTTCCGAGATCCTGAATATATATATATATATATATATATATATATATATATATATCTATATATACAAGAATTGTTCGTTTAAAGATATAAGATATACCTGTTTTACGTAAGAGGAAATAGGAAATTCTAAAGGCTCAACAATAACGAGTAATAAGGAACCTGGAAATAATAAGAAACCTGGAAATATATATAAGAAACCTACTGCTGGGCTATCGGGCCTCCTCCACAATCCGAGGGAAATTCAGCTACTATACCACGCTGGTCAAACGGGTTGATATATGATATTATTGCGAGTGTTACTTTTCTTGTATAGATGTTATCTGCAAATTATAATCCCTTAGTCGCCTTTTACGACACCCACAGACAAAAAGGGGTTGGTGAATTGTATTCTTAATCCGTGTAGTGACCACACGGAAAAATAATACTTAGTTATGTGGAACAATTTAAATGTCTATAGAATTACTTATTCATCATCATTATCAATATTCTGCTCTTATTCCAGTTACTTGGTTTGACCCAATATGTACCTATTCTTATTCAATAGCATTGCAATAGTTTTGGCAAAACCTGCCGCCTACTTGACGGGAATGGGACTTAGGAATGTAATTGTTGATCAGAAGGCATCAGATGGAGTTGGCCCAGGTCGATATATAACTCTAAGTCGTAATTTACGACAATCATGATCAATGTAAGCGATGGTAGTATTCGTAGCCGTCACCACACAACATAAACCATCTATAGAATGGTCGATTTTCAATTACATAAGTAGGTCTGTAACTCTGTAATTAAATTACGTAGGTATATTATACGCTATATTATATGCCATAGTTATGAAACAGACGCATTTTCATGCCAGTTACGTGAATGTTTTAACATAGCAAAAATTTCTCGGATAATTTACACAATATATATTTTCCATGTAGACTTTGATGAAAATCAATAGTGTAAGATGCGATCCTTCAAAGAGCTACACAAGTTCCCTATGCCGTTACCGTAAAAGCAACCGAGAAATTTTTACATTGCAGAAATTCTTACGCCGGAAGTAATCAAAAAATATTTCACTTGAAATGTAACGGTATACGAAAATGAAGATACTTTACGCACAGAAGAAATAATATAGAAATTATTTAAAATTTTTATTATATTGCATATTTGACATAGATTTCTATGAATGTTAATATTTGTAATAAAGTCCATTTTTCATGTGATGATAGAGTAATGTTTTAGATATATATAAAACAAAAAATATTTCTATGTTAGTTATAGATTTTGAAACCATCCAACCGTTGTGCTTCACACCGGTTTCATTATGAAAATAATAATACAAAGATAGAGACCAGTAAAACAATGCATTAAAGCCTGGTAGGTGGCGCTGCAAGCGATTTCAAGGAATACATTTTTTATTGCACAGAACACAGCGTTTGTTGAGTCAATTAGTGAATAATATAATCTATAAATACCATATACCAATAAATAAAATTGGAGTGTCTGTTTGTAATGTCAAAATAGTAGGCTTTTTTCATGCTCACACGGTTATTTGCACTATAGGTACATATGCCTAAAATACACTTTAATTTTTTTTTCTGTCTGTCTGTCTGTTTGTTCCGGGTAATCTTCAAAACGGCTGGACCGATTTCAATAATTTTTTCACCAATGGAAAGCTATAATATCAGGGAGTAAACTAGGCTACATTTTATCCCGGTATTCCCATGGGAACGGGAACTATGCAGGCAAGACAACTAAAACCGAAGCGAAGCGAGGGCGGGTTGCTAGTATATCATAAGACTAGCAACCCGCCCTCGCTTCGCTTCGGTTATAGGTTATAGTCGTTTTACCCGCGTAGTTCCCGTTCCCGTGGGAATACCGGGATAAAATATAGCCTAGTTTACGCCCTGATATTATAGCTTTCCATTGGTGAAAGAATTTTTGAAATCGGTCTAGCCGTTTTGATGATTACCCGGAACAAACAGACAGACAGACAGACAAAAATTTTTTAATTGCTATTTTAGACATAGGTGTCGTGCAAATAACAGTGTGAGCATGAAAAAAGCCTATTATTTTGACATTACAAACAGACACTCCAATTTTATTTATTGGTATAGATTAACTCCCTTGTAAAATATATGACATATTTGGGCGAAGTGGTGTTTATGAGAATATTTTACGACATACGTCAGAATTCGTCTACCTCTCATTCATCACGATAAATTTTGCCCGATACATATATTTACACGCTTTCGAGTTATTGCTTACACGTCAGAAAAATCCTTGGTAAGCTTTAAAAGACAGGTACTTAAGATGTTTGCTGATCATGGAGTTAATATTAGTACATATTGAAACGAATGCAATTAATTTTTTTAACTCAACAATTTACGCAAATATATTTTATGACACATAATAATCTATAGGTATGGCAAAGTCATTATAGGTATTATCAAAAGCTATGAAACGTAAAATAATAAGACAAAACTCCTATAGGATGTCCAAAATGAAATTAAAACTAGAAGAGGTTTTTTTTGTGTGTGTATAGCTGTTGGTCGCAGATGACCGGACTATGGGTGAGCGCTGATGGCTCTCAACCCGGTAAGAAAGTTAAGCGAACATCGCCCGAGGGCTCCCCCTGTGGGGAACGGACCTCGGCTCGGGGCGTCGCTGATAGCAAAGTGGGCGTGGCCACGTTTAGATTAATGACTTTTACGCAGCGCGGTTTTCGACCTCAACGGCGAGGCCGATACCGCGGAGTTTTATTTGTTGTGCGAGCGGTGTAAGCCCTTTCTTGGGCGATCGTAATGAGCTCATCCTCTTCATCAAGAAGATGACGGGGCCGTCGGACCGCGGATATTTTCGAGGCGACGTAGTTTACCGCCCCAACCACTAGTGGATTGGGGTGAGTCATGGCAGAGTCAAAGTAGCGCTGGGAGCAACGTTTCATGTACTGCCTGATGGTCGGCAGTTCGAGATCGATGTGTAAATCGACATTGCGAATGAACCACAGTGCTCCCGTAGCCCGTCGCATAAATCTATTTTATAGTGCTTGTAACCTGCGGATCCTGCGTGGCTTAACGTGCGCGAACACTACGCTAGCATAGGTCATGATCGGCCGTATGCAGGCTGTGTATAATCGGACTTTATTTTTGAGTGATAATTTTGATTTTGCGTTTAATAGGTAGTGAAGGCGTCCCATCACGAAGGGTGCGCGCGCGCGGACTTGCCTCATGTGGGACACGAAAGTGAGTCGGCTATCAAGGGTCACACCTAAGTACTTGGCCTCTTTGCTCCATGAGACAGGTCGGCCGAAGAGAGTGAGAGGGGGGGATACTGTCAAATCAACTCATATATATCCCGCTGTTAGGCTAGGGCCTCCTACATAATTTTTTTTTTTGGTGGGCCTCCAATCCAACCCAATAAGTGAAATTTGATTTACCACTTGATCGGACGGAATGACATAGTGTTTTGACGAGTTTTACAACTCTTTCATAGATGGGTGGTATCACCTGGACTTAGTCACAACATGGCAAATATATTCATCATTCATCATCATCATCATCATCATCATCATTTCAGCCTATCGCCATCCACTGCTGGACGTAGGCCTCCCTCATGTTGCGCCACAATGAGCGGTCCTGTGCCGCCTGCATCCAACGACGCCCAGCTACTTTCACTAGGTCATCGGTCCACCTAGTGGGGGGGCGTCCTACACTGCGTCGTCCGATACGTGGTCGCCACTCGAGAACCTTTCTTCCCCAGCGGTTGTCGGTTCGTCGAGCGATGTGGCCTGCCCATTGCCACTTTAGCGTGCTAATTCTTCGTGCTATGTCGGTTACACCCGTTCTTCTGCGGATTTCCGTATTCCGGATTCTATCTCGCAGAGAAATCCCGAGCATAGCCCGCTCCATAGCACGCTGAGCGACTTTGAGCCTTGATGTGAGGCCTACATTTAGGGACCACGTTTCCGTGCCGTAAGTCATCACTGGTAACACACACTGGTCAAAGACCTGTGTTTTCAGACACTGAGGTATGTTGGACGAGAAGATCCTCTTAAGTTTCCCGAACGCTGCCCAACCGAGTTGGATTCGTCGGCTGATCTCTTTCTCGAAATTGGATCTACCTAACTGGACTGTTTGTCCTAGGTAAACATAGTGATCGACAACTTTGAGAATCGCATTGCCAACTAGGACCGGTACAGGAATGACATGGGCATTTGACATGACTTTCGTCTTGTCCATGTTTATTCGTAAACCCACTAGTTGGGATACCCTGCTGAGATCATTGAGCATTGTGCCAAGGTCCTCCATGGATTCTGCCATAACGACTATATCGTCCGCAAATCGAAGACGAGTGATGTATTCGCCGTTAATGTTGATGCCGAGTCCAGTCCAGTCTAAGAGCTTAAAGACATCTTCCAGTGCAGTGGTGAACAGTTTCGGAGATAACATCTCCCTGTCTCACGCCTTTCTGCAACTGGATCGGTTTCGTACTCTTATCCCGGATACGGACTGACATTGTGGCGTTGTATAATCTGCCGAAGCGTGAGGATATGGTCTATGGTGCTATAGCCTTTTCGGAAGCCGGCTTGTTCGGGCGGCTGGAAGTCATCGAGCTTGCGCAAGAGTCGATTGGTAATGACCCTCGAGAACAACTTATAAACATGGCTCAGGAGTGAGATGGGTCTGTAGTTCTTTAGAAGAGCTTTGTCACCCTTCTTGAAGAACAGCACCACCACACTCCGGGTCTACGACTCTGGAACGTCGCCCCCGAGGATAACGGATTTTAATAGCTTTTGAAGGGCAAATATATTAGTTACCGATAAAACAACGTAATCGTAACATATCTTTGTATGGAAAATAAATATATTGTATTTTAAAGATTCACCATGTAGTGACGGAGTAAGAATACAATTCACCGCCCCTACTCTTGCCCGTGGGTGTCGTAAAAGACGACTAAAGGATCTTTTGTGCACATAAAAACTATGCAAAAGAAGGAAAACTCGACATAAAATCATCATCAACCCGTCTGACCAGCGTAGTAGGTCAATTTCTCTCCCAACGTGAAGGAGGCTCAAACCCAGTATTGGGACGTATATGAGTTGTGATGATGATTTTAAAGATAAAGAACAAGCTACCATATATTTAGTCAAATATTAGTTATCTTATGTTCCTTGTAGAACAGCAGCTGTTTCTGTAATCAGTGCAAAGCCTATTTTATTGGTTCCAAACATTATAAATATGACGTGTTACTTTGTATAAATACAAGCAAAAGATTGTGTAATTTGAAATAGTTTCAATATAAATTCCATATACATATACGTACGAAAGTCATTGAACTAAAATTAGGCCACAGAGTGTGCGTTAGTGAACAATTAGTAGAAGTAAGTAAAATAATTAAATAAAATATCGAAGAAAATAATTTATGAGTATAATTCTAATTAATTCCTTGAAAATTAAGATTCCAAACTTGATTTTTGATCTTTACGCGAGCATTGCCGATAAAACTATTTCTACGGATTTTGTCGCCTTTGTTTAAATTTTTGACTTTTCGACGTTTCGAGCATTTTTCAGCGTTCATGTTCATGGAAGGACTCATCTTGTAAAAATAGTTTTATTTATAATACGCATTTTCTTGAAACCGATCAATCCAAAAATTAACAGGCAGAAGCAGTTATTTCTCGTTTTAAGGTTTCTGTACTCAACTGGTGTTGAAGGAGACTTATTTTTACGCCTGCGTTGTCTGTTTCTGTTTGAGAGAGAAAGAAAATTCGACATACAGACATGGCGACCCATCGTATCAATGTAATATAGACCGGGCCCATATGAGGTACTTGGGCCTGGTGCTCGATGGGCAATGGTGGTTCCGGGAGCATTTCCGCAGGCTCGCTCCGCGGCTCGTCAGCGCGGCGTCCGCCCTATCGTGGCTTATGCCGAACGTGGGCGGACCGAGCGCTACGTGCCGACGGCTGTACACGGGGGTCATCCGGTCGATGGCCCTGTACGGCGCACCGGTGTGGGCGGGGTCCTTGACCGTCCGACTTAGGGCCCTTCTGTGGCGACCACAGAGGGTCATGGCGGTCAGGGCCATCCGCGGATACCGCACGGTTGCGACGGAGGCAGCGTGCCTATTGGCCGGGACTCCCCCGTGGGACCTGGAGGCGGAAATGCTCGCCGAGTTGTATCGGCGGGTGTCGGGGGTGCACGGGGAGGGCGGTGTGATCTCGTTAAGGCATCTCACCGCCTGGCACGTCGACGCCCGCCGAGACGTCATTGCCCGTTGGGCAGTCCGGCTGGAGAGGCCTCGGTTCGGGGTGCGAACCGTGGAGGCCTTCCGGCCGGTGCTGATGCAGTGGTTGGAAAGGCGGCACGGGGTGCTCTCCTTCCGACTAGTGCAGGTGTTGACGGGGCACGGGAGCTTCGCCAAATACCTGCACAGGGTCGTAAGGAGGGAGAGTACACCGTCCTGCCACCACTGCGATTGCGACGAGGACACGGCGCGCCACACGCTCGAGGCCTGCGCGGCTTGGGCAGTGCAGCGCCGTGAACTCGTCGCAATCATCGGTGCCGACCTGACGCTGCCGGCCATCGCTAGGGCGATGGTCGACAGCGTCGGGAACTGGGACGCGGTCGCAGCCTTCTGCGAGACAGTGATCTCGCAGAAGGAGGCGGCGGATCGTCTGCGCGTGGAGCGCAGCCTCGATGAGGAGATCCGCCGCCGGCGACTGGGGCGGCGCAGGCGCAACTATCTGCGCCTCATGCCGCCCTAGCCGAGGCCGCGGGTGACGTGACCGGGGATTAGTCCGTCACCCGCCGAGCGACCGACCGCGTAAGGAAAGACCGACGTCCTCCTCGAGGGGGGGACGTCGGTCGATGGGAGGGTACCCGCGTAGGGGGTATTCCGTCGGGCCGACCACTGACGACAAGTAAACCTGCTCCGGTGGTCGGCCCAATGACGAAGGCGAGGTGGTTTTCGGGTGGGTTGCGGGAGTTGCGTGCTTAAGCCCCTCTGGTCGCCCCGGACGGAGTGGTGCGGAGGCGCGCCGACCGCGACCAACCCAAAAAAAAAAAAAAATCAATGTAATATAGTAAGCTAATTTCTCTTCTTTAGAAGAAGCTCCTCATATCCAACAGTGGACTATCTGTGACGATGAGAACAAAAATTTAATAATGACTCTTGTGCAAATATCCCTTGTGCAAATTGTCATAATAACCCTTCGTAAGCGAGTCCATCAGATTTATAACTGCAAAGAAACATAAAGACACGCAAAAGCCAAATGATAGGGCAACCTTATTTCTCTTATCTGCGAGAATTTATGTCTTCATTTGATTCAGTAATTTATTTGGCAGTTCTTAATTAAATTTACAATGAACAAACGAGCCTTACAGTGCAACTCACGTATTTTGTTTCAGCGTATAATTTCGTAAACCATTGCGTAGTGTTAGCTCTTCAAAGGCGGATGAAACATTGATTAGTTACGCCCGATTACGTCTCCCTGTTATAGGAATTCAATCACGTTTAGTACAAAGTCGAGATTCTGATAAATGTAAATCAAAAACCATTGAAGCGCAAAGGTTTCATAAATATTTATGAAGAACCTTTAAATTTTAAAATACATAAAATTGTTGAGGTTATGTCTATTTATCCAAAGCAAACACTTTAAAGTAAACGTGTAATTTTACGTAAACGAACGAACGAGCAACCGAGGAAAGGAATATTTCAACTTGCTATTGAATATGTATGTCGATAAGAGAGAGACGATAAGACTGCGGCTACTTAATTCATATAAAAATCTACTATAAGCATCTCAATTTAAATAAAAAATTAAGTACCTAGTGGCTTAACAAAAATTCATTATTTAAAATATTCTAAGGTATTTTATATTAATTTAAATAATCTTTGGTGGTTCTTTTTTACGAATTCTTTTACAAATAGTATAACGACCTAATAACAAACAATATCTATAAAACTCAAGAAAATTGTTGATACTGAGATTAGACAAGACGATAAATAGAAAGTATGTATCTCACAATTTTGGAGTTAAATATTTGTCAAACAATGAAGAGGACCCTTTGTGAAAAATTGATTCAAAGAAAAATTCTTGTTAAAACAGACAAACGGCGATTTTACTCTATAGTAAAAACTTCAAACGATAGATAAAGTGCTTGACACAAAGACATTTTATCTGCACTTTTTATCGTAATAATCTTCATTATCTGTTCTCTTTCGCGGCAGGCGATTTCAAAGTAAGTTTTTGTGTGAAATCTATTGTTATCAAGTACTACTTCCGGCCTCAGATGTACGGCTAATTTAGATACATCCTAATTATTTAGACTTTATTATAGTTTTATAATTTAACTGATATTTTTATAATTAGGTAAATAGATAATTAATATTTCCGTAAGTTATATATATAATTCTTATACAATGAGCGCCTTCCGCTTGTCAGCTTCCGGCGCCACTATTAAATAGTACTTATTGTTGTAGACCTCGGTACTCTCTTACACAATGTCGACTAATCGCACCTATATTCCTTATATTTTACTACATGTATTAGATTCTTATTTCACTGATTCATGATGTCATCATTAACACGTCTGCGTGTCAACTTCCGCCGTAATAAATATTCAATGTTACATAATCCTGTATAATATTTGCACGTAAATAACTATTAGAATTATTAAGATATTTTATAATTAGTATTATCTATTAAGTCTGTGTATTTCATATTAGTTCACGCCGCGTGTATCTATAAATACCGCCATCTTGAATATTGTAGGTCATTCGTATTGTAACCGCTGTAAGGTTAATTACAAATTGTAAAGTACAAAGTGTGTCTTCATTACCTTCGCCGTCACCCTTCTGTCTACACTATATTACTATCTACACTAATATTATTAAGAGGAAAATTTTTAGTTTTGTGTATGTTTGTTATGAATAAACTCAAACTACAGTGCCGATTTCAAAAATTCTTTCACCATTGGAAAGCTACACCATCCCTGAGTAATATAGGCTATATTTCATCCCGGTATTCCCACGGGCACGGGAACTACACGGGTAAGGTGACTGTAACCGTAGCGAGAGCGGGTTGCTAGTATTATAAAACTGAAAGGCTCGTTTGTTTGTAAAAAGGCACTAAATTGATTTCGACTGTTAAATTTAAAAAATATTAAGATTTCCCATTTATTGAGCCAATATAATAGACTGAAATACACAATGTTGCGATGAATAAGGGCAGAGGAATGTCCATAAGCAAGCAATTTGGGCAAAGTTTTGAAACAACGGAACAACATGTCTATGTAATGCGATTTCGTTAATAATGTCGCGGGACAACGTGATAGAGTAATATTACGGGTGATGCTTTTTCAACACTTCTACATTTGGTGGAATGCAAAATAGGTACTCGTACTCTATGATCGACACTTTATTAGTACACTTGCTCTGATTTTAACACAACTTAATACGAACGGACCACAAGGACAACGTCCGTGGTCGATGTCTAGCGAACGACTGAACACCGTAGCTAACGGGCGACCGCTTTTATAAGCTTTTTGAATATCGATATTTGTAACGTTCGTTCATTGTTGGTCGATATTATTGTCTATAACATCATGTCGGTAACAGTAAGATCCCAGGGCCACCAGACATCACGTATTTTCTGACGAACGAAATGTGTCTGATTGCGTAGTGTTAGTATGTAGTAAGAACGCATGCCTACCTGTTAGCTTGTTTAGACGGCCAATTTTTAGGTATCAGGTAATCAAGGTACATAAAAACATTACGTACCTCACGTAAATTCTCAAAGCTGATTTTTACGTATATTTTAGGCAACATCCTTAAAAATAAGTCGCCAATACTCCCAGACACTTTCCGTCGGCCGAATTGCTTTGCAGACGCTTTCAGACTCCCAAAATAATTACGTAACTTCACGTAAATTCTGATGCTCCATTTTTATATATGTCTACCAGACAACTATTTTAAAACCTCGAAGACGAAAGTTATGGTATTTGAAAGGGAAGAAGCTATGACGGAATGCAAAATACGTATAGAAGAGGAAATATTTGAACAAGTGCAAGAGTTTGTATATCTGGGATCTACATTTGCGAGAGATGGTAAATGTGAAAGTGATATTGAAAGAAGAGTGTGTAAGGGAAATATGGTGAATGGTGCTTTGCACACCATTATGGGCAGCCAAAGACTGTCTAAGAAGGCTCGCCTAGCTGTGCATAGGGGAGTGCTTGTACCAACTCTAATGTATGGAAGTGAGAGCTGGGTATGGCAGAAGAAGCACGAAAGTAGAATAAATGCTGTGGAAATGAGAGCGCTGAGGAGCATGATTGGTGTGAAATTGAGTGATAGAATTAAAAACAAAGTGATTAGGGAACGTTGTGGAATGAATGTAGATGTAGTGACAAGGATTGAGAAAGGTATGTTAAGTTGGTTCTGCCATGTAGAGAGAATGAATGAAAGGAGACTAACAAAAAGAATTTATAAGGCGAATGTGAATGGAAGTGTTGGAAGGGGAAGACCGAGGCGGACGTTCCACAATCAGTTCTTAAGAAAGGCCAGGTTAGGAGTACCCTGAACCGAAGAACATGTATGAGGAGATTAATGAATGTGGACGAGGCGAAAGTGGTATGTCAAGATCGTAGCAAGTGGAAGGAAGTGGTCTCTGCCTACCCCTATGGGAAAGAAGCGTGATTATATGTATGTATGTATGTAAATATGTAAACAATCCATGCAAATGAAACTGCTGTAGTGATTACCAGCTGTACAAATCAGTAATCATACAAAATGAGAGTCGACACTATGGTTTTCAAAGGGAATTCCAATTTAAAGGAATTCCACTTAAAAAATCTTCCTGATTAATTGTAAATTCTTTTGAACAGTGGAATAAAATAGTAGCGTAACATTTTAATTACCAAAGGAAAATGCTGCACTCATAGAAGTCAATAGTAATTATTTATTCTACGTATTAATATCGTGGTACCAGTCGGCTAGACAGTAAAGAGGTTACAAACATTTATGTCTGTGTGTAATTCGTTTAGAATTTTAATTAAGAAATTAGGAAACACCTACACGTGCAATAATAGAGCATACATACACGTTACCTACCTTACCACTGCCCTACCATGAAACTGATAGCTAACCTATCTTAAGCCTAACTTTTTGTTAAATACGTAAGGTGAGGTAAAATAATATACTAAAATAATTTATTTATGACTTTACAAAAATCTATACTTCTAAACTGTCACTTCCACTACTATTACTATCACTGCTGTCTGATACATGAATTATGAATGCATCAATCTTTCTGTATATAATGTCATCGAGCGAGGCCCCTCATTTTTTTTTCAATATCTTTTACGTGCTCCACACGGAATGTCAAACAAAATGGCGACTGGGCCACACCACGCCATTGATCTCGTACACCTGACGCTAAAATCAGCTAAGAAAGATATTAGGTTTTGACACACATAATCTAAAATTTTGCATCTACTTGTGCGATCCTTTAGGTTTATTACACCTGACGGTAAAATGAGTTGAAAGAAATGTGTCATAACTTAAAATTTGGCATTTTTTGAGGGTTACATAATTCTTTGAAGCTAATTACGTATTTAATTATAGGATCTATATTATATTGAATTTATATAGATGTTCTCGGTACTGTAATTTTAATGTTACTTAAAAACCTTTTGTTTTTCAAACATTTGAAAGTAATTTGACATTCTTATCGATGATATTATTTATAAATTGATGAAATATCACCAGTTACAGGTTAATTTGGTATTTTAAAACAATCAAATACATGATTTTAGGATATTAAAAACATAAATTTCCTATGGTAATTTGCCTAGATTACGTAAAATTTTGAGTTGTGCTGTTTGTAATTTTGCTCCCTTGTAGGCCTGTACCAAGAGAATTTTGCGATACAACTTACTGATAGATTTGTATGGTACGCGATAGATTTTTTTTGCATTTTAAAATATCGTGGTGAAGGTAGGTGAAGGTCGTCTTTTGCCACGTTATCTGGCACTGAGTATACTAGATTATAATAAGAAGATAACATCTATAAAAAATATTGAAACCGTCTGACCAGCGCAGTTATAGTAGGTAATTTCTTTCCAGTTGTGGAAGAGCATCGAGCCCAGCAATGGAAAGTATATGATCTATGATGAAATACACATATCAACAAAGCGATCCCATTACATATTTTCGCTTCACAGATTCAATATAATATGTGAGTAGTTTAGTCACGATAGAACGCTCTCAGGCAAATAGAGCTACATTATTGTAGGAGTACAAACAACGATACAATTAATACACATTGCGTAGAACCAGACCCAGAATAATACATATATTAATAGTAAAAACTATTTAACCTCCTTAGATTTGCAAATGACAATACAACATACTGTAATGAACAAACCAATTAAAACAGATTATTTTGGTACTCATATTTATACCCCGCAATCTGTATGAAATTGTTGTAAGGTAATAACTTAGTAAACTCGTGCAGCAGTATCAAAATTAATATTGAGATATTTCACATATCTCAATATTGTATCCGAGTGACTTGTTCCAATAATATGCTCTGAAATCTAGTACCGATATTACAGCATTTTCAACTCTTAAACTAAGTAAACTTGAAAGTTATTTCATGTGTAATATTGTGAATGGAATCTCATAAAAAATATAAATGTAAAATTGGGACCTAAGCTCAACATTATGATGATTATGGTGTGGTTATCGACATCAACGGTGAAAAATTTGAGATCTAAATGAGTGCCAAGTACTGGAGACAATGTTCAAATTTATTTATTAGAAGACAACTTCGCAAGTTATGGTTATTTTTCTACTGCAAAAATGTTTTGTATTTATTAACATGACTTAGTAAATTATTTATATAAATCAATCAACTTATGATCTAATAAAAATTAACATTTAATTTGATGAAAGAATAAGCTTATTTAAGTTTATTTTCACATTTAACTTTGATTTTAATATCAAGGCGTTAGCCAATTATCGTGATATCAGCAACACAACTATATAAGAAATGAATATTTCCTTGGAGCCAACATTTTTACTTATGCAAGTTTGTTTATTAATGTACAAATTTTCTACCCTTTTTATATTTTAAAATTAAAAACTAATAGGCACACATTAAGCTATTTGATGTAAAAAGTAGGTTTTCAATTTAGTTAAGTGAAGTTCAACTTTGTGTACCATTGGCGTATTTACTACAATACTGTGCTTATCACAGAGATGTCGACATCCATAGGACACATCAGTGTATGAAATCAATCATATTTTGTAACTTTCTTTGGTTGGTGGTATATAATGTAAGAATTATTTATCACTCTTCAGTAAAATCATAATTTGTTCGTACTTAGATTTGGAGAATTATGAACCATATTAAGATTTGGATAGTATGTATAATATTACACGTGTGATGATGGCGTAGGGATACCATGGTAACCACCGATTCCTTTCCTGTGGGTGTTCCTGTAAAATACGACTATGGAACTGGAAATAGATAACATCAATAAAAAGAAGAAAATTCAAATAAAATTCTATTGCCAATACATCTGATCAGCACGGTATATTAGGTTAATTTCTCTCCCACTGAGGGAGGGCCTGAGGCCAGCGGTAGAACGTATATGAGTTGAGACGATGATTAGCATTTAGGAAGTTCCAAAGCGTACTACAAGCCACAATTAAGTACCTAATACGAATGGAATGAAAGTAGGATTTACGATTAAAGCGATCAAGGTGATTTGTAACGAAATCTGCATTGACGTCGAAGATTAAAATCAACCCGATCTTAAAATCAAATTTTCGTTATGTTGAAAAATTATTTCAAAATATAGTTTTCTATTTCTGAAACACATATAAATTCAGATATAATAGTTAATTAAACAAAAATACTCTTTATTTGTGATAAAATTAATTCTTAGCACAAAATTAGCAACGGCTATTCGTATGATAATTTAAATACTTTGCAATAGAATTGGTGATGTTGTTGAATTATTTTCGAGTAAGTTTTGTTGTCCTTATACCCCCTTTTTTGGGGTGGGCTATGGTCAGTGCACCCGCCGCCCGGCTCTGTCGGAGGCGACAAAGGGGCGGAGCGCGGCGCCATAACCCACCGTAGCTCGTCGCCTTCGTCGTTGAGTCAACTACCGGTACCAAGTTCCTTGTCTTCCGTGGTCAGCCCGGTCCTTGTACCCTCTTAAACGTCTTTTACATTGAGATGTAATGCGGTAGTAGCAAATTGTATTCACATTGAATCAAAAATGATATGATTAATAAATCATATAATTTTTTTTCTTTATTGCGAAGGGTGGGAAACGGAAAAACAGTACACCTGATGTTAAGTGTTGCTGCCTCTCATGGACCTTTACAAGGCCGCTGCCTACCGCGACGAAAATGAAGGGAGTGTAAATGCGTGCAATCAGTTCGCTGATGCCGCACGTTCTACACATTATAGTGGTAGGACCACACTGTTGACAGTTGTCTGTCTACAGCCGCGGGCCGGTCCGTCCAGGGTAGTACCATACTCTCGCAGAAAATCTACGTCCCAGTAGTAGTAATTTGTTACTGCGCTTCGTTCGGTGAGCGAGAGAACCGGTAGCCCAACTTTCTGAGGTTGTTTGCGTGTGGTGTGTTTTGGTGATGCCTTTAGTATCACCGCACCTCTTTCTTTGCACGTGCTCCATTCAATTTTCATTTCAATTTTTTCACAGCAGGCAGCAGCCAACCAATGAGCGCCAGTATCACTTATTATCAAGTGTACTGTTTGTTCGTTTGCCACCAAAAGCAATAAAAAGTGGGTTATATCTGCACTTCAAAAAATTATATTCATCTTCTACTATAGTATATAAGGGTCTTACTTGACCTACTATATCACCGTGATCAAACGGATTGGTATATAATTTTATTACGAGTTTTTCTTCTCATGCAGTGTTATTATCTGCAGAAAATGTCCCATAATCGTCCCACGGGCATCAGCCGAATAGGTGAATTGTATTCTTATTCCATCAACACGGAAAATCTTTATTTGATCTCTATTATTTTGACTTTTTATAATACAAGTCATTATGCCAATATTCACATCGAATGAAATATATCATAAAATTATATATTATTCAATAATCATACGTTGTCCTAATAATGGCAATCACACAATTATTACAATAGTGTACCTGTGAATAAACAATATTCAACCACATTAACTGAGAGTTCGCTAAAATGTACAATGCATTTAAAGCTCTAATAATTTACATGTGCTGTGTAAAAGTTACGGATACTGATGTTGGGTTGTTAGTATTCTAATAAATTTTAGCTACTATAACCACCAATTATAATAATTCGTAATAGTTTAAAGAACAGCATAAAATGGAGAGAAAGACTAAATAAATTCTGCAGATTTTTAAAATGTTTTGTTATGACGACTGCACATATAATAGAATGGTCCAATAACCGATCCTTTTCGCTGAGCTTCCTAAATCAGATCTTTGTGCGGTCTACAAATAATTGGTCTGGATCGGGCTGTAATTTGTGACCGCTTATTGTACGTTGGTATAATCCCTTGCGAAGGATTTATGCTTAAGTGCGGAGTAGTCTTTAAAAGAAAAAGTTTCCTCTTTAAGTTTATTACAGCTAAGTAATATCTGCTGAGGCTTTGTATAGCTAAAGTAAAAGATTTATTGTCCTAATTTGCAACTATTAGAGTTGTGAAATTTGTAGTTTTATTATTTATCATAATCTAACTAGATTACTAGTCGCTCACTAAGCGCTTGAGTAATGACGGTAGCCTTAGGAAATATGGAATTTTATAATATATAAAAAGCAATTATAGTTTACTTTTCCTTTTGACTTTTTGTAATACGATGAATTTAATCTATATAACTTGGGAATTCCACATAATGTTCCTTTGTTCTTTAGTAATACGTCCTGATTAAAAATGTAAACGAAGTTGAAAATTTCTTTGCAAAAGCTATTGGAACTTTTATTCTCCTCTACGATAATAGATATTCAACAGTGTTACAGATCAGAAGGCAAAGATATCTGTTTAATAACGAACAAGTGCTGGTTCATAAATACACACATCCATCAGCACAGCCTGTAGACGACTCGCTGTTGGGCTTGAGGCTCCTCCATCATGGTTGGGAAATTGAAGGAAATTGTATAGGGTTTTATTTCGAGATGTTATCTGTATATAATAATTCCTCAGCGGTCTTTTTGACACCCACTGACAAGAAAGGTGGAGGTGAATTCAATCAATAGATACACACATCTATTTCTAATTACCGTAATACAGAGATATTTTTTAAAGATAATAATTCTGCAATAAGGAAATGGACCTTGTATTATGGTTGACTTTACAAACATACAATGAACGAACATAAATTACACCAAAAAAGAATTGTGAATCGCACTAAGTATTGTCCTAGGGCGTAATAAAAGCCACGATAACACGATCGATAGCTATCTTAACCGCTACGCCATGTATGCTATTTACGAGAGGCCGACCGCGTGAGGAAAGACCGACGTCCTCCCCGAGGGGGGGACGTTGGTCGATGGGAAGGTACCCCAAGTAGGGGGTATTCCGTCGGGCCGACCACTGATGACAAGTAACCCTGCTCCGGTGGTCGGCCCAACGACGAAGGCGACGTGCATCGTGGGTGGGTTGCGGGTGTGCGTGCTTACGCCCCTCTGTCGCCCCGGACGGAGTGGTGCGAGGAGCGCGCCGACCGAAACCCGCCCAAAAAAAAAAAAATGTATTCTATTTACCAAATTATAAAACGAAAAGTAATCAAATATACTTTACAGCGTTTGATTAGTTTACGCGCTGCCACGTGGAACCAAAAGCAGTAGTAATTGTTGGCAGTAATATTTCAATTGTTAAGCGCAATTTCAATGCAATAAGCATTAATCTGCAGCGTTATAACCCGGATATGAAATGCGGCAATTCTCATTAACATGACTAAGCGAAATGCTCGTTGTAGCTTTTCACAACGGCGCTATAGATAAAAGAAAATTTATCGAATAACAGAATAATATTCAGTGTTATTTCAACTGATATCATCAATATTGTAAATAATACATATGGTCGGGTAGGAAAATACATCTATATTTAAAATGCTAAACATTTTGTGTTACGCAAAAGAAGATATATAAGTAGTATACTTATCTACATACATATAGATATAGTTATATATAATTCACAACCCTCCTTTCTTGCTCGTGGGTATCGTCGAAGACGACTAAGGGATTATTGCAGTGACTTTAGTAGGTCATTTTCCCTCACATTATGGAGTAGACTCGAGCACAGCAGTGGGACTTATGTGAACTGTGATGATGATGATGATGATAATATATCGTCGACCCCAAGTAGCTGGGGTAAGAGCAGAATAATATTGATGTTGATACTGTTAATAGTTACGGTGTTAAAATAACAATGTGTTTATATATGTATCTTCAACCGTGGCAGTGCATGTTCTCAATCTTAAGGCACACGGTATACAATACTGGCTACACGATTCAGCATTGGGTTTCGAGTATTTTTCGTATTGATTTACCTCTCCATAATTCTAATACGGTTAAAATTCATTTCCGTTCATATACGTCCCACTGTTGGGCTCGAGCCTCCTCCACAATAGTAGGGAAATTGACCTACTATACTACACATTTTTTTGTCTTTGGTAATAGTTCTCATCATCAGATCCCGACCTTATGATCGTATGACCACTTGGAAAGTATATACTATCGAACAAAAAAAATAATTGTCTAAATCGGTCCAAGAGTCTTCGAGTGTTCAGTGAACGTATGTTCACTGTCCGTACGTACGTATACATAAAAAAAATAAGCTGACGAGTTGAGCACCTCCTTTTTGACGGTTAAAAAGCTAATTTAAACATCGATTTCATGTATAATACTCATAACAGATTAAACTATCTCGTCACCAAGATTATACCATAATCTTAAAATAATCTTATTTAGTTAATGTAACCTATTTTTAGTGGAGAATTATCCCCAATAGTGAGGTCCGTACGAGTTGAAAAAGAAAAATATTCATACTTGTCATATTTGTACATAAAATGGGTCCAACTGATGATGCTACTTTTATGCCGTTTGCGGATTTATTATATTAAACATTGAAAACCAATGAAACATTTATAGGGACATAAAATAAAATTGACATTAAATGGTTAGCATAACGTTCAACAAATCCTCAAAGCCATGAAAATGTCAACAAATACAAGGACGCAGGTGTACAAATAAAACGCATAGCAATCCGACTGTTTGAGTACCGCTTAGTAGACAAAATTGCAATATAATATGTACATATTATTGGAGTTTACAATATAATTAGGATACAAAATTAATCATTTATTATTTACTCTACTACCCTTAGAACTGGATAGAGCAATGTGTGTTTTCTTTGTTTGCTAGTGGACAATTATTAGTACCTATCATAGGACCGAACCTAATTCAAGTTTATCTTGTGCTCATTGTAATTGATTCTATCCTTGTGGTAGTTTTAATAGTGGTAGGACCACTGTTGACAGTTGTCTGTCTACAGCCGGTCCCTCCAGGGTAGTACCACACTCTCGCAGAAAATCGACGTCCGAGTAGAAGCAATTTGTTACTGCGCTTCGTTCTGTGAGCGAGAGAACCGGAAGCCCAACTTTCTAAGGGTGTTTGCGTGTGGTGTGTTTTAGTGATGCTTTAAATATCATCGAACCTCATTGCACGCATTCACACTCCCTTCACTTTCTTCATAGTAGGCAGAGGCCTTGCAAAGGTCCATGAGCGGCAGCAAGACTTACCATCAGGTGTACTGGTTGCTCGTTTGCCACCATTTGTAATAAAAAAGGCAGCTACTTGGCTGCGGTCTTGGTGTTGCTGATGCCAAAATGTGATTACTCGTTTGTCACCATAGGAATAAAAACAAGCTGCCACGACTTGTTGCCCACCACTTACTTCGTCATACTCCACATTTCAAATTGGCAAGTGAAATTCTTTATAGGGCTGACTAAATTATATAGATTTATAATAACATTAATTAACTAACGTTGATGATCTCAACAAAATTGTAAAGATGTAATTTGTCTTTGAATAATGTAAACATATTTGAGTGGGAGTTGAATAAAGTGCGATACTAAAATTTAAAAATAAATTTTCCCATATTTCTACAACCTTCAAATATTCAAATAAGTAGCTCTTACTTTAATTAATTATGGAAAAGATAGTTGAATATTAAGATTTTCTTTCTATATTTTTGTTAAATACGTCTCACCAGGTGTTTTATAAAGAAAAATATTCAAGTATATTGAATAATAAATATATTTTATAGAGCCTCTAAAATATTAGTAACGAAAATTCTACGAGTTATAAAAGATACTCCACTGTGGCTTTAGTCTTAAAATAGCTGAGATATTTTTAACAGTAGGAGGAAATAATATTTAATGAAAATTTCACTGAATAGATGACGCAATGCTCAATTAAGTAATAAAATAGGACTCTCAGTGTCTAAAATTGCCAGTTCAAATAGAAAAAATTTAAACGATTCATAAAATTAAACGTTTGTTCTAAAACTGTATGATTGGAATATATTTTTATTTCAATGTTACAATTTACCTAATACATAATAGACCAAATATGTGAGAAATAGTCTCGTTAATAAAATAATTACGCTTATCTGATTTTCCCATCAAAAATAAATGGGAAGTGGTTGATCAGATATAAAGTATTCAATCATTTGCCGTACCCAGTGGCCGATCATTGTACATGATAATGACGTTACGTGGGCATTGTTCAATTAATGCATGCAGAAAAAAATCACATACACACTCAAAATAACTAGGATCGCACAATGTATTGACTTGTGTAATTATTGAACGCAAATCACTGGCACTATATGTCGGTCTTAACCCTTATGCCATCAATGCAGAAATTCTGCAATATGATAGTTATGTACAGTGTTGAACACAAAAACACTCTATATTTAATGAAAAAAATATAGAAACGAATGTTTTCACCATCCATATATCGCACCTTTATTCATAAACTGAATTAACACAAAATTTATATTTTGTGGGAAATCGCATTTAAAGTTTGACATATTTAGATTGATGTCTTCAAAAAATTATAAAAAAATGAATACAAGGACTAGGTATTTAAAAAAATAGATAACTATAGCATAATTAGTCTATTATTGGAATAAGATACAAAATTATACAATCTAAAGGAAGAATACACCTTAGACAGCAGTTTAAAAAAAAGTTCGTACTTATTTCTCTTTACACTAAAATATGTACCTGATTTTTTTTTATTTATAGTACAAAACTGAAATAAAACTTAGTTATTAATGTTCTGCATAAACGTTTTAGTCTTAAACTGCATTAATTCAAAATGATGCCATAATTGTACAATATAATTTATAAAAAACTGAATTAAATTATAATATTTATGTTAATAAAACATACATGTAATTTTCTAATAAAATGAAATAAGTATGAATACATGCAGCTTTTGAATAAAGTATCGACATGTACTCAGGAGTTAATGGAAAAGAGAACGACAATCTTTTATCTCTGTCATTTACGTCGTATCGATTTATCTGTTAGATTTTACGTATTCTACTGACGAAGTTATTTCGGTTTTTATTGAAAACTCAAAAAAACGTAAACTTTGAATTAATTCAGTTTATGATTAAAGGTGCGATATGTATTTCTTGGTTTTACAAATTTAATTTTATTAAAGAAAGAAAACTTGAAATAAAACCCTATGCCAACACGTCTGACCAGTGTGGTACAGTAAGTCAACTTCCCTCCCATAGTGGAGGAGCGCTGAGCCCAGCAGATGGCTGTCTATGGATTGATAAAATGATAATTAATTAATTGACATAGCGTAAGTTAGCGATTTCATAGAGCAATAATAAAGTCAAATCTATCTTTCTACGGTGCATCGTCCGATTTGTGGTCGCCACTTGGCAGTCTTCATCTTAAATTCGGTCTGAAAAGATTGAGATGATGGATCAATTTCCCTCTTATTGTAGAGTGGGATCAACCCAGCAGTGGACGTACATGAGTTGAGATAAAGGTGTGTGTTATTAATTTTCATTAGCCCCCATTAAGCAAAAACCTTATACCAACCCGTCTGACCCGCGTGATACAGGTCAATTTCATTCCTATCGAGAAGGCTCAAGCCTAGCAGTGGAACTATATAAGCTGAAATGAAAATGAAATGATAACAAGCTAAGAATACAATAAATTATTACTCCTTCCGGCAAACACTGTGCTTTGTACGACTGACAGATCGCCAAGAGAATGGCCAGCAGCACTCTCCTGGTAATCTGGAGAATGCACAGATGGCGTAGTGGTTAAGATAGCGACCTACAACGCCAGTGTCAGGGATTCGATTCCTACGCAGGACAATACTTTATGCGATCCACAAGTTATTATTCGGAGTCTGGACGTAATTTGTGTCCGTTATTAGAGAGAGACTTTACAAACATATATGTTTGTAAAGTCTTCCGCAATACAAAGATTATATTTCCTTAGTGCAAAGTGTTGTAAAAAAAATCTTATTGGATAGTTGTAGTATTATTACATTATATATATTATTAGATTTAACACGGAAGAATTAAGCAGCAATGTAGAATATTGAAATTTCTTCATACAATTTTTGTTTCACGTAATAGAGGCGGGCTTATTGCCATTTAGCGGTCGCAGTTTCAAAATTCGTGCTAGCTGTTGATATTATATTCATAAAAATGTGCAGGAAACTAAGAAAACATTGTTATATAAATATATAAAATTTTCATACCGAAATATTTGTTTATCCAACGACGGCGTCTCGCAAAATATGCAACAAATTAATAACAAGAAAGTCCTCATTGCTAGGAGCAGATTGATTTAACTTTAAAACTTTTCTCCACCTTGTATAGGTAATTTATTGCCTAAGCGTAATATGTTTCGCTAAAAATTAGGACATTTAGGTTCTCAAATACAATTTTTGTGCTATAATTTGTAACTCTAATGTATTAGATGTTGATCAATCTAAAAATTATAATTCTTTTTTTTTTTCATTCGTATCTTTGACTTACTAACAGAGAAACTGATGAGGTAACTTCCATTTCATTATAATTCCTTTGCTGACTTTAACTTTTAGTTATCACAAAAATGACGGCCGTGAGGATAAAATTCAAGCGCGTTCTTGTAGCGATCACTGGATTGGCTAGATGCGACTGCCGTGCATTTAGTGCCCCTGCCAAGTCCGGCGTACCATCTTACCTATTTAAAAAATGTTTAACTATTAAAAAGACATATCTTCTTGGAGTTAGGCTATACATATTTTATTTTCCATAAAGAACTCGAACTATACATCTATCAGTTCCTCTCTGTATACGTAAGTATACTGAGCTGCCGCTGAGCATAGGTATCCTGCATAGAGCCTCATATAACATATTCCCTTGTCGCCTGCATCCTGGTTTCCTACAGCTTTGTCAACAATACACTTGGAGGCTGTCCTACATTGTGTCATGCGATAAGCGATCGCCATATGACAAACTTCAGTCCCAACAGCTGGTCGTTCCTCAAACGAAGTGATCTGACCTCTACCAACTTTAGCGTTCTCACTCTCCGAGCTACGCCATTTACAGTTACGTATGTTTTCTTAAGGATTGCCGTGTTTCGAATGTTATCACGTACATATATAGAGTAATTCCTAACATAGTTCTTTCCAGAGCGTAATGAATGAATTTCAGCTTAGTTATGCGAGCAACGTTTAGATATCAAGATTCTATGCTCTAAGCAATCCCTGAGGAAAATTGAGACCACCCTACAAAGTTTACCGAACAAATAAGAGCAACATTATTCATTTATTATTATATACATCTCATCATATACCTACACATGGTAAAGTAAATATTAACCTACTTAAATAATATGCACTGAACACTATAAATCTAAAAATGAATCTAACTGTCCTCTAAGCAATTCGTAACGTCAATATGAATAATATTAAATTTGATATCTTCTAAAGGGACAGTATAAACCCTTCTACTATCGGATCCTTTACGGTTTTTATAACAGTCATAAAACATTAACGAAAGTTATGAATGATCTTCTGACATCTTATATTTCAATGGATATCATATTTTTATGAAAGCGAAGTTTAGTGGTATTTTGCGCGCCTTTTATTTTGAGCATAATATCTAGTCGTAATACTTATTAGTATAAACATCAACGTTCACATCTTTTAGTGAACTAAACTGAAACTAAACAAAAATCCCATATTAATTTATCTGACTAGAGTAAATAGTAAGTAAATTTCCCTACTCCGTGTGGTGACGGAGTAGGGAAATTTACTGACGGACATCGATGCAAGAGAAGGAAACTTGAAATAAATCCTATTCCAATACGTCATACCGACCGGCTCATTTCCCCGTTCATTGTGAAGGAGACCCGAGCCCAATAGAGGGACATATATGTGCCGAGATGATGGAATTTCCTTACTGTTGTAGAGGGGCTCAAGTCCCGCAGTGTGACGAGACAGAGCTGATGATGAGAATTATATGATGAATTAATGTTATAACTGAATGTCAAAGGTAATCAAGTCTTTGCTAGAATTATTCTTAGATTAATACAGCACGTGATTGTTTTAGACCGCAAACCGCAGTCAGTTAATATGTGGGAGCTATGTAGGCACATATGTATTATGTTGCCATTGAATTAAGCAACGCAATAAGACAAACAAGTTCAATTAGTTTGAGTGCCAAGTGGCAGGGGTAATATGTATATTATTATGTATATAATTTATCAAAATATTGCATACGAGTTACGAACACATTAAATGTTACAAAAATTACGATAGTAACGAAGCAAGTCGGTAAAAGAAGCACTTTTGGAATTCTTAAATCATATTATTTATACTCCTATAAATAGCTTAGCAGTGCAGAAGGCAGTACTTCTCGATATGGCACGTATTATGAGAAACTTCTTCTCCGGAAGCAAATCAATAAATAAAAAAGTATTATTATAAATTGGACGATTTTCTTGTTGCTATTAATGCAGTAAATAATAACCGCCGCTTATAAAACTTTACAATATGAGGAATGCAGTCAGATCGTTGCTTACCATAAGATAGCATTGAGGTCACCAGCTCTCTCACCTATCTAGCGCAACAAACCATTTATACCTACAAGTAATTACCATGTCTTTATTCTTGTATGTTTCTCCGAGTGGAATTTTGTAATTGATTTTAAACTTCCTGATCAATTAGATAGTTGAAATTTGGTCCACAGCTTAGAAGTGGATGACAATGCATAAAAATGTGAGAAAAACTGGTACTTTTTACACATGAACAAATTCTATAGTGTTTATATTTAATTTTAGATTTCCGACGTTCGTAGTATTCAATACTTAAAGTATAAAATCCGTAAAAACAGTTTTATTTAGAATGTTTAATTACTTGCGTAAACATCAATAATCGTTAAATTCTTCAGCTTTTCATTGGCAATATTGATAAGGATAATTATTCATATTAAATCAATTAATATTAACCTTGTTAAATGGTTGTCCAGGAGTCTCACAAGTCACCCTGCTCCGGTGGTCGGCCCAACGGCGCAGGCGACGTGGGTACGGGTGGGTTATGGGCCCGCGCGCCGTCCTTCCGTCGCCCCGGACGTAATGGACCGCCTGTGCGTTTACCATAGCCCAAACATAAAAAAAGGATGTCTCACTTTAAGCGTATTATGCCGTTTCGTGTTTTTCGAAAAGGTTTATTCGAAGTAGATTATTGGCAAACCAATATTAACTTCGTTTTGGTTCACTGAAGCGTTAAATTAATCTTCATTTATCAATAAATACATTGTATCTTTTTAAAGAGAGTACGGTAAAATATCAGTATCAATATCAGGAATTTAGATGTATGTGCCACTATAGGGCTAATCCGATAACTTTGCTATTTCACTTTATCAATGCAATGATCCCGCATATTTTTAAAGTGAAAACTTCTATAGACGGGTTTGGATAGCTAGAGTAAATTCGTGTAAGTCCACCGTTAGACCACCTGCGGCTTTAATAAGTTTCACATTTCATGAAGTATTCATATATAGTAAGTCTCTTAACTTTATCACGTCCCTAAGTCATACACTACTCTATAAGCTAGATGGTTAAGCTTTATCCTCTGGTACAAATCGCTTTAACACCTAACTTTTATCTATATATAATACATATACACGAGGATTATCTTATACGTTATTTTCTGTTAAAGTCGGTTCCTGTAGTGACAGCTAAAGTTTCGCACAGTAATACGAACGACACAAAACTTTCCTGTCTCCGTGTAAAATAGTGCAATAAATAAAGCCGGGTTAAGCTTGCGGTTTCAGGAAATTTTATCCTCTCCGAGTTACACTTTAAAGCTTTATGAACATTTACTTTCAATGAAGACTTTCTACTGTAATTTATTGTACCTACGCCTCATAACATGTAGCGTGGTGGTTGCGTTTTACAATCAAAATATTGTCATGCCCAAGGCATGATACCTTGGACTAGCCAAGGCAAGACGTTTTCTTCTTTTTAAATATTTATAGAATTCATATAATCATTGCTGATAAATTAACGACTTTTCTTTTTAAAATTATTACATTATTATTAAGAATTTATTATATTATATTATTAAGAACTTATGTAAACGACACACTTTTATAACAGAATAAAATGTAAAAGTTTTAGTCTTGGTAAATGTATTTTTTGTCGGATATACCGCGAAAGTGACTAAAGAATACAATATGTCACTGCATTGTTCCTTCATGAATATAATAGACTAGATAAAAAGACATAAGCATTACTGCAATATGAAATGTCGAAATAAAACCCTACGACATTCTCCCGAACCAGTGTGGTAGTACATCAATTTGCACTTCCAATGAGGTTAAGGCTCTCGTCTTAAAGTTGGACATATATGCGATGAGAAGTAAAATATGTTTAGGGTAAAAATTAAACCCAAACCGAGTAACTGTGACTGAAGGTCACATTTCATTTAATTTTAGATCTAAGTGTATGTTACACTTAAATAACAGATAAAGTTATGTACGGCATTGGTACAATAAAAACAAAAGGGATAAAACGAATATCTATAAACATTACTGAGTCAGGTTGATTCCCCATGTAAACAATGTGGGTATAAATTTTCGTTAGATAGCTTAGTTGGTTTTCCTGCCGAATAATAGCGAACAAAAGATAGGAAATTTACGGTAATGATGTTACAAAACTAATATTGTGTCGACAGTCTTTTAATGTCCTGAAATAGTCAATACTATCATTATCTAGATTACTTTATTCATAAAAACTCAAATGAATAATACATATACAATTTTATGCCTAATAAAACTGCTAATTCTAAACGCATCATTACTACAGTTCAGATTGCTGACAGATTTATGTTCGCAGCCATAAAGAGGTTGGCTCATCCACAATAGCACAGAAAATCGTATGAGTAGTAGCAATTTGCTACTGGACTTCTCTCTATGACCATTGCAGCTGGAGGACCAGATTCATCCTTTCTTTTTATCCTTATATCATTACTACAGTTCAGATTGCTGACAGATTTATGTTCGCAGCCATAAAGAGGTTGGCTCATCCACAATAGCACAGAAAATCGTATGAGTAGTAGCAATTTGCTACTGGACTTCTCTCTATGACCATTGCAGCTGGAGGACCAGATTCATCCTTTCTTTTTATCCTTATACTGGTCCCTCAAATTAGGAACGTTTCTTTTACGATAGGAATCAACCTGGCTGTAGCTCCGGTATGGTGAAATCCATGAGTAGATGTTAGTACTTACCATTAGATGGATTAATAGATAGACTATCATCAAAGGCAATATATATTGATGAATATAGATTGATTTTAATTTGCCCCTTTCACTGAGACTCTTCTCACATAGAAGAAAATTCATCTTATACTGCATTGACCAATTAAATTCATCGGTGAATGTTTCAAAATTTCTTTCTCTTGAACTGTCATGTGCGTGACATATTGGTTATATGTACTTATTCCATCATCAGACGCAAAGACCTTGAGTAAGTACAATTTAAAAACCTTCGACAATTTTAACCCCTTCTCTCTTTCTCTCTATGTCGTTATCTACATATATATATTTTAAACTTATATAATTGTAATCCTATTGAAATGCTAAATTTGATTGAAATGCAAAATTATGCATTGAAATTTCCCATACACATCTCATAATACCCTAAATTCTTATGGCTAAAGTTTTGGTTTTAATTCCCGTGCAACTGAAAGGGGAATATGGTTTAATCTTATACCACTTTAAAAAAAAAAGAAAACAATATATCGTTCAATGGTTTTTGTTAATAAAAATAAATTAAAGTAAAACAAGCTAGTACATTACGGCAAGAAAAGATTTTAAACAGATTCAGTCATTTTTATTTGCCGCTACTTTTACCGGTATATGTATAAAACATATTACCGTGGAACTAGTCTCAAAGTCGATAAAAACTCTAACTACACTAGTGTTATCGGCTTCCATGAATGTTTGAACTGTGTTTTAGTTTATCATGTAGGTACATATATTATGAAAATAATTATGCTTCAATGTTAGATGAGCGATTAGCCCAGACTATAGATTAATGTTGTTATATTCAGCGCACGAACGGGTGAAAGATTAATTAATTCCTTACAACATTTTCGTCCTGTAAAACAGCGTGGTGGCATGAGATTTTAGTCGAGGCAAGCGAGTATTATTACAGTACAAATATCTACATATACGTATTGTATAGCCATGTTTTAATTTGATTATAACTTCTATTACTATTCTTAGTACGTCACGGACGACACAGAATTGAGTATCATGAACTGAAAGACGAAACTTTAGTCGTAGTTACTTAATATGAGCCGCCTAAAGCAATTTCAGAACTCAATAAGTTATAAGCGAGCTACGCATAAGTTTTGGTATGTATAATAACATAAGTAAGCGTATAACTCATGGAAATGTAGATTATATAAACGACGCTGTGAAAACATTTCAAAAGTTTTATTAGTTTTTTAGATACATTTCAACAAAGTATGTCAGTTGAATTGGCTAGTTAATCCATACTTTAAAAAGTCTATGTGAGCGCTAAAGTCATAAGTGACGCAGAGAATATATTTCTTTCTCTACTCTGGCTTGTTAACTATTATATTTTTAAAAATCTTTGACTTACACGACAAATATTTCATCCTTTCTTGCTGTAGATAAAATGGTGCTCGCTGATTCATGCCATACCACAGTGTAGCTGTTGTCATTATCATATACTATAAACCCGCCCTTGCTTAGCTTCAGTTTCAGTCGCCTTACCCGCGTAGTTGCCGTTCCCGTGGGGATACTGGGATAAAATATAGCCTATATTTGCCTTGATATTATTGTTTTCCATTTGTGAAAGAATTTTTGAAATCGATTCGGTGGTTTAAACGTGAAAGAGTTACAAACAAACAATCTTTCGCATTTATAATATTAGTAAGAATATTTATAATACCCGCAATTTTTTATATATTAGCGAAGTACAGCCATTTTGTAACGATTTTATGCAAATCCTATTACACCGCTCATTAATATCATTATGATTAATACGTTCTCGGCAAGTAAACTACGTTAAGGCGACTTGGTTAAAAACAAAGTAAAATGTTTTATGCTGTTACTTCAAATACTTATGGAGATAGGAGGGGGAGTAATATATTATATTTTAGTATTGAAATTATCGTGAGACTGATCCATATTATAATATCTAAAGCGGCAAAAACACTCACGTGCTGAGATCGATTACGTCGACCCGGGTTTCGAGCATGTCCGATGCTCATCATCAGGGCGAGTGCGCAGCGGCGTCTGCGAGGCCCGGGGCCCCGCAGACGACTTTAGATATTATAATATATTATATGTTTAAGAACGTAAACATATTTGTTTGGGTAGATATATTAAGTCAATATCTGATAAGCTGTGTGGTGGCGGCTTCGAATACTACCAACCCTTGCTTTGCTCGTGGGTGTCGTAAAAGACGACTAAGAGTTCTAGATTGACCCAGACCAACTCCATCTGGTTCCATTTGGGTCAACGATTACATTCCCAAGGAGGGTTGACGTCAGGCCGGCGGCCGGTCATAAAAGTCATTGCCGAAACTTTTTGCAATATGTCAAAATAGATGACATATTGCGTCGACCCCAAGTAATTGGGATAAGAGCAGGATGATGATGATGATGATGATCTGATAATCCTTTTACATCTTTTCCCTATCTTTATATATTAATTTCATGTGTGTGTGTATGTCACTGAAATCCTCCTAAACGGCTGGACCGATGTTGATACATTTTTTGTGTGTCTTTGAGGGGATTCGAGAATGGTTTAGATTCACAATTGGACCCGGTAGGTGCGCTACTAAGAAGTTTTTTATTTTATTTGAACAAAATAACGTCTATTGGGTCAGCTAGTATACATATATTAATCTTCTGTTTGTATGTTTTTAATTGAACTCCTTTTAAACGGCTGGACCAACTTTGATGAGGTTTTTTTCTGGCCGTTCCAATAGATATGAGAATGGTTTAGTTTAATAATTAGAACCAGTTGGTAGCGCTGCGAGCGATTTTTAGATTTGAATAGAACAAGTTCTGTTGGGTCAGCTAATGTTCACAATATAATATCTTTTTTTGCATTTTTTTGTGCATCTCACAAAGAACTATCAGGTGAGGCACGACGATTGGTACTTAAACCACTCTGCCATCTGTGCAGCCTATCTTGATACACATAACTACGTACATGTTACATTGTCTGACAGAGGATCTCTTCAAAGTTTTAACGCGTTAAGACCTACAAGGATCCGTTGATTTACTTCCTTCAAAATCCTTCAGTACTCGAAGAAAGTTTTAACAAATGTTTTAACTTTATAGTTTCTTTAAAATAAAATCTATATTTTGTCAGGTCGACACTGATGATTGCGACCAGTTTACTGCCCTGCCCAGGCCACACAGACCCCATTACCATTTTACAATCACCCAAGATAATTTAGCTCTAACTCTTTATTATTCTGAGCAAAAATGTTCTTCCTTATATATTATATCTAGGTATAAAGCAAAGAAAAAGAAGTCCAATTACAAAATAAAGAATAAGCACAATTTTAACACGCTTTTATTAGTTTCTCTGTATGTAACCAAGTATGTATGTATCTATGTATGTAATGGAATCTTTGAACGTCATTTTGCCCCATTTTGAACGAACAGATTTTATTTAAACTTTGCACATTCGTCAAAGGCCCATGGCAATGCAATAACTCGATCGATTCGATTAAAATAGGCGAATATACTGATTAGATTCGCCAGGATTTAAAAATTCTAATCGCATCCTTTGAGTAAGAGCAAGAGAGACAGAGCTACTGTGCGAACTACGCATGAGCGAAATTCTAAATTTCTATGATTCGAGCTGTCAGCTTGTAAACGTGTTTTGTAGTTTTTTAAACTATAATTTATTCATTTACAATTCGTTTAGTGGCAACGTAGGTTTTAGCACATGGTATTTATCAAGCCCAAAATAAATCATAGATACAAAACATTATAATAAAAAATCCATATAACATGCTCCTGTATGTAGTAGTATATATTACGATATATTACTTTGTATAGGCATATTGTGTACTTACTATAGGTACTCCTATAGTAAGTATCTCTAATCAATATAATTTTACTATGAACGCTTTAAGTTTGAAGTGACAAACTTTGTATTTTACTTTCACGTTTAAGTTTGTTCTCGCGTGAAAACGATTTCCTGACTATATTAGATAAGTTCGATCATTCTAAAATGAGACGAGCATTGGTTATGCAAGCGTTGAACTGAAACAATGATATTGATGTCACAAACTATTCCATTGTCATTAATCTTTTGATATTGCCTTCTGTGTTGTGCTGGCCTGTCGGAAAAAGAACTATGAGCCAAATGGCTTTTTAGTTGGCAATTGAAGCATATTTTTGTAAACAAATTTCTTTATTACATGATTTATTTTATAGTAAAAAGAAAAGCTAACGCTAAAATAATGAGACAGTAAGTTCAGATTAGAAATGCAATAAATGTGTTATTTCCCATATGGATACGGAATAAAAGTAGAAATCACCATTCTTTTCCTTGCTATGGATGTCATAAAAGGAGCTACAAGGTATCAGCAGGTAACTGTAAGAAAGGTAAAATGGTCTGCTAGCTTGTCTGCCACCGCAGGCAATAACAAAGGATCCGGATGGTCAGTGCCACTGCCTTTAGTTCCCATTATGGCTAAGGCCTAAGGCAGGTATATTGGCAAAAGAAAAGAGCAATACGTTATAACCTAAAATGCAGATATTTCAAGAAGTTGAACCACCATGAAAAAAAAACTGCAATCCGTAAATTGTGGCAATGACGGAAAAATTAAGGATGTGGTACGAACGAATGAATCATGTTTGTATCACATTTGTCAATTTTTACGAGATAAAAAATCTTATTTGCTTGGCAACAAACTCTATCTCCGCAGTCGTCAGCATATTTGAGAGTTTAGTGATGCTATCTGATACTAGTATAGATCTGATACAGTATTAAGTATTGAAATAAATTAAAAATATAGTGATTGACTAAAATCTGCTTCGAAGTTAAAAGTATAGAAACAGACTAACTCACATTCGTATTTATAATATTAGAACAACGTTACTAGAAGAACAAACTTGACATCGTATACCTATACTACTATATAACAACACTTAACTTTGTTTATCTTCTTTTGTGGAGCGTCACGAAAACATACCTATATAATATATTATACCAATGGCAACTAAATCAAATATTTGTGTGATTGTATTCCTAAATTATTCGATTACGTGCTGAAACTTTACTCTTTGTAAATTCCACTCCCTGTTTGAAATTCTGCGCTGTTGAGCGTCTCTAAATGTTTCTTTGTCTTCCTTTTCCTAAGATGACTAATCAAATTTGCCCAAGTTCGGAAAAACAAAGCAAAATAAACCTGAATATTTAAATATCCACAAAACCTTCCTTCGACTACGAAATTGGATTTGTCTGTTTCTAAATTGCAAATATCATTTATTTCAACTGGGCTTTTACTAAATTTTATATATGATTAATTTCTTTATATTTTATTAATACCTTTTAATTCATAATAATACGTATTAGCCGTGTGGTGGCGGCTGGGAACACCACCAACTCTAACATTACTCGTGGGTGTCGTTACAGACGACGATTTACTTCAATCTGGGCTAATTCTATTTGACAGCGTCTGGATAATAATTATATTCCCAAAAATATTCGACATTAGGCAGACGGCTATGACTATCTAGGAATACAATGTGCTTTACTTTACTACTACTTTCTCATAGACGGTGAAAAATCGGCTTAGCAAACACTAAGAAAAAGCGCGAAATTTGGCGTTTGTGGCATTATATTGCTTAGGGCCCTCTCATGCATGTAGGCACCGGGATAAATTATTTATTTTAATATTTTTTCTTTACGGTGTGGCATTTTATGTTGAGCGTCATGAGTCTCTTCCTTAGGGGACGCGAAAATACATAAATGTAACTTGGTCAGCGCCCGGGAGAAAAAGGGGGTAGTTAAGTATTGCATTTTATTCGATCACTAAACTTATGATTTATTTGGCTAATACTGTATCAGATCTGTACTATTATCAGCCTCTCAATATTCACAGTTAGACATTCACTTCTCCAATGGGCAATAACGCCACAATCGTTGCTCTTGGAAGGCGTATCGAGGATCACAAATAATTCGCTCGCTTTATAAATTTCTAAGGAAAGTGCTACTGACCATTCGCCCATTCTTCGTTTAAGTTTGTACTAAATGTATAATAGTGTAGTCCATCACAATACTTAGTAAAAATCTCTAGTGGGGAATGGGTTATTTAAAAAAATTAAATGGATATAATTTTTCAGCTTTCTTTAATATCTGTTTAACAGTCAGTCACCCGATTAACTATTAAATTACGGGTGAGAAGCTATATTATAAATCTGGCAATTGTCTAATTTATTTAAATATTACAAAGTTAGAAGCAAAGTTTAATTGTTACAAGACAAAACTAATCACGGTGTAGATGATATAAATTTCAGGTTATAAAACTCAATTGTTTGGTGCTTAAATAAGTAATTTTATAACTTTTTGCAACTTAAGTGTCGAAGTTTCTAATCACCTTTAATTAAGCTCCAAAGTTCTTAAACAATACAGTAAAATGTGTGCCCATAATAAAGCTTAGGCACTTCGAAATTATGCGTCGATTTATTTTAGTACTTTAGTACCTTAAAACTCAATACAAAACTCAAGTTAAATGCACAATAAACTTAAATGTCTTGACTCTTAATTTGATATTAAATCTTTACTGTAGTTGTTATTCACGGCATTGTTATTGCTGTGTGGTAGCGGCTTCGAATACTACCAACCCTTGCTTTGCTCGTGGGTGTCGTAAAAGACGACTAAGAGCCCTAGATTGACCGGAACCAACTCCATCTGGTACCATTTGGGTCAAGGATTACATTCCCAAGGAGGGTTGACGTCAGGCAGGCGGCCGGTCATAAAAGTCATTGCCGAAACTTTTTGCAATATGTCAAAACAGATGACATATTGCGTCGACCCCAAGTAATTGGGATAAGAGCAAGATGATGATGATGATGTTATTCACGGCATTGGAGAATCTAACCGATTATCAATATTTGTCAACATGTGTCGAGGTAGCATTTAGACTCGCGGCAGCTATCGCCGTCAAGCCGAATTCAAGCAAAAAGAGCGTCGAATGTATATTTACACGAAACATTTCGAGCCAATTCTGACTCCATCATAACTCAAAAATTAAATTAATTAATCTTGCGTGTGGTGATAGAGTAAGAATACAATTCACCACCTCCTTTCTTACCCGTGGGTGTCGTAAAAGACGATTAGTGGATATAATATGCATATAACATCTATGCAAGAGAAGAAAACTAAATAAATAAAATCCTATTTTTTTTCTTTTCTTTTTTTTTGAGTTGGGTTGCGGTCGGCGCTCCTCGCACCACTCCGTCCGGGGCGACAGAGGGGCGTAAGCACGCACACCCGCAACCCATCCACGATGCACGTCGCCTTCGTCCTTGGACCGATCACCGGAGCAGGGTTACTTGTCATCAGTGGTTGGCCCGACGGAATACCCCCTACTTGAGGTACCCTCCCATCGACCGACGTCCCCCCCTCGGGGAGGACGTCGGTCTTTCCTCACGCGGTCGGCCTCTCGGCGGGTGACGGACTAATTCCCCGGTCAAACCACCCGCGGCCTCGGCTAGGGCGCCATGAGGCGCAGGTATTCGCGCCTACGCCGCCCCAGTCACCGGTGGCGGATCGCCTCATAGAGGCTGCGCTCCTCGCGTAGGCAATCCGCCGCCTCCTTCTGCGAGATCACTGCCTCGCAGAAGGCTGCGACCGCGTCGCAGTTCCCGAAACTGCCTATCATCGCCCTGGTGATAGTTGGTAGCGTCAGGTCGGCACCGATGATTGAGACGAGTTCACGGCGCTGCGCTGCCCAAGCGGCGCAGACTTCGAGCGTATGCTGCGCCGTGTCCTCGTCGCAATCGCAGTGGTGGCAGGACGGTGTACTCTCCCTCCTAACGACCTTGTGCAGGTATTTGGCGAAGCAACCATGCCCCGTCAACACTTGCACTAGTCGGAAGGAGAGCACCCGGTGCCGCCTTTCCAACCACTGCATCAGCATCGGCCAAAAGGCCTCTACGATTCCGAGGCCTCTCCAGCCGGACTGCCCAACGGGCAATGACGTCTCGGCGGGCGGCGACGCACCAGGCGGTGAGCTCCCTCAGCGAGACCACACCGCCCTCCGCTCGCACCCCCGTCACCCACCGATACAATCCGGCGAGTATTTACGCTTCCAGGTCCCACGGGGGAGTCCCGGTCAATAGACACGCTGCCTCCGTCGCCACCGTGCGGTATCCGCGAATGGCCCTGACCGCCATGACTCTTTGTGGTCGCCACAGAAGAGCCCTGAGTCGAACGGTCATGGACCCCGCCCACACTGGTGTGCCGTACAGGGCCATCGACCAGATGACCCCCGCGTACAGCCGTCGGCACGTAGCGCTCGGTCCGCCCATGTTCGGCATAAGCCACGATAGGGCGGACGCCGCGCAGCGAGCCTGCTGAAATGCTCCCGGAACCACCATTGCCCGTCGAGCACCAGGCCCAAATACATCATATGGGCCCGGATGCTGATCTCAACTGAATGGACGGTGATCGAGACGCCGATGGGAGGGCTCATATGGCGCCCATGGAACAAGAGGGCCTCCGTCTTGTCCAGGGCGACCCTCAACTCCAGCGCCTCGATCCGCCTGACGATCTCTTCGGTGCCTAGAGTCGCCAGGCTTGCCGCCTCTTCTAGCGTCCCACCGCGGGCTGTGACGAGCGTGTCGTCGGCGAAACAAATCACGCCCAGCCCGGGCGGGAGGCTCCCCCTCAACGCTTAGTCGTAGCCAATGTTCCACAGGGTGGGTCCGAGGACCGACCCCTGCGGGACACCGCACGTCGTGGATGTTCGCACAACGTCCTCCGCTCGGTTGGTGCAGAGAACGCTGCGCCCCTCCAAATAGTCTGCCACTAGCCGCCTCAGGTAAGCTGGCACCCCGTGATACCGGAGCGCCTCCCTGATGCAGCTGAATGGCAGACTATAGAATGCGTTGGTGGTGTCCAGGGACACCACCAACAGCATTCCCCTGCGAGTGACGGCCTCAGTCGCCACGGCCCTCAGGCGCAACAGATCCGTGATCGTCGAACGACCCCTCCTAAACCCAAGCTGGGCGTCCGACAGATCGGGCCCCTTGCCGACGAGGTGCCGCTCGGTGCGGGCAGCTACCACCCTCTCCAGTAGCTTGCCCATGTCATCGAGCAGCACGATAGGCCTGTAGGCCGAAGGCGACCCCGGCGACCGTCCCGGCTTCGGCAGGAGCACCAGCCTTCCCTCCATCCAGCACCCAGGGAACCGTCCGGACGCTAAACACGCGTCGAACAGCTCCCTGAGGCCGGGGACCCAGGTGTTCGAGGACCAGGGCCAGCACACGGTTGGGAACACCGTCGGGCCCGGGGGGCGGTGGACTTTCCGCGCATGTGCGACACCGCCACCCCCATCTCGGGTTCCGTGATGGGCGGAACACTGTCATCGTCGGCCTCCCGGTCAGTGTCTGGTAGAGCCATGACCGGGGCCGTGTTCCGCCCGCCGTGGGAACAGGTCCTCGACGACCCGGGTGAGAAGGCCGGGCTGGAGTCTCGGTGAGGGGAGGGCCCCGCGCGCGGAGCTTACTCAGCGCCGCGCGATAGGGGCGACCCCAGGGGTCACGGTCGAAACCGTCCAGCATCTCCTGCCGACTGACGTCCTTGGCAGAGAGGACGGCCAGCCTGAAGGCCGACCGTGCATCGCGCTAAAATAAAATCCTATACCAACACATCTGACCAGCGTCGTATTTGTCAATGTGGAGGAGGCTCGAGCGCAACAGTGAGACGTATATATGCTGTGATGATGATGATAATAATTCTATACAAGTGCACCAATTTACCTGCAAATCAAATGATTTGATTTTAGAAGAAAAGAAAGGCACAATATAAAAACAATAACTTGCATATAACATGAAGAAAATAAGTTGCTTAGTTAAATATAAAATAGCATCTGAAAACTAGTCAAGCAAAATGTCCAAAATGATCATAAGTTATTTGCTTTATGTATATAATTGGCAAACTTTAATTTAAAAGCGCATTTTTATAGATAGCAAACAAGTAAAAAAGAAATAAAAAATTGTGTTTTAACCATAACTAAGAATATCATACGTTCTTCATTTATTCTAACAAATAAATTTCAAAATAATCTACATAACTTGATATCCATTTATATCTCGTCTTTTGTCGGTAAAGTTAACAACCATAACATAGTTATCATAATATTCAACACTATTGGCTGCCTTTATCACATTTATGTTTTTACAGATATTATATTATAATTCTAACAAAGATGGAAAATAAAAATATGCTGTGAAAGATAAGGCAAAGATTTTACAATTGCCCACTGGCATGACAATAACCTTATTTGGGAACGTAACACTCTAACCACGCGGTACTACATGGAACTGATTCAGGTTCACATACAGTTCCTAGTAGGGCTTTTACTACATTCATGAGTGATATTAAGATTGGAAATATTCATGGATACTACAAAGCGACACAACTGGTTCTACGAATTTTAAACAGATAATATTAATCTATATATATAAAAGAAAGTCGTGTTAGTTACACTATTTATAACTCAAGAACGGCTGTACTGATTTATCTGAAAATTGGTGGGAAGGGAAAGCTTAGAACCTGGAGACGGACATGGGATACTTTTTATCCCGTTCGATCGTGTTCTCGTGTGACGTGACATAAAACGTCAAAGAGAATACAAGTCACTATGAAACGTGATATAACAAAAACGCATTTGATCATTACATAATGACAAAACTCAAATGACAGCTAAACGTAATTTTGTCTATGATTAAGTATGGTTGAAAATTTGATAATTATAATTTTGTCAGAAATCAATAATCAGTAATTTGTATTGTCTTTGAATATCTTTAACAATGCCGCGACCGAGACGATCGAATCTTTCCCGACAAAGCCGTAATGGTTCTTCCATTAGATACTATATTTTCGGAAATTTAGAAAATATATTTACGAAATATAATGATGACGGTACGAAGTTCGCCGGGTCAGCTAGTTTGTTATAAAATTACATCACACCAATCAATTCTTAAAAACAGATAGGTAGGTAATAACATTAAAAAGGCGTGTGTTTGTAGATCGCCGAATTAGAAAATGTGATGCAGAAAATAAAGAGTTAGACATCTTGTCTAGAGTTGTCGTTAGACATCTATCGCTGCATCCCAAAATTTTTGCCGCGGATATAAAATATAGCACTAATCCTGTACCATACAGGATAGTGATAACGAAAATAATATTTCAATTGCCGTACTGTCACCGGTATTTGATAAGTGTACAAAGTTTTATATTAATCTTACCTTTAGAAGGGAGTGAAAATCACGTTCATAGATTTCTTTACATACAAAACCAATGAATATAAACATGTTAAAAATAATATTCATGTGAATGTTTACGTATCCACAAAGAGAGATTCCGAACTAACATAGTTCAATATTTGTAAACTACGAGTTCTCTACATAATTTATTGCTTTAAAGCTTCCGTTTACAATTTATTATTCTGAATTTACCACAATGAATTTTGCCAACTCCATACTACAGCGTTCAAATTAAATTATTATATAATTTTTAGGTAAAAAGATAATTTTGTTACACGATTACCTACTCAAATATCGTATGCAATATTCAGATTTAATAACTGAACCTAAATTGTATTAGTATAATGTTATGTACAATTTTAACAAAACCTTTAATACCTACAGCGACAACAGCCTTTTCGACATCCAAGATATAGAAGAAGATATAGAGAAGAATAGTTTTTGCATCGTGATATTGAGGTAACCAGTTTCATGTTGCAGCTACATATCCATCATATATATCGAATCATTTTCATCACAGCTCATATACGACCTGTTGGGTTTGAGCCTCCACCACAATGGTTACCTCCCATTGTCCTACAAAACCACGCTGATCAGAGTGGTTGGTATTGTTTTTTTTTTATGGGTGGGTTATGGTAAGCGTACACGCGGTCCATTCCGTCCGGGGCGACGAAAGGACGGCGCGCGGGCCCATAACCCACCCGTACCCACGTCGCCTTCGTCGTTGGGCCGACCACTGGAGCAGGGTGACTTGTCGTCAGTGGTCGGAGAGTGGTTGGTATAGGGTTTTATTTCGATTTTCCTTCTCTTAGATAAATATTATCTACATAGTCTTTTACGACACCGACGTTCAAGAAAGGAGGTGGTGAATTATATTTTTAATTCCCGACCACACTGAAATCGAATATTTAACTATCATCGATAGAAATGTTAGAGTTCGTTACATTGATGAAGGCTGTTATGTATAGCTTGCGGCGGAGATGTCATTTCGAGGTCGCATCGGTGTGACATAATTTCCGTTTAGAATTTTGACTTCGAGGAACCACACATAATTTCCGTTAAATTTTGATTAGGAGAAACTAAGATGTTAGTTTGCGTTTCAATCATCAAGTTTTGTATCTACTTGCACTTCTCAGTGTCTAAACATTGTTTTTTTTTTTAATAAAAACAGCTTACTGTACTAAGGATATAATCTCTGTATTGCGGGGAACTTTAATTAACGGATACAAGTTACATCCAGACTCAAAACAACAATTTGTGGATCACACAAAGCCCTGCGTGGGTTTCAACCGGATACTGGATACTGGCACGATAGGCCGATCTTAACCATTATGTCATCTGTGCAGTCAATACTAAAGTTTTAACAGGTCGATGGTTTAATATAATTGATAATGAAGAATATTTAAAAAGGGAAGTCTTTATATGCAGTAGAAAACAACAACTTTTAGAAATATTATCTGCTTGCATGTATATGTATTTGTACATGCATCAAACTACTGCATAGAATTTCGTATGAAGCTGTATAGCTTTCACTTGTTAGAGGTCTAACTTAAAATATTAATTCATCTAAAAAAATATGTATAAAATAATTTCAAAATAATTAACGTACTTGACGTTGATTACTTAATCAATGTGTGTTTTCTGTATGGTGACGAAATACAATTCACCACCCCCTCTGCTACGCATGGGTGCCGTAATAGAATATTAAGGGATATTATATAATACGCACATAACATCTATGCAAGAGTGGATAAGCTCGACAAAAGACTCTATAGCAACTCGTCTGACCAGCGTGGTATATTAGATGAATTTCCTTCTTAATGTGGATTAGTCTCGAGCCCAGCAGTGGGGCATATATGAGCTAAGATTGTAAGCAAAGCTGCGGGCTCACGAATAACGATAATAAATATAATTATCTGCATATAATACGCTCAAATATTATTCCTTAAGTATTTAATGTATTAGGTAAACAGACAAAAACATGAATTTATGGCATATCTTTTTTCACATTAGATCTATTAGCGAAACAAGCTTTACAAGGTGGTATACTCCTGAAAGTGTTCCCATTGTTTTAAGCTCTTGTTAAATGGTTTAAGCTATTGCAGCTTAGCAAACTGTAATGACTGTGGAACTATTGATGATATTCATCAAAATGTTTTGATGGAATGTGTTTGAAACGACAGCTATAGGCAGTCCTGTATTGCAATTTAAAACCGATTGATTAGATCCACAGATATTGGCTTTTTTAATAACTTATTAGCCGATCCTACATTTGAAAAGATGAGAGTGTGAGTTAAGTTAGCAGAATTAGGACTAAAAGTAGGGTTGCCAACGTTTTTGACAAAAAAAAATAAATAAGTGATGTGGATAGAAAAAATAAAGTATTTGTAAAAAAGAAACTATTTTTAAAATTGTATGTTTTATTGCCTTAAAAACGTATTTTTGTGTGCTTTTAGCACTTATAAAGATCTGAATCACACCACATCTGACATCTAATATTTGGTTTGTGTACCGTTAAATAGTTAAGTACCCATAATGAGTGTTTTGTTTTACGTAAAAGTTGGAAATAAAGTATTTTCACATACTTTATTGGTACGCAAAAGTATGAATAATTACCAAAAATAAAGTAGGTACAAAAATATAGTACTTTATTATAAAGTATGGTTGTCAACCCAAGTTAAAAGAATGAAAAGTTAATTTATTTTATATGTAGATATTATATTTGTTATGCCTATAGGACGATGTGGTTGTCGTCATATTTATAATTCCTAATTTCATGTATTCACAACAAAATTGTTTTACTAGTAAACTGAAATATTTCTTGCAACGCATCAAGGTATTTATTTAATATGTCGAATTTTAATAGTACGAGTTGAATATTAAGAACGTACTCAAACCGACGCCGAAGCTGTAAAATTTTAAATAGAGGGAGCACCGTGTGCCGTTAACACGTTCAAGATTGTGATAATAAAACGGATAATATAAGAAGACTTGACACACGTACTCAACCCGTGGCACTTTATTGAGATCATCAATAAGGTTTATTTCCACATGACTACGAGAATATTATTCAGGAGGGTCAGATCAATAGAAAATTACTTTGTAAAACTATATACCGGTAGTAACTATTCGATGAAGTTCAGAAGCTTTTGAATCTTCAGTGATATTAAAAAAAAACATTGCAGCACAATAAATAAAGTTAGACAAATATATCTGTCATACGTTACTTGAAATAAAATCTAAATTGTCACTTACTAAAAAAAATATTATGTTCATAAAATAAAAGTAAAAAACTAAAGTAAAAAGTAAACTTTATAGTAAGAAAACGAAAGTGAAAATAAAATTAAACTATAAATTTATTATGAATCTCTCATTTCTCTTCAAAACAATATCACAAATTCAATAATATCACAAAGTTTTAAAAGCTTACAGTATTATTCATTCCCATTCTATTAGCCGATTCCTTAGCCAATTTTTCTTACGTTCAGTAAGTATTTACACACTATATTCTTAATATTACTACAATGTGCTGTGTGGTAGCGGCTTCGAATACTACCAACCCTTGCTTTGCTCGTGGGTGTCGTAAAAGACGACTAAGAGCCCTAGATTGACCCGGACCAACTCCATCTGGTACCATTTGGGTCAACGATTACATTCCCAAGGAGGGTTGACGTCAGGCAGGCGGCCAGTCATAAAAGTCATTGCCGAAACTTTTTGCAATATGTCAAAACAGATGACATATTGCGTCGACCCCAAGTAATTGGGATAAGAGCAAGATGATGATGATTCTTAATATTACTACAAGTGAAAAGTTAGTAATTTCGAAATCCAAGTACACTACAATAGGTACATACGAGCATGCCCAAGGAAACAAATCATAGATTGAATTATAAACAAATATTTTACCCCACAAAGAGCTTGATATATTGGCATATTTTTGTTTCCTACAGCGTGAGATCAGATTTATTTTGTCCCAAAACGTTTTCGGTTTATTTATGTAAGGTATCACATTACATTGATCGATGACCGCTTTTAATGGATAGTGTTGTTTTTGAGATCGCAAACAACGACCATTAAAGTAACGAAGTAACTCATCTATAAAATTTAAGATGATATTATTTAGGCTAACAATTTGATTTGATGTAAACAGGCAACGAAGAAAAGCGATTGCCGAATGGGAGACTATTACACTTTTATGTAGAGGACTCGGGTTCTGCCTTTGCGAAGTTAGCTGTAAATTAAATGGTAAATTGTTAACTATCGTCTGATTTGGCTGTAAAAGAAAACATTGTGAAGAAACGTGCAACTCAGAGTTCTACAATAAAGGTATTTGAATACGTGTAATAGTCACTTTTTGGAGAGCAAGTTAAACCATCCTCCCGGTAGGTTATAATGAATATATAATTCATAATAATCAGGACTGACGGCTATCATAGGATTATTGACATGGGTAGTCGGTACCATCAAATAACCTGACAGCTGCTCTAATAGCACAATATCTAATGCCTTTAAATTGCACAGGTTAAATGGCAGTCGTTACGTGGAAAATAAGATATACTGCTGAAATTTGAAAACTGATCCCATTATAATTGGTAATAACAAAGGCTCAGGGTCTCGTACCTATATTTAAATGATTGATTTTCTTTTTTATACTGTCATAACAACATGACTCTTAGAAAAGTAAATGTCACGGATAGCGACAAAAAGCTCATCACAAATCGTTCGGTACAAAATTTTAATTAGAGGCATCGAGTGAGATAAATAGACCACTCAGATTATTGTTTTAGTTAATTGCCGTTGAACTGGAGATAAATTCTAACGACAGCAATCTAATATTTCACTGGGCAATTAAAACGAATTTCAGAAAGTTTTATGATCAACTTGATCTGATAACGCCGGCAGACAACTAAGGGAGTAATTTACTACATTAAAAACCATAATTAAAACTGAAACCGGTTTCTTATTTCTTTATGGTTGAATAGTCATTATGGAGAGTCGAAATGAAACATTCTGGCTGATAGGAGAAGTATAAGTCTTTTAAAATCTGATGATAAAGACTTATTTTATAGGTACAGAATTTATTTTTTAATTTTCTTTACAATTTCACGACTAAAAAACATTTAAGGTCACCCTTAATCAATTCGAATGCAAAATACCTAATGTTGAATCCATAGGCTCTGACATATGAATTTGTATTCGTTTAATTACTAGGACAAGTCTCACTAAACTTAAAGGAATGTGAATCGTAGGGGGATTGAAACGATTTGTCTGTAGAATCGAACACAAACCCACATTAACTATTTACAGATCACTTGATTGTTACCTAGTCGTTAGTGTTTCGTTGCCGAAATACGGGCATCGATAAACCGTAAGCTCAGGACTCGAGTTCTATTGTAAATTAACGGTGTTCTACAAATTTTATGTACCATAAACCAAGTGCCCAGCCCTGCTTCATGTTCTCGTTGATATGCAAGCATACCCCACGTGTAGATATCAACATGATTTGAGTTTTGAAATCTCAAAATATGCCTGGTGTAAGCTTGTGTATAGAAAAAAATCTTCTAACGGATCTTGTAACGGAGGTTGCGTCTCGTTTCAATTAAAACGTATTAGATGATAAATGTACTAATTAATCTGAGATATTTTTTGGGGACGAGTATATTAATATTAATCATACCATAGCGAGCCTCTAAGACAATAGTGAATTTTGTTATAGAAGCAAGAGCCTCGGTTTTGAAGCTAGCCACTGGATTCTCGGAACATTTGTTGGAGTGGATGCCCTAAATGATAAATTAAAGGATGCGATGATGCCCTAGATTTGATTCCTACGAGTGCTCAACCTCCGTTCGATCTACAAGTGATTCTTTAAGTCTACTTGTAATTTGGTTGTAAATTTATAAAATTGTTTGCTTTGCAAGCATTTATTTCTTAAAGTTGGATATTGGTTTACCAAATTCTACCCAAATATAGATTATTAATATTTAAAATCTTTTTTAATATAACTTATGAATGTCTTTTATCCATTTACAATAATATAAAAACTCATTTGCGAATATTATCATCATTCTTCTCCTATATAATGGGAGACAAGATGACCCATTGTGCCAGCGGGTCAGACGGATTTTAATTTCGAGCTTTCCTTCTGGTGTATGGATGTTATCTGCATATGAAACCCCTAAGTCGTCTTTTACGACATCCATGGGTATGATAGAGAATGGTGAATTATATTTTTACTCCATCACCACAAGGAAAAAGAATAATATATAGCATACTAGCAACCCCCCTCGCTTCGCTTCGGTTTCAGTCGCTTTACCCACGGCGTAGTTCCCGTGGGAATACCGGGATAAAATATAGCCTATGTTACTCCCTGATATTATAGATTTCCATTGGTGAAAGAATTTTTGAAATCGGTTCGGTGGTTTAAGCGTGAAAGCATTACAAACAAACAAACAAACATTCTTACTTTCGCATTTATAATATTAGTATGGATACACACATGTTAAATATTAAATGGTATTTCAATAAAATGGAATTAAGAGTTCACAATAACATATTTGTAGGCCTCATAACAAGGCTCAAAGTCGCTCAGTGTGCTATGGAACGGGCTATGCTTGGGATTTCTCTGCGAGATAGAATCCGGAATACGGAAATCCGCAGAAGAACGGGTGTAACCGACATGTGCGACCACGTATCGGACGACGCAGTGTAGGACGCCCCCCCCACTAGGTGGACCGACGACCTGGTGAAAGTTGCTGGGCGTCGTTGGATGCAGGCGGCACAGAACCGCACTTTGTGGCGTAATATGAGGGAGGTCTACGTCCAGCAATGGACGTCGATAGGCTGAAATGATGATGATGATGAATAACATGGGTTACTTATCAAATGTCTTCTCTACGCTGACGATCAAGTTATACTTGCTTCGTCGGTGAATGAGTTGCAAGAGATGGTAACAGCAGTACAAGAGGCCTTTGAAAGAAAAGGAATGAAAATTAATGTAAAGAAGACGAAAGTTATGGTATTTGAAAGGGAAGAAGTTATGACGGAATGCAAGATACGCATAGAAGAGGAAATATTAGAACAAGTGCAAGAGTTTGTATATCTGGGATCTACATTTGCGAGAGATGGTAAATGTGAAAGTGATATTGAAAGAAGAGTGTGTAAGGGAAATATGGTGAATGGTGCTTTGCACACCATTATGGGCAGCCAAAGACTGTCTAAGAAGGCTCGCCTAGCTGTGCATAGGGGAGTGCTTGTACCAACTCTAATGTATGGAAGTGAGAGCTGGGTATGGCAGAAGAAGCACGAAAGTAGAATAAATGCTGTGGAAATGAGAGCGCTGAGGAGCATGATTGGTGTGAAATTGAGTGATAGAATTAAAAACAAAGTGATTAGGGAACGTTGTGGAATGAATGTAGATGTAGTGACAAGGATTGAGAAAGGTATGTTAAGTTGGTTCTGCCATGTAGAGAGAATGAATGAAAGGAGACTAACAAAAAGAATTTATAAGGCGAATGTGAATGGAAGTGTTGGAAGGGGAAGACCGAGGCGGACGTTCCACAATCAGTTCTTAAGAAAGGCCAGGTTAGGAGTACCCTGAACCGAAGAACATGTATGAGGAGATTAATGAATGTTGACGAGGCGAAAGTGGTATGTCAAGATCGTAGCAAGTGGAAGGTAGTGGTCTCTGCCTACCCCTATGGGAAAGAGGCGTGATTATATGTATGTATGAATAACATATTTTATAAAAGATATCACCACTCAAATCTTGTTACCAAGTTAATTTATTACCAAGTTAATTATAATAGCGAAAGTTTGTAAATACACGTATGTATTGTTACCTTCTCACGCTATAAAGGTCGGAACAATTTTGATAAAATTTGGCATGGAGGTAATTGACATTCTGGATTAACACATAGGATAATTTGCATTCCGGTAATGCCCTTGAGATAATATTTTAATTTTTTATTCCAACAAGCCTAATTCGTTGAATGAATTTGTGATGAATATGTAACTTCATTTTCTGAGAGCTAAGCCACTCGCAGAAAGTAGTTACAAATAAAAACTGAGCTGCAAAGAGACATAAAAATAAACATCACATAGCAATACCAGCTATTCATAAAATCGAACATATCCTTCCCGTATTAAAATCTTTACTGATGTTATACAGGAGTTATATAGAGATAAAATATGAAATTAAGTATTATGAATGATCTGAACAACCTCAGATATTTCAAATGACATTTTCTTGAAAAGCGTCAAAGCCTTTTGCCATTTTAATTTACGTTATTTGCCATTTTAATTTTTTAGTGTATACCTATCAGCAATAACCGAATTGGAGGCCAATAGCTTGCTATGCTAAATTAGGTTAAATTTTTAGGGCGAAGACTTACGGCTCTTATAGTAGGTCAATTTCACTTCCATTGTGGAGAGCCTGTGACCAATGGTGCAAACGTACCTATCACCATCGGCCTCACCACACACATCACTACACTATTGAACATGGGTCTCCTCAAAAATGGGATAATGCCATAATGAAAGAAAGAAAAAAGAAAGAAACTACGTTATTCTAGTAAGAATACTCATAATAAAGGCGGGTGAGTGATAGCAGTGGGCGTTACAAGCTTTCCAGTAGAGCGTTGTATCAGTTTTCACTTCTTCCACAGTCAAGTCAGGGGTGGTAACAGATTCTATTTCTATTTGTCACCATACCGGTACTTACACAGATAATTTAAATACATGCGCATGCCAGCCACCAGCCTAAAAAAAAAAATAAAAAATTTCGGCGACAAAGAATGACATTAAAAATCTTTTCCTTTTATTCTGTTGATTAAAAAGGTAAAAGGAAACGCTATTAAACACAATGATATGACCTGCTGCATACCAAAACGAACTAGTGGTCAAAAATATAAATTGGGCATCATATATTAAAAAGGTTAATTCCTCAGACGTCATCAGAAAATCCATTAATCGAAAACGAACAATTTAATGTATGTGAATACATTTCTGTATATAATCAGTATTGTACTAATGTGCATATATATGTCAGTTTTATATATTATATTTTATTTTTTATGTAGTATCAATAGTATCAGTACAATTGCACAGATGACGTTGTTAATATAAGCACCTACTGATCTAGTCTACCAGTGAGATGGGTTCGATTACCAGACAGGACAATATTTTGTGGCATCGAGGAGCTCGTCAGGCGGATCGAGGCGTTGGGGTTGAGGGTGGCCCTGGACAAGACGGAGGCCCTCTTGTTCCATGGGCCCTCCCATCGGCGTCTCGATCACCGTCCATTCGGTTGAAATCGGCATCCGGGCCCATATGAAGTATTTAGGCCTGGTGCTCGACGGGCATTGGTGGTTCCGGGAGCATTTGCGCAGGCTCGCTCCACGGCTCGTCGGCGCGGCGTCCGCTCTATCGTAACTTATGCCGAACGTGGGCAGACCGAGCGCTACGTGTCGACGGCTGTACGCGGGGGTCATCCGGTCGATGGTCCTGTACGACGCACTGGTGTGGGCGAGGTCCCTGACCGTCTGACTCAGGGCTCTTCTGTGGCGACCACAGAGGGCCATGACGGTCAGGGCCATACGCAGATACCGCACGGTGTCTACGGAGGCAGCATGCCTGTTGGCCGGGACTCTCCCGTGGGACCTGGAGGCGGAAATGGTCGCCAGTTTGTATCGGCGGCTATCGGGAGTGCCAGCGGAGGGCGGTGTGGTCTCTTTGAGGGAGCTCACCGCCTGGCGCGTCGACACCCGCCGAAACGTCATTGCCCGTTGGGCAGTCCGGCTGGAGAGCCCTCGGTTTGGGGTGCGGACCGTGGAGGCCTTCCGGCCAGTGCTGATGCAGTGGTTAAAACGGCTGCACGGGGTAATCTCCTTCCGACTGGTGCAGGTTTTGACAGGGCATGGATGCTTCGCCAAATACCTGTACACGGTCGTTACGAGGGAGAGTACACCGTCCTGCCACCACTGCGATTGAGACGAGGACACGGCGCAGCATACGCTCGAGGTTTGTGCCGCCTGGGCAGAGCAGCGTCGTGAACTCGTCACAATCATCGGTGCCGACCATCGCCAGGGCGATGCTCCGGAATGCAGCGTCCAGAACTGGGACGCGATCGCAGCCTTCTGCGAGGCAGTAGTCTCGCGGAAGGAGGCAGCGGAGCGCGTACGCGAAGAACGTCTCCTCGACGACGCGAACTGCTGCCGGGGACTGGGGCGGCGTAGGCGCGATTATCTGCGCCTCATGCCGCCCTAGCCGAGGCCGCGGGTGACTTGACCGGGGAATTAGTCCGTCACCCACCGAGAAGCCGACCGCATGAGGAAAGACCGACGTCCTTCCCGAGGGGAGGACATCGGACGATGGGAGGGTACCCCACAAGGGTATTCCGTCGGGCCGACCACTGACGTCAAGTCACCCTGCTCCGGTGGTCGGTCCAACGACGAAGGCGACGTGTCACGGGTGGGTTGCGGATGTGCGTGCTTACGCCCCTCTGTCGCCCCGGACGGAATGGTGCGAGGAGTACGCCGACCGCAACCCAACCCCAAAAAATTTGTGTCCAACAAGAATACAGGACAGGAGGGGTAAATGCCATAATAGCCATACTAAGCAAGCGGATTGGCGATTGCCATTTATTTTGGAAGTTTTCCTGGACCCCAAGGGCTCGGTACCAGTGGTCGCCCAATGGAGAAAAGGAGGAAATACGGCGAGTTATTAGGCCACGTGCCACCCTTTCGTCACAACAAAAAAAATAGTGCTACTGAATGCTCATTCTCATGGAAATTTCTTAGGCGGTCTTTACGACTGCTACGAGAAAATAAGCAATGGCCATTAATTAGTAAATACAATCCATCATAGCTTACTAGACAAATTTTCTACGGGTCTATTAAGCAGATTCTTCTTCGATTCTGTTTTTTGTTTATAAATAAAATATCTAAATTGAATTACTAACCGTGTGTTGTAAACTGAATGATAAAAATAAAATGTTCTCTGCTTTCACACACCAATTCACTCCGAGCCTCTTTAATTTTACGTCCGAGTGCTTTTTGTATACGGCCGTCGATGACTATCGCCAACAACCTATCCTGATATTGCGCTAGGCCCACAATCCATTAAGCGTACCGGCGACCGCAACAAATTCGCGTCACATTTTCAGTGTGGTACTGTTAAAAGCTGGCTTATGACGCTTCATTGGACTTAAGTATATAATTGGTAACTATTATTAGTCCATTATTGCTCCACAAAATAAAAGAGGTTTGAATGTACACTTTTGATACCTCTCATATGTTCTTAGTTGTTTTAAAAGACGATTAAAGGAATGGTTATTTAACTTCTTCCTATATCTGTATTATACTACGTCCAAGGTTTCAGCGATTATTAGTTGTCATCCACCTAATACGATTTGCGGCCAAAGTATGATAACCCTATATAAGAGACGTCAATGAAATGATCATGGACTTTTTCCTTTACAGAATACGGTAAGAGTAAGATAATTTGAAACAAAATTACACGGCTCATAAGGTTTGATAATGAGGGATAATGTCACATATATTTAGATCTGAATAATTACACAAACAGAAAAAATCTTATTTATTAGTAATGATGTGACACGATTTTATAAATTAGGGTCTTAAAATTAGATAATATTTACTGTCCAAAACAGGTTTGTCGTCTAAAGACGGCATGTCACACACACAAACCTATATTCTAATAAGCAATGCAGCATGTATTACAATGAGCCTGTGTATCAATTGTGATTCGCTCAAGGTAAGCTAAGTAGGAGATACTTTTTAAAGATTTGTGTAAATCATCTAATTTTCTTCATTATATTAAAACTAGATACTAGCTAGCTACTTTGGCAAATATAATATTTACAAATTATTGTGCTGTGGAACGTTTTACCTGTAGAGGAAGAGTTATTTTCATACCACATTTTCACGACATTTTTTTTGCGGTTTGTTTAAAAGTAGAGACAGCTATTTGCAAAATCTTTAATGTCCAGACTTTCTCTCACTACTGTTTTATTACAAATAGATACAAGTTGTATAAGTTTCGGAGCAATGCATATAACATTGATTCAAGTGAAGGAGAACTCGAAACAAAACCCTCTATCAACACGTCTGACCAGCATGGTATACTAAACCAATTGCCCTCCTATTAAGGAGAAGGCTCGAGCTCAGCAGTGGGACGTTTATAAACTGAGATGACAAAAATAATCTAACTATCGGCTTTGAACGGTTTTGAGTAAGAAAAAGTAGATAACTCTTTCACAACTATATTTCTCTTACTCCGTATAGAAACAAAACAAATCTAACTTTTAATTAATCACCACGTACAAGTACCTATGTCAATTTAATTAAGATCGTTTGAGCAGTGTAGGAGAGATGCGATTTTTATACGTAGATGTGAATAATATTGTTCCAAAAACTTTAATTTGTATTTATAATATAGTTTTTGACATTATTATTACATTCGGAATGCTTTGAACGTCAAAGGCATTCGCGTACCTATATCATGAAACTAATTTTAGTTTAATCATGTGTTATCGTTTGATGCCGTGCCATATTTTGCTTTGGCAATAATCCTTTTAAGCCTGCTAATATGTGGGAGTAATTGCCGCACATGGTGCCAAAATTCAATGCCTTTGAGTTAAGTAACATAACAAAATAACTAAATTAAAATATTATTTGAGCTAACGTAATTTTACGTAACGTAACGTAAAAAAAAAAAAAAATTCAATAATATGACTGTCAAAAAGAAAGAATCAGTTTGCTATCTCGGCCTAGTCTTAGAAAAAAATTTTTCATTTATTGAACATATTAAAACTGTAGGCGAAAAAGCGAAACGGAATTTCTACGCGCTTACTAGAATATCCACATCTACTTGGGGCCTTCGTTTTAATACACTTAAAACCATATACATGGCCACATATTTGGGGTGTATTTGTTACGTGTATGTGTTGTTACCTGTATGGGCCGATAGGGCCACCATAGGGGCGGCTCGCCTTAAATTACTACAGAGCCAACGATTGGCCCTAATATTCTTATGTAAAGCCTATAGAACGGTTAGTACCGAGGCCTTACCAGTACTCGCGGGTGTACTTCCGGTTGATTTGGAGATTCAGAGACGAGCGTTAATGTATTACACCACAAAGGAAACTATGAATACAGATTTCCTTCTACCGCGCGACCGAAATAAAATTGCTAGATTGTTTGCACCACAATCCATTGTTTATGAGGAACTTTTAACTGAATGGCAAGAAAGATGGGATTCATCATCGAAAGGTCGTCATCTTTATCTATTTTTTCCATGCATCCGGGAGCGCCTGGAGAAGGTGTGGTTGGAGGTTGACCACTTCGTGGCCCAATTTTTAACTGGCCATGGCAACTTTAAAAGTAAATTATTTTCTTTTAAACTCGTACCATCACCATTATGTCAATGTTCTACATCTGACCACGAGTATGAACAATCAGCACATCACATTCTCTGGGAGTGCGATCTCTGGCGAAACGAGCGTAACCTTATGTTAAACAGTTTGCAAGTCACCTGTGGGGTAGTATACTATACGGACCTTGTAGCAACTCGAGAAAATTTCCGTGCGTTCATGCATTTCTGCCATACCTACTGTAGCAATCAATCTTAACGCTCACATATAGGCCCCGTTAAGCTCTTCCGTATCCGTGGTGCCGTACTGCTGCGCTATCGTAGCTGTACTCCTGTTTACTTATTGGCTGACTAGTCATTTTGTTTTCCTGTCTCCCGCTTTGCCTGGGAGGGAAGTGGAATCTCTTTTTCCAACTCCTCCTCTTTAATCTTTTCTAATTAAATTTGTTGCGGGTCCCAAGACAATTAAAATCATATCCCGGGACTGCCTGAGGGTCAAACCTCGGTGTCATTTATGGAGACCATTGTGGATCCTGGCTTACAGGAGTTACAATGGTGGGAATGTGTGGTGGGATTAGTCCTAACGTAATTTTAATGTAATACGAATCAGCAATGTTCTTTGATATGAAATATGTATGATTGTACACGCAATCATATCTCGTATTGTAAACGTCGTTATCTGTTTTAACGACATCATTAACTGTGTTGGATTTTGGAGAAAGTAAGGGGTTTATTATAACGAGGGGTAAGTATTAACATAGCTTTTCCATCTGGTATTTAAGATATAAACGTTTAGGTATTTTGACTTAACTATAAATTGTACCATATAAGCACAGCATAGCAATAATCATTTTATGCTGCACTCGTAATAAACAACTATGTATACGTCTAGTGGTCAGATGACATAAAAATATTTTTTTAATGTTTATGTAGAATCGATAGATTTGAACTTTTTAAAATTATGATCTAATTACCTACGAATTTCCATGCATTTATCCCATCGACGTCCACTAATAGATATACATAGGCCTTCCTCAAGTGGTATCCTACAATAAACGTTTCAAGTAATCCTTTGACTGGGTTTTATGATTCACACGGCAAGTCAAAAAGAAAATCTGCCGTTAGTCAATTTTATATTTTAACATTAGATGATTCTTATAAATGTAAATAAACGTTATGAGGGTGTAACAAAATTGTCAGATTTGGTGTGACAATAATGTGCGGACTGGACTAATGGGCTAGGAATATATTATAGGTATAATCACTCCCTTGAGATTCGAGGGTGTTTGCGTATGACGCATGTGCGTGTGTTCTGATTCAGTGGTTAGATTATTGGATTAATTTAAAATAAAACGTAAAATGACACAGGAATTGTTTATACACAATGATTATGAATTTGAATGTTTGTTACTGTAAAGCTGGTGTATATTAGTATTAGATCAAATATAAATTCATTATATTTAAATAATAAAAAAGGAACACGACGTTAATAAGCCGTTAGTATTTGACACTGTATCCTGGAATAGTAAGAGTAGAACTCAGCACATTTTTTTCGAATTAGCTAGACCAGCGGGCTAGAATACAGTGATGATACGTATTCATTTTCAGAACTTAATAACGCCACGCTGGTAAGACATGTTTTATTTCGAGTTTTCTCCTCTTGTACAGATTTTATATGCATATTATATTACTTAATCGTATTTTACGACATCCACGAGCAAGATTGGGAGTGATGATTTGTATTCTTACCTACTCCATCACCACACGGAGATACATATATGCTTAATAATGTTGTTACATACGCTTCCAATAAAATATCATTAAATAGATCATATGCCGTGTGGTGATGGTTTAGGAATGCAGTTCACCACCTCCTCTCTTTCCCGTGAGTGTCCTACAAGGCGACCATGGAAATATTATATGCAGATAATATCTATGCAAGCGAAGGAAAACTCGATATAAAACCCTATACAAACACGTTTGACCAGCGCGGTATAGTAGGTCAATTTCCCTTCCATTGTGGAGGAGGCTTGAGCCGATCAGTGGGGCTTATATGGGATGAGATGAAATAGTAAATACAGAAAGGTTTAAATTTTAAGCCGTAAATTAAGATCGTGTAGCGGTTTATTTTTGCTAAAATATGTAGCAGCGATAAGCTACGCGGATGCTGATGGCTATAAGAAATACTTATTCTTACGTGGAAACTCAAAATCGTCAGGAACAAGCATATTAAAACAAATGTACTGATTAATAGTATGGTAATGTAGATAGTTTGTAGTAATCTTTAACTACATAATAATAAACCACCGCTAATGTGCTTAAGTGGGATTTATATTTAATGTATTCCGTTGCTTAATATTCAGATTTATTAATTGTAAAAGTGACAATATGAACGACGATAATTACAAAATTTACATAAAGGTTGTGCTATAATAGCACGAATGTGTACCGACAACAAATTAACGGATTACAGAATAGTACTTTAAAGATTATGGTTATTTATATTTTTTATGTATGCTAGAATACTTCCATACTTTACTTTTCCTCCTATTTTCTATAAGGATGGCAAATCATATATCATAAATAACTGTTTTAATAGCTTTGCTTGCGAGAATTACACTTAAGATTTAGTGAGGACGAGTTCCTGTCCATAGCAGATGAGACTCGTGTTAAACAGTGGAGCATAAAATTTTGAGTACTAAGTATGTTTGTTGCATTTGTAATCATTTCACGCCTTAACTATTAAATGGAATGTCTTGGATATCAATATAACAGTGGAGCCACGAACGTAGCATCTTTGTTACTACGATTTGTTTAGAAATTTGAGATAAACCGAAATGATCCCTTCAGAAATCATTTCTGTTGTAACTCCAAAGTATCCAATGTCGTAAATAAGATATTTATAAATAATTTTCACAATATTTATAAAGAAAATATTCAAGACAATCTATATCTTTTGTTACAGCAACTTTGATTTAAGTTACAGATATTAAATTTTATCTCAAAATGGAACTGCCAATTGTATGGCAAAAGTCAAAACATCTCATGACGAAAAAATTGCTGACCCCCCTATTGTATAGAGAGGTTTATAGAAAGAAGCCTTTGTTATTTGCTAATTGAAAGGCAACGCAGGAATTTCCAATAGCTACCAAATTTCGGTTTCATTTACTGCGTTCGAACTAAGCCTAAGCAAACGGCCCTGTGGTATCTGGGGGGGGTATTGCCAAGTCATTCTGTTTATTTAAAACATAAAAGATCTTTAATATTGATATAGTCACTATAAGAAGTTGTTAGGTTAGCTATTTACGTAATAACTTAAGAAGAAAGGTGCCTTAAGCAGGGACTGAATGAGTGAACCGACTTGGTATAACATGGATCTCACAAATTTTTATGGTAGAAGAATTCAGTTGCGAGGCTTGGCTTTTTTTTACAAGTCTTGTTTTTGATGGCATTATTTATTCCTAGAATGTCAGTTCTACAATTAAGTTAATAATTTATTCAACCATCCATACATCTATACCAATAAATAAAATTGGAGTGTATGTATGTAATGTCAAAATAATAGGCTTTTTTTATGCTCACACGATTATTTGCACGACACCTATGCCTAAAATAGCAATTAAAAAATTTTTGTCTGTCTGTCTGTCTGTTTGTTCCGGGTAATCTTCAAAACGGCTGGACCGATTTCAAAAATTCTTTCGCCAATGGAAAGCTATAATATCAGGGCGTAAACTAGGCTATATTTTATCCCGGTATTTCCACGAGAACGGGAACTACGCGGGTAAAACGACTATAACCTATAACCGAAGCGAAGCGAGGGCGGGTTGCTAGTACATTAATATATTACATATAAGATTTGTTATCTCATCATCATCATTATCTCAGCCCGTATACATCCCACTGTTTGGCTAGGGCCTTCTCCATTGTGGGAAGGAATTTGACTTACTATACCACGCTGTGACGTGTTAGCATAGCGATTTATTTCCAGTTGGCGCTCTTTTGCATAGACGTTAAATGCATAATATATCCCTTAGTCGTCTTTTATAACACCCAGGGGCAAGAGAGGTGGTGATGGTGAATTGTATTCTTACTCCGTCACATATGGAAAACGTGTTATCTCAGTGAGTTAATAATACATTAATATGATATAATTATTATTTCATATAACAAACTAGTTTTGGCAATCCCAACAGGTATTGAGTTGGAATGTAAGGGCTTTGAAAATATACACATATATCTGTCTGTTTCATTATGATTACCTCACTTGATGGGATCAAACAGGACTATTAGAGTTGGAGGGATCGTTTACAAACCACGATCTCATGAATGCTTGAATTAAATATTTATTCTACAATATACTGGAGAAGCGGCCCATGTAATTTAAGGGTAAATACGTACTAAAACGAAGATCTATACGTTCTCTGGTGGAATTTATAACTAGATTTAATATGATAAAAAAACAAAAATAGTAATACTTGATGATCTATGATGTTTATAGGAGTATCATGATAGTTTTCTGCATTCATGGTCACAGAAAGAATTAAGGTTTTTTTTACTACAAAATAATTACAGCAAGTCAATAATGAAGTAAGCCTCTGAGTTTTTGCCCGATTTTTCTGTGGCCGTGCTCCAAACTGGTGACAGCATATTATATATAATATAGTTTCTTCAAGATTAAATTAATAGATTGACATTTGACAACAATCATTCCAACTTAATTTATTAAACATTAAATTAGAGTATTTAATTCTTTTTAAGTAAAATGATAGTTATTTTCTACTGTTCACAACGAATGGCTAAAAATATTTGATATAACGAAAATTTGTTAGTCTTTTTTGGCAGTAAGTCACCGATCGTCCGATGCGTTCGGGGCGCCGAAGGTGGCGGCGGGTGAGCCCATAACCTGCCGGGTGCGTACTTCTCTGTAGCGCCAAATGGGAGGGCCACTGGTACCCGACCAATAAAGACTTGTTGGACTAGAAATACATTTATCCTCCCGTGATCATGAACGATGAAATGTCATCGAAACTTCTGCAAAGCAATAAAGAAAGATAGAGGGTGGTGAATTGTATTCTTATTCCGTCACAACGCGGAAAAATGTAGTATTAAAATAAATTCTAAAACATGACACAAAACGAAAGAAAATTCTTAGAACCGTAACAATACATTTCCATTTCACTCAATACTGAATAACAAGTAAAGTTGTCTTTGGAATAGGTACAATAAAAACAAAAGGGATAAAACGAACGTCTATAAACATTGGTGAGGCAGGTTCATCCCCCATGTAAACAGCGTGCTTATAAATTTCCTTTTGACTTGGTAGTCAATAAAATATCTAAAATACACCACTATAACAGTTACGATAGTAAACAATCTCGCAATCAATGTTTTAGCCAATAGAGGAAGAATATTATATAAAAATATAAATATAGATCAGTTAATGGACATTTTTTACCTTTAACATAAATATTTACTATTATGCGGCATTGCCCAAGTGGTGACGATTTAAAAATAAAATTAGACAAGGTATGTCGTAAAAACACACGATAGAGGTGAATCTTTTATAGTATACTAGCAACCCGCCCTCGCTTCGCTTCGGTTACAGTCTCCTTACCCGCGTAGTTCCTGTTTCCGAGGGAAGACCGGGATAAGATAAAGCTTATATTACTCAAGGATAATGTAGCTTTCCAATGGTGAAAGAATTTTTGAAATCGGCACAGTCGTTTTTGAGTTTATTCAACAAACATACACACACACACTAAAACAAATTTTTCATCTTTATAATATTAGTGCAGATGTAGATGGAAACATTTTAATCATTCATTTCATTGATTAGCATATGCATTTCATTTGATTAGCATATGTACATATATTATGATGAAGTTACATAAATTATGATATTTTCCGTGTGGTGACAGAGTAAGATATATAATACGATTCACCACCCCCTCTCCTGCCCGTGGATGTCGTAAAAGTCTGACCAGAATAGTATAATAGGTCAAGTCCCTCCGATTGGGTATGAGGCTCGAGCCCAGCAGTGGAATGTGTATGAGATTAGACGAACAGACGACCTCGCTGATTAAAACTCTTGGCATATTATTGTATTTAATGTGTGAATTCTCATTGTCTTCTTACTTCATTGGAAAAAAGAAACAATTTAAAAATTACAAAGAAGGAAGGACCGTGTAAAAATTCGCATGCCACCTCTATGAAATGGGAAGTTTTATTTCTTTTCCCCCATCAGTATTTATACTGTTATCTTTGAGGCGTTTGACAAGCGGAAAACAATTTCAATATATTATTCAAGATCATGTAAAATATAACAAATTTATTTTTGAAATAAATATAACAGACACATTAAAATTGAGAATGACGAGGACTACATCAAAAGTGACAGTACAATAAATTTGTTTCACATCTTTGATGAGAAAATAATAAAATGGTTAATTAAATATGTTATAATATTGAAAAGAAAAACATTAAATATAAAGGATTTGAAAATTAGCTAGTGATTCGTGAATATAAATAAGTATGGGTTTATGGAGACATTTAACGAAGACATCCACACTTACTAGATGGCATAGTGGTTACGACATCGACTTAACATGCCAGAGTCGATTTACTCAAGTTCAATTGCCACGCAGTACAATAGTTTGTCATCATCATCAGCTCTTATCTGTCCCACTGCTTAGCTCGAGATTCCTTCACAATGGAAAGGAAATTGCTCACGCTAGTCAGACGTCATTAAATAGGAGTTTATTTCAAGTTTTCCTTCTCTTACATAGATGTTTTACGACACCCACGGGCAAGATAAGAATGTGCATTGTATTCTCACTCCATCACCACACGGGAAGATACACAGAAAGATAGACTGAAAGAACATATTTCGTGCGATCTAAAAACATTGTTCCGAGTCCGGTTGCAATTTGTTCCATCAATTGTATGTCACTGGAGCGTCGGTAATGAAGGATTATTTTCTTAGTTAAGGGTGCCTTATAAAAAATGTAGTAGCTGTAAAAAAGGCCTGAATTGATCACCAGGAGATGGCAAGCAGCAATGTTAATTCATCAATTCAACTGACCTTTTAACACTTATTAGCTTTAGGTAATTTTAAATACATAGATTTTATTCAATTAATTCAAAACCTTTGATTTTCTCAAAAATATTTTACTATAAATTCATATCTCACTCAAAAGCTTCCGAAAAATAGTATCATATTTACAGTAAAACATCGCTGTTCGCAAGTGCAATAATATATAATTATGTATATTCAAGCGTATAACAGTGAAGGATATAAGTACGAAAAAAGTTTAAAGTATGATGACTTGAGATGCCGCAATCATAATTTTTTCAAAGCTATATAAATAAAACGTCTACCTTTTTTTTTTTTTTTTTTTTGTGGGTGGGCTGCGGTCGGCGCGCCTCCGCACCACTCCGTCCGGGGCGACCCCCCTCGGGGAGGACGTCGGTCTTTCCTCACGCGGTCGGCCTCTCGGCGGGTGACTGACTAATCCCCGGTCACGTCACCCGCGGCCTCGGCTAGGGCGGCATGAGGCGCAGGTAGTTGCGCCTGCGCCGCCCCAGTCGCCGGCGGCGGATCTCCTCATCGAGGCTGCGCTCCACGCGCAGACGATCCGCCGCCTCCTTCTGCGAGATCACTGTCTCGCAGAAGGCTGCGACCGCGTCCCAATTCCCGACGCTGTCGACCATCGCCCTAGCGATGGCCGGTGGCGTCAGGTCGGCACCGGACGGTGTACTCTCCCTCCTTACGACCCTGTGCAGGTATTTGGCGAAGCTCCCATGTCCCGTCAACACCTGCACTAGCCGGAAGGAGAGCACCCCGTGCCGCCTTTTCAACCACAGCATCAGCACCGGCCGGAAGGCCTCCACGGTTCGCACCCCGAACCGAGGCCTCTCCAGCCGGACTGCCCAACGGGCAATGACGTCTCGGCGGGCGTCGACGCGCCAGGCGGTGAGCTCCCTTAACGAGATCTCACCGCCCTTCGCTCGCACCCCCGTCACCCGCCGATACATTTCGGCGAGCATCTCCGCCTCCAGGTCCCACGGGGGGGTCCCGGCTTATAGGCACGTTGCCTCCGTCGCCACCGTGCGGTATCCGCGGATGGCCCTGACCGCCATGACCCTCTGTGGTCGCCACATGGTCGGCACGTAGCGCTCGGTCCGCCCACGTTCGGCATAAGCCACGATAGGGCGGACGCCGCGCCGACGAGCCGTGGAGCGAGCCTGCGGAAATGCTCCCGGAACCACCATTGCCCGTCGAGCACCAGGCCCAAGTACCTCATATGAGCCCGGATGCTGATGTCAACCGAGCGGACGGTGATCGAGACGCCGATGGGAGGGCTCATAAGGCGCTCATGGAACAAGAGGGCCTCCGTCTTGTCCAGGGCGACCCTCAACCCCAGCGCCTCGATCCGCCTGACGACCTCTTCGGTGCCATAGGTCGCCAGATTTACCGCCTCTTCTAGCGTCTCACCGCGGGCTGTGACGAGCGTGTCGTCGGCGTAACAAATCACGCCCAGCCCGGGCGGGAGGCTCCCCCGCAACGCCCAGTCGTAGCCGATGTTCCACAGGGCGGGTCCGAGGACCGACCCCTGTGGGACACCGCACGTCATGGGCGTTCGCACAACGTTCCCTGCTCGGTTGGTACAGAGGACGCTGCGCCCCACCAAATATAAAAAAAAACGTCTACCTAGCAAAAGCATATAATTGCAACAAAAAAAAAAACCATTAATAAAATGTTATATGTTAAACTCCATTGTGGATATTACGACACTTTTATCCGTTTTCACTAATGACACTTAAATTTAAGGTACTTACCACTCAAGTCAAAGTAAATAACATAAAACTCGGTGTTATGTATTATTTGCATCGCCTTAAGTGTTACATAATTTCTATTATATTTAATTTCAACTAAAATTATATATGTAATTCATCATTTGCCATCATTTGCCTGCCCTCATCCCACGATAAGTGGGGTCGGCACAACATGTTCTCACCTTCTTTAGCTTCCTATCAGCCGTCATATCTGCACTTACTGCTCATTCACACAATCCATCAATCTCTTTTTGGGTCTCCCACGCTTCTAAATATGTAATTACAGCAATTTTAAGAATCATTTATACTCCTAAGTGTTACCATGAGGGATTAAGAATATAATTCACTACCCCCTTTCTTGCCCACGGGGTGTTATAAAAGACAACTAAGGCATTAATATGCAGATAACATCTATGCCAGAGTATTAAAACTAAAAATATTATATAACCAACCCGTATGATCAGTGTAATATATGAGGAATATTTCCTCCCATTATGAAGGAGGTTCGAGCCCAGCAGTTGGACGTATATAAGCTGTGATGATGTTGATGATAATGAAATGGTGTTGCCTAGAACTTAGGTATCGTTGGACAAAACGATCACAAAGCATTTAAAACATTAAATCAAATCTCGGTTCATCATCATCTCGGACCGTACATATCCCATTGTTGGGATCGGGCCTCCTCCGCTATAGGAGGGAAATTGACCTACTATACCACGCTAGTCAGACGTGTGGGTATAGAGTTTTAATTCCAGTTTTCCTTCTCTTGCACAGATACTATATGCATATTCTGTCCCTTAGTCGTCTTTTACGGCACCCACGGGCAAGAGACGGTGTAGTGAATTGTAATCTTACTCCATCACCACAATCCTGTTTACAACAAAAAAATACGCCCGCTTGTTTGTTTAAAGAACACATATATCATCCGCTTAATCGTTACTGACACATATTTATTTCCTAATTGCACAAGCCTGACTCTTATAGTTATAAAGACACGCACGATTGTGATACCGAGTCAAGTAATGGCCTCATTTTCATGCCATTCTCTCCCTTGTTTATTCCTACTACCTCATTCCTTAACGTAATTTCACTAATTTGTGTAATACTCTCAGTTACGGCAAGGTGAACCTAACAAGATTATACATTGGTACCTGGTTAAGCAGTGTTTATCAAACAGACCCCAGACAGGCGTTTTCGTTCTAACATAATATACAAACTAATTTCTCTATAATTAACTTCCACCCTAAAGGATCTAGTTAACTACTAACACTATAAAAGCTGTAATACTCAGATAACAAAGAGATTTCATTTGCTGATAGTTTATTGTAATTGTTCTTCACCCGAAATTGTATTAGTTTGATGAGATCACTAACTAAGTGACTACACAAACTGCTTTAGTGATTATACTATAAAATATGTGTATTCACCATGCCTATATATTGTGGCATATATGTCCTACTGTTAGGCCCAGGGCTCCTCCATTATGGGAGGGAGTTTGAACTACTACCTATATCTGGCTCATCAGACGTGTTAGTAGTTTTTTTTATGGGTGGGCTATGGTAAGCACGCGGTCCATTCCGTCCGGGGCGACGAAAGGACGGCGCGCGGGCCCATAACCCACCCTTACCCACGTCACCTTCGTCGTTGGGCCGACCACAGGAGCAGGGTGACTTGTCGTTAGTGGTCGACCCGACGGAATAGCTTTTCGGGTACCCTCACCTCTCGACGTCCCCGTCCCGAGACATCGGTCGGCGTCGTGCGGTCAGCCTCTCTGCGGGTGACGGACTAAATTCCCCGGTCCGGTCACCTGCGGCCTCGGTTAGGGCAGTATCATGCGCAGGTACTCGCGCCTGCGGCGTCCGAGTTGCCGGCGGCGGCATGTGTCGCCGAAGAAGAGCTCCTCTCGCGCACGATCCGCCGCCTCCTTCCGTGAGATTACGGCCTCACAAAAGGCGGCGACCGCGTCCCAGTTCAGACGTGTTAGTATTTTTTTTTTTTTTATGGGTGGGCTATGGTAAGCGCACGCGCGGTCCTGTCCGTCCGAGGCGATGAAAGGACGGCGCGCGGGCCCATAACCCACCCGTACCCACGTCACCTCGTTGTTGGGCCGACCACCGGAGCAGATGTGACTTGTCATCAGTGGTCGGCCCGACGGAATACCCTTTCGGGTAACCTCTCGACGTACTGGGACGTCGGTCGCCATCGCGCGGTCAGCCTCTCTGCGGGTGACGGACAATTCCCCGGTCCGATCACCCGCAGACGTGTTAGTATAGGGTTTTATATTGAGTTTTCCTTCTCTTGCATCGATGATCTCTGCATATTATGAGATCTTTTACGACACCCACAGACAAGAGAGTGGTCGGTGAAATGTATTCATACTCTGTCCCTACACGGTAATGTGTATTATTAAAAAAAAAAGTTTAAGGCATATTAAGAGGTTATATAATAAATGAAAATACTGTAACAACTTCTGATTCTTATGCAAATAATTAGATGTATGAAATGAAACTAATTTGGTATATCAAATGATTTCGTTTTTACCATCTCGACGTTTCAACTAATTTAAAGTACCCGTGAGCAGGAGACGATTATAATACTTAAATTAAAAATGAAATGGTTAGCCAGGTTTTTGTATCTATTCGCTATTTATGTGTCAGGACAGGGACATTCTAGTGGAGAGGATATCCAAGAGTGGAAGTCGATAGACAAGGGTGGAAAAAATGAGTCAGCAGTCAAGTGCAAACTGTTACGAAACATTTTGATGAACATCAATTTTTCCGTAAAGCATTTCCGTTCCATAGTATTCAATTCAGCTTAGTCTCGCCGAAAGAAGTTTTCCTACAAATAAACCCAAAATAATCCGTAAAAAAGTTTTACTTCACATGAATAATACTCGTGTAAAAGTTAGAAATCGTTTATTCGTTAACAATCAAATAAAAATTTGAAAATAAAACTTATTATGATGCTATTGGATCGTGATACGGACTTTTGAATAAAACAAGGCGAGATTAAAACTCATAACAAGCATTGCTGTCCACTTCCCGGGTAACTCAATCGGTTTTTACAACTCCTATGGGAAGTAAGGGCTGGCAATATATTATATCCTGGTCGCGTCACTACACAGGGTAGGATTCATTATATTACGCAATCCAAGTACGATTAAGTAAAGCTTAAAATTTTATTGATGAGTAAAATTAAACTGTTCGAAGTAATAGCTGCATGCGCGATCCTAAACAACTCAATTCTATAACATAAGCTAGAAGTTTCATTCCCTTAGAAGGTTTCCTTAAGAAAGTTCGGTAATAACAGTACACAAATGTCACAGTTGGTGCTCAGAGAATAAACAAATGCAAACATTTCACAGTGTATATATTATTCGAGTCGGCAGAAATTGTTAAGAATTTCACTGAAGTAATCCAAGGGAGGATTTGTATGTCTCGAGAGTGCTAATTTATAGCAAATGACAGTTTAATAGATATTATAATAAGGTATTTTGAATGTAATTAACACAGAAATGTATATCTTATATTGTAAAACTTATAATGTTCATCATCACATCAGCCCATATACGTCCCACTGCTCGGGCCTAATCAAAGATGGGTGGGAAATTGACCAAGTGTACATTGCTGTATTGCATGTGTAGGCATAGGATTTTATTTCGAGTTTTCCTTCTCTTGCATAGGTGTTGTATGCAAATTATCCCTTAGTCGTCTTTTACGACACCCATGGGCAAGAGAGTGGGTGCTGGATTGTATTCTTACTCCGTTACCACACAGAAACCCAAAAATATTATATAACATATAGTCGCAAACTAGCTTTCTACGTAAAAAATAACAATAAAATTTACTCCTTATTGTTGTAAGTAAAACAGGTTTTATAGTCACAATCCTCGTGAATTATGTCATAATTCAGGATTAAAACTTCAGCACCTATTTAAAATACAGCGAACTTAATGCGTACTCATAATGCCTTATAATGTTCTTTATTTCATAAGTATATCTTTAAAAAAATAAAATTTATTTTCAATAATAATATGACGATCTTAAATTCCATATTATTGTGTAGATACCTACAATACCCCGATTCTAGTCCATGGGAAAATACTGGGTACTGACGGTATCTATCTTTTGTCCGTTGGAGTCGCAAAAGACAACTAAGGTATACTATATAACTACAGATATCATGATATATATGCAAGAGAAGCAAAATTCGGAATAAAACTGTTGAAGATCGTTTGACCAGGTATATAGTTTAACGCCCCTCCTATTGCGGAGAAGAATCAAGAGTCATTCAGTAAAAGGCCGTATATGAGCTGAAATGATCATAATAAGAAACTATAGAGTCGTAAGAGGATCACTTTCAAACAGATATTTTAAAGTTCATGATCGACAATACGTTTCTCTCACATCTTTACCGTTAATTTATATTTCTTTCTTGTGAAAAGGCCGCTGATAACTTTTCTTTATTAAATTTATATATTTAAACATATAAGTATATGTAACTATAATTGTAAAATCACTTATTACAGTAAGTTTTTAATCCAAATATGTTTTTTAATCACAACTAAAGCAAATATTTGCTGTTTATATTAGGAAATTAGACAGTTTTCTGTCGGTCCTTTATTTGTTGATATACATTTATTTTCATTAATTATATATTATTATATATATTTTAACTTAGAATATTCTGTTATTTTGTCACTAAAACTTCGTTTCGAACTTTAATTTATTTTCGCGAGTGGCAGACATTTGTCTATAATATAAATGAGACAATAGAAAGCTTTGTTCACATGAAGACAAAACAACGTTAAGACCTAAAAGTATCTTCTGTAAGAAACTAATTACCTATAATAAATTACCAAAATCATGGAACGGTAGAAATAATAGTACTCCAAAGGAAATTCAATCAACTCTTAGTTTCAAAGTTCTTACTAGAAAAATAAATATAATTATATAGTATACAAAATGATAATATTATCTTATAACTGGCAAATAACATATAAGGATTGACTTTATTTAAATCTAATGCATATTACTTGCAATATTACTTAGCATTACCTCTCAAATTTGAACATCTTAATAAGGCCGCTGAATATAAGAGATTAATTGTGCACTATTTAAGTTCCCGCATTTATGTATACTATATTCAAATAAATAAAATATTATGTTATCAAGCTAATTACTTGAGATGCGAAACACTTCGATTTAATGTTCGATAGTTCTGTGTGATATTCCAAGCTAAAATTCTGAATGAATATGTATAGTTTATTTAGTAACTATAACTATGCCGGGTGCAGTAAAATAAAACAAATGTTTGTTATAAAAATAGATCACGTCAGGTCGATCGCAATGTCAAATTTGCAAGTAAATAAATTATGGAGGAACCGCGCAAAAGTTTTGGTATGAGTAAGATCAAAACTCAACTTATAACTCATGCACGTCCAGAACTTTTTGCAAACGACGCCTTTAGAACTTTCGACATACTTGTAATAAGTAGTTTTATTCCTTTTCAGATAAAGTGCGAACAAAAATAAGAGGACCTGAATGAGTTTTCTAAGAGATATTTAATATTTTGTACGTTGAAAGATGAGATATTTTACAGTTAGATTAGCCTATACAGAAATAACATCATACCTATACATTTTATATAACTAGAAAAAGGCAAGGATTTCAGGTCGCTAATATGCGGTTACTACGCTTCAGTAATTCAATGGCTGGCTTGAAATATAGTTTTCGTGACCTGGAAGACCATTTTGAGATAACTCCTATTTTTTTGTCGACTTCATGTGCAAAGTTTTTTTTAGTGGCAAATGTTTAAATTTTTAGCAAATCGAATGAGTTATGGCATAAATTATTCATAAGATTAAAATTTTAAATATTTATAATTACAGTTAAGGGGATTTATTAGTTTTAATATAGTCTAAGTCACTACATTGTTGATAGAATCTATTTATCATTTCAGCTTATCTCCTAAGGGATTAAAATACTATCTATCTATCCATAGATAGAAAAACTACAATAACCATTGATCTTATTATAAAGATCAAATTACAATTCTGTTATATATTTGTAATAAATAGAATGTCATTATGGAAGGATCTTTGAATTGAATTACAAATAATATAAGATTTAATACACGTTTTGCATATCAGCTGAAATGTTTTTTAAACAAACATGATCACCAAAAAAGGGCCTTAACTCAAAATTAATAAAATACCAGAATTAGTTAAATAAATAGTAACAAAAACATGTTCTCATGATAATAATTTCAATATTAACTTTCCGTAAAGCATGGATATAATTATTTTCTCCTTAGTACAAACATGACGTCTCACTATTGGCCAAGAGCCTCCCATAAATAAGGTATATTTAATATATACTATACCTTTTTCACTACGGTGGCGAAATGGATTAACAAAGGATTTTATTTAATTTTGTGTTTACTTTTAAATTTTCACTGATTTCCCTGAAACAAAGCCTAATGAGACTCAAATCAATTATTAACTCGCTCCTGATTAGATGTCGCCCCAGACAGTCTACAAAAATAATGTGGTCTGGTAACTTAATCAAAATAACTGTAAATACTTGGATGCACGCGGGCACAGGACCTCTGAATAGGTATACGTGCAGCTTGTAGTGAGTCATCCCTGAATATCAAATAATTTCATCAGACCCATATACTCGGCTCAGCAATGATTATCTAAAAAGATGACACTGGAGTTTATTCCATAAAAGAATAATAATAAGATTATGTTCCTATCAATTTTCACACCTCTGACAACACTTCGGGTATTATTATAAATTCATTGTTGATTCATTATTTCTCGGCTTTAACACAATTATCTTCCATTTCCTGCGATACTTCTCAACATTATTTTGTTGTTATCCAATATTGAAATAAATATGAATGACATAATTTATAAACGTGGCATTCATAACGGATTATAAGATCGTAAGTAGGAAATCCGAGATAAATATTTTGCAGATAAATTCAGCATATTACCTTTACTTTTAAATCTTATATTTAAATTTAAATTAAATAAATACCATAGCAAGCTTGAAGTTAAGCACTGTGTTCGATAAACGTCAATAATTTTATAATTACGGGGCAAAAGATATTACACATTCGCAAGACTTTTCAGAGAAAAGGTTATAGATGACTGTAATCTATACCAATAAATAAAATTGGAGTGTCTGTTTGTAATGTCAAAATAATAGGCTTTTTTCATGCTCACACGGTTATTTGCACGACACCTATGCCTAAAATAGCAATTAAAAAATTTTTGTCTGTCTGTCTGTCTGTTTGTTCCGGGTAATCTTCAAAACGGCTAGACCGATTTCAAAAATTCTTTCAGCAATGGAAAGCTATAATATCAGGGCGTAAACTAGGCTATATTTTATTCCGGTATTCCCACGGGAACGGGAACTACGCGGGTAAAACGACTATAACCTATAACCGAAGCGAAGCGAGGGCGGGTTGCTAGTTGTATCATAAAGGTTAGAAAACTAAATCAGAACACTGTGATGTATTTTATATATATGACGCGAGAGAAACGTCTCTCGTAAATACAAGAATGTAGACAACGAGACATGTTATCAAAATAAATACTTCAAATTATTTTAATCTGCGTAAAGTCTAATTAAGAAGCTAGCATACTATATGAATTACTCAGAATTTTATTCATATATAGTCAAATTGAGGTGTAATCGAATAACCGCCTACAATCTACAAGAGCTTAGTAATTTGACGCTCAAATAGTCAGCTTGGTGAAGTAAGAAATTAAAGTAAGTTGAGTGGGAAGGAAATTATGATCGATTGGATAGGTCACCAGCATTAGTGAACCGTAACAATAAACATTAATACTGCAGCTATAAAAACACATTATACATAAATATAAATAGTTTTTTGTCACCTTTAAACCTTTATTTAATGAGGCGGCGGATCGCCTGCGCGAGGAGCGCAGCCTCGATGAGGCGATCCGCCACCGGCGACTGGGGCGGCGTAGGCGCGAATACCTGCGCCTCATGCCGCCCTAGCCGAGGCGCGGGTGACGTGACCGGGGAATTAGTCCGTCACCCACCGAGAGGCCGACCGTGAGGAAAGACCGACGTCCTCCCCGAGGGGGGACGTCGGTCGATGGGAGGGTACCCCAAGTAGGGGGTATTCCGTCGGGCCGACCACTGGTGTCAAGTAACCCTGCTCCGGTGGTGGGCCCAACGACGAAGGCGATGTGGTTTTCGGGTGGGTTGCGGGTGTTGCGTGCCTCTCTGTCGCCCCGGACGGATTGGTGCGAGGAGCGCGCCGACAGCAGCCCATCCCAAAAAAAAAAATACCTTTATTTAATAAAGACAACACCTTGCAGTGAGTGACATAAAACTACAATTAACAAATACACATTACACTTAGTCCCAAAATATATGTAGAGGGCACAAGGAACCTCATTGCACGCATTCACACTCCCTTCACTTTCTTCACAGTAGGCAGCGGCCTAGTCTGGCCTAGTCCTAGTCTGTTTGTTCCGGGTAATCTTCAAAACGGCTGTCTGTCTGTCTGTTTGTTCCGGGTAATCTTCAAAACGGCTGGACCGATTTCAAATATTCTTTCACCAATGGAAAGCTATAATATCAGGGCGTAAACTAGGCTATATTTTATCCCGGTATTCCCACGGGAACGGGAACTACGCGGGTAAAACGACTATAACCTATAACCGAAGCGAAGCGAGGGCGGGTTGCTAGTAAGAAATAAAAACATTTACTGGGATTTTATTGTGTGTGTTAAAATGTGTTTAAAACGTGGAGAAAGTAAAAATCCAATATCAGGATTTTTACTTTCTCTACGTTTCAAAAACATTTTAGTATCAGAAATTACTACATATTATTTCTTTTTGTCTGATTATGGAGCAAAAATACATTGTGTAATCACCTGTTTCTTTCTTGTATTACCAGAGCGAAACCAGATAACACCATACATCGTGGTATAGTAGTCCTATTTCTACTGCTTTGTGGAAGATTCTTATGTCCAATAGCACATATGAGCTAAGAACAAAAAATAACGTTATATTTGGAGTACCAAGGTACTTACAAGCTATCTTTAAACATATTGCACTGTTCAGAAAGTAGCCTATAACTAAAACATATTCAAATATGATGTATTTTTACCTAAGCCTATATATAACGGATGAGTTTTTTATGCAGATTTAAAGCGACGTGCGTCGGTATAAGTAATCCTCTCATTCATCAAGACCCATTCATCCTGTTATAGGTACTTGTATATTTTCACGCTTTCAAGTTATTGCTTACAGGTCAGAGATTTATTTGATACTTCTTTCAGACAACCGTAATGTTTTATTTCAAATGAAACGTGTTATATTCAATTACATTTGCTTTACTTCTGTGTGATAACAGAATAATATACAATTCAGTACTCTCTCATGCCCGTGGGTGTCGTAAAAATTTACTAAGGGATCTATGCAAGCGAAGGAAAACTCGACATGAAACTCTATGGCAACACGTATGATCAAGGCAAGGGATAGTAGATCAAATTCCCTCGCATTGTGGAGAAGTCGAACAATGAGATTTGTAATGGCTGAGATGAGGATGATGCATTAATTCGATACTCAACTTAAAATTTAATTGTTTCTATGGCGGCTTTTGGTTTTTGTTTTAAAAGTATTAAATCGATATACACATATGCGACTAAATATAAATACATTTGATGAATACATTTAAATAATAGAAAATATTTTCTTTCCTACACCTCATATACTTCCTGCATTGCGCATGGGTGTTATCAACAATGAAGAAAAATTGACTTTCTATACCATGTTGACCAGATGGATTGGCATAGGATTCGAGTTTTCCTTCTCCTGCAGTTATTTGGTTACACTGACAATTATGGTAAATTATATTATTTCTATGTCACCACAAGAAAAGTAAGGAAAATGTTTACGTTGATATAATTATAATAAATAAATAAATATTTTGTTTATCATTACTAATATTATAAAGAGAAAAGATTTTTTGTTTCTATGTCTGCAATCAATAGGCTTCGAAAGTATTACATTGTTTTTATTGTGACCGTTGGTATCATCATTTTGTACTATAAGTTTTAAGGTTTTATTGATATGTATAAAAAAGTATGCCACGGTATATAACTAATTATTATAGACAAGTCAGCTATTACTTTCTAAAACCCCAAGTATAATAACGATGCAAACGTTTGAAATCTTTTGATGATAGAGAATATATCTAATTATTTATAGTTAAATCCCAATAGCAGGTTTTATGTTCTAAAATTTAATTAGATCGGACATAGAAATAAAATGAGGATAAACTTTCATAGCTGTATCTTTATCAAAAAAAAAAATAAATCATTAAGAATTCGAATCTGAGATTTCTTTTAGAAATCATAAGCATAAAAAATTTAAAAGTAAAATATGCTTCTCTATATCTATAGTATAGTATATATCTACAGTATTCATTGTAAAATAAAACTTTATTGTTTTACACAATTAAGTACAAGCCTTTGAACGGAGTTTCGAATTTAGATAAAATTTCATCTTGGGAAAATTACTTCTTAAGCGGGTGAAGCCGCAAGCAGAGACTAGATTACAATAATTACACATGGTGTGAAAACACTGACGATTATGGCGCCGTTAATACGTGAAAGTACGGTCGTTTAGCACTTTCTAAATTTTTGAATAAGCCAGTCTTTTCCGTAAGTTACAAACCTATTCCTATATTAGTCAATTGAAAATATCAGATTCGGTAGGAATGGGTATAACATTTTCAAATAGTCCATGACGAGGTTTATTGTCACTATGTGTGGTCCAAAATTTAGAGGCAAATAAAAGACGCGCACTATATGAACTGTCACAACAAGAAAACCGAATCTGAGATTAAATGAAATATGTTTCGTTTGTGCCAAACTGGAACGGTAGTTATTATTGTCGTGTTCGTTTCACCATGTTGTATATCGCAGTCTATACTTCGTTATATTTAGTGTCTACCACCCTCCTAGAAAGCTATAACTACTCGTATTCCTTGTACTAGTCGATTTTTATTTTATATTAATAAAATTTCATTATCACAGGTCATTGTACGCCCCACTGTTGGGCTTAGGCTTCCACAACAATTGAAGGGAAATAGATCTACTACACCACGCTGGTCAGATGTGTTGGTACAGGCTTTTATTTCGAGTTAGATGTGCATGAATATAGCATATTCTATCCCTTAGACACCCACGACCAGAAAAAGCAGGTGGTGAATTGTATTTCTATCCGTACCTATACCAGACGGAAAATTTAGACTAGAATTTTAATAAAATTTAGACTTTTATTAACCTGTCAAATTATACTCTTTTAAAATAATCTAATACAGCAAACACTATCAACATTCTACTTAAAAGCACTTCAAGACAAATGTTAAGTGATTTCCACCACTTTCAAAAAGTTATTGTCTAAGAATCTATTGTGTGCTCCCAGCTGGATATATAATCCTCTTTTTTATGACTAACATTAATATAGATTAGGGTGGGGTAAAAAAATTAAGGAGCTACTGTGAAATATTAGCTTTCATCGAAGAACAATGCTTCTTAATTTAGCACGAACGTTCAGTATTCTATCTTGTATCTACCTTAAAAACTAAAAAGAAAACTTCTATGAAAAGGTAGTTTCTGGTACTTAATAATTAACGGTTGATAAGGATCGTGGTAAGTGAAAATGAATGGGGAAATTCAATTAAACGATTTGCTCAACACAAAATACGAACTAGAGATATCAAGATTTGCAGTCTATATGGTAGTGAACTCCCTATAAAGTAATAGCAGTGACGGAATAAGAATACAATTCACCACTCCATATTTTGTCCGTGGATATCGTAAAAGACGCCTGAGGAATATAATACGCATATAACTGTTGTCTGTATTATTACTATTTATTAGTACTGTCTGACATTGTACTGTCTGTCAAAGTATAATCTGGTTTAGCAATGAATAATAACTTTTGATTTATTTATTTTAAACTTAGTTTTTAATTAGTACTAGACATATGTCGTTAAGCTTTTATATGGACATCTGAAATAAATGGATATTATTATTATTATAACATCTATGCAAAAGAAGGTAAACTCGAACCAAAACCCTATACCAGCCAGACTGACCAGCATGGTATAGTAGTGTCAATTTACCTCCTATTGTCGAATAGGCTCGTGCCCCGCAGTGGAACGTTTGTGAACCAAGATAATGATAAGATTCCTTAAGTTGCTGTGAGTTTGCTTTGCACCAAGAGTTAACTCGATGAGTTCATATCTCCCAATAGTGACATCGACGATTTGTTACGCACTACTATTTATATACGGAGTGCGAGTAAACATATCATAAAAGTGCAATACATTTACACGCATATAGTGTTTATATTACAACAAAAACATGAAAATGAATGATCAAACTTGAAGTAGTGTATGATATACATACATTTTAAAAGTGTTTTAGCCTGAGAACTTTGGCAAATATTGTAAATTATAATGTGTATAATTTTGAGCTGGTTAAATAAACGAAGATGTAGTGTGTCACACAACAATCGATATTTTATTCTACAATTTTTCTTTTTTTTCTTTGTGGGTGGGTTGCGGTCGGCGCGCCTCCGCACCACTCCGTCCGGGACGACAGAGGGGCTTAAGCACGCAACTCCCGCAACCCACCCGAAAACCACGTCGCCTTCGTCGTTGGGCCGACCACCGGAGCAGAGTTAACTTGTCGTCAGTGGTCGACCCGACGGAATACCCCCTACTTGGGGTACCCTCCCATCGACCAACGTCCCCTCCTCGGGGAGGACGTTGGTCTTTCCTCACGCGAGCGGCCTCTCGGCGGGTGACGGACTAATCCCCGGTCACGTCACCCGCGGCCTCGGCTAGGACGGCATGAGGCGCAGGTAGTTGCGCCTGCGCCGCCCCATTCGCCAGCGGCGGATCTCCTCATCGAGGCTGCGTCCCTCGCGCAGGCGATCCGCCGCCTCCTTCTGCTAGATCACTATCTCGCAGAAGGCTGCGACCGCGTCCCAATTCCCGACGCTGTCGATCATCGCCCTAGCGATGGCCGGCAGCGTCAGGTCGGCACCGATGATTGCGACGAGTTCACGGCGCTGCGTGGCCCAAGCGGCGCAGGCCTCGAGCGTATGCTGCGTCGTGTCCTCGTCGCAATCACAGTGGTGGCAGGACGGTGTACTGTCCCTCCTTACGACCTTGTGCAGGTATTTGGCGAAGCTCCCACGCCCCGTCAACACCTGCACTAGTCGGAAGGAGAGCACCCCGTGCCGCCTTTCCAACCACTGAATCAGCACCGGCCGGAAGGCCTCCACGATTCGCACCCCGAACCAAGGCCTCTCCAGCCGGACTGCCCAACGGGCAATGACGTCTCGGCGGCCGTATACGCGCCAGGCGGAGAGCTCCCTCAAGGAAACAACACCGCCCTCCCCGCGCCACCCGCTGATACAACTCGGCGAGCATTTCCGCCTCCAGGTCCCACGGGGGAGTCCCGGCCAATAGGCACGCTGACTTCGTCGCCACCGTGCGGTATCCGCGGATGGCCCTGACCGCCATGACCCTCTGTGGTCGCCACAGAAGGGCCCTAAGTCGGACGGTCAAGGACCCCGCCCACACCGGTGCGCCGTACAGGGCCATCGACCGGATGACCCCCGCGTACAGTCGTCGGCACGTAGCGCTCGGTCCGCCCACGTTCGGCATAAGCCACGATAGGGCGGACGCCGCACCGACGAGCCGTGGAGCGAGCCTGCGGAAATGCTCCCGGAACCACCATTGCCCGTCGAGCACCAGGCCCAAGTACCTCATATGGGCCCGGATGCTGATGTCAACCGAGTGGACGGTGATCGAGACGCCGATGGGAGGGCTCATACGGCGCCCATGGAACAAGAGGACCTCCGTCTTGTCCAGGGCGACCCTCAACCCCAGCGCCTCGATCCGCCTGACGACCTCTTCGGTGCCATAGGTCGCCAGGCTTACCGCCTCTTCTAGCGTCCCACCGCGGGCTGTGACGAGCGTGTCGTCGGCGTAACAAATCACGCCCAGCTCGGGCGGGAGGCTCCCCCTCAACGCCCAGTCGTAGCCGGTTGGTGCAGAGGACGCTGCGCCCCACCAAATAGTCTGCCACTAGCCGCCTCAGGTAAGCTGGCACTCCGTGATACCGGAGCGCCTCCCTGATGCAGCTGAATGGCAGACTATTAAATGCGTTGGCGATGTCTAGGGACACCGCCAACAGCACTCCCCCACCGGTGACGGCCTCAGTCGCCACGGCCCTCAGGCGCAACAGAGCCGCGATCGTCGAACGACCCCTCCTCCTAAACCCAAACTGGGCGTCCAACAGATCGGGCCCCGTGCCGACGAGGTGCCGCTCGATGCGGGCAGCTACCACCCTCTCCAGTAGCTTGCCCGTGTCATCGAGCAGCACGATAGGCCTGTAGGCCGAAGGCGACCTCGGAGACCGTCCCGGCTTCGGCAGGAGCACCAGCCTTCCCTCCTTCCAGCACCCAGGGAACCGTCCGGACGCTAAACACGCGTCGAATAGCTCCCTGAGGCGGGGACTCAGGTGGTCGAGGACCAGGCCCAGCACACGGTTAGGAACACCGTCGGGCCCGGGGGCGGTGGACTTTGCGCACATGCGCGCCACCGTCACTCCCATCTCGGGTTCCGTGATGGGCAACACTGTCGTCGTCGGCCTCCCGGTCAGTGTCTGGCGAAGCCATGACCGGGGGTGTGTGTTCCGCTCGCCGCGGGAACAGGTCCTCGACGACCCGGGTGAGAAGGCTGGGCTGGAGAGTCTCGGTGAGAGGAGGGCGGAGGGCGGAGCTTATTCAGCACCGCGCGATAGGGGCGTCCCCAGGGGTCACGGTCGAGACCGTCCAGCATCTCCTGCCGACTGACGTCCTTGGCGGAGCGGACGGCCAGCCTGAAGGCCGACCGCGCATTGCGGTAGCCCTCATACAGCAAGAAATCCCGCTCCGCGTCGCGTTGGCGCCGCCGGCTGCGGGTGTAGGCCCTCCGTGCGCGAATGCACGCGGCCCGGAGATCCGCCAGCTCCCGGGACCACCAGTGGACCGCCCTCCTCGGGGATTTTATTCTACAATGATGAATAACAAACGAAGAAAGAAGAAAAAGCTTTAAGTGTACCAGATATAAGGTCATATCATAATATTAAGGAAAAGCGGTTTTCACAAAGAATATCATAAATTATAGAACAATCTCTACGCTTACCACTTTAAAAAAACTCAGGTAAGTGAACAGGACGTGAATAAAATAAGGTCATTTAATTTTACACTTTATAATATTAGTCAATCCCTTTGAAAGTGGTTAATAGAGTATAGAGAAATTATAGTTTATTTTTATATATTTGTGACCATGACTGACGATTTGAAATTACGTTTTGTGTGGCCCTTAGGTATTCCTGTCGAAATTGTAAGAACCTTAACCTGATGTATCTAATTAGAATATGATAAGAGCAATTTCAAATTAATTTAAAAATACACAACAATTTCATTATAATTTTAAAATAATTTTGACCAATTTAATGATTGTGTACCTTATCATCGCAGCCTACATACGTCTCAGTGTTGGGCTCGGACCTCTTCCACAATGAAAGGGAATTTGACCTACTATACCATGCTGGTCAGACATGTTGGTATAGGGTTTCATTTCGAGTTTTCCTTCTCTTACACAGACGTTATGTGCGTATTACATCCCGTAGTCATCTTTTACGACATCCACGGGCAAAATAGGGAGTGGTGAATTGTATTCTTACTCCGTCACCACATAGATGGGTGTACCTCACACCTATATAATAATTACGCTGTAAATGACTTCTATAATTTTTTAAACAGAGTTTGAGAAATAACAATATTTTTTTAATCTGAGTCGCAGTTCCTGTCGTACAACACAAACTCCGAATTAATGAAATTAAATTCTGTTTATTCTATAAACACAATTCAAAAGTCATATATTTCATAAAATAAACCTGAAAAAAAGGAAATGAACATGTGTAATTCCTGTTTTTTAAATAAATCGAGGCATTCATCAGGTAAAAGCAAATATTCGGTCAATCCCCAGTCCCCATATAACAAGGTCATCACGTATTGTGCTTAACATGGAAATGCTTTTTACTTAATGAAGTAATTCGTATATACATAGTCATATTTCCTTGTTTGTACAGGTTTTTGAAATAATAATTTGGTTAATTTTTATATAGGTACTAAGTAACGGAAATGAAGCTAATAACTAGATATGTGATGTTTTATGATTTGTAGAAATGTGTGTATTTATCATGCCATGAAAGGGTAAGAATATAATTGACCACCTTCCTTCTTTACCGTGAGTGTGGAAACGACTGAGTACCTAGTTACAAAATCCATCTTGTCCAAATTTAAAAGTAACAATAGCACTAGGTGCGTATTATCCTGCCCACGTCACAAAACCAAGCAAAGTTAGTATCTTTAATAGTAAGTGTTCTAAAAAAATCTTTTCTACTATCACGAAGACCTAATTAATTGAAGACATGCGAATTATAATCCCTCACCAACATTTCACAAAGCATTGAAAATTGCTTTGAGAAAGTTTTATCATTAATTTTATCCGATAAGGCTGAAAGGCAACTGAAGACTAATTCACTACAGTAAAGAACTTAATAAAAGCGAGATTTTAGGCCTGTCTTTCTTGTGGCTAATATGAAGTTAAGATGAATAAGATCTATTTATAAGATCCATCCGTCATCCACTCATCATTATATGCCGCGGGTGACGTGACCGGGGATTAGTCCATCACCCGCCGAGAGGCCGACTGCGTGAGGAAAGACCGACGTCCTCCCCGAGGGGGGGACGTCGGTCGATGGGAGGGTACCCCAATAGGGGGTATTCCGTCGGGCCGACCACTGATGTCAAGTAACCCTACTCCGGTGGTCGGCCCAACGACGAAGGCGACGTGGTTTTCGGGTGGGTTGCGGGAGTTGCGTGCTTAAGCCCCTCAGTCACCCCGGACGGAGTGGTGCGGAGGCGTGCCGACCGCAGCCCACCCACAAAAAAAAAATCCACTCATTATCCTAATACACTTATTGCAATATATGTACTCGTAAGATAAACATTCTATCTATGCGCAAGAGCTATCTGTGTGATAATATAGTAAGAAGGGATATCATTCATTTCATTGGATAACATAAAAATATTTGAAACTACTATAAACCAAACCTTATGAAAACTTTTTTGTTCACACGCATTTACGCATTATCCTCCCGATGATGACAGATGGGGAAGTGTGTGTGGGACTGGCCGGCCACATAAAAGCAACCGAAATACCCACTAAAACCACAGCGGCCCCTTCCGCGCGTTTACGAGGTGCCGGAGAGAACGTCTGATGACATTCTGTCCCCGACACCCCAATGCTTGGCCGTCTGACCACGTCCTGTCATCATTCAGAAAAAAAATCCCATAGAAAATACACGTAAAAGCGAAAGGACGATAAAGAGAGGAAGGGAAAACTGCAGTACAGTAGTTTTTTTTTAAACTAGATTTTATTTATTTTTAAAATGGAAGGAAGGGGAAGGAAGGAAGACTAAACACTTTCCTACGGTAATCAATATACCGCACACCACAATAGATTGATCAATTGATTACCGTGGAAAAGTGGTGGGTCTCCCTTCCTTCCTTCCATTTTAAAATAAAAATGGATTTCCGCTATGTATCGCCTAATTCAACCAATTATAAAAACTGCAGACTAATGATAGTAATTTTAACAAATTACCATCTGCTTAATGTGATAATTGTAATGCTTACCATTAGCAACAGATCCCTGTCCTCATTAACTAAACTCATTTGCAAAAAAAACGGGCGGTTTTGATTTTCATTCATATTTAAAAAGATACAATACCAAAAAGGTTTCAATCGTTTGTACACGTTACTGGCCGGTTTTAAAAATGCTGTGGTATTTAAAAAAGTACGTTCTAAATTCAATTTTTCATTTGATGTTCATTTTTACAGAAAACCCCTTTTTATCCTACATTTTTGGCGCGAAGTTCCAGAAGTTAACATCGACTTTCATAACTTTTATTCAATTTTTATCGATTAATTTCATATCCTTGACTGTCAAAGCTTTATTTAATGCTGTTTGGCTGTATCAAAAATGGTAGATAAAGTGGTAAAAGCTACCAAAATTATCGCGCTGCTTGAAGAGGGTTGCAGCCAATGTTTCGTGGCTAGGAGGCTAAATGTTAGTCGCTCGACAGTCCAAAGGACCTGGCAGCGATATCAGGAGACTGGTTCCGTCGAGAGAAGGCCTGGTTCTGGAAGAAAACCATGTACCCAACCACGGGATGATCGTTTTCTTGTGAGTCGCGCATTGAGAAATCGCAAATCTTCGTATGTGGATCTTAAGAACAACCTCCAAGAAGTAAGAAATGTGCATATTAGTCTATGGACGGTCAGGAGGAGGCTTCTCGCTGCCAATATACGCAGTCACCGCCCGGCCCGCGGCCCCAAATTACTCCGTGAGCACAGAGTTCACAGGCTTAGGTTCGCTAGAAATTGTGAATCATGGACTCAAGACGATTGGAATAGGGTTTTGTTCTCTGATGAAGCCAGGATATCTCTGTTCGGTGAAGATCGACGTCGGCGAGTGCTAAGAAGACAAGGAGAACGCTTTGCAGAGGCATGTTTCGAAGAAATCACACCTTATGGTGGGGGCTCTGTTATGTTTTGGGCAGGAATAAATTCAATGGATCGTACAGAGTTAGTCTTCATTGAAAACGGCTCACTGACTGGGCATCGATACATAACGGAAGTTCTAATTTCTCATGCACAACCCGCATTGGCCGCTCTAGGTGAAGACTCGATTTTTATGGACGACAATGCTCGCGCCCACCGATCCCGCGATGTTAATGCGTATGCGTATGGATTGGCCAGCTCGAAGTCCCGACCTCAATCCCATAGAGCATGTCTGGGACGTTCTGAAACGGCGTGTGAGATCAGTACACCCGGCTCCGCAGACCATCAGAGAGCTGAAGAATGTGATTACTGCGGAGTGGGAACGTATTCCGCAAGCAAGTATCCGGGATATACTCGCTAGCATGCCCAGACGAATTCAAGCTGTGATTTTAGCTAGAGGGGGTCACACTCGATACTAAACATTTATCTGCTTTTACTTTATTAAAGAAAAACAAACAAAAAAACTTTTTTATTTTTACTTCATGAGCATATGCACTACTAGCGAATATACACTACTAGCGAGGTTTAGCATTATTTCCCATAAATTGTATCTAAATTTTATGAAATACTGATGAAAACGATTATTTTCTTATTAATTTAGCAAATTGTGTGGATAAAACTACCTATAATTATCAAACAAAGAAATATTAACATTTGAAATGGTTCATTGCTTAGGTGCCCGTTTTTTTTGCAAATGAGTGTATATTAGTTTAAATATTAATTAAGCCATTGTTTACAGGTCAGTGAATTGTACAAAAACAAGTTCTTTGTTCCTTTTGTAAAATATTGTTAAGATAGGATATTTCGCCAGATCACAATCGCTACATAGGACGTAGCAGCACCCTTCACTTTAACGTTTTATTCTATCTCAAATATGATCTGGAAGGAAACATACTTATCTCTATGAGTACGTTTCTTTCCAGAGTATATTCTTACTATGTACTAAATTTTATCAAAGCCATTTCGAAAATGTTTGTAACAAAATCTTTCATATTTAAAATAACTAGCTGATGTTAACTGTACAAATGACGCGCAAATGTGATATAATATTTTACATATTAATTTATAATACCCCTTTTACCGCAAATAATGATAATTTTGAAATATCGAACCGGGTTTTGTGGTACCGGCATTTAGTGGTACAATCTGGTGTAGTCACAAAACGTGACGTATCGGTTGTTATTTTTCAAATCCAACATAGTTCGATTTTATAATATTCATAATTTGTTTTCTTACCTTGTTAATTATCAATAACATTTCACATCTGTCAGGAAATACACACCTCCAAAAAATTTTAGAGCTACGATATGTTAAAGACCATCAAGTTTTTTAATGGAATTTTGCCAAGTGCTGTCGTTCAGTAAAATATTTAATTTAATTTATTTATTTAAGACAACACCCTGCACTAAGGAAATAATCCTTGTATTGCGGGGGACTTTACAAACATATAATTAACGGACACAAATTACATCCAGACTCAGAACAACAATTTGTGGATCGCACAAAGTGTTGTCCCGCGTGGGATTCGAACCCCCGACACTGGCGCTGTAGGTCGCTATCTTAACCACTACGCCATCTGTGCAGTCAATATGAGTATTATATACCTTCTTTTTTTTGTGGGTGGGCCGCGGTCGGCGCGCCTCCGCACCACTCCGTCCGGGGCGACAGAGGGGCTTAAGCACGCAACTCCCGCGACCCACCCGAAAACCACGTCGCCTTCGTCGTTGGGCCGACCACTGGAGCAGCGTTAACTTGTCGTCAGTGTTCGGCCCGACGGAATACCCCCTATTGGGGTACCCTCCCATCGACCGACGTCCCCCCCTCGGGGAGGACGTCGGTCTTTCCTCACGCGGTCGGCCTCTCGGCGGGTGACGGACTAATCCCCGGTCACGTCACCCGCTGTCCCCGGTCACGTCACCCGCGAGTATTATATACCTACCTTCTTCTTGCATTATTTTTATTAAATATGAGATTAAAATATAATTTTCTTAGTCTTTGAGTTTGTTAATAGAACTAAGAGTTCCAAGGAGAAATAATAAATAAATTATACATATTTTACTACTAATAAAATATAATTTATTTATTTATCTACGGTTAGTTACCCAAAGTTGATTATGCTGCTGCCACAATAAAAAGAACATTTAATATTTTAAGAAGATAATATTAAACCAAAAGTTCATGACAAATTCAGTATGGAATAGAAATGTATTTTGGCAGTAACATGGGATAAATATTTAAGGTCATCTTGTAACTCGGTTTAAGCGCTTAATGTCAAATAGAGCTAACGTAAAGCCTACGGCCGCTGACATCTGAAATTCTAAGCTTTAATCAATGGAATTAAGTAAACTTAGAGGAATGTGAATTGGACCGGATTGGTGGAACCATTTGTCAGTAAAGCCGAAACCAAAATCCACAGCCTCTATATACAGACTACTCGATCGTTGCCTAGTAACAGTGCTGGGTTTCGAAATATTGACAATAATAAATCTAAGTTCAGGGCTGGATTTGTACTCTAAATTAATTGACAACCGACGCCAATTTCTAGCGTTTTGCAATGCTAACTTAGACAACGCAGAGAGATTACTGTCTTTAAATGTTATGTACAGATGGATAGTAAATAAATAATAAAAACAGATTTTTAACCTAGGCGCAATATTTACCGTTTTACGTGCAAATATTTGGTTCGAAATTTTGCACCCATTCTATGAGGCGAATGAATCTTAGTATTGCTAATCCGGTTGATTTGAAAAATCTAACTACCGTAGGTTTTTGTAAATAGTTAATAAATAATTATATAAGTAAGTAATCAGAAATAGCGCTGGTTTTAAAATTATTACCTGTCTTTTAAAAGCAGTTGTGGCTGATTCAGTTCGTGGCGAATTTTATAAATGTATGTATACATATAATTATTATGATTAAACTGATCATATGTGCCATAAGTATTAATTTTTGTCATAACAATTTAAAATAATCGCCACTATTGCGTGATTTGAAAATGAATTAATAGATAAAGATGCAGCCAAACAGAAGAATAAAAATCTCTAAAATATCGAACAATATTCTGTCAATGACTATATATCCACGATAGCGTTTTCTAATATTTTCAATTTAATTGGATTGATCAGTGTCTCTATAATTTTATTATAAGTAGTAATATCACCTTGATGATTATGACATCTTGAAACATAATTATCGATAATATTATTTAATATTTTCTGTATGTATCTATATACATACTTTTAATTCAAATTCGTTAGTGGAAAGCGTATAGTAGCATAGGTTGTGTTTATGAAAACTGTATAAATAAAATTGTGATTTACATTTTTAAATTCACATTTTCAAATGAAAGAGTCGCAATTATTCGTTGACAGATAAAATAGTAACAGCTTCATTACACAAACAACAGCCATATGAATCATTGTATTATGTGTCTGGTGATAAAATATAAAAAAATGGCCGAAGCCGAATGTATTTGCTATTCATGTATAAGTACAATTTGTTATTCCTAAATACCCATAACGTGCTGGTGAAGTTTTATTGTAGACGTAAATAAATTGACCTTTTCAATAAGAGCATTTCATCATAAAAACGTTTAGTATCGGCAGTATAAAAAGCAAAATCAATCAACCTGAAGTAATGCAATTTAGAGTCTCGCTTGATCCATTACGTAAAACAAATTTCCGTATATTTTTCTTTATATAAGAGGCCCAAGATATATATTGCATATACGAAATCAGTCAAAACACCTCTATCCCAGGCTTTACGTTGAAAATCCCGCTTTTCTATGTAAATAATACAATGCTTTACAAAAAGACAACTGGCAAAAGTATTAGACATATAAAATAAATATCTTTTTCAGGGATTTCGTCGCATTTTGTTTTTACTGTTATGGCATTTAGAATACTTTAATGCATCATTGCATTACACATTCAGCTGTCTATTACATTCACTATAGTACATGGGCCTCTCAATAGGGTAGGATTAGCACCCATCGCCAATTAAGATTCGCGATCGAAGTTAGAGTTAGGAGTCTCTTAGACGAGTGCTCTTACCCTAACCTCTTGGTGGGTCCACCTGAGTCGGAGGGGTCAGCCGGTTTCATCACTCGCAACATTACAATATTATTAAACGGTCACTATACACGTAATTACTGCATCTGTAAGTATTAATCAGCATCGACTAACAAGGTAAAAACAAGGTGAAAATAAGCGCAATATTTCCGAGTACGCCGGAGAATGTCTAAGATGTAGGTAAATATCTATCTGATATCGATCTGCTTACAAATTACACATTAGAATATCTACTCTAATATGTAATTCGTCGAAAACAAATTCTACTGGTGACAAAACATAAATGATAGCAATTAATTCTGATCTATCATTAGCTTTCCATGTGGTGACGGAATAAGAATACAATTCATCATCCTCTCTTTAAGCCATGGGTGCAGTAAAAGACGGCTAAAATATATAATATCATATCATTTATATGCATATAACAGACGCAAGATAAGGTAAACTTGACATAAAACCTATGCCAACACATATGACCGGCGTTTTATAGTAAGTAGATCAATTTCCTTCCCTCTGTGGAGGACGCCACAACCCGGTAGTGGGACGTATGTGAACTGAAATGAGATACGATGATCAATAGTACATCTTTTTTTTTTAAAAATGATATTACGGTAACGGTGATCCGGTGATCATATTTTACGAAACCTAGATGTTGCGATAGTAGGTATTTTATTGATTATTTCGCAGTCCCCCTTCGAAGGTGTCTACAAAATAAACTACGTTTACGTACGTTTTGTATATTAAATAAAGCTGTAGGTATATTTACAGACCGCGCTATGTTATAAAAGCATATGTGAAAGTGAGACCTCCAAGCATGTGGCTAACTTTTGAAATTATATACATCATTTTAGCTTGTATATTGGATAATTGTACGAACCGTCAGTATATAAACTATCTAGTTAGTTTATAAACTGTCGATAGATTGTAAACGGACACAAAAATTTACAATCTAACGCTTACATTTTCGTAAGTTTATAAACTGACCATGTTCAACCGTCAAATTGTGATACTGCTTGGAACAAAACGCAAAATTCACGCTCATTGGTTCAACGAATCATTATTTTCACTAACGCTCCCGCCGCCATTGTTATTTTAGCGACATTAACAAGCACAAACACTCTATTTAAAATAAAAATAAAAAGTACCTAATATATTAAGATCTTTGATTTCTTTATTACCTTATTTACAAGCCCAACAAAACATGTACATCTAATATTCTTAAAAGAAATCATACTTGAATTCAAAATGTGTTTTATGCCTGACGGTTAATTTTGTTTGTAACTGTAACTACGCACACGTACAATTTATAAGGCAACCAATCAGAGGACGGTTCACGAATTCACAGGCGAGAAATTGTAAGACATTGCTGTGATTGGGTCATTTCTTTTTCAACTGACGGTTAAACGTATTAAGATCACAATTTGACGGTTGAACATGATCAGTTTATAAACTTACGAAAACGCGAGCGTTAGATTGTGAATTTTGTGTCCGTTCATAATCTATCGACAGTTTATAATCTCACTAGATAGTTTATAAACTGTTCCGGTGACATATACATACCTACATGAAATTTATTTTCTTTCTCATTATTGCTACATAAAGTACAGTTTATCAATTTAAATACTAGAAGCAATACATATATATATATTTGGACAAGAATTATTATTATATAAATAAAATGTATATCTATTGTATAAAAATGTACCTACAATGTTTAGTTTTTACGTATTTATGATACAACATTTTGGCTAGGAACGTTGCGGATTATTATATGTACTGCCGTAAATGTGTTTCAAAAAAAATTCATATAGCTATAGAAATGGTAAAAAATAATTTAATTAACTAAATATTTAGTTTCAGCCTACCACCTTTATGCGGACGATCTCCAAATTTACAGCCAAGCTACTCACAGTAAACTTTCGGACGCAATAACGACTGTCAATATGGATTTAGCGCAAATAGCTAAGTGGAGTAGTGACTATGGGCTTATGGTCAATCCTACGAAGACCCAAATTATAGTTGTTGGGAGTACCAGGATGCTCTCTAAGGTTACTTGGTCAGATATACCTCCAATTATATTTGATGGTTCTATTATACCAATCAGCAATAAAGTCAAGGATTTAGGTATCTACATTGACAGTACGGTATCTTGGAGCTCACAGATACAAGAAACTAGCCGTAAATTGTACGCGTCAGCTAGAGCATTGCAAAGACTGCGAAATTTTCTTCATATTGCCATCAAAACCGCGCTTGCAAAAACCCTACTTCTCCCTATTCTTGACTACGCAGATGTCTGTTACCTTGATATTACGGAGGCACAACTTGACAAACTAGAGCGGCTTCAAAATTTTTGCATTCGTTTTATTTATGGATTACGCAAATACGATCACATCTCTGAGTTTCGGCATAAGCTCAAATGGCTACCAATTCGCCTTCGCCGGAACGTTCACACACTTACATTCTTATATAATATATTATTTAATCCAACGGCCCCCGTCTATCTCAAAGATCGATTTAAGTACCTCCATGACACACATACAAAATCCTTGAGATCATCTGAGAATTTGAAATTAAAGGTACCAATATACTTTTCTGATTTCATAGGTAAGTCTTTTACTGTAAAGGCTACAACGTTGTGGAATGCGTTACCAGTAGCAATCAGAAAAGCCCCGACTTTAACTACATTTAAAAAACAGTTGACAGATCACTATTTATCGCTATAATATTTTTAGTTCTTAAAGCGTGCGAGTTCCTGTAATATATGTGTATGTATGTATATGTGTATGTAAGTATATTTATATGTATGTATATGTGTATGTATGTATATGTGTATGTATGTATATGTTTATGAATATGTAGGTTTATTTATATGAAAATATATACTTAAGACATAAATACTATTATCTACTATTTACTAATTTATATTGTTTTATTTTTACAGTATTAGAGTTACACATAATATTTATTATTTACATAGTCATAATGTTATTTAGAATTGATTTTCAGTACCACTAGCAACAAATTACCTACCATCTCCCTTTTCTGTTATATTATCTATCCTAAGGTTGGCTGGAAGAGATCGCTTATAGCGATAAGGCCGCCCTTTGTACATTCTAGGTTATAATTATTATTTAAGTTTTTCTTGTAATATGGTGTACAAATAAAGTATTATCTAATCTAATCTATTTAGCAGTTGAAATGGAAAATTAATGTGCCATAATTAAATAACAGCAACATCGCCGGCTATTCCAGGTGAATTCTATTTTTCTGGGATTCAATTCCTTTTTCCACCTTCGACAGGTTGCAATCCTTGTTTCTGGTGGTTCCTTTAGAAGTTGGGATTCTAGGTCTCCTAAGAAGAGCGGTGGAGTATGCGCTTTATGGTCGAGATATACACCTAATACATTTTTATATGCTGTAAATTATAATTAATACAACAAATAACTTCGTATTAGTGTCATACCAATTTTTAGGATGTTATTGAAGCCATAAGAAAAATAAATGGCGCATGCGAAAAATGCTGAAATAGTTTAACAAAAGCAAATAACCTATATAATGTCGATGATAATTGCAGAAATTGCTCCTTTAGAGACTGTTCTTTGAATTTATACATTCATATTTTATTCCAAATCCTACCCTGAGTTATCCAATGAAATAACAGCACTATATGTTATGTAAGGGGATGTTTAATGTGTGGTTGCTTTAACGTTATCGGCGAAGGTAGAAAATTTTTACACAGTACCATCATCACAGCTCATATATGTCCCACCGCTGGACTCAAACTTCCCATACAATAGGAGGGTAATTAACCGACAAAATCACACTAGTCAAAGGAGTTGGTACATGGTTTTATTCCGAGTTTCATAGATGTTGTTGCATATTATAATCCCTTAATCGTCTTTTATGACACCCACGAACAAGAAAGGGGGTTGGTGAATTGTGTTCTTACTCCGTCACCATTGCCATTAAAATGTCTGTGACATAACTATAGAAAAACAGAGCAGCGAGAAGTCTGGATATTTTATTGATTTCTAAACAGTAAGTACCTACTCATTTATGAGCCAACAATTTGTTTGGTGGTATGCGATACTTAACTACCGATGTATCCGGCAATAGTCAAGGCCACAAGGCAAACCGTTTTCTATAATTAAATTATTGTTTTCCTCAATTGTCTTTTAATTAACGCCATGCCATCATGGCCCTTGTACCTACAAGCATATCCATTTTGTTACTCAAATATTATGGCTATCCTTAGAAACTCAAACCATATAGGTATTTGAAAAATACGTACATAGCGAGCATAATAGAAAGGAATAGGAAATAAAACACGGATTTTATAGTATTTAAGTTTTTTTTATAGAATAATTTTAAAATATGGCTAGAAATTAACAATAAGTGTAAACTTCGTAAAACCGCCGCCATAGCTAAGGCCAGTTTCTTAGTCATTTTGTGACTATGAATGCGGGAGTAACTGAAAGGTCAAGATAGTAAAATAATTGCATTATTACAAATCGTATTGGAGGGTTGTCTTTCCTTTCCGACCATTTACGATAGCGAAGTGCGCCTCTCCCATTGAGGGATAACGATATTTTAGATTACCGAATCCTTATATTGAGTGTTGTTCATGACAGCGAGTACTTAGTGTTAATTTTAAGGGATAGATTTGACATAAACTCGGCAATTTTTTTTTGTAATTTTCAGAAATACTGCTAGTCTTGTTATGTTTTTCTTCAATATTAGAGCAAGCGATAAACTACGGTTTAATATACATATAACTTTAAACGGTGTTGCGGATTGTAGAAATCAATCCAAGACTTTTGCATAGCAGTGTACTAGTTAGTGTCTAACTCGGCTATCGCCGTTATATAAAAAAATAAATAAGTCTCGATTAAGATCAAGATTGTATGTGCTATTTCATGTTTAATACTCGCGTAAACGTCAGAAAATACAATAATTAAATTAACAAGCTAGTGCAGAGTTTAAAATACACTTAGAACCCTAGCACACGTACTAAGTTAGTAAAAACGGTACAAGGTAAAGATACTCTTAAGACTTAAAATATTTACGAGTTTCTCACATCAAGTGTCAAGCCGCTGTCGGCTAAGCAAGCATAACCCCGACCCTATTTCGCAAGGGAACTACACCCTTTGTTCCCCAGTGAACTAACAAACTTGTTTATGCTTAAAGTTGCAGTCATTGTCTTTGGCATAGATTTAACAGTATAAAAAGTAGTACCCTCACGGGTTCTATACAATTTCAATTTTATTTTAATTAAAAAAATAATTCGCCGTGTAGTAATATTAGGATATAATCCTAATACCATAATGGTACCACCACCACCCTAACTCTACTCCACCACCCTAATGGTTACCATTTCTTCCTTTTCCACAGGATCGCAGAAAATTGGCACGCCCAATTTATGGTGAGGCTTAGAATGGATTAAACGGCTGTTTATGGGCCGTAAACCGTATTTCTGTCGCCATGGACGGACAAGGTGGAGAGAGTATAAGGTAACAAGAGTAGCCAAGTAGGTATCAAGAGAAACGAACTCGGAACAAACGGCGGCTACGTGGTCAACTTCCCGGCTTGTCGGCGCGGCGTCCGCCCTTTCGTGGTTGATGCCGAATGTGGGCGGACCCAGTGCTACGTGCCGACAGCTGTACGCGGGGGTGATCCGGTCGATGGCCCTGTATGGCGCATCGGTGTGGGCGGGGTCCCTGACCGTCCGTCTTAGGGCCCTCTTGTGGCGACCACAGAGGGTCATGGCGATCAGGGCCATACGGGGTTACCGCACGGTGGCGAAGGAGGCAGCATGCCTCCTAGCCGGAAGTCCCCCGTGGGATCTGGAGGCGGAGATGCTCGCCAACATTTATCGGCGCGCGTCGGAGACGCGCACCCGCGGCGGTATGGTCTCCATCAAAGAGATCACCGCCTGGTGGGTCGACGCCCGCCGAGAAGTCATTGCCCGTTGGGCAGTCCGGCTGGAGAGTCCTCGGTTCGATGTCAGGACCGTCGAGGCCCTCCGGCCGGTGCTGATGGAGTGGTTGGAGCGGACGCACGGGGTGCTTTCCTTCCGACTGGTGCAGGTGCTGACGGGGCACGGGTGTTTTGGGAAGTACCTGCACAAGATTCTTAGGAGGGAGAGCACACCGTCCTGCCACCACTGCAGTTGCGACGAGGACACGGCGCAGCACACGCTCGAGGAGTGTGCTGCATGGGAGGGGGAGCACCGTGAACTCGTCGCAATTATCGGTGCCGACCTGGCGCTGCCGACCATCGCCAGGGAGATGCTCGTCAGCGTCAGGAACTGGAACGCGGACGCCGCCTTCTGTGAGGCCGTAATCTCACGGAAGGAGGCGGCGGATCGTGTGCGAGTAGAGCTCTTATTCGGCGACACGTTCCGCCGCCGGCGACTCGGACGGCGCAACAATTTATAATTAATAAACACAATTTATAATCAAATATTATTAACAAATATCAGGTTGACCGAGCTTCGCTCGGAGTATTTTTGTAGCATTTATTCAGATATATATTAATAAAAAATAAAAAAATAAATAATGAAAATTATATAAAAAATTACAAAAAGAATAATAATAACACCGAGATTCGATCCGACGCCGTTTGTCGCCGATGTCAAAAATAAAATCTGACTACTTCGCCACTGAGCTATCGTAACTCATGACATTGACGGCAACATTTGAATTCATATTCTTTTAAAATTTAATGTCATTATATTGTCTGCCAAAAACACTGACAAAACAACATTTTCTATACATAAAACCTAGCTAGATCGATTTTTTGGGCCCGAATCCTCTAGTATGCCAAGTTTCAACAAAATCGTTGGAGCCGTTTCCGAGGTCCTGAATATATATATACAAGAATTGCTCGTTTAAAGATATAAGATAAGAATAGGCTATATTCTATCCCCATATACCCACGGCAACGGAAACTAGGTGGGAGTAAGGGCAGACACTTACTAGTTAACATAAAGACCGGCGTGTAATCATGCGAGAATAATTCACGAGCAGTAAATTTCTATAAAATTCCTCTGATATATACCAAAACAGTTTCGACCGAGCGTCTTTAAAATTACAAAACAAAAAAGTTTCCCCGCTTTGAAATTAGAAATGATGAGGATTCCTGCTAAAAATATTCATATAGCCAAAGGTGATTTACCCCGGAAAAAGATTTCATAATCTCGAAGATAATTAAGTAACTTAAATTTTCCTCATAGTTGAACAATTCAAAAGCTAACTTTTAAATTATTCAATTATTAGGAGGGGAAAGTTGAATTTAAAATACTTATGAAACGGTGTAAAATTTTAGTATCCTTCGTACAGTTCCACAATAATTTACAATGAGAAGATTGATCACTTGGTACACCGTTATTGAAAGATACTTAATACAAGGAAGGAAATACACAAACGAAACCTTACGGTTTTTATAGGATACCGTGTTATTTGATTACATTAAAACAACTAATTCTTTAGAATTCGGTCATATCTCAAGCTGAAGGCCTCAGCGCTTTTAGCCCAGGCAAAGCTGTAAAAGCCATTTGCGGCTAACAGCTACACGCATACAAAAAAAAAGAGACAATAGTATTATTCACCAGACGATATTATTCGCCTTATTGCGGATAGCATAAAATATTCATTATATTTGATTTTACAAATGAAGAGTTCACAAATGAATACTACGTGCAGTATTAATCAATATTATAATGTTGTCTAGATAGTTTGTTGTTATGTTAAAGTTTTGAATCATGATAAAGCAATACATTGAAAAAAGACGAACCTTCTCGCCTATACAAATAAAACTATTGACAATAGGTCGACAACGTAACTTTGTTATTCAGGTGACATTGACGACTAGAACTGCGACTCTGTCACCACCTTCCGCTCAAAAAGCAAAGAGCAGTCACAGAATGAATTATAGACTTCTTGTTGTAGGCAATATCTCACGGAGGTATGAATGCAGCGCCGTTGAAATCTCAGGGGATATTCCTCCATAGAAAGAAGTAAAGGAGAAGATGTAGACGGAAGTAAACGTTAGCAAACATACATCAATGGTCAAAAGTAAACGATATGCGAAATGCATTTGCATGGAAGTCCACTAAACAAATTAAGTTTTTTTTTTGTGTGTGTATAGCTGTTGGTCGCAGATGACCTTGACAGCTTAGCCCGAACTATGGGTGAGCGCTAATGGCTCTCAACCCGGTAAGAAAGTTAAGCGAACATCGCCCAAGGGCTCCCCCTGTGGGGAACGGACCTCTACTCGGGGCGACGCTGATAGCAAAGTGGGCGTGGCCACGTTTAGGTTATTGACTTTTACGCGGCGCGGTTTTCGACCTCGATGGCGAAGCCGATACCGCGGAGTTTTATTTGTTATAGCTGCACGAGCGGTGTAAGCCCTTTCTTGAGCGATCGTAATGAAGTTATCCTCTTCATCAAGAAGATGACGGGGACCTCGGACCGCGGATATTTTTGAGGGGACGTAGTTTACCGCCAAAACCACTAGTGGATTGGGGTGAGTCATGGCAAAGTCAAAGTAGCGCTGGGAGCAACGTTTCATGTATTGCCTGATGATCGGCAGTTCGAGATCGATGTGTAAATCGACATTACGAATGAACCACGTCCTCCCCGAGGGGGGGACGTCGGTCGATGGGAGGGTACCCCGGGTAGAGGGTATTTCGTCGGGCTGAACACTGATGACAAGTAACCCTGCTCCAGTGGTCGGCCCAGCGACGAGGGCGACGTGGTGTTCGGGTGGGTTGCGGGAGTTGCGGGCTTGAGCCCCTCTGTCGCCCCGGACGGAGTGGTGCGTAGGCGCGCCGACAGCAGCCCACACAAAAAAAAAAAAAAAAAAAAGCTCGTCGCATGAATCTATTTTGTAATGCTTTTAACCTGCGGATCCTGTGAGGCATAACGAGCGCGAACACTACGTATAGGCATAGGTCATGATCGGCCGTAAGCAGGCAGGGTATAATCGGACTTTATTTTTGAGTGATAATTTTGATTTTGCGTTTAAAAGGCAGTGAAGGCGTCCCATCACATCGCGCGAACTTACCTCATGTGGGACACGAAAAAAGTGACAAGATTTTAACATTAATAGCACATTGATATTGTAGAATTTGCGTCATACTAGCAAGTTATCTTAACCAATGAGTGTTGACCGAACTGAATACTTACGAGTGTGACACGCCCAGAGGTATTTTCTCTGTATACAACAGAAGAAGAAGGGGAAAGTCTGAACGGGAAAGGAAGGAAATTTTGAATCGCAATTGTTGGTTACAAAATATTGGTTCATTATGACAAAGCTAAGCGCTCATTTTCATGAATGAAAGCTGATTACGTGCGTAGAGATTTCTTTATTATTGTCTACTTACGAAACTTAATCTTAGAAAAGTAATTCTCGGTATTTAGTGATTTAGTGTCGCTGTGATACATAACAGTTTCATACGAGATGGAGTTGAAGACTCTTTCATCAAACTGAGACAATATATTTCTACTGTACTATAGTTTTGATCTTTCCATAAAAAAAAAATCAATACTAGATGATAATATAAAATACGTTTTTAAAGTTTATTACTTCCAGTCCAGTATTTTTTATTTAACGTACAGAGAATCTGCTAATATGATGCCATAGCAACGATGTAAATTTCAATTACTATAATTTAAAAAATGCATGTTATATTATTTTTATATGCGAAATGTTACAATTCAAGATTAGAGCATCCGTGTACAGTTTCCCTTCGGACGATAAAATATTTAAATATTTTTTCAAAGTCGTTGTTAATAAACATTCACTCTCATTTAGTTGTGTATACATAATTTATATTAATTAAAGCCAAATAATCGGTATTAGATATCAACTGTATCAGTCCATCGTTTAATGAAATATTTTGTCCTTTAATGACAGTGCCATATTTTGAAGCAACGTCAATATCAATATTGTTATATTAATTAAGTTGTACAGAGTGCCTTGAAATATTTATGTAGGTAGGTTTCAAAGCTGTATGATATAAAATAATATTGCTATTAAAGCACAAGTATAATTACTAATAAGGCATTTTTAATGACTGTTCATTATTCTTCAAGTCGTATTTTAAGTTCTAATTAAGTTTATTGCATCAACGTTCTAATATTTTTATGAGAAAAATTGTATAAATCGTAAACTACTAGTACATTAATTTGCCTTCTATTATGGCAAAGGGTCCTCCCCATTAGCGATACGTGATAAGCATGTATGCATATGAGTTAGTTACTAGAAGATCATTATTAACGCTGTGTTTTTAATGAAATGAAATAATAATCACAGGGTAATAAAATTTTATACAAACCAAGAACTATGTTAGAAGCTTGATTAAAAAAATATTTCAAATAACTTGAGCCAATAATCATTTGTTATGAAACTTATAAATTTTATATTTTTATAAAAGTGATGATTAGCAAATTGAAATTTTCTTTTGATTGAAAATAAAATTATTCAGATTTAAGGTCATACCAATTAATTAACTCAATAAATATTAATTCGAAGAAATGTCTTAATTTCTTACTATCAAGTCAAGAGAGAGGGGTGCTTTCGTTTAAATACTCCTAAGTAAAGAACAATGTCTCACATTTAAAACGCAATCTCTCTTATAAAATATGAATACTACTGAGTAAATATAAAATATTCGTATTATATGGTACGGTTGGATAATAATAAACTCATTTGCAAAAAAAACGGGCGGTTTTGATTTTCATTCATATTTAAAAAGATACAATACCAAAAAGGTTTCAATCGTTTGTACACGTTACTGGCCGGTTTTAAAAATGCTGTGGTATTTAAAAAAGTACGTTCTAAATTCAATTCTTCATTTGATGTTCATTTTTACAGAAAACCCCTTTTTATCCTACATTTTTGGCGCGAAGTTCCAGAAGTTAACATCGACTTTCATAACTTTTATTCAATTTTTATCGATTAATTTCATATCCTTGACTGTCAAAGCTTTATTTAATGCTGTTTGGCTGTATCAAAAATGGTAGATAAAGTGGTAAAAGCTACCAAAATTATCGCGCTGCCTGAAGAGGGTTGCAGCCAATGTTTCGTGGCTAGGAGGCTAAATGTTAGTCGCTCGACAGTCCAAAGGACCTGGCAGCGATATCAGGAGACTGGTTCCGTCGAGAGAAGGCCTGGTTCTGGAAGAAAACCATGTACCCAACCACGGGATGATCGTTTTCTTGTGAGTCGCGCATTGAGAAATCGCAAATCTTCGTATGTGGATCTTAAGAACAACCTCCAAGAAGTAAGAAATGTGCATATTAGTCTATGGACGGTCAGGAGGAGGCTTCTCGCTGCCAATATACGCAGTCACCGCCCGGCCCGCGGCCCCAAATTACTCCGTGAGCACAGAGTTCACAGGCTTAGGTTCGCTAGAAATTGTGAATCATGGACTCAAGACGATTGGAATAGGGTTTTGTTCTCTGATGAAGCCAGGATATCTCTGTTCGGTGAAGATCGACGTCGGCGAGTGCTAAGAAGACAAGGAGAACGCTTTGCAGAGGCATGTTTCGAAGAAATCACACCTTATGGTGGGGGCTCTGTTATGTTTTGGGCAGGAATAAATTCAATGGATCGTACAGAGTTAGTCTTCATTGAAAACGGCTCACTGACTGGGCATCGATACATAACGGAAGTTCTAATTTCTCATGCACAACCCGCATTGGCCGCTCTAGGTGAAGACTCGATTTTTATGGACGACAATGCTCGCGCCCACCGATCCCGCGATGTTAATGCGTATGTGCAAGAGGTCGGCATTCGTCGTTTGGATTGGCCAGCTCGAAGTCCCGACCTCAATCCCATAGAGCATGTCTGGGACGTTCTGAAACGGCGTGTGAGATCAGTACACCCGGCTCCGCAGACCATCAGAGAGCTGAAGAATGTGATTACTGCGGAGTGGGAACGTATTCCGCAAGCAAGTATCCGGGATATACTCGCTAGCATGCCCAGACGAATTCAAGCTGTGATTTTAGCTAGAGGGGGTCACACTCGATACTAAACATTTATCTGCTTTTACTTTATTAAAGAAAAACAAACAAAAAAACTTTTTTATTTTTACTTCATGAGCATATGCACTACTAGCGAATATACACTACTAGCGAGGTTTAGCATTATTTCCCATAAATTGTATCTAAATTTTATGAAATACTGATGAAAACGATTATTTTCTTATTAATTTAGCAAATTGTGTGGATAAAACTACCTATAATTATCAAACAAAGAAATATTAACATTTGAAATGGTTCATTGCTTAGGTGCCCGTTTTTTTTGCAAATGAGTGTATTATCCTAATACAAGGTAGGCTGGGATGCTATCGATTACTTTTAATTTAAAAAGTGAGATGTTAGTGACAGTAAAAGTACTGAGTTTTATCTTTAATTCTAAGAGTTATCTTAAAAATTAATGTGTTAAAAATTAATTAAAAATTAATTATATAAATAATATTAAGATAATAATTAAAAAATATTACATATAATCACAAATTATTTAAATACTTACATAACAAAGCATTTCGTAATCATTTATTTCATTTCATTCATATATATTCAGTCTATAAACACTTATATTGTTAATCGTTAAGTTTATGGTTTGTTTTTAAACTTCCGTCTACATTAACGCGAATTTATTTTTAAATTGTATTGCGATATTGCAATAAACAAACAACTAGAAAGTTTTATTAACATTGCAACGCCATTATAAAGTTTTAAATGGTTATGAGTAACTGAATGTATTAACAAATAACAGAGTAACTTGTTTGTACGATAGAACCAAGTTACATTGTTTAGCGTAAAGCAGCCGCGCAGCGCGCGACACGGCCTCACGTCTCGTTGTCTAACATCGACTGCAGCAAAGCCTGAAGCTGAATGAAATGGCACTTGAAATATCAACATTCGCTCCAAAGAGATTTCACTATTCTATATTGAATACCAAAATAAACATTAAAAAAAATGTGTTTCATAATCGATAAAGTATTAACAGCAGATAAAGTAAGTATGCATTAAAAACAACGATTGATGTAGTAATTTAAAAAAAATAGTTTAATATATCGATTAACCAATTACTACTGTTTTTAATGTTGTGATTAAGATATTAAGGTCGAATTGTAGGCTTACGATCGTTTCCGTTGCAGCTGGAATTGGAACCTTGCCCGGTAACTGTTCGGTAAAGGCTTGTCTCCCTGTCAAATAGAGACTTATTGGTATCGGAGAAAGGAATATATCAAAGATTTATATTACTCAACTATGTCACTGCAAAAGGAATATATCTTGAATAAATTACAAAATTAATTTAAATAAGTCTATGAATTATCCGTGTAGTGACGGAGTAAGAATACAATTTCGTCTTTGGTCATGTACGTCCCACTGCTGGGCTCGAGCCTCGATTCCCAGTATGAGAAAAATTGACGTACTATACCATGCTGGTCAGACATGTTGGTATAGAGTTTTATTTCGAGTTTTCCTTTTCTTGCTATTCAATGTTATATGCAAATTATATTCCTTTACGACATCCACAGACAAGATAGGGAGTGGTATTTTTTCTTCGTCACCACATGCAAATACAATTGCCTGTGGGTGTCGTAGAAGACAATTAAGGGCTATTATTTGCAGAAATCGAAATAAAAAGAAAATAAAAACGTATATCAACTAGTCCAATCAGCGTGGGATAGTAGGTCAATTGCCTTGCACTTTATGGAGGAGGCTGAAGACCAGCAATGGAACGTAAATGAGCTAAAACGATGATGATGAATAATAAGTAAATTTGATCAAGAATCTCAATGACAAATACATAAAAAGACCAATTAACAAGTGTAGGTAGTGATTAATACGCATTTGTTTTCTCTCATAAATCATTTTAACAACAAAATGATGAATAATTCATTTCATTACCATACCGGTCTATAAAGTTGAGTGTGCTAGTAAGATAAAATTGTAGCATTTGAAAAATATCTAACTAGACGTAACGCAATGACAAAACAAAATTAATATTTTGCGAGGACCACAGATTAATATAACTTCAGTGGCCCGACGGAGATTAGTATTCTTAATGTAATTTCGTCATCGTCATTCCGCTCTTATCACATTTACTTGGAATAGGCTCAATACGTAATACACATTGCAAAAGTTATCGCTAATAGTTCTCTAGCTAATAGCTAATAATCTCAGGCAGACGAATCATAAAAATGATTCGTCTGCCTGAGATCCGTCCTTGAGACCGTCCTTGGGAATGAAACAGACGGAATCAGATGGTGTTGACCCAGGTCGATGTTTATCTATACCAATAAATAAAATTGGAGTGTCTGTTTGTAATGTCAAAATAATAGGCTTTTTTCATGCTCACACGATTATTTGCACGACACCTATGCCTAAAATACAAATTAAAATTTTTTTGTCTGTCTGTCTGTGTGTTTGTTTCGGGTAATCTTCAAAACGGCTGCACCAATTTCAAAAATTCTTTCACCAATGGAAAGCTATAATACCAGGGCATAAGCTAGGCTATATTTTATCCCGGTATTCCCACGGCAACGGGAACTACGCGGGTAAAACGACTAAAACCGAAGCGAAGCGAGGGCGGGTTGCTAGTACATAAAATTACTAGCAGACCCGGCCACGCGTTGCTGTGGCTAAGGTTTTTGTTATATTACATTTTAGTAAACTATTTATGCTATTGAATTGTAGCTTATATGACACGTTTGTAGGTTTGACATAGCAGCGCCATCTTTTAATTACTTACTCAATCCAGTCAACAGATATCGCCATCTGTTAAAATCGTTTGGAGTTGAACAGATAATTGTGAATGTCAAATAATAGACAAATAATTTGCAATAAAATAATATTGCGACTATAAATTAAGATGTACCTAAGCTATTCTATCTTTCAAGTTGGATCAAACTGCACATGGTGTGCAAATTTGATTAAAATCGGTTAAGTAGTTTAGGAGTCCATCGCGGACAAACAACGTGACACGTAATTTATATATATTTTAAGATAATCATTTATATCCTTCTAAAATTTATAAATTGCTCATTTTAACGTAAGAGTAAAAACGCTAGTCATTATTCTTTCTCTTTCCGCGGCTGTCGTAAGAGACTACTTAAATCGATCCAATGTGAACTGAACTGACTATCTTCATTTTAGCTCTCATAGTTGAGTAAATTCAATCAATTATTCCGAAACATTTCCAAGTGATCTGTTCGATATTTATTAGTGTTGAATTAATAATTTAGTAGTGTGTAAGTCGGGTCTCCATGTCCCACCACGCCGAATGCAATAATCACAATAATTTGAAGATATTAGCTGCCCAGACAAGTGCTGCTGTCCATCATCCTGGTTATCACTTCCTCGGGAAAGTAAAGCATGGCTATATCTACATTACACTCTTAGTCCGTAAACGAACACAACGAAACCATGATGATTTCTGCCTAAAATAATTCCAGATTCACAGCGAATAAAATAAAAAAGGATTATGCATAGAACATGAATAGCCATGGGGTTATAAAAAGGCATACAAAAGTTCTTTCAGCTTTGAGCAATTTGTCTAATTCGGTCATTATTTATTTAATCTTATTCACATGAACACGAATAAACCAGCCAAATGGGGGTCGGCCTTGTATGTAGATACGATAGAGATAGACCTTTATATAACAATTTTTTCAAACTTTACAATAATTTTACCATAAATTTGTAAATTATTTTGTCAAAAAAAAATACGCTCGCAAATTTGATGGTTGGTATCTACGGGTAAGACAGGGGATGGTGAATTTGTATTCTTACTCCGTCATCGCACGATTTGTTTCTTTATGTGATAATGGATTCATTTAAAATAAATTTTAAACTATTTTAGCGGTAATAGAAAGATACATACATTCTGTAAAACTTCCAATTATCTACTTTACGTTTACTGAATCTCCTGTACAATGAATGGAAGGATCGATAAAGGAGACTAAGTAATACATTTTCGGTGTTAAGTTTCATTATTCAAATGGTATCACCAATTATGTGCCGAACCATCTAAAAATAATAATAACCAAAGCAGGCCAATAGAGCGTTTAACAATGGAAGAACTTGATTTCCTTTTTAAAACTTGTAGATAGACTGTAATAGTTTGGCACCTGTGCTGCTCATAAATAAAATGTAGTAGGTAAATTTCAAACCACATTTAAAAAGGTACTACTTGTCACAGCGGGCGATCATAACGAACACGTACTTATGTAAGAAATATACCTTATAAAAATATCTAATATTTTACCAAAACCATTTCATCTCATATACCTACATACATCCATTTCAAAAGGTGGGAAATTGACCTATTATACTATGCTAGTCACTCCGGTTTGTATACGGTTTTATTTTGAGTTTTGGCAGGTAGATTTGCTTGTATAGATTTTGTATTTATATATGATCTCTTAGTCGTCAATTACTACACCCATAGACAAGATAGAGATTAGTGAATATTCGTAGTCTGTCACCACACGGAAGACAATTAAGTTTAAAAAAAAATGTCAATGTAGTTACGATTGAGGATACAATGTGTTATCTTTTCTTTTCGTTCAGATGTTAATGATGATTGCCTTAATCATGAGCAGAAAAAAAAATTAAATAAATCCCCATTCCTACTTGTCTGATCACCATGTGATAATGTAATCTAAATGTAATGCAATGCAATGCAATGTAAGCTAATTTTTTGTGAATGAAACTCGTATTCAAAAGTGGATCTTAAGTAAGTGTATAGGTCGGCAAATAAAAAATAGATTTACATATTGTGAATGAAAAAAATGTGATGTATCTAGATATATTTCCGTCATAGATAACACACCAAGAAAACTTATAAAAATAGTAGTTTATTACAACACAATGCAAAGACGAAAAATGCTTTCGGCAGAATAGGTATATTGTTCACTTCTTTCTTCGTCGTACTAAACATAAATCTAAGAGGTGCGGACAAAAGATAAGTGGTTTAGTATAAAGATGGCTGTGTAAGATTATTATAGCAGCGTATTATGAGATAGTCCTTTACTATATACCCTACAATAAAGGCTGAACATGAAAATATAAGATAACATCACAACTTCAAAATAGCTTATGGGTTATGAACCAGTAGTAAATATAAAATTCACCAACAAACACTGTAAGTTAAAATATTCACTATGGCAGATCGTTACTAATAATTCCTTTAAAATTAATTATATAATTACATTTATTATTACTTCTTCTTTGTTCACCTCATGGGAGACCATCTAAGTGTGTGTTCCGTCTTAATGGATGTCACTCGTGAAATTTTCTATTCTTTTTAGGTAGGTTATGGTCTGATCAGACTCTATCTAGTCGTCTGAAGTAACACCAGGGCCAGCATCAGCCTCCATAGTATCTTTTTAGCGGCAGAGCGGGTTTTATGCATCCTATAAGCGCACACCGGGACGTTGCAAGTACGTGTTAAGTGTTATTGCCATTTGTGGACTGTTCCCACTCTCTCCAGAACCAAAAGACCTTTTATCCTCTAAAGGTTTGCCAGTTCGTTGCCCGCCGCCAGTTCAATCAATTACCGTGGTTTTTCAACGGTACTTCGTGAATTCAATCAGACAAAAAAAGCTACAAGCATATCTCCATTCACTTGAGCCCAAACTAGAGGCAATTATAGGCGGCAACTCTTTGCTGTAACCTAATCTGTAATGCCACTATCAGCCATCGTATATTTTTTAATACTACCACAAAGAGAATGCGTATAAGTACCTAGTAAGTTTTTAACTTCATGACTAGACTATATAAGTCTAGTTACAGTGCATAAGTCCAGATATAAAGTAAAAACGTGTTAATTCTTGGTACTGCGAATTAAAATACGTACGTTAGCTTGTTCGACTTGTCTTGATGTTCAGACAAATATGCGAAAATTTAAAACCCACCATAGAAAATTTGAAGAGTTCATATCTCGGCTCATATACATTCCATCCCACAGCTGGGCTTGCGCCTTATCCATAATAGGATGGATTAAGACTTACTATACCAAGCGTGGTATAGTAAGTCCGACCGGCGGGTCGGACGGGTTGGTATAGGGTTTTATTTTCAGTTTTCTCTTTCTTGCATAGACGATATATGTATATTTAATGCCTTAGTCATCTTTTGCGACATCCACGGGCAAGATAAGGAGTTTTGAATTGTATTCTTACTCCGTCACCACGCGGATTTCAAAACTAATAAATAATTTTAAAATTTATTAATAATAAAAAGCGGATTAATGTTTTTTGAAATATCTCAAAATTATTGATGTTAGAAGAATTTAAAAAAAGTATTCTGAAAGAGGGTAGAATTTTCCTGAAAAAAGACTCAACTGCTGGAACTGTAGGACCAATATTTATAATTTGCCCAGAGGACTCAAATGACGGAAAATTTTAATTAGTCGCAGTATCAAGAATGAATAAATTATTTAACCTGTTGACTAGACAAATAAATAATATAAATATTACGCCACCACCACGCCAATATTGTTAATATAATTAACAATATTTAACTGCACAATAAAATCTAAAGTGGTTGATACTGATGCAGCTGCAGTGGACATTGTGTCAACCACAGAAACGGACTGTCAACTTATTAATGCTTGTTTATTTATCACCATACATGTGACTATTTTAGCGACACAAATACCGCAATGTATGCACAAGTATAAAAATTCTCTCTGTAAAGTGCCGTGCAATACACATACCAGTTTTTTTAAATATTAAATCGGTCATATTTTTAAGCTACACTATCATTTAAAAATTATATACAACAAAATATAAGATTTGAATTTAAAATAAACGCTTCTAACATCAATTGCAATCTATAATCTAGTCACTTGCACTGCATTTGATTTGATGCTAATTTTGCACTGCATTTGATTTGATGCTAATTTAACATCTAAAGCTATTTTTTTTTCTAATGGTGACGGAATTAAACACGGGTGTCGTAAAAGACGACTAAGGGATTAAATATGCATATAACATCGGTGCAAGAGAAGAAAATCTCGAACTAAAACTAACACATCTGATCAGCGTGGTATAGTAGGTCGGTTCTTAATGAAAACAGAGAAAGTACCTAAATAAGCGCATATTTTGACCTTAATTTATATCATAAAATATATAACCTCCATGAATTTTACAGTCAATAATAGTTATATTTAATTACTCGTAAAATTTCTAGTAATAAACTATTAGTGCTGTCTGAAAATGTAAAAAGCTACCTGAAACTGCAGTAAAACTGCGCCGTTAAAACATAATAAGGTATCCATAAAATCTTCATATGAAATAATATGAATTTATAAGTATCCAAAGAAAGGAAAGTTTAATACAATTTAAGCGGTCGTAGAATTTGGTAAAATGTAGAGTCTCTCGTTCATTGCTGGGACTGCAGGGTTTGATACCACCGTTAGGTTTTATAAACCATTTACCATTGGTATATATTCTATATCAACTGAATCTAGTATTAGGTATATTCAGACCACATGAACATTCATATAATAAAAATTAAAAAAAAAATACTAACCATTAAATTCATGGTAATTTGTATTTAAAGCCTCGAGAGTAAACGCGCTAACGTAGAAAAAATCATACTACATATTTTTTGGAGATTGTTCAATTACCTACAAGTATACGTAAATATTCTACAAAACATGAATTGATTAGAACTCACAAATTTATATTAAAAATAAAAAAGATCTTATTTATAAGAACAATTAAAATTAACGACGAGCTCGTAATATTAAAATTAAGACAAAATACTAAATTTTCACGATAACTAAACAAAATCAGCATTGAACATTTGACTGCTAATGGAATAATAGGTTGGGGAAACGAATAATTTAACACCATAGCCAAATATATAAAACCTAAAACAACACCGAAAGAAACAAGAGTCTCCAACGGATATCATTTTCTTTACAGTATAAGAAAACTATTGCGTTTTATGTCTCATATTCACATCTTCAAAGAGTATTTTTGCTTTGTAACGAAAAAACAGGACGCGTTTAATCTTAGCTCCCTTGCAGTCGGCGAAGATCAAATAAGTTTGAGGCCACATACGTGAATCTGCAATTGGTTCAGCGGAAGTTCTTTTCTCACAAACACGTCTTGTATTTCCTACAAAGATACTTCCCGTGCATTTGTTACGATGTTAACATGCTTAATTTAATTTACGCTTACAACAAAAATATATCCTAGACAAATATGTCTGTATGCGTCTAATTTTTTAATTAAAAGATGAACAATAATCTACAATAATCATTCTTTTTTTTTTTTATTGCAAACGGTGGCAAACGAGCAAACAGTACACCTGATGGTAAGTGTTGCTGCCGCTCATGGACCTTTACAAGGCCGTTGCCTACCGCGAAGAAAGCGAAGGGAGTGTGAATGCGTGCATTGAAGCTCGGTGATACCAAGGGCACCACCAAAACCCTCCACACGCAATCACCCTCAGAAAGTTGGGGCTTCCGGCTCTCTCGCTCATCGAACGAAGCACAGTAACAAATTGCTACTACACAGACGTCGATTTTCTGCGAGAGCATGGTACTGCCCCGGACGGACCGGCCCGCGGCTGTAGACAGATAACTGTCGACAGTATGGTCCTACCATTCGTGTGAAGATAGCAGCTGTAGTAATATGAGCCGTATGTAACAAATTACTTATCATTATCCATGAATAAATGCTGATAATAACATTAAATGATGATAATAGCATTGTGAATATTAGCTACTGGTTACGGAACTTCATTCAGTCAGAGAGAGAGAGTCGGAAGTCCAACTTCCTGTGGATGTTTGCGTGTAATGGATTTTGATCATTTGAATAATATCACCGAACCTCATTACAGGCTGTCACACTCCTTTCATCTTCTTCACGGTAGGTAAAACGCTAGCAAATCTCCATGAGCGGCAGTACCTATCACTTACCATCAGATATGTTGTTCGATCATATTAATTCCAATTGTCGAAATTCATATAATGTAAGTGTATAAAACATTGTTTGATTTGTGGTGTTTTAAAAACAAAATTCCTTACTAACAAAGTTTTGACATCGAGGTTGAGGTTAAAACTAAAAAAAAAATGTCGTCGGTATTTTCAAGAGTCAAGTAATTTGAATATTCTCTCGGGCACGCCACATTTAACTACGGCACTTTAATAAATTTCTTTAGGTTACAACTTGCTTCTAAGGTAATTTAAACATAATCAAGATATTCAACAAGACAGTACTTCTCAGTCCCAAGCTTTCGACCTTCACTGGCTACAAAAATATTAATCCTATTAAAAAGGCGTCACATTTAAACAAATTAGGTCTTCTAAATCGCCTATTCGAAAATTTGCGAATGATATCATATTTTAGACAGTTCTAGCTTAGGAAAAAATTCAAACTTTATTATCTTTATATATCAGAATTATCTTTATATTATGTCAAAATTGGATCTAATATATTATTTACTATTATTAATTCAAACTTTACTTACCATCTTATTTTGGGCTTCAGCAATAAATGCTAATATTATCTTATTTGTCATTATTATAATTTTAATTAAATATCCTATAGTTACATTTCTTTTCATTTACTCATCATGATAATTATATTATCTGGACGGCAACAAAATGTTAAACAATATTTATTATGTTAAACCGATTAATGTAAAGATAAATTGCGCCACGTTGTTCTATTCTAAATGTCATTCGAGCTGCCACAGAGTAGGTTTGTCTATAATTTAATTGTACAAAGGACAAGTATCTATGGATCTAGTTTATTTTTATTTTATTATTTGCATTTTAAGTTTGTGTGTGTAGATATAACCTTGGGCGTGGTGTAATTATGTTTTATCCTAAATTTTGTTTTGTTTTATTTTATATTTTATTTTTTTTTGTATTCTCTTTGTTTAATTCGCTCTATTTCGTGACGTCAATATAATGAGTCCACGGAAGATCAGTTGCAGGTTTTTAACCTGCAGTATGCTGAGTAGGACTCGTTTTGTGACGAGCTGTAAAATATACGTACTATGTAGTTCATACTCTCATGTAAATTCTGCTCTCACAATAAATAATTTCATTTCATTTCATTTCAAATGCAACAGATGTCCAACGTTTTTAATGACAGTCAAAGTCCTGAACTGATCTCCAGTTGACTTCCAAATTCATGACATCTGACTGTAGTAACATATCCCAGTATAGTTAGTTCATCTGATGCGGCAAATCGTAGTATTTAGGTAATATTCTGTGTAGGTATAAGCCACACAACTTTTAGTATACAAAAATTAAGGTATCATAGTCAACGTAAATTTTCAATGATAACAATCGTCGAATATTCAGCAGTGTTTAAAAACAAAGGTTTGTAACTAGTGTGTGTTACCAACGATGACATACGGCACCGAAACGTGGTCTCTAAATGTCACTCACCTTTTTTTTTTGGGGATGGGTTGCGGTCGGCGCGCTCCTCGCACCACTCCGTCCTCCGCCCGACGAAATACCCCCTATTTGGGGTACCTTCCCATCGACCGACGTCCCCTCCTCGGGAAGGACGTCGGTCTTTCTTCACGCGGTCGGCCTCTCGGCGGGTGACGGACTATCTCCGGTCACGTCACCCGCGGCCTCGGTTAGGGCGGCATGAGGCGCAGGTATTCGCGCCTACGCCGCCCCTAAATGTCACCCTAATAAAAGGGTATTAAAGTCGCTCAATGTGCTATGGAGAGGGTTATGCTCGGTATTTCTCTACTTGAAGAATGGGTGTTACCGACATAGGCCGAAGAATAAACACGTTAAAATGGCAATAGACAGGCCATATCACTGGTCGAACCGACAACTGTTGGGGAAGAAAGGTTCTCAATTGGCGACCACGAATCAAACAATGTAGCGTAGGACGATCCCCACTAGTTGGACTGACGACATCCAAGATGTCGCAGGGGACCGTTAGATGTAAGTGGCACAAGACCATTCTGAGGCACTTTTGTAAGGAGGGCTATATTCAACAGTGGACGTCTACCGGTTGATGGGTGGATGGATGGATAACAAGAGCCTTTTTTGGCTATCCCTCTTTTATAAGGAAATAGTATTAATTTTTATGGATTAAAACAAAATTAAACCTTAAAGTCATGCATTAACGCGACTTAAACGCTTTCAATTATAGCACTATTAGTTTGGCAAGGTACTAGGACGAGATTGACTATATCGACACTTATTTATTTATATCATCACCTTGCTCTTATATTGAAATGAAATGAAATGCTCAGGTCGATGAAAATTTATATCTGTTTGGTGTAAATTTATATCATGTTTAGTGCAATTTAATATGTTTAGTGCAATTTAATATAATATGTATTACTTGTGAGGTGTGTTTTCATGCGATTGCCAAGTTATTCTGTTTATTTAAAACATAAAAGAACTTTAATATTGATATAGTCACTATAAGAAGTTGTTATGTTAGCTATTTACGTAATAACTTAAGAAGAAAGGTCCCTTAAGCAGGGACTGAATGAGTTAACAGACTTGGTATAACATGGATCTCACAAATTTTTATGCTAGAAGAACTCTGTTGCGAGGCTTGGCTTTTTTTACAAGCCTTGTTTTTGATGGTATGTAGCTTACAATTTCTTTTACAATGCTAGCTTTAAATTTTTTTCCTTCTCATTTAATAATCAAATAATAATTTGTTAAATATAACACTTTTGGTTTTACTACATTACTATATAATTCAAAAGGAACTATTAACTTTACAACTCTGAATTAAACTATATTAATTTGAAATTGTCAAAGCCATGGGTTTTATTACATGTCCTTTCTTCACCTTCGCAATGCATAACGACAAAAAATATAACAATTTAGAGTAAATTAAATAAGCAATAACTAATATTAATAATATATTTTGCTCTCAAAAGTTTGAAATAAAAGAAAATATAAACAATTACTTCAAAGTTGATCGCATACAAAAGACGTAGTACAATGGCACTCTGGTAACTTTTGTCTAATATTCCAAAACATTAATGTTAATAATTTCACAAGCTAAGTTTCCGAAGTTAATTCTAGTAGTAACCGTAACTGGGGACATTTTAGCAAGACTCGGTAACGTCCTCGTATACACACTACAAAAGCTTTAAGTTTGATAGTTAATAATTGTGACAAACAGAAATTAGTTAATTAAATCCAACATGGCGTAATAAAACAAATATACGATTTTAAAACAAATTGATTTACGAGTAATTCTATTTGGTATCTACTTAATATTTATAATACTTAATTACCTGTGAATTTGAAGCCATCACTCCCGGTGTTGCGTTCATAAAAGTGACATTGAATAACTACACACTAATTGAATCTTAAATTTTTAAGGAAATGAAATAATTGCAGTGTGTCAGGTCCAAACTATGTGCAAGATATTATCCAATATACGTCTATTTTTCAAATCAATAAAGAAACAGAAATACTAATAATATTTCAAAAAACAAGTAAATTGAAATTTGATCAGTTACTAAACATCGAGAGTGCAAAGCTCAGTTTATTTGCCTATATTAACTTAATATCTTAGTATGTAGCTATCGTTGCCAATCAAGTCATAGGAATACACTATTCGTATTATTTTTGCACATACTTATATAATATCTAAATCATTTTTATCACATTAAAACATAACTATACTAAATCGTCCGTGTGGTGACGGGGTAAGAATACAATTTACCACCCCCTCTCATACCCGTGGGTGTCGTACAAGACGACTAAGGTTTATATTAAGCATATGACATCTATGCAAGAGATGGAGAACTCGAAACAAAACCCTATACCAACCTATCTGACCAGCATGGTATAGTAAGGTCAATTACCCTCCTATTATGGAGGAGGCTCGAGCCCAGCAGTGGGAAGTATATGGGCCGAAATGATGAAGATGATGATGATACTACATAAGTACGTATTTATAATTTAAATAACGTACGACATTGATGTAAGTGACATTTACCATACTATAATATTTATTTTGATCTAGGATTGATTAATAAAAACCTAATGTCTAAATCATAATACCTATTAAATCAAGATATACTACCGCTGATGGAGTGATGTATAACACACGAACGTTATTATGCACAAAATTAAATATTTTAAATACGATTTCGTCGAATCTTTGAGGTACTGCGTAGCATTAATTCAAATTAACATTTTACATTACAAGTTTATCTAAATTTCTTTGGCGAATATAAAATAGGACTTTACAAATAAACTACTGTTTAGAAATACCCAAGCACAAATGAATAATAAGGTGTATAAAATACAAACGATACGTCCTTCAAATGGATTGTAACTCAGGCTTTATAAAGGTTATATTATGAGGGTCCTTTTATAATAGAGTACATTTAAGTAGGCAGACAAGATATCGATTTAAGTGATAAGATGTTCGTTGTGGGTGTGAACGTGCTTAAGAGCTGACTACGGTATAAGTTAAAACGAATTAAGTCAATGTCAAGATACAGAAATGAAGTGTTTATTGATGACACTAGATATATAACCTTGAAAAATAACTTGCTTATGAGTGAGTATAAGTCAGCAATTCCAACGTTTTCGTTTCAAGCGATAATAGTTACATATATACACACAGTTACAAGGATTGCACATGATATTAGGTCTTTACCTACGAAATTGCCGTTATGTATGAAAAAAATTAAACGATTTTTTTTCATGTATTTTTTATTTGTATTAATCGAAGTAATCACCCATGCAATCAATGCATCTTTGCTAACGCAGCAGCAGTTTATTGATGCCCTTCTTAAAGAAATCAGCTGGACGGGAGGCAACAAATTCTTCAAGGGCATTTTGTACTGCGTGCGGGTATTGAATTTCTTTTCCGCCAAAAACTTATCCAAATTCTGGAAAAAGAAGTAGTCTGTAGGCGCAAGGTCTAGTGAGTATGGCGGATGACGGAGAGCTTCCAACCCCAGTTCTTGCAACTTGGAGACCGTCTGCTGTGCAGTATGAGGTCGCGCATTGTCGTGCAGGAGCAGCGGTGACGAGGGATTGACCAATGCTGGTTGGAGATGTGCTAGCTTCTCCATCATTGTGTTCAGTTCTTCACAGTACACATCTGCAGTAATTGCCGTTTGGTATGAAGCTGTGATGAATCACACCGGCGCTAGACCACCAAACAGTGACCATCACTTTTCTAGGGGTAAGTTTTCGTTTAGGGCATTGTTTAGGTGCTGAACAGCAGCTGTTTTGCAGCTGTGCAAGTTGGTTGGATCCTGATCCAACCAACTTGCTGAGCGCTTGCGGTTATCAAACAGAATCCATTTTTCATCGCAAGTAACAATGCGTTTCAAAATTCCTTCATTTGTGTGTCTATTGAGTAATGCAAGACATGTCTCGACGCGTACTTCGCGCTGGCGATTATTGAGTTAGTGGGGCATCCATTTCTTACCTTGCCAATTTGACGCAAATGGACCAATATTGTTTTGACGCTAACGTCGAAAGCTGCTGCTAATTTAGCCGTAGATTGTGTATCATCGGCTTCCACAATCGCCTTTAATTCGTCATTGTCGACCAAAGTCTTCGGACGACCGCGAGGTTCATTTTTCAGGTCGAAATTGCCAGAACGGAAGCGAGCAAACCAATAACAGGCGGTGCGTTAGTTTGTAGTGTTAGCTCCGTAAACGTCGTTGATGTTGCGTGCCGCTTGTGCCACGTTGCTGCCACGACGATATTCATATTCCATAATTACTCGAATTTTTAACGTATCCATGATGACGAAAAAGATTGAAATGCGATGAAAACGTAACACTAATCAATAAACAAATGACTACTTTTGGAAAATGAATTCCATGTTTTAAAATAAAATTAATTTGAAATTAGAATTCTTAGCCAAACAAAAATTATTTTGATTTGAAATGGCCAGTACTGCAGAACGGCAATTACATATTATATTAAAATACACTAAAAAGGAAACATTATGTTATTAATAAAATAAATTTTGCCTTAAAATAACACTTTTATAAGATTAAAAATATTAAAACTGAGGTATTATTTTATTAATATAATTAATAAAATAATACCTCAGTTTTATTATTTTTGATTGACAGTCTATTTTGGGCCTAAAATATATCAAAGACCAAACTGTTTCTTAAAGGTTTTTTATAGCATTTCTATTTTTGTATGCCTATGAATAAAATTTGGACGTTTATTAGTTACTAAAATTATAAAACAACAGGAGCAAAAGGGGAGTAGAATATTGTGTAATTTTATGGACAATTTCGCTTCCAATGAGCGCAAACTAGATATCAATTCACAATATTAAAACTGCGATATGATTTTACAAAAATAACTTTTAGTTTAAATTTATTCCAGTATAAACTCATTGTTCTTTTTGTTACTATTTTTTGTTATTATATGTTAAAAAATACAATTAGTATTTTCTAATGTCTTTTAAAGTTTTGTAATTAATGTTATATCTAGTACTTGGCTACATTTTTAATATTTTATTACTTAAATTATTGCATTAATATATTCAGTTTTTCAGAAATTGAATTAATATTGCATTAGTATATTAGCCAATTGTTTACTGGGTAGCGCTTATTGTGTTTCGCTCACCAAGCCCTTTCATTTCCTATCCATCTCATAGAGGGTAGTAAGAAAAGTATAAATCGCAAATTGCTGCCATCCGCCATATTGGATGGAGGAATTTAAATATCAGTTCATTGCCACGTAAATCAAAACTATGTGACAATTTTCAGTAGAAAGTTTCAGTGAAAGTACAAGGGTACAACTGATATTAAATAAAGGTTCTAATTAAAAAAAGAAGTTTATATTGCTGAATTAATCTGCAGACAATATACACAAACATTTAATATTAAAAAATCTTTGTGCTTTAGGTAAAGATTACATTATTTTTTTCCTATTTAATAAAGCACTATTCTTTAGTGCACTTGTATTGCGGGGGTAGACAGACCCCACATAATTAAAGGACAGAGCAACAATTTGTGGATCATACAAAGTATTGTCTTGCGTGGGAATCCAACCCACAAAAATTGGCATAGTATAGCGTTCTCTTAACCACTATGCATCTACATTTGCGCAGTCAGTCTATAATTAGTAATTATACACTATATACTTTAATGTCAAAACTAGTTCGTTTAAATTCTTTTTCATGAAAGATTACCAACTAGCGGATATATAGTTAAGCAAATTAACAAATCACAATGTAGGATGTCTCATAGAATGTTAAGATATTTCTAAAGCCGTGCATACCACAAACTTATATTTGCTACGTACGTACTGATCAGAGAAGCTGTACAAGTAAAATAACGCAGATGTAGTACTTCCAAACGCAGATACTACTAAAATGTAGTAAGTTAAAAAACGTCGAATATTAGTTCCGAATTATGGCTTACCGCTACACAGGAAGGGATGTACCTTACTGATATGTCAGTGTAAATCGATCGCACGCAATCGCTGTCTTCGGTTTGCACATTTTATCGCCAGTAAATTGGTTTAAATTATAGTGGACAATTTGAAGCAGTTATTGTCTGAAATGAAAATTGCTACTAACTTGTAAATATTATTATTGGTTTGTTAAGAAATATTTATTTACGAAATGCTATTAATCAAAATTATTTTTATAAACGTATTAATATTAAAACGAAAATTTTCTGCCCTGTTCAACATGAAAAATAAATAAACTGGTCAGACGGTTTGATATAGGGCTTTATTTCAAGTTTTCCTCCTGTGGCATAGAGGTTATATGCAAATGATATCCCTTTATCGTCTTTTAGAACATCTACGGGCAAGATAGGGAACGGTGAATTGTATTCTTACTCCGTCATCACATAAAAGATATTTTCATCAAATTTGTATTCCAAAAACAAAAAATTATGTCTTCAGGACATAAACCTCGATACTAATTCGATGACTCATACCATTCAGATAGAGTGACTTGAGATTGCCCGGGCGCAATTACTAATCAACGGATTATCTGTTAATTTAGATGATATCGATTGATGAGAATTTACTATATGCATTAACACAATCTGTTAAACCATGTGCTCCATGTGCACCAAGTGCTCTTTCATCATCCGAAAAATACTCACCTTACCTAAAGAAGTTTTCACTTCAAAAATATTTACGCTTAACGTAGTGGTCTCATTAATCATTCAGCAAGTTGAGATTCTTGTAATCAGCTGCTCTGATTCCAAGTACAAGAAGCCATCTATTGGAGGAAGATATACCGTAAATATTTCACGAAATTGAGTGTTTTTTAGAAACTATGGCATCTGAAAATTTAGTACAGTAGACAACTTCACAATCTAGACTCGCTGCTTTTAAGTTTCATTTTCTTCTATACAATATAAATATTAGTCTCCTTAACTATCCTTAAAAGAATATTGTTTTGCAATTTTAATTATTTATTTTTCGTGTGTTTTACAGAAATTTATTTACCACAAAAAAGAACCTTGAGATTGAAGGTCGCCGGGCATAATATGACTCCTCATTCAAGATACACCCATCGAAATTAAAGATACTACAACAACTAGCTACAACTATAGGATTTAATCAATAAAGGTTGAAACTGTAAGTAAATTGAAAATTTTAACAAATACTGGATGTAGCTCTTTAGTAACCTAATTTTCTACTCATCGCACAAAGAAAATTTTCAAACATGTTTTTCTCCGAATATGTTCAAATAAACGTTGACATAAAGAAAGAATACGAACGTAAATCATCCATGATAGAGTATTTTTTCGGCATAACAAAGACATAAATTTGCCATAAAATCGTGGGTTATTACTGGCAATGTCACGACGAACTCTTTACACTTGATAAAACTTTGTTTCTCTCGTGACCTACCGAACTACCTTTCGTTGGCTGTCATAATATAAAGAAAATACGGTACTTTAATGTCTTCTGTTTCTTCGAGGATACTTAGTCGAAGGCAATAAGATCCACTTGAGTGATAAAGCAAAATATTTTGAAATAAAATATATTTGTATAGAAAAGTGAACAATAAGACAAATAACAAAGATAACATTTATTACATAAATTTAATTGAACTTCCAATGATATGGTTTAGATTAATAATTGAAACCGGTAGGTGGCGCTGCGATCAATTTCAAGGAGAATGCCATTTACTATTTATTTTTAGATTTGAACAGAACACCGTCTGTGGGGTCAGCTAGTAGAAGTTTACAAATGAAAAAGGCATAATAAAATTAACGGAACGACCTAAGGGCAATAATTAGTGGGTATTAACATTATCAATATTGACATAATCAACAGTTATTCATCATCATCATCATCATTCAGCCTATTACCGTCCACTGTTGGACCGAAAGTTCTTGCTTGTTTCGCAAAAAAGTGCGGTCCTGTGCCGCCTGCACCCAACGACGTCCAGCAACTTTCACCAGATCGTCGGTCGACCTTAATCTTTGTAACACTGGGTCAACAATGGACATGGTTCCGGAATACGTAATCATAATTAAAGATTTATTGATAGTATTTTAATAAAGCTTTTTGCTCCACCAAGAATATGAAAACAGAAAAGCACAATTGCGATTTTATATTTAAAAATATGAAATCTACTAGACGTAGACGAACAAGTAGTTCATGTGATGGCAAAAGGTATTTGCCGCACAAGGACTTTAGCTATACCTGTAACACAACCACACCGCTGGTTATTATTACATACTTCTAAGGATGTGTTTAATTGTCAAAATATCTAAAAAAGGACAGTAGTAGTAAAAAGTATAAGAATTAAATAAAAATACTATAATGTGACGACCTTATAACATTATTAAAGAATAGCACCAAGTATTTAATTATTTTCATTTCAGTCACGTTCGCAGCTAACTGCTCACAATAAGTAAGTCAACTTAGAACTTCGTCCCTGCGTGCAGTAAACTGCCAAGTTCTGCTGGAGTTCAATTATTCAGTGATAGATAATTAGATTAGGAAGGCTTTAATGGTTTTTCAATATTAGGTATATGTGTGTAGAATATTAAGAGAATCTACAATTTAAGTCCCCTCAAATATTATTAAATTTCTGTGTTTTAACTCTCGATGAAAAAAAGGGTTGTTTAAAGTTTGACATGTCTGTGTCTCGGTGTATCTGTGGGTATGCATGGCAACATGCCACATAACAATGCCAATTGTTACTCCTAAATAAATGAACCGATAATGATACGTTTTTTTTTTGTTTGAAAGCAGAGATGATTGATATGGTTCTAAGTTTTTAGTTTACAAAATTTGTTCAGGAGTTTTAAAATCATCGCCTTTTGTTTTAGGTGGCATAGAGTTCTTAAACGCATATTACTACTTATTTTACTTTCAAACAGAACCTAACCTAACATTTGAAACGTATACAACCTGATATAAAAATATATAACCTAAAATATGAAAACGAAAACGCATGATGTTGCCAATGAGTTACTATGATGATGGAGCTTGAACTTAAGAGATGAAATCCTGGATTACGTATTAGTAAACCAATCGAGTTTGGGCTCTTTGAAATACTCTTAAATAGTTCTGTTCACTTTTCCTAACAAGAACTTAATGTTTAATCTTTAGAGTTCTTTTTTTCGTGCGGTTGAGGGACATTCAAAATTTTTATTTTTATTTAATTTAAACAAATATTTTTAAAGTGAAAGCTTCTTTGGCCGCATTGGGCAGGGAAAAATCTTATGGGTTCGCATCACCGACATGCTTATAGCAGTATATCTGTAACAATAGAGCTGACGTATAGTACTGTGTATATCATATAAGTGAAATTGAAAGGATTTAATGAAAAGTTCAACGTGTATATACTGTGCATTGTTGAAATAATGTTTTTGTTTGATTATTTTTATCTTATAGAATCTTAAATAAAAGACAGACTTCGTACAAATCAAAAACTTAAGATTCAAATGCCAGATAATTTTAAATAAGGATCCAAAAATAGCAACTGGATATTCATAGTTTTAAGTTTTCACGTCTGTTGACAGTTCTCTTACCCGCTTTGTGTTTTTTTTTTTAAATATACGTACCACTGGATTCAAATGCCAGATAATTTTAACTGAAAATACAAAAATAGCAAATGTATGTTCATAGTTTTAAGTTTTCACTTCTGTCGGCCGTCCTCTCGACAACTTTGTTTTTTTTTTCAAATAAGTTTTAATTCTCATACGTACCACGACATAACTTCCTCTACAATGAGAGATTATCTGGTCTTTATTTATGAGTGTAGTTACACTCATGCGACATTGAGATTAAAAAGCAGAAGCTCCCCACGAATCTTGCATGTGTGTGGGATGGTAACGCCTCGTACTATTGTTACTCTACACAGATGAGTATTAAAAGTCAGGAAGGAGTAAGGACAAAGTTGAAGCCTATATAGCCTATAGTTGAATTTGACGTTTAGCATGTCATCGTGTTTTAAAACTTTTCTTTTGTATGAAGAAGTTTTTCCTTTGTACGTAGGCAATACGATTATATTACAACTTAATCGCATTGGATTTTTCTACACAATGAGGGGTGTTAACTTTGATGCCAATTTTGGTCTGTGGCCTCGTAGCTCTTGAACGGATGGATCGATTTCGGTACATTTTATTACAGGAAAGCGGATTACCCTACGATGGTACTTAGTTACGTTTGGTAAAAATCAATCCAGAACCATGAAGAGTAACAACTCTTTTCCAAAATGATGTCAGACATTTTCGGTATAAAATTTAATTTAAGGATTGCTTTTTTATAATACTTTCTGCGGTTTTGTTAAATTTTCAATTTAATAGCTATATTAAAAGCTATATTAAATTACATTAATTTATCCAAGCTCACAAGAAGTCTAAGATATTTAACGGCTAAGAGGTCATTGTCATGGGAGAGGATTTTATATCTAAGATTACACTGCAACTTATCTAGTAGGATCGTTGACAAGTATTGGTTTACTTAAGTAGAATGAAATATAAAAGGTAAAGAGACGTCTGTACATCACGTACGAATCCTTGTAAAGAAGGGATATAAGGCTAAGCTCAATAATTTACAGTTACGACAGCAAATGCGGCTGTTTTTTATTATTCCTGACACGTAGAGCTTTTGTGCAGGGCTATGTATATATGTATATTGTAATACTACCCACTCTTGTATAGTGTATGTTGGTGTTGCTAACTCATGAATACCACAGTTATGTAAAACACTCATGTCCTTGAGATATTTCGTGAACACATTGGGGAGGTATACGTTTACTGTTACATGAACGGCCATTATTCATTACATATACTACTTGTCTTGTATACGTTGACCTTCAAAAGAATACTGAAACATTGACTAATATTTTATCATCACAATATTCGTACCTGTAAAGGTGTTCTGTGTGTCAAAATTAAAAAGAAAAACGTAGCCGAAATGGATGACAAAAAGAGACCTAAATTTGGAAATAAAATTTTAAGGTAAAAATATGGTGTTCGGATAGCAAGGAACAGCATGCCTAATTAACTTAACAAAATTGACAACATTCGTGCCAAACAGTGTAGGTGACCTTGTGAGCTGAGAAGAAGAATAAGAAAAATATTGGTTAACGCTTCTACAGTACTTCTGGTGTACCCCAGTCTTGAATCTAAAACATATTAATATATACATAAAACCAAAATCGTAAATAATCATTCAAACAAGGTCTCAGTTAAATTTCAATATTGCTCAATAATCTGATCATAACTAATGGTACAATAACAGTGAAAATAGAAGGCACTTGGATGAAGAGTTTAAAAAAAATGCGAACGGTCTGTGAAGTACATTATTTTCTATATATTAAATTTTACAGACATCCAATTTTCGTCATCCGTCACCACACAGGGACTTCAAAAGACACATACATAACAAACAAAAAAGGCAGTTACGACAGATTAAGACGAAGAACTATCGCATTTGAATCCATAGTGCGGATCTATAACTCGCCGAAATTAAACACAACTTAAATTGTCAATTAACTTTTATCATATATATATATATATATATATATATTTATTATTAATACTTATATAGTAATATAGTAACGTTTAGTGTAGTAATAAAGTCAAGAAAAACAGCTTAGACGTGTACGAAATTTTTTCAACGTGTGTATTTTAATTTACTTAGGGACTCCCACAAGTCCTATAGCTTAAATTCATATTTTTAAAGGATAAAACCCGTTCTTCAAAGTGAATCATGGAACACGATGATGAATAAATGATTTTAGTTAATATATGTACTATGGAAATAAATGATAACTTAATAATTCATTTAATTTTAATATTAAGAGAATCATATTAAACACGCCACCTGTAGTGTTTCATATAAAACATCATCTCAGTCCTTTACTAAAACGGGGTTGAACAAAACCTCCCCCTGTTACACAGTAAACGCGTTTGGAACAGATGTCGCTACTGTATTAGTGATTCATTTTTACTGCTAGTTGTTCGCAAAGAGGGCGCTGTGAACAGATTCGGACACTATTTTGGACGCTCGTATGTTCCGTCGATAACCGATAGATGGAGCTGTTTGGAAATAAGTACTAGATGACGCCACAGTTAAATTTTCGATGCTTTAGGTATATGGAGTACGTATTATCATAATAGCTTTATATGGTGTAGTTACTTAAATAAATATTAAGTTCTTAACAAAAATTTGTAACGCATAGAAACTTAAATAAGCAATTGGTCTATTGCAAAACATGTCCAATTTATTCAGTGGGTTTTAGCATAAATATTCACTTACTTGTTAAAAATGTAGAAATATTTTAGTGTGGAATATGCATTTATCATTTTCAGTTGTTTACCTGAAACAAGACATAAAACGTTGATTAAGACTTAAAGAAGGCGTACCATGGTTTTTGAAAGGGTAAAGAATTATTCATCATCTCAACCCATACACGTTCCACTGTTGGGCTCGGGCCTCCTCCATTATACATATTAAGAGAACAATTACATATTATATAATTTTTTGCCCTCATGATATTGTTGTAGATGTTGACGCATAGCAGATTTTAGTAACCCATTCGCTGGGTTTATTCTTTCAGGTACCTATTCCCCGAGTGATATTTGGGCGCTCTTCGAAGTCTTACCCATTCAGTAGACTTTATTATATCTTTCCAGCTATGACGGCTTCACCTATTAGTACTCATGCCTCATTGAGTGACGTAGATCCAGGTCAATGGGACTGTCGTAACTGATCTTCTTCGCCGTCTTCACTCTCCTCAACACTACTAATTATATTGTATTATGCCAGATTACTTATAAATGTGTACTTTAACGAATATCTGCCGAATGTCTTTAAGAAAATACTAAATAAGACACCTGATAACCTAAAAGTTAATTGCTTCCACATCCCACGTACCTACTTGCGTTACGAATTACATAATGTTACATAATGTTAAAATATAGTTATATGACAGAGTTTCCTTAATTTCAATTTTGTTTTCGCTGCTCCGGAAGGACTCGCAAAAAAGATGTCAATTTTTTTAGGATTATAAAGGCACACATATTACAGGCCATTTATATATCTACTGGTAATTTGTTCCTTGACAAATCTTTTGTAGCGTTATCATATATTTTGTTGTTCGTTTTCTCCCTTATATTTTAATAATAATAAGAATCATCATCTCAGCTCCAATACGACTACAGCTCGAGCTTGTTCCACAATAGAAGGGAAATGTTTGACGGGATCACACTGATTAGACGGGTTGGTAGAAGATTTTATTTCGAGTTTTCCTTCTCTTGTGTTATACGCATATTGTATCCTTGAGTTGTTTTTTACGACCCCCACGAGCAAAGAGATGGAGTGGTGAATTGTATTCTTATTTAGTCACCTTAACAGGAAAAATTGCTTTAGATGTCTAGCATCAAATCAAATGCAAGTGATATTACAAAAGATAATTTTAAATTAATCTAGGAGACCAACACGGAGGATAGAAGGTAGTGAATTTTATTCTTACTCTGTCGCCACAATTCCTTTGTAAAAGAAAGGATTTCTTTTGAGTAGAGGGTATGGTCAAAATTGTCATGTACATAAAGGTTGAAATGATTTTATACCTATTTTATTCCTGTGCTATTTTTCTCATGTTACCAGCTCTAACGCAACCACAACTAATTACCGTTACTAATTACCTAATTAGGCATTTTTAATCATGTACTTTAAATACTGAGGGCCACGACGATAACCTTTTTTCACAATTTGCCATAGAATAACAAGATTTGACAATGTAATTTGTGGGTAATCCAAAGGATTCGACACTACTCTATGGTAGAGTTAAAAGATTTAGTAGCAAAAAATCTAATTTCACTTAAAAATCAATTCATGTTGCACGTGTATTTTATAGTTATTATATTTTGTGAGCGAAATTGCGCCATAAAAATTTTACACAGCATTTAATTTTGCTAAGGAAATACAAAGTGCGTAATTTATTAGTCTTTAAAACATTTATTTCTTTCTACTTGAAAGAACAAAAAGTTTATAGTTATTATAAAAAAAATATTAGTGCGCATAAAATCAGACCAGTTCATCTACTTTTTTTTATTGTGACGGCTCTTTTTTTATCCCTTTGCTTTAGGAGTGTACCTCATGATGTCGTCATCATCAGTGGTGACGAATCTTGGATCTATGCCTACGATCCGATTCCAAACAACCATCTACAATCTGGGTCTTTCAAGACGAGCCAAAGCCGACTAAAGTTGTTCGTTCTCGAAGCACTTCAAAGAAGATGGTGGCCACGTTTGGTGGGAAAACCGGCCATGTTGCGACTATTGCACTTGAAGATCGTAGAACTGTTAACGCAGAGTAGTACACCACAGTTTGTTTACCACAAGTCATCGCCGAACTTCGAAAATCTAACTCAAAGCGACGCACCGTCCTGCACCACGACAACGCAAGCTCACACAGCGCTCGTCAAACGATTGAGTATTTGAAGCAGGAAAAAGTAGAAATTCTTGACCATCCTCCATACAGTTTTGACCTAAACCCTAACGATTTCTTTACATTTCCTAAAATTAAGAAAAGTCTTCGCGGTCTAAGGTTCCAGTCCGGTGAAGAAGCAGTGGACGCTTTCAAGTCAGTCATTTTAAACACCCCCACTTTAGAGTGGAATAAATGTTATAATAACTGGTTTGAGTGTATGGAAAAGTGTATTAAGCTACGTGGTAAATACTTTGAAAAACAATAAAAAGTACTATAAGGTTCTAGTTGTGTTTTTTTCTTTAAACGACAAAACTTAAAAGGCATGCCTCGTATAGCAAATAGTTTGTTGTTTGCGGAGTTATTTGAATCCTTTAATTGTAGGTTCGTAGTCCCCAGTGAAGTAAAATTGTATTTTTTCTCAGAGAAAGGTGTTTGAAAAAATAAATCATTGTTATGTACCTAGTATAACAATATAAATGTCTTATAATGTTAATTTTATGTGGTAGAATCATACTGTCGACAATCGTCTCTACATAGCCGGTCCGCCCTAGGTAGTACCACACTCTCGCATAAATCTCGTGTTTGAGTGTGGTGGGTGTTTTGGTGATGCCTTTAGTATCGCCGAGCCTCATTGCACGAATTCACAATACCTTCTCTTTTTTTTCTCGGTAGGCAGCGGCCTTGCGAAGGTCCATGAACGGCAGTATCATTTACCATCATATGTGTTATTTGCTTGCCATGAACAGCACAAAAAATGTATATATATATTGTTTTTTTTTAAAGACCCTGTCCTAGGGAAATAATCCTTGCGTTGCGGCGGACTTTCCAAACATACATTTAACGAACACAAATCACTTCCAGACTCAGAACAAATATTTGTGAATTGCACAAACTATTGTTCTGCTTGAGAATGAAACCTATGACACTTAGCTCGGTAAGTCGGTCGGATCATAACTATTACATAGATATATTACTATGACATAGATCATTTAAACATGTTGTATCAGTACGTTTTAAAAGTTGCCAACACCTAGGTGATAATTAACTAAAAACGTGGGTAATGATGCAGGAAGTCGCTTTTGTTGGCATTGATTCACGATGAACACATATCGATGCTCAGCTTTATTGTTACACATTATACGAACACTGAGAATTTTTCTGTGAAATAAATCTCCCTTGAAGGCACTGCCGTTCCATGAAAATTTTTGCTATATCATCAATTTCAATAACGATGGGAACACAATACGCTTGCTATTCAATTATTTTATTCTAAAGATTTATTTTTGATATCTTATGTAATAAATAGTCGACTGAACACCTAAAAATTATTATTTAACACATTTATTCCTTCTTTTTTTCTCTATAGCTGCAAGGAGCTTAAGAAATCTTAGCATTTAGCCTATCATACCACATGCACATGGGTTTTTATTTCTATTTTTTTCTGTTTTTGTAGTGAAATCATTTTTATACGTCTTTCAGTATATCGACGAAAAAGAGTTAGCGCCACATTTTATCCTGTGTCGATCACCATCGAGTGAATCATTGTATGCAGTGTGCCCTGGGAAAAAAAAAATTCAAAGTAACGTCAACATCGTCATTCGACTGATAGCACAAATTTGATGAGTCGTAAAAAGCGTTCTCAACACAATGTTTTATGCTGACAGAATTCTAATACATTCATTAAATTAAAGTACTTAAGAGCCATTTCGCGTTTACGCTCGAAATTCTCTGATTTTGGGCTTCTAATCTACCGTCGTAAGTAACATCTAAATATTATTGAATACATATTAAAATGGGTCAATCTTTCGTATTGACGATTAATTTAGCACTTTTTCTAAAAGTCAACTGTTCGATTCATAGTAGCCCATCTCCCACAACCATTTTACTGGAAAATCGCGTCAGAGTCAATTTCAGAGCCCTGTATCTATGAATAATATTTATATTTTAGGCCACAAAAAATATAGTAAAGATCAGAAAAATACTCTTATTGACATTTAATTTAGCACATTCTTAATTTTTTATAATGTTAATCAGAAAAAAAATAAAACTAGGGCGATTTTTAAATTTTGTATTGCTTTTTTATCGCCTATTTTATGCCGTTAAAATAATAACATTATTCTAAATTAAATTACACATTAAAATATGATCTTTGGAGAATCGAATTCTACAGTTATGTTGAAAATCCTTGTATGCAATTAATTGTATTTAATTATTGAATATTAGTCCAAATTACAATAAATTACGATACACAAGCGGTCACCGATTAGTACGGTGCGAGCACCCGTTGAGGGTGGACCTATGTCACTTGTTCCTGCGTCCTGATTCAGTGCGTTCGTATTCTAAAATCATTATTATACTGCAGTTACATAGTTTTGATACATTTCGTATTTTGTCACAAGTTAGGATTTTTTACTATCAAGTATGTCTGATTTACGTACGATGTACATGTATCCTACACACATGTATGTAAGATTTGATCGGAATAAGAGAACGAATCCGATCCGATTGTGGTAAGGCATGAGACAGAGATTTTTTTTTTTTTTTGGGTTGGCTATGGTAAGCGCACGCGCGGTCCTGTCCGTACGGGGCGATGAAAGGGCGGTGCGCGGGCCCATAACCCACCCGTACCCACGTCACCTCGTTGTTTGTTGGGCCGACCACCGGAGCAGATGTGACTTGTCATCAGTGGTCGGCCCGACGGAATACCCTTTCGGGTAACCTCACGTCTCGACGTACTAGGACGTCAGTCGCCATCGCGCGGTCAGCCTCTCTGCGGGTTACGGACAATTCCCCGGTCCGATCACCCGCGGCCTCGGCTAGGGCGGCATTAGGCGCAGATACTCGCGCCTGCGCCGTCCCAGTCGCTGGCGGCGGAACGTGTCGCCTAATAGGAGCTCTACTCGCACACGATCCACCGCCTCCTTCCGTGAGATTACGGCCTCACAGAAGGCGGCGACCGCGTCCCAGTTCCTGACGCTGTCGAGCATCTCCCTGGCGATCGTCGGCAGCGCCAGGTCGGCACCGATAATCGCGACGAGTTCACGGCGCTCCCCCTCCCACGCAGCGCACTCCTCGAGCGTGTGCTGCGCCGTGTCCTCGTCGCAATTGCAGTGGTGGCAGGACGGTGTGCTCTCCCTCCTGACACTCTTGTGCAGGTACTTCCCAAGACACCCATGCCCCGTCAGCACCTGCACCAGTCGGAAGGAAAGCACCCCGTGCGTCCGCTCCAACCACTCCATCAGCACCGGCCGGAAGGCCTCGACGGTCCTGACACCGTACCGAGGACTCTCCAGCCGGACTGCCCAACGGGCAATGACTCCTCGGCGGGCGTTGACCCGCCAGGCGGTGATCTCCTGCAAGGAGAACATACCGCCGCGGGCGCGCGTCTCCGACACCCGCCGATAAATGTCGGCGACCATAGGCATGAGACAGGGATACGTCATCTCTCCGAAACTGTCCACCACTGCACTGGAATATGTCTTCAAGCTCTAATACTGAGTCGGACTCGGCATTAACATCAACGGCAAATACATCACTCATCTTCGATTTACAGTAATATCGTCATTTTTTTTTATTATTGCAAACCGTGGCTAACGAGCAAACAGTACACCTGATGGTAAGTGTTGCTGCCGCTCATGGACCTTTACAAGGCCGCTGCCTACCGCGAAGAAAGTGAAGGGAGTGTGAATGAGTGCATTGAGGCTCGGCGAAACCAAGGGCACTACCAAAACCCTCCACACACAAACACCCTCAGAAAGTTGGGCTTCCGGCTCTCTCGCTCACCGAACGAAGCGCAGTAACTAATTACTACTACTCAGACGTCGATTTTCTGCGAGAGCGTGGTACTACCCCGGACGGACCAGCCCGCGGCTATAGACAGATAACTGTCGACAGTGTGGTTCTACCACTCTTGAATTATGGCAGAATCCATGGAGAACCTTGGCACCATGCTCAAAGATCTCAGTACGATATCCCAACTCGCGGGTTTACGAATGAACATGAACAAGATGAAAGTCATGTCAAATCCCCGTGTCATTCCTGTACCGGTCCTAGTTGCGAATGCGATAATCGTAGTTATCGATCATTATGATTAACTTGGACAAACAGTTCAGTTGGGTAGGTCAAATTTCAAAAAAGAGGTCAGTCGATGAATCCAAATCGACTGGGCAGCGTTCAGAGAACTTAAAGATCTAAAAAAGATCATCCAACATATCTCAGTTTCTGAAAACATATATCTATATCCTGTGTATGTCACTAGTGATGACTTACGGCACGAAAATAACATCCCTAAATTTAGGCCTCATAACCAAGTTCAGTCGCTCAGCGTGCTATGGAGCAAGGTGTGCTCGGGATTTCTCTGCGAGATAGAAGCCGATATATATTTGAGGTGTTGATTATGATTACACAGATTTTGCCTGGCTAAATGTCTACATTTTTTTCATTGAGAAATGTTTTCGAGATTTTTCTCCTAACAAACTAAACTAAGGGACTTTCAAAGTATAAGTAGATCCCATTCTTAGATAATTGCAGGCGAAGTTCTTTATTATCTTATTTCCGCCATGGGACGCAAGGACTGCGTAATAAATCTGGTGGATTGTGGCCTAACTCAGTGCTCAAGAAAATTATAATATAGAAAAATGCCTTTTTATAGACGAGGAATTTTTTTATTTAGGGGCAACACCAGATGCGTAGTACAGTGAAGGATTAGTGGAAGTGAAATGTCCAACCTCGCTATTTGAAAATGATCCTGATACTGTCTGACAAGCTAAAAGACTGAAATGTTTTAAAGTGAACAGCCAATCTTAAATCACGACTGGTATTACTGGTTTCAAGGCCAATTGCACATAGCGTAAACTTATGTGTACTTGCTATATGGACTGGTCCTCATTTTCTATTGAAAGTAGTCAGTAGAAAAAGACGACCTTTTGGCTGGAGAAAATGCTATCCAAATAAAATATTCATTTAGCATTTTATTGACATGTGTTTGTTTTTATGGTAATTGTTATTATATATTTTACATAACATACTTATTTGTGTTTTCTTATTAATCTAACAAGAAAATTTCATTAGACAATGGGCATGATGACATTAACTAAAAATCACTAAAATAATGTGTTTATCTACTGTAACTCAAAGAATATATCTTGAAATAAATATTTATTTTCTTTTATAAGGTGAGATTATTAATTTATTTAATAAAATAAAACTACAAAATACACAAGTCCGCCATGCTCAGCTAAACACCAATCAAATTGAGTTACGTCACTCCTATATACACCTGTCATTATCATCGCAAATTTTGTACGAAACTCTACTATCGTTATACTTATTAATTGTTTTAAATTGCATTTAAAGAGTATTTCGTGATTTTTATCGATCTCTTGCTTTCTTTTGTGTTCTTACTAAAAATGTAACCCATGCAAGAAGGATTCACCAAGGCAAACAGCTCTAATTTGCCTAGAGTTGATTTGTTAATGCTGGGAGAGTACTTGGCATCAAACAAAAGACTTTTGTTTAGCAGAAATTAGAAATATTAAAACTACGACGTAAGTAAAATATTGATTTAATAATTTTCTAACACCAATAATTTAAAATCTATTTAATAATAATACCGTTTGAGATGTTAGAGGTTATGTTATTTAAATAATGCATTTGTAAACTTAGTATTAAACTTCAGTTAAATAAAGTTACACACCAAATAAAATACACGATATAAAGTAATTCATCATCATCATCTCAGCCCATACACGTCCCACTGTTAGACTCGGGCCTCCTCCATAAGAGAAGGGTAATTGACCTACTATACTACGCTGGTCAGACGTGTTGGTATAGGGTTTTGTTTCGGGTTTCCCTTCTCTCGCATAGGTGTTATATGCGTTTTATATCCCTTGGTCATCTTGTACGATCATCCACGGGTAAGATGGTGGTGAATTGTATTCTTACTCTGTCACCACACGGAAAGTAATTATATATATTAATCATATATAATTATAAAGTAATTACTTATGTCAAAATGATCTTCACAGAAATAAATAGTCTCCTATTTATTTTTTATAATTATTTATTTAAATTTATGGCTTTTGGATCTCGCCGTGCGAGATTAAGCCACTCATATCTTATTGTTTTATTGTGTGGCACATAAACAAACAGTTTGTTAACTGCTTTTATTTATGTATTAACACATTGAGGATCCGCACACCACTTATAGACTTTCGCATTCATGTCTAAATAAAATATATCAGTTTTTTTGCTTTAACCCTTACGTGTACAACTCAAGTGAATAGGCGTGACGTCACAAGCACACGCCATGACACTAGGCACCGTTTTGGCGCTAATTTAAATGCATTTAATTAAAATTGTATTTATTTCTAAAGAAACCGTACTTATTGCAAAAATAATATTTTTTTGATAATAGTAGTAATTTAAGAATATTATAAAACATTTTTTCAAAATTAGTCATCATGCCTATTAAAATAAGTAACTTATTTTCTTACAATTAATTTTTTATCAAATCACATCACGTTTACGGCTCAAGACTACTTTGTCTATCTCGACCCTCGCGTTACACGCGCATCTGTAGTTAGTTACGCACACATAAACTTATCTGCAGTCTTTTACCTAAACTCGAGCGTAATCATTTTGCGAAATGGCTCTTAAGTACCTACTGTAGCATCAGAAGTAGTAAAAGGATATATACAGTCTGCGAGAGAATGTAATCGTCAAAATATGATTCACAACAAATATCATTTGATTGTAGGCATTCATGGAGACTGAGACACCGCAAGGATATATCTATATATATGTATATAGGAGAGGAGGGATTTGCGAGCGATATATTGACTCATCAGCATATCTCGGGAATCATAAGGCGTACAGACTTGAAATTTGGCAGAAATATTCCTTTCGTCGAGTAGAGGTCAGCTAAGAACGGATTTTACGAAATTCCACCTGCAAGGGGTGTTAACAATAATATACATATAAAGGAACAGGGCGAGCCGAAGCTACTGAAGTTAGAAAAATTAAATTTGGACCGTAGTTTCATTTCGTGACGTAGACACCCACCAAGAAAAGATTTTTTGAAATTCCACTCCTAAGGGGGTGAAACGCAACGGTAAAGTCTGTATGGAAAGGAAAAAATCTTTAGCTACTGTCTTCAAATTAAGCACAAATACTCCTTATTAAAAATAAATAAACACGTTTTAAATAAAACTACGGATTTTATCGCGTTTGTATTTGATTTTTGATTACCCGACGTTTCGAACACTTTACAGCGTTCATGGTCACGGGTGGACTAAGATATCTCACGTCCAACAAGTCATCGTTACTGCAGAAAATCAAATACAAACGCGATAAAATCCGTAGTTTTATTTAAAATGTATAATACTCGCGTAAACATCAGAAATCATTAAATAAACACGTGTTTCAGCGTTTATTCATTTTCATCCCCTAAGGGTGCAAAATAGGTAGAAAGATGTCAGTTTACTGACTTATCATAGAGCCGAAACTTCTGAAGCCAGAAACATGAAAGTTTGACTCATGAAAGAAGACTGATGAGATGTCTTCATGAAAGAAACTAATGTCTTTTAGTTTCTTTGCGTGACGTAGAAAGCCACTAAGAAAGGGTTTTTTAAAACTCACCCCCTAGGGGGTACCCTAGGGGTTGAGTTTCAAAAAACCCTAACCACAGTACCAAAGTTTGTATAAGGAGAAAAAGAAATCTACATCGATTTTCTTCAAATTCTCCAAAAATACTCTTTAGTAAAAATAAATAGACACGTGTTTCAGCATTTTTTAATTTTCACCCTCTAAGGGTGTAATCTACACTAATATTATAAAGAGGCAACGTTCCTTACAAATGAACTCTAAAACTACTGGACGGAGTTCAATAATTCTTTCACCATTAGAATGTTACAGTATCCCTGAGTAACATAGGCTATATTTTATCCCAGTATACGGGAACGGAAACTACGCGAGTAAGGCGACTGAAACCGAAGCGAAGCGAGGGCGGGTTGCTATTGCGGGTTGTATATTATAAATAAAACTATTTTTACGGATTTTTATCGTTTGTATTTGATTTTTAACTGCCCGAACTTTCCAGCACTTTTAACGATAACTTGTTGGACGTGAGACATCTTAGTCCGCCCGTGACCATGAATGCTGAGAATTTATATATTATTTATATTCGAAACGTCGGGCGATCAAAAATCAATTACAAACGCGATAAAATCCGTAACTTAGTTTTATTTATAACTAGCAACCCACCCTCGCTTCACTTCGGTTTTTGTCGCCTTACCTGCGTAGTTCCTGTTCCCGTGGGAATACCGGAATAAAATATAGTCTATGTTACTTCCTGATATTATAGCCTTCCATTGGTGAAAGAATTTTTGAAATCGGTTCGGTAGTTTAAGCATGAAAGCGTAACAAATAAACAAACAAACTTAGGTACCTTCGAATTTATAATATTAGTAAGGATGTGTAATACTCGTGTAAACATCAGATATCGATGCATATAGCTTTGTATCAGATGTCTTGTTAATTTATCTAACTTTGGTTGGTTCCAGACAAAGAAAGCAAGATTATAGATTGATTTAGTAATTGCTTATAATGAATAAAATTCGATGCATTACTAAACCGTGCTTGAATTCCAGGAAAGGGTGTTGGCTACTCCGATCGCTGTTATTAATTACCGCCCAAAGTAACTCTAATAAATCTTGCAATGTGGCTTTAATTGATGTTATTTACTTTATATGTTGGGGTTTATTAATAGCAATGGGGGACCTCAATGGGCGGTAATGTTTCAACCGCCCACTTTGCAGAATATAACATTAAAATAGGCATTGGATTTTTCATTATCGACTTGTTCCACTGTCCCTATAATGTTCGTCTTCGTAGCTTTAAATCCAATGATTGTCAATCTATTAATAATTAATATTAAGCGTGTACGTATAAAATATTTGTAATTGTTTGGCAATAAGTTACCAAGCTTCCGTGTGGTGACGGAGTAAGAATACAATTCACCACCCCCTATCTTAGCCGTGGGTGATCGTACGAGACGACTAAGGGATATAAAACGCATATAATATCTATGCCAGAGAAGGAAAACTCGAAATAAACCCCTATACCAACACGTCTGTCCAGCGTGGTATAGTAGGTCAATTACCCTTCCGTTATGGAGGAGGCCCGAGCCCAACAGTGGGACGTATATGGGCTGAAATGATGATGAAATGATGAAGTTACCAAGAATGAGAAGGCAAAAATAGAAAAAAAAAACATCTCAGACCTGAATGCTCAGTCTGATTATTAAATTTAAGATCTAAGAATTGAGAGCCTTGGGCCATTCATTTAAGTGTTGTTATTATTGAAGGTAAGTGAAATTAAATAAGGATTGTTAAGATATTACAATCACTATTATCTATCTTCTATGTTTAATGCTTTTTAATGGACTTTATTTGGTTATTGGACACCTAGTAAACGCACTATGAATCCATTCGTCAGAAGAAAGCTTCCTTTGACAATTGTAATGGTGAGCCAGTAAATACACGAAAAAGTCAGCAATGGCTCATCGTCATATGAATACTTTTATATTCACTAGGCTCACATAAACCCAAAACTGACTCGAGCCTCCTTTGCAATAGGAGGCAAATTGACATGATGTACCACGCTAGTCATACTGGTTGGTACAAAGTTTTATTCGAGTGTACCTTTTCTGCAAAGATATTACATGATACTTTTATTTTTTAAAGACAACACCCTGCAATAAGGCAATAATTTTTGTATTGCAGGAGCCTCTATAAACGCATAACTAATGGATACAAATTATATCCAGACTCAGCAAAACAATTTGTCGATCGTACAAAGTCTTGTCCTGCGTGGGGTTCGAACCCTCGACACTGGCACTGTACGTCGATATCTTAACCACTACGCCATCTGTGCAGTCGATATTAGGTATATCCCTCGAAAACTTTTTACATTACCCACCGGCAAGGTTTTGGGAGAAAATAATATTCTTGCTTCGTAAACACACCGAAAATGTTGTTTCATATTAAAAGCAAGTCAATTGGGACGTCTTTGTCGCACTCTTTAATCTGTTCAAGTATATGTACGTTTCGTGTGTTTTCTGCACATCCTGTGTTCTCTACAGAAAGTTCTCGAGGAACCATTGCCCAATTTGTTATAACTATCAAGCTTTGGAGACGTATCATGTTCAGAGTTTGATATTATCAGATACAGCGGACAATGTTGTTTGTTACTATGATATAAACCCCCAGCGGCTCAACTAAATAACAAAGTACATACGAGTAAAGAGATTATGTAGGCATTGGATTATACGTTTGGGATACTTACTTGTGATATAGAAACTATGTATATTTTATCTATACAATAAATAAAATTCTGTCTGTAATGTTAAAAAAATAGGTTTTTTTCCTAAATGCTTACATAATTATTTGCACAATACTTATTCCTAAAATCCAGTTTGAATATTTTTTGTCTATATGTCTGTACCGGGTAATTTACAAAAAAGTTGGACCTATATTGGTAATATATTACTATCAGGTAGCTGTCTATATAAGGAATAAGTTAGGCTTTATTCTATCGCGGTATTCCCACAGAAACAGACACTACGCAGGTGAAACTGCGGGCATTTTTGCTAGTACAATATAAATTAAATAAATAGCCACAAAATATATTTGAGTTTATGTGGGGACTATATGGTGCGTGTTCTGAATTTTGTGGTATGTGATATGGCTAAATATAAACAGGGTATAATTTAGGGACCGAACGGGTCACGAAAGTTATATATATATATATAGGTAAGTTGGATTGTACCTTACGGCCCCCAGTCGCACCGGACAGTTGGGCAGAAAACGACCGCAATACACATGTGCAGTAAAATAAGGTAAAAGTTTGTAGAATTATGTTGTCAATCCTAATTTATATATCTTCAACTGTTTGACTGTTTACGCCACCAAACTTTTTCTTTTTTTTTATTGCACACGGTGGCAAACGAGCAAACAGTACACCTGGTGGTAAGTGTTGCTGCCGCTCATGGACCTTTACAGGGTCGCTGCCTACCGCGAAGAAAGTGAAGGGAATGTGAATGCGTGCATTAAGGCTCGGTGATACCAAGGGCACCACCAAAACCCTCCACACACAAACACCCTCCGAAAGTTGGGCTTCCGGCTCTCTCGCTCACCGAACGAAGCGCAGTAACAAATTGCTACTACTCAGACGTCGATTTTCTGCGAGAGTGTAGTACTACCCCGGACGGACCGGCCCGCAGCTGTAGACAGATAACTGTCGACAGTGTGGTCCTACCACACCTACCACTTAAGAGGAAGTTTTAGAGAAATACTAAACTCAATTGACTCTTTGATAATGCGTCTCTTGTAAGTGAGAATTTTTACGAAATATCAAACAGATTTTATTTAATTTCCGTACAGTGAGCATTCTTACTAGGTGAGGGAGTAAATAAACAAGATGTACCAAAACGTGGGTCAACATTTAATAACTAATTTCTGTAGCGGGTAGATAGTTTTAAATATCTGTAATAACGATGACTCGTTGGACATGAGACATCTTATTTCGCCCGTGTCCATAAACGCTGTAGTGTTAAAAAGGTCGGGCACTCAAAAACCAAATACAAACGCGATAAAATAAAATTGTTTTAATTACAAGATAATAATTAACCACTCCCTCTTTTGACCGCGGTTTTCAAAGACAACTCAGGACAATAGTATGCATTTAAATTCTATGCAAGAGAAGGAAAACCCGAAATAAAACCCTATAGTAACTCTTCTAAGTAGCATAGTATAGTAGGTCAATTTCACTACTATTGTAAAGGAGGTAAAAGCACAATCGTATTTTTAACTTAAAACTTTCCAAGCATAATGACATACATACGCATTTAAAAATGTAATTTAACTTGCGACAAAGCTTGCAAAATTTCATTAGAGTGTGTTATAAATCCTTACGGTTAAGGGAAATACTACTATTTCACATCCATTAGGGTTAAAGATGCGTACTTTGGCTATTACATATTTTCTCTGTCCATATAGAGGACCATAATAGACGGATAAGCACTTTTGGCGCCCTAAAAAAGCTAGGAAGCCTTTGTAAACTTTATTGAGTGTGAAAAGTGTTAGTAGTAGATTAAACATTGCTTGCCTTCGTATTTCTCGATGTTACTGTTGACAAAGTGAAGTGAGTTTGCTTTTTGAGTATGAATTTATTCTAAAAATAGTTAATGGTGCAGTGCCTAGCTTACCATAGATTTTTTGTGGCAACTCAATATAAGTTCAATGTATCACCACGCCTTATTTTTTCCTGGGAGATGTTAAATAGCTCAAAAGCAGTGAATAGTCAACGGAGGGTAGCAGCATGCTCCTGAGAAACTTATAATGACTATTATCGACAATTCGCATGCCAATTGTGTTTTTATTATCTCATCCCTCTTGAAAGCCCATATCCAATGGTAGAGACTAATAGTTTGGACGGTAGATCAATTGGCACGAATATTAACGAAAAATAACCGAATAGAAACACATTACTTCTCAAGAGATCGTCAAAAGTCGGTTGTTATATAGTTGTATATTATTTTGTTACTTTTCAGTGATGTGACTGTTTATTTACAGCAAAATTTAACCAGAGAAAAACCTGAAGCAGAAAGGGTAACAATTAAGTGTAATGATTCACATCACTGTTTTAATTAGTAAGGTACAGAAACATTTTGGAAACAGATGTTACTTAATTACATTCCACCACGAAGGGATTCCCCGTTTTAATAATTACGATTTTCAGACCTTTTTAATAGTCTGAAATAATATGGTGTCCCACATTTTAAAACGATCCAGGCGATGAAAACGTTTAAAACCGTAAACTATTACAGAGTTGTATTATAATAATAACATATATATATACACAGGTGAAAATTACCCTGTTTAGAGCCTATTGTACATCTTTCTACACATGCAGCCTGTGGGCTAGACATACTCGTAAATCTTACAATGCCCTCCGTATCCAATATAATAACGCGTTCAGGGTGTTGTTGGGGCTGCCGCGCTTCTGCAGCGCGTCAGGGATGTTCGCCGAGGCTCGCGTGGATTGTTTTTACGCCACAATGCGCAAAAGGTGCGCATCTTTGGTTCGTAGGGTGTGGGCTAGCTCAAACAGCATCCTGGTTATGGTTGCAAGTCGACTAGACTGCTTGTATATGAATCACTGCTGTGCCGTCTCTCATGGTGTGACGCAGTAGTGATTAAGCAGATATTATTTTCTTTTCTTTTATTTTAATTAATTCTCATTTGATTTTTGATTTTTGTAATTTTAATTAACTAACAACTTTAGATTAAGAATTACTAACAATAATGAGTCTTGGTTACTTGAATAAATATTATTATTATTATTATATATATAAAGTGATCTCTTCAACCATCTTTCGATTTTAATATAAAAAATATATTTTGTAGGGGATAATCTCTGATACTACTGATCCGAATTAATTTTTCCTGTCATGGAAGTTCCGTTATCCCTGAATACTCGCGTCTATATTTTATGCAGAAAAATATGTAATATTCAAAGGGAGAGAGAAATCAAACATAGCTATGAAGCCGAAGGGAAAAGCTGGTAAACAATAAAAGAAAATGGACTTGCGTTTGTGACAAAAAATATGATCATATTCAACTTCGTTAAATTAATAAACGTTCTATATCCATTAGGCACTTAGGTGAATTACGAGAATATATAATAAAATACAAGAATTTCTTGGAAACATCTTAATAAAGATTCAAAGAAAAGTCTTTTATCTCTCAAACGATTTCAGAACCGTGAGGTAAATTGGCTGTGCTTTTTATAAGAAATGAATATTCGATGCGAGTTGAGCAGTCTTCCTTTTTTTCACATTTAACAGTAGGTAGGTACTTACTTATACCTATATACGTTCCGACACCCCTCATTTTACTTCACTGTAAATAAAAACGATTGAACGTTTGAATAGCACATTTTATTGAATGAATTGTCTCGTATAAAACTGCCAAAGAACTTAAGCAAATAACATCAATGAAAACGAAATCTCGAAATAAAAACCTATGCTGTGCCGACCGTGTCATCATTAACTGAAGGTGTAGATTAAAAGTGAATAATATAAAGAAATAAGCAAAATATTTTATTGATATATTCGCAGTTGATGGCGATCGCTTATTTACTAAATTTTACGTAACTAAATCCATATACATATACTAAATTTACAATTTATTTAATAAAAGAAAATTTAAAACTTACACTTTCTAAGTCTAAAATAACTAAAGTTGAATGGTTTCACATTCAATCGTCATCATCATTTCAGCCTATCGCCGTACACTGCTGGACGTAGGTCTCCCTCATGTCACGCCACAAAGTGCGGTCCTGTGCCGCCTGCATGCAATCACACCCAGGAACTTTCACCAAGTCATCGGTCAAGGACAAGGGAGGACACCCCCCCCACCCCTCTTCTGCGGATTCAATCTCGCAGAGAAATCCCGAGCATAGCCCGCTCTATAGCACGCTGAGCGACTTCGAGCTTGCTTATGAAGCCTACATTTAGGGACCACGTTTCCGTGCCGAAACGCCTCACTGGTCACACACACTGATCGTAGACCTGTATTTTCAAACATATTGGAGCCTGCAAGAGTCTCGCGGTCTTGCATTTAATTCAAATCACCATTCCAGCTTATATACGGTGGAGCTCGTGTCTTCTACATAATAGGAGGGAAATCGGCCGTGGCCGGAGAGGAATCGCCACGGTGATAGGCCGTGTTGTTACAGGGTTTCATGTCAAGTTTTCCTTCTCTTGCACCGATGTTATATATTATAGCCCTTAGTCGTGGGTTCGCACTCGCGGGTAAAATAGGGGGGGGGGGGGGGGGGGGGGTGATGAATTGTATTCTTACTCCGTCACTATACGGCAAGTCAAATCAGTCTTGAGATATCCATCTATTGGCCAATCAATTCCCAATGTTGGTATTGACTTTTCAGAATTACTCTTCGGAAAAAGGCTTCGGCTTAAGGACAAAAATACCGTTATCACGAGAGTACTCTTGCCCATTATACATATTTATATATCCGTTTATTCATTAGCCCAACGACGTTCACTGTTGGACATAGAAATATGCCTGCAATTAATCTACATAAATGTCCGTGTAGGGACAGAGTACGAATACAATTCACCACTCTCTTACCCGTGGATGTCGTATCAAATCGGACCGAGGCAATGGTGTTAGGAAGCCATTTTTTTTTATGGGTGGGCTATGGTACACACGCGCGGTCCTTTCCGTCCGGGGCGATGAAAGGACGGTGCGCGGGTCCATAACCCAACCGTACCCACGTCGCCTCGTTGTTGGGCCGACCACCAGAGTAGGGTGACTTGTCGTCAGTGGTCAAATAACTCCGTCGCTTGCCAATCAAATTGAAAAATCTTTTTTGTTGGAAAGGGGGAATGTTAAATGACATAAAATTTATTATATCAACTGCCCCGTGTGGTGACGTCTTAAGAAAACAGGGTCGAAATTCCTTCCTTTGTCATAGTAGTAACTCTGTCTAATGTAATACCAGGAGAATAGGAGAGTAATTTTCCCCAGTGGTAAGGGTTATATTCAATAGTGGACTATAGGCTAGCAGATGGATAGGTAGGATAGGATGATATTTGATTAATTTAGTTGGATTTTTCATTGCCATGATAAATGACTGTTACGTTATTCCAACTGCAAGACTTGCAAGACTTTGCGAGACTCTTGCTGCAATACCAAGACCAAGACCAAGGCTCGAGTGTGAAATACCAAGAACAAGACGAGACCAGGTGTGCTGTTGCAAGACCAAGACCAAGACTGGTCCAAGTCTCGTCTTGGTCTTGCATTTGGGCAACACTACGCTATACACAGGGGCCGATTATATTCCTCGGTCTTTTGTATAATCTGCCGAAGCAAGAGGATATGGTCTATGGTGCTATAGCCTTTTCGGAAGTCGATTTGTTCGGTTTCACATTGCAAAATCAAAAGCTAATAAAATGTTTAATTATGTATATTTTTAAGAAAGGGTCAATACCTCATACTTAGAAATAAATCCTTAATCATATACAATTAAATTACATAAATTACACTTAGGACAATTATTTGTAAATTTGTAAATAACAAAATGAATTGATCTACGTGGGAATCGAAGTATGATGCTCTGCAGAAAGTACAAAGAAGTTGCCGCTGATGATACTTCATCAATCCAGTACAAATTTTACTAGATAAAGTTCTTTCATATATATATTTCACAATAGTCTTTATATAATATCAACAGATATAACATCGTTGTCGGTTCTGATCATATAAGTAGATGCTATATACCTAATGTTTAGTGCATATTGCCTCTCATACAAGGAGCACAATGCACCTCTCATCATTTGTTCCATCAGTACGTGAGGCTACAACAAATACGAGCTCAGATTCCACGACAATGGCAGTCTATAATACGTGGAGAGCAAGCCTTTGTATGATGCCTTAACGGTATTGGAAACGGATTGTTACAAGTAAATATGAAATTCGGGTTCCGCCACATTATTCGTAGAAAAAAGGTAGGTAAGACTATGCCTTCTGAAGTTTTAGCGAGTATTACCTACACATATGACATAAACTTGTTTAGAACTGGTGCAAATTATATTTATGTTTCATCGTAATCATATCAACTCATAGGTGTCCCATTGCTGGGTTTGTCTCCTCCACTATGGAAGGGAAAATGATATACTGTATCACGTTTGGCACAGGGTTTTATTTGAACCTTTCCTTCTTTTCTTACATAAACGTTATGTGCATATTATATCCCGTAGTTGTATTTTACGACATCCACGGGTAAGATAGGTATTCTTATACCGTCAGCCGTGTGGTTACGAAATAACAATATAATTCACCATCCCCTATCTTGCCCGCCACATATTTACCACATATTTATATTCTTACTTTAATTTATTAAAATACTATACTTAGCATATTTAAATTTTTAATAATTAGTAAAAAAGGATACTGTATATTTAACATACAGAAACATTTTATTTTACTATTGGTAATGTAAAAAGTGAGTTCTAATAACAAATATCACAATAGGTGCATGAAAATGTTCAATAATAATGAGAAACTTGCTCGATTAAATACGTTTTCACTCTCGTGATAATTAATGTTGAAAAATATTTCAAGCTTCGGGATTCCAAAAAGAAACCGCTAAAATTTATAAAAATAGTTCAGTTCGTATCACAAATATTATAATCAATTGTGTATTTAAATCATAATCCTACTAAAATTGATAATGCGATGAATACTTGTATGTTTGTTGCTCATTCAAACACTGAAAGCTTAAAACCAACACTTTAAATAAAATTTTATATTATAAATAAAATATGTAACACATCCTATTTCTGCAAACAAGATTTTTATTAACTTAAGTTAAAACAATAAAAACTGTACTCAGTATTCAGAGAAAGTTTCAGTAATAAATATGCAATTCTGATTAACTGTTTATTTTCGAAAAAACACGAACTTTTATGCCCCGTCCACATGTTGGCCGAGCCTAGGCCAACGTGAGCGGCGGAAAATGGGTACAAAGCAAGTGCTAGCGTCCACACGTTGGACAAGTGCGGCGAACGCCAACGCGAGTGGCCAACGTAGACGAGTATTTGTAGAGTTGTCCACACGTTGGCTTCGGTCAGTGTTCATTGTGCACTGAAACACTACGGACGTTGAAATAGACGTCGCTACAGCTTCGGCTAGTTATTTAATGAGCGTATATAACTATTATCTCAGTGCATACCGCAGTAAAGTGGGAAAAAAAGGTGGTTGATACTGAGTATTCACAGAAATACAACAATGTAAGATATATCCGTGTGGTGACGGTGTAAGTAGACGGAGTAATCTTGCCCATGGATGTCATAAAAGACGACTAAGGAATGTAATACATAATACGCATATAACATCTATGCAAGAGAAGGAAAAGTCGAAATAAAGCCTTATACCAACCTGTCTAACTAGCATGGAATAATAAGGTCAGTTTCCCTCTTATTATGGAGGAGGCTCAAGCCCAATAGTAGGACGTATACGAGCTGAAATGATGATGAATGATGAAGATACTTTTTGATACTATAGGTGACTTGGATCTAACTATTTACGTCGCATATCTAGAAGCAGTGGTGCAAATTTGAAAATATAATGATTTGTGTTAAGCGACATTATCACATTAAACGCGTCTAACAGCGATGGATGTCAACCGTGTTATGGTGAGCAGGCCAACGTGTGGACGGCATTGGCCGAGCGCAGACGAGCGCCTTTAATTTGTGCACAAAAACCGACACCGAGGCGAAGTGAAGCAAGTGATCACGAGCGACGGCGAGTGAAGACAAATCAGCTGTCCACACGTTGGCGCTTGTATTCACTCGGCCAACTAGGCGAGCGACGGCGGGCGTTGGCCAACTAAGACAAATGGGGTGTACACACGTTGGCGTTGGCCATCGCCCGCCTACGCTCGGCCAACATGTGGACGGGGCATTAGAAATAAGGCCTGTGTTCAAATGTGGTGATGATATTTTGCATTCCTTGTACCTACTAATTATTTAATGTCGTCTACATAATCAGCACTAATGACCAGAAAAAGTCAGCTTACTTCGCTTTCACACGCTACTTTGAAGTCTGTTATCATAGTATTAATTAGTAAACTAAGGTAGGTACATGTAATATATTATCAAGAGGCGTGCTTCAGATGAAGGAAATTAGCCCTTATATACTTTAGAAGTTTAGATACTGGTCAAACGTTTCGTTATTTGTGTGGTGGCGGAGCAAGAATACAGTTCACCACCCCGTCTCTTGCCCGTAGGTATCGTAAAAGACGACTAAGGGATGTGATACGCTTATAACATCTATGCAAGAGTGAGAAAACTTGAAAAAAACCCTATGCCAACACCACATGATGGTGTGGTTATGTGGTTTGGTTTTCCGTGTGGTGACGGAGTAAAAATACAATTCGCCACCCCGTCTCTTGCCCGTAGGTGTCGTAAAAGACGATTAAGGGATATAATATGTTTATAACATTTATGCAAGCGATGGAAAACTCGATACGAAACCCTATGTCAACCCGTATGGCCGGCCTGGTATAGTAGATCAATTTCGCCCAATAGTGGTGGAGGCCCGAGACCAACGGTGGGATATATATGGGTTGAGGTGATGATGATGGCTGGCCACACAGGTTGGCATGGTTTCAGGTTGCATTTCGATTTCTTTTTCTTGTATTGAAAATATCTATTTACATGTCAAATCGATTGTAACTATACCTCCGGGAAAGAAAGAGGTGTTAGATTTATTTTCCTCAAACATACCGAGAACTAATTTTAAACATGATCGAAAGCAAAATAAAAATGATTACTGACGTAATGATAGATGAGGGTTCAGCGATAAAGCCATACCGTCAATGTTGACACTGATAACAAATATCATCTTCTAATACCGAAGTTACAGTTTCTTGAAATACATAATACATTTAGGACAATATCACGTTGCAAAATGATGGATATTGTTTAAATTCCTTAAGCGTTGTAGTCCGAAACGGTTAGCATAATTCTTTGTTACATATTTAAGTGTTCTTACTATCTATCCAACCCCATCAGCCCATCGACATACACTATTGGATGGTGGACTTCTAATTGGGGATAGTGTGCAATTATGGAATAATTGCCACGTATGCCAAGTGGATTGGCGATCACAGTTTGTGCTATACGTTTTCTAAAAGATTGCTGCAGCTCTTCTGGCGATCCTTCAACCAATTTTTATTCTTCCGTTAACAAACTATCTATTCTTAACCTGTCTTCACAAAGAGATTTGCGCGATACTTCAATTTGAACATCATCATCATCATCCTTCTCATGTTCTTATCATCATCATTCTGTTCTTATCCCTATTACTTAGGATTAATTCAATATGTACTTTTCTTTTTATAGTTATTATCATCATCAGAGCTCCCACAAAAGTCCCACTGCTGGGTTCGAGACATCTCCATAATAGAAGATAAATTAACCTGCTTTACCACAGTGGTTAGACGTGTTGGTTTAGGGTTTTATTTTGAGTTTTCCTTCTTTTACATATATGTTGTCTGCATAGGTATTATAATCCCATATGGAATTAGTTCAAGTGGTTTAGAGTACTTAGTCTTCTCGTACTTAGTCTAGAGTAGTTACTTAATTAGCGTTGGTTTTAATCGTAGTCGCTACCACTATTACCATCGGTTGGACTTTTAGATTAATCAAGTTTCTAGTACTTTAATCTGGATATTATCACTATAAAGAATTAATCTCCAAATAGAAAACCTTCATCATGAACTAATATTTCATTCGAGATCAATCTAAATTGGGTGGAAAACCTCGCAGATCTCGATTGACATTTTATCAAGCGGGTTTAAAGACGTCAAGTCTACAAGCATAAAGCGTGCCAAAATCGCTCTCAACTCACTCCGAATTGCTCCATCGTGACTTCTAATATCGAAGTCGCCCCTCGATCACGTATCCGCAATTTCTACCCATCGACGAGTTGTTGAGACTTGCTCAACCCATCGATCTTTCATTCTATCAAGAACACGTTCCCACATGTGTTTCAAACGATCTCTACTTAGAAAAAAATATTACTGCTGGTTTGTGGGTGTATGAAAAATTACAAAGTTGAATAAACGCTTTAGTTAATACTTTTTACTTGCTGCTTCAAATAATGTGGTTTTAATATTTATATCCACGTGTGGTGACGGAATAAGAATACAATTAACGACTATCTTGCCTGTGGGTGCCGTAAAAGACGATTCAGGGTTTTAATATGCATATAAGATCTATGTAAGAAAAGGTAAACTCGAAATGAAACTATGCCAACATGTCTGATCAGTGTTGTATAGTAGGTCAACTTCAATAGTGGAGGAGGTCTGAGCCCAGCAGTAGGACATCTATGAGTTGATATAATGATGACATCAGCCGACACACGTCCCTCTGTTGTGCTCGAATAATAAAATAACGAGAAAAATTAAAAAAAGTGAGCCGTCGCTCAGGACGCCTGACAGATGTGAAACATCGAAACTATTTTGTACGAGTAGCGACACGGTATCGAATATAAAGTATCGATACTGAACTCATGAATAGTATCGAAAGATAAGTAACGTACTGTTTAAAGTATTGAGTACTTTTATTTACTTTATCTTTAGGTATCGAGTACTTTTCTTTCGATAACGATACTTTTGTATTCGATATTTTAGTCAATAAGTACTTTTTGGTAGGTATCGTATCGAATAAATTATCCATTTTAAAATTGACTTTACGACTCATATTTATGGTAACGTCATTTAGTACAAACGAAATGAACCTTCTAAAACGTAGCTTGAAATAATTTGCGATTTATAAACCAGAAATAGCGGCATCTATCGAGCAAACGACCAACTCTAAGCTACAATATATTTTATAAAAAACTCTCTAATCCTGTAATGATAATAAGACAAGCTGTTTAAAGTGAGTTAAAATGCAATTCTTAAGGAGTTGGTGACATACAAACAAATAAATACACAGCTGAAACTAATAAAAGCCTATAAAAAATGAAATGCTTTCATCCGTTCGCAGACATTCTTTCCGCACGAAGAGTGTGATTTAGGAAACAGAAATGGCGGCATTTATCGAGCTAACGACCAACTCTCAGCTTCAATATATTTAATAAAGAAATTTTTAATCCTGTAATGATAATAAGACAAGCTATCTAAATAATTTTAACGTCATTGGTCCTTCCTTAAATTTTCAACTTTTAAATGAAATTTGACTGTTTAAAGTGAGTCAAAATCCAATTCCTATGAAGTCGGTAATATACAAAGAAATAAATATATATACACCTGAAACTAATAAAAGCCTATAAAAAACGGTTCTCCAGTTTTCGTAGCTGAAAATAAACTAAATACCATAGCTACTGGTATATTTATATTACTAAGTTAGAGAATTTTACATTAATTTATAAAACAAGTATTTATGCATAAAAGAACATTAGATTACGACAGGAACTAATACGATAAAACTAAGGCATAAAGTATTTATAAAATATCGCGATTTTTTTCTAAAAAATGATGATTTTTATTCAATAAACATTTATTTTCATTAATATACATTATAAGTAACAATTTACTTTGAGTTCACTAGATGGCGTTGTACAAAATTTTAAATCGCACCATGGTTTCGTTACAAAAATGTACGTATATGCATCCAAATATTTATTTAATATATAATTATTAGGGGACCGGCGTGGCGTTAAACGCCACGCGACGATCACGGTCACCCTCGCCTATAGATGTTTCACATCAAAAAAACGTAATAACAAAAAGAAGATATAACAAAATAATTATGCAAGTAAATTACTGTGTGATCTTTACGGAATTAGAACATAATTCGCCACTCCTTGCTCACAGCCTATATACGTCACATTACGCCGTACGCTTCCTCTACATTTAAGAGTAAAATTATATCCATCTTAACAACGGAATGGATTAAATTTTTAGTTTTATTTTTCTTGCAGCGACATTCTTATCTTAACACGTTGAATGCCAAGGGGGTCACAATACTATATAAATATCGCCCACATGGTGTCCTCCTGGCGTTCAACGTGTTAAATTACATAAAATTCTTATAGTGAATCTATTTTTTTGGAGACACAGGTTTAGTCACAGCCCACCAAAATGGCTCGGCGAAAGGAATAACGTAGAAGTAGCGTATAACCTGCCGTGTGTATCTCTTATCGACATTTGGGTAGGCCACCGATAGCGAGTTTTTATTTTTGGTGGTGTCACTGCTCACCACTTTTCTTACAAATATTGAATCATATATCAACCAGTCTGATCAGTGTTTCTTCCGTAACGTAGAAGCTACTTTTATTAAGAATGACACATATCCGGGCTACGAAAAGAAAAAATAAATAAAATATAACATATTTCTTTTCCTTTTTTCCTATATTATGTAAATGTACTTAGTTTAATTGCCTTTTTAGATGAGCAAGCAGCCCACCTGATGGTAAATGGCAACTGCCGCTCATGAACCTCAATAATATCATGGGAACAGTCAAGCCTACCGTCAGAAAATAGCTTTTCTTAAACTTCATTTAAAGAACACCGCGGCAGCATTAAATAAATATTTTAGACTCTGCTTAATGCTAAAATATTTTGAACGAGATTTAAATTATTATATCAAAAAGGTTTTATAAAAAGAAAATTGAGTCCAATGATTAACTAAAATAGAATCGGATACGATTTTAATACGTCAGAACGTAATAAAGAGTGTTAGGGGACTTTGGTATTTAAGTTACCGGTGTAGTTTAAGTAATTAATTCACAGAGAGCAAGTTCGCGTAATAAATAAGCCCATAAATAGACTGAAATGGGGCCATGGACAAAAAGAACTAGTTGAGAGAGAGAGAGAGTAATAAATGATTCAAATTCTAGATAGCTATAAAGAGTTTGAAATGAAAGTCATTAAAAGCATGTGCCAAGTGAAGTGAAATAAAAAAACTAAAATATACAATCACATACGTCTTCTTTGGGTATTACTTCTTTTATGTTTTACACCATTAAAATGTCTACATTCTAATTACATAAGCAGAGTAAACAATTGTAAGGAATAAACTCAAATAGGTACTCATCATCATCTTGCTCTTATCCCAATTACTTGGGGTCGACGCAATATGTCATCTGTTTTGACATATTGCAAAAAGTTTCGGCAATGACTTTTATGACCGGCCGCCTGCCTGACGTCAACCCTCCTTGGGAATGTAATCGTTGACCCAAATGGTACCAGATGGAGTTGGTGCGGGTCAATCTAGGGCTCTTAGTCGTCTTTTACGACACCCACGAGCAAAGCAAAGGTTGGTAGTATTCGAAGCCGCTACCACACAGCAAAAACTCAAATAGGTACTATTAAATCGAATTGGAAGTAATTTGACAGAAATAATTTTCATAAAAATTTTACATTTTCAACCCACATATATTGAGAGTTCGTTTTACGATACACATAGGCAAGGCAAAAGGTTAGTAAAATGAATTCTTATTCCGTTAACAACATTATCATCATCATCACAGCTCATATACGTCCCACTATTGGACTCGAGCCTCCACCTTAATAAGAATGAAATTCACCTACTTTTTTTTTTTTGGGGTGGGTTGCAGTCGGCGCGCTCCTCGCACCACTCCGTCCGGGGCGATAGAGGGGCGTAAGCACGCACAACCGCAACCCACCCACGTGTACGTCGCTTACGTCGTTGGGCCGACCACCGGAGCAGGGTTACTTGACATCAGTGGTCGGCCCCACGGAATACCCCCTATTTGGGGTACCCTCCCATCGACCGACGTCCCCCCCTCGGGGAGGACGTCGTTCTTTCCTCACGCGGTTGGCCTCTCAGCGTGACGGATTAATTCCCCAATTCCGTCACCCGCGGCCACGGCTAGGGCGGCATAAGGCGCAAGTACTCGCGCCTACGCTGCCCCAGGCGATCCGCCGCCTACTTCTGCGAGATCACTGCCTCGCAGAAGGCTGCGACCGCGTCCCAGTTCCCGACGCTGCCGACCATCGCCCTGGCGATAGTCGGCAACGATGATTGCGACGAGTTCACGGCGCTGCATTGCCCAAGCGGCGCAGGCCTCGAGCGTATGCTGCGCCGTGTCCTCGTCGCAATCGCAGTGGTGGACGGTTTACTCTCACTCCTTACGACCTTGTGCAGGTATTTGGCGAAGCACCCATGCCCCGTCAACACCTGCACTAGTCGGAAGGAGAGCACCCCGTGCCGCCTTTCCAACCACTGTATTAGCACCGGCCGGAAGGCCTCCACGATTCGCACCCCGAACTGAGGCCTCTCCAGCCGGTCTGCCTAACGGGCAATGACGTCTCGGCGGGCGTCGACGCTCCAGGCGATGAGCTCCCTCAACGAGACCACATCGCCCTCCGCTCGCACCACCGTCACCCGCCGATACAATCCCGGAGTCCCGGCCAATAGGCACGCTGCCTCCGTCGCCACCGTGCGGTATCCGTGGATGGCCCTGACCGCCATGGCCCTCTGTGGTCGCCACAGAAGAGCCCTGAGTCGGACGGTCATGGACCCCGCCCACACCGGTGCGCCGTACAGGGCCATCGACCGGATGACCCCCGCGTACAGCCGTCGGCACAAATTAACCTACTATACCACGCTTGTCAAACGGGTTTGCATAGGATTCATTTTGAGTTTTCTTTCTCTTGCATAGATATTATATGTGTATTATATCCCTTAGTCGTGTACGACCACCCATGGGCAAGAGAGGGAGTCGTGAGTAGTAAATATTGTTCTATTAACATGAATTTGATAATTATTTTAATGTAATATGTTTTCATACTAATTCACATGTTTAATACTCTTACGCAAAGGTCAGAAATTATAAGCTGAATAATTTAATAGTACAAAACCTTCACAACTGCTATGATTTGTGTCACCTGATGCAGCACAATTAAGAGACGTTGTCATGTATAAATCACTGTAATTTTTGTGTAGGCTGAGATGATAATCTTAGTCGCTCAGTCATGCAATCGAGCAAATATATAAATGCACAGATGTTTATATTATAAATACAAATAACTTATAATCGTTATTGGTATTAAATATAAAAATCGTTATTGGGGAGTAAGCTAAAAGGTCATTAAATTACATGCACAGTTATTATAGTTAAGTCATAATATTAACTACTTTTTATACAAATTAATCATTCAGAAAAGGAACAATGGAGATGTTATTTTGTTTGATAAAAAGAATTCCTTATTCAAAGAAATATACCGTTAAGTAAGATTGATTGATAGCATGTATATTGTCCTTCAAATTATCGAAACTTTCTTTAACAAGTGACGCGGGTATGATAATACTGAATGAAAATTACCGCCGTTTGATCGAAAGTTTTTACTTCTTTTAGTTACATTTATAAATCTTTAAAATTTTTTATTTACTTTGTAGACACAAAAGATCAATTCTATATTTGAATGAATATATATTTGATTACCTGTGTCAACAGCTACACTTGCACGGTTTATTTACACATTACTTAATGGTACCCTAATACATGATATTAGCGCATTAAATTAAACAAACTCATCACCTTTATAATAGTAATATCTCATCTCAGCTCATATATATTCCATTATCGGACTCTTGCACATATGTTATCTGTGTTTTATATACCTTAATTGATTTTTGCGACACCCATGGGCGAGAAATGGGGTGATGAACCGTGTGTATTCCGTCACCATACGGAAAAAAGTAATATAGAGTATATTCATTTTTAAAATGGTCTATAAATATAAGTTTTAGTTGTGTCATTATTATCACGTTACTCCTACCCTAATTACTTATGCTCCTCTATCATCGTACTCGTAAATATTGCAAAAGTTATTGGCAATAGTTTTATAGCCGGCCGCAGATCTGACGTCAAACTTTCTAGAGAATATAATTGTTAACCAGATGGCATCTGATGAAGTTGGCCTAGGTCGAAAGTAAAACTCTTAGTCGTCTTTTGCGACACTGAAGAATAATGTATAGGTTGATAGTATTCGTAGTTTTAACTATCTATGACAAAATTAAAACTTTAAATTGCGTCCAACGCGACATCAGGGTGGATCATTGCCTAGTGTCCCTAAGAGTATAGAAATAGACTGAAACGTTTAGTTTTTAACCTTGATATTTAATTAAAAGGCCTCTGTTGGAGCAGTGCCAATGGAATGCTATTGAATAATGAAAATATGCAAATATGGCGGCTGCTAGCTAAAATAATACAAAAACTAAGATATAGATAATAAATTAAGTATAGATATTATTATATTGTTTCATATAGTAAAGTTTGCTTACTCAACTAAATTTATCTTGTAAATAAATGTGTTAAAAAAATTTTACATAGATTATATCAAATTAAAACAATATTTTATATTCCAATAAAAAGACGAACTTTAACAAAGTTTTCTTTACAAACGACCTGAGATAAAGACCAAATTTAATTTAAAAAGTTCATTTAAAGAAATCACCGCTCTGCAGGTACTTGAAATCGTACTTAATTTAGAAGCCAGCGGGTGGAGGTGAGTTAGCGGAAAATTATGTGGGCAATAAAAGTAATAAGAATGGTATTTATTACTGGTATTTTGTTCAACGTCTGTGGCGAAGGCACAATGGTCACAATACACTTGATTACACCTGGCACCCCATCCGGTGATATTTATTATCGAGTTGTGGTCCACTGAAATTTGGTAGTTGGCACCCTTAACAGACGATCTGTATAAATATATAACTCAATAAAAGTCAAGTGAAGTTAAGAAAGTTTATGGACTTGAAATATTCTTTGTAACACTAAACAGAAAAAGCTTCGATCTTTTAAATTTTATGGTTAATATTCTTCTCTTATTAAGCCAACTCGGTTGATACAAATATTTATATTATTTTTAATAAAATTAAAGAGGTATATAGAAAGTATAAAAAACATCTGTTATGTTAACGAAGCTTGAAACATGCTAATAATATAGTTTATATTTTTCTCTGTGTTTCCCTTTTCTATAGACAAATAGATTATGGCGTAGATATGACGAGGGGTATTTGAAAGGTTAACCTACCGGTCGGGCCACCGATGACAAGATAGTATCTGTTCGCCATACTCACATGGTAGATTGAGAGAGGATGTACTATGAGTTACAGCAAACAAGTCGCCACTGTCAGCCAAAATATAGCCAATAGGCGAATAGGCTAATAAGAAATTAATAAACTATGATGGAAAAATAAGTAATAAAGGACTCGTATAGCACTTGTTTTATTTTTTAAATAAAATGTGAGAACCGAACCTATCTGCAATATAATATATTTGTGCCGTCAAATATTTGTCCAGACACCAGAAACATTCAATTTCTTTGTATAACTGCAACATAATATTTTTTATTAAACTAGTGGTACGTAGCCTAAAGTATAATTGACTATATGGCGCTTTTACGTAACACCACCCTCGAGATCCATAGTGACAGCTGAATGGTTTTAGTGTTTTACTTTGGTCCTTACGAAAAGTGTGAGTGATACGAGGGGTGATCCAAAAGTAATGATAATCAATAATAAACACAATGAATAAAATAAAAAAATATATTTATTTCTCAACATAGTCTCCTAGCAAGTCTATACATTTAGTCCATCTCTTTTCTAAACCTAAAATTCCCTTACAAAAAAAATCTTTATCTTGACTCTCAAAAAAGTCCTCAACCGCGGCCATCACGTCGCTATCATCATCAAATTTCTTGCCTCGGAGGTGTTCCTTGAGTCGTGGAAAGAGATAGAAGTCACTGGGGGCTAGATCTGGTGAATAGGGGGGGTGTTCCACCAACTCAAAGCCCGCTTCCTGAATGCCAGCCATGGCAATTGCAGCTTTGTGAACAGGTGCGTTGTCTTGATGGAACAACACTCCAGCCCGCAGTTTGCCTCGCCTTTTCTCCTTAATAGCCTCCCGCAATCTTCTTATTTGTTCTGCATAGTAGGAGCCTGTAATAGTGGCCCCCTTTTCCAAGTAGTCCACCATGATTATTCCTTCAGCGTCCCAAAAAACAGACGCCATAACCTTCCCTGCTGAGCTTGACACTTTGAATTTCTTCGGCGTCGGTTCATCGGATCGTTTCCATGTCATCGATTGTTGTTTTGTTTCAGGATCAAAATGGTGGATCCAGGTCTCGTCCATGGTCACAAAACGTGACAAAAAATTGTCCTTGTCTGCCTGGAACTTTTCGAGATTTGCTCTTGACATGTCGACTCGTTTCTTCTTTTGCTCGTCGTTTAACATTTTCGGTACCCAACGCGCGGAGACCTTTCTCATATGCAATTCGTTCGCAAGGATTCTTTGAATGCTGCCATATGAGATCCCTGTGACCTCAGCTACATGCCTGATAGTCACTCTTCGATCTTCCAATACAACTTCTTCAACTTTTTTCACATTTTCTTCAGTGAGGGACGTCGATGGGCGTCCTTCGCGGTGTTCGTCTTCCGTCGATGTTCTTCCCAGCTTAAACTCCTTAGCCCAGCGTGCAACTGTGGAATATGGAGGAGAAGAGTCCCCTAATGTTTCCACCAAGTCGCTGTGTATGTCTTTGGTAGACATTTTTTTCAAGCAGAGGTATTTAATGACAGCTCTGATTTCGTGTTTTTCCATTTTGATGTTCACTCCTTGACAGTCCGTATTCAAATGAATGTAGCTCCCGGGAATTGTGGCCTATTTATATGATTTTTTTTTCCTGAACTAGTGGGTAACTGAGCAAGTGACTGAATTTTTTTTGTATTTTTGTGTGCACTAGAAATAACTGATTATCATTACTTTTGGATCACCCCTCGTATGTAGGGTAAGGTTGCTTAAGTCGTACTCCCTAAGGAACTTATACTGTAATATTCAGTGTAATTGGTTTAAAACAAAATCTTCTACATCTGCTGATTCTTTATTTAGTTACCTTTTAATCAACAATCATAGCAATTTAAAAATCTTTTATTAAAATAGGTACTTAAACTTTTTTCAAAAATTTACCTTCGGTACGACTAACGCGCTTAGTCGCTTAATTCGTACCACCTACAGCCTAAGTCGTACCACCACCTTTGGCCTGATTAGCACGCTCTTTATTAAATCCTTTATTTCTGGCCATTGAGGTTGGTTCTGGTAAGATGATCTTTCATAAACTTGTAATACCACTTTTTGTCTACCATTTTCTTTTCCTTATTCAAACGATAAGGTAGCTGAAAATTTTCAGCCAGCTCGGTGGCAAATTTTCTAAATTTAGTAACAATCAATCCGAAGAAACAAGATTATTAATTTATCAAATGCTGTACTCTATCTCTTCCATTTCTAGTATCATATTATTAGGTCTTCAAAATTTTGTGTTCTTATTCACACCTTTCAAAATAATATCGTCGTCTTAGAATAATAAAATGTAGAAGGATAGTGTCCATATGTAAGCCATCAAAAATATGAAGCAAACAATACTACATGCGTGTAAGCGATTACACACACACACACACACACACACACACACCACTATACAAATTATGAAATCAAATCTTGTTTTTATTATAATAAATCGTTGAAATACTTTTAAAGGTAATATTAATACACTTTTGGTGTAATAATACACTAGGTGGACCGATGACCTAGTGAAAGTTGCTGGGCGTCGTTGGATGCAGGCGGCACAGGACCGCACATTGTGGCGCAACATGAGGGAGGCCTACGTCCAGCAGTGGACGGCAATAGGCTGAAATGATGATGATGAATGATGATAATACACTTTTTAAGTTTTTAAGTGTGTTGTGACACTATTTGAATGCACAAACCGTCATAATTACCTATTTATTTTTTAAGAGTTACGTACGTACGTGCAGTACAGTGACCTGGTGACGTTACGGAACGGTTCCGGCGTAAGCTCCATTAGGCTCCAATTGAAATTCTTCACTTTCACTGCGAACATATCTTCTATATGTTATTATTCTAAGGTCGTCGCAGTAGGTACTCGGCTTCAGTATATTGAATCTTCTACAAGCTTCATTAAATCCAATTCCTCCATTCCGGTGTTTCTGTAAAGCTTCGTCCATATCTTCCTGCTTCCAAGGATTGTATTTTCTCGTTGCCATATTTATTACCCGACAAAAAGTTAAGTAAATTATTAAAAAAATTTCTTAATGCCCAAGTCGTACCGGTACGAATTAGGAATTCTGCACAGGTACGACTTAAGCAACGTCATCTAAATTTAAAACTAAAACTACTGACATGAGTAATAAAGTTATACCATTTGAGTTTGTCTAAATAATTGCCGATAAGTATTACAAGGACGTGTTAACAAAGAAAAAAGATAAGCATCATGTTCCAGCCACAAGATGCTTACAAATGAGTCAAAATTTTTGATGAAAACTATATAAAAAACTTATTTTTTAATTATTTATGGTTCGCAAAGTCGGCTAGCTTGCCACTTGTTTACGTTTGTTGGCTTGACTGAATAGCCTACATTGACGGCACCAGATGGTGCATTTGTTAAGTATTAGCAATGATATTGCTGAGGTACGACTTAGGGAGTGGTACGACTTAAGCAACCTAACCCTATATTAAAACCAGCTATCAAAATTTATGATAAGGCAAAGTTAGGACACTTTTTCTTATCTTCAAAAATAAATCGTACTGTCGTAAATCGGCTGTCTAACTAGTTTTTTTTAATGCAGGGGACTTAACAAACATTCAACCAGGGAAGTATGCTGATATGCCAAGTTACATATGAACACTACTCCAAGGAACCCATATTATCTTTCAGAAAGTTAATTGTATCCGTACAGTTGTGGGCTCTTGGTCCCAATACCTTCAATGTTTTATTTAATAGATAGGTGACTTTTATGTTAGAAATATATGAACAATTTCCTAAATTTCTTGCCAGTGAAATGCATTGACATTCTCGATCTATATCAGGCATTAAATATGTCCTCTTAAATTCGCAACAATAAGTTATTGAAACGAAAAGAGATTCATATAGAGTTAAAAGACAGATTCTCAATTAAAACTATGTTATCAAGAATTTCCCAACTACTTCCACTATTATGCTATCAAAGTAGCTGAAATGGTTATAGGTACTTACTTTCAGTATCCTAATAACTTCGTTACTCTTATCCTGTTGTTGAAACGCTCCTACGAGACCGCTCTTCATGGCAAAGGCCTCTAAATACAAAAGGTCAAGCAGTACCATTCTAATCGTAAGCCATTCACGCGATTCTTTCCAGATGAGGTATTTCACTGCTGTCATTATAAAAGTGCCATGAACATTGAATGTTTGTGAGATATGGCACCATAGTGTGTTTATTATTCTTCGGGACATAGCACTATAAAAAATTGTTAGGTTAACTAATTACATAATAACTTAAAGCAGAAGGTCCCTTAAGTAGGGACTGAATAAATTAACCGACTTGCTATTACATAGATCTCACAAATTTTTATGGTAGACGAACTGAGTTGCGAGGCTAGGTTTTTTTACAAGTTTGGTTTTTGATGGCATACAGTTCATCTAGGAGACTTTTCAGTATTAAGTTTCCTTCACGGTTAGGTTATAGCTAGGTAGAACTAACAGGTTTTCGCAAGTATCTTTTCTGTATGTGATTTATAATTAGCTTCAAAACCTACAAAACCATTATCCATATAATATTACAATTCTAGGCTCATATTCGCTTGGAGCGAATAAACACTTATATTTTAATACAGCCGGCGGATATCTACATTCACGTCAATTTAATGCGACGTCCTCGGCATTGATATTTGAATTCATCGGCTATTGCCCATCAACGGATATATCACTGAACAATCTATTATTTTTACAGATCGTTTTTGTTTTTACTAGAAGGAAAGATTCAAAGAATAAGTTAATGATGCAAAACATACTGTATCATAAGGTTATAAAAACAATAAGCACACATAACCTTATACATGAAATCGTTTAATTAAAATTAATTAATTAAAAATTAGGAAATAAAACCCCATTGGTACAACAATATAGCAATGTCTAATGCTGTTGACTTCCTTTTATGAAATGTAATTTATACCTGCCTAAATAACGTGATCCGCTGTAGGTAATACTTTAATTTAAAATAATGAAAGACTCAGTCTTTAAGCGCCTTATAGCTCTTTATTTTTTTCTTTAACAACAACCTGCACTAAGGAAATAATTCTTCTATTGCGGTGAAATTTAAAAACATATAATTAACGGACAAAAATTACACCAGACTTACACCAATAATTTCTAGATCACCTAAAGTATCGTCCTACTTGGGAATCTAGCTCTAATGAGCTCGATACAGTGGCATGGTAGGTTGATATTTTGCGTGAACATAATTGGCGTAATAAGTTTTCCAGAAAAGTGCTGCAAGTCATACTCCCTTGAGCCTGTTTTAAATAACCTCAAAATAAATATTACTTACCCACTGTATTCCTAATTCATCAAAACACGGGTTGTTGTTATTATACAATACTATACTCGGACTATATCTAGGGAATTGAATCTAAGGAACATAAGCAACACAATATTTTTTTAAAATAGACTTACAAGGTAATGTAACTAACATAAGTGTAAGTAGATACCTACTTTTTAATTATTGATTCATAAAATTTTTGAATAAAAGTATATGTAGAACTCAATTTTAATACGAAATCAAATGAGACGTGGTAAAGTAAATGAAACGAATCAAATAAATTGCCTGGAAAGATTGGTATTTTAAAGCAATCTTTACCTCGCAGCAAAAATACTTCCCTGTTTTAAATTTAGACTTATACGTTCATAAGTCTTATAAAAAGGCACCCCGCTAAGAAATCGTTGCGTTTACTGAAAAGCTTTCCTCAATTTTTCAAAATGTGGGCTGAATCATGAAACTTTTATGTTATTAATTATGCGCATCGTATATTCCTATAGAAAGTATCACTTTTGGATATAAAAAGCTAGTTCAGGCCTATATATTATCCACCAATCTATCAATGTAATTCTAGGCCCTAATACACATACCTGCGCTTGATGCCGCCCTAGCCGAGACCGTGGTTGACTGGACCAGGGATTTAGTCCGTCACCCGCAGAGAGGCTAACTGCGCGCCGGCGACCGACGTCCCCGGGGGGGAACGTCGAGAGGAAAGGGTAACTTGCGACCGGGGTAGTCGTGACCGTCGGGTCGACCACTGAAGCCAAGGAACTCTGCACCGGTGGTCGGCTCAACGACGAAGGCGACGTGCCACGGGTGGGTCATGAGGCCACACGTCGCCCTTCAGTCGCCCCGGACGGAGCCGGGCGGCTGGTGCTCTGACCATGGCTCACCCCTAAAAAAAGGCCCTTATCCACATGGATCTTAAGCAAATTTGTTATTCGTGAATTGGTAAAAAATATTTTTGAGCGCGTCTGGTGATATCCGAGTACTTAAGTCTGATGACAGTTTAATGATTTCAGCGGTAAATAGACGACGATATCTATCACTCGTATAAGGTCTATCAAGTACGTGCGAAGTAATGGTGCGCACCGGTATGCTGAGACACCGTCAAGAGATAGTTAAGCCCCAACACTTGTAGCTGTAACACGTCTTTTGACATTTAGTGATATTGGCTTACTGCTATAGGCATGACAAAAAACTTGTGGCTAAAGAATCTCCAACTGTAAGGATTACCTTATAGTTAGCGTAGATGGATATTGACGAGAATGAACGAAGAAAATGTTCATTTTCAGAGTCAACGTTAAGGTATTATAATGGATAAATAGACTTGCGCAAGCATTGGCATCTTCATATTACAGAAATCAGATTTTAAAACTTACTACGCTGGCCACTATTGTCTTATTACATAACGGATCGTTTTCACATAGGTACTTTAGTTTATTAAAATATCTTTTACTTACCTGCATTAATGGGTAATATTAATAAAAAAGTGAATTTAAATCAAACAAAGCAATTTGCTCATTATCAGCGCAATACTTATTATATAGAATTTTGAAACATTCGAAGAAAGGGTAATAAACCTTCCACTGTGCTAATATTATTATTAATGATGATGATATTATGATGTAATACAATCATAAAAAAAAATGATGCCTGCCGCAAGAAAATCTCTCATGTATAACTCACGGTACTTTGATACATTGTTAGGTTACAGTAGTATTAGGCTACTAAACATTTATTGTTCCGTAAACTCTTAACTTCGATATAAGAAATAATAGGTCTTTACCTATGTAATTGCCGTTCTGCAGTACTGGCCATTTTAAATCAAAATAATTTTTGTTTGGACCAGAATTCTAATTTCAAATTAATTTTATTTTAAAACATGGAATTAATTTTCCAAAAGTAGTCATTTGTTTATTGATTAGAGTTACGTTTTCATCGCATTTCAATCTTATTCGTCATCATGGATACGTTAAAAATTCGAGTAATTATGGAATATGAGTATCGTCGTGGCAGCAACGCGGCACAAGTGGCACGCAACATCAACGACGTTTACGGAGCTAACACTACAAACTAACGCACCGCCTGTTATTGGTTTGCTCGCTTCCGTTCTGAAAATTTCGACCTGAAAAATGAACCTCGCGGTCGTCCGAAGACTTTGGTCGACAATGACGAATTAAAGGCGATTGTGGAAGCCGATGATACACAATCTACGGCTGAATTAGCAGCAGCTTTCGACGTTAGCGTCAAAACAATATTGGTCCATTTGCATCAAATTGGCAAGGTAAGAAAGCTTGACAAATGAGTGCCCCACGACCTCAATGATCGCCAGCGCGAAGTACGCGTCGAGACATGCCTTGCATTGCTCAACAGACACACAAATGAAGGAATTTTGAAACGCATTGTTACTTGCGATGAAAAATGGATTCTGTTTGATAACCGCAAGCGCTCAGCAAGTTGGTTGGATCCTGGTTCAGCACCTAAACAATCCCCTAAACGAAAACTTACCCCTAGAAAAGTGATGGTCACTGTTTGGTGGTCAAGCGCCAGAGTGATTCATCACAGCTTCTTACCAAACGGGGTGAGCATTACTGCAGATGTGTACTGTGAAGAACTGAACACAATGATGGAGAAGCTAGCACATCTCCATCCAGCATTGGTCAATCGCTCGTCTCCACTGCTCCTGCGCGACAATGCACGACCTCATACTGCACAACAGACGGTCTCCAAGTTACAAGAACTGGGGTTGGAAGCTCTCCGTCATCCGCCATACTAACCAGACCTTGCGCCTACAGACTACTTCTATTTCCAGAATTTGGATAAGTTTTTGGCGGAAAAGAAGTTCAATACCCGAGAGCCTCCCGTCCAGCTGATTTCTTTAAGAAGGGCATCAAAAAACTGCCGCTGCGATGGCAAAGATGCATTGATTGCATGGGCGATTACTTCGATTAATACAAATAAAAAATCATTTAATTTCTTTCATACATAACGGCAATTTCATAGGTAAAGACCTAATATATTTACAACATATGAAACTTATAATCACATTTAAGTCTATATTAATAAAGTCAAGTGTCTGTTTTTTTTTGTCATAATAGGATTTTTTTTCAGTTCGTTCGTAATACATTTTTTTAATATTCACACAGTGTTTGTTTTGTTCCAAGTAATCTTAAAAACGGCTGGACCAATATTGGTAATATTTTACTACCAGAAAGCTGAGACAGCTTTAAGAAAAGACAGCTAAGACAGCTTATAAGTAGTCACTTATGTTATTTTTCCTATCAGTAAACCCCTATAAAAAATTTTCTCGGTCCGAGAATCGCACACGAGGCTTCAATATGTCAGACAAACGAAAAACTACATTATCGGCGAGTAATATAGGCTATTTTTATGCCGGTATTCCTAAGGTCACGGGTCCTGCACGGGTGAAACCGCGGGCATTTGCTAGTTCTAAATAAGTTATGAATTCTATTAGGCAAAGACAGAACCAGCAAAAAGCATTTCATTTATTGAAAAATTTAATTATAAAAATGAGCGCGGATCCTATTAGATAATAATTTGTTTTACTTTGCATGTAAAAGCTGAGGATAAACAAGTTTATTTGCATGTTCTCTTATCAAAAATAAGGTCGACAAAAAGATTCCACGCTCAACGCGACCTCTCTGAATTTTAATTACGGAGTTATGTTAAGTTTTGTAATTTTTCAAAAAAAAAGTTAGTCTTAAAGAAAATTTCAATTAGTTCACCTACACAAAAGTCGAGTAAGTTAGGTGAAAAGTTATAGAAGAAACCAACGCGTGGGTTAAACAGAAAATAAGCAGACTTGATTTAAAATTCATAAGCATGTCTTGGTTTATAAATGGAAATAGCAAGGACGCCTTATTGTTATATACATTGCCATTACATAAAATCGGATCTTTTAAGATGATTGGATAGTGTACTGTGTGGTGGCAACTATGATTACTATAATAATAATAACCTCTCTGGGCCAGTCATTATCTCACCACGAGACTAACGCAAACTTTGGAGGAACATTATATGGCTCTCTAAGTTCTTTTGATATAAAAGAAAAAATGTATCACAAGATTTACAGGAAAGCCAATAAACCGCAGGGAAGCTTGTGGCGTGCTGAATGTGAGTGGCGTGGCGGTCCTGAATGCCCCAGAGAGTCGACCAGGGCCTCGTATCCAGCTCGCCTTTACTGGCTGGCTGGAGTGGAAACTGAAGAGTGCCGGATTCTCAACTCTGGCTTGCCTTAAACGGCTGATCAGAGAGGGGTCGCCAGAGCTATATGCTCGGGGGTGGAAGTGTCATTTTCAAGGGCATAACTACGGGGAAACCACTGCGATGGTAAAACCGGCGCCGCACCGCTCGACACCCCAAGCCACTTGCACCAATGTTGCCCCTCTGTTGCCCGTATGGCCTGCGTGTCTGTGGCGACCGTTTAAGGGGGCCCATTCAGTGAGTTGGCGAGTCACCGTCTGCCAAAGTTCAACACGATAAAGGTATTGAAGGCAGACAACAGTTTTTAAATCAATAGTCTTAAGTTAACCAGTCCATCGAACCTCCAACCGCATAATTAGATTTTAGATACCATCACACAATAGTTTTACACCTACCGTTGGCAGTCCACGTGTGTAATGTGCAGACGTGGAGTGTCATCGGTAGACGTTCCATCCCATTTTTAGATTAAATTTCTCCAAAGGTCTCTGCGTGTTGGATCCATATCCCCATGTAAGCCTTTCAAAGCACCGGGCATCTTCCCTAGGAAGGAATTCACGGGGAATTGGAGATACATAAATATAATAATAATAATGAAATGAGTGACAATAGCTCAGTTGGGAAGTTGTCCAGTTTTTGTTTTGTTTTGGCATTCAAACAGCGTGGGATCGAACCTCGGTGTTATTATTATTCTGTTTTTGTAATTTTTGATATTTTTTTCATTGTTTCATTTTTATTTTTTATTAATATATATCTAAATAAGTTCGACAAAAATAAAATAAAAATATACCGAGTAAAGCTCGGTCAACCAGATATTGTACTATGAAAGAAGAGTACATATTGAGTCGACCTCAAGCGATTGGAATAAGAGCAAGATAATGATGATGGATCTTTTAAATCGATTGCAACTAAGTGTAGAAATATTTCAAACGTATGAGACGTAAATAACTGAAATACTTTCAAATATTGAGAATATTTTATGCCCGAGATTTTAGATGAAGTTGGAATAAAATTGTATAAATGAAATGGTATATGAAAGATAAGGATGCGAGTTCACAGAGTGCTTTAAACAATACTCGCCTTTATTGATATAGACACTATTGTTGCAGCAGCAAAGTGTTTTCATTTATTCATGAAATACAAAGACCGTTTTCAAACCCAAATTCAAATCATTAATTATGTAAGGTTCGCGTGGTATTTACGAGGTATTACCGATTAATATGAAATAAAATATAGTTTTAAATATCCATACTAATATTATAAATGCGAAAGTAAGGATGTTTGTTTGTTTGTTTGTAACGCTTTCACGCTTAAACCACCGAACCGATTTCAAAAATTCTTTCACCAATGGAAAGCTATAATATCAGGGAGTAACATAGGCTATATTTTATCCCGGTATTCCCACAGGAACGGGAACTACGGCGCGGGTAAAGCGACTGAAACCGAAGCGAAGCGAGGGCGGGTTGCTAGTATCTAATATTCGTCAAGACAACTCAATCGATCATCAAGTTAACAATTATTCACTATAAAACGTGTACCGACAATAGATATCAAACTACCGAAAACTGTCCTATATACAGACAATATCAGCAAAAATTGTATAGCTCTTAAATTATTGCCCATGTGTACAGCGGACCCTTTGAGGCGTGGCACAATAGCGTGAGTGACGTCAGATATCGGGGGGCCGGTATAGATCAAGAATTTTCATAGACACAATGATATACGTGCAAATATACGCTTGCATGGCTTGATGCTCAGAGGTAATTGAATAGTGTAAAACCCTTCGAGTGCGTGTCGAGCCATGCACAGTGAAGGCTATAATGTATATGTAGAACATTTGCTGTTAAAATGAAAAGCCAATCGTATGAAAAATGATCGTCATTGAGTAGTTGTTAGATACAATTATATGTATACCTATATTGGATGTAGAAAGATGTACCTACTATTTGCATATTTAAAATAGTACACATTAGACAGGAAACGAGTATCCAGCCAGAGAAATCGGCTTTAAAAAAAACCACTTTCCTATAAAGTACAGACTCTTAATATTTTTATCACCGAATAAAGATAATCAATACTCGATCTGTACTAAGGGCAAATTATTAAGATGAATAAATACGAATTTCTCCGTATTAAAAAGCAACAAACGGTTTTCTTTTTCTTTGTGTAAAAGGTAACTTTCTGAAAAAGTCTTTCACTCTAGACACTGCCAGAGAGCGCTGAAATATTAAACTTTAGCAAACTTTCTTGAACTTAGGTATTGTATAGCATTAACTCACCATCAAATATAAAGAACATGATCGCGACCAATGGGCACTAAATTCAGATAAGAACCAATCTCCCGTCCAATCGCGTTTTGTTATTGAGGCATGGATTAGTATCAAATCAGTCATTAGTATTTCCAAAATATGTAATAAGTTTAGCAAGATACAGCCGACTCATCTCTTTTATTTTTGACTGGTGATGAACATGAGATGGAAGACTCTTCGTAAGGCATTTCCATATATGCCACTAGAATGTTCTGGCGAGCGCTCTCCACTTCAATAACACCCAAGAAGTTTTTTATAAATCTATAATGGGTCACATATCGGCTGTGTATTCGTCTTTATAGTTGGCTGGATTTTCGGTATCTGGCAATCCGGCAAGAATCTATAAGTTTCATGTTTAAAATATATCACAAACACACAGGTGGCGCCTTCAAATTTGCCGCAAAGTGCCGCGCGGTGGCAGCGCGTCTGCAGCGCTGCGGCCGCTCTACTTATAGTCCGGTCAATTTAGACATTCGAAGTTACATAAAGTCCCAACAAGCTGAATTTCTGTGAAGTTGTTCAAAACATAATTATAAACAATGTCTAGAAGTTCCCCATCATTCCCCTGTAAGGAAAAAATTTAATTCAAGGTCAAAGGTCAAAAAAATGAGATTTTCGCGATTTTCAGCAAAACGGTAAGTTTTATCATAAAAGTACCTCAGACAAAAATTGTAGATCATAAAATTATCTATAAAAAATGTATAAATACTTTTTTTCTTACGAGCCACCGTTTCTGAGATATAACGATTCAAAAAGTTATAAAAGTCGTTATCGTCATAACATGCACACGTTTCCACGCCACCTATGAGGTAGAGTACTTAGCGCGTTTTTTTTAACATGGTTTCCCCAGTAGGCCTACTCCACGGGTCAGTTGTGATCCTGTTTAATGTAAAACTATTGCAAAATAACGGAAATTTTCAAAGATTGGGAAAGATAAAAGCGATGTAAATGAAAAAAAAGTGTTGAAGTTTATTCGTCTTATTCGTAAGTTTCAAATTCTTGTTCTTCTTCTTGATCTTCTTCTTGTTCTTCTTCTCCTGCTTCTTCTTCATCTTCATTTTGGATGCAAGCAAATTGCGTCAATAGCGATGTATCGCATGATACTTCGTCGGAGTCAAACGAATCCTCCATTGTTTGTGATTCAATATTAGAGCACGACCGGCCTTGACAATTTGTGCATGCCAAAGAACAAGACAGTCCGACTTTTTTGCAACCACATTTAGCACTGCATCCCTTTTTGCAGTTGCAAAAAATAGTGTTCAGCAGTTTTTCCGGCGCAGGTGGAAGTAAAGTTTGAACTGGCTCTAATATATTGTTGACCAACTTCCAACCCCAGTCTGTAGGGTCTAGCTGATAACCAAGCCACACTTGAACTTGGTAATATACTCGAAAAAGATGTTGGTGAGCAGCAACTGAGGTTGGAGGAAGACAAGCTAATTGAACTTGTTTGTTATTTTTAGTATTTTTAACGAAACATGCATATCAATGCTTATCTAAACAGGTAGTTTTTTTAGGAGCTCCGTACATAGAAAGAAGAAAGCGGATGCCGTTGGTAATAACTTCTTGTTGAGTTGAATTACTCTTTTTAAAAACTTCAGCACATTGAATTAAATCTTGTTTTTCAAACATTTTGAAAACTGCTGTTTTACCCCTCCTGTAAAATGCAGATGTCGTATCACAGCCAGTTATTGCGTGTAAAAATAGTACATGATCTTTACACTTTACTAAAGTAAATAAACTTTTTGATGAATATATATCTGATTGATGCTGAGCTTTTCCTGGTTTTAAGAAAAAAATAGTTTTTTCAGTTGGCGTTCGAGCAGTGAGTAATACAAGTAAGTCAACATCTTCACCAACAACAATAGTTGTATTTGTCAAATTGAATTGCTCTATTGCTGTTTCAATAATCAATACATCAGCATCATTATTAGCTTGTTTTACCAATATATTTTCAGCCGTAAACTCTAGATGTATATACGTGGCGTACTAATGCATATTATGACGATAACAACTTTTATAACTTTTTGAATCTTTATATCTCAGAAACGGTGGCTCGTAAGAAAAAAAGTATTGATACATTTTTTATAGATAATTTTATGATCTACAATTTTTGTCTGAGGTACTTTTATGATAAAACTTATCGTTTTGCTGAAAATCGCGAAAAACTAATTTTTTTGACCTTAGACCTTGAATTATTTTTTTTCCTTACAGGGGAATGATGGGGAACTTCTAGACATTGTTTATAATTATATTTTGAACAATTTCACTGAAATTCAGCTTGTTGGGACTTTATGTAACTTCACTTTCATTTTTTGGTCTAAATTGACCGGACTATTAGTAAATCTCTATAAATAAACAACGCGCGGTTGCAGCGCTATACCCGCGCTGTGGCCACGCATCATTTCATCGATCGACTAGTGATGCACGCACGTATTTTTTGTACAAGTAGAGCAGAGTTTCTTTGTCACAGTCCATCGTGAAACTATGTACTACACTACGATTCTCAAACCTAGCGACAGCAGCGTGGCTGCAGCGCTGCAGACGCGCAGCACTTTGCGGCAAATTTGAAGGCGCCCTAAGTAGCAACCCCTATACCTTTTTTTTATGGGTGGACCGTCGTCCATTCCGTCCGGGGCGACGAAAGGACGGCGCGCGGGCCCATAACCCACCCGTACCCGCGTCGCCTTCGTCGTTGAGCCGACCACCAGTGCCGAGTTCCTTGTCCTCAGTGGTCAGCCCGACGGAATACCCTTTCGGATACCCTCACCTCTCGACGTCTCAGTCCTGGGACACCAGTTGCCGTCGCACGGTTAACCTCTCTGCGGGTGGCGGACTGAAGTCCCCGGTCCGATCACCCGCGGCCTCGGCTAAGGCGGCATCAGGCACTGGTAATCGCGCCTGCGACGCCCCAGTCCGCATAGCTGAGTATCCTTGTTTCGATACCCATGCACATTTTTTATGCAATCCCAAATGGTGTTATTTATTAAGATATTTCTAACATTGCCCTAACAGAATGAATAAAATGGCATTTTGAAATCATTCTCTAACATATTTAGCGATGGCGCACACATGACTTGTAAATGTTACAAGTATTCCTACTGTTGTACATCGATAAGAAAAAGAAGGGATCCGCTAATTTATCTTATATAATAGCTGTCTAAAAACCTGATGAGGGTTAGTTAGCGGTTGAAACATCATTAGGTGCAATCCACGATATTGTTGCCACGAATTAATGTATTTTGTTTTAATTATTACAGACTATAAATCTACCAAATGTTATTTAACGAAGTGAACAAATATTTGGCTTACGATTCTGTCAGTTAAAATATAATTAATATGTTCTCAAGTTTAAATTATCTTCTAACAAATAGGGGTTACAGAGTAATTGAGGATAAATATTAAATATCAACATAATTAAACATATTCACACGTCATAAACGTAAGTTATATAGCTCTGAGTAGATACCTACAATATTACTTCAAATCATTATCATCATTATCACTCAGATTTTACCGTCCCATTTGCTGGATGAAGACCTCCCTCATATTTCCCTTTAAAGTGCCGTTCTATGACGCCTGCATCAATAAATAATCATAAATTATAACATTATAAAATACATTTGACGCTATATTTTAACTAACACAATTAGGTATATGTCAAGTGTATATTTGCACAAGATCGCGCTATGTAGCGTTCTAATGGGGAAGCTTTTTTTGGTGGCATACTATGGTGAGTCGTGCACAGTCCGATCCGTTCGGGGCGAAGGTCAAGGATGGCGAACGGGCCCATAGCCCGTCGGGTGCGTATTTCTCTAAAGCGCCACGCGGGCGTGCCACCGCTACCCGTCCGTCATCAGTGGCCCATTGGGGATGTCGACGACAAAAGCGTACATAATTTTTTTAGCACTAAGTAGCCATGTATACATTTTAAGCATTAATTCATTTCAGTATTAATCTATATATATAAAAGAAAGTCGTGTTAGTTACACTATTTATAACTCAAGAACGGCTGCACTGATTTAGCTGAAAATTGCTGGGGAGGTAGCGTAGAACCAGGAGACGGACATAGGATACATTTTATCCCGTTCGATCGCGTTCCCGTGTGACGTGACATAAAACGTTAAAGAGTACAAGTCACTATGAAACGTGATATAACAAAAACGCATTTTATATGTAACTATGTAGCTGACCCAACAGACGTTGTTCTGTTGTTCAAATCTAAAAGAAATAGTAAAAAGGAATTCTCCTTGAAATCGATCGCAGCGCCACCTACCGGTTCCAATTATTAATCTAATCCATTCTCATATCCATCGGAATAGCTAAAAAAACATCAAAATCGGTCCCAGACGCTTAGAAGGAGTTAATTTACAAACATACGAACAGAAGATATATATATATAAAAATAGAAAAATTATATAGTTGTTAAGTTTTCTTAAATTTTTTGCGCATCTTTCTTAATTTTTTTCCGTAAAAGTCATTTTCAAAGTATTAAAAAACTTAAAAAAAAAGATGGACGAAATCGGTAATTATATTTTCGGAAATTTAGAATATATATTTAGGAAAAAAATTACGGGGGTACGAAGTTCGCCGGGTCAGCTAGTTTATAAAATACTAGCAATCCGCCCTCGCTTCGCTTCGGTTATAGTCGTTTTACCCGCGTAGTTCCCGTTCTCGTGGGAATACCGTGATAAAATATAGCCTAGTATACGCCCTGATATTATAGCTTTCCATTGGTGAAAGAATTTTTGAAATCGGTCCAGCCGTTTTGAAGATTACCTGGAACAAACAGACAGACAGACAGACAGAAAAAAAAATTTTAATTGCTATTTTAGGCATAGGTGTCGTGCAAATAACCGTGTGAGCATGAAAAAAGCCTATTATTTTGACATTACAAACAGACACTCCAATTTTATTTATTGGTATAGATGAATAATCTTTATATATATATTTCTTGTGTATATGTGTGTCACCGAACTCTCCTAAACGGCTGGACCGATGTGGATGATTTTTTTTTGTGTTCAATCAAGGATTCGAGAATGGTTTAGATTCACAATTGGACCCGGTAGTTGGCGCTGCTATCGGTTTCAAGGAGAATTCCTGTTATTTCATTTAAACAGAGCAACGTCTGCTGGGTCAGCAGTTATCATACAAATTTTTAATAATATAATTCCTGGGCTTTTTAAGGAGAATTCTTTTTATTTTTATACTATTTATTTTTATCCCCCAGCCCCTATTTAGTTATTATACACATTAATGGGCTCGTACAGAGATTGAGTTCTAAATTAAGTTATTAACTATACATTTTGCATTCTATTATATCCAAGAGACTAATAATACTGAAGGTAATAATCATAGGAAACGTCTTGTGAGAGGACCCAAATTTATATTAGAAATGTTTAGTAAGGTTTATATAATTCGCTACAAGAGACAGAATTTGAAGCAAAAAAAAGTTAAAGCTTTTTCAATTAATATGATATTATTGTATCATTATCGTCACAACTCCTATACATCCCTACTGCTGGACTCGAGGGTCCTCCACAGAGGGAGGTATATCAACCTCCTATATAACGCTGGTCATACAGATTCGTATAGGTTTTCAGTTCGAGATTTCCTTTTCTTGTTTAGTTTATATGCACAATATATCCCTTAGTCGTATTGTTAGGTCACCCGAGGACAAGATAGAGTGGTGAATTGCATTCGTACTCCGTCACCACAAGGAAAATTAGTAATATTTCAATACTTATCTAGAAAAATAAAATATCGTATACTATAACGTATCATATACTAACTTTTATAGAAATGGAGGCGAAATTTTGAGACAAGAGAAATTTTATGGCAAAGTCGAAGAAAAATATTTACGGTACAACAAATAGAAAATAGAGGACGGATCAGCAAACCTTTTGCCTGGGCAAATCGGTAAATCGTAAGGTCGAGTCGAGATCCCTTTTAATGTAATAAAATGCTCTTGAGTGTGAAATATGAATATCCATTCATCATATGCTTTATATCATATGCTTTGTCCATATCGTGCGACGTAAAGTGCAGATTTACTATTATGCTCATCATCGTCATATCAATGAATACAGTTCTTCGCCAATACTTTTTTTTTGAAACGAAAATAGACGTACTCTAGCCAACAGAGTACATCGAGTTCGAAGATGTATCCTTATGAGAAGGTTATGTAGCATGATTATGAGTTTCTTATAATGCCACATTTAGAAAGCCCGTACCATTCTGTGCGGTAAATTACCCGTTTTTTTTTTTTTTTTGGGTGGGTTGCGGTTAGCGCACTCCTCGCACCACTCCGTCCAGGGCGACAGAGAGGCGTAAGCATGCACACCCGCAATCCACCCGCGATGCACGTCGCCTTAGTCGTTGGGTCGACCACCGGAGCAGGGTGACTTGACGTCAGTGGTCGGCCCGATGGAATACCCTTTATTTGGGGTACCCTCCCATCGACCGACGTCCTCCCCGAGGGTTTTTGGTCTTTCCTCACGCGGTCGGCCTCTTAGCGGGTGACGGACTAATTCCCCGGTCACGTCACCCGCAGCCTCGGCGAGGGCGGCATGAGGCGTAGGTATTCGCACCTACGCCGCCCCAGTCGCCGGCGGCGGATCGCCTCATCGAGGCTGCGCTCCTCGCGCAAGCGAACCGCCACCTCCTTCCGCGAGACTACTGCCTCGCAGAAGGCTGCGACCGCGTCCCAGTTCCTGACGCTGTCGAGCATCGCCAGGTCGGCACCGATGATTGCGACGAGTTCACGACGCTGCTCTGCCCAAGGTAAATCACCCTAGTAACAATCATCAGTCATAGACATTTGTTTATAGACACTGCAAAATACGGACACAATAGATTGTCCTCGAGACAACAGGCTGAGCTCACCACTGTAATATTCAATATCAGATGGAAGAATTTTTATAATAATAAAAATAGATGTGGATGGCTGTTTGCTATTCCATCTACATTGCACTCTATAAAACGCTCAATCTTTAAGTAAAACGTACTTTGATGTTAGACTTATTTTTCAAAAATTGTATTACCGCTTTATGAGCCCCGGCCTAGAACTAGGGTAGAAGGACTGCAGGCAAACTGGCAAAATAAGGGCTACTATACATTTACAATACACATACCTACATACATGCCTTTATTATGACGTCTCAAAATTGGGTACTTGACAAGGTAAGCCATTAAAAATATCAGACCCAGGGTGTCAATAGTCTGCATAAAAGGCGAAGGAGAACCACTGCTCGACGGGTTATAGAGCTACTTTTTGTTACCGTTAATGATTGCTGGTGAATATCCATTATCAAACATGCTGTGTGGTAGCGGCTTCGAATACTACCAACCCTTGCTTTGCTCGTGGGTGTCGTAAAAGACGACTAAGAGCCCCTAGATTGACCCGGACCAACTCCATCTGGTACCATTTGGGTCAACGATTACATTCCCAAGGAGGGTTGACGTCACGCAGGCGGCCGGTCATAAAAGTCATTGCCGAAACTTTTTGCAATATGTCAAAACAGATGACATATTGCGTCGACCACAAGTAATTGGGATAAGAGCAAGATGATGATGATGATCCATTATCAAACAATATCATCGCAGCTCGCATACGTCTCACTGTTGGGCTCGGGCCTCTTCCACAATGGGAGGGATTTTGACCTACTATACTATGCTGGTCAGACATGTACCATACAACAGCAAAATAAAAATTGGTTATCAAAAGTATATTCTATTGTGGGATAGGTAAATAAATTCATTTTCAGTTCAGTAAAGCAAAATTAACAAATAGCGTGGATACATGGATAATAAACTTATTTTTCTTATAAACTATTCGTAATAATATTCCCAATCTCGCACTTTGCCTACGCCTTAGAATAATTGAATTTCCTCTTTGAAAAATAATCCACTTCAACTCTTTGGCATTGAAAAATAGAAAGACGGTTCAACATCTTAATGTAAAAATTCGTTGGGAGTGATTGATATTGATCATAAAACTGTTATCTATTTAAAGCGATATTCTTGAGAAAATATGAACCGGCTGCACGAGTAATATTTTGTTAGCTAGTGAAAATCGGTAGAGTACCTACCATTAGGAGTGGTAGGACCACACTGTCGACAGTTATCTGTCTACAGCCGCGGGCCGGTCCGTCCGGGGCAGTACCATGCTCTCGCAGAAAATCGACGTCTGAGTAGTAGCAATTTGTTACTGCGCTTCGTTCGGTGAGCGAGAGAGCCGGAAGCCCAACTTTCTGAGGGTGATTGCGTGTGGAGGGTTTTGGTGGTGCCCTTGGTATCACCTTGGTATTGAGGCTCTCAATGCACGCATTCACACTCCCTTCGCTTTCTTCGCGGTAGGCAACGGCCTTGTAAAGGTCCATGAGCGGCAGCAACACTTACCATCAGGTGTACTGTTTGCTCGTTTACCACCGTTTGCAATAAAAAAAAAAATACAAATTTTAGGTGAGCACAATGAACAGATTATTGGAATTATAAATAGGTAACAAGGGAAATGAAAGTTCTTATAAAAATAAGTAGTTTTTAAGATAGACCTACGAAAACTGGCAATTCGGTTATAAAAAAAAAGAAACATCATATTTTTGAAAATTTTATATACTTAAATTACAATGTTTTTTTTTTTTTTGTGGGCGGGTTGCGGTCGGCGCGCCTCCGCACCACTCCGTTCGGGGCGACAGAGGGGCTTAAGCACGCAACTCCCGCGATCCACCCAAAAACCACGTCGCCTTCGTCGTTGGGCCGACCACTGGAGCAGCGTTAACTTGTCGTCAGTGGTCGGCCCAACGGAATACCCCCTATTGGGGTACCCTCCCATCGACCGACGTCCCCCCCTCGGGGAGGACGTCGGACTTTCCTCACGCGGTCGGCCTCTCGGCGGGTGACGGGCTAATCCCCGGTCACGTCACCGGCGGCCTCGTCTAGGGCGGCATGAGGCGCATAAATTACAATGTTAGACGGGGGTTGATGACAGATTTTCTTTTTCATCGGTTCTTTTATATACACTTATAGGGAGTTGTCTACCATGGACTATCACTTCATTTGTAAAGGAGATTTAGGCCCTACAGGTGCCGGCCAATGGCTGAAAGAAGTAAGAACGCATATTAAATTGGTCTTGAAAGGCTTTGCACGGGGATCAGTTATGAACAAAAACTAGCCATATGTTGCTAATATATAAATCGACGTGTAGGCTAATAATATATCGATTGACCTTAACACTGGCATTTGAATAGCGGGTCAAAGGCGCGTGCTATTTTCAAGAGATAGCATTAAATCACACCCCGATTTTTACACATAATCGATAGCGATTAATACAGTGTAACCTTATTTTCTGCGAGCAGTATTTCATTATCTTTAACTCCGATGCCAGAGAAGGAAAAGTCAATATAAAACCCTATTCTCACAAGCCTGTCTAGCGTGGAATAGAAAATAAATTAACTTTCCAATGAGTAGGAGGTCCGGGCGCAACAGTGCCGTATAGGGTTAAGGTGATAACTAAATAATATCCAGAACTAGCTGACCCAACAGACGTTAAAAATGAATTCAAATAGTAAAATGGATTCTCTTTGAAATCGATTGCAGCGTCACCTGTCGGTTCCAATTATTAATCGAAACTATTCCCATATCCATCGGCACAGCCACAAAAAAATCATCAAAATCTGTCCAGCCGTTTAGAAGGAGTTCAGTTACAAACACTAGAATATATATATATATATATATATATATATATATATATATAATTATATATATAAAGAATAGTAACCCGCCCTCGCTTCGGTTTCAGTCGCCTTACTCGCGTAGTTTCCGTTCCCGTGGGAATACTGGGATAAAATATAGTCTATGTTATCCCTGATGTTATAGCTTTTCATTGGTGAAAGGATTTTTGAAATCGGTTCGGTGGTTTAAGTGTGAAAGTGTAAAAACACATACATGTATCGACTGTGTAGGCGATCGTAAGCTATTAGGACTTACTAAGTTGTAAGCATTCCCAAAGCTAGAAACACTGACCTGTGAAATGAATATTCGTGTAAGAACCGTGTTTTGAATTATTCAACGAGACCTGAAGCTGTAGTATGAATTTTTATATAACTTGTTAAGTTTCAGATGCATCTTTGTGTTGATTAATTCCTCAGCAGTTATTGTCATAGCAGTGTGAAAAACGATAACTAGATTCTTATCTTATATCTTTAAACGAGCAATTCTTGTATATATATATATATTTATATTTTCTGTGCTGTGTGGTAGCGGCTTCGAATACTACCAACCCTTGCTTTGCTCGTGGGTGTCGTAAAAGACGACTAAGAGCCCTAGATTGACCCGGACCAACTCCATCTGGTACCATTTGGGTCAACGATTACATTCCCAAGTGTACCGAATTTCCTGCTTAAGGGTTCCTATAAAAAAGATAGAAAAAGAAGCAGGTTCGAGCACAACTATTTATTACAAACGATAAATTTTTTTAACACAAACGGTCAACCAGTCGGTAGGGCACGTTGGTCGTGGGTTCGGAGCCGACACCAATTCCACCAATCCTTCCAGTACCGTACTCTCCTCGGGCTGTCCACCGTAGCAACCGTCGTAAAGACACAGGTGAGCTTCGAGGCCCGCCGCTTGCGATCCAATCGGCAATGACCCGCTGTAACGGGTATATACGACTAGCGTGGACCTTGGACCCCAATGCTAGGGTTGAATATATACTAAATTAAATAACTTTAAGTTCGTATAGAAGTGCAATTACGTCACTGGTATAACTGACGGCAATCATGTACAATAAAATATAATTTAATTTTATAACGATCGTACTGACATACGTTCGCCTTGAGAGCGCTCGGCTGTATGTCATGTCGTTCAGACGGTGGTGGCGCGGGGTGCGCCGGGGCACCGCCGAGAACAATAGAAGCGATAAGAGTGGTACTTAAAATGACGCTCATTTATACTTGCGTCTCGATTTATTATGGGTATATTTAATTAAAGAAAGTAAACAATATTAGATTTTAGTTATCATTTCATAGTTCATGTAACGTATAACGTTACACAAGGAGGGTAGACGTCAGGCAGGCGGCCGGTCATAAAAGTCATTGCGGAAACTTTTTGCAATATGTCAAAACAGATGCCATATTGCGTCGACCCCAAGTAATTGGGATAAGAGCAAGATGATGATGATGATGATATATATGTATATTTTCATGATCTCGGAAACGGCTCCAACGATTTTCTTGGAATTTGGCATACTAGAGGTTGCGGGGCCAAAAAATCGATCTAGCTAGGTTTTATTTATAGAAAATGTTGTTTTGTCGGTGTTTTTAGCTAATCAATACAGTGACATAAAATTTCAATAGAATATGGATTCAAATATCGCCTTCGACGTCAAGAGTGATGATAGCTCAGTTGGGAAGTTGTCCAGTTTTCTTTTTGTTTTGTTTTGGCATTCAAACAGCGTCGGATCGAATCTCGGTGTTATTATTATTCTCTTTTTGTATTTTTTGATATTTTTTTCATTATTTAATTTTTATTTTTTATTGATATATACCTAAATAAATTCGGCAAAAATACAACAAAAATATTCCGAGCGAAGCTCGGTCAACCAGATATTATATTTTATAGATACTGTTTATAAAACTATTAATTCTATGTCACACACAATGAGTCGATGACTAATGAAAATAAATAAGACATTTTTCAACGTGTGATTTTGCCCTAGTAATAGAAGAAAAAATAAACAGTCACGAGGACTGCCGACAAAAGTGAAAACTTAGGGCTATTTTCGGATATGCAAATTAATTGTTTGTTCTTAAATTAAAATTTGTAAATTTTAACTTTTACATTTTCTGGTTTTTTCATCTATCAACACAGATATAGTGAATTTGATATAGCTACGGATATAACGTTAGTGTTAACACGTGACGACTTACATGCATTTTTTTTTTATTATTATGCTTATTTTCACTTCAAAAATCCGTGTGGTGACGGAGTAAGTATAGAATTTAATGCCCCCTTTTCTTGCCCATGTGTGTCATAAAAAACGATTAAGATATTATAATATGGATTTAACAACTATGCAAGGGAAACAGAACTCGAAGTAAAACGCTATTCCAATCAGTTTGACCGGACCCAGTGCGTCGATTTACCTGTCATTATAGAACAGATTCAAGCCCAGTGGGACGTATACGAGCTGTGATGACGATGATGATGAATAGAGAACTAATAAATATGTGATACCTACTTTATTTTAGATTTAAAACAGAATAACACTGTTTATATATATATATATTACTATAAACATGAATGAACGTACATTCATTCATGTTTTTGTTTTTCAATTGAATTATGGTATGAAAAAAACCAACAAAGCGCTAGTTTGAAATATTATGCTTGATATAAAACATCATTCACGTAGGTACCACATATTCTGTGTAAATTACTTACGGCTTTAAGTCGAGTATACCAGTTACTTATACACTCCGTGGCAAACATTTTGTATGGCACATTTTGATAATACACTGTAGATGGGCCCATTATGATAAGCCAAGATGTTTCGCTACAAAATATATGAGCAGTGTTGCTAACGATAAGATGATGTTACACAAAAGACTTCGTGCTTTATTTCTAAATAAATAGCAATGTATAACGCAGCGTCCATCAAAATCACGACGCTTGGCAGCATATTAGAGAATCGCAGTCCCCGTTAAGTTTTAAATTTTCTAAGAATATGTATGTTACGGCTTCTTTTTCTAGCGAACAGTATTTGGTTTTCTCATTTATCATGGGAAAATAAGTCAAATTCAAATCATTTATTATGCATAGACCCCGAGAGGGTACTTACATATTGTCAATTTTATAAAATAAAATTAAATTATCCAATAAAAATAAACTACCAACGGATCGGAACGCGACCGCTACTGAGAAGATCCGGCAAGAAACTCAGCTTGTCTATTATTTTAATTTTTTTTCTTCTTCTTACTAGATATAAATTTGTATACATGTTTTGTAAGACCTAGCTCCAGTGATTGTGTAATACAAAGTGTATTCTTAATTCGTCACCATATATGGATATGCAAGGGAACGCGGCTGAATTCTAAGTAAAAACTACGATCTTAATGCAATTACGAGAATTGTCTACTGATAAATTAAAAAAAAATATGTTAAATTATATGTATAGTACACACGAAGATCAGACAAGGCCATTCAATACTATATTTGCTCATAGCTTAAGTAGTTGTTAAATAAATTAACACTATTAATAACTGTGCTGTGTAGAGGCAGCTACGCTAAATTTCTGATCCTTTTATTTCTCGTGGGTGTTGTAAAAGACGTCTAGTCTAAGCCTTATATTGACCTGGGCCAGCTCCAATTGATGCTGTCTGGTCAATTATTATATTTACAAAGACGGTTGACGTTAGGCAGTTGATAGCAATATTGCCAACATTTTGTAATATGTACTATGGTGGATGAGTACATATTGCGTCGATGCCAAGTAATCGCAATAGATGCAGAATGATGATGATAGTAATTAAAAAAAAGTATTAAATACTTTCTCTAATCCTTATGAAGGACAAAACTAGCAACCCGTCCTCGCTTGCCTTCGGTTTCAGTCGCCTTACCCGCATAGTTCCCAATCCCGTGGGAATACCGAGATAAAATATAAAATATTTTATCCTGCCTATACTCCCTGATATTATAGCTTTCCATTTCTGAAAGAATTTTTTAAATCTGTACAGTAGTTTCGGAACCTATTCAATACAAACAAACAAGCAAATCTTTCCTTTTTATAATATTAGTATGGATAAACGATTGGTGTTTGAGGGATAAATGTAACAAAAAATTGTGAATTAAAAATAATAAATAGATTTGCATTTTAGTATTCGCTGCTTATTCATGTGTGTTGGTTTTTTTATTGCTATGTTTTATGTTTTAACTGTCACTCCTAGAAACAATGTATTACAACATATAAGATATTAAACTTCTTTATGATATGTACTTAGCAAGATGATAATGTGCAATGATTTGCGATTTCACTTAACACTAGCAATTAAAAAGGTATTTAAATCTTATCAGCTATCGCACTGTTTTTAGCAAATAATTCTTGTTTAAAGAAAATTGCTTGTAAATTTACTTTTTCCATACCAAAATAATGTTTCATTAGGAACATGTTTTTTACTATAGGGTGTTTTTTTTGTCGACCACTGAAGTCAAGGAACTCTGCACCAGTGGTCGGCCCAACGACGAAGGCGACGTGCTTTAGGGTTATGGGGCCGCGCGCCGCTTTTCTGTCGCCCCGGACGGAGCCGGGCGGCGGGTCCGCTGACCACAGCCCACCCAAAAAGGGTGTTTTTTGATCGTGATACCAAATAATTTTATATTATGCAGTTGCCAAAAGCTTCACAAAAAGGAAATACAGAATCATTAATATAACCAACGTAGCATTTCGTAATTACACGTATCACGTAATTTTTTGTAGACTGTCGCCTCTATTTCCAAAGAGATTTTAATTCACGGTTGTAACAAATACTTATTAGTGAATTTTATACTTATGTACCTATATTCAACATTTTTCTTATCTGGTAGGTACAATTTCTGATAAATATTTTATGCTGATTTTTCTTTTATTGATGAATACAAAAAATCATCTATAGCAACAATGTTAAATCTTAATATGAACAAATCAATAAAACACCATGTGTTTCATAATCAATTTGGATTCAGACATGTGTAGTTCTCGAACAGTTTTAATATATTTCTGGCAGAGTAGACATTTTCCACACAAATTAAGGTTGGAAGCTGAATGTGCGCGAAGTTTCCACATTCTCTCTGAAATATTAAGTCATTGTGAGGGCCAAAATTAATATCGAAGCACTTGTTAGGATGTAATATATAATATTGTAACTTTTGGCAAAGTTATTTAGCATTTCACCTAATCCCGTACACCAAACGTGCCAGTCGATAAAGGTTATGTAAAAGGCGGATAGGGTCATCCGGTCCCCATTAAATATTACCGGGCGCCAGTAGATTTTTTAATATGCGATTCTTTGCATATATTAATCTATTATATCTTTATCTTTGGATATTTAATTTTGACTGATAAACTTAATCACTTGTTCAAATTAATAATCGAATACCAGGTTGACCGAGCTTGACTCGGAGTATTTTTTTAGCATTTATTTAGATATATATTAATAAAAAATAAAAAAATAATAAAGAAATTTATATAAAAAATTACAAAAAGAGAATAATAAGAACACCGAGATTAGATCCGACGCCGTTTGTCGCCGATGTCAAAAATAAAATGAAACCTGACTACTTCGCCACTGGGCTATAGTAACTCATGACATTGATGGCAAAATTTGAATTCATATTCTTTTAAAATTTAATGTCATTATATTGTCTGCCAAAAACACTGACAAAACAACATTTTCTATACATAAAACCTAGCTAGATCGGATTTTTTGGGCCCGAATCCTCTAGTATGCCAAGCTTCAACAAAATCGTTGGAGCCGTTTCCGAGATCCTCAATATATGTACATGTATATATATATACACAAGAATCGCTCGTTTAAAGATATAAGATATTCTTATACAGTATAATTTGATAAGAATAACTTTAAAATTGATTACGTTTATAGCTTTGTGAAGGCGCCGAAAGGTCAGTAAAATTAAATTTAAATACAGGCGCGAAAAAACCCGTAAAATAGTTATATTTAAAGCATGTAACACTTGTGTAAGCTTCAGAAATCATTATGTTCACATAGCTGTGCCACAAAGTGAACAGTAAACACTCGCAATAAAAAATATACATAAGCAAATCAGGCGCAAATGAACTCGAAACCAAACTGCGAAGCACAAACTGTCATATCCATGTCATCGTGTATTCCCCAGCGCAACTTTATTTTCCTTCCTTAATTTTAACGAATTTCTGGTGTGAAGCGCGCCACTTCTGCACTGAATGAAGCAACTGTCCAAGTAATTACTTCCAGTGTAATCCCGCAGAGCTTGTGATCCCTTGTAAAATTAAATAGACCGGTATGATGGGTGTTCTTACAAGGTAATAAGTATTCTTAGTTTCAAATTTCCTCTTTTGGGGTATTATAATTTAATGATATTTATGTATATTACAGCGTGAAATGTCTTGGGAGTAACTCAAGATTTCTGAACGAGAGATGTAATGCTAAGTAATCTTCATTCATTCGGTTAATTTTAAGGTCGGCATTATTTACAGAAATAATTTTCAATGACCAAATAATAACCTGCATACTCGCGTTATTTCATAATTTTAGAGAAAGCAGTTACTGCAAGTATAATTTTAGTTTTGGATCTCGAGTATTCCATTTATTTCCTAAATTGGTTAGTTACGAGTATATAGTTGTGTTTCGATTTATATTCTTCTGCAATCAGGTGATCTGTGAACGAACCTTGTTCGACTCTTACGACAATCGCACATACAATACGGAAACTATGATAAAACTATTTTTCGTAAACTCTTGATACCTATCAAAAATATTTACTAAGATGCGACTGCGATCAGCTATTTTGCTATCAATATAAATGCAGCAAAACGGCAGCAATACGATACAGCAACGATACATATGTAAGTCGTAGGTAAACACTAAAATAATAAAGAAGGAAAATGCAAGGAATTTTCATCATATAAAGAGGTCCAAGAATGTAATTTGACTGTCCAATAACTTGAATGTAGCTGACGTTCCACTTCTCTGGATATCACTTTTGCTCGTAATTTTAATGTGAATATAACTGGGTAAATCAATATCACCATATGTTACACTTACTATATAGGTAATCAAGTAATTCAATGAGTATTCTGTTCCGGCAAAGAAGACGAAAGGAAAAATGATAATAGAATCCGAAACAGTAAAAAATAAATTTTATACAAAAAAAGTTTTAATTATATGAACAAGTGTCTTAGACCTTCCATGTCGCTGAATTTGTCACAGTACAGATAGGCAATTTATGTTGTGGCCGACCCTGCAATATACGCCACACGCCAAATAAATGTTTAAACTTCTATGTTGTCTACGCAATTAATTTAGTGACAGACTTTATAGTATCTATGATCCTATATATATATATATATATATATATATACTAACTGATCCAACAGGCGTTATTCTGTTCAAATAACACCGCACCACCACCTACCGGATCCAATTGTGAATCTAAACCATTCTCGAATCCCATTCAACACACACAAAAAATTTCATCAACATCGGTCCAGCCGTTTAGGAGAAGTTCAATGACATACACACGTACACAAGAAATATATATAAAAAGACTAGTTGACCCAACAGACGTTGTTCTGTTCAAATAAGCGCCATATACCGAGTCCAATTATGATTCAAAACCATTTTCAATCTCCTTGAACATGCATAAAAATTTCATCCACATCGGTTCAGTCGTGTAGGAGGAGTTTAGTGACATACACACATACGCAAGAAATTTCGGTGTGAAATGACGGTGTTCTGTTCAAATAAAATAAAAGCAGCGCTACCTACCGGGTCCAATTGTAGATCTAAACCATCCTCGAATCTTCTTGAACACACAAAAAATTTCATCAACATCGGTCCAGCCGTTTAGGAGGAGTTCAGTGACATACATAATACACAAGAAATTTATATATAAAGATTACAAAAATATATAAGGGACTGTTATAAAGGCGAAACTAAGTTTGTTTATTTTGCCCTTCGTCTTATACATTTTAAATACTTAAAGCGATGATTATGAAATTTGTTATATACCTTGTCATGGGTGCAGAAAAAGGATTTAGACTAAAAATTACCACTTCCTAGAGAGGGAAAACAAATTTTACAATAAGTTCTAGTAAGTAAACCACAGTCGCGAACAAATTTTGTTTTTATCACGACACCTATATTATTGCGGTAAAATAATGATGACTCGAAAATTTTTCCGAAGCTGAATAAGCGGCCTAACATTAGCATTATTATAAAGATATTTTAAAGAGTATTAAGACAGTTAGTACGGGATCCACGGTACATTTTTTTATTTGATTACTAACAAGCAAATTTTTTGTGAGTAGCTTTTTCTTGATGAGACGCCCCACAATATATGTACGAAAACTCTCAATTGTGGTAGGTTTCGGAGGTAGGAGGGATAGAACATGTCCATTTGGTGGTTCTAAAAAAATTATTACTATTAGTCTCATCAAAATTAAGCTATTGCCGAAGATTCAGCTTGATAGTAATTATTTTTACATCAAGGATCTGTACTACAACTTTTGAGCGTAGGACCAGGATAACGTACCACGCAATTTGTAGGTCAATATGACTGTTAATTTATATAAATATTAAATAAGAAAAGAAAAATCAGCTTGTTAGTAATTACTTTTGATGACCTCGTTATCAATACATATTGGGAGCAGGGGACTCTGTGATGTAACCACAGTATTTGCAGGACAAATATTTTTTTAGATAATTTAGATAATTATCTTGAGATATACCAAAAATCACGCCATTAGTAATAAATTTTTTAGAACCACCAAATGGACATATTCTATCCCTCCTACCTCCGAAACCTACCACAATTGAGAGATTTCGTATAGATATTGTTGAGCGTCGCATCAAGATAAAGCTCTACTCACAAAAATTAGCTTGTTAGTAATCAAATAAAAAAATGTACGGCAAAACCCGGCCTAAGTGTATATCATTTCATAAATATTAAAGCCAAAATGCATTTAAGAAAATCAATATTTCATTTTACGAAACAAACTATTGGTTTTATTGCATTAAATTATTAATAAGAGATAATTAAAAATAAACGAAATCCTCTTTTTGATTCCTCGTTATAAATTATCTGGCTTCACCACAAACTTTCAGAATGACGACCACAAATTTAAATTTCATACAACAAAGCTTATTTTTTAATTAAAATAATCTGATAGCAATGAATGCTTGCAATCTTTTATTCTTGTGAAATATTAACAGTTAACACGAGGAACGACATTTTAGTATAATTGTGTTTTACCTTGTCCTATTATTTATGTATATGAAGCTATGTGTAATTTAATAAGACAATTCTGAGATTTTTGCCAATTAATGTTTTGCAATACATATTAAATGTGCCTATATAACCTTAAATCAGGACCTGTCAAAGGGGGTTAGAGAGGAGTATGCTCAACCTAAGGAAGATAGACAAAGTAAGACATAGGTACTAAGATAAGAAGAACCACCAAAGCAATCGACGCCCTAGCATATGCACTAAAGCTAAAATGGAGATGGGCTGGTCATGTCGCCAGATGACCAGAGATGGTCTACGAGAGTATCATCGTGGAGTGGCCCAACGGGAAAGCGAAGCAAAGGGAGACCACTAATCAGATGGGAGGATGGCCTCAGACGGACAGCTGGCCCAAACTGGGCAGAAGTAGCGAAAGATAGAGATGCATGGACATCTTTGGAGGAGGTCTTTACCCAATCAGGGGTTCTTGCTGACAAAACCTACTTATAATTTTTTTTAATTACTATTAATTTAATTCACACAACTGTTACTACCAAAGAGTATATAAGAGTAATTACTACCTACATACATTTATATTCATTTTATTTTCTTAAATATATTCTTCCATGATGTACTCAAACTTTGTAAAAGCAAGAAATAAATTGACTTTATTATTATTATTTTAATGTCTCTCCTTTTTCACGGGATCTTCCTAGGGAAGTTACCCGGTCTATTAAAAGTTGAAACTTGAACGCGGCGGCGGCAGACGGCGGATTTACACATTCGTCGCACATAGGCTATTTAATGTTTGCCGCCCCTAGTAATCCCTGTAATTTAATACTCTATTACACAATCATATCAACAATATTTTCCTGATTAATAACATTTAAATGTTAATTTTATCTTTGGGAAACTTTGGGAAATAGTTTTATGACCAGTTGCCAGCTGCTACTTTGGGATGTAGAATAGACGCCATCATCATTATCAGATGGAGTTGGTCCAGGTCGACGGAGAGCTCTTAGTCGTTTTTTACGATATTCACGAGTAATGGAAACGTTACTAGAATTCGTAGCCGCCATCACACAGCGATAGAACTTTACCATTTAAATGTTTTATTTGTTAATTTAGTAAATTAACAAATAAAATTTAGGAGTGGTAGGACCACACTGTCGACAGTTATCTGTCTACAGCCGCGGGCCGGTCCGTCCGGGGCAGTACCATGCTCTCGCAGAAAATCGACGTCTGAGTAGTAGCAATTTGTTACTGCGCTTCGTTCGGTGAGCGAGAGAGCCGGAAGCCCAAATTTCTGAGGGTGATTGCGTGTGGAGGGTTTTGGTGGTGCCCTTGGTATCACCAAGCCTCAATGCACGCATTCACACTCCCTTCGCTTTCTTCGCGGTAGGCAACGCCCTTGTAAAGGTCCATGAGTGGCAGCAACACTTACCATCAGGTGTACTGTTTGCTCGTTTGCCACCGTTTGCAATAAAAAAAAAAAAATTAAATGTTTTATTTAATTTACAAATACTAGTCTCAAAATAATTCGTACAAATCTAATACAGCCCTGTGCTGTATTATGAAAGCTTAACTTCGAAACTTCTAGGCTCCATTTGTCTAGATATGTTATATATTGGCTTATTAATACGAGATCCTAGACAAGTTGGTAAATTAGATTGGTAGAACAAAGTCGCAGACAGGCATTGAAGTTTGTATAATCAAGATGACATAATGAACAGGCTTGCTGAAACGGTGATCGAGTTATGCTCCACAATAGCGAAACACATAAATCAGCACTTATAATTTCCTGTAACCTCTAAACAGATCTTCAGATATTACTCACTTGAAAAGATACATAAGCTTCAGAATATATTCCGTAGTCATTCTGTAGATGCCATTTTTAATTTTCGTTATCTAATATTCGATATGTCAGCTAGTTAATGGAAAATCAAATATATAAACTATCATACACTGTTGGGTTAGAGTCTCCTCTACATTAGGAAGACAAAAGCCTTGCTATACTACGCTAGTCAGACATGTTGGGATAGATTTTTATTTCCAGTTTTCTTTCTCTGTCATAGATGTTATATGCGTATTATATCCCTTAATCATCATTTAAGATATCCACGGGCAAGTAACGGAGTGGTGAATTGTATTCTTACTCCGTTACGACAGGGAAAATAGCAGTTTATAAAATAAGTTTAATACACAAACTATTAATTTGGTAACCTTATTTTGGCAGACTAATGTCCGGTGACAAACTAGATTGACACGGAAGCTGTTTACGTTACGTTAGCAGTTTCCGAAGCATCAAAATATGTATTAAACTAAGTAACTATTCGAAACACTTTCATTTCGATATTTAATCTTCGTAATTGTTGAATGCCACAGGTACAGGAAAATGTAAAAAAAAATTGATTACTATACATCTTAGACTACAGCATAGATCGTGAAAAACTATATTTCAGTGTTATAAGAGAAAGTGACAACCTTCACTAAAATAGAAAACGTTTTCGTAACGTCCACTGCATGACGTTTAAACTAGTAATATATCATAATTCAAAATATTCCCCTTCCCCTAGACGAAACCAGGCTCTATAATCAAAAGTATTTCTAGTGAATATCATCCACACATATAATATTTATTAAAAGAACGATAAAATCCGTTTAAATATCTCAATTTCATACATAATATTCAGCGTTAACGTTACCGGCCATTCGATAAAATTATCTTCACCAATTTTATAGCGGTTTAATTTTTCCTGTACTTTTTTAATATACCTGCTTTGCGGATACTTTAACGTATTCATTGTAATAGCAGGATGAAGGTGTTTAACTTCAAACATGTCAAACTATTTAATTCGCATCTTCTTGAAACTACTATAAGACCCAGTTCGTATGCAATATAAAAGATATTTATTTATTGAGTTTATTTTTCATAAAGTAAACGCATGAGCTTATAATACTTAGTATTTTCTTACGATATCATGGGAAAGGAAAGGGTGGTAAATTATACCCTTACTTCGTCACAAAGCGACTTTTAATTATCATTTTAAGCAGAGAAAGGCTAGGAATAGTGCAATATTATTAAAATACTAGTTGTAATACATATAAAAATAGCACTTACAGAATGAAATTTTCTTTATTCAATCGAATTACCTGTAAGCAAAAAAATATAACATAAATAAAATTATTGATTAAGTGATAAAAAGTGCCGATTAATAACTTGTACGCGGGGTTTGATAGTTATTACGTAGTATATATCTCTGAAGCTCTCTTACGAGCTCTTCAATGAATGTTTATTACTTAAGAAAAGTAATAAGATCATCGTATTGATTAACCAGCAATCATGTATATTGCTTCCTCATCGTAGTAGCTGGATTGCGAACCCCGGACCGCCCCGGGTTAGCAAGCTGGATTTTGCAAATACAGATTATTTAATAGGTGTTCCTGAAATTAAATAAGCGGAATTTCATGGTAAGCAATAATAGGTCTCCTATTACGTGGGACTCACTATTTTATGGCGAAATATGGGTATAACACATACAGTTACATCTTAAAGGGATGAAGATTATAAATATAAAAGCTTCAAGCTTTTTTGATCATCCTGGTATGCCACGTTAGGCTCAAATGAAAAGCAATGTAGTATGCTCTTATTTTCTAATATAAATGAAAGAAAACTAATAAGTTATAAACGTTACTTACCGTGTGGTGACGGAGTAAGAATGCAATTCAACAGTCCTTATCTTACCCCTGGATGTCGTAATAGATGAGTCAGGGGTTAAATATACATATTGTATATTATGCCCTTGCAGATTCACTCATAAGCTACGGACTAACTGTATATGGACGAACATTTGTAACATACTTAAACGAAATTAAAAATATACAGATAAGACTGATAAAGTATCTAAGTAAGTAAGAATGTTAAAAATAGGTGCAATAAAGAATACAATAAATTATTTCCTATATGTAAAATTTTGCCAATAGAGAAAAAAGTTGAATATTTGATAGGGTTAGAATACTATCATAACAACCAGTATAAACAATTACAAATAAATATAATACAAAAAGTGCCAGGGAAGAGAAGCTAATTAAACCTAAAATTACAAACTACTATGGAGAAAGAACCAATAAGTATATAATACCTTTTTTTTTTTTTTTTTTTTTTTTTTTTGAAAGTGTTTAATAAAATAAATATATTAAGACAAAAACATATTAAGTACAAATGTTTTAAAGAAAAAATTGAAGGGTTCGCTACTTGACGGGCTATAACCCGTTCAGTGGTAGACTCTTTCATTTTTCGTTATGTATACCAATAAATGGAAATGGAGTGTCTGTTTGTAATGTCAAGGTAATAGGCCTTTTTCATGTTCACAAGATTGTTTGCACTATGCATAGCATATGCCTAAAAATCACTTTATAATTTTTTTTTATCTTTTTTCTGTCTATCTGTTTGTTCCGGGTAGTAAGGTTTTATAAATATTGTATGTAAATACGAGCGTGTCTCGCCGTTAAACAATTACGTTTGGCGAGAATAATGTGTAGTAGTAAATAAGATACCATTGTTTAATAAATAAATAAAAAAAAAAATAAAATCTATGCAAGAGAAGGAAGACTCGAAATACAACCCGTCTGACTAGCGTGGTATAGTAGATCAATCTCCATCCTATTAAGGAGGAGGTTCAAGTCCAGCAAATGTTTTAGGTATTTGCTAAGTTTTATGATCACTACCAATCCAACTAACGTCGCATTCCTTTATGTATATAATCGTTGCCCACTCGATACTAGTAGGAAATGCTACTACACGATAACGAAGCATCGGTATTTTAATTAACAATACAGTGGACCCGCGGTAATCTGGCCCCTGTCTAATCCGGCACCCCTTGTAATCCGACATGTCTAATTATTATTGAATATTTTTTATCAATCGTTACTAATGTTAGTGATGCATGATTGAATAGGTTACAACTTGTACGTGCCACCACTATTGTATTTTTGTTTTGATTCTAATTATTTAGTTTGAATTTGACTATATGTATAGCAGTACGGCCTAGTGTCCGTTCATAATGTAGTTCATTCATTGTATATTACCTATGCGTGCCTGTCGTATTATAAGGTACTCTTTTGTAAATAATCCGAACTATAAGGGGTCTTAGGCAAGTACTCTATAATCCGACAAATTCGATAGTCCCACATTGTCGTGCGAAACGTTTATCGGATTAACGGAGGTCCACTGTATATACATACATAGCATAAAATATATTAAAGAAATAAATCACGTATTTTGTTTGATTGAATTTATCACAGCACTGATACAAGTATCTCTAAATCGTAAGAGATATTAATCTCCAATTAATAATAAACTAGGTATTTCTATAATACTAAATTATTATGTGTTGTTGTCTTCTATGTCATCAAGAGGTTAATAAATATAGTATTCTAAGATTAATTTTATAAACAGTTAATCACAAAAGTTTTATATTACTCGTCTATAGTTCCATGATTGAAATCGTTCAAATGCTGATATGGTGTCAAATCACTTAATATTCTGGCGCCAAAACATCTAATGAACCAAATCTTTATATATATATATATATATATATATATATATATATATATATTTCTTGTGTACGTGTGTATGCCATGAATTCCTTCTAAACGGCTGGACCGATTTTGATGAAATTTTTGTGTGTGTTCAAGGGGATACGAGAATGGTTTGATTAACAATTGGACCCGGTAGGTGGCGCTGCTGACGATTTCAATGCGAATTACTTTTATTTTTGAACAGAACAACAACAAGCGCATTTGAAGCCGAACCGTCCTGAGGATGCCTCGTTTAGAGGCGAAACACGTGTCGAATAAATATTAGAAGTTCTGCGGAAAATTGCAAGTTGATGTACTGGAAGGTGTTCATCACGTAACAGTAAGATTGCCTTGTTTCCTAGTCCACCTTAATCCTTTCCCGTATTCCTTCTATTGCGGTGTGCGGTATATGGAATACCGTGGGAACGTGGTGGGTCACTCTTCCATTTTAAAATAAAAATGATTGCCGCTATGTATCGCCTAATTCAATCAATTAGAACAACGTCTGTTGGGTCAGCTAGTATATGTATAAATATTTGGTGTTTATATCAACGTGTACATAAAGTACAAATGGTAATGTTGTCATCGTCAACAAAAACGCAAGATAGATTAATAAATTCCACATCTTGAAAAAAGGAATGTAATATAAATATGTATATTTGAAATATATATATATTTATATTGTATATATCTGTAATTTTAACACCTTAAATGTAAATAAATAACACAACGCTGTCCGAACACTGTTACTTAAGATTAATTGAAGGAATAAATTACAACGAAAACTTTCAAGACAAATTACAAACTCGGATGTCTCCTTGCCAATTTTTAACAGACTTCAGAAGTAAAAGTTACTCAATGTGATACTTAGATATGCATTTATTCCATCCACTTTGCCTTGAAGCAAAAATTTTGAATACAACTTTAAAGAAAAGATTTTTCTTTGTTTTAGCATTATTTAATTCATGTTAGCTGTACGAGACACGGTCCGTGGACAGTTAGTTACGTACACGTAGTCCGAATTCTTATCACGTATTTTATATGAAGTCATGTAAATTTATTTTTACTTGAAAAATAATGAACACAAGAAAAATTGCACAACAAAGAGTCTCGATATATGTTATATGGATGAAGAAATCTCGGTGTTACATTAACGCAGTAATGGTGATAATGAAACATTAATGTAAGTGAACCCATAGATATAACTTTATCATTTATAGTTTCATGTTAATATTCACGAAGACGTGAGCAAAGACTTAAATATTTTATTTTTAAATTCGCAAAATAAAGACTGAACCTATGGTCGTTCATAGGTATAGTTTCAAAATCATGCATAAATACTGCTACTGTGAATTTTATAGCAACAAAATGAGCTAAAATTTTAATAGAAATTTAGTTTTTAATTTTTTTAGTTTTTAATAGAAATTTAGTTAGTTTCATAGCAACTGGACTGGACAGGTGGCGTAGTAGTGAAGATACCTATAGTGCACGTGTCGCGGGTACGAATCAAACGCAAGACAACACTTAAAATCTGTGGCCATAGGTCAGAATATGATAGTTACAAATTCATTACTTTACAGGACAAGCAAATTAAATTATTAAGAAATCTTGAAGGGACTATTAAAATATGAGACACTCGGTATATATATGACAAAAAATATTTTTAAAATAAAGGAAATGTATTACTAATTTGTAAAATTACTTAAAATTCATTGTGCAATGCGTAATATTCATGTGGATATTGATGAATGAATTTGTATTTATCATATTCTGACCTATGGCCACAGAAATATTTTATGCGATACATAAATGGTTCTGAGTGTGGATGTAATTCGTGTCCATTAATTATGTTTGTAGAGTACCCCGCAATAGAAGGAAATTTCCTTAGTCCAGAGTGTTGTCTTTTAAGAAAGAAAAAAGAAAGATGTACGAACCAGCAGATCACTAAGTATGCTTATAAAACTAACGCTTATAACACTACAGCAATAACGCAAACACTTTTTATCTTACTATTAGGTCCTTACATATGAAATTGGCGTTTTGTACGGGAGGAATATATTTTTTTTTTTTGTAAAATGTATTTAATTAATCAAACTATGCACCGTTGTTATCTATGCACTTTTGTCATCTCATAGGTAGTTCATTCATCCCTTTACTAAAAAGACCATGGGGAGCGATCATCATTAAACTCTTTGGAGGCGGTTTGGACTGCCGCATCGGAGTTGAATTATTTCCTTGTAAAAATTTGTCCAAATTCAGGAAAAAATTATAATTTGTTGGAGCAAGGTCCAGGGAGTACGGTGGATCTCGCAGACATTCCAATTGTAGCTCATCTAACTTAGTTGTTGTTTGTTGTGCAGTGTGTTATCTTGCGTTGTTGTGAAGCAGCAGTGGCCTAGAGCGATTGACCAATCTCGGACCTAGTATTACTTTTAACTAAATTAACGGTGTACCGAACTGAATTGACAATAAAGGGCTATTTAAAGATATTCCATTTCCGAGCATGTCATACTCACTAACACTCAATCCCATATCAACAGCTGTCAAAAGTTACCGCCCCAGATGTTATGAGTTTATTCTCGTTACGAAACATTTCTACACATCGTATTAAACTTATTTTTATAAATATATAAAGGTTATTGTTTTTTTTTTTATAAATTAATATGACAAAACACTATTTATCCACCTCTAAGAAGAATTGCTTGGGGCTCCATTTGTCCCATTCCTTGTATAAGTAAACTACTACTAAACAAATGTAGTAATTCTGTACATGTATATTCAGATTCTCAAAAGTTGCTTTTGCAAAATAGTACGAACATTAAACTTTTTGTTACTTATGATTCTAATTTCTTATGGAGAATATGATTACTTTAATTTTCCTTCAAATTACTATCTATAGGTAAATATTGTGCATGTGGTGTTTGCTTATAATTGAGCGTAACTTTTTCTATAAACGTAAGTACTAGTATTAAGTTGTCGTATTACTGTTATATTTGTTAGCGAATTAAATAAATTATTGAGATACTACAACCCGAAAGAAGTTTGACTTGCATCTTGGTTTCATAAAACCACACTATTTTATAGGCTATGGTTTGGACACACTCCGCCCAATGTGCCCGGGACGACGGATGGGCGGCCGCATGCCCTCCCCATCGCCATTAGGTTGTCGACTTGTACCAATTCCTTGACAACAGTGGCCGACCCGGCGGATTACCATTTCGAGTACATCTACTACAATAAATCATTCATGGCAGACAATAATAATATATATTATTATAATATAATATATTTATATATACACACACCGTATCCGTACCTATGCAAGATCATCATTTCAGCTCATATACGTCCAATTGTTGAGCTCGAGCCTCCACCACAACAGAAAGGAGATTGACCTTATTGCCCTATACAATGTTCGTCAGACAGGTTGGTTTTATTTCAAGTTTTCCTTCTCTTGCATAGATGTTATATGTGTATTATATCCCTTAGTTGTCTTTTACGACATCTACGGGCAAGATAGCGAGTGACCAATTGTATTCTTTCTCCGTCACTAAACGGATCACAATAATATAACAAGGATGAATTAAAGATGGCAACGTGCTCGAGAAATAATCAGTGTAGTTGATTTCAGACAATGTACTTCGCATACAAAAGCAATTTCCACATGTCTTCTTAATTATATCGGACCTGGTTCAGTGAACAATACAATCAAGTCTTGGTGTTATATTAGCAGAATCGATTGACTGTAAAGCTAGAAGCGTTTAGCTACAATGGATGTTGAATTTGGAATACGCTGTATTTTAAACACAATATATTGATCATAAAAGACTGAATAAAAAATCGGTAGAGAGACAATCGCCTCGTGAATTCAATACCACTTAGCCCGGCTAGCTCAGTCGGTAGAGCATGAGACTCTTATTACTTATTTCCTTTTCCGTATGATACAGCGCAAGAATACAATTCACTATCCACACTTTTGACCGCGGATGTCGTAAAAGACAATTAAGGGATATAATATGCATACAACATCTATGTGAGAGAAGGAAAACTAACTCGAAACAAAGCCCTATGCCAACATGTCGGGCAAGCCTGGTTTGGTAGGAAATTGACCTACTATATAGTAGGAAATTGACCTACTATATAGTAGGTCAATTTCCTATAGCGGAGGAGATCCGAGCCCAACAGTGGGAATTATATGGGGTGAGATGACGATGACTTATTTCCTGGTGATGCCGTAAAAACTGGCCGAGTGATCGCCAGGAAACTAAGCAGCTGCACTATCTCGGCAAACTCAATGTCAACTGTGATCCAATTCGCCCCAGGCGCGAGATGTTTTTATTTCACCATAGTCTAGTCTGCCTATGGTGTGGACAAGCCACGCCCGATTCGTCAGGGAAGGAACATGCGTGCGACCCCATAACTTGACGTGTATGTACTTCTCGAGCGGACGTGGACGGAGCTCATGTGGACGGGCCATCGTTATGATACGGCAAGCGTGAAAATTTGGTTTGGCTGTGGGCGCGGATGAACTGTTAGATGGGATCCATATTCGACGTCCCGGGAAAGGGACGTCGGAAGGGTAGGGTACAGGGCCCCGTCGGGCCGGCCATGGAGGACAAGAAACTCGGTACCGGTGGTCGGCCCTACGGCGAAGAAGAGACGATACGATGGGTTATGGCGCCGCACGCCGTCTCTTTGTCACATCGGACGGAGCGGACGGCGTGTGCGCTGACCATAGTTCACCCCAAAAACAAAAACATGGAATTCATATATCTACATTACAAAATGAAATCATAAAATACTTGCAAAGAATAAATGGGAGCTACAATCATAACACTTATTGCACTTTAAAATAAAGCTGCAGTGCCACGTGACATCGGAAATAATAACAAGAATCACAAAAGAAACATTTCAACGAACCGCTGGCTCGGTCGCAATGTCTATTTGTGTTGAGCAAAAGAAGAACAAACTATTTCTGAGCACTCAGTTGGTATTGGCATCGATTTGCTGGGAAAATTGTTTCATTTATTTTCATTACAACCTAAATTGAAACTGAAATCAGAGCCAAATTTTAACTATTTATTTATTTCAATAATACTGCCAAAATGGTGATTTAAAAACCGAAAACCTTGCGTATTTAAATATACGCTTTGAATGAGACTTTGCCATTTTTGTAAATTTTTTCATCGTCCTATTGACGTCCACTGAAATAATAATGAAGAAGAAGAATGGCGCCATAATTATTACGCCCATTTTCCTAATGATTCCTATACACCGCGTTATATGTCATTTTCTTTTAGTTTAGGCCAATATCAGAAACACTTCTTCAAGGATTTTAGCGCTCCATAAAATAAAACATGAAATCTGACATTTATACAAAAATAAAAATGCAAGGACAATAAGAAATATTTTATAGCCAAACGCAGCTTTGAACCGAGGGTGTCACGCCTTGAATGAAAAGACTCCACATTTCTATTAGTTAATTAACACCTATGAAAAGATAGAAGTTGTTCTGAATATAATATGGCGAGAATTTCGTATATGTATTGGGAAACAGAATAAGAACTTCAACAGTAAGTTTTTCAAACCATCGCGCTCGTGAACAGATTTTCAAACAGTGTGATCGTGATGTATAACTGAAAAGTTTAACTTGTTCATCATCATCATTTCAGCCTATAGCCGTCCACTGCTGGACGTAGGCCTCCCTCATGTTGCGCCATAATGTGCGGTCCTGTGCCGCCTGCATCCAACGACGCTCAGCAACTTTCACTAGGTCATCGGTCCACCTAGTGGGGGGCGTCCTACACTGCGTCATCCGATACGTGGTCGCCACTCGAAAATCTTTCTTCCCCAGCGGTTGTCGGTTCGTCGAGCGATGTGGCCTGCCCATTGCCACTTCAGCGTGCTAATTCTTCGTGCTATGTCGGTTACACCCGTTCTTCTGCGGATTTCCGTATTCCGGATTCTATCTCGCAGAGAAATCCCGAGCATAGTCCGCTCCATAGCACGCTGAGCGACTTTGTGCCTTGATATAAGGCCTACATTTAGGGACCACGTTTCCGTGCCGTAAGTCATCACTGGTAGCACACACTGGTCGTAGACCTGTGTTTTCACAACCTCCTTCCTGTGTAACTTGTTAGCAGTTCGAAAATAAAAGGGTCATGGTGATTTTATGAAATAAATAAATAAAAAAAATATCATGAAATACAAACAATCAAATTTTAGTCGGGGTTGAATATTAATAATGACAAAAAGTTTAGCTTTATACTTGTTTTATACTTAGTTTTGTTTGAAATTTATAAATATTATCAAAGACCGGTTTTGATTTCATCAAGCAATAAAAGTTGTTGAATTTGTTAGTGTTATGGACGGTATAAGAAAACAAAATTTTCATCAACCTTGCCTGTACAAAGTAACTTGGAGATTAAATCCTAAATTTAGTGTATTCCATCTGTCCAGTATTCGGTAAAAGGCTGCGACCATAAGCTAATTACTAACCATCTAATAAAGTAAAGCATGATCATCATAATTTCAGATCATATACGTCCGTCACTGTTGGGCTCGAGCCTCTTCTACAATGGGAGGGAACTAAACCTACTTCACCACGCTGGTCAGAAGTGTTAGTATAGGGTTTTATTTCGAGTTTTCCTTTTTTCCTTCTTTTAACTATTCAATATCTATATGTTATATGCATATTTAACCCCTTAATAGTCTTCTATGACACCCACGGGTAAGAGAGATTGTGTTGTAATTGTATTCTTATTTCGTCACCACACGGAATAAAGGATCATATGACGAAAATTGTGTATAGATTTAACATTGTTTTAAGACGATACCCAATCCAAAGGTCGCGTCTATGAATATCACCAACGTGGTCTATGAACCGTTTTCAATTAAAATCCTGTAAAACTGTTAAACAATAACACATTTTCACCTACTTTGTGGTATGATTTTTATATAGTCATTCATTACAGAATTTTGCATATATTTTATTTATTAGTCATTACAGAATTTTGCATATTATTAATAGGTAAGTCGCGGTTTTAACCGCATAAACATTTAACTTTCCCCAAAATAAAATGATATCCAAATCCGTTAAACGGATACTTGAGTAAAAAAAGTCAAATTGTATTATTATCCCAAAGCACAGGTTACCAGATTAAAAAGTATCCTTAGGTGTTCACCCAGAAAATGGTCTATGTGCCAATATTCATCCTAATCTATTAAGTGATACACATGATTGAGTAACAAACATCTTCACAAACTTTCACATTTATAATATTAGTAGGAAACAGGACACACTAGTTTAGTCCTCAAGGAAGGCTAAGATCTGGCATGTGAGCGATCGTAAAACTAAGCTAGAAGCCTTTGCAGCTTGTATATCTTCAAATTATATTAAAGAAAAGACATTCTTACGCAACCCTAATAAATTTCAACAAGGGGAGGATGATGATTAATAACTCGATTTAGAATTATAAGAACAAATTAAAACGCTATAATAAAATGTGTAGAAATAGTAACGTAATCATTTTGATTTTGTAATTATTACTAATAAACATCTAATACCCGTTCCAGTTTTGTAGAATCATGGTTAAAGCCAAAAAAATATTTAATCTTACAAGAAAGTCTTACAAGAAACTGTAATCTCCCTACAATAAAACTAAAACTCATGATATTTAGGGTTCCGTACCCAAAGGGACAAAACGGGACCCTATTACTAAGACTTCGCTGTCTGTCCGTCCGTCTGTTTGTCACCAGGCTGCATCCCAAAAACCGCAAAAGCTAGGCACTTTAAATTTTAACAAATTATGTATTTCTATTGCCGATATAACAAATAGATAAGATACAGATAGGTACGTACGATAAGAACAATAGATAGATAAAACAGATATTGAAGGGGGGCCCGCGATTTTTTTTACTCGATATCGATAATGGCAACAGGTAGGCACTTTAAATATTCGAAAAATACTTAATTGTATATTCGCTTTAATAATAAATTTATTTGGGAATGGGGCTCTTACACAACAAAGGTGCTTTTTATAGATAATGGTCGGAACCCTTCGTGCGCGACTACGACTCGCACCGTTTTTTTTAAATTGTTTGGGATAAAAATACTTTAATGAATAGTTGCAGTCTTTAGTCGGACTAGTATTTAATTAAACTAGTTTTGGTCAGTAGCTTCGATCGGGTGGTGTATATATTCGATAGTTATACCTAAGAGAAACTCTAAATAATAATATTATGGCGTTGATGAGTTAACACACATGTTTCTAAAGGTTATAATAAAATTAATTTTGTAAACATATTCATTCTGTCAAAGAGATTTAACAATTTTCATTGTCATATTTTATATTCCAACAAAGTTACTTTTGAAATCGAGTACGTATTTAAAGAATCAATAACAAGAGTTTAAAATTAAATTTTATATGGAACCGAGTAAAATAGAAAGTTAACCATAAACTCCTTACAAATAGCTTCTAAACTTTTGATGCCTTTCAAACAAACGTAATTTACGAACTTGGGCAGAAATTTTATATACGATCTTATATAACTAGCAACCCGCCTTCGCTTCGCTTCGGTTATAGGTTATAGTCGTTTTACCCGCGTAGTTCCCGTTCCCGTGGGAATACCGGGATAAAATATAGCCTAGTTTACGCCCTGATATTATAGCTTTCCATTGGTGAAAGAATTTTTAAAATCGGTCCAGTCGTTTTGAAGATTACCTGGAACAAACAGACAGACAGACAGACAAAAATTTTTTAATTACTATTTTAGGCATTTTTTTTTTTTGTGGGTGGGCCGCGGTCTGCGCGCCTCCGCACCACTCCGTCCGGGGCGACAGAGGGGCTTAAGCACGCAACTCCCGCGACCCACCCGAAAACCACGTCGCCTTCGTCGTTGGGCCGACCACTGGAGCAGCGTTAACTTGTCGTCAGTGGTCGGCCCGACGGAATACCCCCTGTTGGGGTACCCTCCCATCGACGATGAGGCGATCCGCCGCCTCCTTTCGCGAGATCACTGTCTCGCAGAAGGCTGCGACCGCGTCCCAATTCCCGACGCTGTCGACCATCGCCCTAGCGATAGCCGGCAGCGTCAGGTCCGTACCGATGATTGCGACGAGTTCACAGCGCTGCACTGCCCAAGCCCCGCAGGCCTCGAGCGTATGGCGCGCCGTGTCCTCGTCGCAATCGCAGTGGTGGCAGGACGGTGTACTCTCCCTCCTAACGACCTTGTGCAGGTATTTGGCGAAGCACCCATGCCCCGTCAAAACCTGCACCAGTCGGAAGGAGAGCACCCCGTGCCGCCTCTCCAACCACTGCATCAGCACCGGCCGGAAGGCCTCCACGGTTCGCACCCCGAACCGAGGCCTCTCCAGCCAGACTGCCCAACGGGCGATGACGTCTCGGCGGGCGTCGACGCGCCAGGCGGTGAGATCCCTTAACGAGACCACACCGCCCTCCGCTCGCACCCCCGTCACCCGCCGATATAGTCCGGCGAGCATCTCCGCCTCCAGATCCCACGGGGGAGTCCCGGCCAACAGGCACGCTGCCTCCGTCGCCTCCGTGCGGTATCCGCGGATGGCCCTGACCGCCATGACCCTCTGTGGTCGCCACAGAAAGGCCCTGAGTCGGGCGGTCATGGATCCCGCCCACACCGGTGCGCCGTACAGGGCCATCGACCGGATGACCCCCGCGTACAGCCGTCGGCACGCAGCGCTCGGTCCGCCCACGTTCGGCATAAGCCACGATAGGGCGGACGCCGTGCCGACGAGCCGCGGAGCGAGCCTACGGAAATGCTCCCGGAACCACCATCGCCCGTCGAGCACCAGGCCCAAGTACCTCTTATGGGCCCGGATGCTGATGTCGACCGAGTGGACGGTGATCGAGACGCCGATGGGAGGGCTCATAGTGCGCCCATGGAACAAGAGGGCCTCCGTCATGTCCAGGGCGACCCTCAACCCCAGCGCCTCGATCCGTCTGACGACCTCCTCGGTACCCGAGGTCGCCAGGCTTACCGCCTCTTCTAGCGTCCCACCGCGGGCGGTGACGAGCGTGTCGTCGGCGTAACAAATCACGCCCAGCCCGGGCGGGAGGCTCCCCCTCAATGCCCAGTCGTAGCCAATGTTCCACAGGGTGGGTCCGAGGACCGACCCCTGCGGGACACCGCACGTCATGGGCGTCCGCACAACGTCCCATGCTCGGTCGGTGCAGAGGACGCTGCGCCCCTCCAAATAGTCTGCCACTAGCCGCCTCAGGTAAACTGGCACCCCGTGATACCGGAGCGCCTCCCTGATGCAGCTGAATGGCAGACTATTGAATGCGTTGGCGATGTCTAGGGACACCACCAACAGCACTCCCCCGCCGGTGACGGCCTCAGTCGCCACGGCCCTCAGGCGCAACAGAGCCGCGATCGTCGAACGACCCCTCCTAAACCCAAACTGGGCGTCCGACAGATCGGGCCCCGTGCCGACGAGGTGCCGCTCGATGCGGGCAGCTACCACCCTCTCCAGTAGCTTGCCCGTGTCATCGAGCAGCACGATAGGCCTGTAGGCCGAAGGCGACTCCGGAGACCGTCCCGGCTTCGGCAGGAGCACCAGCCTTCCCTCCTTCCAGCACCCAGGGAACCGTCCGGACGCTAAACACGCGTCGAACAGCTCCCTGAGGCGGGGTCCCAGGTGTTCGAGGACCAGGGCCAGCACGCGGTTAGGAACACCGTCGGGCCCGGGGGCGGTAGACTTTGCGCGCATGCGCGTCACCGCCACCCCCATCTCGGGTTCCGTGATGGGCGGAACACTGTCGTCGTCGGCCTCCCGGTCAGTGTCTGGCGAAGCCATGACCGGGGGCGTGTGTCCGAGCGCGGATACACGCAGCCCGGAGATCCGCCAGCTCCCGGGACCACCAGTGGACACCCCTCCTCGGGGGCAGACGCCGTACCCGGGGCATGGCCGCATCGCAGATCTGCGTCAACGCACTGCGGATGCGGCCAGCCTCGGCGTCCACCCCGTCCGACTGGTGGGCAGAGGACAGCCACGAGTATACGATGGCTGTCTCCGCCAGCTGGTCCCGGTCTAAGCGACCCACAGCCCATCGCGGGAACGCAGGACGCCCATCCGCCCCGTGACCCCTGCTGGGCGTCGGGATTGCAGGGGAGACCTCCATCCGGATATACCGGTGGTCCGACAAGGTCTCCACCTCCTCCACGACGCGCCAGCTCCCCACGCGTGCGGCGACCTCGGGGCTAGCGAACGAAAGGTCCACTATCGACCCGCCCCGTTGTCGCACGCACGTATGCACCGAGCCCCTGTTCAGCAAACAGAGGCCCAGTGCCGCCGCCCACTCCTCGATCGCCCGTCCTCGGTCATCCGTCCTAGGGGACCCCCACGCCACGGACTTGGCGTTAAAGTCCCCCAGGACGAAGACCTGGCGCGATGCCAGTCGCCGTAACGAGGCCTCCATGATGGTGAGGAAGGCCTCGAAATCGGTCACACTCCAGTTAGGGGAGAGATAAACTCCGAAGAGCGTAATCTCCCCCCAGTCCGCCGCGACGTATCCGACGCCCCTGTCCCTAAGGGTCAGAGACGACGAAGGCCACGACGTTGAGGCGACGATTGCCACGGTGCCATCGGCGCTACCCAACCAGTTAATCCGGTCGGGCACCACGTACGGCTCCGCGACTACGGCTACTCCTATCAACCACTCCGCCATGGCTTGCAGGAACACGTCCTGCGCACCGGCGGAGTGGTTGAGATTGGCCTGGAGGAGACGAATGGATACGGGGTCCATTAACGGTCCGCATCCATCGTCACCTCCTCCGCGCTAACGGGCGATCGGGCCGCGCTCGGAGCGGGGCCTGGCCCGGTCGATGGGCCGCCCCGCCTCTTCGGGGCCGATGCCGGGGGTCTGCAGTCCCCAGAGCCCATGCGGTGTTTGGCAGGCCTATTGCCCGCCGCACACGCGGGGCAGTGGGGCACCGCAGAGCACGATGCCGCCTGGTGTCCAGCCTGACCGCAACGGAAACATAGCCCGCTGCAATCAAAGCAGTTTCTGCATGTCGGTCGGGTATGCCCGACCGCCATGCATTTATAACACCTCGCAGGCCGGGGCTCCAGCACGGTTACCCGCGCCGAACTCCAGCCCACGAGGAGCCTGCCTGAGTCGGCCAATTGCTTGACCGACTCCACTGGGCACTGCACCCAGACAGCACCGACGCCGCCCGGACCAGGGCGGATGGTGCCAATCCGGACGGTGTCCGAGGCACACCCGGTACGCGCCATAATGGCCTCCCGGATGTCCCCCACCGCCACGGAGTCGTCCAGACCCGTGAGGCGCATATCTACGCACTTGACGGGCCTGGCGATTCGGACTCCATCCTCTGGCCCGAACAGGCCCCTCAGCATCGTGGCCAAACTATCGGCCGTCTTCGCGCCCTCGGCCCCAGGGAACTCGAGTATTCGAGCCCCTGTCCGGGCCTTGCGGGTCCTCGCCTCGACGCCCCCGATGTCGGAGACGTCCAGCTCCCGCCGGGCGCGTCTTAGGACGGCCTCATAATTCAGGCCCCTCTCAGCCGCCTCAGGCAGTACGGTGATTACCACCGCAGCCGTCTTCGGCGACTTGAGGCCCCTACGCGACCTTTTCCCCTTTCCGCCGGCTCCCGCCTGGGGAGCGGCGGTCACAGCGGCACTCTTGGCCGCCGCTCTCCGCTTTTGGCCGCGTGCCTTCCTGCTACGCTCAGCCACCTGCCAGCCCTGTTCGAGCCTGGCAGCAGCGCTGAGCGCAGCAGGCGCAGTCGCGGGTTCGCCGGCCGGCGCCTGCGGTGCAATCGCTGGCGCCGGCCGCGGCCCTGCCTTGGCGGGAGCCGGCGCCTTGCCGGCCTTCTTGGCCCCTTTGGGTCCCGCCGCGGCCGCAGCGTAGCTCACCACGCGGCCACCCTGACAGGGCAGCGGGGTGGGAGCCGACGCTTGCGGCCGCCTCGTCTTGTCCGCGGCGAGCGGCGGTCGGAGGGGCGGCTCAGGCGGTAGCCTGGCCGCTACGGCCTCGATACGCGCATCCATCATTAGCCCTACTCGGGCTAGGATGACGCGTATCGCCGACTCCGACACGCCATGCACCTCGTCGGGCGGCGGCTCCTCCCCCTTCAGAGGTCTACCGCGGCCACAAGCCGGCGGAGGGACCACGACAAGGGGAGGCAGCGGAGAAGCCACGACGGGCGCAGCAGCCGCGACGGGCGCAGCAGCCGCGACGGGCGCAGCCGGCGCCACGGGCGCAGACGACGGGCCCGCCCTCGCTGGCGCGGCCCGCTTAGACGGTGGGGCCGGCGTCGGCGACGCAGCCGGCACCAGGCGCTCGAATTGAGACCGCAGGTCGGCCATGTCTTTAGCCAACCCGCGGTTCTCTCTCCGCACCGCCTCCAACTCCGTCTCCAGCTTGCGGTTGCGTTCCCGCAAGCCGGAGACTGGCACTGAGGCGGGCATTCGCGGCCCGTAGGGCCGCCACCTCGCCACTGTGGCCTGCCAGAACCGGAGTCCCCGGCCTCGCCGATCCACGACCTCTGCGCCCACGGGGCATGGTCGGGACTTTGGGAGGAGGCATGATGGTGCTCCCCTCCGAGTCGGTGTTCAAGCTGCTCTCCTTGAGGGGGCGCTTCCGGACGCTCGGGGGGAGGGCCTCCTCCCTCTCCTTCGTATCTACCGTGGTGGCGATGGTCTCCTCCTCGGCAGCCTTCCTCTTCTTCCTCTTCGACGACGGCCTACCTACACCCTCAAGTGACGGCCTGCCTATCGTCCCCCTACTCCTACTGGACGGACCTGCGGCGCATCCACCGCCCTCGTCCCTACTCCGGCCGACCTGCGTCCATTTAGCGCCGTCTTCATCGGCGGACGACTCTGCGGCACTTCCGCCCACGTCCGTTAGGACCATCTCTGAAGCCGTGTCCAACTCCAGACCTTCGGATGGCCCTGCGGCATTGCCGCCCTCATCCTGCGACGGCTCTGCGGCAATGCCGCCCTCGTCCTCGGGTCCGCTGCTGCAGTCGACGCTGACGCTCTCGTCTAGCGACAGCTCTGTGGTCGACCCAGTCTCCTCCTCCGATGGCTGGCCAGCAACGCCACCCCCGTTCTGCGATGGCCCTGCAGTAGCAGTGCTGCCACCCTCGTCGCGCGCAGCAATGGCGGCTGCCAACTTCCGCTCCCGCTTCTTTTTGTCACGGAGCGCTTGGGCACGGACTCGCCCCATAGCCGTGATCTTCTTCTTCTTCTCCTTTACTTCTTCTATCCCCTCCCCCCGGTGAGCCTCTTGATGGTGTGCCGGGCTCTCAGCTCTCAGTGCAGTTGTTGTCTCCCTCCCATACGTGTGGAGACTGACTGTGCTGGTGACTGTGCGCCTCTCGCGCTCAGAAACCAGCACAGTGAGGGATTCCCCGGCGTGGCCGAGACCCTCTGGAGTAGCTACGCTCGTTTCAACTCCTGCCATGGTGTTTGATCATTTTTAAGTCTCGCCTTGACTACCACTCTAACGACTGGACGCTCGCGCGCTTCTTAACCCACCAGTCATACATCTCCTCGCCGAGTGGCCAAACTTAAGATTGGGGTAATTTTTTATAGGGGTTTTCTTCCCCGCGGTCCGAAGACCCCCGGTCCTGACACCCCTGCTCAGGATTACGGTTTGGGCCTTCCGGGTCTGGCCGCTCGCGAGCGACCGACCCGTCACGCCCCCGGGCCGTGACGCAACCGTCCCTGGCGACGGAGTGCCATGAGGCACATCCGCCCCATTGGCCCCGGGTCAGATCCGCCGTGCGCTCTGCCACCAGAGCCGCACGCGGAGACCCCCCCCCCCCCCTGCCGGAATCTTGGCCGTCCAAATGGACGCATGACGTCCAAATGGACGTTACCAGGGAGCACCACGAGGAGGTGCTCCGGCCGCGCCCCCAACTATTTTAGGCATAGGTGTCGTGCAAATAACCTTGTGAGCATGAAAAAAGCCTATTATTTTGACATTACAAACAGACACTCCAATTTTATTTATTGGTATAGATTTCTACCTCATGCGAATTTTTTGAATGACTGTTCGGTACCAAACATTTTTATATTAGTTTAATAATTAAATCCATGTAGGGTAGTTCTGTTTTTTGTGGTTCGCGGTTGGCTCGGAGCCGGCCGCCACTTTCACTTTTTCACTTTCACTTTGGTGCGCGGATGGCACGGGGCCGGCGCGTCGGCCGGCCCCGGGGTCGTTTTGTTTCCGCCCTTTTTGGGACTAAAGCTGGACTTTTTGGTTCGCGGATGGCACGGGGCCGTCGCGTCGGCCGGCCCCGGGGTCGTTTTGTTTCCGCCCTTTTGGTTACTGCACTTTCACTTTCGCTTTGTTCGCGGATCGACTTGCGTTGGAAGTAACGGTCGCGTACGCACATATTTTGTAATTGCTATGTCTTTTGTGGACTAAAGCCGTGAAATCGTGGTATTCGTAATATTGCGCGCCACCCTTTGTTTTGTGTACCGCTTATGTACGCGAGTTAATTAGAATTAAGTATATATTTGTGAACATTAAATTGTGTGTACGAGCAGCAAGCCTGGGTCCTTGAAGTGTACGAGGCCGTTGTCATCACCGCGCTTTTGGATACAAGCTAAGTAACCCCTCAGTTAGTTTCTATTTGTCTGGCCAGACCGAACGCTGAGTTAGGTTACGTTATAGCTACCTCCGCGGTATCTACTCGTAAGTGTTAAAATCTGTTCTTGTACTATCATTTAGGAGAACCTAAAATAGCCTTGCGTAATCGCAAGCCAATGTTATTACCCATTTGGTATCCCTCACTGGCCTGGTGTTCCCTTCCACTGCGCATCCTAGGTCAGTAGGGAACGGTAATGAACATACTTTCTGGTAGCAGAGCGTGGTTCTAGTGAATCTAGTAATTTTGTTTGGTATTGATATCTACAAGTGCCCGTGTTGAAAAATAAATCGATATATAATTACTTGAATTTTACGTATTACGGCCCAGTTTAATAAATAGTCTGGTGTATAAAGATACACATTAAATATTTGTGTGATTGATCATTTGTGTACTTATTGTTATTAGTTATTAAAAATATCATATAAATAAGTTCACTGCAACATTTGAAATTTTGAATATCATTGTTTACTTAATGTGCCACAGAGTAATAAAATAATTTGCGTAGTACATTGTGCCACAGAGTAGTGCAGTCTCGTGATTGAATGAACGAATGAATTGAACTGTATAGACAATTAGTTTAATATTATTTTGCGTTTTGTTTATGGTACTTATACAGACAAATATTAACGTTTCCCTTTGCGCAATAATTTAATTGTTGTTCAATTTTGTAATTTGTATTTTTTGATTGTTGTTTCAATTGGTTGATTTATTTAGTTGATTATATATATATTTTTTTTTGTTGTTGGAATTTAATTATTTTATTCGATTATTATGGCTGCTTTTGCTAGCGCTAAGGACTCGGCAGGTAAGCTGCGCTCTGAGTTGAGATGGTTCTCGACTGCAACCGCCTTGGTTGATAGGTCTGATCGAAATGAGTCTCTCCTGGATAGGTACAGCAAATTGGATACGCGCTTACAATTTGTTGATGATGTGTACCGTAACTTCAACACAAAAATTTTAGATATTTCTGATGAAGATTACCCACAAACGTATCGTGACTTGGTACACGCGGATTATGACCAGATCATGGATTATGCAGATCGAATCTCACAGCGTGCTAGGGAAATTTCCGCGTCGAAAAGGGGTGAGTCTCCCGCGTCTAGGGATGTGAAACCTTCTACGTCGGGCTTATTGAGTAAACTGCCCACTTTGGACCTGCCGCGTTTTGATGGTCGTTTGGACCAATGGCTAGGTTTCATAAACTTGTTTGAGAGCTTAGTCCACGCGCGTTCTGACTTAGGTTCCGCTCAAAAATTGGCCTACCTGTTCTCCGTGTTGGAAGGTGAGGCGAGAGGTTTAGTTCAGCACCTGGAGATCAATGATGGAAACTACCTAGTGGCACGTAACCTTCTCATAAAGCGTTACCAAAATAAGCGTTGCCTGGCAGATACACACATTGGTCAGCTCTTGGGTCTGCCAGTGGTATCTAGGGTCTCGGCTTTAAGGTCCGACTTATTGAACCCATTGATGATTGCGATCAACGCACTGGAAAGGTTAGACCTTCCGGTGAGCACTTGGTCATATATGCTGGTGCATATTGTTTTGAAAAAGCTTCCTGCGGAACTTAGGGCTCGTTTCGAGCAAAAATATGGAGGTGATGATGCAACTCACTTGCCTGCTTTTGATGACCTTAAGAAGTTTTTGGAAGACGAGTGTAGGATGGTGGACATGACGGTCGTTGACAGGTCATTTGGTCAACAGTTGCCGCGGTCATCGGCTCCGACCCGCAATCACGCCTTTAGAAGGCCAGAGGTTCGTCACCCACCACGTTTTGCTGCTGTACAGTCGCGACCTGAGTGCACCTATTGCAAGTCCCCGAGTCATAAACTTGCCAGTTGCTCAGATTTTACTGCGCTGCACGTGGCCTCGCGTAGGCGTTTGGCTAAGGCTCGAGGTTGGTGCTTTTCTTGCTTGGGAAACCATTTCCAGCGCGATTGCCCTAATCCTCGCCCATGTACATACTGCGGAGGCCAGCATTTGAAACTTCTTTGTGCGAATAATAATGGGATTGGTCGTGAACATGAACGTCAAGGCTCACCTACGGGTAGTTATGAGCGAAGGCACCGGTATGAAAACCGCAGTTCGAGACCTAGTCGCTCACCCCCGCGCGTCGTAGATTCTGCCGCAGCGAGGCGCCCACAAGGTCAATGCTCGCCGTCATCGGAAGCCCGTGGCAAGAGTGATAACCACGATTCGCGCCCGTATCGTCACGGGCGGGTACCTACCTTTGATGACGCTTCCCGTGAACATGAGAATCACCCGCTGCCTAGACGACATTAGGAACACGGCGCCTCCCCCCGTCATGCACCACCCCCGTTTGAAACCGTACTCCTACCCACTGCTTCTGTAAGGGTCTGGGGACGGACAGGTGCCTCTGTTGTGGTCCGGGCAATTCTGGACACAGGCTCTCAGGGGTGTATAGCGTCTTCTTGGTTGGTGGGGCAGGTACGCCTAAGTATGCGTGATTTTCCTCATGTCACTAGAGGTGTTGGCAACGCAGTTGTGGCCAATGTTGAAGGCCAAGTATTATGTGCGTTCTCTCCTATAAACTCGTCAAGCCCATTGTTTGAGTGTTCAGCCATTGTTATGAACAATATTTTGGGCACCCATCCGGAGAAGCAGTTGTCTCCGTATGCTATTGGTTTAGCGTCGGGTTTGAACTTGGCAGACCCCAAATTTGGTATACCTGGATCGGTCGATTTGTTGCTAGGCGCCGATGTTCTGGGAAACATATTCTTGGGTAGCATTCAGGTCATGCAACCAGGAGGCATGGTAGCCATCCCGACCATATTTGGCTCTGCACTGATGGGACCGGTCCTCACGGATACCCGTCTTGACATTGGCTTGATGGTAGGCTCTGCTCTCTCTGATGCGGTTCAGAGGTTTTGGGAAGTGGAAGAACCACCACAGGCTCCGCGCACTGATCCGGAGCATGAGGAGTGCGAATTGTTTTACCAAAACAATACGAGTCGCCTACGTACTGGTCAGATTATGACTCGATTGCCGTTTCTCGCCGTACGGCCACCACTTGGCACCTCGCGGCCTGCTGCTGAGAAACGACTATTGGCTATGGAGCGCCGAATGGCTCGAGATGCTCTCCTAAAGGAGAAATACATTGATTTTATGCGTGAATATGAGGAGTTGGGACACATGTCTGTGTCGAAATTAGATTGGCAAACAGTGGATCACTTCTTTCTACCGCATCATGCTGTAATTAAGGCATCAAATGGCAAATTGCGTACAGTATTCGATGGTTCTGCGCAAACTTCAACGCGTGTATCGTTGAACAATTGTTTGTATGCTGGTCCTAAATTGATCAAGGATCTCTGTGACGTCATCACTCGGTTTCGTCGACATCAGGTTGTATTTGTGGCTGACATAAGGATGATGTTCAGACAGACGATTATTCACCCGGATGACCGTCGGTATCAGTTGATTCTATGGCGTGAAAGCCCCCAGGATCCCATGGTTGTTTATGAGCTCAATACAAACACGTACGGGTTAAAGTCAAGCCCCTATTTGGCTATACGGTCTCTGTGGGAGCTCGCGGACCTGGAGCGCTTAAAGTTTCCTCGCGCAGCCGCGATTTTGAAAGAGGATTTGTATGTCGATGACATTTGTACTGGTGGACCCTCTGAGAAAGAGGCCATCCTTCTACGGGATGAATTGATAGGCATCTTAGCCACCGCGGGCTATGAGTTACGGAAGTGGATATCCAACTCACCTGCGCTTTTGAAGGGACTTCCGGATGAACATCAGCAAGATCCGCATTTGTTCGAGAATATCGAGAACCCTGCTATGATGACTGTTCTCGGCATTCAGTATAAACCAGCCCCAGACATATTCACTTACAATGTTGACTTAGAGTTGCCGCGCATTTGGACTAAGCGTTTGGTGCTTTCCACGGTTGCAAGAACATTTGATCCAAATGGTTGGATATGTCCCGTCATATTTTGGGCTAAATGCTTTTTACAAAGGCTTTGGATGGCAGGACTAGGCTGGGACGAACCTCTTCGGGGAGCTTTGATGGAAGACTGGACCAAATTTGTATCCTCACTTCCTGCGATCAATGAGGTATCGATCCCTCGTTCTATGCTTCCTCCAGGAAAGTACCAGGCAACTCTGCATGGTTTCTCGGACGCCTCTGAACGGGGTTACGCCACTTGTGTATATTTGCGTACGGTGGGTTCTGACAGCCAAGTGAAGATCTCACTGGTCATGGCGAAGAGCAAGGTGGCACCCCTACGGACTGCTTTGACAATCCCTAAACTTGAATTGGCAGGGGCTACTCTGCTTGTGCGTCTTCTTAATCACGTGTCGAATTTGTTGCGTCATACTGTGAACATTAGCACCACTTACGCGTGGACTGACAGCCAAATTGTTTTGTGCTGGTTAAAGGCTTCAGTTCACACCTTAGAGGTATTTGTAGCGAACCGAGTCTCCCAAATTCAGAAATCTGAGACTCCCTTGATTTGGAGGCATGTGCCTGGTGAGCTTAACCCAGCTGATTGTGCATCTCGGGGTTGTACATCCCCCGCCTTGGTAACGCACTCCCTTTGGTGGGGACCGGAATGGTTATTACGCTCAGAGTCTGAATGGCCACTGACGCCGGTTTTGGACGTAGGTCCGTTGCCTGGATTGCGACTGCTCGCTGTTGAGAGGCGTGCTTGCGTATTCGATCCAAATGTCTTATTGAATCGGTATAGCTCCCTCGATAAATTAGTAAGTGTAACAGCTTGGATTAAGCGCTTCTATTACAACTGTAAGCACTTACGGAACAAAAAATTAGAGGCCTTTCTATCACCACAAGAACGACAGGAGGCTTTTTGCCATTGGATACGTGTGGTACAGGATACATATTTTGAAAGGGAGATTGAAATTTTGAAAGCTGGTAAGGCTAAACTAACAGGAACCTTGCGTATGTTGAGCCCCTTTTTGGACAACACGGGTGTCTTACGTGTTGGAGGTCGCCTCAGAAACTCTAGTCTACCCTACGGTAGTCGGCACCCTATATTGTTACCCAAGCAAGGTCATTTTGTGCAATTGTTGGTGACGGACCGTCACATTAGAAATTCTCACGCTGGCTGTAACGCCTTATTAGCCATATTGCAGCGAGAATTTTGGATTTTGTCTGCTCGAAGAACGATTCGCAGTGTGGTATTTCGTTGCATGCCTTGTTACAGGCTGAAGGCTAGTACCATGCAACCTTTGATGGGTGACCTCCCTTCTGATCGTGTCAGAGAATCGAGGCCGTTCGCCGGTGTAGGCACCGACTTTGCAGGTCCTTTTTTGGTTAAGACTTCAACTCTACGAAACAGTAAAACAGTCAAGGCCTATTTGTGTGTCTTCGTATGTCTGTCAACTAAAGCGGCGCACCTTGAATTAGTGTCATCCCTCTCCACCGAGGCATTTGTTGCGACACTTGATAGATTTGTTTCAAGGAGAGGACTGCCTTCTTTGATACGTTCGGACTGTGGCACAAATTTTAAGGGAACCAATAATTATTTGAAAGATGTACATGATTTTTTAGCCAGCAATCACACAAATATTGGTAATAAACTAACCAGTCGTAGTATAACCTGGAAATTTAGTCCGGCAGCATGCCCACATTGGGGTGGTATTTTCGAAGCCGCAGTTAAGGTTGCTAAAGCACATTTGCGACGAGTTATTGGTGAGTCTGTACTCACATTTGAAGAACTCGCAACTGTGTTTTGTAAGATAGAGGCCGTAATGAACTCGCGACCGTTGTGTCCGATCTCTTCAGACCCGAGTGACTTGGAGGTTCTCACACCGGGTCATTTTTTGATTGGTCAGCCACTTAATGCTTTGCCTGAGTACCCCTTTGTTGATGTGAGACCAAGTCGTCTCTCGCGGTTTGAGTTGGTCCAACAGCTTACTCAAAGCTTTTGGAAGCGTTGGAGCTTAGAATATCTTCATGTTCTCCAGCAGCGCGTTAAGTGGACTGACAAGACTAATCCACCTCGAGTTGGTGACCTCGTTTTGATAAAAGATACCAATTTGCCGCCACTGTGCTGGCGTCGCGGCCGAATTTTAAATTTAGTATATGGCGCAGATAATGTGCCTCGTTTTGCTGAGGTTCAGTACTGAAGAGGTACTGAAGAGAGCGGTAGCAACATTGTCCCGTTTACCAATTGATTAGCGGCCAGGTAGACCTGTCCGAGGCGGGTAGATGTTCGGTACCAAACATTTTTATATTAGTTTAATAATTAAATCCATGTAGGGTAGTTCTGTTTTTTGTGGTTCGCGGTTGGCTCGGAGCCGGCCGCCACTTTCACTTTTTTCACTTTCACTTTGGTGCGCGGATGGCACGGGGCCGGCGCGTCGGCCGGCCCCGGGGTCGTTTTGTTTCCGCCCTTTTTGGGACTAAAGCTGGACTTTTTGGTTCGCGGATGGCACGGGGCCGTCGCGTCGGCCGGCCCCGGGGTCGTTTTGTTTCCGCCCTTTTGGTTACTGCACTTTCACTTTCGCTTTGTTCGCGGATCGACTTGCGTTGGAAGTAACGGTCGCGTACGCACATATTTTGTAATTGCTATGTCTTTTGTGGACTAAAGCCGTGAAATCGTGGTATTCGTAATATTGCGCGCCACCCTTTGTTTTGTGTACCGCTTATGTACGCGAGTTAATTAGAATTAAGTATATATTTGTGAACATTAAATTGTGTGTACGAGCAGCAAGCCTGGGTCCTTGAAGTGTACGAGGCCGTTGTCATCACCGCGCTTTTGGATACAAGCTAAGTAACCCCTCAGTTAGTTTCTATTTGTCTGGCCAGACCGAACGCTGAGTTAGGTTACGTTATAGCTACCTCCGCGGTATCTACTCGTAAGTGTTAAAATCTGTTCTTGTACTATCATTTAGGAGAACCTAAAATAGCCTTGCGTAATCGCAAGCCAATGTTATTACCCATTTGGTATCCCTCATTGGCCTGGTGTTCCCTTCCACTGCGCATCCTAGGTCAGTAGGGAACGGTAATGAACATACTTTCTGGTAGCAGAGCGTGGTTTGGTTTATAATATAAATTATACATTTAAGTTTGTTAGGTATCATATTTCTAGTTAATAAAACTGAATTTATAGGGTTTAAAGCATAGGTTTCACAGTTGACTTCAGACATGAGTCTTGGGTAAACTTAACAATTCGAAAGGCATCTAATTTCTCTTTATTAGGAAATAGGAAGTTTCTGCTGTTTATATTGATAACTCTGCTTACGCTTACAATCAGGTGACCCAACTGGGCGCCGTGCTATTGCTTATTAATGAAAAATTAACACTAAGTTTCAAGTAAACATTAAATTTAATAATAAGATTTAACATACAAATATAGCTGCGAAACACAATTAATTTCGTGCCTAACTGAGAAAATAGCAATCAAACTTATTCGCTTAACCTTTGTTATTCAAAGAATGCACTCAATTGAAAAAAGGGAAACATTCACAATCTGACAGCCGCATTGCACCTAAACTATCGACGTAACCGTTTTGCGCTGAAATGTGAATTGGTGCGTGTTCAACTTTGCTGAAAGCGGATGTACCGAAAGCTAACGATATAGGGATAACAAAATAAATATTACGGTACGTATTCACACACATATACACTAAGAATAACATGTTTAATCATGTAAACATACGATGTTAAATGTTCGAACATTCTAATCATGATTGGAAAATGTTAGCATAAGAACGGTAGAAATGTGTTTTTTTTTTCGGGAATCAATGCAAATCAATTTAGCAAATTCATTACTCTGTTTAGTGAAGCCAATTAAACCGAGAACAAAATGGAATCGAGTCTGATGGTAAAGTGAAATTGGTCGAAGGAAACGGAAAGCAAAACCAGGTCAATAATGCTTTATTTAAATTTTAAGGATTGTATTCACCTTGAGGATAATTTTGTTTTTATTAACTTGGAACCTTTTTGGGAAGTCAGTACCGTACTTTGGTAGGACTATAACAATTTATTTAACAAAAGAATATTAATGTAAAAATGTGTGAATAATTGTTTAAATTACGCCCTACGCTGAAAATCTTATATTCAATTGCGCACTTTTCTTTATATTTTTATAATAGAATATGTTTATAATTATACAGATATATGATTAACTGGTAATGTAGGAAAACTCGAGATAAAACTCTACACAGACACTAGACGTGTTATAGTAGGCCTATTTCCTTCCCATTGTGGAGGAGGCTCGAGCCCAACAGTGGAACGTATATGAGCTACGATGGTGATGATAATCATAACTATAGATATAGTTACTTCAGAAAATTTTATATTTATGAATCATCTCAGCCTATAAAGTCGCATTCTTGAGCCCAGGCCTCCTCCAAAATGGGAGTGGCATTAAACTACTATTACACACGCTGCTGGAGTGTTGGAAAAGGGATTTACATAGTTTCTATTCTATTACATAGATGTTGCTACCTGCATATGGGATATATGGTCGTCTTTTACAAGTTGGGGCTTTAATTATTATTTATGAACAACTTGAACATATAGAGTGACTAGCTGACACGGCAAACATTGTTTTCCTTATAAATTATTTGTACTGAATGTTTTGGTAGTCAAATAAAAAGTAACTAACTAAAAAGAAATTCACATTAAAATTCAAACGATCCGTTAATATTATACAAAACGTCTTATTGTGCATTAATTGGACTCCAAGATGATACTCTCTGAGCATATTGAGACAATCACTGCCAGAGCACTTCGAAATCTAGGCTTTATTATTCGCACGTGCACACCATTCAAAAAGGCCAGTACCTTAAAAACAGTATACTACGCCTACGTTCGAAGTCCCAGCTGGTGCCCTCAGTATATGGCGTATGTTGAAAAAATAGAGCGTATTCAGAGACGATTCATAAAACATCTGAATTATAAAACCCATAGACGCCACGATACGTATGTCAACGACTGTAAGCACTATCAACTAACGCCGCTTGCTGATAGACGTATAATGCAGGATATGTGCCTTCTGTTCGACATTTTACGCGGTGGTCTTGACTCCCCATCACTCGTATCTTGTATAAGCTTTAATACACCTAGGAAATGAATCAGGAACACTACATTGTTTACTGTAGCTCATCAGCGCACAAATTATGCATGTAATTCTTATAATAACAGGTTTGACAACATTGACATATTCCAGTTGTCCAAAAATAGTTTTAAAAAACATATTCTTCGAGACTTAACCACCAATCCACAATCCAAGAATAGGTTGTAAGTATATATATATTTCTATTTTTCTTTTTGATTTTGTTTATACTACTACTTTTTTAATCTGTTATCTTTAATTTTTTTTTTGAATAATTATTATAACTAACAAATTGCTGTATGTATCACCTCAAACTGTCTTGTCTTGGAACTCTGTAATTGGCTCTGTTTATTGTTAATGCAAATAGCTGAGTTTGTTTGCATATTTATAAATGTGAAATTGTGTGTTAAAAAGCTGTCGAGTTTCCTTAAATAAATAATTTTTTTTTTTGAATATAAATTGTAATAATTTACAAACAAATTATTATATTTCTTAGAACAAAATTATAATCAAATCAGGTAATACTTAATATACGTTTTATTGATTTAATTTCATACTATTTTATTTCATAAAATTACTTAAAACAATAATATTCAGAACATGAAAATGACCAAATATACGTCACATAATACGTTGTAGTACTTGAAATTGGAATCTTTTAGTCCGCCATCTAGCTGCACTGCGTTTGAAATATGAAAACCTATGGTTATGAAAAAAACCTGCATAAAAACTATACTATATTAGAAATTAGAACAAAACACACGTTTAAAAAAAAACACAAAGTTTAAAACGGATTGTTAATTTCAGCGTTCATTCCGGACTAACATCGTGACACGGGAATTATATATAATAATAGATAAACCAGGCAAAGGAAGTTTCATAAAATACACCTCGAAACCTCAAAATGTAAAACCCTCGACGACTCTTTCTTTTGAATGCAAGACGATTCAGCTAACTAAACTAGTCTCTTTTTATGTCCACATTTCTGCCCTTGCCTCCAAAGGAACGGTTACTCCGGTGGGAACCTAACCTAATGTTATAGGTGTTAGTAATATATGACTACGTAACAGTTGGGATGTAAGGGTATAATATATAAATCCTTACATCCCAACCATTACCGGTAGGTACCCCCTCCTACCTTACCTAAACCCTTAAATAACAAAAAAATATTTTTGTTTGCTTGAATGTATATTTTATTAAACACACAAACCCACACCGAATTTACTTTCGGGTGTGATTTAATCCAGTTCTATACAAATTCGGCAGGACTACATTGAAATTTTAGATATGAAAAGGTTAGAGTTTAGATGTTTTTGATATGAACGAATCAAAGTTTACACATTATGCTTACGTTACGTCATCACTTAAATTATCTATATAGAACATACATTTGCAAGCACTGCAAAGCTCCATTCAGACAAAAATAATTTATAATAATATTACTTATATCTAACTATACATAATGTGGATCCTTGATATATACTTGCTTTATTATAACAAAAGTTATCCGCAACGACAAGCAGCCACGTTATTGCTAATATATAAGAAAATAAAAATAAGGTCAATTGTGAGAGTAGTGAAATAGTTTGCCGCCGTATACAACAAAACTTAGATAAGAGCTTACTACATACGTTTTATAACATACAAATATACACAGTCCAGATAAAATTGTGTTTGGGAATAATTACATTCAACACCGGTTGCATTTTATTTTGTAGTGGGCTAATGTCTGGATATACCCGGGGGTGCGGGGCTACAGATGGCTAGTGTGCGGCTCCCTAACTTACCGTGTTCTGTCGTCATCGCCGTTGGGCCGACCAGTGGTACAGATTCTTTGACATCCGTGGCAGGCCTGGCGGATTACCCATACAGGTACCGTCCCCTTCGACACCCGGCAATAAGGCAGTTTTGTCGGGGCGTCGTCGTCGAGATAACTGTCTCGCAGAAGGCGGCAAGCGCGTCTCAGTTTCTGACACTGTAGAGCATTGTTCTAGCGATGGTCGGCAGCGTAAGGTCGGTACCGACGACGCGACGAGTTTAAGGCGCTGCTCTGCCCAGGCCACGCAGAGCTCAAGTGTGTGTTGCGCCGTGTCCTCGTCGCAATCGCAGCAGTGGCAGGACGGTGTACTCACCAACCTTGCGACTTTGTGCAGGTACTTGCCAAAGCAACCATGCCCCGACAAGGCATGCACGAGTTCAGGAAGTAGAGGACCCCGTGCTACCAACGCCAACAACTTCATCAGCACTGGCCAGAAGCGAGGCCTATTCAGCCGTTGAGTAAGTTGGCGAAAATACTCCCGGAACCACCGTCACCCGTCGAGCGCAAGACCCAGATTTTTCATCTGGGCCCGGATGCTGATGGGGACTGAATTGACGGTGATAGAAGCGCTGGCAGACGTTACGGGACCCATAAAATAACAGAGCTCCAGCCTTATTTAGAGCCACACTAAGCCCCAGCACCTCGATACGCCTGACAATCTCAACAATGATTGTACCTGAGCCGCTTATTCTATCCATTCCGTTTCAATACAGAACGCACACTAATTTCATTGAGATTAAATTTCGTTCCCTATATCATTTAAATTGACACTAATATTATAAAGAGGAAAAATTTGTATTTATGTGTGTGTGTGTGTGTTTGTAATGAATAAACTCAAAAACTAATGTGGCGATTTCAAAAATTCTTTCCCATTATCCCTGAGTAATATAGGCTATATTTTATCCCGGTATTCCCACGGGAACGGGAACTATGCGGGTAAGGCGATTGTACCGAAGCGAAGCGAGGGCAGGTCGCTAGTAATGTATGATTAAAATTTGCTTATTAATGAAACTAAACTATAAATAGAGGACCGAGAATTAGTCCGCTAACCGTAGAAGGATCGACTGCGTGGGAGGATCGACTGCGTGGCTTTGTGCTTGGTCCTAGCTTTGCCCAGGACGTTGATGAAAGGAGATTAATGAAAGGCTAACAGGACGAACAATCTATCGAAACTGCTGTTTCTGTTGCCCACTCAATAGCCGGCAAGGCGAAGCTTAACTAACAGAATATACCGTTTAAAATTTAAAACAATCTTCAGCATAAAGACAACTATAAAGGCTTTTAGTGTGTGATATGTATAACTGATACTGTATAAATACAGCCGAGTTAGTCTTATAATGTAATTTCTAAGGGACCGGAAGTCTCGACCAAAACTGACGCCATGGCATTACGCCAAGTTGCCTAACAAAATGGGGCAAATGGAAGAATTTCATTATTCAAAATATTACATTGAGGAAGCAGTATGATTTATCTAGTGGCAAATTCTGCCAAAGGTCACCTGCAATATTAAAACTTTTGAGTACAATTTGTGTATGCTGTAACGACAGTAACACAGTGATAGCCTTTGTCATGGTGGATATACCCAATGATGAACTACTATATAGTTTATTTTTACCTTCGCCTTCAATGATACATATTTGAAAGGGACAGTACCTATTCAAAGAACAATTTTACTCGCCTATATTGTTGCGAATAATGTTTTAACTACAAATTTGTCCTACAGATAAGGAATCGTAGTCATTTTAATTAAAATAATCTATCACATTCACAAAATTATCTATTTAAGTCCCTTAGTTGTCTTTACCGATCACTTTCGGGAAAGAGAGAACTATAGTTCATCTAATCTAAGAAGTGCATTTTGACGTTTCGCATTTTTTAATACACAATAACTTTAGTCAAACGTGTACACATATTGCAAACAATAGGTAAATCTTAAATTTTAAAGAACTATTAAGTTTTTTATATAATTAACGTTGCGGGTGACTTTCTTGTACAATAATCTAATGTTGAAATTCGTAAAACCAATTTAAAATAGAAGCAACATGTAAAATAGTAATTGTTATTGACGATGTTACAATTTCACGTCATCACGTTCTATACAGTAGTGCTTGACCACTTCCAATTCACGAATATCCAAATAATCGGTAAAAATATCAGAATAATATAATTAATCGAATAGACTAAATTCTCAAAATATTTGTAATAAAATAAAACCGTGATTTCATTTTGTTCTTCATTGGCTGAATTGTAAGCAACGACACCATTTACCAATCAAGAACAACTTAACTGACTTTATTTATAACAAGACTTTAGAAATCCAGTACCCCTAAAAGCAGCAGCCGGGTGAGCCACTGATGCCAAGACCCAGTACCGGTGGCTCGCCTAATGGCTAAGGCAGGAAATATGGCAGATTATGAGGGTTCCCTAGCCGACGCCGCGGGCGACTGGATCGGGGAGTTAGTCCGTCACCCACCGAGAGGCCAACCGCGCGAGGAAAGACCGACGTCCTCCTCGAGGGGGTATATAGGTCGAGGAGAGGGTACTCCTCAGGGGTATTCCGTTGGACCAACCACGGACGACTAGTCATCCCGTACCGGTGGTCGGCCCAACGACGAAGGCGACGTGTCACGGGTGGGTTACGGGTGCTACTTACGCCCCTCTGTCGCCCCGGATGGAGCCGGGCGTCGGGTGCGACGACCGTAGTCCACGCCCAAAAAAAATAAGGCTATGGAGCATGCGCTCTGCTCTATCGTCGCCCCGGACGGTACGGGCTGAGTGTGACCGGACCATGACCTGTAAAAAAAGAGAAAAACCCCAAAAGCGAAACTATTGACTATTGTTGCTCTGTACAACCTAGTCTGTGGTGCAGTCTCTCATTTTTATACTGAATTATCTAGGTGCAGTCTCTCACCATCTTGGAAGTGTACTGCGCGTGTGTTTTGAGTTGGTGATAATTTTTTCTTTTTTTGACTCGGCTATGCTTTGGATTGGTCTTGCTTTATACGTTGACCTTAGCTACATTCATACTGGACTCTGTTTACGCAAACCTTATTTATTGTTAGAAAAATATCTACAAAAAGACGTAGTTGTACTTTAAATTCCCAGGCTCGTGAGTTGATTGTAAAATTACACGAATATTTGAATGTGAGTCACAAAACGGAATTTTTACTTAACTTAATCCTACTAAATATGATGAATAGATTTTACGCTGAAATAATTAATTTGTTTGGTATTAATTTGGCACTTAATGTATTCATCTCCTTTTGAGAAAAACAAAAACCGATAGTTAATTACAAAGAATCAATATCGATTTCTCGCTTAAATCGGATATTTTCGAGGGCGATTATTTGGTTCACATACCTATACAACTTATTCTGACATTGTCAAAATGCACTTCTTAGATTAGATAGACTATAGTGACACATATTCTCACACCGTCTTTTTCTTTTTGGGGCTAATCCCACCATTGTAACTCTTGTAAGCAAGCATTCACAATGGTCTCCTTAGATCACACCGAGGTTTGACCCTGAGGCAGTCCAAAAAAATTATTATATCAAGCGGACTACTAAAAAGTTACGCGTGATCATACGTAAAAACTACATATGTATAATAAAATAAGATTTTCATCGGTTAACAAACTCAAATTCGCATTTATATTGGTTTGGATATAGTATTGCTTTAAAAGATAAAGATCCATTATTTTAAAGTTAGACAACAGGATCTAATATTGATATTGACAATCTAAAATGCTAAATAAAACTGAGACAGAGTAGAATCATAGCAAACTTGTTCGTAATAATAAAACGTAATTACGTAAGAGAATGGTTTTCGACCCATAATACCGTGCTTGGCAAGCTTATACATATATTGTCATAACATCTTTTATCAGCGTTAAAATAGTTAAAGTAGTCATAGATATCTAGTATAACTTTATAAATACGTATTTATATTTCTAAATATAAATTCAAAGCATTTACTATGCATAAACTCCATGGGGAAACCTACATATTGTCAATTTTTAGATTTTATCTTGAACTAGCTGACCCATATTTTAAATTGCTGAACATTTTCTACATTTTTTGAAAATCTAGTTTCTATAGGTTCTGTGCACGAAACACACGTGTCAAGTGCACTAACGACCCGCCCCACTGCCGCACACAAGTATGCACCGTGCCCAGTTCAGTAAACAGATGCCTAGTGACACCACCTACGCTGCGACCGCTAGCCCGCGATTGTCCGTCCAGAGAGACCCCTACGCCAAAGACATGGCGTTGAAGTCCTCCAGTTTTTAAGTCGATCGTATGAGCTCTTTCAGAGTCGTGATAGATATCGCTCGAGAAGGTCTCATTCTGTTTTCCTCCAAACGCTGCGTTTGCTTTTCAACAATATTTTTAATTAAGAGCGTTATCGGTAATAAGCGGCCGTAAACCCAAAAATGTGGTTTTTTGAGGACTGGTTACTCGTTCATGATAATAGCTTACTAAAAATTTATATAACCACTACATTAAACACATCTTTATATTGTATTTGTATAGAATTATAACTCAATATTGTAACTATTTTAGTAAAAGGCAAGGGTATTTTGAACTTAAGTTCATGAGATTTTACGAAAACGCTGAGTTTTGAAGTTCAAGTACGAATAAACCATAAGTCATGGCAGCTCGAAAAAAATTGTAGACGTTAGGAAAATTACTGTTCTTGTATATGTACAAAATGAAATTCAAGATTTCTTCCTTTTAAAACTAAAAAAAAATATTTCCTTAAGATTAATTTGACGAAAATGGCTCCTGTAAATCATTTAATTTTGTGAATAATATTAACCTTGGAACATTTAAAAAAATATCCACTATTTGTTCGACTATTGTAGAAGCAGTAAAAAAAAAACCAAATTGAAATACGAATAGTCACCCTCGTAATTAAATTTTAAATATTACCATAAATTGAACGGCATAATTATTCATAAGCCAGTCGCGCGTTGGCACTGAACGGAGTAGGGTTATGTCGCTCTGGCTCTCGCCGGCCAGTACAAAAAACGACAATATGAACTTGAGCGTATACTGCGACTGATCGGTTTTGATTCGTAAGTATTTATTACTACCTAATTCTGTTAAATACTTTCATGCGATCTCTATTAAGAATAATATAGAATCTTTTTAAGTTTTAGGTGATGGGTCGAACAAGCAGATTGTATCTTGGAAACAAAATCGGTTACAAGGCAGGGAAAAAGAGAACACACGACAAATCTGTAAGATACTTAAAGTTTCAAAAGAGTTAACGATAAGAAAAGTGAGCCGTCACTCAGGACGCCTGGCAGATGTGAAACATCAAAATTATTTTGAAGACGTTACCGCAAAGCCTGGCATTAACGCCGCTTTTAATGCCACGCGACGATCAGGTTCACCCTCGCCTATAGATGTTTCACATAAAATCCGAACGGAACATTTATGCAGCCTCATCTTCTGAAGATTATCAGCTAACTCAAATTTAATGTTTAATAATTATTAACCATACACAATATACTTTTTTCATAGAGAATCATTTTCTTCTTGTACTAGCAATAAATATGTAGTAAAATGTGGGTCAATATTTAATAACTAATTTCTGTAGTGGGTAGATTTAAATCTCTGACTGGACTTGTTAGACATCTATGGCCATGGCGACTAGGGCCATACTCGACTACTGCACGGCAGCCACGGAGGCAGCGTGCCTCTTGAGGTACTCGCCGAGCTTTACCGGCGAGTAGCGAGCCACATATAGTCTCAATCAAGGTGATTGCCGCCTGGCGGGTCGACGCCCGCCGAGACGCCATTGCTCGTTGGGCAGTCGGACTGGAGAAGCCTCAGTACGGTATCAGGACCGTCGAATCCTTCCAGCTGGTGCTGATGGGGTGGTTGGATCGGCAGTACGGGGTACTTTCCTTCCGACTGGTGCAGGTATTGATGGGTCACGATAGCCAAGTACCTGCGCAAGCTCGTTAGGAGGGAGAGCACACCATCCTGCAACCACTGCGAATGCGACGTGAGCACGGCGCAGCACACGCTCGAGGTGTGTGCCTCATGGGTAGAGCAGCGCCGTGAACTCGTTGCAATCATCGGTGCCGACCGGACGCTGCCGACCATCACTAGGGAGATGCTCAGCAGCGTCAGGAACTGGGACGCGGTCACCGCCTTCTGTGAGGCTGTCATCTGACGAAAGGAGGCGGCGGCTCATGTGTGATCGATCGTTGGTCACACGTTCCGCCGCCGGCGACTCGGGCGGCGCAGGTGCGAGAATCCGCGCCTGATGCCGCCCTAGGCGAGTCCGCGGGTGACCGGACCGGGGACTTTAAGGCGTCACCCGCAGAGAGCCTGGCCGCGTGACGGCGACCGACGTCCCGGGATAGGGACGTCGAGAGGTGAGGGAGGGAAACAATTTATAATTCTGCGTAAAATTATAAAAAAGAAAACATTTTTTTTAAATTATTACACAATAATGTGATAATTTAAAAAAAAAATAAGTTGTCGAGTCTCGAACCCGAGACCAGAGTTCCCGCCGGTGAGCACGTTACCACGAGACCACCGCTTGTTGACGATTCGACTGCGAACTTTTCTAGTACATAAATTACCCATCCAACTTTGACCCTTAAAATCTTTTTAACGAGGACCCAGTTGACCCTAATATCTGGTAGTTGTGATACCCTCGGACCCCCTCTACCACCCCACCAAAAATCATGGAAATCCCCGACCCACACGTCTGAGGGTCTCCTTGTAAGTACTAACTACTCTGTGCCTATATTTTACTATTTCCTATACTTTGCATATTAAAAATACAATTTTAACCGTTTTACTGTTATGAGTTTTGGTTTTTAATTAAAAATTTTTAAAGTTACATTATGTTGATTTTTGAAAATCTACTTCTCCGAAGAATATATAAGAGATTGATTATAAGCGCCAAGCCTCAAGACTGGTCATTCTATAAACTCTACGCGTGTGTGTAGTGCATTAGTGTGCGTCGATATCGGAACGTAGCAAAATGCCTAAAATGAGAGAAATGCCGATTACCGATAACCCTCTTAAGACAAAAGAAAAATGTGTCTCATAAATATTGAAGTATTTGCCTCTGCAAAACTTGGTCATAATAAATATCTCACGAGGCATAGCTGCCTGTTAAGGAATGACACTCCTCGCTAACTAAAGAACAAAAGATTTAACTGAACGAGCGAGGCGTGACTAGCGAAAGTTTGCTCAAATTTTATAGTATTGGAATTATTGGAAAACGATAGTTTGCCCTATAGAATCGGTTAAACAGTAAAATTCTTTATCCAATGTCTCTTAAAAGACAGCATGCAGAAGCATAATAGATAAACTGAGACTGTCAGTTTAATGTAATTTATTTTTAGGATCAGAGAGGAGTTTACTGCGGCAAACAAAAGGAATAAACGTAATATAATTATTCGATATTCATATTGTTAAGACTCATTTACTCATCTCATTTACTTGGTGTCGACGCAACGTATATTCTTGATCTTCCATCGTAAAAATTGCAAAAGTTTTGATATTGCCAAAATTTTTTATGATCGGCCGCCTGCTTGGCATCAACTCGCCTCGGCAATACAATTATTAATCAGACAGCATCAGATAGAGCCCAGGTTCATGTAAAGCTCTTATTCGTCTTTTACACACTTTGACACCCAATTTATTTCTTATGTTTATGCAAGTATTACGCATTTGAAATAAAACTATTTTTATGGATTTTATCGCGATTGTATTCGATTTTTGATTGCGACCTTTGGAACCTTAGTGAGCATGACCAAGGGAGGACCATTAACGCTGAAGTTTTATTTCAAAACCCAAGGGCTGTTTAAGACCACTAAATCACAAACTTGTGTTCCACAACTTCTATTTATACTGTTAATAAATCTGTTATCTGTTGATATATCTTTAATTGTAAAAGAATCTATGCACGACTGAATATATAATTTGAGAAATATTTGCGAAATAGAACTAATAAACTTTTATGATAGTGCAGATGTAAATGTTAGATACATTTAAGAAGACAAATGAGGACCTGCCAAGGTCGACTCGGATGTACAAAAAGTAGATAAATGGCAAAAGCCGAAGAATTCAAGCATATAGTCACATTTATCAGCGGTAAGACGTAACTAAGTCTGATATCGTAACTGAAGAAATCTGCTACAAAGTAGGGCTAATGAGAATGGGCTTGAATGAGAATATTTTTTTAAACAGCTGTAAATTTTATTATTTTATCTTTGTTGCGTGTGATGATGGTGTAAGAAAGCAATATACTCATACGTTTGGTAATGTCGACCGGATATCATATACGTATAGCATCTATTTAAGAGAAAGATAACTCTGAGTTAAACCTTATATAAAAATGACAAGCTGGTAGAGCAGTTCAATTTCCCTACTATTATGGAAGAGAGTCAAGTACACCATTGAAGTGTATCATAGACGTCGTAGCTGAGGTGACGATCATGATGATCTTCCTTGATATTTACTATATCAATTGTACATTATACTATGCTCTAAGCCAGTACATACTAACTGTAAATGAAAACAAAATGTTTCAGATGCGAAAAGTAAACGTATGATATCAACCATACAAATAAATTATGTTTGCGTGCATACACATTCTGAAATAATAAAATTTATTTGGCTTACATGGGTATATCTTATATACGGTGAACATGCTATTCGCAGTGAAAATATTCAATTTCGGCAATAAGATTTTAATCTGTTTACATTAAAAAAATTTCGGCAAGTTATTAACTTCAGCTGTATTTTGCTACTAAATGGCGAACGTTTGCTAACAGAGTCGGAGCAATTTTCTCTAGAGAATTTATTAAACGTAGTCCTAAACAAAGAATTATTTATATTAATTAATTATTTTTATAATATTTGTTTGCTGAACAGGGGCTCGGTGCAAACGTGCGTGCGGCAGCAGGGCAGGTCGATAGTGGACTTGTCGTTCGCTAGCCCTAATGTCGCAGCACGTGTGAGGAGCTGGTGCGTCCAGGAGGAGGTTGAGACCCTATCCGACCACCGATACATCCGGATAGAGGTCTCCCGGACCCTCCTGCAGCCCAGTAGGAGTCACATGGCGGACGGAGCTCCCGCGTTTCCGCGGTGGGCTGTGGGTCGATTGGATCGGGACCTGTTGGCGGAGGCAGCCATCGTTCAGTCGTGTCCTCACCGCCCCAGGCGGACGGGGTGGATGCCGAGGCTGGCCGCATCCGCTATGCATTGACGCAGATCTGCGATGCGGCCATGCCCCGTGTGCGGCGTCTGCCTCCGAAGAGTGCGGTCCCCTGGTGGTCCCGAGAATTGGCGGACCTTCGGGCCGCGTGCATACGTGCCCGGAGGGCCTACACCCGCAGCCGAGCGCGTCACCGCGACGCTGAGCGGGAGGGCCAGCTGTACGAGGCTTACCGCAGTGCGCGGTCTGCCTTCAGGCTGGCCGTCCGTACCGCCAAGGACGTTAGTCGGCGGGAGATGCTGGACAGTCTCGAGCGTGACCCCTGGGGTCGCCCCTACCTCGCGGCGGTGAACAAGCTTCGCGGGCGGGGCCCTCCCCTCACCGAGACTCTCCAGCCCAGCCTCCTCACCAGAGTTGTCGAGGACCTCTTTCCACGGCGGGCGGAGCACACGCCCCCGGTCATGGCTTCGCCGGACAGTGACCGGGAGGCCGACGATGAAAGTGCTCCGCCCATCACGGAGCCGGAAATGGGGGCGGCGGTGGCGCGTATGCGAGTCAAATCCACCGCCCCCGGGCCCGACGGTATTCCGAACCGTGTGCTGGCACTGGTCCTCGAACACCTGGGACCACGCCTCAGGGGACTGTTCGACGCCTGTTTGACGTCTGGGCAGTTCCCTGGTTGCTGGAAAGAGGGGAGGCTGGTTCTCCTGCCGAAGCCGGGACGGTCTCCCGAGTCGGCCTCGGCCTACAGGCCCATCGTGCTGCTCGATGATGCGGGCAAGCTGCTGGAGAGGGTGTTGGCTGCCCGCATCGAGCGGCACCTCGTCCGGGTCGGGCCCGATTTGTCGGACGCCCAGTTTGGTTTTCGGAGAGGGCGTTCGACGATCGCGGCCCTGCTGCGGCCTGAAGGCCGTGGTAGCGGAGGCCGTCACCGGCGGAGGAGTACTGTTGGCGGTGTCCCTGGACATCGCCAACGCCTTCAACAGTCTGCCATTCAGCTGCATCAGGGAGGGGCTGAGATATCACGGGGTGCCCGTGTACCTCAGGCGGCTGGTGGCAGACTACTTGGGGGGGCGCAGCGTCCTCTACGTTGACCGAGTAGGGGACGTTGTGCGAACGCCCATGACGTGCGGTGTCCCGCAGGGGTCGGTTCTGGGTCCAACGCTGTGGAACATCGGCTACGACTGGGCGTTGAGAAGAAGCCTCCCACCCGGGCTGGGCGTAATTTGCTACGCCGACGATACACTCGTCACAGCCCGGGGTGGGACGCTAGAGGAGGCGGCACGCCTGGCAACTCTCGGCACCCAGGAGATTGTCAGGCGGATCGAAGCGCTGGGGTTGAGGGTAGCCCTGAAAAAGACGGAGGCCCTTTTGTTCCATGGCCTCCGTACCGCCGGGCCTCCCGCCGGCGCTTCGATCACCGTGAAGTCGGTCACCATCAGCATCCAGGCCCACATGAAGTACTTGGGCTTGGTGCTCGACGGGCATTTTTGGTTCCGGGAGCATCTCCATCGACTTGTTCCCCGGCTTGTCGGCGCGGCGTCCGCCCTTTCGCGGCTGATGCCGAATGTGGGCGGACCCAGTGCTACGTGCCGACAGCTGTACGTGGGGGTGATCCGGTCGATGGCCCTGTATTGCGCACCGGTGTGGGCGGCGTCCCTGACCGTCCGTCTTAGGGCCCTCCTGTGGCGACCACAGAGGGTCATGGCGGTCAGGGCCATACGGGGTTACCGCACGGTGGTGACGGAGGCAGCGTGCCTCCTGGCCGGAACTCCCCCGTGGGACCTGGAGGCGGAGATGCTCGCCGACATTTATCGGCGGGTGTCGGAGACGCGCGCCCGCGGCGGCATGGTCTCCATCAGAGAGATCACCGCCTGGCGGGTCGACGCCCGCCGAGAAGTCATTGCCCGTTGGGCAGTCCGGCTGGAGAGTCCTCGGTACGGTGTCAGGACCGTCGAGGCCCTCCGGCCGGTGCTGATGGAGTGGTTGGAGCGGACGCACGGAGTGCTTTCTTTCCGACTGGTGCAGGTGCTGACGGGGCACGGTTGCTTCGGGAAGTACCTGCGCAAGATTGTCAGGAGGGAGAGCACACCGTCCTGCCACCACTGCAGTTGCGACGAGGACACGGCGCAGCACACGCTCGAGGAGTGTGCTGCATGGGAGGGGGATCGCCGTGAACTCGTCGCAATTATCGGTGCCGACCTGGCGCTGTCGACCATCGCCAGGGAGATGCTCGTCAGCGTCAGGAACTGGGACGTGGTCGCCGCCTTCTGTGAGGCCGTAATCTCACGGAAGGAGGCGGCGGATCGTGTGCGAGTAGAGCTCCTATTCGGCGACACGTTCCGCCGCCGGCGACTCGGGTGGCGCAGGCGCGAGTATCTGCGCCTAATGCCACCCTAGCCGAGGCCGCGGGTGATCGGACCGGGGAATTGTCCGTCACCCGCCGAGAGGCTAACCGCGCGACGGCGACCGACGTCCCAGGACGTCGAGAGGTGAGGGTACCCGAAAGGGTATTCCGTCGGGCCGACCACTGACGACAAGTCACATCTGCTCCGGTGGTCGGCCCAACAACGAGGTGACGTGGGTACGGGTGGGTTATGGGCCCGCGCGCCGTCCTTTCATCGCCCCGGACGGACTGGACCGCGCGTGCGCTTACCATAGCCCACCCATAAAAAAAAAAAAAATGATATCAACCATACAAATAAATTATGTTTGCGTGCATACACACTCTGAAATAATAAAATTTATTTGGCTTACATGGGTATATCTTATATACGGTGAACATGCTATTCGCAGTGAAAACATTCAATTTCGGCAATAAGATTTTAATCTGTTTACATTAAAAAAATTTCGGCAAGTTATTAACTTCAGCTGTATTTTGCTACTAAATGGCGAACGTTTGCTAACAGAGTCGGAGCAATTTTCTCTAGAGAATTTATTAAACGTAGTCCTAAACAAAGAAGGGACAAACAAATTAGTTGGCAGTGCAAAATTATTTCTAAAATCAGTCGCACATAATAGAATTCTCCAACATGAAAATTATAGGGGTGGCTTACGGGTTTAATAACGCGTTTCATAATGCATAAATTCTTAAAATTATAAGGTGTACGTGTAAAGAAAAGGGCTTTAATACTTGGGGTATGTAACCGATTTCATAATATCGCTATGAATTTTTATTATTATAGAAATAAACAAGTAATAGGAATCCACCACACTTATAACCAGGTGTCGCAAAAACCGACTAGGACAGTAGTTTGTAAATCTGAAAATCTATATGCACAGTACCAAACATGCTTTTATGCACCGTATTAGCTAAGGATTACCCAGCACCATAGATATAAGTCGTATTACAATGAGATTACAATAATAATTTATGGTCGGATAGATTTTACAGGTCAGTTTAACTACAGTTTTGCACAAGTTATAGGTATTCGGTGAGGCCCCAAACTAGATGATAGTCTGTATTTTGGTCTGTAGAGTACGACAGTTTATATAGATATATTAATGAAAATCTATAATTTGAAAACCATACTAAGTTATATGTAAGCTAAGATTGCATTTTACTTAACATGAGATATTTTGTCAATTCAAGTATTTTTAGAGAGGGGCGTGTTTTCGAATGAACTAATCAGTTTTTGCTCAATTTGTTATTCTGGATTCACGATTGACAGTGACACGTTTATGACGCTAAATCAAGCCAATCGGCAATTTAATATAAACAATAAATCGTTACTATTTATTATTTGTTTGTTAATAATAAAAGCGTATAGTCAAATCTAACATGCATTGCAAACGTGGTGAAGGCGACGCCAGGGTTTCACCGGTGTGCAGGCGGTGAGGGGTTACGTAATGACTTGTTGACGCCAAAAAAGTACTGACGTGATGACAAAACTGGTTTATTTATATTTATATTGACTAATAATAATAGTGAAAACCACAAGACATTTAAAAATGAATAATTAATAACTATTAAGTGAATTATAATAAAAATCAGTATACGAGATGGCTTACGGCTTGTGTCTAGACCTATTCGTGCCGTAGATTTCGAGAGTGAATAAAAGGGCGTGCTAGTCCCGGAGGCGCAAGCGCAGGAGCGCACGGAAACATCTCCCTGCGCACCTCAATTATCCCGTGCGCACCTGCACAGCAACAATCGAATGCCTACTATTTACAATTTTTGAATACATTTTTATTTTTAATAAATCACGTCGCTTACACGTGGCACAATGATTTTGACCATAATATTAGCTTTTAATTAAACGATATATAAATCTAACCTGTTTTAAAGAAATTTTAAATTTAAACTTAACGTTAGTAACTTTAAATATGTACCAGTGAATAAGTAATTGACACATTCATCATTATATTCGCTATTTATGCAAATACAAATAGATTCTCTAAACGGCTTATAGATGTCTATGATTTTATATGCCCGCACAAGTAAAACGAAGAAAACGATAAAGCCCTACAATACAACCACGCAAATCCACATAAGAATATTAAGAAAGGACGTAAATAGCTACCATTAGCATTGTTGATGCGGGAGAACAGGCTAATCCACGCAATTGTGCCTTAAAAGCTTCACCGAGTAAAAGTCAATTGTAGACGCTAGGCCGTACATATTATTGTGTAATCATTTAGCGATGTGAGATACTTTATTTAAAGCCGAAAAGGTGTGGGAATTTCAGCTACCATTATGGATTAAGAACAAAGTAAAGAACTCTGTTAAATGTTTCTTATGACATTCCTATCGTACATGTATATATTTATCTATTGTGATTAATATTTCCAATAATTTATATTTCTTAAGTTTAGCATTGATTACACAAATGATGTAATGAGGCTTTCCTGTGCAGGCATGACTATGAGGATAATCTGCGAATACTGCTGATCTTCGACAAGAGGGATTAATGTCGATATGAACAAAAGTTATTAGGGCCATCAATTTGAGTACTCATTAGGACTAGGCTATACGACTATGGTTGGAATTGACGACAGGCTAGCCAGTTTTATTCACTGGAGTATGGTATAGCAGATATGAAGTATATCTAACTTATGCTGAGCTAGCTTTACCTTTGCCAGTAAAGCACATCGGTTGTTTCATTATTTATAACATGGTCATGTCGCGTGATCTTTATTTATTTTAAAGCTCTTTATTTTAAGTGTCTTTTTGTATGCATTAGATGTTCTATCTTTTTATTTACTATGTCTATGTACTAATCTTCTCGTCCAATATTCGGCAGTGTTTGAAAACAAAGGTTTATAACGAGTGTGTGTTACCAGCGATGACATAAATCACTAAAACGTGATCTTTAAACGTCAGCCTCATAAAGAGACTCAAAGGCTCAACGTAAGAGAGAACTATGCTCAGTATTTCTCTATGTGAGGGAATCCGGCATACGGAAATTTGTAGAAGAGCGAATTAGCACATTGAAATAGCAATGGGCAGGTGCCATCGCTTGTCGAACCGATAACTACTGGGGAAGAAAGGTTCTCGAGTGACGGCCATGAATCGGGCGACCTACTAAGGAGACTACCAACATCTTGACAGTCACAGGCAACCGTTGGATGGAAATGAAACAAAACTGTTCAGAGTGCATTTTAGTGGGGAGTCCATATGTCCAACTATGGACAATAGATGGACTTACTATTCCGCTGAGAAAGTTATGAATCTATAAAGTACGTTTATTTCTTTGGCTAGTATTTCTATCTTTTGTTTAATTTCGTTTATGTAGTAAATAATATTATTCCATCAATTTATTTAATATCTTTCAATTTATTAATTTTCAATACAAATTTTGTTCAAATTTTATTAAAGCAATAAAATGCTAATGATGGATTGATTGATTCACAACAATACGATAAAATAATCCGGAACGGTTTTCGTTTATTCAGTTACCAAAAAAATAATAAGAGTTACAATACCAATCAAAACATTTATCAATTTCATTACGAATTTATTACTGCTCAAATATACGAACGTTCAAATTGTTTGAAATAAATGAATTGTGTTGGTACGAAGTTATTCAAATTAAGTTGACCGTAAAAATGATTGAAAATCTGTGGGGTTGGATTAATAATACAATGTACAATGCACATTGAACATGCAACGCAGCAAATTCATAAGTAGAGCATGTCAACATACAAGTAAAGCATGTCAACATACAAATTTGCAAAATTCGCACTGACATGATTAAAGACGCTGCGTTACACTTCACACTTACGACACACTAACACAAAATGATATATGTGTGTATTAGCAATAAGTAGTATATAAGGTGTACAATTTGTAAAATAAATCAGATTTGAATTTATTCATCTCTCAGTTACATCCCTCTCACTGCGGCCAAGACAGCCTTAGCCGTCAGTTCTGATCAGTCTTGTGAGTCTGCTTGACTGGCAGTGAGAATTACCAATCCTCCACCCAAACCTCCATCTCACTGTGGCCAAGACACCCTTAGCCGTCAGTTCTGATCAGTCTTGTGAGTCTGCTTGACTGGCAGTGAGAATTACCAATCCTCCACCCAACATCCATCTCACATCTACCTGTCACCTTAGGTAGCGCGGTGCAGGTATCCCATCAGATAGGCTAGGAACTTAAGGGCTTTAGGTACTTCAAACTATAACCTTAGGTTCTTCTGTCAAACACGGCGTTAGTCCATAAGCCCATACGACGCCGTACATTTGGTTCTTCGAGTAAAAAGTAAAGTTGTTTTCCTCCCTCTAACCCCCCGTAGGTTTGACATAACAGATCAGTTAAGAACGGGCTGGTGTACTCAACAAAGCATCAGTTTCGGAATTGACTGAAGGACTTTTACTTACGTACTCTGTCAGAAAGCCTCTCGTTGCGGTTCGGTCACTGGCCTCCCACAAGCGGGACTCACCAGCTGATTGAGAAGTCGCACCTTCAGGGACGTGTTATAGCGAGAGCGCAGGTACGATAAGTATTGACTTAAAACATTAGTAGTAGGGAAGTTGGGGTAGGGCTATTAGGGAAGAAGACAAAAGAAGCACTATGGACATACAAGAAATAAACACAGCAATCAGGAGCCAGGAGGAGGATTATAACGAGATCAGGAGGATAATTACAAACATTAAAAAGGACTCCGTGAGCCGAAGAACACAAAAATACATTGACGAAAAAAGACAAACACTAACTACTATTTTCCAACGGGTGCAAGAGAATCACTCGAAACTGGAGAAACAAGAGATGTTATCATCTCACAAATATATCACCACAAATTACTTTGGAAATATCCAGAAACAATACAACGAGGGCTTAGCCCACCTACAAAAATATGAAGAAAGACTTCAACTTGTTCAGGCGATATATGAACCTGAAGAACAAAACACAAACGAAGAAGAAGGGAGAGGGAATCCCAAGACGTTTATACAAATGATCCGGATATCCCAGATGTCAAAAAGGCTAATTCAGGCGAAAGAATCAGTCACTGAAAACAAACCTATATGGCATTTACAAACTACAATAAACAATTTACAAAAACGATGGCAGGATATTGAAGAAACACACATTGAATTATTATTGGAGGAGGATACATCGGGACACCTTTACTTCAAATATAAATATTTTGAAAACACCCAAACTGAGTTCGATACTACAATGGAGATGCTGGAAGAAAAAATCCATGACAGTTCCAGCGAAAAAATGACCTTAACACAGTCGTCAGGAAAACTACCCCGTATCTCTATTCCAACTTTTACTGGGAGTTATGACTCATGGTATAGTTTTCATGATTTATTCAAAAAAATTATTCATGCAGATAAAAATATTTCATTAGTAGAAAAGATGCAATATTTAAAGACAAATGTAAAAGGTGACGCAGCAAAAATTATACGTCATCTAACGATAAGTGAATCGAACTATGAAACCGCGTGGAAATTGCTTACGCAACGTTATAAAGACGAACGAATGATATCAATTAAATTCATCGATAAACTATTAGATTTACCCAAGCTAAATGTTGCGAATGCAGCGGGTTTAAGAGACATGCACGACACCATAAAAGAATGTTTGGAATCTTTAAAATATCAAGGGATTGACATTTCAACATGGGACCCTATTTTGGCTAGATTTTTGGCCAGGAAATGGAACCAACAAACTGACTCAAAATACGAGTTACAACACCCAAACAAATTGGAATCGTTTGAAGAAATGTTACAGTTTTTAGAAAAAAGATTTAAAAGTTTAAAGTCCTACGATCAGCAAAAAATTACGTATAATCACCTGAGTAATAACTCGGTGAATCATACAATAAATAAACAACGGGGAACGCACGTACCAATAGCAGAATCATCAAAAAGTAAACATTGCTGGTACTGCAAAAGCACAGAACATAATATAAATAAATGCCCTAGTTTTAAAACCTTGAACGTAACACAACGATATAAGGAAGTCTCAGACAAAGGAATGTGCAAACGCTGTTTAAATCATGATAAAGAAATACAATGCATGAGCGAGTTTTATACAAAATGTGAAATATGTCAACATAAAGGTCATAACACACTATTACACCGAACATTCGATTCAATTAAAAGACAACCAGAGTCTTCTGAGTATACGAAAAAGTTCACTCCTAAACCAACTGTGAATGATAAAAAACAAAACACAACGCTATCGAACTTATCAGCTACCAAGTTAGAGGCAAAAAATACGGTCTTATTAGCCACAGCGCTATTACAAACCACGTCGTATGATGGAACACCACAATTATTAAGAGTATTGTGTGACCAAGGTTCAGAAGCGTCATTTTGCACGGAAGAAGTAGCACATCTGCTGTCGTATCCAAGACAAAAGGTCCGAGCCGAAATAAAAGGCATTGGAGACAACGAACCTAAGACATCGAAATATACAATTAATATAAACCTACAACCAAGGTACTCTAGTGAGTACAGACTACCTGTAACGCTTGTAGTACTACCGAAGCTTACAAACTCGTTACCAAGAAGTAACTTACAACAATTACAAGAGTTGGACAATGTTCTATTGGCAGACCCAACGTACAACAAAAAGGGACCTATAGACATAATGTTAGGTGTATCAAAATGTGGGTCAATATTTAATAACTAATTTCTGTATCGGGTAGATAATTATAAAATTTTCTGCAGTAACGTTGACTTGTTGGACGTGAGACATCTTAGTCCACCCGTGATCATGAACGCTGTAAAGTGTTCGAAACGTCGGGTAATCAAAAATCAAATACAAACGCGATAAAATCCGTAAAGTAGTTTTATTTAAAATGTATAATTTTAGGTGCCCAAGAATACAGTAAAATACTATTACAAGGTTTTAAACGACTACAAGGCGGTATAATCGCTCAAGAAACAGAATTGGGTTGGATTTTATTCGGGTTATATCCGCAAGACACAAACGGTGGCATCAAAGTATTAAGCATGATGACTCGCACCGACGACATATAACAATTAACAAAATTTTGGGAATTAGAAGAAATTCCACGACACTATACACTCACCAAAGATGATGAGTTGTGTGAAAATTACTATACAAATACTACAATACGAAGTTTCGACGGCACTTATACGGTACGACTGCCGTTTAAGGACGCGAACATAAAATATGGCGAGTCAAGGAAAAAAGCCGTGGCTCGACTATTACAACTAGAACGTCAGTTCGAAAAAAATGAAAATTTACGCCAACAATACAAGGAATTTATGTACGAGTACCTAAATATGGGTCATATGAGAAAAGTACCTAAACCAGAATATTACACAGGAGAGTATTATATTCCCCACCAAGCGGTAATAAAAGAAGACTCTCTTACAACAAAACTACGAGTGGTATTTGACGCTAGTAGTAAAACAAGTAGTAAAATAAGCCTTAATGAAAATTTACATAAAGGACCACGACTTCAACAAGACTTATCAAACATATTATTACGCTGGAGAACGCATAAGATTGCTTTCATGGCCGACATTATGAAAATGTACCGGTTCATAAAAATAGACCAAGAAGACTATAAATATCAAAGAATTTTATGGAGATTTTCTCCAAAAAAGGCCATTAGTGAATACGAACTAACAACGGTCACTTATGGCACAACAAGCGCGCCTTATCTGGCCGTGAGAACATTACAACAACTAGCATTAGACGAACAAGACAATTACCCTATCGCCAGTAGAGTAACGTTACAGGATTTCTATGTTGACGATATTTTGTCAGGAGAATCCCAGGAAAGCTCCGTCAAGGAGTTACAAGAACAATTAATAGCAATGTTAAACAAAGGTGGTTTCCAACTACGAAAATGGTCTTCAAATAGTTCGGAATTGTTGAACAATTTAACATGCGATAACGAAGAAAGTCGGATGCTGAAATTTCCCTTAGACGAAACAAGAAAGTCGTTGGGAATTATATGGTCTCCAGGCGAAGATAAATTCTGTTTTCAAATAACTATAACAGAAAATACAAAACCCACCAAGCGGTTCATTATGTCAGAGGTGGCGAAAATATTTGATCCCTTGGGCTGGTTGGCCCCCATCATCATAACACTAAAATTACTAGTACAACAACTGTGGACGTCTGGGATGGAATGGGACCAACCAGTAAACGACATAATACGGAATAAATGGACAGAAATACAAAAACAGTTAAAAAGCATAGAAAGTATACAAGTACCACGATGGTGTCACACGATAGACAGGACAAAGTTTGAGCTGTATGGATTCTGCGACGCCTCAGAGAAAGTATACGGGGCTGTCGTCTATAGCAGAGTGATGGTGAATAACAGTTACTACATAACATTGCTTCAAGCTAAGTCAAAAGTTGCACCGAAAAAACAAAAAACAACATTACCGCGTCTTGAGCTATGCGCCGCAGTATTATTGGCTAATTTAATAGAAAAAATAAAAAATGCTCTAAACGGTGATAACAATACCGTGATTTCATGCTGGACGGATTCTATGATCACGTTGGGATGGATAAAAGGAGACCCTGGGCGATGGCATACGTTCGTGGCCAACAGAGTGTCAGAAATTAACAGCATAATACCTAACGCTCAATGGAATCATGTCATATCGTCTGAAAACCCAGCGGACATTATATCAAGAGGATTGGAGCCAGAAAAATTAATAAACTTTTCCTTATGGTGGAACGGCCCACCATGGTTACAGACGAGTGATATACCTATTACAACAACAGCACCACAGCCAAATGAAGAAGCCAAGTACTGTTTATCAACAACAATTAATACTACGAATGAAAAGTATGACATCTGGAGTCGATTTTCTAACTACAATAAAATGATAAGAACATTAGCGTATTGCTACAGATTTATCAACAAGAGCAAAAAGCACGAACCATTATCCTGTACGGAATTAGAAGAAACAGATAAACGAATTCTATGCCTATTGCAACAAGAAGAATTTTACGATGAAAAAGAAATTATTCGAAAGAAAAAATCACTGCAGTAAAACAGTAAATTATCCACACTAGATCCATTTATTGATAACAATGGATTATTACGAGTTGGAGGTCGAATAGAAAACGCTGACTTGCCATATAATCAAAAACATCCTATATTATTACCACGCCGACATTATATAACGTCATTAATTATACAAAACGCACACATGAAAACATTACATGGAGGAAATAAACTAACTACAGCCGTCCTACGACAAAAATACTGGATTATAAGTGGAAAACAAATTGTCAAAGGTATACTAAAAAAGTGCGTCAAATGCGCGAGATACAGGTCCGAAACGAATGTACAGAAAATGGGGATACTTCCAAAAGCAAGAGTCACGCAATCATATCCATTTAGTCACACTGGAGTGGATTATGCGGGACCAATACAAACAAGAACAATAAAAGGAAGAGGTCACAAGAGAGTAGTGACACTCAAAAAATCGACAGGTTTATGTCAAAAACGATCAATACATACATTAATTCCTTTACCTGTATATCAGGAAGAATTAATGACTAACACGAATACGTTAAGTAAAAATACCGAAACGCCTGTGGATTATAACATAGCAAATACCATAAATAAAAAGTTTGTTAAGACACTTAAGTCAGGTTGGAAGAGCGTGTTACTCTATACTACATTATTATTGTGTATCGGACAAGTAACAAGTACATCAATGTTTACTATGAAACATTTAAATCCAGGCCTATATGTAGAACAAATAGGTACTTCAACAATAAACAGAGGGAGTTTTAGAATAGAAACTAATTACAAAAGGAGTGATTTGGAACTGAATTTAAATAATACGATAAAAATAACTAATCAGTTTCAAAAGTTATGCACTGACACGCAACAGTATACAAAAGCCACCCATTGTGCAGAATTTTATTATCATTTGAACGAAGAGAAAGCACGATTTGAGATGATAAAGGATTACCTTACTGGGATAAAGATTTCTAGAAGGAAACGTGGATTATTAGGACAAATGTTCACATACGTGTTCGGAGTCAACGATGAAGTATACATAAGTATTGACTCATTGAGTAGCAATCAACAAGAACTTATAAACGCCGCCAATCATCAAACAAACCTAATGATATCTACAGTATCCGCTGTAAACCAAACCGAGGAGCGGATTAAGAATGAAGTATAGCAAATTAAATGAAGCTATAGCATTCATGTACGATAACGACGTATGGTATAAGATGGTAGACGCTAACAATGTGAAAATACAAGTAATACAAACGTATCAATTAGCGAGCAATTACATAACAGAGATTATTCACTATTACAACGGGTTACTTGAGATATACCTAAATAACGAATCAATATACACGATTTTGAGTCCTAAATACGCTAATGATATAATACAAACAACCAATCAAAAGTTACCTGGAAACTTAAGGATAATTCCGGATCAATTAATACAGACTAACATGGAAATAAATGCAACACATATAAACGTATTTGCGTACTATCCTATACATGACATAAGAAAATATACGCTAATACACATAACGGCGATTCCTCAAAAGTTGACCGGGAGTTCTTTTGAATGCTTGTCAATCCCAAGAGCATTCATAGGCTTCGACTATAACAATGAACGATACTTTGAGTTAAGTAAAGAGGAGTTCAAAGATTGTTTACACAAAAAATCGGAGTTTGTTTGCTATCCCGTGGCTGTTAAGAACATGCAATTGAACAAGAATTGCATTGTTGACCAGCTATTCAGCAACAATAATAACACTAAATCACAATGCACATCAAGAAGATACAACATTCAATCTACAATTCTATGGAAACAACTTTACATGCAGAATACTTGGATGTTTATCACTACAAAAACACAATCAGCTTCGATAATATGTGATGGACAAAGACAAGAGATTAACCTAGAGGATATAGGAGTACTACACATTTCAGAAAGCTGTGTAGTAAAGACGTTGAACAACATTCTTGCAGCTAAACGAATAACAACAACAACTGTGCAAGCATCATATTTTAAAAGGAGTAATTTTACTCTAGACACACAAGTAGTCCAATCAGAGATACCGGACATACCGAAGGAGGAATTATTAGATAGCTCCACCAGTATATTTGACCACCTAGCCGCTTCAGAAGCAAAGCTAAAAACAAGATTAGATAACACAATATGGAGGCGAATAGAGTCTCATTCCTATGTGGCACCGTGACATCTCTTTCTTTATAGTATTAGCTTGTCTTTTAATTTATTTCAGACCACTCAAACAATGTCGAGATAGACTTACGAGAAGACAAAACAAGGAAACAACTACAACACAAGCCACAGACATAGACAAACAGCGGACAGCTCCACCACAACCACGGCCACGGTATGGGAAACCTTGTCCCCAGACTACAGTCCAAACACCACAAGCGATGGAAGGACACATTGGACCATATGAGGTTATCGAATTACACGACTTGCAGTCGTGTTCCTGAGAGACCCCAGAATGTTCAATGCACATTGAACATGCAACGCAGCAAATTCATAAGTAGAGCATGTCAACATACAAGTAAAGCATGTCAACATACAAATTTGCAAAATTCGCACTGACATGATTAAAGACGCTGCGTTACACTTCACACTTACGACACACTAACACAAAATGATATATGTGTGTATTAGCAATAAGTAGTATATAAGGTGTACATTTTGTAAAATAAATCAGATTTGAATTTATTCATCTCTCAGTTACATCCCTCTCACTGCGGCCAAGACACCCTTGGCCGTCAGTTCTGATCAGTCTTGTGAGTCTGCTTGACTGGCAGTGAGAATTGCCAATCCTCCACCCAAACCTCCATCTCACTGTGGCCAAGACACCCTTAGCCGTCAGTTCTGATCAGTCTTGTGAGTCTGCTTGACTGGCAGTGAGAATTACCAATCCTCCACCCAACATCCATCTCACATCTACCTGTCACCTTAGGTAGCGCGGTGCAGGTATCCCATCAGATAGGCTAGGAACTTAAGGGCTTTAGGTACTTCAAACTATAATCTTAGGTTCTTCTGTCAAACACGGCGTTAGTCCATAAGCCCATACGACGCCGTACACAATGTATTACTAGTTCTTCCTTTGTCGCAAGAGATGACAAATTGAATGAAGTTATTGCAAAGCATACTCAAAATAAATTTGATGGCCAGCCTATTTGACGAGCGTGGTTTTTAAAAGTTTGTCTGAAATTGTGGCGAATAATGATATACGTGTGCTCATGGATTAATACAATGTATAACAACCCTTTAAACACGGATAGAACACGTAAAAACCAGTCAAGGGAGCATCCTTAGACCGGGCGGCAGCACTCTTCTGGGAAACTATAACACCTATTGGGATCGCCAACCCACCTATCAGGACGGGCAATCACGGTATTACTCCTTTCTGGAGATCTAGAACCACGGATATTATATGGGATACATACCATATCTAATAATACAAATGTGAGCTTATGATAAAGAATACAAAGAAAACTTGAATGACTCTAATCTATGATATAGGAAAGACACCTTCAGCAGGATCTGAGATTATTCTATTTGAAAACAAAGCTCTAAGACAAGGTTACGTTGTTTTTGGTTACCTGGTTTATAGAATAAAAACGTGGTCAAAGTCGCTCTCAGTGCTATAGAGATGGACGATTACACACACGTCCATGATGATATTTTTTATCAATAAAAATGCCCCGAGTTCTATTATTGTTAAGCTCTGCTCTCGTCTACTGTATAACCACGAGTTAACAGCTAGATCGCTGTGTGCCTAGTATTGCTGAGGTCCATGAACACCAGTTATCACTAAGCATTATGTGAGCCGCAGGCTCTTTATAATATTAAGAAATAAAAAAATCAACGAGAATATTTCTCGAACTAAAACATTAACACATTGAAACATATTTTGTTTTTTTTCCTTGCTTTTAGGTGATAGACAAGACAGACCAACAGGTGGTGACAAGTTTTTTTTTGACGAGTTTTGCCAATCACGTCCATACGTGAAGTTAATTCCTATTCCGACTTAATTATCTTATAAAGAACTTCTATCGCCATCTGAATATATGTAATATTAGAACACAGTAAATATCATTATGTTATGCTCCACTAAGTAAAAATAAGTATTAAGAAGAAGAGTAAGATATTCAGACAAATATGCAATATACATAATAATGTAGACTGTCCTTTATTATGAGTTGGATATGTCGGTATATGAGACTGGCGAGATTTAATTAACGAAACCAGCAAGTGGAAAAAGGTCTCTTGTGAAAATGCAAACAAACTTACTCGGATGTGGGCGAATAAATATGAAAAGGAAATAAACTGAGTTTATACTATCACATAATACTACTATTGTATATCTCCCCCCCTGTTACCGTGAGTATCGTGATGGACGACTAAGGGATGTAATATGCAGATATCAATGTAAGAGAAGTAAGTTTCGAAATGGAACAATACGCCAGCGTATCTGACCGGCTTGGTATAGAGGTTCAAATTCCCTCTCATAAAGACGCCCGAGCCCAACAGTGGGACATGAGCGTGCTGAGATAATGATTATATGATGAGATTAATGACAGTAAAATATATCATATTAATTCAACATCATCATTATCATCTCAGCCCATATACGTCCCACTGTTGGGCTCGGACCTCCTCCACTATGGGAGGGAAATTGACCGGCTATACTATGCTTGGCAGACGTGTTGGCATAAGGTTTTGTTTGGAGTTTATCTTCCCTTGCATAGATGTTGTAACGGGTGGCGCAAAAGTAATGACCCTATTTGGTTCAGCTACAACGTTTTTTCTAAATTAGAAAACGAGAATTAATTTTTATATATGTATATTTGTGCCATGAAATTTCGTCGCATTAGGATTTGAAAATGATGTCTCTTAAATGGTGACCTCTAGAGTTGATGCAAAGTTGAGCCCTATTTATGACATTCTCCATAACTTTCCGCAACACTTCCTGCGATATGTTCCGTATTTCTTGATGAATGTTTTCTTTTAGGGCTGCAAGAGTCTGTGGCTTGTTCACATACACCAGAGATTTCAAATAACCCCAAAGAAAGAAATCTGGACAGGTCAGATCGGGTGATCTTGCAGGGCAAGGAAAATCGCCAAAACGAGAGATAACACGGTCTGGAAAAGCGTCCCTCAATAAGTCCATAGTGTCGCGCGCTGTGTGTGCCGTGGCACCGTCTTGTTGAAACCAAATATGCTCCAGCCCCAGTTCATCCAAACTGGGTATCAAGAACTCACGTAACATGGTTCGATAGCGTTCGCCAGTGACAGTTATCGCATTGCCTGCCGCGTCTTCGAAAAAATATGGTCCGATCACTTTTTCAGCACAGACGCCACACCATACAGTAACTTTTAGTGGGTGCAAAGGTGTTTCTTGAATAATGAGCGAATTTTCAGTGCCCCAGAAGCGTGTATTCTGGTTATTGACATGCCCCGAGAGATGGAAATGCGCTTCGTCACTCATAACCAATTTTGAAAAAAAAATCATCCTCTTCAAGGTTGAGGTTTATGACGCGCTGGCTGTACTCTAGACGAGCTCGGTGGTCAGTAGACAGCAGCTGATGAGTCATCTGAGTTTTATACGGAAACATCTTCAAGTCTTTGATTAAAATACGCTGCAGAGTCCTCTGGAAATGCCCAATTGCGTGGCACGTCGCCTCGTTGATGTTTCTGGACACTCTTCCACATCTTCACACACAGCATCGATGTTTTCGGCTAAACGGCCTGTTCTTGGTCTGCCAGACTTAGGTATATCCAATGTTGAGCCAGTTGCTTCGAGGCGTGTGGCAAAGCGTCGAATTGTGCGACCAATCGGTGCCGGACGGTGGCGAAATCGTCAACGAAATTCACGTTGTGTTTTTATCACTGATGAATTATTCCGTAAAAACATTGACACGATTATTCCACGTTCTTGCGAAGTAAAACGATCTATGTTTATTTTTAATGAATTTTACATTTGTTTTTTACAAAATTATCAATATCAGAATGACAGGAGACGTCATTTAAAAAAAATATAAGTAATTTCTATAGTGCCATTACTTTTGCGCCACCCGTTATGTATATTATAATCCCTTAATCGTCTTTCACGACATCCACGGCTAAGAGAGCAGGTGGTGAATTGTATTCCTACTTCGTCACTACAAGGAAGATTTTAATTAAAGTTAAGTCCAGTTAAAATAGGTCAAAATCAACGAACTAATATCCTTATTAATATTATAAATACGAAAGTAAGTTTGTTTGTTACGCTTCCACGCTTGAACCACCGAACCGATTTCAAAAATTCTTTCACCAAAGGAAAGCTATAATATCAGGGAGTAAACATAGGCCATATTTTATCCCGATATTCTCACGGGAACAGGAACTACGCGGGTAAGGCGACTGAAACAGAAGCGAAGCGAGGGCGGGTTGCTAGTAGCAAAATAGAATCCAAAATCAGCAATTATTTGAGAATGGTACTTTTGACGTAACTTTTTTGGGATATAAATAGATTGCAATATTATTTCTTTAAATTGAATAATTCCTACATTACTCATAACCAGATTTAACAAGTTTATCTTTACATTATAATGTGAAGATAAACTATAATAATTATTAAATTCAGAATTCCGAGACAAATTCTTATGTCCATAATTTTCTCATTTATATAAAAGTACGAAGCTTTCGAGTTGAAAAAATTACTTTTATCAATAAACACAAGTTGCAAATTCCCAAGCGGTATATCCATCGTACCAACTACAGGTACGTCGAATTTATAGCTGACCTCAATTTAAATGCAAAATAAATGCGAGGACCATACTAATTTTGCTTTTGTTATTTTATCAAAAAAGTTTTTAGGCCCAATACACATTGACCTTGCCTTTGTTGAAGCGTAATTGAAAATCGTATGACAAAGGCTATGAATTTTATATTTTTGACGAAGACTTGTAAACTTATAATAAGCTTTAATAAAAATTATTATTATAAAAGTAACTTTGAATTAGTTTCCATAGACCCAAAATAATAAAAATAAAACCACTTATATATTGAATGAATAGTAAAAATGTTAAGTTAAAATAATAACATTTAAAGCATCTTTATTACCAAATACGTGGCCACAACTGAATATAGCATATGTGCCTTGGTATAGATTAGGGTCCATTAAAAATAAGAGATAGAAAAGAAGAAATAATTATATAAGTACCTACAAAAAGTATTGCATTACTATCTATATATTCAAATTTGGTTAGGTACTTTGTTTTTTTATAGATAAATGGAACCACTGAAGTCAGACGATTCGAGTAGTAAAATATTACATCAATAATGAAATAGAAAGACTCGGATGAGGCATTATAAACCATTTTTTGTGATTATCCTTTGCATTACTTAATGGCAATTAGAGTGTTCGGCCAAATCATAATTAGTTTTAATATGTGTTATAACTAAGTCGGCAAGAGAAAACTGCTAGTGCAATTTTTTATTACTTTTGGTGGCAGACAGGCAAGAACACCATCCGATGATATGTAGTGACAGTCGCTCCTGAATATATCAATCTCAAAGGAAATCAGGGCACTGTCTACCGTAAGGTAGAGATTGAAACTCTAGCTCTCTCGTTAACTAAACGAATCGAAATAGCTAACTGCTATTACTCAGATTTGGATAGCACACGTTTGGGACTTTTATCGGCGAACATTGATGGGCTAGTGAATGGAGGGACAGAACGTATTAGTCCTTAGTTGTGTCACAATTTTAACATAGCTGGTTCACCATTAGATAGAAAATTATTGTATGTAAAAATACATCCCAGTAAAACATGAAAATGCAAAATGTAAAAATGGGAACCAAATTCAAGATTATTATAAAGTTATGGTGTGGTGGTCAGCGAATTCAGTGGCAAAAGGCTTGAGATTTAAATCGTTGTCAAGTTCTGTAGACTTTCCTGAAATTTATTTATTAGGAGGTAGGTAATATTTTAGGTAAATTTAAAATACTTTTGGTTTACCACAAAAGCGTTTGCTATTAATAAATATGACTTTTAAAATTGTAACTGTCAAATTATTTATATAAACCAAATAACTAAACATTTGCCTTGACTAGTTTCAGATACCTACTAGTGATTTTATATAAAAACTAGCTGACCCAACGGACGTTGTTCTGTTCAAAACTAAAAAAAAATTATAAAAGAAATAACCTTGAACTTGATCGCAGCGCCACCTACCGGGTCCAACTATGAATATAAACAATTCTCCAATCGCCTTGAACACACACAAAAAAATTCATCAACATCGGTCCTGCCGTTTAGGAGGAGTTCAGTGACACACACGAACATACACAAGAAATTTATATAAAAAGATAAAATTGCTAAAGTTAATCAACTCATATTCTTTATGTTAAATGCAGGTTATTGTTTATATATTGCACGGTTCTATTAATCTATGTGTAATTGACATGTAAAAGCTAGTCACGTAAAATATTGAGGTTCAACAGATCACAAGTTATTTCCTTTATATCAATAATTTGATTACAAGGTGGCAATGTTATTTATGTCTTTGATCTATTTGTCAGTCAGTTCATAATTACGATTTTTGACGTTAATATTTAAAGTTAGTCTGTGTTTACACCATTGTGTGTGTCATTTAGAATACTCGTATATCTATTAGATCTCTTCTTCTTCTCCCTTTAATGGCCTTAGCAGCACTATTAGATCTCAATATATATGTACTAAGTTTGATGCGTTAACGTCAAATAGTTTTTGAATTTTGAAGGAGTCAAAAATGCCCCAAAATAGTTTGTGTAGATATACACAACGTTATGTGTCGCCAATTCTCTTTACTTGGACTTAGTTCGACACGGTACCACTGTGTAAATTGTATTTGGGTACATATTAAAGTATGACAATTAAATAAATTAAAATGTAATGAAACTATTATGCTACTTCAGGAATGGACAGCGGCCATACTGACAAAATCCAGAATAGAAAGCCTGTGATAGTAATGACTGTTGAACGTTAAATATACGTCTTTCTGTCCCCCCGAATTTTCAAAAATATTCGAAAGGTTTTTACCAATAAATAAATTAACAATATAATGCGTAAAAATTTTCAGATTTCATATGTGTTATACTCTACACGAATATAACTTTACAATTCATTGTAAAAATATGTTCATCAAAGTTTCTAATTAAACAAATTCCGAAGAATAAATGGATTCAAAAGAGCAACAACCTTTAATCATTTGTAACATTATTTGTAACCACGCTATTTGTATTCCATGAATTTAATGTAATTGATTATATTTTATAATACCAATATACTTAAGAGCAGTAGGTACAATACTCTGAAGTGCTATTTTAAAAAAACAATATTCTCTACACGATCACATTTATTTTTCTAAATATGCATTTGGATTCAGTTTTAAGAAACGTTTATCTTTTATAATGTATACATACATTTTTCTTGAGATAAGATTTAGTGAGGTTATATTAATAAAAGCTAAGTGAAAATCTTTTTAAGGATTTAAAAAACAAAAAGAATAAAGAATAGTGAGGACCACTTATTTATCACGTAATGCTAATTACGACTAATAAATATTTTTACTACAAATTACAAAAACTGAATGCCATTCAAAATGTCTTGGTCTGCAATTCAAACAAATCTGTATAAACTGCCGCATTATCTCCCCATCGCTAAGTGGTTAACCATCTATGGTTTCCTTGACTTCGGTGGCAAGTCAAAAAGTCAGAATCTATAAGAGTATGTTTAATAAGGGCATATAATTATTATATAATTATAATTATATAAGATATTTATTTATATTTAAACTGCTTATAAAAATAATACTAACGCTGCGTACAATTTTTTTCTTAGGTATACTTAAAAAGTAAGGCCTGTTTATAATTCCGTGAAAAACTCGGGCAGATATTTGCATATCTAATGTGTCATAACGTTTACACATATCCCATTAGTAATCACCATATGTATATACGTCGACCTTTGCGGTCTCATTAAGGGCGTAGGCATCAAGCATTTGTAATTTTGAGACAAGGGACATTTTCCAGAACTCTCTAATTACGAACGCATGTTTAGTATAATCGCCTGACTATTTCTAACTATCTCACATACTAGGAATAAATTTACTACAGCTAAGGTTTATATAGTTAATTGAGGGTGTGGCGAAAAGCCAACAGAGTAAATGACCTCATAATTTAATAGTTTCATTAAAAATATATATGCCTATGCTTAACGAATACAAGAAATTTGCATTTATGATTGGTAAAATATGTATGTGTGTTATTTTATATTAAATCATTTAATTCAATTAAAATATTATCATATTGATCTTCCCCCCACAAATATTTTTATTTTGCATCATCATCTATCACCGTCTGCATCTGGACGTAGGCCTCTCTTATGTTACGCCACAGAGTGCGGTTCTGTGCCGCCTGCAGCTAACGACGCCCAGCAACTATCACCAGGTCGTCGGTCCACTGTGGGGGGCGTCCTACATCGCGTCATCCGATACGTGGTCGCTACTCGAGAACCTTTCTTCCACAGCGCTTGTCGGTTCGTCGAGCGATGTGGCCTGCCCATTGCCACTTCAGTGTGCTAATTTTTCATGCCATGTCGGTTACACCCGTTCTTCCGCAGATTGCCGTATTTCGGCTTCTATGATTCTATGACGCAGAGAAATCGCGAGCATAGCCCCTTCCATAACACGCTGAGCGACTTTGAGCTTGGTTATGAAGCCTACATTTAGAGACCACGTTTCCGTGCCGTAAGTCATCACTGGTAACACACACTGGTCGTAGACCTGTGTTTTCAGACACTGAGATATGTTGGACGAGAATTTTATTTTGTTTGGTGATCCCAGTTTATTTATATCATCATCATCTCAGCCCATATGCGTCCTAATCTTGGGCTCTGGCTTCCGCGACTATGCAGGGAAATTGACCTACTATACCACACTGATCAGATGTGTTGGCATAGGGTTTTGTTTCGAGTTTTCCTTCTCTTGCAAAGATATTATATTCCTTAGTCGTCTTTTACGACACCCATGGGCAAGAGAGGGGGTGGTGAATTGTATTCTTACTTCGTCACACGGAAGAATTTAATTTATGTTGTAAGAGTAAAATGAATATTTTCTCTAGACGTAAATAAAAGAAAAAGCATATTGTAAGAATTTTAATTTAGTACTACAACCAGGCAACTACCCCAGCTACATTTTTGGAATAGTCCACTTTCTTTGAATATAGTTTATATATATACTGTTATTTACAATAAATATTTAACGACTAAATTAATAAATCGCTAAATATTTAGGGTACTATCGAAATCGTATTTGGGTGCTTACTACCTACCTACAGATAACATAATTTTTTAGTAACATTACAATTGTATGCATTACAATTGTATGCAATATTATGACATCATAAAAATATATAGTCTACACAAAAGAAGTAGAAAATAACAAACAGTATAAAAATTTTGGCAAGCATCTTACTGCTGCCACTACTGCCATTAAGGATAATTAAAATTAAATGAACTCTCCAATTTTCTTTAGAGTACATAAGATGCTAATTACAATGAAGATAAAAACGTTTCGTATATGAGCCGAGATGATATGCTATATGAACCTACTAATGGTATTATTAGTTAAGTCTATGAATTACCCTTACGATTTACTATCGTGAGTTCAGAGAGCATCATTCATAATGTTTTAAACTGAAAACAAGATGTGACCAGCTGCAAATAATTACGTGCTTATACCTAACCTAAAAGTAGCCTAAATAATAGATAGAAACATAATTTGTGTAACACACAAATACGTCAAGAAACGTCATAACATCCTCTCTCACGCCAACGTCAACTCATGACACTGGTATGAATACATAGTATGAATGAGTGAGTGTCATGAGTATTGTAATAGGTAACTTAGTTTACAATCACACGCTATAACCGTGCACATGTTATTGGTATGTATGTGTGGATCTTAATTACTAAACATTGGGAATAACGAATTATACCAACACGATATGCCGTTAGTCTCAAAGACGTATTACAAAAATCTTTGAACTATCATAAAGCAATAATAATATTTAAATCATTAATAATGAACAAATAACATCATCAAATTCAAATAAACTTATTTTACATGTTATTTTTGTAAATTAAAGTGTGTAATACTAAACATTGAAGTATTCTATTTTCGACATATTAGATAAAATATCTGGTTGACCGAGCTTCGCTCGGAATATTTTTGTCGAATTTATTTAGATATATATTAATAAAAAATAAATAATGAAAATTATATAAAAAACTACAAAAAGAGAATAATAATAACACCAAGATTCGAACCGACGCTGTTTAAATGTCACATAATCCAAAATTAAAATCGCCCGCCTCCCAACCTGAGCTATCAGAACTCATGACGTTGACAACGAAATTTGAATTCATATTCTTTTAAAATTTAATGTCATTGTTTGTTTTGCTAAAAACACGGACAATACAACATTTTCTATAAATAAAACCTAGCTAGATCGATTTTTTGGACCCGAAACCTCTAGTATGCCAAGTTTCAACAAAATCGTTGGAGCCGTTTCCGAGATCCTGAATATATATATATATATATATATATATACAAGAATTGCTCGTTTAAAGATATAAGATAAATAAAGGTTTTTAGAACGAAAATTATAATATAATAAAGTTAATATTGTATTCGTCTAGATTTTTTTTACAGCTTTGTTATATAATTTTTAATTCAGTATTTGAAAATATACGTATTTTATGTTGATGATATTCAGAGATATCTTTATAAAAAACATGTGTAATTAAGTAAGATTTAAAGAAGTGAACCAATATGTAATTTGATTCAACTAATAAGTCAATTCTCACGTTTGTACATTTTTTTTGGGTTTAATACTACCACACATGCCCACCATTGTAACTCCTGTATGCCAGGATCTACAATGGTCTCCATAGATTACACCGAGGTTTGACCCTCAGGCAGTCCCGGGCAATGATTTTAGTTGTCTTGGGCAGGTCCCAAACAAATTTAATTAGAAAAAGTTAAACAGGAGGAGTTTGTACATTCATTACATTATATATTATATATATTAGATATACAGTAGAACCCGTTTAATACAATCACGTTTAATATGATTTCCCGCATAATACGCCATTTTGCGTCGGTCCCAGTAACTTGAGACATGTTTTCATACATTTCTTAACGCTTAATACGATCGTCATCCCGTTTAATACGCCAACACGTGCCACTCAAATACACATTTTACCCCTTGCGGCAGTGATAATGACCAAGAAGAAGATGAGTTAACTCCGATTTTGTCACATGCCCAGGCATTATCAGCAGTTAATGATTTAAGACGCTATGTAACTTCTTTGAATCAAAGCGAAGACGCACTGCGAAAATTAAATTACGTTGAAAATCTTGTATCTCATTGCTAATGCCTCAAAATCTTTTTGTCCAACTAAAATAAGTGATTACTTTAAGTAACGCAATATGTAATAAACAAAATGGTTTTATATTTTTATTTATTTTTTATTTTTTAATATTTAAAAATGTATCTAGTAGTATATTAAATAAAGAAAATAAACAACATTTTATTTAGGTAATTGTTTTTTCCCTTTCCCGCATAATACATTTGTCCCGCCTAAGATGCGTTTTTGGTCGGGTCCCTGCGAAATCGTCTTAAACGGGTTTTACTGTATATAATTCCCGTGTCACGATGTTTGTCCGGAATGAACGCCGAAACTGACAATCCAATTTTCCATTTTGTTCAAATTTGAAAAAAACTTGAGAGATAGGAAGTTGAGAGAAACTTGAGAGAAATGAAGTTTTTATTCAGATTTTTTTTTTGATTTAAATGCAATATCGACGATTTTCATATTTCAAGCGCAGTGCAGCAAGATAGCGGACTCCAATTTCGAGTACTACAACGTATTGTGTGACGTACATTCACGATCGATTTTCATGTTCTGAACATTATTGTTTTACTTATGTAATTTTGAGAAAATTATATTGTATTCTATTTATATTATTTTTATGAGGAATAGATTAAACTTATAGTATTACTTGATTTAATTATCAATATTTATTTTCCAAGAACTGTAATAATTTTGTTTGGAAATTATTACAATTTATATTCAAAATAATGAACAATAAGATTTAGTGTATAATATATGAGGCGGCGGATCGCCTGCGTGAGGAGCGCAGCCTCGATGAGGCGATCCGCCGCCGGCGACTGGGGAGGCGTAGGCGCCAATACCTGCGCCTCATGCCGCCCTAGCCGAGGCCGCGGGTGACGTGACCGGGGAATTAGTCCGTCACCCGCCGACAGGCCGACCGCGTGAGGAAAGACCGACGTCCTCTCCGAGGGGGGAACGTCGGTCAATGGGAGGGTACCCCACGTAGGGATACCCCCCTTTCGTCGGGCCGACCACTGATGTCAAGTAACCCTGCTCCGGTGGTCGGCCCAACGACGAAGGCAACGTGCATCGTGGGTGGGTTGCGGGAGTTGCGTGCTTACGCCCCTCTGTCGCCCCGGACGGAGTGGTGCGAGGAGCGCGCCGTCCGCAACCCTACTCCAAAAAAAAAGTGTATAATATATTATTAACGATCACTTCTATTTGTATTTTATTGTGAATTCTTTTAGTCATTTATTATTATATCCTGAAATTACTTCAACTTGTATTTTTTTAGATGAATGAGATAGGAGATGATGGATAGTGATGGATGTGATGAGTGGTGTAAGAAGAAGGTATGGTGTGGTGATGGATGGATTGAGCGGTGACTGATTATTTGAGTGCTGAGGGATAATGATGAATGGCATGTGTGGATTAAGTGGTGAGAGACGGTGAAAGATGGAATGAGCGGTGTCGGATGGTGATAAATAGGGATGGATGGGATGATTGAAACGGACGTAGTTAAGTTAATAAAGTACAATGAATGAAAAAGATGAATTGTTGGTGTTTTGTTACTTCTACAGCCCGTCATTGTTCACAGCCTTTTATTGCTTTTTCAGTCATAGACGGGATACGCGCACACTTACAATAAGTTAGTTCTTTTTTCTTTAATTCCAAAAATGTCCACTGTAAATAATTTACATTATATGGCAAAACAACGTTTGCAAGGTTAGCTAGTATATTATAAGATTAAAACTTGTTAACAAAAGGTCAAAACATCTTGGAGTGAAATATTTTGAAGAAAATAAAAATATGGTGAAAACTGTCTGATAAGTTAAGTAAATTAGAAGCTACGTTAAGTTTGAAGCCATTAAAGTATATGCATAACATTAAAGCTAGACCTTATTCAGAAAGAAGACAAGAGTCTGGGATCTTATAAATGCAAATACAAACTTTACGATTGCAAGACCTTTGTTAGAGCTCTTGCTATTATATATTTCTTCTCATTTAACTTATAGAGAAGATTCATTACAAGTACAAAAGATAATGATAAAGAGAAAGGATAAATATTCCTGGTCAAAATACTGAATCCAACCGTGCTTTTCGATATCCTATGATACTTCAGTAATCACAGTTTAAAATCAGTCCGTATATGTGTTTCGTTTATAATTATATAGCAAACGTTTAAAACAGTGAAGATTAACAATCAAATTAAATATCATCATCATCATCTAGGCTCATGTACATCCCACTGCTGAGCTCGAGCCTCCACAATAGAAGAGAAACTGACCCACTACATCATGCTGATCAGACATATTAATACAGGGTTTTTATTTCGAATTTTCAGTTTCTGGCATAGATGTTACGTGCACATTATATCCCTTAGTCGCCTTTTAAGACACTAACGCGAAGAATAGAGGGTGGAAAATTATAATCTTACTCCGACACCATACGAAACAATATACTGCAAATATTTTGTGAAGAAATAAAAACAAAAATTTGTTTGCATATTATGTTGCATACGAAAGATAAATATAAAAAGCTGATAATGTAGATAAAATTAGGTTCCTAGTCGATTTTGAGTAGTAGCAAATCGACTAGTAGTTCGTATTGGATGGTTAAGCATTTAGTAAATTGATAGAAATTATAAACAGGTCTATTCCAACATCTATATTTATAGATGAAGTCTTGTCTAAGCTTCGTAGTAGCAATAAACCTTTGTCTGCTTAGTTATGTTATAATTATCTCATTAAATTCAACAATTACCTGCTTATTACTAAACATTATTTAATATACGTTGAATGTTGAATTTTCTAGAGCTAAGTTTCATATAGTTCACTACCTAATCCAACAGATGTTGTTCTGTATAAATTAAAAATTAAATTAGAGTTCCTTTAAACCAATCGCTACGCTGCCTAATCGGTCAAAATGTATTGTTTTAGTGGTTTTCACAAGATACCAGTGCACTTAGTTCAGGTTATGGGAGTCCAACACTGCATGTAGCATATTTGTTCCGGAGTGGAGAATTAATTATAATGCATTTTATTTCAACTTAATAGAACTAAGATTAATATTAAATACGTTAATTATCTTATATCTTTAAACGCGCAATCCTTGTATATATATATATATATATATTCAGGATCGCGGAAACGGCTCCAACGATTTTGTTGAAACTTGGCATACTAGAGGATTCGAGTCCAAAAAATCGATCTAGCTAGGTTTTATTTATAGAAAATGTTGTTTTGTCCGTGTTTTAGCAAAATAAATAATGACATTAAATTTTAAAAGAATATGAATTCAAATTTCGATAGCAATGTCATGAGTTACGATAGCTCAGATGACAGGTGACAGGTTTTAATTTTGGTATTTTTTCAATCAAACAGCGTCGGTTCGAATCTCGGTGTTATTATTATTCTCTTTTTGTAATTTTTTATATATTTTTCATTATTTATTTTTTAGTAATATATCTATAGGTACCAATAAATAAAATTGGAGTGTCTGTTTGTAATGTCAAAATAATAGGCTTTTTTCATGCTCACACGGTTATTTGCACGACACCTACGCAATTAAAAAATTTTTGTCTGTCTGTCTGTCTGTTTGTTCCGGGTAATCTTCAAAACGGCTGGACCGATTTCAAAAATTCTTTCACCAATGGAAAGCTATAATATCAGGGCGTAAACTAGGCTATATTTTATCCCGGTATTCCCACGGGAACGGGAACTACGCGGGTAAAACCACTATAACCTATAACCTATAACCGAAGCGTAGCGAGGGCGGATTGCTAGTATCTAAATAAATTCGATAAAAATATGCCGAGCGAAGCTCGGTCAACCAGATATTTATTAACTAAGCCAGCACAACTGCGTTTTGCATTTACGCTTCATACATAGGTATTACTTACAATAGTGACAGTGGATGGTATATGAAAATCCTGGAAGGCGTTATCTCCGCTGGATAAATCCAAAAAGCAGTGCGCTTGTCGCAGTCAGATTAAGCTTTTAAGATCCATTTTATGTCAAGATTTATTTGTCGTTTAGATTTATTTATGCTATATGGATCCACTAACCGCCGCTCGTGATTCGGAAGCGATTTTGTCGGATTGGCGTGTATATCAATTATTCTTGACTATCTATAAGTTATAAAGAAAATTCAGTTACTATACGCTCATAACACGATTGCAACTTATTAAGGATTTATTAAATTCCCGAATTATTTTATACGAGATAAAAAAAACGTCGGTTTCCCTAATTTTCTAATCACATGATTTCTATCATGTACCTTATTTCGTTTAGAGCAATTTTTTAGCATAGTTTTATTATGTAAATAATCAAGATTTCAATGACATTATAATGTGGCCTTTTACTAACAACGTTCACGATCACGTTACCATGAACGCTGTAAACTGCTCGAAACATCAGGCAACCAAAAATCAAATACAAACACGATAAAATCCGAAAAATAGTTTTATTTACAATGTATAATACTCGCGTAAATATCAAAAACCATTACAAATAAAGATATTAATTAGCATACCCCAATACGTCATATAACAAATGTTTCTACAAACTCTTAACATTTGAAAACTTAAGTTTAAAACAGATGTATTTCAGCAGATGCAAGCGCTCTCCAGAAAACTATCTTGCATTACAAAGACGTAATAAAGCAAACTCATTAACTCCTGCACTCCTCTAAATACGTATGTATTGGACTCGGAGTATATAACATTCCTAATAAGAAGAGATGTAATAAAATATTGGTGATTCAATAACATAAACTTTAATTTAAAAATAAAAATGTAATACAGCCGTTTCACTTTTACTTATTAAAAAAAATATTGTAAAATTATCAACCATTAATTGCAATATTGGTTTGTAACACACATTGAGTATTATGGTTCAAATGAGCTTTAATATTAAATAAAGTACTTCAGCCACTAACTTAATTTCAAATATAAAATGTATCTGCAGGCTTTAAACTGAGACAGATAATAATTAGTGCCTCAATAACTTAGAATAATTTCGGTTTGGCAGTTCTTGTTACCATGACAAATGCTAAGCGTAAACTTATGCCTCAAACAACTAATTCAAAATGACTCATCATTTTCTTGTTTCAAATGGTAATGAATAGTTTCTCAGAGACTGTTAACTAAAACATCTTGCCCACAATGGGACTATTAAATGTAAACCCATTAAGATAATAAAGACTTACTACAAGACATCTAATATCTTTAAACGAGCAGTTCAATAAATAAATAAATATAATAATAATATAAGTAAAATTTTAAATTTTACTTAAATTATTATTATATTTAAACAGACACAACTAAAATAATAAAAAAAGTATCACGCTCTCTTCAATAGGAGTTATCAATTAATCGAGTAATCGCCATTACATCACTTTGGCAAAGAGCTGATACTCTTACACTGCTGCATCAATATTAACCAAACATAGATAAGAATTACCGCAAAGAAACTGGCTTTCAAAAAAAAAAAACCCCATCAAACTCAGTCCATTCGTTTGAGAGCTACGATGCCACACATGGGGATACACACGAACAGACAGACATCAACGTCAAACATATGACCTGCAAGAAATAATAATAATAATATATTTATTTACCAAGTTGTTTTTTACAATTGCTGTTTACCAAAAATGTGTTCTTAAGATTATGCCTATATTAACATTATTTTAGTAAACTAAGTTTCGACTCTCAAACTAGGCCGTAGCCTGTATCTTGAGAATCAGAGCTGCATTTAATTTCAGAAATAATAAGCAACATGAACAAAGTGGCTTTCTGAACTTGGGATAATTGTTGTGTGTGTGCGTGTTTCTATAGATACGTGTGTGTGCGTACATGAATATTTGCCTGCGTTGTATGTGTGTTTGTATTTGCGTATGTGCGTGCAACAGTGTTTGAGTGTTGGTTGTGTGTGTGTGTGAGTGTCTTCCGTGTGGTGACGGAGTAAGAATACAATTCACCACCCCCTATCTTACCCGTGGGTGATCGTACGAGACGACTATGGGAGATAAAACGCATATAACATCTATGCGAGAGAAGGCAAACTCGAAATAAAACCCTATACCAACACGTCTGACCAGCGTGGTATAGTAGGTCAATTACCCTTCCATTATGGAGGAGGCCCGAACCCAACAGTGGGACGTATATGGGCTGAAATGATGATGATGATGATGTGTGTGTGTGTCTGAGTGTGTGTGAGTGTGTCTGTGTGTGTATATTACTTACTAATAATTAATTCTGTTTCGTCATATGTAAGGGACAATAACCATTCTTTTATTAATTTTCGACAGCAATAATTGAATTTTTTGTATATGTTACAGTGTCTATTGACTTTATTGTAAATATGTGGATGTAGATAAGCGGGGCAGCGACCAGCAAGTAGAGAATTAGCACGGGGACAGGGGACTCTGAAAGTGCGTTTTAGTACTATAGACTCGTAGTATGGTGCAGCTTTACTATATACTTATTAAAACTAATATATTGAATCCAAACACGATATTTTTGCTGCAAGTTTTCGAAGAGGTGGGTTCTCTGAAGATCATTCAGGTTGTAGTACCAGGTCAACGTGACCGTATTGCAAGATCCATAACCTGCAAGGTACTGAAAGACATTGAAACCGATTGATTGAACTCAAAAATACAAAATGTCTGCTGTGAGTTTTGGAAGAGTTGGGTTCTCTGGAGACCATTCTGGTTGCAGCACCTGGTTGAAGTTATAAATTAATTGTCATTTAACTATTAAGTACACTAGCACGCGTGAAGCACGTAATCGAGTTATCATACGCCATTACATCATTTGGGAAAAGAACTGCTACTCTTACACTGTTGGACTGATATTAATCAAACATAACTAAGAACCACCGCCAGGAAACTGGCTTTCAAACAAAAAAACTGCATCGAAATCTGTCCATCCGTTTGAGAGCTAAGATGGCACAGACAGACAGACATCGACGTCAAACTGCATGCCGGTGCTGACGCACGGTGGCGACGGAGCGTGCCTCCTGGCCGGTACTCCCCCGTGGGACCTGGAGGCGGAGATGCTCGCCGGACTTTACCGGATGGTGTCGGAGACGCGAGTTCGTTCATTACAATGAATGCCAAGAGCGATGGATACTTTTCAGTAAATACGGGCGACTTGAGCGCGATATGAGTGAGATAGTAGTTAATACTACATTTTCATTAATTCACGATTTTTCCACGAAGAGGTAAGTAGAGCTTATCATTATTCTATGTTAAGTTTGAGTTCAACGAAATATGAACGATGTTATAATCACCGGACGGGTAAAACCTTAACCTAAACTAACCATTTTTAGTTTTATTCTGAACCTGGTACTCTGTTAATTACAGTTGTATGGCCAATGTCACTGAAATAATGTAGCTAAGATAATGAATCCGTGTGGTGACGGAGTAAGAATACAATTCACCACCCCCTTTCTCGCCTGTGGGTGTCGTAAAAGAGGACTAAGGGATGGAGAAGCACATCAGCGTGGTATATTAGGTCAATTTGTATTGTAGAGGAGACTCGAGACCAACAGTGGGACGTATATGAGCTGTTATGATGATTATTAAGTTAATGAATACTGTTATACATATATATACACCTTACGCAAATCAAATGATTTAGGCTCAAGTTACAGACACGCCATTTTAACGAAAGACAACGCCACATTTTATTTTCTTTACTACTTTATTTTACGCTTCAATACCGATTTTATTCGGTAGTGAAAACATACGTATAAGGTGAAATGTTTATCGTCTCGAGTGATGCGTACAAAAAGAATGGTTTCAACCGTGAAATTTTTTACCAACTCGCTCAGAAGGAATATGTTGGCAGTGCGTAGGCACATGTTGTACTATTGTAACCCCTACAATAATATGCGTAGAGCTTTTATGTATATTTGAGTTACGTGGTTGAAATGTTGAAACCATCTTGCATAATGATAATGAGTACTCGCTTTCACACTATTGGTATTTTACTCGTATTTATAGTACATGAAAGTTAAGGGTTATACATAATACTATTAAACGCTATTGCTAATAGGTATAAGAAAGAAATTACTAATTTAAGCCGTGAATTTAAAAAAAAAAGTAATGTCAAAAAATATTGTTGTTGTTAATTATAAAAAATAAAAAAACAGATAGTAAAACAAATGTACAAGAAACTGTAAAACTTTCCTTCCTCTAATACTCGCAAGTCAGATTTAAAAAGTTTGCAGCTAAGTTCCAATAACATTTTAAAAACATATTTAGGAGTATGTATCTAAACTACAATGAATCAATATCAAAAAATTGCTTTTCGCTTAACGTCATACTTTCGATGGAATAAAAGGTCTTCGTTATGAAGTAGTAAGTTATAATATTGAAAATAAAGCACATTTCAAGTGATATATACATAATGGCGTATCGAAATAGACACCCAACTGATATACAGGATGATTGATCGAAGATCGAGGGCGCAAGATAACACTTTAAAATATATTTTTTATGATACATACATAAGGGCAACATTTTAATACAGTTTAGATTATACCTATGAAATGGTTTCTGATGTTTATGTTGTTGAAGATATGAAAACAAATTATAGTTTCTATTGCTTAGTTTTGTTTTTACTATTCTGTCAATCCTTGATCTATTCAATACTGGATGAAAGGGAATGAACGCTTAGGATAATAGCGGAGAGATGATGATACAAATATTATTTTAATTATTTATTCAGAATAAATATTATTTATGTTTTAGCTACCCCCAATTTAATAATACATCGTACATGTGAGCTGTCATTCATCATCATACACAAATAAGTGTCAGACAGCATAACAAAAGTACCTACGTCAGATTTGGACTTAAACACAGTAAAAATAATACTCAGGGGTTCGGCACTTGGCTGTCTGCTATGAATTCCTTGTGGAAAGTCAAACGTGAAATATGCTTAAGAGGTAGACGAATGTGTCTACTAGGTCTGCACTGAGCAGCTGGCACATCTCATTCCATTACAACTCTTTCTATGACCGATATTGTATCTATACTTGCATAGATTCCAGGCAATTCTCACTTATTATTTTTTTCATTCAACCAATACATATTTAAAAGTATCAGCAATCAAAGATGCAAATCATATACACGCACAATATTAGATGAAAAATATACAAGCAATATCTTTATTATAGCATGAACAAAAGGCAATACTGTTAAGCATTAATATAATAGATTAAATTATATTATTATTGTAAAATATTTTCATCGGTGCCGACCTGACTCATCGGTGCCAACTGGGAAGCAGTCGCAGCCTTCTGCGAGGCAGTAGTCTCGTGGAAGGAGGCGGCGGATCGCCTGCGCGAGGAGCGCAGCCTCGATGGGGCGATCCGCCGCCGGCGACTGGGGCGGCGTAGGCGCGATTACCTGCGCTTCATGCCGCCCTAGCCGAGGCTGCGGGTGACGTGACCAAGGAATTAGTCCGTCACCCGCCGAGAGGCCGACCGCGTGAGATAAGACCGACGTCCTCCCTGAAGGGGGGACGTCGGTCGATGGGAGGATACCCGAAATAAGGGGTATTCCGTCGGGCCGACCACTGACGTCAAGTCACCCTGCTCCGGTGGTCGGCCCAACGACGAAGGCGACGTGCATCGCGGGTGGGCTGCGGGAATGCGTGCTTACGCAACTCTGTCGCCCCGCACGAAGTGGTGCGAGGAGCGCGCCGACCGCAACCCACCCCAAAAAAGAAATGGTAAAATATTTACCAGCCAGCTTTGTAAAACTGTTAATATTGGCATTCTATACCACTTTCTCAATTAGCATATGTAGATTAGGTTGTTATTAAACTTAATTGTGAATAGAAAAAGAGATCAGCACCACCACATTTATTGCAAATTGTTCAAGCTACTGTGGCAGCTATGTGTAGAAATTATTTAACGGTTGACATTCTCGTCCGTACAGGGGCCCTAATCACGCCACATACTCAAAATTCCAGTCGATTGACCAAACTTTTTAGCTAGAAATTGATTAAACACGATCAATTACCAGTAAACTATTAAATAGTTTTACATTAACATTAATATATATACTACCCATTTCAGAACGTGTATTAATTTGAATTATAGAACCAACATTTAGATCATTATAGCAAAATATAAATTCATATAACATACACATTATATGAATTTACATTTTGCTATATATATGCTATATATATATATATATATATGTGTACGAAAAATACGTATATATTATGTTGGCATGATAGTTATGTACAACGCAGGAACATCATTTATCAGTGACAATGTCGCTCACAACATGCTCGACACGAGTCGCCTGTCAATATGAGCAGATCAGCCTTTAATATAAAGGTTCAACAATTGATGTTGTAACCAACATTTCTATACTCTGTCTGCGTATAGGTATCTACGTAACAAATAGGCATCTGAAATTCCATTATAGACAATTCAGAAGTACTATTTGTATTTTATGATGTACTATGAAGGGTATTGTAATTTCGTCCTAGCCTTTGACTTTTATGCTTGGTTTTGCGCTAGCTATTTCAATTGAAGTTTATAGTATAAGTGGCAGTATAAAATATAGTGGCAACTATTTAATTACATACGCAGTATATTACATTGGAATAGATAAATCGTTACTCTGGATGCAAAGGCATGCCACTACTAGTGAACTTTCGGCATCCAAAACTCAGAGCTCAGAGTAAAGTGTTGACTTTTCACACCAGGGAAAATCAATACTAAACCTTTACTCAATGCGGTGGAAATTTGACAGTATTTTTTAAGTTTTAATGTTATTCAATTTCATTTATCTAAGAGACAATCGTTACATATATTTTTTTTTTGACAGCGCGAGCTGTGATACTTGAATACGAAATTTTACGTCTAATTATTGGTGATCCGTTGATAAGTCAGAAGGCAACCATAAATTCTATAGCTGTACACATATTATGTGTTATTTACTCGTGTTTAGTTTCCTTTAATAAGGACCATACATATATTATTCTGCCAACATCGAATGCTGCATCATAGCCACGGTGTACTTTAGAAAAGGATTAACACAATTCACAATATATTTACCTATAAAATTTTGTATCTGTGCGATTGAGAGTTGAACAGTTTCCAGTTATCAGGTTTCAATTATGAGGGGTGTATCCATACAATAGCCAGCCTGTAGAACGTAATAATACAATGTGTATATAATATTTCGTTTTGTGTTATTGAATACTAAAAAGTTTGGAAGCCAACCTCGAGTGTTGGGGCCATGTTACGCTGCCACTGAGAATGGGTTAATACAAATGAATACGTATGCGTAATTTTGTCTTTACTGTTGGTTGTTAATCAGTTCTTTCCTAAGAAGCAAAACAAAGCCGATTTCAACAGCATTAACAGCCTCATTTTAAATAAAACTTCTTTACGGATTTTATCTCCTTAAGGGGTATTCCGTCAGGCCGACCACTGACTACAAGTCACCCTGCTCCGGTGGTCAACCCAACGATGAAGGCGACGCGTCACGGGTGGGTTACGGGTGTGCGTACTTACGCCCCTCTGTCGCCCCGGACGGAGTGGAGCGAGAAGTGTGCCGACCGTAACCACCCCCCAAAAAAAAAAGACTAGTTTTATTAAACATCATCATCTTGCTCTTATCCCAATTACTTGGGGTCGACTCAATATGTCATCTGTTTTGACATATTGCAAAAAGTTTCGGCAATGACTTTTATGACCAGCCGCCTGCCTGACGTCAACCCTCCTTGGGAATGTAGTCGTTGACCCAAATGTTACCAGATGGAGTTGGTCCGGGTCAATCTAGGGCTCTTAGTCGTCTTTTACGACACCCACGAGCAAAACAAGGGTTGGTAGTATTCGAAGCCGCTACCACACAGCAATTAATATATATTAATTATTATTAAACAATTAATATTAAACATAATAACTAAAACATAATATGTTCTAAAGAAGTAGGAAGGTATAAAATAAAATTCCTAAACACATTGAACCTATATCGCCAAGTTTCCAGTTCTATAACAGGTAACCTTCTTGTATTTGTAACACAGCATTTATGGCACGTGTTAATGCTGAACTATTACAAATATCGATATACATTTATAGGTATCGATACACATTTATCCGATAGGATTATGGTAGACATTGACTTGAAACTACTAGTTAATGAAATGGCTCAAAGTATGGCTTTATTCATTGCATTATTTTGAAGTAAAACTTCTTTAGATTGCGTCTAAGGAGTAAGTGAATGCTTTGGAACGGAAACGGATTATAGCAGAACTGAGGTCTGTAAAAATATCACCAGACGGAGAAACTGACTTTTTTATTCATCGGATTTTTAAAGGCATCATGAACAGTGTTGAGTGATGAATTATTTACTTTTAATTTAAGCATCATATATCATAATGTCAAAAAGTATAACTTCAACGGCGTGTGACATTTACACAAAGGCTTTCTGGCAAAACTTGTAATCGAATTTGCAATAAAAACCGTTAAGTTTAGATATCATACCAGCCAGAGGGGTCCGAAAATACAAGATGTATTTATAAAAGAGAAGCTACATCAGCTCAAATTTATTTGTTATCTACATTGTCAACAAGCTTTCAGTACTAGATTCCTAAAATTTGCCATTAAACTAGTTTTGCAGATTCCTAATGTGTTCAGTTCTGCCTCTATATTGGCAAATATCCAAGAATGCAGCATGTTTTGAAACATTATGGCCTTTTTAAAATAGAATAATTTTGTTAGCTTCGATTTAAAAGCCAAAGATGTCAAGATGGTACTTGTGGGTGATGCCTCTTTAATCATCAAACTGTCTCTTCATCATTTCAGCTCACATATGATCCATTCTTGGGCTCGAGCCTCTTCCACAATAGGAGCGAAATTGACCTTACTGCTTTGACCATGCTGATCAGACAGGTTGGTATAGGGTTTTATTTCGAGTTCTCCTTCTCTTGCATAGATGTTGTATGCGTATTATATAATACAATTTTTCGTGTGGTGATGGTACGAATCCAATTTACTACACCCTATCTTGCCCGTGGGTCTTGAAAAGGACGACTATAGAATACTATATGCAAGTAACATCTATGCAAAAGAAGAAAAACAAAATGCTATACCAACCCATATGACCAACCGAGGAAATAGGTCAATTGCCGTTTTATTGTGGGGGAGCCTCGAGCCCAACAGTGGGATGTATATGAGCAGAGATGATGTAACTATGAGGCGATTATATCAGTTTTGGAGAGTGATTGAAGTCCTAGGTCTCAATAAAAGTAAACAAGAAACGAACTAGATTGCATGCATATTACGTCATTATGTATTTCTGATAGCTGCCTTTCCGCTAACGACAAAAAAAAAACCTAGACACCTTTTTGGGCAATGTTCTAATCAGCGTTATAGTTTCTCAGTCACAGTTACGACCGTTAAGCGGCAACCATCTGATAAACCTAATTTACTGGATTATCACTAAATATGCCGGACACAATCTAATCACAGACTATACGTTAGATTAACCAGACAAGAATTGTATGTTAGTGCATTTATTTATTCAACACTGTCGCATTGACGGTAGCAAAATATATTTATGTATTCAATATTAACTAAATGTGTGCATGTGGTATTCAATTCTCTTGTCGAGAAAGAGGCAAGAACCAAAATTTTCTTTGGAGGTTTAAATAATCAAATTATCCGTATCATCTGACTAGTGACAGTACCTGTATATAAGTATTGTTCTCCGGGTTTAATCGCATTGGTGCCAACCCCAACCCTAATCAACAAGCCACCTTGTTGGCCTAACTAGATGCGGCAGAACATCATTATTGGTTTATTATTATTGCTTCATGCGTAATATTTTTAGTTGATTAAATGTTTTAAATTGTCTTTTTTTACTTGTAATATATAGTAGACACATATAATTTGTTTACCCTATGGTTACGGGTTCCTATTTTCCGTATGGTGACGGAGTAAGTATACAATTTACCTTTTTTTTAAATACTTGTGACCAGCGTGTTATAGTAGGTATTTTTTTCCTACAGTAGAAGCCCGATCGCCAAGAGTGGCTTGTGGCTTGACTTTTATAGAAACTACAATTCCAGGAGTTCTACGTGGCATATTGTATTCTTATTCCGTCACCAGACGGCCAAAATCTGATTAAATTATATTAATTTATGTATACATTAATGCCTGTATATATTGTCTTTATAAAACTCATGTTTTTAGAATGCTAAATAAAAAAATAATATTGTGAAATAAATTACATCTCTTTTCCTCTAACACACTAAGTGCTATAGATGTATTATTAGTTGTATATGTGTAATTATTGTACTTTATTACTTTGGGGAAATCTACATATTTGGAATAGGAAACTTGTGTTCCACATCAGTATTGCAAATACTTGAACAGTTATGCGCGTAGAATGCAATATGTAAATTCACTTCTAACCTCAACTATTGTGTAGCCGTATATAGTATTCGAATTACGTGCATACCGAATTTAATTTATACAATTGTATGTGGCAGTAGCAGATTCTAGTATAACTAATCTTATATTGAAATAAAATCGTTGACACGCTTTGTAGTTCACGAATAAACAGACGTTTATTTCTGAATCATTAATCTAAACCATTCTCATATCGATCGAAAAAGCCGCAAAAAATCACCAAAATCAGTTCAGACGTTTAAAAGAATTCAATTACAAACACACGAACAGAAGATTTATAAATATAAACTTACCTACTTATTCTAAATGTGTAATAATATAACGAAAAAATTACTACCAGTATGAAGAAAACTTACTATATAACTAAAGCGCAGTCAGTGCTTTTAATTCAGTAAATTGAGGAATAGATAGAACCTGAACTGAGAACTACGTTCTTATTTTGCTAGATACCCAAAGACACTTCAAAAGAAATGAGATACAGCGAGAGTAATTCAGACTGACTGATACAGATCTCGCAATTTTCTTTACTTTATTAAAAATATTCTTAAGAAATCCTTCTTGCTTTTAGAATTGCAGCTAAATGTTTATTGCTGTTTAGTTTATATTTTGAAACTTTTACAATCAAAATGAGGTATGTAACTAATGCTGCGTCTGGTAAAAAATTAAGAATAAAATGCGTCACCATCTCGTATGCGACCTAAACTGCCAGATATATAAACAGGAGAATTGACAGAATTTTTGGGAAAACTGGCCTGCCAAACTCGACAATTATGGCATTATCGTCCCTTGATCATAGTCGCTCATAGTCCTTCGGTAACCTATGTAAATTGTTATAATTATTTGAAATGAATGCAAGACTTGAATATTCCATTTGTAAAATTTTAGTCACTATAATGTCGAATAACGAACACGAGTATTAATTCGAGGACAAATCATCATCATCTTGCTCTTATCCCAATTACTTGGGGTCGACGCAATATGTCATCTGTTTTGACATATTGCAAAATGTTTCGGCAATGACTTTTATGACCGGCCGCCTGCCTGACGTCAACCCTCCTTGGGAATGTAATTGTTGACCCAAATGGTACCAGATGGAGTTGGTCCGGGTCAATCTAGGGCTCTTAGTCGTCTTTTACGACACCCACGAGCAAAGCAAGGGTTGGTAGTATTCGAAGCCGCTACCACACAGCACTAATTCGAGGACAAATCCGAAATCAAAACAGACATTAGAACTTTTCTTGTTTAAAAAAACTACAGTTAGTCTATTTTCAGTTTCAGTTCAGTTTATATATTTTTGTCTGTCTATCTGTTTGTTCCATGTAATCTTTAAAATTGCTAGACCAATTTTGATAGTGTTTTACTACTAGATAGCTGTCTGTAGAAGAAGTTACTTATATTATAATTTATCACGATATACCCACGAGAATGAAGCAGCGGGCATTTGCTAATATAACAAATAAATTAAATTAGTTATTTAAAAACATATTATAAGGATTGGTCCTTAAGCTCGGACGTATTGTGTAAGTGGATAAAGATAGCCAGTCATTAGGTGAAACACCCTAGAGGATATCTCGCCCTCACAAGGCAGCGAGCTTATTCGCTGGATCCAGCCTTTCGATTCTGGAGACAAGGGGAATTCACGTAGCTTTAACGCTGGTATAAAGACGCGCTGGATGAAAAGTGCAACCAGAGCCTTCAGAGTTTGTGAAATACCAATTTGAGCTCTGCTCGATTACAATGGCTGAGCATGATAAGCAATCACGCTCTGGATGAAATATTTATAATTAATAGGCGAGGATGGTGATGTGACATTGAGAGACCGATGTAATCTCTTAATGTGGAGATCGGCGATACAGTGGAGTAGTTTGCATGAGCGAAGCAGCATAGAGGATTCTTCATGGTAGTTGCGTTGCATGAAGCAGCGTCTTCATCTAGAGTAGGTGATTTACATAAAAGGAAATAATTTTTAGAACTGCTAAACCGATATTGAAAATATTTTTAACAAATGAAGATGTACTTGCAAAGAAATATATGATTTTCATGACAAAAGGGAAACCAAGCTTTTAGAGCTACGGCTCCAAAAGCTGGCCTGCCAAATTTGATATTTAATAAAGTGAATATAATCTCATAGCCACCAGTAATTTGAAATATTCTGAAAGGATTCATTTGCCGTGGAGCGTTTACGAAATACCTCCTATATTATGAGAAATAACTTCTTTGCCGAATATTTAACAACAAGGTACAAATATTAGTTGGTTATCTGAATATGAGTTATGAAAATTATATACGTCAGTCGAATAGAATCTTACTTTGGTTGTATTGTATATTTTTATTGGGTGCCGATAACTATTCTTTATTTTCTAGAATTATTATAGACATGATAGAAATAACATCAGGTTTTAACAATCGAGTTTTTTTTACATTTTAATGGTATGAAGTTTTATTGTAAGTATTGTTACTGAAGGTCAAGAAATCGGTTCCAGTGGCCAGTCCAAAGGTGATTGGGAGCTTCCGTCGCTCTGGATTGATAGGCCGGTTGCATCCAGGGCATACTCTTCCACGAAAAAACAACCATGTTTATTCAATCGTATCATCAATCGATCACAGTCCACACATTGATCGATTTAGTGAGTTATGCCACATCACTGGTCTTTGGACTGTCAATATAGTTATAAACCTTCCATTATTACATATTATTCTTATTCACTATCATATACGAACTGTCTTCCAGCATCATTAGAAAGAGAGCGCTGTCGGGATTGACTGTTAAAAGTAAACACAGTCATCATAAAATTAAACGCTTAACGTGATTGTTGACTAGCGAGTGCCAATCGTTTGCAGGAAATAGGTAGTCCACGTTCGACGAGCCGACTTGCTGTATTACTCGAGCAAAGGGTATTACTACGATATGATATTTTAAACTATTTCTAAATATATGGTTTTTAGACTGTTATGTCATGTTAGATTTAGATCTATGATAAAATATACTACTTGCAGTGAATTTTAATGAATGACCATGACTGTTGTGGTTTATGCTACAATACCACATGATATAAAACATTTTTATATATTGTATTGCGTATTAATTTTGTTTTTACTATTTCAATATTTTTTATTAGCTATGTTTGCACACGAATTTCAATTCGCCATAGTAAAGTACTTGTGTGGCGAAGAGTTTAGATTGCAATGTGCCGTCAGCTTTTCGTTTCCCACGGGGGTCAACAAATCGAGTGAGGGCCCAGGTTTTTTTTTTTTTTTTTTATTGCAAACGGTGGCAAACGAGCAAACAGTACACCTGATGGTAAGCGTTGCTGCCGCTCATGGAACTTTACAAGGCCGTTGCCTACCGCGAAGAAAGCGAAGGGAGTGTGAATGCGTGCATTGAGGCTCGGTGATAAAGGGCACCACCAAAACCCTCCACACGCAATCACCCTCAGAAAGTTGGGCTTCCGGCTCTCTCGCTCACCGAACGAAGCGTAAGCGAAGCCACTTACCTGGGACATAGTGCTCTTCTGGGATGCTAACTTTAATGAGTGCCACACCAACTACGAACATCATCGAGATTGTCGTTATTATGAGATTGAGTTGTTTGACGTCGATAGATTGATGATCAAATAATTAGCTCAAATAAGTATTATCACACGGAGCACGGCAGTGTCCCCGCCAAGTCGAGCAAGAAGGAAACACTACCGTAACATCCTTTTCTTGAAAAAATTCAGGCCATTTTCGACCCCCTATAACTTCATTGTAAATAAAACTAGAAGCCTGAATTTTTAGTAACAAGCATGCATTGTATGTTTAAAATTTCATTCACATTCCATTTTTCAATCTCAACAATCTTATTTAATATAATATGTATTATTTGTGAAGTACATTGTGTTTTCATGTATATTTAAAAGGTTACGTATGTTTATTTAAAACATAATAGGTCTTTAATATTGATATGGTCACTATAAGAAGTTAACTAATTACATAATAACTTAAGACAGAATGTCCTTTGAATAGGGACTGAATAAATTAACTTGACGGTACGACTTGGTTTTATATGGATCTCACAAGTTTTTATGGGAGAAAATGAGTTGCGACACTTGTTTTTTTTAGAAGTTATGTTTTTGATGGTATATATTTTATTAAATTGAATACAGGAAAGAACATTTAGTTCGCGTTAATAACTAACTATGCACACAAAACATGTAACATAATTACATAAACTGGTAATCATCATCATTATCTCAGCGTTGCGTATATGAACGTTTCACTGCCGGGCTCGAGCCTCATTCAAAATGGGAGGTAAACTAACCTTGTTGGTCAGGCGGTATTTCAGTGGTATAGGATTTTATTACGAGTTGTCCTTTAGTTACATAAATATTATAGACATCATCATCATCGCAGCCCATATACGTCCCACTGTTGGGCTCGGGCCTCCTCCACAGAGGGTGGAAATTTGATCTACTATAGTTATCATGCTGGTCAGACATGTTGGTATAGGATTTCATTTCGAGTTTTCCTTCTCTTACACAGATGTTATGTGCATATGACATACCATAGTCGTCTTTTACGATATCCACGGGCAAGATAGAGACTGGTGAATTGTATTCTTACTCCGTCACCACACGAAAGTTGTATACATAACGTGACCATATTTATTTACGTCAAAGCTGGACGTTTGAGTAATCCTTCCGTTATTTTTTGTGTAAGGTTGGCACACTTGCAGAAAAAGCTAAAACATTAAATAAAAACCTAAGAAAGAAAACAAGGAACCGAGAAAAGTCAAGTCAAGTTGGTACATTGTATTCTCTATTGGTGCAAGATAAGGGGGTAGTGAATTGTATTCTTACTCCGTCATTACGTCGAAATTAAAAGTAAAGAAAATCTGGTAATAAGTTTTACAAATATATAACGGGTAAACGTGTAAATACAAAAAAAAAAACATTTAAACTTTACTTAACAATAATAATACGTAAACCGTTTGGGTCACGTACTACAGTTAGTTTCCACATTAAATAACTCGCAAAAACACGAAAAAAACCCTATTAAATAAAGTTGCGAGCGTAACAACTTAGTTTAGGTACAAGTGCTACAAAACTGGAGCTAGCTAATCTCACAAGGGATTCATATGGCAATCTTATTAGTTCAAAACTAAAATAGAAACTGCAAAATATTACGGTTTTATGTCTTTGTAGTCTTGCAAAATCAAATAATAACCCACGCTTTTTTTTTTTGGGTTGGGCTGCGGTCGGCGCGCTCCTCGCACCACTACGTCCGGGGCGACCGGGCGTAAGCACGCAACCCACCCGGACACCACGTCGCCTTCATCGTTGGGCCGACCACCGGAGCAGGGTTACTTGTCATCAGTGGTCAGCCCGACGGAATACCCCCTACTTGGGGTACCCTCCCATCGACCGACATCCCCCCCTCAGGGAGGACGTCGATCTTTCTCTCACGCGGTCGGTCTCTCGGCGGGTGACGGACTAATCCCCTGTCACGTCACCCGCGGCCTCGTCTAGGGCGGCATGGCACGCAGGTAGTCGCGCCTGCGCCGCCCCAGTCGCTGGCGGCGGGTCGCTTCGTCGAGGCTGTGCTCCTCGCGCGCACAACCCGCCGCCTCCTTCTGCGAGATCAATGCCTCGCAGAAGGCTGCGACCGCGTCCCAGTTCCTGATGCTGCCGAGCATCTCCCTAGCGATGGTCAGCAGCGTCAGGTCGGCACCGATGATTGCGACGAGTTCACGACGCTGCTCTGCCCAAGCGGCACAGACCTCGAGTGTATGCTGCGCCGTGTCCTCGTCGCAATCGCAGTGGTGGCTGGACGGTATTCTCTCCCTCCTAGCGACCGTGTACAGTTACTTGCCGAAGCATCCATGCCCCGTCAAGACCTGTACCAGTCGGAAGGAGAGCACACCGTACCGCCGTTCCAACCACTATAATAACCTACGCTCTCAACTTCTTGAACAAATCATGTGAATAGCTACGAAGTATTTGACTACCATTATTTCATTAAGAAATAAAAAATAAATATTGCATTAAGACTGTAGTGTAAAGAAAGCAGACTTAGGTAACAGCAAATATTTCTGTAATCAACTCTGTCTACTACAGGTATTAAATCATAGATTAATTCAAAGCCTTTTATAACCCACCAAAATATTTAATTAAAAACTTCATTGCGGTCTTTTTATAGAAAATCTGAAAATGAATGAATGTATGTTTTTAAAGAGTGACAAAATGGAATAGAGAAGTATTTTCTAAACTTCATTAAAATATTATAAATAAAACTACTTTTACGGACCGCCCGCCGCCATGAACGGAATGTAAAAAGTGTTCGAAAGTCGGGCAATCAAATCAGTAAATATAGTTTTATTCATAATGCTTGTGGAAACAGAACTCTTCATTAAAATATTTTAGCCAGTGAATGAATATTAGATATTGTTATTTTTATACTATGATCAAACAAACTTTTCAGCTCTGTTATAGTATTTAAGTTTAATAGATGGCTCCTGCTCCGATACCATGACCACTAATGCTGGTGTATCACAAGGCTCGGTGCTCTCCCCGACGTTGTTTATTCGGCATATCAACGATATGCTCTCTATCGAGAATATGCGAGACAGCACGGGTGACGAGCGGTATACCGAGCAACGGAATGTCCCTCGGAGTACTCAGGAAAGAAGGGTTCAACTTGTGTCCAAAGTCGAGCGCTCTCTGGGGCGGGCCTCGGAATGGGGTGAACGGAACCTATTCCAGTTCAACCCTACAAAGACACAAGTTTGCGCGTTCACTGCAAAGAAGGATCCATTTGTCATGGCGCCTCAGTTCCAAGGAGTAACTCTCCTAATTTCCGATAGTATTGGGATCCTCGGCGTCGAAATATCGAACAAAGTCCAGTTTGGGAGTCATTTGGAGGACAAAGCCAAATTGGCTAGCAAAAAGTTGGGCGTCCTGAACAGAGCCAGGCGGTATTTCACACCGGGACAGCGTCTTGTACTGTACAAAGCGCAAGTTCGTCCTCATGTGGAGTAAAGCTCACATCTCTGGGCAGGCGCGCCCAAATATCAGCTAGACCCACTGGACTCCCTCCAAAGGCGTGCTGTTCGAATGGTCGTGGATCCCAATCTCACGGACGGATTGGAGTCGCTGGAGCGGCGGAGAGACTTTGGGTCACTCTGTGTACTCTACCGACTCTTTCACGGGGAGTGCTCCGAGGAACTGTTTGACTTGGTACCACCGTCACCATTCCACCACTCGATACCGCAGCAGGGTTCATCCATTTCACCTGGAAACGATATGGTCTTCAACTGTACGTTTCCAGCGATCATTTTTCCCACGTACGTGCAGGCTCTGGAATGAACTACCTGCTGATGGTTCCCGAGCGCTATGATGTCCTTCTTTAAACGAGGTTTAAGAAGAACTTTTTCTTCACGGTAGACAACGGCCTGGCTGTGCCCCTGGTATTGCAAACGTCCATGTGAGGCAGCGTCATTTACCATCAGGTGTGCTGCCTGCTCGTTTGCCACCATCGGCAATAAAAAAAAATAATAATAAAATTATAAAGTAGTAAATACTTAGATTAGATTTGGATTCTTAGCTATAAGGCTTACTCTAAGAATCTAGCGAGTTATATATTCCTTTACTTCTCATATATTACTACATATGCCGTGTGACCTTGCACTTTACACAGAATCAAATTTTACATAGGCATTGGCAGATTCTGTGGTGTGTGTAAAACTATTTATAAATATATGTCATGTAAATTATGATGCAGGTACAAATACTAATTATAATATAAATACTTGTAGTAATGGTTACATCAATGGTATTATAAAATCAAGTATTATTGAGCAAACTCCACAAAGCGATGACGGTTTAGGAGAACTACTTTTCTGTGGAAGTCGTAAAAGCTAATTCGATCATCACTATAAAGGATAGCAGCACGATTTTAATAAACTTATAACAGTTCACGATTGCTAACGCGTTTAACAACATGGTGATTTTTGCCTCTTTCTCCCCATAATGAATAGTGTTTGTATGTGAGAGGCCTTAGTCCAACAGTGGGGTGTCCACGGCGAAAAACTGATTAAATATTTAATAAATATGGGAAACCACCATTATAAACTTGTAACTGCTGTTTACTTTAAAAGAAAATGATGAACGCATTTGACAAAGAATACTTAATCTTATAAGGACCTACCGCTGTATGTCAAGGACGATCTATCCTTTTATAAGGCAAATTACTATTCAACCTTCTCGTAAATTGTGCAGAAAAGCGTCTATTGTCAAGTTTCAGGGTTGCTTTGACAAGTACTCAATGCTTTACAGCTTCTATCACTTTTTGCGATGTATTGTTACATGTCTATGTAGCTTTGAGGTTGAGATTAAGGGAGATAGTAGATTTAGTGCCTAGAGCGACTATCGTTAACCTCAACGTAACAAGTTTTAGACGATATAATGCATTATTCATCGACGTATATTATGAAACATATAAAGATTCTGCGCATTGGGATTTGAATACTCGAATATATTCCAAGTGCGTAAAGATCAGACGCAAGCTGGTCCCCGCCGGGAGTAATTCAATTCCATACTACGATCTTCTAAGCAAGTACTTAGAAAAATGTTTAATGGTTTATCACTTTTTTCCTGATTTATTGATTCTGTGTATTTTCTTAAATATTTTTCAATACCTTACGATGCTCGGCATTTTATTTATTTTTTTTTACAAAATATTAGATGTACATACAGATAGTTGATAAATTACATTTATGACAAAGAAAGCTCTTTTTATAACACTCGACTCGACCGAAACTGGAAACCAAGTCTACCACTGATTCATGAGAAGAAGTTAATAGGTTTTTTTTTTATTTTTTTTTATGGGTGGGCTATGGTAAGCGCACGCGCGGTCCAGTCCGTCCGGGGCGATGAAAGGACGGCGCGCGGGCCCATAACCCACCCGTACCTACGTCACCTCGTTGTTGGGCCGACCACCGGAGCAGATGTGGCTTGTCATCAGTGGTCGGCCCGACGGAATACCCTTTCGGGTAACCTCTCACCTCTCGACGTACTTGGACGTCGGTCACCGTCGCGCGGTCAGCTTCTCTGCGGGTGACGGACAATTCCCCGGTCCGATCACCCGCGGCCTCGGCTAGGGCGGCATTAGGCGCAGATACTCGCGCCTGCGCCGCCCGAGTCGCCGGCGGCGGAACGTGTCGCCGAATAGGAGCTCTACTCGCACACGATCCGCCGCCTCCTTCCGTGAGATTACGGCCTCACAGAAGGTGGCGACCGCGTCCCAGTTCCTGACGCTGTCGAGCATCTCCCTGGCGATGGTCGGTAGCGCCAGGTCGGCACCGATAATCGCGACGAGTTCACGGCGCTCCCCCTCCCAGGCAGCACACTCTTCGAGCGTGTGCTGCGCCGTGTCCTCGTCACAACTGCAATGGTGGCAGGACGGTGTGCTCTCCCTCCTGACAATCTTGTGCAGGTACTTCCCAAAACACCCGTACCCCGTAAGCACCTACACCAGTCGGAAGGAAAGCACCCCGTGCGTCCGCTCCAACCACTGAAGTTATAGAAGTTAATAGGTAGATATAATTTTGAGGGTTAAAATCCAATAAAATACCAGAAATAGATTATATAAATTCAATAATAATGGCTGTTCTCGAGACTTAAATGAAGGATAGTCTGGAAGGATAATCTATATCTATAATCTTTATTATAATCTTTACCAAGATGGTATGAATTTGTTCCAACAATGAAAATAAATGTATTTTCATTTAAATAAAAGATGAAGAGAAGATTTTTCAATTGGCTAGAGAAAAAGAGTTAATATATTGTTACTTTACATGGGCTTAACATTAAGGTGCGTAATGACTTTTACATTAATCTAAATGAATGTTTTTAAATTATTTCAACAACTGAATAATGAAGGATAACTAGCAAATAGTATTAGAACTATTTTGCCATACTGTTAGTAAAATTTTCGTGATTAGAGAACGAAAAAATATCTTTAATAGGTCTAAAAGATCCTAAACGTCAACAAATCACTAACCTAACTAGAAATAATGAAAAATAAGACAATAAAAAATAGTTTCTATTTGTGCAACAAATCAGTTTTAATACGAAAATTAAAAAAAACATGGAATCAATTCCTCTTTTACAAAATCTATTTATACCTCAGACTCTCGAATACTAGGGTTCTCTATAAATGAAAAAGATGAGCTACGTCATGCTGACAAGACATGTAGATAGAGATAGTATTTTATTTCAAGTTTTTTAAAATGATAGTTGGTAGTTTTAAGCATAAATTTTTGGAAATTTCTATGAATTAAATAAAGAAAGACTTTTCTAAGAAAAGGCAAGGATTTAAAGTCTTTCTTTTTAAAGTTTACGGGATTAAGTAGAAAGTAAGTCGGCATAAAAAGAAATAGATTAAACTGGCAGAGATCATAAATAGTGCCCCAACGGCTCGCAACTATTACTTTTCGCCGTTGTATAGTGAATTGTTAATCATCATCTCTTACTTTAACGGTGAAGATAAACTTTTTGAAGAAATTAACTAGGTAAATAACATTCTAAGAAAATATTAAGTTTATATTAACGTATATAAAATCATATTCTCAGATATAAGCATAAGAATATACATCTAACACTCGAAAAGAATATTACGTTATTGATCCCAGCTGCCTTGAGCATAGATGTGCTAGCCAAATCAATACACTTAAGTGTTTTGACATCTGGTCTATTCCTAGTCGTTATAACTTTGGATTACAAGAATCAAATGTCAATCGCTTTGAGGAAAATGATATTCTGTCGAAACTAGTTCTAATAGAAGACAGATTTCAAAATTAACTTAAAATCATTAAGACTCACAGAGGATATGTCTAGACAGCCACAAAGTATTAGTAGGTATACATAATAAACATAAAATTTCAAACAACGAAATATGGGAACAGTACACGTGAGTCTGAATAATGAAAACACATATTCATTTTCATTTAACTCAGTCAGCGATACTTACATACATAGAAACACAATACGAGCACATCAGAAAAAAACATTACATTTGGAAAAAGGCTTTACTTATTTGTACAGGAGGTACGCGAGCTGTGCCGTGATATAATTTGTCATGCACCTTGACCTACTTTCCTTGGGCCAGAGTACAAAGACGAAGAAATAATTCATTGGATACTCCTCGCCTATTTGCGTAGAGATCTCGCAACGAATTGAATTGACGTCTAAATTGATAATCTTGTCGTTAAACTTTCATTCAAAGAGTAATAGCCAACTGTAGACCTATTGTCGAAACAAATCTTTCTTAATGTAATACTGGATAGGGTGGGGTTTTCGTAATGATATCTCTTTTGACGTAATCAAGAGTATTTCAGCAGACTCGAGAATCATTTAGCCTGTAAAATATTCGCTTGGGAAAAAGCGTTTTGCAATTAGCTTTTATTGTTTTGGGTGCTAGCCGCACAATTTTCATTATGATTTAATTAGTTAGAAGCATAAAGGTTATGAAATAAATCTATGGTATTTCATCTAATGAAACCTATCGTGAAGGTTTGCATATCGTATTGGATATGGAATTATTATCACACAATATAATGATTTCTGATGTTTACGCGAGTATTATACATTTTAAATAAAACTACTTTACGGATTTTATCGCGTTTGTATTTGATTTTTGATTACCCGACGTTTCGAACACTTTACAGCGTTCATGGTCACGGATGGACTTAGATGTCTCACGTCCAACAAGTCATCCGTACTGCAGAAAATTTATAATGATCTACCCGATACAGAAATTAGTTATTCAATATTGACCCACTTACAGTGTAAGAAGAAAATGATTCTATATGAAAAAATTATATTGTTTATGGTTAGTAATAATTAAACATTAAAATTAATAGTAATTATATTTAAAAACTAACTAATAATCTAGTATACTACCACCGGATCGGAACACGGTTACACTGAGAAAGATCCGGCAAGAAAACTCAGGTAACATGATGCTAAATTAAAGTTAATTTTGAAGGCGGCTTACTTTATGTTACTAAAAAGGTTTTAATTTATAAAATTATCTTTAGTTATTATTATTGTGGGTCAAATCTATACAATATGAGCTCACGGTGTCTTGCAGTCTTGTGGTGGTCTTTTTGGATTTCTTTTTAATAATGTTTATAACAGGATCCCAGCTTGATGGTAACACCCAGCCATCCTCTCTATTGAAATTTTTGTGTTTTTTAATCTCAATAGCCTCGCGTACCATTCTAGGCAGGTATCGGTGTTCTTTTGCGAGGATTTGTGGTTTATCAAACCTGATGTTATGGTGGGCGCGGTCCTGACTATGTTCACAGACTGCAGACCTAGTGTCCCGGCGGTTCTTCACATCGGCTATGTGTTCTTTGATCCGAGTTCTTATGGATCTCTTTATTTGTCCAATGTAAGAGAGACCACAGTCACAGTCAAGTTTATATACTCCTGCATCTTGTAAAGGGATCTGGCACTTGACAGGTGGTAAGAATTGGCTAATCCTCTTCAGTGGCTTAAAATAAGTTTTAATGGAAGAGCGTTTCAGGATGTAGCCAATCTTGTCAGTGAATCCTTTGACATAAGGTAGTATTGCAGGAAGGCGCTCAACTGTGGGTGGTTTCACTCGGTCTCTGCGACGGGGGCGAGGAACTGGCAGCTTGTTTGCACGTAGCACCTGCTTGACATGCTGCAGCTCCCCAGCCAGGTGTTCATCGTCACAGATTCCTCGTGCTCTCTGCAACAAAGATTTACACACGGTAGCTAACTGTGAAGGGGGATGATGAGAATCACCGTTCAAGTATCTGTCTGTATGTGTTGCTTTACGATACACTTTATGACTCAAGGTGTTATTAGGGTTACGTATAACCAAAATGTCTAAGAAGGCTAAAGAGTTATTTGACTCCAGTTCCATAGTGAATTGAATTTTTGGATTAATGGAGTTAAGATGGTTTAGGAATATGGTTATTTTGTCTGTGGGTAATATTGTGAAAGTGTCATCTACGTACCGCTTGTAGAACCTGGGTGTGACAGGTGAGCTTCATAAGGCCGTCTCCTCGAAATCCTCCATGAATATATCGGCAACGACAGGGGAGACCGGCGAGCCCATAGCCACTCCATCTACTTGCTTGTAGAAGTCATCATTCCACATTAAATAGCCAGTTGTTAGGCATTGACGTAACAGTTCCGCATATCCCAATGGCATATTATTGTCAGATAGCTTCTTAGATATGGTTTTGATGCAATCCTCCACAGGTAGAGAGGTGAAGAGTGATGTGACATCAAAACTGACCATAGTTTCATTGTCAGCGAGATGTAGATCTTTAATTTCACTGACAAAATGGTAAGAGTCTTTCACAAATGCACTAGTGTGTCCCCGGAGTTGGGAGAGGACTTTCGCAACCTTCTGTGCTAATTTATAAGTCGGCGTGTCGATCTGACTTACTATTGGTCGCAGTGGTGCATTTGATTTGTGTATCTTACCTACGGAATAAATCAGATATCGTCATCCTGCGCGCAGACAAAGGAAACGCGACCGTGGTTATGAATACGTCGGATTATAATGATAAAATTAACCAACTTTTGTCGGATGAAACAACGTACAAGAAGGTCAAAACAGACCCCACCAATGTCGTTCTAAAGAACACAAAGAAATTAATAATAAAGTACTCCGATACATTACATCTAGACGTGAAAAATCTAATACCACCATGCGTCAAACCACCTAAATTATATGGGTTGCCCAAGATACACAAATCAAATGGACCACTGCGACCAATAGTAAGTCAGATCGACACGCCGACTTATAAATTAGCACAGAAGGTTGCGAAAGTCCTCTCCCAACTCCGGGGACACACTAGTGCATTTGTGAAAGACTCTTACCATTTTGTCAGTGAAATTAAAGATCTACATCTCGCTGACAATGAAACTATGGTCAGTTTTGATGTCACATCACTCTTCACCTCTCTACCTGTGGAGGATTGCATCAAAACCATATCTAAGAAGCTATCTGACAATAATATGCCATTGGGATATGCGGAACTGTTACGTCAATGCCTAACAACTGGCTATTTAATGTGGAATGATGACTTCTACAAGCAAGTAGATGGAGTGGCTATGGGCTCGCCGGTCTCCCCTGTCGTTGCCGATATATTCATGGAGGACTTCGAGGAGACGGCCTTATGAAGCTCACCTGTCACACCCAGGTTCTATAAGCGGTACGTAGATGACACTTTCACAATATTACCCACAGACAAAATAACCATATTCCTAAACCATCTTAACTCCATTAATCCAAAAATTCAATTCACTATGGAACTGGAGTCAAATAACTCTTTAGCCTTCTTAGACATTTTGGTTATACGTAACCCTAATAACACCTTGAGTCATACAGTGTATCGTAAAGCAACACATACAGACAGATACTTGAACGGTGATTCTCATCATCCCCCTTCACAGTTAGCTACCGTGTGTAAATCTTTGTTGCAGAGAGCACGAGGAATCTGTGACGATGAACACCTGGCTGGGGAGCTGCAGCATGTCAAGCAGGTGCTACGTGCAAACAAGCTGCCAGTTCCTCGCCCCCGTCGCAGAGACCGAGTGAAACCACCCACAGTTGAGCGCCTTCCTGCAATACTACCTTATGTCAAAGGAGTCACTGACAAGATTGGCTGCATCCTGAAACGCTCTTCCATTAAAACTTATTTTAAGCCACTGAAGAGGATTAGCCAATTCTTACCACCTGTCAAGTGCCAGATCCCTTTACAAGATGCAGGAGTATATAAACTTGACTGTGACTGTGGTCTCTCTTACATTGGACAAACAAAGAGATCCATAAGAACTCGGATCAAAGAACACATAGCCGATGTGAAGCACCGCCGGGACACTAGGTCTGCAGTCTGTGAACATAGTCAGGACCGCGCCCACCATAACATCAGGTTTGATAAACCACAAACCCTCGCAAAAGAACACCGATACCTGCCTAGAATGGTACGCGAGGCTATTGAGATTAAAAAACAAAAATTTCAATAGAGAGGATGGCTGGGTGTTACCATCAAGCTGGGATCCTGTTATAAACATTATTAAAAAGAAATCCAAAAAGACCACCACAAGACTGCAAGACACCGTGAGCTCATATTGTATAGATTTGACCCACAATAATAATAACTAAAGATAATTTTATAAATTAAAACCTTTTTAGTAACATAAAGTAAGCCGCCTTCAAAATTAACTTTAATTTAGCATCATGTTACCTGAGTTTTCTTGCCGGATCTTTCTCAGTGTAACCGTGTTCCGATCCGGTGGTAGTATACTAGATTATTAGTTAGTTTTTAAATATAATTACTATTAATTTTAATGTTTAATTATTACTAACCATAAACAATATAATTTTTTCATATAGAATCATTTTCTTCTTACACTGGCAATAAATTTTGTATCAAAATGTGGGTCAATATTTAATAACTAATTTCTGTATCGGGTAGATAATTATAAAATTTTCTGCAGTAACGATGACTTGTTGGACATGAGACATCTTAGTCCACCCGTGATCATGAACGCTGTAAAGTGTTCGAAACGTCGGGTAATCAAAAATCAAATACAAACGCGATAAAATCCGTAAAGTAGTTTTATTTAAAATCACACAATATTTCTATATATGTTATAGAAAAACAAAGCACTGGTCTTTTTATGAGTCTATGGTTCGAAAGCGCCTTGTTCGAACTTAGCGGAGGGACGTAAGAGTGACATTTGAATCAACAACTTGGACTACCTACCCTACTCATCCTCAGTTGGGTTGAATACTGACTAATTGAAATCAGTAGCGCTGATGATGATATAAATAAAAAATTATGTCCAGGCCCAAGTTCAAATCATTCAGAATATTCGACTTTGAACGTTACGAACATAATTATTGTGTAATGATTTCTGATGTTTACGCGAGTATTATACATTTTAAATAAAACTACTTTACGGATTTTATCGCGTTTGTATTTGATTTTTGATTACCCGACGTTTCGAACACTTTACAGCGTTCATGATCACGGGTGGACTAAGATGTCTCACGTCCAACAAGTCATCGTTACTGCAGAAAATTTTATAATTATCTACCAGATACAGAAATTAGTTATTAAATATTGATCCACATTTTGATACAAAATTTATTGCCAGTGTAAGAAGAAAATGATTCTATATGAAAAAATTATATTGTTTATGGTTAGTAATAATTAAACATTAAAATTAATAGTAATTATATTTAAAAACTAACTAATAATCTAGTATACTACCACCGGATCGGAACACGGTTACACTGAGAAAGATCCGGCAAGAAAACTCAGGTAACATGATGCTAAATTAAAGTTAATTTTGAAGGCGGCTTACTTTATGTTACTAAAAAGGTTTTAATTTATAAAATTATCTTTAGTTATTATTATTGTGGGTCAAATCTATACAATATGAGCTCACGGTGTCTTGCAGTCTTGTGGTGGTCTTTTTGGATTTCTTTTTAATAATGTTTATAACAGGATCCCAGCTTGATGGTAACACCCAGCCATCCTCTCTATTGAAATTTTTGTGTTTTTTAATCTCAATAGCCTCGCGTACCATTCTAGGCAGGTATCGGTGTTCTTTTGCGAGGATTTGTGGTTTATCAAACCTGATGTTATGGTGGGCGCGGTCCTGACTATGTTCACAGACTGCAGACCTAGTGTCCCGGCGGTGCTTCACATCGGCTATGTGTTCTTTGATCCGAGTTCTTATGGATCTCTTTGTTTGTCCAATGTAAGAGAGACCACAGTCACAGTCAAGTTTATATACTCCTGCATCTTGTAAAGGGATCTGGCACTTGACAGGTGGTAAGAATTGGCTAATCCTCTTCAGTGGCTTAAAATAAGTTTTAATGGAAGAGCGTTTCAGGATGTAGCCAATCTTGTCAGTGACTCCTTTGACATAAGGTAACCGTGTTCCGATCCGGTGGTAGTATACTAGATTATTAGTTAGTTTTTAAATATAATTACTATTAATTTTAATGTTTAATTATTACTAACCATAAACAATATAATTTTTTCATATAGAATCATTTTCTTCTTACACTGGCAATAAATTTTGTATCAAAATGTGGGTCAATATTTAATAACTAATTTCTGTATCGGGTAGATAATTATAAAATTTTCTGCAGTAACGATGACTTGTTGGACGTGAGACATCTTAGTCCACCCGTGATCATGAACGCTGTAAAGTGTTCGAAACGTCGGGTAATCAAAAATCAAATACAAACGCGATAAAATCCGTAAAGTAGTTTTATTTAAAATGTATAATTATTGTGTTCAAAGAAACAAACAGTATTATGAGCTAATTTACAAGACAAATAAAATTAAAAACGCTGTCACCGATTTAAGTTTCTAATAAATGTACATTAAGAAATTAATAAATAATAAGTGAATTATTGCATTATATAAAACTGAATAATAGAAAAGAAATAGATTAAAGTACAAGTTCTGCCGCTATTTTTAAAAGTTTACGTATAAAAGTATTAAGGATTTTTTAAAAATATTATTATGCTTAATATTGTAATAGCTACAAGCTAGTCTTATAAATCTATTTTGTCCATATGAAGTTTTCGAATAAGTAATATCAAAAAGAGACAGTAAACCAAGTTAGTCTCTTAGAACGTAATTCTATTTGGCTTAACAGACATGGAGAATCAATTAAATTATTAATAATATACTTATTAATATAATGCTACATCTATAACTTGGCAGTAATTTGTATATCACGAAAACTTCCAAATAAATAACCATCCATAAAGTACTGACTATCGTAGATTACTTGTTAAGGAGTAGAATTACTAAGTAGTTGGAGTATATGGAACATACATCATATCTCAGTTAAAATTATCTACACTAACTGTTACACGTAAAATGCAGTAGTAAATTAGACAAAATCGTTCTATTAAATAACTTAGTGCGAAACATAGTTCTAAAGCACTTAGCTATACGGTAGATTGTACTCAAAAACAATTATAAAGAGTTTTAATTTTTATTTCTGCTCCCGGCATAAGCTAGGTACTAACTTTTCTGGTCGTATCATCGTCTCAGCTCATATATATATAGGGATAGCCCCTTTTAGTCTTCTTTTGCGACACCCACGGGAAAAATAGGTGATGATAAATAGTATACTTGATCCGTCACCATACGGAATACTAATTTTTCATTTTATATGTTTCCTATTTTAGACACGACTCTCTTCCGCAAAGAAAGAGAAATCGGCCTTTTTCTGTCTATGGTTTTGACTGACCCTCTCCAATATATCCGGGTTGACAGAAAAACAGCTCGAGGTCTATAACCTACCCTTCTCTCTCCCCACCATCACTGGGTTGACAACTGGTACTGATTCCTTGACTTTCATGGACAGTCTGGCAAGGAAAATTGACCTGGGATAACATACTAGCACAAGGTTTCTTTTTTTTTCAATTTTCCTGCTCTTCCTCTTTCGATATTGTCCGAGTCCCTTAGTTATCTTGTAGGCCAACTAAAGGAGATGAAAATGTGATGATACATTGAAATCCTAAACGAATATTAATTACAAATTAATTTTTCTCTTCACAGCCGACATAAGCTAGGATTATATTTCAAGTGGTATAATTACTTTAGAATGAACGAGATTTTTTTAGATGTAAGGGGAGGCATACGCCGTGGAGGCGACTACTACATTATATTTAGTAACAAAAAGTTTAGCTGAATAGTAATCATTTATTTAGTGAGATTAATAATATATAAGTTAGTTTATAAACGATTTTATAAAAGAGATATTTAAGAAAATGTTTCTAGGGACAAATAATATAGGCAAATGTCAATAGGCAACATCACACCTATTCATTCCGTGAATTCAAAGAAAAGATGAGAATCTTGTTGTTTGATTATATTTTTTTTCACTACATTGCGATAAAAAATTATTACATCAAATAAAAATATAGTAATAGGTTCTCAAAAGTAATATTTATCTATAGTAATGTAGAGGTGTTGAATAAGTTGGTTTTCCTTGACATAAAAATAATATTGACGTACGTACAAGTCTATAGTGGGACGTAACGTTACCGACAGTCTGAGAGGGGTGCGGCAACAATCAAGTGCATTTAATATAATCATTACTATCATTTCAGCTCATAAACGCCCCAAAATGTTAGTAAATTATATTTTTACCCGTCATCAGAGGGCAAATTAAAATGACTACACAGATCGCTATCTGTGTAGTCATTTTTATTTGCCTAGTGGTTAAGATACTGACCTACCATGCCAGTGTCGCGGGTTGGGATCCCACGCAGGACATAAGTTGTGCGAGCCCTAAATTGTTGTTCTGAGTGTAGAGGTAATTTGTATCCATTAATTATATGTTTGTAAAGTCCTCCGAAATACAAGGATTATTTCCTCCTTCCTGTTGGATCTTCATGTTGTCTTGAAAAAATACATTTCAATTAGTGTTGCCCAAATGCAAGACCAAGACGAGACTTGGACTAGTCTTGATCTTGCAACATTACACCTGGTCTCGTCTTGGCCTTGGTATTGCACCCTCAAGTCTTGGTATTAGTCTGGCAGCAAGAGTCTCGCAAAGTCTTACAAGTCTTGCAGTTGGAATAGCCTAACAGTCATTTATGAATAATCCAACCAGATTAATTAAATATCATCCATCTATCTATCTATCCATCTGCTAGCCTATAGTCTACCATTGAATATAACCCTTACCACTGGAAAAAATACTCTCCTATTCCCTTGGTGTTACATTAGACAGCGGTACTACTCCTATGGCAACGAAAAGAATTTCGACCCTGTTTTCTTAAAACGTCACCACACGGGGCAGTTGATACAATAAATTTTATAGCATTTTAAATATTTTTATAATAAATGGGTGTGTTTATATTTCCCTTCCAATTTAGTGGTATGTATCTATTGTATTTCCAGTTCAGTCACTGAGACTCTGGATACTTGAAAAACCTGTTGCTCTATTGCCTATATAAATACTTTGGCCGCTGCAATCCATGTGGCGCTTACTATATTATTTATTGAAGAACATATAAAACTGATTCAAAAATTTCACGGTTTTAATACGTGTCGGTTTTATAAAAAAACTATCACCCCGTCCCGGCTATGCGTGGGTTCTTTATGGAAAATAAAATATAACCTAAGTTACTTCCAGAAGATATGGCTAATAACAGTAGGTCGTATTTATTCGGGTGTGCCTCGGACACCGTCCGGATTGGCACCATCCGCCCTGGTCCGGGCGGCGTCGGTGCTGTCTGGGTGCAGTGCCCAGTGGAGTCGGTCAAGCAATTGGACGACTCAGGCAGGCTCCTCGTGGGCTGGAGTTCGGCGCGGGTAACCGTGCTGGAGCCCCGGCCTGCGAGGTGTTATAAATGCATGGCGGTCGGGCATACCCGACCGACATGCAGAAACTGCTTTGACTGCAGCGGGCTATGTTTCCGTTGCGGTCAGGCTGGACACCAGGCGGCATCGTGCTCTGCGGTGCCCCACTGCCCCGCGTGTGCGGCGGGCAATAGGCCTGCCAAACACCGCATGGGCTCTGGGGACTGCAGACCCCCGGCATCGGCCCCGAAGGGGCGGGGCGGCCCATCGACCGGGCCAGCCCCCGCTCCGAGCGCGGCCCGATCGCCCGTTAGCGCGGCGGAGGTGACGATGGATACGGACCGTTAATGGACCCCGTATCCATTCGTCTCCTCCAGGCCAATCTCAACCACTCCGCCGGTGCGCAGGACGTGTTCCTGCAAGCCATGGCGGAGTGGTTGATAGGAGTAGCCGTAGTCGCGGAGCCGTACGTGGTGCCCGACCGGATTAACTGGTTGGGTAGCGCCGATGGCACCGTGGCAATCGTCGCCTCCACGTCGTGGCCTTCGTTGTCTCTGACCCTTAGGGACAGGGGCGTCGGATACGTCGCGGCGGACTGGGGGGAGATTACGCTCTTCGGAGTTTATCTCTCCCCTAACTGGAGTGTGACCGATTTCGAGGCCTTCCTCACCATCATGGAGGCCTCGTTACGGCGACTGGCATCGCGCAAGGTCTTCGTCCTGGGGGACTTTAACGCCAAGTCCGTAGCGTGGGGGTCCCCTAGGACGGATGACCGAGGACGGGCGATCGAGGAGTGGGCGGCGGCACTGGGCCTCTGTTTGCTGAACAGGGGCTCGGTGCATACATGCGTGCGACAACGGGGCGGGTCGATAGTGGACCTTTCGTTCGCTAGCCCCGAGGTCGCCGCACGCGTGGGGAGCTGGCGCGTCGTGGAGGAGGTGGAGACCTTGTCGGACCACCGGTATATCCGGATGGAGGTCTCCCCTGCAATCCCGACGCCCAGCAGGGGTCACGGGGCGGATGGGCGTCCTGCGTTCCCGCGATGGGCTGTGGGTCGCTTAGACCGGGACCAGCTGGCGGAGACAGCCATCGTATACTCGTGGCTGTCCTCTGCCCACCAGTCGGACGGGGTGGACGCCGAAGCTGGCCGCATCCGCAGTGCGTTGACGCAGATCTGCGATGCGGCCATGCCCCGGGTACGGCGTCTGCCCCCGAGGAGGGGTGTCCACTGGTGGTCCCGGGAGCTGGCGGATCTCCGGGCTGCGTGTATCCGCGCTCGGAGGGCCTACACCCGCAGCCGGCGGCGCCATCGCGACGCGGAGCGGGAGGCCGTGCTTTACGAGGGCTACCGCAATGCGCGGTCGGCCTTCAGGCTGGCCGTCCGCTCCGCCAAGGACGTCAGTCGGCAGGAGATGCTGGACGGTCTCGACCGTGACCCCTGGGGACGCCCCTATCGCGCGGTGCTGAATAGGCTACGCGCGCGGGGCCCTCCCCTCACCGAGACTCTCCAGCCCGGCCTTCTCACCCGGGTCATCGAGGACCTGTTCCCGCGGCGGGCGGAACACACGCCCCCGGTCATGGCTCCGCCAGACACTGACCGGGAGGCCGACGACGACAGTGTTCCGCCCATCACGGAACCCGAGATGGGGGTGGTGGTGACGCGCATGCGCGCAAAGTCTACCGCCCCCGGGCCCGACGGTGTTCCTAACCGCGTGCTGGCCCTGGTCCTCGAACACCTGGGACCCCGCCTCAGGGAGCTGTTCGACGCGTGTTTAGCGTCCGGACGGTTCCCTGGGTGCTGGAAGGAGGGAAGGCTGGTGCTCCTGCCGAAGCCGGGACGGTCTCCGGAGTCGCCTTCGGCCTACAGGCCTATCGTGCTGCTCGATGACACGGGCAAGCTACTGGAGAGGGTGGTAGCTGCCCGCATCGAGCGGCACCTCGTCGGCACGGGGCCCGATCTGTCGGACGCCCAGTTTGGGTTTAGGAGGGGTCATTCGACGATCGCGGCTCTGTTGCGCCTGAGGGCCGTGGCGACTGAGGCCGTCACCGGCGGGGGAGTGCTGTTGGTGGTGTCCCTAGACATCGCCAACGCATTCAATAGTCTGCCATTCAGCTGCATCAGGGAGGCGCTCCGGTATCACGGGGTGCCAGTTTACCTGAGGCGGCTAGTGGCGGACTATTTGGAGGGGCGCAGCGTCCTCTGCACCGACCGAGCAGGGGACGTTGTGCGGACGCCCATGACGTGCGGTGTCCCGCAGGGGTCGGTCCTCGGACCCACCCTGTGGAACATCGGCTACGACTGGGCGTTGAGGGGGAGCCTCCCGCCCGGGCTGGGCGTGATTTGTTACGCCGACGACACGCTCGTCACAGCCCGCGGTGGGACGCTAGAAGAGGCGGTAAGCCTGGCGACCTCGGGTACCGAGGAGGTCGTCAGACGGATCGAGGCGCTGGGGTTGAGGGTCGCCCTGGACAAGACGGAGGCCCTCTTGTTCCATGGGCGCACTATGAGCCCTCCCATCGGCGTCTCGATCACCGTCCACTCGGTCGACATCAGCATCCGGGCCCATATGAGGTACTTGGGCCTGGTGCTCGACGGGCGATGGTGGTTCCGGGAGCATTTCCGTAGGCTCGCTCCGCGGCTCGTCGGCACGGCGTCCGCCCTATCGTGGCTTATGCCGAACGTGGGCGGACCGAGCGCTGCGTGCCGACGGCTGTACGCGGGGGTCATCCGGTCGATGGCCCTGTACGGCGCACCGGTGTGGGCGGGGTCCATGACCGCCCGACTTAGGGCCCTTCTGTGGCGACCACAGAGGGTCATGGCGGTCAGGGCCATCCGCGGATATCGCACGGTGGCGACGGAGGCAGCGTGCCTGTTGGCCGGGACTCCCCCGTGGGACCTGGAGGCGGAGATGCTCGCCGGACTATATCGGCGGGTGACGGGGGTGCGAGCGGAGGGCGGTGTGGTCTCGTTAAGGGATCTCACCGCCTGGCGCGTCGACGCCCGCCGAGACGTCATCGCCCGTTGGGCAGTCCGGCTGGAGAGGCCTCGGTTCGGGGTGCGAACCGTGGAGGCCTTCCGGCCGGTGCTGATGCAGTGGTTGGAGAGGCGGCACGGGGTGCTCTCCTTCCGACTGGTGCAGGTTTTGACGGGGCATGGGTGCTTCGCCAAATACCTGCACAAGGTCGTTAGGAGGGAGAGTACACCGTCCTGCCACCACTGCGATTGCGACGAGGACACGGCGCGCCATACGCTCGAAGCCTGCGGGGCTTGGGCAGTGCAGCGCTGTGAACTCGTCGCAATCATCGGTACGGACCTGACGCTGCCGGCTATCGCTAGGGCGATGGTCGACAGCGTCAGGAATTGGGACGCGGTCGCAGCCTTCTGCGAGACAGTGATCTCGCGGAAGGAGGCGGCGGATCGCCTGCGTGAGGAGCGCAGCCTCGATGAGGAGATCCGCCGCCGGCGACTGGGGCGGCGCAGGCGCAACTATCTGCGCCTCATGCCGCCCTAGCCGAGGCCGCGGGTGACGTGACCGGGGATTAGTCCGTCACCCGCCGAGAGGCCGACCGCGTGAGGAAAGACCGACGTCCTCCCCGAGGGGGGGACGTCGGTCGATGGGAGGGTACCCCAACAGGGGGTATTCCGTCGGGCCGACCACTGACGACAAGTTAACGCTGCTCCAGTGGTCCGCCCAACGACGAAGGCGACGTGGTTTTCGGGTGGGTCGTGGGAGTTGCGTGCTTAAGCCCCTCTGTCGCCCCGGACGGAGTGGTGCTGAGGCGCGCAGACCGCGGCCCACCCACAAAAAAAAAAAAAAAAAAGGTCGTATTTATTGTCACTGTTAGGGGCTGTTCATAAAATACGTCACGCTATAATCAACTTTTTTTCACCCCCTCCCCCCTATTGTCACGCCTTGTCACACTTTCTGTGACCCCCATGTAAATATTTCGTCACAAAAACTAAGAATGAATATAATAAGTTTCAATGTATAATACACAAATTTTGAGAATTAGAAATATTTATTTAGGTTTTATAATAAAATTTGAATAAATTAATAAAAACCTTTTATAACGAACAAATAATAGCCGAGCGCAAATAATAGCGCTATAGCCGAGTCAAAACGCTAGAGCCGCGCCACAGAGCTCATGTCGAAAAAGAAACATAAGTAAATATATCGAGTTACAATATATTGTAATAAAACTATATACGTTTAGTCTATGTATTTACTAAGTCTATGTATTTACTAAATACGAAATGAATGACTTTGTATCATGATCAAAATTGAGAAAGAGTTATTTATTGAAAAAATAATTTAAAATCTTTTAATGAACGGCGAACATCACGTTGCCGTAGACAACCCCCCCGGGTCCCTCTTTGTCACATCTTGTCACACTCAGAAAACCCCCTCCCCCCCTTGTAGGCGAACGTATTTTATGAACGGCCGTAATTATCTATAATATAGATAATTTTAAATGATAGCTTGTAATAGAGGCAACGAAATACTAGTAGCAGCGACTGTTATATGACGATATATCTTATGAACTACTATCTTATAAACAAAACTGGATACTATATTGCACCTAGTAGTAGCCTCATCATTCATCATTTCAGCTCATATACGTCTTACTGCTGGGCTCGAGCCTCCTCCACAATAGGAGGAGGAATTGACCTACTATACCAAGCTGGTCAGACAACAATATCCACGGGTAAGAAAGAGAGTGGTGAATTGTATTCGCACTCCGTCCCTACACGAAAAATTATTACATTGCGATCTTGCGATCTTTATGTACGTATACCGATATACGCATAATAGTTCTTTTTGTGAGTCTGGGTGTTATTTATGTAGATTAATTGTAGGCATACTTCTATGTTCAACAGTGCACGTCGTTGGGCTAATGAATAAACGGATATGTAAATATAATGGGCACGAGCACTCTCGTGTGAAACCTATCAAGGCTAACTCACAGGGGGACGATTATGGTATTTTTATCCTTAAGCCTCTCCGAAGAGTAATTTTGATAAGCCAAGATCAACATTGGGAATTGAGTGGCCAATAGATGGATATCTCAACACTGATTTGACTTGCCGTGTAGTGACGGAGTAAGAATACAATTCATCATCCCCTATTTTACTCGACGAAGACGACTAGGGCTATAATATATATTTATATATATACATCAGTGGAAGGAAAACCCTGTACCAACATGCCCGATCACCGTGATATAGTATGTCAATTTCCCTATTACGTAAAATACACGGGGCAACAGCGGACGTGTAAAAACTGAAATGGTGATTTGACTTAAATGCAAGACGCGAGACTCTTGCAGACTCAGTCTTGGTCTAGCTCAAATCTTGCAGGGCCAGTCTTGGTCTTGCAAAAATTAAGCAGTCTTGGTCTCGCATTTCTCGCAAGACCAAGATTGCAAGACCAAGACTTTTTTGGGCAACACTAATTTCAATATAAAATATCAAGTGAAATGGCGTTATAATAGGAAAACAGAAAAATTATTAGTATTTGAATAAAAATAACAGATAACGAAGATTATAGATCATGCAAGTTTTAATAACAGTAAAATTTTAATAATATTTATAGTTTATTTCACACTTAATACAATATTTTTCCGCGTGGTAACGGATTAAGAATACAATTCACCACTCCCTATCTTGCCCGTGGATGCCGTAAAAGATGACTAAGAGATATATAATAGACATATAACATATGTGCTAGAGAAGGAAGAGTTGATACAAAACCCTATTTCAACACGTCTGACCAGCGTGGAATAGTAAGTCATTTCTTCTGCCATTGTGGAGGAGGTCTGAATCCAATAATGGGACTTATATAGGCTAAGATGAATACGGTATTTTGCGTAGTAAATAATAGAATGATTTGGGTAAAGTCCAATTCCAGAAACCACTAAATTGTTATAGACAGGTATCGTTGTGTTCTTCAAAGGATCTAAAATATAAATTAGAGAGAAACGTCATTAAGTGAAATTTGCCACGAGGGACATTAAATAAATTCGGGCATGCCTATGATCCACTAAAATAATGAGAAAATCACGACTACCAAAATAACTTTGTGTAAAAATAACGGCTAAATCTTGTGATAAATTTATAAATTATATCTATTTGTGAATTTCCGTGTGGTGACGGAGCATGAATACAATTTACCACTCCCTATCATGCTAGTGGATGCCGTAAAAGACGATTAAGGTATAGGTATAATATGCATATAACATCTGTGCTAGAGAAGGAAAACTCGAAATAAAATCCTATACCAACATGTCTGACCAGCATGATATAGTAGGTCAAGATCCCTCCTAATGGGGAGGAGGCTCCCAGCAGTAGGATATGTATGATCTCGAACGAATGAATTTACAAATTATTTTTTAAATTAACAATTCATTGTTGATTTTAACTTCAACGGCTTCATTTTAAATTACATAACTTATTATTAAAAACAACATTGTTCAAAAGCAATTTAATACGAACATGTTATATCGACAGTTGTTATGACAATGATATTTACCTAGCCACGCAGCGACAACAAGTAACAGAACAAGTTGCGTTATTATATTTTCTCGCGATTAAATGATCACCGCTCGGCTCCTTTGCCTCGCAGCATTATGGTTTATGGTCTATATATATACATATACTAGATGACCCAACAGACGTTGTTCTGTTCAAATAGAGACTACAGCAGCGCCACCTACCGGGTAACCAATTGTAAATCTAAACGATTCTCGAATCCCCTTGAACATGCACAAAAAATTTCGTCAACATCAGTTCAGCCGTTTAGGAGTTCAATGACATACACACGTACACAAAAAAATTATACATAAAGATATATTCTAAGGTATCTTGCCCGATATTTAATATCACAATAATGCCAACCAAGTGACCTTAAGTGTCGTAATACAAAAGAATGAGTGTAGCAACATTAAAGGGACACAAGAACATTTTGACACTCCCAGGGCGGCAGTCATTAATCAACCCTAACTCAGTTATTACTCGCCGGGGATTCTTCAAATTCTTTGCTGATTTCTCGGCGACATTGGCATAAAATTTCAATATCAAGTTATGATATATGTTTTTTCAATACGGAACTGGTGGAATTTAAGTTAATTTATAACGTTAAAAATATTACTTTGATAATATCTTGATTAGAATTTTATTATACTATCTGGTAAATGAAAAGATGTTTAGGAAAAATCATTCAATAATATTATTTTAATCGTGAAGACAGATTACATTCACTCTCCGTAATACTTCCATGTCAAAGTAGGTAAAATAAGAGTTTGGTAAAGATCGAAATGGAATGAATAAATTATTTATTTAAGGATATCATATGTCGCAATATTTGTTTGCTACAGTTATTTTTTTTTAGAATTCGCTGATAGAGCAGCGGTCCATCCATCCATTCTGTAGATATCCACTATTAGACCAAGGGTATGGTTTATTCTGTTCGTGTTATGAGTATAGCTGCACAAACCTGCTCCTAGTGATCCCATAATTTCTTATCCCGTCGAAAATGCAACAATGCCATCCAGAAATTATGAGTATCATACTCATTGGTGCGTTTTTGTTGATATTCTTATGTCAGTTAGAATAACACTAATTTATAGATTATATTAATTTAACCTGTTATTAAATTTTTATTTCCATGTATACTATATACGCCCCTACTGTTGGACTCAGGCATCTTTAATTACTTTCATAGTATTTCAGTACAGAATGTACCAATTTAATAATTTAGGAAACAAATCGTGGGTAGAATTGAGCAGCTGCTTAGATCTCATTTAACCGTACGAAAAGGTCTCTCACAAAATTATCTCTTAGCTCCAGCTTAGACATTGATCCCAAATAAATTAGCGCTCAATCATCCAAATTACGCGAGAATCTCTCGAATTCGACCTCTTTTCCTCTTTTATGTAAGATTAAGATATAATGACGTAATTAGAGTTGGTAACGAACACAGTTTCATGAACAGTTAATTATTAATTTGATGAATGATTATTATCGAATGAGATAACTGACATCTTGAATTTTTAATCTATGTAAAACAATGATACCTTGGAATGATGGATCCAGCGTATGTAATTTACGCCATTTATGGGCTTGTTCATTCCGTGTGATGATGGAGTAAGAATACAATTCATCATCCCCTTTCTTGCCCGTGGACGTCATAAAAGACGATTAAGGAATATAATATGCATATAACATGTATGAAAGAGAAGGAAAACTTGAAATAAAACTCAATACCAACATGTCTGACCATCGTGTTATAGTACTTTCTCTGTCTGACATTTTTTGTTCACTTCTCAACCGTTTATGAACTGACGTCGAATCATATGCTTAATTAGGTTATGTAAAAACAAATAAAATTAATGAAATAATAAAAAAATAACAATTGACTTTAACCTCTTGTACGGTTCCACGTACATGCTTTGCTTAGTATGTAGTTTACTTGTAATTGATATGTAACTGACCAGTGCAAAATAATACGGCAACCGCAACACACGTTGCGTAATACTTACTATACTTTACTTACCTTAAATATAACTTTACTTAAAGCTGTGTAGTTTTTGTGCTCAACATCGGTGTATGGCATCAACTAGAACCGTACACCTCTTCTATTTAAACAGTAAAAAATTCGTCATTTGAAGTCTGTAGAAGTTACAGTTTGGAAACGTAAATTGAAAATTCTAATACCCACCCCCGCAATGCCTATTGAAAATAGTATTTCGTAAGATCCTATTCAAGATAATTTCTGCATGACAAATAAAAGTTTCCTACCAAATTTTGAGTCTATAGAGGTTATGGTTTGGAAATTAAAATTTAACATTCTAACACACCCCCGTAATCCTTATTAGGTGGGTTGTTATAAAATCCGCTCTTAGATCATTTCTGCATCACATATAGATGACTCTAGCTAAATTTGGAGACTGTAGAAGCTATGGGTTAAAAAATAAAAAATTTCATTGTTAATACCCACCCCCGCAACCCCCTGTGGGTTGAGCTATCGTAAAATTCGTTTATAGACCATTTCTACATCTCATACAGAAGATTCCTACTAAATTTAGAGTTTATAGGAGCTATAGTTTAAAAACAGGAATTGTTCATTATTAACGCCCCCGCAATCCCCTTTAGGAGATGAATTTCTTAGAATCCGTTTTTAGCTGACCTCTACATAACAAAAATAATATTCCTATAAAATTTCACGTTTCTAAGTTCTATGGTGCCCGAGAAATCGTGATAAGTAACTATATAGATTCGAATCCTTCGAATTATCATCCAAATGTTTAACTTTGTTGCAAACTTTCGTTTTTAAAATTTTCTTACATACAAACCTTCTCCTGACAATTCTGAAGACAACAAAAAAGAAATTAGCACTGTCGGTCCAGCTGTTCTCAAATGATACTCGGACATAGATGCGGCATTTTATTTTTATCAGAAAATGGAGTAAGTGTGCAGTGCGTGGGATTGGGTGGGTGTGAGTGAGCGGGTGGGTGGGTGTGTGAGTAGATTCTTAGCTGAATGTAAAAGAACATAATCCGTTTAATATAATCCATGATCACAAAAGAATCATGAGAAAATGATTGTCTTTTGTTTTTATTAGCGGGAAAAATGTTCATAAAAGTAAAACAGCAATCAAAAGTAAAGGAACGTTGGAATTCAAAAAATAAATAGCCATAAACCATCTAGGATAAATTTCGCATCGAATGGTGGTAGTTTCATGTCGATACGATCAGTGGTTTAGGCGTGAAAGAGCCTCAAACAAAGAACATTTTTATTATATATATATATATATATATATACAACATTTAAAGTGTTACTCAGATTCAATCAACTTTTTAGCAAAATAATTTTCAAAAAACAAAAATTTGACACAAATGTTTATAATACAAAATTTGTAGAGATCTAGAAATGTTTATATAAACCTAGAATGCCTTTCAATAATATAGATCGTAAAATATTTACGATACAATCTATAACAAAGAAGTATTAAAATATAAAAACATCCAGAAAATCGAGAAAACACAAAGTATACAACATATTATTTCTCAGATAGAAGACAGAATGTATTCGTCTTCCATTAATATAAGTATTATCTGACTACATTAGTTTATTGGTTTCCGCCTCAAGAAATTTTATTCTTATAAAAGAATAAAATTTCTTGAGGCGGAAACCACACACAGTCACACACTTCATTCAGTTTACGTGGATATAAATATTAATAAAACATATTCGACTGTTGTGAATAACATGATAATTTATGAACGAATAATACAAGCTATTAAATTGCCTTTATGGTGAAGGGTTAAAATAGAATGGATCACCAACCAATAAGGGTTGGTGATCCATTCTATTAGGTGAAAATAATTAAAATAGGCTAAAGGAGTCCAAAGAGTACTAACGCTCACACGTGAAACTCGTTACACAAACTGCGCCAGCCCACCGGACTGCCAAGGATTACGGTTATGACATAACCATATAATAGGGAATATGCATGATATTTTTTATTTTTTTAAACGTTTCTACTAGTTATTACATTACTAGAAATAAATATAACACATTCAAAATATAAACCATTACGCTAAAAAAAATTTAAAACATCGCTATCATTTATGGGCGATGATAAACGCGACTACTTCGGCGCGCATATTCTGTGACGGCAGAGTACTCGACACTCGTACAAGTTGCTAGGGCTGTCAACTAGGGCTGTTGATATTTTTATAAATACCGTTTTTCAACATATCGATATTTTACGATATATCAATATCGGGGTTCGATATATCAGAAAAAATATCGATATTTTTATTATTATTACGATTATTAAATATGTATATTATATCTTATTTACTTTGCAGCTTTTATTCCTCCGAGTTTAACAGACATTAAATCTGAATTAGACACGAAATACTTTGTCATCAAATACACGTCTATTTTAGGAAGAATTAGAATAGAATAGAATAGAATAGAAGAACTAGAATAGAAATTATCTGACTGTACTTTAACGAAACCGGTTTCAGTCATTGTAATAAGTCTTTTATTCATAAGGATTAATACTTGAACACAGAAAACTAACAACTTACTATGAAATAACTGGGTAACAATACAAAATAATCACTAGAAACATACAAACAACAACTTGATATCAGAAGGAGAAGGAGGGCTGTTGATAAAATATCGGTATATCAAAATATCGATAGTATTATTTAAAAATATCGATACTTAATACTGAACTTTTTTTTTTGGACGATATATCGATAGTAAAAAGTAAGTATCGAGGGTAGATATATATTTGAATAACGCGTGTTTAGCGTCCGGACGGTTCCCTGGGTGCTGGAAGGAGGGAAGGCTGGTGCTCCTGCCGAAGCCGGGACGGTCTCCGGGGTCGCCTTCGGCCTACAGGCCTATCGTGCTGCTCGGTGACACGGGCAAGCTACTGGAGAGGGTGGTAGCGGCCCGCATCGAGCGGCACCTCGTCGGCACGGGGCCCGATCTGTCGGACGCCCAGTTTGGGTTCAGGAGGGGTCGTTCGACGATCGCGGCTCTGTTGCGCCTGAGGGCCGTGGCGACTGAGGCCGTCACCGGTGGGGGAGTGCTGTTGGCGGTGTCCCTAGACATCGCCAACGCATTCAATAGTCTGCCATTCAGCTGCGTCAGGGAGGCGCTCCGGTATCACGGAGTGCCAGCTTACCTGAGGCGGCTAGTGGCAGACTATTTGGTGGAGCGCAGCGTCCTCTGTACCAACCGAGCAGGGGACGTTGTGCGAACGCCCATGACGTGCGGTGTCCCACAGGGGTCGGTCCTCGGACCCACCCTGTGGAACATCGGCTACGACTGGGCGTTGCGGGGGAGCCTCCCGCCCGGGCTGGGCGTGATTTGTTACGCCGACGACATGCTCGTCACAGCCCGCGGTGGGACGCTAGAAGAGGCGGTAAGCCTGGCGACCTATGGCACCGAAGAGGTCGTCAGGCGGATCGAGGCGCTGGGGTTGAGGGTCGCCCTGGACAAGACGGAGGCCCTCTTGTTCCATGGGCGCCTTATGAGCCCTCCCATCGGCGTCTCGATCACCGTCCGATCGGTTGACATCAGCATCCGGGCCCATATGAGGTACTTGGGCCTGGTGCTCGACGGGCAATGGTGGTTCCGGGAGCATTTCCGCAGGCTCGCTCCGCGGCTCGTCGGCGCGGCGTCCGCCCTATCGTGGCTTATGCCGAACGTGGGCGGACCGAGCGCTACGTGCCGACGGCTGTACACGGGGGTCATCCGGTCGATGGCCCTGTACGGCGCACCGGTGTGGGCGGGGTCCTTGACCGTCCGACTTAGGGCCCTTCTGTGGCGACCACAGAGGGTCATGGCGGTCAGGGCCATCCGCGGTTACCGCACGGTTGCGACAGAGGCAGCGTGCCTATTGGCCGGGACTCCCCCGTGGGACCTGGAGGCAGAAATGCTCGCCGAGTTGTATCGGCGGGTGTCGGGGGTGCGCGGGGAGGGCGGTGTGATCTCGTTAAGGGATCTCACCGCCTGGCGCGTCGACGCCCGCCGAGACGTCATTGCCGGTTGGGCAGTCCGGCTGGAGAGGCCTCGGTTCGGGGTGCGCACCGTGGAGGCCTTCCGGCCGGTGCTGATGCAGTGGTTGGAAAGGCGGCACGGGGTGCTCTCCTTCTGACTAGTGCAGGTGTTGACGGGGCACGGGAGCTTCGCCAAATACCTGCACAGGGTCGTAAGGAGGGAGAGTACACCGTCCTGCCACCACTGCGATTGCGACGAGGACACGGCGCGCCACACGCTCGAGGCCTGCGCGGCTTGGGCAGTGCAGCGCCGTGAACTCGTCGCAATCATCGGTGCCGACCTGACGCTGCCGGCCATCGCTAGGGCGATGGTCGACAGCGTCGGGAACTGGGACGCGGTCGCAGCCTTCTGCGAGACAGTGATCTCGCAGAAGGAGGCGGCGGATCGTCTGCGCGTGGAGCGCAGCCTCGATGAGGAGATCCGCCGCCGGCGACTGGGGCGGCGCAGGCGCAACTATCTGCGCCTCATGCCGCCCTAGCCGAGGCCGCGGGTGACGTGACCGGGGATTAGTCCGTCACCCGCCGAGAGGCCTACCACGTGAGGAAAGACCGACGTCCTCCCCGAGGGGGGGACGTCGGTCGACGGGAGGGTACCCCGCGTAGGGGGTATTCCGTCGGGCCGACCACTGACGACAAGTAAACCTGCTACGGTGGTCGGCCCAATGACGAAGGCGAGGTGGTTTTCGGGTGGGTTGCGGGAGTTGCGTGCTTAAGCCCCTTTGTCGCCCCGGACGGAGTGGTGCGGAGGCGCGCCGACCGCGACCCACCCAAAAAAAAAAAAAAATTTGAATAAATTTGGTGTTTTATCTTTTCTTGTAAAGTATTTATTCTACAAAATCACCGTAAACTTAATCTACTGTAAAAGCCTTGGCATGAAATTGATGATCAGTTATCACTTACCTACTCCTAGAATTTTATAATAAAAGCTCGGCACGGCAACCCCGCAATGAACGAAGTTAAAGAGTGATCGTGGAGAAAATAGCGAAATATCGATTGTTTTTTTCGTTATATGGAACTCCGATATTGATATATTTAAAAATATCGATATATCGTAAAACTATATTTTTTTAAAATATCGACAGCCCTAATCAAAAGATCGGGAGGACCACGATGTCACGTTTTGAACAACCAATGCGGTGCGTTTCAGAAATTTTGCGCGCGAATCTCAAAAAAGGCACTTTTTGATAATTAAATTTAATTATTAAATAATGATAAAATTAAAAAATAATTGTATAGGTACGTTTTTTAAGCAATAAAGATTACAAATAAAAATAATTTGTTCCTTTTGGAGTTTCGTGCATATTCCCTTGTTGAAGCGGCCTATGAAAGCGGTTGTCTGTTTTGTTGAGTGTTATAAATACTACTATTACATAAATTAATCAAAAGATACTATTAGTGTTAGAGATAAGACAATTCATGTGCTTATTTATTATAACCATTGGCCGACTACGTAATTTAATATTATTATAGATACTTGAACTTAATGCATTATATGCACATTTGCATTATACGCCATTATGCATTCTACTGTTATTTTTTTATATCTAGAGATATATTATTAATATAAGAGATGAGATTGAAATTATAAAATTTAGATCTTATCTAGAAACCTATACTTTCAAATGAATAAACGAATTGTACATTTCCTAGTTTGTTTTTCTTTGACTTGTGTGTTCCTTTTAATGTAGACTTTGAATGTATTATATCTAAAGACATTCTGAGATGTTTTAAAGTAAACTGTCCAGGTAACTCTATCATCACATTTTCTGTTTCAAAGTCAAAACTGAAACCCAGAGCTCCACGATTTCAGGAACAAAATTACAGCACTTGACTAAAGAGGCAGAATTACATAGTATTAGTTCCATATAAAACCTAATAGCCTCTGGAAACCAACGACTAACGAATATAATACGCACATAATATCTATGCAATAGAAGGAAAACTTGACATAAAAAACTTTATTAATAATGCGTCTGGCCAGCGTGGCACAGTAGATCAACTTTCATACCATTGCGGAGGAAACCTGAGCCCAACAGTGGAACTTCTGTAGGCTGAAACGATGATGATGATATAGCAAGGCCTATTTAGCAAAAACTTATAATAATAGGATGATTTATTTTATTACCCACAATCAAGTCTACTATAGTAATGTAGTATATTACCACAGCGGGTTTGTAAATTGAACATAAAAACTAAATCCATACTAATATTAAAAATGCTAAAGTAAGGATGTTTGTTTGTTTGTAACGCTTTCACGCTTAAACTTTCAAAAATTCTTCCACCAATGGAAAGCTATAATATCAGGGAGTAACATAGGCTATATTTTATCCCGGTATTCCCACAGGAACAGGAACTACGCGGGTTTAAGCGACTGAAACTGAAGCGAAGCGAGGGCGGGTTGCTAGTCTTTCAATAAATAAATTTATTAAATACTTAATTAAATCTGAATTTCCATAATACTTGAAGATTGAACACAGGTTCACGTATTCAAAATATATGCAATTCATCACACCATTCTTACCGCGAATGTAGTTCAAGAGGTCTAAGTTTCATAAGATACTATGAGAGCAAGAGTAGAAAAATGCTATATAGAACGCATGATAATTCAAATGAAACTGACTATTATGTTGGTCAATGTGTGCAATGCATAACGCCCGTCAGTAGGACGTATAGGGTTAACAAATAACCTTTGGCCAGCGTTTTATACTCCTGTACTTTAACACAGCAAGCTAAAGCGAATACGCCCCGAAATATTATTGTTAAAAGAGGCGAATAAAATAAATCGCTGAATTCCATATGGCGTTATTTTTATTAGCTTCCTTCCAATGCGAAACAAGGACAAGGTTTAACCTTATCAGTATTATGGATTCAGAGAGCGTACCACTGCACATGCTGCTATTAAAATTGTATCGAAGCTTGCAGTTTTTTAAAAGATATAAAGGATTTTAAATAGATTTCTTTGTCTCTATAATTACAACAATCTCTCTCCTTCGTGGGACATTCAGCAGTATATTGGCTAGTGCTAACGCTAGTGCGCTCAGTATGTGACCTGTGTCACATCCTAATTGTTTACACAGTAGTTATATTCACAGTGATTGGATCAAGTTTTGAGGTATTTTACGCTTTAATCGTCGTGTTTGGTTGTGGTTATCTATTAAGAGTCGAATGAGAGCATTTGGATGTTTCTAACTTCGTTCCTTGTAGGACTTAGTATGGCGTATGATTTCTTGTTCCACAGTGGGTATTCGTAGGTCACGGTGTAACAGTTCGTTGGGTACAAACCAGGGAGCCTTGGTTAGCATACGCAGTGCTTTGATTTGAAACCTTTGTATGATTTCTATGTTTGAGTGAGATGCGATGTCCCATATTTGAATCCCATACGTACAAATGGGCCTCAATATGCCTTATACAAAAATATTTTGTTCTCAAGAGATAGCTGAGACTTTCGCCCAATGAGCCAGTAAAGTTGCCGTGTTTGGATACCAAGTTGCTTCCTCCTGGTGAAAATATGATTTTGCCAGGTAAACCTTTTGTTTAAATGCAACCCAAGATATTTCACATGATCTGTCTCTGGAACTTCAATGTTGTTTAATGTGACTGGAGGGCTGTCTTTCAAATATTTTTGTGGCGTAATACGCTACCACTACTTGAACCAGTGACATAATCATGCACCTGCATATTAGAAACGTTAGCCGAAAAGTTTTTATTTATAAGTCAGGAATAAAGAACTGCTAAACTTAAGTAAGAAATACGAAGCAGTGTCCGATAGATGGAAAATTCTTTATTACGTAAGACTCGAAAGTTCTTTGGCGCAATATGTATATTTACGGCCTTATACGAATATAAGTCACTGTAAAACCCAGAATTTCAGTAAATCCTCAGATTTTGAAGCAAAACCTAAGATTTGCCAACTCGTAACGGTATAAGTCCGAGCGCGTTCTGAGTTCATCATTAATTTCGAACTTTTACCACCATTTTTACCTCTGGGACACGATAAATATTGAGGCATAAGACATGGCGAAAGGTGTTCAACACATAATCTTGTACGCATAAATATTCTGCAACCTCGCTCATTACGAAATTACTCCTCAGGGCCTCTATATTCTTGTAAAGGGTACTAACGAAATGTGTGTCAGTTTGTCTAGATCTAGCATCTTAAAAACGAGTATAATTTACTAGTAGGTAACACTGAACTGAATACCTAGATATCAATATAAGAACAGAAAATATTAAATAAATAATGGGAAGCAAAGAATAGATAAAACTTTAGAAATAACCAAGTAAATGTGTAATTCATGTTGCTTAAAGTGTAAGCAACTGACAAATATTATAGGACATTTATAAATTAATGATATAGAAAACTACTAATATTATATAATTTTTATATAGAATATCTGGTATACAGTATCGTATAGGTAATTTTATTTATAATATAAACCCTGTGATGACGGAGTAAAAATATAATTCAGCACCCCCTTTCTTGCCCCTGGGCGTTGTAAAAGACTAAAGGATATAATATGCGTATAACATCTATGCAAGAGAAGGAAAACTCGAAATAGAATCCTATACCAGCACGGCTGACTGGCGTGGTATAGTAGGTCAATTTACCTCCCATTCTGGAGGAGGCTTGAGCCCAACAGTGGGACGTATATGAACTGTGATCAAGATGAATATAAACTTTTGTTTTAAACAGGGTCCATAAGAGTTATTTGCTTAAGAACTAGTAATAGTATAATCATAATATTAAAACCCGACAGAAGCTGTAACTAATTAGGAACATGGGAGTCTCCCATCTATCCGTAAATACGACAAGGATACTGTTAGAACTGCCGCGTAAACATGACAGCAGGGACAGACACCTCTTTCATATGATAGCGACAAATCTATCAATATGAGCCTCTGCGGTCACACCTGACTCTCTAAATTACCACGGCAGTATCAGCCTAATCTACCACCTAAATGCATTGTAGTATTAAACACATAGGATGCTGTATGCCCGCTGCCCATAATTGCATGTGTAGAATGTATTATTTTTAATGGTACCATTCCGTATAAGTACAATCAATCTAGTAGATTGAAATACAAAAGGACACTGCGTAACTAAAACAAAATGCTAGTAATAATAATAATGAGATAGATAAACTTTGAACATTGAAGATGATGACTTAAGAAAATGAGACTACCAACAGCTGTAAAGAAGTTGCCAACGTGGTCACATGGAGTAATTTCATATTTCTTAGTACAAAACACTACTAAAACAAAACAAGCGATGTGTTAAGTTTACCGAGGTTATTTACTTTTATGTAGTTTTTACACAGATATTTTTCAAGAAACTAACAAGATAGTATGTTTAATTAGATGTTCCAAAATTGTTTTATTTTGTCTATCTAAATACTATATTCTACATATTATAAGTGGCATTATGATCCTGAAGTGATAAAATACACCTTCATACCGGTTCATCACTGTATCGATGTTCAACGTTTAGTAGAGACCTCCCTATATGGGGAGTAATACCATAAGAGTGACTCTTGGCCGCGGGTTGGTGTTGGTACTTAATGTTTGTGAGTTTCTCATAAGATTATTGTTGTTCGTTTTTCTGGTGATCCCACAGTTAATTAATGCAATTCCCATTGCATGTAAGCGACGTGACACTTTGTATTCATAACCGTCATTATATAGGAAATGTTATATCATCGTAGTTTATACACTACCCCCTGCTGGGTTCAAACTTCCTTGAAAATAAAAGGGGAAATTGGCGTAGTATATACTGTTTATACCATGCTGGGCAGACGGTTTAGTATGAGATTATAATTTGAGTTTGTCGTCTTTTGTATAGATGTCACACGTATATTATATACTTTAGTCGTCCTTTACGACACACAATGGTAAGATAGGTGGAGAATAGTATTCTCACACCACTTACAACACGGAAAAAAATATCATCATCATCTCACCTCATATACGTCCCACTGTTGGGTTAAAGCTTCATCCACAATGGGAGGGAAATTGACCTTACTATACCATGCTGGTCAGACAGGTTGGTATAGGGTTTTGTTTAGAGTTTTCTTTTTCTTGCATAAATGTTATATGGGTATTATATCCCTTAGTCGCCGTTTATGACAACCACGGGCAAGATAGGGAGTGGTGAATTGTATTCTTATTCCCTCACCACACAGAAAAAATATACGTAAAATGAAATTTATTACAGTAAGTGTATCGAAGAAAAAGCTTATGTATTTTAAGTCTGCTGTAAATGTTTCCTGATAAAAATAAGACCTTTCAGTATTTCGTTTGAACGTTCCCTTAATAAGGACAATTTACAGTCACAGTTTAAATCAGACAGTCCCAAGTCATTAATTCACCATTCATCTCGTACACGACGTTGCTGAGAACGTATTTGAATTATTAATAAGTATTGAAGCGTACGAAAACCTAACAACCGTAGCATTAGCATGAAATTTTATTTGAAGATATTGCTGAATTTTAAGTAGCGACGACTGCTTTTGTTCAAAAGGAATTATAATCGTATAAAATAAATAAAATGTAAATACCGTCTTGCTTTTATTTTAGTTAGAACATATACTTATCGCAATGCTGTTTTGCAAAAGTTTTGACAATGCTTTAACGACCCGTTCCCTGGTGTTGATCAGACTCTTTAGGAGTCTATTTGTTGATTTGGTCAACAGATCCATCAGATGGAGTTGGTTGAGTAAAACCAAGTCTTGGTAAAACAGTCAGTCATACTTTACGACACCTACAAGCATAGTAGTAGTATTTTTAGCCGCCACCACACAGCAAAAGTACCTGAAGGTATATACAGGTATCAGGTTATGGGGCAACTGGTCAAAAGGGAGCTAGGCAATGGTGGTAGGAACCCATGAAAAAAATTTGGACGGAATTATAAGGAATTGAGACATGTAAAGTTTTCAATTTTGTCATCGCTTTTTCGTGTAAAACTGATTGAAATGTATAAAGTCAATGATACTTAATACGCAACATACTCATACTTTGTTAAATGTTCTTTAGAAATTGAATAAATCAATAATTACATTCACATAAGCAAGACAAACTTCGCTTTAAAACAGCTGATCGGCCTATGACCGTTGACCGCTCGCCGTTGTGCCTACGATGTCATTGAAACGTTTACGCAATTCTAGGTATGAGTGAATAAAATTATACTGTCAAAGCTTTACGTGCCCACATGTATTTTGTCTGTACATGCCTACATAATAGACTCTTAGACACATTTTTTTGAAATCATTATAACTTTTATGTTATATTGTTTTTTGTGTAATTTACATTCTAATTACGATCTATGACCATTAAACTACAACATACTCGAACAATTGCCCCATAACCTGATACATCCTGTATAGTCTAGTAAGTATAATATGAATACATAAGTAAAATAAGTTTGAAAGTTCGATAATCGTCTTTTTTAAATAATGCATCATCCCTACGTATCATTAAAAATATCGGTAATTTGATATAAAAAAAACACTTTACAAACATGAACCATAATGGCTCTACTTTTAAGTTTCAAATCTATACATAATAAACTTCAAAAACGGATGAGAAACACTACTATTTAATATTATACGAGATATTCACACATATTTAGTACCCACAGTTGCTCGAAATGCTCGGTTACAAGGTTAACTTCGAAGACGTTACGAATTTATTTATAAAGTTACCAAAATGTCAAATCGATAAGTCAAGAGCACTTCTCATTTTCCAGAGCCATTGAAGATAAAATTATAGCGTACGTAAGAATCAAAACTTTCAAACCATATGTTAATTTATTTTGCTTGTTGACTTCAGACGTCAGGCCGTACTTCAAACTTTTTGCTATCGTTAAGGGTTTAACAAATAGCATTACCCAATTAATGGTCTGTATTTTTCCGAACTTTCTCATTTTTAGCATTTTCAAACGTTAAATCTGCGAGATTTTTATTTTTTATAAAACTAAATTCACTTACTTATTTATCATTAAATGTTTATTGATTATTTTATAGTACAGATCATAATATAATCCTATATCATAAGTTATTATGATTTATGTAAATAATTTCATAATTTCATTTTAAAGTCAAACACTTTTGTAGTAGATGCGAAATAAGACATTGGGTTTGAATTTACCTAAGAATATTATATAATGATGTTTTTTCCAATAAACAACTTTCAGAATAATCTACATAACTTGGCACCCATTTATATCTCAAGTCTTTTGTCGGTGCAGTCGACAACTACGCCATAACCAATATAATATTAAACTTGGCTGATTTTTTCACATTCATGTTTTTCCAGGACTTATTATTGGAGACATTTCCTAATATGGCTTGTCTATTTTGTAGGTAGGTTCCCTGTAATTCCCTGTATCCCTAGTAATTATTTCAATATTAATTAATTCAATATTTTATATTCTTTCTTTAAAAGAAAGCCACGTTCTTTAAAACGAAAAAAAAAATGCTTTCAAATCAAACCGTTTATTTTGAATAAGCCACATAAATGGACTTGCGTATTGTCAATTTTACATTTCCTTTAAAAAATTAGAGCTGTTTGGTAGATTTTTTCTTTTGTTTGCTTTGTCTGCATTATAGGCTAGACTCTCATGGAGCGTATCAACCATTATTCCTCTAATAAGACCACAGTGAATAAAAAAAATTTAGACCAAATCTTTTTACTTCAGAACTATGTAAAAGAAAGCGAAGCTATATATAGCTGCAAGTTTTTAGGAAGAGCCTCAAATTCAAATCAATATAATGCATAGCATTGGCTGATTAATACATGCTTAAAACAATAAATCAACGATATGGCCAAAAAAAATCACAATATTAATAGAATTATATTTAAAGGGCCAACTAGACACAAACAACTATTCCAATCATTTTGAAAGGTGGTACCATCCCACTGAATTTAATAATAGCAAGTGATAAGTGAGCCTTTCAGATTAATATTAAGCCCTTGAATATAAATCGTCTTGAATTAAGACAGTTCAAATTGATAGAGCAAATTTATCCAAACAATAGAGCAACTGCCTTTTATAATGATTTGCTTGACCTAATAGAAACAGATTTACTATGGAACAAAAACACGAACACACAAATATTAATATAAACTAACAACTTATCACGATGCGGCAGTAATCTTTCACCGTACAAATTTTGGGTCGAAGCTAAACTTTACGGCGTTTCATCGCGCTCGTAAAACAGACTTGATGTTAGTGCGACACATATAGTATGGTTATGAACTTGTGACTTGTGTGTGAATGGTTTAAATTATTTCGTTATCTTTATATCTCACTGCTAAAAGGGTTCCGTATAAGGGCGTATTCTTATTTGATATTGAAACCAAGCGACGTATTGTTACCGTTTTCCAAGTGAAGCAGTGTGAAACGATTTGAAGAATTAGATGCTAGCAATTATCAATCGCTGTTGCTCTTATAAATAGAAGTGGTCGCTGAAATAGACTTGGTTTGTCAGGATTTGGAAAACTAATGAAGATCGCCTTATAAAACCTGAGACTAAGAAACTTTAGCAACGCGTGTTATCCATTGTATCTTTAACAGAGTTGTTTTCTACGAGATACACTGTTTCTTTTTTTACGACACCAAATAAGCTAATTTGTAAGAGCGTGAAAAATAAGCAAGTGAGACGTGTTGATCACACCAAACCGATAGAAAAACAATCATCGCTAGGTCTAGCTAGGCGTCCATCATAGGGACTAAAGATGAATATAACGATGAAAATGAGTGGTGATATTAAAGTTTCTGTAAGTTTGAGCATGGATTGTGGCTTACATGTTAATGTTCTGTATTTTTATTAATAATTAATAATTTTATCTATATCTGAAAAGGTTAAAAAAAATTATATGTGCAAATATTATACAAAATTCTCTTACGAGTATTTGGGTAATTCTCATGAAATTGCGAAATTTGATTCCCGAGTTATCAGTGCCGAGCTATATACATTAACTGCATAACCTTTTTTATTTTAATGCTCACTGTCTATACCACTATTATTTAAAAAGAAAACGTATTATCTCTAAAGAAAGAAAAGATATGGCTACTTTGTTACCGTGAAAGTCATTCCTTCACCTTGTCCCTTAGTTCAAAAACATTACTAAAATTCCTACTCATCTCAAATATATCAAAGTTATTAATAATAAAATTATGCCGATATATTATTAAGAAGTTATTGTTTATAAAAACTTTCTATATTATAACGACAAATTTATAACAACAATAATTGGACTTTAAATATGTCCCGCCAAAATAAATCATTCCCTCATCCAGTAGGATGAGGGAATATTCGATTTCTGAACGTATCAATAGATATTTAGGAACGCAACCTTAAGTTTTTAGCACCTGGCAACATTCTCAAATAATTCAAATCGGCGATTTTTTCTCAACCGTAGGTGAGTTTGTGCAAAAACATAATATATAAAAAGTTGTTAAAAGTTACATTTATGGCGATCATTACCTCACGGTACATGTATGTATTAAGGATTTTAGTACATATGTATATAATTTGCTGTTTTTATGCGTTTTTGGGTGTAAAATTCGTATCCGAAATGTAGTAAACAATTTAAGGTTATGTGTTGGTGTTTTAGTGGTTTTAGTTAAAATGCTTCATTCCCTCATAGACATTCCCTCACTGCATTTAAAAGTGAGTGAATAAATAAGGCAAATTTATCGCAAATTAGGGAAGATATAGCTGCTCGAAATAGACGACAGATGCGATTCGTTACCACAGCAGATATTTCACTGATGGATGATCTCATAAAACAGTCCAGGACTATTCCTACTTTTCGGGGAACATAAAAAATACGCCAGTTCTTATTTTTTAAGTGCAGAAGACTTTCATCCATAGTTTGCGAAGAAGATCGTACCCACCATAATTTGGGATATTTTCAACAACACCAGAGTGATCGATTTACCAGGAGGCATAACAAAGCTCCTCAAAAGTCAAAAGATTTGGATATAATAAAGGATAATCATCAACTGTCTTTAGCGTCAACTTCGCGCATTCAAAATCATACTGGAACGTTCAAAGAAAATGATACAATTGATTTAAATAATTATGGATCTTCTGTTGTCTCAGATAATGATAACATTGTTACTACTGGAGATTATGTCCTGATGAAAAGGGACACGGCGGATTGTTTAATGGTGAAGAAAGGTTTGAAGTATTTGAGATGGCCTAAAATTAAAGATGAGCAATTATTTATTTATTATTACAATATATAGCTGGGGAGATGTGATATAGAAAATAAAGACACCAAAGTTAGATAAGAGGGGGCCATTACGTCATTACAGAGTTAGACGACTCTACAAATGATGTTAAAATTAAAACTGAAAATTTAATTGAAATCAAATATAAAAAACTAATATAAGAAAAGACTAATACAGATTAATAGTAATAATAATTACCGTTTAATAAATGAATATGAAGACGTTTTAAGTTTTGGAGAAATGCTAAGTACAATATTTAAAAATAAATAGTAGTAAGTATAAAGACAAAAACATTTGTTACCTCTATGATAGTGTATTTTTTTCTTAATTTTTGAAGTGAAACTTCTTTAGAATCGTTGTGGTTTCAAACTGGATGAAACGAAAAAGCGAGTCCATAAAGACACAAACACGTAAATGTATAGGATTCAGCCGCCGAGTGAATGAGATAAAGGATGAATGATAAACGATAAAGAAATGTCACTTCTGACATGGATACTTTATACGCACGCTTTTTTTTTCTAGTTTATTTATATTTATGTTGACTATAAGTACAAATGTTGAGTTTATTTTCTCTAGAATATGATATTTCATTATTTAATACAATTAAAATAACATGATTTCCGTTTTTTTGTGGTTGTTTTTTATTATAATATAATACTAAATCATTCCTTCACCCTGTTAACCATTCCCTCATTTGTCTTGTTTTTTAAAACCTCATTATTATAGATAATATACAAAAATATGGAGGACCAATACTCCTAAATATATCACTGAAAGCAACTTATTTCATCTCTGCAAAAAAATATCTAAAATTAAATAAAAAAAATTAAATAATACCTATCGCAAATTTCGAAATTTCGTGAGAACTACCCATTTATTCTTAATAACTCTTATCTGATTTAAAACTTGGTCTATGCACTTTTGTAGTCTTATCACATAAAAATGAAAATCTGTTTCGACAAGTTGACTATTCAGCCCTAAAATTAAATAACATTTACCCCTCTGCAAATTACTCCCCAGAGATTAATAACATTACGCTCAAAGACTTTGATTCGGTATTCATATAATATTACGGATGTTTTGCATCAAAAATGAAAAATGTTAGAAATATAACTGTTTTAATCATATACGCTAATAATATATTGTCAAAAGCTTTTTGGATCACTTAAGTAATCTGTGCTTTTAATGCAATTACTTATAGTCCATAAAATATAGGATGATCTCTGTGACAGTTGTCCCTAGTGCTTATCAGGCTTACGATAAAGTCCGCGTAGTATTTTATCGATAAAGCTGTTTATAATTGTGATTTTCTATTATAATTACAATAAATCAAATAAAATCTTTTTGTATTTATTTCAAACAAAACTGTTTTTGACTGTTTTAATTATTCAAAAGGTCAAGACAATCAAGGTCTAGGTCACTATTATTGCGTCCTCTGCACCGACCGAGCAGGGGACGTCGTGCGAACGCCCATGAGGTGCGGTGTCCCGCAGGGGTCGGTCCTCGGACCCACCCTGTGGAACATCGGCTACGACTGGGCGTTGAGGGCGAGCCTCCCGCCCGGGCTGGGCGTGATTTGTTACGCCGACGACACGCTCGTCACAGCCCGCGGTGGGACGCTAGAAGAGGCGGTAAGCCTGGCGACCTCTGGTACCGAGGAGGTCGTCAGGCGGATCGAGGCGCTGGGGTTGAGGGTCGCCCTGGACAAGACGGAGGCCCTCTTGTTCCATGGGCGCACTAAGAGCCCTCCCATCGGCGTCTCGATCACCGTCCACTCGGTCGACATCAGCATCCGGGCCCATATGAGGTACTTGGGCCTGGTGCTCGACGGGCGATGGTGGTTCCGGGAGCATTTCCGCAGGCTCGCTCCACGGCTCGTCGGCGCGGCGCTGTGAACTCGTCGCAATCATCGGTACGGACCTGACGCTGCCGGCTATCGCTAGGGCGATGGTCGACAGCGTCGGGAATTGGGACGCGGTCGCAGCCTTCTGCGAGACGGTGATCTCGCGGAAGGAGGCGGCGGATCGCCTGCGCGAGGAGCGCAGCCTCGATGGGGAGGTCCGCCGCCGGCGACTGGGGCGGCGTAGGCGCAACTATCTGCGCCTCATGCCGCCCTAGCCGAGGCCGCGGGTGACGTGACCGGGGATTAGTTTGTCACCCGCCGAGAGGTCGACCGCGTGAGGAAAGACCGACGTCCTCCCCGAGGGGGGGGGGCGTCGGGCGATGGGAGGGTACCCCAATAGGGGGTATTCCGTCGGGCCGACCACTGACGACAAGTTAACGCTGCTCCATTGGTCGGCCCAACGACGAAGGCGACGTGGTTTTTGGGTGGGTCGCAGGAGTTGCGTGCTTAAGCCCCTCTGTCGCCCCGGACGGAGTGGTGCGGAGGCGCGCCGACCGCGGCCCACCCACAAAAAAAAAAAAAGGTCACTATTATTGTCATCACTTGAGCGTTCCTGCTAGAACAATTATCATCTTTTGCCAAAATAAACAGTCGTTAGATCAATCGATCAATTACGACTGTTTTATCTATACCAATAAATAAAATTGGAGTGTCTGTTTGTAATGTCAAAATAATAGGGTTTTTCATGCTCACACGGTTATTTGCACGACACCAAAGCCTAAAACAGCATTTAAAAAATTTTTGTCTGTCTGTCTGTCTGTTCCGGGTAATCTTCAAAACGGCTGAACCAATTTCAAAAATTCTTTCACCAATGGAAAGCTATAATATCAGGGCGTACACTAGGCTATATTTTATCCCGGTATTCCCACGGGAACGGGCACTACGCGGGTAAAACGACTATAACCGAAGCGAAGCGAGGGCGGGTTGCTAGTAAATAAATATGTCTAGTTTATTGATAATAATGCGTACATGATATTATCATTTGCTCTGAGACAAAAAGTAGTTTTTAATGTTTAATTAATTCAATTTGTGTATTTTATTATGTAACTGTCTGTTTTAATTGTAAAAAAATATGTTGAAAGTTTTATATAGGTATTGTATTGGGTTTATTTCTTTTATGAATAATTTAATAAAGATCGATTATCGATTTACGTATATCGACTGTCCCATCTCTTCTTTATTTTCAGTCCAGTATAACCTTGTACGTGCGTATATAATTGTACGTGCGTCATCTATACTAATATTATAAAGCTGAAGAGTTTGTTTGTTTGAACGCGATAATCTCAGAAACCGCTGGTCCGATTTTAAAAATTCTTTCAGTGTTGGATCGTCCATTTATCGAGGAAGACTATAGGCTATATTATATTTTCAAAAAAATTAGGGATACTTACAATAAGTCCAATAATGAAACCCAAAGTATAAAAAAATGACCTGGAAAAATCCTTATATCGCGTGTGCTGCGAAACCTATGGATTGTAGAACAAAACAATGTAGTACAACATTGCTGAGCATATCATTTCCTGCAAAAAATATTGCAATACCATATGTTTAACTATTGTAGTTATCTCACAATAAGTGTCATTCTTTTATTTTTTTAAATAATTAAAATGCCGACGCTTAAAACCTATTTATTTTGTATATTGGTATAAATCCTTATCCAAATAAATTACTTCATATTCAAAACGGATTCAATACCTTTCTAAAACTTTTTGAATCATTAAATTCGGACATTTCATTCAAAAGATATCGCGATATTAAAAATGTAAGTATTAGTGATGTAGCTAAATAAGTATTAAGTATTTTCCGTGTGGTGACGGAGTAGGAATACAAATAACCACTCCCTATCCTGCCCGTGGATGTCGTAAAAGACGACTAAGGGATATGATACGCATATAACATCTACGCTTGAGAAGGGAAACTCGAAATAAAATCCTATATCAACCTGTCTGACCAGCATGGTAAGTAGGTATGGTATAGGTATGGTAATAGTAAGGTCAATTTCCTTTCTACTGTGGAGGAGGCTCGAGCCCAACAGTGGGACGTATATGAGCTGAAATGATTGTGAATGATGATTGCGCGCGCATGTATGTACCTATGATGTGGCCCGCGGTCATGAGGGACGAGGAGGCGGTAGCCTCTGCGAGATACTATGCTGCGCGGCTCATTCTAGCGATGGGCAATCTTTCTGAAAAAGATCGATTTGAATCGTCATCCAAAGAATCGTTTCACAAGAAAATCGAGGTCTAAAGCATCGATTTTCGATTAATCGATCTATCGATCTTTTTTCTACGGGAGCGTTGTTTTAGGACCTCTGGAGAGTAAATATGTGATGAACTTTTTTTTTAAGAAATCTGAAAATGTTATTAATCTTATAATCTTGTCTATCTATATATATATATATAGGAGACGCGGGTTTTGCGAGCGATATATTGACTCATCACCATATCTCTGGAACCATAAGGCGTTCAGACTTGAAATTTGGCATAGATATTCCTTTCGTCGAGTAGAGGTCAGCTAAGAACGGATTTTACGAAATTCCACCTGCAAGGAGTGTTGCGGGGGCGTTAACAATAATATACATATAAAGGAACAGGGTGAGCCGAAGCTACTGAAGCTAGAAAAATGAAATTTGGACTGTAGTTTCATTTCATGACGTAGGCACCCACTAAGAAAAGATTTTTTGAAATTCCACCCCTAAGGGGGTGAAACGCAACGGTAAAGTTTGTATGGAAAGAAAAAACAATCTTTAGCTACTGTCTTCAAATTAAGCACAAGTACTCTTTAATAAAAATAAATAAACGTGTTTCAGCGTTTGTCCTTTTTCATCCTCTAAGGGTGTAAAATAGGTAGAAAGATATCAGTTTACTGACTTATCACAGAGCCGAAAGTACTGAAGCCAGAAACATGAAATTTTGACATTAGTTCCTCTGCGTGACGTAGAAACTCACTAAGAAAGGGGTTTTTGAAATTCAACCCTCAGGGGGTAAACTGCAGTAACAAAGTTTGTATAAGGAGAAAAAAAAATCTACATCGATTTTCTTCAAATTCTCCAAAAATACTCTTTAGTAAAAATAAATAAAGACGTGTTTCAGCATTTTTTAATGTTCATCCTCTATGGGTGTATACATTAATATTATAAAGAGGAAACGTTCCTTACGAATAAACTCAAAAACTCCTGGACGGATTTCGATAATTCTTTCACCCTTAGAATGTTACAGTATCCCAAAGTAACATAGGCTATATTTTATCCCAGTATACACACGAGAACGGGAACTACCCGAGTAAGGCGACTGAAACCGAAGCGAAGCGAGGGCGGGTTACTAGTATATATATAAATGGAGCTGCGAAATGTATATAAAGAAAAGAAAGAAAGAAAATACTTTTATACGCGCATAACTTCAGAATGGCTGGTCCGATTTCGCTAATTCTTTTTTTAGAATATTCATTCAAGTATAAGGATGGTTCCTACGCAGAAAAAACTGTCGAAAACGGTCTAAAAGCAACATCTTTCTATACTCCCATACAAACGATGGTAATAATACTTAAAAGTGAATTTGAACTTTAATACCATACAATAAAGTTCAAGTATTAGTGGAGAGGTTCCGCTTCCGGGAAGGCAAAACAATTATCGTATCAAGTATTTTACATATATTGATGTCAAATACAAAATTTTATATATATGTCGCAGCGTCACTGGCACACACTACAAAATCGTTTCATGCGCCGAGCTACGGGAGCACCGTGGTTCATACGAAACGTCGATCTTCACATCGACCTCGAACTGCCGACCATCAGGCAGTTTATGAAACGGTGCTCTCAGAACTATTTTGACTCTGCCATGACACACCCCAACCAACTAGTGGTTGGGGCGGCTTCCTATAGACCCTCCAAAATCTCATCCATCCGACGCCCTCGTCACGTCCTCAACGAAGAGGACGACAATATTACACTTGCTCAACTTAGAGTCTACACGGCCCGCGAGGCCTTAACACATAAATATCCGCGGTTCCGCCCTCGTCGTCGAGGTGCGAAACCAAGCCGCGCAAAAGTCACGAACCAAAACGTGGGCACGCCCACTTTGCCTCCAGCGACGCCCCAAGCCGAGGTTCGTTCCCCACAGGGGGAGCCCTTGGGAGATGTCGCTTAGCATACTTTTCTCCGGGTTGAGAGCCCTCAGCGCTCACCCATAGTCCGCGTCAACCTGTCAAGGCCATCTGCGGCCAACAGCTGTAAACACACAAAAAAAATACCTCTGGCACCATATCTTAACAGTTTTTAAGAATCAATCGATTACGGAAACGTCAAGTATTATACTTGGGTGTGTTCGATACAACGTTGGGAATAATTTTTGATGTTTGTAGTTTGATCGTTAACGTTTGAAATATTACCGAGCTTTCGTTATTGAGAGCGGTCCGTTGAATACTCAGTTGGGAACGAGACTCGAGAGCGATCGGTCGTTGTTGCTGCCGGGTTGTATCAAATTCACCGCGTTTCCCAAACTCTTAATTTATCCGGCGGCATACGTAATCATTAGTTATAATAGAAAACTGTGTTAACGTTAATCATTGAATATAGTTTAAAAAGTAGCCATCCGAAGTGTTATTTCATTACATCGCGATGTGCCACAGATCTGATAGTGATACAGCACGACACCAACCCTCGATATTTTTTATTTTTTGACATAATATAATTGGTGACATTAACTCCCTTTTTCCTGTTCTTATCTTGCTAACTGACCCGGCGCGGCGTCCCGAACAACAGAATAAGTATTAAAAAACTAAAAAAATAAAGAAGTTGTTGTTGTTGGTCGGTACGAATTGGCAGGGGGATGTACCGGGGTTAAGTCAGCCACCCGCAGAGAGCCCGACCGCGTGAGGGTGACGCGCTGGTCGGTAACACTGCAATGTTGCCGGGGCGTCAAAGGTACCCGAAAGGATAAACCGCCGGGCCGGCCACGGTTGTCAAGGTCCGCCACGCACCGATGGTCGGCCCAATGGCGATGCTCTCCCCATCGCCAATACGGTTTGTTATAGGATCGCGCGCCGCTTATCAGTAGGGATGTGACTTGGAGGGGAAAAATCGATTAATAAATAATGGATTTTTCTTTCTTTAAAATAAATCGTTTTGCAAAAAACCGATTGTTTATAATTAATCGATTATGTTTGTTGTTTCTCCCGATGTTGTTGCTCCCGACAGGATTGTGATGACCTTTTTTTTAGAAAATCTGAGTGATATTTACTTTCTAATAACACAGTATGAAACACTGACATTCGATCGAGAACATTTCCTGGCAGAATTGTGGTGACCTTTTTTTTAGGACATCTGACAGTAATATTTATTTTCTAAATTATAGAAAATTAAAGTTTTCTATTATATAGAAAATTAATATTATATAAACAAAAAAGCAAATACTAAAATAGTCAATTAATTTTAATATAAAAAAAAATCGATTTCATTTAAAACGATTCTTATTATTTAGATAATCGATTATAAAAATCAATTATTTTTTCACATCCCTACTCATCAATCGCCCCGGACTGTTAGGGCGGGATGTGTCTAGAACATAGCTTACAAAAAAAAAGCGATACGGAGTTCGCCGAGTCGGCTAGTTTATGTATAAAATGTTTACTAGGTATTTCAGTACTTACGAGGTACATTTTAGGCAGGAGTCGGTCAAGCAATTGGCCGATTCAGGCAGGCTCCTCGTGGGCTGGAGTTCGGCGCGGGTAACCGTGCTGGAGCCCCGGCCCGCGAGGTGTTATAAGTGCATGGCGGTCGGGCATACCCGACCGACATGCAGGAACTGCTTTGACTGCAGCGGGCTATGTTTCCGTTGCGGTCAAACTGGACACCAGGCGGCATCGTGCTCTGCGGTGCCCCACTGCCCCGCGTGTGCGGCGGGCAATAAGCCTGCCAAGCACCGCATGGGCTCTGGGGACTGCAGACCCCCGGCATCAGCCCCAAAGGGGCGGGGCGGCCCATCAACCGGGCCAGTCCACGCTCCGAGCGCGGCTCGATCGCCCGTTAGCGCGGAGGAGGTGACGATGGATACGGACCGTTAATGGACCCCGTATCCATTCGTATCCTCCAGGCCAATCTCAAACACTCCGCCGGTGCGTAGGACGTGTTCCTGCAAGCCATGGCGGAGTGGTTGATAGGAGTAGCCGTAGTCGCGGAGCCGTACGTGGTGCCCGACCGGATTAACTGGTTGGGTAGCACCGATGGCACCGTGGCAATCGTCGCCTCCACGTCGTTGCCTTCGTCGTCTCTGACCCTTAGGGACAGGGGCGTCGGATACGTCGCGGCGGACTGGGGGGAGATTACGCTCTTCGGAGTTTATCTCTCCCCTAACTGGAGTGTGACCGATTTCGAGGCCTTCCTCACCATCATGGAGGCCTCGTTACGGCGACTGGCATCGCGCCAGGTCTTCGTCTTGGGGGACTTCAACGCCAAGTCCGTGGCGTGGGGGTCTCCCCGGACGAACGACCGAGGACGGGCGATCGAGGAGTGGGCGGCGGCGCTGGGCCTCTGTTTGCTGAACAGGGGCTCGGTGCATACATGCGTGCGACAACGGGGCGGGTCGATAGTGGACCTTTCGTTCGCTAGCCCCGAGGTTGCCGCACGCGTGGGGAGCTGGCGCGTCGTGGAAGAGGTGGAGACCTTGTCGGACCACCGGTATATCCGGATGGAGGTCTCCCCTGCAATCCCGACGCCCAGCAGGGGTCACGTGGCGGATGGGCGTCCTGCGTTCCCGCGATGGGCTGTGGGTCGCTTAGACCGGGACCACCTGGCGGAGACAGCCATCGTATACTCGTGGCTGTCCTTTGCCCACCAGTCGGACGGGGTGGACGCCGAGGCTGGCCGCATCCGCAGTGCGTTGACGCAGATCTGCGATGCGGCCATGCTCCGGGTACGGCGTCTGCCCCCGAGGAGGGGGGTCCACTGGTGGTCCCGGGAGCTGGCGGATCTCCGGGCCGCGTGTATCCGCGCCCGGACGGCCTACACCCGCAGCCGGCGGCGCCATCGCGATGCGGAGCGGGAGGCCGTGCTTTACGAGGGCTACCGCAATGCGCGGTCGGCCTTCAGGCTGGCCGTCCGCTCCGCCAAGGACGTCAGTCGGCAGGAGATGCTGGACGGTCTCGACCGTGACCCCTGGGGACGCCTCTATCGCGCGGTGCTGAATAGGCTACGCGCGCGGGGCCCTCCCCTCACCGAGACTCTCCAGCCCGGCCTTCTCACTCGGGTCATCGAGGACCTGTTCCCGTGGCGGGCGGAATACACGCCCCCGGTCATGGCCCCGCCAGACACTGACCGGGAGGCCGACGACGACAGTGTTCCGCCCATCACGGAACCCGAGATGGGGGTGGCGGTGACGCGCATGCGCGCAAAGTCTACCGCCCCCGGGCCCGACGGTGTTCCTAACCGTGTGCTGGCCCTGGTCCTCGAACACCTGGGACCCCGCCTCAGGGGGCTGTTCGACGCGTGTTTAGCGTCCGGATGGTTCCCTGGGTGCTAGAAGGAGGGAAGGCTGGTGCTCCTGCCGAAGCCGGGACGGTCTCCGGAGTCGCCTTCGGCCTACAGGCCTATCGTGCTGCTCGATGACACGGGCAAAATACTGGAGAGGGTGGTAGTTGCCCGCATCGAGCGGCACCTCGTCGGCACGGGGCCTGATCTGTCGGACGCCCAGTTTGGGTTTAGGAGGGGTCATTCGACGATCGCGGCTCTGTTGCGCCTGAGGGCCGTGGCGACTGGGGCCGTAACCGGCGGGGGAGAGCTGTTGGTGGTGTCCCTGGACATCGCCAACGCATTCAATAATCTGCCATTCAGCTGCATCAGGGAGGCGCTCCGGTATCACGGGGTGCCAGTTTACCTGAGGCGGCTATTGGCAGACTATTTGGAGGGGCGCAGCGTCCTCTGCACCGACCGAGCAGGGGACGTCGTGCGAACGCCCATGACGTGCGGTGTTCCACAGGGGTCGTTCCTCGGACCCACCCTGTGGAACATCGGCTACGACTGGGCGTTGAGGGGGAGCCTCCCGCCCGGGCTGGGCGTGATTTGTTACGCCGACGACACGCTCGTCACAGCCCGCGGTGGGAAGCTAGAAGAGGCGGTAAGCCTGGCGACCTCTGGTACCGAGGAGGTCATCAGGCGGATCGAGGCGCTGGGGTTGAGGGTCGCCCTGGACAAGACGGAGGCCCTCTTGTTCCATGGGCGCACTAAGAGCCCTCCCATCGGCGTCTCGATCACCGTCCACTCGGTCGACATCAGCATCCGGGCCCATATGAGGTACTTGGGCCTGGTGCTCGACGGGCGATGGTGGTTCCGGGAGCATTTCCGCAGGCTCGCTCCACGGCTCGTCGGCGCGGCGTCCGCCCTATCGTGGCTTATGCCGAACGTGGACGGACTGAGCGCTGCGTGCCGACGGCTGTACGCGGGGGTCATCCGGTCGATGGCCCTGTACGGTGCACCGATGTGGGCGGGGTCCATGACCGCCCGACTTAGGGCCCTTCTGTGGCGACCACAGAGGGTCACGGCGGTCAGGGCCATCCGCGGATACCGCACGGTGGCGACGGAGGCAGCGTGCCTATTGGCCGGGACTCCCCCGTGGGACCTGGGGGCGGAGATGCTCGCCGGACTATATCGGCGGGTGACGGGGGTGCGAGCGGAAGGCGGTGTGGTCTCGTTAAGGGATCTCACCGCCTGGCGCGTCGACGCCCGCCGAGACGTCATCGCCCGTTGGGCAGTCCGGCTGGAGAGGCCTCGGTTCGGGGTGCGAACCGTGGAGGCCTTCCGGCCGGTGCTGATGCAGTGGTTGGAGAGGCGGCACGGGGTGCTCTCCTTCCGACTGGTGCAGGTTTTGACGGGGCATGGGTGCTTCGCCAAATACCTGCACAAGGTCGTTAGGAGGGAGAGTACACCGTCCTGCCACCACTGCGATTGCGACGAGGACACGGCACGCCATACGCTCGAGGCCTGCGGGGCTTGGGCAGTGCAGCGCTGTGAACTCGTCGCAATCATCGGTACGGACCTGACGCTGCCGGCTATCGCTAGGGCGATGGTCGACAGCGTCGGGAATTGGGACGCGGTCGCAGCCTTCTGCGAGACAGTGATCTCGCGGAAGGAGGCGGCGGATCGCCTGCGCGAGGAGCGCAGCCTCGATGAGGAGATCCGCCGCCGGCGACTGGGGCGGCGCAGGCGCAACTATCTGCACCTCATGCCGCCCTAGCCGAGGCCGCGGGTGACGTGACCGGGGATTAGTCCGTCACCCGCCGAGAGGCCGACCGCGTGAGGAAAGACCAACGTCCTCCCCGAGTGGACGTCGGTCGATGGGAGGGTACCCCAATAGGGGGTATTCCGTCGTGCCGGCCACTGACGACTTTTTGGGTGGGTCGCGGGAGTTGCGTGCTTAAGCCCCTCTGTCGCCCCGGACGGAGTGGTGCGGAGGCGCGCCGACCGCGACCCACCCACAAAAAAAAAAAAAGGCATGAATATTAATATTTTAATATTTATAACACTGGTCAACAAAAAAAAAGAAGTTTTTTGTTTCCTATAATTTTTTTTATGTTTCTATCTCAAATTGACGCGTATTTTTTAAATTTGACAACAATTTTTCTCTAACAGCTTTTGTTTTTGAGTTATAGCTAACTTCCTACATTTACTTTCATCTATATTTGCGTTTTTTTATTAGACACTGCAATATATTTTGTTGCTGTTTTCGATATGGCTTCGTCAAGAAGATGTTGTGTGCATAATCCCGATTCTTTTTGCTATATTTGTGGTGAATATGTATTTGCAAAATATCGAAAACCTATATCGGACTTTGTGAAAACTGCATATCATCAATACTTTAAAATAAAATTGTGTAATCAGGACAAGCCGTGGGTTCCTCATATTGTATGTCAAAAATGTGTCGTATGTCTACGATTGTGGTCCACTGGAAAAAGAGATGCAGTTATGTTCGGAATACCCATGATTTGGCGAGAACCTCAAAACTATCATGACGACTGCTACTTCTGCGTTGTGAAAATAAACGGAATTAACCCTGGCAATCGAAATAAGTGGCCATATCCTAACTTATCTTCTGCTCAACGACCCCAATTAAAATCACGAGAGGTACAACCCAGCACATCTAAATCTTCTGATGATCTAAATCCCTGTGAACCCGAACGAAATACATCAAGTGAAGATTCTGATTCCGACTACAAATTTAGCCAAGAACCTCAACCATTTAATCAGAAAGAACTAAATGTCTTGGTAAGAGATCTGAACTTACCGAAAGAAGCTTCTGAAATATTAGCATCTCGTTTAAAAGAAAAAAAATGTCTTACTCCGGATACAAACATCACATTTTATCGTACCAGAGAAAAAAATCTGTTACCGTATTTTTCTCAAGAGAAGGATTTAGTTTTTTGTAACGATGTTGGTGGTATTTTGCAACAGATGGGATTAAAAAAGTACCAACCTAGTGACTGGCGTCTTTTCATAGATAGCAGCAAAAGAAGTTTAAAGTGTGTTTTGCTTAACAACGGCAACAAGTACGGATCTGTACCTATCGCACATTCGGTGACTTTAAAAGAAGAATACGCAAATATTGCTAAGGTTATCGAAAAAATTAAGTTTGATGATCACAGATGGTTACTTTGTGTTGATATAAAAATGGTTAACTTTCTCTTGGGTCAACAGGGGGGATATACAAAGTTCCCTTGTTTCATCTGTCTCTGGGACAGCCGTGATAAACAACACCATTGGTCACAAAAAGTCTGGCCAGTACAGGAAGAGCTAAAAGTTGGTACTAAAAATGTGATAAACACGCCTTTAGTTAGCCGAGACCGCATCATACTTTCACCACTTCATATTAAACTCGCCATAATGAAGCAGTTTGTGAAGGCGCTTGAGAAAAGTAGCGAATGTTTCAATTTTCTTTCACGCAAGTTTCCAGGATTAAGTATAGAAAAATTAAAAGCTGGTATTTTTGATGGGCCACAGATCAGGCAACTCGTTAAAGATTCTAATTTTGTCAAATCAATGACTGAAGTCGAATCCAAAGCTTGGAATTCATTTGTTTTGGTTATGAGTAATTTCCTAGGCAAAAAGAAATCTGACGACTACGTGGAGCTTGTTGAGGCCATGCTATCCAACTTGAAAGAACTAGGGTGCAACATGAGCATAAAAATCCACTTCCTGCACTCGCATTTAGACCGATTTACACAAAATCTGGGTGATTACAGTGAAGAGCAGGGTGAAATATTCCACCAGGATCTTCGGACAATGGAAGAGCGTTATCAGGGGCGGTGGGACTCACATATGATGGCAGACTACTGCTGGAGTTTGCAACGAGACTGAAGTCGTTCATTCAAGGAAATCCTATAAAAGATCATTTCATTGTATTTAATAAAAAAAATTGTTTACATAATGTATTAATTTTCTGTATTTTTTTGTCAAAATAATAAAACTGTATATTTCAAAAAGTAAAGCTGTTAGCAATATTCTAGTATTTTTTTCATATTCAGGGCCATAGAAATACCTAATAACAGAGAAAAAAATAAAGGAAACAAGAATTGTGTTGAGCAGTGTAATATATTACAATTCAGTTGCAATAAAACTGCCACGAAAAGAATGAAAATATATTTGATACAAAATGAAATTGTAAAAATGTCGCTCGTTCAAACTTACTTCGTTGGTTTCGTTGACATCTGTCACAGAGATCAAGATATATTTTATGGACTACAGCCTCAATGTGAAAAATAATTAAGATAGGTCATAGATATATTCCTGGCGAGTAAGTCAAAAGACTAACCTCAGGCAATATTGCAGCCTGCTGATATATCCCAATTTTTTTTTTCTGGAGTTCGGATTACAAGGGCCCTGTTACCGAGCCTCTAAGTTCCATCTGTCTGTCATAACAGTTGGCTATATTTTTGAAAAATAATATAGGTAGACAATTGAAATAAAAGTCACAAGTTATAGATAAAGTATGACACCTTCTGTGCCTTATCTTACTGTGCCGTCGGAATTTTAAAAATCAGCTATAGGAGCATCATAAGTGGAGTGGGAAGCAACTCTCTCCTAGATCACTTACGAAATATGAACTGCGGTCAAAATCCCGATTGCCAACTTCGGCTATTATATCTTTATCTTTCCTTCCCTTTGTGGTGACACTAATGTCCAATAGCGATAAATTGAGGGTGACAGAGATAAGCGGATCTATATATGACATGACGGATTAATAGTCTTGTAATTTTCCCGTAAGTGTTGCAAGAAAATACAACAGACTATAAGCAAATAAAATAACCATGAGAGAAGGGACAGAATGAAAATGAATAAAAATCCATAGCCCCCTCCACATGTTGGCCGAGCCTAGACCAACGCGAGCGTCGGCAAATAGGTACAAAGCAAATTCTAGCGTCCACACGTTGGCCAAGTGCGTCGAACGCAAACGCGAGTGGCCAACGTAGACGAGTATTTGTAGAGCTGTTCATACGTTGGCCTCGGTCAGTGTTCATTGTGCACTGAAACGCTATAGACGTTGACATTGACGTTGCTGCAGCTTCGGCTATTTATTTAATAAGCGTATATAACTATTATCTCAGTGTATACCGCAGTAAAGTGGTAAAAAAGAAGGTGGTTGATACTGAGTATTCACAGAAATAGAACAATGTAAGATATATCCGTGTGGCGACGGTGTAAGAATACAATTCACCACTCCCTATCTTGTCCGTGGATTTCATAACATCTATACAAGAGAAGGAAAACTCGAAATAAAGCCCTATACCAACCTGACTAGCATGGAATAGTAAGGTCAGTTTCCCTCCTATTGTGGAGGAGGCTCGAGCCCAACAGTAGGACGTATATGAGCTGAAATGATGATGAATGATGAAGATACTTTTTGATACTATAGGTAACATATAGGGTGACTTGGATCTAATTATTTATGTCGCATATCTAGAAGTAGTGGTGCAAATTTAAATATATAATATAATATTTGTGTTAAGCGACATTATCACATTAAAAGCGTCTAACAGCGATGGATGTCAACCGTGTAATGGCGAGCAGGCCAACGTATGGACGGCATTGGCCGAGCGCAGACGAGCGTGTTTGATTTGTGCACAAAAACCGACACCGAGGCGAAATGAGGCAAGTGATCACGAGCGACGGCGAGTGAAGACAAAACAGCTGTCCACACGTTGGCGGTTGTATTCACTCGGCCAACTAGGCGAGCGACGGAGAGCGTTGGCCAACTAAGGCAAATCGGGTGTACAGACGTTGGCGTTGGCCATCGCTCGCCTACGCTCGGCCAACATGTGGACGGGGCATCAAATGTAATAATAACCAGTCTTACCACCATAATATAGTAAATTTCCTCGCAAAGGAAAGGAGGCTTGTGCCCAAAGGTGAAAGCTGAGAAGACGCAATTTATACTATTTAAATACAGCTGATTACATATTCAGTTTTAGTATTGTTTCTGACTAACACAGACCCCACGATAATGTATAGTCCTATATAGAAAATAAAAATATTACGAGCAAGGTTCCTAATTTCCTGTGGTAATTAAAAGTTTTAAGCATAAACTAAGGGTATTGGTAAAGATAAGGAAATATGAAATAAGAAATGCAATGCAGGCTGTGGGTTCGCTGCACTGATACTGGAATTAAATATATGGTGAGTATTCAATCGAAACCGTTGCATGTGGAGCGAGTGTAATCTATACCAATAAATAAAATTGGAGTGTCTGTTTGTAATGTCAAAATAATAGGCTTTTTTCATGCTCACGCGGTTATTTGCACGACACCTATGCCTAAAATAGCAATTAAAAATTTTTTGTCTGTCTGTTTGTTCCGGGTAATCTTCAAAACGGCTGGACCGATTTCAAAAATTCTTTCACCAATGGAAATCTATAATATCAGGGCGTAAACTAGGCTATATTTTATCCCGGTATTCCCACGGGAACGGGAACTACGCGGGTAAAACGACTATAACCTATAACCGAAGCGAAGCGAGGACGGGATGCTATTAGTGTATAAATTCTTTCACCAATAGAAATTAGAGTGAGCTGCACTAAATAGGCTATATTTATCACCGTATTTCCACTGGAATCTATCATGTGAAAGTTTGTGAAGATGTTTGGACGTTTGTTTCTCAATCACGCTTAAACCGTTGAACAGCTTTGAATGAAAATTGGCACATCGATAGTTTAAAACAAAATACTTTTTAACCCGGTAACTTTGGAAAAGTTAATTTCCGTTGCGGGTACAAGCTAGTTACACATAAAATTACAATCCAAATTTCGTGATAAAAACACAAAAGAAATGTATGGATAATGTGAAATATTTTTCAGTAGGAAATGGGGCAACCAATACGTACATAAATAACAGCAAGTGAGACTACACGCGCCATTACCTGCAACAAACAATAATAAAATGTTAGGATAGAATGATTATTTATTTTTCAATAAAATAGTATCTAATTAATGTTTGTTCGTTCCTTCAACCTAATGTTTACGATATACGCGTATAATAAAAAAATGGCAGTTATAGAAAGAAAGAAAAAGAATGTTTGAATTAAAAAAATATATTTATTAAGTATTTCTTCTTGATTAGGATTCTTCAATTAAACGATTCAATTAATAATCAAACAAAAACACTAATTCTAAAATGCATAGTATATACATATTGAACTATTTACTAAATACATTCAATTTCACTTCGAAGATATAAAAGAACTATACGTCAGCTGTATTAGTTACAGATATGCTGCTATATACTTAGAGCACGCGAACGCACGATATTTCACTAATTTTTTTTTATGGTTGGGTTGCGGTCGGCGCGCTCCTCGCACCACTCCGTCCGGGGCGACAGAGGGGCGTAAGCACGCATCTCCCGCACCGCACCTGCACGTCGCCTTCGTCGTTGGGCCGACCACCGGAGCAGGGTTACTTGACATCAGTGGTCGGCCCGACGGAATACCCCCCCCCCCTTGGGGATACCCTCCCATTGACCGACGGTATCGGCCTTTCCTCACGCGGTCGGCCTCTCGGCGGGTGACGGACTAATTGCCCGGTCACGTCACCCGCGGCCTCGGCTAGGGCGGCATGAGGCGCAGGTATTCGCGCCTACTCCGCCTCAGTCGCCGGCGGCGGATCGCCCCATCGAGGCTGCGCTCCTCGCGCAGGCGATCCGCCGCCTCCTTCTGCGAAATCACTGCCTCGCAGAAGGCTGCGACCGCGTCCCAATTCCTGACGCTGCCGACCATCGCCCTAGCGATAGTCGGGAGCGTCAGGTTGGCACCGATGATTGCGACGAGATTTCACTCATACAGAAAGTGTCTAAGGCGCACAGCACACAGTGCTTGTACGAGTCATGAGAATGTCGGTGACGCGAACCCATAAGCTTTTGCCCTACCAAAAAGTACCCAACACGGGTAAAGAAGTTTTCACTGTAAAAAAAAATGTCGTAAGATAGTAAGTACATAGTTAATAGTTCATTCAATCAAATGAATCGTAGGGAAAGAATACAAACGGCATGGAACTTATGTTACTATTTTCTTCTTACACTAACATACTATGCATTATTGAGGGGAGATTTCCACAACTATGAGAAGAAATATGAGCTATTACATCACGCTGGGGAGAAAGGTTGATATGAGGTTTTATATCAACTTATTCTTATTTTTCTATGATGTGTTCTGCTTACATGCCTTTTGGCGGGCAGCCGTAGTTTGAACACATTCCAAATAATCATTTCGAATGGCGGGAGAGCAGCGTTAAAGCCTAGAACCTACCGTTCCGCCACCTATAAACATATTACCGGCAATCCCCGTCTTAGTAATAAAGCACAGGAATATTAACCTAAGGGAGACAGTTTGAATGATTGGTTTCTAATCTGTAAAACCTAACAGCTAGGGCGGTTATCTGGCGCATATTGTTATTAGTGACTTCGCGGCCCACACGCTGGCGACAGATCAGGTCCACGTGGACGTTGTATCCCTAACCTCACCAGAAGACAGTGACCGTGTCCTAGCTCCAGACATTGGGGCTAACGACGGACGGCAGCGACAGGTGGACACTGACGATTACAGCGAGTTCAACGAGCTGCTCTACCCAGTGAACCTTTGTGCATATGCTGTCCCTTGCACATATCTTACTTGACTCAGTATTCTTTTATGAGATTCGTGAGATGAAGAAAAAGTTGTAATTATATCTGTAGCACCAATTTCTTTATTCTATAACTAGCAACCCGCCCTCGCTTCGCTTTGGTTTTAGGTTATAGTCGTTTTACCCGCGTAGTTCCCGTTCCCGTGGGAATACCGGGATAAAATATAGCCTAGTTTACGCCCTGATATTATAGCTTTCCATTGGTGAAAGAATTTTTGAAATCGGTCCAGCCGTTTTGAAGATTACCCGGAACAAACAGACAGACAGACAGACAGGCAAAAATTTTTTAATTGCTATTTTAGGCATAGGTGTCGTGCAAATAACCATGTGAGCATGAAAAAAGCCTATTATTTTGACATTACAAACAGACACTCCAATTTTATTTATTGGTATAGATGGAAAAGAAGAAAAGGGAAATAAGCGAGTTGTTATAGAACTAACCTAATATGTTGCACAATACAAATTAAAGTGTTGTGCAACATATTAGGGTAGTTCTATAACCACTTTAATAAATGAGGTTATTAACAGCATTAAGACCCATTCCTACTGGCGTTCATTAAGACTGTTGCCGCATCTGACACTAAACGTTGAGTGGGCGCAATTTATTAAAGGATTACCAATCTGCTAGTTCCTTGCCAAGAAATTTATGATATATTCATAAATATATGTATTTCTGTAGCCTATAGATTACTTAACAATATGAGGTCTGAGAAGGCAATCAAATCAGACGGAGCTGTTATTTATTGCAAGAGATAAGACACGAACTGTGAAATATACTTAATTAATATTCTTTTATATCTACTACCATATCCACAAATAGGCTGTCTTCATAAATATATTGTAAGCTAGCCTACAGAGACAAATTAAATAAGAGTAAAATAAGACAATCTCAGCAAAAGAAATTAATTCATAATTAGGGAAATAAATGAGAAAGTACTATAGGTACCAGAAACAAAATTAGGATGGAATTAGAAGGTAAAAACAATCGGGTCCATAGTATCGATATTATATACATATCTAAGATCAAATATAAGGTAGTAGAAAATAAGTATATGTATCATTTATCAGATTATTTAAGGACATATTGTGTTATTTGAACCAGTTTTGTTAAAATAACATTGTTTGAAAATAAATAAATAATTATTATTCTTAGAAATAAAAGTAAAACTTCATGAAACGTGCATGTCTACGGGCTGCTCTTCCTCTTGTTTATACGATGTAAAAGCATCGGAATATAAAAATGAGACAATTCAATTTATTCAATACTATGTAGATCATCTAGAGACACTGCAGTGCCCCCACCAAGTCGAGCAAAATTTTTGCCACCCCATATAACTTCGTTGTGAATAAAACTAGAAGCCTGAATTATTAGTAACCCAGCAGGCATTGTATAAACGTGGTAAAGCTATTTCGAGGATGAAAAGTTTGATATTTACAAATTCAAAAAATTCGTTGCTTAACTACAACTATTTAGTGCAATCATGATTGAAAAAAGAGGGGTTCATTCGGCGTTTTCTATGAGAAAAATATGAAAAAAAAAATGTCCGATTTTTCGTGGTTTCTTTGTTTAAAAGCGGCCATTTTTTTTTGTAGTGGTATAATCGCAATTTCAACCCCTGATTCTGAAAGAGCACACTGCAAGTATAAGGGACCAAATTTTTATTGCAATATTCTCGTTTTTTAATGATGAGTATTTGCCTTATAAATGATGCAAGATCCGAAGCAAGATCCGACTTTTTTCTATTTACGCGAAATGAAAATTTGGCTCACCACTCAGGGGGTGAAAACGACATTTGGGGGTAACAAAATTGATTTTTACAAATTTAAAAAATCCTCATAAAACTACAACTATTTAGTGCACTCATGGTTGAAAAAAGGGTGTCATTCGGCGTTTTCTACGAGAAAAAAAATTACGAAAAAAATGTCTTCGATTTTTCGTGGCTTTTTTGTTTAACAGCGGCCATATTTTTTTGTGGTAGAAAAATCGCAATTTCAATCCCAGATTCTGAAAGAGCACACTGCGAAGTACAGGGGACCTATTTTTTATTGCAATATTCTGGTTTTTAATTATGACTATTTGCCTTAAAAATGATGAAAAAAATACGATTCTCGGCCGTTAATGGGTTAACTTCATAAATAATTTTGTAATCCCATATAAATATATAGGACTAGCAACCCGCCCTCGCTTCGCTTCGGTTATAGGTTATATTCGTTTTACCCACGTAGTTCCCGTTCCCGTGGGAATACCGGGATAAAACATAGCCTAGTTTACGCCCTGATATTATAGCTTTCCATTGGTGAAAGAATTTTTGAAATCGGTCCAGCCGTTTCGAAGATTACCCGGAACAAACAGACAGACAGACAAAAATTTTTTATTTGCTATTTTAGGCATAGGTGTCATGCAAATAACCGTGTGAGCATGAAAAAAGCCTATTATTTTGACATTACAAACAGACACTCCAATTTTATTTATTGGTATAGATAACGAAGTTACATTAGCAGTAAAAGAATCAGTGTACATGTATATGTAAATTATGTATGTTATACATAACGGGATAAGAATATAATTATCGTTACCCCTTGCCTGTCTGTGGGAGTCGTGAGAACCGGCTAACGATACACAAGGAGAGTGGGCCGCAGCTCTTTCCGGGCAAACGTATGATATCTCACTGCGATCGCCAACCTGCCTGCTAAACGTAGCGATTACTATAAGAAAATCATTGAACATAGAATATATAGAGGAAATTGACCTTGGGATATGTTGATATAGGCCTTTGTTTCAAGCTCCGTCTTCAGACGGACAGTACACGTATATCTTTGTAATATTTAATTAGGTAAAAGCTTGAAAGGAATTTCTCTAAATTACTTAATAGTTCTTATAAACAAATAACAAAATAAATACTTTAACTATTAATAAAAGAGTCTAAAATAAAACACATTTGCGCAGTAAAAAAAAAAGATTTGTCTCGGTGGTTTTCACGTTAAATTCAATATAAATTATTCTTGTCTGATTGCAGATGCATCCGAGGATTCCGCTTTGCATCGAAAAATCTCTCGTGTACTGAATAAGTAAACCATTGCATTGTGGTGTCCGGTGCAACGTGGCTGCACGTTAATGAGCACAGAATTGGGTCACAGAGTCACCGCGGAGTCAGCGTACTCTCGCGGGTTCATTAAAGTATCTACGTACCACGTACATGGCTGTAGAGGAAATTTGCGACGATGTTTAAAAAATAATAAATAAATTCTAAAATAGTTTAAAAGCTGGTGTAGAAATAATCAAACTACAACTTAAAGTTAGAGGTTGTAAAATATTAATCGGTTTGGATGTCATACCCACATAATACGTAACATTCTCTGAAAGCACATAACAGCAAACAATCTGTAGAAAATTCCAATTGCTTTTACCAAACAATGGTAAACATGCCAAAGATGTGTATGAAGATAACATTTATTTTTGGCTCAGTGTTCAACCTGCTGGCTTCCAAGAAATTGCACAAACATCTTGGCATATATAAACCTTGGGGAAGCGAAAATCTTATTGAGAAAACAAAATAATGAATAATTAATGTGAATAGTCCCGTTTTTATCTATATATTAATACGTGAAATAAAAACTTTTATTAAATCTTTTATCTTAATAAAACCTTGTTACGAAAATTACGAGACGTCTAATGGTACATGGACAAGTATGAAATTTGTCACATGTACCATTAGACGTCTCGTAGGTATTTCAGAGGATGCTAATACATAGATACCATATTATAATTTTCACATTATTTTTGTTAGCACATATAATCACTACTCCGCTCCTAACAACTAACAAAGAAGACGCAATTTTTATAATAAAAAATTGGCTTTTTAATCAAAGTATTTCATAGGTTTTATTAAGCATTGATTTTGTTTTTACTATTGGTCTGTTTCAAATTTAATTCAAAATTTAATTACCACCGTGCTCTCATGTCTGCAAATGGTGCTGTGTGGTAGCGGCTTCGAATACTACCAACCCTTGCTTTGCTCGTGGGTGTCGTAAAAGACGACTAAGAGCCCTAGATTGACCCGGACCAACTCCATCTGGTACCATTTGGGTCAACGATTACATTCCCAAGGAGGGTTGACGTCAGGCAGGCGGCCGGTCATAAAAGTCATTGCCGAAACTTTTTGCAATATGTCAAAACAGATGACATATTGCGTCGACCCCAAGTAATTGGGATAAGAGCAAGATGATGATGATGATGCTCTCATGACTGCAAATGCAGGCAATTAATCTAAGCGTCGCAATAGTAGAAAAGAAACTGAAACGCCATGAAATTAGAGAAGATAGTTTCATCAACCATCTAATTTAATACTAGCAACCCGCCCTTGCTTCGCTTCGGTTTCAGTCGTTTTACCCGTGTAGTGCCCGTTCCCGTGGGAATACCGGGATAAAATATAGCCTAGTTTATGCCCTGATATTATAGCTTTCCATTGGTGAAAGAATTTTTGAAATCGGTCCAGCCGTTTTGAAGATTACCCGGAACAAACGGACAGACAGACAAAAATTTTTAAATTTGTATTTTAGGTATAGGTGTCGTGCAAATAACCGTGTATGAAAAAGCCTATTATTTTGACATTACAAACAGACACTCCAATTTTATTTATTGGTATAGATGTGTCTAATAAATACACAGTGAGATACATTGTGATTTCATGCGATGGCCAAGTCAAACTGTTTATTTAAAACATAAAAGATCTTTAATATTAATATGTTCACTATAAGAAGTTGTTAGGTTAGCTAATTACGTAATAACTTAAGACAGAAAGCCCCTAAGTATGAATAAATTAACCGACTTGGTTTTACATGAATCTCACAACTTTTTATAATAGAAAAACTGCGAATGCGAACTGCAAAAAAATTACGAGACTACTAGTTATGTTTTTGGATGGTATTTAATATTTACAAGAACAATGCTACCGGCTTCCTCGTCTAACTTGTTGCGAAAGAATCATTTTGTTCGAGAAGCAACTGACATTATAATCCCAATAAGCACCACAAAGCAAACGATTTCCTGGGCAGACCATTTATCGAAATTTATGATTCGTCCGCACATATCGCCTGTCATAGATGTTTATGATAGTAGTAGATCGAAGGGTTTTGGCTGCTCTCAGAAGCGAATATTTCATGTATCTTTAAGAATCTATACTCTATACTTAAAATATAGGGCTGAAGAGTTTGTTCCTTTGCTTGAACGAGATAATATCAGGAACCACTGCTACGATTTTAAAAAATACCGACCGATTTGAATATAGTGTTACATAGTCCATTTAGCCATATCATCACGCTAAGACCAGTAGGAGCGGAGCACCAATGAAGAATGACTCAAAATCAGATTTTTTTCCTTTTAGGAGCTTGCGCTGCATAAATAGTTAATCTTTCGCAAAAACTAGGTGTGACTGAATCGCGGGTTAAAGATAAAACGCTATCTTTGAGAAGACTGCATCACAGAAGGCGGCGACCGCGTTTAGTTCCTGACGCTGTCGAGCATCTCTATAGAGATGGTCGGCAGCGTCAGGTCGGCATCGATGATTGCGACGAGTTCATGGCACTCTGCCCACGCGGCACACACCTCGAGTGTGTGCTGCGGCGTGTCCTCGTCGCAATCACAGTGGTGGCAGGACGGTGTGGTACCAGGTACTTGGCGAAGCAACCGAGCCCCGTCAATATCTGCAACATTCGAAAGGAAAGCACCCCGTGCCAACCCAACCACCCCATCAGCACCGGCCGTAAGGCCTCAGCAGTACCGGTGTTCAGCTCAGCTTGAGAAGAATATAATTTATGATGTTCTGTTGAATATTTAAATGAACTTTATATATCTAGTTGCACCCAATACAAATTTCTAACGAAGCCCAAGGATACTGATATAGCAACACGTAAAGATGTACCAAGAGAATATTAAGTTCCCAAACTTAATTAAACATTCTCGTTAATATATTCCTCTAAGCTGCGACACATGTTATACATACAGGCTTTGTGAAATATAATGTTTACAGTGTTACTGTATTCAAAACTCAGCCACTGATGAAGCACATTACTTTCGTGTTTAATTTTAACCTAAGTATGATACCAGAATATACAGAATAAGAAGAAGAAGTTCTTCGACGTTATAAGACGACAATGCATGCGAATGTTTTACTCCGGTTGCGGCGGCAATGAGAACAGGTTTACAACTGAAAATGAATGCAGATTACACTGTGAAACGAAGAGAAGAATATAAAGATATATGCGACGAAAATCATTAAAAATAAACTATAGCAGATTATTGGAATTTCGTTGTATATTAATATTTTTTTATTCTTTTATTCACGTTCAAGTTAAGTACATAGTGTACGAATATAAATATTCGAGCCAACGAAATTACAAATCTATACATATAATAAAACTGTAGAGATCGAATGTCTGTACATAGAAAAAAAAAAGCTAAAAACCAAGTCAGGAGGATGTTAGAAGTGAAATGGAACACATCCTGATTTTTTAAATTTTTTTGTTTCTCTGTATGTTTGTCTGTTTGTACGGGTTAATCTCCGAAGTTATTGGACCGATTTAAATGAAATTTTGCATGGTGGTACCTTACATCTCCGGTCAACATTTAGGATACTTTTAATCACGGAAAATTAAAGAGTTCCCGTGGGATATTTAAAAAACTATAGTAACTTATACAGCTTAGTACACGATCTAATTAGTTGAAAATCGATATAAAAATACTCATTATAAAAGAATATTCTTAAAATCAACCCTTCAGAGGATATATTCCTTTTTAAGGGTGTAAAATAGGGGATGAATTATGTTTTGATATTTCTCACTCTAATACACCAGTTTTAAATTCATACAACGCCAATGATTAATTTACTGCACTGATAGCATAGTGGTTAAGATACCAACCTACCGTGCCAATGTCACGGCTTCAATTCCAACGCCGAACAAATTATTGTGTGATCGACAAATAGTTGCTCTGAGATTGGGTGTTATTTGTGTCCGTCACATGTTTGTGAAGTTCCTTAGTGGAGGGTGTAGTGCGAAATGCATAGTTTGTGGAATGATTAGACAAAGAAGGCTGTGCAGGGTCACTCGAACAGCCTTTTTTGACCCCAGGCAGCAAATTATGTTGTCGTGGTATTGACCTCGCGCGGTCAGTTACTTTACGGGTGGTGAACTAATCCCCGGTTCAGCCATTTGTATCTTTGATTAGGGTGGTTTATTTATTGCCATTTTTGGCAAACGAGCAAATAGCACATCTAACCGTAAGTGATACTGCTTATGTACTTTTGCCTGGTCGCTGTCTGCCGTGAAGAAAGTGAAGGGAGTATGATTACGTGCAATGAGTTTTGGTAATACTAAAGACATCACCAAAACCACATGCAAATATTGGCTTCCGGCTCTCTCGCTCTGGAAGGACCGGGTCGCGACATTAGATGGACGACTGTCGAGAGTGGGATTCTATTACGTAAAGATAGTAAAGGGCTCTCACCAACCGACGCCACAGCGGTGGAACGAGTCAGCTTGGAAGTTTTTCTTCCTGACTCGCTCCGCCGAGTTCTTATGCAAGATAACTGCCAAGCTGAAAATGCCGACCTCATACCAGTTCCTGACCTGTTGACTGTGATCTAAATGATGGTCGGCAGCTTGGGAAGTGATGTTGTCGATGAATTCACAGCACTGCTCTACCTGGGCGACACAGACCTAAAAAGTACGTCTGCTGTATCTTAGCTGGAACCACAATTGTGGGAAGGCTCCATGTATTTCAACATCTAAGTACCACGGGAGAGTTGGCCATAGTGCACGCTGCCTCGGTCGACATGGTACGGTATCTGCGTGTAGCCCTAAGCACCATGGCTTTCTTCGAATGCCAGAAGAAAGTTCTAAGACAAGTGGGCAGAACACGCCCACATAGATGCACTGTACAGGGTCATTGATCGAACCAGTCTTGCGTACAACCGTCAAGATGTAACACCGCGCCAATGAGCAGGAGAGTATTTGATAAAAATACTCTCCTACTAAAAAAATAAAAATAAATAAAAATGCTCCTGAAGTACTATCTTCCATCGAGTACTAATCCCAAATATTTTATCTGGTCCTTGACTGTGTGGAAGCGAATTAACGGTGATTGCTGTGCCGACTGGTGTATAGTTACAGGGTCTATGTAATAGTAAATCATTTGTTTTATATAGCGTCACTCTAAGCGACAGCGTGACTCATCGAATCACCACCTCGATACCGAGAACGGCCAAACGTATCAATTATTTAAATTAAGCCCAGTCCGGAGAGGGTCCAGCTTCAGCTATTATACCATACAATCACCCGCAAGTACGATTTCAGCTGGGAGCAGTACAACATAGGTGTTAGGGTAAAGTCATCTGCGCGCTTCACGCAGAGACTACTGCGCCGCTCCAAATAGTATGGAATCAGCCGCCTTAGAAGCACTCCCTGATAACAGCGCCTTCCTGATATACCAGATTGGCAAACTGTTAAATGAGTTGACATCATCTAAATACACAGCCAACAACACTCCTCCTCCAGCGACCGCCTCGATTACAATGATCCATAAGCATAGAGAGGCTACGAGTCTGCCAGAAAGAATTGGTTAGAGCAACACGGTGGCCTGTAGAACCCTAAACACAGTACACAGTTATCTGTGATTGCCTCTGCCACAGATGATTTCTACGCTGACGAAGTTGCGGGCAAAAGCTAGTTTATACCTATAAATATATCCTCCGTGGGATGACGGAGTGAGAACACAATACAACACCCTGTTTCTTGCCTGTGGGTATCGTAACAGACGATTAAGGGATACAATATGCATATAACATCTAAGCAAGGGAAAGAAAACTCGGAATAAAACCCTACACCACCATGTCTGTCTAGCATAGTACCTATAGTAGGTTAATTGTCCTTCTATTATGGTGGTGGCTTGAGTCCTACAGTGGGACGTATTTGAACTGTGATGATGATGGTGCGACCATGCTGCGTGTAAAGTTATTCTATTTCGTTTTTTTTTAATGTGAAACCTTTTATAGGAAGGTTTCGATGGAAAGTAAATCCATGTAAGAAGTCATCGATATGGTCACGGGACGTGTTAACGCTAACACTATATATGTAACTAGCTATGTCAGTATCACTATATCTGTGCTGATAGATATTTACACCCGATAAATGTAAAAGTTTTAATTTACAAAATTTAATTTAAGATCAATTCATTTTAAAATACAAAAATAACTTTTGTTTGTTCATAGACTTAAATTTTTCCTTTTTTAACCCCCGACGAAAAAAAGGGGTGTTATAAGTTTGACGTCGATGTCTGTCTGTCTGTCTGTGTGTGTGTCCTGTGGCATCGTAGCTCTCAAACGAATGGACCAATTTCGATGCGGGTTTTTTTTCATTAGAAAGCCAGTTGCCTGGCGGTGGTTCTTAGCTATGTTTGGTTAATATCGGTTCAGTACCTAGTGTAAGAGTATCAGCTCCAAAAGGATGTGATGGCGTATGATTTTTCGATAGAATGCTTCACGCATGCCAGTATAATCGTCAAATGACAATTAATTGATAACTTCGACTTTATGCTGCAACCAGAATGGTCTCCGGAGAACCCAACTCTTCGAAAATTTACAGCAGACATCTTATTTTTGGGTTTAATAGATTAGTTTTAATGAGTATCTAGGTACCTTGCAGGTTATGGTCTTGCAATACGGTCACGTTGATCTGGTACTACAACCTGGATGGTCGCCAGAGCATTCAACTCCTCGAAAACTTACAGCAGACATATCGTGTTTGGATTCAATATATTAGTTTTAATGAGTAAATTTCTTGCAGGTTATGATTTCTCACTCCGCGCGACAAATAATACACCTACTCTAAATAATACCAACTAAATACGAGTTCCGTGTGATGATGGAGTAAGAATACAGTTCACAACCCCCTCTATTACCCATGGGTGTCGTAAAAGACGACTAAGGGAATAATATTCAGATAATATCGATACAAGAGAAGGAACGCTCGAAATGAAATTCTATGCCAATACGTCTGACCAGCATGGTACAGTAGGTCAAATTCCCTCATACAATGGAGGAGACTCGAGCCCAACAGTAGGACGTAAATGGGCTAAGATAATGATGATGACGATGAAATACGACTATATCACATCTGTGTGTCTGTAGCATCGTAGCTATCAAACGGATGGACCGATTTCGATGCGATATTTTTTTTATTCTGAGGCCAGTTTCCTTGCGGTGGTTCTTAGCTATTTTTGGTTAATATCGACCCAGAAATTATCAGCTCTTTTCCAAAATGACGTAATAACGTATGACAACTCAAATAAGTGTTTCACGCGTGCCAGTACAATCGTTAAATGACAATTAATTGATCATTCCTGTTGAAGAGAACGTAATACTCTTCTTTATTATTTTAGTTTGTTGCGGGGGTTATTGTAAATTTTCAATTTCACTGATTATGTCGGCAGTTCTCATGATTGCTGTGTGTTCTTTTTTTTTGTTGGACGACATCAAGCACTAAATAAGACATTCTTTTGCCTTGGGACACTTGGCACATATACATATAACCGAAACAAATTACACCTAGACCTGCCACGCCACTTAACCTATGTAAGTTGGATAAGAGGAGAAGGAGAACTGTGTAGGTAAATAAAGCCCGCTTTCAGCAGTTGCCTAAGTTTTAGGTAACACCTATGACTCGCATCATTGATGTACATCATTGAATATGTTGATTGCTTATCACACAAATTTTGACACACGTTGACACATTACTTGTTTAAAATGCTTTAGGTTTCACCTGAAATGTTGGCCTAGTTGGTGAAACAGGTGAATATGAAGCATAAATTGTGTCGCCGTTTTCTAATGAACTTCGCCGAAATTTCGTGGAATAAGTATTTAGCATATCTGACGTCAGTGATACTTAAACTTCAGGCTGACAGTGTTCAAGCAATTACCACTCCAAAGTTATGGCTTTTTATATTATCATGCGACAAACATTAGCTTCTGAAAAATATATTTTATGGCCTATATTTATGATAATGCAATAAATGGGTATTTTATGATTTTGTTATGAGATTTCTGCTTAGGTTTTATAACCGTTATAATGTATGTTCTATACATTAAAAATTTATGCATTGAAAATGAACTATGATTTCTTATTTGTTAGATAAAAAAATAGTGTGCCAAATCTATTATATTTAAAGTGATGGGTTTTTAATTTTTTACTTAGCCTAAATCATAATAATAGATAAAATTCTTCTGTATGTATGTGACTGAATTCCTCCTAAACAGCTAGCCCGTTTTAGATGTTTTTTGTGCGTCTTCAATTGAATTCAGGAATGGTTTAAATTAATAATTTTATCCGTATTGAGAGGTGCGGTCAAGTTCAAGGTAACTTCTCAACGGCATTACGGATTGGAAGTATTGTGTGCGTATTTGAGGAACAAATAGTCCAAGGAACTGTTCCTTGGATTATTTGAAATCACAATTAGACCCGGGAGGTGGTGCTGCCCTCAGTATGTTTCCAAGTTTGATTTGTTGTGCAATTGACAACAATTGTAAGCAGTATGTTTTTTTATTGTCCAGCTAGGAAGAATAGAAAAAAATAATTTACACAATTTAGTTTCCTTGCCGCTCCATTTTTTGTGCAATAAAGTAAGCAATGAGATAATAAAAAGTATGTCTCAAAAATAACTAAATCCGTTAATAGTACATAAATCATAGTTCATTTTCAATGCATAAATTTTTAATGTATAGAACATACATTATAACGGTTATAAAACCTAAGCAGAAATCTCATAACAAAATCATAAAATACCCATTTATTGCATTATCATAAATATAGGCCATAAAATATATTTTTCAGAAGCTAATGTTTGTCGCATGATAATATAAAAAGCCATAACTTTGGAGTGGTAATTTCTTGAACACTGTCAGCCTGAAGTTTAAGTATCACTGACGTCAGATATGCTAAATACTTATTCCACGAAATTTCGGCGAAGTTCATTAGAAAACGGCGACACAATTTATGCTTCATATTCACCTGTTTCACCAACTAGGCCAACATTTCAGGTGAAACCTAAAGCATTTTAAACAAGTAATGTGTCAACGTGTGTCAAAATTTGTGTGATAAGAGATCAACATATTCAATGATGTACATCAATGATGCGAGTCATAGGTGTTACCTAAAACATAGGCAACTGCTGAAAGCGGGCTTTATTTACCTTCACAGTTCTCCTTCTCCTCTTATCCAACTTACATAGGTTAAGTGGTGTGGCAGGTCTAGGTGTAATTTGTTTCGGTTATATGTATATGTGCCAAGTGTCCCAAGGCAAAAGAATGTCTTATTTGGTGTGTGATGTCGTCCAAAAAAAAAAGAACACACAGCAATCATGAGGACTGCCGACATAATCAGTGAAATTGAAAATTTATAATAACCCCCGCAACAAACTAAAATAATAAAGAAGAGTATTATGTTCTCTTCAACAGGAATGATCAATTAATTGTCATTTAACGATTGTACTGGCACGCGTGAAACACTTATTTGAGTTGTCATACGTTATTACATCATTTTGGAAAAGAGCTGATAATTTCTGGGTCGATATTGACCAAAAATAGCTAAGAACCACCGCAAGGAAACTGGCCTCAGAATAAAAAAAATATCGCATCGAAATCGGTCCATCCGTTTGATAGCTACGATGCTACAGACACACAGATGTGATATAGTCGTATTTCATCGTCATCATTATTATCTTAGCCCATTTACGTCCTACTGTTGGGCTCAGGCCTCCTCCATTGTGAGAGGGAATTTGACCTACTATACCATGCTGGTCAGACGTATTGGCATAGAATTTCATTTCGAGTGTTCCTTCTCTTGTATCGATATTATCTGAATATTATTCCCTTAGTCGTCTTTTACGACACCCATGGGTAAGAGAGGGAGTTGTGAACTGTATTCTTACTCCATCATCACACGGAACTCGTATTTAGTTGGTATTATTTAGAGTAAGAAAGAAATCATAACCTGCAAAAAATTTATTCATTAAAACTAATATATTGAATCCAAACACGATATGTCTGCTGTAAGTTTTCGAGGAGTTGAGTGCTCTGGCGACCATCCAGGTTGTAGTACCAGATCAACGTGACCGTATTGCAAGACCATAACCTGCAAGGTACCTAGATACTCATTAAAACTAATCTATTAAACCCAAAAATAAGATGTCTGCTGTAAATTTTCGAAGAGTTGGGTTCTCGGGAGACCATTTTGGTTGCAGCATAAAGTCGAAGTTATCAATTAATTGTAATTTGACGATTATACTGGCATGCGTGAAGCATTCTATCGAAAAATCATACAACATCACATCCTTTTGGAGCTGATACTCTTACACTAGGTACTGGACTGATATTAACCAAACATAGCTAAGAACCACCGCCAGGCAACTGGCTTGGGGTGCTACGCCAGAAACCTCCGCGTGGTGTACCCTGGGCACGAGCGACAATTTCTTGGACTGCTCTCTGGAATTGTCGCTCGTGGCAAATATCTGGCCTGAGGGGGGGCCCAGTTTGTGGGATGCCCCAAATTCGCTCCATGCCCTCTAATTGTAGAGGGTATTGGACGCGAAAATTCGACGGGCCCAGTCACTCATTCGTTTGAGGACTGGGCAGGCATTTGCCAACCGCGACAAATCGTAGACCTGATTCTTGCTTCGGGACATTTGTCTTGAGGCCTAGATTCAGGAGCGAGGGTCTTGCCTTAACCGCCTGGACCGCGAGGAAGAAAACCTCTATAAAACAATCACCTAGAATCCTAAGTACTGGCGCGCGGCGAGAGGATGCATGGCTGATGGGTTGTTCAGTCGTTAGCGCGCCCCCAGCCAGGGTACCTGCGGACCCCCTGTGTTGGGATACAAATGTACGCTAGCCCGGGTATCGGGATCTCTGCCCGGGTCGACCTCTTTTTTCTCCCATACTCGTGGGAACTGTATGGATACTTGTTCTTTAAACGACGATGCAGATAGGAGGGGTGAGACGCCCATTACCACCACAGGGAACGGGGAGCCTAGTTCCCACATTACAGCCCGGCCAAGCTACTGTAAAACTGGCCCAAAGGAGAGGGATGCCTCGTCCGACAGCAGCTCAGCTGCTAGTCTGGCACTTGAGGCTCCAAGGTCAGCCGAGGGCCCGGCGAAAACAGAGGCCCTTAAAAAGAAGAGAGGAGGGAAGCCCACCCCTGCAACGGAGCGCGCCAGACGGCGCGCCGCGAAGCAGCAAAGGGCGGCAGTACTGCCGCAGAGCCGTCGGACATTGAGTGCGGCAGCACATCAGCTGCAGAGACCGTCGCTGGATCATCCCAGTCTCCAGCGTCGGCCTTGACGGCGGCCCTAGCGGCCAGGGAGGAGGACCTGCCCTCGCAGGTACGCAAGCACCCCCTTAGCGAGGGTGGCAGCTCGGAGTCTGCCTCCGAGGGGAGTGGCATCATCATGCCTCCTCCCAAAGTTCCAGCCTCTCGCAGGGGACGAGGGGGCGCAGTAGTGGCGGCAAGGTCGGCGACGCCGTCGCCGGCCGGCGCAGTACGGGGGACTGAGGCCCAGAAGCGGGCAAATGAAGCGGCTGCCGCGAGGATGATGAGGGTGTTGTCAGACATCCCTCCCACCGACTGCTGAGCCCGCTATAGGTGGCGACCCCCGAGCTGCCAATATGGCCACCCTGCATGCCGAAAACACCCGCCTTAGTGATGAGGTCTCAGGCCTGCAGGAGAAAAACGAGGCGCTTCGAAACGAGCTGTCGGCGGTGCAGAAGGCGAACCGCGAGTTGGCCAAACAAATGGCCGACTTGCGGAGCCAGATCGCGCAGCTGGCGAAGACCGCGCCGCCGACAAGCACCGGCCCTGCCGCCGCACCCGCCGTTCCCGTTGCATCAACTCACGCTGCGGTGAGTCGCCAGAGGGCCCAGCCGGCTGAAGCGGTCCCGCCCGCAGTGGATGGCGTGCCGGACCAGACCATGCGTGCCGTAGTGGAGGTTGTCGGCAAAATGCTCGACGCGCGCATGGCGGCTCTGGAGGAAAGACTGTCTCTGCCTCCGGAGCCCCGTCTCCGGCCGCCACTTGCTGCGGACAGGCCGAAGGCCGTGGCGTCAGCCCCTGCCGCGCTACCCTGCCAGGGCGGGCGCGTAGGGAGCTACGCTGCGGCCGTTGCTGGACCGAAGCCGAAGGGGCCCGCCGCCAAGAAGAAGGCGGCACCGGCTCCTGCCAAGACCGGACCTAAGCCGCCGCCGGCAGCTGCACCGTCAGCGGCGGCCAATGCAGGCGCGACCGCGACTGCTGCGTCTAGCGACCCCACTACGCCCGAAGAGGGCTGGCAGACGGCTGAGCGCAGCCGGAAGAGTCGCGGTCAGAAGAGGAGAGCGGAGGCCAAAAGCGCCGCCAAAGCCTCCGCTCCCAAGTCAGGAGCCGGTAACAAGAGGTCGCGCAGGAGGCTCCGGCCGCCAAAGTCGGCCGCGGTGGTGATCACCGTGCTGCCTGAGGCGGCCGAAAACGGCCTTAGCTATGAGGCCGTCTTACGTCGCGCCCGGCGGGAGCTTGACGTCTCCGATTTAGGAGGCGTCGAAGCCAGGACCCGCAAGGCCCGGACAGGGGCTCGGATTTTAGAGTTCCCTGGGGCCGAGGGCGCCAAGACGGCCGATAGCATGGCCGCGAAGCTGAGGGGTTTGTTTGCTGCGGAGGATGGCGTCAAGATAGCCAGACCTGTCAAGTGTGCGGAACTGCGGGTCACGGGTCTGGACGACTCCGTGACGGTGGATGACATCCGGGAGGCCATCGTCTCGAAAACTGGATGTCCCGTGGACACCGTTCGAATTGGCGCTATCCGCCCTGGTCCGGGCGGCGTCGGTGGTGCCTGGGTGCAGTGCCCGGTGGAGTCGGCCAAGCAATTGGCCGGCTCAGGCAGGCTCCTCGTGGGCTGGAGCTCGGCGCGGGTGACCGTGCTGGAGTCCCAGCCTGCGAGGTGCTACAAGTGCATGGCGGTCGGACACACTCGGCCGACATGCACTAACTGCTTTGACTGCAGCGACCTTTGTTTCCGCTGCGGTCAACCCGGGCATAAGGCGGCATCGTGCGCCGCCACTCCCCACTGCCCCGCGTGTGCGGCGGGCAAAAGGCCCGCCAAGCACCGCATGGGGGGCAAGGAGTGCAGACCCCCAGCTTCAGCCCCAAAGGGGCGGAGCAGCCCGACGACCCCGGCCGCTGCCGCCCCTAGCGCGACCCGATCGCCCGCCAGCGTGGAGGAGGTAATGGATACGGCCCACTAATGGCGGCCGAATCTTACCACCTCCTGCAGGCCAACCTCAACCACGCCGCCGAGGCACAGGACGTTTTCCTGCAAGCCATGGCGGAGTGGTTGATCGGTGCAGCCGTAGCCGCGGAGCCGTACGTGGCCCAATTGGCTGCAGGGGGGGCAGGCAAGCCCTATGAGGGCCATCGCACCATGGCATTGGAGTGCCCAGCCCGTAGGTACGCTGAGAACAAGGCAATTAGCATGGTCAATTATGGCTAGCCACACCCAAAACCATGTGGAGGAGACTTCGATCAAAATACGCGTGAGGCTGGGCCAGCTGAATCTGGCTGGATCAGAGGTGGCCACCACAGAGCTGCAGAGATTAACAAAGGAGCAAGACTTGGAAGCCGTCCTGCTACAGGAACAGCACTCGCCGGTACAATCCAAACCGGTGCGCACCCCAAAGCGGCCATCTATTTACCCCGCCGCGACATCAGCTGTCTTTTATTGCATGAGTACTCTGATGAACACCAAGTGGTGGTCCACCTTCCATCGTGGGATCTGTACCTAGTCTCCGCGTATTTTCAGTACAGCGCTGACATAGGTATTCACTTGCGTCGACTTGAAGAGGTCTTGGAGGCCCTACGCGGCAAAAGGGTACTAGTGGGGGTGGACAGTAACGCGCACTCCCCGTTGTGGTTCTGCGAGGAGCGTCACTACGTCGGCAGGGGTCACGAGGTCACCCGCAAGCGCCAGATGATGGAAGACTTTATCCTGGCACGGGACCTCGTGATCCACAATCGCTTGGGTCAGCCATGGACCTTCTCTATGGTCAACGGGGAGTCGAACGTCGATCTCACGTTGTCCACCCGAAGTGTTCCTGTTTGCGACTGGCAAGTGCTCGAAGACGTCAGCGTCAGCGATCACCGGCTAATTGCCCTCACTGTGGGTGGCGGACGGGGGTGCCCGACTAGCATGTGTGCAGGGCCGTCGATAGAGCTGATGAGGTTTCGGGACCGAGGGGCAGGCTGGGCCAGGTTTCGAGAGGGGATCCACGAGAGAGTGGGGGGATTAAACTTTGGGCTGCCCACAGACGACCTCTGCTCTTCCTTTCAGGCCATGATTTTACGAGTAGCGCGGTCAACCCTGGGTACCGTGGGCAGTACCCGTGATAGGGGATACGAATGGTGGTCGCCAGTCCTCGACAAACTGCGGAAGGCGTATTCTCGTTGTCGTAGGAGATATAGGGGATGTAAAGGTACTGGTGGTTATGCCGAAGACGCGGCTCGAGCTGATATGTGTAGGGCCCGCCGCACCTACAGATCTGCTATGGAACAGACAGAACTCAGGCACCTTAGGGACCTCGCGAATAGTGCTAATGAAGACCCTTGGGGTGCGGCATACCGCCTAGCCACCGGCCGGGTACGGCCGCCCTCCAACGTGGTCCACGGAATTGTGTACGGAGGTAGTGCTAAAGGTGATTTTCGGGGTGCAGTTAAAGATCTCTTGTGTGCACTCTGCCCTGATGACTCGTTATCGCTAGGCACTGATTATCATAGACAGGTTAGGTTCATGGCTGTGTTTGCGCCATCAACAAGGGACGTGCGACCGCTTACGGAAGCCTCGCTGGGGGACATAGTGCGGGCGCTGCCTAACACTGCGCCGGGGGCTGATGGGATTACCGCGCGCATGCTGCGTCACATTTGGTGCGCAGCACCGTCCGAGTTGACGCTTATCATGGGCAAATGCGTTTGCGAAGGCACCTTTCCAGCCGTTTGGAAGATTGGTAGACTACTTGCTGTGCCTAAGGGCAACGACAGACCCCTATCCGACCCGAAGGCCTACCGTCCTATAACGATGTTACCCGTGCTGGGAAAATTGTTAGAACGTGTAATGTTGAAGTGCGCGCCGGGGATTACGAGGGGCATCTCGATCTCACAGCATGGATTTACGCTGGGGAGATCCACGTCTACAGCCTTGCTGAGTATCACTAGCGCGGCGAAATCTGCCGACACCAAATACCTGCAGGCCATTTTCTTGGATATCTCGGGGGCCTTCGATAACGCCTGGTGGCCCATGATCCTGCTGAAGGTGAAGGCCAGGGGATGCCCGGGCAATATCTATCGGATGCTGTCTGGGTACTTCGCTGGTCGGCGGGTCAGTATGGGTGCGGGCGACCAGGTTGTATGGAAGACTTCCACAATGGGATGTCCGCAGGGTTCGGTCTTGGGTCCGCCTCTGTGGAACGTGCTTATGGATGACTTGCTTCGGCTGCCGCTTCCGGGGGGGACCAGTATGGTGGCGTACGCCGACGACTTGACCATCTTAGTCGGTGCAAATTCCAGGGCGAGCATAGAGGCCAGCGCGGCTGCCGCTTTACAGGCAGTTGGAGAGTGGGGAGCCCGTAATTGGTTGGAGTTCTCCCCAAGCAAGTCAGCCAGTATGACGCTGAGGGGACGACTCCAGCGGCCCCCCAATACGCCTTGGGGGTCGCCCGATAAGGGACGTTAAGTCGGCCACGATATTGGGGGTGGTGCTGGATACAAGTCTGTCCTTCACGCAGCATGCGTACTCGATCGGTGAGCGGGGAGCACATTGCTTCGGCAACGTCTCCCGTATCTCGGCGTCGAGTTGGGGGATCCGCTACAAGGCCCTTAAGACCTTGTACCACGGAACATACGTGGCGACGATTACGTATGCGGCTGATGTATGGTTTCACAGAGCCGGACTGTACGCGGTTAGGAGCGCGATGTTACGCTCGCAGAGGGCAGCGCTCGTTTTACTCACCAAGGCGTACCGTACGACTAGTACGGCTGCCCTGCCGGTCATTGGCGGCGTGCTGCCTGCTGACCTGGAGGTCATCCGTGCTGGTCGTGCAGCGGCGGCGCGTCAGAACGCGACTGGGCGGGAATACCGAGGTAGGAGGAGGGCTATATGGGCGGATGTCGTAGCCCAGTGGCAAGAAAGATGGGATCACGAGGATAAGGGGAGGGAAACGTATCGGTTTTTCTCGGACGTGGCGGCTCGGCTCAAGGCCACTTGGGTGGAGCCGGACTATGAGACCTCCCAGCTGTTGGGGGGACATGGGTGTTTCCGTAAGCGGCTGCATGACCTAGGCTTAGGGGATAGGGCGGACTGTAGTTGTGGTGGTGGGGCTGAAGACATGCACCATGTGCTGTGGGAGTGCCCACTGTACGATGTGATTAGGGACGGGATGCTCTCGGGGATACACCGCGCAGAAGAAGAACCAGTCTACTACGCGGATCTCGTTGCCTCTGAAGCGAACTATCGGCGGCTACAGGACTTCGCGCACGCCTGGTACAAGGCCCGAAGGCTTGAAGACCAGGTTGGCAACACACGCCAGGATGGCAGCCAGAGCAGCGGGTAGTGGCTAGCTAGTAGGAATACCGCAGACGACGAAGTCGTACCGTGTGCTGTCCGCCCTAAGATACAGGGACAAGGATGAGAGAAGTTAAATAACTTGTAGAGATTCAAGAAGCATGTGCATGCCAACGCAACGAGCACGGTGTGTACATGCATCTCGAAGATTCGGCCTATATGACCACGATGTCGAAAAGGCCATGGGTGGTTGGAGGGATTTGGCCCAATTGGCTGGGCAGCAGTGACGGCTCTGTGGCAATCATCGCCTCCACGTCGTGGCATTCCCCGCCTTTGTTGCTCAAGGACTGGGGCGACGGGAATGTCGCGGCGGAATGGGGAGAGGTTACGCTATTTGGTGTTTACTTCTCCCCGAACAGGAGCGCGACGGATTTCGGGGCCTTCCTCACCATCCTGGGGGCCTCGATACGGCGACTGGCACCGCGCCAAGTCTTCGTTCTGGGGGACTATAACGCTAAGTCCACGGCGTGGGGGTCCCCCAGGACGAATGACCGCGGGCGGGCGGTCGAAGAGTGGGCAGCGGCACTGGGCCTCTGTTTGCTGAACTCGGGGCTCGGTGCAAACGTGCGTGCGGCAGCAGGGCGGGTCGATAGTGTACTTGTCGTTCGCTAGCCCTAATGTCGCAGCACGTGTGAGGAGCTGGTGCGTCCAGGAGGAGGTTGAGACCCTATCCGACCACCGATACATCCGGACAGAGGTCTCCCGGACCCTCCTACAGCCCAGCAGGGGTCACAGCGGCGGACGGAGCTCCCGCGTTTCCGCGGTGGGCTGTGGGTCGATTGGATCGGGACCTGTTGGCGGAGGCAGCCATCGTTCAGTCGTGGCTGTCCTCACCGCCCCAGGCGGACGGGGTGGATGCCGAGGCTGGCCGCATCCGCTGTGCGTTAACGCAGATCTGCGATGCGGCCATGCCCCGTGTGCGGCGTCTGCCCCCGAAAAGTGCGGTCCCCTGGTGGTCCCGAGAATCGGCGGACCTTCGGGCCGCGTGTATATGTGCCCGGAGGGCCTACACCCGCAGCCGAGCGCGTCACCGCGACGCTGAGCGGGAGGGCCAGCTGTACGAGGCTTACCGCAGTGCGCGGTCTGCCTTCAGGCTGGCCGTCCGTACCGCCAAGGAAGATAGTCGGCGGGAGATGTTGGACAGTCTCGAGCGTGACCCCTGGGGTCGCCCCTACCTCGCGGCGCTGAACAAGCTCCGCGGGCGGGCCCCCCCCCCCCTCACCGAGACTCTCCAGCCCAGCCTCCTCAGCAGAGTTGTTGAGGACCTCTTTCCACGGCGGGCGGAGCACACGTCCCCGGTCATGGCTTCGCCGGACAGCGACCGGGAGGCCGACGATGAAAGTGCTCCGCCCATCACGGAGCCGGAAATAGGGGCGGCGGTGGCGCGTATGCGAGTCAAATCCACCGCCCCCGGGCCCGACGGTATTCCGAACCATGTGCTGGCCCTGGTCCTCGAACACCTGGGACCACGCCTCAGGGGACTGTTCGACGCTTGTTTGACGTCCGGGCAGTTCCCTGGGTGCTGGAAAGAGGGGAGGCTGGTTCTCCTGCCGAAGTCGGGACGGTCTCCCGAGTCGGCCTCGGCCTATAGGCCCATCGTGCTGCTCGATGATGCGGGCAAGCTGCTGGAGAGGGCGTTGGCTGCCCGCATCGAGCGGCACCTCGTCGGGGTCGGGCCCGATTTGTCGGTCGCCCAGTTTGGTTTTCGGAGAGGGCGTTCGACGATCGCGGCCCTGCTGCGCCTGAAGGCCGTGGTAGCGGAGGCCGTCACCGGCGGAGGAGTCCTGTTGGCGGTGTCCCTGGACATCGCCAACGCCTTCAACAGTCTGCCATTCAGTTGCATCAGGGAGGGGCTGAGGTATCACGGGGTGCCCGTGTACCTCAGGCGGCTGGTGGCAGACTACTTGGAGGGGCGCAGCGTCCTCTACGTTGACCGAGTAGGGGATGTTGTGCGAACGCCCATGACGTGCGGTGTCCCGCAGGGGTCGGCTCTGGGTCCGACCCTGTGGAACATCGGCTACAACTGGGCGTTGAGAGGAAGCCTCCCACCCGGGCTGGGCGTAATTTGCTACGCTGACGATACACTCGTCACAGCCCGGGGTGGGACGCTAGAAGAGGCGGCACGCCTGGCAACTCTCGGCACCGAGGAGATTGTCAGGCGGATCGAAGCGCTAGGGTTGAGGGTAGCCCTGGAAAAGACGGAGGCCCTTTTGTTCTATGGCCTCCGTACCGCAGGGCCTCCCGCCGGCGCTTCGATCACCGTGAAGTCGGTCACCATCAGCATCCAGGCCCACATGAAGTACTTGGGCCTGGTGCTCGACGGGCATTTTTGGTTCCGGGAACATCTCCATCGCCTTGTTCCCCGGCTTGTCGGCGCGGCGTCCGCCCTTTCGCGGCTGATGCCGAATGTGGGCGGACCCAGTGCTACGTGCCGACAGCTGTACATGGGGGTGATCCGGTCGATGGCCCTGTATGGCGCACCGGTGTGGGCGAGGTCCCTGACCGTCCGTCTTAGGGCCCTCCTGTGGCGACCACAGAGGGTCATGGCGATTAGGGCCATACGGGGTTACCGCACGGTGGCGACGGAGGCAGCGTGCCTCCTGGCCGGAACTCCCCCGTGGGACCTGGAGGCGGAGATGCTCGCCGACATTTATCGGCGGGTGTCGGAGACGCGCGCCCGCGGCGGCATGGTCCCCATCAAAGAGATCACCGCCTGGCGGGTCGACGCCCGCCGAGAAGTCATTGCCCGTTGGGCAGTCCGGCTGGAGAGTCCTCGGTACGGTGTCAGGACCGTCGAGGCCCTCCGGCCGGTGCTGATGGAGTGGTTGGAGCGGACGCACGGGGTGCTTTCCTTCCGACTGGTGCAGGTGCTGACGGGGCACGGTTGCTTCGGGAAGTACCTGCACAAGACTGTCAGGAGGGAGAGCACACCGTCCTGCCACCACTGCAGTTGCGACGAGGACACGGCGCAGAACACGCTCGAGAAGTGTGCTGCATGGGAGGGTGATCGCCGTGAACTCGTCGCAATTATCGGTGCCGACCTGGCGCTGCCGACCATCGCCAGGGAGATGCTCGTCAGCGTCAGGAACTGGGACGCGGTCGCCGCCTTCTGTGAGGCCGTAATCTCACGGAAGGAGGCGGCGGATCGTGTGCGAGTAGAGCTCTTATTCGGCGACACGTTCCGCCGCCGGCGACTCGGGCGGCGCAGGCGCGAGTATCTGCGCCTAATGCCGCCCTAGCCGAGGCCGCGGGTGATCGGACCGGGGAATTGTCCGTCACCCGCAGAGAGGCTGATCGCGCGACGGTGACCGACGTTCCAGGACGTCGAGAGGTGAGGTTACCCGAGAGGGTTTTCCGTCAGGCCGACCACTGACGACAAGTCACATCTGCTCCGGTGGTCGGCCCAACAACGAGGTGACGTGGGTACGGGTGGGTTATGGGCCCGCGCGCCGTCCTTTCATCGCCCCGGACGGACTGGACCGCGCGTGTGCTTACCATAGCCCACCCATAAAAAAAAAAAAAAAGGCAACTGGCTTTCTAATGAAAAAAAACCGCATCGAAATAGGTCCATTCGTTTGAGAGCTAGGATGCCACAGGACAGACACACACATACACACAGACAGACAGACAGACATCGACGTCAAACTTATAACACCCCTTTTTTTCGTCGGGGGTTAAAAAAGGAAAAATTTAAGTCTATGAACAAACAAAAGTTATTTTTGTATTTTAAAATGAATTGATCTTAAATTAAATTTTGTAAATTGAAACTTTTACATTTATCGGGTGTAAATATCCATCAGCACAGATATAGTGATACTGACATAGTTAGTCACATATATAGTGTTAGCGTTAACACGTCCCGTGACCATATCGATGACTTCTTACATGGATTTACTTTCCATCGAAACCTTCCTATAAAAGGTTTCACATTAAAAAAAACGAAATAGAATAACTTTACACGCAGCATGGTCCCACCATCATCATCACAGTTCAAATACGTCCCACTGTAGGACTCAAGCCACCACCATAACAGAAGGACAATTAACCTACTATAGGTACTATGCTAGACAGACATGGTGGTGTAGGGTTTTATTCCGAGTTTTCTTTCTCTTGCTTAGATGTTATATGCATATTGTATCCCTTAATCGTCTGTTACGATACCCACAGGCAAGAAACAGGGTGTTGTATTGTGTTCTCACTCCGTCATCCCACGGAGGATATGTTTATATGTATAAATTAGTAATTTCGTTGGCTCGAATATTTATATTCGTACACTATGTACTTAACTTGAACGTGAATAAAAGAATAAAAAAAATATTAATATACAACGAAATTCCAATAATCTGCTATAGTTTATTTTTAATTATTTTTGTCGCATATATCTTTATATTCTTCTCTTCGTTTCACAGTGTAATCTGCATTCATTTTCAGTTGTAAACCTGTTCTCATTGCCGCCGCAACCGGAGTAAAACATTCGCATGCATTGTCGTCTTATAACGTCGAAGAACCATACCATTATCATACGGTTACACGGCCCCTTTAAAGGTGCTTGATAACAATAGTATGGAGCATTTTTTAAACTGGAAGGGAAGGGACCATCCACGGAGCCTGTTTTCATACAAATAAAAGTAGAATCAATAAATATTCACAAAATTAATTTGTGTAAAAATTTATACAAAAATCGCGAATCGAAAATCTCACATTACTGTGCCCGATATTTCCAAGTGTGCATATAAATTCTCATATTTCGACGAATATATCAACACGAAATTCAAAATGTAAAAGAATTTGCATGTATAGCGGATGTTAACTTTAAATATTTAACAATTGTAAAATCAGTATTTTAACAACGAATATGATAGATTGGTAATTATAATTGAGATGAATAATACAATTTGTGGAGTGGTAGGACCACACTGTCGACAGTTGTCTGTCTACAGCCGCGGGCCGGTCCGTCCGGGGCAGTACCACACTCTCGCAGAAAATCGACGTCTGAGTAGTAGCGATTTGTTACTGCGCTTCGTTCGGTGAGCGAGAGAGCCGGCAGCCCAATTTTCTGAGGGTGTTTGCGTGTGGAGGGTTTTGGTGGTGCCCTTGGTATCACCGAGCCTCAGTGCACACATTCACACTCCCTTCAATTTCTTCGCGGTAGGCAGCGGCCTTGTAGAGGTCCATGAGAGGCAGCAACACTTATCATCAGGTGTACTGTTTGCTCGTTTGCCACCGTTTGCCATAAAAAAAAAAAAAAATACATTTATAATCATACCATACACATTGTTTTTATATTATTTTGATGGTATCCAATACCTGTAAGGCAATCTATTCGTAGTAGGTATAATATTATAGCGTATCATCAAGAAAAATTTAATTGATTTAAAAATTAAAATGCTATCTCTAAGATATTTCTGGGGGCACTGCAGTGCCCCCGCCAAGTCGAGCAAAAAAAAAGTCGGGCAAAACGCAAAACTGCCGTAACATACTTTTCTCGAAGGCATTCAGGCCATTTTCGACCCCCTATAACTTCGTTGTTAATAAAGCTAGAAACCTGAATTTTTAGTATCCCAGCAGGCCTTGTATACACATTATGTATTTAAAATTTCATTCAATTTGAACCAATACTTTAAGAATTATAACTAGTCAAAATTTCGTAATTTTGTCACTCACTGACTGACTGACCGATCATCAATATTAAAGAGGCACTTCTAGCAGACATAGAAGCTTCAAATTTAGAATACAATTAGTGTTTAGTGTATAAATGAAGGAAAAATTATGAAACATTGTAATTTTCATCCAGTTTCCGAGATACACTTAACTGCATAAATAATTTTATAAACTCATACAAATATATAAGATTACAAAGTTACATTTGCAGTTGCAAATGTAACTTTGTAAAAAATAAGAATACATTTGTCGCCATCACTGTTTTTCTATGGGAATAGTAACAACCGGCAAAAGACTGCACAGCTGACTTAGTGATTAAGATACCAACGTACCGTGCTAGTGTCGCGGGTTCGAATCCCATGCAAGACAACACCATATACGATCCACAAATGATTGTTCCGAGTCTGAATGTATTTTGTGTCGGTTATTTAAATGTTCTTTCCATATGGTGACGAAGTAAGAATACAATTCACCACCCTCTATCTTGCCCGTGGATATCGTATAAGACGACTATGGGATATAATATACACATACCATCTGTGCAAGAGAAGGAAAACTCGAAATGAAACCCTATATCAACATGTCTGACCAGCATGGTATAGTGGGTTAAATTCCCTCCCATTGTGGAGGAGGCCCGAGCCCAATAGTGGGACATACGAGGGCTGCGATGATGATGCGATGTTGAATTATATGTTTGTAAAGTCCCCCACAATATAAGGGTTATTATTCCCTTAGTGCAAGGCGTTGTCATTTAAAAAAAATGATTCAACAGGAAGGAGAGTGGGCAGCAGCTCTCGCCGGGGAAATGTATGATATCTCACTGCGAAACCAGCCAGCCTACCAAACGTGGCGACTTCGTCATTATTCCTCATATGGCGAAGAAAAATGAGCTCTTGTCATGACAACTCTTAGGCAACTCTCAACAAAGGGTAATAACCCTTGAGCATCGTTGGATGCAGGTGCCACAGTAGCGCACTTTGTGGTGAAGCATGAGGGGGGAGTCTATGTTCTATAGTAGACGGTGATAGGCTGAATGATGATTGGCATAATAGGTGTAGAAATATAATTACATTCAAAGATAACTTGTAAAATGGTCAATCAACTTAATGAAAAAGCAAGAGTGGTACATGTCTTATTAAATTGTACCGAAATCTTCCAAAGTATTAGGCAAACTAAATTGCCTGAAATTAATCTGAAAAAAGAACGCCATCATTAGGCTCGATTGCCATCAAAGCGGAGAGGAGAATAGAGATGTGTTTCGAAAAACCAATAAAATTTCTTTATTTTCACATCTCCCCGCTTAGTTTATGTAGAAATGACTCAAACTGAAAGGAGAGATGTCTCATTTTTCAGAGAGTGGGCACTAAGAAAATGCGTTGTTGGTGTTTAAGAAGTAGAAGGTACCGGAAAGGAAAATAAGCAGGTCTATTTACAAAAAGAAATGAGATACCATCAAAAACAAAACTTGTAAAAAAAGCCAAGCCTCGCAACTGAGTTCTTCTACCATAAAAAGTGGTGAGATCTATGTTATTCCAAGTCGGTTAATTCATTCAGTCCCTGCTTGAGGGACCTTTCTTCTTAAGTTATTACGTAAATAGCTAACCTAACAACTTCTTATAGTGACTATATCAATATTAAACATATTTTATGTTTTAAATAAATAGATTGACTTGGCAATCGCACTATGTTTAGTACAATTTAATATAATATGTATTACTTGTGAAGTACATTGTGTTTTGATGCGATTGCCAAGTCATTCTGTTTATTTAAAACATAAAAGATGTTTAATATTGATATAGTCACTATAAGAAGTTGTTAGGTTAGCTATTTACGTAATAACTTAAGAAGAAAGGTCCCTCAAGCAGGGACTGAATGAGTTAACCGACTTGGAATAACATAGATCTCACCACTTTATATTATTTTATGGTAGAAGAACTCAGTTGCGAGGCTTGGCTTTTTTTACAAGTTTTGTTTTTGATGGTATCTATATTGACTATGTAGATATGAAATATATTAAATGAGTATTTAAAGTTATTTACGTACTTCATGTTTCATTTGTCCACTAGAAATACTCGCTTTTAAAAACCTATGATTATTGAGGTAGGTATATGTATCTATGGGCAAACCGTATACAATATCGGTGTAGCAAGTGGTCATCGATAAGAAAAGTCCTTCAAGTGGCTTAATGTTCATGTGAATTTTTGGACGACCTTAAGCGTTGTTTTTCGCTGGCGCCCTATGTGGTCTGTACGTAGGCATGTATTTCTGGACTTTACCTACACCTAAAATAGTGAACTATCGCAGACCCATTTACTTCACGAAATATTATTAGTGTTGGTAGTATTCGTCGTAGATACCACAGCGCAATACAATAATAATAATATCATCATCCTGTCTTCTCGGAGGAATATTATATGGCTCTCGGTTGGGCATTCAGTGAATTGGCGAGTCACCGTCTGCCAAATTTCAAAACATAATGGTATTGAAGGCAGACAACAGTTTTTAAATCAATAGCCTTCAGTTAGACCAGTCCATCTAACCTTCAACCCCATAACCGTTTATTAGATACCATCATCAACAATAGTTTTACACCTACCGTTGGCAGCCCACGAGTGTTATGTGCAGACGTGGAATGTAATCAGTAGATGTCCCATCCCATTTTTACATTTATCTCCTAAGGCCTCTGCGTGTTGGATCCATATCCCCATGCAAGCCTTTCAAAGAACCGGGTATCTTCCCTTGGAAGATATCCGTGAATCAGGGAGATAAATAATAATAATATCATCATCATCATTATACCAGCCCATAGATTCCCACTGCTGGGCTCGAGCCTCATCTTTAGTCGTATAATAAAGAAAGAAAAGAGATACAATACACTGAAATATCCAGAAAAAGGAATAGTGAATTGTATTCTTACTTCGTCACGACCCACAAAAGTCCAAGTGGAAAAATCATAAATAATACTAATATATAAAAAGCATATATTAAATTTAGAATATTTTTGCAACTTTGTTACTAAAATTTTCAACTCACGTCCATCTTTTACATAATCGTGCAAATAATCAAACTTTCCAAATGAACTGTGTATCAGTGTGATTAATAGCAAACATGCTAATATGTATAGAGATCGCATTGTTCTAACAAATTTCGTCTTTAGTAAACACGCCGAGCACATATTGCGGTTGCAGTCTCATAAAGATAATTATAGGGTCATCGACATTATAAATTCATTTTCAAATAACTCTAATTTTAAAATAGATATATGAGCTTATTCGAGTATACTTTTCGCACCTTTTTAGGGTCCGGTAGATAAGCTCAAGGTTCAATGGACGTGACATTTAACCTTTGAATCGTTAAATCCCTACAGCATCAAAGGATTGATATGATCAAATATTTCCAAGGACAAATAACAAAATGTACAACAATCCAGTACGGAGAAAGAAACTTTTTAAAACTACTCTATATCTAACCGTTAGAACCGTATTAGGCCAAATTCCATCCAATTGCGAAAGATTTTAAAGAGCGACTTCTTCGGGTTAGAGAGAAAATAGTTTAAAAAATCTTTATATATACCAGACATATTACTACAATATAGATAAATAAAACTAATATCTCAGTCTTTATCTGTATCCTTTATTAAGATATGTTATTATCTTTGGTGGCAGTCGTATAAGTAGTCCACCTGATGGTAAATGGTAACTGCCGGACTTCACTTCAGCAATATCAGGAATATGTACAGTTAAATCCCTGCCTACCTTCTAAACAGCTACACAATGCAGAATTGAATTGAGTACAATAAGAAGAGGAAGAGAAGGGGGCAACATTTCTTTTTACATAAAAAAGAGAGATACCAACCGCATCTCTTTCATGTATCCACAGATGAAGAACAGTAAAATATATTGCAAGCAGTTTGGCTAGGATTTACGCGCAGCTGATAACATTGACCTTTTAGGAACGCTATTGTCTGTAGTAATCGCTACTTACAGTTTCACTCCATTTCTTATGTACAACGTTTTCAACGTGCTATAAATATTCAACTTATAATCTACTATAATGACGCAAAACATTTAAACATGGCCTATGTTGTATAGTGATTATAAGTAATGCGGAAGGATTTTTTTTTACCATTTTCTTCTTTAGTTTATTCTCACAAGTAAATTCTTTCATAAAGGATTAGATTGGTAATAGTGTAGGTATTTAATATTAAGTATAAGCCGTACAGCCCTGAAAGCAATCAGAAACAATCAAACGTTATATTGATGTAGCCAGTTTTATTGCTACATTCTGTATGAATTTTAGATAACTGGCAGATTGTGTTTATATTGCGAGCTGTATGTATTTACTACACTCCGATGACGAAATTCCCATTGAATATTAGGCAATCAATTGAGGTCCTAATTTAAAATTTTTATATTTCTTTGATATTTCGTCCAAATCCTCACTTTTTTGTTCCAATCATTTAGCATTTCGCCGTCAACTGTAGCCTCACCCACAATGAGGGGATACCGTAATCGCCACGCTGGCTAGACAAGTTGACAATCGCAGTGCGGCATCATATAGTTACCAGGAGAGAACTGCTGCCAAATCTCCTGATGAGACTTTCAGCCTATTTTGACGATTCTCACGGACAAATAAAGAGTGGTTAATTATATTCTTACGCCATCGCTACATAAAGTTACAATTTTTTTTTTATGGGTGGGCTGCGGTCGGCGCGCCTCCGCACCACTCCGTCCGGGGCGACAGAGGGGCTTAAGCACACAACTCCCGCAACCCACCCGAAAACCACGTCGCCTTCGTCTTTGGGCCGACCACCGGAGCAGAGTTAACTTGTCATCAGTGGTCGGCCCGACGGAATACCCCCTACTTGGGGTACCCAAGGATTTTAATACAAATATTTAAATGATAATAATTCCGTTCGTTGATTTTTAAATAGCATAGTTAACGTGACTTTATGAATATGACTTTATTCGAATGTCGATTATGTTCGTAAGAGTAAGTATACACGAGTAAGAATACACATCCACTTATGTTTAATTTACAATTCATTTTACGAGTCATGTTACAGTTACAATTATTTATTTAGGTAAATATCATCGATAGACAACTCGTGAGCCAATAGGCGTTGTTGTTCTGTTCAAATAAAATAAAATGAATTCGCGTTGAAATCAACAGCAGCGCCGCCAGCAGTCAAATTGTGAATCTAAACCATTCTCGAATCCCCTTGAACACACGCAAAAATTTCATCAACTTTGGTCCAGAAATACAGAAACTACGCATCAAACTGGTTTACCGAAGGCCATGAGTGACTAAATATCCTCAGAAAGTTCGAAGGTAGACGCCTGGGAAACGATTGTCACCGTTTCTCCCACTACCTTTTTATGAACTTATGGCAAATGAGGAATACGATATGTCATGCGATCCGGCTAACCCCCGGCGCCAAGAGGTACCCAGGCCTCATGGTGTGAAATCTGCTACCAAAGACTGTGTTGTTGTAGGAAACCAGGCATGCAATACAGTTAATACTACTGGAAAACGTAACTTCGTGCAACAGGCTTTTCATCCCAGCCTATTCACAAGACAAAGAAGTGCCTCTCTTGGCAACATAACTAAGCCAGAATCCATCCTTCCAAAAGGAAACACTACTGAAGGAGTACTGCTCCAAAAACCGCCAGACTAGCAAAGAGTACCTACATCACGTAACCACAAAAGAAAAAGGTTCTCTACATTACCATCTCCACGTGGAATTAAAACTAAAAACAGCTTCAATGAACTACCAATAGACCTCACAGAGGAGCCAGAAAAAAAAAACTAAAGATAAGCAACCAAGCAACCCACCGCCAATTCTGTTGTATGATATAGAAGATGTCAATAAACTATCAGAACTCCTCCAAACAATAGCTGATGAAGATAGTTTTAGCTTAAAAATAATCAACAGGAACCAACTTAGAGTAAGCAGTAGAGACCTCGAAATATATAAAAAAAATCATCTCTACAGTGCGAGATAATGGGTTAATAGGTCATACTTTCAACCGGAAAGACCAACGATGTTATAGAGTGGTCATTAAAAATCTTTACCATACGAATGTACCATACCATACCTACCATACCTCATGCAGCTATCGAGCCAGAAATAGAAAAAACTGGCAACAAAGTCCAAGGAGAAATCATAAATGTAAAATTTGGGCCTGAAAAAAGACCAACGTCAACATTCTTTGTTAACATTGCTCCAGACCCTAATAACAGCGACGTAAAACAAATAAAAAAAATCCATCAACAGGTGATTACAATAGAAGATCCCAAAAGGAGGTACACAATTTCCCAACGCCAAAGATGTCAACAATATGGCCATTCAAAGAACTACTGCATGCGACCATACCGCTGCGTGAAATGTGCCCAGTCTCATAAAACCTCGGAATGCCCGAAAAAAGATCGCGGAACACCGGCACTGTGTGCACTTTGCGAAGGGGAACCACCCTGCAAATTATAAGGGATGTATTGTCTATAGAGAGATTCTAGCGAGACGTAAGCCAAAATCAATAAGACCCGAAGTACTAACCTATTACTAAGTACTAACCTAAATTACCTAAAGTACTAACTTAGGTAAAGTACTAACCGCACAAGGGATAGGCAATACCGTGACAAACTCTACCATGAACCTGAAACCACCAACTGCTGGAAAACCACTTTACTGTGAGGTTCTTAAGAACTGTAATGAAGGAACAACTCCACCCACAACAATGAATGCAATAGAACAATTACTTACAAAACATTCTCAGCAATTTGATATTCTCCTACAACAGATGAGTACTCTCATGGGTCTCTTGAGCACACTGATTAGAAAAATAAAATGATGACTGATGATACGTATAGCTACCTGGAACATAAATGGGCTAGCTCCAAATAAAGCAGAACTAGAATTTCTGATAACCACTCACAAACTTGATGCTCTTTTAATCTCAGAAGCACACTGTACTGAAAAAAGCAAAATCAACATTAAAGACTGCAATACCTTTATCACACATCACCCTGATGGAACTGGCCATGGTGGGACTGCAATTGTAATACGAAAATCAATCAAACATCACCTACTTTCAGAATATAAAACTCACCAGATTCAAGCAACCAGCATAGCAGTTGAAGATAAGTATGGACACTTCAACATGTCGGCCGTTTATTGTCCACCAAGACATCAGATTGACTGCTCTACATTCGCACAGTATTTCACTACCCTGAGTGGTAGATTCGTGGCTGGGGGCGATTAGAATGCCAAACACACTCACTGGAGCACAAGATTGACCTCCACTAAAGGTAGACAGCTCAAATTGTGTCTTGACAACAACAACCTCAATGCTGTCACAACTGGTGAACCAACTTTTTGGCCAACCGACTCGAAAAAGAAACCAGACCTACTTGATTTTTTCGTTACAAAGGGGCTTGGAAAACACTAGCTAAAAGCTGAATCTTGTTATGACAGCTGCTCAGATCATACTCCAGTGCTGCTGACTATTAGCACAACTGTTTTATCCACAGAAAGGCTTGAATGTTTGTATAGTAGACGTACAGATTGGGACAGCTTCAGATACTATATAGACAAACATCTTAAAGTACAGTACTGTATACAATATATAACTCAGACCTCCCTGCAGCTTGTAACACTATCACTGCTACTTTGGCTGACAACACTGGCAAGCAATACAGATCTTGAACAGGCCTCTTCCACACTACAAGATAGCCTTGATCAAATACATGATTGGTTTCAGAAATGGAGAATTCGGGCAAGCTCTAGTAAATCTGCACACATCACATTTACTTTAAGAAGAGGGAATTGTCCACCTGTTAAACTAGGGAATAACTACCAACCACAAACCGATAACGTTAGATACCTTGGTATGCACCTCGATCGCAGACTGACATGGAAAAAACATATTAAAACAAAAAGAGATGAACTCAGTCTGCGGTATAGGAACATGTACTGGATAATGGCACGCAACTCAGTATTGTCCCTGGATAACTAGCTTCTCATTTACAAGACTATTCTTAAGCCAATATGGACCTACGGACTTCAACTTTGGGGAAGTACGTGCAACTCTAATATAACCAATATGCAAAGATTGCAGAACGCCATTCTCAGAAATATAGCCAACTCACCTTGGTTTGTTACAAATGCTGAAATACAAGAAGCACTGCAGGTCAACACAGTTAAGGAAGAAATAAAACTCTTTGCTCTAAGATACAAGACCCGTCTAAAGACCCACCCTAATGATTTGGCGTGTAACCTGATGAATATCAGCTATCATAAACGCCTGAAGCGTAATGACATTCAGCATCTAGAATTCAGATAATAATAAAGGTTGCTACCACTGGGGAGCACCCTTAACTAAACATAAGCCTTACTCCAAATTATAGTCATATCTGTCCCGCTTATAGTCAAGTACTGATTGCAGATAACATTACAAAAAAAAAACTTTGGTCCAGCCGTTTAGGAGGTGTTCAGTGACATACACACGTACACAAGAAATATATATATATATAAAGAAGATATATATTGGACGTCTATAACGCTGATAGATGTATAGAGATATAGATATTACTGGACTAAACTTTCTCTCAACACTGTCAATATCACGTATAACAATCGAAGTTTGATAATGTCCACATTAGTGTGTTATGTGTAGTAAATTAGGACAAGTCATGGTGAGCATTGATTAAACAGAATACAAACATTACAGTTGAAAATTAATCCCGATAGAACGGACACAATTTACGAATATGGCGTAATCGTAAATGCTTCATTTTCCAAATATAAAGTTAATATAAAGGGCTGTCACGTAAATATGTACAATGCTAAGTTCATAAATATAAAATGCAAATTTATATAGAATAATATAATCACATAAAATGTATTAGAGAACGGCATTTGGAATGGGATATTACTGAAATTCTTTATATCGCGAAGAAAGTGAAGGGAAGGTGAAAGGGTGCAATGACGTTCGGTGATACTAAAAGCTTTATCAAAACCCACCACACGCAAACACCCTTTGTAAAGAAGAAGACAATTGCAATTGAAAAGAAATTTGCTTTGCAAGAAAATTGAGCTTCCAGCTCTCTCGCTAACCGAAGGAAGTGCAGTAACAAATTGCTACTATTCAGACGTCGATTTTCTGCGAGTGTGTGGTACTACTCCGGACGGACCAGCCCGTGGCTGTCGACAGGCGACTATCGACAGTGTGGCCCCTACCACATTAAACTTTTCCCGTCATCATCCTGCTTTTATCCCACTTGGGTTCATTAATACGTACTTTTATTTTATAGTACACTAGCTGACCCAATAGACGTTGTTCTGTACAAATCTAAAAAAATGGTAAAAGGAATTCTCCTTGAACACGATCGCAGCGCCACCTACCGGGTCCAATTGTGAATGTAAACCGTTCTTGAATCCCCTTGAACACACAAAAAAGAATTCATCAACATCGGTCCAGCCGTTTAGGAGTTCAGTGACACACACGTACACAAGAAATATATATATATATACATTTTTTTTTTTGGGTGGGCTGCGGTCGGCGCCCTCCTCGCACCACTCCGTCCGGGGCGACAGAAGGGCGTAAGCACGCAACACCCGCAACTCACCCGAAAACCACGTCGCCTTCGTCGTTGGGCCGACTACCGGAGCAGGGTTACTTGTCATCAGTGGTCGGCCCGACGTAATAGCCCCTACGTGGGGTACCCTCCCATCGACCAACGTCCTCCCCTCGGGGAGGACGTCGGTCTAAATATATATATATATAAAATATATATATATAAAATTATTGCCAAAACTAATCTTTATATATATAAGATTAGTTTTGGCAATAATTTTTGATCCATCGCCTGCCTGATATCAACCCTCCTAGAATGTAATAATTGGGATAACACCATCAAATGAAGTTGGCACAGCCCAATTTCTTAAGACCTTTTTTACGTCATCCACGAGTAATGAAGTGTTGGTACTATTCGTAGCTACCACCACTATATTTCACACTACTATATTTTGTATTCTCTGTAAATATTTTTTTGTTACATAAGTTTGTTTTTATAATATTTTCAATGCTCATCTTTAAATATATAAATTTTCAGTTCCTGTGTTTGTAATCGAACTCCTTCTAAACGGCTGGACCGATTTTGATGATTTTTGTTTGTGGTTGTTCCGATAGATGTGAGAATGGTTTAGATTAATAATTGGAACCTGTAGGTGGCACTTTCAAAGAGAACTCCTTTAACTATTTTTTTTTTAGATTTGAACAGAACAACGTCTGTTGGGTCAGCTAGTAGTATATATGCCGTGAACTATGTCAGTTTTTAAAGCAACAGATTTGAGTTTTATTGCCGATTTTTAACCTCTTTAGCTTACTTAACAAAATTAAACATTTTGAATAACTATTTGAACAGCACGAATTTACTAAAGTAGATAGTAATATAGTCGTCAATAAATTTCTTATTAAACGAATTGATACTAATATCACAAAAAGGAAGATTTGGGAAAATGTCAAGAAAACCACAACGTTATTCATCAAGGGTAACATGTTAGGAAATTAATCAATACGACAGTGGAATCGGTGGCCTTCGGTTGTCATGACAATGAGCAACACATCTATACAAATAAATAAAATTGAAGTGTCTGTTTTTAATGTCCAAATAATTGGCTTTTTTCATGTTGCTACTATCAAATAAACACACGAGTAACTCATTTGGTTTTATAGTATCTTATAAATTACACTACTAACAGTATAGGATTCAAGTATCCTATTTGATTCTATTACTATAAGCGACTTGAAATTTCCAAAGTAACACAGCTAAGGACCATTAATTTTCATTCATATTATTATTCGGGTCGAGCCCTGCAACCGACCGTAATTATTCCTCTGGTACGTAATAGTTAGAATGATATTTAGTTATAAAATTATTACATCTACATTGTGGTAAATTTAAGAGCTAATCAATATCAAATCATCTATTTATCGATATTCGTTTATTTTCACATTTTTTATAAGCAGTGGTTATTTTATATATTTGTAGCGTCTGCACAAGAAAATATGGCTTTTTAACAGTTCAGAATCCGTTTTAACGTTGATTGATTCAGTAGACAACAAAGTAATTGTAATATTATGAATTAACTCAAGAACTTTGAACATAATTTGCAACCACGTGTATATTATACATAAAATACACAACATTTCATTATGTTGGACTTCAAAGTAATATCTAACTCCGTAGTTACTCAAGTTTAATGTGACTTAAACTTAGGTTATTGGTCGAGCAATACACCCACACAAATGTACCCCTAACAAAGTTCTGTACAATATTGAAACAACATTCTAACCTCAAGGGTATCCCTTTGTAAATATCACTACTATTGTAGACAGTTACACAATAACCTATCAGGTAACTGTTTAAATTCAATCACACGGAAAACTGATAAGCGAATACTGTCAAAATAATGATTATTATATGAAGCGGCAAACAGTATTCCAGTTAAGACATATAACATGAATGATTTACATTTAAATACAATTTATTTTAATTAAATCGATTTTCATTTAAAGCAATTACAGGGGACCTGCATTAGAGTACATAATATTTCAAATAACCATAATTCTAAATGAAATGATAAAAACTAAATTACATAACAAATAATATGTTTATGTTATACATAAGCACAAGAAAAAATATATACTAGCCACTAAAAGCGTAGCCAATAATTTATTTATTCACAACTGAGCTAATCTTATACATCAAGATAAATTCATATTGAACAGGGTGGAAAAAGAAAGATAAATGATGATAACCGATATATAAAAACATATAAGCGAATAGTTGCTACAGATGTGATATTAACTACATATGTGAGGTAGATTTTATATTATAATGGGTTTATTATGGCTCCACGCGGTGACGGTATCTATTGTTTTACCATACATTACTTTCCCGTGGGAGTCGTAAACACCGATTAACAGATCAACAAAAGAATAGCCAGCAGACTTAGAGTACTTTTCTGAGAAATTTACCAAGAAACGGTAATCGCATTCTCAAGCGTGGCGATTATGGCACTATCCCTCACATAGAGTCATATATTCAATAGAGAGTTAGATTAGATTGAAAGGTAACCAAAAAAATTTAAAAATTATATTTGTTTATCATCACCATCTGGGCTCATACGCGTCCCACTGCTGGGCTCGAGCCTCCTCTACAATAGGAGAGAAATTGACCTTAATACACCGTGCGGGTCAGACAGGTTGGTATAGCGTTTTGTTTCCATTTTTTCCCCTTGCATAGATGTTATATGTTTACTATATCCTTTAGTTGGCTTTTACGACATCCGCGGGTAAGATAGGGAGTGGTGAATTGCATTCTTATTCCGTCTCCACACGGAATGGTTTTATTTATATTTGTTTTAAAATATTTACACAACAAAAATAAGTATACATATTTTATTTCAATGTAATTAAACTGAAAGCAATTGCTGTAAGTACTAGGACAGCTACCGAAATCTCGCCTAAGTCAAATATAAATATCATTGTGAGGCTCATTGTCAGATAATTTTTCTTAATGTTAAATTTATATGGGTTGAAAAAATGAGTCGATTTGCAAGAATGCCGCGAATCCGCTTTGATTAACGTTATATATTCTACCCACATGAAATCATGCGTTTTCTTTGGTTTACCAGTTAAGGCAAGGCAGATGATATGGATGTTCTTACAACGTTATGTATTTCACCTCGGACGATTGGATTTTACAAAATGAAACATGATAATTTTATTACGGATCCATTTATCGCCCAAAGGACAAGAAAGGATAATGATACACTTATGCTAAAAATAAATGTCATGTACTTTAAGCTGTTATATTGTTCTTTTGTTTGTTTGTAATAGAGATAATTTCACCAATTCTATCAAAAACTGGGTGATCTCAATATTGTTCTTTTCATTTTCATCATGCCATGCTTCCATTTTATTTGCAGTCATCCTTTTTATCGCGTTATTAACTAGCTATCTGAATCCGCCTCAGTAAAAACGCGCAAAATTGAGAATAAAAAGCTCTATCTTCGCTTAATAAAAATTTTAACACGGCGTTTTAACTCGTGAGTTAAGACGCCTCATTTGGACAATTATTCCAATACTACAGTTTTGTAACCTCTAAAAACGATTTCTATCTTGTCCGTGCGTGCCGTAAAAGACGACTAGGGGATGTCTATATTATGTAGATGACATGTATGCAAAAGAAGGAAAACTCGAAATAAAGCCATCTATCAATATGTTTGACCAGCGTGGTATAGTTGATAAATTTTCCCTCCTATTATGGAGGAGGCTCGAGCACAATAGTAGGACATATAGCAACTGAGATGATGATGAAATGAAAATACAAGTAATATTTTGATTATAAAGTTCTCGTAAGTACTTCTTGAAATGGCCGCCACCGTTTGACCGATCAAAACTGAATTCTCCAATTTCTCCATTATCATTTATTTCTTGATATCTCCTATCAACATTGACAATAACATACAAGATTTCTTCTAAGACCATGAACCTATTATGCAGTATAATTTGGAAGCTGCAATGCTGAAGTTACAATGGCATACATAAACTTGGCAGGTCGTCAAATAATTTAATAACGAGCATGAAGGCCAACGCTGATGCTCGTAAAACCAACAAGGTATGAAACTATTACTAACATCTGAACTGCAGTGTTACCGAGTAATTTTTAAGTGGCCATAATATCTTAGTGGTTTAATTGCGAATAAGAATTTTTAATTTTCTCAACTAATTACACCTCACTAATAAACACAAATCTACGTGACAATGGAAGACATATTAATTTATTATTCCACACTATTATGGCGGCATATGGTATATCTTTAAAGTTTCGTTCTTTTGGCATTATGATTTTAATTTGCATAAATATCCTGGTCATCTTACAGGACATTTGCAAAATAAAAATGGTATTGGTGACATATTACAATCTTACTCCATGACCACATCGAAAGATTAAATATTTTTACTTCCTAAATGCAATCAAAACATTATTGAAATGTAGTGCCTGATTTCATCACACGGAAACAACAGATGAAATTGAAAAATAAACCGAGAGACAACCAGCTTGAGGCAGATCAATTTGGGCTATTTTAATATAATACATGTCACGAATCCCATCCTCGTGGTTTCGCAGGGTGGATCACTGGAAATGATATCACGTTCCATATGTGAAAACCCTCTTCGCGGCAAGTCGGGACAAGACGTATTTTTATATAAAGCATCAATGGAGACCCAAATGCACGAAAAGTATTACAGAATTGTCTTACTAATATAGTATTAATACTTATACCAACTAAATAGATTTTTAAATTTAATATAAAAATACAATATTTAAAAATATAAAAGTGAAATGACCCACCGGCAGCGAATACAAGGACCAAGTTGTCGGTGATTAGGGCTCCAGAGAAGAGGGCTCCACTTCCTCACGATGCGTGCCGTGTCTAGTAATACTGCCTTCTGTATCAGACACATAATCCAATCACCCAACGCGAGTCTCTTAAGGTCTTGGTTGAGGCTATTAGTAGGCTAAGCTTAGTATTTATTATTATTATCAATGTATATTATATAATATCAACTATAGGTTTTGTTGCTATGAAGCAAACATATACTATAATTTATTAAATGACAATAAAATACCGTTTCGTTGCGGTGACGGAGTAAGTTCACCTCTTGTCCGTGGGTGTCGTAAAAGACGACAAAGGGATATAATATGCATATAATATATATGCAAGAGAAGGAAAACTAAACCCTATACCAACACGTCTAACCAGCGTAGTATAGTACGGTCAATTTCCCTCCAATAGTGGAGGAGGCCCGAGCCCAACAGTGGGACGTGTATGGGCTGAGATGATGAATATACCGTTTATAATAAAAATAAAAACTTAAACATTAATAAAAATATGGTATTGTATGTTAGTAGTACATGTGTTAGTAGTTTATTTATCGTTATAATGTATTTGTATTTTATTAGCTGTACTGTTGCGCATGTTTGGATTGCTTAAATGTTTAATGTTGTTTTATTTTAAAACCCAATCCATCCCATTATATTAGTAATAATATCAGTATCAATGATATGTATTATACAATGTCGTTTTAGTTAGATATCTCAGCAGTCGACTTAACAACGAATCAGAATGCTGGACGGCCATTGTTACGCCTGACTTAGAGAATTGTCTTACTATCTAACATTAAAGTGATTGCTTCGCTGTTATTTGTTACAGCGTTATGCATTACAGTCTATATATTTTCACAATAACAGACTTCTCGAAATCAACGCAAATTATTTTACCAAACCTTACTGTCCCGCGGGAATTGCAAAAAACCTGTTGAGCGAGTACTAGAATAATGAGCAGTAGCATTCTTTCTGGACACTTACAATACTAACTTGTGGCGATTATGGGATTATCCCTCTTGTGAAAGGTCTATGTTCAACAATGGACATCGATAGGCAAATGATGAAGGAGCGAATAGCACCAAATAATTTTAGGACAACGATAAATACTGTAATGTAGAAAATCTGGTAGATGTAAAAAAATATTTTAAGCTTCACTTGCTATTTTGATCGAAAGATTATAAAGACATTTATCATCATAGTACAATACATAGCCTGATCTTATCCGATATTTTTTGGTGATTGTCACTTACAGCTAAGCTTCTTATTTTAACACAGGTGCAGCATAGAACAGGTTACATAACTTTTATGGAAGTATTACAACCGGTCGCCTGTATTGTGTCCACTCCTTTTCTTTAAGTAGTGGCTATTAGTGTTGCCCAAATGCAAGACCAAGACGAGACTTGGACTAGTCTTGGTCTTGGTCTTGCAACATCACACCTGGTCTCGTCTTGGTCTTAGTATTGCGCACCCGAGTCTTGGTCTTTGTCTTGGTATTGCAGCAAGAGTCTCGCAGAGTCTTGCAAGTCTTGCAGTTGGAATAACGTAACATTCATTTATCATGGCAAGGAAAAATCCAACTAAATTAATCAAATATCATCCTATCCTATCTATCAATCTGCTAGCCTATAGTCCATTATTGAATATAACCCTTATCACTGAAGAAGATTACTCTCCTATTCTTCTGGTGTCATTAGACAGCGTTACTACTGTGCCAAAGGAAGAAATTTCGACCCTGTTTTCTTAAGACGTCACCACACGGGGCAGTTGATACAATAATTTATATGTCATTTAAAATATTTATTATAATAAATGGTAATGTTAATATTCCTCTTCAAGTTAACAATATCCGGCCATACCTAATAGTTGCGCTATAAAAAGGAATGTGTTAATGACGATTTTGATACCTATAATTCTACCTACCTCTAGATATATTTAATACTAGCTGTTCCAATAGCTTCGCTTGCTTAACTTACCTATCCATATAATGCTATTATTTCGTTTAAATAACCATATCGCCCCCTGGCATTAAAAACAATATCACCATTTATAATATCCATAATATACCTACTTTAATCACAATTTTTGTTATCTAAGTAGGTAGTTGCCGTAACAACGGCTACTACGGCGAACGCTTAACAGCTTCAAAATGTTGTCCGATTTGTTACCCTTTATAGACATTGCTCCGGACCAATTTACCAATATGTATGTCGGAGTGGTATGTATTAAAGCCTAAAACTTTTCTAGATAAACATACTATCTGACAAAATAACATTCTGAGATTAGGGCGTTTGAATAAACAATATCTCCCGATTTATGATCATGAGAAATGGTGATTTGAATTAAATGCAAGACCGCGAGACTCTTGCAGGCTCAGTCTTGGTCTTGCTCAAGTCTTGCAGGGCCAGTCTTGGTCTTGGTCTTGCAAAAATTAAGCGGTCTTGGTCTTGGTCTCGGTCTCGCATTTCTCGCAAGACCAAGACCGCAAGACCAAGACTTTTTTGGGCAACACTAGTGGCTATGGCTCAAGGGGACAGCGCGCGACCCCTTATTCTGTCGTACACGTACGTCTCTGCCGCAATGTATCTGACCACCTGTACCAATCCTCATCATCAATGTCCCGTTCGACGGGTTAAACTTTCGGTGCAATTGAAATTACCCATTGCTAATGAGAACTGTACAGATGGCGTATTGATCTAAATAGTCTTTCATGACTAATGCCGTGAGTACTTTGCCTTCGCAGGACAACTTTTTGGACGACTTGCAAATGGTTTTTTGAGTCTAGGCGTAATTTATGTGTGTTCATTAAATGTATTTTCCATGTGGTAACAGAGTAAAAACAAAGTTCACCAACCTCCCCTGCCCTAGGGTATCATAAAAGACTTCCAAGGTATATGATGTGTATATAACATCTATGCAAGTGAAGGAAAACTCGAAATTAAACTTTATACCATCATAATTGACCAGTGTGAGGTAACAGGTCAATTTCCCTTCCATGAAAGAATTACCTAACAAACAAAGCCACAAACATGTGATATATAGTTCAAGCCAGACTATGTCAGTCAGCAATCTAATTACACTACCAATAGAATACCATTATAACCCAGTAAAAATATTTCATAAGTCAATTCGATCAACGAAGCTTAAAACAAAGGGGAAATCTAGATCTGAGTAACGACAACGGGCAGGTGCTTAATTTCCCATGAGGGCGCGCATACGATTACATTAAATTTTACCTAGGCATAGGAATTTACACTTATTTTTACGTACAAGGTACAAATACTTTGGAAATACATACATATTTATAAAAAAAAAGTTCGCGGTAGCAATTTTGATCCTAAAAAAGTAATTAACATATATATAAACTCATTTGCAAAAAAAACGGGCGGTTTTGATTTTCATTCATATTTAAAAAGATACAATACCAAAAAGGTTTCAATCGTTTGTACACGTTACTGGCCGGTTTTAAAAATGCTGTGGTATTTAAAAAAGTACGTTCTAAATTCAATTTTTCATTTGATGTTCATTTTTACAGAAAACCCCTTTTTATCCTACATTTTTGGCGCGAAGTTCCAGAAGTTAACATCGACTTTCATAACTTTTATTCAATTTTTATCGATTAATTTCATATCCTTGACTGTCAAAGCTTTATTTAATGCTGTTTGGCTGTATCAAAAATGGTAGATAAAGTGGTAAAAGCTACCAAAATTATCGCGCTGCTTGAAGAGGGTTGCAGCCAATGTTTCGTGGCTAGGAGGCTAAATGTTAGTCGCTCGACAGTCCAAAGGACCTGGCAGCGATATCAGGAGACTGGTTCCGTCGAGAGAAGGCCTGGTTCTGGAAGAAAACCATGTACCCAACCACGGGATGATCGTTTTCTTGTGAGTCGCGCATTGAGAAATCGCAAATCTTCGTATGTGGATCTTAAGAACAACCTCCAAGAAGTAAGAAATGTGCATATTAGTCTATGGACGGTCAGGAGGAGGCTTCTCGCTGCCAATATACGCAGTCACCGCCCGGCCCGCGGCCCCAAATTACTCCGTGAGCACAGAGTTCACAGGCTTAGGTTCGCTAGAAATTGTGAATCATGGACTCAAGACGATTGGAATAGGGTTTTGTTCTCTGATGAAGCCAGGATATCTCTGTTCGGTGAAGATCGACGTCGGCGAGTGCTAAGAAGACAAGGAGAACGCTTTGCAGAGGCATGTTTCGAAGAAATCACACCTTATGTTGGGGGCTCTGTTATGTTTTGGGCAGGAATAAATTCAATGGATCGTACAGAGTTAGTCTTCATTGAAAACGGCTCACTGACTGGGCATCGATACATAACGGAAGTTCTAATTTCTCATGCACAACCCGCATTGGCCGCTCTAGGTGAAGACTCGATTTTTATGGACGACAATGCTCGCGCCCACCGATCCCGCGATGTTAATGAGTATGTGCAAGAGGTCGGCATTCGTCGTTTGGATTGGCCAGCTCGAAGTCCCGACCTCAATCCCATAGAGCATGTCTGGGACGTTCTGAAACGGCGTGTGAGATCAGTACACCCGGCTCCGCAGACCATCAGAGAGCTGAAGAATGTGATTACTGCGGAGTGGGAACGTATTCCGCAAGCAAGTATCCGGGATATACTCGCTAGCATGCCCAGACGAATTCAAGCTGTGATTTTAGCTAGAGGGGGTCACACTCGATACTAAACATTTCGAAACTAAACAAACAAAAAAACTTTTTTATTTTTACTTCATGAGCATATGCACTACTAGCGAATATACACTACTAGCGAGGTTTAGCATTATTTCCCATAAATTGTATCTAAATTTTATGAAATACTGATGAAAACGATTATTTTCTTATTAATTTAGCAAATTGTGTGGATAAAACTACCTATAATTATCAAACAAAGAAATATTAACATTTGAAATGGTTCATTGCTTAGGTGCCCGTTTTTTTTGCAAATGAGTTTATATATACCTTCAATCATTTAACGTCGGGCAATCAAAAATCAAAATGTTATAAAAGCCGCAAAATGCCCCCTAGTAGTTGTTAATGAGTAGCAGATACTTTTACAGTTGTTGTTGTGATCACCAAGCGGCACGCAATATCTTTGGAAAACCACTATTGGATAGTCGCTCAGTCTCACGGGCTACTTCTGAGAAATTCTACCCGACACATACAAGATGTCATGTTTGCCAACTGTGCATAAAGAAGACACCTTATATAACTAAGTGATATCTTATATCGTTTAGACTAAGCAGACTGTGGCTTTTTTTTTTTCTTGCGTGAGTAAGGCCCTAATAGATAAACAGTCGGGTGAAAGTGTTATTTCGAGCTTACGTGTCGTTGCTCTTGACATATTCATAAGAATTATGAATTACACGCGTTGCAAAACTTTTTTGTTGTTCAAATATTCACTGCGAATACAGATATCATTTTCCAAGTCGGTGATTTGTATAGCTATTTTTAAGAGACAAGGCTATTAAAGATAAAAATAATAGTCTCTGTATAACATTCCCGCATGATAAAAGTCCTTGGAAACTCATAACACTCACTACGATAACTAATTCGTTTGTCAAGCGCGTCGGTTATAGCAATATACTCCCCTTGGGAAGGCGTAACAGAAGATATCGATAGATTATGTGTATACGGATTGATGATTAACAAATAAAAGAAACAATCAATAACACTAAATAGCCAGTAGATCAATTTTTCTTGTATTTCACTCTTACAGAGAAATATTTTTTTATTTTCAATGAGCTTTTCTTGATAGTCTAAGATCTGGAGACACCCCGCCGTTAGGTTGACTACTGATAATAATTCCTTGGGTTCGGTAGCCAGCTCGACGGATTACTATTTCGTGTACCATCTTCATCGACGTCAACAAATGTTTCTTTTTTTTGGAGGTGGGCTATGGTCAGCGCACCCACCGCCCGGTTCCGACCGCGGCGACAGAGGGGCGGCCTCATAACCGTAGCACGTTGCCTTCGTCGTTGAGCCAACCACCAATACCGAGTTCCTAGTCCTCCGTGGTTGGCACGAACAACAGATAGTGGTGGCGGAGCGTCGCCACCACGTTGTCGGCGACAGCGGTTAGGGCGGCATCAGGCCCAGGTAATTTTAAATAATCCTAGAGCACGCGATGCGTTCAAATGTACAATTTTATTATCATAATAACTATGATTTAATCATCATTAAGACTAATTAATAACAGGAAACAGAATAGAAACAGATATATAACACTAAATCAAAATAGTGTAATTAGAATGGCAAATTTTACTATGTTTGGTTATACTAAGTGGATTATCCTCTAAGCATTTAGTAATTACCAAAATGCAGATGAATCCAAAAGCTTTTAGCACTAAAGTTGCTTAGCTTTTGGCACACAGTAGAGTCAATTTAAACGGGTATAATTGAATATGCAGCTTTCTACGTTTGTGTGAATTACACATGAAGCGACAAATCATTCTTTATTAATATTCACGACACATACTGGCAATTAAAACTTGTACCCAAAGTAACAGCCTATGGAACATGGCATATTTAAAAAGCTAAAATATCATCAAACATAATCTTTTAAGTTAAACTAGACTGAAATAATTTTATACAAAGATAGACAGACTCGTGTACATCACACACGAGGACTAGCGTTAGTTTCTACAATTTTTTTCTACAAATGTGGAAATAGTGAAACAAATTCTTCAGCTTTATAATATTAGTATAGATTGTAATAGTACTTGTGTTTTCTTCCAATAGATTGAAAATTTGTTAATATTGGACGGGAGCTTCGTTTTATTTTTCTTTTTCTATTCATTAAGAACATGTTGACTAACCTTAATACAAGATCTAAACTCGACAAGCTAAGATAACTAGGCTCGGTCATTCAGATATTTTTATTTTAAACCCGACGTCATAATGATGATGATAATAAAAAGAAAAATATCTGAATGATCACGCTTAGCTAGGCATGTATTTTTTATTAGTTGTGTTGAAACATACAAGAAATGTCCGTATAAAGTATTAGATATGATCACAAAATAAAATATGAAATCTAGTATAATATGAATATGAATCAAACATTTCAAATACCTACATTAATATTCAGCGATTTAGGAATAGAGATTCTCGATTTGTTTGCGATCTTTTCAGAAAGGGTTTATAAGAGGACAGCGATTGATTCTTTTTATTCTTCGAATTAAATTTGTTACCTGTCAAATTTGAACATCAAGCGTAATAGACTAAGAGCCTGTGGATCCCAGACCTTCGTGATTTTATTAAAGCTGAAAGTTTGTCAGCGCATGCTCCCAACACAGGTAAGAACGGTGGCCCATTATGAAGTTTGGGTCACAGTGGCTTTGGCAGATAAAAGATACTAAAAGTTTCACCCTCCCTAAGGGTGGAATTTCAAAAAATCTTTTCTTAGTGGGTGCCTACGTCATGAAATGAAACTACGGTCTAAATTTCATTTTGCTAGCTTCAGTAGCTTCGGCTCACCCTGTTCCTTTATATGTATATTATTATTAACGCCCCCGCAACACCTCTTGTAGGTGGCATTTCGAAAAATCCGTTCTTAGTGGACCTCTACTCGACGAAAAGAATATTCCATGGGTAATGACCCAAGTATTATATATAAAATCAGCTTTTATACTATAACGTAAGTAGAATTATAATTTCATGAGCGTTAAGGGTGTCTGGTAAGGGGTTGCCACCATGTTAGGTGTCTGGCAATGAATATCGTGATTTTTAATAACGTTCTGAAGATAATATCAAAAAATCACGCTTAATAATTTGACGAAATAAATCGGTATTTTACACACTTTTAGTACCTTTTATCTGCCAAAGCCACTGTGACCCAAACTTCATAATAGGCCACCGTTCTTACCTGTGTTGGGAGCATGCGCTGACAAACTTTCAGCTTTAATAAAATCACGAAGGTCTGGGGTTTGCGGGCTCTTGTGTTATAAGTATGCCTTTGTCAAAATCGCAATTTAGGACGAACAGTTGCCGTTGGCACGCCAGCTTTTACGTGGATTAACAAAAGGTTAAGTTTAGCTTTACGCTATCTAGCCTTTTTTCAGACCAAAGCCTATCTCGTAAAAGGAGGATGATACCATAATCGTCAAGTTGTAAGATGGGTGAACAATCGCATTCCCAGGAGAACACTGATCAATCCCTTCCCTTGGTCAGTTTTTAGGACGCTCACGCAAATGGTATAATATTGGTGTGTATTACATATTTTATTATTTCCTGTTAAAATCTTTTCTTGAGATTACGTTCTTTCTTGATAGATTATCACTAGTCTCAGCATTAGGAGCCCGGGCCCTCTAGATCAACGAAAAGGTAGACCGTGGTCCTATAACCTGCAGTACTACCCCTGACCGCAAATTGAAAAGATCATCAATATCGAGTTTTTAAATTTCGGCCTGCTTGGGGAGGATTACCTTATAAGGTATCAGGTCGTTCCAGCAACCAAGTGAGACGTTGCACTTTTCCGTAGGGTCAATCTCCATTTAATTGGCGGAGTAAACCTTGATTCGACCAGTAACGATATCGACGGATATGGCGGCATCTAGCATAGATACAGAGTATAATATTATCCTGAGTAAGAATCAAATCGCGATATTGGGTAATGGAAATCACGACTTGGACCATTTAATCTATGCAAACCATAACACAACTTAAGCTCAAATATAAATAATATATTACTTACAGTTGCTAATTAAAAATAAATATGTAAAAAGGAAATACATAGATACTGCATATGTATATACGCCATACTATATTACAACCATCCATCCTAAATCATTCTGAGTGGTTTCCTTAATACGTCAATCTACCGACATTATACCAAATTATGTGCTAAATTCTCATCAATCAAAAGTAACTGTTATACTTGTAGGTATGTGAATATATTTATCACAAAATTATAGTGCCGATACTTGTATATAACCTATTTTAATGTTTTTTTTTTGTAAGATAAGTAAAATATAATTTTATTTCTATTTTATATTATGGCTCGTTTTCATAATGAGAAATAAAAAATACAAGTAAGGTAGCATTAGATTATTTTAAAAAGAGTAGTACTAAATTATTAAAAAAACTAACAACCCGCCCTCGCTTCGCTTCGGTTTCAGTCGCTTTACCCGCGGCGTAGTTGCCGTTCCTGTGGGAATACCGGGATAAAATATAGCCTATGTTACTCCCTGATATTATAGCTTTCCATTGGTGAAAGAATTTTTGAAATCGGTTCGGTGGTTTAAGCGTGAAAGCGATACAAACAAACAACCAAACATCCTTACTTTCGCATTTATAGCAATACTAGCAACCCGCCCTCGCTTCGCTTCGGTTTCAGTCACTTAAACCCGCGTAGTTCCTGTTCCCGTGGGAATACCGGGATAAAATGTAGCCTATGTTATTCCCTGATATTATAGCTTTCCATTGGTGAAAGAATTTTTGAAATCGGTTCGGTGGTTTAAGCGTGAAAGCGTTACAAACAAACAAACAAACATCCTTACTTTCGCATTTATAATATTAGTATGGATAATAATAATAATTAGTATAATTATATATTTTATTTATTCTTTAACTAGATAACCATTATATTTCAAGCTCTTAATTGTTATACCCAAATTGAGGTCAAACTGAAAGGAAAAATTATCTATTACTAGCAACCCGCCCTCGCTTCGCTTCGGTTTCAGTCTCTTTACTCGCGGCGTAGTTCCCGTTCCTGTGGGAATACCAGGATAAAATATAGCCTATGTTACTCCCTGATATTATAGCTTTCCATTGGTGAAAGAATTTTTGAAATCGGTTCGGTGGTTTAAGCGTGAAAGCGTTACAAACAAACATCCTTACTTTCGCATTTATAATATTAGTATGGAAGTATGGATGGTGTCTGTTTATACTTATAGGAGATCAGCCACACCAAGAATGAACATTTGTTCTGTAACTTCGGTCATTCTTCTCAATTTCCTCACATTGCCTTAGATGGGTATCCCTACCGGATTTTATGTATCTAGGCTCGCCTCTCCGAGACGATGGCAACATTGACCTAGAGGTTAATAGTAGAGTAAATGCAGGATGGATGGAGTGGCGGCGGGTCTCGGGAACAATCTGTGACGCACGGATAACACGTTGAACGCCGAGGGGGTCAAAATACTATATAAATGTCGCCCACATGGCGTTCAACGTGTAAAACTTAAGGGGAAAATATACAAGAGTATCATCAGACCTGTCGCTATGTATGGATCTGAACGTTAGGCATTAAAAACGACGATTGAGAGAAGAGTGCATGCTACAAAGATGCGTATGCCAAGATGGATGTGTTTGTGATTCCATCTTATTTTATAGTAATATTACAGCTTTGAAGAATGGTAATAGGAAGATGCAAATCGACGTCATTGAAAATGTGCACTACAGCATTGAAGGCAGCCCACTTGTAATAAATTAGACCTAGGCACCGACACCTCATGACTCGGTTTCACAAATCGTTTAGCGTATTACCAGCTCTGATAGCGTCGGTTACTGCATCAGTATTTTGTAAGAATAATGTAACGCCTCTATTTACCTAGTTCATAAACTTTTATCACATTAGTTGTACAAGGTTCTATTATATATGGCATTAATCCATTTATGCTAATGACCAAGACCGAAAAAGATTAAAATTATAAATCACGCTGGTAAATTATATGTGCATGACTGATATAAAAATAATACAAGTAATGATTTCTGATACGCGAGTACTACACCTTTGAAATAAAACTATTGTTACGTATGCATTATAACATTATAATTATAACACATATAACGTTTGTATTATAACACTTTTCAATGTTTATGGTCACGGGTGGACTTTCCATGAGCTGTGACGCTGAATTTTCAGAATCTCGGCAACGGCACCAATGATTTTCGTGAAATTTAGTGTAATAGAGGTTTCGGGGGGCAAAACATCGATCCAGCTAGGTTTTGTTTATAGAAAATGTCGTCTTGCTGATGTTTTTAGCTAATCAATAAATTGTCATTAGAATGGGAATGTAAATTTAGCCGTCGCCATCAAGAGTTACAACAGCTCAGTTGGTAAGTTCAGTCGCATACAAACAGCGTGAGATCGAATCTCAGTGTTATTATTATTCTGTTTTTTAATTTTTGATATTTTTTTGCTGCTATGCTAACATGTCTTACCAGCACGGTATAGTAAGTTAAATTCCCTCCCATTGTGGAGGAGCCCTGAACCCAACAGTGGGACGTATGTGGGCTGCGATGATGATGATGATGATGATGTGGTACTACCCCGAACGGACCGGGCCGCGGCTGTAGACAGACAGCTGTCAACAGTGTGATCCTACCACCCAATAATAAACGTACTCACCTGTGAGTGTGCGGCGCAGTACTCCGGCGTGGGTTGCCTGAAAGGGCTGTGTACTGGACACGTGGCGGCGTGCTGCGTATGCTGTGCATGCGGCAGGTGGTGCGTGTGTGCGTACTGATGGGCGTGCGCGTGCTGATGCGCATGGGGCGGGTGACGATGAGATATTCGCGGCGGCTGTGGTGCATGGCGAGCGCACAGATGCGTTGCGCTGCCATGATGCTCTGCGAGCGACAGCGTCGAGCAAGATGGACGCCAGTAACCACCCTCCTCCATGTCAGGCCCGGGTGGGCATCGCGCCGCGCCGCAGCACGCGCAGCGCCGGGCGCACGTCAGCGCATGCCGGCGTGCCTCGTGCGGGCACCAATCGTCGCGCTCGCGCCCCGACACCCTTTCCGATGGCTTCTACCTTCACCGTTAGCGTCTTCGCACAGTAGACAACCACCAGCTGCGCATCCTCTCATCCGCACAATTGAGCCAGGGTTCTAGCTTTGTCACTCGTACAAGATAATAATCACAATTATTTGGTTAGACACTTCACTTATTAACTCAATTGCGAGTAGTCCTTTCACGGACACTGCGTTGTATAGCTACTGTATTCACATAAAACTTGTCGCAAGACTCCATCACTTGTATTCTAATTTTCAAATATCGTCTTTTCCAAAAACAAAGACAATAACTGACGTGATAATCATACTAAATTTAATGACAAAACCAAAATTATTAATGCTTAAACATCTCTATGTTTAAGCATTAATAAAGAGACCCAAATCTCTTCCCAAAACCAAATTATAAAGGTAGATATAATTATGCTGTCTTTTGAATTCGTCACCTCTCAAAATGTAATTAAGTGTTAGAACTATATGATTGAATCGAAATTGTTATATAAAAATTTAAAACAAAATTCACAGGACTAGCAGCGCAGCGCTACCTACAGGGTCTAATTTTAAACCTAAGCCACCCATGAATCAACTTAAAAAAGACAAAAAAAGATTATATTCTATCCAGCCAATTAGAGAATATTGATCACAAATACACTGTAAAAATATATATAAAAAGCAATCATAACTACAAATTAAACCCAAAAGTAGTATACTAATTAGAATAAGCCGAGGCTAAATTAAATATTAACCATAATTTAGAGCCGAACTTGAATAGTAAGTAAATTAAAGCACAAATGCAAAGCAGCGATCCCCAATTATTTATGTGGGGCAAACAGGTGTGCGAAATATAAAAAGATATACCGACGCTAGAACTACTATAAATGAGAGTTCAGAAAGCGACTCGGCTCATAATTTTTGTGCTTGAAGTTTTATGGGTTTCTGTTCTGTTTTTCAGCAAAACTATTGTTAGGTCTGTGAAATTTATATTTAAACGAAAATAAGGTTTGGAAAATATTTGCCTTTCTTAAGTCAGAGCCAAAACGATGTTTATATTGCGCTTAAACACATTAAAAATATAATTTAAACTATTTCTGTCTATATCATAATCAACCCCCTCATGCCACCAACAATCAGGCTAAAATATAAATTTACATTTCACTTTGAATCTGGACGTAGTTTCACTTTCGACACGTGGAATTATTCTTGCATAGGGACTTTTATGTTAAAAAAGTATTCACGTAACAACTTAAGACTTTTTGTTAGCAGAATAATCCCACCTGTACCATAAAGGTTAGAGTAAAAATATTATAATAAATAAGCGCGAATGGCGCGTAGGCAAGTAGCTACTATATATGTTCACAAGATCTGAAAATTATGATTGTAGTTGGCAGTGAAGTTCAATGAAGTCCATAAATTTCATAAAGAAGACAATTGATAAGGGACTTAACTACTGGCTAATATTCACTCAAAGAGAATTTGAATAATGTGTGCTGAGGTAGTTTGAAATGTACCAAGGCGTAAAGAGATATAGACAAAGCAAATATACAGAGCAAATGTCTTGACAAGACTACAAGCCGAACATACTAGGATTAAATTAGTTATGTAGGTACTGGCAAAATATAATGTTAAGGGTACCCGTAACCATAGAGCATGCATTGAGTTTGTCAAGACGACTGAAATAAATATACATACATATATGTGTGTTTTACGAAGTTATAAAGATATTCATTACAATAAACTTATCATAAATGAACGAATCATGGACAAGTTGTATTTACAAAATTTTTTACAAACCTTTTTTACCCAAACATGCGATATGATCATGTCTGATTCAAACATTTAATAAGGAATAGATAGCGCGTGATTTAATCACAAAATGATTATTGTTACTTTAGGTTCGGTCAATGAACAAGGGTGTCACGTATACAGCAAGTGAGATAGTAGAATAATGGGTTATAGAAATGCGCAATCCCTAAGGCAATCTGCCTTGTGTGTGGTAAGCTACAATTTAGATCTTAATGGTAAGGCGTGCCTAACGAATCCAATTCTCAATTTGATATTATTCCCCCGGCACACGACCTTTCTATAGACTCCAATCTTGTTAGTTTGAATTACTTATTAAATCATCTATCCAATATAGTCACGAGTTCGACGTTAAAAGTTCGAATACACCGCACCTAAAATTATGAGCACTTAAAATAATAATAATTATGAAAACTATATCAATTTTAAAACCAAGCTGATAGAGCAATATAAGTAAATAGAAAATATGTGATAATTAATTTTAATAACAGCATCTTTAAAATTCGAACGAACTACACTAAAGGGAAATCTGCAATACAATGATTTAATGCAGTCATTAATTTCCCGCGACACATTGCAAGCATTTGTAAGCCATGCTGATTTTAATTGGAAAAATAAGCGCTAGTCTAAGAGGCTAACTTATCGCTCTACGAAATTGAGGCAATTAATTAGTCTTAAGATTTCTGTTTTCATTTCTTTTTTATATCTTGGAATTTCATTTTGCGCTTGATAAATCCTTATAGTCAAATTTAACTTATTAATGAATTGGCGAAAGTAGATTTTATTAAAACATCTTCAAATACAAGTTTATTAAAACAAGTTTTATAGATTATCAAAATATTTACAATTTTTCCTAAATTTGGTCCTACAAAATTGAAACTGAATTATTGTTGGAAGCTGTGTAACAGAAAGCCTTGACCCGAATGTACTTCATTAAATTTCACTGCCTCGTTTATGCCAATTACTGAATGACAATTAAAGAGAACCTTGAGAGTGAGGCCGTAATGGAAATCAGTATTTTTTTTATTGTGCTCATTTCACATGGCTTCTTCAAATACTAAATTAGAAAAGTGGACGCATTATTAGAGACACATTTATTAATGTTAGAAAAGTTTGTGAAATTTTAAAACGATAAATAAAAATGGCTGATAGGTATTTTATTGAATTTTAATCAACTCCTAAGAGCATCAAAATGTGTAACATTTATATAGTTAATAATTTTCAGATACAAATTAAAATTACAAAGGTAAATAAATTCCCCGGATGGATTGGGCAGGATGTAATCGGCCCCTAACCGGCCAACAGAAAAAGTCTTACATAAAGGCTCTTTGGACTTCAGAGCCCGACAACAGTTGCTTTACTTGATATTGGATTTTTGAACAATAAAGGCTAGAATGATGACTTCAGCAAAATATAATTGAAACATTAACAAATTCTCTAAAGCTTTCTTTAAAAACATATATATACAAGTCAGTTGGAAATCAGCGCCAAAGTCGAAACAAACTATAGGGTATATAGACCGCAGGCTGCTGCAATCCAAAATTGGGCCACTAGGTCATCAGTTCATAGTTTCTGTCATACAATGAAATATCTCCGCGTAACCGACATGGTTTTGCATCAGCTGTCTGTTGCCGAATTCCCCTGACATCGAGGAAGGGAAATAGATATATTGCAACTCCTCTCTCGTTAGCTACGAATAATATTTAAACGGTTGTGGTGCTTCTCTAACCTCTGTCGAAATATTGAATGTTGAATAGCTGGGTCCTTACGTGAATATAAATGCTCTATATACGAATCGTACACATAAAAGACAAATAAAACTGGAAAAGTGGTTTCATGTCTTATAAGTTTATATGGGAAACTATTGGAGTAGGTTTTCATCGATAACCGCAAATCGTCCGACCGTCCGGATTGAATTAGTAAATACTTGATTGAATGGATTTGTACATTTAAACAAAAAATAATATAGAAGAAAGGTCAAACACATTTAAAATTAAACAATAAAGGTTAGAAATGCAATGTTCATTACCACTTTTGATGTGTAAAAAGTAATAAAGCGTCTATTGCTCCGTTCCTGGTGTGGTGAAATTTTATTATTACAATAAAAGTCACTTTATATAAACCCTATATTGAAACGGGATGTCACCTCAAGCGACGAAGAAAATGGGTCATGGTCCATACAGCGCTTTGTTACGTTGCATTAACCAAAAATATATAAACGTTAATTAACTACCTAAGAACTCGATCAAACGTATCGGCTAAAAAAAGTGCCGATAATATGCGACGCAACTAGGGCTTAATAACGTATGGCATTTTAGATAGATAGAAGACCGTTACTGCTCGAGACATAGTTATCAACAACTTGAATTTCAGAGACAGGAAAAGAACTCTGCGAGTTGCATATACACTGTTACTGATGAAAATCGTTACAATATGAAGTCATGTACTTGTCATAGGTTATATATCCATACTAATATTATAAATGCGAAAGTAAGGATGTTTGTTTGTTTGTAACGTAAGCAAGGGCGGGTTGCTAGTAACATATAATGGCATTCGATAAATCAAGTATTTATTTGTTATTAAGAAATATTATAAAAAAATAATTGGACAAATTAAAAGATGCGTAATTATAACTTACGTCCTGGACTAATAAGAATTGTATACTACAAAATTTACAGCTATTAAATTACGTTTATTCTGCCCATATTTTTCAACTCACATTTATCTTACTATTGAACACTCGAAGAGAAAGGGGTAAAGTTAACAAGGTTTATTGTAATATAATTCGATCAGCACACAAAATTTATTCGGCGACTTGTCAAGTGTGGCGATTAACAATAAAATCTGGCCTTCGTTGAGAGGTATACATACAATACTGGACGTCGATAGGTTAATGAGTAACATTTGTCTAGTCTTGTTTATTTTACGTCGCCGCTTTAATATGAACTTTTTAACAGTAATTATAAAGACAATGTTTTACATATATTAACATGTATGATCGTTGGTCCCACACGGAATCTCTATTCGGTTGTGAAAGATTGCCAACCTATCTAAAGTTTGTTGAAAAATTGGGGAGAAATAGTGTATGCCGCAACTACGTCGCAGTACCTACCCCCTACCATATTCTTCTACGAACAACAACCATTTGGTCGAAGGTATACTAAGAGCAATCAAAGGGCAAAACAGATAAAGTAGATTACGTATAATTCCAAAAACGATTTTAAATATTAGAAGACAAGAGAGGAAACGAAATCTTAAATTATATCTATCGGGCAATGCTTGGTTCGCAAATTAAGCCAATTTAATCCGACAAGCGCGCTCACTCGCGGCAAGTAAATCCTTTTCAATTTCTCGACTGCTTATCGCTTAGGCGTAGTACTTCAGTTGCAGTAAAGGAAGCAAGTTAACTACGTGGCCCTTTAACAAACCATGATACAAGAATACTCCTTATCCAATACAATAGCTATAAAATTAACAAGACATTCAGAGGTATTATTATCGAACCTAAGATTTTTTTTCTAGTCTATCATCATCATCATCATCTCAGCCCACGAATAAGAGAGGGGGTGGTGCATTGTATTCTCATTCCATCATCACACAGAAAGTCTTCTAGTCTATACATTCCCATAATTTTTATTTTTCCTGGTGGCTTTCTCATTAAAATATTTTCTCAAAATTTTATATCAAATCCATAAGTGATAATATAACCTAACTTATAGGTATATCAAGTAATTGGTGTTTCCTTTATGCAAAAAGATAAGATTTGCTGTGACCACCAAGACGCTTGACACGCTGGATCCCGAAATTTGGAAAATGAACGGACCGAAACGGGTCAGTATTAGATTATGCCTCGGAAATGTATCAACGAAAGCTTCCCTGAAGAGGGTAACATAATGAGGTTATATATTTGCGAGTTGAATTAAGTTCGCTAGGTAATTTAAATGTAAGATTTTTAAGTGTTAATTTAAATAACCTCTCTAGTACTAAAATGTTTAATTTTAGATGTTTCAGTTTTAATTCTAGTTAAATTTAATTATCGATCTACTGTTTCGGATTTAACTAGATAACCATCCTATAGGCATCAAACATCACAAGAGATATCCATATATTTAAAAAGTATTCTCAAATTTTTGTTCACCATTTGTAAGAATCATTCATAAAGTAAATTTAATTTTATGCGTTAAGTAACAATAATCTAGTTCCAAAACCAATATCTGAGAATTAGTTTTAGTAATATATACCGTAAGAAGAGACTGAGTGCTTTCTACTGTTTTGAGTAGATTCAAGTTTATATAGATCTCCATAGAACTTGCATTAGTTTGGCAATCGCAGTTGGTGTTGTAATGTGGGGAGAGTATTGATGGTGATCCTTCAGTGGGCTTTTGCGATCCTCACGGGCAAATTTACCTTATCCGGTATCAAATACGATCAGTAATTATTGGGTGCATTGTAGAATTCGATAAAATTAGTATAAATTAATTTAAGTATTTCAATTTGTTACTATGTATATTTTATTTTTTTCTTATGCAGCAAAGATGTCTAAAGCTAAAGTCCAAATCAAGTTTAATTGGTGTACAATAGAATTAGGACTATGTTTGAATGTTTTAATTTGATATAAAGTATGTGTGATTAAAAAAGCTATGATTTTAATTTACAAAGCATATTAACATAAGTATATGTACCTATGTAAAGGTTTAGTTTTAACATATCATATAAATATTATATCACACATCACGTAAACTTTAAACTCTCAACATATTATATATATATATAGATATAATTTTATAGCTTTATGTTTTATAAATCTCAATAGGCATCCTGAACTATAAACGAGCTTACACGACGAGATTACGACAGTTAAGAGAGACTTACAGTCTATTCTATTCTATATGTAGGCGATCTACAAAGAGCGTATCAAATGACAATGGCTCACTGAAATATTACCATATAAATTTGTTTTGAGGATTCAGGGTTAAAATGATATATTTAATTCAAAAATATTTTTGTTAAAAAGAATCTTTAATTTTTAAGGACACCTAACTTATAATTAAAATCCATCAAGAAAGTTTAAATTAAAATTCATAACGTTTATTGAATGTTCGGAACGTTATTTTATTATATTATTCTGTGGTACATTTTCACGATTACGAACTTAAAGAATATGTAGAGTATTCTCACAATACATGTGATTGGAGCGCACACAAATGTAGCACTCCGATATCGTCTACGAAACGACCTCCAGACATCTCAGGTGACTAGTCCCAGATCATACGGCAAAAATATACCCCATTTTGTCACCCCAACCACTGTAATTACCATTTAACGACACAAAAAGCTACAAGAAGCAATCGCGAGTAGCGTCAACGTTTGAATTGATGATGTTTTTGGAAAAGACGTTTCGATCACGTAAAGGTTGTACCAAAACTTGCTATTTTACAGCAATCATAAATGACATTACTTACAAACGTTATATTATAACTGTATAAAGACCACTATTTGGTTAGTTATTGGGCGTAATTTCAGCGGGTAGCGCGTGGTGGTGCCCGCTTGGCGCGACGTCGACTGGCAGGCGGCTGGGCCGTTCGGAGGCTGCGCGGACCAGTTTCCCCCGCCTTCATTCACTCACACACCACTGTTGAGGCCCAGCTCAAAACAGCCGGACTTTTAATGCGGCATGTGCTTTTTTCACACAAAATAGGGGTCTAACTCGTGTCAGCATTAGGAAATCAAAATCAGCTGAAAAGGGATTTATGCTAGCGCGAAGACTTAACCGATAAATACGAATTAATTAAACAATGAAGATAAATTAAATAATAGAGTTTAAAAAGATACTTTAATTATATTTATATTTTTAATGTATGACAATATGCATCTAATTTTAATAGTGTAATGTATATTTTAGTAATAACATTGTAATTAGTACTCTCGGCGCGTATTGAGAACTGATTTTGATAATACTTTAGGGCGATATTATAATTGTACAGCACACCTCTATAGACGAAGTCTCTGATAGTTCGATTTAGGGCTCTCTTCTACCGATCATAGTGAGCCATGGCAGTCAGGGACATTTGCAAATATCGCAAGGGGGCTACAAAAGCAATGTGTGTATTATGTAGTCCGGCTGATGATGCTGTGATTCAGTATTCGGACCATCGCGACTTTCCGCCGAGGCTACTTTTGTCGGGGTATGGTAACTGTGAGGCCTCAACATGAGACGGTATAAATAAAAAGGGTAAAATTCGTATAACAGTATGCGTGTAATGTTTTGTTACAAATAAAAAACACGGCATATTTGACTGTGTCGGGGTTCCATTCCATGCGGAATAAATTTTGTGCGATCCCTAAAAAATGGTTCTGTGTTTAAATATAATGTGTTCATTAATTGCTGGTTTGTTTAGTCGGCCGCGACAGAAAGACATGAATTAAAAAAAAAGCAATAAATATACTCTTAATGATTAATGCAGCAATTGTTAAATCGTTTGCATTAACAAGTATATGTAAATTCAAAACTACATATATTGATTTATTTCATTTTAATTCGCATGTACCTTTGGGTCAGAAAACAAAATAAATTATTAGTATTATTTTCGTTCAATAGAATACTACTAAATCCTGTATTGCTTGTGAGTGTCGTAAAAGACGACTAAGAATTTTACATCGATCTAAGCTATCCAATGCTGAATAATCAACAATTATAGTCCCAAAGAGGGTTGACATCAGGCAGGCGGGCGATCATAAGATTATTGTCAAATTTATTTGTAATATACGCGGTTGAAAAACAGTAGGTATTTATTGCGTCGATCCCAAGTAATTGGAATTAGAGATGTTATAGTCATCATCATCTAAAATCGTCATCATTATTTTTCTTACTTGTTTTGTATTTAATTAGTTTAACTATTATTTTAATCTTTTGTTAGACAAGCTTTATTTTATTCGGCTTTCTGTAATACTTTATTAAAATTTAAGCGTCCTAAAGTCAATGATAACGGTCCTCTTTCTTTCATCATCATCAGATGTTGTTGGCCATGAAAATGCTGATATTATATTCGTCAGTCAACTTTTACGACAACCCTAGGCAAAAAGTATTATTTTCTTTTTTTTAATAACACACTGCACTAAGGAAATAATCCTTGTATTGCGAAGACTTTACAAACATATAACTAACGGACACAAATTACATCCAGACTTAGAACAACATTTGTGAATCGCACAAAGTATTGTACTGCGTGATTCGAACCCTCGACACTGATACGGTATCTTAACCACTACGTCATCTGTGCAGTCTTGAATTGTATCTTTACTCAGCCACCACAGCCAAACCTACTTCTTGAAGCGTAGTTTCCTATTGTTTTATTGTGGATCATGATTTAATAGTAACAAATGCAGTTCTTCCAAGGTGCAAGGCTGTGTGGAAGCTCATAATTCGCCGTACCATCACATTCTGACTGGCCATTGGCACCATGTATGTTTAACCTTCAGCAGCCTCCAGGACAATTTGTACTATTATATAACGTTGAGCTAATTGGGTATGCTGTCATTTAATATCGCGTGATATCCCTATAAGTAAGCAAGCTGATCGATGCCGCGGTAATAGGTAACTCATTATAACGTAAATATATTTAAAAAAGATATTATACGTCAATTCTATTGTCTAATCTTCTGAATTGTAAGTGGTAGGGCCACTCTGTTGACAGTTGTCTGTCTACAGCCGCGGGCCGGTCCGTTCGGGGTAGTACTTGCCAAACTCTCGCAGAAAGTCGACGTTCGCGTAGTAGCAATTTGTTACTGTGCTTCGTTCAGTGAGCGTGAGAGCCGGAAACCCAACTTTTTAAGGGTGTTTGCGCGTGGTGGGTTTTAGTATCACCGAACCTCATTGCACGCATTCACTCTCCCTTCACTTTCTTCGCGGTAGGCAGCGGTCTTGCAAAGGTCCATGAGCAGCAGCAACAGTTACCATCAGGTGTACTATTTGCTCATTTGCCACAACTAGCAATAAAAAAAATCGATATAAATTTTTGATAGCATAATAAAATGCCACATGCCAAATCAAATTACACAGTAGATTTATTAAATGCCAACTTAATAAATCCACGCGTAAGTTAATTTTAATATTACTTATCTACTAAAAAAATTAAACACATTATGAAGCAAAGCGAACGCAAAATGATGTATATACCTATACAATTTTCTGGTTTATTTTTCGTAGGCAAACACCTGTTTTTGGAACCGAGCCACAATATATTAAAGATTCTTTACGGACTTTGGCATATTTGCAAAATCATTATTTTTACCTTCATAATGAATATATTTTATGTAGGAACCCGTGCACTGCTTTATCGATTTTATTGACTACATTTAATGAATTACGGACCCTGTAGCAATTCGAGAAAATTGCCGTGCTTTCAGGAGTTTCTGCTATAACTACTACTGCAATTAATCTTAAAGCCCATATATATACACAGTATGCTGTATTTCTAGACTTATCGTGGTATATCCTCTTATTTATTGAGTTATCAATAAATTTTGGTTCCTATCTAGGAATAGGATGGAAGTCGAATCAATCTTTTTCAACTCCTGTTTAACTTATCTAATTAAAATTTTTGCGCTCCAAGACAATTAAAACCGCTTTCCGGGGCTATCTCAGAAACAAACTTTAATATCATATATAAAAACCTTTGTAAACCCTGTCTCACAGGACTTACAATGCTGGCTATGTGTCGTAGTATCAGACCCAATAAAATTAATTCAATGAAAATGAAAACTGATGGAAATTTAAATCCTACTATTTAATATAAATATGCACCTATTAAAAATACTTGGGGTCGACACATATACTCCTCTTCCAATGTATTACATTGTAAAAAATATTGGCATTAGTTTTTATGGTCGGCCGCCCACGTCAACTTTCTTTGGAAATATAGGTAATCTTTGCACAGATGGTATCAGATTAAGTTAGCACAGGTCAATGTAAAACTCTTAATCATCTATTAGAAAACCCGCGTGCAGGTTCTACGTGCAAATAAGCTGCAAGTTCCACGCCCCCGTCGCAGAGACCGTGTGAAATCACCCACAGTTGAGCGCCTCCCTGCAGTACTACCTTATGTGAAAGGAGTCACTGACAAGATTGGCTATATCCTGAAACGGGCTTCCATAAAAACTTATTTTAAGCCACTCAAAAGGATAAGTCAGTTCTTACCACCTGTCAAGTGCCAGATCCCTCTACAAGATGCAGGAGTTTATAAACTTGACTGTGACTGTGGTCTCTCTTATATTGGGCAAACAAAGAGATCCATAAGAACTCGGGTCAAAGAACACATAGCTGATGTAAAGCACCGCCGTCACACTAAGTCTGCAGTCTGTGAACATAGTCAGGACCGCGCCCGCCATAACATTAGGATTGATAAACCTCAAGTCCTCGCAAAAGAACACCGATACCTGCCTAGAATGGTACGCGAGGCTATTGAAATTAAAAAAACACAAATATTTCAATAGAGAGGATGGCTGGGTATTACCATCAAGCTGGGATCCTGTTATAAACATAATTAAAAATAAATCCAAAGAGACCACCACAAGACTGCATGATACTGTGAGCACTTATTGTATAGATTTGACCCACAATAATAATAGTCAAAGATAATTTTATAAATCAAAAATCTTTTAGTAAGATAAAGTAAGCCGCATCTAAAATTAAAAATAAATATTAATTTAGCATCATGTCCCCTGAGTTTTCTTGCCGGATCTTTCTCAGTGTGGCCGCGTTCCGATCCGGTGGTAGTATATTAGTTTTGTTAGTTTTAAATTAACAAATAGTAACAATAATTGCTACAAATTTAATAATTAATAATTACTAACCATAAACAATATATTTTTTTCATATAGAATCATTTTCTTCTTACACTGGCAATAAATTTGTACTAAAATGTGGGTCAAAATTTAATAACTAATTCTATGTATCGGGTAGATAATTATAAATGTCTGTAATAACGAGTACTTGTTGGACGTGAGACACCTTAGTCCGCCCGTGACCATGAATGCTGCAAAGTGTTCGAAACGTCGGACAATCATAAATCAAATACAAACGCGATATAATCCGTAAAAGTAGTTTTATTTGCAACTAGCAATCCGCCGTCGCTTCGCTTCGGTTATAGGTAATAGTCGTTTTACCCGCGTATTGCCCGTTCCCGTGGGAATACCGGGATAAAATATAGCCTGGTTTACGCCCTGATATTATAGCTTTCCATTGGTGAAAGAATTTTTGAAATCGGTCTAGCCGTTTTGAAGATTACCCGGAACAAACAGACAGACAGACAAAAAATTTTTAACTGCTATTTTAGGCATAGGTGTCGTGCAAATAACCGTGTGAGCATAAAAAAGCCTATTATTTTGACATTACAAACAGACACTCCAATTTTATTTATTGGTATAGATGTCTAATATTTATATCTTTACTAGCAACCCGCCTTCGCTTCGCTTCGGTTTCAGTCGCTTTACCCGCGGCGTAGTGCCCGGTCCTATGGGAATACCGGGATAAAATATAGCCTATGTTACTCCCTGATATTATAGCTTTCCATTGGTGAAATAATTTTTGAAATCGGTTCGGTGGTTTAAGCGTGAAAGCGTTACAAACAAACAAACATCCTTACTTTCGCATTTATAATATTAGTATGGATATATGTATTTATTGTGTACTAGCAATCCGCCCTCGCTTCGCTTCGCATTCAGTCGCCTTACGCGCGTAGTTCCCGTTCCCGTGGGAATACCGGGATAAAATATAGCCTATGTTACTCCCTGATATTATAGCTTTCCAATGGTGAAAGAATTTTTAAAGTCGGTCCAGTACTTTTTGAGTTTATTCGTTACATACAAACTTACAAATTTTACCTCTTTATAATATTAGTATAGATGTGTCTGTGTCACTGAACTCCTACACGGCTGGACCGATGTTGATGAATTTTTTTGTGTGTGCTCAAGGGGATTCGAAAATGGTTAAGATTTAGGTACAATTGGACCTGGTAGGTGGCGCTGCTGTCGATTTCAAGGAGAATTCCTTTTATTTTATTTGAACAGAATAACGTCTGTTGGGTCAGCTAATGAAATAAACAGGAAGAACAAGAGATTATTAATAGGCACTATCCTCAGTAGAACTGTGGAGACAGATTATTTTAAGTACTGTGTAGGTACTTCATCATCATCATCATCATCATTTCAGCCTATCGTCGTTCACTGCTGGACGTAGGCCTCCCTCATGTTGTGACACAAAGTGCGGTCCTGTACCGCCTGCATCTAAAGACGCCCAGCGACATTTACCAGGTCGTCGATCCACCTAGTGGGGGGCGTCCTACATTGCGTCCTCCAATACGTGGTCGCCACTCGAGAACCTATCTGGAGAACTGTGTACTTATGCATAATTAAATGTTGTGTATAATATTTTGCCGTGTGGTGACGGAGTAAGAATACAATTCACCATCCCCTCTCTTACCCGTGGATGTCGTGAAAAACGCACATCTTTTTATTTCTATTGGTGTAAAAATCAGCAAGTAGCATACCTGAAGATAAATAATCGACGAAACCTGCTACGGTGTGGAGTGGTACGATGGTAAAACGATGACGGTGAAATCAAGTCAAACAATTCCTCAGACCATTCTCCATGAGAACAAACACCGTATGAGAACAAACTAGTGTTACATATACGATTTAAATATCTATACCAATAAATAAAATTGGAGTGTCTGTTTGTAATGTCAAAATAATAGGGTTTTTCATGCTCACACGGTTATTTGCACGACACCTATGCCTAAAATAGCGATTAAAAAATTTTTGTCTGTCTGTCTGTCTGTTTGTTCCGGGTAATCTTCAAAACAGCTGGACCGATTTCAAAAATTCTTTCACCAATGGAAAGCTATAATATCAGCGCGTAAACTAGGTTATATTTTATCCCGGTATTCCCACGGGAACGTTTACTATTAGAAGTTATTGTGTGAGTAAATCTTCATGTTTTAGTAGAACGATGGTCATAATTTTAAGTTATTAGAGATCATATTGGACAATTTGAAAATAACGGGCACATCTGCAACATTTTATTATCCATCCATCTATCAGTCCGTAGATGTTCAACGTTGAATTTAGCCGAGAATGCCACTCAACAGTGATATATCTATTAAATATAATGCCCGTGTCACGATGGTGGTCCGGAATGAACGCCGAAACTAACAATTTGATTTCTGTTTTTTTTAAATATGTATTTGGTTCCAATTTGAGAGATAGGATAGTTTTTATCCAGATTTTTCTAAATCTAAATGCAAAATCGATAATTTTCATATTTCAAGCGCAGTGCAGCAAGATAGCGGACTCCAATTTCGAGTACTACAACGTATTGTGTGACGTACATTTGATCATTTTTATGTTTTGAATATTATTGTTTTATGTAATTTTGTGAAAATTATATTGTATGCAATTTATATTATCTTTATGAGAAATAAATCACACTTAGGTAAATATTACCTCATTTGATTATCAATATTATTTTTCTAAGAGAAGCAATAATTTTGTTTATAAATTAGTACAAAATATATTCAATAAAATAATGCACAATAAGAATTGGCGGACTTATGTTAAACGATCAGTTGCATTTTATTGTAATTTTTAAGTCATTTATTTCTTTTTTTTTTTCATTGTATTGTATTTTTCAAGACGAATGGAATAAGTGATAACGGATAGTGAAGGATGTGATGAGTGGTGACCGATAGTGATGGATAGGATGTCTGATGATGTGTGCGTTGGGAGGTAACGGATAGTGATGGATGGATCGAGTCGTGGCGGTTTGTAGTAGATCGGATGAGTAATGATGCATAAAATGAGTGGTGAGGGATAAGGGGAGTGCTGCAGGATGAGTTGAGTGTTTAGGTATGGTGATGAATGGAATGTGGTGAGGAATGATGATGGAAGAGATGACTGGTGATGGATGAGATGAGTGGTGGCTGATGGTGATGGATAAGATAAGTGGTGACTGATGGTGATGGATAGGATGTGTGGTAATGGATAGATTGACTGGTAATAAATGGTGAGAGCTGGAATGAGTAGTGACGGATGGAATCAGTGGTGACAGATGGAATGAGCGATAACGGATGGGATGAGTTATGACAGATGGGATGATTGCAACAGAGGTAACTACCTCCGAACGATAAAATACAATGAATTAAAAAAATTAGTGGTCGGTGTTTTGCAATTTCAACAGGTCGTCATCGTCCACAGCGTTCCACTGCTGCTTCAGACATAAACCTCATCTCCACACACTTAAAATAAGGCAGTTATTTTTTATTTAACTACCAAAACATTCACTACAAATAATTTATAATGGCAAAGCAACGTTTGCTGGGCAGCTAGTACATATATGGGAATGTATTATTTGAAAATGGAAATATTCAAGAAGTGTTAAAAGGGTCAAATGTAATTTTTTTTTTTTTTTTTTTTTTTATTGCCAACGGTGGCAAACGAGCAAGCAGCACACCTGATGGTAAGTGAAACTGCTGCACATGGACCATTGCAATACCAGGGGCACAGCCAGGCCGCTGCCTACCGTGAAGGAAATACTCTTCTTAAACCTCGTTTAAAGAAGGACATGTCATAGCGCTCGGGAAACACAGCAGCAGGTAGTTCATTCCAGAGCTTGCACGTACGTGGGAGAAATGATCGCTGGAAACGTACAGTTGAAGACCATAACGTTTCCAGGTGAAATGGATGAACCCTGCTGCGATGTCGAGTGGTACGTTGGTAGAATGGTGACGGTGGTACCAAGTCAAACAGTTCCTCGGAGCACTCCCCGTGAAAGAGTCGGTAGAGTACACAGAGTGACCCAAAGTCTCTCCGCTGCTCCAGCGACTCCAATCTGTCCGTAAGATTGGGATCCCCGACGATTCGAACAGCCCGTCTTTGCAGGGAGTCAAGTGGGTCTAGCTGATATTTGGGCGCACCTGCCCAGAGATGTGAGCAGTACTCCACATGAGGACGAACTTGTGCTTTGTATAGCACAAGACGCTGTCTCGGTGTGAAGTACCGCCTGGCTCTGTTCAGGACGCCCAACTTTTTGCTTGCCAATTTGGCTTTGTCCTCCAAATGACTCCCAAACTGGACTTTGCTCGATATTTTGACGCCGAGAATCCCAATACTCTCAGAAATTGGAAGAGTTACTCCTTGGAACTGAGGCGCCATGACAAATGGGTCCTTCTTTGCAGTGAACGCGCAAACTTGTGTCTTTGTAGGGTTGAACTGGACTAGGTTCCGTTCACCCCATTCCGAGGCCCGCCCCAGAGAGCGCTCGACTTCAGACACAAGTTGAACCCTTCTTTCCTGAATACTCCGAGGGATATTCCGTTGCTCAGTGTACCGCTCATCACCCGTACTGTCATCCGCATAGCAACGCATATTCTCGATAGAGAGCATGTCATTGATATGCAGGATAAACAACGTCGGGGAGAGCACCGAGCCTTGTGGTACACCAGCATTAATGGTCATGGTATCGGAGCAGGAGCCATCTACGACGACTTTTATACTCCGACCATCCAAAAAGCTGGCAATCCAATTACAGAGTCCCTTGGGGATTCCGTATGATGGTAGCTTCGATAGAAGTGCCCTGTGCCAGACCCTATCGAACGCCTTTGCGATATCTAGGCTGAACGCCAGCGCCTCACCCTTGCCCTCCATAAATGTAGCATGATTATGTGATGCAGCTGCTATACGAATGAAAAATTTATTTTTATAAACCAAACTTAGATGAATAGAGAAATAATAAATTTTATTAGCTAGCCAGCCATAGACTAACTTTCAAAATTCATGCATCGGTAGCAAAAGACAGCCATATTCTAGAGAACGCCGGTATGCCTTAATATAAGGCTGCTTAACCAAAGGCCCGCGGGCCACACATTGGCCCGCGGACACATTTAGAATGACCCGCGCAGCCACGACGCATGCCCTCCAAGTAGAAAATGTCAAAATTTGCTTAAATTATCTAAAATGTTTATCTAAATAAATTTGATAACTTATTAAGCATTAAAATTCGTTAATTAACAATAATCTTTTTTTGACACTTTTGTTAATTTAAATCTAACAAATATCATATCTATTCGTTTTGTTAGTCGCCCTCCAAAAAAATTTTGTACCATCTGTTAAAATCTTGTGAGCCTTGCCCTAATCAATATATTTTTCTCGGATTATTTTCTGCTTATGGTCAAAATTTTACCCATGTAGAGTTGCAGTCTATAAATTATATCGTTAATTGCATAGTCCTTATATATTTCATTAATTTATCTATGATTGCCCGACATAAGTAGGCTCAAAGAAGTAGTCGTTTCAGCTTTTTAATGGAGGTAGAACCTTATTACAGTGCCAGAACTTAGCATGGACACCCGTTACTATATTGTGGTATCATTTTGTGGTTCGTATTTAAAATAAGAGAAATTATTTACGGCCTATTAAGATATATAACACAAAATACATAAACACTGCATTTAAACTAATCAAATTCTGGTTGTAACATCGTAACAGGACACAGCTATGCAAATTGCAAAGCCAATATTCTACGCCTGGGAATCAACTCGAAGGGAGGGCAGGGTTAGTAATAATTCAATTTTAGAATCGATCATACGAACCGGTGCTCATACCCGATTTATTTATAAATGAAACAAAGCAGCGCCCAACTATAAACCGCACGTTACATCGAATAATGGTTTTGGGGTGATCCGATTTCAATGAAAAATAAATTCTATTTCACCAGAAATATCGTATAATTTATTCTAACACTGACAGCATTGTGAAGTTCCACTTGTTTTTACAAGCACTAAATATTGCAAGGTAGCTTTGGGCACTATTAAATTATGCAAGAGTTTGGGTCTGTTGCGTACTACGATTTTTCTTTCTCTGTTAGTTTAGTAGATATACATATTTTATGGTCACGTAAACGAAGTCAATTATTATCTCAAAATAAAGGTAGGTATCAGTAAAACTTTTTGTAAGAACTGTTTATTTAAATATTTCCTTACACACTACATATACATTTACATATATATTATCGCTAAATAGCAAAAAATAAAATCACTATCCATCGCTGCATTTCTGTACCACTTAATGGATTATACTCCTTTTTTGTATTGCCTTCGGAATTTTTAATATTTGTATATACCTCTTTGGCCTACAGTTGACGTACAGTAACCGTTTCTATCCTTATAATATAATAATACTATTTTGCATTTTCTTGGTAGGAAATGTTCCTTTACGATACAAGATACCTTTGCGGTATAAGTTGCTAGTTATTCATATAACAATTGAATATTGACGTATTTTATAATATTTCTGTTCGAATCTCAATCGGTAAGGGGTTGGTATAGGATGTGTTCTTCCTTTAAAATAGAAGAACAAAACATGCTGCAGATGTTTTTTTTTGCTAAACGTTAACCCTACCAAATACCCAACAGCAAATTCTGTCCATGTAGTACCTATGTAAACTTGGTACTGGTCAATATAGTTCTAGAGCTCTAGCTCTTAACCGACTTTTAAGGCGTTCAAAAACAATGTCAGATTTAGCAGTATGCGTGGCCGTTGCCACACGAAATTGATGTTGACGGCTTTATTATTATCATCATCGTCCTACTCTTATTGCAAGTACTTGAGGTCGACGCATTATGTATTCTTCTTCTATAGCACAAATTGCAAAAAGTTTTGGTAATATTTTTGACATCAAGCCTCCTTGGGAATGTAATTATTGACCAGGCGGTATAGGACCCAGGTCCATTTAAAGCTCTTAGTCGTCTGTTATGACACCCACGAGCAATATGAATGTTAATAGTATCAGTAGCCGCTACCACACAACGATCAGTGATGGCCTTATTGTACCTTAATTTTTTCCTCAAGTGAAATGAATATTTTTACAATAGATACACAAACATTCTGTAGCGTCCTTTATTAGCAACTAGTGTTGCCATTTGTTCTCGTTGCACATAATTTATCATCACGCTGCCTAATCCCCACAATTAATCATTTTAACACAATAGTTAGAAAACATTCAATTGTTTTTATAATTAAAATGTTGGAAGTATAATAAGTAATAAATTATTTTTACAGTGAATCATCATCTCAGCTCATATACGTCCCAATGTTGAGCTCGACCCACCTCTATAATAGAAGGAATATCGATCTACTATACCATTTATTTCGAGTTTTCCTTCTCTTGCGTAGATGTAATATGCATATTGTATCCCTTTGTGTGGTGATGGAGTAAGAATACAATTCACTACCCCCTCTCTTGCTCGTAGGTGTCGTAAAAAACAAAGATATAATATAACATCTATGTAAGAGAAGGAAAACTAGAAATAAAACCCTATACCAACACGTCTGACCATCGTGATATAGTAGGTAAATTTCCCTCTTATTGTAGCAGAGGATCGAGCCCAACAGTTGGAAGTATATGAGCTGTAACGATGATGATGATGATACCTTCGTCATCTTATACGACATCCACGAGTACGAGAGGGGGGTGGTGGACTGTACTCTTACTCGCCATTCAGAAAGCAGCGAATATATAATCCTAGTAGTGCATATAGCAATTAAATCAGTAGTCATAGGATAAAGTCAGAGAGGCAGTTCTACGATTTAGCTAGCGATACCAGTAGCTAAATGTTGTTGAACGCTTATAGAGTTTATAAAGATTGCAAAAATAGTTAAGACACTGAAACTTGAAAAAAAGTGCTACAAAAGTTTATAACAAAAGTATAAAGAGGTCCTCGCTATAACCATAATTAACCTAAATATTAGATACGTATCAATATAAGAAAAATGTAAATTAAATTAAAATTGTCGTTCCATGAATTGAAGGTATTATCAATGTTAACATAATTCAAGAAATATTTTTAGGATTACATACATATTTCAAAAGGCCACGCTTTAAATTTCATTCACAGACGTTAAAATGAATAGGTTCGTTACGGGCATGATTACCTTGACCCAGATCTCACCAAGACTATGTGGTTGAGCGGTGTGCGGTTGTTACAATTGAAACAGGAAGACTTTGTATCAAAGTAGAATTTGAAAGTTCTCGCATGTATGTAATGGCTTACAATAGAAAGGTTTACTATGAAAATAGTTACAATTTAAAAACGGACAATGCCGTTTTTTTATTTCTACGTGGATGTCACATGATATGTTAATGCATGAAATGTGTACACCTATACATAATTTATCAAATTGAACAAGCATTTTCTGGCTAGTATTGAATTTTAATGGACAAAATAATATTTAAAATAAGAACCTTTGCTATGCCGTCTGGCCAGCGCGATAATAGCATCCAACTTCTTACCAACGCTCTCATTAGTAGGTACCCAACATTAGCATGTTTGAGAATTGAAATAAATAGAGATGAGTTTTAGAATTTGTATAACACTGTAAACGTATTTTGATACGAGGTATAAACCGATACCTGAACTAAATGGATAAAAATTTATTCCCAAAGGAAATCTTATTCTGTCATCATATTAACTTTAGGGGCTGAAAACCTTCCGAGCCAGTATAGCAACGTAAAATTTTATTTTACTACCTAAAATTAGGAGCAAAATAGCGAGATTAACTTTATATGAAAGCATCGTATTCCCTGATCCTATAAACCCACACAAATATTATGTTTATATTATTTTAAACTATTTAAATATATCCAGAAGTAGTGATTTCTTTAAATAAATCACATTTGCCATAAATTACATCTTTTAGCACCTGTAACCGATTGCCAATGTATACATATACACGCATGTGGTCATGAATAAGACTGATGAAGAACATAACAAGTCATTAAATGATATCGTACTAAAAGTTTAGTGTTTAAAAATGATAGCAAATGTAAATATTAAAACTACCTTTAAAGTTTTATTTAACTCCTGTTTTTGTTATTATATTAAGACATTTTTGTATACACTGTCCATCAGTGTATTTAGGTACAAAAGAGTGTGTGGTACTACCCCGGACGGACCAGCCCACGTCTACAAACAGACAAATTTCGAATATGTGGTTCAGTCACACACAAGTTTGCTATAATTGCGTTTCGTAAAGCCAAAAACCTTTGGAAAATCCGAAATGTACGGGGCGGAAAACCGCAAAACTGTGCGTTATTATTCTAATTTTGTAGTTTTGCAGCAGCTAACTCAAATTATTTAAACATTGATTAGTTCGTATTGTTTTGGTTATCATAATTAACATCTTTCAAAATATGTAGTTTATACGTGTTTTTACTAACACTTACTATAATTGTACCTTTGCTTAATACAATATATTAGCACTTCTTTTTCTCCTACGGAAATTGTATAATGCAACTATAGAACGTAAGCAGATAATGTGAAATACAAAGAAACAGAATTGTATAAGATATTTAATCTTTGGTATTTGTCACGTAGGTAGAATCCTGTCATTCGCATGATGAGACTAATTTACTTGGCCCCACCAAGTCATAAAGAACCCAATACGCAGTATCTCATAACAGCTTTCGTCGCTTCCCTGTCTCGCAATACATGAAAATAATATTATTCCATTTATGTTAAAATACTCGAGTAGAAAGCCAAACGGCAAAATAAGGACATATACAACAGGGAACGTGACATTATTTTAATACAAAATACTCGGCGTGATGGAAAACGCCATATAAATATTCATGGTGACCTTGGCACCTTTCTAGGGATAGTGCTTAATGTAAGATAGTGTTTTAATGCTTTCCACTAAGCCTATTACTCTACTCATACTTAGTAGCATTCACATGATGAATAAATAATACGTTTGTACTAATAATTAATAACTTTGTACATTTAGTTTATATATATTAAAGTACTATTTCTCATACTTATTTAAAATAGGCTTACGCTTTAGGCCTTCAGACATAAAAACTATTAAAAAAAAATATATTTCTGGCACTTTTTATTCAGTTACTAGATACGCTTAAAAACGTCAAGGGCTCACAGACTTTAATTTGTGCTCCGTAATCAGCAAGTTTGTCCTATTAAGAGCGTTATCGGTAATAAGCGGCCGTAAACCCAAAAATGTGGTTTTTTGAGGACTGGTTACTCGTTCATCATAATAGCTTACTAAAAATTTATATGACCACTACATTAAACACATCTTTATATTGTGCTTGTACAGAATTATAACTCAATATTGTAACTATTTTATTAAAAGGCAAGGGTATTTTGAACTTAAGTTAATGAGATTTTACGAAAACGCTGAGATTTGAAGTTCAGGTACGAATAAACGATAAGTCGTGGCAGCTCGAAAAAAATTGTAGATGTTAGGAAAATTACTGTTCTTGGGTATGTATAAAATGAAATTCAAGATTTCTTCCTTTTATAATTAAAAAAAAAAAAATATTTCCTTAAGATTAATTTGACGAAAATGGCTCCTGTAAAACATTTAATTTTGTGAATAATACTAACCTTGGTATATTTAAAAAAATATCCACTATTTGTTCGACTATTGTAGAAGCAGTAAAAAAAAACCAAATTGAAATACGAATAGTCACCCTCGTAATTAAATTTTAAATATTACTATAAATTGAACGGCATAATTGTTTATAAGCCAGTCGCGCCTTGGCGCTCAACGGAGTAGGGTCACGTCGCTCGAGCTCTCCGCTCACAGATTAAAAGACGACAATACGAACTTCAGCGTATACTGCGACTGATCGGTTTTGATTCGTAAGTATTTATTACTACCTAATTTTTTTAATTACTTTCATGCGATCTCTGTAAAGAATAATATAGAATCTTTTTACGTTTTAGGTGATGGGTCGAAAAAGCAGATTGTATCTTGGGAACAAAATCGGTTACAAGGCAAGGAAAAAGAAAATACACGACAAAACTGTAAGGTACTTATAGTTTCAAAAGAGTAAACGAAAAGAGAAATGAGCCGTCACTCAGGACGCCTGGCAGATGTGAAACATCAAAATTATTTTGAAGTCGTTACCGCAAAGCGTGGTGTTAACGCCACTTTTAATGCCACGCGACGATCAGGTTCACCCCGCCTATAGATATTTCACATCAAAAATCCGAACGGAACATTTATGCAGCCTCATCTTCTGAAGATTATCAGCTAACTCAAATTTAATGTTGAATAATTACTAACCATACACAACATAATTTTTTCATAGAGAATCATTTTCTTCTTGTACTAGCAATAAATATGTAGTAAAATGTGGATCAAAATTTAATAACTAATTTCCGTAGTGGGTAGATTTAAATCTCTGACTGGACTTGTTAGACATCCATGGCCATGGCAACTAGGGCCATACTCGACTACTGCACGGCAGCCACGGAGGCAGCGTGCCTCTTGGCCGGAACTCTCCGGTGGGACCTGCAGGCGGAGGTACTCGCCGAGCTTTACCTGTGAGTATCAGAGACGCAAGCCACATATAGCCTCAATCAAGGTGATTGCCGCCTGGCGGGTCGACGCCCGCCGCGACGCCATTGCTCGTTGGGCAATCGGACTGGAGAAGCCTCAATACGGTATCAGGACCGTCGAGTCCTTTCAGCTGGTGCTGATGGGGTGGTTGGGTCGGCAGCACAGGGTACATTCCTTCCGACTGGTGCAGGTATTGATGGGTCACGATAGCCAAGTACCTGCGCAAGCTCGTTAGGAGGGAGAGCACACCACCATCCTGCTACCACTGCGATTGCGACGTGAGCACGGCGCAGCACAGGCTCGAGGTGTGTGCCTCGTGGGCAGAGCCGCGCCGTGAACTCGTTGCAATGACCAGTGCCGACCATCACTAGGGAGATGCTCAGCAGCGTCAGGAACTGGAACGCGGTCACCGCCTTCTGTGAGGCTGTCATCTCACGAAAGGAGACGCCGGCTCGTGTGTGATCAATCTTTGGTCACACGTTCCGCCACCGGCGACTCGGGCGGCGCAGATAGGAGTATCCGCGCCTCACGCCGCCCTAGGCGAGTCCGCGGGTGACCGGACCGGGGACTTTAGTGTGTCACCCGCAGAGAGCCTGACCGTGTGACGGCGACCGACGTCCCGGGATAGGGGTTTTTTATTTTTTTTAAATTATTACACAATAATGTGATAATTTAAAAAAAATAAGTTGTCGAGTCTCGAACCCGAGACCAGAGTTCCCGCCGGCGAGCACGTTACCACGAGATTACCGCTTGTTGGCGATTCGACTTTGAATTTTTCTAGTACATAAATTACCCATCCAACTTTGACCCTTAAAATCTTTTTAACGAGGGCCCAGTTGACCCTAATATTTGGTAGTTGTGATACCCTCGTGCCCCCTTTACCACCCCACCAAAAATCATGGAAATCCCCGACCCACACGTCTGAGGGTCTCCGTAAGTTATACTCTGTGCCTATATTTTACTATTTCCTGTACTTTGCATATTAAAAATACAATTTTAACCGTTTTACTGTTATGAGATTTGGTTTTTAATTACAAATTTTAAATCATGTCAAATTTTAAATTTTACATCATGGAGATTTTCAACCTTCTCCAAAGAATATATTAGAGATTGATTATAAGCGCCAAGGCTCGACTGGTCATTCTATGAACTCGCGTGTGTGTAATGCATTAGTGTGCGTTGATATCGGACCGTAGCAAAATACCTAAAATGCGAGAAGTGCCGATTACCGATAACGCTCTTAAGTGGGACAAACATTACAAGATTTGTGTATGTGTGTGTGTGTATATATATTTGCTTACTGCTTCAAGGGAGGTAAAGTATAACAAAAGGAAAATAAATTATTTAACATAACACCACTGTCATTCTTTAAACGTCTATGCCGTAATTATTTAATCTCAATTAAGGTCATCACAACGACTACTATAAAATAGCTCATACATTTGTGTAGCGCACCTGGACCCGCCGGGTAATCCAATTAAGAGGAGGGGCGGACTTTATCTCCGCATCTACTCAACTTATCGACATAAAAAAACAAACTATATGTTTTGGTTCAGGGACTGAGCTGTTTCAGCTTTCATTAAAATCCATTGAATATATTTAAGTATTATTTTCCATTTACACAATGCATCTGTAGACTAACTTTTCCGCGTGGCGGCAAGTAAGAAGACAGTTCACTAAACTTATCCGTGTGTGTCGTAAAAGACGCTAAAAGATACGCAACAGATAATATCTATGCGAGAAAGAAAACTCGATATAAAACCCTATGCCAACCTGTCTGACCAGCACGGTATAATAGGTCAATTTCCCTTACATCTTGGAGAAAGCCCAAGCCCAACAATGGGACTTATATGGCTATAAGATGATGATGATACATAGACTAAGAAGAACTTTTTTTGGTTCTACAGTCAGCGCAAACGCCGTCCAGCTCCGTCCGGGGCGAGGAAGGGGAGGCGCGCATCCCCATAACCCACCGTCACCTCTCCTTCATCGTTGAACCGACCACTGGTACCAAGTCCCATATCCTCCGTAGTCGGCCCAGAGATTAAAAAAGCCTACGAATGCAATGTGTTATTACTCTATACGAACCAATTGTTGTCATAAAAGCCGACTGCCTTTATTGTATGATAGAAAAATAAAATCTTAAGGCACAGATTATAGAAACCGACATGGTATAATAGACGAATTTCAATCAAATTGTGGAGAAGGTTCGTGTCTAACAGCAAGAAGAGTATGAGTGCAGACATAGAAGAAATTTTTAAGTATCATTTCAGCTAATATACATACCACACACTATTGCCTACCACGCTAGTCCGATGGGTTTTATTTATGGGAGGGTGCCCCTCAAGGGGATATTCCGTCGGGCCGACCACTGACGTCAAGTCACCCAGCTCCGGTGGTCGGCCCAACAACGAAGGCGACGTGTCACGGGCGGGTTACGGGTGTGCGTGCTTACGCCCCTCTGTCGCCCCGGACGGAATGGTGCGAGGAGTGCGCCGACCGTAACCCACCGCCAAAAAAAATGGGGTTTTATTTGAAGAATTCATTCATTAGTCATCTTTTACCATACCCACTGGCAAGACAGGGGGTGTTGAATTACGTTCTTACTCTGTCATCACGCGGAAAAATTAGGTAGGTTAGTATTAATACATATTTACGTAAAATAATATTTAGAAAATTATATAGAAGTCGTAAATTGTGTAATTTATATTAAGACAACCTATTCGACCTACTTTTGTAACAGTAACAGTAGAGACGATTAGACGCATGTGGTCCACGTTGTACGGTGTAGACACAAACCCAGTTACCTCATAAAAATAACTCTAAAAGATAGCTCTATTGCGGCAATAGGTAACTTTGTGGGCGCAGCGAAAGTACAACCTCATCTCTATGGTAATGCCGGAATATTCACAAATTCAGCCCTAAAATTTTGCTGTGACATAATTTTATTTTTAATTGACTGCTATTTCGTTACTTTCATCGTACTGATACGTGAAAATACTGAAACAGAAAATGCATAATTATGTAACAAGATTACAAAACTAAGTAAATAAAATAGAAACGCCTAAGTTTGGACAGAAAATTGAATTATATATATTTATGTATCAATTCATACGTAGTAATAATATCTAATTTTTAAGACAGTTTTGTTGTAGAATACAGAAACAAATTCCTTTATATGAGCAGAAACTAAAACACTTTAAAATGGTCAGTTTACCAGTTCGGAGACACTTGCAAGACATGTTTATGAAATACTAGCTGACCCGGCGAACTTCGTAACGCCATAACTTTTTTTCGTAAATACATTTTCTAAACATCCGAATATATATTCTCTGGAGGAACCATTACGGCTTTGTCAGGAAAGATTCGATCTTCTTGGTCTCGCCATTGTTAATGATGATTCAAAGAGGATACAAATTACTGATGATTGATTTCTGAGAAAATTATAATTATCAAATTTTAAACCATACTTAACTATAAACAAAATTACGTTTAGCTGTCATTTGCATTTTTTATTACATATCAAATGCGTTTTTGTTATCCTACGTTTCATAGTGACTTGTATTCTCTTTGACATGAGTTTCGGTGCGAATATGGAAATGTCATGTTTAGCTCTTGTATTATATTCATTTTTTTAGTGTTTTATAGTGTTACATTGAATAATTTTGCTGATATTTTAAGTAATATAATACAGTTAAGATATGTAAGGAATGTGATATACGAGTGCTTTACGTGTATTTTCATATTCTACCGTAATTCCCAGAGAAATCAAATAATTAGGTTTACAACAGCTAATTAATGGTAACGACTTGACTTACTGATGGACATGACTATAAATAAGCTATTCTATATAAAGTTAAATAATATGAAGAAAATTGTATCAGACTTGGCTGTATGGTTTTTGATTCCTTTGTCCGTCCGAATGGACAAACAGAAACAAAATAAAATCTATTAGACATTTTATGCCATGTCACACGGGAACGCGATCGAACGGGATAAAAAGTAGCTCATTGCCATTAAGAAAAAGAAGAAGAAGAACGGGATAAAAAGTATCCTATGTCCGTCTCGTGGTTCTAAGCTACCTCCCCACCAATTTTCAGCCAAATCTGTACAGCCGTTCTTGAGTTATAATAATAGTAACTAACACGACTTTCTTTTATAAATATAGATTAAGAAATCGTTAGGACTGCCCGGTTCTATTACAATATTTTTATTTGCGTATTCCTAGATGCGCACCTAAGCGCATCGCTGGCATTACTACAACAACCTCTAGCTATAACTAATATAAACCAATAAAATTTATTACTATATGTAAACTGTAAAAGCTTTAAATTGTTAGAAACGAAAATGTGGATATTTTTGACGATACGTACATTATACAAATTTTAAAATTATTGTATTGAGATTGTTAAAAGACTTATACATAGAATATTCGATGGATACATTAACAATCAATTTTTATGTTAATTATTTTTTAATTATTATATTAAAGTTAAGAACTTTGATTTTATTATCTCTTATTTCACTCTATTGCCTCTTTTTCCGAATTTTTATCTTTAGGTTTCTGCAATTTAGTTTTGATTTTAATTCTTACCATTTTCCTCAAATTTGTTTTTAATTCTCATTAGATATACTGAAGTGATGTAACTACCATTTTTATTATGCGTATTGACCTCAGAAAATGGTAATAGAGAAAATTATACTACACTTATTTTATTCATATTTTTTTGTGGTGGTCCAAATAAATAAATCATTATTATAACTACAAAATGCCCAGTTCTTATAGTCCATAAAATATAGGATGATCTCTGTGACAGTTGTCCCTAGTGCTGTCACGCTTACGCTAAAGTCCGTAGTTTTTAATCGATAAAAATTTTTATTTTTATAATTGTGATTTTCTATTATATTTAAAATAGAATCAATGAAAATCTTTTTGAATTTATTTCAAACAAACCTGTTTTTTGACTGTTTGAATTATTCAAAAGGTCAAGACAACCAAGGTCTAGGTCACTATTATCGTCATCACTGGAGCGTTCCTGCTAGAACATTTATCATTTTTTGCTAAAATAGGGATAGTCGTTAGATCAATCGATCAATTACGACTGTTTTATAAATAAATATGTCTAGTTTATTGACAATAATGCATACATAATATTATAATTTACTCTGAGACAAAAAGTAGTTTTTTTAATGTTTAATTAATTCAATTTATGTATTTTATAATGTACCTGTCAGTTGTAATTGTAAAAAATATGTTGAAAGTATTATATAGGTACTGTATTGGGTTTATTTCTTTTATGAATAATTTAATAAAGATCGGTTATCGATTTACGTATATCGACTGTCCTATCTCTTTTTTTATTTTCAGTCCAGTATGACCTTGTACGTGCGTAAGCGTCATTTGTGTATAAAATGTTTACTAGGTATTTCAGTACTTACGAGGTATATTTTAAGCATGAATATTAATATTTTTATATTTATAATATATTGCAATTCAGTTGCAATAAAACTGGCACGAAAAGAATGAAAATATATTTGATACAAAATGAAATTGTAAACATGTCGGTCGATCAAACTTACTTCGTTGGTTTCGTTGACATCTGTCACGGAGATCGAGCTATATTTTATGGACTATAATAAATGTTATGCTTTGCTGTGTAAAATTCTGTGAAAAAACGGTTCTTCATAGCATGAATTCAAAGTAATATTGGATATATAACTTATTACGGATTCTATAGAAAATAATCTACTTGTTATGCCTGATATTAATAATGGCAATTTAATCTAAGTTACGACTACCATCTGTATTTATAATAGACTTAGCTTGGCAATCATTAATTAGGTAAGAAATCTTCGGTGCGGTGGGCCACTAATTGGATAGCCGACCTACTATTCCGTCTCTAATCTACTAGGATTGCCAGGAGGATCTAATCCTACTGAATTACACAACTGACGTGTTTCCGAACAAAAAGTTGACCGCCGTAACAAAGACAAATAGGTAAGTAGGTCCTTCAAGCGACCTGTTAGATTTAAACATTAAATTGTCTATCAAACGTATAATGAAAATAATTTTCTCAGTATTCATTTGCTAGTCACAAGATCCTCTCATAACAAGGAGTTAAGGCGATTATTTCTACGCGTATATCAATTAATGGAATTTATACGTCATCGTCAAATTCTTTTAGACATACGAATATCGCCGTTAAACAAAGAGATTTCCAAAAACTGATACTATAGTTCATCTAATCTAAGAAGTACATTTTGACGTTTCGCATTTTTTAATACACGATAACTTTGATCAAACGTGTACACATGATTGCAAACAATAAATCTTAAATTTTAAAGAACTATTAAGTTATTTATGTAATTAACGTTGCGGGTTACTTTCATGTACAATAATGTAATGTTGAAACTCGTAACACTAATTTAAAATAAAAACAACATGTAAAACACTGATTGTTATTGACGGTCACGTCATATTCAAGAATATCCAAATAATCGGTAAAAATATTAGAATAATATAATTAATCGAATAGACTGAATTCTCAAAATATTCGTATTAAAATAAAACCGTGATTCCACGTTGTCCTTCACTGACTGAATTGTAAGCAATGATACCATTTACCATTCAAGAACAACTAAATTGACTTTCTGGTAGAAAAAATATGGACCGATTTATTCCATACACCAAAAAAAAGGAACAAGAACAAACCAATAACAGGTATAGATCAATTCGATATAGATGTCATTCGAAACTACGTCTATTTTACAGGAGGTGAATATCCAGCTTTGATGAAAGTTAGACTGTTATGCAAAATGACTGAAATTGCATAATATATTGATGGACAACGCTCCGTACCATTCTGTCCAAATTAACAAAGCACCAACACAACTGAATAAAAAAGCAGCTTTAATGGAATGGCTGCAACGACAAGGTGCGTTGGCCATGTTGGCCAACACACCTTGTCGTTGAAAGCAGAGTTATTGTCGTTAGTAAAACAATCTAATCCACTGAAACCACGATACGTTATAGACGAATAGGTAGATGAATGTGGACATAAAATAATGAGAGTACCACCATATCACTGCCAATGCAACGCAATTGAATTGATATGAGCTCAAATTAAAGGTAGTTGTGCTTCACTGAAAGCCTTCTTTCTATACTTGCATGTCCACAAAAGGTTTTAGTAAACGAATGTTGGCACATTATATTGTCACATTACTGATTGAGTAGTAAAAGTTTAGCAAGATAACTTTAGCAAGATAACTTTAGGGCGTATGTCATTATAAGGACCTTTTCTACTTGTTGTATAAATAAGGCAAGCACTGTCTTTGAGCGACTTATAAAGCTATGTATTGAAAATTTTAATTATAATATTCGGGTACAATTGCCTAAGCCCATGCTTCTTTATGCAGTTTTTACGGTAATTATGTCTATTCCTCTAGCATTGAAAACTATGGTAGTAGGTTGACTATGGTAGTAGGTTGACTATGATCTGGCGGAGTTCTTTCTTATTTTTTTCTTACAATGATGATTGATAATGACGACTCTGATCCTCGGGATAAGAATTAGAGTTGCGATATTGTATCCTTAGAGTTAGGTCACTAAACAGATGCGTCTTTAAAAGTAATATTTTTTTTATTAATCCAAAATCCCACAGAATATTTCGACGACAAATTCAAAATTGCATCATGCGATGTCATTAACAGCCTTCAATTGATAAAAAAATTTAATAGGCAATAAAAAACATACGACCTCTGACAATGACATTGTGTAACATGTGTGCTGCTAAAAATGCACAACATTAACAAAGTCCCTCAACATTATTACTCTTTGGAAACCGTAAGGCAAAGGTGTATGTGCAAGCGTTTTTTCCGCTACGAAAATAACTAGCATTAAATTGAATATTATTGCATGTGGTTATGTTACTCCATAACCACACGGCAAAGGTTACGGTAAAATTCACACTTTTATGCCCGTGGGTGTCGTAAAAGATGACTAAGAGCAGTATATGCAGATAACATTTATCCGAGAGAAAGAAAATTCGCAGTATAATGACTCGTCTGACCAACGTGGTATAGTAAACCGATTACCCTCCCAGTTTGGAGGTGGCTCGAGCCCAGCAATAGGACGTATGTAGATATTTGAGCTGTGATGATAATGAAAAAAGCTTGTTCTTTTAGAGCAGTCTATGTTGCAAACACGGCGTAGCTATGCAAACCTACTAGACAAAGCGTAAATGTGATCATTTCCCTGTATCAACCATTGGAACTGACCTGTTGCTGCCAGCATTTGTTGGAACAATATTTGGCGTCAGAAACTGGAACACTGTCATCACTTAGTTGTGATCACGTTGGAGCCGACGGTGTAAGCGATAATAAAGTATAGCAATATTGATGGCAAACTTTATGGGCGGAGAGACATGCGGCCATAGCGGCTAGATCATAATCAGACAAAAAAATAGATTCTAAATTGGGATACGTACCTCTTTGAAAAACCAATGCCTTCTAATGGCGATATGTTTTATGCTACTACAAGTTTAGTTTCTCCTCTTGAATTAATAAAGATGGTTGTATCGCTCTAATACTCCGGTATTAGAGAAATGCACTTTGATCTAATGAATAGATACTAGCGTTGCGGAGGACTTTGCAAACACAACGAACAAAAAAACAACACAATCTAAAATTAATTTATACAACATTATTTTTTTATTAAAAGCATAATTCATATTTAATCACAATATACTTTGAAGTCATTAAATACGGAAATGCCATGGCACCGTCAACTGTAAAAAGGCCTTTACCAGCCAGTCTGATTGTTTAATCAGCCAATTTCCCTCCTATTGCAGTGAAGGTTTTTGCTCAATAATGGGTCGTTATGGATTGAAGAATATCTGATTATGTTATTTTGTTTTGTATAATTTCATATGAGTTGATTCAATTTAATTTAAAAATAGAAAAATAAGAGAATTGCAGATAAAACTATATTAAACAATGCTTATAAATTAAATTGTCTTTTTCTTGGTATCACTAATGCCACTTGGTAATGAATCCAGACGATGTTACAGACAGATGTTACAAATATTTTTCGTAATTACAGACAATTCATCATCATCATCATCATTTCAGCTCATATACGTCCCACTGTTGGGCTCGAGCCTCCTCCACAATAGGAGGGCAATTGACCTTACTATACCATGCTGGTCAGACAGGTTGGTATAGGGTTTTATTTCAAGTTTTCCTTCTCTTGAACATATATGCATATTATATCTCTTAGTCGTCTTTTACGACATCCACGGGCAAGATAGGGAGTGGTGAATTGTATTCTTACTCCGTCACTACACGGAAGACACACAGACAATTGTATTATCATAATTAAATCCTGGAAGCTTGCTTGCCATCAAAATGAAATTATAATTATACAATTGCATTATTTGTAGAAATATGTTGTCAATTATTTCTCTTATAAGTTGTGTTATATTGAAATAATGATCGGTGAATCACTTGTACAATTCTACTATATATAGCACATTTGGAAAGAGACAATAGACTAATCTCGGCTTCGTAGATCATAATAACTTTTTATTTATGTCCGTTAAACTTTGAAACTATCCAACGGATGTACTGAACCTGTTTTCAGTAGAATGGCGATAATGCAAAGATGGTTTTAGAATACTAAAACAGTACATAAGGCTCACAATGTCAGCAAGTGCGATCGATTTCAAGAATTTCATTTTTTTTTTTATTCTGATGGTGGCAAACGAGCAAGCAGCACACCTGATAGTATGTGATACTACCGCACATGGACTTTTGCAATACCAGGGGCACAGTTAGGCCATTGCCTACCGTGAAGAAAATAATATTCTTAAACCTCGTTTAAAGTAGGACAAATAGTAGTAAATAGTAATATTTTTAAACCTCGTTTAAAGAAGGACATGTCATAGCGCATTTACTTTTTAATCTGTACAGAACATCGTCAGTTGGGTCAGCTAGTTTGTCAATCCCAGCGGAGTTGTGGTAGGTACATGTGAAAACGGTCCCGTGGCTTAGCCGTAACCGAGAGGCAGAAACAGCGTATGGATTTTAGCTGGTAGTGACGCTGAAATTTAATCAACACTGAGCCCGGCATACCTCATCTCTTCGGACAGAGGTAGGCATGCATAAAGACAGCATTTTCCACGCGAAAATAAAAGCTAGTATGTCAATAAGAATGCTTATAATTATGATATTTTGCTATTTATTATAACAGAAATTTGTTCTAATATATTCGCTTCTGTTTGCACCATAAGTTTACAAACAATATTTGCGGTACAATCACAAAGTTAGCCCATAAAAATGTGATGTTAAATGAAAATTTCTTTCCGTTTGCCCGGTTTATTGCGGTCATCGTCGACGCTGACTGCAGTTCTCAACATTTTGTTTTAATAATATTAAGTATCATAACACTGTCCAATATCAAAGCTCGTTATATTTTCGTAGACTTTTTGCTCTGGGAGATAATAAATGTTTTCACTAACGAGGCAAAGGTTAGTGCGGCGTTAATAGCTACGAAATAAAAACTATTTAATAGCGAAAACAATAAAAAAACGATAAAACGATAGTTAAGTTATAGTGCCATAAAAATACATAATAAGTTAAGGCTTGAACTTTTCCATGATATACGAGACTACAAATAGAAATAAATACCTTATATTAAAAGAATATTTTTATCCATAAGTTTAACGACGTTTACTCTTACACAATAGACCACTACCAAAAGATAATTTCATAATTGTCACGTTTGGCAAGCGTTTGCGATTGAACTTGATACTCAACAATCAAACACCTTTCATGCCCAAAAATACAATAAAACCTAAAACCGATCCACCCTGGAAGAAACGTATAGCTAATAAAATAGAAAAACTTAGAAAAGAGTTAGGACAGTTAATAGAAGTTAAAAGAGGAATAACAACACGCAGAATGATAAATATAAAGAACAAATTATACGAAAAATACAATATTAAAAATGAAAACGACCACAATAACACAGCCGAAACCATCAAACAAAAAATAAAAGCATTAGCCGCTAGAATAAAACGATTTGAAGAAATGAGCGGCAGGAAAGAACACAATCAGTTATTTGCCGAAAATGAACATAAATTATATAGAAGCTTAGGAAACAATAATAACACAGATATCAAACTACCGACTAAGGAAGGGATAGAAGAATTTTGGACGTCAATACTATCAAAACCTACAAAGTACAACACACAAGCTAATTGGATAAAAGAAGTAGAAGAATCAACTAATACAATAGATAAGGAAGCTTATAAGCTAGATAAGAAGCTAGATAAGCCGTAAGGAAGCTACTGAAGTGGGAGACCCCGGGTGTAGACAAAATACAAAATTATTACCTAAAATACCTCACTAGCACACACAAATATCTATCTCTGTTATTCACCAAAATAATCACAGGACAAGAAACACTCGAAGAATGGTTTACCACTGGCCAGGTTATATTGATACCAAAAAATAGCAACACAGAAGAACCAAAAAATTGGAGACCAATACCATGTTTACCTAGTATATACAAATTATTAACGTCAGTTTTAGCAGATATACTATACAGCCACTGCGATTCAAATAATATAATGGCAATAGAACAAAGAGGATGCCGACGCGGAGCTAGAGGGTGCAAAGATCATTTGATGGTAAATAAGGCAATACTGGAGGACGCACATCAAGCCCAAAAGAATCTGAGTATGGCGTGGATTGACTATCAGAAAGCTTTTGATACCGTTTCCCATGAATGGCTACTCAAAGTACTTGATATCTATAAATGTCCACCTGTGATCAAAAGCTTTCTGAAGTGGTCAATGCCAGCATGGAAGGTGATAATGACAGCTCGGGGCTCTCATGAGTCGATAACTACTGAACCGATTTATATTAAGCGCGGCATCTTCCAAGGCGACTCCCTCTCACCATTACTGTTTTGTTTAGCAATAAATCCTATTTCTTTTATACTTAATAAATACGAATTGAAAGGATACAAACTCAAGGATAGTTTCTGGATAAATCATTTAGTTTATATGGATGACCTCAAAATTTACGCAAATAATAAAAGTAATCTTAAAGTTTTGTTAGACAGTGTAGAGATATTTACTAGCGACATAGGGATGCGATTTGGATTGGATAAATGTAACGTTTCACATTAGGGCAGGTCACAGAAGTACTGTAACTGGGGAAGGACATATTCTATTAAGCCAGGAGAAATTTAAGGAACTTGAAGTAGGAAATAGTTACAAATATTTGGGAATACACGAATCAGGAAAATAGAACACAGCAAAATTAGAGAGCAAATAACTAAAGAATACATTAAAAGAGTTAAAAAACTAATACAAACACACCTCAACGCCCGCAATATTATAAAAGGAATAAACACATATGCAATACCAGTATTACTCTACTCATTCGGAATTATAAACTACAAAATCACCGATTTAAAGAAAATAGATACGAAAACCAGAAAACTACTAGCAATTAAAAAAGCACACCAACAGAAAGCAGAAGTCGAAAGACTATACCTGCCGATAGCACAAGGCGGAAGGGGCTTGATAAACAATATTTGAAGACGGAATTCGATGACATGATCAAGGCAATAGTACAAAATGACATTAATAGGGATAAATATTCAATTATAAAGGAAGCACGAGAAATAGAACAAGAATTACACTTACCACAAGACAATTTACATACAGACACAGAGATAAAACAGGCAATAGTTAAAACACAAAACACATCATGGCGAGCTAAGCAGTTGCACGGACAATTTACTAAAAAAGTATTAGATCAGGCCAACATAAACACAGAACTTTCTTTCAAATGGATCAATAAACAACACATATCACCGGGAATAGTTTCTGCAGTATTTGCAATACAAGATCAGGCAGTGATGACATTACAACACCAGCGGAACATACTAAGAACAGCTGTGGATGGAAAGTGCAGACTTTGTCGCGTAAAAGACGAAACAGCCCAACATATCATCTCCGGGTGCGAAAAATTGGCAGGCACTTATTATGTCAAAAGGCATAATAATCTTGTACAATACGTCTACTGGTGTCTCGCAAAAAAGCACAAAATAGAAGTTTCACCCTTATGGTGGAAAGAAACCATGATTCAGCCCCAAGTAAAAGAAAACGACACAACCAAAATCATGTGGGAAACACCTGTACAGACTGACATTACCGTGACACACAATAGACCAGACTTAATTTACATTGATAAAATAAATAATAAAACATTTTTAATTGATATATCGGTACCGTCAGACTACAACATCGGAGCTAAGGAGATAGAAAAATTAAGTAAATATCACCTTTTGAAAACAGAAATCAGTCGTCTGTGGAACACACAAACGGCTGTTATCCCAATAGTCGTAGGAGCAACAGGAGTAGTAGCAAAAAGCATAAATACATATTTAGAAAAATTAAACACCACAATAGATATAACCATACTTCAAAAACAGGCAGCCATACACTCAACAACCATAATTAGTAAAGTCTTAGGAGATACAGTGTTTGTAAATAACGCAAACACACAAGAAGAACCCGCACAGAATGAACAACAAACACTAAACACCCAACATTCAGAAAATACGCAGTTAATAACAAACACCCAGGATACAAACACAACACCTGACATACCAGAAACAGTTAGTGGAGAAAGAGGCAGAAGAGGCAATCAGACAGCTCACACACAGAACACAGCAAATACACAAATTACGCATACAACACAAGAAGAAAGCCACACACACAGAACAGACACGCAACAAACAACGCATTCAAACACACGACAGGGCAGGACGAGAGGAAGAGGATGCAGAGCCACACCAACAACGCGCACCCAACACACAAGAAATAGAGTGGGGATATAGATATCTCTTTTCCCGTAGGCAACGGGACGGGGTATTTATAAAAATCCGACAATAGTCGAGTGAAAATTTCAACTAATATAATATAATTAATGTATATAATAAATAAAAATCAAATATTTCTAATGATTTCTGTCTCAGAGGACATAATATACTTATTATGTCCTCTGGAGTTTTCTTGCCGGATCTTTCTCAGTGTGGCCGCGTTACGATCCGGTGGTAGTATATTATATTTGTTAGGTTTAAATTAACAGATTTTAATAATAATTACTACAAATTTAATTATGAATAATAACTAATCATAAACAATATAATTTTTCATATAAAATCATTTTCTTCTTGTGCTGGCTCATAAATTTGTACCAAAGTGTGGGTCAAAATTTAATAACTAATTTTCTGTAGCGGGTAGATAATTATAAAAATCTGTAATACCGTTGACTTGTTTGGACGTCAGACATCTTAGTCTGCCCGTGACCATGAATGCTGTAAAGTGTTCGAAACGTCGGACAATCATAAATCTAATTCAAACGCGATAAAATCTGTAAAAGTAGTTTTATTTACAATTAAATCTTTCTGTTAATACGTAAATTATAGGCAAAACTATTTATTATCTTAAAAATTTAAAATGTAGTATGAACTCCATCTTATGAAGTAACAATATTAGGAAAATACTGTCTTAAAAGCTGGAAAATATCCCAACTTACTTGAATAATTGAACTAAAATAAATTGTATTCACGGCTTCAATATAAACGTATTTTAGAAAAGTAACAACCACATTAAGTATAATTGAATTTAAAAATCTTATTATATAATATAAAAATTGTAAAATTAAAAGTTCCTTATTTAGTGCCATATACATAATTAGCCACTACAATATGTTCACATATTGTAGCGGCTGCCATTACGACAGTGCTAATTGATTATATAAGGATTTGTAGTGTTATGTATACAGAACGTCGAGCCCCTCACTCCCCATAATACTTAGTGTTTGCTAGAGCTTTACAACGAATATATGTAACTGTAGTGTAAGCTCTCTTGATTAGTTAAGTTATTAGTAAATCTTGGAATTATAATTTACTCTACCTCACGCAGTTAAGTAACCCAACGAACATAAACACTAAAAAAAAAATGGGTGCGTGAACTTATGTACGCGCGTGAGAAGTTATACTTCTTTGGCATCATTAAAAAATAGTTTTTAATTGCATGCAAATAATAAATTACAATAAAATAATAGAAGGATTGGAAAAGGATAATCAACAAAGTTCAGTTTAATAGTCATCAAATTTAAACTAAAAGAATCTTAGATTGATCTTAGATATCAATAATTAATTTTATATAATTAATATATTTATATAATAATATATATATTTAATATAAATTTATATAATATATAATTAATATATATATATAATTATTAAAAACAAAATTTAGAGAATAATAAATATATAAGACATAATTTGTACTAAATATTATAAGATTCTTAATTTTAAATGTTTATTATTGATTATTTAATATTTTAAAAATAAATTTAATAATAAATTCAAAAATTGAATTTAAAGTTAAGCAGACAGCTTCATACTGTTAATTTTGTGTCACAGATGCGCGCGCATCTTAAAATTTCACTCAATGAGCGGTTAAGCAGACAGCTTCATACTGTTAATTTTGTGTCACAGATGCGCGCGCATCTTAAAATTTCACTCTCATCATTTTTTCATAACGCGCCTAAAGAAGTATAACTTCAAAAATATATTAGTATTTTAATTAATAAATTAAAAAACTGAAAACGTTCAAAACTGAGTTATTGAAAAAGTTTTTCCAATTGATGCACTACTAGAAAAGAGTAAAAGGGTATATCATGAAAAACAAACGTTACATGGAAATAGCTTGTACGCCTCTTTTTCTACAGCGGATATGCCTATTAATGTGATCATTAATAAACATTCACAAAGCATTATACGCATTACGATTCTTGAATGTAATTATGTCAATTAGAAGCTCTGAAATTTATCATATTAAAGAGGAAAAGTAATGTGAAATGAGACATATTTTTGAAGTTATACTTCTTTAGGCGCGTTATGAAAAAATGATGAGAGTGAAATTTTAATTATGTGACACAAAATTAACAGTATAAAGTTGTCTGCTTAACCGCTCATTAAGTCTCGAAAAAAAGCTACCAACAAAATAGAAATTGAACCTCGATATTAGTCGCGCATGTTGGTACGCTCGTCACCTCTGATCACTGTTTTTTTTTTCTTTTTTTTATTTTTTTTGTTTTTTTTTATTTTTTTTTTCTTTTTTTTATTTTTTTTTCTTTTTTTTATTTTTAATTTTTTTATTTTATTTTTTTATTTAGATTATTCTCTAAATTTGGTTTTTAATAATTATATATATATATATATATTAATGATGCCAAACGCGGACAATTCCCCGGTCCGATCACCCACGGCCTCGGCTAGGGCGGCATTAGGCGCAGATACTCGCACCTGCGGCGCCCGAGTCGCCGGCGGCGGAACGTGAAATGAGACATTGGTACGAATATTGTTTTGATTTCATGGAAGCTTTTAAGTAACTAGCCTTTGATACTAATATCACCATCATCATTTAAACTCATCTCTCTTGCATAGCTATTATTGATAAGAATCTCTTTTTTTTGGGTGGGCTATTGTCAGCACATACACCGTCCATTCCGTCCGGGGTGATGAAAGGTTAGCGCGCGGTTCCAAAACCCACCATATTCCCTCTATTTCACCATTGGGCCGACCACCGCGTCCGCACCGAGTTCTTTGTCGTCCGTTGCAAGCCCAGCGGGATACCCTTTCGGACACCGTCCCTCTCCGACGCCCCTCCTGGAACGTCGTCGCCTGGGACCGCGGTCAGCCACTTCGCAGATGACGGACTATTATTATCATGCCTAAGTCGTCCTTTGCGATATCCATGGGCAAGATTAGGGGGTGAATTTTATTTTTACTCCATCACCGCATGGAATAATAATAAAAGAAAGTCGTGTTAGTTACACTATTTATAACTCAAGAATGGCTGTACCGATTGGGCTGAAAATTGGTGAGGACGTAGCTTAGAACCAGGAGACTGACATAGGATTTTTTATCCCGTTCAATCGCGTTCTCGTTTCCCGTTAGATAAAATATCAAAGAAACGTAGTATACGTAGTACAAAAACGCATTTGATATGTAATAACAAAACGCAAATGACAGCTAAACGTAATTTCGTTTCGTATATAGTTAAGTATGGTTTCTTTTGACATGAATGTCAAAATGTCATTTAGCGCTTTTATATTTTTTACTGTGTTATATTAAATAATTTTGCTGATATTTTATGTAATGCGGACAAAATGTTAAAATATAGTGAATAGGAGATAATAGTAAATTGCGTGCATTTTTATATTCTGCCAAAATTCCCAGAGGAACCATAGATTGGTTTCAACACCTAATCCATGGTAACGACTAAGACTAAAAAACGAAGACTAAAGACGTGAAGAATATATATTATAAATGGACACTGGCACCAATAGCTAATAATTGTAGCTTATTGCCATTACTTAAAAATAAAAAGAAGGTAAGTATAGTTGAAAATTTGATAATTATAATTTTGTCATATATCAATAATTTATAATCAGTAATTTGTATTCTCTTTGAATCATCATTAACAATGCCGCGACCAGGACGATCGAATCTTTCCGGACAAAGCTGTAATGGTTCTTCCAGAGGCTATATAGGTATTCGGCAATTTAGAAAATATATTTACGAAAAAAATTATGGCGGTACGAAGTACGCCAGGTCAGCTAGTATGATTATAAAACTAAATAGCTGAAATAATTTGAAGTGTATGTGTATCAGAAATATACACATAGCCATGAATAAATATGTTCTGGTGATGTCATTGTTAGAGTGTGTTAAAAATAAATTCCCCATAAGGGAAATCCTTTCACACGGAAACTGTCGGCAGTGGCGTGAACGACTGAATTATCATATTTATTGTTGGCCATAAATTCATACATTATATTAAAGTTTCGCTATATATTCTTCTGTAGATCATATTAATAATGTTCTTTTTACAGAAACAAATCAGGTTTGTTTTTATTATAGTTCATCATCATCTCACACATAGTCCACTGGCCATCATCATCACCTTTTCCTATGGGTATAGTTACAATCGTGTAACGAATTTAAGAACGACATCATTACAAGAAAATGAAAACTCGAAAGGAAACTAATTAACAAATCCTCCAAAATCTAGAATACATTGATGGCTCATTGTTCCATCCTAACTTAACTAAACTTAGATATTTTATAATATTAAAGAAGCCTTAGAAATCTTAATATTTTAAGCACCGTGATTTGGGAGTGTAAGACAAAGGGTTAATAAAGAAAATTTGCATATAAAGATTCTCGAATCAAAGCGATGTCATTATATTGAAAATGAATGACTATTTACAAAGATTAGTGGTATTTACAAGTGTTAATGAACAATAATGCGACAATTTTAATAAAGTTCAAAATTTTTTCACGTAAGTCCCTAATTTTAATGGGTTCGGAGTATCCTCCAAAGTGGAAGAAATTAATCTACGGTACTACGCCTGTCAGATGTGTTGGTACAGATTTTATATCCAACTAACTACCCTTGACTTCCCAATGTTACAGTGATGTTTAGTACCTGAGCTCCGTAGTAAGCTTTTAAGTTCACTGTCGCTAAAGGCAGTTGGTATTTTTAATCCGTCACCACACTGAAAGTTTATTCCAAAGTTATTAGGAATATATATAAAAAAATCCTGTGTAATATTAATGTGTATATTTTTGTAGGGGTCGACAAAAAATACACGCTGACGTCTAAGAAGACTTTATTACTCGTATACATTTCAGTGTGCTTTTGTGGGCTTGTGGCTTGTCTCCGGCGCTCGGAACCCTCATCAGTTTCAGAGAAAGGTGTCACGGCTACGTCAACATATATAACGTAAACAGCAAGAAGTTGTGTTGTACACAATACATTCTGGTAGGTCTGATTAGTATTTGAAGAAGTCAAACGGGATGATATTTATAATAATGTTGTAATAAAATATATGCGAGACGGAAAAAAAACGAAAATGTTGCAATTTTTTTTTTTGGGTGGGTTGCGGTCGGCGCGCTCCTCGCACCACTCCGTCCGGGGCGACAGAGGGGCGCAAGCACGCACACCCACAACTCACCCACGATGCACGTCGCCTTCGTCATTGGGCCGATCACCGGAGCAGGGTTACTTGTCATCAGTGGTCGGCCCGACGGAGTACCCCCTATTTGGAGTCCCTCCCATCGACAGACGTCCCCCCCCCCTCGGGGAGGACGTCGATCTTTCATCACGCGGTCGGCCTCTCGGTGGGTTATGGACTAATCCCCGGTCACGTCACCCGCGGCCTCGGCTAGGGCGGTATGAGGCGCAGGTATTCGCGCCTACACCGCATCAGCACCGGCCGGCCGGAAGGCCTCCACGATTCGCACCCCAAACCGAGGCCTCTCCAGCCGGACTGCCCAACGGGCAATGACGTCTCGGCGGGCATCGACGCGCGGGGCGGTGAGCTCCCTCAACGAGACCACACCGCCCTCCGCTCGCACCCCCGACACCCGCCGATACAAAGCGGCGAGCATTTCCGCCTCCAGGTCCCACGGGGGAGTCCCGGCCAACAGGCACGCTGCCTCCGCCGCTACCGTGCGGTGAAAATGTTGCTATAGCCGCTATTCCAATAAATTCAAAAATTTATCTATGCAGACGTACGTGAAACAGTCAACGACCTTGTCGCCTAACCATTTTTATAAACACATATCACGGGGCTAAAATAAATATGACGCAGAGTTGATATTAAAGTTCAGAAAGCAGTATATAGACTCCAAAGAGTATTTCATTAATGTGTAATACAAGTTATCAGTGAACTTGTCATCTCATGCCCTTTCTCCACCTAAAATCCCAATCTTACGGAAAGATTGGAGTCGCTGGAGCAGCGGAGAGACTTTGGGTCACTCTGTTTACTCTACCGACTCTTTCACGGGGAGTGCTCCGAGGAACTCTTTGACTTGGTACCACCGTCAGCATTCTACCAACGTACCACTCGACATCGTAGCAGGGTTCATCCATTTCACCTGGAAACGTTATGATCTTCATCTGTACGTTTCCAGCGATCATTTCTCCCACGTACGTGCAAGCTCTGGAATGAATTACCTGCTGCTGTGCTTCCCGAGCGCTATGACATTTCCTTCTTTAAACGAGGTTTAAGAAGAGTATTTCCTTCACGGTAGGCAACGGCCTGGCTGTGCCCCTGGTATTGCAAAGGTCCATGTGCGGCAGAGTCACTTACCATCAGGTGTGCTGCTTGCTCGTTTGCCACCGTTGGCAATAAAAAAAAAACATTTTATGTAAGACCTAAAACATAACACCTAATATGACACATAATCTCCACGACTGGTTGATATTATATGGCATTCAATATGGCATTGATGTTTCAATCGCTCTAGATATTGCATAAAATATACATAAGTAGGTGTCGTTGGTAAAAATAGACATCACTCTAATAAACTCTCACTTCAGCATAACGTATTCAATTGTGGATGATAGATTATTCCACCCCATTAGACATGACAATATTTTTTAACATTCTACTATATACTACTACTATTTTTTAATATTCTACTGTATACTTCTTTATAGTTTTTATTCACCAGCATCGTTGGTATAATGATTTTAACATAGGAGTTCAGAAAGAAATGTACAATGCGGTAATAAATATTGTACCCATCTATTATTAAAGATTATGAAATTTATTTCTCTTAATATTGAAAGAAAAAGTGAAAACTAGTTTTTGCTTAAAAGAAAATAAAGTAAGCATTTTTTTATGTGTATTCTTATTTAAAAGTGAAAGTTTTTATTTCTTTACATAAATATTTTTGTATGCATAAAAAACACAATTAGGTATTGGACTTGTACAAAAAATTATCTTGTGTAAAAATCAAATATTGAGTGTCTTATATTTTTTTAGACATTTACATGCTTGACTAGACTTCTTGGACATCTACGAAGTCACTTGTTTCAAAGTACTAGTATATAGATCGTTTTAGCTTGTCGAATTGCCAATGGTTTGATAATGTTTACCTGTAGACTCCGTCGTTGAAGCACAAACGCTTACTTAAGATTCTCTGAATAGGTAAACTCTAGCTCCAATTCAATGGAGCGATGTTCTGAAAACGGAGCTGCCTTAGGACATTATAAACAGCAATAGAAGTACCGGACGTTTTACTAGAAATTGGAATATATACATATTTAATTTTTAAATAAAACTACTTTACGGCTTTTATCGCGTTTGTATTTGATTTTTGATTGCCCTTTATCTCAGGCAGATATTTAATATCAAGTTTGTATCTTTCTACCTGACCATACGCTCTGTTACTTCCCATTTTATATATTTCAATTTCCATCAATTATTTTTTTATATCTTTTTATCTGATTAGCTACTGACCAACGCATATTACGCTTATAATGCAATAAGAACGCTGCATTATACTTCCCTGGCAATGGGAGAACACTAATACTATTTCAACACAGTCCAGGAAGATTTTGTATCGAGTTTTCTTTCCTTTATATGTTTACAATAAGTCATTTATAGTCTCATATGGCACACGCGGTAATGGAAATTGATGATTATATCTTCTTAGATCACTACCCACCACCTAAAAATATAATATATACCGATTTGTTTTCTTATTTTAATATTAAAAAAATAAATGTCACTGTACAATACGCTGCTTTACTTAATTCTTCAAAAAGCTTAAGAGATATAAAGAAACTGCCATACAGCCACTACTTCGTGTGTCTTACTAATAGTCGCATTACTGAGAGTAATGTAGTCTTTATAAAAGAGAAATGGTTCTCTCAGAGGAGGAATAAGATTATGAAAATAAACGCGGTGATAAAACTCATGAAATACTGCACTATTATTTAGGTATAATCGCGCACAGATGTCATATTTAATCAGGGTTGGGCTGATTAAAATCAAGTGATTAAAATCACGATTAAAATCATGATTTAAATCGCTTGATTTTTAAAATTAAAATCATGATTTAAATCATTTTTTTTCCTTTTTATTCAGAACCAGATAACAACATAACATAAAAGTTTTCTCAAAAATCAAAAGAAGTATCTGCTTTTAGCAAAAACAACAAAAAAGAAGTACATAATTCCAAATTCTTAAACTAAACGTAACACCTAAATTTTATTACCGTATATTTTCAGTCTATTCATTTTCGTTATACAATTTAAACAAAAACACGAGTTTTCCTCCTTTTTCTATGCCTAATCTGTTTCTAATATCCGAGTGTAAAAGACCAAAAGAGCTAAATACGCGTTCTACTGAAGCTGAAGAAGCAGCACACAGGGACTGTTTTATTATTGGCAACTGTTTCAAGATTTCCGGCTCATCATTTTGTGATAACCACCATTGTAGTCCGTTTACATTTTTTATTACTTCGTCCGAAAACATAACTTGCTTAAATGGAGCACTGCGGGCATTTAACTTTATTACTAAAGGTAACAGTCCATTGTTTTCATGTAACTCTTTAATTGTTTCTAAAGCCATATTCTTTTCTTCTGGTGTTTACTGGTATTTTGTTTTTTGTGGATTCAACATTTACGCTATAAAATTATATGGCGTTAGTGCTTGCTTATATCGATTATTAAATTGTTGTGTTTTTGTAATGATAATTCCACAGATTCATCAAAGATATATTGTAAATGTTTCCACTGCTCTACAGTATCTGCGATAGTAGCATTTTTCCTCTGCACAGTATCAAGAGCAACTGATATAGGTTTTAAAATGTTTAAATAATCTTGCGCTGCATGTTTAATCGCAATATTTGAAACTTTTCGGTAAATAGTGGAATCAATCTCGTTTTTATTTTCTTCGCAGATTTTTAATATGATGTCCCACTGAGTGACATACATCTCTAAGCAGTTGCCAAGGCTATTCCATCTCACATCGCTTGGAAGGACTAAAGCGCTGCCTCCTGCTTGACTGAATTTAGCTCTAGCCAAATGGTTATTTCGAAAATATTTAACAATTTGGACCACATGTTCTATAACGTCTTTAACTTGAAAGTCCTTGCACAGTAAATTAAAAATATGTGCAGAGCAGCCATAAGTTATAACTTTTGCGTTCGTTTTTTCTTCTAATGTTTTTCTCATAAGTGTCATATTTGCGGCATTGTCTGTCACAAAAGATTTTTAGGTACACTTGTATTTTAATTCACATGAAGAAATCAGGTCACAAACTATTTGAGTTAAATATTCTGAAGTATGTGGATTTCCTGATGTGTCTATAGTTTCGTATAGGAGGACTTGTCCATCTTCAGTGGTTATCTTTGCGCATATCACTGGTTCGTTGTGCACGTTTGACCACCCATCAATTGACATATTTACGGACTGTCCTGAAAGGGAGGAGAAATATTTTTCTTTTTCCTCTTCATAGATTTCGTCCAAAAGACTTGTTGCTACCGTTTTTCTCGAGGGCGGTGTATAACCAGGCTTTAATAACTGAATGGCTTTTTCACCTCTAAATTCTCAATACATCTGAAGCTCGAATTAGTAGCAAAAATAGCCTTTGCTATTTGTTTGTCAATTTTATGTTTTTCAGCAGTTGAAGTCCGCATTACAAAACTACTCATGGTACTCATGGTAGGCTGAGTTTCGATTGCTTTCTTTTTTTGGACTGGCTCAAAAGTTGTTGGACTTGTTGGTGTTGGTACTTTCGTCATGAGTGAACTACAACTTGAGGCAGATGATGTGCTAGCAAAACTGTCAAACGACATTCGACTCTCTGGAAAGAAAAAAACATAACTGAAAATTGAAATTGATTAATTATAATTGATGATATATTGATATAGTATTGAATTATTGATTTTAAAATAAAGTTAAAATGTTCAATAGAGATGTAAAAGCAAATATATTTTTTTAAGTTGAAAAAATTAAAAATTAAGTAAGTATAGAAGAGTAAAGATAATCTTTAATAATTAACCTGGGAAAGGTCGCGTTAAAAAAGTTACATTAAAGGCCACGCCACGTGTTAGATTTCACCTAACATTTAAAAACAAAAAACAATCATATATGCCTAAAATATAAATAAAATAAAATTAATAATTTAATTACCTGTATTCCTCTCTTGATAATTACAAACATCGTGGTGTGCTTTAAGTCTTTGGACTAACCCTTGAATATCTTTCTTGCACTTTCTACAAATAGCCCTACACCCCAATTTATTTGGATTTGTTGTCTTAATATAGAACTGCCATATAGGGTCCACTTTTCTTCCACTCATTTTACTTTATTTATATGTTTTCACTTCACTTAACTAACTTAACTAAACTAGCGAAATGCGCGAACGTCAATTTATAGGTTGGAAAGGAAAACAAGCCTCGACACGACACGACAGGAATATTCTTGCAAAAAGCACAACAAACGCGTTCGTTCCTCACTCGGTACTGTATAGTGAGTGAGTGTATAGGACAGAAGTAAAACAAATCGCGACAAGAATTTTCTTGCAAGAAGCAAGAAGCGCGACAAATGCGTTGTCACAAGTTTTTGAGGCGCAAATTGTATTATAATTTTTAGACTTATACATTAAAATAATTAACAATAATTTCAAAGAATCAAAATGTTCAAATTTTATGTTCAAATTTAAAAAATCAAAAAAATCAAATAAATCATGATTTTTAAAAAAAAACAATGGTTTTTTGATTTTTTTAATAAAAATCAGATTTTGCCCAACCCTGTATTTAATTTACTTATTATCAGTAATTGGAGCAGCATTTGTGAGGCAACTTTGATTATAATCTGTATTGTCAGTGTTTTACCCTTTTTAGGATGCTACAGTCTGGTTTTCGGCCAGCCGTCTGGGGTGACAAAGGCGTCTCATCGCCTCCTCTCTGCCCTTTGAGCGTGTTATCGCCATAGCTACCTTGATCATTGTGGAATAGTAGACTACCATGCTGAGTCAATTAATTAACTTGGATTAAAACAATAAATAGATATATTTTCAGAATTGAAGAACAGAATTATATAGTGATAAAATTTAGTTACTAGGTACGCTTATAATAAAATTGTAAAATTAAAAGGAAGAATACCACAGAAATATTAATACTTTAGAAAGGCCATTCGGCTGATTTTGTTCGAAAACCAGTGTGGCATAATTGCCCCCTCCCGCTAATGTTAACACATATGCAAGGTCTATGCTTACAACAATTTTACACACTAACATAACACACACACATCAATCTCGAAGCTGCAGTTGGTACACAAATTATAACTAAGTTCTGTAGGCAACGTATACCCACATATAAAAAAGCACATGTACGCTAGTGCTTGCCATGGTCGATATACTACACGATATTTATTTAGCCTGTTTTATCGAAACAAAAATATTAATGTCCTTAAATTAAGCACTTGTGTGATGTGTTGACGTTATTTGTAATGCAAGTCAGTATTTTAACAGTAAAATCATGCAAATAAAATACTCCTCACTACACTCTGTATAGGTGACAGAAAATTTAAGTGCTATAACTAATTACGTAAGCGAGTAGCGATTTGTATATTATATTGTTCCCATATATGGTACACACCAGTACACAAGATACAATTAACATGTATTAAAAAGAGACCACAGTCAAGTTTATAAACTCCTGCATCTTGTAGAGGGATCTGGCACTTGACAGGTGGCAAGAATTGACTAATCCTCTTGAGTGGTTTAAAATATGTTTTTATGGAAGCCCGTTTCAGGATGAAGCCAATCTTGTCAGTGACTCCTTTCACATAAGGTAGTACTGCAGGGAGGCGCTCAACTGTGGATGGTTTCAGACGGTGTCTGCGACGGGGGTCATGGACGTCTGTAATAACGTTGACTTGTTTGGACGTCAGACATCTTAGACCGCCCGTGACCAGGAATGCTGTAAAGTATTCGAAACATCGGGCAATCCTAAATCAAATACAAACGTGATATAATCCGTATAAGTAGTTTTATTTACAATGTGTAGTGCTCGCGTAAGCATCAGATATCATTCTTAAAATATGTTAAAATATTATTTTTTATTGAAATTCGGTTTATTTTTATTGGTGTTATTATTTAACTTAAAAAACAAAACAGTTATTTATTTTTTTAGATATACCTACTGGTACTACTACTTGTTAGTACATTTTTGTTTATTGTACACAAAAATGTACTAACATTGTCCGTGTGGTGACGGAATAAGAATACCAATCACCACTCCGTATCTTACCCGCGGATGTCCCATCCTAATATATTGAGACGACTAAGAGATATAGTAAGCATATAACATCTATGCAAGAGAAGAAAAACTCAAAACAAAACCCTATACTAACCTCCCGCCCACATACGACCCACTGTTGAGCTCGGACCTCCTCCACAATGGAAGACAATTTGACCTACTAAACCATGCTGGTCAGACGTGTTGGTATAGGGTTTCATTTCAAGGTTTCCCTCTCTTGCACAGATGTTATGCGCATATTATATACCATAGTCGTATTTTACGACATCCACGGGCAAGATAGGGAGTGGTGAATTGTATTCTTACTCCGTCACCACGCGGAAAATATACAAGAATGTACTATAGATATACAAGATAAATTAAGTAGGTAATGTATACCAGAATAATTGATTTTTAAATACCTATTTAAATATTGTTGATATAATTATATAAAACGATCACTAAATTAAAAGTGGTAAAAATATTTATTTATATGATAAAATTAACCCATAGCTAATTATTGAAATCGATAACTTATAGTATGTTGGACAGCACTATCGATACGCGTGGATCGACGTCAATGTTTTGAATGAAACGTATACTACCACGCTAGTAAGGCGGTTCTTAGTGATATCGCATTGAACGCAGTACATTGCGCGGTTGCTGGACTAATAAAAGGTGATATCCATGTGTGGCAGACGATGTATAATGTTTGGCTCTTTTTGCGATTTCATAAATTTTCTTTATAAACGACATAATACTTTCATAAAATTAAGAAATATCACTGAATTAATAAGTTTATGGACTTAACGATGAAAATAAATGCCTTCTTAGACTATAACTACGCAACTGACTTCTTTTTCGACGCGTTGTAACAGCGCAAGACGGCATATTTCTCTTTTTTGTCGGAGCTTCGTTCAAGGTCACTATATGAGCGCAACTAAGAACCGGTAAAACGAATTTCGTCAATATTAAGACCGTTTGATCGCAATTGTGGCACGCTTGCCCCGCCCACATGGCCGTTCTATCTTATTAATTTTTCTGTGAAGAATACCTACATTCTAATAACAACATAAGGAAATATAGATAACATAATTATTTAATGCAAAAACTTGTGACATGAGTTTGTATTTTAGAAATAAAAAGGCACTTTGAATTCTTTAGAAACAGACCCAAATATAATATATAATATGCATAATGATTTTATCCTATCGATCGTTATGGTATTAATTTATCTCTATTCATACAAAAAACATTGTGACTGGTTTTCCTGTCTTGATCTTCTAAAGCACAAAATTGATAATATTATTAACAATAGCAATTAAAAGTTTTAATATCTCCTTACACATTATTATCAATATTTTAAGAACATATAGGTATTTTAAATAAATCCACCGACAAGTTTCAAATTTCGGAAGTACAATAAATATTACACCGTTGATAGTAGGATCTAAGTTTAACCGAGCGGTTTCAACCTTACATATCTTCCATCATATTAAATCGAAAGACAACGAAAATCGACGGCGGAAATTTAACTCTAGTTAGATAACCTGACCTAAATCTTAGATAAAGGCGCCCTGCGCTGCACACAACGTCATTCATTAATCAATTATTGGAAACGCTGCCACTAACTTCGACAAGCAAAATTGAATGTTCATGATTATTAAACTGCGCTGCAACCCAATTCTGCACTCAATTTCCTAAGTAAAATATTGTAAGGTGCGCCTTTAATATATAACTTGTTATACCTTCGAGTAAATTTAACATGCAAATAGCAGTGATTGCATGTTTGATCAGGTTAACTATTTTTGTTATACCTTGAGTGATGTATGTCTAAGAATACAATGTGTAAAATCCCGCCCGATACTTTTACGAATTATCGCAACTGAAGACGTCCGTTGGCTGAAAAATGGTAGGCGAGGACATAAATGAAGTGGCGACCATGAATGAATGAAGTGGCACTCGGAAGGTGCTGTCACCACGCTGCCTCGCTGTCATCTGAAACAGTTTAAGGATATCCTCCGATATTAATCGGCTGAAAGGATAACAAAGATGTTTCCATATTACAATTTTGACGTGACAACGTCTTATAATTCGATGGAGCCGGCTGCACACACGAAAAAACATGACGTATGCGGCGTTACCTCGCTCTGAGGCGTTCCATTTAAGGCTTGACATAACACAAAATATCTATCAAACAAATAAAATAAAAATTTTCTTTTGAAAAATGAAACCATTCCATCAGTATTTTCTTATGACGTTGTCACGTTCAACTATCGTCAGTAAACCGACTTTAGGGACCACCGATTTTTTTTTACTACAGTATTTACTTATTTGAATAGAGTAAATACCTCCTCATATTTTGAGGCCAAATTATCATATCGTTTTATAAGTTTCCACGCAGGTGTGTTTAAATTAGGGATGTTATGGAGCTCCGTAACCGTAACCGAAACTATCGGATATCCGAAATTAATATATATCCGTAACCGTAAGCGTTTCAAAAGTTTCGGATAATTTCGAATAAGGGTGGAGTCTAAATAAAACATGTTTCGACGGGTTTTGTTTCGCCGCGCTTGCACTCCCTGTGAATCTTGTAGTAGGGACGATCGATATTAGAAAAACGTCGATGTTTAGATATATGGATGTCAGCATCGAATCCAAAGCATCAATGCACGATATATATCGATTGCAAAACATCGATGTATTAAAAACATCAATATTTTGGTAACAAAATAAATAAAACTGTGTAATTTTGTTTTGAAGTGTATGAAATAAAAGAAATGTTTAATGTTTTGGTAACAAATAGATAAACACACCAATTTTTTTAGGAAATGAGTTTTTGTATATTTATTTATTTTATTGCCAACGATGACAAACGAGCAAGCAGCACACCTGATGGTAAGTGATTCTGCCCCACCTTTGAAATACCAGGGGCACAGCCAGGCCGTTGCCTATCATGGAGAAAATACTCTTCTTAAACCTCGTTTAAAGAAGGACATGTCATAGCGCTCGGAAAACACAGCAGCAGGTAGTTTATTCCAAAGCTTGCACGTACGTGGGAGAAATGATTCTGGAAACGTACAGTTTTGAAGTCCATAGCGTTTGCAGGTGAAATGGATGAACCCTGCTACGATGTCGAGTGGTACGTCGGTAGAATGATGACGGTGGTACCAAGTCAAACAGTTCCTCGGAGCACTCCCCGTGAAAGAGTCGGTGGAGTACACAAAGTCACCCAAAGTGCCTCCGCTGCTCCAGCGGCTCCAATCCGTCCGTAAGATTGGGATCCCTGCCGATTCGAACAGCACGCCTTTGCAGGGAGTTAGTGGGTCTAGCTGATATTTGGCGCACCTGCCCAGAGATGTGAGCAGTACTCTACATGAGGACGAACTTGTGCTTTGTATAGCACATGACGCTGTCTCGGTGTGAAGTACCGCCTGGCTCTGTTCAGGATGCCCGACTTTTTGCTTGCCAATTTGGCTTTGTTCTTCAAATGACTCCTAAACTAGACTCTGCTCGATATTTCGACGCCGAGAATCCCAATACTCTCAGAAATTGGAAGAGTTACGCCTTGACACTGAAGCGCCATGACAAAAGTGTCTTTCTTTGTAGTGAATGCGGAAACTTGTATATTTGTGGAATTGAACTTACGTTCACCCCATTCCGAGGCCCACCCCAGAGAGCGCTCGACTTCAGACACAAGTTGAACCCTTCTTGCCTGTGTACTTCCAGGGATATTCCGTTGCTCGGTGTACCGCTCGTCACCCGTGCTGTCATCCGCATAGCAACGCATACTCTCGATAGAGAGCATGTCGTTGATATGCAGAATAAACAACGTCGGGAAGAGCAGCGAGCCTTGTGGTATACCAGCATTAATGGTCATGGTATCGGAGCAGGAGCCATCCACGACGACTTTTATATGTAACATAAGTAAACATTGACATATTTGGTAACCGACAAATAAGACAATCAAATTATTTTTATGAAATGTGGTTTATTTGTGTTTTGAAACAAAAGTAAGCATCAATAATTTTGACAACATACAAATAAAACTGTCTAAAATTTGGATCATTTATAAAACGGAGTTTTACTTATTTTTACACGAAACAAAAGAAAACATCGATTTTTCTCATCAAGTTTAATTTTTTTTTATGAAATGTGTTTCTAATTTCATAAAAATAAAAATAAGGGGAAAAATCAGCAGTCTTAGTGTCATTTAGGCACACTGTAAAAAAATAATTTCAACAGGTGTTTCTATGACGCTCTAAAGAATTATTGACTATTCAATGTTTTTTTTTCTTTTTTCTTCGATGTATCGATGTTATCGGAGTTAAAACACCGATATTTTAAGCTAATGTATATCGGTCATCCCTATTTTGTAGTTATTTGTTAGTTATACTAAATAAAACCAAATTATTTCATAGTAATTTTGTTTATATTTTACTTCAATCTAATATCCGTAACCGAAACTATCCGAAACTAACGGATAATCCGAAATAATTACATATCCGTAACCGTAACCGATATAATTCTATTCCTATATCCGTATCCGTATCCGGAACCGAAATATCATATCCATAACATCCCTGGTTTAAATTATATCACTATGTTTAAATTGGACTAGATGCATCATTAAGTACTTCGAAATATCAAATTGTTTATTAAATCCGTTTAAGTAACAATGTTCTTACAAAACTTATACTTGCGAATTTTATATTTTACAGCTGGTTTTATTTATTATATTAATAAAATACACTCAGTAATACTTAAAATTAAATAAGATAATTTATATTTAAGGCGTGCGTGTATTCGTTTGGATTCACAAACGTCTTCAAATAAAAGTATTAGGTATAACAAATATTATTAGTTCCTGGATAAAAAAAATAGAAATCATTGCTTTTCAAAACTGATAACTTTAGCATAACGTCTTAAGTATAAAAAACGCACTATACTGTCGCAGAAATTCGACGTATATATAGTAGTTATAAGTTTGATACAGCGCTTCATTCAGTGGGCACGAGAGCCGCAGTCCAAGTCAATCTGTAACTTAACTCTATCACTGGAATTTCTGAAGTCCACGGGCGACAGTCACCAATTACTAATAGATGACCCGTTTGTTCATCAGCCATCAAAAACCAACAAAATAAAAAGGGAAACAAATTATAAAAAATACTTCATCTATTCCTTCGTAATTAATGGTATCCCAACAAAAAGGCTTTTTATTTATTTATTAAGGAAAACATACAGCTTTTAAAAATACAGGTAAAGTAAAAACAAATGCACGTAACAATAGCTAAACAGTTTCCACTTATGTATAGACAAATAAAACAAAAATCATACCTGTGGCAAAACTATAGAAGCTAAATTATAGATTATAGAGGAAGGAATTAAGAACAAAAATAGTAAACAAATATTATTAATATTATAGAGTACATTATAGTCACAAATTAAGCATCAGTTCTTATCATCTTTATTAATGAAACATATTGAGGAAATTCCTTATGGAATATATCAATTTCACTATAGCATTATAAGTTCTACAAGCTCTTACCAAGAATCGGTTACATGAATAATTAGTTTTACATGTAGGTACTGAAAATAATGAATTAGAGCGAGCCGTAAATCTTGGGCATCTGAAATCTATCTGGCCACGAAGATACGGAGAGTCAACGATACTGTGCACAATTTTATATCAAAATATCTGGTCCCTATGCTCACGCCGTTGCTGCAAGGATAAAAGTTGAGTTGAGCTATTATTAAACATATATCTAAGCCTACGTACAAATTTATTCTGGATTCCCTTAATTTGATTCTTATACTTCGCATAAATAGGGTTCCATATGATTGATGCAAATTCCAGATGAGTTCTTACTAATGAATTGTATAATACTAAATAAGTATTTATATTTTTGAAGTCTTTGCATTGTCTAAAGACGAAGCCCAACATCTTGTAAGCACGTTCAGTTATTCTATTGATATGAGGAACAAAGGAAAGACTATCATCTAGGAGTACCCCCAGATGCCACACCTCGGTCACCCTTTTTATACAGGTATTCTTAAAATTATATAAGTAATTTATTGGATATTTTTTGCGAGAGAATGTAATTTTATAACATTTATCAATGTTTAATTTAAGATTATTTTCTATGCAATAATTATAAAATGTGTGCAGGTCATTTTGAAATAGTTTACAGTCGTCATAGGATCTTATAACAGAAAAAAATTTAGTATCATCAGCATATAATAATGCTCCAACGGCTGTACGCGTGGGTCATCCGGTCGATGGCCCTGTACGGCGCACCGGTGTGGGCGGGGTCCATGACCGTCCAACTTAGGGCCCTTCTGTGGCGACCACAGAGGGTCATGGCGGTCAGGGCCATCCGCGGATACCGCACGGTGGCGACGGAGGCAGCGTGCCTATTGGCCGGGACTCCCCCGTGGGACCTGGAGGCGGAGATGCTCGCCGGACTATATCGGCGGGTGACGGGGGTGCGAGCGGAGGGCGGTGTGGTCTCGTTAAGGGATCTCACCGCCTGGCGCGTCGACGCCCGCCGAGACGTCATCGCCCGTTAGGCAATCCGGCTGGAGAGGCCTCGGTTCAGGGTGCGAACCGTGGAGGCCTTCAGGCCGGTGCTGATGCAGTGGTTGGAAAGGCGGCACGGGGTGCTCTCCTTCCGACTGGTGCAGGTTTTGACGGGGCATGGGTGCTTCGCCAAATACCTGCACAAGGTCGTTAGGAGGGAGAGTACACCGTCCTGCCACCACTGCGATTGCGACGAGGACACGGCGCGCCATACGCTCGAGGCCTGCGGGGCTTGGGCAGTGCAGCGCTGTGAACTCGTCGCAATCATCGGTATGGACCTGACGCTGCCGGCTATCGCTAGGGCGATGCTCGACAGCGTCGGGAATTGGGACGCGGTCGCAGCCTTCTGCGAGACGGTGATCTCGCGGAAGGAGGCGGCGGATCGCCTGCGCGAGGAGCGCAGCCTCGATGAGGATCGCGATGAGGATGAGATCCGCCGCCGGCGACTGGGGCGGCGCAGGCGCAACTATCTGCGCCTCATGCCGCCCTAGTCGAGCCCGCGGGTGACGTGACCGGGGATTAGTCCGTCACCCGCCGAGAGGCCGACCGCGTGAGGAAAGACCGACGTCCTCCCCGAGGGGGGGACGTCGGTCGATGAGAGGGTACCCCAGTAGGCGGTATTCCGTCGGGCCGACCACTGACGACAAGTTAACGCTGCTCCAGTGGTCGGCCCAACGACGAAGGCGACGTGGTTTTTGGGTGGGTCGCGAGAGTTGCGTGCTTAAGCCCCTCTGTCGCCCCGGACGGAGTGGTGCGGAGGCGCGCCGACCCACCCACAAAAAAAAAATAAAAAAAAGCATATAATAATGCTTTTGAATTATGAAAACATCGTAATATTCCATTAATAAAAATATTAAAGAGTAGGGGGCCAAGGTGCGATCCCTGAGGCACGTCTGAACTTATTGGTAGAAAACTGGATGTAAATCCCTTAACAGCATCAGCCTGAGTTCTATCACGTAAGTAAGATGTAAGCCACCGAAGAAGATCACCACATATACCAAAATCCTCAAGTTTTCTTATTAATAATAAGTGTGAAATTTTATCAAAGGCTTTTGAAAAATCTGAATACACGGCATCAACCTGATAACCGCTATCCATTGCATTTAATGCTATGTTAGTGAATTCACTTAAATTTGACTGAACGGATCTACCAGTAATAAATCCGTGCTGATTAGGTATAAGCAAGTGCTTAACTGCCAAACTCAAAGAGTCAAAAACTATTTTTTTTCAAAAAGTTTTGGTATGATAGACAGTTTTGAAATACCTCGATAGTTAGCTATATTATGTTTGTTTCAGCTTTTAAATATAGGCATAATTAGTGACTTTTTCCAAACTTTAGGCATATTACCTGCTTTTAGCGAAAGATTACATAGAAATGAGAAAGGTGCAACCAGCTGTTCACAACAATTCTTTAAAAATAAGGGATTAATCCCATCCATACCTGAACGTTTAGAAACATCTAGTTTTTTAAAATACATTTTTACCACGTTAACATCAATGTAAATAGAATTGATTAGGCGATTATGGTTGACTGAACTATTATGTAAAGGTAAATCCAAGTCTGGCTCAAAAACAGACTGGAAAAAATCATTAGATTTGCAATGGCTAGCCCATCAGTAACACTCTCATCTCCAAAGTATAGGGTGTCAGGAATATCACTAGTGCTCTTTTTAGATTTAATGTAACTTCAAAAATGCTTTGAACTATAACGAATGTTATTTTAGGTTAAGTTAATAAATTTTTCATAACATATAGTTTCAAGTTTCTTTATCATGCGACGTAAGTCAGAAAATAAATAATAGTCACTAACTCTGTTGTAAGTTTTCCATCTTTATGTACTTTTGATTTTTTATTAATGAGTTTTATCAGATTCTGATTAAACCAAACTGGATATTTATTTTTACTTTCAACTATTTTTTTAAAGGTACTAATTCATCTATAAACTCGTGCACAATTTTGTAAAAACTAGTAGTGTGTCGTCGACGATTTTACAGTCGACGCAACGAGACCGTTTATCGTCGATGGTAAACTAGTTGAATAAACAGTCTAATTTTCGACTAGTTTACGTCGTAGACGCTTAGACAAGACGAGACGTTTAGTTTATATTATGACGTACGTTGATCGTCCATTGGTAAAGGACAACGAAACTTCAACGAATTTTATTAGACAACAGTTTCATTGTACAATATACATTGACGCTTCAATATGTAATGATAGTCCCATCACATGATAGCAGAGTTCAATGAATTGCAATCAATCTATCTATGCGTTATGATTTCGGCTTAACTCGCGCCTACGGGCGGTGAGGTTTGCGGGGCGGGTAAAATGCGTAGCGAGCCGTGCGAGCGCGCGCGCATCTCGTCTTCCAAGTTCGGGCCGATTCGGGCGCTTTGGAGTAGTTGCAAGTCGTCGCGTTCGTGTCATTCGTTGATACGACGACCGTTTCGCGAAGCCGTTCATACGTAAACATGTTTATCAGTCAACTATAAACTGGTTTATTAGTTCACGGCAAAGAAACACTTAAAAACATTCGACCCCTGTATCTATGCAGTCGGAAGGCAAGTGCTCCTCCCAGTTAACGTTTGCTAGTTTATCATTTATATTTATATAATCAGCAGCATAATATCGTCTTACTGTTCTTGGCGCGGGGCTTAAGCTTGGTGATATATAGTCAACATCAATGTTGATGCATAGAGACGGATGATGAGTATCTTCGGGCACAGACAAGGGTGGGACTCGATTGACTATACAAGTTTTATCAGATATAACAAGATCCAAATGTCTATTATTAATATTATGGACCTTATTATACTGAGAGTATCCATTAAAAGATAAAAATGTAAACAACTGCAATGATAATTGATCCTCGTGGAGGTTTTCAATTAACAGCGAAGTTTGAACCGAGTTAGGTTTAAAAAACCATTTAGCTAATCTTATATTAAAATCACCGATATATTTAAAAAAGTGTCATTCTGATATTCTAGTCTTAAGTCGGACATGTATTCAAAAAATGAGTACTCTGCTGTCGCTTGATCACCACCCTGACGAAAATAGCAACAGAATAAGCGCAACAATGATGACGTGGGCCCCTGTTTCAGTTTAATATTGACACTAGTAACGTTTGCAGTGAACAAAAATGGGAGAGGGTGACATTGAAAAGGACTTACAGTGATATATCGGCGAACAGCAACTAAGGTGCCACCTCCCTTAGTGACTTTTATTCTTACATAATCACGATCTCTATGATAAATAATATAACGCGAGTCAAATAATTCAGCATCAAAGATCCCAGACGTCAACCATGTCTCGCTTAAACAAATAATATAATAATCAACATTTAACACATTACAAAAAAAAAACATTTTGTTTTGGAGCGTAGTCCACGAACATTTTGATAAAATATATTATACATAATATCTGGTTGACCGAGCTTCGCTCGGCATATTTTTATCGAATTTATTTAGATATATATTACTAAAAAATAAAAAATTAATAATGAAAAATATATAAAAAATTACAAAAAGAGAATAATAATAACACCGAGATTCGAACCGACGCTGTCGACCTTCCCATCTGAGCTATCGTAAGTCATGACGTGGCCATCAAAATTTGAATTCATATTCTTTTAAAATTTAATGTCATTGTTTATTTTGCTAAAAACACGGATAAAACAACATTTTCTATAAATAAAACCTAGCTAGATCGATTTTTTGGACCCGAATCCTCTAGTATGCCAAGTTTCAACAAAATCGTTGTAGCCGTTTCCGAGATCTTGAATATATATACAGGGTGTATCAGGTTATGGGGCAACTGGTCAAAAGGGAGCTAGGCAATGGTGGTAGGAACCCATGAAAAAAATTTGAACGAAAAATATCGATTCGTTAAGGAATTAGAGACATGTAAAATTTTCAATTTTGTCTTCGCTTTTTCGTGTAAATCTGATTGAAATGTATAAAGTCAATGATACTTAGTACGCAACATATTCATACTTTGTTAAATGTTCATTAGAAATTGAATAAATCAATGATTACATTCACATAAACAAAACAAACTTCGCTTTGAAACAGCTGATCGGCCTTGGACCGTTGACCGCTCGTCGCTCGTAGGTACAAACCTACACTATAGTGTTTGCCAAATAGCATGGCAATGATTTGGTGACCTTCACCACGATATCATCAAATCCAAGTAATTTATCGCTAATTCCATCGCTTTCTATACAAACCGTCTTATCGTTGTAATATCGTGGTGAAGGTGTCTAGACTGTACAGAGGTTACAAACATTTGTCTGCGTGTAATTTGTTTAGAATTTTAATTAAGAAATTATTAAACACCTACACGTGCAATAATAAAGCATACGTACACGTCACCTACCTTACCACTGCCCTAGCATGAAACTGATAGCTAACCTATCTTAAGGCTAACTTTTTGTTAAATACGTAAGGTGAGGTAAAATAATATACTAAAATAATTTATTTATGACTTTACAAAAATCTATAGTTCTGGACTGTCACTTCCACTACTGTTACTATCACTGCTGTCTGATACATGAATTATGAATGCATCAATCTTTCGGTATGTACTGTCATCGAGGCCCATAATTTTTTTTCAATATCTTTTACGTGCTCCACACGGAATGTCAAACAAAATGGCGACTGGGCCACACGACGCCACTGATCTCGTACACCTGACGCTAAAGTCAGTTCAAATTCAAATTCAAATACTTTATTATGCATAAACCCCGCGGGGGCACTTATATATGGTCACTTTTTTACATTTTACCTTACACTACTACCGGATTGGAACGCGACCGCACTGAGAAGATCCGGCAAGAAACTCAGTGGGCTTGTCTTCTTTTTTATTCATTTACTATTTTTTTTAATAAGATAATATACAACAACATGTCTATTAATAGCTCCAGTGTGATGCCTTTCGAACCATCATACAATACAGTTATTAAATATAACGAAAAAGTACCATGGCTGGACCAGATCCCGCAAGCGGCACCCGATCACGAATTAACCACTAGAGCAGCCATCACTCCCCTCAATCACAATGGAGGGAAGGGAGTGACCCGCTCCTCGTAGCTACCACAAGCAGACCCTTCAGTGAGCATGACCAATACCATGTGCCACAAACATAAAACACAGATTAAATAACAAGTTCGTTTGGCAAAACACGCTACGCTTTACAATTATATTAACAGCAACAGAATAAACATGTATGTAAGACCTTTTGAAATAATGAGAAAATGCCTGAATGAGGAGCTGCTCATAACCAGTCTGTATTATCATCAAGATAATCCGAGATTTTATAATAACCTTTTCTACAAAATCTACTCTTGATTGCTTTTTAAACTTATTAACTGGCATATCTCGAATATTAATAGGTAATTTGTTGTAGAGGCGTATACATTGCCGCATGAAGGATCTGTTAACTAGTTGAAGACGAGTACTGTGTACAACTAATTTATTTATAAAGTTAAGAAAAGATTTTATGTTTGATACACATAACCTAAAATCTTGCATCTACTTGTGCGATCCTTTAGGTTTATTACACATGACGGTAAAATGAGTTGAAAGAAATGTGTCATAACTTAAAACTTGGCATTTTTTGGGCGTTACATAACTCTTTGAAGCTAATTACGTATTTAATTATAGGATCTATATTATATTGAATTTATATAAATATTCTCGGTACTTTAATTTTAATGTTACTTAAAAACTTTTGATATTCAGACATTTGAAAGTAATTTGGCATTGTTATCAATGATATTATTTATAAAATAATGAAATGTCACCAGTTACAAGTTAATCTAGTATTTTAAAACAATGAAATACATGATTATAGGATATTAAAAACATATATTCTCTACGGTAATTTTACTAATTTCGTAAAATTTTGGGTTGTGCTGTTTGTAATGTAGCTTCCTGGTAGGCATCTACCAAGAGAATTTTGCGATACAACTTTTCGATAGATTTGTATGGTAAGCGATAGATTTTTTTGCATTTTAAGATATCGTGGTGAAGGTAGGTGAAGGTCGTCGTTTGCCACGTTATCTAGCACTGAGTATATTATTGAAACGTTTGCACAATTCTAGGTATTATGAATGAATTTATGCTGTCGAAGCTTTACATGCCTACATGTATTCTGTTTGTACATGCCTACATAATACGTAACATTTAAGGCATAGACTCTTAGACACATTTTTTTGAAATCACTATAACTTTTATGTTATATTGTTTTTTGTGTAATGTACATTCTAATTACGATCTATGACCGTTAAACTACAACATACTCGAACAGTTGTCCCATAACCTGATACAACCTGTATATATAGGTATATATATATATATACAAGAATTGCTCGTTTAAAAATAGATTTATACAAGAATAAATGTACTAACAAAATAATGTTTTACATTTTTTTATTACAGATAAGATTTTATAAAATTTTAAAGTAACTTTAAGCCTTCCACAATAAGCAACGATAGTAAACTTCTAAATACACATTTTATGTTTTGTTACAGGATACTATAAAAGCTAATGAGTGATGAACATAAATTTTTCTATCGCAACTTTCCTTCTTTAGGCTATAATGTTTAACGATCACTTTCAGTAATCGAAGCCCATTCGAGATATTGGATCTGACTACCGAAAATCATTAATCGTCTTATTAAAGAAACGGACGTGGTTCATTTATATGTATTTTACTTTTGCTCGATTGATGAATGAGTTTTGGTTAGTAGGTAGATTTTTAACAAAATATATAGTCCTCCTCGTCGAGTCCGACGACGGCGACCCTGCAATCTAGATGGTATTTCTTTGGTGAGCACGTAGGTGGCTTGCAAAGCCGAACTTGGTTTTAAATGTTCGGTTGCATTGTGCGCAGTAGAGCTGCCCTTGGTCGTTATATATGTATTGGTAGGAGGGCTTCGGTCGAGTCTTCCGCAGGTGGCGCTTATAGTCCAGGTGTTTAAGCCGAGCTTCTTCAAAAGATGCTGCACCTTTTTTGACATTATTGCGCCACTCCGGTCTCATCGACGCAAGGTCCTCCCAACCTTCCAGCGGGATGTCGCAGGCTTTGAGGTGGCGTTTTAAGACGTCTTTATAGCGCAGGTGTTGCCCCCCCCTGGTTCCGCTTCCCCGTGGATAGCTCCGAGTAGAAAACGGTTTTCGGGAGTCTACAGTCATCCATGCGACAAACGTGACCACACCATCTCAGCTGGTTTTTAATAAGTAACGCCTCCATGCCCGTCATGTCCGAACGACGCAGTACTTCAGTGTTAGTCACACGATCCTCCCACCCTATACGCAGAATGCGGAGCAGACATCGCATGTGGAAGGTGTCAAGCTTTCTGATGTCTCCCTTGTACAAGCACCAGGTCTCCGCGGCATAAGTGAGTATAGGGAGCACCATTGCTCGGTATACAGAAAGCTTGGTTTGAAGTTTGAGGTCGTGCGACTTCCAGACCCGCTGGTTCAGTTTACCAAAAGTGGCTGCAGCTTTTGTTATACGCAAAGGAATTTCTGAGGCAAGGCTGTTATCGCTTCTGATTTGGCTACCCAGGTATTTAAACGTACTAACTTCGCCCAGCATTGTGTCACCCAAAGTAATTTGGGTCTCATCAACGTGGCAGCCTCTAAGTGGTTGTTTGAGGACCTGAGTCTTAGTTACGCTTATTACCAAGCCAAACCTACAGCACGAGCTTTTCAGAGAATTCACATAGAGCTGAAGGTGTTGCAGGCTGTCAGCCATTAGGCAGACATCATCGGCGTAGAGGATTTCCAGCACGGAGAACTTCTGTACTTTCTTCTTTGCCCTGAAGCGCGAGAGATCAAATACCCCTTTGTCTGAGCGCACATTAAGTTCGATACGATCACTGCAACGACTAACCGCGTCCGTCATCACCGCAGAAAAGTACAAAGCGAACAGGGTTGGGGCCATAACGCAACCTTGCTTTACACCACTAGTAACTGGGAAGGCCTCTGAGAATTCGTTGTTATGGTGGACCTTGGCTGACATGTTCTCATGAAATTGCCTTATAAGGTTCATGAGTTTAGCCGGACAGCCAGCTTTACTTAAGATCAACCAAAGGGCGGAACGAGGAACTCGATCGAAGGCTTTCTCGAGATCGACGACACCTGATCCACTGACACCCGGAAATGAGGGACGAGGGAGTGGACCTGTAACAGCGCAACTACTTGTCCACTAAAGTGACTTAACGCGCAGTTGACCTTTGCAATCTCATGGACTACGAGCTTCTTAAAGTCCTACGGCGATGGAGAGTCGGTGGTGGGGTTTCGGATTCCGATGGTTCCGGGCTCTAGCTGGCTCTCTGCACGTGGGCGGCCAGGCGAGAGTGGTCGCGCCGGGATTCGACAGAGGCGGGAGGACTGGTTCGGTAGCACGCCTGGTGACAATACAGCCCTATTTAGGATCGCTCTGCGTTCCCCAATCCGGGGAGAGGCCTAGAAAAGGTGGCCTAAACATAGTCCGTCTCACACCAATGCTGAGTGGCAAACCGCGGTCACTTGGTGATCAAAAAAAACAGATACAGGACCAACCATTTAAAAACTTAATTATAGCAACTTGGAATGTCTGAACATTAAGAGACGATGAGCGAAATCTGTGTCCAAAGCGTAAAACCGCTCTAATAGCCCGAGAGTTGTCTCGATATAATATTGATGTCGCAGCAATAACAGAAACACATCTTAGTGAAAGCGGTGAGCTCTGTGAACAACTTGGCGGCTACACTTACTACTGGAGCGGAAAACCTGCGTCTGAAAAAGCAGCAAATGGTGTGGGTTTTGCCATCAAAAACAACATCGCACGTACGATGCCGGAGCTGCCTAAAGATGTGAACGACCGTATTATCACACTGCGGCTTCCACTGGCAGCCGGCAAATATGTTCATCTCATCTGCGTGTACGCACCCACTCTACCGTCTCCGGATGAAGAAAAAGCCCGCTTCTACCAAGAGCTACGACATGTCCTGGAAAACATCTCTGCGAGGGATAAGATTGTCTTGTTGGGTGACTTCAATGCCCGTGTTGGCACAGATTGCAATGCTTGGGAGGGTGTACTTGGACGCCACGGTGTTGGCAAATGCAACGCCAATGGCATTGACCTCCTCACTCTGTGTTCAGAATTCAGCATCTGCCTCACCAACACATTCTTCCGTATGCCAGAAAAATATAAGACCTCGTGGATGCATCCTAGATCAAAACACTGGCACCTCCTCGACTATGTCATTGTCCGCGAGAAGGACCTCAGCGATGTCACTGTCACTAGAGCCATGAGAGGTGCCCAAGCTGGACGGACCACAGACTCATTAGGTCTAAACTTCGCATGAAGTTAAAAGCACCACGAAGAACAGAACATCACAAGACAAAGCTAGCGTACGGCATTCTGATCCACTCAAATGAATTACGTAACACCCTTGATAATGAGTTCGGCGCCATGTCTTCCGATGGGAGTGATGTTGCAGTAGACGAGGCATGGAAAATGTACTCCACCCAACTTCTCCAGTGCGCAGAACGAGTCATAGGCAAACCGCCAAACAAGAATCAAGACTGGTTCGATTCATCTGAGACGGAAATCCAAAAACTTGCTGATGAACAAAGGCGCGCTCTGCGACATCCCGGCGCTGACCAGAAGTCACTGCATCTACAATTCAGAAGTAAAGTGCGTGGGCTAAAGGACCGTTGGTGGTCAAACAAGGCGGCGGAACTACAACATCTTGCAGATTCCAGTCAGACTGGTGGGTTCTTTGAGGGCATTCAGGCGGTATTTGGACCACGGACAAGAAAAGTAGCCCCGTTTTACTCACGAAATCGAGAGAGTTGCCTCACAGACCAAGGCGATGTGCTCGCCCGCTGGGCAGAGCATTTTAACGAGGTCCTCAATCCAGACGTCCAAAACATCGACCTACCCTACATCCGTGCCCTGAATAGCTTGCCGGTGGACGAAGATCTTGCAGCTTCACCAACCCACACTGAGTTCATTACCGCCGTTAAAAAGCTCAAAAACTCCAAAGCACCAGGCGCTGACGGTATTCCATCGGAAGTCTTTAAGTACAGCGAACCAAATGTTCGAAGCAGGCTATTTGACCTGATATTAGAGATCTGGGAATCAGAAACTGTACCACAGGAATGGAAAGATGCCTCTATATGCAAACTTTATAAAGGCAAAGGAGATGTAGCTGACTGCAGCTCGTACAGGGGCATCTCCCTTCTTTCCGTGGCTGGCAAAATACTAGCGCACATTATTAACACCCGTCTGAGTACCCTAGCTGAGAGGGTCTTGCCGGAAAGCCAGTGCGGTTTCAGACCGGGCAGAGGGACTGTAGACGCCATATTTGTTGTGAAACAGATGCAAGAGAAAAGCCTTGAACAGAATCGTCCTTTGTTCATGTGCTTCGTCGATCTCGAGAAAGCCTTTTAACAAAAACGAAGTAGCCTAACGGAAGACTAAATATGTAGTATATATTTGCAACGAAATATTTTCAAGTTAACCGAATACAAATTTATGATTTACGAAGACATTATCCAATAATTATAAGTAATTCTTCAGAAAGAGATATGGCTTTCAAAGCTCAAAAAAGTGTCTTCGTTGTATATATAATATATAAAATGGAGGCGTTCGTCAGAGAGAATCTTAACTTTTACGAAACTCTTACTAATAGGAGACTTTTTTTTTTTTTTATGGGTGGGCTATAGTAAGCACACGCGCGGTCTAGTCCGTCCGGGGCGGTGAAAGGACGGCGCGCGGGCCCATAACCCACCCGTACCCACGTCACCTCGTTGTTGGGCCGACCACCGGAGCAGATGTGACTTGTCGTCAGTGGTCGGCCTGACGGAATACCCTTTCGGGTAACCTCACCTCTCGACGTCCTGGAACGTCGGTCGCCGTCGCGCGGTCAGCCTCTCTGCGGGTGACGGACAATTCCCCGGTCCGATCACCCGCGGCCTCGGCTAGGGCGGTATTAGGCGCAGATACTCGCGCCTGCGCCGCCCGAGTCGCCGGCGGAGGAACGTGTCGCCGAATACGAGCTCTACTCGCACACGATCCGCCGCCTCCTTCCGTGAGATTACGGCCTCACAGAAGGCGGCGACCGCGTCCCAGTTCCTGACGCTGACGAGCATCTCCCTGGCGATGGTCGGCAGCGCCAGCGACGAGTTCACGGCGATCACCCTCCCATGCAGCACACTCCTCGAGCGTGTGCTGCGCCGTGTCCTCGTCGGTCCTGCAGTGGTGGCAGGACGGTGTGCTCTCCCTCCTGACAATCTTGTGCAGGTACTTCCCGAAGCAACCGTGTCCCGTCAGCACCTGCACCAGTCGGAAGGAAAGCACCCCGTGCGTCCGCTCCAACCACTCCATCAGCACCGGCCAGAGGGCCTCGACGGTCCTGACACCGTACCGAGGACTCTCCAGCCGGACTGCCCAACGGGCAATGACTTCTCGGCGGGCGTCGACCCGCCAGGCGGTGATCTCTTTGATGGAGACCATGCCGCCGCGGGCGCGCGTCTCCGACACCCGCCGATAAATGTCGGCGAGCATCTCCGCCTCCAGGTCCCACGGGGGAGTTCCGGTCAGGAGGCACGCTGCCTCCGTCGCCACCGTGCGGTAACCCCGTATGGCATAATAGGAGACTACAGAACATTTTAAGATTAAGACAGCACAAAACAGCACTTTTCTCAAAAAGAATTTTGGGTATAGCTCTTCTCAGATATATAACAAACTGCCGAAACCAATGAAAGCCCAAAATGTCAATAACTTCAAGAAAATTGTCAAGAAGTTTCTAACAAATAAAGCGTATTAGACTAAGAGCCTGTGGACCCCAGACCTTCATGATTTTATTAAAGCTGAAAGTTTGTCAGCGCATGCTCCCAACACAGGTAAGAACGGTGGCCCATTATGAAGTTTGGGTCACACTGGCTTTGGCAGATAAAAGGTATTAAAAGTGTGTAAAATACCGGTCTATTTTCGTCAAATTATTAAGCCTGATTTTTTGATATTACCTTCAGAACGTTATTAAAAATCACGTTATTCATTGCCAGACACATGGTGGAAAACCCCTTGCCAGACACCCTTAACGTTCATGAAATTATAATTCTACGTACGTTATAGTATACAAGTTGATTTTTATATATAATACTTGGGTAATGAGTAGATGAAGTTTCCTCAGTAGCCAGACATTTTTCATAGTTCCAAACCCTTGCCAGACAAAGATGTAGGTAGCTGTAGAAGCGAGCGCGAGACAGTAGATATATACATGGGTGATTGCACGTGAGATGCTATAAGCGCATCTTTAATATTTAGTACATGCTTATAGCAGCTAAAATAATATTATATGCTATCTTCAAGTATTATTAATTTAATATTCATTATTAATTATAATAACAACATTATTAATACTATTACTTACGTTATAATGTAATAGCTGATTTTATACATGTTGTATCAGGTTATGGGAAAACTGTTCAAGTATGTTGTAGTTTAACGGTCATAGATCGTAATTAGAATGTACATTACACAAAAAACAATATAACATAAAAGTTATAGTGATTTAAAAAAAAATGTGTCTAAGAGTCTATGCCTTAAATGTTACGTATTATGTAGGCATGTACAGACAGAATACATGTAAGCATGTAAAGCTTCGACAGTATAATTTCATTCATACATACCTAGAATTGCGCAAACGCTTCAATGAGCGTAGGTAACAACGGCGAGCCGTCAACGGTCATCGGCCGATCAGCTGTTTTAAAGCGAAGTTTGTCTTGCTTATGCGAACGTAATCATTGATTTATTCAATTTCTAATGAACATTTAACAAAGTATGAATATGTTCCGTATTAAGTATCATTGACTTTATACGTTTCAATCGGATTTACAAGAAAAAGCGATGACAAAATTGAAAACTTTACTTGTCTCTAATTCCTTAACGAATCGATATTTTTCGTTCATATTTTCTTCATGGGTTACTACCACCATTGCCTAGCTCCCTGTTGACCAGTTGTCCCATAACCTGCTGATACAACCTGTATATAATACTAGCAACCCACCCTCGCTTCGATGCGGTTTCAGTCGCCTTAGCCGCATAGTTCCCGTTGGCATACCGGGATAATATATGGCCTATGTTACTCAGGGATACTGTAACATTCTAATGATGAAAGAATTATCGAAATCCGTCCAGTAGTTATTGAGTTTATTCGTAACAAATATACAACATTTTCTCTTTATAATATTAGTGTAGATTACACCCTTAGAGTATATAATATATAATATATAATACGTGTTTATTTTTTTTTTATTACAGAGTATTTGTTTACAATTTAATGAAAATCGATGAAGTTTTTTTTCTTGTTTTACAAACTTTGTTACTACGGTTTACCACTTTAGGGGTTGAAATTCAAAAAATCCTTTCTTAGTGGGTTTCTACGCCACGAAAAGAAACTACTGTCAAAATTTCATGTTTCTGACTTCAATAGTTTCAGCTCCGTGATGAGTCAGTAAACTTACATCTTTCTACCTATTCTACAGAGAATGAAAATGGAGAAACACTGGAACACGTGTTTATTTATTTTTAATGAAGAGTATTTGTGCTTAATTTGAAGACTAAAGATTTTTTTCTTTCCATACAGACTTTGATGTTGCGTTTCACCCCCTTAAGGGTGACGTTCCAAAAAATCTTTTCTTAGTGGGTGCCTACGTCATGAAATGGAACTACGGTCCAAATTTCATTTTTCTAGCTTCAGTAGCTTCGGCTCACCCTGTTCCTTTATATGTATATTATTGTTAACGCCCCCGCAACACCTCTTGTAGGTGGCATTTCGGAAAATCCGTTCTTAGTGGACCTCTACTCGACGAAAAGAACATTCCATGGGTAATGACCCAAGTATTATTTATATAAAATCAGCTTTTATACTATAACTTAAGTAGAATTATAATTTCATGAACGTTAAGGGTGTCTGGCAAGGAGTTGCCACCATGTTAAGTGTCTGGCAATGAATAACGTGATTTTTAATAACGTTCTGAAGGTAATATCAAAAAATCACCCTTTTTTTTTTGTGGGTGGGCTGCGGTCGGCGCGCCTCCGCACCACTCCGTCCGGGGCGACAGAGGGGCTTAAGCACGCAACTCCCGCAACCCACCCGAAAACCACCTCGCCTTCGTCGTTGGGCCGACCACCGGAGCAGGTTTACTTGTCGTCAGTGGTCGGCCCGACGGAATACCCCCTACGCGGGGTACTCTCCCATCGACCGACGTCCCCCCCTCGGGGAGGACGTCGGTCTTTCCTCACGCGGTCGGCCTCTCGGCGGGTGACGGACTAATCCCCGGTCACGTCACCCGCGGCCTCGGCTAGGGCGGCATGAGGCGCAGATAGTTGCGCCTACGCCGCCCCAGTCGCCGGCAGCGGATCTCCTCATCGAGGCTGCGCTCCACGCGCAGACGATCCGCCGCCTCCTTCTGCGAGATCACTGTCACGCAGAAGGCTGCGACCGCGTCCCAATTCCCGACGCTTAATAATCACTTAAAAATCACCCTTAATAATTTGACGAAAATAGATCGATATTTTACACACTTTTAGTACCTTTTATCTGCCAAAGCCACTATGACCCAAACTTCATAATGGGCCACCGTTCTTACCTGTGTTGGGAGCATGCGCTGACAAACTTTCAGCTTTAATAAAATCACGAAGGTCTGGAGTTCGCTGGCTCTTGTGTTATATTATGTCATCAATAAACGTCTTAACGACAATTGTATTTCATGCTGAATTTGATTTAATTATGTTTTTTATGTACATTGTAATAATTAATAAACTAATATACTGTATCTATGTTTCATATACTAAACAACAGCTAAACGGACTAAGCAATGTATATAAATGTATTTACCATCTATTTTACTCAGTATAATGTGTATGAAAATGCATGAATTTGAATTTGAAAAATACCCGGGATAACGTAGCCGTATTAGTACTTTGCCACGTTTGGTATAAATCCGCTCAGATAAATCATTTTAGTATACCGGGTAGTTCGGACCGGATTGGCTAATTTTTAAGTCAAATTTTGTACAAAATATTGATAAAATGATATTGAAAAAATTTTAATCTTCAACATCAGCTGATCTTCGTAAGTGTTAAATTTTATTCCTTTAGAATAGAATAGCATTTATTATCACATAATAACTAATAATTAAAATACATGTTTTTAATTTATTTTGACAATAGGGGAATGCTCAGCATTGTGCTGCATAGAAATTATGCAGGGCTGGTTTTCAGAAAACCCCTTTCCTCAAATATATAAGAAAGAAATATAACAAAAAAAAGAGAAAAGAAAAAAAAAGAAAAAGGAATAAAATAACTTACAATAAGAATGATAACAGTATAAATAACATTAATGAATTCAATTGTGAAGGATGTGCTTCTGTATGATGAGTTCGCTTTTTCATTTTTGTGTGTATGAGTGTTGAGTGTTTGTTTGCGTGTGTGAATGTGTGTATGTGTGAATGTGTGTATGTGTGTGCGTATGCGTGTATGTGAGCAGCGATTGACGTATGTATTTATTACAAATTTGTAGCTATGTCATGTAATTATTCATCAGTTCGTTATACAAATGTCGCATCAAATATGGTTTTATTTCGGTATAATAGTAGTAGTTTAATTTTTTTTTTAAAGCTGTTAAAACTTATATTTTGTCTCAAAGGAGGAGGAATGTTATACCATATTTTTGATGCACTATATTTTTGAATAAAATTGAAAGTAAAATAAATACTAAGTGATGATTTAATATATATTTTTTTTGCTGTGGGCTACAATGTGGGTCAGTGCGCCCACCCGTGTACGTCCGGGGCGACAGAGGGGCAGCGCGGCCCCGTAACCCACCCGTAGCACGTCGCCGTGGTCGTTGGGCACAGATGCAGAGTAACTTATCTTCAGTGGTGGGCGACGACATACACCTGTGGAGTACTCTGTCCTCTAGAGGTCGATCGCTGTCGCGCGGTCGGCCTCTCAGCGGGTGACGGACTAAATCCCCGGTACAATCATCCGCGGTCTCGGCTAACTATAAAATGCCTAACCTATCGGTACAGAGCAAGAACACAACAATCACCATCCCTTTCTTTCCTATGGGTGATTGATTATACGAAACAACTACGGGACGGAACAAAAACTTGAAATAAATCTCCATGCCATCTTATGCCACCTGCATGGCATAATAGGTCAATTACCATAGCAGATAAAATGTATGCTTTAAACAGTCTTACAAGAAAAATGGTAAGATACAAAAACAAAGTAAACAAATTGCTGATATATATAAAAGGCCCATAGCAAAATTGTACATGGTACTTTAAGTTTGGAGCTTGTTACAAATTTAGTAAAAAGGTTTGTACACTTACAAGTTGTGTTTTCCACAACATTACATAAATTATCAACGTTTTGTTTCCCAAATTCGTGACTTGGGAAACACACTGATATAATATAAAGACCCTTCTGTACTTCGGAGCACGTTGAGCCATCGCTTAGTGATTGATGACGTTCATTACAGTCCGACAAATAAAATAGATGAGCACCAATTTAAGCATCTGGTGTTCATTGCCTTATTGGTGAATTGTGTTAATAAGGCAACAGAAGTATTATTACTAAATCGTGAGTTAATTCTGTGTCCACACATGTAAAATAAATCCTTTAAAACTGACGTAGCAAAGAAACAAATGAACTTGGGCGTCCCAACAAATCGCACTCATAAATCTATTGATCGAATTACGATGTTATCACCTCGTTTAATCGTCAAGTGAACCTGTACAGACACTACCGCATCTTTAAAGCTCTCAATTACTTTGAGCCTTTGAAAAGATTTAAATATAAATAAGTAAAGAAATATTTGCGAAGAAATATTTATAAAAAACTACCTCATGGGAATAATGGTATAAGCATGGACATTTTTCTTTCACAATCATACCATTGTAACCAGTTATTAGATATTGTGTAAGACAAATCTAATAATTAATACAGGGGTTGCGCTACTCTTTCCGATAGCTGATCATGAAATCGTGCAAGGTAGACGGCAATAGATGCATCTTCAGTTCATTCGTTTCAATAAAGCAAATCTTGTGTGTTACAAGATAAATGTGTGGAACTATAAATAGGTTAAAATTTTGTCTTATCGTAATGCTTGTTTGTTATTTTTTAATTGATAGGTTTGAAGCACAATCATGTTTTGTCAGCATCGTGTTCTCAGAATCTGCTGTTCAAGTTAGAAATTAGTTTGAGAAAATTCGAGATGTGGCAGTAAGTGAGCGTACAATACGAAGACCTCAAGAAGCTGCTTTAAGCTTATTCGAGGAAGATGTGTAATGGTATGGGCAGGGTTATGTTTGGGAGCTAGTACGGTCTTAGTGTTGATCGATAGAGTGAACCTGATTGCAGATCGTTACATAGCAAACAGTCGGGTACAAAATGTGGTAGTGTTTGCGCCTTTCATCGATAATGGCATAATATTGATACAAGATAATATTCCACCACATTCCCCTTGTTCAACTCGAGCGTACCTTAACGAAGTGAATATCGCAAATTCGCAATGATAGAGTGACCAGCGAACTTCCCAAATATGAATCCTTAGAGTACGTCTGGGACTAGTTAAAACCAGGGGAAAATCATTCATTTCAGCTCCAGTCAATGAGCGTGAACCGAGAACTGCCACAGATGAAGAATAGTGGCGATACTATCTCAAAAGCTTCTTGATAAAATCATTCTTAGTGCACCTAGGCGATTAGAAACTTAATTTAGTCGACAAGTAGGAAATACACGGCATTAGTTTGTATATTTTTAACAGTCCTGTTTTTTTTTCCTTTAGTTTATCAACCTGTATATTTTAATCAGTCTAATGTATATAGTTTCACAAAATAAAAACAAAAATTTTATGTGTCATATATTTATTAGAAGTGGTCGCACTCTAAAGTAAAAAAAAAAAATTTTTACGTAAAGATCCTTATCTGATGTTTACGCGAGCACTACACATTGTAAATAAAACTACTTTTACGGATTATATCGCGTTTGTATTTAAGGGCAATCATAAATCAAATACAAACGCGATATAATCCGTAAAAGTAGTTTTATTTACAATGTAAAGATCCTTCTTTACGTCTCACCATTCATTTTTAAAATATAAACATATTTTAAGAAATTTCTTGGCTCTTTTTATATTCCGCTAATTAAGTCGGTGTATATATTATTTTCCTTACTATTTATTGATTTAATGTAACTCTTTTTGATGTTCAAACACATTTTAATATTTATTATCAATCTTTCGCTTGTTGACTAGTGTCGTATTTACAAATTAAAATATAGCAGCGATCTATCGTCCTAGAGAACAATAAATCCTGCAAAACAGACAGGAACAATATACCATAAAACAAAGGGTTCATTTCAGTGGGACGCTACTTGAAATATCGATATATTTCCCTGTAGTCGTTAAGTTTGGACTTCTGTAAGACTCTCGTTTATTGGGACGGGTTACGATGGCGGATATTCAGACTGTTTATTAAAAGCAGATATACTATTTACTATAAAAGTAAGAAGATGCATACAATTTAGAAGATGCATTAATTATTCCAATTTCATGCTTCACTATGATCAGAATACAATTTCCAATAAAAATCTTCTTACTCGTTATGCCGTACTTCGTTATATTGTATCTTGACATATGGAATAAGCTGAAAACCTCCAAATCATGAATATCTGTTATATCTACTCCAGCTTTATTTTTAGTGTATTGTTAACCTTTTATTTAACGATAGTACCCGTACTCAAAAGTATGTACACCAGAAACTACGAACAGTACTAAGAACGAAAATTACAACCATATCACAGGATAACACTCTGAAGGAGAATATAAATACCTTTGTATCTTTTGGGCAGTGGAAGGGTCAACCTGGCTTCTGTGGTCATATTTTTTATCCATGTGCAAATACCCAACCCGCGCGCCCCCTGACGTGCCCAGAAACTTAGCTGTATCAATACTTAGGATGCACAATCCACTGTCGTTACAAATAGAAAAGGTGGATGAAGAGTTTTATTAAGCATTTATCATAGCCACGAAGAAGACACGCATTTTTTACCATTTCTTTACATTTTCTACCATTATTATTATCATTTCTCTCGATAACGATTTACTTGATTTTTTTAGTGGCTTTGAAAACGAAGATAGATGCTTTGTACCTTATTGTAGCGCCTGTTTTATATAAGTTTTAATGTTGCGAACCGCTAGGGGACTGTAGACATTGTTTACCGGAACAACCAAGATGATTTGAAGTTTTTGTTTTAGTATAAGACTCATTTTAGAACATGTTTATTGTACGTAAGAAGTTCTAAGGACCGCCAGAGGGTCCTAAAGTACAAATTTCTGTTAAAAGGTTAAGCTTTTTAGAACATAATTTAACTATATAATAATTTCACTACTATTAAAATTAAAAAGGACAATCAAAACTAACAGCTGTCATACATGATCTGTTCTAGGCCGCACGTAATACGTAACATGTCTGGTGGCAGGTTTCAGCAGCGGTTTCATAATCGTCAACCCTTTATAAAGGATTCTGCGAAATATTGGAATCGATAGATGCACGCCAGTTCATTACATACATAGGTAAAATTCAAAATCGTTGTAGCGTTATATTACACCTTTGATCGTTCAGTTTAAAATAGTAATGTAATATTAGGGTAATGAACACATTATGTAATCATCTATTTATTAAAATAACTTAGTCGGTTTTTGTAAATAATATTTAGAGTAAAACCATCTAGGTTTTACTGTGTGGTGGCATCTACGAATACTAGTAATCCTTACATTACTTGTGGGTAATTCCCTCTAACGCCGTCTGAGCAATAATTAAATTGCCAAGAAGTATTGACGTCAGGAAGGCGGCCGGCCGGTAAAATTATTGCTTATAACTTTTTCGATAGTACTATGACAGAAATGTACATATTGAGTCAACCCCAACTAAATAGGGTAAGAGCAGAATGATGATGAAGTCCATGTAAACTCTTATAGGGAATGCAAAGGTTAAGAAAAGGTTCATAAATCCTAAACAAATTATGATAATGCTTCCTCTACTATAATTATTGTTTAGTTATCTGCCACTTTATCAACGAAGGTGTACTTTCCTTAATCTCGCTTCAAGGACATAATTTACAATCCCAACTAACAAGCAATTAGGATTACCTTCACAATCCATCTCGTGGATGTACGTGCTTGTTTTAACTGACTACTAAGTATGAACCCCTTTATTACAAATACAGTAAATGCGCCCAACCTGATTACAAACTTGACTTTTAGTATATTTACTCACTTATTCAAGACATTAATGATGACATGAGTTGAAAGAAGAAACTGAGCATTTAACTAGGTTTAGAAAAAATCGCTTTGTTTACAAAATCATAATCCATATTTTTATCTTTTTTGGAATAGTTCCTTTCGGATGAAAGCTACCTTGTAATACTGTCTATAACTACTAAAGTATATACAAATTTCATGATGAACGGTTGGGTAAATATACCATATTCCAATATACGAGTATAATAAATAAATATCGGCCTCAGTAATCTGGACTCATAAAATAATACAGCCACATTTGACGATTTATTGCAATATATATATTTATAAAACGAACCAATGCACTGAATCTTTATTATCAGTATGAACGATCTGGTCGTCAACATATAAACGCGCAACTGATTTTAATATTTCTGTAAAAGTAGTTCTTTGTAATGAATCACTATAAAGCGTCCTTTCTAATAACTATAAAAATATGGATAATATAATGATACAATATTTAAAATATATAAACTATTTTGTGAGAGGTAATATACAAAACTGGAAACCTTACATCATGAAATACCTCAATCTATACCAATAAATAAAATTGGAGTGTCTGTTTGTAATGTCAAAATAATAGGCTTTTTTCTCACACACGGTTATTTGCACGACACCTATGTTTAAAATACAGATTAAAAATTTTTTGTCTGTCTGTCTGTTTGTTCCGGGTAATCTTCAAAACGGCTGGACCGATTTCAAAAATTCTTTCACCAATGGAAAGCTATAATATCAGGGCGTAAACTAGGCTATATTTTATCCCGATATTCCCACGGGAACGGGAACTACGCGGGTAAAACGACTAAAACCGAAGCGAAGAGAGGGCGGGTTGCTAGTATTAAAATATATCTACAACACTGCTACTGTGTAACCACGTGAATCAGCTTCTATATGCCCGTAAGCCTCAAGGTCACCGTCACAAGTTACATATGGAACATAGTGGATCTACCTGTAGCCCGAAATAGATTAATACTTTAAAACTGCAGTGGATATGTGAAAGGTTTCTACTAACCATGAACTGATCACCATATGCTTTTGTGACATTTCATGTTTAAGAGTTTGAACCATGCGAAAATGAATAAGTAAAATAAATCATAATGCAAAACAATAAACTGCGTAAAAAGTGTTTTAATTTATATTATTAACCCCCGACGAAAAAGAGGGGTGTTATAAGTTTGACGTCGATGTCTGTCTGTCTGTGTGTGTATGTCTGTCTGTGGCATCGTAGCTCTCAAACGGATAGATCGATTTCGATGCGGTTTTTTTAAATTTGAAAGCCGGTTGCCTGGCATTGGTTCTTACCTATGTTTGATTAATATCAGGTCAGTAGTGTAAGAGTATCAACTGCAAAATGATGTAATAGCGTATGATTTTTCGATTAAATGCTCCACGTGTGCTAGTATTTTCGTCAAATGACAATTAATTGATAACTCTTTTTGAAGGAAACGTAATAGACTAAGAGCCTGTGGACGCCAGACCTTCGTGATTTTATTAAAGCTGAAATTTTGTCAGCGCATGCTCCCAACACAGGTAAGAACGGTGGCCCATTATGAAGTTTGGGTCATAGTGGCTTTGGCAGATAAAAGGTACCAAAGGTGTGTAAAATACCGATCTATTTTCATCAAATTATTAAGCGTGATTTTTTGATATTACCTTCAGAACGTTATTAAAAATGACGTTATTCATTGCCAGACACTTAACATGGTGGCAACCCCTTGCCAGACACCCCTAACGTTCATGAAATTATAATTCTACTTACGTTATAGTATAAAAAGCTGATTTTATATATAATACTTGGGTTATTACCCATGGAATATTCTTTTCATCGAGTAGAGGTCCACTAAGAACGGATTTTCTGAAATGCCACCTACACGAGGTGTTGCGGGGGCGTTAACAATAATATACATATAAAGGAACAGGGTGAGCCGAAGCTACTGAAGCTAGAAAAATGAAATTTGGACTGTAATTTCATTTCATGACGTAGGCGCCTATTAGAAAAAAGATTTTTTGAAATTCCACCCTTAAGGGGGTGAAACGCAACGTCAAAGTTTGTATGGAAAGAAAAAAATCTTTAGCTACTGTCTTCAAATTAAGCACAAATACTTTTCAATAAAAATTAATAAACACGTGTTTCAGCGTTTCTCCATTTTCATCCTCTAAGAGTGTGGAATAGGTAGAAAGATGTTAGTTTACTGACTCATCAAAGAGCCGAAACTATTGAAGTCAGAAAAATGAAATTTTGATAGTAGTTTCTTTTCGTGGCGTAGAAACCCACTAGGGAAGGATTTTTTTTTTAATTCAACCCATAAAGAGGTAAACCGCAGTAGCAAAGTTTGTAAAACAAGAAAAAATCTTCATCGATTTTCATTAAATTGTAAACAAGTACTCTGTAATAAAAATAAATAAACACGTGTTTCAGCATTTTTTAATTTTCACCCTCTAAGGATGATGATGATGATGATCTACACTAATATTATAAAGAGAAAATGTATCTTTGTTACGAATAAACTCCAGCGCGACTGAAACTGAATCGAAGCGAGGGTGGATTGCTAGTATTATATATAAAATCAGCTATTACATTATAACATAGTATTAATAATATTGTTCTTATAATTAATAATGAATATTAAATTAATAATACTTGAAGATGGCATATAATATTATTTCACCTGCTATAAGCATGTACTAAATATTAAAGAATATAAGCGCATCTCACTCGCACCCATGTGTATATCTACTGTCTCGCGCTCGCTCCTACAGCTACCCTACATCTTTGTCTGGCAAGGGTTTGGAACTATGAAATATGTCTGGCTACTGAGGAAACATCATCTACTCATTACCCAAGTATTATATATAAAAATAGTTTTCATACTATATATAACGTAAGTAGAATTATAATTTCATGAACGTTAAGGGTGTCTGGCAAGGGGTTGCCACTATGTTAAGTGTCTGGCAATTAATAACGTGATTTTAATAACGTTCTGAAGGTAATATAAAAAAATCACGCTTAATAATTTGACGAAAATAGATCGGTATTTTACACACCTTTGGTACCTTTTAGCTGCTAAAGCCACTGTTGCCCAAACTTCATAATGGGCCACCGTTCTTACCTGTGTTGGGAGCATGCGCTGACAAAACGTCAGCTTTAATAAAATCACGAAGGTCTGGCGTCCACAGGCTCTTGTGTTATAATATTTTTATTATTATTTTAGTTTGTTTCAGGGGTTATTCAAATTTTCAACGTTACTAATTATATAATTAGAATAGCAAGTAACAAATACTATTAAAATTATTAAATATGCTCAATGCAATTTCAATACATATATTTTGACGTAAATTTTTACATTACTGTAGAAAAGGCATTAGTCATAATATCTAATATGTTATCTGTGAACTTATATGTGCTGCCATCTGTGATGGCTTGATTCTTTTTTTTTCAAATAAATTCTTTCTGTTCTGTTCCGCACTGCGTACGAGTTGTTATTATAAGAGGTTATGGGCCCAGGAAATAGTAAAAAGATTTTATTAGATTAACAAGAATTTCGTTAAAAGTACGAGTGTTAAAAGACTTTTTCTATACGCGGTTTCACTGTGTAGTGAAGATTAGTTGGACATTTGTGAAATTAAAGTATTTTATTCCGAATTAAGATGGCGGCCAACTACTTAGTAAATGTACCCAAGCTACGCGGACGGGAAAATTACAGCGAATGGTGCTTCGCGGCAGAGAATTTCCTTATCCTTGAAGGCATGAAAAACTGTGTAAAGCCAGAAGGAGTGATAGTAGGAGCTGCGGGTGACGAGAAAACGCGGGCAAAATTGATTATGACAATCGACCCATCTTTGTACGTACATGTAAAAAGTGTAAGAACAGCGAAAGAACTCTGGGAAAAACTACAACAGTTATTCGATGACAACGGTTTTTCAAGAAAGATAAATCTGTTACGGAATCTAATTTCGATAAGACTGGAAAACTGCAGTTCAATGACGTCCTACGTGACACAAATTATCGATACAGCTCAAAAATTAAGTGGCACGGGTTTTGAAATAAACGACCAGTGGACAGGTTCATTGTTATTAGCAGGATTGCCAGAGCGGTTTTCACCGATGATCATGGCAATCGAGCACTCAGGCATTAACATAACGGCTGATTCTATTAAGTCAAAATTGTTAGACATGGCGTCATCAACGGAAGAACACGATGAAGTTAGCGGCGCATTTGTAGCTCGTTCGAAGTTCATTGGTAGTAAAAAAAATAAATTTACGCCAAGAAAAAATATCAATGTTGGTAGCACTGCTGATTCGTCAAAGTCAAACGTCAAGACAGTGACATGCTACCGATGTAAGCAAAAAGGACATTATCGAAACCAATGTACAAATAACGAAAACAACGCATCGAACTTCAAAGAAAAACCCCGAATGCAGTCGAATGCGTTTAGTGCAGTGTTCTTGAGCGGGAATTTCAACAAAAATGCATGGTATATTGACTCTGGAGCAAGTGTACACCTAACGGCAAATGAAAATTGGGTTAGGAATGCGTCTTATGAACAGAAAAATGAAATTATCGTTGCGAACAGTGAAAAGTTGTCAGTTTTGTGTTCTGGCGATGTGAAGATTACGACTACAACTGGTGATGTTGATTACGACATTATTGTCGAAGACGTTCATTGTGTTCCAAGTTTGGCGACTAACTTGCTATCAGTCAGCCAACTCATAAGTAAAGGAAATAAAGTGTCTTTTTTTAAAAGTATGTGCTCAATATATAACAATAAAAATGAGTTGGTGGCTACAGCATTATTGGAAAATGGAGTGTACAAAGTAAACTTGCTACACCAGGAACATTTGGCTGCATCAGTTGTATCAGGTGTTACATGGCATCGCAGATTAGGACATATCAATAAAGACTACCTGAATCAAATGAAGACTGCAGTACAAGGTATGACTTTTGATGACAAAGTGGATATTGGCAAATCTTCATGTGCCATATGTTGTGAAGGCAAACAATGTCGTTTACCTTTCAAGAGTAACAACCACAGAAGCAGTAATCTACTAGATATAATCCATACAGATATCTGTGGGCCCATGGAAAATGTATCCATAGGAGGGTCCAGATATTTCTTGTTGTTTATCGATGATTGTAGTCGAATGGTGTTTGTTTATTTTCTGAAACACAAGAATGAGGCTCTGAAGTGTTTTAAAGAATTCAAGGCCCAAGTGGAAAATGAAACAAAAAATACAATTAAAGTATTAAGGAGTGACAATGGGTTAGAGTACTGCAACAAAGAGTTTGACAACTACTTAAAAGGTGCTGGTGTGATACATCAAAAAACCAATCCATACACACCACAACAGAATGGTTTGTGTGAGCGATACAATCGCACAATTGTTGAAAAGGCAAGATGCCTACTCTTTGATGCCAACCTAGGAAAAGAATTCTGGGGTGAGGCCACCAACACTGCTGTGTATCTACAGAATCGAAGCGTGGCTGCAGCATTGGGAAATAAAACACCATATGAGATATGGACTGGCTGTAAACCTGACATAAGTTATATCAGAATCTTCGGTAGTACTGCAATGGTGCATGTAGCTAAAGAAAAGCGCAAAAAGTGGGATAAGAAGTCGGAAAGATGTATTCTCATTGGCTATCCCGAAAACACAAAGGGGTACAGACTGTACAACCCAGAAACAAAGACAATATTGACTAGTAGAGATGTGGTTATAGTTGAGCCAGAATCAAAATCTGAATGTCAGATAGAAGTTCCATCTCAGAATTTTTATTCAGTGGGAGAAGAAGAAGTTAAGATAGATGAAACTAACTCGGAATCTGACAACACAGTTAGCTCAGAGGATACATTTCTGGATGTAAATGATGAGACATATGAACCTAGTGATTCTGAAACTGAAGATGTCCCGAAGATCATTTCTCAAAGACCTACACGGGTGAGGAAGCAACCAGACAGGTTTCATATCGCAAACTTTTGTGCAGGTGAGAATACATATGATGATGTGACAGGTTTATCTCTTCAGGATGCTTTAGCTGGACCTGAAAAAGAACAGTGGAAAATGGCCATGGCTGAAGAGTTACAAAGTTTCAAAGAAAATGATGCTTGGGAGTTGAGCAATCATCCTCAAGATGGCAGAGTTGTGCAGTGCAAGTGGGTGTTACGTAAAAAATATGATTGTGATAATAGTATTCGGTTTCGTGCGCGTTTAGTGGCGAAAGGTTTCTCACAAGTGCAAGGTTTGGACTATACTGACACTTTTTCTCCTGTAGTGAGGCATACCACATTGCGGCTTTTATTTGCCCTATCTGTTCAACTTAATTTTGATATAACACATCTTGATGTGACAACTGCTTTCTTGTACGGAATTCTTGAAGAAGATATTTATATACAAATACCTGAAGGTTTTTCTGAGACAGTACTGAAAGGTCAAGTCCTTAAATTAAAAAAATCTATATATGGTCTAAAACAGTCTTCAAGAGTCTGGTACAGGAGAGTAGAGGAATGTCTTTTAAAAATAGGCTATGTTAAGTCTAAGATAGAACCTTGTATGTTTTTGAAAACACAGGATAAGTTAAAAACTATAGTTAGCCTTTATGTCGATGATTTCTTTATTTTTTCAAATGATAGTAAAGAAACCAATCGCTTAAAATATGTTTTATCTAGTAATTTCAAAATTAAAGATTTAGGTGAAATTAAGAAGTGTCTTGGAGTAAATGTAAAAGTAAATAAATCTGAGAAAACAATATCAATAAGTCAGGAAGACTATATTGATCAGCTTTTACTTAAATTTAATATGAGTCTATGTAAAACAGTTCAAACTCCAATGGAGACCAAGTTACATGTGTCAAAAGATAAGAATGATATAGATAATTTGTTTCCTTATCAACAAATTATAGGTTCTTTAATGTATTTAGCGGTTCTTACCAGACCTGATATAGCATTTGCAGTGGGCTTTCTAAGTCAATTTAATAATTCCTATACCAAACAGCATTGTGCATATGTTAAACGCATATTGCGATATTTAAAATTGACTAAACATCACGGTTTACATTTTTCTGCAGATGGGAACTCGGTCATTGAAGGGTTTGTGGATGCTGATTGGGCTGGGAACACTATTGACAGAAAATCCTACACGGGTTTCTGTTTCACTTTATCTGGTTGTGTAATTTCTTGGGAGTCAAAGAAACAGAAAACAGTGGCTTTGTCAAGTAGTGAAGCTGAGTATATGGCGTTAGCCGAAGCCTGTAAGGAATCTCTCTACTTAAGAAACTTACAATTTGAAATTACCAACAAAAAGTACACTATTGAATTATATAATGATAACCAGAGTGCACTAAAATTAACTGTAAATCCAATTTTTCATAAAAGAACCAAACATATAGATATCCGTTACCATTTTTGTAGAGACTGTGTTATTGATAATATTGTAAATGTTAAATATTTGCCATCAGCTGAGATGCCTGCTGACTTACTTACAAAGAGCTTATGCTCTAATAAGCATTATTATTTATTGAATAAGTTGGGGGTTTAGCATATTCATATTTAAGCTAATATTTTGTTTTTTTTTTGTACATTAATGTGTATCAGTATAACATTGTTAGATATAGTGGGGGTGTAGAAAAGGCATTAGTCATAATATCTAATATGTTATCTGTGAACTTATATGTGCTGCCATCTGTGATGGCTTGATTCTTTTTTTTCAAATAAATTCTTTCTGTTCTGTTCCGCACTGCGTACGAGTTGTTATTATAAGAATTACGAACCAATATTACTTTCCTGGAATATATTTTGAAAGCTTCGCAGCGTTTTAATAGGAAAAGCTGCTTTTCATGAAGCAGAAGCTAAGAGCTTGCCTTTGCAAGTTCACTAATTAAAGACTACATTCGTAATGAATGCATTTACAATTGCCTAATATATACAGTCAGTATAAGTATTTATATATAGCGACAATATCGTGATTAATGTTCACTGGCGATGACAGTGATAATAAGCTTTAGATAACCAGAACAATTTGTTCAAGGGTTAAAAGGATTCGTTACCATCATCAGTATTAATTATAATAGAGTTACTATGCGTAATATTTTTATTTAAAATAATTCAAAATAAATTTACATAAATTTAAAATGAAAAGCTACCGATACGATGTAAATTAATCATATTCAGGCAAATCTATTGAAGAAATAAATATAGTTTAAAAAAACTAAAAACACGCTTTCATAGCATATCAAACTAAAAAGTGTGAAATAATTTTCAATATAGGCAGAAAATAGTAATGAACGAAATATATATTATTGTGAAAAAAGCGTGGACAAAGCGCCACCGGAATGTAATTAGTATGAGTATTAGATTTGTTGGTACATCGATGAATGTATACGTCTCAAGACGCAATTATTACCATAGGAAAGTCTCTACGCGTTTGTATTATGCTGAGTGTCCGACTAGCGCTATCTCTCATACTCACATGCAAAGGATGCGGAAAGAAGTTGATGAATCCTGGCGAATCTAATTAGGATAATCGATTTTTTATGTTTGATTTGATTGATGATTTTTGCATCCGACCACTGACGTCAAGTCACCTGCTCAGGTGGTCGGCCCAACGACGAAGGCGACGTGTCGCGCGGGTGGGTTACGGATGTGCGCGCTTACGTCCCTCTGCCGCCCAGGACGGAGCGTGCTGTTATTCGGGTTCTTGAAGATTAGTTTTTAAAAAAAAGATTTTAATAGCACAGACACATTTAATATATTATAAAATTAGTACAATGATTTTTAATTACAAATCGACCAGCGCGAACGGGATTTGTGACCGGACTGATGGATATGTGGGATGCGCGGGAGGCGAGAGCCTAGAAAATGATGATGCAGCAGGAAAGAGGAAAGCTAAGGGAAACAGGGAAGAGTTATAGTTATAACACCTCCCCCAACAGAAGAAAACTCACGGTTAAAGTGAGTTTGAAATTAAGGTTGGAGAAGAAAGAAAGAGAGGTTAGAGCAATTATATCAAATACGTAACTGTGGTGGAGTATTCGGGGTTGAAATAGGTATGTTTTTATCATGAGGTACTGGTATGGGTACATTTTTATATAGATTATAACTAATTAAGTCAACCATGGGTATTCTCAAGACATATATTAATTTGTTATCTAAGTAATATGTTATTAAATCCGATAAATGTATTAACAGGTAAATATTGTCTAAAGTTAATTCTACAGGAAATTCCTACAGGAAAGAAAAATTAAGTATAAACTTAGGTAAATTCTTAAAACTACTGATTATCTCATGAAACAATTCTGTCGAAGTCAGGATTGATGGGTGCAAAGTGTTACTCTTTGCAAATAAAATACTATTTACAATATCTTCTACCTTATATGATAATGTTAACAAATTGGCTTGTAATACATCAATAATCTCATTTATATTATTTCTAAAGTTTATGGAATTGATAATCTCAGAGATATTTTTAACAACAAGAGACACTTTTTCCATCGCGTCGTTTAGTAAGAACTGATTTTTATTTAATTCTAAAATCGAAGAATTGAAGTTAGAGATCGCGGTTTTCGAAATAAAAATGTTCCGGTTAAGACTTGCGGCTAAGTCTTTGTTAGATGTTTGTAATTTTCTAATAGCTCGACTGTATTTTTGTGCATCGTCTTCGTCCAAAGTTCCAAATATGTGTTTAAATACTGTACCGACAGCTGAAAACCAGGCGGCTCTTTTCGAATAAGTAGGTAAAAGATGTGAAATAGAATTGTAGTCGCGGACAATATCATTAAACAAAGCATCTAATGGTTGTAGCATATTATTACATTCATTATTATTGATTGATTCGCTCTGTTGGCACAAGTAACGTAATGTTCCAAAAACGCTTTTTATATTTTCAATATGAGATGTTATAAATGATATATCTATAGGCATTATTATGTGACGGTGGTCTTTTATAATCTTTACTGTTCCAGAGGAGTCGAAGAGGATACCAGGATTATTGTTGACTGGTTGAATGAGTTCCTGTGGTGTTGCAATGATAAATTTTATTGACAGAGTAATTCTGAAAAGAAAATCGAAGATACTATTGAATGGGTAGGTATATTTAGACAGAGTTAGAATTAGCAGGTTTGATTTGGTCAAAGTGGTGTCTTACGTGTTTTCTGTTTATCAATAGAGTTACAGTATTATTATTATGTACTTTTATGATTTTATAGGGGCCTTTCCATAAAGGGGATAAAGCTTTCCTGAGGCGTAAATGATTTTTTAGGTAGACAAGATCTCCTAAATTGTACTTTACAGATCTTGTGTGATTGTCGTAGTAATTTTTTGATCTTTCTTTAGATCTTTGGATATTGTCGGTAGCTATATTTCGGGATAATTTGAGGCGGTGACAGAGCATTTTAAGGTATTCTGGATATGTAGCATCAGAGCGTGTGTCATAGATAGAGTCAGGTATGAAGGGTTTGTGTCCGAATACGAGTTCATAGGGTGTATAGTTAGTTGTGCAGTGAACATTAGTATTATAAGTTAGGATAGCAGTGTATACATAACGTGGCCAATTATTTTGGTCTTCATTGACAAATGATTTGAGATATTCCTTAAGCGTCGAATGGCTGCGTTCAAGAGCACCCTGCGTTTGTGGGTGGTAAGCGCTTGACCATAGCTGTTTAATTTTCAGGTGGTCACATGTTTTTTTGAAAAGATCCGCAGTAAAATTAGTACCTTGGTCTGTTAGAATAACCTTTGGTATACCGAATAAAGATACAAAATGTAAAAGACATTCGCTGGTTTCTTCTGCTGTTATTGATCGGATAGGATACGCTAAAGAATATTTAGTTAAATCGTCCTGTAGCGTTAAGATATATTTTAGTTTAGCTGGTCCTGCTTCGGGTAAAGGTCCTACTATGTCCATTGCTAAACGTTGGAAAGGAGCTGTTGAGGTCGTGGTGATTTGCATAGGAGCTTTGTGAATTTGTCTGAATGCTTTATTTTCTTGGCAAAGTTTACAAGACTTTACATATGTTTCAACATCGTTACGCATGCCTTTCCAATTATATTTTTCTTGAATTCGTTTCAGCATCCTAGTACTTCCTAGATGCCCAGCAATAGGGATATCATGATTCTCGTGTAAGATCTTCTTGATTTCACTGAGAGATGGAAATATGATTGTGTTACGGTGAATAGAGACAAGGATATTAGTATTGTGGAATAGAAATAGAATGATATTATATAGTTTTGTATAGGAATGAGCTTCGAAAGGATTTTTGAAGTCAGTTACGCTTATGGACGTTGTAGGTTGTTGGATTAAGGTATTACGTAGATTTCTTAGAGAGGTATATATACCTTCATAGCTTGCATTATCGAAGTGGTAGACTTTAGTAAAAAGAAAAAAGATGCGGCGGCCATTATGGATAAAATCTAGAAATGAATATAAAGTGCGTTCTTTGTTTAAAATTTCATTTTTGTTTTCTATGCTACTTAAAATTTCTTCGACATAGGGGTTAGTTTCGTCGAGATCAATAGATGTGGGTATAATTATTACTTTGTCGTTACTTTTAAGGATACTAGTGTTACTTTCCAGAATTTTTGCATCAGAGGCAAAGGTTTTGCTGTTCATTGTTTTTAAGAATTGAGAATAATTATTACTGGTTATAGCATTTTGTATATTTTCAAGATCGTTAGAGGAGACGCTGTCTGGAATCGAAGAATTTGTAGGTGAAGGGTTATCGTTGTGTCGCTCTGATAGTAAATTGTTTGTATTAGGATCAACCCGAGATGTTGAGGGTTGGTCAGCGTTTGGGTTAGATAAGAGACGGGAGGTTGAAGGTGTGTTAAACTCGTTATTAGTAATTTCAGGGATTGGTATGTTTAAAATGTCGGGTGTTGGTTGTTGGATGCTGTCAGGTGAGTTGAGAGGACTGAAATCTACATTGAGACCATCATCAAATGGACTAATATAATCGTCAATATTCATAGGATCAATATTATCTATGGGGTTTACTGGGTATCGTGATAGAGCGTCAGCGGCGGCATTTAATTTTCCTTTCCGATAGGTAATTTCGTATTCATATTCAGAGAGTTTGAGACGCCATCTTTGTAATTTACTCCCTGGATCCTTATGGTTCATTAGCCAGGTGAGTGGACGGTGATCAGTGATGATATTAAATTTGCGCCCATATAGATACGGACGGAATGTTTTACAACCAAAGAGGATAGACAGAAGTTCCTTTTCAGTTGTGTTGTAATTGGATTCGCTTTTGTTAAGTGTCCTGGATGCAAAAGCTATGGGCCTTTCTTGACCTTTTGGACCTTGTGAGAGAACTGAGCCTATTGCGTAGTTAGAAGCGTCGCAAGTTAAAGTGAAAGGTTTAGAAAAGTCGGGATATATTAAGACTGGAGCTGAAGTGAGTTTATATTTGAGTTCGTCAAAAGCGACTTGTTGTTGGTTTTCCCATAGAAATTGGACATCTTTTTTCAAGAGTTGAGTTAGAGGCTTAGCAATCTTTGAAAAATTTGGAATGAATCGGCGGTAGTAAGACACGAGACCTAAGAAGGATTTAATGTCCTTAGGACATTTCGGAGTAGGAAATTTAGTAACGGCTTCAACTTTTCCGGGGTTAGGTTTTACACCTTCTTCTGTGATTACATGCCCGAGGTAAGCTACTTCACGCCGAAGAAATTCGCATTTATCCGGTTGAAGTTTGAGATTGAATTCTCTGAGACGTTTAAAGACTAATTCAAGATTTTCTACGTGACTGGCAAGGTCGTGGGAGTAAATAACTACGTCATCTAAATACACAAAGCACCGAATGTCTTGAAGGCCAGCGAGTGCTGTGTTCATGAGCCGTTGGAAAGTAGCTGGTGCGTTTTTTAGACCAAATGGCATACGAGTGAATTCGTAATGGCCCTGGGGTACGCTGAAGGCGGTTTTAGAAGCATCCTGTTCATCCATGAGGATCTGGTGAAATCCTGACGCGAGGTCAAGGGTTGAAAAATATTTACTTTGCCCAAGTTGATCTAAGATTTCAGATATCTGTGGTAAAGGGTAACTATCTCCTACAGTGACATCGTTAAGCTTACGGTAGTCTATGACTACTCGCCATTTTCTCTCACCTGAAGCGTCTAATTTCTTAGGTACCACCCAGATCGGTGAAGACCAGGGGGACATAGATGGTTTTATTATACCTTGATTTAGCATTTGATCTATTTGTTTGGCCACTTCGGGTTTGTGAATTTCTGGAAAGCGATAAGATTTTACGTGTATAGGATTTTGAGAAGAGGTTCTGATTTCGTGTTTTACTGCAGTGGTGAATGTGAGTTGATCTCCCGGGATATGAAAGATATCTGAATACTCGGAGCATATGTCATGTAATGCATTGGCTTCTTCAGTGTTTAGGTGTTTAGTTCGCAGGAGATTTAGTACCTCTTGGGTACGGAGGTAAGAGTCAGTGTCTTCACGTTGATGTTTTGTAATAGAATTGATAGGCAAGTAATCGATTCCTTCTGAGTTTAAAGGGATAAGAGGTATGTTTAAGTTAGATTTAAGTGTTACGATTGAGTCAGAGGTGTTGATAACCGAGATGTTAATTCTTTTATTTTCTTTAACCTTTACTAAACAGTTGGCAATTAGTACGTCTTTAAATTGATTTTGGTCAAGTACTAACCCTTCCTTAATATTAGAGTTGGAAACTGAGCATTCGATCATCGTTTCGGATCTAGGAGGAAGATAATAGACTGGTTCATGAAGTTGTAATGGTATGTGAATATCTTTAATAGTAAGAGTGTTTAAATTATAGTCGATTTTGCAACTAAAAGAATTCAATAGATCAGTTCCAATTATACCGTCAAACGGAAGGTGAATTTCGTTAATAACATGGAATTTGTGAAATAATGTAATACTTGATTTTTTATTTTCAATTAAATGCATTTCTAATAGCAAATGACCTAATGTTTTCGTGGAACTATGGTCACCAGGTTCAATGCCCTTCAGATTGATAGGTTCCTTTACGAGTATGGGTGCGTTCTGCAGGCATGTTGATTTGATCAGGCTCACAGATGCTCCAGAGTCAACTAATAGAGTTAGTGGATTCTGGGATACAGGGGAGAGGATTTGCACGACAGGAAGTAGAACTTTACAAGGAGTATTAATTTTAAATATTTCAGTTCCGTTTTCAGGTGTAGGTAAATTAGAAGTTGTAGAAGATGAATGGAGTTTGGTAGGTATTAATCTAGCAGAGGTAGTAGTTAATGTTGGTTTAGTATTTATATAAGATTTAGTAGTTTTAGGAGGGTTAGTGGGTATAGCGTAATTAGTTAAAGGATCGGAATTAGTAGGTGCAGAGGATTTAGTAGAGTCAGTGGTATTAGTGGACTTAGTAGATTTAGTAGGTACAGAGAACAGAGCAGATTCAGTGAATTTAGTAGATTTATTAGATTCAGTGGATTTCGTAGATTCAGTGGATTTAGTAGATTTAGTAGAGTCAGTGGATTTAGTAGATTCAGTGGATTCGGTGGATTTAGTATCGACTTTCGCATTGGGATTTCCTGCGCGACACTCTTCAGGAAATTTTATTCGTTTAAAGTATTGTCAACTGTGTCGTGGCCACTCTCTTCGTATTGCTGATCAGTAGTATTTGGGTAGGTGATATTATGCATTGCCCAATTTTGATTATTATTATTGGAGAAGTTTGTATTTTGGTTACGTTTTTGTTGATTAAATTGCCTCTTGCGACAGTTCTCCAATGTGTGTCCGATGTTTTTGCAATACCTACAGACTGGTGCTTGAATATTGGAGGGCCCAGGTTGATTTTGGAATCTAGTATAGAATTGACCTTGAGGTCTAGGAGAATTGGTTTGACCTTGAGTCCGTGTGAAGGATGAGTTATGATTTGGTCTAAATAAATTTTGTTGGTTGAACGAAGACGAGAACGAAGGTTTCTTATACGTTATACCTAGAATTTTTTCCTCAGTTATAGCAAAATTTATAGCTTCGTTTAAAGTGGATGGGTCACGGCATCTAACAACCGTTGCCAATCTTGAATCGAGACCCATCATAAACCTATTTAGGGCTAAATCTTGCATTGTGGCTACTCGGCCCGATAATTCGTCTTTTTTCCTAGTAGGAATGGAAATATTAATTTCGGTAAGCAGTTTAGCTAAGCAAGACTCTATTCTCAAAGAGTATTGGCTGATATTTTCATTAGGACCCTGTTTACAAGTTTGGAGGTCAGCCAGCAAATGAGCGTAATGTTTCCTATCGCCGAATTGTGTTTTAAGGTAGTCTTCTAATTGGGACCATTTTGTAAATTCTTTTATGGCGCATACCGATTCGGCTTTGCCAGTAAGCCTACTTAAGATGTATTTAAAGAGGATATCTTGCTGAGAGGTAGAAGCTAAGTTAATTGCATTTCTGCAATTATTTAAAAAAGGTATCAGGGTGTCCCTAGAGCCGTCAAAAGTTCCAATAAATTTAATAAGTACGTTTAAATCAATTTCCGACATTTTGGATGGCGGTTCCTCTACTTTAACTTCTGTATGTTTAGACATAAACGTTAACAAAATAAGTTATAATAGAAGTCGGGGTTATAACTAAGTTATTAAAATATTCTTAAAAGATGCACAGTGACTCGGATGCAGGACGGTGTTATCAGTTTCTAGAAAGCGACGCGTGGGCGGCAAGCGGTAGCTCGACGATGAAATAACTTATTGTAACTGTTATTAAATAAATCTCTACGGTGTATGTTCTTATAATTAAGATATTTAAATATAAATGGTAAGTATATAAGTAGAATTAAAAGCTTCTAAACGTATTCGAAGTACAAATATGTAAAAATAAAACAGGTTACGAGTCACGGAAACTATGAATAATCACAATAAAAGTTTATGACTCACAGGAATAGCTGCAACATTATCACCTTGAAGTCACTCGATGTTCCAGTATGAGATGGTAGTAGGGTCCAGGCTTTCTTCTTATGCAAAACTCAGGATACGGTGATAGATGAGTAGTAACTGTAGTAGCGCACGGTGGTAGTAGTATGTAGTAGAATACAGCGACACCAGAGAGTATGAGAAGTCTCTTCAGGGTGTAATGGGTTTCCACCAAATAGCTCGGTAGGAAAGAGTCTTGAAACAGCGTGATACAGTGGATTTTTTTAGTTCAGAGTCCGGTAGATTTTAATTATTGTTCACTGGTCTTCTCAACGATTTTAGCAAAAATTTTTTTTTTCACTGTCACTAACTTTCGAGACGTTCCGAGGATTTTTTAAAAATCCCACCGCTGCCACCAAATGTTATTCGGGTTCTTGAAGATTAGTTTTTAAAAAAAAGATTTTAATAGCACAGACACATTTAATATATTATAAAATTAGTACAATGATTTTTAATTACAAATCGACCAGCGCGAACGGGATTTGTGACCGGACTGATGGATATGTGGGATGCGCGGGAGGCGAGAGCCTAGAAAATGATGATGCAGCAGGAAAGAGGAAAGCTAAGGGAAACAGGGAAGAGTTATAGTTATAACAGTGCGAGGAGTACGCCGACCGTAACACAACCACGGATTATTGCATTGTGATCGGTCTTTGATAGATGTGCAAATTTTAAAGAAATTCTGATCGCTCAAAGTAGGGCAAAATCGAGCTCAAAGGTGAACGTTACAAACACACAGGTGAAGCTAATAAAAGCGTGTGTGTAAAAACTAACAGTTATTTAGTAAAAGAGACCACAACGAAGGCTATACCATTTGTGTAGTTGGATCGATTATAATGATTCTCGGATGAGAGAGTCTCGGACATATAAAATTTGATATTATTGATGAAAAAATTAGAAACAAATACTAGAAAAATCTTATAGTAAAGTCATAAGTATGAGATCAACACAGCCGTGAGAAATTAGCTTCAGGTACAGGTATGATGAAGTTCTCGAGTGGTAATCACAAATCGGACGATGCAGTGTAGAAAGCCCCCCACTAGGTAGACCGACGACGTGATAGAAGTTGCTGAGCGCCGTTGAATGCACGGGATCGCACTTTGTGGTTAAACATGAGGGAGATCTACGTTTGTATGTCTGGCCTACGTCTATCGATAGGCTGAATGATGATCATGAAATTATAGCGAAATCGACAATAAAGTATGTACATAAATAGAGATGTCTTGTTAATAGGTATGCTATATCTGCAACAAATTTATCCCTTACTAGCAGACCCGGCGAACTTTATACTGCAATTTTTTTCGTGATTATTTTGTTTTAGTATTTATCAGCCTCCCATGGATGGTGTAAAGTCGGGGACTAAGAAAATATAACACTTCAAAGAATATTATCAATAATTCCATTATATTGAAACGTGCGATATATATTAATTATAAAGTAAATGTTACACTACGTATTTAATAATAAAAAGGAGACTAAATCTTCCGTTTACAATATGATTATATCGACGGTTCCAAGGCTAATTGATCTAAGCGACATTTTTTAAAAGTTACAGGAGAGCGATTTAAAGTTTCGTTTTTCGGAAAAAAAAAAACTACTGCGTAGATTTTGATCTACTTAATACAGTATTTCTTTAAATACATATTGTACGTTCCTAAATAGTTTTCATGAATATTTAGCCTTTTTTTACTGATATAAATGTCGTTTGACTCAAAATGCATCGTATATATTGTTTGATGGAAGAAGGAAAAATGGTTTAACTGCCAGTGATTTATATTCAAGTTGAAAGTAAATTAGTTCAAATGTTGATATAGATATGAAACAGAACAAGGGAAAATGACATAAACTACACGCCTCACTATGAATTTAACATGTCAAAAGAGTTGAAGTAACATGTGAAGTTGAAGTAGACTAAAGTACAAATATACAAATAACAACAACAAATAACAATACAAACAACAACAAATGTTCAAACTGAATCAAGTAAAGTGAATGTTTACTATCATAAGATTAGACGTAGGTTCATAAACCATTGTTAAGATTTAGCATGAATACGAAAAGATGTAATGATTAGAGTTCATTTTAAAATAAAACCAATGTTTGAAATAGAAAAAAATATTTATTATTTTGGATTTTTTTTGTGGGTGGGCTGCGGTCGTCGCGCTCCGCACCACTCCGTCCGGGGCGACAGAGGGGCTTAAGCACGCAACTCCCGCAACCCACCCAAAAACCACGTCGCCTTCGTCGTTGGGCCGACCACCGGAGCAGGGTTACTTGACATCAGTGGTTGGCCCGACGGAATACCCCCTATTGGGGTACCCTCCCATCGACCGACGTCCCCCCATCGGGGAGGACGTCGGTCTTTCCTCACGCGGTCGGCCTCTCGGCGGGTGACGGATTAATCCTCGGTCACGTCACCCGGGGCCTCGGCTAGGGCGGCATGAGGCGCAGGTAGTAGCGCCTACGCCGCCCCAGTCACCGGCGGCCGATCTCCTCATCGAGGCTGCGCTCCTCGCGCAGGCGATCCGCCGCCTCCTTCCGCGAGATCACTGTCTCGCAGAAGGCTGGGACTGCGTCCCAATTCCCGACGCTGTCGACCATCGCCCTAGCGACAGCCGGCAGCGTCAGCGCTGCACTGCCCAAGCCGCGCAGGCCTCGAGCGCATGGCGCGCCGTGTCCTCGTCGCAATCGCAGTGGTGGCAGGACGGTGTACTCTCCCTCCTTACGACTTTGTGGAGGAATTTGGCGAAGCACCCATGCCCCGTCAAAACCTGAACTAGTCGGAAGGAGAGCACTCCGTGCCGCCTCTCCAACCACTGCATCAGCACCGGCCGGAAGGCCTCCACGGTCCGCACCCCGAACCGAGGCCTCTCCAGCCGGACTGCCCAACGGGCAATGACGTCTCGGCGGGCGTCGACGCGCCAGGCGTTGAGCTCCCATAACGAGATCACACCGCCCTCCGCTCGCACCCCCGTCACCCGCCGATACAATCCGGCGAGCATTTCCGCCTCCAGGTTCCACGGGGGAGTCCCGGCCAATAGGCACGCTGCCTCCGTCGCCACCGTGCGGTATCCGCGTATGGCCCTGATCGCCGTGACTCTCTGTGGTCGCCACAAGAGGGCCCTCAGACGGACGGTCAGGGACTCCGCCCACACCGGTGCGCCATACAGGGGCCATCGACCGTATGACCCCCGCGTACAGCCGTCGGCACGCAGCGCTCGGTCCACCCACGTTCGGCATAAGCCACGATAGGGCGGACGCCACGCCGACGAGCCGTGGAGCGAGCCTGCGGAAATGCTCCGGACGCATCATGTATTGATCATCGCCTGATCGTGTATGAATTTGGATGGAGACTGTTGCAGGCTCCTCCCAGACAGAGTTATAATTTTAGATACAAATCTAAAGGCGCAAACTGGGACTTTTTCAGCTCTCTCTTTTCTTCGTGTGCCAGGGATTTCACTCGTAGACAATTAACCGCAGAATAAGGCGCTGAACTAATGTCACATTCTCTGATATACTGTGGTGATGTAGCCCTAGGCCGAACATCCCTGCCTAATACTAAGAGATGTGACTGGTGGAACAATCACCTAGTGGAACTCCGCAAACGCTTTCGAAGGGCGCGCAGGAAGCATAATAAACTTAAAAAGTCACCTAACATAGGAAGGGCCTTTGATGAATCTCTATCTGTACTGAAAGCTGCCAGGTCTCGCTACCGGATTGCAGTAGAAAAATCGAAAGACGCTTTGTTAAATAAGATTGTGGAAAGATTAGAAAGTGAAGGTCCATGGTCTCCACTATATCACGAGTTTAAAGCGAATCGATCAGTCGACTTAGCGTACATACAAAACATTAAAGTGAACGGTAAACACACTACGGGTATTGAGGAGACCACGGAAGTTTTATTAAATACGTTAATCCCAGACGATGACATCTCAGTCGACAGCGAACATCATAAACAAATACGTGCATGGGCCGCCGAGCCACCTCTCCCGCCTATGTCTGACCTTCCATCTCTTGCCGAGTTTATGAATACCGTTAGAACTCTTCCCCTCAACAAGGCTGCTGGCGAAGATAAAATATCAAATAAAATGATCAAAGAAGCTAGTCGAGCATCGGACGACTCAATGTTAATAATTTTTAATCGTTGCATAACTGAAGGCATTTTTCCTTGTATATGGCGTCGCGGTTTTATACGTATAATTCCTAAAGGCGGTGATAAGCCACCAGACGACCCGAAGTCATATCAACCAATCACCTTACTGCCTTCATTAGGCAAGCTCTTAGAACGTCTCATTGTTCCTCGTTTATTGCCGGGTGGACCAACGTTCAATCATAAACAATTCGGCTTCACTCACGGCAAATCAACTATCGACGCGGCCGTTGCGGTAAGACGTGTCATTAGCGCATCCGTTTTTAAATACGTACTAGGTGTCTTCCTGCACATCTCAGGTGCTTTCGATAACGCCTGGTGGCCAATCATCATCATCATCGCAGCCCAGATACGTCCCACTGTTGGGCTCCGGCCTCCTCCACAATGAGAGGGAATTTGACCTACTATAACATGCTGGTCAGACATGTTGGTATAGGGTTTTATTTCGAGTTTTCGTTCTCTTGCACAGATCTTATGTGCATATTATATCCCTTAGTCGTCTTGTACGACATCCACGGGCAGGATAGGGAGTGGTGAATTGTATTCTTACTCCGTCACCACACGGAAAGGTGGTGGCCAATGCTAGTTCTTAAATTAAAAGCTCGTGGTTGCTATAGAAATATCTACCAAATCATACAGTCGTACTTTTTAAATGGCTCGACTAAATTGAAACTTGGTCACCATGCTGTGAAGAAACCACTGACGATGGGCTGCCCTCAAGGTTCGGTATTAAATCCATATCTATGGAATTTAGGTTTTGACGATTTTCTCGAGTTACCTCTACCGAAAAATTGTCTACTGATCGGCTATGCAGACGACGGACTTTTACTTATACAATCGAACACAAGGGATGGTTTCGAGGAATTAGAGGAAACATGCCTCAATGATATATTCGATTGGGGTACACGAAACCGGCTTGCCTTCGCACCACAAAAAACACATCATCTTTTATTAAAAGGACATTTACAATCGGCGCCGCGTATAAAATTCAATAATATGACTGTCAAAAAGAAAGAATCAGTTTGCTATCTCGGCCTAGTCTTAGAAAAAATTTTCATTTATTGAGCATATTAAAACTGTAGGCGTAAAAGCGAAACGGAATTTCTACGCGCTTACTAGAATATCCACATCTACTTGGGGCCTTTGTTTTAATACACTTAAAACCATATATACATGGCCACATATTTGAGGTATATTTGTTACGCTGCACCTGTAAGGGCCGATAGGGCCACCATAGGGGCGGCTCGCCTTAAATTACTACAGAGCCAACGATTGGCCCTAATATTCTTATGTAAAGCCTATAGAACGGTTAGTACCGAGGCCTTACCAGTACTCGCGGGTGTACTTCCGGTTGATTTGGAGATTCAGAGACGAGCGTCAATGTATTACACCACAAAGGAAACTATGAATACAGATTTCCTTCTACCGCGCGACCGAAATAAAATTGCTAGATTGTTTGCACCACAATCCATTGTCTATGAGGAACTTTTAACTGAATGGCAAGAAAGATGGGATTCATCATCGAAAGGTCGTCATCTTTATCTATTTTTTCCATGCATCCGGGAGCGCCTGGAGAAGGTGTGGCTGGAGGTTGACCACTTCGTGGCCCAATTTTTAACTGGCCATGGCAACTTTAAAAGTAAATTATTTTCTTTTAAACTCGTACCATCACCATTATGTCAATGTTCCACAACTGACCACGAGTATGAACAATCAGCACATCATCGCATTCTCTGGGAGTGCGATCTCTGGCGAAACGAGCGTAACCTTATGTTAAACAGTTTGCAAGTCACCTGTGGGGTAGTATACTATACCGACCTTGTAGCAACTCGAGAAAATTTCCGTGCGTTCATGCGTTTCTGCCATACCTACCGTAGCAATCAATCTTAACGCGCACATATAGGCCCCGTTAAGCTCTTCCGTATCCGTGGTGCCGTACTGCTGCGCTATCGTAGCTGTACACCTTTTTACTTATTGGCTGACTAGTCATTTTGTTTTCCTGTCTCCCGCTTTGCCTAGGAGGGAAGTGGAATCTCTCTTTCCAACTCCTCCTCTTTAATCTTTTCAAATTAAATTAGTTGCGGGTCCCAAGACAATTAAAATCATATCCCGGGACTGTCTGAGGGTCAAACCTCGGTGTCATTTATGGAGACCATTGTGGATCCTGGCTTACAGGAGTTACAATGGTGGGAATGTGTGGTGGGATTAGTCCCAAAAAATAAATGCTCCCGGAACCACCATTGCCCGTCGAGCACCAGGCCCAAGTACCTCATATGGGCCCGGATGCTGATCTCAACCGAATGGACGGTGATCGAGACGCCGATGGGAGGTCTCATACGGCGCCCATGGAACAAGAGGGCCTCCGTCTTGTCCAGGGCGATCCTCAACCCCAGCGCCTCGATCCGCCTGACGACCTCTTCGGTGCCTGAGGTGACTGATGCGCTCGCGCGGGGAAATTTCACACTAAAGTACGTTAATTCAATATTGTACGACAATTTTTTTTTGTTTCAAACGACATAAGTATAATCTTTATTGCTATTTTCTGATGATATAACAAGCAAAATTTTTCAATTTCAATTTAAGTAAAATGGTATAACTACCGAAACCATAAAAGTTTGAACGTATCTCAGAAGGATTATGTAACATTGAACATCAATATCAATTTAAGCAAAAATGGTTCAGACATCATTACATATAAAACTAGGCCAAGTTGAAATGGTTCAAGCGACTAGGCCTCTTATTATGATAGAATGCAAAATGGTTCAAGCGACATAGCCTATCTTTATGAAGTAATGCAAAATGTCTCAAGCGACAAAACCATATATTTGATCAAAAGGTCAAATATCTTAACGCGCATTAGATATTTAAAATAGTCGTAGGACAAATGAATCAACCGACGTATGACAGGCTAAGACTTTAGAAAAGCCCATATAGTCCAAGTTACCAACTACAAATAATGCTCAAATTTTATGTCGGTTGGATCACAGACGTCCTAAATGAGAGCAAAGTTAGTGTGGGGTTCAAGCGCCAAAAATATGCTCATAAAAATTTGAAACCCAGTTCAAACGACGCAGAAAAATTCGCTGATTCCAAATATGTATATAACTCAATATCGCAAAAAATGTCGCTTAGACCAATTAGCCTTGGAACCGTCGATATAATAATGATCGGCATCGGATGCGGGCAGCTTGCCCGCATCGCCCAGCAGCACGACGGGCCAGTCCTAGTCAAATTTATAAATGAAAAGTAGGAGCTTTCAAAGCAAACAAGATGTATTAGAGGTCATTTTTAAATTATTATTTGAACTATATAATCTGGTAAAATAGTACACTAAGATATTTTATTACGTTTCAAACACATTGCAGAATCGAATCGAATGAAATCGAATTATTACAACAACTTTTGATATTGGTATGCTTTTATAGAAGACAAGTTACATACTGAAAGCATTGCTGAAATAATAGCTTTATTCTAAGTAAAAAAAGCTAAATAAACGAGGCATTATTAATTTGCGCACAAATAATTAAACATCACAATCTACTTAATGAGTTCCTTTCACAAATATAATCACGCTCAAATTTTGGTTAACTTGAAGATAATACCACCGAGGAAAATGCAATGAAATTCAAATCTTAAGATTAAAATACAAGCAGTCTAACAATTTAAAACTTTATTTTTACGGAAATTTACATAAATGTTTGTTAAAATATTGTTTTGAATTTTTTAGCAAACGTACAGGGAGAAGGTGGTAATGTGGTCCCCACAGGTCCCCTTCGATATTTCTAATTTAGAATCACGTCATCTAGAGTAACTTTTTAACCGACTTCAAAAAGGAGGACGTTCTCAATTCATCTGTATTTTTTTTTATGTTTGTTACCTCAGAACTTTCGATTGGGTAAACAGATTTTGATAATTCTATTTTTGTTTGAAAGCTGGTGCTTCCCGTGTGGTTCCATTTGAATTTCATCCAGTTTCGACAATGACATCCATGGGAAAACCACATAAGTCTTTAATTTGCATTAAGTATGTGCGCGATAAATGGACGAAAACTCAATAACCACGCCAACCGAAGCCGATGATTCTTTTTTAACCGACTTTAAAAAAGGAGAAGGTTGAGAACCTTCTCTTTTTTAAAGTAAATTCGACTTTAATTATTTTTTTTTATGTTCGTTACCTCAGATCTTTCGACTGCGTGAACCGATTTTGATGATTCTTTTTTATTTATTTGAAAGCTGGTGCTTTTCTTGTGGTTCCGTTTCAATTTAGTCCAGTTTTGAACGTGGTATCCATGAGAAAACTATTTGAGTCTTAAATTTGCATAAAGTAAATGGTACACATGGACGAAAACTCAATATAACACCAACCGATTTCGATGATTCTTTTTATTGGATAGGATGTACTTCAAGGGTAGTTTGATTAAGTTCTGATTATAGGATCCATGCTAAAGTAACGGTACTCTTCAATTCTTAGGAGCAAATTATCGACACTAGGCTGAATCTCTTATAGTATCTGGATATTAGAGTCACCTACCGTAATGTTGAACGGCACTGTCTCAAACGAGCAGCACTATTCGTAGGTTGACTCATAGGTAGAAAAAAAAAATGTGCACTTCACATTCACTAAAAATCAAACAATAAAAATAATTTTCAACAAAAAAAATTATTGTCATTTTTGGAGTCGGTGTCTATGTCTATGTCGGTATGTTTGTCAGTGTCCTAGTTTTGTTAACTGACACCGACTCCAAAAATAAAAATAATTGTAACTACATTATATTGTCGTAATAATTTTATTGACTTTTAAGTACTCTATTTTTTTTTCATCAAGTTGTTGTAAGGTTGGGCGGGCACTTCATTGTACAAGAATAATTTTTTTGCTTTTTAGTGCATATTAATTTGTTTGGGAATTGTTTTTTGTTTGAAGTCGGGGTTTTTTTGTTAAAAATTATTTTTATTAATAACGAGGAGTAACAATGACAATTTTAAAATAATTAAAAAAAAAAATAAGCGAGGGCAGCACACGCGTTTGTTATTCGAACTAGTTTGAACTTGCACTCGTAAAAACTTTTTTGTTGTGTTGTATTTAATTGTATAATTCTGGATATACCGAGTTTATGCATCTGCAATTTGGATATTGTGTTGGATTAACGTTTTCTTATTGGATTTTAAAGGTACGTACTGTTAGGATGGCACTCCGTAGGTCCTTTTTAAAAAAACACTTTTATACTGCTAAATTATATTGGAAATAAAAAGATACAAATTATTATGAACTGTACTGCACTGTAAAATTGTACTCTGACTCTGACTCTGATGAGCCCTCATATTGTCCTTATATATGTTTCTGAAGAGTATTGAAGTGATGGGGGTTTACGCTTAGTCGGCAACTTTGGTAAACATAATTTGTTCATAACATCTCCCCCTTTAGACTGAGCTTTATTTAAATTATTTAATAATAAAGCGAAGCAATTGAAGATAATATTTAAGAAAAATAAACGTTAAATTATTTTAAGTAGTATTTAAGATATTAATGGAATAATTTACAAAGAAAAATAAAACTCAGTTTCTTATGATATACAAAATACAAACTTAAATATTAACCATTATTTAAGAAATATTATCATTATGTAAAGGCTTACAAAATACAATAAAATAACTTCATAAAGTCGTAAATTAATAGAAAGAAAAATACAAGTAATATTGATTAATAACTATAAATCTTAAAGTAAAACTAGAAATTACTGAGATTTCTTTTTGATTTATGAAATTGCCTGAATTTAACTTTATTCTTATCGATTTCTACATTTGGAAGGCTTTTAATGGATATTTTATCATCTTCTAAGTCGTCTGAAATTTCAGTAAGTTCAATTGAGGTTCTAACATCATTTTTGTTTCTATTAGTTTTTGTATTGTAACATTGGTTGTAAATTTGGATACAGCATGATGAGTTTCTATTGCAAAAACATCTCTTATAAACTTTGTATCCTAAATAAATAAAAATTATTGAAATTATTACATAAGTTAGTCCTGAATAGTAATTTCCGTATCTCAGAATATGGGATTGATTTTGACTATCATCAATTTCATTTTCTAAATGATCTAATTTATGTGACGCTAATTTTAATGATTCTAGATCTACATGAGATAAGGTTATTGGATTAAGAAGAGAAGAGCTTGTATTAATTAGATTGTATTTGCAACAATCATCTAAAGTCAAATCAAAGCTTAAATTTATTTGACTTGGTACAGTTAATTTATATTTGTTAAATGGATAAAATTGCAATGTTTCAAAGTAAGCTACACAGTTATCTTCGATAGACAGGATTCCTGTTCCTTGTAAAACATAATCAGTAATATTATTTTTACATTTTAACGTTAACCTATTGGCTTTAAATTGCACATAAACATATTTGTTATCATTTAACTTTTGCCATATATCTATATTACCATAAATAATTCTAGATTCACAATTATCAGGAAGCGATAAAGTTGCTTCTGTTAATAGTTTAGATTCACATGTAGGGTTACTGATAGTTGACAGAATTGATGTTAAAGGACAAATAATATAGTCTTTATTGACTTCTTGACATTCACTAATGCTATCTAATAAAGTATAACTCAATCTATCATCCGTTATTGCTATGTAAGGTTTTGAAGGATGTGTTAAAACATAATATGTTAAATGATCTCGTAGAGTTGGTAATGGGAAACTTTTATAAAGATTGAATTTAACAGGCTTTATTAAAGGTATTTGAATAATAAATATTAATTTATTGTTATAAAAATAAACCGTTAGTTTTGCTAAATCTATTATAATGTGTATATTTTGCAGAGATAAAGATATTGGGAACTCGGAGGTTCTCATCGATTGGTTATTTTTTGATAATTTCCGGTATAATGTTGTAGGAGTAATAACGTATGGGTGAAGAATATTTGCCTTAGCAAACAAAATGAAGTTTAAAATTGTATCTAAGATATTAGAAATGGATAATAATGATCCTTCTATAATATTAAACATTGAGTTGAATCTTTCTAAATTAATAAGATTAGTGTGTGTTTTAGTATTAGAGGTGAGTATGTAATTAAGTTTTTCAATTTGAGTATTAAGTTTATTTTCGTTATCATTTAATTTTTGTATAGATAAATTAAAATTATTAATTGTAGATCTGACAATGTGAATATTGTCTTTCATTAAAGAGTATATGTGCTCTTCATTCTGTTCACATGAGCTAATGACTTCATCATATTTTCTTGCATCATCGGCATCTAATGTTCCAAAGAAGAACTTAAGGATTTCTCCTCCAAATTCAAGAGCACGTTTTTCTCGATTATGAGAAATTAAATGAGATAAGGATTCAATCTTAAGATTATTAGAGTTAATTAATATTTCTAAAGGATTAATAATATCTTTACAATCTAAATTAAAGTCACTAACTAAATTTCGAGCTTTTTCACAAAAATCAGATATATTTTTAATAGATTTTTCAATCTTTTCCATATAAGGTTTAATCGGTATGACTTCAACAGAAGTTATGACATTCCAATAGTCGTTTTGGAAATAGACGATGGAAGTTGGATCAAAATATATTCCTGGACTATGCAGAATCGGTTCTATCGGTTCCGAAATGCTTGGATGCACGAAACATCTGAAACAAATATAGTTCACGCTGGTTTTATTTCATTAATGTGATACTTTATGTGCTTTCTATTAACACAGAGAGTGACATTATTTTTGCCATGGGTTTTCATTATTTTGTATGGCCCTTTCCACACGGGAGACAGTGCCTTTCGAGACCTATGATGGTGTTTTAAGTATACTAAGTCACCAGTTTTGTAGGTTATAGACTTCGATTTAGAGTCGTAATAATTTTTTGAATATTCTTTGCTCTTATTTATATATTCAATAGCTTTTTCGCGTGAATATTTCATTCTATATTGAAGTGCACGAATGTATTCTTGATAAGTAGTGTCATCGGTTGATTCGTAAACACTACTGGGAATAAAAGGTTTAAAACCGTATAATAATTCAAATGGTGTGTAATTTGTAGTACAATGAGGAGTGGTGTTGTATGAAAGGATCGCAGTTGCAATATAACAATTCCAGTCGTCCTGGTTCTCGTTAACGAATGACCTCAAGTACTCTTTAAGGGTGGCATGAGAACGTTCTAACGCACCATTAGTTTGAGGATGATAAGGAGTAGAAAATAGGTTTTTTATTTTAAGTATATGCGTCAATTGCTTAAATAAGTCTGACGTGAAAGTTGTACCTTGGTCAGTTAATAAATATTTGGGAAATCCGAATAAAGAAAAGAAATGAATTAATGTACGAGCAACTTCATCAGTAGTACACGTATCATGGGATAAGCACACGAAAATTTTGTTAAGTCATCTTGAAGTGTTAGTATGTATTTAAATTTCTGGAGACCAGCTTCGGGTAAAGTGCCAACAATGTCTAGAGCTAGAGATCTTTCAAATGGCTTAGTGCTCGTTGATGTTATTATCATGGGTGCTTTTATTACATGTGCGTAGAGGCTTGTTAATTTGACACATTTTACAATTCTTTACAAAATGCTCTACATCTGAGCGCATACTTTTCCAATAATATGAGACCTTTAGTCTATTTAACATGCGTTTCACACCTGGGTGACCAGCTAAAGTAGTCCCGTGATTTTCTTTTAAAATATTAGGAATTTCAGCGGGAGTAGGATACAATATTTGGTTTTTGTAAATGTGAATTTCAATATTAGTACTATGGAAAACATATGCTATCATATTATAAATTTTAACATAACTTAATTTAATAAAAGGTTCAGAAAAATCTGGTAAGGCAAGTTCCTTAACGTATTCATTTTGAGAAATTACCTCATCTCTTAGTTTAATTAATAAATTGTAAATTATCTTATAACTCGTTTCATCAAAATGATGAATTTTTGTAAACATAAAATAAATAATTTTGTTATTCTTAGAATTCATTTTGTGTATAGTATCTGGTTCGCGTTCACTGGCGTGAAACTCTTCAGAGTCTTCAAGCATTGCCAATAATTGTTCACAATGCGGCATTGAATAATCTAAGTCTAAGGAAACTGGACAAGCAATACTCTTTTGTTTTGAAGTATGCAAACTTTGATTATGCTCTATAATTTTCGTATCGTAATCAAGGTTATTTTTTGTAAATTGTATTTTAAAGTATTGTTCATAAGTAGTTGAATTCAATCTAGAACTTCTAGTAGTTACAGCATTTACCGGATAACGGGATAATGCATCAGCATTGCTATTTACTCTCCCCGGTTTATAGATAATCTCGTAATTATATTCTTCGAGCTTTAAACGCCATCTTAAGAGACGTCCACCCGTATCTTTAGCATTAAATAACCAGGTTAGAGGCCTGTGGTCTGTGACAATCTTAAATTTATAACCATAAAGATAGGGCCTGAATGTATTAACAGCAAAAATGATAGCAAGAAGTTCCTTCTCGGTTGTTGAATAATTTCCTTCGTGTTTATTTAAGGTTCGTGAGGAATATGCAATTGGCTTATCTTTGCCAACTTCACCTTGGGACAGAATTGCGCCTACGGCATAATTTGGAGAATCTGTTGTTACAATAAACGGTCTAGAAAAATCGGGATACTGTAGTAAGGGAGCTGAAATAAGCTTTTCTTTAAGCGTATTGAAGGCATGCTCTTGTTCAGAGTGCCAATCAAAATCTACGTCCTTTTTTAATAGTGATATAAGAGGCTTTGTTATATGTGAAAAGTTCTGTATAAAACGACGATAGTAACCTGTTAATCCTAAGAAGGATTTAACATCTTTTGGAGTTTTCGGTGTTGGGAATTGGGAAATATCCTTGACCTTATCTGGATTAGGCGATACACCGTTATCTGTAATGATATGCCCTAGGTAAACAACCTCTTTTCGTAAAAACTCACATTTGTCAGGTTGCAACTTTAGATTTGCTTCTCTAAATTTTGAGAATACAGTTTCTAATTTATTTATATGAGATTCAAGGTCATGAGAGTATATAATACAATCATCAAGGTATACGTAGCAATGTAACCCTTGTAAGCCAGAAAGAACTAAATTCATCATTCTCTGAAATGTAGAAGGTGCATTTTTTAATCCGAAGGGCATACGCATAAATTCGAACTGACCTGAGATACTGTTTGTAGTAACACTGAATGCCGTTTTTTCTGTGTCCTTGGGATCTAATAACAGCTGATGAAATCCTGACGCAAGGTCAAGCGTGCTGAAATACTTTGAATGACCTTACTGGTCTAAAATATCTTTTTTTTTTTTTTTTTTTTTTTCACGCTGTGGAAATGCATTTACGCACCGTCCCCCGCCGGTGACAGACGGAGGAGTGTGTGGGGCTCGCCGGTCACCATGTGATCGGAATACCCACTAAAACCACAGCGGCCCCTTCCGCGCTTTTACGGGGCGCCGGAGAGATCGTCTGATGACATTCAATCCCCGACACCCCAACGCATGGCCGTCTGGCCACGTCCTATCGTCATTCAGGGCGGTGGAAGGAGTTGCGCATATTGGCGCCTTCTCCTCCCGGGTCGCCGCGCGCGGAGCGAGTCAGCGGAGGCAAGTGCCTCGCGTTCTCGTTCCGCAGCCTCCTTCCTTGAAATAACGGCCTCACAAAATGAGGCCATGGACGACCAGCACCTGTCGCTGTCGAGCATCTGTGTGATAATGGTCGGCAACGACAGGTCTATTCCGAATTCCATCGATAGGACGTGGCGTTGGGGCCCCCAGGCGGGGCAACCTTCCAAAGTGTGGCGCGAATCGTCGATTGCTGCGCCACACTCATGGCATCCTGGGGCCCCTTCTCTTCCAATTCCATGCAGGTACTTACCGAAGACCCCGTGTCCGGTAAGCACCTGCACCATCCTAAAGGTTAAGTTGCCGTGCCTCCTCGTGAGCCAGCGGTGGAGATGCGGCGCAACCGCCTCCACAGTCCCCCGCCCTGCTGCGGGGGACTCCAGATCTTCCCTCCACCGCCGGATAACTTCTCTTCGGGCTACTTCCTGTGCTCTGCCCAGTCTCCTTGCGGAGACTTGCTCACCGTTGGCCCGCATTGTGGCGCGGCGCCGGTAAACCTCCGCCAGCGCCTCAGCCACAAGCGGCCAAGGTGGGTCGCCTGCCAGTAACGTTGCCGCAGTCCAGGACACCGTACGATAGCCCCTAATAGCCCTCACCGCCATGACCCTCTGCGGTCGTCGCAGAAGGGCCCTGTTGCGGGCAGTAAGGGACTCCGACCATATAGGGGCACCGTACAGCGCCATGGACCGCACGATGCCGGCGTAAAGCCGCCGGCAAGACGACCCGGGGCCACCAGTGTTTGGCAGAAGTCTTCCCAATGCCGCGGCCGACTTAGTGAGCCTCGGGACGAGCTGGGCAAAGTGTAGCCCAAAATTCCAATTTCTATCGAGGTGCAGACCCAGATATTTCATCTGAGCCCGCACAGGCACGGCAACTCCAGACACACTGATGTGTGCTCCTTGGGGGGGACCTCGACGTGGGCCATGGAATAAGAGGGCCTCAGTTTTGTCCAACGAGACCCTCAAGCCCAGCATTCCAATCCGGTCAACGACGAGCGCTAGTCCTTCCTGTGCTAATCGGGCGGCTCCCTGGAAGTCAGTTCTCCTCACCGTGATGAGAGTGTCATCCGCGTAGCAGATAGCCCCCATCCCGGGAAGGAGCCGACCTCTCAGGAGCCAGTCGAAACCGACGTTCCACAGAATCGGACCAAGGACTGAACCCTGTGGAACGCCGCACTCCACCCGATGGTGATGAATACGCCCGTCGCCCCCCTCCCAGAGCACATGCCTTCCATCGAGGTACGCTTCCAACAGCCTCCGGAGATAAGGAGGCACTCCATGGTACCGGAGCGCCTCCCTTAATGTCTCGTGTGGGAGACTGTTGAATGCGTTCTTTATGTCGAGCGAAACTGCCAGGAGTACTTCCTTTTTGGCCACCGCATCGGTGGCCAGGGACTTTAGGGCGGCTAGCGCGTCAATTGTGGAGCGGCCGCCTCTAAATCCATATTGTTTCTCTGACAGTCCCGGCCCAACTTCCTCGAGGTGCTGGACGAGACGATCCGCAAGCACTTTCTCGAACAATTTAGCCGTCTCATCCAGCAGCACCAGTGGTCTGTACGCGGAAGGGGAGTCGATTGGGCGGCCTTCCTTCCGCAGCAAGTACAGTTTACCGCACTTCCATTGCTCCGGGAACTGCCCGGACCCCAAACATGCGTTGAGCAGTTCCCGGAGCATATCCATAAGATATTGCGCAGCGATACCGAGTACGAGCCCCGGGACGCCATCGGGACCAAGCGCCTTTCTCTTTCCAGATAGGCGGGCAAGCGCCGTTTCCATTTCGACGTCGGTAATGGGTGGGATTGACGTCTCCACTTCCATCACCGACCGAGGAGCCATTCTGGGGGGAACGTGTCCCACAGACTGCGGGAACAGTTCCCCTATTAACCCCAACAGAAAACCCGGATCCATCGATTCGATGATGGGGGCGCCACAAGCGCGGAGCTTGTTCCGCGCTCGCTGGTATGGGCGCCCCCAGGGATCCCTGTCGAGGCCTGCAAGGAGCTCCTCGTGGGCCCTCTCCTTTGCCCGCCTGATGGCCAGCTGCAAGGACTTTTTCTTAGTCTTGTACTCTGTCCGCAGCCGACCTTCAAGGACATTGTCCCGATCGGCTCGTTGACGGCATCTGACGTAGACACGCCGCGCCTGGTTAGAGGCCACCCGAAGATTAGCAATCTCGGGTGACCACCAGTATACTTGACGACGCGGTGGCCTCCGCCCAGATCTCGGCATCGCTGCATCACACACTGCCTCAAGGGCACTTCTTATTTGGCCAGTGAGCCCCTCCACGCTTGTTGGCAGCTGTCCTGCCGCACCCCAGCGCTGCACTATGGCAGACTCCCGGACCATTTCCAAATTTAAATGGCCAATGGCCCACTTTGGGAAACGGCCCCTTCTTCCGCGCCGGGGCCCTAGTGGTCCTCGAGGGGCGGAGATCTCAAAACGTATGTAACGGTGGTCCGAGAGAGTCTCCACGCCTTCTTCCACTCTCCAGTCACTCACCCCGCGGGCGACATCGGGGCTGGCAAACGTTAGGTCCACGATAGACCCACCCCGATGTCGCACGCAGGTGTGGACCGTCCCTCTATTAAGGAGAGATAGACCGGAGAGGAAGGACCACTGTTCAACAGCCGCGCCCTTCACGTTTGTGGTGGGGTTCCCCCACGCGCGAGACTTCGCGTTGAAGTCGCCGAGGACCACAATTTTCTTCGGCGACTGACGACGAACCGCGGCACTGACAGAGTCCAGGAATAACTGAAACTCTGCTAGGCCGCGGTTGGGAGAGAAATAAATGCCAATAATGGCGAAGTCTCGCCACCCCACCACAACGTAACCATTGCCCCTCTCAAGAGGAGAGAGGGGAGGGCCGACGCATCCTCTGGACAGGACAGCTACGTCTTCTCTGAGGTCCCCCACCCAACTGGGTGAGTGGGGGACAAAGTAGGGCTCACTGGCTACGGCTAAATCTATATCCCACTCCGCCATGGACTGTAGCAGCAGATCCTGAGCCCCGGCGCAGTGGTTCAAATTTGCCTGGAGGAAGCGTACTCTGTCTCCCATTACGTGGACATTTCGGCTTCCTCCTGTGCTCTGCAACTACCGCTTAATGCGGTGGCTCGCGGTCCTTGAGCCACCTTGCCTTTCGACGAGGGGGCTTTGCAAAGTCTTCCCCCCATCGTGTGATCTGCTGGACGACCGGCGGCGAAGCACACCGCACATCGTGGTATGGCAGCCACACATGTAGCCAACTTGTGTCCACTGCTGCCGCAGCGGAAGCAAAGTTCGGAGCGGTCTACTGTGGATGGGCATAGCGGGGCTGTATGGCCCAGTTCCAGACACCGGAAGCACCTCAGTGGGAGACTCTCCAGCACCTGAACACCTGCCGAGCTCCAGCCGACCAGAAGCCTTCCCGCATCAGCGAGCATTTTAGCGGCGGCAACGGGACAGCGCACCTTGACCATGCCCATGCCACGGGGTCCACGCTGGATTTGTCCCACCTGGACTTCCGCGGTGTCGCAGCTACATGTGCGGGCTACTGCCGCACGCACCTTCTCCTCGGTGGCGGAGTCATCCATTCCGGTCACGCGGATATCAGCACGTTTGACGGGGCGGATGACATCCGCCATACCTGCCAACGCCGTTCGTAAATTGGCCGCCAGCTGGTCAGCAACTTCCATTGACTGAGACTTGTGCAGTTGCAGAACCCTGGCCCCGGTCACAGAGCGCCTTACTTTGAGACCCTCCTTAATCCCCATATCCTGAAGGTTGACCCCCTGCTCAGCGCGAAGCATGGCGTCGGCGTATGTAACCCCCTTTTTTTCAGCCTCCGGCTGCAATTTCAAGATTACAGCTGGGGAGCGAGGTTCAGCAAGTGCAGACTTCAGTTTCTTCTGCGCCAGAGTAGCTGGAACAGGAGCTGCGGATGGCGCTACAGGCGCGGAGGTCTGTGCAGGAGGAGCAGATTTTTTTTTCCCCTTCTTTACTACGGTTGCCCAGCTATCCGTAGACGCAGGCTGGACCTGGGGAGTGACTGCCAGAGTACCAGCAACTGTCTGGATAGAAGACGATGGTGCAGCCGTACAGACGGCGGATGTGGCCATAACAGACGCTGCGCTCTTCCGTTTGTCAGCAGCCAGTGGCGGACGATTCACCTTGGCGGGGAGCAGGCGATCCTCTAATCCCGCAAGTCGGGCGTTCACCATCTCCCCAACCGACCTCACGATAGAGGACTTCAGTTCCTCAATGGTGTCTGCTTCCATCAAAGACGAAGAGGCAGTAGCCCTCATCTCTGAAAATTCTCGGCGGTATGCTTTCAGTTCCGCCTTGAGGGCTTCTACTTCCTTTCGTTGCCTGATATTCTCTGCTCTCAATCGGCGGGTCTCTTCTGCCTCAGATTTTGAGCACAGAGTATCAATAATGGCTTGCATCTCGGCTGCTGCATCCCTGAGCTTCTTTATATAAGGGCCCTGTAGATGCCCAGATTTCCGAGTGACCTCGAGGATTATTGCTGCATTGCGGCCCCCACGGGCACGTATCTCCTCCGGCCCTACGGTAGAAAGGTTGTCCGTGGTGGGACACTCCGAAGCCGAGGTATCCGCTGAGTCTAGACGTGGTGTATCTAAAATTTCTTTGCGGAAGGCCCGGTTTCTAAGTACACGCTCATACTCAACTTCCTCCGCTTCATCGTCTCTATTTTTGAGGTCTGTCTTAGCACGTGTGAGTCCTGTGTTATGGCCCCTTTGTGCTGCCTTACCTCGACGTGAGGTATTCACCTTGGATTTGGGTTCCACCTCAGTGTCAGACCCCAAATCCTTTCGCCCAGAGTGGGAGGTCTTCACAAAATGACGCTTCCTGCCCATAGAAGTGGTGTCAGTTTCACCTGTGTCACATTCGACAGCTGAGGGTGCGTCCGTCTCTCCTTCACTATCGTCGTCCATTTAGCGAAACTAAGTATTAAATTTATCTACTTCGATAATTTAATATTACGGCTGAATCGCGATATCACAATATCCCAGTAATGTTAGTAAGGCTGAATCGCGATATTAAAGTTTTTTAAAGAGATTATATACACAAACCGGCCACGACCAGCCAGCCGGTCGCAACTTTTTGAACACCGGTTGACGCGGCTGCAATGCAGTAGCAGTCCCGGTACCCAAGCGACCCTTCCTATCCCCTCCCCGACCAAGACACGACAACGACCCGACAAGACAACGACAACAAACTGACCAAACGAATTAATGACAAAGACCGACCTAATCAAACAATCCATCCAGCGCACACGTCCGACACCCACGAGTGCCAACTCCTATCTCGGTCTAAAATATCTGTTATGAGAGGAAGAGGATAAACTTCTGAAACTGTGACATCATTTAATCGTCTATAATCAATAACTATTCGCCACTTAGTTTTGCCGGAAGCATCTAGCTTTTTAGGGACCACCCAGACTGGTGAATTCCAAGGAGAAGTAGAAGGGCGAATTATGTTCTGGTCCAGCATTTTCTTTATTTGATTTTCGACTTAATTTTTATGTATTTCAGGGAAATGGTATGATTTGACATGAATAGGAGCACCATTGCCAGTATTAATAGAATGTTTAATAACATTTATATAAGTCAAATCTTCGCCATCAAGATGAAATATATCAGTGTATTTAGAGATGCAGTTAATTAAGGCTTTGTTTTCTTGTGGGTTTAAGTGAGAGCATCTTATTTGGTTAAGAACCATTTGAGAACGATCTTTAGTCGTAGAATTTAAATGATAAATGAGTTCCGTTTGATTTTTATCTTCATAATAGAGAGGAAGCTCTAATGGAGTTAATTGAACTTGAAAATCATTTACAATAACTTCAGATTCGGTGGTGTTAATAATAGAAACATTTACATGATTGTTTGATTTTAATTGAACTATGCAATTGGCTAGAAATACACCATCACATATTTTATGATCTAATAAAAGAGCTTCTTTAAAATCCGTAATTTCAGATAAATTGGAAACCGGACATTCGATAACCATTTTCGAACGCGGAGGTATAACATATGACGGCTTGCTAAAATAAAATGGTATTTCGTAGTCCTCTATAGTGAGGATGTTATTAGAGTATTGAATATTTATTTTAAAGTATTGTATAAAATCACTACCAATAATTCCGTCGTAATTTAAATTAATTGTATCGTCAATTGCGTGAAATATGTAGTTGAATACTATTTTATTCTTCGTCGAAACACGGTATTCAAAATTAAGTTTAATTGACCCAAGAGATTTACAATAAGAGTCGTTGTCACTTAGACCTTTAAGTTTTATAACCTCATAATCAAGTTCTGGTTTATCATGTAAACTGGAATGTTTGACAATTGAAATTGTAGAACCAGTATCTATTAAAAAGCACAATGGCTGGGTGTTATAATTTGTTTTTAAATAAACATGAGGTAAAGAAACTTTATTATTTATATAATTAATGGTAAATGTATTTTCATTTGAACAATTCATAGAAAAAGAACTCGTCATTTCGCGAGGTGAGGAATCGTATTTAAAATTTAAACTCATATTTTTATTAAAAGTTCCATTCGCGTTAACCTGTGTTGAGGAAAATTTAGGAACCCAGTTTGAAGGACACGTAGTCTCTGTATTTGCGCTAACCTGTGTTGAGGAAAATTTAGGAACATAGTTTGAAGGACACGTAGTCTCTGTATTTGCGCTAACCTGTGTTGAGGAAAATTTAGGAACACAGGGCTTAATAAAATTATTCGTGTCATTAAAATTATTATTGTGTGGTTTCAACAGACACGGCGTGGAAACCGTATTTAGTTTAAATTATCGTCATTACAAGGCGTGTCAATAAGGTGGACATTAGAGCTATTGTCGCTTGGAATGTCATTGTTCGGTGCCGGTGCACCTGACAGTGTAGAGTTACGAGAAATGTTCGACGAATTATAATTTTTAGCCTTAAGTTTGCGACACTCGTTTATTAAATGACCACGCTTTTTACAATAAGCGCATATTTTGTTAGGATTATAGTTAAAATTATAATTATTTTGTTTAAACGAATTTTATTCATTATTTATCGAGTTAATTCGTTGAAAATTACGAGAAGAATGCGCGTTTTTATTTTTATAGCACTCGGAAGCGTTGTGACCGCTTTTATTGCAAATATTGCATTGTTTAATAGACTTGGTGGATAATTTAGTTAATTTAAATAATTTTTCTTCCTCAATGGCATGAGTTATTGCCTCAGAAAGGGTTTTAGGATTCCTACAACGCACTATGTGTGAGAAATTAGAGTTCAACCCTAATAAGAAGGTATTAAGGGCCAAGTCTTCCATCGCGGCAATTCGGCCTATAAGTTCTTTGTCATTAGCACAGCTATAATGGATGTCAGATTGTAATCAAGTTAAACAAGATTCTATACGTAACGAGAATTGCATCACGTCTTCAGACGGCAATTGTTTACAGTTTTGTAAATCCACTAATAAATGAGTGGAGTGCTTTTTCTCGCCAAATGTGTCTTTTAAAAATTGCTTAATTTCTGTCCAGTTATTAAATTGCTTTAAACAACAAGCTAATTGTGCTTTCCCTTCTAATTGCGAGATGATATATTTACATAACACATTCCGTTGTTCTGTAGTCGCTAAGGAAATAGCATTTTCGCAATTGGTTAAAAATGCCGGTAAAAGTTCTCGAGACCCGTTGAAAGGTTTGATAAATTTGGTGAGAACGGAAAGAGTAATTTTATCTGCCATTTTGGGTTTTTGTTTAGGCAGTGGGCTATCCTCAGACGAACTGCTAGAATGTGAAGACACTATTTCTTCGCTAGTTTCTTTTTTAGAGACATTAAATTCCTTTTATTATTGTTGTAAAATAGTACAGATCATCAGAAAATATGCACATATAAAAGTATAAAATTATAAAATAGCACGAACAATAAATGACAATTGTATAAGTTGTAAATAAAAATATTAATGTGTATAAATTATTATGGTTATGTATAAATTGATTGGATATATTCACTTCACAAAATTTGATAAGTATAATCCACTTTCACTTTATAATAAAAAAAGAATATTATTTGCATAAACTCACAGTAACAGCGACACAGCAACAGTACTCGCCAACATACTTGGAAATTTACGTAATTGTGCAGGTGCGCGATGTGGACAACGCCGGACGCCTGGCGATTCAAGGAATCGTATTGCAGGGACGCTCGTCGTTCTGTTGCGGCTATGTTCTTAAATGTGTTGTAATTTTATACAACGTGTTTGATGATGGGTGAGATTCGATCTATTGTAGATGATCTACAGATAATCTTGTGATGCGGGCTCACACGTGTAAGTGGAGGCTTACCGTCGACCACAGGGTAGTAGCAGCTGTTCGGGGTGATGCGAGCTCGCACTTAGCAGCGGAGGCTTATCGTCGGCCACAGGGTAGCAGTAACTGTTCGGGGTGATGCGGGCTCGCGCTTAGCAGCGGAGGCTTATCGTCGATCACGTGTGAGGTCGTAGCGCGGCTTGGACAATCAGGGGGCCCAAGACTTACGGTTGACTATTGCTCACTGTGGACCTTTAGATACGGAGCCAACGTATATTAGGGTGCAGACGAGTGGAAACGAATTCACGACGCCTACACCTATTTATTCCAGTATTCGAATTCCTGGAATATACCACTTCTGACACCAGTTTGTTAGGATGGCACTCCGTAGGTCCTTTTTAAAAAAACACTTTTATACTGCTAAACTATATTGGAAATAAAAAGATACAAATTATTATGAACTGTACTGCACTGTAAAATTGTACTCTGACTCTGACTCTGATGAGCCCTCATATTGTCCTTATATATGTTTCTGAAGAGTATTGAAGTGATGGGGGTTTACGCTTAGTCGGCAACTTTGGTAAACATAATTTGTTCATAATAGTACGCAAAATATTTGATGTTACATTTTTTTAGAGGTTCGTTTGTAGATTCCAGAGTACTGGTAATTTGGCACCCTCATATTGGTTGTATTATGGCCCAGGGGGCTATATAACATACACGAGTGATATTGATTTTTTTCATTTACTTACAGATGCCTCGACTAAGTTTAGTGCCTCCATCTTCTAAGAAAAGAAAAACTTGGGACCCAGACCAAATGAAAAAGGCTATTGAAGCAGTGAGAACCACGACCAGGGGCTATAAAAAGGCAGTAAAAATATTTTCCGTACCTAGGTCTACATTAAAATGATTAGTAAAAGACTCTCAAGAATCTTTAGATTTACTTGTGCATAAGCCTCTTGGTAGTTGCGCCGGCCCTGAAGGTGAATATTATATTTGCGATTTCTGTCGTTAAGTATAATACATTTAATTTGGCCCCCTGGGTGCCATATAACCCTCACTTGATCTCAAATTGCCAAATTTCCTCTTTTTTTTTAATAAATATATTTAAAAGTTATTTGTTGCATTTTTATTTGTTCCATACTAAGTCGTGTATTGGCAAATAAATAAGAAAACTAATGATGAATTTATTACCCATGTCTGCCTTTTATTTTTTACATGAGACCTCAAAAACAAAGTGGGGGGCCACATTACCACCATCTCCTCTGAGAAATTTATTTTAATTAATTTATAGATGCCTAACGATATATTCGTTTTATTACACACGGAGACGGAAAAAAATGCATCACCACACATTGGAGATACCTATTAGTCTTGAGGAGATTAAATCTAATTATTAATGAGTCCCATTTAATATCCGATCATCAATTTAGATTCAGGCAAAAGAACAGTACAACAGAACAGATTTATAGACTCGTCGAAGGTATTGCCCAAACTATTGAACAGAAAGGATAATGTGCCGTCTCATTTTTACATATCACAAGTATTCGATAGAGTCTGGCGTGATGGACTTCTGTACAAATTAAAAATGACATTGCCCTCTAATTATTACAGCTTAATAAGATCGTATATATCTCGTAGACACTTCTTCGTCAGTCAGGGGAAGCACAAACAGAGCTCAAGAATAAAGCCGGAGTTACGCAAGGTAGTGTAATGGGACCTACTCTGTATTTGCTTTATACTGCTCACCTACCAATATGTGATGTTGTCATGGTAACATTTGCTGATGACATAGCTTGCACCAGCCGATTCGCCAATTCAAGCTTCTCACAAACTTCAGAAAAACTTAGACGAAATTATTGCAAGGTTGAAAGGTTGGCGCATTGAAAAACGAAACTCAATCTGTACAGATTACATTCATTACCAGGCGACAAACATGTACTCCAGTCACACCAAATTCTGTATAGACCCTACAAGCTAATGAAGCTAAATATCTCGGCATGCACTTAGACCGACGGCTAACATAGCTAAAGCATATTTTTACCAAACGCCTAGCATTGGGGCAACAAGTACTCAAGATATACTTGTCAATTAATAAAAATAGTCAACTGGCAACAGACAAGAAACTCTTGTTGTATAAGGGTATATTAAAACCAATATGGATATACGACATCCAATCGTGGGGCAGCTGTGCCAACTCAAACATAGAGATTCTGGAAAGATTTCAACCAAATATCTTGGGGATGATAGTAGATGCACCATGGTATGTCATTAATGAAAGACTCCATCAAGAACTTGGTATCAAAACAGTAAAAGAAGAAATAAAGGACAGTTACATCGTATAAAGACAGATTGCAATTACATCTCAATATATTAGCTCACCACCTTATGAATGATAACTTTCCAATTTCGAGAAGATTAAAGAGTACCCCAAGACTTACTTTAATATATTATTTATGAGGACATATCATTGGACATGTACCTTACAAAACATTCTGCCCTCATATAAATATTTCTGAAGGTCACCTGAAAACAGATTGCAATAATTATAAAAGAAAAATATACAATTTGGCCAGATTATTGTACAAATGAATACAATCAAGCTGAAAGTCTAGATATATTGGTAAGTGACAAGTTCGTGAGAAAGAAATAAAGAAAAACATATATAGAAAGAAAAATATATATATAGTGAGTTTAAGGTTTCAATAAAGTTTTTCATGTACAATAAAGAGGGATGGATATTAATAATAACCTAATTTATGTGCCAGGATGATCTTATTTTAATCGGTTGGAGTAGGTCGCTGAATTATTAGAGAAGCAGTCTGAGACTCCGTGAAGCTCAACATTTGCCCCGGAAGGTTATACGTGTTGTGTGCCAGCCAGATAATAATATGGTAAAAAATGCATACTTATTTTTAATAGAATAGTATGAAAATGTATTGTTAATTTGTAGGTAAAATATTTAGCTATAAAATCAATTGTTTACATAATCAGGTTGAGAAGCAGGAAATATTATAAACAATCTAGGTTCTGGAACCAAGGTTAATGTCAACATAAATAAATCTGAGAACGTTAGCAGTTAGTTTTCAAAAGTGCTTTACCTATAAAGTTTATTTATATTTACTTCGTAAGTAAAACAAACGCCTACTTACACAATGTTGAGCTTCTAAGAAATTAGTCTATTTGAAGAGCTATTTTTATTTATATTGAATATTGAATTTGTAATTAGCATCATAAAATGCCGATGTTTAAATAATTTTAAATACAATATGGATAGTTCAGTATTTAAAGTTATGGATAACACAGGTCCGCAAAAAAAATAGTGGCGAGTGTTGGATGTCAGACTATAGTTACCGTATATTGTCCGCTTCTAAAGTCAATATTGGTGGTCAAACAGCAAATAATCAAGAAATTTCCCAAAAAACCGATAAACATCACGATGTAGTAAACCAGATACGCACTAAAAAATTGTGCAGGCCGGTTGTGAAACAATGATTTGCCAGCGTATTTTTTTTTGAGAACACGAATCTAAAGTCAGAATTGAGGATCAAACAGCAAATAATCGCGAGAACCCAAAAAAAAATCGATGAAATCACGATCTAGTTTTTTTCTGTATGAAAATATTTTTTATAGATTTCGTCGTTATCGTTATGTTATCTATCTATATTATCTTATAACCTCACCTTGAATGTGAGCCCATTTGACAATGGGAGAAACAAGCAACGGGGTTCATTGATTAGACACACTTGCCACTCTTGTCATGACAATTGGTAACCGATCGATGTTAATTAAACAATTAAATACATGCTCATACGTTTAATGCTTCATTCAGCGTTTTAACCTCAATATCCTTATCTCGGATCTTATCTGGGCTCAAGCCCCTATGCCGGGCTCGAGTCTTCTCCACAATGGGAATTGAGTGACTATTATACCACGCTGGTCTAATATATTGATATAGGTTTTTATTTCGAGTAGACCTTCTCTTGCATAGATATTAAATGTATTTATATCCTTTAGTCGACTTTTACGACACCCACGGACAAGGAAAGGGTTAGAAAATTTTATTTTAATTTCGTCACCACGAGCCTGTCCTTGCGATTAGGTACACATTTCCTAATGTGGTCTATTATAAGGGTTCAATTTCATTATATTTTATGGTAGGGCCTGTCCTACCATAACCTCACGCCTGCGCCGCCGCCGCCCGAGACGCCGGCGGTGGACCGTGTTGCCGTAGGGGAGTTCCTCTCGCGCACGATCCGCCGCCTCCTTCCGTGAGATGACGGCCTCATAGAAGGCGGCGACCGCGTCCCAGTTCCTGACGCTGTCCAGCATCACCTTAGCGATGGTCGGCAGTGTCAGGTCGATACCGATGATTGCAACGAGTTCATGGCGCTGCTCTGCCCACGCGGCACACACATCGAGCCTGTGCTACGCCGTGTCTTCGTCGCAATCGCAGTGATGGTAGGACGGAGTGCTCTCCCTCCTCAAGACCGTGTACGAAAGTAATTAGCGAAGCAATTCTTAGCACCCCCTATCCCGCCACCCACGGCCCGCTACCAAGTAGAGCTCACGTTAAGGCGAAACTGCCGTTGGCGAAGCTGTGCCATTTCTGTTTCATCAATTTTTTTCGAATAATGCTATAATGGCCACGTTTGGCAGATGGGTTGGCGATCGTAGTAGATGTTATAAGTTTTCCCAGAATAGCTGCAGCCCATTCTCCTGGTGAGACCCTTAGCCGATTTTACGACCCCCCGTGTACGAAAGTAATTAGCGAAGCAATTCTTAGCACCCCCTATCCCGCCACCCACGGCCCGCTACCAAGTAGAGCTCACGTTAAGGCGAAACTGCCGTTGGCGAAACTGTGCCATTTCTGTTTCATCAATTTTTTTCGAATAATGCTATAATGGCCACGTTTGGCAGATGGGTTGGCGATCGTAGTAGATGTTATAAGTTTTCCCAGAATAGCTGCAGCCCATTCTCCTGGTGAGACCCTTAGCCGATTTTACGACCCCCACAAGCAAGTAAGGGGTAACGACAATTGTATTCTATCCCGTCGCCACACGGGTGATTAGCTTATTAGTACGTCAATTTCCCTCCCATATTGGAGGAGCCCAAAAGTGGGACGTTTATGGCCAAGATGATGATATAAAGTAACGGATACCTGGTTACTTTACCGTTATTTCAGTCGATATTGAGACTGATCTGACAACGAACTATCTGTATACATCTTATATACAGTATCAGCACTAATACATTTTCAACACGATCGAGAAACTGTGAACTAATTTATTCCAACCACAACATCGGCTTTGGATAGTCCGACCCTAAACTAATAGACGGCACCTTGTGCGGCATACATAAAGTCATTCATTAAGCAATTATTCAAAGTCCTGCAACGTACACCTAAGAATAATCTCGGCGGATCGCCTGCGCGAGGAGCGCAGCCTCGGTGAGGCGATCCGCCGCCGGCGACTGGGGCGGCGTAGGCACGAATACCTGCGCCTCATGCAGCCCTAGCCGAGGCCGCGGGTGACTTGACCGGGTAATTAGTCCGTCACCCGCTGAGAGGCCGACCGCGTGAGGAAAGACCGACGTCCTCCCCGAGGAGGGGACGTCGGTCGATGGCACCCTGCCACCTCAAATAGGAGGTATTCCGTCGGGCCGGCCACTGACGTCAAGTAACCCTGCTCCGGTGGCCAGCCCAACGACGAAGGCGACATGCATCTTGGCTGGGTAGCGGGTGTGCGTGCTTACGCCCCTCTGTCGCCCCGGACGGAGTGGTGCGAAGAGCGCGCCGGCCCCAACCCACGCCCAAAAAAAAAAATAAGAATAATCTTCCAATATTCGTTCAATGTCATTCAGAATGAATTATTTTTTGACAGGATAATTTCAGATACGCCTAAGACTTCTCACCACCAGGACCAGTTCATCGCAAATGACGCGTGACATGGTAGGGTAAACGAAATGACACGTTGTTGACGTGCTCCCGTTGCAGGTAAAGCACAATAGGCTATTAATTTCAGGTTCACTTTTAGTATCATATAATTCAGTACACTGTCAGCTACGAGCGGTGGTAAATAAGTTCGCAGAAAGGGGGCTAAAAAGACAATGTAAAATCAAAAATTATTTTTCTTTCTCAATATATTCTCCCTTAACCCTAGTAAATTTCTTAGATCTTTCAATTAGTTTATTTATACCATCAAAAAAAAATGATTTCTCTTTGTCGTTAAAATAGACTGAAATTGCGTTCTTCACCTTATCATCAGACGAAAATTTCTTCCCACGGAGTTCTTTTTTCATTTTTGGGATTAAATAATAATCGCTGGCGGCTAAGTCTGGACTGGGAGGATGTTCCAACATTTGGAAGCCCACTTTTTGTATGGCAGTCATCGCAACTTGCGCCTTGTGCACGGTGCATTGTCGTGTAAAAGCAGCACCGGTTTGGCCAATTTTGCGCCGCCTCTTCTCTTTCACAGCATCTCGCAATCGTTCTAGCAGTGCAGCGTAGTACTCTCCGGTTATATTGACACCCTTTTCCTTATAATCTATTAGCAAAACTCCTTCTGTATCCCAGGAAATCGTCGCCATGAGCGTTCCAGCCGATTGGGACACCTTAAATTTCTTGGGAGGTAGTGTACCCTTTTTGTGCCACTGCATGGACTCCTGCTTTGACTCAGGCTCATAATGGTGAACCCAAGTTTCATCGCCAGTCACAAAACGGCCCAAAATGGCTTCTTTGTCCTCAGCACAGAGGTCCAAAAACTCTCGACAACACGCAACTCGTCGCTGCTTCTGATGTGGCGTAAGCATTTTCGGTACCCACCTTGCGCACACCTGTGACATGCCAAGATTGTTGTGTAGCATATTTAAAATGGATGTATCTGATGCAGGTTTCTTCTTTAAATGTGCATCTTCCAATATTAATTTTTCAAGTTTATCGACGCTTTCTGCAGTGGTCGCTTCAATACGCCGCCCTGCCCTGGCGTCGTCTTCTAGTGAGTCTCTGCCGTGTTCGAAGAGGTTGTACCACTTGTAAATCATGGTTTTACCAGGGCAAGAGTTCCCGTAAACAGAAGACATCTCTTCTAAAATGGTTTGAGGAGGTTTTCCTTGCTTGGTAAGGAATTTGATGACAGCACGGAACTCGATTTTCTCCATTTTGTAGTTTTCTTCCGGATTGACTTGTTTGACCGATGATAGCTCAATGAATAATGACCCGATTTTTATAAAATTTGGTATTTATACTCATAAGTAGTCCCGCAATTAGTGCAGGTAAAAAAATAATTCCACCCCCCACCTACACCCCGTTTCCGCGAACTTATTTACCTGCCCTCGTACCTAAAATTGGAAAGTTAGCGAGATAGAGTAATGTGGCGAAGAATAGGCTTGCTTTAAATTGACACAAGAGACCTGCTTAATATATTAGCCGATCTATAAGTATATATTGAACAGCGGCTTAGCTGTACTCTTGATACATAGATGAACGACAATTGCTAGCTTCTATGTAAATATCTAGAGGGACAGATGAGACATTGCTAAATAATGTTCCGAATTACAAGTGGAAAGATTATTGTTTCCACTTGTTATTTAATCATATTGTTATTTATTTAATCATATTGTTATTTAATTATATTAGACAATTACTAACAATCCATGCTGGTGGAAATTGCAAAAACCGACTAAGAAGTCGTGCTCATTTCACCCAATACGGCTGTCGTGAAGCTTAGCTAAAACCGCACGCAGAATGTACTGATTTCCAATTGTGTCAGACGCCATGCTGACCCCATATTGAATTACAATAATTAAAAATGAGTGAAGGCATGGGTCTTTGAAATATTTCATGATTGAAGAAGCGTCTCATATTCAGTATTGTTCTAAAAGCTTTCTAATCTTGCAATGTTGTGTATAGATGAGTTGTTAATAATAATGAGCCTTATTCGTTCTCAAACTGGGATGAAAGTACAGGAAACGGTTCACCCTTTGAGGTTACTCAAACTTTGCTCTCCAAGCCCAAATGAATTATAAATCCTAATCAGAACTTCAAAGGACTTTAAAAACTTTAGAGTGGTGACACAAATGAGTTTTAAAAAGTAAACTAGCCTCGGTGGCGACCTACATTTTACAAGCAAAGGACCTGAGTGTTTAAAAGGAGAATATTACGATGCAACTTCGCATATTACAGAGGGTGAAAAGTAACTATTACAAATGCATTAACAACAATAAATTCTACCATTACTGCATATTTTTTTCTTTTAATTCAGAAGGGAACTGGGCCAGGAGATTCCCAAATGCATAAATAATTCTCTTGCCTATCCATTAATGCGCAGAAATACTTTTTTGTTGCGTATTTCGAAAGTAATTATACCTTTTATCGTTTTTATTAATATATAAAGTTGGTTCTACTAAATTTTGTGATAAACATATCAGTGCTTCATAGAACCATCATTATTATCACTCTCCTCATATCCCATTTACATGTTATCGACTCAATATGTACTACCTACCTACCTACTCTCCTTTAAAAGATATAGCAAATATGCCATACGGCATCAGATGGAATTGTCCTAAGTCTACGTAAAATCCTCCACATTGCCACAGTCTAGTCTGTCTTTCCCTCTTTTATAAATCGAGAATGCCATGATCGATCTTGATTAAAGGTAAGAATGCGTAACGACGAGCTTATGAGGAGAAATATATCAATGTTTCCTTATAATAAAGAAGTTGAAAAATAGTCACCGCCCTTTGTTTAGGTATCATAAAAATCCATAAAGAAATGTCTTTTTTTATTATAATGTTCAGCGCACCCGCTCCCGGCTCCGTCCGGGGCGACAAAGGGACGGCGCGCGGCTCCATGACCAACCTGTAGCACGTCGCCTTCGTCGTTGGGCCGACCACCAGTGCCGAGTTCCATTTCGTCAGTGGTCGGCCCGACGGAATATCCTGAGCGGCTACCCTCTACTCTCGACGTCCCCTTCCCGGGACGTCGAGAGCAGCCACTCTGTGGGTAACGAACTAAAATGTCCGGTCCGGTCACCCACGGCCTCGGCTAGGGCGGCATCAGGGGCAAGTACTGGCGCCCGCGCCGCCCGAGTCGCCGGTGGCGGATCGTGTCGTCGTGGAGGCGTTTCTCAAGTGCAAGATGCGCCGACTCCTTTCGCGAGATAACTGCCTCGCAGAAGACGGCGCCCGCGTCCCAGTCCCTGACGCTGCCGAGCATCTCTCTAGCGATGGTCGGCAGCGTCAGGATAAAGAAATGTTTTAACAAATGCTTTTGGCACGCCAACTGAGCAATGTGTATTGTAGACTAATTTCAATTATCTTAATAATGCTCTAGCTCACATATCATATTTGTATTAGAAAGTAAATAATAATTTTCCGTGTGTTCTGTAGACAACGTGTAACCACCGCAACCGCAAACCGATAAATGGACAGTCATGAAAGAAGACACCAGTGCTGAAATACTACTATAATATACTGTATCTGAAAAACCAACTACGATTATAACCCACCTTGCAAACCTACGATTGTGGCATACACCCAACCACTCGTAGGTATGACTATATCCAACAGCGGTGATCGATAGACTGATAAATGAAAATGGAAATAATAATTCTGTGGTCAATGTGAACAGACTCACGGTTCGGCGTAGCTAAGCTGGTTGATACATAAAACCCTCCTGTGCGCCAACGATTACGTTAAGCCATCGATGGGTGATAAATGGCTTTAATTGCTACCTTAATTACGGCTTAAAAAATAAAAGGAAAACCAATCCAACAGGCGTTGTAAAATAAGGGTGTTTACGCATATATATATATATATATATATATATATATATATATATGTATGTATATATAATTATGTTATTGGTGCCTATCGTGGTAGCAACACATGTAATGGTAAGTGACACTGTTGCTTGTGCTGGACCTTAGTAGCACTAAAGGCACAACTAGGACTCTGACTACCAAGAAGAAAATGGTCGTCTTAAGCCTCACTTAAAGAAAGTCATGTCACAGCGTTCGGTCAATACCGCAGCAAATAAATGTTGCCAGACATAGGCCCAGAGGAGAAATTATTGTTGAAAACGCACAGCTGAGGATAACGTTTTCAGGTGGAATGAGTGAAGCCTGTCACAACGTCAAATGATACGGTAGTAAAGAGTTAACGGTGATATCAAGTCAAACAGTTCTTTAGAATTCGCTGATAAAGCGTCGAATTACCGACTAGTCAGATTTAAAAAAAATTAATCAGTCTAAGCAGTGTAAGTTCCCTTAAAAATTCTGATAAAATTCATATGAAAACGACAAAATAAGTTACTTGTTGACAATAATGTTTAACTGCTGCAGCGAGAGCAATACCTATAAACTTAAATAATTTCTAAATATTGTTCTGAAAATTTCGAATAACTCGATAATTACTATTATATTGATCGTAGAATTGTTAACTCAATCTGTTTAGTATTGTGCATCTTCCGTGTGGCGACAAAGTATAGTACACCACCCTATTTTCTCCCTCGAGGATCTCGTGAAAGTCCACTAAGGGATATATAATATATAGATAACATGCACACAAGAGAAGGAAAACTCGATATAAAACACTATACCATCTCGTTTGAACAGCGTGATAAAGTAGGTCATTTTTCCTTGGGTAACTGGACTGGGGATTTAGTCCGGGCACCCGCGGAGAGGTTAGGTTAGCTTAGACTCGCGACAGCGATCGGCGTCCCGGTAGGGGACGTCGACGGGAGAGGGTACTCTCTCGGGGTATTCCGTCGGACTGACCACTGAAGTCAAGGAACTCTGCACCGGTGGTCGGCCCAAAGACGAAGGCGACGCGTCACAGGTGAGTTACGGGTGTGCGTGCTTACGCTCCTCTGTCGCCCCGGACAGAGCGGAGTGAGGAGCGCGCCGACCGTAACCCACACCCAGAAAAAAAGTTATTTTCCCCTCCATTGTGGAGAAGGCTCGAATTCATTAGTGGAAAATATATGAGTTTATATGATAATAATGCAACAATGTTACAAAAATTCTCAACAACACAGCTACAATAAAATAGTTTTTTTTTTTTCTAAATATATGCATGCATATACGTTGTTAACATACTTTATGGCAATACATAGATTATAATGAAAGATTTTAAAGGAGTTGAAGACGATAAAGTGTATCTCATCTCTACAATTTCGCGTTAACTGATCACTGCATGGATTTCTAAGTCCAAGCAGATTCGGAAGAATTTAATTTTCAACGCAATGACTTTGGCTACAGCGATAATGATTAAATATTATGGCATTAAAACTAAAATAATCTATCCCTCCATTCGCCAACACTTCGACAACCACTGTAGAATATAAGTATCAGGAATGATTATGCTATAATCACTTAGCAAGCGGGTTGAATGTTGGTCTATGTTGTGAATTTCCCGGCGAGTTCTGCTGCCGATCTCATGGTATCTCTGAGGGCTATTACGAGAGAGTAAGAGGTGACGTTGTATATTCTTAACCCGTCTCAATACGGAGTAAATGCTGGCTGTTATGAAGAAAAAGAAAAAATATAGGCACATTTAGGATGGATGCAAGTTTATTTAATACTAGCAACCCGCCCTCGCTTCGCTTCGGTTTCAGTCGCTTAAGCCCGCGTAGTTCCCGTTCCTGTGGGAATACCGGGATAAAATATAGCCTATGTTACTCCCTGATATTATAGCTTTCCATTGGTGAAAGAATTTTTGAAATCGGTTCGGGGTGGGTTGTGCCGACCGCAACCCGGGGTGGGTTACGCACGTGTGCGTGTTACGTACGGTGGGCACGCTCCTCCCACCATTCCGTCCGGGGCGATAGAGGGGTGTAAGCACGCACACCCGCAACTCACCCGCGATGCACGTCGCCTTCGTCGTTGGGCCGACCACCGGAGCAGGGTGACTTGACGTCAGTGGTCGGCCCGACGGAATACCCCTTGAGGAGTACCCTCTGCTCGACCGACGTACCCCCTTGGGGAGGACATCGATCTTTCCTCACGCGGTCGGCCTCTCGGCGGGTGACGGACTAACTTCCTAGTCCAGTCACCCGCGGCCTTGGCTAGGGCGGCATCAGCAGGCGCGATTACCTGCGCCGACCCAGTCGTCAGCGGCGGTTCGCGTCGTCGAGGAGACGCTCCTCGCGCACGCGCTCCGCCGCCTCAGTCCAAATGAATACCTAACAGTTACTGCTACAAATTAGAAGTCCCTAGTGCTGTCACGCTTACGATGAAGTCCGTATTTCTTTACCGATAAAACTCTTTATTTTTATAATTGTGATTTTCTATTATAATTGAAATACAATCAGTGAAAATCTTTTTGAATTTAAATCAGACAAAAATAGTTTTTCACTATTTTAAATATTTGAAAGAAGTCCAATCAAGGCCTACGTCACTATTATCTGTCATCACTGGAGCGTTCCTGCTAAAGTATTTATAATTTTTTGCTAAAATAGGGACAGTCGTAAAGCGCTTATTACACTACCGTTATTCAGGGCCCTGAATCACTAGGGGTGCTGTACAACAGCTAAATAGTGGAACTTGTTTCACCTTTAGTGAAATAACAGTTTCAGAAAACTGTTCCAAAATAGACAGCCTGTTGTGCTGTAATTAGTGTTGCCCAAATGCAAGACCAAGACGAGACTTGGACCGGTCTTGGTCTTGGTCTTGCAACATCACACCTGGTCTCGTCTTGGTCTTGGTCTTGCGCACCCGAGTCTTGGTCTTGGTCTTGCGCACCCGAGTCTTGGTATTGCAGCAAGAGTCTTGCAAAGTTTTGCAGTTAGAATAACGTAACAGTAATTTATCATGGCAATGAAAAATCCAACTAAATTAATCAAATATCCTATCCTATCTATCCATCTGCTAGCCTATAGTTCACTATTGAATACAATACTTACCACTGGAGAAAATTACTCTTCTATTCCCCTGGTGTTCCATTAGACAGTGTTACTACTCTTATGACAGGACTTTCGACCCTATTTTCTTAAGACGTCACCACACGAGGCAGTTGATACAATAAATTTTATGTCATTTTATAATCAATGCGATATTTTACAATTAATGCGATTGTTTATATTTCCCTTCAAGTTAAGTGGTATGTATCTATTGTATTTCCAGTTTAGTTACTGATACTCTGGATACTTGAAAAAACCTGTTGCTCTATTGCCTATATAAATACTTTGGCCGCTGGATCCATGTAGCTCTTAATATACTATTTATTCAAGAACATATAAAACTGATTTAAAATTTTATGGTTTTAATACTTAACGTAAAATGTATGATATTCGTCGTCATCGTCACAGCTCATAAAAATGCCACTGCTGGGCTTAAGAGGAAAATTGATCTACTATACCACGCTGGTCAGACATGTTGGTACAGAGTTTTCTTTCTAGTTTCACTTCTCTTGCACATATGTTATATACACAGGGTGTATCAGGTTATGGGACAACTGTTCATGTATGTTGTAGTTCAACAGTCATAGATCATAATTAGAATGTATATTACACAAAAACAATATAACGTAAAAGTTATAGTGATTACAAAAATGTGTGTCTAAGAGTTTATGCCTTAAATTTTATGCATTATGTAGGTATGTACAGATAGGATATATGTAAGCATGTAAAATTTCGACAGTATAAATAGGTATTAGATTTGCGCGAACCTTTCAATGGTTACGTAGGTACAAAGGCGACTCATCAACGGACATCGGCCGATCAGCTGATTTATGTTAAAGCGAAGTTTGTCTTGCTTATGCAAACGTAATCATTGATTTATTCAAATTCTAATGAACATTTAACAAAATACGAATATGTTGTAGATTAAGAATTTTAATCAATTTACACGAAAAAACGATGTCAAAATTGAGAACTTACATGTCTCTCAATTCATTAACGAATCGATATTTTTATTTCAATTTTTTTTCATGGGTTCCTAACACCATTGCCCGATCCGATTCATCCACATCAGACATCCACGGGTAAGAGAGTGGTGAATTATATTCGTACTCTGTCTTTTTTTTTGTGTGTGTGTAGCTGTTGGTCGCAGATGACTTTGACAGCTTAACGCGGTCAATGGGTGAGCGCTGATGGCTCTCAACCCGGTAAGTAAGTTAAGCGAACATCGCCCGAGGGCTCCACCCTGTGGGGAACGGACCTCGGCTCGGGGCGTCACTGAGAGCAAAGTGGGCGTGGCCAAGTTTAGGTTAATGACTTTTACGCGGCGCGGTTTTCGACCTCGACGGCGAGGCCGATACCGCGGAGTTTTATCTGTTATCGCTGCGCGAGCTGTGTAGGTCCTTTCTTGGGCGATCATAATAGCGTCATCTTCTTCTTCAAGAAGATGACGACGACGTCGGACCGCGGATATTTTTGAGGGGACGTAGTTTACCGCCCCAACCACTAGTGGATTGGGGTGAGTCGTGGCAGAGGCAAAATAGCGCTGGGAGCAACGCTTCATGTACTGCCTGATGGTGATCGTACTCTGTCCCTACATGGACATTTATATAGATTAATTGTAGGCATATTTCTATGTCCAACAGTGAACGTCGTTGGGCTAATGAATAAACGGATATATAAATATGTATAATGGGCAAGAGCACTCTCGTGATTACGGTATTTTTGTCCTTAAGCCTTTCCGAAGAGTAATTCTGAAAAGCCAACACCAACATTGGGAATCGATTGGCCAATAGATGGATATCTCAAGACTGATTTGACTTGCCGTGTAGTGACGGAGTAAGAATATAATTCATCACCCCCTATTTTACCCGTGACTGCGAACCCACGACTAAGGGCTATAATATATAACATCGGTGCAAGAGAAGGAAAACTTGACATGTATGACCTGTAACAACACGGCCGATCACCGTGGCGATTCCCCTCCGGCCACGGCCGATTCTCCTCCTGTTATGTAGAAGACACGAGCTCAACCGTATATAAGCTGAAATGGTGATTTGAATTAAATGCAAGACCGCGAGACTCTTGCAGGCCCAGTCTTGGTCTTGCTCAAGTCTTGCAGGGCCAGTCTTGGTCTTGGTCTTGCAAAAATTAAGCGGTCTTGGTCTTGGTCTCGGTCTCGCATTTCTCGCAAGACCAAGACCGCAAGACCAAGACTTTTTTGGGCAATACTAGCTGTAATACGAGAAAAAAGGGGAAATAACCATTATTTAGGAATAATGTTTAGAAGTGGTTTCAGTGTTTGTTCCTAAAATGAAAACGATATATTTTAATCATAAAAATTATCAACCATTCATTTCTAATAAATGGCTAAAAATCTCAATGTCACAATCAATCTTTCTCTAGGGCTTATACTTTGTCTTAAAATTGTGTCCTGTTTTTGTATAAAAGGAGTTACTAAAGTTAATAGCTCTTCAAATTCAACACCACTTATTCTTAAGTAATTTCTTAGATCTGATTGGTCCAGAACACTAAGTATCTGCATATTAGAAAGCTTGGTCTTAATTGTAAATATTTCTTCACCCAGATTCTCTTTTTCTTTTTTGAATTTTCATGCTTGAAACTACAGCGGCTCCAGCAAAAGCAATTTTTTGTTTTGACAATGTAGGAGCCATTGTAGCGGACGTGCAACACTTGAAACGGTTACAGCAAAACTAAGTTATACTAAGGTATAAGAGGCGTATATATCAAATCAGTTAAATACCTAAATAAAATAAATACGGTTTTGAAATATAACAGCATGGAACTGTTGTCTATAAATCGGCGTAACAAGCCACCCGAACACATCTGAACGCGGAACATGCTTTTCTCTATTCTATCCTACGCAGATCACCTTTGTTAGAAAGAATAAAAGTAGGGAACATGCTATTCTCTATTCTAGCATAAACAATTACATTTGTAGGAAAGCGAAAAAAACTGTTCTGTTCTCAGCTGACAACTGTTTTCTGTTTGCCTGTTGTGTTCATTAGATTGGATATTCACATTTTGATAGAATAATATTTTTGTTAACATATCATTATGATTCAAATGGAACTAGTAATATTAGACAAACACATACAGTATAATCAGAGCATTTATTTTTTATCGTAATATTTTCTTGCATCGAATATTAAATCTTGTGACAAATTAATGATACTCATGTTTGTCTATATATTATGATAATTTTAAAAAGTGTTATGTAACAAAGCGAATTCTTTTTACTTTTTCCGTTTAGTATCCTACCCTAATAATTTGTGGCGCTCTTCTTAAAATTCTCCCACTTGATGCTATAGCGCCACTTCAATTTGCTTCCTTTCAACGGATACTTTTTAATACATTGAGATGGCTCTGCTTACTTCTACCCTCCATAGTGGAAAGGACGTAGTTAAATTAATAAAGAACAATGTCAACAAGGTCAAATTTAATAAATTTATAACTAATTTTCTGTATCGGGTAGATAATTATAAATGTCTGTAATAACGATTACTTGTTGGACGTGAGACACCTTAGTCCGCCCGTGACCATGAATGCTGCAAAGTGTTCGAAACGTCGGGCAATCATAAATCAAATACAAACGCGATATAATCCGTAAAAGTAGTTTTATTTACAAAGAACAATGTATTAAAAATGAATGGTTGATAATTTTTATGATTAAAATATATCGTTTTCATTTTAGGCACAAACACTGAAACCACTTCTAAACATTATTCCTAAATAATGGTTATTTCCCCTTTTTTCTCGTATTACAGCACAACAGGCTGTTATTTTGGAACAGTTTTCTGAAACTGTTATTTCACTAAAGGTGACACAGGTTCCACTATTTAGCTGTTGTACAGCACCCTTATACTCGTTCCAACCATTTATTTTACTTTTGGCAGGTCGAATTCTGATCAATTAGTGTTGTACCAATGTATTACGGATACTATGTTTTGCAATAATCGATTTTAGTCAGGCAGAACTTTTAATCGATTTAACACGGATATTTTATTTTTGCTTAAATACATATTTCATATTATTTAAAAACTTCACTTCTGTAAATATATTTGTTATTTGGGCACATTAATTTTTGCATACCCACTAATTCAGTCCTCCCAAAATATTTTACTTTGTACTTAGCAAAATAAAAAATAACTACTTTATGAAGCATTTTTCCATTAAACGGGGTCCGCTGCTCCAAACTTTACTTAGAGACAATGGCGCCCTCGTCTGCGGTAGTAAATCACTAATTTTCTCATCCAGCCTACCCCTTTTCTTTTAAGCCGAATTGGCAACACTGAACGGCGCGCCGGCGACGCCATTTTGTTGTGTTGTCTGTCACTCGCAACAAGACTCCCGTGCTAGTCACATTTCTGTTCGCTGAGTACTCTTTCATATTTTTCATACGCTGTGTTGAGTATTTATATTCCACCGTATTGATTTCATTGTTCTTACTTTGATTGAGTTGAGCGTATCGTTCCTCCCAGTAAGATTTTACTTAGAGACCGTGTTGCAACAGCATTAGGTATTAGTGCTCCAACGGTGGCGAAAATCACTAAAGAAGCCTATGGTAGTAGTGGTATTGAACAGAACAAGCTATCTACGCCTAAGAAAAAACGTCAGCCCCGTAAAGTGACAGCAATTGACAGTTTTGATACTGATGCTATTCGTCGTCATATATACAATTATTACACAAGCAAAGAGATTCCTACTTTGAAAAAATTAGTAGCGTCTCTACGAAATTGTGGCTGGTTTCGTGGTCAAAAATCTTCTTTGTCAAAGGTGCTGCACCAAATCGGGTTCTTGTATAAGAAAGCCGACAAAAGAAAAATTTTAATGGAACGTCGTGATATAGCCTTGTCTCGCTGTGAATTTTTAAGACAAGCGAAGAAAATAGAAGACTGGTCGAATGTCGTTTTCACAGATGAAACTTGGCTCAATGCCAATCATTCCATACCAAAAGGTTGGACTGACGATACTGCTGCTTCTACTTCTGCAGTGCCAATGGGGAAAGGTGAACATTTGCCATGCGGGAACTACAAAGGGATTTGTACCAGACGCTCTGTTAGCGTTCAAATAAAAAAAAACAGGAGACTATCATGAGGAGATGAATGCGGACGTGTATGAAAAGTGGTTCAGAGAAATGTTTACATCACTTGAAGAGCCATCAACAATATTTATTGATAATGCACCCTATCACTCTCGCCAAATTAATAAAATGCCAACACAGGCCAACAAAAAACACGAGATTATAAACTGGCTTCGTGATAATGGGGAAGATGTGGACGAATCCCTACTAAAAGTAGAATTACTTAAAATATTAAAAAGTAAAAAGCAGCCAAAACGATATGTCATCGACGAAATGGCAGCAGAATATGGGCATGTTGTAATCAGAATTCCTCCGTACCACTGTCAATATAATCCAATTGAAATGATCTGGGCACAAGTCAAAGGACACGCCGCAAGAAACAATACAACTCCTCCTTTCACAGCAAATAAAATGCTTGAACTTTTAAAAAACGCATGTGCTAGTGTGACGCCTGAAAACTGGGCGAGTGTCTTCAACAAGACAAAAAATATAATATTCTCTGATTGGGATCGAGAAATTGAATTTGACAACATACCTACACAAGAGTTAATAATAAACACTGCAGATGATTCAAGCGACGATTCGAGTTCGTATGAAGAATCCGACGATTCGTTATAATAAAATAATATTAAAATATTTTTGTTGTTTTATTTCATGTTATAGGTATGATGAGAAGATTTTTATATCTCCCTGATACAATTTTAACGTGTTGTCTATTACAACAATTCAAAACTCAGTTGTCAGCTGACTTAACTGCAAATAAGTGTAATCGATTATTTGCGATTCATTAGTTTGAACCGAATACTTTTGATCCTGTCACTAGATGCGATAGAACGTGACTTTTTTTATAACGGAAATGAATTATCACTTAAATTTTATGAATAGAGCTATTTACGGCATATTAATGTATTTAGTGGGTAATAATTAAGATATATAAATATTATTGGGCAGTTTATATATTTCTCTGTTCACTCGTTTCAAAGTTAATAATTGCGTATAATGAAACAGTTACGTCCTAAAGCATGTGTCAAAAGTAAAATAAATGGTTGGAACGAGTATAGTGATTCAGGGCCCTGAATAACGTGTAGTGTAATAAGCGCTTTAGATCAATCGATCAATTGCGATTGTTTTATGAATAAATATGATTAGTTTATTGTCAATAACGCGTACGTAATATTATCATTTACTCTGAGACAGAAAGTAGTTTTTTAATATTTAATTACTTCAATTTATGTATTTTATAATGTAACTGTCTGTTATAATTGTAAAAAATATGTTGAAAGTTTTATATAGGCAGTGTATTGGGTATATTTCTTTTATGAATATTATTTTAATAGAGATCGGTTATCGATTTAAGTACTGTCATCTCTTTTTATTTTTAGTCCAGTACAACCTTGTACGTGCGTAAGCATCAATTTTCCATAAAATGTTTACTAGGTATTTCTTACAAGGTACATTTTGGGCATGAATATTAATATTTTTATATTTATAATATATTGCACTTCAGTTGCAATAAAACTGGCACGAAAAGAATGAAAATATATGTGATACAAAATAAAATTGTAAGCATGTTGCTAATTTAAACTTATTTCGTCGGTTTCGTTGCCATCTGTCACAGAGATCAAGCTATATTTTATGTATGGACGTATCAGTAAAAGCGTGTTTATTGTATTTTTTTTTAATTATAATTTATTTATATTTTTAATTAAAATTGCGATTACAAATTATCGAATCTTATATAAAATATGTAGTTACAATACGATGTGATGTCAGATTTAAAGACATTTCAGAAATCAGAATGAGATTTAGCTATAAAGAAGCTGCTTTCAAATTAATCTGATGGAGATCTGATAAAAATCTTTGGAATTAATTTTTCATTTGACACGTATATTATATAGGTATATACATGTCAAATTTAAAATTTCATTCCAAAGATTTTGTATATATATATATAATATTAAGAACATACAAGTCAAAATAAATCTCATACCGTACAAGGACTAAATAATTTTAACGTTGTAAACAATATACGTTTTTGTTGAACTTTCACCTTTATATACATATTGGCAGTAGAAATGAGGGAAGCAAAGTATTACTTATCATAAAGTGTCAAATGGAACTCCGTCCTGGCGTTATATTTTTTACTAGCTTTTGCCCGCGACTTCGTCCGCGTAGAAATCATGTGTGGCAGAGGTAATCACAGATAACTCTGTAGTGCGATCAGGGTTCTACAGGCCCACTGTTGCTCTGGGTGATTTAATGCTAATCTGGTATATCTGGAAGGCGCTGTTATCAGGGGGTGCTTACTAAAGACATGGATGGCTGAAACGGAGACTAGTCCTTCACCCGTAAAGAGACTGGACGCGCGAGATCGATACCACGACAACATAGTTTGCTGCCTGGGGTCAAAAAAGAGGTGTTCTGCACGACCTTCTTTTCCTATTCATTCTACAAACCATGAATTTTGCGCTACACCCTTCACTAAGGAACTTCACAAACATATAAGTAACGGACACAAATTATACCCAGTCTCAAAGCAACAATTTGTCTATCACACAAAAGATTGTCCGGCGTTGGAATTGAACCCGTGACAATGACATGGTAGCTTGGTGTCTTAACTACTATGTTATCAGTACAGTTAATTAATCATTGGGTTGTATGAATTTATTACTTGTGTATTAGAGTGAAAAATATCAAAGCATAATTCATGCCCTATTTTACATTCTTAGAAAAAAATATATACTTATTAATTCTGAGGGTTGATTTTCAGAATAATTTTCTATTATAATGAGTCTTTTGGTATCGATTTTCATTGATACTTCAATGTTGTTGTGCACTAAGCTAAGTTACTATAGTTTTTTAACTATTCCACGGGAGCTCGTTAAGTTTCGTGAAGTATCCTAAGAAGAAGAAAAGTATCCTAAATGTTGACCGGGGATGTAAGGACCACCATACAAAATTTCATTTAAATCGGTAGAATAGCTTCGAAACCTGTTTAATTAGCCCATACAAACAGATAAACAGACAAAACAATTCAAATATTAAAGGTGGTATCTAAACACATGGTAGAATAAAGAAATCAATTCGATCCGGATCGCAGCGAAATTTTTAATAATCAAAACGACGCGCGACGTCTGCCTGCCTTCGGGTTGCCCACATGTCGACTACGCCCCCCTATTCTGAATAGGGTATCGCCAATAATGATTAGGAACTAATAACATAAATACAAAATTTCATTGAAATAATGTAGATAAATACGAAAAACTTTTATACCTACTAAATTTACACCCTTCTTTTAGCCCCTTGGGATTGAATTGACAAAAAGGTATATCGGCAATAATCATTACTACGAATTTGGAACCCAAATACAACATTTCATTGAAATAACTTTAAAAATCAGAGAACTTTCATACTAACTTTGGACCTTTTATTTCCTTAAGGGATGATTTTCGAAAGAATATTTTACACGTGTTTCATGGTTTTCAATGAAGAACCTTCGTACTGAATTGCATTTGAATAATTTAAAAAAAAACGGCAAAGCTTCATACAAATTTTGCACCCCCGTTTAACCCCCATAAGGGGCGAATTTTCAAAAATCCTTTCTCAGTGCTCCCCTACGTTATAAAAGGAACCCCTGTGCAAAATTTCAAGTCTCTAATCCTTATAGTTTAGGCAATGCGTTGATATGTCAGTCAGCTTCTCCTTTTATATATATATATATATATATATATATATAATATATATATATATAATATATATATATAATATATATATATAGAATATAGATGTGAGGTAACGTTCCGAAACGAATCATTAAAATAATAGTGTAAAGTTACGTACGACTAACTTCATCTGTCGATAAATACCACAATCAGGGCACTCTAAACGTCTATAGGTAGTAGTTTCACCCCACTGAGGACTGGGTCCAATAGTTAAATTGTATATGGGTTAATAAAAAGTTTGATATAATGAAAGAATAATTTTTATTTGGAATCCATCCATCCATCACCCAACAGACGCCCACTGCTTTTCTTTTTTTTGGGGTGGGTGGCGGTCGACGCGTTCCTCGCACCACTCCGTCCGCGGCGACAAAGGGGCGTAAGCACGCACACCCGCAACTCACCCACGATGCACGTCGCCTTCGTCGTTGGGCCGACCACCGGAGCAGGATTACTTGTCATCAGTGGTCGACCCGACGGAATACCCCCTATTTGGGGACGTCGGTCAATGGCAGGGTGCCAGTGACCGACGTCCCCCCCTCGGGGAGGACATCACTGACATCCATTGCTGAACATAGGCCTCCCCACGAGAATGCCACTCGGAACGGTCCTGCGCCACTTGTATCCAACGGTTCCCTGCGAATGTCGTCAGTCCACCTAGTGCGGGGGTCGTCCTACGCTGCGCCGTCCGATTTGTGGTCGCCACTCAAGAACCTTTCTTCCCCAACGGTTGTAGGTTCGACGAGCGATGTGGCTTGCCCATTGCCATTTCAACGTGTTAATTCTGCAGGCTATGTCGGTTACACCCGTTCTTCTACGGATTTCCGTGTTTATTTGGAATACCTACACTCAAAGTCCTAAATACACACACTATTATTGCTCAAATTCAATGATGATGTTTGCTTACATGTAAAGCTACGGAATCCCACACTTACTGACTGAAGATAGGAATATGCCGATCTTTAAAGGATGTAAATATCAAAGAAGCAGACTCGAGACTTCTACTAAGTACATATGGTATTTGATGTCAGATAATCTGGTAAAAACACGAATGTAAACCGTCTTAACGCCTAACAGTGTAGTGAAAGAAGGACTCCCATGGCAAAAGCCAACGTGGCATTTCTGTACAGAAAAAGTGTGTGAAAATTATAATTACATTACGCAGCAGTGGCAAGCTAATCTATTAAACTTATGCGCCGACTCTGCAGTAAATTTTACACGAATCTTGTAAGGTAATCCCGTTTTTATTAGGAGAAGCACCCAGAAATGAACATAAAAAGGATCATAAAAGGGAAATACAACAAAATTCATTATAATAAATTAAAAAACACGAGGAAGCCATAGCCTTGAGAGAAATATAAAGCATCCAGAGGACCACAGAAACAATACATTGTAAAACAAAAGGTTCATTTAGGCAGGAAGCCACATGCAATATCAATATATTTCTCTATAGCCGTTGAGTTCGTGGACCTGAATAAAAGCCTATATGTTTGCTAGACTCGAGTGAAAACGCGGTATGTAGGTACGTCGCTACGTTAACCACAGCTGCGCGCTTTTTATAGGTGCGTGTTTTCACATTTGTTGTTTTCAATAAATTGAGTAACTTAAATAAAATGAACGCTTAATGTTTTATTTGAAAATACATTAAATTTCTTACTTATTTGGATTTTCTTTTAATGATTTCGACTCTGTGTATATATAATCTCGTAGATTTTCTTTTGATTTATAATTTTTACATTGGTGCTGCCTCCTGCTAAACTTAGTGCGGGTATTTAGGCTTTCAGCTCATAATATTATAGTTCATTAAAACCGAACTAGAGTTTTCTTTGTTAATGGTATACTAGCAGATTCCCATGGTTTCACCCGTTTTCCCAAAGTTTTCCATTTTAGTGATGTAGGCGTGAAAGTATAATAATAATAATTCATTTATTTATTCGATAATAAACTAACTAGCTTGTTCTCTAATTTCAATCTTGTTTCGGTCTTTTTAGTGCATTGCTTTTAAATTATCCTTTCTGAAGACGGGTTTTAAATTTTTAAATTATTTAATGTCACGATCTCTATAGTACAACTGGATCGGACGGAGGATAGACCTTCACCCGCAAACGCCGCAGGAAATACGGTGAGTCCCCGCCCAAAACAGGGGATAATGTCGAAGCAGCGACGTCCAATGACGAGTGTCGTTTGATGCTTTGCATTTTTATTATTGAATCTGATTGTTTCTTTTTTATTAACAAATGTGATTACTTTATAATCATAGTGTAAAATGTCTGTTAATTCTAGATTTGACAAAAAATGAGGTTTAATTCCTTAATAAGATGTAGCGTCATTTTAAATCGATTTTGGCACTCGGTTATAACTGCATTAAAATCTTAATTACAGTAAATATAAAGCTACTTGTGATAACTATTAGCAGTTAGATTTCTTGATAAAATATATTTTAAGACAAATTATGTAAACATGTCTTAAAATAATATATGACCAATGTTTTTAATTTCAATTTACCAATATAAGAAACATTAGCGTACGCAACAAAACTTTAAATATGGTAGAAATTTATTAATTATTTTATATAAGCATATTATTTGATATAAGTTCGAATGATTCACGTAGACTGTAAGAGAAGAAAAAGCCCTAATAAAATGTACACCTTCACTCTTTAATTTTCATTTAGAATCTTGCTCCACAATAATTGAAATTGAACGACCACATTCGCCAGACGGATTTTACTTCGGGTTAGCTATCTCTTGTGAAGATCAATACTCTATACGAAATATTATCTACTTATGTCCTTAGTTCATCTATTTCAACACTCATAGGAAATGAAGGCAATTATTCTCCGTTTTTCACACAATACATGGAGATAAAGGATTCAGAAATATAATATATTTTTGTTTTGTATAGAAGTAGAAGGACCGAAAAATTTTAGGCTGGCCGATATAATAAGCGAGCGAAACCACGATTATAGCAACGAATAATTTACCCATTGCGATGACATTAGTGCAATAGTTGCATTTAGCGTCATCTACCATTAGTACATAGTATTATTTATTGTTTCAGCAATGAGCAGTGTCGTATTTATATTGCTACAGTTCGTATCAGAGTACGTTAAAGATAGGGTCGTTAAAATATAATAAAAACGCCGAAATCGAATTCGATAACGCAAGTGATTTAAAGTAATGGCTTCTGTAAATGGTGTGCTTATAACGCCCTGCGATGAATCGACAATTTTAATGAATATAAAATGTCTTATCTAAGTACCTACTTACCAACTGGCGGCTGATGGGACACTCACCTGAAACAAAAAAAAAATCTTTATAAGAACACCCACAGATGGGGTAAAAATATAATAAAATAATTGTGTATTACAATAAAAATGGTTACTGGCCCTGTCCTGACAGGGCCAAATTACACTAGTAAGTGTAGAACATTCACTCGCAGTATCTCTATTTATCTCTCTATCGCCATATGGACCATGGCCATCGGAACCCGATCCTTGTCTTCATTGGTTCTGGGCTTAGTTTATCATTAACACTATTTAGGCCAGTAAGACATCACTTACAATAACTATAAAATACTTAAACTTAAAAAATGTAATTACTAAGTTATTCAAAAGTGGTCATTCGCAACCTGGTTGGTCTAATGGCATAATCCCAGATTGGAATCCTAAGATATGCATTATTAAATTTTTAATCCTGCTCATTCCAGTAGTAACTCAAATACTGAAAGTACTAAGTTTTTTGATTACATTGTCCCCAATGCGACAGATTGAAGATATCACTGCTAAGACCTTAACAGACAGTAGCGTTTTAGAGAGAAAATTTCAGTAACATCAATTCGATTCTCTCACGTGGAACATAGCGGGTAGTCATTTCCTAGTAGTGGAGGTAAAACCAATTTTAATTATTAGAAAGGTCAAAAGGGTAATTAACACACGTCGCATATATATTTCCTCTATACAAGTTGAAGTTATATTATTGAAATTATTTTCATGCAGTCAAGTGCTCCTTCAAACCCCGTAGACGCAATAATCACTGGCTGCTTAATATGAGCTGATGTTTTTATGGAAGTGAAAATTTCTAGAGCCAGTTTTGCATGGGAAGTAAATTCATGTAAGTCGTCATCGACACAGTCATGTGAATTGTTAACCTTAATCTGTAGCTATGTCAATGTTAATATATCTGTGCCGAAATATACCAAAACCAGATAAATGTCAAACGTGTTAATTTACATTTTTTTTATTTAAGATGATACAATACGAAAAACGAAAGATAACAACTGTTTGCTCATAGTTTTAAGTTTTCACTTCTGTCGGCGGAATAATAACAAAAGCAAATCGCGTCCATTTTCTAATTAATTCTATACCATTGCTTTGTCTGTATTTTTGAATACAAAATGTATTGTAGCTACATTTTTGATCATAATTACAAGTTTAAAACCTATTTCACTTTGAATGAAATTAATAATATTTTTCTTTCCTCTTTTCCGTTTAAGAGTTCTTCGGAGATAAGAAAGAAGAAGGAAAAAAGAGCACACAGAGAAAGAAGATTTAAGGAAAGCGTTAAATGAAATTCGAGAGAAGAAGAAATCGGTAAGACAAATACGCAAAGAATATCGCTAGTTCTTCGACTACCACCAGCTTCAGCAGTTGTTGGAGAATTAACACAAAAGAAAACCTCTGATTCATTTAAAAACTACCTGATGCTGCATGAAATCTCTAACAAAGCAAGAAAAGATAATCAAAGAACTCCAGCAGCCATATCTTTTGCTGCATGGAGAAAGTATTATGAAGATAAAGAACAGATCAAGAACAAAAAGCAGAAAGCAATACGAAAAAGAAAGTTGGAACGAATAGAAAAAAACTTTAAAACACTCAAATGATTCGTAAAACTACTCCAAAACGAAAAAAGTAAATACATCCTCTTCAAGAAGTCGCAAGGAAAACAGGAGACGTGGAAATTGAGATAGAAACTTTACTTGCCGTAGAACGAGTGAGATGTCCTGAATGTGACGATAATTTCAGATGTAGAAGAGGACGATGAGAAAAACATTGGCTGTGACAAGTATATTAGATGGTATCATCATGCACGCGATTATTCCTTCTAATTTTAGGGTAAAATTAACAGAACAGATTATTGCTGAATTTGAAAGGTGGAATTATTAGTTACTTATTACCTCATCTGTTTTTGTATTTTAAGTTCTATCAATATTTAGAAGTATAAATGGGTGTTTTAATTTTCTTTATAGTGATTTATTAATGCTAATATGTTGATTTTTAAATATCCATAATTCTTTAATAAATAAATTATTAAAATCCGATCTCTCTTTACATTATCATAAAGATATCACCCCTTAATTCCTTTTCTAAGCTGGTGGACGCTAAGTGGTCCAGCGGGAGGACGCAAATTGGATTTTATGGACACAAAGTGGGTAAATCGGATGTTTCGATCAAAGCTAAAAATTACTTTAAAATAGACTATTATTATGAACAGATTAAATAAACTTTTCATTGAAATTAGTGCTGGAACATTTTTATTTTCTTCTTCAAACTTGCCAACTGCACTAAATGGACGCGAACAGGCGAAATGACCCTATAATCGAAAATTCTCAGGTGCGGAAACCTATGTGCCCACCTCACAATGAATATTGTTACGGTAAAAAAAAAATCACAAACGAACAGAAACTTTTCTCCTTAGACGATTAGGATATAAACTGTAACATAAAAACATCGATTGAACCTGAACGCATTTTGGAGAACACACATACCTATTTTTAAGGTGACCCACGATACCTATAAAATAATATAATGAAATACCTACGTATTCACAATATTATGCGTCACTGAAACTAAGCACAAAGCGGCCGGATTTCAGGGTACCCCTTTTGTGACATGTTATTAAGTTACGTTCGAATAAATTTGTATTATTTTGTATAACCCATTTAACAGTGTATCTGAAGCAAAAATAAACAAAAAGTAAACTCCTAATGGTCTCAATACAATTTTAAAAACATTTCTACATTATATAATACAGAGACACTGTTTACTGATTATAGGGAAACATTCATATTTTTTAGTGACTTGGTATAAAAATGCACTAGTAAACCCTGCACTAGTAAAATAGGATTTACCACTGGTATAATAGAATTATCCTAGTCTACATATAACATTCAATTTAAATCAGTTGAGTAGTTTTGCTTTCGATTTTCAAACATACCGTTTTCCGTGTGGTGACAGAGTAAGAATACAATTCATCACCTCTTTCTTGTCCGTGGCGTTTTAAAAGACGACTACAATATTCAGATAACATCGATACAAGAGAAGGAAACTCGAAATAACTCAGTGGGACATATATGGGCTGAGATGATGAGGATGATAACGAAACACAGCATTGACACTAGCTAGACAGATTTTGGTGAGCTGCAGCTCACTGAGATCACAAACATCGCGTCCATATTCTAACAGATAGTCTATCATGAATAAAAATACGAGAGGTATAGCTAATTGATAAAGAGTTGTGAGGTAGATGTAGAGGTACAATTCAGCTCACTTTAAATGACTTCCTATAATAGAAAAATTCATAGATGGGTTTATTTTTGTTACCGTTCAGTCAAACAACCAAGTTTTATGAGTTGGGAGAGACGTAAAAGTGGCGTAATTTACGATGCATTGGGTTTCATACAAAAGTTCTATGTATATTAAACATCGATGGAAAATAAGTTGTCTGTCGACACACGCGCTTAGCTTAAACCGAATTGCGTTCATAGTAGACATTGAAACGAGGGATACGGTACACAAATATTTGAATGCAAGTGAATAAAATACGTTCATCTGGAGCCACGAGATTATTAGTTGAATTTAAATTAAGCAACTCATTTTAAATATTTCATAATTCATAAACATAGTAAGAACGATAGGTAAGTACGATAGTTTGTATACTGCCCAGAGTTGGCGCTGATATATTTATGCATATGTGTTGTTGGCTCGTGTTCGTAGCGCTACCGCTCGTAACTCGGTTCAGGTGCGGTGACGTGCGCGTGACAATGACGAATGTCAGCTGTAAACAGCAACAATGTTACCTATTTTATAACACAGGCATAACTCAGTGAATCAAAACTATGTACTCTGCATATCTGCATTGATTCCAAGCTAACTTACAACATTATCAATTACCTACATTAACGATACTAACACAAAAAGCGCCATTAATATTATATGTATAAATAAAGATATTATATGAAATTATCGGGTTGACCGGGATAAATAAGTAAATTGTATTTTGACGAAAATATTTACATAACATATGTAATATTAATATAACATTCCTATTCTAATGACATTTTATTGATTAACTGAAAACACCGACAAGACATTTTCTATAATGCTCGTTTGAAGATATAGGATTATATATAAAATAGTCCATTAATAACGTCAGTTTGTGCTTTACTAGGATTATTATTGTATCATCACGCTAGATACATTTTCATATTAAGACTGTCGTCGTTCATGATGAGGCACATACAGGTAATTCTAAGCCACACTTATATTCGCAAAGCTATATAACAGTAAAAAAAGTCCAGCCTAGTTATATTACTAAAAGCACTGAATTCTTTTATTAAATTAATATAACACTTAATGAAAATTATTTCATAAAAATTCCATTGCAAACTAAAAAGCGTAAGGATAATAAAATAATTCGAAATTAAATTGAATATAAGCGACAGATCCTCGAAATTTCAACGTCTAACGAAGGCATTTATAGTCCCTTTGATAGAATTAATAACTTTCAGCAATAAATACCGCGTTAAAATATTTAGTGACAGAAGCAAAGAAAAAATATTCATCCGACATAATTAAACACCACAATCTACTTAGGTCGTCCCTTTTCTAAGTATAATTAAAATGAAAAGCTCTTTAAAATTAAAAACAAGAAAACGGAGAGTAGAAGATTAGTAGGCACTGGTACCAAAATAATACAAATAAAATAAAAAAAAATCACCATCTAAACTCCTACTGTAACTAATTTGAGATCTCTTACTCCAGTTGTAAAATTGCCTATTACATCCATTACTCATCCACTTATTCTGGCATAGGCAGTCTTACTGACAGTACCGTTTTGTGATTTAGTATGGTAAAGACTTCTATTGATAGGATGGTAAATTTAATGAACTCGATCACAACGTTAGTCGAGATAATTTATTTAAATAATAATTAGTTTTTTTTTAATTTATTTATTTAAGACAACACCCTGCACTAAGGAAATAATCCTTGTATTGCGGGGGACTTTACAAACATATAATTAACGGACACAAATTACATCCAGACTCAGAACAACAATTTGTGGATCGCACAAAGTGTTGTCCCGCGTGAGATTCGAACCCCCGACACTGGCGCTGTAGGTCGCTATCTTAACCACTACGCCATCTGTGCAGTCTAATTAGTTATTATTATCATGAGCTTAGCTCACAAACGTCGCTCTTCTGAGTTAGAGCATCCTCTACAGTGGAAAAGAAATAGAATTTTAGATTATAATTTTAAACTTACATATATACTATATAAAATGTATAAATTAATTTTTTATGTAATTATTATTTTAACCTAAACAGATAATGTTATAAAGGGTTTATGTTGAATGGTTTATGTTGGCTTACACTATTGCATTGGGAAAACCTGTAATAATAGATGTAATTGGTCATTTAATAAATAAATAAATTGACCTGCTACAGCTATAGGTTGATATTGGGCTTTATTTCGAGTCTTTCTTCTCTTACATCGATGTGATCTGCATATTATATCCCTTTGTCGGCCTTGGTCGTCCTATATAACACTCATCGACAAGAGAGTAAATTGAAGAAATGTATTCTCTGTCAACACGCGGTAAATAATTTATACATTTTGGACAGTATTAGCAGGAATATAAAACGCGCATAAGTTGATAAGAGCAAATTAGAAGATTTGCACATATATTAAAAGTCCGATGATGCGAGCGAGAAATATTGTTTCAAAAGCCTCATATAATAAATACTTTAAAAGAAAATAATCTAAATTAAACTCTGATTGTTTAAGATTCTTCATTTAACCTCAATTCATAATGTTTCACACAGAATAAACAAAAGTTAGTGAAACTTTGTAACTGTTAAAGCAATGAGACTGAAACGCTAGGATATTTTCCACAGCGTGATCACAAAAAGAAAGAAAAAGCTAGTTATTTACGCCGCGGTACGTAGCGGAAATTACTTGCCGAATCAGATTCATTTATACAATTTGGTGAGCACACACCTTTCACAAAAACATGAGACAGTACTTATTACAAAATCAATACAGATAGGTATGGGCATATATTTGATCTTCTCACACCTTAATCCCGTGTTAAAAGGAAAGTGTGGCATCCTTGATATAAAGCTAATATGGTTATGTTGGTACCTCGGCGCTTGTTTTATGGTAATGTCTAATATTTTATAAGTAACATGACAGGCTGAGTCAGCTTCATATTAATATTCGCATCTGCTTTTACAGTATGTATTACAATGGTATAGCTGAGGTTTTGGAAATTTGAAATTGCTAGTCGAAATATATACTGTATGTAGGCGGCTCTGTCAGCGTTGCGTAATTCGAATAACTCGAATAAGACTATTGACTCGTTCATTCGAATCGCCGTTGACTGAAACCGAATCAACTCGTGTCGTACTCGTAGGCAGATAGGTACTCGTGGCGCAGGCGGCCGTGGCGGCGCGGTGATCAGTTGACTCGGTTTGATAGGACATTCGTTGATTCGTTTTCTATTCGTTGATTCGCTCTCTAATACGGAGTCGAAGAATCGTAAGAACGAATTGCACGAGTGAGAAAATACGAAAATACACGAAATGTTCTAAGAATCACGAGTTGGTTGGATGCAATTCGATTCGTTTGAGGTAGATACCTATTACATTTACAATTCGTTCCTCGCGCGATTTAATGTTTTCTTGCTTTTGTTAACTGCTCATTTACGTAATTAGTAATAATAGCTATTAATTATGAGTATACCTGAGACGTATAAACGTATTTAGTTTTTTAAAGTTAATTTATAGTGTAATTATTAATAAGAATCAGACTGTATTTAAAAAAAAATGTATTTTTTTGTATATGATTTTAATTACTCTTTTGTTACTTAGTAAGCTGATTTTAATCATAATAATAAATAAGTATTGTCATTAACTACGTGTTTAAAAGTCAATATACCTATAAGTCCCCTTTCCGTAACCAAATACCGAGCACACTGCTGTAACTCGAAATCTCGACTCATTCGTAATATTTGCAAACCGATCCGCCAAAAAAAAAACTCTAGCTCGAGTAATAATGTAAACGAATTATAACTCGGCAAGGCGGATGACTCGACATACGAGTACGAATTTGCCTATAATGCTGACATGACGAATGTGACGATTCGAATCAATTCGAATTGCTATTCGAATCAATAGTAATTTTAATTCGAATGATTCGAATTGAAAAAAAGCAATTCGTCTCATCGCTAGGCTCTGTCAGATGATTAAAGGCTTAGGGACTTTTTGTTACGCATTAATAAATTACTTTTATAAAGGTACCTATTTAAATAGAAAAATATCAATTCTCTAATATTATCCTTTGACTCGAAATTTATTTCACTAACAATTTATACGTGAAAGTTTCTATATATTTCTGTATATATAAACTCATTTGCAAAAAAAACGGGCACCTAAGCAATGAACCATTTCAAATGTTAATATTTCTTTGTTTGATAATTATAGGTAGTTTTATCCACACAATTTGCTAAATTAATAAGAAAATAGTCGTTTTCATCAGTATTTCATAAAATTTAGATACAATTTATGGGAAATAATGCTAAACCTCGCTAGTAGTGTATATTCGCTAGTAGTGCATATGCTCATGAAGTAAAAATAAAAAAGTTTTTTTGTTTGTTTTTCTTTAATAAAGTAAAAGCAGATAAATGTTTAGTATCGAGTGTGACCCCCTCTAGCTAAAATCACAGCTTGAATTCGTCTGGGCATGCTAGCGAGTATATCCCGGATACTTGCTTGCGGAATAAGTTCCCACTCCGCAGTAATCACATTCTTCAGCTCTCTGATGGTCTGCGGAGCCGGGTGTACTGATCTCACACGCCGTTTCAGAACGTCCCAGACATGCTCTATGGGATTGAGGTCGGGACTTCGAGCTGGCCAATCCAAACGACGAATGCCGACCTCTTGCACATACGCATTAACATCGCGGGATCGGTGGGCGCGAGCATTGTCGTCCATAAAAATCGAGTCTTCACCTAGAGCGGCCAATGCGGGTTGTGCATGAGAAATTAGAACTTCCGTTATGTATCGATGCCCAGTCAGTGAGCCGTTTTCAATGAAGACTAACTCTGTACGATCCATTGAATTTATTCCTGCCCAAAACATAACAGAGCCCCCACCATAAGGTGTGATTTCTTCGAAACATGCCTCTGCAAAGCGTTCTCCTTGTCTTCTTAGCACTCGCCTACGTCGATCTTCACCGAACAGAGATATCCTGGCTTCATCAGAGAACAAAACCCTATTCCAATCGTCTTGAGTCCATGATTCACAATTTCTAGCGAACCTAAGCCTGTGAACTCTGTGCTCACGGAGTAATTTGGGGCCGCGGGCCGGGCGGTGACTGCGTATATTGGCAGCGAGAAGCCTCCTCCTGACCGTCCATAGACTAATATGCACATTTCTTACTTCTTGGAGGTTGTTCTTAAGATCCACATACGAAGATTTGCGATTTCTCAATGCGCGACTCACAAGAAAACGATCATCCCGTGGTTGGGTACATGGTTTTCTTCCAGAACCAGGCCTTCTCTCGACGGAACCAGTCTCCTGATATCGCTGCCAGGTCCTTTGGACTGTCGAGCGACTAACATTTAGCCGCCTAGCCACGAAACATTGGCTGCAACCCTCTTCAAGCAGCGCGATAATTTTGGTAGCTTTTACCACTTTATCTACCATTTTTGATACAGCCAAACAGCATTAAATAAAGCTTTGACAGTCAAGGATATGAAATTAATCGATAAAAATTGAATAAAAGTTATGAAAGTCGATGTTAACTTCTGGAACTTCGCGCCAAAAATGTAGGACAAAAAGGGGTTTTCTGTAAAAATGAACATCAAATGAAAAATTGAATTTAGAACGTACTTTTTTAAATACCACAGCATTTTTAAAACCGGCCAGTAACGTGTACAAACGATTGAAACCTTTTTGGTATTGTATCTTTTTAAATATGAATGAAAATCAAAACCGCCCGTTTTTTTTGCAAATGAGTTTATATATATATATATATATATATATATATATATCTAATAAATATGTTATCTAAGTAAGTCAATCGCGAAAAAATTTTCAATGACCATAAAAAACTGCTATTGTATTTAATGCAAAACTATTAAAAAAAGATAGCTGCTGTGTGATTATAAAAAACAAATTAAGAATCAAATTGATTTATAATACATCAATAACCCGTAGCAAATCTTGCATTTTCCATAAAACACAATAAAAGAAAATACAGATAAATTTATTCATTACTAGCAACCCGCCTTTTTTTTTGGGGTGGGCTACGATCGGCGCGCTCCTCGCACCACTCCGTCCGGGGCGACAGAGGGGACACTCGAACACCACGTCGCATTCGTCGTTGGGCCGACCACCGGAGCAGGGTTACTTGTCAACAGTGGTCGGCCCGACGGATAGAAACCCGCCCTCGCTTCGCTTCGGTTTCAGTCGTCTTTCCTGGGTAGTTCCCGTTCCCGTGGGCATACCGGGATAAAATATAGCCTAAGTTACTCCCTGATATTATAGCTTTCCACTGGTGGCAGAATTTTTAGAACCGGTCCACCCGTTTTGAAGATTACCCGGAACAAACAGACAGACAGACAAAAAAATTATACAATGATTTTTACGCATATGTACCTACAGTGCAAATAACCGTGTGAGCATGAAAAAAGTCAATTATTTTGACATTACAAACAGACACTCCAATTTTATTTATTGGTATAGATTATCATCATCTCGGCACGTTTACGTCCCACTGCTAGGCTCGAACCACCTCCACAATAGGTGGGAAATTGACCTACTACCTTCTTTTGCAGATTTTATATGCATAACACATCCCTTAATCGTCTTTTACAACATCCCCAGGCAAGAAAGGGAGTGGTGAATTGTACCTGTACTTACTCCATCACCACACGGAAAATAAGCTTTTTTTTTTGTGGATGGGCTGCGGTCGGCGCTCCTCCGCACCATTCCGTCCGGGGCGACAGAGGGGCTTAAGCACGCAACTCTCGCAACCCACCCGAAAACCACGTCGCCTTCGTCGTTGGGCCGACCACCGGAGCAGGGTTACTTGACATCAGTGGTCGGCCCGACGGAATACCCCCTATTGGGGTACCCTCCCATCGACCGACGTCCCCCCCTCGGGGAGGACGTCGGTCTTTCCTCGGTCGGCCTCTCGGCGGGTGACGGACTGATCCCCGGTCACGTCACCCGCGGCCTCGGCTAGAGCGGCATGAGGCGCAGGTAGTTGCGCCTACGCCGCCCCAATCGCCGGCGGCGGATCTCCTCATCGAGGCTGCGCTCCTCGCGCAGGGGATCCGCCGCCTCCTTCCGCGAGATCACTGTCTCGCAGAAGGCTGCGACCGCGTCCCAATTTCCGACGCAGTCGACCATCGCCCTAGCGATAGCCGGCAGCGTCAGTTCTGTACCGATGATTGCGACGAGTTCACAGCGCTGCACTGCCCAAGCCGCGCAGGCCTCGAGCGTATGGCGCGCCGTGTCCTCGTCGCAATCGCAGTGGTGGCAGGACGGTGTACTCTCCCTCCTAACGACCCTGTGCAGGTATTTGGCGAAGCACCCATGCCCCGTCAAAACCTGCACCAGTCGGAAGGAGAGCAGCCCGTGCCGCCTTTCCAACCACTGCATCAGCACCGGCCGGAAGGCCTCCACGGTTCGCACCCCGAACCGAGGCCTCTCCAGCCGGACTGCCCAACGGGCAATGACGTCTCGGCGGGCGTCGACGCGCCAGGCGGTGAGATCCCTTAACGAGACCACACCGCCCCCCGCTCGCACCCCCGTCACCCGCCGATATAGTCCGGCGAGCATCTCCGCCTCCAGGTCCCACGGGGGAGTCCCGGCCAATAGGCACGCTGCCTCCGTCGCCACCGTGCAGTATCCGCGGATGGCCCTGACCGCCGTGACCCTCTGTGGTCGCCACAGAAGGGCCCTAAGTCAGACGGTCATGGACCCCACCCACACCGGTGCGCCGTACAGGGCCATCGACCGGATAAAATAAGCTTATTAAGGATTCATAACGTACATAAATTTGAATTATTTTTTTATAAGAAGATTGGCATTTTCATGCAGAATATAGAAAAAAATTACGTACACATGGCATAATTCAACTAAATCCTATAAATCAATACCTCATCTCCAATTGTCTTCAAAGACATCTGATGACAGCTTTTGTCCGCAAATCAATAGTTGTTAATAATGCAGCGGTAGTAACTAGTACATGAGATTCCAATCACATCGCGGCGTTACTCAATTAGGATCAACGTAATAGCATTTACAGTAATAGATTTAGTTATAATATTTATATTATAGTAACTACTAATTGGATACTTTCTTATTATCTTTTTATCATGATGACGCTATCTAATACAAGTAGTCTCATCATGATTCTGCTCTTTTCTCGATAGCGATAGACTGATGAGAGATCAATAGACTGCTGCACAGAGTTGTCAAGTTCGATCCTCACATAGCTATTACTTGTTAGAGTTATGAATGTATTAAATCATTAAATGTTCATTATTGTTTGTTTATCGATGAAGGAAAATATCGTGAGAAAACGCATATTTATCGGTACCGAAAAAGTTCTGGTAGAATTGTAAAATCCGTTAAGTCTACTCTCTTTTTAAATTGAATAGAAATAATAAAGGGTTTGCCCTTTATTATTTCTAATCCTAATGTGATTACTCTGAGAAATAAAGAAGTTAAGGCTTTATAAAAACGCAATGAATACAAAATAAATATGTAGTGTAGAATTATTCATGAGGTTCAATTAAAAGATTATTTTCTTTGAAACCTTTGTTGTTTTAGGCCTACTAAATAATTAAAATTTTCTGTAAGAGAGCTCGGTTTTCAAGCAACTCGTATGTACAAAGGAAACGAGCCAATTTTCGCTTTGAGAAAATAGCTTATTATTTCTTGGTCTATTTGAGCCACGTTAATAAGTATTACAGTAAACCTTTAATTTAGTAACAAACGTAATAGTGCAAAGAAATATCATAAGACGAAAAACACGAGTTTATTGAACATGGCTAGCATATAAAACGGGGAATAAAACAACATTCGAGATAAAATCTGTAGTAATAATTTCGAATTAACAACTGATGTATATATGCATCCATCAGCCTAGAAACGTCCACTGTTGGACATAGGCCTCCCCACGAGAATGCCACTCGGAACTGTCCTGTGCCACTTGCATCTAACGGCTCCCTGTGACTTTCAAGATGACGTCAATATACGTAAAAGCTCATGGAGAGGCGGAACTACACCATGACTGGGGACCGTTATTTTAATTGCAGCTATTTTAAGGGGGGCAGATAGGTTAGCGCTTCGGTTGGTTCACGCTTGGCAGACGGGTTGTCGATCGCAATAGGTGATATAAGATTTCCCAGGCTGCTGATAGCTGTTGCCCATTCTCCTGGTGTGACGCTTAGCAAACCCTAACGACTCCCACGGGCAAGTAAGGGGTGACGACAATTATATAATGTCACCAATAGCCATCACAGGCAAACACCCTTAGAAAGTCGGTCTGCCGGCTCCCTTGCTCACCGAATGAAGTTAGCTAAGCGTCAAGTTCTTAACGCAGTTTAATAATCGTTCATTCATCATTTTAATATATTTTGTATAATTTACAGTCTATTAGGCAACCTGTACCTATATACTGATTCACGTAAAAGTAGCTTATAACAATACTTAGTGAGTAAAAGTTGAGCCGCCTCTTTTGAATTCAATCAGCGAAAATCCCCCTATATTCGTGACAAGCGAATCCGATTAACATGTACTGTGCTTTTGAAACGATAGATTATTCAGTTTCCCAAAACGAAATTCGCTATAGGTATTTAAATTTCAGTGCATTCTTTAATCACGTCATGATGTAAACAAATAAACTTGTTAGCATTGTAATACAAAGCTAAACAGGTAATGTCGCAAATATCTTTATGTTCCATTTTTATGGCCTATGGCAATAGAGTCAATAATACCGAAGGCTGGATATGTTACGAGTTACACTTTGGTGTTTCTCTGTAATTCTTTAAAAGAAATTAACAAATACTAGTTTACTATAGAGCTCAAAACGCGAACGGGACTTTAATAAAACTCATTATTTTCATTTCTATTTAAAATGCAAACAATCACTTAAATTGTCAAGGGAACAGCAAAATCTTCTCTATCATTAATGGTCAGAGAGAAGAATGGGAGCGTGAGATTGTTTGCATGTGATGAAGAGGAAGGGAAGGTTGATGTTACGGGTTATTGATGTGACTGTTGATGAACGTAAGAATCGTGGGAGACCCAAAAAATATGGATGGATTATATGGAGGGTACAGGCAAAGAACATAGAATGTCACAATTTTTATTTTTAGTTCTTTGATTGAAAGCAAATCTTTGTCTATGGTAGTTTAATTCCCAATCACTAATTCAATCAAACTTCGGATTGCTCAATAAAGGCATTTTTGTTTATGGCCGAAGCGAAAAGAACAGGGAATGTCCATGTCCATGACATACCGGTAAAGAAGAAGGATTGTCCAAAGTGACAATTGTGATTTGAATTGTAATTTTAAGTCTAAAATGTTTTCTGACTCCGATAATGATGAAAACAACCAAATTATTTATATATATAAAAGAAAGTCGTGTTAGTTACACTATTTATAACTCAAGAACGGCTGTACTGATTTAACTGAAAATTGGTGGGGAGGTAACTTAAAACCAGGAGAAGGACATAGGATACTTTTTATCCCGTTCGATTGCGTTCCCGTGGGACGTGACATAAGACGTCAAAGAGAATACAAGTCACTATGAAACGTGGTATAATAAAAACGCATTTGATATGTAATAACAAAACGCAAATGACAACTAAACGTAATTTTGTCTATGATTAAATATCGTTAAAAATTTAATAATTATAATTTTGTCAGAAATCAATACATAACCAGTAATTTGTATTCTCTTTGAATCATCATTAACAATGCCGTGACCAAGACTATCGAATCTTTTCTGACAAAGCCGTAATGGTTCTTCTATTAGAGGCTATATCTTCGGAAATTTAGAAAATATATTTACGAAAAAAAAAAATATGGCGGTATGAAGTTCGCCGGGTCAGCTAGTTATTAATAGATTGACAAAAAAAGAGAAAAAAGACTGGTCGAAACGAAGATGTTATGAGAAAGTTGGACCTTCTTTCTCATGGAGCACCGTATTCAGTGTTCGAATATATCGAAAAATATTATACAATATTTGGTGTCAGTGAGCAGATGATGTCCCGTTCCTGACGCTGTTTGTCTCTGATTGCAACGAGTTCACAACGCTGCTCTGCTCAGACCACGCGGAACTCAAGCGTGTGCTGCGCCATGTCCTCGTCGCATTCGCTGTGATGGCAGGACGGCGTCCTCTCCCTTCTAGCGACCTTGTGTGTGTGCCTTCGAAAACATCCATGCCGGGTCCGAATACCGAATCGAGGCCATTCCAGCCGGATTGCCCAATGGACAATAACGACCCGGGGGGCATCGCCCTGCTAGGCGGCCTACTCGCGAAGCGAGCCGAAGCTAGCGTCGTTGACGACCGCCGGTAAAAAAGAAATGAGTATCTGCCTCCAAGTTCCACGGCGGAGTTCTGGTCAATAAGCACGCTGCCTCCGTCGCCACCATGCGGTATCTGTGTATGGCCCTGACCGCCATGGCCCTCTGTGGTCGCTACAAAAGAGCCCTGAGTCGGACGATCAGGGTCTCCGCCCACACGGATGCGCTGTACAGGGCCATGGATCGAACCACTCCCACGTACAGCCGCCGGCACGTAACGCTGGGTCCATCTACATTGGGCATGAGCCACGAAAGGCGGACGCCGCACAAACAACCCGCGGAGTATGTTGAAATCGAAAATCTTCCCAGAATCACCATCGCCTGTCAAGCACCAGGACCAAATATAAAGATATGTTTGATGTCATTTTGTACCAGAGAAGATGTTTATGTTAATGTCGTCTTGGACATTCCTTGTTTTTTGTTCCTTTAAGATTGCCTTTTTCGTTTCTGTTACATTACAATTTTTAATTAAATTTAATTAAAAATTTAATTAAAGATTCCATCATAACTACACAGTTATATTAATTAATAGACAGTTAATAAGTTTTGAGTAAATTTATTGAGATCGGCGTATGCAGTAACTTACTGCATAAGCCGACCTCAATAAAAAATTCATACTTCTAAAGTTTTAAATGCGTTTTCCTCGAAATCTATTCATTAGGACATTCCCTGTTCTGTGCCTGTACCCTTCATATGAATAAGGATATGGGTGTGAAAGTGAGTGCAGATATATCGACTGACAGATTCTAGGGAATCTATAACTTTATGGAAAAGAAAAGAGATATATTTTGCCGATTTCAACTAGCGTGGGATGAGGGCAGGATAATGACTTTTCAAACGGAATGTATTTACTAATACAAAACAATACAATACGACTTCAAGATTATTTAGGACCTATTCTAATCTTAGTATTGAAATTATCGTGAGACTGATCCATATTATAATATCTAAAACGGCAAAAACACTCACGTGCTGAGATCGATTACGTCGACCCAGGTTTCAAGCATGTCCGATGCTCATCATCAGGGCGAGTGCGCAGCGGCGTCTGCGAGGCCCCGGCGTGCACTGCGCGATGTATATCGAGCAGCGCGCCTCGACACAGCCATGAGGGGTGCGGGGAGGTGTTCGCCTCTTGATCGTCCTCGGCGGAAACGTCGGACGAAACTTCACAACTGGAGGTAAGCGACGTTGTTGGTATGTCACTCCGCGTATCGTCACCATCACATACCACTCTGGTCACGTCACTCTCCACGCACACCATCACCTTACGACTCACGGCAGTATTAAGAGCTGGTAACCATGCTGACGACAGCTTCCATCCACCGTCTCTGTTGAAGGTCCGATGTCGGTTTATCTCTATGGCCTCACGTATTTTCCGCGGTCTGTAATATCTCTCTGTGGCTAATACGGAGGCTTTGTCGAACCGAATGTAGTGCCTTGTATTCGCGAGACTGGCATGCTCTGCTATTGCTGATTGTGTCGTATCCATGCTCTTCATACTCCTGATGTGTTCAGTTAGTCTGGCGACGATGTTGCGTCCAGTTTCTCCCACATAACTCTTGCCACAATCACATGGTACTTGATAGACGCCTGGTAGCCCAGGTGGTTTTTGTCTTTCGGTGAACGAAGCATTTGCCGTATTTGGCTCGGTAGGCGGAAGAACGTTCTAATGTCGTATTTCCTTCGCAAGAGATGCCCGATTTTGTCTGTTATTCCTTTAACGAACGGTAAGTAGGACGGAGAACGTTCCACACCTGTTGGCCGCTTACGTTCACTTGGCTTGGCCCATCGGCAGCATTGCCGCCAATTGTACCCGTTGTCCACTAATGCCTTCCTTACGCGCTCGAGCTCTGCATCAACGTATTGGGGATCACATATTCGAAGAGCCCGGTTGATTAGTGATCTTGGTACTGAGGACAAGTGTGCAGGATGATGGTGAGAACTGGCATGAAGATATCGGTCTGTGTGCGTAGTTTTCCGGTGGACAGTGTGGCTTAGACTACAATTTGTCTCTCGGATAACACGTACATCAAGGAATGGCAGTATTCCTTCTCTCTCTTCCTCCACGGTAATACTGATCTTATGATGGATCTTATTTAGGTGTTTCGTGAATTGCACAAGGTTAGTCTTGTCCACCACCGCGAAAATGTCATCGACATATCGCCACCAAAAACGTGGCCTAATACTGGCCGTTATTAAGGCAAGGGATTCGTACCACTCCATAAAGATGTTGGTCACCACCGGCACTATAGGTGACCCCATCGCCATGCCGTCCAATTGTAGGTAGTATTCTCCTTTCCACATGAAGTAACCGCTCCTCAGACATAGTTCTATCCCCTCCATGTACTCAGTTGGTAAGGCAGAGTCATGTATCAAAGTGCCTATTAGTTGTAGGGTTTCACTCACTGGTACATTTGTGAAGAGAGAAGTCACGTCGAAGCTTACCATGATCTCCGTGGGCTTGATTCTTACATCCTTTAACAATTGGACGAAATGTGTTGAATCCTTTACAAAGCTACCCTGTCGGCCTGTGAGAGGTGTTAAGGCCGCGGCCAAATGTTTAGATAACTTGTAGGTGGGGGAGTCTATTTGGCTGACTATAGGTCGCAGCGGCCAATTCGATTTATGTACTTTAGGTAAACCATAAAACTTCGGTGGTGTCGGGTTTTGTGGGCGCAGTCGCGGCCATAAACATACCAACAACGTCGCTTAACTCCGGTTGTGAAGTTTCGTCCGACGTTTCCGCCGAGGACAATCAAGAGGCGAACACCTCCCCCACACCCCTCATGGCTGTGTCGAGGCGCGCTGCTCGATATGCATCGCGCAGTGCACGCCGGGGCCTCGCAGACGCCGCTGCGCACTCGCCCTGATGATGAGCATCAGACATGCTCGAAACCCGGGTCAACGTAATTGATCTCAGCACGTGAGTGTTTTTGCCGTTTTAGATATTATAATATTCTAATCTTATAGCAGCCGTTTTTCTCTACACAGTTTTATTTAAAAATACCAAGATAAACAATCTGATATAAAACGTACCGATAACTTCTACAGAAAAAAACATACATATATTCACGCCTCTCTCCCATAGGGGTAGGCAGAGACCACTTCCCTCCACTTGTTGGATCGACCTTAAACTGCCTTTGCGTACTTTGAAGACGACTAAGATATTTCAAAAGCATTGCAAACAAATAATAATTGACAGACAAAAAATAACAATTAATAACACTACTGTTCGAACACCAACGGGTCGCGCGTTCACTCCTAATGTGCATTACATATAATGTTGTAGCATCTACCCACATACCTAATATACAGATTTAATGTTCTATACAATTTTTATTATATTTATTCATTCATATTTCATGTTGTGCATATATTTTAAATTTATCTACTTTAATTATCCTTCATAAATAATAGTTAACATATATGTATATCTTATCTATACTAATATTATAAATGCGAAAGTAAGGATGTTTGTTTGTTTGTTTGTTTGTAACGCTTTCACGCTTAAACCACTGAACCGATTTCAAAAATTCTATCACCAATTGAAAGCTATAATATCAGGGAGTAACATAGGCTATATTTTATCCCGGTATTCCCACAGGAACGGGAACTACGCGGGTTTAAGCGACTGAAACCGAAGCGAAGCGAGGGCGGGTTGCTAGTATTTAATAAAATTATATAAACTATTTCTACACATGAGCCTTTTTGTATAACACTTAACACTTTATTTGGCATAAGTGACTTCACTGACGCGGATCTGTCAGAATATCAGCGCTAGGGTAACCACATTACCTCAATAGCTGAGACAGATACCACATTTTGGCCTCACGCATGTGCACAGTTATATATAAAAATTCATTGCTTGAAAAATGTGAGGTTTCAAAATAAAAATATTTTCTTGCTTTCTTTCTTTCACTTGCTATGACCTTAACATACCACTTTCACCTCCTTCACATTCATTAATCTCTTTATGCATATTCTTCGGTTTAGGGTACTTCTAACCTGGCCTTTCTTAAGAACTTCTCCGATTTGGTCCCGTCCGCCTTGGTCTTCACCTTCTAACACTTCCGCTCAGATTCGCCTTATAAATTCTTCTTGTTAATCTCCTTTCATTCATTCTCTCTACGTGACCAAACCAACTTAACACCTTGTCACTACTTGTCCGGCGAGCATTTCCGCCTCCAGGTCCCACGGGGTAGTCTCGGCCAACAGGCATACTGCCTCCATCGTGCGGTATCCGCGTATGGCCCTGACCGCCATGGCCCTCTGTGGTCGCCACAGAAGAGCCCTGAATCGGACAGTCAGGGACACCCCGCCCACACCATAAAAATCCATATCTGTCGTGTTTTACCGGCCAAATAAATATATATGATAATTCATATCTATCGTGTATTTTAAAAATAAAACGATTTGTTACTCCTACAGATGGCAACCAAGGAGGCAACTTATCAGAGTCATATTTAAATTTCGAACAGGCTTTAAAAAGAAACCTGTTTTATAATGAAGAAAAAGCATATGAACCCTTTGGCGCGTGAAAAATAATGTTCGGTGTTCTTCATTGATTTTGAAAAGTATTTGACTTAAAATGAGTTCAAGTGCAGACAATGAGTGTTATGAATTTACTTTAACGTCACCAGAAATTCAAGAGGCAGTAAGATCTATAATAGAAAACTCGTAAATGTAAGTCGTATCTATTTTCAAATAAAAAGTTCTACTTAGTACTACTTAGCTTTAATTTCCGCGCATTATTTGAGAAAAGTACTATACAAGCCTTGGCTATAACTAGGCATTGATGGACTTGCGTATGTGCGCCTCGGCTTCGCCTCGGCCCGTTCGTCCGCCACACGTTCGTCCATCAATGCCTCTTTTGCTGGCCGCTGCAGTAATGTACTAATCTGTATAATCTGTAATAATATTTCTGTTTTTCTCTCTACTTTGCAGTAGATGTTAATTGTTACATACGACATCAATGGAGAATTATAGGAAGATAACATAATATAAAAATGCCGATGCCCGCCGAGACGTCATTGCCCGTTGGGCAGTCTGGCTGGAGAGCCTCGGTACGGTGTCAGGACCGTCGAGGCCTTCCGGCCGGTGCTGATGGAGTGGTTGGAGCGGACGCACGGGGTGCTTTCCGTCCGACTGGTGCAGGTGCTGACGGGGTACGGTTGCTTCGCCAAGTACCTGCACAAGATTGTCAGGAGGGAGAGCACACCGTCCTGCCACCACTGCAATTGCGACGAGGACACGGCGCAGCACACGCTCGTGGTGTATGCCGCGTGGGCGGGGGAGCGCCGTGAACTCGTCGCGATTATCGGTGCCGCTCTGAAGGAACTGGGACGCGGTCGCCGCCTTCTGTGAGGCCGTAATCTCACGGAAGGAGGCGGCGGAGTGCGAGAGGAGCTCCTCTTCGGCGACACGTTCCGCCGCCGGCGACTCGGGCGGCGCAGGCGCGAATATCTGCCCCTAATGCCGCCCTAACCGAGGCCGCGGGTGATCGGACCGGGGAGTTTAGTCCGTCACCCGCAGAGAGACTGACTGCAGGACGGCGACCGACGTCCCAGGACGCCGAGAGGTGAGGGTACCCGAAAGGGTATTCGGTCGGGCCGACCACTGACGACAAGTTACCCTGCTCCGGTGGTCGGCCCATCAACGAGGTGACGTGGGTACGGGTGCGTTATGGGCCCGCGCGTCGTCCTTTCGTCGCCCCGGACGGAATGGACCGCGATGGAGCGCTTACCATAGCCCACCCATAAAAAAAACCCTAACGACTCCCACGGGCAAGTAAGGGGTGACGACAATTATATTATGTCACCAATAGCCATCACACGCAAACACCCTTAGAAAGTTGATCTGCCGGCTCCCTTGCTCACCGAATGAAATTGGCTAAGATTAAGGTTCTTAAAGCAGTTTAATAATCGTTCATTAATCATTTTAATATATTTTGTATAATTTATAGTCTATTCAGCAACCTATACCTATATACTGCTTCACGTAAAGGTAGCTTATAACAATATCTAGTGAGTAAAAGTTGAGCCGCCTCTTTTGAATTCAATCAGCGAAAATCCCCCTATACTCGTGACAAGCGAATCCGATTAACACTGATATATACCTTTTTGCAAAATGTCATTTATAACATTCATTCTTATAATAATAATTTAAATTAAGTACATAATGTCTGCATTGACACATCAAGAAAAATATATATGAAATAAACGTGATTCAAATGTATAATTATTTTGTATTTATCAATGGCGACGATGGAGAATTATTTAATTTAAAAAGACAAAGAAGAAGAGTAATATTAAAGGTCAATTTACAAAACTTTCAAAGCATTTACAAAACGTTGACAACATTTCCGAATACGATCATACAATACGACTTACGACAATACAAAAGTATGAGGAGAATTTCGACAGCATTCAAGAACGCATTGAAAAAATTTGTACGAATTCGAGAGAAGAAAGCGATTTACACTTCGAAATTAAAGAAGAGATAACACAACTTAAACTGATGTTATTTGACAAATGTGTTCCTAAATCACCTTCACATTCACCTTCACGTGAAAATACAATAACAAGCTATAATCATTAGAAGTGGTCGTTGCGCAACTTAGATGGTTATTGAAACTATCTATCGGTACAATAGCGGTTAGCTAGTTTCATCGTACTGCAAAAACCCGCTAACAGCTATTAACTCAATCACGTTTCACGAAAGTGAATCACACAAAAATGAACGTTCGCTAATACTCGATCGCTGCCGGCAGCTAACTGTCGCTACTCGCTATTGTAGCTAGCTTCAGCTAACAATAACAACAACTCTGTAGCTAATAGCTATCGCGATCGCGAAATGGTTCGAACACCGTTTCTTTCTTCAATCATCATTTTGTCTCTTTCATACACGCATACGGCAAAGCTGCGTTAGACCTTTGACTTTCGCCCTTAATATATTTGCAATAAGATACATTTTTTTGTAAGATTATTTGTGTTATTTGTCATTAGATACTTATACGTGAGTTGCAGGTAGATGCCTAGTTATGTGGCCTTGAACTAGTCCTAATACATGTGTTTATCGACATGGTGAATTATAGACACATCTTGGGTTGAGCATCCGGATAAAGCTGTCATAGCCATCTGCGGTTAACGACTAAGTCACACAAAAAAAAAGTGGCGTAACTTACTTTTGCGTATAATATTAAATTTGATAGCTTGAAAATTAAAATAAGGTGTATATATCATCATCTCAGCCCATACATGTCCCACTGTTGGGCTCGGGCTTCCTCCACTATGAGAAGGAAATTGACCCAACATACCACGCTGGTCAGATGTGGTGGCATAAGGTTTTGTTACGAGATTTCTTTCTCTTGTATAGATGTTGTATATGTATTATTATATAGTATATAAATATAGTATGAATATCTTAGAAAAATAACTAACAGAAGGTAACTCCGCACACAAAAATGAAGCATTTAAATTGGAGCCAAATGGAGCCTACGCCAAACCGTTTCGTAGTGTACAAGGTCACGGCGTACGCAAGGCAACTCTATTGTATAGTGGTGTGCGTGTGTAGGTACGCGTCTAACATACACTACACGGTGATACTTTAGTTAACTAGTAAAACACAACCCGCTATTCTCGCTACTGAAATGGAGTGTTTCAAAAACTGCTATTGACTTTCGATAGATAGTTTCGTTTCGTTAACCAAAAAACCCGCTACTACCCATCGCTAGATTATATACCAAACATACAATTCTAACCATTTCAGGAAAAGGAAATTTTTAATAATTTTATCAAACGCCTGGAAGCATACATGTGTATCACCCATTGTCAAGACGAAAGAAAGATGACGTACGTATTATTACGTTCGTTAAGCCCGGAACTACATGAAAGAGCCTGTAATTTGTGTTCACCGGAAGACCCGACTAAGATGCAGTTCCGAGAATTAGTAAATTTATTAGAACAATATATTGATCCGGAATCTGGTGTATGGGCTCGCCGACACAAATTTATAACAGGAATTTAAGGTGATAACGAAATAGTTATAAATTTTAGTACAGAACTAAAGCACCTTGCACACGAATGCGAGTTCTCCTGCAGAAACTAAGAAGTCGATTGCTGATAATTTCTTATCTTTATAATTCATTAGAGGTGTTAGAGACAGCGAAACCCGTACCAAAATACTACAAGATAATCGAATTACTGAATTTAAGGAGCTGGTACAACTGGCCACATCTCGTGAAATGGCTAAAGCGGATAATAACTTTATGATCGGCAAAGATATCTTACAAGACGATATACACGTACATTCGATTAAGTAAAATAAGTATAATGTGAAACCTACAACACTTCAGATGCAGTGTCAATTTATTTTAAACCACGACGTATTCCATACGCACTGAAAGAAAAGGTGGACAAAGAGATCGATCGTTTATGCCAAGAGGGTGTTATTACAAAAATTGACAATTCAGAATGGGGTACGCCAGTAGTACCTATTGTGAAACCTAATGGCAGTATTCGTCTATGCGCTGACTATAAGGTAACAGTAAATAAAATGATTAAAGATGAACAGTATCCTATAGCAATAATTGAGGATATTTTCGTGGAAATGAATGGTGGCGAATTCTTCTGCACATTAGATATTTGCCAAGCATATTTAAATATGGAAATGGACGAAGAAAGTGATATGCTACAGGCAATCAGTACACATAAAGGTACGTTTAAAATAAACCGTTTAATGTTTGGAGTAAAGGTCGCTCCAAATTTGTGGCAAAAATTCATGGATAGAACACTACAGGATATACAAGGAGTTAAATGTTTCTTTGATGACATAATAATTCAAGGAGCAAAAGAAAAACAATTGCACGAAAGACTTGAAAACGTATTAGAGAAATTACAAGAAAATAACTTAAAACTTAACAAAGACAAATGTACATTTTTCAAAAGAAGTATTAATTACTTGGGTTATACTATTGATAGTCAAGGACTACATAAAAACTGAAGAAAAGGTTCGAGCAATTTTAGATGTTGAAAAACCAAACAACTAAATGAACTGCGTACTTTCTTGGGTATGAGTAATTATTATAATAAATTTATTCCCAATTTAGCTTCAATTGCTCATCCACTGAATAAACCACTACAAAAGAATACAAAATTTAATTGGTCAGATGAATGCGAACAGAGCTACAACAAAATAAAAGAGGAAATCGTAAGCAACAGAATTTTAATACACTTTGATCAAAATAAACCTCTGATTCAAGCGACCGACGCATCACCGATAGGCCTAGGTGCTGCTATCCCACCGACTACCGGATGGTACCGATAGACTGATTGCCTTTGCTTCTCGATCACTTTCAACGAGCGAAAGAAGATACAGCCAAATTGATAAGGAAGCTACAGCTATATATTGGGGAGTTAAGAAATTTTTCCATTATTGTTACGGAAGAAAATTTACACTCATTACAGATCATAAGCCTTTAACAACAATATTTCATCCACAGAAAACTTTACCAGCAATGAGCACGCGTCTTTTTCATTATGCTCATTTTCTTTCTGGATTCGATTACAACATTGAATACAAAAATTCAGCTAGTAACAGCAATGCCGATTTCCTTTCAAGGTTTCCCGTAGAAAAAGTTTCTGAGAAGGAAATAGACCAGCATAGTTTATTTCAACAATATCAAATAAATGCACTAATGATAAACGGAGAGAAAATAGCTAAAGAGACAGCAAATGATCCTGAATACTTAAGGATAATACAAACTTTACAAAAAGGAGAATCTTTGAAGACTCTTGGCTATAATGATAACGAAATTACTATAGAAGATCATCATCATCTTGCTCTTATCCCAATTACTTGGGGTCGACGCAATATGTCATCTGTTTTGACATATTGCAAAAAGTTTCGGCAATGACTTTTATGACCGGCCGCTTGCCTGACGTCAACCCTCCTTGGGAATGTAATCGTTGACCCAAATGGTACCAGATGGAGTTGGTCCGGGTCAATCTAGGGCTCTTAGTCGTCTTTTACGACACCCACGAGCAAAGCAAGGGTTGGTAGTATTCGAAGCCGCTACCACACAGCATATTCAAGTATACAGTAGCGGCTTCGAATACTAATTCGTAGCCGCTACCACACAGCTATTACTATAGAAGATAACTGTTTTATTAAAGGAACTAGAGTAATGATACCTCAAAGTTTACGTTATACCATTTTGGAAAATTTACATTTAGGTCACTTGGGAATACTTAAAATGAAATTACTAGCACGCAGTTACGTTTATTGGAAAAACATCGATAAGCATATAGAAGATCTTGTCCATAAATGCCGTGAATGCCTTCTTAAACAAAATGAACCTAACAAGGGTCCTTTACACCATTAGAAAGTACCAAAAGAACCTTGGCAACGAATAGGTACACGTTGATTTTGCGGGACCATTGCATTGTTATTACCTGTTTATAATTGTTGATGCCTTGTCAAAATGGGTAGAAATAATCCCTACTTTTTTTTTTTTTTGGGTGTGTCGCGGTCGGCGCGCCTCCGCACCACTCCGTCCGGGGCGACAGAGGGGCTTAAGCACGCAACTCCCGCAACCCACCGGAAAACCACCTCGCCTTCGTCATTGGGCCGACCACCGGAGCAGGTTTACTTGTCGTCAGTGGTCGGCCCGACGGAATACCCCCTACGCGGGGTACCCTCCCGTCGACCGACGTCCCCCCCCCTCGGGGAGGACGTCGGTCTTTCCTCACGCGGTCGGCCTCTCGGCGGGTGACGGACTAATCCCCGGTCACGTCATCCGCGGCCTCGGCTAGGGCGGCATGAGGCGCAAGAAATAATCCCTACTAAGCCAATAACAAGTGCTTGGTGTATTTCAAAGCTTAAAGAGTTATTCATAGATTTTGGCTTACCTTACGTTTTGGTATCAGATAACGGAAGACAATATATCGAGAGAATTTTCGTTGTTTCTTCGTCAAAATGGCGTAGTTCATAAAACCTCAGCGCCATACCATCCAGCTACAAATGGTCAGGCAGAACGTTTCGTGCAAACCGTTAAAAAAGCGTTACACGTTATGGATAACGAATCGGCATCATTACAAGAGAAAATATTAAAAATAAAATATCAGTTACGACGGACGCCAAATACGACATCTGGCAAAAGTCCCTATGAACATATGTTTGGTAATCGAACTGTTCGAACACTCTTACAAGCTATGTTAGAAAGAAAATACACCGAAGCTAAGCTAACTATTGATCATAAGATCAACCTGAGAACATTTAAGGTGGGACAAAGGGTACAGATTCGAAACTATAATGCCAGTAAAAAGTGAGAATTTGGTAACGTGAAGTACACTATGAAGTACTTACTGATTCGGGCCAGATCTGGAAGCGACACGTAGATCAGATGTTAAGTACAGCTGTTCCAAAACCTACAGATAATTAAATGGGGGTGGAGAGCTGATATATACATTTTTGCAATATGTCATTTACAACATTCATTTTTATAAATATAATTTAAATTAAGTACATGTCTGCACTGACACATCAAGAAAAATATATATGAAATAAACGTGATTCAAATGTATAATTATTTTGTATTTATCAAACATGTACTGTGCTTTTGAAATGATAGATTATTCAGTTTCCCAAAATGAAATTCCCTATAGGTATTTAAATTTCAGTGCATTCTTTAATCACGACATGATGTAAACAAATAAACTTGTTAGCATTGTAATACAAAGCTTACAGGTAATGTCGCAAATGTCTTTATGTTCCATTTTTAAGGCCTATGGCGATAGAGTAAGTAATACCAAAGGCTGGATATGTTACGAGTTACACTTTGGTGCTCCTCTGTAATTCTTTAAAACAAATTAACAAATACTAGTTTGCTATCGAGCTCAAAACGCGAACAAGACATTTTTTTTTTCATTTCTATTTAAAATGCAAACAATCACTTAAATTGTCAAGGGAACACCAAAATCTCACGCTCCTAATCTTCTCTATCATTAAAGGTGGCACCAGAGAGAAGAATGGGAGCGCGAGAGTGTTTGGATGTGATGAAAAGGAATGGAAGGTTGATGTTACATGTTATTAATATGACTGTTGATAAACGTAAGAATCGTGGGAAAGACAAAAAATATGGATGGATTATATAAGGATATGGATGTGAAAGTAAGTGCAGATATATCGACTGACAGATTCTAGGGAATCTATAGACTATGGAAAAGAAAAGAGATATGTTTTGCCGATTTCAACTAGCATGGGATGTGGGCCGGGTAATGACTTTTCAAACGGAATGTATTTACTAATATAAAACAATACAATACGACTTCAAGATTATTTAGAACCTATTCTTCTAATCTTATAGCAGTCGTTTTTCTCTACACAGTTCTATTTAAAAAACCAAGATAAACAATCTTATATAAAACGGACCGATAACTTCTACAGAAAAATACATACATATATTCAGGCCTCTCTCCCATAGGACTAGGCAGAGACCATTTCCCTCCACTTGCTACGACCTTAACATACCACTTTCGCCTCCTCCACATTCATTAATCTCTTCATGCATATTCTTCGGTTTAGGGTACTTCTAACCTGGCCTTTCTTAAGAACTTCTCAGATTTGGTCCCGTCCGCCTTGGTCTTCCCCTTCTAACACTTCCGCTCAGCTTCGCCTTATAAATTCTTCTTGTTAATCTCCTTTCAGTCATTTTCTCTACATGACCAAACCAACTTAACAAACCTCTCTCAATCCTTGTCACTACATCAACATTCATACCACAACGTTTCCTGATTACACTGTTCTTAATTCTATCACTCAATTTCACACCAATCATGCTCCTCAGCGCTCTCATTTCCACCTTAGTTATTCTACTTTCGTGCTTCTGCTGCCATATCCAGCTCTCACTTCCACACGTTAGGATTGGTACAAGGACTCCCCTATGCACAGCCAGGCGAGCCTGCTGAGACAGGCTCTGGCTGCCCATAAAGGTGCGCAAAGCACCTTTCACCATACGACCGGGCCAGTCCCCGCTCCGAGCGCGATCCGATCGCCCGTTAGCGCGGAGGAGGTGACGATGGATACGGACCGTTAATGGACCCCGTATCCATCCGTCTCCTCCAAGCCAATCTCAACCACTCCGCCGGTGCGCAGGACGTTTTCCTGCAAGCCATGGCGGAGTGGTTGATAGGAGTAGCCGTAGCCGCGGAGCCGTACGCGGTGCCCGACCGGCCAAATTGGCTGGGCAGCACCGACGGTACCGTGGCAATCGTCGCCTCCACGTCGTGGCCTTCGTCGTCTTTGATCCTTAGGGACAGGGGCGTCGGATACGTCGCGGCGGACTGGGGAGAGATTAAGCTCCTTGGAGTATATCTCTCCCCTGCCTGGAGAGCGGCTGATTTCGGGGTCTCCCTTACCATCTTGGGAGCCTCGTTACGGCGATTGGCACCGCGCCAGGTGTTCGTACTGGGGGATTTCAACGCCAAGTCCGTGGCGTGGGGGTCCTCCTATACGGACGACCGAGGACGGGCAGTCGAGGACTGGGCGGCGGCACTGGGCCTCTGTTTGCTGAACAGAGGCTCGGTGCATACGTGCGTGCGACATCAGGGTGGGTCGATAGTGGACCTTTCGTTCGCTAGCCCTGATGTCGCTGCACGCGTGGGGAGCTGGTGCGTCGAGGAGGAGGTTGAGACCTTGTCGGACCACCGGTATATCCGGATGGAGGTCTCCCTGACAATCCCGGCGCCCGGCAGGGGTCACGGGGCGGTTGGGCGTCCTGCGTTCCCGCGATGGTCTGTGGGTCGGCCCGGGACCTGCTGGTGGAGGCAGCCATCGTTCACTCGTGGCTGTCCTCTGCCAACCAGTTGGACGGGGTGGACGCCGAGGCTGGCCGCATCCGCAATGCGTTGACGCAGATCTGCGATGCGGCCATGCCCCGGGTACGGCGTCTGCCCCCGAGGAGGGCTGTCCACTGGTGGTCCCGGGAGCTGGCGGATCTCCGGGCCGCGTGTATTCGCGCCCGGAGGGCCTACACCCGCAGCCGGCGGCGCCATCGCAGCGCGGAACTGGAGGGCCAGCTTTACGAGGGCTACCGCAATGCGCGGTCGGCCTTCAGGCTGGCCGTCCGTTCCGCCAAGGACGCCAGTCGGCGGGAGATGCTGGAAAGTCTCGACCGTGACCCCTGGAGTCGCCCCTATGGCGCGGCGCTGAGTAAGCTCCGCGCACGGGGCCCGCCCCTCACCGAGACTCTCCAGCCCAGCTTCCTCACCCGGGTCATCGAGGACCTGTTCCCACGACGGGCGGAACACACGCCCCCAGTCATGGCGCCGCCAGACAATGACCGGGAGGGCGATGGTGGCAGTGTTCCGCCCATCACGGAACCGGAGATGGGGGCGGCGGTGGCGCGCATGCGCGGCAAATCCACCGCCCCCGGGCCCGACGGTATTCCAAACCGTGTGCTGGCCCTGGTCCTCGACCATCTGGGTCCCCGCCTCAGGGAGCTGTTCGACGCGTGTTTAGCGTCCGGGCGGTTCCCTGGGTGCTGGAAGGAGGGGAGGCTGGTTCTCCTGCCGAAGCCGGGACGGCCTCCGGAGTCGCCATCGGCCTACAGGCCTATCGTGCTGCTCGATGATATGGGCAAGCTACTGGAGAGGGTGGTAGTTGCCCGCATCGAGCGGCACCTCGTCGGCACGGGGCCCGATCTGTCGGACGCCCAGTTTGGGTTTAGGAGGGGTCGTTCGACGATCGAGGCCCTGTTGCGTCTGAGGGCCGTGGCGACTGAGGCCGTCACCGGCGGGGGAGTGCTGTTGGTGGTGTCCCTAGACATCGCCAACGCATTCAATAGTCTGCCATTCAGCTGTGTCAGGGGGGCGCTCCGTTACCACGGAGTGCCAGCTTACCTGAGGCGGCTGGTGGCAGACTATTTGGAGGGGCGCAGCGTCCTCTACGCCAACCGAGTAGGGGACGTTGTGCGAACGCCCATGACGTGCGGTGTTCCACAGGGGTCGGTCCTCGGACCCACCCTGTGGAACATCGGCTACGACTGGGCGTTGCGGGGGAGCCTCCCACCCGGGCTGGGCGTAATTTGTTACGCCGACGACACGCTCGTCACAGCCCGCGGTGGGACGCTACAAGAGGCGGTAAGCCTGGCGACCTCAGGCACCGAAGAGGTCGTCAGGCGGATCGAGGCGCTGGGGTTGAGGGTTGCCCTGGACAAGACGGAGGCCCTCTTGTTCCATGGGCCCCGTATGGACCCTCCCATCGGCGTCTCGATCACCGTCAACTCGGTTGGGATCAGCATCCAGGCCCATATGAAGTACTTGGGCCTGGTGCTCGACGGGCGATGGTGGTTTCGGGAGCATTTCCGCAGGCTCGTCCCGCGGCTCGTCGGCGTGGCGTCCGCCCTACAATGGCTGATGCCGAATGTGGGCGGACCGAGCGCGGCATGTCGACAGCTGTACGCGGGGGTCATCCGGTCGATGGCCCTCTACGGCGCACCGGTGTGGGCGGGATCCATGACCGCCCGACTTAGGGCCCTTCTGTGGCGACCACAGAGGGTCACGGCGGTCAGGGCCATCCGCGGATACCGCACGGTGGCAACGGAGGCAGCGTGCCTATTGGCCGGGACTCCCCCGTGGGACCTGGGGGCGGAGATGCTCGCCGGACATATCGGCGGGTGACGGGGGTGCGAGCGGAAGGCGGTGTGGTCTCGTTAAGGGATCTCACCGCCTGGCGCGTCGACGCCCGCCGAGACGTCATCGCCCGTTGGGCAGACCGGCTGGAGAGGCCTCGATACGGTGTTTGGACCGTGGAGGCCTTCCGGCCGGTGCTGATGCAGTGGTTGGAAAGGCGGCACGGGGTGCTCTCCTTCCGACTCGTACAGGTCTTGACGGGGCATGGATGCTTCGGCAAGTACCTGTACAGGGTCGCTAGGAGGGAGAGAACTCCGTCCTGCCACCACTGCGATTGCGACGAAGACACGGCGCAGCATACGCTCGAGGTCTGTGCCGCTTGGGCAGAGCCGCGTCGTGAACTCGTCGCAATCATCGGTGCAGACCTGACGAATTGGGACGCGGTCGTAGCCTTTTGCGAGGCAGTTATCTCGCAGAAGGAGGCGGCGGGTCGCGAGCGCGAGGAGCACAGCCTCGATGATGCGACCCGCCGCCGGCGACTGGGGCGGCGCAGGCGGGATTACCTGTGCGCCATGCCGCCCTAGCCGCGGCCGCGGGTGACGAGACCGGGGATTAGTCCGTCACCCGCCGAGAGGCCGACCGCGTGAGGAAAGACCGACGTCCTCCCCGAGGGGGGGACGTCGGTCGATAGGAGGGTGCCCCGGGTAGGGGGTATTCCGTCGGGCCGACCACTGATGACAAGTAACCCTGCTCCAGTGGTGTTGGCCCAACGACGAAGGCGACGTGGTGTTCGGGTGGGTTGCGGGTGTTGCGTGCTTAAGCCCCTCTGTCGCCCCGGACGGAGTGGTGCGGAGGCGCGCCGACCGCAGCCCACCCCAAAAAAAAAAAAAAAAGCACCTTTCACCATATTTCCCTTACACACTCTGCTTTCAAAATCATTTTCACATTTACAGACAAAGCTTAGGACAAATACTAATTCTGCTTAAATATTAGGGGTTAAAGTATGATATTGCCGTTTCGTACTGATAAAGTAAAACAATTTTTTTTTGTTCACAAAACTGATTTCTTTAATCAAAGTATTTATCCTCGTTACCTATACAATTCTGTCATCTATTTAGAAGATCATTTAAACCTTTGCGATAGAACTCTGGGGAACTGGACTCCACAAACTGTGTATTTTGTACTGCTTCCTCGGAAAAAAAATTTTGCCGTGCAAAAAATTGTCCTAATCACGGAAGAAATGGTAGTCGGTTGTGGCGATATCTGGCACCATGCAGGTTTAATTTTAATTTAAAGTGGCTAGTACGTTAGAACGGATATTTCATATTTAAACCCCTATTATATTCAAAAGAGTTTCAACGAAACTAACATAAACTGAATACTGAAACACAAGCGGCATCCCATTATCTGTCATATAAGGAAAGTTAAATACTGGAGTTTTCCACGACCCAGTTCATATAGTTCGTTATTCAACGGTAATATTATTAGGAGTCCCGCGTACCTCGTATTGTACATTTATCAGGGTTGAATCTAGTTAGTATCTCATTCAGAGAACTATACCGTCACATATTAATACCATTGCGGTTTTATTAGTATTTCTGGAGACATGAGTTATTGCAAAACATTGCTTAATTGCGCGATGGTCGGGCTATTATTACAATATTTTACAGTCCCCTAATTAAGTGATTTTAAGAATAATTATATTTTATCAATACAATCTATACCTATAGATTTATGCTCTATACCAGTGGTTCTCAAACTTTTTAAATGACGGAACCCTTTTGGGAAGCAAAATACTTGATGGAACCCTACAATAAAACAATTATTTTTATAAGTGTATTCTATATTAATCAGCATAATAAAAGTACAATGTATCAGTTACTAATTATTATTTACTTCACCACTTGGTAAGGACAATAATAGAAAACATTAAAAAAGAAAAAATCTAACTAGTGGGAGGTATGAAACTGTTTTTTATTTTTCATCAATTGCTTGATATCAGGTTTGATGGAAGAAAGTTGGAGTCTCATATCAGCTTCGGCGTCCAGTCTATTGCGATATTTTGTTTTCGTGGCTGCGTAGGTAGAGAATCCTGTTTCGCACAAATATGTAGTTGGGAACGGGAGAAGAATATCCAGAGCCATTTGGCCAAGCATTGCATATTCATCTTGGATTCTGCACCAAAAATCATTAAGAGGCGTCGTTTTGAACAATGACTCCATACTTGTGTCTGATGACATTTCTAAAAGAGATTCATATATCTCATTTGACATGTTTTCAGGCTTTTCCAAGTTGGGTAAAAAAGGATTATGAATCCAGGAGTTCACTTTAATTTTTGTATTGTGTTCTTCGGGAAAATACTTTTCAAAAGATGCGCGCATCGAACTGAGATATTGGACCAATTCTTCAAACACATTATCTTCAAACATTTCCGAGTCGTTTTCGCTAACAAACTCACTGAGTAACGTAAAACTTTCTATTTCTTTCTTACCAATGCAAATGATCCAAAAATCTAATTTTCTTTTAAAAGCAGTTATTTTATTATAGGCTCACTGTTAGGAAACACTGTTGTCTGTTTACCTTGCAACGATAAATTTAATTCGTTAAGTTTTTGAAAGATATCCGCCATAAAAGACAATCGGAACAACCAAGTTTTATCATACAAACGGTCCTTCAAATTAAAAGAAGTATCTGCTGAAAGAAACATTTGTAACTCGGCTCTAAGTTCAAATAGCCTTGTTAAAGTTTTTCCCCGAGACAGCCATCGCACTTCTGTATGGAGCAGCAGTGTTTTATGTTTGCTGCCATAATCTTCACACAATAATGAGAACAATCGGGATTGTAGTGGTCGTGATTTGATAAAATTAATTATTTTTACCGCTTCATCCATAACTAATTTTAGATTAGACGGCATTTGCTTCATCGCAAGTGCTTGTCTATGCAGAATACAATGACTGGAACTACAATTAGGCGCTTTATTTTTCATTCGTGACACTGCTCCTGCTGTTTTACCTGTCATCGCCTTGGCCCCATCTGTACAAATGTCAATGCAATTGTTCCAACTGAGATTATGTTCTTCAAAAAATATATTTATTTTATTAAAAATTTCTTCCCCGGTAGTGTTTGTAAGCAGCGATGAACACATAAGCATGTCTTCTTCAAAAGAACTTTTATATGGATATCTCACAATAACCAGCAGGATAGCCAAACCAGCGACATCAGTCGACTCGTCCATTTGCAAAGCGAATCGTGTATTTTGTAGACGTGTAACTAGTTCTTGTTTGACGTAGCTTGCCAGATCATGGATTCGTCGTGAAACAGTATCGTTTGATAGCGGAACAGTAGAAAGATGCTTTGCAGATTTTTCATCAAGCATACATTTTGTTATGTCTAATACACATGGTTTTATTAATTTCTCAGCGATAGTGTACGCTTCACCTGCTTGTGCAATGCGATAGCTAACTAAGTATGATGCCTCCGTGGCCTTTTCGTTGGTAGTTTGTGTTACATGCATCATATTTTTTTGACTTTCTAATAACTGATCTTTTTTGCGAACAAAAAATTCTTTATTCTTGTCTTTAGTCTCGGGGTGTACGGTTTCTAAATGTCGACGCAATTTGGCAGGTGCCATGGAACTATTAGGAAGCAGTTTACTACAGAGCATGCAGAGAGGTGAGCCGTTGGAATCAACAAATCCGAAACTGATATAAGATTCATCATACTTCCTTTTTTTCGTCTTTGAAACCGTCGAGCTTGACGTCGTGGCACTCGTGGCATCATCTTCTGGATCGGTGATTGCTAAATTCTCCGCGCGCATTGCTTTTGAACATTCAGCGTCATTAGAAGATGTTGTTGGAACACGTATAACACCTTTAAGCCAACGTTCCATTCTTCTTTATTTATAATGTTACAAGTCAGGATAGTGGGGTTTAAATAATGCACAATCGTTACTGCGTATAAGAGACTAAATTTAGAACCTACAGGGAAGAAATGTATAAAACTGAGACAACAGAATACAGCAGGCAGTAAAACAATGAACACTAGTTTCTCGCTAGCGAGCTTGTAAGTAGGTAGTAACTTATCGCTCCGAACGCTAATCATCAACTGACGACGCCAACGCGCGATCGCCGCTTTTATACTTAGTCCTAGACTCGATCTCAAATATTCTCGAAAATACTCGAGTCGGCACCTTTGATAAACAAAAAGCAAAAATAAAAACAGAAATTTAAAAATAGCGTTGTAAACAATATCGACTTTAGCCTTTGAAGTTAGAGACGAAAGTCGCTAGTTGACAACTATAGCGTCTAATTCAGAGGCGGCTTTTATCAAAGAGACTGAGCGCTTACAAGTATACTACCCGCTCGTTTTAAGTTTGCCGCTGGCGATAGGTATGAGTGTATGACGTTCGAAATTTTTTATTTAATTGTAACAATAAAAATTGTGTACGTTAGATATTTGGGTAAAACTATGACACATTATAAGTTTTGTTGTCACGTGGGGGAGGGTACGCGCATTCCACAGACCGGCAAACTTAGAGCGAACGCGTTGTACAAGTATAAAATTGTTGAGACCAAACTTATGAGATATTGTACCAGCTAATGTAACACAAGCTTATACAAATACAAATAAATAAATAAATAAATAACATTCATAGCGTTTTGTCTCCGCGCGGCCGCGGAGTCCACACAGCCGCGGAGCGACCAGAGAGAGGTGTTTTGATTTTTTTATTTCTAAATTCTTGCGGAACCCCGACAGAGGTATCACGGAACCCTAGGGTTCCGCGGAACACACTTAGAGTATAGCTGCTCTATACAAATAAATAAAATTGAAGTGTCTGTTTGTAAAGTCATAATACTGGGCGATTTTCATGCTCACACGGTTATATGCCTAAAATACAGTTTAAATGTTTTTGCCTGTCTGTTTGTTTGGGGTAATCCTCAAAACGGCTGGACCTATTTTGATAATATTTTAGCTGTAATATAATATTTTAATAAGTAGCTGTCTATATAAGGAGTAACTTAGGCTATATTTTATCTCGGTATTCCTACGGGATCTATGCGGATAACGAGATGGAAACCGAAGCGAAACAAGGGCGGGTTGCTAGTTAGTTATAAAATTGAGGCTGTAGCACTTGAGGAGAATAGAGATTCCTTTTCACGTGGTAACAGATTAAAAATACAATTTACAACCCCGTGGGTGTCGTAAAAGACGACTAAGGGATATAACATCTACGCAAGAGGTGAATAACTCCAAATAAAACCTTAAGCCAACCCATCTCACCAATGTGGTCTAGTAGGTCAATTTGTCGCGTTTTGTGAAGGAGGTTAAAGCCCAAATTGGTACCTTACATATATGAGCTGAGATGATGATTAGTGAAAATAATAACAATTGATTCCGGAGCTTCAGAGATTACGTAGTATAAAATCTTATATCATTTCCATAGTCATCAATTCTTTATTGTTAGCTCTTATACTTCCTATTGTTGAGAACGAGCTTCATCTGCAACTAAAGAGAAATTGTCGAATTATGGCATATTGGTAGCTCGTGAAGGTATATTGATGACCTTTTTTTTCAGTTGTCTTTCTATTACTATGAAGTTTTTGTGTTTTCTCCCTCAGTTTTTTTAACAACATCCACATGTAAGGTAGGGATGGTGAATCGTATTTATATATTACCTCCCTGTTTTATATGTATCAATACCTATACATTGGCATCTATATATAAATACGTGAAGCAAAAACTTTGTACCCCTTTTTACGAAAATTACGTGGATGGACAAGTATGAAATTTGGCACAGTTGGAGTATATAATGAGGAGAAGTGCATAAAACTGAAATTTCATATAACAATGGATTAGAAATACATTAAATTAATTACAAAAGGCATTACGCACATTACAACGCAATCGCTACACACACGTTTGTGTGAGTGTGTTGGGTAGCAACCAGGGACCGTACAACCCCGCTTAAGGCTTAAGCCTTCCTTGCCCGTTGGGCAGTCCGGCTGGAGAGTCCTCGGTACGGTGTCAGGACCGTCGAGGCCCTCCGGCCGGTGCTGATGGAGTGGTTGGAGCGGACGCACGGGGTGCTTTCCTTCCGACTGCTGCAGGTGCTGACGGAGCACGGTTGCTTCGGGAAGTACCTGCACAAGATTGTCAGGAGGGAGAGCACACCGTCCTGCCACCACTGCAGTTGCGACGAGGACACGGCGCAGCACACGCTCGAGGAGTGTGCTGCATGGGAGGGGTATCGCCGTGAACTCGTCGCAATTATCGGTGCCGACCTGGCGCTGCCGACCATCGCCAGGGAGATGCTCGTCAGCGTCAGGAACTGGGACGCGGTCGCCGCCTTCTGTGAGGCCGTAATCTCACGGAAGGAGGCGGCGGATCGTGTGCGAGTACAGCTCCTATTCGGCGACACGTTCCGCCGCCGGCGACTCGGGCGGCGCAGGCGCGAGTATCTGCGCCTAATGCCGCCCTAGCCGAGGCCGCGGGTGATCGGACCGGGGAATTGTCCGTCACCCGCAGAGAGGCTGACCGCGCGACGGCGACCGACGTCCCAGTACGTCGAGAGGTGAGAGGTTACCCGAAAGGGTATTCCGTCGGGCCGGCCACTGATGACAAGTCACATCTGCTCCGGTGGTCGGCCCGACAACGAGGTGACGTGAGTACGGGCGGGTTATGGGCCTGCGCGCCGTTCTTTCATCGCCCCGGACGGACAGGACCGCGCGTGCGCTTACCATAGCCCACCCCTAAAAAAAAAAAAGGCCTTTCGACTGGGTAACACGTACATGGGGTCACTCATATCGCAGGGTAACCCTTTGTATGGGTTATATCGGCAAAACCCAGCAATAGGGTAACCCTCTTTGTACGGTAACCACGTGAAGAGGTTACCCTTTTCAATGACTTAAGCCATTGAAGAGGTTACCCCTTTCAATGACTTAAGCCATTGAAGAAGTTACCTTCATGAAAAGCTTTTATTCGGGTTACCTTGAATTACTTAATAATAAAATTGAGCGACATGTCGGTGTAGGTATATTTTGCTCCCAGCGGCACCTCTTCGCCTTACTATTTTTTATTTAGGTATTATGAATTTGACAACAAACAGCGGTAGATAAGAGAAGCTATACATGTTTATGAGAACAAGCATGTACAGACGCGAAAATAGAAATTTTGCAAATTTCTTTTTCAAATTAAAATAAAAATATTGCCATCAATAAAATATTTCTATTTTCGTGCCTATTCATGTTTTTTGATGTAGGTACCTACTTAGTTTTTTTAATAAATAGTGATTCAAGGTTTTTACGTATTATACATACATACATATACATGCATAATATAGTAGAAAAATACTGACCATTTTAGTCTTCTAATGTGATGTTGTAAATAAAAAAAGAGAGCCGTCGCTCAGGACGCCTGGCAGATGTGAAACATCACCATTGTTTTGTAGGTACATATGCATAAACGCTTGTGGAATCTGGTCCAGCCATAATCGTTTGAATTATATTACGTATCTTGTAGTTCACACTGACGCTAGTTCTTACAAAACATACACAAATTTTATATCTTGTAAGAAGAAAAAATAATTAAAAATAATAGATAAGCCCGCTGAGTTTCTTGCCAAATCTTCTCAGTATTCAGATGCCAGATCTTCTTGTCTGTCACGTGCCGATCCGGTAGTTTATTTTTTTGGATAATAAATTAATTTTGTAGACTTGACAATATGTAAGTGTCATCTCGGGGTGCATAATAAATGATTTGAATTTAAAAGAACAGATTACAACAGGAATTAATATGACAAAGTATCTATAAAATATTACGACGAATCGATTTGAATCGACGTTTAAAGAATGGATTCACAAGAAAATCGAGGTCTGATGGATTGCTTTCCGATTAATCGATCCATAGATCTTTTTTTTCGAATTTTCTTCCAATTCAAGACGACATATATGTTATTGGCGGAATTCCGATGAGCTTTTTTTAGGAAATGTACCTTTCTTCTGGCAGGATTGTGATGAAGGGTTTTTTTAGGAAATTTGAGTGTTATTTATCTAATAAAACACTATATAAAACACTAACATTCGATACTGAACACTAGTATCGAATGGGCATAAAAAAAATCGTATCATAAAAAAAATAAAAAAAATTCTAGGGTAAAGAATCGATTCACCGAATCGGTTCAGTGCTTCGTATCGATTTATTAAACCAATTTTGGGCCTGAAAAATCGAGACAAATTTGTACAAAATTCTAAAACAGTTTATGGTTTCGTTACGCAAATGGACATATCCATGCGTGGCGTTAACGCCACGCCAACGATCAGGTTCATCCTCGCCTATAGATGTTTCACATCAAAAATTTGTTGCGCTTGCATTGCAAACGCTGGCTGGACCTTTTTTATGTAGTCTATGGTCTGGACACATCCCGCCCAATACGTTGGATGGACGGCATGCGACCCCATGACCAACCATGTTCCCTCCCAACGCCATCGGCACCACCACTGGAACCGATACCTTGACTTTCGTGGCCGGCCCGTTAGGGTACCCTTTCGGGTATCCTTCCATTCGACGCCTCGGCAACAAGACCGAGGTGCCGGAGCATCGCCCTCACGCGGTTGACCGCTCTACGGGTGGCGGACTAATCCTCGGCCCGTCCACCCGCGTCATCAGGCGCAGGTACTCGCGCCTGCCCCACTCAACGTGCCGGCGGCGGAGCGGGTCATGGTGGAGGAATGCCTCCCGGACCCGCTCCGCCGCCTCCTTCTGCCAGATAACTGCCTTGCAGACCGTGTTCCAGTTCCTGACACTGTCGAAGATCGTTCTAGCGATGGTCGGCAGCGTCAGGTTGGCACCGATGATTGCGACGCGCTCACGGCACTGCTCTGCCCAGGCCACGCAGCCCTCGAGCGTATGCTGCGCCGTGTCCTCATTGCAATTGCAGTGGTGGCAGGACGGTATCCTCTCCCTCCTCGTAACCTTAAAGCGTTTGTAACAAAACGCTGGCTGAACCCTACGAGATAGATCAAAATAATGTAGGTACCACAGTATTATACCTACCCCTTAAAATGCATCCCAAAACGTCCGCGATGGCATATGTCTGTCTCTTAAGGACTCATCATCAGTCTCATACTATATCCGATTTAATACTTTAAAAGTGGGCAGTTATAAAACCTATATTAAAAAGCTATTTACAGAAATATATTATAAATCCTTGTCATTTTAAATACGTTAGTTGTTTTGAGCATTACATGAAAATTATTTTATTCCTTCACACCATGCTAATTAAATAAATACCTTAGGAGATAATATAGCAAAATTAAAATGCGCAACGAAATTAATTTCATGTCGCCGTGAATCGACCGTTCCGCGCGGGCTGCCGTGATGCCGCAACTCGCGTTCGAGCTGTTCCTAAAGTTTCAGTAGTGTAATGGAATTGTGTATATTATGTTAGTTTTAACCGGCTAGAACTATACTCGTTCCAACCATTTATTTTACTTTTGACACATGCTTTAGGACGTAACTGTTTCATTATACGCAATTATTAACTTTGAAACGAGTGAACAGAGAAATATATAAACTGCCCAATAATATTTATATATCTTAATTATTACCCACTAAATACATTAATATGCCGTAAATAGCTCTATTCATAAAATTTAAGTGATAATTCATTTCCGTTATAAAAAAAGTTACGTTCTATCGCATCTAGTGACAGGATCAAAAGTATTCGGTGCAAACTAATGAATCGCAAATAATCGATTACACTTATTTGCAGTTAAGTCACCTGACAACTGAGTTTTGAATTGTTGTAATAGACAACACGTTAAAATTGTATCAGGGAGATATAAAAATCTTCTCATCATACCTATAACATGAAATAAAACAACCAAAATATTTTAATATTATTTTATTATAACGAATCGTCGGATTCTTCATACGAACTCGAATCGTCGCTTGAATCATCTGCAGTGTTTATTATTAACTCTTGTGTAGGTATGTTGTCAAATTCAATTTCCCGATCCCAATCAGAGAATATTATATTTTTTGTCTTGTTGACGACACTCGCCCAGTTTTCAGGCGTCACACTAGCACATGCGTTTTTTAAAAGTTCAAGCATTTTATTTGCTGTGAAAGGAGGAGTTGCATTGTTTCTTGCGGCGTGTCCTTTGACTTGTGCCCAGATCATTTCAATTGGATTATATTGACAGTGGTACGGAGGAATTCTGATTACAACATGCCCATATTCTGCTGCCATTTCGTCGATGACATATCGTTTTGGCTGCTTTTTACTTTTTAATATTTTAAGTAATTCTACTTTTAGTAGGGATTCGTCCACATCTTCCCCATTATCACGAAGCCAGTTTATAATCTCGTGTTTTTTGTTGGCCTGTGTTGGCATTTTATTAATTTGGCGAGAGTGATAGGGTGCATTATCAATAAATATTGTTGATGGCTCTTCAAGTGATGTAAGCATTTCTCTGAACCACTTTTCATACACGTCCGCATTCATCTCCTCGTGATAGTCTCCTGTTTTTTTTTTTATTTGAACGCTAACAGAGCGTCTGGTACAAATCCCTTTGTAGTTCCCGCATGGCAAATGATGAGGCGTTCACCTTTCCCTATTGGCACTGCAGAAGTAGAAGCAGCAGTATCGTCAGTCCAACCTTTTGGTATGGAATGATTGGCATTGAGCCAAGTTTCATCTGTGAAAACGACATTCGACCAGTCTTCTATTTTCTTCGCTTGTCTTAAAAATTCACAGCGAGACAAGGCTATATCACGACGTTCCATAAAAATTTTTCTTTTGTCGGATTTCTTATACAAGAACCCGATTTGGTGCAGCACCTTTGACAAAGAAGATTTTTGACCACGAAATAAGCTACAATTTCGTAGAGACGCTACTAATTTTTTCAAAGTAGGAATCTCTTTGCTTGTGTAATAATTGTATATATGACGACGAATAGCATCAGTATCAAAACTGTCAATTGCTGTCACTTTACGGGGCTGACGTTTTTTCTTAGGCGTAGATAGCTTGTTCTGTTCAATACCACTACTACCATAGGCTTCTTTAGTGATTTTCGCCACCGTTGGAGCACTAATACCTAATGCTGCTGCAACACGGTCTCTAACTTGGGTTACTGGTATAAGGAATCCGCCATTGCGGCTTTCCTTTTCAAAAAATTCACGAAGCCGCAGCACTAACTCTCTGGATTGTCCTTTAAGCACCATACCTTTCGGCATTTTGCAAGTAAAATCTTACTGGGAGGAACGATACGCTCAACTCAATCAAAGTAAGAACAATGAAATCAATACGGTGGAATATAAATACTCAACACAGCGTATGAAAAATATGAAAGAACACTCAGCGAACAGAAATGTGACTAGCACGGGAGTCTTGTTGCGAGTGACAGACAACACAACAAAATGGCGTCGCCGGCGCGCCGTTCAGTGTTGCCAATTCGGCTTAAAAAAAAGGGGTAGGCTGGATGAGAAAATTAGTGATTTACTACCGCAGACGAGGGCGCCATTGTCTCTAAGTAAAGTTTGGCGCAGCGGACCCCGCTTAATGGAAAAATGCTTCATATAGTAGTTATTTTTTATTTTGCAAAGTACAAAGTAAAATATTTTGGGAGGACTGAATTAGTGGGTATGCAAAAATTAATGTGCCCAAATAACAAATATATGTATTTACAGAAGTGAAGTTTTTAAATAATATGAAATATGTATTTAAGCAAAAATAAAATATCCGTGTAATAAAAATCGATTAAAAGTTCTTCCTGACTAAAATCGATTATTACAAAACATAGTATCCGTAACACATTGGTACAACACTAATTGATCAGAATTCGACCTGCCAAAAGTAAAATAAATGGTTGGAACGTGTATAGGTGTAGCCGCACTTCGGGTATTAGCCGTAACATATACACATATGTGTATCGTGAAAAACATTTTTATCCGCTTACATTCCAAACGCTGCTAAACAATTTCGTAGTACATTATTTTAATATACCTTACAGACATATCAAAAAAATATATACTACGAAATTTTATATCTTAAAAAAACTACAAACGAATTCACGACGGTAGGTATACTTGTATATACAAGTATACCTACCGTTAGGTATACTTGTATATACAAGTATACCTACCGTCGCGAATTCGTTTGTAGTTTTTTCCTAAGGATAATCCACAGAATCCATGTTTATTTTTAAACATTACTAAAAAATAATGAAGCTATTTTTAACAATACAGTAATAAATAGTTCTTATCCAATACATTAGATAAGTAGTGCATTTAATGTACATTAAAATTGCACTTTACAGCAAATTATTAAAATGAATGAAAATACGATACAGAGTGGCCGGTGGCCGGTCACCGAAGCGAAGCGAGGGCGGATCGCTATTAATATCATAAGGACACAAACACTTAAACAAAAATACTATTTTTCCCTTAATAACGTATTTTAGTTCTTTTGAATTTCGTTCGAATTCGAAATGAAATGACGAATGTTAAGAATAAATATGTTTAGACACGAAAAAAGAAATATTGCAATTAAACATTAAAATTTTATTTCGTGTCTATACACGTTTATCTATATATATTATTGATACATGTGCGACAAGCAAAATTTAATTGTAAAATTACAGCATCAATGATTATTATTTCATTTTTACAAATCACGCGATACACGAAACAATCCCCGTCTCGTAGGTAAGATATAACGTGTAGTCGCGGATATGCGATTTTCAAACTAATTACGATTGAAAAAAGGGTGCATATTCAATGTCTTTGGCTGGAATGGGTTACCCTGTTACAGTGTTACAGAATGAAAGAGTATCTTACCTTTTCGGAAGAGGTTACACTGCACCCGTTCGGAGGTGTAACCCGTGTCAATGGGTTTATTTTTAAAGCGCTTAAAAAAACCCCTTCAAAAACCCTTTCAACGAGTAGTCGAATGGTCCCTGGTAGCAACGCTTATAGACTTTTGTTTACGGTTAAAATCTCTGGTCGAACTGAATGTCAAACAATTATAATTATGATGACAATGTCTACTAAAGATTTGTGCTTATATATTAGTTATTAGTGAAATACAGCTTGCTCAATTTACAATTATACATAAATAAAATTAAAGAAAATTGTGTAGCAGAAAAATTAATTAAAATGAATTATGGCCGAATTTCGACCACACGGCGACCACTAGTAGATATTAAATATTAGTTATTAATTATCAACAATTAATACAAATTGGCATAGGCCTCATGGTCCACTTTAGAACTTAAACAGTAAAAGATTTCACTATTTACTTTTCATAATGTATCTACCATCTAAATATTTTACAATGTTTTACTTAACTTACTCTTAATCTTTAGAATTTTCTCTAAAAAATCTTAAATATTATATAAGCACAGGAGCGTGGCAGCTAACAATTTTAATTAGTTTCAAACCCAATGAATCTTGATGTTTGATGAAGCTACATTATGGATATTCGGTCCCGCATTTTTCTTAAAAATTCTTCCTGAAATCTGTTAAGTCAACTGTATGAAATCTTTATTTATGAAATTTCGCTTAACTAGAAGAATTTTTTCACATAGGCAAATTACGTTTCAAAGATAAAAATGGGGTGGTAATAAACGATTTAAAAGTAAAAAGATTGGAAATCGCAGAAGTACAAAGCTAGTAATGATATGATAAATGAAATAAATCTGATATTATAGGTAATAATTATGAAAACTAGATGTTTGAAAATATATCAGAATGAATTGGATTAGTTAAAAACATAATGATTTCAATTAATAATTGTACATACATATTTTATTCAAAGATTCAACAAAGGGAAATAAAAAAATATAATAATTTAATTGCCAGCTCGTTAATCGAATGGCACAAGATAGCCTATCATTAATTCGTTCCCCGCCAAGTGGGCGAGTCACCGGTACCCGACCTTGTTATCAGTGGCCCATCCAGGCGAGTTACCTTTTCGGGTACCGTCACGATTCGACGACCCGGCGCACAGTGTATTATGAACCCCATTTTAGTGGCATGCTGTTTTTATTGTAGAAATAGATAGTTCTTATCATTTTAAGCATTAGAGTAAAACACCGGCGTCGATACGGCAAGTATTTTTTTTATAAAAATTGCCAAAGTTGACCATAATCTGGGTCCGAAAAATCACAAAAAAAAAAATTAAATTAACTGAACTACTTGTTTAAGTTTTGAACATCTGGTTGACCGAGCTTTGCTCGTAATATTTTTTTTGTATTTTTGTCGAATTTATTTAGATATATATTAATAAAAAATAAAAATTAAATAATGAAAAAAATTTAAAAAATTACAAAAAGAGAATAATAATAACACCGAGATTCGATCCGACGCTGTTTGAATGCCAAAACAAAACTAAAAGAAAACTGGACAAATTCCCAACTGAGCTATCGTAACTCATGACGTTGACAGCGAAATTTGAATTCATATTCTTTTAAAATTTAATGTCATTGTATTGTTTTGCTAAAAACACCGACAAAACAACATTTTCTATAAATAAAACCTAGCTAGATCGATTTTTGGCTTCGAAACCTCTAGTATGGCAAGTTTCATCAAAATCGTTGGTGTCGTTTCCGAGATCCTGAATATATATATATATATATATATGTATATATACAAGCTGACGTCCGGGATTTCCTCGGTATAATGCCGAGTTAGCTTGGATCTGAGATCTTGGACCAAACCGGCAACAGGGTTCTGGGATGATCTATACAAATGCCCATAAAACCTTTCGACCAAGATCTCACCCTGGGATGAAATAACAGTGCAGTCATCGGTCTTCAACTTGGTCATCTGGCTGTGCTCGATAGACAAATCACGTGCGAACACTTTAGAGCCACAGTTCCGCTCTATTGCCTCTTCAATACGCTGTGTATTGAATCGGCGAACGTCGCGTCGCACGGACTTTGAGATTTGCCTATTTTTTTTTTTTTATTGCAAACGGTGGCAAACGAGCAAACAGTACACCTGATGGTAAGTGTTGCTGCCGCTCATGGTCCTTTACAAGGCCGCTACCTACCGCGAAGAAAGTGAAGGGAGTGTGAATGCGTGCATTGAGGCTCGGTGATACCAAGGGCACCACCAAAACCCTCCACACGCAAACACCCTCAGAAAGTTGGGCTTCCGGCTCTCTCGCCCACCGAACGAAGCGCAGTAACAAATCGCTACTACTCAGACGTCGATTTTCTGCTCAGTGTGGTACTACCCCGGACGGACCGGCCCGCGGCTGTAGACACATAACTGTCGACAGTGTGGTCCTACCACTCCTATGTGCCTATGTGTGGACCAGTCAGCTGAAAACTGCACCGTTATTTCCTTTCTCCGCTTCATGAGCTTGAGAGTCTGGTCTGAAAGATTACTTAGTCTATTTGCGCGACGGGTCTTAAAAAACTTTGACCCGACAGCGTGTACAGTTACCATGAACTTGTTGCTCATATCGTTCGAGGATTCGCACTCCTCTAGGCATTGGAAGCGATTATATAGTTCGAGCTGAAAGCTCTCGGGGTTCTGGTATTGGATAGGTGTAGGTCGGAGTGTAGACTTCATCAAGCGAGACCGCTCGACTTTCGTACGCAAATTCAATGTGCCTCGTATCATCCGGTGATCACTCCCAGTTTTGATCCCTGCTGATCACAAAGACATCATTGAATATTTGTCGTTTGTCCGACAAGATGAAGTCTATCTCGTTTAGTGGAACCATCAGGACCAAACCACGTCCACTTCATTTGTGGCCGCTTTTTGAAGAAGGAATTCATCATAAAGAGTCCTACCTACTCCAAAGAATCAGCCAGTTGTTGGCCCCTTTGTTTCCTCTGTCCAAATTCATATTTCCCCACTCTCAGCTCATCGTCTGTCCTTTTGCCTAGTTTCACGTTGAAGTCTCCCATAACCACCGTGAAGTGAATTTTGGACGTGTGGATGGCTTTCGAGATGTCCTCGTATAAGGCGTCCACAACGTCATCAGAGTATGTCGAGGTCGGTGCGTAAACCTGTATGATCTTCAACGAATACCGTTTGGTAATTCTGAGTACAAGGTGCGCTACCCTTGCCGACACACTCTCGATCCTTTCCATGTTGTTCACGAGAGACTTTCGAACGAGAACCCCACACCGCTTTGGGATGGGTAATCTCCCTTCCAGTAGAAGAGCAGATTTCCAGACAGGAGGATTAACGTGCCCTCGCCCTCTCTTCGCACTTCTGATAATCCTACAACGTCCCAGCGGATTTTGCTCAATTCCTCTTCCAGTCCGTATTGATTATACCTACTATAATATATACTAGCTGACCCGGCAAACGTTGTTTTGCCATGTAAATAATATCTAGAGAATTTCTAGTGTAGAAAAAAAATAACTAACTTATTGGAAATGTGTAAAGATGTGGTATATGAGTGAAAAAGGCATGGAGCGCTGTGAACAAAGAGGGAATATAAAAATAACAAAACATTAAACATTTTTTTCTAATTTATTACAATTTGTTTTAATTAATAATTATTTATATCATTAATTCATTACATAATATTAATCTTTTAATGCTACAGCGTGAACAATATTTTTTGTTAGTCCATCTTCAGCTAATACAAACAACCTTGATGGTTTACCCACTCGAGAGCATGCAATGTATAATTATTGTCCATGTGAAAAACTTGCTGTGCCCAAATCTAAGCCACAAACAGACATTGTTTGGCCTTGGGATTTATTAATAGTCATTATAGATGCCAATCTAATCGGAAATTGAATACGCTTAAATTGAATTAACACATCTGTGGGTATAATAGGTATTCGTGGTATTAATATATTTTCACCTCGAAACTTGCCATTTAAAATGGCGGCTTCGCGAAAACTGTAGAGGGGGTGAGAGAAGGCTTATTATTTGAGAGAAATAGGAGACCATCTTCATTGTCATCCCTACACCGTGCTGTTTACTGGGTGAGAAGTGACACCGGTAGACACATGGAGGGGATAACTTACCAAGTGATAATAATTGATGTTATCGAGCGGGATAAAAAATGATCAATTTATTAAAATGACTATTAAAGAGCAGGGGTTGGTGATAGAAAAGTGAAAATTTAGAGTTGTATGTATTTTTTAATGCCACACAATAAAAAAATAATAAAAAAATTATCCAAAAAATTAAAAAATAAAATTTGGGATGGACACCCCTTATCACTTAGGGGTTTGAAAAATAGATAGTAGCCGATTCTCAGACTTACTGAATATGCATAAAAAATTTCATAAAAATCGGTCAAGCCGTTTCGGAGGCGTATGGGAACGAACATTCATTTCATTTGAATAATTACAAAGATATAATTTATTTTTCAAATTTTCTTCTTTATAATTTTTTTACTCCGCCATAATGGCGTATTAGATTGATTTTTAGATTAAACAATTGATTAAATTTGACTTTATTGGTGTTATTTAAATCACATTCTAATTCCGCGTTATTCCAAAGTTATCAGTAATTATCTTGTTTCGGTCAGGGTTGTCACTTTTGTATATTGTGGTACAATTAAAGATTTCCGGATAAAAGTAATTTTTTTGAAAATCAATAGAGATATTAATTTCTAGATAACTTTACAATTTGATTTCAACCAATAATTTTCTATCAATAACGATAGAAATATGTACCTCCTTGGGTGTATAAGTCTCAAAAGTACACTGTATTTTTATTTGTTTCATTTATATCTGTTGTAACAATTTTGGATGTAAGACACGCATTTATTACAGTTTTTAAGCCCTTGATAGATGAATGCGGCAAAAGTTTTCATTTACTTTATTAGAAGAACAAGTATATATAAAATCTCCTGAAAATTAGGGTTTGAGCTATATTATTGGGCCATAAGCAGGTCCCAATAATATAACTTCTAAATATTTTAGGTTTCGAGATAATATTTAATTTTCTTTAATAATACTTGAATTAAGCTAGCCACTAACAAGAGTGCGACAAAGCTAGCCCGCTTAATTTTTAAAAAATATGAGACGTTTACCCTATAGCCTTTTAACAACTTATAACGTTTGCTAAAAATGCAGCAAGGATGCCTCTAAATATTTTTTGGAAGGCGATTGAATTGCAACACGCATCCGTTCTGCTGGTAGCAGATCTCTCACATTTCCCTTGAAGAGTTTGAAAGCTATAAACGAGTTAGCACATTCATACCGGAACCTTAAGAAACGATTTCACAGTCATCTCGTGTATTTGCAAACGCCAACAAACAACTTCATAAAAAGGCACTTGCTGACCAGCCTGAGACTTGGCGCCCATTAATTCTCTCCTTGCATTAAGTCCTCTAGTTGGAGCCCAGACGGACATCCCCTAGCAGGTCGCGACAGGTCCTAAGGCAAAGGGGCATTATGAGTCTAAAACGGTCCCAAAATGTTTCACTCCCGATTCTCTTTGCTACATACATATAATGGCAATGAAATTTGCTCTGGTCTTGGTGTCACTGGCATCTCCCTCAGTCCATTATACGGTACAAGAGTTTCTTAGTTTAGGTTAACACAGTTAGTGTTTCAGTCTGTCCATATTTATTTATTTGAAACAAAAAACAGTTATACAGTGCAGTATTAAAAATGAACATTAAATATTACATTTTAAGAAAGTATAACTCACAACATTATTGACGTTGACCCAAAGTTTATTTATTTGTATACATTTAATAATTCAATATACGATACTTTAAGCATTATAAGACACTAAGTACTGTATTTATAATACACTAGCAACCCGCCCTCGCTTCGGTTTCAGTCGCTTTACCCGCGACGTAGTTCCCGTTCCTGTGGGAATACCGGAATAAAATATAGCCTATGTTACTCCCTGATATTATAGCTTTCCATTGGTGAAAGAATTTTTGAAATCGGTTCGGTGGTTTAAGCGTGAAAGCGTTATAAACAAACAAACAAACATCCTTACTTTCGCATTTATAAAATTAGTATGGATGTTACGAAAAAAATTTATTGCACCATTTCAATGCCATTTTTACATTTTTCCCAAAAAGGACTCCAGAAAAGTACAGCATACTCTAACTGCGAACGTATTAAATAAGTAAGGTAAGCTGCAGGTCTAATTCACATAATTATAATAACGAAACTAAATGGATTAGTTTTTTTTTTTACTATGGAATCCTAAAAAAATTAAAATAATTTAATACAACAAATGTGGATCCTTTTTATATACCTCATAATCGCATAAAAGTTTGATGCAGAGTTTAGGTAATTTTTTTATTATTAAAATTAAATTAATATTTTCGGTCTAAGCTTTAAAAATCCGGATAAAAATTAAAAGAGATATAATTTCGAAATAACGCGGCATTATAATGTGATTTAAATAACACCAATAAAGACAAATTTAATAAATCGTTTAATTTAAAAATCACAATCTAATACGCCAATATGGCGGAATAAAAAGATTATAAACAAAAAATGAAAAATAAATTATATCTTTTTAATTAATCAAATTAAATGAATGAAAACTTGTGTAAATATGTAATATTATGTGCGTAATTATTGACTGTAGTGTTGCCCAAATGCAAGACCAAGACGAGACTTGAACCAGTCTTGGTCTTGCAACCAGCACACCTGGTCTCGTCTTGGTCTTGGTATTGCACACTCGAGTCTTGGTCTTGGTATTGCAGCAAGAGTCTCGCCAAAGTCTTGCAAGTCTTGCAGTTGGAATAACGTAACAGTCATTTATCATGGTAATGAAAAATCCAAATAAATTAATCAAATATCATCCTATCCTATCTATCCATCTGCTAGCCTATAGTCCACTATTGAATATAACCTTTACCACTGGGGAAAATAACTCTCCTATTCCCCTGGTGTTACATTAGACAGAGTTACTACTCCTATGACAAAGGAAGGAATTTCGACCCTGTTTTTTTAAGACGTCACCATACGGGGCAGTTGGTACAATAAATTTTATGTCATTTAACATTCCCCCTTTCCAACAAAAAAGATATTTTCAATTTGATTGGAAAGCGACGGAGTTATTTGACCACTGACGACAAGTCATCCTGCTCTGGTGGTCGACCCAACAATGAGGCGACGTGGGTACGGGTGGGTTATGGACCCGCGCGCCGTTCTTTCATCTCCCCGGACGGAATGGACCGCGCGTGTGCTTACCATAGCCCACCCATAAAAAAAAAATAATGGCTTCCTAACACCATTGCCTCGGTCCGATTTGATACGACATCCACGGGTAAGAGAGTGGTGAATTCTGTCCCTACACGGACATTTATGTAGATTAATTGTAGGCATATTTCTATGTCGAACAGTGAACGTCGTTGGGCTAATGAATAAACGGATATATAAATAAGTATAATGGGCAAGAGCACTCTCGTGATTAAGGTATTTTTGTCCTTAAGCCTTTCCGAAGAATAATTCTGAAAAGCCAACACCAACATTGGGAATCGATTGGCGAATAGATGGATATGTCAAGACTGATTTGACTTGCCGTGTAGTGACGGAGTAAGAATACAATTCATCAAAAAGAATACAATTCATAAAATAGGGGTTATTTTACCCGCGAGTGCGAACCCACGACTAAGGGCTATAATATATAACATCGGTGCAAGATGGCACCCTGTAACAACACGGCCGATCACCGTGGCGATTCCCCTTCGGCCACGGCCGATTTCCCTCTTATTATGTAGAAGACACGAGCTCCACCGTATATAAGCTGAAATGGTGATTTGAATTAAATGCAAGACCGCGAGACTCTTGCAGGCTCAGTCTTGGTCTTGCTCAAGTCTTGCAGGGCCAGTCTTGGTCTTGGTCTTGCAAAAATTAAGCGGTCTTGGTCTTGGTCTCGCATTTCTCGCAAGACCAAGACCAAGACCGCAAGACCAAGACTTTTTTGGGCAACACTGACTGTAATCAAAACTTAAATAAGTAGTTCAGTTTTTTTTAATTAATTTATTTGTGATTTTTTGGACCCAGATTATAGTCAACTTTGGCAATTTTTATAAAAAAAACTACTTGCCGTATCGACTCCGGTGTTTTACTCTAATGCTTAAAATGATAAGAACTATCTATTTCTACAATAAAAACAGCATGCAACAAAAATAGGGTTCATAATAGTTTTTTTTTTTTTTGTGGGTGGGCTGCGGTCGGCGCGCCTCCGCACCACTCCGTCCGGGGCGACAGAGGGGCTTAAGCACGCAACTCCCGCAACCCACCCGAAAACCACGCCGCCTTCGTCGTTGGGCCGACCACCGGAGCAGGGTTACTTGACATCAGTGGTCGGCCCGACGGAATACCCCCTTTGGGGTACCCTCCCATCGACCGACGTCCCCCCCTCCGGGAGGACGTCACTCTTTCCTCACGCGGTCGGCCTCTCGGCGGGTGACGGACTAATCCCCGGTCACGTCACCCGCGGCCTCGGCTAGGGCGGCATGAGGCGCAGGTAGTTGCGCCTACGCCGCCCCACTCGCCGGCGGCGGATCTCCTCATCGAGGCTGCGTCCCCTTGATATTCCCAGAGCAACGAAACTAGGGATGATCGATATTAGAAAAACATCGATGTTGACATCAACATCATAATCGAAAGTCACAACATCGATGTTCGGTATTTATTGCCGTTAGTTAAGATCAATGATCAATTCCGTTAACATCGATGTTACGATATTTTTTGTATAGCAACATCGATGTTTTTACTTCCGACATGGATGATCATCGAGCATATCTAAACAAAACAGTATTACCAGGGAGTCGCTCTCACGCAGTCGGCCTGTGTGGGTGGCAGACTAATCCCCGGTCCGTCCACCCGCGACCTCGGCTAGGGTGGTATCATCAGGCGCAGGTAATACAAAATAGGTAAACAGCGGTTTAAATTAAATTAAAATATTTTTTTAAAAACATTTTAATGGGGGTATATTTCTTATAACTTAAAAAAATGGATCTAAGTAAACAGACATTTCAATGTAATAAAACTTTTAAAAATATGTACTAAGTTTTATAAAACCTTGTTAAATCACCTGTACAAATGGCGTAGTGATCGAGATACCGATATACCGTGCCAAGTGTAGAGGGTTCAACTCCACGCAGGACAATAATTTGTGCGATCTACAAATCATTATTCCGAGTACCTATGTGTGTAATTGAGTTTTTGTAGTCCCCCGCAATATAAGCATTATTGCCTTGATGCCAGATATTATTTAAATAAAACCGGCTAAGTGCAAGTCGGAGTCACGCACGAAGGGTTCCGTACTATTATCTATAAAAATCGCGTTTGTTGTATGGGATCCCGCCTCAAATATTTGTTTTGTTTTTAGTATTTGTTGTTATAGCGGCAACAGAAATACATAATTCGTAAAAAATTCAACTGTCTAGATATCGCGGTTCTTGAGATACAGCCTGGTGACAGACAGACGGACGAACAGGCAACGAAGTTTTAGTAATAGGATACCGTTGTTACCCTTTGGGTACGGAACCCTAAAAAAGTCGTTCGTGTGGTGACAGAATAAGAATACAATGCAATGATGCCACACTTGGCCCACACTTTTTTTGCGGCAGTTTTACAAAATTCGATTAGGGCACCTAGTCATATAATATCACTGCAAGAAAATAAAAACTAAAAATGAAACACTAGAGCAATCTCTGTGGAGATCTATCATAGTATGGAGTAGGCTCCATTTCCCTTCTCTGGAGGAGCCCCATGCCCAACAGTGGAACTTATATCTATTGAAAAAAAAATCTTGTTACAACCCATTTCATTTAAGAATAATCATAATTCAAGAATAATCTAGCTGCCATAACTTTGTTATAATTCTATTATTATTAACTGCCCGCGACTTCCCCTGCATAAAAAGTAACTTTCACAAAGTTGAAATATTATCCCCAAGGGAACAATGTTACCGTGATAAATGTATATTATACTACTTCTATTAACACATACGATACTTCTCTTCCAGGATGTCAGCGTCCCTCCATGACAAATTTTATAAAATTCATGCAGCCGTATTATATTTATTACAGCGTAAAAAAGTAACAAACAAATGCACAAAAAACTTTCGCTTTTATATTAGTGTGATTTGATGTGAAGGGTTTGTAATCTGCATCAGTTTTTTTTAAATATAGTAGTTGGTTTTATTGCTCCATTGATCAGTGAGCGTCTATCGAGGTTCTCTTAAATGCATATTTATTATTCTTTGAAAATTGTCGGATGCAATTACAATAGGACTCCCAGGAACCTGTCGCATAACCTCTTAAAATCTGATATATGGCCATTGAAATTGCCTTTGTATTGTGTCTCGTACCGAACATTTATCACGCTGAATCTACCGGTAGACATATCTCGCGAACAAAGCCTCCTTATTTAACAACGTTGTATTACTGAGCTAACTATGATGGTGTTATATTTATTTCAGCAAAACCCGTCGACAACATTTGTTAGCAACTACAGTTTGGATGATTTTTATCAAGAGGACTTTCAATCTATAGTTAAAACTATCTATGTAGTGACAGTATATTTTATATTTCACCATGTCATTCATCGTAATAATCGATTGAAAGATAACTAACTGCAAGGGAAGAAAAACCCGAAATGCAAACTCAACAACAACTATATACCAACTTATGTAGCCAGTAATGGTATCATCATCATCATCGCAGCCCACATACGTCCCACTGTTGGGCTCGGGTCTCCTCCACAATGGGAGGGAATTTGACATACTATACTGTGCTGGTCAGACATATTGATACAGGGTTTTGTATCGAGTTTTCCTTCTCCTGCACAGATGTTATGTGCATATTATATACCATAGTCGTCTTGTACGACATCCACGGGCAAGATAGGGAGTGGTGAATAGTATTCTTACTCCGTCACCACACGGATAATGATATAGCAGACTAAAATTTCTTGTGCTTGATGAAAACAAGTTATTTTTTTTTTATAATTTAGTTATTACTGGTAAATAAATACAAAATGTTATGGGTAATACAAACTTTAAAGAAATTTCACCATTTAATATTCGAATGCTATATACAGACATACATAATTATACATGTGATGAAAATGGAGGCATGCAACATCACTCCATTTTCTTAGCGACAACTAGCAGATTTAAAGAAATAACATCAAGGAAATATTTTATTGAAATAAAATTCTAATAATATAATATAATAAAAGGCCCCAATTTTTCTATAATAAACTTTCGTATTCGTAATTATAATCAAAAAGTTATAAAAAACTTATTTAAAATTTTGTCAATTGTGCTTTCTTCAAAATTGTTAAATATGTGTTAATTCGTATAAAAAAAAATAAAGCTGAAACAATTAAGCACGGTTACTAACTACGTATCCCTCCATAGAATCAAATTATAATCTACTGCTATATTATCAAACCCTTTCTAGTAAAAAGAAACTAAAAAAATATATGTTTATTACAGCACCCTCTGATCGATTAGCTACATAACAACTTAGAACTATAGTCGGTGAATAACAAACCCACAGAGAACATTGTATCCAAGTCCGCCAAACTGTTTGGAAACCAAAGGAAACATTATTTTTTGCACACAACCTCTCGTCCCTTTATAATAAAACCAGGAGATTTATTCCGTGGATAAAAAACAAACAAAAATTTCGACTCAGTAAATGACTTCTAATCGTTGACACTTCTGTACTGCCTGCGTAAGCGGTCATATTACCACCATACCTTATATATAACTCAAAGTTATTAGTTTACTCAGGTATATACATTTTGTAAAATATATATAACGGTAAGATAATATTTTAAACTAAGCTGTGCTTTTAAAATATGTACTATTAGGACACTTTACAGAATCACGATTCCCCAGAAGAGAATAAAACCCATTTCCAGACAAATCTGAGCAATTATCACTTTTGATCTCACAGATTAATCAATGTGTTCGGCCACACTGAGTAGACAAACAAACGTAAGGCGCACAGATGATCATAACAAAATAAAAACATGCTGCAAAAGGATCATATTTTCATGACTGAAAAGTTTCTAAATTTTACTTATGTTCTAATCAAGGAATCCAATGATTCCCAAAAATCCAATATACCCTTCACAACCTCGTTGAACTTTCAAATCAGAAACAGATAACGAAGACAATGCCGACAGTAGGATCGAATATAAATTCCTATCCCGACTCAATTCATCTTCTTCGGAACAATGACCGAACTGTGATCCAATTAAAATTACATTTTAGTATGAGTAAGAAACAATTAAATGACAGACGGCAGTTTCCGATTACTTCTGTTACATAAGTCAAATCAATTTAGGAAAATGGTCCGAACTATTTATGTATAGTCAAAACTTTACAACACAGTATTCCTTTCATAATTAATTGCTGAGATAGTATTAGTTCTAAATTTACTATCTTTTTGAAAATTATAACGAAATTAGACGACAAGAAGAAAAGGCTTTTCATATATTTGTATCTACATACATAAAAAAAAATGTTTGTCCTTTATAGACTTTGAAACAATCCATTCGATATGTTCCATGGCAATAATGCGAAGTAAGTTTTATGCTACTAAAACAATGCAATCCTCAATCCAAAATCAAATCAGGTGACGCTGAGATCAACATTAAGAAATTCTATTTTTTTCTTTATGTACAGAGTATCGTTTGCTGGGTATATATTTATATTAACGAACCTCGTGTTTCAGTTTGTACATAGTGTGTAGCTATATAAGAAGACAGTTATATGGGTGTAGAGACAATATTAATGTTTTAAGATTTTAGGATATTAGGAACTCATTTCTTAATACTATATATTGTTATAATAGCTAGCCTACTCAATTATGGGAAGTAAAATATCATATCCTATAATGCTTCACTTTTACATCACGGAGAATGATAGGGAGATAACAATGTAAAAACAAAATATTCATCATTTTTCAGCACACACGCTATGCAACTTTTCCAAATGAGGGCAGCCTTATATCAAGCGATTTTTGGTGACTTTTGTTTTCTTGCAATTGTGACATTTATTTATAATCATTTATTAACTCTTATCATACCTACAACAAGGAAAGAGTGGGACTAAAAATAGCCCCACTCTCACCAAATGAAGAAATAAACAAATTGGTTAATTTATCTACTTTTGATAAATTGAATTAATCACTTCTTATTGAATATTTTACACTAAACATGTTGTACGCGCCCTTTATAATTTAAATAAAATATTATAATAGAAACATTTAACGTATCACGAGTACACTTCATATTCTACATATATCCGAACGTATCCTTTCCTTGGCCACGTTGTCTCATATCCGCTTCTGTAATATTAATAATTAAAAATGAAGAATGAGAAATTGCAAATCACTTCGCTTTCATAAAGTTGAGTTGTACTCCTAAAACAAATAAACGCAATTGCGCCCGCGCTTACACTAATCAAAACTAAAGAATCAATATTGTTTGTGAGGTGTAATTTATGATAAACTTTGTGTGGGAAGAACATTACAGGTACTCAAACTTTCCTAGCAAGAATTAGCCCGCACACTTATCATTTCATGGGTAAACATAACGTGTACTTTCTGTACGACGAAAGTATAGGAAACATTCAAGTATTAATTTAAAAATGTAAGTAAAACTAATTTAGAAGTGCATTCAAAGCTCTGAGTAATGCTGTATCCAAGCTTAGGCCGGCGTTCACTCCGCTGAACCCACAATCTAAAGTCATTAGCGGTTGATTAATGAGCCGACGAGAGTGGGGATTATGCGCTAATTCCGCAAAAAAACCTATCTCGAATGAAAATAAACGTTGTCCAAAAACTTTATTCTTCGAACTTTCGAATTGAATACCCGGCGGAAGTTGAACGTTATATACTTCCTTTAGTAGATGATGAGTGTGGGTTGAATATTAAATAAGTTAACTTTTAATACGTTCATTGACTTAAACTGAGTAATAATCTTTTATAATGATTTATTTTTAATTTTTAGCAATATATTATATTGCATTACAAGGATTGATTTTGCCTAGATTTGACTCTGCGTATTTATCTAAAGATTTCAACGTTTAATCCCGTTATTGGTAAAGATTTTACAAACATATTAATAAACTGAAACTACACCCATGACTCGGCAAAATTTTGGAGTCTATAAATATTTATCCAGTCTTTATTACAGTCAGCACGAAAAGTGCTATAAAATCAATACACCATCTATGAAATTAAAGAAAACAGCTTAGAATAAAATAAAAAAAACTACTTATCTATGGTAAATATTGCTAACGTTAAAACTTAATGAAATCTGAATAATAATTCAAGATTTAAATTTAGAAAATATTTACCATTTACTTCTTTCTACTTAAATTGTACGATTTAAAATAATGGTCTAAACAAGAAAATAATTCAAATATCCTCTCAACTCAACTCTAGTCGCAGTTTTGAACATGCTAGTTTAATAGAACAAGGACGCGAGAGTCCAACATGTGAATTTCAGAAATGTATTATATTTCTCCGAGCAAGTTACGATCAGATACATCTACTTCTTATCTACTACTTTAACCCTGCAATTCTTTTGCCCTGAAGCCGAAGTGAAATTTTCAGTCGTAAAATGAAACATGTATTTCAATATTCTTGTATTATATTATTTTTATTCCCAAGACTACGTAATAAAGTTATATCGCAAAAGATGCGACTAGTCCCTTTTAAAATAGATATGACACAATTGTTGATAGCCGTGGTAGTTATAGTAGTATTGTATTGTATTCAGTTAAGTGATATATTCTACGTGGTAACATAGTAAGAATACTTAAGGGATGTGACAGGCCTAAGATGACTCAATTAGTCGTAAAACCACACTGTCGACAGTATTCTGTCTACAGCCACTGACCGATCTGTCCCGGGTACCACACGCGCAGAAAATTCTGAATAGTAGCAATTTGTGCACTTCGTTCGCTGAGTAAAAGAACAGAAAGCTCAATTTTCTGAGGTAATTTGCGTATGGTGGCATTTCGTGACGCCTGAAACCTTGCGGTGGTCCGGTCATGGCTGAGGCATTGAGAGTGAATGGCTGACATGGGGTACAGGAAAGCCTGGTAGGAATGGTTACTGTCAACCACCTACCAGTCAGCAAGGTCCCCCAACCCAGGATTATCTGCCTTGGGAGACTGTCCTGCCAATCGGCAAAAAGTTCGTAGTGTAGTCGTCATGCCGGAGTGGAATACAAGCGGACTTCAGCGGCTACACGTGAGGGGCAATCGAAATCTCTTTTGTGCTTAATGCCCGCTCCTCACAAAATTCCCCCTCAATCACGCACTTTGCCTTGCCTTTTTTTTGGTGTCATCAAATATAATTACTACAGTCACAATCTTTTCTTCTTCGTAAAAAAACGATGATAGGTAAAATAAAAACGATTTTGAACGGCGGTCCCCTTATATACAATTGATATAGCATTTGCAATGCCAAGAGTTTATATAGTAACCTCGACTCCGTCCACAACGTCATCTCGAGACGGCGCGCGGCCAGCCCTGCGGCCCGATCGGATATACATATATGATCACAGAACAGAGCATCAAAACAATTGCTTTACCTGAGTTTAACGTTTACTTCAGGTTATTATTATTAGATTCAATATTTTCAAAATCAATCAAGCACATAAAAAGTCATCATCATAACATCTTAATTTTTTCCTTTACCGCTTTCCTTTCATCTTGGTAACGCAATCGTTGATCCATAACAGTAGGTTTAATTTATTTAGATACACATAGAGGTCTTAACTCTCACGACACCCACGAGTGTTGTTAGCGAGTTTGAGATTGTTGTTCGTGGCAGTTACCTATGGCTCCAGCAGTAATAAAAGCATATAAAAATATTAATTCAGTCACTATCACCATTTGAATTAAACACGTATTGTTGACAGGAAGAAATTGCGGACAGTAAAATGATTATTTTAATATAATTAAAGCAATATGGCAACGATAATTATTGCAATTTATATATAATGAAGATTAAATTATGTATTATGTAATTTAATCTTCAATATACTTGAAGGTCTTCACTCAATCGCTTTTGAAAATTTTGTATAACTTCTTTAAACACTGTTCAAATATCGCACAAGAAGAAAATAGACTGATTTAACATCTAAAACTTCAAATGATAAGAGCGTCTCATAACCTGATGTCATTCATTAAGGAAAATAGGGTTGACAATACGGAAAGTTTGCCGAGATAAATCGTATTCGGGGGCGACGAATGCAGTATTCATTAATTATGAGTTAAGTTTCAGGGGCATTCGGGGACAGAAAGGTTGTGTTGATAGTTTGTTCGACTAATATTTTATGTAAACAAATAAATTTACACAATGCCAAACACTCGGAGGTGTCTTTGTTCTGGTCCCGATGTCGACAGTTCTTTGTTATTTACATCTCTAGATTACTATAGAATGTATACGAAGCTTAGATTCTATATAAAATTTACTTTTTTACGTATTTAAGTTACACTTACGCTTTACTCTAACAACATTTCAGACAAAACATAATGGATTTAAATAAAAGCTAGTAAAATTTAAGGCATTACTTTCTTCGTAACAAATGAAAAACCAACTAGAATAAATAATTTACAACACATACAACACTTAACAGTTACTCAACGATCTAAATATGGAGTTCTATCATGCATAACATCTAATACGCGTAGAGTATGGTAATTTAATTCAATAAACTACACTGTAACGAACATCTGTTTTGCAACAGGGTACAGATAATGTACTGAACATAACATCATATTAAGGTTATATATGGTGCTTTATCAAAGGATTCAGTGAGCTTTACTCGTTCTGTATACTGAATAGATTCCACCTACACACATTTGATACACCTATTTCTGTATTGTCTACATCAACAAAGCATAGTAAATTAATAAGTCAGAAAATATTCAAACGTATAAAATAATAGCTTGAAATATAATTTCGTGGATTGAGCTAAGATTATCGAATTAGAATAATATATTCTATTTGGATACATTTCAAGCAACTTCAACCACGTTACCACCTTATGGCAGGGTTAAAGTAATTTACGCGGTCCACGCACCGGCGACTAGGGCGGCGCGGGCACGATTACCTGCGCTTGAAGCCGCCCTAGCCAAGGCCGCGGGTAACTAGACCGAGGATTCAGTCCGTCACCCGCCGAGATGCCGAGATGCCAACCGCGCGACGGCGACCGACGGACCCGAGGGGGGGACGTCGAGAGGAGAGGGTACTCCGCAGGGGTATGCCGTCGGGCCGACCACTAAAAACAAGTTCCTCTGCACCGATGGTCGGCCCAACGATGAAGGCGATGGGCCATGGGTGGGTTACCGGGCCGCGCGTCGCCACTCTATCGCCCCGGACGGGTGCGCTGACCGTAGCCAACGCAAAAAAAAAAAAGATTTAAAATAATTTAAACACATCCTTTTCTATTGTTCTTTCGACTTGGAATCACAAAGGCACTCAATGACAGACATGGAAGATTCGCTTTTGAGTAATGACGAAGACCTTAGCTGCAGCTGTTGTGCTGATTGATGTTTAATTGCTTAGATTTGTCATATTTCGTTTTATGGTATTCATGGTACGTATACAAAACAGCAATAAATATCATTATAGCGAAGCATACATGATCAATTCCTCCCCTAATGCTTTACTGAATGTGGATGTTTGATGATATTTACTAGCTGACCCAGGCGTTATTCTGTTCAAATAAAATAACGCCACTTACCGAGTCCAAATAAGAATCTAAACCATTCTCGAAGCCCCTCGAAGACACATAAAAAATTTAATGAACATCGGTCCAGCCGTTTAGAAGGAGTTCAGTGACATACACACGTACACGAAGAAATCCTTACTAATATTATAAATGCGAAAGTAACTCTGTCTGTCTGTCTGTCTGTCTGTCTGTCTGTCTGTCTGTCTGTCTGCTACGCTTTCACGTCTAAACCACTGGACCGATTTTGATGAAATTTGGTACAGAGATGGACTAAAGCTTGAGAAAGGACATAGGCTACTTTTTATCGCGAAAAAATGGGTATAAGGGGGTGAAATAGGGGATGACATTTTGTATGGAAATTCGTCATTTTCGATGATAGAACCACGAATCTTTGTATTAAGACACCTAATAATAAATAAATAAATATTTGTTCAAGCGTTTTGGAAATTTCATTTACATGGGGATGAAATTCAACCCCTAAAATACCAAAAAGCATACAGCCGAAACCACTGGACCTAGAAACGTATTTTTTTTTTTACACCATCGTATTTCTTGGGGTGCACGAGCACTAGCAAAGGATTTTTGGAAATTCACCCCCTTAAGGGGGTGACAAACATATAGTCTTTCGCGTCTAAACCGATTTTGATGAAATTTGGTACAGAGATGGACTAAAGCTTGAAAAAGGATATAGGCTACTTTTTATTGCGAAAAAATGGGTATAAGGGGTTGAAATAGGGGATGAAATTTTGTATGGAAATTCGTCATTTTCGATGATCGAACCACGAATCTTTGTATTGAGGCACCTAATAATAAATAAATAAATATTCGCTCAAGCGTTTTGGAAATTCCATTTACATGGGGATGAAATTCAACCCCTAAAATACCAAAAAGCATACAGCCGAAACCACTGGGCCTAGAAACGTATTTTTTTTTACACCATCGTATTTCTTGGGGTGCACGAGCACTAGCAAAGGATTTTTGGGCATTCAACCGCATAAGGAGGTGAAAAACATATAGTCTTTCACGTCTAAACCGATTTTGATGAAATTTGGTACAGAGATGAACTAAAGCTTGAGAAAGGATATAAGGCTACTTTTTATCGCGAAAAAATAGGTATAAGGGGTTGAAATAGGGGAAAGTATTTTCTTTTTACGTCGTCTTATTTCTTGGGGTACACGAGCACTAGCAAAGGATTTTTGGATAATCACCCCCTTAAGTGGGTGAAAAGCGTATAGACGAAACTCTTGGAGCTAGGAACGTAAAACTTTCTATGCAATTCTCTTTCTTTTGTTGTAAGTGAGCTCTAAGAAATTATTTTATTAAAATCAACTCCTAAAGGGGTGCAAAATATATAGCCGAAATCATTAGGCCTAGAAACATGGAGTTTTTTATAAAGCTTCCTTTCTTGGGGAAAGAGAGATTTTTGCAATTTTAGCCCTAAGGGGGTGAAAAGTGTTTAACCGAAATCTCTGAGCCTAGGAAGGATCATTTTAGTACACGGTCGGCTTTCTTGGATTACCCCCAGATTTTCTTAGTGCTCACTTACTAAGCACTATGAAACAATTTTTGGCAAGGATAAGCGAGCTCTAACAAAGAATTTTTGGCAATTCAACCCCTAAGAGGGTGAAAGTGTATAGCCAAAGATACCGGGCCTAAGAATGTGAAATTTTGTATACCGATCGGTTATTTGGGGTAAGCACTCACTAAGAAACAATTTTGGGCTGCCCCAAAAGGATAAAACACATATAGTCGAAGACACCCAGCCAATGATATATCATCATTATCTTGCTCTTATCCTAATTACTTTGGATCGACGCGATATGTAGGTACTCTTCTACCATCGTAGATATATTGCAAAGGTTCTAGCAACATTTTATGACCTGGCGCACGACATTGTTGGCCAGACGGCTTCACCGGTCCAGGTCGATGTAAATCTTTGTCTTAGTAGTATTTTGCGATACCCACGAACAATGAAAGCGTGGTAATATTTCTAGCAGCTACCAGACAGTAAGTTACAATCAAGATATTATTCCAATTTTCTATCTCTACAAATAAATAAATTTGAAGCGTCTGTCTATCAAAATAATAGGTTTTATTTATGCTCACACAATACGGTCCAAATTTTTTTGTCTGTCTGTCTATTCGTTACAGGTAATCTTCAAAATGGCTGGACCGATATTGATTATATTTTACCATCAGGTCTACCAGTCGTACATAAGGAATAACTTAGACTATATTTTATCCCAGGTTATATTTTATCCCGGTGTGGCTGAATTAAGTCGATTTTAAAATTATTTCACTAATGGAAAGCTATTTTTAAGCGAGTAACACATTTAAGCTATTTTTATCCCGATATTCCTACGGGATCGGGTACAATGTCGGTGAAATCACGGGAATTTAATGGTTTTAAAAATTAATTCACTAATGAAAAGCTATATTATCAGTGAAAGGCTATTTTCATCCCGGTATTTGCCCAGGAACGAGAACTATACCAGGGGATGTTGAGCAATTTTTAAAATTCTTTCACCAATGGAAAGCTACCTATGTTGTCAGCGAGTAACATAGGCAATTTATATCTCTGATATTTCTGGGATTTATATTATTTTTTTTTTTTGGTATGTGTGTAAATTTATAATATCAGCGAGTAACATAGGCATTTTTTATCTCGGTATTGGCATGGGAATTTCTACGTGAATGAAACTGCGGGTGTTTGATTGATATATTTTTTTTTCACCAATGGAAAAGTACGTTATCAGAGACTAAAGAAAGGCATATTTACCATCGTATTTGCACGGCAATCTGAACTACAAGGCTGGAAGTAATATTCAAATGTGAAAGTTTGTGAAGATATTTGGATGTTTGTTACTCACGCATAAACTGTTGAGCAGATTTGGATGAAAATTGACACGTAGATAGAGTATTTCTTAAATTAAAAAATGTAATACTCTTTATGCCGATAATATTCTTTGCGATAATAGTTCAATATGCAAGTAAATTTTTACGCGGGCGAAGCCGCGGGCAAAAGCTAGTTTATATATAAAGATATACAAAGAGAAGTTTATTAAATTGTCACAAACATTAGATTACTCAAGCAACCCTAAGATTGCTCAAGCTGACCTGAGCCAACTTTATCTGGAGTCTAGGTAACTAATACATGTTCAAGAGTTGATGCCTGGTACGTGGTTGGTTCTAAAGTTTATCTAAATCCGTATACAGAATGTTTTATATTTCTTCAATCTGTGCTAGCGAAAGAGGTTGTGTTGTGCTAGCTAGCGCATATTAATTAGAATAAGGATAGGATGACGTTTTATTTTCGTTGTAATTTCAATATTTCTATTTAAAAATTGCTTAAAATACAAATGTTTTTACCTATATTACATTTACATTTGTTAGCATAACAGTGTGTTATTTAAGGTTAATAAATAACTCAAAGTAAATTTCGCATATTATCATAAAGCAATATTAATTTACACAGAAGTAATGTATAACTTCACAAGAATACGAAACATTTTTCATTATGTTGCAATGCTGCAATATGTAAATTCAAAAATTTGCCTCAGCATTACGAGCAGTTGAAAGACGCAGTAGCCTGCGCTTTTAAAACGACGTCATCTATTGACTGCGAGCATAAAAATAAAATATGCCGAGCAGTTTTGTGAAATAAGTTGCTTGGGGTTTCTATAGGTGGCATTTTATATCTAGTTTAATTGTATAGGTATATACTGGGTACATGAACTTTAGTATCTTCATGGTCATTATATTTTTTCATTGACCATCCCGTGAACTCCACGAATTTATTGAAAAAGAGTCAAGATAACGCAAAACTGGCTCTATTGTACTGGAAAAACATAATTAAACGACAACCAGGACTTTGGCGTAAGTCTCAACTGTTGTAAAGGTTTATGGCAGTTAAGTTAGTTGTAGATATCCCACACTTGGTCCAATTTTAAAACATCCATTTAGGCTATAGGCGTTAAATTACCAACATTTACTCTTTGTATCACCTCCGTAGAGACAACTAATTTCACTAGTTTCGGATACCTTATGGTTTATAACCTATTATTCTAATTTCTTTTATCTCTTAATTCAAAACAATATCCGTACATAATCAATGACAATTTGTATTAAATTGTTATTGCAAGAGTTTCAATGACAACAGACTTCGACTAGTAACACATTAATAATGACCCTGTTCTCGTAAAACCGTCCGTGTAACACAGGAGTGTTTAAATCATCAATCGGAACTTCACAAGATTGGAGCATTCAAATTTCAAATAAAGTAATAGCCCACAAAGAAAGGAACTCTTTAGCGTTATATAGAAAAAAAAATTTCATCCATCCATCCATCAGCCTACAGACGTCCACTGCTGGACATAGGCCCCCCCACGAGAATGCCACTCGGAACGGTCCTGCGCCACTTGCATCCAACGGTTCCCTGCGGACTTTGAGAATGTCGTCAGTCCACCTAGTGGGGGGTCGTCCTACGCTGCGCCGTCCGATTCGTGGTTAGCACTCAAGAACCTTTCTTCCCCAACGGTTGTCGGTTCGACGAGCGCTGTGGCCTGCCCATTGCCATTTCAACGTGCTAATTCTGCGGGCTATGTCGAATACACCCGTTCTTCTACGGATTTCCGTGTTCGAATTTGATCACGTAGAGAAATACCGAGCATAGCCCTCTCCATAGCTCGTTGAGCAACTTTGAGCGTTTTTATGAGGCCGACATTTAGAGACCACGTTTCAGTGCCGTAAGTCATCGCTGGTAACACACACTGGTTATTAACCTTTGTTTTCAGACACTGCGGAATAGTGATCTTCTTAAGTTTCCCGAACGCTGTCCCCAGCCGAGTTGGATTCGTCGACTGACCTCTTTCTCGAAATTGGATCTACCTAACTGGACTGCTTGTCCTAGGTAAACATAATGATCCACAACTTCGAGAATCGCATTCCCAACTAGGACCGGTACAGGAATGACATGGACATTAGACATGACTTTCGTCTTGTCCATGTTCATTTGTAGACCCACTAGTTGAGATACTCTGCTGAGGTCATTGAGCATAGTGTCAAAGTCCTCCATGGATTCTGCCATGATTAAGATATCGTCAGCAGATCGAAGGTGAGTGATGTATTCGCGGTTGATGTTGATGCCGAGTCCGGTCCAGTCTAAGAGCTTGAAGACATCTTCCAGTGCAGTGGTGAATAGTTTCGGAGAGATGACGTCTCCCTGTCTCACACCTCTCTGCAACTGGATCGGTTTCGTACTCTTATTCTGGATGCGGACTGACATAGTGGCGTTTCTATACAAACACTTCAGCACAACGATGTATCGATAGTCAATTTGGCACCGCTGAAGGGACTGCAGCACTGCCCAAGTTTCGACAGAATCAAATGCTTTCTCATAGTCCACAAACACTAGACACAGAGGCTGATTATACTCCTCGATCTTCTGTATAATTTGGCGTAGCGTGTGGATGTGGTCTAAGATACTATAACCTCTTCGGAAGCCGGCTTGTTCGGGCGGCTGAAAGTCGTCGAGTTTGCACGCGAGTCGCTTCGTAATGACTCGTGAGAACAATTTGTAGACGTGGCTCAAGAGTGAGATGGCTCTGTAATTCCTTAAGAGCGTTTTATCGCCCTTCTTGAATAACAGCACCACCACACTCCTGGTCCACGACTCTGAAACGTCGCCCACGAGAATGACTGAAAAAATGAAAGAAAAAAATTCCTAAATAAAATTTGAAAATAGTGTATCGTAACCGATTATATTAAGACTAAAATAAGAGCTATAAATGAGATTAAAATAAGAGCATTTCATAAAAGCAAGCTCTGTGTTTCCAAATGTACAAAGCCCACAATTCACTAGGGAAACATGCAAGAGCCTGTTTGCATTTTATTGTGTGATCATACACAATAAAATGCAAATTATGACTCTGACGGGAATATACTGACCCTTAGTGACCGTATAGGCGCTATTGAGAGGGATCGTAAGTGCATATAGGTGTCAATGGAACGGACACTGACGGATAAAAATAGAGTAAAATGCTGAACATATGCGCACTCCAATTGCGTTAAATCCAGAATATGAAGCTGCTTTAAAGAACTTAAAGATCAAATATACATATAAAGAAATTTACATATTATCTTTTATATTTGATCATTAAGTGTTTACCGATTTTATGGCGTATCAATTTTGAGTAGGTAGGTGGCTATACCCGTTGTTATCCGTGTGGTGACGCAGTAAGAATCTAATTCACTACTCCCTCTTTTGCCCATTGATGTCGTAAAAGACGACTAAGGGATATAAAATGCATATGGCATCAATGCAAGAGATGGAAAACTCGAAATGAAACCCAATGTCAACACGTCTGACCAGCGTGCTATAGTAGGTCAATTTCTCTCCCATAGTGGAGGCCTGAACCCAACAGTGGGACGTTTATGGGCTGAGATGATGATGATGATGAGGTGGTTATACCTGGGTAATCAAGATTTTCCATGTGGTGATGGAGTAATTCAATTCATCACTCTTTCTTGTCCATGAATGTCCTAAAAGACAACTAATGGATTATAATATGCAGATAATATCTATACAAGGAAAACTTGAAATATTTATTCATTTATTTATTAAATTACCAATAACCCGTAATATAATCCGATACCAACCAATCTGACCAGCGTGGTATAATAGATCTATTTTCCTTCCATTATAGAGAAGGCTTAAGCCCGATAGTGGGACGTATATGATGATAATGATGGTGACCAAGATTAAGTATTTTAGTATGTTTTTTCTAGTATGTCTTCCTTTCCCGAGGATCATAAAAATCGATTAAGGGGTGAAAATAAATCACATCACTGTAAGAGAAAGAAAACTTGCAAAAATTCCAATGTTAAGCCAGCGTTACGACGCTACATGTAATAGGTTAATTTCCCTCATAGGATGGGGCCCATGCCTAGCAGTAGGATACATTTGGGCTGAAAAGAAGAATTATTTAAGGACTACATATAGACTTAATTAGGTATACTATATTTCTTTGTGTCTTTCTAAGTGTAATTCCGTTCCAGCCTGCAAAAGAAATTACTTGTATTCTACAAGTATTTTCTGCTTTCAAATTAATAAATGATGATGATATAATAATATCACATATTAATGTTATGAGACACCAAATCAATATTGTTTATATAGAATCATTTCTTATTCATCTCGCGACGGACAGAGATCTCTCATGGGTGTTGTGAAAATCGACTACGGGGTGTGAGCAGATGCTGGTTCATGGAAAGGAATTCTCGAAAGAAAAGCCAACGCGTCTGGAAAAGATGAGATAAATATATCAATTTCTTTCTTCCATTATAGAAACAACTTGTCTCCAATAATCGTTTATATAAATAATGAGATGGAACAGAAGAATCCCTTATTAATTTATGTTAATAAAAATTAATAATTAATAAAATATTAAAATGTAAAAATTAAAACTGTGATGAGTAGACGAAAAGCTCTATTATAAAAATGATGAAGAGGAGAGTATTTCAAATCAAAAAAAGACTTGAAATACTTCAATCCTTCCACCAAAATGATTTAAACCAAAATTAAAACGCGATAAAATCCATAAAATATGTTTTATGTTACATATGTATGTATATATAGTACTCACGCAAATATCCAATATATATTTTTATTACTTTCACGATCCTATTTGCTGATAGAGCAAAATCTAAAGGATGCTATTTATTACTTGTTATGATTAGTACCTACTAGGTATATTAGAGAAATAAAGCAAACAAATACTATATTATATTATTTTCACAGATATTCTACTGAATTTAGAATACCTCCTAGTTATTTTGTTAAGTAATTGAATTAGGTAAATTGAAACTTGATCATTTGGGATTAAAGTAGTGATTTTCTTTTGTTCTGTTTATCAATAGGTTGCTATATGTATTTTTATTAACCCTTTTGACTGTTTATTTTAAATTATGTACATATACATGTATTGAATCATATATCCAATGTTATTTTACTTAAAGGGTGAAAAGGTTTACCCTCTAAGCTATTCAGATTAGAGGCCGATATAACAAATTAAAACTGCTCATCTGGTCAACAATTACATTTCCAAAGAGAGTTGACGTTAGGCAAGCGGTTAATCATAAAACTATTGCCAATAACTATTAGTAGGACCACACTGTTGACAGTTGTCTGTCTACAGCCACGGGCCGATCCGTCCGGGGTAGTACCACACTCTCGCAGAATATCGACGTCCGAGTAGTAGCAATTTGTTACTTCGCTTCGTTCGGTGAGCAAGAGAGCCGGAAACCCAACTTTCTGAGGCTGTTTGCGTGTGGTGAGTTTTAGTTATGCTTTAATATCAATAAACCTCATTGAACACATTCACACTCGCTTCACGTTCTTCGCGGTAGACAACGGCCTTGCAAAGGTCCATGAGCGGCAGCAACACTTACTATCAGGTGTACTGTTTGCTCGTTTGCTACCGTTTGCAATAAAAAATGTGTAACAGTGGACGTTGACAGTCCGATAAAAAATTTAGTGCGATTGAGTACAGGCATCAAATCATTACGGATTGTATTCAACCAATATCGTATAAGTATGCAATTTCGTGCGGTTACGCTATAAGAAAATAATGTATCGCCATCTCTTATTTTAATATAAGAGTCGTAAAACCCGGTTCAGTAATCACCAGGGGAATGAGCAGTATCATTCTTCGAGGGCAAATATACTACTATTAACGTATGCACAAAAATTATTTATATGAAGTTCTTATCGAGATAAATCTTTAAATTACGACGAATTCAAGCTGGATATTATCAATACATATAACCATCAAAAGATAATCAACACAAGTTTCATAAGGAAAGTGTGTTAGCTATTTTTAATTTATACCTTGAATATGGTGTCGTTATAGATAATGCGGTAACAGTTTAATTCACAATATATTACTACTCCTTGTTTTCTCATGGAAATCATAAAAATCGGCAGAAAGTTAATGGCATGAGGCAGTGTTTATAACTTCAACAGCTATCGTCATCTGATTGGCCAAAACCCCTTTCAGGATCCAATATTCAACAGCTGCAGTCTATAGACCATGATCATACCGATCTTTCATGCTTAAAATGTCAGTACATACATATTTCATTTCTCTTTTGCTATCACAAGAAAAATAAAAAAAAAAATATAAGGTCGATAAAAGAAAATATTTTGCAAACACGAAAAATTCATAAGAATTATACATAAAATTATAAGAAAGACATTTTCTTGAGGGTTTCCTTGATAGAATTAATTAGTTCATTAAAATCTGCATCAAATAGATGTTAAAATCAAAATTTAACCTTTCTCTATGTACCAATGTAGTAAATAGCGAATCATGAAGATGCCGCAACTCGATGGTATCGTTAATAAATAAAATACAACACTTACGAAACTTATCCTTCACTGTAATCTGTAGTGGCGACCCTACTAAAACATGTAAACGATAAGGTAATAACGCATAATATAAAACTTTTATAAAGCCAACCGGCAAGTAAATGTACATGTACAATACATGTATACAGATATGATTTAGTACACTCTGAACTTGTTCGGTTTACTATCTATATGTTTTCTATGGAGCAAAATACTATCGGTTATCTTATGATGAGAAACAGGTTTTGGCAAACTAAAATATGTAGGAGTATTATATGTGCAGGATCGATGGCACTACAGTATTTATGTTTTGTACATTTTTTATCAACGACAATATTTGTTTAGATAAAGTAAAATATTAACTAAGTCTTAAAATCCATTAGTAAGTAGCGGATTTGTGTATTCTTGACGTAAATCTTAATCAAATCAATATAAATGACTTTAGATATCGATAAATAAATATACAACTACATAAAAACGAATCATAAATAACAAAAACCATCAAAATTGTATAACCCCAGTTTATGTAAATACATTTTCTTCAAGCAATCGTATTGAAATAATATTTACCTATTCAATTTTACTTATTACATACTATGTATGTTTTGTTTTTATTATGTTGCCCCTTTATCGTCTTTAAATATTTAATTTATTCATTTTATAACTCTCCAAGTGCTCTTCGTTCTTGGTATGAAACACGAAAATTATTTTAGAACATACCTTTGCACTAAAAAAATATCATTAATTACAAGCTTTATTAAACTTACGATTGATAGTTCCAATGTTTTCAAATGTCACTTATGTAATTGCATAATACAATAATAGTAACCTGCAATATTATAATGAAAATGAAAGAAGACCATTATAAGATAAAAATTTTTTTGCAAGAAAACTACAGCACGGTAAGATTGGAACCCAAAACTCGTTTGTGCTACTGCTTACGCTATGCACCGATGTCAGGAGAAAATGAGGCGCTCCAGATGATGTTAAATCCTTTTACTTGGGCGAACCATGGTCAGCACACACACTGTTCACACCGTCCGGGCGGCATAAGTCACCGTATTCTCACCCCTTCATCATTAGGCCGGCCACTGATACCGACTCCCGGGCAAAGTTAAACCTTGGGTGACTGAATGGAATCGCTATTAGAAATTATACCACTCAATACGCCGGCATTATATTAAAAAACTAGCAACCCGCCCTCGCTTCGGTTATAGGTTATAGTCGTTTTACCCGCGTAGTTCCCGTTCCCGTGGAAATACCGGGATAAAATATAGCCTATTTTGCGCCCTGATATTATAGCTTTCCATTAATGAAAGAATTTTTGAAATCGGTCAAGCCGTTTTGAAGATTACCCGGAACAAACAGACAGACAGACAGAGAAAAAATTTTTAATTGCTATTTTAGGCATAGGTGTCGTGCAAATAGCCGTGTGAGCATGAAAAAAGCCTATTATTTTGACATTACAAACAGACACTCCAATTTTATTTATTGGTATAGATAAATAAACAAAAATAATAAAAAATTGAGCTGTCTAACAAGATATCAAATCCCTGTTTATTAGATGGAGTTTTCTATAAACAAGTAGCCACAGTCGCCTCAGGGACCATCGGGGGAATCGGGGAATCCGCTATTTATGCTCACGAGTTATAAATAAGCAGGGATATGGGTTGAATTCTGTTTGAATAAGACAAACCTCATTTCCCATTCGCGACACGTTTGTTCTTATAAAACTTTTGTAAGGATAGAATTTTGGAAATGTACTCAATACTCCGCAATACACTTCGCGTAGGATGTTCGTGTAGCGGTATAGTTATGTAGTACTAAACTCATTTGCAAAAAAAACGGGCACCTAAGCAATGAACCATTTCAAATGTTAATATTTCTTTGTTTGATAATTATAGGTAGTTTTATCCACACAATTTGCTAAATTAATAAGAAAATAATCGTTTTCATCAGTATTTCATAAAATTTAGATACAATTTATGGGAAATAATGCTAAACCTCGCTAGTAGTGTATATTCGCTAGTAGTGCATATGCTCATGAAGTAAAAATAAAAAAGTTTTTTTGTTTGTTTTTCTTTAATAAAGTAAAAGCAGATAAATGTTTAGTATCGAGTGTGACCCCCTCTAGCTAAAATCACAGCTTGAATTCGTCTGGGCATGCTAGCGAGTATATCCCGGATACTTGCTTGCGGAATACGTTCCCACTCCGCAGTAATCACATTCTTCAGCTCTCTGATGGTCTGCGGAGCCGGGTGTACTGATCTCACACGCCGTTTCAGAACGTCCCAGACATGCTCTATGGGATTGAGGTCGGGACTTCGAGCTGGCCAATCCAAACGACGAATGCCGACCTCTTGCACATACGCATTAACATCGCGGGATCGGTGGGCGCGAGCATTGTCGTCCATAAAAATCGAGTCTTCACCTAGAGCGGCCAATGCGGGTTGTGCATGAGAAATTAGAACTTCCGTTATGTATCGATGCCCAGTCAGTGAGCCGTTTTCAATGAAGACTAACTCTGTACGATCCATTGAATTTATTCCTGCCCAAAACATAACAGAGCCCCCACCATAAGGTGTGATTTCTTCGAAACATGCCTCTGCAAAGCGTTCTCCTTGTCTTCTTAGCACTCGCCGACGTCGATCTTCACCGAACAGAGATATCCTGGCTTCATCAGAGAACAAAACCCTATTCCAATCGTCTTGAGTCCATGATTCACAATTTCTAGCGAATCTAAGCCTGTGAACTCTGTGCTCACGGAGTAATTTGGGGCCGCGGGCCGGGCGGTGACTGCGTATATTGGCAGCGAGAAGCCTCCTCCTGACCGTCCATAGACTAATATGCACATTTCTTACTTCTTGGAGGTTGTTCTTAAGATCCACATACGAAGATTTGCGATTTCTCAATGCGCGACTCACAAGAAAACGATCATCCCGTGGTTGGGTACATGGTTTTCTTCCAGAACCAGGCCTTCTCTCGACGGAACCAGTCTCCTGATATCGCTGCCAGGTCCTTTGGACTGTCGAGCGACTAACATTTAGCCTCCTAGCCACGAAACATTGGCTGCAACCCTCTTCAAGCAGCGCGATAATTTTGGTAGCATTTACCACTTTATCTACCATTTTTGATACAGCCAAACAGCATTAAATAAAGCTTTGACAGTCAAGGATATGAAATTAATCGATAAAAATTGAATAAAAGTTATGAAAGTCGATGTTAACTTCTGGAACTTCGCGCCAAAAATGTAGGATAAAAAGGGGTTTTCTGTAAAAATGAACATCAAATGAAAAATTGAATTTAGAACGTACTTTTTTAAATACCACAGCATTTTTAAAACCGGCCAGTAACGTGTACAAACGATTGAAACCTTTTTGGTATTGTATCTTTTTAAATATGAATGAAAATCAAAACCGCCCGTTTTTTTTGCAAATGAGTTTATATCGCTACACGAATATCGTCATTATTTTGTTTATAGTCACTGCTATTGGCAAGAAAATTCTATTTACCTATAACACGATTATATTAATATGGTTTGTATGTTACTAGTGGTAGGACCACACTGTCGACAGTTATCTGTCTACAGCCGCGGGCCGGTCCGTCCGGGGTAGTACCACGCTCTCGCAGAAAATCGACGTCTGAGTAGTAGCATTTTGTTACAGCGCTTCGTTTGGTGAGCGAGAGAGCCGGAAGCCCAATTTTCTGAGGGTGTTCGCGTGTAGAGTGTTTTGGTGGTGCCTTTGGTATCACCGAGCCTCAATGCACGCATTCACACTCCCTTCACTTTCTTCGCGGTAGGCAGCGGCCTTGCAAAGGTCCATGAGCGGCAGCAACACTTACCATCAGGTGTACTGTTTGCTCGTTTGCCACTGCTTGCAATAAAAAAAAAACTTATGTAATAAAATCTTTGAACGTGATTTTTATCCCCTTCTAAACGTCGCATTAATTTAAAATTTATGCATTTATCAAGGAGCGATGATAAAGCAATAATTTTATTCTTACAAGATCAGCTTTTTTTTATATCCGTGGCTGATTTTTGCGTGACAGATGTCGCTATCATTGTTTTCTGGATCGGACTTTTGACTTAGATTTATCTACAAAAGCGTATTTTAGTTTTCATACTGTATATGAAAAAAATAAAATATTAATTAAAAAAAATTTAAAAACAACTTCTATTTAAATGCTGTAGTTCATATGGCCACCTTCCGACGCCATGCAAATGCACACACATTTAATAGTATACTGAAGAAATAACCATGAGGAAACGCACATGTCTGTGTTAGATATACATAAAAATCACATTTCTGTGACAAAAATATTATCGAAGATATGCAAAATCCGTGCCTCGGTGTTGGATTCGTCGGATCTATTTATGAGATGTGAAATGGGATTTTATATGGAGTCGAAACAGAGATAAACGGTCTAAACGCTCAAATATACTAGATTCTATTTTAGCATTACCATCCCATTATATTTTTGATTTTTTTTTGTGGTAAGTTGTTCTGGACACACCTCTCCGGGACTACTGATGGGCGGTATGCGGCCGCATAACCTACCGTATTCTCTTTCCATCGCCATTGAGCCGACGACTGGTACCGATTCCTTAACATCCGTGGCGGGCTCGGTGGGTTACTCTTTCGAGTCCGTTGGGGTCCCTTTCGACGTCTTTACCATCTCTATGGGCTAGCGATTGACGTTATAGAGGTATGCTGGCGCTTCCTGGATATTATGCCCTAATCAATCAGACTAGGAAACCTACTCCAATTTGATTATGAACAATAAAGGCTAGGATGCTGACGACTTAGCAATAACAAAAACAGGGCCAAAACCAGCGAAAAGCAATTTCATCATAATTCTAATACTCTTCTAAACATAAGAAATCATTACCAGTGGGATTGCAAATTCTATTTTGTACGTTATGAAGTTGTTTATTGTGTAAGCTTATAGTAGGCTATAAAACAATAACATTTCGACCCATTGGAGCGAAGTAGTGGCCATAAACGTCAGCATCTAACAAAATGTAGAATAATGGCGAGAAACCATCGTCCTTGGAGTCCGTTTTACGGTATGGGCAATAGCGCGGTTAGCTACACATATGAATAAATGTCTTGTACATATATTCTGCCGCTATCGATAGTAAAGTTAATGTATCAAGTACCCGTGCGATGTAGAACTAAGAGAGAAATGTGTCATCATTCGTCATTATCATTTCAGCTCATATATGTCCCACTGTTGGGCTCGAGCCTCCTCCACAGTAGAAGGGAAATTGATCTACAATACCACGCTGGTCAGACGTATTGGTATAGGGTTTAATTCCAAGTTTGCCTTCACTTCCATAAATGTTAGACGGATATTATTACATTAGTCGTCTTTACGACACCCACGGCAAGAAAAGGGGTGGTGGATTGCATTCTTACACCGTCACCACAGGAATGTATCATCAATCCTTAATTAACCGTGAGTCATTATCATCCCGGTCTTATTTATTCCAATTACTTGGCCTCGACGCAATATGTACTGTTCTTTCATCATACATATTGCAAAAGTTTTGACAACGTTTTGATGACGTCTGCCTTACGTCACTCTCCTTGGGAATGTAATTGTTGACCAGGCAGCATTAGATGAAATGGGCGCATGGTTTTTTTTAGTAAAGGGAGCTATGAGATGGCATGGCACAAGTGCATAGATAACAACGGTGCATACTTTGATAATATAAATATATTTTACATAAAAATGACTTTATATTCCTCCCGTACAAAACGCCAATTTCATATGTAAGGACCTAACTAATATTTTAATATTATAACGTGGTACTCTAATAAAACCTTGCATTAAAAATATACATTTACCATTTGTGTATATGATAACGACGATTATTTACTATTAAGGAAGCATCTAATATAAAAAGTAAGCAATATTAAATGTTATAGGATGGTACCGAAACCTTTGTGAACGAGTTCTATACGCGCTTGGTCGAATTTTTTTATATTAAAAAAACGCTCAATATTGCGGCCATAAGATCGATAGAATTGGTATACCGTATAGAGCAATTTTGCGGTGGACGTGAGGTGTAAACAAATGCTGGCTCTTACACTCGTGTCACGGTTATGAAGATAAAATGCTGTTTCGACTTCCCTATAGAGATTATTGGAATGCACGGTCTCGATATTGTGAATTACATTTGGCAGTGTGCGAATTTGTACGTTATTATCATCAGAGTTATAGTGATACGAGAATGTTGCTTCCGATAAGGAAAATGTAGCTATGAAATTGAAGAGCAATTTTTAAAATGAAGCTGCACAGTAAGGGGCTTAAATAAATACCTCTCGTGAGATTCCTTATGAGTTTAACTCCAATCTATACATCTATTAGATATAGGCCTCCTCTCAGAAGGGATACTATCATAGTAAGCCACGTCTGGTACGTGGATTGGTTTATTGGTGATTGCATTTCGTGTTTGAAGTTACCAAGAAGAGCTCTGCTACTCACACCCCTGGTGATTTCTTAATCAATTATTATGAATCCACAAGAAACTGAATAAGAATTTAGTGTTAGCCTTCCGAGTTTTCTTGCCGAATCCTTCTCGAAGCCGCGTTCATATCATCCGGTAGTAGTATATTAGATTTGTTAGATTTATATTAATACCCTAGCAACCCGCCCTCCCTTCGCTTCGGTTTTAGTCGTTTTACCCGCGTAGCTCCCGTTCCCGTGGGAATACCGGGATAAAATATAGCCTAGTTTACTCCCTGATTATAGCTTTCCATTGTTGAAAGAATTTTTGAAATCGGTCCCGCCGTTTTGAAGATTACCCGGAACAAACAGACAGACAGACAGACAAAAATTTTTTTAATTTGTATTTTAGGAATAGGTGTCGTGCAAATAACCGTGTGAGCATGAAAAAAGCCTATTATTTTGACATTACAAACAGACACTCCAATTTTATTTATTGGTATAGATTTTCATATTATAGTAATTAATAAAAACTTATTTTTTAATACCTGCTGACCAAAAACATTATAATTTTCTCATATCATTTTATTTTTGTACGGGCAATAAATTTGAATCAAAATGTGGGTCAAAATATAATAACTAATTCTGTAGCGGGTAACTATAAATCTATAAAAACAATGACTTGTTGGACGTGAGACATCTTAGACCACCAGTGACAATGAACGTTGAAAAGTGTTGGAAACGCTGTGATATTAAAAATCAAACACTAACGCGATAAAATCTAAAAAAATAGATTTATTTGTAATACTCGCGTAAATATTCTGATGTTTCATTCTGCAACTAAAGTTCTCAACTTTAGTTGAGAACTAAAGTTGAGAGACGCAATGTATTCTTAAATCATCAAAAACCCGGTGTTCACTCCATACTTACTAACATTATAAATGCGAAAGTATATTTGTTTGTTTGTTACGCTTTCACGCTTAAACCACCGAACCGATTTCAAAAATTCTTTCACCAATGTAAAGCTATAATATCAGGAAGTAACATAGGCTATATTTTATGCCGTTATTCCCATGAGAACGGGAACTACGCGGGTAAGACTATTGAAACCGAAGCGAGGTGGGGTGCTATTACAGAATCCTTACTAATATTATAAATGCGAAAGTAAGGATGTTTGTTTGTTTGTTACGCTTTCACGCTTAAACCACAGAACAGATTTCAAAAATTTTTTCACCACTGGAAAGCTATACTATCAGGGAGTAACATAGGCTATATTTTATGTCGGTATTCCCACGGGAACGGGAACTACGAGCGTAAGGCGACTGAAACCGAAGCGAGGGCGGGTTGCTAGTAAATAATAAAAATTGTATAAAAACTTGAATTTTTCTTTTAAATAAATTAAATTTAATATTAAATGATTCTTTTCAACTTTATGTACATGCTACAGTAAGGCAAGTCTCGTCTTCATAATGGAAAGGAAATTGGCCTATTATAAAAGGCTGCCCAAATGATTAAATATTTCGTGTTTTGCTTCTTTTACAATGATATCTATGACATCTCTTAAAATAACCGCGTGAAAGGGAAGGTATTCTTATTTCATCACCATGCAAAACAGATCGTATTGGTAATTTTATTTGATTATAGAAAGAAAGAAAGAAAAATAATTAATTTTCCCCTCACAGGGGATACTTATTTGTACAATATAGTTTACATATAGATTAAGAGCTGGGATCCCACCCGCAAGCGAGTAAAAGGTCCGCTACTCAGCTTTATGTTGTAGTAACACTACAACGCTGTTTTTCAGTAGCGGCCTATGGTGTGACGATTGTCAGCAAACTCAACGCAAACTACTTATTTACAACATATTTTTGTTAAGTATACTTAAAACTAAAATAAGTAAGTAGTAATACGTGCAAATATTATAGACCAGTGCCGAAGCCTTCAAAAATGGTAAAAAGTGAAAAAAATAATAGTAGGATGAAACCCATTAGAAAAGGAGAGGAATATGATAAAAATGAAAGGAAAAATAAATTACGGGCGATCCGAGTTCGGGAAGTGGGAGGGGGTGAGTTTTTAAGGGTAAAAAATGGTTTATCTCGATTGCCGGCAAAACTACAAGTCCTACGGAATAAAATAAAGGGCAAAGTTGTAGGTAATAAAAAGATCTACAACTTTTGTATTTACAATTTTTTCACATAACCTCAAAATTTAGGTGAGAAATTCAAATAACCAACTTTTTGGTTTTTTATTTTTATCTTTTCAAAAAAAAATTCTCTACGTAATTTGGTGAAAACTTACCTTATTATGTCCCAAATACACTAATTTATTTGATTTAAAATATTTGTTTTTCCGCCTTATTTTAACTTAATATCAAAAAAGCACCCTAATTTTCAATCGAAAATTCACGCGTCAAAATATCAGCTTTTTTCAAAAAGTCGGGAGGCTTTTGATGGTGTAAAAAAAAATATACATTACTATAGTAAATGTTCTCAGAAAATGCAAAGAAAAAGTTAATATTTAATAAGACATCTTCAACATTTTGAGAAAGTTGTAGAATTTTCTTAACATTATATGCATAGATGCCTATTTATTGCTATTTTAAGATAACTTTTATACCTGAGTTACCTACAGATAATTTTAGCCCATCAAAAGTATTTCATAGAGAAGTGGGAAAGGGGCTATACGGGCCTTACTACCTACTAAAATCTTTGCATAATGGGAAAGAAATTCACCCATTAAACCACGCTAGTCAGACGGGTTGGTATAAGATTTTACTTCAAGTTTTCCTTCTCTTGCAAAGATATCTTCTTCGTAGCATATATTCCTTAGTCGTATTTTATAAGATCCACGCGCAAGTGTAAAAGTAGGAAGAGTCAATATATAATCCTATACTAACCCGTCTGACCAACGTGGTATAATAGGACAATTTCTTTCTTATTATGAAGAAAGTTAGAACCCAGCTGTAAGACGTATATAGCTTTTTTTATGGGGTGGTTTGCGGTCGGCGCACTCCTCACACCACTCCGTCCGGGGCGACAGAGGGGCGTAAGCACGCACACGCCGCCCCAGTCGCCGGCGGCGGGTCGCTTCGTCGAGGCTGCGCTCCTTGCACGCGCGACTCCCCGCCTCCTTCTGCGAGATTACTGCCTCGCAGAAGGCTGCGACCGCGTCCCAGTTCCTGACGCTGTCGAGCATCGGCCGGCAGCGCCAGGTCGGCACCGATGATTGCGACGAGTTCACGACGCTGCTCTGCCCAGGCAACACAAACCTCGAGCGTATGCTGCGCCGTGTCCTCGTCGCAATCGCAGTGGTAACAGGACGGTGTACTCTCCCTCCTAGCGACTGTGTACAGGTATTACCGAAGTATCCATGCCCGCCAAAACCTGCACCAGTCGGAAGGAGAGCACTCCGTGCCGCCGTTTTAGCCACTGCCTGCCCTTAGCCTTCACTGTCCAGACACCGTATCGAGGCCCCTCCAGCCGGACTGCCCAACGGGCAATGACGTCTCGGCGAACGTCGACGCGTCAGGCGGTGAGCTCGCTCAAAGAGACCACACCGCCCTCCGCTCGCACCCCAGACACCCGCCGATACAAATCGGAGACGTATATAGCTGGGAAGGTGTTGATAATCAAACTTTTAAAATTATAACATTTTGAGTTTTATCAATTAATTGGCGCTTTGTGTCAAAAAAAAATAAAAAATATATAGCTACATAGTGCCGCTGAATCGCTAATATTAAGCAAAATAGTCTTTCAATTCTATTCTAATGTTTTTTGAAAACTATCATATAACCTATCGCGTTTGTGATTGATTTTTAATTGTCCGATATTACAAATACTTGCCCGCGCACGATCACAGGAGAGCTGTTGTTGTGAACAGAACGGAACAACCCCTCAACATTAAATTTTAAAAGAAGTTTAAAAAAACATGATGACAATAACAGCGGATGACAATAACAGACATATAGGTGGTCATAAAAATTATTTTTAAGTAAAAAAGAAAACCGCCTTCAAAAAACACCGAGGAACTAATAAAAAGCAAAAAATAAAGCACCTTTTGAAGTCTGCGCCTTAGGTAGAACTTAAGTTAGGTAATGGTTTATAGGAGGCACCAACTTCAAAAGGCATTTTGTTAAAAAGGTTCCTTGATGTTTTTGAAGGCGGTTTTTAGTTTACTTAAATATGTTTTTATTGTTGCTTTTTAGTGTTAGATCTCATCATCAGATTCCGACTTAATGATCATGGGACCACCTTACAAGTATATATAAATATTCCGACGACCTGAGAACCTCCATATTTTTAAGTCGGTTAAAAATACCAGTGAAATAATTTCGTTAACTTTTAACATAATTAACATAATTTTGTGTTCTGACGCCTTTGTACCGCATGAATAAGCAGTGGTGTTTATTCACACTGCAATTCAATACACAATCCTTCTTCACAAACATACTTCTAACTCACTGCTAAGAATTTTCTAACAAAATCTACGAAAATTATAGATATTTCCAGGGCGGGTTGCTAGTCTTTACTAATAATAGAAAGTCGAAAAGTGTGTTTGGTTAAATGCGCTAATATTTGGAATTAATGGTTCCAACTCAAACGTTATATTAGAAGGCTCTAATATAATATTTGTGTTGGAACCATTAATCCAATCAACCCGCCCTCGCTTCGCTTCGGTTTCAGTCGTCTTAACCACGTAGTTCCCGTTCCCGTAGGAATACCGGATTAAAATATAGCCTAAGTTACTCCTTATATAGACAGCTACCTAGTAGTAAAATATTATCAAAATCCTTCCAGCCGTTTTAAAGATTATCCAAAACAAACAAATAGACAGACAAACATTTTTCCGTCCGGGACGACGACGGGGCGGCACGCGACCTCTTAACCCACCGCAGCTCCTCTCCTTCGTCGTTGGGCAGACCACCGGTGCCGAGTTAGTTGTCCTCCGTGGTCAGCCCGGCGGAATACCCTGCTTCCGACGTCTAGGACATCGGTGGCCATCGCGCGGTCAGCTTCTCCGCGTGTGACGGACTAATCCCTGGTCCGGGCACCAGCAGCCTCGCCTAGGGCGGCATCAGGAGCACGTACTGGCTGGATACGAGTCGCTGGCGGCGGGCCGTGTCGTCGTGGAGGCGTTCCTCACAGTCCGCCGCCTAATATAAAACCCTATGCCAACACGTCTACACGTCTGACCAGCATGGTTTATTAGGTAAAATTCTCTGGTACCAACCTGACGCTGCTGACCGTCGCCAGAGCGATGCTCGACAGCATCAGAAACTGGGACGCAGTCGCCACCTTCTATGATGTCGTTATCACACGGAAGTAGGAGGCGGATCGTGCACAGGAAGAACTCCTCTACGACGACACGATGCACCGCCGGTGCCTTGGACGGCGCCGCCCTGGACTGGGGAATAGTCCGTCACCCCGATAGCAGTAGTCGGCACAATGTCGAGGGAGAGCGAATACGGTGGGTTATGGGGTCCCGTGCCGCCGGGCAGACGGCATGCGTCCGTACCATAGCCTACCAAAAAAAGGTCAAATTCCCTCCCACAATGGAGGAGACCCGAGCTCAACAGCGGCACATATATAGGTTGAGATGAGATGCGATACTGGACTCATAAAATTAACAAATTAAATTTTAAATTTACAACATCATTTAATATGACGCTGCTTTTCCGGGGCAGAACTCTGAGGAGAAGATTAGGACGTACCTTAATATGTGGAAGTGCCAGCACTCGTCGGATCTCGTGTATAGCGGAAGCGGTGGCTGGAGTTGCCGCGGCTGGTCCCGGACCCGTGTGTCGTAGTCTCGTAGCCGCCTCCAATGCTTGTCGACAACGCTGTCGACCCTCAGCAGCTGGCGCACGTCCCATCGCTACTACCACTGTACACGCTATGCGGTCGTATATCTGTTAGAAATTCAGTATTTTCAAGCAAATTATAGCGTAATGATTTCTGAGGTTTAAACGAGAATTACACTACTGAAATAAAACTATTTATACGGCTTTTATAGTGTTAAGTTTTTGTTTTTAATTTCCCGACGCGTCGCACACTTTACGTTGCGTTGGAGTTGTTGAGAACCGAATTCTTCTATGGCCTATATTATATGTAAGTATTCTATAGCGAAACGTTGGGCAGTTAAAAAAACCCGGCTAAGTACGAGTCGTAGTCGCGCACGTAGGGTTCGGTAAAATTATCTATAAAAATCGCGTTTGTTGTATGGCAGGGAACCTTCCCGGGTTGAGAGCCCTCAGCGCTCACCCATAGTCCGCGTCAAGCTGTCAAGGCCATCTGCGGCCAACAGCTGTACACACACAAAAAAAAAATGGGAAGGAACCCCCTTAAATATTTGCGTTTAGTATTTGTTGTTTTATAACGACAACAGAAATACATAATTTGTAAAAATTTCAACCGTCTAGCTATCGTGGTTCTTGAGATGCAGCCTGGTGACAGACAGACGGACGGACAGACAGCGAAGTCTTAGTTATAGGGTCCCGTTTTTACCCTTTGGGTAAGGAACTCGAAAAATGTGTTTTAACACAACTAGCACCGTACAAACAGTTTATTTCAAATTATAGCGTCATAAAACGCGTAGAAAAACAGCAGTAATTAAATAAAACTACTTTACGGCTTTTACCGCTTTTGTATTTGGTTTTTGATTGCCCGACGTTTTGAACACTTTGCAGCGTTCATGGTCACGGGCGGACTAAGATGTCTCACGTCCTACAAGTCATCGTTATTGCAGGCAATTTATCTACCCAATACAAAAATTAATTATTAAATATTGAACCACACTGTGATACAAATTTAATGCCAGTGTAAGAAGAAAATGATTTTAGATGAAAAAATTATTTTGTTTATGGTTAGTAATTATTTAACATTAAATTAATAGTAATTATATTTAAAAAAACAACAATCTAGTATACTACCAATCAAAAATCAAATACAAACGCGATAAAATCCGTAAAGTAGTTTTATTTAAAATGCGTAATACTCGCGTAAACATCAGAAATCATTAAGCAATAATTAACTTTAAAGACATCTTGTTTAAACTTTTGATCCATTCGGTACTAGATAAAGAATGCATAGCTGAACTGTATTCATAACAGAGTGAAAAAGACACCAGTATTTCGTGCCAAATGTTGAAGTTCAATTCCCAGACAGTACAACGCCTTGTCCATCCATCAGCCCGTAGACGGCCACTGCGGTTCATAGGCCTCCGCGACGATAAAGTCACTCAACACGATCCTATGCCACCTGCATCCAACGATTCCCAGCGACTTCTAAAATGTCATCAGTCCATCTAGTAGGGGGTCCTCCGGTCATCCGATTCGTGGTCGCCAAGCTCGAAAACCTTTCTTCCCCAACTATTGTCGGTACAATGAGCGATGTGGCCTGCCCATTGCCACCTTAACTTGCTACTTATTCGGGCTATGTCGGTTACATCTGTTCTTCTATGGATTACCGTATTTAAGATTTCATCATGTAGTAAAATACCAAGTATAGCCAACTCCATAACACGCTAAGGGAGTTTGAGGCTTTTTATGAGTCAGGTTTTAGAAACCACGTGGAGAGACTAATGGGTTTTGCGATCCATAGATTGTATTGTATTCCGCTAGAATTACGGCGGTTAGTTATATATCTGTAAAGTCCACCGCAATACAGGGATTGATTCCTTACTGCAAATTGTTTTCTTTTATCTTGCCTGTAATATTGTTAAGTAGCTAAAAGTACAGAAATAACCCCTCTGGCCACCGTGACATATTAAACTAATTGCCCTTACATCAAAGCTACTGTGCAATGCTGGGGCTTAAAGGTTAAGAACGAAAAAAACATGCTCTAGTCCAAAATCTGTGGAATAAATTAACCGAAAATAATCGATAACCCATCAGCCTATAGCCGAACATGATTGAACATAGGCAAAGGAGTACTTTGCCAACGACTTTTCGATCGCCAGTCCTATCGGTTAGCAAGAGATGGTGACCCTTTTTTTCCTTAATCCATCATCACATGGCTATTTAGTTTAGTAGCGCCATCTAATGTGAAATTCTTGTACTTTAATAACACTGGCATGGAGCAACGCATAACAAGGTTTACCTTTTTTTAATAGATGTCGCATACTGTACTCATAATTCGTGTGTTGGTATCGTTCCGGTTAAAGGTGTCGGAAGAACATTTTCGAAAAAATTAGCAACTATGATTGTATAAAATACATTCATAGTTGCTAATGTTACATGCATAACGCTAGCCCGGTATGACATCGATTCTACACGTTTTAATTTTTAACTTAATTATTAAGTAAAACCTATAACGACTGGTCTACGTAAGTAGATACCAAAAATAAGAGTATCATCTCAGCCCGTATACGTCCAACTGTTGGGATTGGGTTTCCTTCGTGTGAGGGAATTTGATCTACTGTACCTGGTCAGCCGCGTTGCCATAAGGTTTTATTTCGAGTTTCCTTCTCTTGCACAGATATTATCTGCATGTTATACCCATTAATCGTCTTTTACGACACCCACAGGCAAGATAAGTTGTGGTGAATCGTATTCTTACTCCGTCACCATACAGAATAATAAATGCGGAATACCTAATAAGAGTATAAACGACGATTAATTAAAGTTATATTTAATGCCAATCTTAATCAAACAAAGTTCCTAATATACGATAAACACCGGGGGTAAATTCTAAAGCAACAATGGCATTTACAATTTTCAAAGGCTGGGAGTAGGTAGTTCACATTATTACCTCCAATAGAGCTCTAAGCTGCAAATCATCTAAAACGCTGTGAAACAGATCGGGGTCCATGAACAGCGGACCGTCTTGAAGTACTGCAACATCATCCAAAGACTCCACCACCAAATTCACAGCTGTAACAAACAAAGTCACTAATTAGCTAAAAATAATCCAAGTTCATATTATAAAACCTAGACAGCGCTCACCTCGACTCATATACGTTCCGTTGTTAGGCCTGAGCCTCCTTCAAAATAGGAGGCCTACCTACATACTATACACACTGGTCAAACAGGTTGCTATAGGGTTTTATTCCGTGTTTTCTTTCTCTTGCATAGACGGTATATGCATATTATATCCCTCAGTCGTCTTTTACGACACCCACGGGCATTATAGGGAGGGGTGAATAGTATTCTTACTTCGTTACCACACGGAAAAGATGGCGCTCAAAAACTTAAAACATACAGAAGGGCCATCTAGATAATTACTACTAGACTGTGATGTACCGAGAGTTGTCGTCATGGGAGTCCCTAGACAGGACTATTATTAAAGTTATCCATAAGCGCTTATAACGAATCTGAATGTAGTTTGTGATCGTTAACTCGTTAACAATTACAGAAACATACATATATATCGACTAGCATCTAAGAACACTATTTTATCAAAGCTTAAGTCTACCAAAAGATTAAAACGACAACACTCATAAGGCTAGCTACTGATTTTAATAGATACTTTTTAACAGCAAATAAGTTTACCTATCGCGTTTTTACTTTAGCATCAAGTACAATAAAATTATCATTATGATACCATATATTACTTAGGGTGTTGTGTAAGCACAGCCACAACATATATCAGAAAACGTACTTACCAGCAGCATTAGCTTCCTCGAGGAGTACTTGTCTACGTGCAGGCTGTTCCTCATCCTCTTCGTCATCAGCTGCAGCGGCTCCCAGAGTCGCAGCTCGAAGACGACGACGACTATTGAACTTTTTCAACTCCTCAACCGTACCCGCTAGATGGATGCGATTCTGTTTCTCGCGGTCCTGAGACAAGTATAAAAATACAAGCATATAAATTGTTCTTACCACTCCTTTTCAATATTAACAAAAAAGCAAAACGTCTGCATATGAAAAAAATGAATCCACTATTATTACCACGCACCATGTATGGATGGCCATAAGATTTTAGTTCGAGGTTTCCTTCTCTTGCTACACTATCTTCTTACACTCCTTAATCTATTCTTACGTCCCCTTGGGGATAGAATGAATGGCGAACATTGAACATCGTGTATGTTGAAAATGCCTATGACGCAATTTATCAGTTTCTTAATATAAATACTATGATATAGCAATATAAACATATATATATATATATATATATATTATATATATATATATATATATATATATATATATATATATATATATATATATATATATATATTATATATATATATATATATATATATATATATATATATATATATATATAACTACTACGATATGTTTATCTTTTCCTTGTGGTGACGGAATAATAATACGATATAGGTTAAAAGATATGGCATGCAGATAATATATATATATATATATATATATATATATATGTTTAAGAATGAAAATTCGTTATAAAACGCTACCCGGCATAATAAAGAAGATTGATTTATCTCCTAATATGGAGAGCTTGAACCCAAGACTAAAACATTATATGACGTCAAATTGAAGATCTTCACAAATATTTAAATGTTATATGATTCCAAACATAACGTTACAAAATGGAAGTGAGGCATAAAATTCATACAAATGTTAACTCGGACCTTCAGCCTTGAATTATTGAAAGCACCGATTTTTCCATTCTCGTTAGTGCTTGACCAGATGTTAGTCGTCTACAATCAGTTCAATTGCCACCACTTCCATTAACTAACAGGATTCCATGTACAACATTAAAATGTTTATGCACATAACTTCCATGTGTTGACGGAGTAAGAATACTGAGACCTTAGCACGAATATTATAATAAGGATTTAGAGAGAAGGAAAAGCACTGCTCCAGATCTATATTTGTACTTAGCCCACTATTCACTACCCTATTTCTTGTATACCGTAAAAGTCGACTATGCAGATAACATCAATAGAAGAGAAGGCAAACTCGAAATAGAATCCTATGCCAACCCATCTGACCAGCGTGATATAGGAGGCCAATTTCCCTTTCCCTGTGGAGGACGTTCGAGTCCAGTGAATAATGAATGAAATGCTGCACTTCTCAAAACAAAAAGTAACTGCATTACAAAACTATTAATTTACAGCCTCATTATAATCTCATTGACAGGCTTATGGTCTGACAACACCAGGCTCTATTCCCCCAGACGAAATATGGCAGCACGGAACCAATATTAAGCAGACCTTCGGAACTGATTCCTTAATTTCCTTACCCTTTCAAGTACTTAGCTACATCACATCTACCTTACGCTCCTTATTATTTTAAAATTATTGGGTTTAAGATACTAATATAATGATACCTATTTATTTTTATATCGCTTACCCTTATCCAACGATGATTGAGGACCTCTTGTATATTGATCCTTTGAGTATGGTCCACAGTCAGCATTCGTTGTACTAGATCTTTCGCAGCATCGCTGATATCATCCCACATGGGCGCATCGAACTGTTAAACAATAAATGTATTAGTACATTACTGTAGCGGCCAGCAAAAGAGGCATTAACGGACGAACGTGTTAATGTGGGCCACACATACGTAAGTCCATCAATGACTAATTGTGGCTAAGGCTCGTATAGTACTTTCTCAAATAATGCGCGGAAATTAAAACTAAATCTTAGAATAATAACGTATAGAAGGATAGTGTCAGTACTTCCAACTTTAAAAATTTGAATCTAAAAATACTAATGGCGGGCAGACGATTACACACGTACACACGGAAACCACTATACAAATTATGAAATCAAATTTTGTTTTTATTAACATAAATCGTCGAAATACTTTTAAAAGTAATGTTAAAAACCTTTTTATGTTTTTCAAATGTGTTGTGGCACCATTTGAATGCACAAGCCGTCATAATTACCTATTTATTTTTTAAGAGTTGCGTACGTTCGTGCAGTGCAATGACTTGTACATTACGGAACGGTGCCGGCGTAAGCTCCATTAGGCTCCAATTGAAATGCCTCACTTTTTGTGCGTGAACTTACCTTCTATACGTTATTATTCTAAGGCGCGGAAATTAAAACTAAATAGTACTCAGTAGAACTTTCGAAAATAGATACGAATTACATTTACGACTTTTCTATTATAGCTCTTACCGCCTCTTAAATTTCAGGTGGCGTTAAAGTAAGTTCGCTACACTCACAGTCTTCACTTGAACTCATTTTAAGTCAAATACAATTACTTTTCAAAATCAATGACGGACAAGGACAACTAACAACATTTTTCACGCGCCAAAAGGTTCATTTGTTTTTTTTTTCATAATGGAACAGGTTTCTTTTTCAAGCCAATTCGAAATTTAAATTAAAATTATAAGTTGCCTCCTTGGCTACCATGTTTTGAAGTAACACATCGTTCCATTTATAAAATACACGATAGTCTGATAGTCAGTACATCAATTTCGATTTACCTCGAAGAAGGTTGTCAAAATAATACTCAAATATCCAAGCATGTTTGAGAAAAATATTTTTTGTAAATTTAGAATCATATGATATTGTAAATAAAACCATTTTACGGATTTTATCGCGTTTGTATTTGATTTTTGATTGCCTGACGTTTCGAACACTTTACAGCGTTCATGGTCACAAGCGGACTGTCCGCTAATACGGTTGAGTCCGGAAATTAGTTTTATGTACAATATGTAATACTTGCGTAAACATCAGAAATCATATGATATTTATAAAAATCCATTTGCAAACGAAAATTGAATACCATACATGGCACTGAAACCTCCCGTCTATAGGAAATCTGTTCCAACCGTATTACTAATTAGTAAGGGAAAGTTCATGCAATGACTAAATTGTCGCTCGGATTTTCTCGTGTGTCGTTTTAAACATTATGCTGATTTTAGTGTAAACACGTTGCTGTAGAGAGAAGAAAAACTCGAAATAAAACTCTATACCGGCATGGCGGTCCAGCATGGTTAGTAGGTCATTTTCCCTCCCATTGGGAGGAGGCTTGAGCCCAACAGTGGGACGTGTTTGAGCTGAGACGATGGCGACGTTGTTGTAACGGATTTTCAATTGATGTTGATTCAGCTCCCGCGTGTTGAAATACTTTTTGGTTCGCAAATTAGTTAAATTCGACAACAACAAAAGTAGCCTATGTATGGTGTATAGAAACAAACACATTGGCACGCTACTGTTTGGAATTTTATATTTATAAATCTATTTAAGACCAAAAAATAAAAATGGCGTCTTCGATTGCTTATAAACTATACGTTAAACATGTATAAAATTATATAGCAAAAAAAAAAGATATTTGAAAATTATATAGCAAAAAAAATTTATATTTGATAGTTTTTTTTTACTTACTCTCAATCTTCCGCGACAAATAGCTTCAAAGAGCCTTTCTCTTGTACCAGTGAATGGTAGATAACCCACCAACAATACATGCAGTAGAATTCCAGCCGCCCATACATCAACAGGTTTCCCATATAATTGACTGGATACTACTTCGGGCGCCATATAATGAGGTGTCCCGATACGACCTAAAAAAATTATGAAGCAATAAATTCAATAGATTACATGCCAGCAGTATTTATAAAAACATAAAGAATAAAGAAAAAAACACGAAGCAGTCATGACGACTGCCGACAGAAGTGAAAACTTAAAGTACATATATAACAAACAGTTATTATTTTTAGATATGCAATTAATTGATCTTAAATTAAAATTTGTAATGTAAGACTTTTTATTATCTGCCTATAGAAGATTTTACTTCAAAAATGAAATAAAGGTACCAAAATGTTTGAACATTTTGGCCACGAGAATAAATATGAAATAAAACTATATTTACATATAAAAACCGCATTAAATCTGTATTACGTATAGTTGATATCGAACGATATGAACAACAGGTTCGTGGAAACTGTCCACGCGGTTGGGTCGAAATTTTTCAAGGCTCACCGCGTTAACAGACCTAAAAAACTTTCTGACCAGACTCTCGAACTCATGGGGCGGAGAAAAGAAATGACGGTGCAGTCTTCAGCCGATTGGTCCAAACATAGGCAGCTAAATAGGCAGATCTCCAGGTCTGTGCGTCGCGATATACGCCGATTTAATACGCTCCGTATTAAAGAAGCGATAGAGCGGAATCGTGGCTCAAAAGTGTTCGCACAAGATCTGTCTATTGGCCAAAGCCAAATGACTAAGCTGAAGACCGACGATGGCACTGTCATTTCATCCCAAAGTGAGATCTTGGGAGAGGTCGAAAGGTTCTATGGACAGTTATACAAATAATCCCGAAATCCCGTTGTCGGCTTGGTCCAAGATCCCAGATCCAAGCTAACTCGGCACTATACCGAAGAAATCCCGGACATTAGCTTGTACGAGATCAGAATGGCTCTCAAACAACTACGTAACGGTAAGGCACCGGGAGATGACGGAATTACGGCAGAGCTTCTGAAGGCGGGCGGCAAGCCAGTCTTAATAGCCCTTCAAAAGCTATTTAATTCCGTTATCCTCGGGGGCGACGTTCCAGAGTCGTGGACCAGGAGTGTGGTGGTGCTGTTCTTCACGAAGGGTGACAAAGCTCTTCTAAAGAACTACAGACCCATCTCACTCCTGAGCCATGTTTATAAGTTGTTCTCGAGAGTCATTACCAATCGACTCTCGCGCAAGCTCGATGACTTCCAGCCGCCCGAACAAGCCGGCTTCCGAAAAGGCTATAGCACCATAGACCATATCCTCACGCTTCGGCAGATTATACAAAAGACCGAAGAGTATAATCGGCCCCTGTGCTTAGCGTTTGTGTACTATGAGAAAGGCTTTGATTCAGTCGAAACTTGGGCGGTGCTGCAGTCCCTTCAGCGGTGCCAAATCGACTATCGCTATATCGAAGTGCTGAAGTGTTTGTATAGGAACGCCACAATGTCAGTCCGTATCCGGGATAAGAGTACGAAACCGATCCAGTTGCAGAAAGGCGTGAGACAGGGAGATGTTATCTCTCCGAAACTGTTCACCACTGCACTGGAAGATGTCTTCAAGCTCTTAGACTGGACTGGACTCGGCATCAACATTAACGGCGAATACATCACTCACCTTCGATTTGCGGACGATATAGTCGTTATGGCAGAATCCATGGAGGACCTTGGCACAATGCTCAATGATCTCAGCAGGGTATCCCAACTAGTGGGTTTACGAATGAACATGGACAAGACGAAAGTCATGTCAAATGCCCATGTCATTCCCGTACCGGTCCTAGTTGGCAATGCGATTCTTGAAGTTGTCGATCACTATGTTTACCTAGGACAAACAGTCCAGTTAGGTAGATCCAATTTCGAGAAAGAGATCAGCCGACGAATCCAACTCAGTTGGGCAGCGTTCGGGAAACTTAAGAGGATCTTTTCGTCCAACATACCTCAGTGTCTGAAAACACAGGTCTTTGACCAGTGTGTGTTACCAGTGATGACTTACGGCACGGAAACGTGGTCCCTAAATGTAGGCCTCATATCAAGGCTCAAAGTTGCTCAGCGTGCTATGGAGCGGTCTATGCTCGGGATTTCTCTGCGAGATAGAATCCGGAATACGGAAATCCGCAGAAGAACGGGTGTAACCGACATAGCACGAAGAATTAGCACGCTGAAGTGGCAATGGGCAGGCCACATCGCTCGACGAACCGACAACCGCTGGGGAAGAAAGGTTCTCGAGTGGCGACCACGTATCGGACGACGCAGTGTAGGACGCCCCCCCACTAGGTGGACCGATGACCTAGTGAAAGTAGCTGGGCGTCGTTGGATGCAGGCGGCACAGGACCGCTCATTGTGGCGCAACATGAGGGAGGCCTACGTCCAGCAGTGGACGGCGATAGGCTGAAATGATGATGATGAATGACGTATAGTTTTTGTGATCATGCATGAGAAACGCAACATTCGTAAAGAATCCGTAAAAAGTGTATTGTTTCACTTTTGTATCATGAGTTTTTAGTATAATGCCTTCAATATTTTTTTAAAACTTCCATATCGAGTGTCATGGGTTTGATTTTCATACACAACGAATATTAGAAATAGTTTTAAGTATATCAAAAATGCCTGCCAACAGACGAACATGATATCCAATATTCAAGCATCAATGTGCGTTATTTTTCAATACTTCTTCTAAATAAGGCAATTATATCGTCATTCGTCTATCACACAATTGTTTCTTTTTCACATTTGTATATAAATATTTAACAGTCATTTTATATTTTAAAATTACCATACTAATCATTTTTATACTGAAACCTCGAATATCACCTAGACTGACTTAAATACAGTGTTATCTTCCCGCAAAATAATTTGGCAATGAGCTGTTACAGAAGAAACAGTCAAACATATACTTCAACCATACATTTTGGGGCATGGCATCAAACTTAGAACACAAATATATGATTCAATGGCATTGTGGTTTTTAAGTATTTAATAAGAAAACGGGTCGGTTTGATGACGGACTCGGAAAAATATGTGAGATAGAATGTCGGCCATAACACTATGATTTCAGAAGGAAATTTCAGAATAGAACTCTATGCTAATTACGATATTATTATTAATATCGTAATTAGCATAGAGTTAGCAATTATTATTAATAACGATATTAGCATAATTTATCTCTTTTTAAATAATAGGCTTATAAATTTAATAGTAAGCTGTATACAATAAAATTGGAATATGAATAAAATAATAATCATTATATGTTCTCTGCAATATTAAATATATTTTAAATAACTATAATGTTATTTGCATCAAAATAATAAAATGAATGCCAATAAATTTTGACGTATTTAGTGATGCATTACATCTACTCTTCCTTATTGGAACATCATAATTTCCTTTAACAAATAACTACTTGATAAGGTTGTCTTTCATGGTCTCTTCGAGTAATTCTAAGTGAATAAGGAACTATAAAATACTATTGGATTTATAAATTTCAGTAACATTTTACAGCAATTACATTTGTAAGATGGAATTATACCGACACCAATATTATATAATGCGATTAATCATAAAATCCAATTACCGTTTTCCTGTAATTATTAATTCAAAATATTCCATTGCATAACCAATACCAGAACATAAAATTAGTCAAAAGAAATCAAAACGCAATTGCGCATCAAACGTTAATTAGGGGTGTGGTGCAATAATTTTAGCGTGTTGCCTGTGTCATATGAATATGCAAGAGAATGAGTCAAAACAACTATTAAATTTATATTTTAAAATGTACCGAGGAAAGGTTTCCCGGCTGGGCCGAATTTTTAGCTTTATTTTAAAAGATGTCGTCGTTGGATAATGAAATTTCCCCTTTTCAAAACACTTTTTTTATTATAAATACTAAAAGCACATATTTTTTATATTTTTACCTTTCATGGTATATAAATACACAATTTGTATTATTTAAAAAAAATTTACTCAGGATGTATTTTAGCTCATGATTAATTTTTTTTTTTTTTTTTAAATCTCAAATGGTTCAAAATAAATAGTATTTATAATAAAAAAATGATGTTATTTAACTTAAATAGGAAATTTGAAATGCCCACTGACTTCGGCCGAATTCGGCCCAGCAGGGATCTTTTTTCTTGTGGTCGGCCCAACGACGAAGGCGACGTGCTATACGGGTGGGTTGCGGGTGTGCGTGCTTAGGCCCCTCTGTCGCTCCGGACGGAGCCGGGCGAGGAGTGCGCCGACCGTAATCCACCCCAAAAAAAAAGGGTTCATTTTCTCTGTATATAAGACTATTTTAACATATAAATGCAATAGGTTAGTTTTTGACTCACCTAATATACAACTACATACTTATATATAATTTTCTACACAAAATTATTTACATTTATAATTAATGTACATAATAAATTAAATTTTATACTAAGTTTTTATTTATGTTTTGAGGACTATGGCAATAAGCAACTTTACTAAATAGATACAGTGGTAGGGTTTGTCTGACTGATATCTCCGAAGACAAGGCATCTGGGAAACACCTTAAGTTATAAAGTCCCATGCCTATGTTCGAAGAGCTATATAGACACGATAAGGCCACATCAAGGTCCGTCCTAAACAAAACTTTTAAGCCCAAAAACTAAATTCTGCAAATGGAAGTTTTATTATTGGTGAATTTTATAAAAAATCTTTTTCAACAGCGTGCGCTACCACCCCAACCACCCCATCTTGCCTGTATGTGTCGTAAAAGGTCGTCTAAAAGGATATAATATACATATAACGTCTAAGCAAGAAAAAGATAATTAAATATAAAACTCTATACCATTATAATATACATATAACGTCTAAGCAAGAAAAAGATAATTAAATATAAAACTCTATACCATCGAAGCCATCTGTCCAGCATGATATACTAGGCCAATTTCTTCTGTTGTAGAAGTGGCTAGAAGACAACGACTGGGATGACTTTTTATTAAATAACCACCCGTAATGAAATGCACATACTTTATAAATATTATCGAACAAAGAAAACAACCATTATAAGCTTATGACCAGGCTTATACGAGGATTGAATACTTATATACAACTTACTGACTGTATTCTGTACATATTAAAATAAAAAATGCCTTGAAATCGATCGCAGTGCCACCTACCGGGTCCAATTATAATTCTAAACAATTTTTGAATACACCTGAACACATAAAAATTTTCATTCAATTCGGCCCAGCCATTTAGGCGGAGTTTGGTCACATACAAAAAAAAATATAATGATAATAATTTAAGGACAACACATCTTAAGCATTAAATCATGCCTTAAATGACCATAAGTGTTATTTACAATATATTACTCTCACAGAACTACGAAAACTACGTGATTTTAGTCACAAGATTACCGCGCTCGCTGACGATATTTATTTTCTACTAATAAATTTTATTACCAATAATATTATTTATTTGATTATAATGAGGGACATTGATTAGGTATATTTCTTATGAATAATGTTAACATAATGGTTAGTAGTGATTGGAAGCATGTCCGTAATAAAAGACATGTGGTGCGTTTAGGGCTGCCATCCGACCAATAATCCTTGTTTTACTTGGATCTGTGTGCCTACTCTTGAATCTCGATTCCAACACTAAATACAATCGCAGCACGAATTTCAGCAAATTTGGTAATGTTGAAAGCGACACTAGCGCACAATTGGAATCAAATTAGGTGGAATTTGATTAAACTAAATGAATTCGACTCTCGTCGATTAAGTCAAATATTTGCTACTCCCAACGTGATTTTGACGTAGTTTAAAATCGTTAATGTTGCACAATTCCAAGAAAGTGTCTTTGCCGTGATTGAGTTCGGTAACGTTATTGATTTAAAGTAAGAAAATACAGCACATTTGGTGAAAATAACAACGACAAATGGGAAGAATTCATTCTCGATTTTGTTAAAGAGTACCAAATATAAGTTTGGTGGGATTGGAATTGAATCGGATTCGAAATTAGAATTGATTTCAAGGGTAAGCCCACTATTAATATAGTCATTGATGCAATCTGCGGATGATCATTCTTGGACTGGGTGTAATTTGTTTCGGTATTTTTTACAAATTTACTATTATTTACTATTTTTACAGATTTTATTGCGTTTATATTTGATTTTTGTTTGCCCGACGTTTAGAATACTTTTCAGCGTTCATGTTCACGGGTGTACTAAGACAATGGAATTAACTCATTAATGAGTATTTAGAAATTGATTACAATGGACTCTTTAATTCTAAAACTATTCCCTACTTAAAATAGGGATATTAAGTTAGTACAAAAGGACGTATAGTATTATTGGTTATTTCACAAAATAATTTCATGTAGATGGCAGCCCTAAGTGTATGTGACATTGTGCTATGATGTTTGCACATAATGTCCATGCAGGGCACTTTCTTACCATACTCATCTGATTTGAGATATGCTTGGCCCAACGGACCCATTAGCGGTCGGGTGTCCATCACCAACTCTGTATAACAATTCCTATTATAATCAACTTTGTAACAAAAATATTATGAAAGATTTAAATAAATTAGTAATAAAACAAAAAATATAGATTCTACACTATTTTAATTAATATAAAGCGTAACTATAGCCTAAATGGTATTAAAACTTATGCTAAATATAAAATGTATTAGTTCTCCTATTTGTTTAATCCCCGTACCCAATATAGCGCTTAGGTACATAATGAAAATTGTTATGCACCATAATTATGAAGTAAGTTAGTTAATTCCTTTTAAACATCCTAGTACCCTTTTATTTAAAAGCGATTACTATATAATTATTTAATAACTATTCCATCCTTTTTATTTTTTTGCAGAAACTAGTAGACTGCAATTAAAAAACTAATTGTTTTTCTTTTATCAATTGTTGTTGACCCATTAATAAAATAATTCGTGTCAAAAAAGTTTCAAACCAATTTTTGTAATTCCAAAATATATAAAAGAAATTTTAGAAAGAAATACATCATAGCAAAAAAAAGGTACAGATTTTCCATTACATGGTAAAGTATATTTCATTTTGAGATATAAATGTCTTTTTCTGGTCCCATCAAGGATATAATCGCTAAAACCTACGCAACATATTCCTAAACTATGGACGTCATTCACAGACATTTTGATTCAGTGAAATAATTGATTTTTAAAATTAATTCCCCTATTTTATTTCCCCTATTAATTTCTCTAAGAAATTTATGTATTAAAGGTATAAAAACAGAGTATTACCGGGTGGTGCTCGATGCGCTGTAGGTGTTGGTAATTGAGCAGCTACACCAAATCCTCCAAGTTTAACGGGAGCGCAGTTATCACGTCCAGCTAGCAACACGCAATGGGGTCTCACGTCTCGATGCACAATATCATTTTCGTGACAATAACGCAATGCTTCGAGTATCTGACGCATGTAATGGCTGTGAAAGTTAAAATTATAGGTATTACTTTAATTATTTCGTAATATTACTAGTTACGCGCTACACTATATATCGTAGTATTGTACTTTAACATTACCACTTTAATATTCCCCCGAGGGGGGGGACGTCGGTCGATGGGAGGGTACCCCAATAGGGGGTATTCCGTCGGGCCGACCACTGACGACAAGTTAACGCTGCTCCAGTGGTCGGCCCAACGACGAAGGCGACGTGGGCTTCGGGTGGGTCGCGGGAGTTGCGTGCTCAAGCCCCTCTGTCGCCCCGGACGGAGTGGTGCGGAGGCGCGCCGACCGCGGCCCACCCACAAAAAAAAAAAAAAAAAAACCACTTTAATATTACGCAAATATAATCTTTTAAACTTTTTAAACTCTTAAACTCAAACACATTACTGATATAGAGTAACAGCCAATGAAAAAAATCAATCACAATTTTAAAGAAAACCGACAATAATTTGACCATTTTATAATATTTATAACGGCAAAGCACTCACGTGCTCGTGCACGCCGAGGCCTCGCAGACGCCGCTGCGCACTCGTCCTGATGATGAGCATCGTATATGCTCGAAACCCGGGTCGACGTAATCGATCTCAATACGTGAGTGTTTTGCCGTTATAGATATTATAATATGTATCAATCTCACGATAATTTCAATACTAAAGTTGACCATTTGTTTTGAATAGCTAAATGGATTTACCATAAGTGCAGCCCTATCTGTCTAGGGTCATTCAGAGTCATAAAGGATCCCCATCCTTTGCGTCAGAAGGGCCACCACGAACATTCGAAAAGCGATAGTAATAAAATTAGACGTCCTTGCAATATCATCTTTATCTCAGCTCCTATATATTCTACAACTGAGCTCGAGCCTCCTTCATAATAAGAGGGAAATTCATACATTTGAACAACTTTTAGCTAAAAAGCAGCTCTGTGCTATGGGTATTGTTGTCATCTTTAGCCTGACTGACCACGTATTTTCCATTTTTCTCTGTATTAGAGAATAATCCTAGTTTCGCGAGCATATTGGAAAGCAACAGTTAATAGATGCAAAATACACCCATACTCAGAATAATCATTATAGGAAGAATTGAACCTATGACACGAGACACGGAACGACCCCTATGACGACTATCGGTGCAAACTATTTCGAATGCAATGACGAGGTAAGATATCTAAATGAATATCTATGTAATTAAAAGTAAAAAAAAAACTCGACTAAATAAAGCACTTAAATCTATAAATATGCGTTATGTGCATTAACTCACCATGCAACTGCTTCACTGTAGACAAAGCCGGCTGAAGCTCTGCGTACCACTTCAAAGCAGAGATCGGAACCATCCATGCTGAAAATAGAAACAACAAAATTGAACATACAACTAGATTTAAACCGTCAAGGTGGATATTATTTTGCAATTATCATTAATAATGTTCTGATGACGAAGTATGAATACGTTCATCACCTATTTTTCCCCGCGAACGATTAAATAGTAAAAAGTAATAAGTCTGTCAATCAAATCACTTTTGATGCCCTTTTGGACTGGCTCTATAAACCGGATTCCCCGACCATGCAGGTCGACACAAGATCTGTGGGGGGCCCTATAGCACGTAGTTTAACCACTCTCCAACTAATGAACAACAAAATGCTGGGATATCGCCCCCAAGCAATCATTTGATGCTCTACAGTGCGAAAACAACAAATGTACATCGTATATATCGCAACTTCCACAAATATTAAATCTCAAAAGTATCTTGATTATATGCCCCGTTATATTATTTTCACATGAAAAGCCTCTTAAACAATTTGCACGTTATTTTAATAACTCAAAAGTAATAATATCTTTCTATTGTATATGACGAAACTATAGAAGTTATACATAAACCGTTCGAATTAAACAGTAAAATAGGGTTTCGATAAAGATCGTTCATTCGGTTTCTAAAGATATTAATTGGTTAAGATGTCTGTTTAGTGACGGAATAAAAACACTATTGCCACCACCCCTATCTTATTCCTGAGCGTCGTAAAATCAGGTAAGGGAGAATGGGCATCAGTTCTCTCCTGGGAATCGTTCATATATTTGCCACCTATCCAACGCGTCGACCATGGCACTAATCTCCTCATTTTCGGGAAGGTCGACGTCTAGCAGTGGACGACGAAAGGCTGAAGTGATGATGATATCAACGTACATATCTCAATTTAGATTGAGTCAATACAAAAATTCTTCCTACCACCAGACAGCCTAATCTTTTTGACTGGCCGCGTGCTTAATATCAAACTTCCTACATCAAGAGACAGATCTTAAAAAACGCGTTTCATAAACGCATATCTTATACAAATGAGTCTCTAGTACACTAAAGGGGGAGACGAATGAAAATCTAATTCATAATTTACCCAGATTAACACAAAAATGTTTAATAACATGAAGTTGTAAGCTCTACTACAACTTAGATAACTATTTTTAGAACTAATTATATACTCCAATGGCTTTTGAGGCGTAGCGTAGCCGCCCTCGCAAATACCTTTTATAAAACACTAGCTACCCGGATCGGGAACGCGCAGTTATTAAGTAGTTAACAACAGGATCAAATTTTCCACGCCATTTCATGCTTACAGGATTACTTTTAGATATTATTTATTAAGAATCTATTTTCATATATAACTTTGCGTGTTTAAATTTCTATGTTGCGATATAGTAAAAATACAAAGTCACCACCGCTTCTTTTCTCATTAGTGGCACAAGTAGACAGCATAGTGTAAAAGAAGGAAAACTCAAAATAAAACTGTGTTTAAACCCGTATCTCAACTCAATCAGCGTGGTATAATGACCCGTGGCTGACGTCATCCTAGCCGGATGAATGAATAGGGTATTAATCAGCCACACGCAGGGGCTAAACGCGTGACGACTTTGCCTCGGCACCTAGGCCGGGGAGTCGAGGAAATGATATTCCAGGGTAACCGCAGACCACCAATCTCAAAGAATGGTAAGCCTAAATAGGGATGGGAAGGTAGCACGACATGTTAAGTCGAGATGATAATAACAACTAACAATTAAATTAAACGGGGAACGAATATTACGGTGCTCTATAATTTTGAAAAATCATCATCATTTCAGCCTATTGCCGTCCACTGCTGGACGTAGGCCTCCCTCATGTTACGCCACAATGTGCGGTCCTGTGCCGCCTGCATCCAACAACGCCCAGCCACTTTCACTAAGTCATCGGTCCACCCAGTGGGGGGGCGTCCTACACTGCGTCGTCCGATACGTGGTCGCCACTCGAGAACCTTTCTTCCCCAGCGGTTGTCGGTATCGTCGAGCGATGTGGCCTGCCCATTGCCACTTCAGCGTGCTAATTCTTCGTGCTATGTCGGTTACACCCGTTTTTCTGCGAATTTCCGTATCCCTGATTCTATTCGCAGAGAAATCCCGAGCATAGCTCGTTCCATAGCACACCGAGCGACTTTGAGCCTTGTTATGAGGCCTACATTCAGGGACCACGTTTCCGTGCAGTAAGTCATCACTGGTAACACACACTGGTCTTAGACCTGTGTTTTCAGACACAGAGGTATGTTGGACGAAAAGATCCTCTTAAGTTTCCCGAACGCTGCCCAACCGAGTTGGATTCGTTGAATTTTGAAAAATATCTGGATATAAATTATTTTTGAAAGAGCACACATTAATCTATTGTCAAAATCCACTGGCAAGGCATTGACTTCCCCACGAAGAGAAGCATCATAATCACTAGGTATATTTAGGAGGGCGATTGTGGATCGCGGTTGGTATTGAGTTTTTTCCAATAAAGTACTGCCATTTTGCAGTTACGAGAGAAAGTAAGATTTGATGATGTTATGTATTCTTAACCCATCATCACACGGATAGAAAGTGATTGAACAGAGACAGCCGCACCCGCTATTTGTCCACATAGAAATCATGTGTGTCGTGAAATAGCCGTCAAATATGATTTTTATTATTTGTGATGTAGGGTGAAAAATATCAAATCAAAATTCACCCTCTATTTAGGGAGGAATATATTCTGTGAGGTGCCCATCTTCAGAATACCTTTTTAGTCTGTCTTTAAATCATAAAAGTAAGACACTGTATAGTACTTATTTCTACAAATTTTTAATTGGATAAGAAATTAGGCAAAAATATTAACACAGAATGTCATCTCCTATTCCACCCCAGGAGGAGAAAATTAAGTAATGCTGAATCTCCTTTATTTATTTTTACTAATCAGTATTTGTTCTTAATGTGAAGACAATGGATGAAAGTTTGTTTCTTCGTACAAATTTTGCCACTGAGTTTCAACCCTTTTGGTGTTAAATTTCGTAAAATAGTTTCTTGCAGAGTGTTTACGTCATAGAAACAAACTATTGCCAAAATTTCATGTTTTTAATTTTAGTAGATTCGACTCGACGTTAATTAACTATACCGCTATCTTTTGAGTCAGAACGGCACATTTGCAGAAATAGGTAAATATATGGAATTAAAAACTAAAGAAAACACGAAACGTGAAAAGTCCTACAAGAATAGGTAATAACTATAGACTTAAATAAAAAAAAGAAGAATAACTCCCTATCAGTGTAAGAAAATGATCTATTTGCAAAAACGGGACATTTTTGTACGGCTGAGGGAGAGGATAAACAGAAAACGTGACTGTCCCGTCCTAAACGAGATGTCTGTTCACGTTACATATATACATATAAGAATTTTTCATTGGATGTGTGAATGAACCACCTGCTGTTGTTTCCCGAGCGCTATAACATGTCCTTCTTTAAACGAGATTTAAGAACAATATTTTCTTGGATGTAATTTATTTGACATTTAATGCTTTCAGCATTCTAAGTAATGCGTTTGTAATAAGATGACTGAACTAACTAGTCGTCTCAGGCCAAATTAGGTGAATATCTTGGAAAATCGACGTACCCAGTATTATACTACCACGTAAAAACGTATCTCAAAATTCACATATAATTGGATAGTCGCAAGTTTTAAAGTCCTACATTACTACATTTTTTGCAAATATCTCGGTTTCTATGGATTTTACTCTAATTGTATTTATTATAGATATAGTGAAGAATTAAATTCTCTACAACTTTTGTATGTAATATTTTTTCATATCTCTTATTATTTTCGAGATAGAGGGCGGAGAACCTGGTAGTCCCGGTCAAAAACTTGTAATATTATGGTTACAATTTTTCAATAACGCTTATAATTTCTTACTGTAATTGAAAAATTACTAAGGGTCATACTTTAATTACATTTTAATTATATTCTCATTTACACTAATTGCATTTAAAGCAAAAAAATAATTAAGTACATCTTGTTTAAACCGATATTAATGTTGATAAAACCTTTGACCAGAAATCATAAAGGAGTTGGTAACAAATGTCTTTGAAGACGGTAATGAAGAGGGACTTGAAATTCTGCAGCAGCGGGATGACGACGATGATTCAGAAGAAACATATGAAGAAGAAAAAGAAGAGAATTGAAATTAGAACTTGCTATTCTCAAATTTTATATTCGATTTTATCAATTTTGAAGTATGTGTATCGTGCGACCTTCTAATTAACTGTTAATTTTGAGAAAAATTTTGGGATGCTTAAATACAAGCTTTTACGTGGCAATGTACTGGATAGATCCATTTTCCGAAGTGAACCCCCTATAATGACCTGAATGTATTTACCCATTTTACCTGTAATATACATATCCCAAGGCAATCGTTTTTAAGTTACTGCCTCGAATGCAGTCACGTGTCATAACTATTTCTTATTAAGAAAACTTTAGTTGTGTACAATTTCAATGCAACTATAAATTCACAACCCCTTTTTTTGGGGTGGGTTACGGTCGGCGCACTCCTCGCACCACTCCGTCCGGGGCGACAGAGGGGCGTAAGCACGCACACCCGTAACCCACCTGTGACGCGTCGCCTTCGTCTTTGGGCCGACCACCGGTGCAGAGTTCCTTGACTTCAGTGGTCAGTCCGAAGGAATACCCCGAGAGAGTACCCTCTCCCGTCGACGTCCCCTACCGGGACGCCGATCACTGACGCGAGTCTAACCACTCCGCGGATGCCCGGACTAAATCCCCGGTCCGGTCACCCGCAGCCTCTGCTAGGGCGGTATCAGGCGCAGGTACTCGCGCCTGCGCCGCCCCAGTCGCCGGCGGAGGACCGTGTCTGCGTGGAGCCTTTCCACCCGCACAGGGTCCGCCGCCTCCTTCCGCGAGATGACAGCCTCGCAAAAAGCGGCAACGGCATCCCAGTTCCTGACGATGGCGACCATCTCCCTAGCGATGGCCGGCAGCGTCAGGTCGGCACCGATGATTGCGACGAGTACACGGCGCTACCCCTCTCACGCGGCACACACATCGAGTGTGTGCTGCGCCGTGTCCTCGTCGCAATCGCAGTGGTGGCAGGACGGTGTGCTCTCCCTCCTCACGACCGTGCGCAGGTATTTGGCGAAGCATCCATGCCCTGTCAACACCTGCACCAGTCGGAAGGAAAGCACCCCGTGCCGCTGCTCCAGCCACTGCATTAGCACCGGCCGGAAGGTCTCGACGGTCCTCACACCGAACCGAGGCCTCTTCAGCCGAAAAATTCACAACCACTTAAGTAACGAACACAAAAGCATTATTTTTTATCCCTGCCATTATGTGATCGTGAAAATGTGTTTGTCAATTTCTGTGTGCCTACTCTTGAATCTCGATTCCAATCCTAAATCCAATCGCAGCTCGAATTTGAGCAAATTTGGTACTCTTGAAAGCGACACCAGCACACGATTGGAATCAAATTCGATGAATTTTTTTAAACTAAATGAATTTGACTCTCGTCGATTAAGTCAAATATTTGCTACTCCCGACGTGATTTTGACGTAGTTTAAAATCGTTAATGTTGCACAATTTCAAGAAAGCGTCTTTGTGGTGATCGAGTTCGATAATGCTATTAATTTAAAGTAAGAAAATACGGCACATTTGGTGAAAATAACAACGGCGAACGCGAAGAATTCATTCTCGATTTTGTTCAAGAGTACCAAATATAAGTTTGGTGAGATTGGAATTGAATCGGATTCGAAATAAGAATTGATTTCAAGAGTAGGCCCACTGTTCTTCAATCACACCGAAACAAGTACAAGTACAACAAGTTTAACCCTTTAACGACCACGGGGACACCAGTGTCCCAAACAAAAACAATAAAATTCAACGGTCATTAAAAAAAAGAAGTCTATACATTTTGTTAATAAAATAGATTCTGAATTCATCTTTTTCATTTATTATGTTAGTAGATTAAAATATAAAATATCATTCTTTATCTATGGATATTAGAAACTAACAGTTTGGCGCGCTAATCATATATTTTGAAGAAGTGCTCGTAAGTGTAATGTGATTGTTTTAGTATTTATAGTGTGAAATAATCGTTGCTTGGTAAGTAAATTTTAATTTTACAGACATATAGTCTGTAAAATTATTATTTCTTTTTAGTACAACAACAAATCATTATAAACATAGAGGGAAACCGGTGTCCCTGTGACCGTACAGAGATACTATTTATGAAGAATAGTTATTTAGTCAAACTAATAATTTGTATGGTAAGAAGCTGATGTTTTTTTTTAAATACCCTCATCTTTTATTAGTGTCGTTACAGATTATCTTTTGCAAGGGTCACGGCGTTTTTGAACTTAGAGAAACTGAACTTAGATAATCTAGTAATTCATACTACTCGTCTACAAAGAATTAGTAGATCTTTCATGGGGCAATGTATACGTTTTTACAATAAACTACCTAAAATGTCCGAGGCATGGCAATTAACATGTTCAAAAAAGCTATTAAGAGTAGACTTTGTAGCAAAGGCTATTACAAAATTTCGGATTATTTAGATGATAATACAGAGTGGTTATGAGCAGCTCCTCATTCAGCAATTAATGTTATTGTAATTGTTTTAAGATAATAGCTTTAAGGTATTCCTAACTTGTAATATTTATAACTTATTTTATTTTTATTTTTTTTTTCTCTTACTCTTGTGATTGTACAGCGTAGCGTGTTTTGCCTGTCGAATTTTGGTTTTAATCTCTTTTGCATACCTGCTATAGTTCATAGTTTATTTTATAGTAGTAGTTTTTTTTTTATAGTAGGTATAGTAGTAGTTGTAGTTCGTTTTGTATTTTTATTTATGGTTTGGTTATGCTCACTAAATAAGGTTCTGCTTGCGGTACCTATGTGGGGCGGGTCGCTCCCTTCCCTCTAATTTGGTTGAGGAGAGCGATGGCTGCTCTAGTAGTTAACTCGTGATCGGGTGCTGCTTATGGGATCTGGTCCAGCCATATTTTCTTCCTTTCTTTATGCTTTAATTATTTCTTTTTGTCTTGTACTAAATCTTGAAAATTTATACATATATACAATTTCGAAGGGCATCACACTGGAGCTAATACCATATATGTTGTACGAAGCATAATATTATGTATATTTAAAGGATTAAGAAAAAAAATGACTGCCCGCTGAGTTTCTTGCCGGATCTTCTCAGTTTGTGGCCGCGTTCCGATCCGGTGGTAGATTATTTTATTGTATTCAAACGTGTAAATTGACAATATGTAAGTGCCCTTAAGGAGCCTATGCAGAATAAATGATTTGATTTGAAACTGACATACAACGGATTTGGATGGCTGATAATAGTGATGAAGAGAACGATTTACTGCTTGATGAAGAAGATCAAAGGCATTTGATACAGGGCGCTGATAAGGGGATCAGAATACCAAGGCATGTACCACATGCCTTGGCATGGTAAGCACTAACAGAAACTACCTTCCGAACACTGCACTTACTGAAAAAGCAATGAAACGCGGCAATATTTACACGGCAAGTTTTCATTTCATTATTTATGTGGATGGAGTACATTTGTTGACCAATTTTTTGGCGTCTGTAGAAACTGACATCGTAAAGCGTCGTAAAGTTTGTTCAGCGCACAAAATTATCGTAAGATGCCCTAGAATTGTGTCATACTATAGAAAAACATGGGTCCACCCATGTTCCATCCACCCATAGACCTTATGGATCAACGTAAGGTGTGCGATAAAATAGATCGAAGATAGAAAATAAAATACTGCCTTAGACTTTTCTTTGTTTTGTTCCATGAATCAGTAAATAACGCACACACCATCTACACTATGCTTCACAATCAAAAACACTTGCAAGGAAGCTTGCTGTCCACCCTACAGTTCAGGCACGTAGTCGCGAGGAGTTTGGTATTGGCTTCAGTACCAGACAATCGGATGAACATTATCCTTTTCAAAACAGTTCATTTTTTTTTTATTAATAATATGATTTATCAGATTAAATTATCAATGTAAACCATTCTCAGGCCCACCTGAACATGCACAAAAAAATCAGCAAATTCGGTCCAGCCATTTAGGAGACTTCCCCTAAATGGCTGGACCGAATGTGATGTGAGAAAACAATGCCTTGTAATATAATCAAAAGGCTGGGCTAAGTTCAAACTTAACATTAAAGAAAGAATTATTAAAAAACTCACTATTCGAAGACCATGTAGAGCATGCCCTCAGAGCTGTAAGTTTCTAATAGCTCCACAATGTGAGGATGTTTTAGCATGTGGCATATTGTTGCTTCTCTTTTTAAATCTGTAATAATAAATATAATACATTAACACTACTAATATAGTTTTCTTCAATAATTTAATGATAATAATACCCTAGCCATAAATAATTCGAAAATAACCAGTCTTATTTCTAAAAAAAAATTGCATGTAACATAATACTCACTTACTGTAAAGAGTGAAGGAAAACATTTTAAGATGGTCATAGAAAAACAAAAGGACCATATTCATAAAAAAATAATATTCTGAAAAATCTAAATAAACTAGAAGGCCGATCCTGATAGAATTGTGCATGATAAAGACCAGGATAAAATTATATTAAAATATAAGTCTCTAGCTTAAGTAGTATTTAATATAGTTTTTTAAACTGATACTACCAATTTAAAAATCAAACAAAATCATAATACTAAGAGAATAATTCTACTTTAACTGTGAACTATCCCCTCAGAAGGTGATTAAAATTGACAAACATTCAACAAGATTTATATAATTGAATTATATTATATTCTAAAGAATTTGTTGAGTAAAGTGTAGGCAGAGCCATAATACAAAAACAACTTCATATTACTCCAGTTAGAATGAAAACAAAGTCCTCACAATCCACAGTGAGATGCTCGTCTATAGACCACAATTCTCACCTGCAGTACTGAGCCCAGGACTGGCAGTGAATCGTGCTACATCAACAATTTTCACAGCAAACTGCTGGCCTGTCTGTCTATGTACACATCGACGAACCAGGCTGAATGGTCCCCTTGAAGTGTAGAAATAATTTATATTAATATCATAATAATTCTATGTCATATGGTAATACTATGTATGTGCGGTGTGTGATTTTTATGTGATGTTGGTAAGAACGAAACGAAAAGACCACTAAAAGATATATACAGAGAATATATCCGTAAGAGAAGGAACACTCAAAATGAAATACTATACCAACATGCCTGACCAGCATGATATATCAATTTCCCTCCTATTATGGAAGATTATGGATGATGAGAGATAATTTTTTTTTCAATATAAACATCAATTATGGCATATATATTGAGACCCATTAGATACACTAGTTTTCTATATTTTATAAACACTACTTAAATAGTTAATCAGATATTAACATTCAAAAATTGTCATTTTTATGATTTACTGACATATAGATCAAAAACATAACTCCTTCAAATGACCTAAGAAGTTTAGATATAGTATACATTGAAAAACCGATAATTAATAAAACATTTGAAAAATTTACCGTGCCATCAATTTAATTATGTAATAAAACTTAGCCACTTGTATAATTATAATAGCAAAAATTTCTTTTAACTTTGTAAATTGTACCTTCTAAGAATATAATGTTTTTTTCATCATCATCATCGTTCAGCTCATATATGTCCAGCTGTTGGACTCGAGCTTACTCCACAATAGGAGTGAAATTAACTACTACTATAATGTACTGATCAGACGGGTTGGTCTAGGGTTTTATTTTCAGTTTTACTTCTCTTGCACAGATGTCATATGCATAGTATATCCCTCAATCGTCTTTTACATCACCCATGGGTAAGATCCACTAAGTTAGTGAATTGTATTCTTACTCCGTCACCGCATGAGGAATATATATGTTTAATAAATAAATTTCAGGATAATCTACTAAGTCGTCCAAGTCTTTTATCGGTGAAGTTGACAACCACACCGTCATTATCATAATATTGAACGTGGCTGCGTTATTCACATTTAAGTTTTTATTGCGATATTTAAATTTGGAAACAGTAAAAGATCTGTAGTTATAAAATTTACTACATTTCTTTTTTTTTATTGCTCATATGGTCCATAGTTGTGCACAATCCAGCTCCATAATGCAAAGGAATTTATTATAAACAAAATTTTTGAACAACAATTATATAGCATTATAATAATTACTGTAAACCTTGATTATTAACATACATAATATTTAAAGTGTATGCTAATAAAAGTGTATATTCTAGGATTTATTATTATATTGTAAAACTTTTTTAAATTGATTTCCTGGATAAAATATTTCTAATTTAGCAATAAGTTGGCATATATATATAACAAGTGTATTTATTATGAATTAGTTTCAGATAATTTATTTTCATTAATTCTATTTGTAGAAAAAATGCTACAACTGACAGCCTTGAACAAAAAAAAATAGTTTTAACTTTGTAAATTGGAACCACACAAATGCTTGTAAGTCATATTAATGATTTAGTTGCTATATAATCATTTTCAATTTTTACGAGGTGATGGAGTATGAACGCAATTTACTACCATCCTCTACCTTTGTAGTGTAGTGAAAGACTAAGGGATATGATATGCATAATACAATGCAAAAGAAGAATCAACCTGCCTGATCAGCGTGGTAGAGTAGATCGATTTTTCTCCCATTATGAAAGAAGCTCATGCCCAGCAGTGGGACATATACGAGCTGACAGAATGAGATGATAATTTCATAATTAAGTACATACTAAGCAAGATTTATTTTATGCAAATTATATATGTTTATAATAAAAAAATTGGTATACTAACAGAGTTAAAACATTTAATTTTAAAAATCTTATTTTGATAAATTACGTAATTGATACTTTAATAAATAGGATTTTACAATGTTGCGATGGAGTACTAATATAATTAATTAACCCTATTTCCTAAATCTAAAATACTAAGGGATATAAAAGCAGATAATATCACATTAAGAGAAGAAAACTCAAAATAAAACTAAATGCTTCATGGAGTAATTGACCACTTTGTAGACACTTTCTGTCAGGGACATAGGAGGACTACTTATCTACTATATAATGCTACACAGAGATTGGTACAGGGTTATATTTTATTTTTAGCTATCACCACACAGAAATATACTTTTTGTAGTATAATTGGCCATCGTTTTTAATACTTAAATATAGTGATATAGTAATCTACCAAGCAATTATTATGAAGTAAATATTAAAAATGGTTATTATTATCTATCTCATCTATTTTCTAACGCACATAGTCAAGATTAATTATTTGTCTACGAGAATATTGTTACGATATTTGTTCGCGCGAAATTTATTTAAAATATTATGTGATATACTTACTTGCCGATAATTTCACACAGCTCATACACTTCGTCAAAAAGAACTTCGTCCTCAGCCATTTTTGTGAAAATATTTTCTTGCTACGTTTCAGAAAATATTTAAAAATATCATTTTAACACAGCCTTCAACCCCTTTAAGCGATGGGAACGCCCTGAGAATATTCGTCACTTGTACCAAAAAACATTAAATATTATATGAACACTAAATGATATTTCAGTTGGTAGTCTTGTACTTGGAAGTGCAATAAGCTAATAATATTTGTGACTATATGAAAAATGTGCATTTTACACTGTACTATGTCATTTGCAGAATTTTCCAATAAGACGAGTTTATGACACTAATAAATTACATATACAACAATAGGTAAGAAAAATTGTAAATTAAACACAATAAGTGCATTTAACAAATATTTATAAAAGATTGATCATGATTTAATATATAATTTAAGAAAATTTCTCTTCACTATTTACTTTTTGACATACTGAGGGGTGCAAATATCTTGAATGAAGTTAGGTATGAATGATAATGGTAAATATTGCCAGAATAAATATCTAAAATACTGCGAAAATTTTAATTATGCTATTTAAAAAATTGACAGACATTGTAGTGACAGCAATATACCTGAGCACCTAGCTTGCACACATACTTATAATATAATTAAATTAAAGATTATTATATTTTATTACATAATATAATAATAATTTCAAATTTAGATTAAGTTGAAAAATGCCTCAAAGCCTTCAAAAAATTAACTACATAATTATGTAGTGCCGAATTAAATTGCTTAGGAATCCAGAGCGGCAGTGGTAAATTGGGTTCCCTTAAATCATCTAGCCATGGATATAAAATGTACAGTAAAAAGGGACGTTATTTTTTAATTTTTATCGCCGATAATGGCAAACGAGCAGGCAGCACATACACCTGATGATAAGTGATGCTGCCGCACATGGATCTTTGCAATACCAGGGGCACAGCCTGGCCGTTGCCTACCGTGAAGAAAATACTCTTCTTAAACCTCGTTTAAATTCATAGCGCTCGAGAAACACAGCAGCAGGTAGTTCATTCCAGAGCCTACACGTACGTGGGAGAAATGATAGCTGGAAACGTACAGTTGAAGAGCATAACGTTTCCAGGTGAAATGAATGAACCTTGCTGCGGTATCGAGTGGTACGCTGGTAAAACGGTGACGGTGGTACCAAGTCAAACATTTCCTCAGAGCACTCCCCCAGGAAAGATTCGATAGAGTACACACATGTATCGTCGTAATGGCAAGAAAAATATCACTACCTCATGTTTACCGAAATTAGTATTATAGCAATATCATATAATAGCAGTCCATATTATAATGCCTGAATAGCCATTTAAATGTATTTATTATAATATATTGAAGTCCATCCATCCATCAGCCTATAGACGTCCACTGCTGGACATAGGCCTCCCCACGAGAATGCCACTTGCAACGGTCCTGTGCCACTTGCATCCAACGGTTCCCTGCGACTTTGAGAATGTCGTCAGTCCACTTAGTGAGGGTTCGTCCTACGCTGCGCCGCCTGATTCGTTGTCGCCACTCAAGAACCTTTCTTCCCCAACGGTCATCGGTTCGACGAGCGATGTGGCCTGCCCATTGCCATTTCAACGTGCTAATTCTGCGGCCTATGTAGATTACACCCGTTCTGCTACGGAATTCCGTGTTCCGGATTTTATCACGTTGATAAATACCGAGCATAATATTCTCCATAGCATGCTGAGCGACTATGAGCTTTTTTATGAGGCCGACATTTAGAGACCACGTTTCAGTGCTGTAAGTCATCGCTGGTAACACACACTGGTTATAAACTTTTGTTTTCAGATACTGCGGAATATTGGACGAGAAGATCCTCTTAAGTTTCCCGAACACTGCCCCCAGCCGAGTTGGATTCGTCGACTGACTGCTTGTCCTAGGTAAACATAATGATACATAACTTCGAGAATCGCATTCCCAACTAGGACCAGTACAGGAATGACATGCGCATTAGACATGACTTTCGTCTTGTCCATGTTCATTTGTAGACCCACTAGTTGAGATACCCTGCTGAGGTCATTGAGCATAGTGCCAAGGTCCTCCATGGATTCTGCCATGACTACGATATCGTCAGCAAATCGAAGGTGAGTGATGTATTCGCCGTTGGTGTTGATGCCGAGTCCGGTCCAGTCTATGAGCTTGAAGACATCTTCCAGTGCAGTGGTGAACAGTTTCGGAGAGATGACGTCTCCCTGTCTCACACCTCTCTGCAACTGAATCGGTTTCGTACTCTTATTCTGGATGCAGACTGACATAGTGGCGTGTCTATACAAACACTTCAGCACTTCGATATATCGATAGTCAATTTGGCACCGCTGAAGAGACTGCAGCACTGCCCAAGTTTCGAAAGAATCAAAGGCTTTCTCGTAGTCCACAAACACTAGACACAGAGGCCGATTATACTCCTCGATCTTCTGTATAATCTGGCGTAGCCTTTGGATGTGGTCTATGGTACTATAACCTCTTCGCAAGCCAGTTTGTTCAGGCGGCTGGAAGTTGTCGAGCTTGCACGCGAGTTAGTTCGTAATGACTCTTGAGAATAATTTGTAGACGTGGCTCAAGAGTGAGATGGGTCTGTGATTTCTGGTTTGAATTTGAAATAACTTACAGAGAATTTCAATTTCAAACCTTTCAAAATTCTAAAGTCGAGAGCTTATTCTTCAATTTCTGATGTTAACTATTTTTAGAATTTTTATCATGTTTTTACCCATTAGATATACCTAATTTCACTTCACCATCGTTTTGAAAACGTTTCAGGATTTATGGTCATGCGAAAAGTAATAAAATTATCATCCCATAACGTAACGACGAGTACTGGAATAATAAAAATCAAATACATACACAACAATAACCAAAAAACATTCTCTTTTTAAGATGAGCTTCCCATACTGTTACTATTCTTAGTCCAGGCAAGTGACTATGCGTAATAGTAGAGTCAACAACTACACACGACAAGTGGAACAAATGTATATGGTATATTGGCATACAATGTACAGTAGTATTTTAATGTGTATGTGGAACAGGTATACCTTGTTGAATTTAAACTAGTAAATTAGAGTCTAAATTAGTTTTTATGACAGGACCTCAGATTATTCATGTTTTTTTTTACAAAAATTAGAAGTTGGTCACTCAAAAATCTTTATTGGGAATTAATTCTCTAAAAGACTTAATGCATGTTAATACAGTAATATTACATCAATTATTACATCTCGGAATTAATAAACTAACGGTAAAAGACATCAACTCCTGTTGTTAGTCTGATGGTGATTTATATAAGATGAACTTCAGTTGTTGTGATGTCAGATACATAAAAGAACTTGTTGAAAATAAAGGAATAATCATTGTGATTATAGAATTTATTATTGACTATTCATAATATGCAATAAATAAAACACCATTATTGTATGTGTTTAATGTCACTTAACCTATTATCAGTTACATTAATTTGATTCGGAAAGATGCATTGCAATAAACCCTACTATGTATGTTATATGATTACTTAATTATCACAAAGGCCGACTGAATTAAGCAAATAGTTTTCTATACAGTCTACAAATTTAAAACTACTGATGATTACGTTATTTTGTTTTAAATTTAGATTACTGTGAAATCAAATTACAATTTACTTAGGTACTTTAGTATTCGTTTCGTTAAACCACAAAATGAATGGCAAACATAAGAATTTTCTTTATGGAGAACTATTTTGTAAACATTATCTACGGTATTAATCTCATGATTTTATTTTCACTTAATCTTTAAACCGTTTTAATCTAATACATGTGTTTTAAATAAGTCTATATCTTATCAAACTTTTAATATTTTTATCATACATTTTCTATTTTAAGAAACTGTTATAAATTACAAAAAAATAATTTATTATTTTAAGTTATATCAATACTCATAGGTTAGGTTATGTGACAATCTTGTCGTTAGTTATGACAATTTATTATCGAAGCATTTGTTTTTTGCTTGAAATATTCACATCCAGGAACATTCACTGTAAGTTCGGAGTCAAACGTTTTTGCACGTGGGGATGAGTTGACATTAACTTTGTAACTGCATTGATATTCCAGCTCATAAAGTTCAAAGTTAGTCAGCTGCAAATAAAAGATATATCGATTATGTGTCCCTTAAATAAACGATTTGTAAATTAAAAATATCATAATTTTGTTCGAAAAATACAATAATCACTGGAGTATGTCTTCTTTATTTTAGTACAAGTACCTAAATGACAACAAAAAATCTAATTAATGGTTTATGTGTAACTAATAGACCAGCGTGACATAATATGCTAATTGTCCATTGTGAAGAATATTTATGTCTGAAATTTTGACATAGATGAGTTGAGAAGAAACTATAAGAAACAGAAAATAGAGAAATATTGTTAGCTGAGGCCTAACAAATATCAATCCTATGTTAGGTTAATAATTTTTAATGTTCAAACGAACAATGGCGATAAATATGAATTGCATTGAATGTGTGCATAGTAATTATATCTAACATTTAAATAATAAATGTAACTACATACATACATTGATTAGGTCTGTAAATAAGTTTTTACTGCCTTTAGCTTCTAAATCTACTATTTTGTAATTTTTAGACGTAATTCTTATGGTAACATTAAACATTTTGGCGCAATTTCTTATATGTAACTAACTTCAGTATTGCAATTTGAAATTTTATTGAATCTATTCTTCAATCTTTGATGAGCGCAAACTATTAAAGTATCATGTTTCTTCCAAGCCTTTTTTACCTTGATATAAAATAAAGGTGGATGAATATCTATAATAGTGAATAAAAAAGCCCAACTCAAAAAAAAAATTACGAGATACTAGTTTTATTAGTTGGGTTATAAATAGGGTTGCCACCTTAGAATAATAACGTATAGAAGGTAAGTTCACGCTCAAAAATTGAGGCATTTCAATTGGAGCCTAATGGAGCTTACGCCGGAACCGTTCCGTAATGTACAAGTCATTGTACTGCACGTACGTACGCAACTCGTAATAAATAAATTGATAATTATGACGGTTTGTGCATTCAAATGATGTCACAACACATTTGAAAAACTTAAAAAGGTTATTAACATTACTTTTTCAAAAGTATTTCAACGATTTATGTTAATAAAAACAAAATTTGATTTCATAATTTGTATAGTGGTTTGCGTGTGTACGTGTGTGAATCTTAAAATACTAATGGCGGGCAGACGATTACACACGTACACATGAAAACCACTATACAAATTATGAAATCAAATTTTGTTTTTATTAACATAAATCGTCGAAATACTTTTAAAAGTAATGTTAAAAACCTTTTTATGTTTTTCAAATGTGTTGTGGCACCATTTGAATGCACAAGCCGTCATAATTACCTATTTATTTTTAAGAGTTGCATACGTTCGTGCAGTGCAATGACTTGTACATTACGGGACTGTTCCGGCGTAGGCTCCATTAGGCTCCAATTGAAATGCCTCACTTTTTGTGCGTGGACTTACCTTCTATATGTTATTATTCTAAGGTTGCCACCTTTTTTTCGTGTAAATAAAGAACATTGGTTAATGAAATTAGAAAAATAAAGTACATTGTGTCAAAATAAAGTACGATTGATTTTATTTCATAATTTTCGTCAAAACATAATTACCACAAATAGACATCTGCACAGTATGTGCAGTGTGTCTATTTGTGGTAATTATTTATCTTTGCCCTATTTATTTAAGTGAAACTAAATAATATATTGTACATCACATGCAAATCTCTCCATATGAACGCTGCCGTGGCAGGAATCGCCATTAAATATGTAACTATTTTATACAAATTTAAAAAAAAAATTCTTTAGTTTTTATCTCAAGAAATCAGTTCCTGCGAAATAAAGTATTTTCGCGTACTTTATCCCCTACATAAAGTATAAAGTACAATTAATAAAAATAACGTACAATACTTTATAATAAAGTACGGGTGGCAACCCTAGTTACAAACTTAAAGATAGCCACTAAAAGTCTAATTATACATTATACTTACATTACATTATAATTACATTTTGACACTGAAAAGGCAATACATATAGAAAGGAGAGTTCGCCGACTGAAGGCATAATATAGGAGCGCGTTTGTAATTGTTACTGAAAATATCTGATTCTGTCCTAATATTATAAAGCTGAAGTCTGTTTGGTCGGTTTGGTTTAACGCACTAATCTCAAAAACTACTTGTCTTAGAATAATAACATATAGAAGGTAAGTTCGCGCACAAAAAGTGAAGCATTTCAATTGGAGCCTAATGGAGCTTACGCCGGAACCGTTCCGTAATGTACAAGTCATTGTACTGCACGTACGTACGCAAGTCTTAAAAAATAAATAGGTAATTATGACGGTTTGTGCATTCAAATGGTGTCATAACACATTTGTAAAACTTAAAAAGGTTTTTAACGTCACTTTTAAAAGTATTTCAACGATTTATGTTAATAAAAACAAAATTTGATTTCATAATTTGTATAGTGGTGTGCGTGTGTACGTGTGTAATCGTCTGCGCGCCATTAGTGTTTTTAGATTCAAATTTCGAACCTTCGAAGTATTGACACTATCCTTCTATACGTTATTATTCTAAGCTACTAGTCTTAATTGAAACATTATTTTAGTGCTATTCAATAGAACATTTATCGGGGATGCCTATATGCTAAACAACACTATGAACTATAGGCGTAGAGCATCGATGAAAAATCTTGCAAAATGGGCAAATTTATTGCTTTTGAGAGCATCCGTTGCGAGTGCTGTGCCGTATACCGTTATGATCATCTACACTATCTCAAATTCTCTCTCTTATATGTCACAGACGAAGTTCTGCGGCTCAGTTAGAAAGATATAGTACAATGAAGTCGTTATGAATAATTTCAACATTGTTTTGGGGGTGCTAACTATGAACTGGACGCACCCGGTCCAAACCGTCCGGGCGATAGAAAGGTGGCGTGCGGCTCATAACCTGTCGTATGCCCTTCCCATCCCCATTGCATTGGCCACTGGTACTGATCCCTTGATCTCGATGAGGACTAAAACTAAAAGTATATTTTAAATATATGTAGGTACGTATTATCATTTATATTTTTTAGCTAACCGTAGATACTCTATAATTATAAATATTGAATCTACGATCTGTTTTAATAGTATTACGGTGGGATCAGATCCAAGTATTAGCACTGGTGAGTTGGTATCCCGCCGGGCTAGCCACGGACGACAAGGAACTCGATAACAGTGGTCGGCCCAATTGCAAGGGGCTGTGCTGCCCATAAGCCATACAAAAAATAAAATGTTCTTAGTCTGGCTTTATCTCCATCTTCCAACCATTCTTTACTATGTGGATTTCGAAATGTGATGCGAGATAAAGGTGCGGTATGCATATCTGCTTACCACTTTGAATATATATTGTAGCGCAGCTAATAATAATAAATGTTTCATGGTTTCATTCATTCATTCATGGCATCGTAGGTACGGCGTATTGACATTCTACCCAATATGCTATGAATGATTTTATTTACACATTTATTGCTAAATTGACAGTATTGTTGCTTACCTGGGTAATAGCCGATAAGCCATTTTTGCGTAGTTTTTTGAGATCGAAACATTTAATCGCTTTCCAATGCACATAATACCTAAAAATTAAAAAAATAACATCTTAGCTATTGTTATTCACTTCAATAAGCTGTAAAAGCGCGGACTTTTGGAGGGAATGTGAAATCGTTATTTAGTTTGATGGTTTTATATTCAATATCTTAGTGTTTTAAGCCGGAGGAACTCTTGCGGTGTAGTAATTATGTTAGAAGCATGATTCATATACGGTCTAACATGAAAATATACATTATGTAATTGTATATATTATCTTCCATCTTAGCTCATACACGTTCCATTGCAATGTCGACAATAGGAGGAAGTGGAAAAACCAATTGTATAATTGTGGTATTCCTTACTAATATTATAAATGTGAGTATGTTTGTTTATTTGTTACGCTTTCACACTTAACCACTGAACCGATTTCAAAAATTCTTTCACTAATGGAAAGCTATAATATCAGGGAGTAAAATAGGCTATATTTTATCCTGGTATTCCCGCGGGAACGGTAACTACGCGGGTAAGGCGACTGAAACTGAAGCGAAGCGCGGGCAGGTTGCTAGTTTTTATATAATTGCATATTATAATCTTAATAAATATAAATCTCCTGTCACGATGTTTGTCCGCGTTGGACTCCTAAACTACTTAACCGATTTTAATCAAATTTGCACACCGTGTGCAGTTTGCTCCAACTTGAAACATAGGATAACTTACATCTTAATTTATAGTCGCAATATTATTTTATTGCAAATTATTTATCTATTATTTGACATTCACAATTATCTGTGAACTCCAAACGATTTTAACAGATGGCGATATCTGTTGACTGGATAGAGTAATTTGTGTGTGCTCAAGAGAGAGAGAATGGTTTAGATTCACAATTGGACCCGGTAGGTGGCGCTTTATTTGAACAGAACAACGTCTGTTGGGTCAGCTAGTTTCTTTATATATTTGTGTAATGGATCCTGGTTGGTCGAATAAAAGAATTGAATAACAATTCATTCATGAGCCTGAGGATGTGTCCATCTGGTCCATACGGAATGTAGGAAGGGTGGTATACGACCCTAAAAAGTTTTGGGTTCCCTTTATATTACAATTGGGTCTAACATTACTACCGATTCTTTTACATCTATCAATAGTAAGGGTAACTTTGATGTAATAGCGATGATTCCACATGTTAAATCTTTCATTGTGCGATCCATAAATGACTTTTCTGTTTCTGAGTGGAATTTATTTCCATTAAAAGTATCTTTATACAGTTCTTCCTAACATAAGCTTGTAGTTTAAAATGGATGATATCTTATAAAAAGTAGCAACAAAAAAAAATCTAAAGCATCCGAAAATATCAGAATATGTTTCTTCTTATATTAAAAATGTTTATCCACCTTCCCGGCTGGTCATTGACATTTGGTAACGGCTGCCACGATATTCTTGCCTTTATCGTATTATTATACCAGATTATTTTATGAAGCACGAGACCTGTTATCTTCCTGTCTTCACGTCTTAATGCTGCTGCTTCAGGCACTGTAAAATGAAACTGCGTTACAATTTTAAATAATTTTAAAGATTCTCTATAAGATAATGATTCGTTGATCTGATAGTGCAGCTGATTGAGACATATATGTAATATCTCTAGTAAAGTGGAGGTTGCATTACGAAATTTGCACGAAAACGGATTCGAAAATGGATAATCTATTCACGTAGTATAAACATCTTTGGTATTCGGCGATCTAATCTATAATTACGATTTAACAATGCGGTATTGGTTTCCAAGGCAAGCAGTGGTCGCATTTAGTGGCCGCACATAAGTTGCGGACCTAATTTTTATAGTTTGTTATTAGTATCGTAGGAAATCCAGCATTTATCCATTCGACGTCCTCGTCACGTCCTCGACGAAGAGGACGACAATATCACACTCGCTCAACATAGAGCCTACACGGCCCGCGAGGCCTTAACAAATAAATATCCGCGGTTGCGCCCTCGCCGTCGAGGTGCGAAACCGCACCGCGCAAAAATCATTAAACAAAACGTGGGCACGCCCACTTTGCCTCCAGCGATGCCCCAAGCCGAGGTCCGTTCCCCACAGGGGGAGCCCTTGGGCGATGTCGCTTAGCATACTTTTCTCCGGGTTGAGAGCCCTCAGCGCTCACCCATAGTCCGCGTCAAGCTGTCAAGGCCATCTGCGGCCAACAGCTGTATACACAAAAAAAAAAATCCAGCATTTAAGTAATCGCGTCCGAACCACAAGCTGTGTTAGTCGCCCGCACTCGATTCTAGTGGCCGCTTTTTGTCGTTAGCCTCGCGCACACACTCGGTCACAGTCACCGGCTTCTCCCCGCCACCCTTTCCTAACCAGTCTTAGTAATAGTATAATAATCAGTAACATATTAATTATCAAGCTATGTGGAAGCGGCTATGAATACCACCAACTCTTGCATTGGTCGTGGATGTCGTTAAAAGCGACTAAGAATTTTTCATTGACATGGTGGGGCTCCATAGCCAGGTCAACAATCACATTCCCAGAATGGTTGATGTCAAGCGGCGGTCGGTCATGAAACTACTGCTTGTTTTACATTTACAATATGTACTATGAAAGTAGTATTCATATTGAGTCGACCCCCAGTAATTAGGATAAGCGCAGGGTGGAAAAATATATTAATAAACAATAATGAAATAAAAAGCGTTTCCATTTCATAAACACGTTTGATCCCCTATGTATATACTCGTGATTTTAATATTGCTCGTTATTATAATAGGATAAAGATTAGGATGCGAGGTCGGCTGCTGTGACCGAGGGTTGCAACGAGCGTCCACGAGCTAGTACCGCAGCTCGTGGTTCAGACGTGACTACTCAAAAATTCAGTCGAACACTCAGTTAGAGCCGCTGTTAACAAAATGTTTTAAAAATCTCGTCCTCGGTTCTATCGGCAACTAAATATGACTACTAGGTCTGGTATACGGCACCGCCTATTTATTTTTTTTGTTGGGGTGGCAGGCTATGGTCTAGTCATCCCATATCCGTTCCGTTCTGGGCGACGGGCGAGCTTATAATCTGCCGGCTCTTTCTGATGCCAAGTAGGCGATTCACCGGTACCTGACCTTGTCATTAGAGACCCGTAAATGCGGCACCTCTAACTACTCATCCGAAATGAAAGGCTTTTTTTTATTGGGGTGGGTTGCGGTCAGCGCACTCCTCGCACCACTCCGTCCGGGGCGACAGAGGGGCGTAAGGCACGCACACCCGCAACCCACCCGCGATGCACGTCGCCTTCGTCGTTGGGCCGACCACTGGAGCAGGGTGACTTGACGTCAGTGGTCGGCCCGACGGAATACCCCCTATTTGAGGTACCCTCCTGTCGACCGCCGTCTTTCCTCACGCCGAGCGGTCGACCTCTTGGCGGGTGACGGACTAATTTCCCGGTCACGTCACTCGCGGCCTCGGCTAGGGCGGCATAAGGCGCAGATAATCGCGCCTACGCCGCCCCAGTCGCCGGCGGCGGGTCGCTTCGTCAAGGCTGCGCTCCTCGCGCACGCGACCCGCCGCCTCCTGCGAGATTACTGCCTCGCAGAAGGCTGCGACCGCGTCCCGAAATGAAAGGCTATGTAGATGTTTTAGTAGTAGATTTTTAAATGATTATTTCTTTTGTTCATGATGGCCGGGAATTTCTTACAATCCGAAACATTCATTTTCATATTTCGTAGTAGACATCAAACTCTGGAACTAAATATATTATTTTACAGTAAATCATTTAGATTTTGCCGTGAAAAGTTTAAATTATCGTACAGCCATATGAAATCAAATCTTATAACGAAGATAAATATGAGAAGAAGAACCATTTACGAGACAAAGAATATAGTATTCCTCCTTTCTAAAATAATATAAATAAAATATTTGTATTGAATTTGTTCAATTTAATATTTGGGAAGAAAACTAATAGGTACTCATTTTCGTCAACAACTCATTAAGTATAGATATCACATGAGGCTTATATCTTTTTTATCTATACCAATTTATGTTGTTTATCTATACCAATAAATAAAATTGGAGTGTCTGTTTGTAATGTCAAAATAATAGGCCCTTTTCATGCTCACACGATTATTTGCACTATACATATGCCTAAAAATCAATTTATAATTTTTTTGTCTATCTATTTGTTCTGGGTAATCTTCAAAACGGCTGGAGTGATTTAAAAAATTCTTTCACCAATGGAAAGCTATAATATCAGGGAGTAACCTAGGCTATATTTTATCCCGGTATTTCCACGAAATTGGGAACTACGCGGGTAAGGTGACTGAAACCGAAGCGAAGCAAAGGCGGGTTGCTAGTATTTAAATAAAATAAAAGAAATTTGTAAACAATAATGGTATGTGTTGTTTATTTAAGCTTTTGAGGTCGTTGATAAAAACAAGCATTAGAAACCAAAATATATATTATCTTTATTTTTTCTTTTAAATACTTTTAAAGAACAGTAACTGGCTAAAGATTCTGATGTAGATTCTGAAAAGCCATATCCGAAAGTTCTAGAGTATCGAGGATAACAAGACTTCATAAATGGCTTTTAAAATATTTACAATTTACCATCTTATCATCATATCAGCCCATATGTATCGTAACTCGTATGTCCCACTAGTAGGCTCGGGCGTTGGCGCTATGGGAGGGAAATGGGCTTTATTTTGAGATTTCCTTCTCTTGCATAGTTGTTACTAGCAACCCGCCCTCGCTTCGCTTCGGTTTTAGTCGTTTTACCCGCGTAGTTCCCGTGCCCGTGGGAATAGCGGGATAAAATATAGCCTAGTTTACTCCCTGATATTATAGCTGTCCATTGGTGAAAGAATTTTTGAAATCGGTCCAGCCGTTTTGAAGATTACCCGGAACAAACAGACAGACAGACAGACAGACAAAAAATTTTTAATTGCTATTTTAGGCATAGGTGTCGTGCAAATAACCGTGTGAGCATGAAAAAAGCCTATTATTTTGACATTACAAACAGACACTCCAATTTTATTTATTGGTATACATAGGTACTTTATATCCCTTATTCGTCTTTTACGACACCCACGAGCAAAAGGGGGAAGGGGGGGGGGTGAATTGTTATTGTACTCCGTCACCACACGGAAAAATTACAATTAATATAATAAAATGTAATAAGTCCATCTATCCAATTCAATGCATTAAGAAAAGTAATTTTAAGAAAAACTAAAGAAAACTCTTGTACTAAGTCGTGTGGTCGGCAACTAAGCCATTTCTTATCTCTTTATAGAAAAATTACAGGCAGAAATGGTGTCTTAAAAATATCTTCAACATTATTTCTAACACTATTCAGTCTACTTACCCGATTCGGGACTACTAGTGGTGTTATAGAAAATTGACGCTTTCTCGCTTCGAAGTTTCCCCACACCAAACTGACTTATTGTCTGCACTTGTAAGAAATACATTGAATTTGGCAACAAGTCCCTTATTTCGAGGTAACTCTGATCCTGTAAATAAATTTTATGTGTATGAATACATATATATAAACATTTATTGGCCAGTCATCATTATCATCAATGCAGCCCACGTACTTCCCACTGTTGGGCTCACGCCTCCTCCACAATGGGAGGGTATTGGACCTAATATACTATGATGATCAGACATGTTGGTATATAAGATTTCATATCAAGTTTTCCTTCTCTTGCACAGCTGTTATGTGCATATTATATCCCTTAGTCGTCTTTTACAACATCCACGGGCAAGATAGGGAGTGGTGAGTTGTATTCTTACTCCGTCACCACGCGGAACATTGCTCAATATTAGCGGGTTTACTAGTGGCTTGAATAGATTGGAGCATAGGGCGACAAATTTCACAAAGTGACAGATTTGTTCCAATTTTTTTATCATTGTTATCGATATCTTCCCCTTCATCGTATATATTGCCAAAGTTATTGGCAATAGTATTATGATCGGCCACCTGTCTGATATTAATCCTCCTTGGGAAAGTAATTGATGACCAAAGGTAAGACCTTTGGTCATCAAGGTGGTGTTGGTCCAGGTCGACCTAATACTCTTAGTCGTCACACGTAACCTCAACATTACACGTTATTTATATTGCCTTAGGTGTTACTTAAAGTTGTTAGTGAAAACGGGCATTAATCAAACATACGATAATGTAGGTTTTTATTCACCTCTGCCCAGGAAAAAGAAAGTATTGCCCTGAAAGTCACTATCATAGCCTACAAGTTGAGCCTAATAGAAGTTTAGATGCAAATTAAAAGAGTGTTTCTATCATAAATTAACGCCTGGTTGAGGTATCGCCGTGCCATCTACCTACGCCACAGCAATCTACTGTACCGATTAACACGTAATTAATATTACTAGTGGTCGCCGTGTAATCGAAATTCGGCCATAATTCATTTTAATTAAGTTTTCTGCTACACAATTTTCTTTAATTTTATTTATGTATAATTGTAAATTGAGCAAGCTGTATTTCACTAATAACTATAATATACATATAAGCACAAATCTCTATTAGACATTGTCATCATAATTATGATTGTTTGACATTCAGTTCGACCAGAGATTTTAACCGTAAACAAAAGTGTATAAGCGTTGCTACGCAACACACTCACACAAACGCGTGTGTGTGTGTGTATGTAGCGATAGCGCTGTAGTGTGCGTAATGCCTTTTTCAATTAATTTAATGCATTTCTAGTCCATTATTATATGAAATTTCAGTTTTATGCACTTACTGTGCCAAATTTCATACTTATCCATCCACGTAATTTTCGTAAAAAAGAGGTACAAAGTTTTTGCTTCACGTATTTATATATAGATCTCGTTCCTTTTTTGTTAGTGGATTATGCATGACCATTTTCAGGTTGATAGGAAAACGATATTGCAGAAATAATTAAAAAGAAGGATTATTATTTATAAAAGAAAAAGAATTTATGAAAAATGTGTTAATACTCATTATTATGTAATTTGAATTAACATTAGTGTCAGATGAATTTGCTTTTATCAGTCTTAAAATATCGCGTCTACTTTACAAATAGGAGTAGCGCTTATAACAAGATTTAATGACATTGCACCAGGGGACATTTTGCTTTTGGCTAGGAAAAAAGAGGATTAATAGTTTGAAAACGGGACTGTTCCATTAATAACGGGATGTATGGTCACGTTACACATAACCCGCGGTACCTTTATTGCGTCGGGTCACGCTCAAATTCACAGCCAACGTGATAATTTTCTTAACTCCGTTTTGTCAGTAAAGCGCTTATTACACTACACGTTATTCAGGGCCCTGAATCACTAGGGGTGCTGTACAACAGCTAAATAGTGAAACCTGTTTCACCTGTATCAGTTTTAGCGAAATAACAGGTTCAGAAAACTGTTCCATATATATATATATATATATATATATATATATATATATATATATATATATATATATATATATATATATATATATATATATATATATATATATATATATATATATATATATATATATATATATACATAAAATAAATACATGCTTAAATATATTAGACGTGGGTCGTTGTGATTTTTGTAACGACTGATTTGTATACAGCTACTTTGATTGTTTGCATATTGTATGAATAGCTGCACTAACTAAACTCATTTGCAAAAAAAACGGGCGGTTTTGATTTTCATTCATATTTAAAAAGATACAATACCAAAAAGGTTTCAATCGTTTGTACACGTTACTGGCCGGTTTTAAAAATGCTGTGGTATTTAAAAAAGTACGTTCTAAATTCAATTTTTCATTTGATGTTCATTTTTACAGAAAACCCCTTTTTATCCTACATTTTTGGCGCGAAGTTCCAGAAGTTAACATCGACTTTCATAACTTTTATTCAATTTTTATCGATTAATTTCATATCCTTGACTGTCAAAGCTTTATTTAATGCTGTTTGGCTGTATCAAAAATGGTAGATAAAGTGGTAAAAGCTACCAAAATTATCGCGCTGCTTGAAGAGGGTTGCAGCCAATGTTTCGTGGCTAGGAGGCTAAATGTTAGTCGCTCGACAGTCCAAAGGACCTGGCAGCGATATCAGGAGACTGGTTCCGTCGAGAGAAGGCCTGGTTCTGGAAGAAAACCATGTACCCAACCACGGGATGATCGTTTTCTTGTGAGTCGCGCATTGAGAAATCGCAAATCTTCGTATGTGGATCTTAAGAACAACCTCCAAGAAGTAAGAAATGTGCATATTAGTCTATGGACGGTCAGGAGGAGGCTTCTCGCTGCCAATATACGCAGTCACCGCCCGGCCCGCGGCCCCAAATTACTCCGTGAGCACAGAGTTCACAGGCTTAGGTTCGCTAGAAATTGTGAATCATGGACTCAAGACGATTGGAATAGGGTTTTGTTCTCTGATGAAGCCAGGATATCTCTGTTCGGTGAAGATCGACGTCGGCGAGTGCTAAGAAGACAAGGAGAACGCTTTGCAGAGGCATGTTTCGAAGAAATCACACCTTATGGTGGGGGCTCTGTTATGTTTTGGGCAGGAATAAATTCAATGGATCGTACAGAGTTAGTCTTCATTGAAAACGGCTCACTGACTGGGCATCGATACATAACGGAAGTTCTAATTTCTCATGCACAACCCGCATTGGCCGCTCTAGGTGAAGACTCGATTTTTATGGACGACAATGCTCGCGCCCACCGATCCCGCGATGTTAATGCGTATGTGCAAGAGGTCGGCATTCGTCGTTTGGATTGGCCAGCTCGAAGTCCCGACCTCAATCCCATAGAGCATGTCTGGGACGTTCTGAAACGGCGTGTGAGATCAGTACACCCGGCTCCGCAGACCATCAGAGAGCTGAAGAATGTGATTACTGCGGAGTGGGAACGTATTCCGCAAGCAAGTATCCGGGATATACTCGCTAGCATGCCCAGACGAATTCAAGCTGTGATTTTAGCTAGAGGGGGTCACACTCGATACTAAACATTTATCTGCTTTTACTTTATTAAAGAAAAACAAACAAAAAAACTTTTTTATTTTTACTTCATGAGCATATGCACTACTAGCGAATATACACTACTAGCGAGGTTTAGCATTATTTCCCATAAATTGTATCTAAATTTTATGAAATACTGATGAAAACGATTATTTTCTTATTAATTTAGCAAATTGTGTGGATAAAACTACCTATAATTATCAAACAAAGAAATATTAACATTTGAAATGGTTCATTGCTTAGGTGCCCGTTTTTTTTGCAAATGAGTGTATATACAGTTACACGCGAAACGAAAATAAATTTGTAGCTATACAGTTAAATCAATAAATTAACTTCCTTTCATACTTTTTTCAGGCTGAGGACTGATTGCATTATATGTATTTACGATTGATTAGAGGTTATAATTAAACTATTATTTTAATTAAATTTGTATTAATGCAGACGTATTTAAAAGTAAATTGATTGTATATACAATGATTATATTTACAGTTCATTTACACTTTTACGTCGCCCTTTTACGTTACCCTGAATAACGTGTAGTGTAATAAGCGCTTTAAGCGCTTATTACACTACACTTTAAGCGCTTTAATATACTGAGATGGCTCTGCTTACTTCTACCCTCCATAGTGGAAAGGACGTAGTTAAATTAATAAAGAACAATGTTAACAAGGCCAAATTTAATAAATTTATAACTAATTTTCTGTATCGGGTAGATAATTATAAATGTCTGTAATAACGATTACTTGTTGGACGTGAGACACCTTAGTCCGCCCGTGACCATGAATGCTGCAAAGTGTTCGAAACGTCGGGCAATCATAAATCAAATACAAATGCGATATAATCCGTAAAAGTAGTTTTATTTACAAAGAACAATGTATTAAAAATGAATGGTTGATAATTTTTATGATTAAAATATATCGTTTTCATTTTAGGAACAAACACTGAAACCACTTCTAAACATTATTCCTAAATAATGGTTATATCCCCTTTTTCTCGTATTACAGCACAACAGGCTGTTTATTTTGGAACAGTTTTATGAAACTGTTATTTCGCTAAAGGTGAAACAAGTTCCACTATTTAGCTGTTGTACAGCACCCCTAGTGATTCAGGGCCCTGAATAACGTGTAGTGTAATAAGCGCTTAACTCTCTCAGCTACGTTACTTATAACTTAGTATAATAGAATTGGAATGTAATATCAACATAGAGATAATTTCTATGGTCACATCTTACCTTAGGAACTGTCTGATGGTTCACCAATACAGAATCCAACTCTCCCCCTAAGCCCTTGACACGCCTACTCCAGAATACTTTATATCGCATTACAGGCAAATCCGAATTTGGCTCCTTCCATTCCAATCTCACTGTTACAATACCTGTAATAGAAAGATATAATCTGTCATCACTGCAATTGTGCCAAAATTTAAATGATAACCACCCGCGTGTACCTGTGAATACGGGAACAACCGTGGAATTACGGGCATAAAATGTAGCCTAGTATGTCACTCGTTGATAACCTTTCGATAGGTGTAAGATTTTTTTTAAATCGGCGTAATGGTTTACACTTGTAACAAAGTAACAAGTAAAATTATATTCACATTTATAATATTAGTTAAGATGAGCTTTAAGGTTTAAAATACATTTAATTTTGAAGGATACGCAATTCCTTTATTTTGAATACGTTAACCCAGTGCTAGGAAGTAGAAGGTAAGAATATGCTGAACTCCCCTGGAATGTAGGCAGGCTAAAGATGACTGAAAAGAAAAAAAAAACTTTGTGGGGTTGCTTGTGTTTACAGAGTAATTATATAATATCTAGACTCAGAATATGTATAAATCGCAAAAGAAACTGTTCTATGTGATCTTCGAAGCCACTATACTTTTTATGAGAATTTCTACGTAGACCGCTTAGCCAATCAATCTTAGCATATTATAAAAAGCCAGGTTTTATAAAATATGTCCGTTAATTTGGAATATATAAATTATGAATTATTAACTAAAATATCAAACCGTAAAAATCATCAGTACCTATAAATGATACGTTTAGAAGTGAAAATATTGGCCTTTCTTTTTTTTGTGGGTGGGTCGCGGTCGGCGCGCCTCCGCACCACTCCGTACGGGGCGACAGAGGGGCTTAAGCACGCAACTCCCGCGACCCACCCAAAAACCACGTCGCCTTCGTCGTTGGGCCGACCACTGGAGCAGCGTTAACTTGTCGTCAGTGGTCGGCCCGACGGAATACCCCCTATTGGGGTACCCTCCCATCGACCGACGTCCCCCCCTCGGGGAGGACGTCGGTCTTTCCTCACGCGGTCGGCCTCTCGGCGGGTGACGGACTAATCCCCGGTCACGTCACCCGCGGCCTCGGCTAGGGCGGCATGAGGTGCAGATAGTTGCGCCTGCGCCGCCCCAGTCGCCGGCGGCGGATCTCCTCATCAAGGCTGCGCTCCTCGCGCAGGCGATCCGCCGCCTCCTTCCGCGAGATCACTGTCTCGCAGAAGGCTGCGACCGCGTCCCAATTCCCGACGCTGTCGACCATCGCCCTAGCGATAGCCGGCAGCGTCAGTTCCGTACCGATGATTGCGACGAGTTCACAGCGCTGCACTGCCCAAGCCCCGCAGGCCTCGAGCGTATGACGCGCCGTGTCCTCGTCGCAATCGCAGTGGTGGCAGGACGGTGTACTCTCCCTCCTAACGACCTTGTGCAGGTATTTGGCGAAGCACCCATGCCCCGTCAAAACCTGCACCAGCCGGAAGGAGAGCACCCCGTGCCGCCTTTCCAACCACTGCATCAGCACCGGCCGGAAGGCCTCCACGGTTCGCACCCCGAACCGAGGCCTCTCCAGCCGGACTGCCCAACGGCCGATGACGTCTCGGCGGGCGTCGACCGCGCCAGGCGGTGAGATCCCTTAACGAGACCACACCGCCCTCCGCTCGCACCCCCGTCACCCGCCGATATAGTCCGGCGAGCATCTCCGCCTCCAGGTCCCACGGGGTACTCCCGGCCAATAGGCACGCTGCCTCCGTCGCCACCGTGCGGTATCCGTGGATGGCCCTGACCACCATGACCCTCTGTGGTCGCCACAGAAGGGCCCTAAGTCGGACGGTCATGGACCCCGCCCACACCGGTGCGCCGTACAGGGCTATCGACCGGATGACCCCCGCGTACAGCCGTCGGAAAAAAAAATATTGCCCTGACGATAGTCACGAAAAGAAAAAGGTCAAGGTCATTTATTAAAACTTCGAAAATCTCAGCTATCATAAGAATTAAATGAACGATGCGTGATGCATATTGAAATTATTTTAAATGCTTTTGGCAACAGAGAGGCCGGCAGCTGATTTGGTGGTAAGTAGAATATGGACGACTCATCACATTTATGGATGTAGGCAGAATAGATACACATATCAGCTTTTTACCTTTTATCGTAACTAATAATATAGATGACAATGTAACTTTGTGTGTTTGCTTGTTACCTATTCATGCCTAAACCATTTTTATCTCCATATTCTCCCAGCAAGTGAACGGTGGCGACAATTGCATATCTTGTGGCCAAACGGAGAAATTTCATTGTAGCAAAAACATGTCTGTATAAATAGTTCTCTTCTACATATGTCCCGACAACATCATTATAAGTTTACCAATGTCCACAATTGCATAATACTACTCCCTCATGAAAAAAATGCTTCTCTATATTCTTCTAGTGTTATCTAAATCGATTTTTACAACTTCTATCAGCTCGTATCGGGATCTTCAACCAATGATTGTATATAACAATCTTTGGTTGAAGATCTGATACCCTTGATAGGTTGAGTAGTAACCAGTAGTAAGGGATAACAGTCCTATTAATATAAAATTGCTATTTACCATTTCTAACTCGAACAGGTCTTACTCTCAGCTTTTTCGGTGCCGGCGGAGGACGGGGACCTCGGCGTGGTGTAAATGGTGGACTAGGAGCTGAAAAACCTCGAGTGCCGGACGCACTAACAGCGGCAACTCTAAACCGATACCACCGACCAGGTTTTAGAGCATTACGAAGTGATACCTTTGTCCTGTGAAAAAAAAAATATTTTGTACAGTCTAAATAATTTACAGTCTAAAAATATTTTACTATTATTTCTTAAAATAGATTAACCCATTTTCTTTTACGATAGGGGCGACGGATGGGCGTCGTGCGCCTTAATAACCTACCCTGTTCCTTCTCCATTGAGCCGACCACTAGTACAGATTCCTTGATATCCGTAATCGGCCTGAAAATAAGTTAGCCCTAAACCAGTGGTGTCAAATTTTGGGTATAAATTACGCAAGCAGATATATTGTAGATCTAGTTTCAGAAAATGTATTTATAAAACATCGTTTTATTGCAAAGTCAAACAAATCACCGTTTTTTTTTGTTGGGCCTAATGCCAGCACACATGCCCGCTGCTATAACTTGTAAGCCAAGATTCAGAATTGTTTCCTCAAAAGACACTGAGGTTTGACCCTCGGGAAGTTCTGCGACATGTCATCTCAAAACCCGTAACAAATTTAATTAGAAAAGAAAAGCAGAAAAAATTGAAAAGATTATAAGAAGAAAAATTGACCAATAGATAAAAAAATATACAGCTATGTAAGGCGCAGCAGTACAGCATCACGGATATAACAGAGCTTATATAGATATAGAGCGGATATTGTTAAAGACGATTTAGGGATGTAGGTACATAATTGTAAAGAACGGAAAACTCGAAATTAAACTCTGACATGTTCGACCAAAATGATATAGGAGATCTAATTCCTTGTTATTGTGGAAGAAGCGAATGCCCAATTTTAAAAAGTATTTATAGAGAAAACAACAAAAAGTATTTACCCGGCTAGGAAACTCATATACCAGACACAAACTTTATACTATGGTAAGCTGTAAAGTGTAAATCTCAAGTGTTTTGGAGGTGAACCTTGTTGGGACTTGAAAATCATGATTTGCAAACTTTTTAAATGATGAAAGTTCGTGAGAAAAACAGTTTAAACGATCGTTATGTATTCGCATATAGTTTGATTTTTTAAGGATGTAGCAGTTGCTTCAGCTTTTTTCCTCACATATTTGAGAAAAACGATACGTACGCTCTTCTCGTTTTATATATTATATCTACTGAGTGATAAATACAATACATGGTATTTAAAGATTTGGTATTTTTTCTATTATTTTCGGCTCATGTGCATCCCATTACTGGGCTCGAGCCTTTCCACAATAGGAGGGAAATTGATCTATTATACCACGATTGTTAGACGTGTAAATTTATTTCGTGCATTTTATATGCCCTAGTCGTCTTTAACGGCACCCACGGGCAAGAAAGTAGGTGGTGAATTGTATTCTTACCCCGTCACCACACACAAAATTTGAAAATAAATGGTGTATCATTATGTAATATGCTTCCCTCTAATACAAAAGTTTCACTACAATAGTGTGTCTTTACGACCTCTCTTATTGTCTATATACTACATTACATGTTATCCTATTCCTCGTCATCATCATCATCATCCCTGCTTATAATCCTCTCAGTCTCACTATTAGCTCCATTATGGAAGGGAAATTGACCTAATATATCACACTGGTCAGACGTGTAGGCATAGGGTTATGTTTCGAGTTTTTCTTTCATTGAATATATGTTATATGCATATTATATCTCTCACTCGTCTTTTATCCACTGGCAAGAAGGAGGTGGTGAATTGTATTCTAACTCCATCACTACACGGATCCTATTCTATCAACAACATCTAATTATGATGAACGGTATTGAGTTGATGATAGTGGAAAGAATACAATAAGATTGTATTCTAATAATTCAAATGTATATAATACCTATATGGTAATCACAGTGTAAAGAATTCTGTTATTATTTTCTGATTCTAGATATGTTGTCTCGATAAATTACATTATTTTTGATTAATCTGTAAATAAAATCCGCGTTTAACAGTATTTTGAAGAAGAATAATATGAAATAACATAAATGAGTTAAAGTTATATTATAATAATGTTAGGGATATATAATTTTAATCAGCTGGGTAGCGTTCGAAACTTAGGAAGATCTTCTCATTTAATATTCCGTAGAGTAGGAAAACAAAGGTTTATAACTACATACACGATGGCTTATGACACAGAAACATGGGTCTCCAAATGTTGGACTCATAAAAAGTTAAGTTGCTTAGCGTGCTATGGAGAGGACAATGATCGGTATTCTCTACGTGATAAAATCCGGCAATCTGATGTCCGTAGAGGAACCGGTACAACCAATATAATCGAAAAAATAGCACTTTGAAGTAACAATAACCATATTATATCGCTCATAAAACCAACAGTCGTTGGGGAAGAAAAATTTTGTTAGCGGCGACCTCGAATCAGACGACCCAGCGAAGGACGACCTTCCACTAAGTAGACTGACAGCATTTTTAAAGTCGCAGGGAATTGTTGGATTCATGTGGCTTAGGACCGTTCTGAAAGGTATTCTCGTGAGAAGATGTATGCCCAATATTGGACGTCTGCAGGCTGATGGATTAAATTGGATGGAAAATTAATCGCACCAGTCTAATGAGGCGTAATGATTAAGGGGTAAGAATTTGATTTTAATAAAGTCAATGGATACATATTTTAATTTATCTAAGTCTTTGTTCATTAAATACGATGAACCGATAACAAAACGGTTGCCTGTTACTACTAATTAACAATATTCTCTAGTTTTTTGCCTTCATTGTATTATACTAAAACATTGAACAAAGAGCACTGATCATTTACGTGATGCATGAGAAACGCAGAAAGCGGCTAAAATTATAGAAATTAACACTGCATCATTCAGAGGAGTTCACTTTGTAATGAGTAATGTTTATGGAAATTTGCTACGTCTATTGCACTAAGACGCAATTATCTAAGACTGTAATTGGTCAGTTATCGCTTTTTCTTGCAGCTGCTGGTTCATTAAGTGTGATATTTATCCTTCTTTTTTTTCAATAATTAATATGTAGAGTTAAATTTAGTTTATTCGATAAAGGATAGATATGTATTTATATAGCAATGACTATTTTTATAGGTTAAAACGTCTTGAAAAAGAATAACCTCTAGGTTTCTGTGTCTATACAAGGTGAAATATTTAATCGATACGAATCGAATCGGTTCGTTAGTGTCTTCCATTTATAAATATTACAAGCATTTGCTTGACATGTATTTTGTGATGAAGTTAAAGAGAAAAACTTAATCTATTTGAAGATAATTAAAAAAATATTAACGAAATGTATGATTGATCAAATCATGTTAAATTAAAACTGCCATCAAAATTTATTAATTCCTTGTTGAAAGTAAATGAGAAGTAATGATTATTGAAGTTCATGCCATAGTATACATATTCTACTTCATTATTCTGCAATATTTACTTATTACTAAAACGTCGTTTTTAAATGCCAGACTTATAACTAGTCTCATTGGCTTCGCATACTATGAAATGGCTTATATTCGGAATTTCTTCGCGAGATAAAATCCCTAATGCAGAACTCTATATCAGAACAATCGGCATAGCTCGAAAAAATAGCAGATTGAAGTGGTAATGGATTAGATTAAGGAAGATAAGTTAATAAACCTGATAAATCATCGTAGGATGAACTCCCACCACATAAACTGGTTATATGAATCATAGATAAACATTGGATACAGGTGACATAAACCGCTCTGAATGGAATTCCTGTAAGATCCGTTTACAGCATAGACAATACGAGTTTAATTCAATTATGTATATTGCTTTCATAATAGCCTATCTATTAACACATATTTCATCATCGCAGCCCATATACGTCCCACTATAGGACTCGGGCCTCCTCCACAATGGGAGGGAATTTGACTTACTATACCATGTTGGTCAGACATGTCGGTATAGGGTTTCATTTTGAGTTTTCCTTCTCTTGCACAGATGTTATGTGCATTTTATATCCCATAGTCGCCTTTTACGACATCCACGGGAAAGATACGGAGTGGTGAATTGTATTCTTACTCTGTCACCACACGAAAAGAAGAAAAATACATATTTATTATTTGTATAATATCCGCTAAATGACTGTCTAAGAATACAATACAATACATCACTGATCTACATAGAATAAGATATTGCCCTTGGCCACAGCCACCCCAATTACCGCGAGTTATTTGAATAATTATGAACAGCTATTAGTAATGGATGTCATCATTATCATCATTTCAGCTTCTATACGGCCCATTGTTGGGCTCGAGCCTCCACCACCATAGGAGGAAAATTTACCTATCATACCAACCTGTTCAGATGGGTTTAATTTAAAGTTTTCCTATCCCTTTTTCCTTGCACAAATGTTATATACATATAATATCCCTAACTTGTCTTTTATGATATTTACAAGCAATATGGGGTGATAAATTATATTTTACTCAATCAAACGTCTTTATAGCTCACGTATCAGCGTAATATTAGGTAAAATCTTAGCATGATACAAGTTTAGAAGGTCACATATGTTCCACATAAAGAAAGTATTATGTAAAATATTGCCAACCATTAGTTTCTTTAGATTAAAAACATTCCCGGGAGAGGCGCCCAAAGGGTATCCCGCGGGGCTCGCCGCTGACGACAAGGAACTCGGTACCGGTGGTGGGCCCAATGGTGGTGAAAGGAGAGGAATTACGGTGGATTATGAGGGCCCGCGCCCCGCCTTTTCGTCACCGGGAAGGAGCGGACTGCGTGTGCGCTGACCATAGCCCACCCAAAAAAAAAGATTAAAAACATAGTCTTTGTCGGAAGATCATAAACGACAGAAATACTTCAAAAGATTATTCTTACTTGTTAGTTCGTAACAATAAATTCCATTCGCCTAGTCTCATTTCTTCATACTTAGGTCCCAAATGATGTTGTTCCTCCAATACGTAGAAAATTGGTCCCGGTACTTCTCTAGCTGTGTCACCTACTCCATCGGACCATCTAACTACAACTGATCGTCTCTTCTCTCTTGGTTCTTCAAGTTTCGGCATAGCTGGGAGCCCTGAAAACAGATGAAATAAGTATATTTTGTAAAATCGGTCCTCATTTATTTATGAGAAATTATACAATAAGTGTATACAATTTAGTCTTTCCTGTACACATTATACAAGATTAATCACATAAATGGATAAACGCGCTGTAAGGGATGACGGAATAAGACTACAAGTCACCACCCGCTATCCTGCCGGTGAGTGTCGTAAAAGACGACTATGGCATATAATATGCATTCAACATCTATGCGAGAGGAGATAAAACCTATACCAACTCGTCTGACCAGCGTGGTATAGTAGTTCAATTTTGCTCCCATTATGGCACATACTCGAGCCCAGCAGTGGGATGTATATAAGCTGAGTTGACTATATTTCCAGTACAAAAAAATCTATTTTAAACCTATTTTATTACCTTTGGACCAGCAACCAGCTAGCAATCTGACGGTAAACGATATCTGCCGCTCATGAATTTTACCAATACCAAGAGTAGGTACAGCTAAACACTACTTACAGCAAAACAGACCGTAACCCTATCGTGTTGTTTTACGAATGTTTTTCGGGCATTAAAGTGAAAAACAAAACTAATATTTTATTAACCTAAAAACTCAGTGCAAGATAAATTGACATCGGATAGTAAGTACCAATGCGGTATTAGGTTGTAAAGTGTTTGTAAACGACATGTGTCATTTCACTGTATATATGATTGGAAGCTCAGATTCCAGGGTATAACAGTCCAGGCAAAGAAAAACGTTTACTAAATCCAATACAAATTTTTAGTAGTTAAGTCATTTTTATTATATTGGATGAGTTGCGAATGATATATACCTGGAATCGTCAAAAGATCAATGGGCTCGCTGCATGCAGATCCACAGCCATGATGACAGCATCGTTGAGTTCCATCACATTGTGAGTCGGCATTGCACGCTGTCGCACAAGCCTCTTGCCACCTGGGAGTATCGGATGCCGGACAAGTACCCGGTTTTTTTTCATTAGCACGGCATTGTGATTTGCACTGTTGAACATAGGATACATGTATTGAATACTAATATCGATTATTGTTATATATACTAAAATATATCCATTACACTATACTGCACTTTGTAGTGCTATGCGGAGGCAGATACGAATATTACCAATTCTTACATTGCTCGTGGGTATCGTAAAAGATGAGTAAGAGCTTTACAATATACTTGGATCTAGGCCAACTCTATTTGAAACTTGTCTGGTCAAAATTCTACTAGGTGACCCAACCCAAGACGTTGTTCTGTTCAAATAAGCGCCACCTACCGGATCCAATTGTGAATCTAAACCATTCTCGAATCCCCTTGACACGCATAAAAAATTTCGTGAACATCGGTTCAGCCGTTTAGGAGGAGTTCAATGACATACAAACGTACACAAGAAATTTATATATAAAGATATCTGTTCTAATATATAAAGCTGAAGAATTTGTTTGTTTGAACGCGATATCTCAGGAACTATTGGTCCGATTTGAAAAATTCTTTTAGTGTTATATAGCTCATTTGTCGAGGAAGACTATAGGCTATACATCATCACGCTAAGACCAACAGAAGCGGAGCACCAATGAAGAATGTTTCAAAATAGTTTTTACACTTTGAGAGCTTCCGCTGCGTAAACGGCTGAATTTTCGCAAAAATCATGTGTGACAGAAACGTTTTATTAAAAAATATTTTCACCTTCTAGGTAAACAAAGTCGACGAATTCGCGAGCAGAAGCTATTAAAAGGTATACGATGGAAGAGACCTAACGAGCCAATTTCAACAATTGTTTAGAGGATGAACGAAAAAACAGCGACTGTTTTGACAATGTAAGAAGAATTTTTCGGCACTCTAATTTGGCCATTATTTAAATGATTGAAAAGTCTGCCACGAATCAAGAATTTATTCTAACGCGCAGAGAATTTACTAATTCGTCATCTTATTCTTTTTTAAAGTAAAGTATACAACTGTTCAATTTTCTTGTCAAGCATCTATTAAGTTGAAAATAGGTGTTCCTTCCAAACAGTTAAGTGCTTACAAAAATTTATGTATGCACCCGGGCTTAATTGTGCAATAATAATGGATTTTAGAAAACAAAGATTTATAACCAATGTGTGTTACCAGTGATGACTTACGGTACTGAAACGTGGTCTCTAAATGTCGACCTCATAAAAAAAAAAAAAAAAAAAAAAAGCTCAAAGTCGCTCAACGTGCTATGGAGAGGGCTATGCTTGGTATTTCTCTACGTGATAAAATCTGGAACACGGAAATCCGTAAAATAACGGGTGTAACCGACATAGCTCGCAGAATTAGCACGTTGAAATTGTAATGGGCAGGCCACATCGCTCGTCGAACCGACAAAGGTTCCCGAGTGGCGACCACGAACCGGACGACGCAGCGTAGGACGAAACTAGGGGGAATGACGACATTCTCAAAGTCGCAGGGAACCGATGGATGCAAGTGGCGCAGGACCGTTCCGAGTGGCATTCTCGTGGAGAGGCCTATGTCCAGCAGTGGATGTCTGTAGGCTGATGGATGTATGGATGGAATGGTTTTGAATTAATGTACTTAATTGATGTGACTTTTTTAATAAGAGACAAGCAGGCATCTATTGATAAGTGATAACTGCCGCTCGTCGACTTCTGCAATACCAGTAAACTAGGTAGCTACCCACTGTAAGATGTATTTTAAACCTTCGGCTCTAGTGCTGCCAAGCAAATTGCTAATGCTCAGACGTCGATTTTCTGCGAGATTATGATACGAGTACTATGCCGGGCGAGCCAAGCCATTTATGGTTACGGGCAGAAATCCGCCAATGTCGAGGCTTATATTATTTAGACAATGAATATAGATGGATTACAAAGCGTTTTTATCATAGTTTTCTATAAATAGATACCGTTCGAGGTTATTGTATTGCATTGTCAATAACGAGATTCACATAAAAACTACTATAATACATTATATCTCAACTACGTTCATTTAAGACGTTTAAATAGATTAAAAAGAAACTAAAAATAAAAATCTGGATGGAAATGTAGTTGGTGAATGGATCTAAGTATAGTATTTCTGTGCCAAGCATCGTGAGTTCGATTGCCGTATTAGAATTCAAATCGTCTTTCTTGGTCTGGGTGTAGATTTTATGTGTGTTACGAAGAAGCGAAGAGGAGTGCTCCATGTGGAGTAAGAATATAAATCACCATCCCGTTTATTGGCCATTTGAATCGTAAAACTTTGAGAAACATCTAATCTGCATATAAAATCGATGCAAGAGGACCAAACCTTGAAAAAAAAACCCTGTAAGTAACTGTTTCACCAAATAACCTACCACAGAGGCTCGATACAACGATGAGAAGTGGCTATATGAGGTATGATCACGATAATGAAAGAGGAGTATGGCGATTACATTTACAAATTTAAATACTAGAATTGAAAAGACAAAACAAAAAGTAACCTATTATGATGTAATATTACCATAGTCTTGATTGTTCATCATCTCATCATCATCTCAGCTCATATACTTCCACTATTGGGCTGCTGGGCTTGAGACTCGTCCATAATAGGAGTAAAATTGACATGCTGGTAAAACAGGTTGGTATAGGATTTTGTTTCGAGTTTTCCTTCTCTTGCATAGGTGTGCGTAATATATCCCTTAGTTGTCTTTTACGACACCCACGGGTTAAACAGGGAGTGGTGAATTGTATTCTTGCTCCGTCACTAGACGGAAAATTTTATGTCAATTTTTTTTTGTATGTGTTTAATTGTCGCCTGCAGATAGCTTTAACAGCTTTGCCAGGATAATGGGTGGTTGGGAGCTCTCAACCCTCTCGATTCACAAAATGGACGTATTTATATGACTGAACCTTCCTTCCTATACGGTTGGACTGATGTTAATATTTTACTTTGTGTGTGGTGGATTCCAGTATAGTTTAGATGCAAATTGAATAAAAGATTTCTAGTTTTAAGTTATTTTTAAGAATTATACAAAATAGGGTCTATTGGTTCACTTATTAATTTATCTGAGATGCGGTCGCAGCCTTCTGCGAGGCAGTAGTCTCGCGGAAGGAGGCGGCGGATTGCCCGCGCGAGGAGAGCAGCCTCGATGAGGCGATCCGCCGCCGGCGACTGGGGCGGCGTAGGCGCGATTACCTGCGCCTCATGCCGCCCTAGCCGAGGCCGCGGGTGACGTGACCGGGGAATTAGTCCGTCACCCGCCGAGAGGCCGACCGCGTGAGGAAAGATCGACGTCCTCCCCGAGGGTGGGACGTCGGTCGATAGGAGGGTATCCCAATTAGGGGATATTCCGTCGGGCCGACCATTGACGTCAAGTCACCCTGCACCGGTGGTCAGCCCAACGACGAAGGCGACGTGCATCGCGGGTGGGTTGTGGGCGTGCGTGCTTACGCCTCTCTGTCGCCACGGACGGAGTGGTGCGAGGAGTGCGCCGACCACAACCCACCCCAAAAAGAAAAAAAGAAACTTATTAATTTATAAAAACATTATCACTATTTTATTTGGATTATTCACTATAATTTCCGTATCCTTATTTTAAGTTTGTAACAGTAACACTTTAAATTAGACTATGACTGCTGTACGAGATTTGACTGCCATGGGTATCTTAAGAAGTTATTAAGGGACCTAACAAGCTAAAAAGTGATATAAGAAAAATCGAAAAAATTAACATTGGCAATATCTCACTATTCTACATGAAGAATTTTTCCGTGTCACTACACGGAATGAGAATACAATTCATCACTCCCTCCGTCCATGAATGTCGTAAAAGACGATTAAAGGATATGCATAATACATTAATGAAAGAGAAGGAAAAGAAATCTTATAAGGCTAAGAGCCAACACGTCTTGCCAGCGAGATATAGTAGGTCAATTCCCTCTTATTGTGGAGGAGGCCCAAGTGCAACAGTGGAACGTATATGGGCCGTGAGGTGGAGAGTCAACAAACAATTGGTTTTTTTTTATTCATCTATTAGCCTAATGAAAATCAATGACATGATTATATTATAATCGCTATACTTTGCATATGGATGGGCGATCACGGTTAATATTCTTTAGCATTCTCCACTACGAAGCCTACGAAGAGAGCTCTATTTTTAGTTTTATGATTTCCGCAAGAGCTACATTATAAACAAAACTAGAATTTAATTAACTACGATTTCTGTTAACATCTATTAGAAAAAATACTGGATGGACACATCAAACTCGTTAAATCTTAACGTACGAAGCTATCAAAATGGGTCTCTGTTTTGTCACATCTCGACCCTCATTTTTTTTAACGTCACAAACTTACGTAGTAACTGTCTGCAGTTACAAAATTAAAATAATGTGCCACTTCTAAACTACTGCATGTTATAATGCGAAATAATAAGTTACGCGAACAGCAATGTTAAATTTGTTTTCTATACCCGTTGCAATCTTGATTGTGTTTTCCGTTTTATTTTTAATTTTTTTATATTACTAAGAACTTGTCATTGTTATGACAGCTACATAGACAAACGCATTTGTTCTTTATACTCATTTTAAATTTAAGCACAGATATTTCTTTACACGTCAAAATCTTCAACGTGTAAATACAAATACTTGAGTCCGAACATTGAACTTCGATGTTAGACAACGATAAGTGTAAGTCTTAAGTATCTTGCAATTGTTCATTGGCAATGTCAAGGTAGATTGGGTATTTCCCGATCTCATAACATCGATTAGTTTCTATAAATATCCTTATAATGTGTACTATGAATTCATTTTTTATATCAATATGTTTACGGATATTGCTATTAGAAAGAGTATTGCTACACTTTTTATTTAAATTAATAACAATCAGACTGATATATGTAAATCAATAAATAATTTCAAACTTAGAAATTTATAATGTATTTTAATTCCTAAAGCGAGGATAGTTTTTTATGAGCTTTGCGTGTACATGTGTCTGTGAATGAAGGAACTCAAACAAACTCGATCAATGCACTTTTCAAACTACTCATTTGAAAGGTGGATGGATCGAGTTCGCCTGATCTTCTTCCATGTGGTAACGGAGTAAGTATACAATTCACCTCCCCTTTTGGTCGTAGGTGGTCAAACTACTCATTTGAAAGGTGGATGGATCGAGTTCGCCTGATCTTCTTTCATGTGGTAACGGAGTAAGTATACAATTCACCTCCCCTTTTGGTCGTAGGTGGTCAAACTACTCATTTGAAAGGTAGATGGATCGAGTTCGCCTGATCTTCTTCCATGTGGTAATGGAGTAAGTATACAATTCACCTCCCCTTTTGGTCGTAGGTGTCGAAAAGATGACTAAGGGATTACAATATGCAAGTACCATCTATGCAAGAGAAGGAAATCTCGAAATGGAACCCTATGGCCATCCGCCTGACCGGCGCGGTGTAGTGGGTTAATTTCCCTGGCAGGGCTCAAGCCCGGCAGTATGACGTATGGTATATGAGGCGTGAGGATGAGGATTAATGTTAAGTATTTTTTAGAGCATTTATTTAACTCATCATGCTTTAACTGTCGTCAATCGTAGTGATAGAGAAAGAATACAATTCACCACTCCATATCTTACCTCTAGGTGTCATAAAAGACAACTAAGGGACATTATTTGCATATAATATCTGTGCACGACATAGAAAACTGGAAATGAAAGCCTTTATCTACACGTGTGACCAGCGGTTGGTCAATTTCTCTTTTCGCAGACCTGAAGATGAATTTCTTTCCTATTGTGGAGGAGGCTCGAGCCCAGTAATGGGATATATATACTGTGATGATAGTGATATATAGCCTTAAATTTTTCTGCTTTCAATACGCTTTCTTATAACGGATAAGTTAAATTAGCATATACATTGTAATATGTAGTTTTCTACTAAATCTATTGAAAAAAATATATATCTTATTTCAGGGTCTATGTTGTAATTATGAAAAAATTTAATTAGAATCAGTTCAGGAATTTTTACGTAATGAAGTAATATAATAACAGAGAGACATCGCTTGGTTTTTTTTAATAATTATGTATATAGATGAGTGTGGGTTGCAATTATTTAAATATATTATGTAAATAGTAACTTCGCAATTGTTTATAGTTTTAATTTGTGTTGATTGCGATAATCACACACTATTGAATATCTAGGATAGTATGTTCTAGAGGTACTAATAATATTATGTAGATTGCATATTAGAATTATGAATTATGCTCGTTAATTTTTTGTAAGTAAACCGAATATATAACCTGAACTTAAAATTATTTATGAATGGACATTATAGGGCATAATTTATTTTGTAATTTTTATATAATATTTTAAATATGTTTTACAATATTATCTAAGATTAAATCTTTCCGTACAGAAGATCCCGCATGAAACGCATTGGGCACGTATTTTCTAATTAGTTTATACAAGCTTACTTTAAAACGCGTCTCAATTCTGAAACAAACCACGCCTTGGTAAAATGTTTAAATTTTTTTTCCATTGCAGGCGTAGTTTGTCATAAAATTAACAAGACTTATAAATAAGATCCTTTATGCTTACGTTACGCATAAATTAAAGATGAAATTATTAGCTCCTTTGTGATTTTTAAGATTGTATTGCATAGCAAAATATAATGACAAGTTTTTTAGGTAAAGCGAGTTTAAAACCCAAATAGTTAGGGTTTTAAACTAAAACTGAACTTATCTTTATATATATAAATCCTCTGTTCGCGTGTTTGTAAATGAACTGCTTCTAAACGGCAGAATCGATTTTGATGAATTCTTTTAACTGTTCCGATGTATATTAGAATGGTTTAAATTAATAATTAGAACCGACAGGTAGCGCTGTGATCGATTTAAATGAGAATTCCTTTAATATTTTTTTTTTATATTTGAACATAACAACGTCTGCTTGTTCGTCTAGTATTGTAGATATTATAATACAAACAAGTTCTATATAAATAATGAAAGTATTTAACAATAAATAGCAGTAGTATAAGTTTAATAATTGTGAAAGTACTTCTGGAATGACTAATATTAATTTTATCAAATTATATAATTGGGCTTTTGTTTGTTAAGGTTATCGACGTTTGATAACATATGTATGCATCTAAAAGAACCCAAATATAATCAGATGTCGGTTTGTTAATTAAAACATGTTCAATTATAAGTTTTTCGGTGTAATGTCTCCGCTAGAGATATTGATCCAATACTCAAACAGGAAAGGCACGTGTACTTTGTCTAGGTACCTGAACGAATAGTTAATTTATTAGACTCAGAAACCAGTTGTTTTGAGTTTGACAAAATTAGCTTCAAAATACTGACCTAATTAAAAATATTGTGTCTAACAGTTACTAAATTAAATCCCTTAAGTAACAAAATCTTGAAATAAAATCCTATATCAACTCGTTTTATTCAGTTTAGTATTAAGCTAATTATCGTCTCATTGTATTGGAGACTAGTGCCCACTAGATCAATGATTTATTTATCTATTATTATTGATTATTATATATATATATAAATTTCTTGTGTAAGTATATATGTCACTGAACTCCTCCTAAATGACTGGACCGATCTTGATGAAATTTTTTACACATGTTCAAGGGGATTCGAGAATGGTTTAGATTCACAATTGGACCTCGTTAGGTGGCGCTTATTTGAAGAGAACAACGTCTGTTGGGTCAGCTAATATATATATATATATGTTAGTTGTATGGACGGATGTTGATGAAATAGGTGGCGCTGCTGTCCATTTCAAGAAATTCCTTTTATTTAATTTGAACAGAACAACGTCTGTGGGGTCAGCTAGTGCTATTATAAATTAATAAATAAATATGCTTACCATCGCTTTAGTTTCCTTACTCTCATCAATACACATCAGGTCACACCTGATCTTGTACAATGAGTGTGCTTGTGACTTCGTGTACCTTTTGGTTTTAGCGAAGGCCGATGGCATGAGGCAAACTGCCACTATCACTATTAACACACTTTTATACATTATCATAGTATTTTTAAGACTTTATAGTCCCACAATACTGCTCACATAAAATCACGTAACATCTGAAAATAAATATGTATGGCTAACAATATTCTCGTTAACCATTATTGCGACTATCATAAAAAGAGTGTTTACTTTTCTTTTACTACTAGCGTGATTTGAAAGTTTTGATTGTGTTTTATAAATAGCTTGTTTTATTGATAAACATTATATTTAGTGCACCATAAGGCTACAACTACAGCTTGCAGGAATAATGTCAAAGAAAATTCGAGAATAATTTACCAAATTAAGGGGTGTTTTATTAAAGAAATGACTAATATTTTTTTTTGTTGATCTTCGATAACGATAAGAAATAATCTTAATTACTATAATAATTAAATTGATAGTTTTATAAAACGATAAACTATTAATGAGGTAATTACTACTATTTAATTTATCATAAAAATATTATTTGCTTGTGAGACGTTTATCAATAATTGATAAATATAAGCATTTCAAACGAACAACTTTTGATAAGTCATTAATAGAATTAAATAAAACAACATCAATATGAATTACAATTTGTAATCAATTAGTAATTACCGGCTTTAAATATCGTAAAAATAATATCTATGAGTTAAAAAATTGTAACTTTGGAATAAAATTGAAGAATATAAAGAAATAATAAAAGTCCTTTTAAAAATGATTTGCTTATTAACAGGCACGTTATATTTGTCATTTACTCATAATTAACTATCACTCTTCAATGCGTAATCGTTACTATAACAATGTTCCCATGCTCATTGAATTAATTAAAATATAAACAAAACACTACCATATCGTTAAACACCTCAATTAATCGCTCATTAATACGCGAATTGATTAAAACCGTAACATATCGAGTCCTTATGAACTTAAGTCATCGACCTCCCAAGTTTTGGGTAAATACACACTGCAGTTCGCGAGTGTATCGTTTGAAATGCGCGGTAACACTGCGGCGTGCGCGCATACTCTACCGGTTCGTGTTTCTGCTTCATTAATACACATCGATGATGCTTTCCTGTCTGTATACCGATGACGGAAGGCTACTTTTACTGAGCCGGTTTCCTAATTAAAAAAAATCACGGCGTCTTCCTGGATAGTTGCTACTCAAATAATTCGATTGTCGTCATTAAGTCTGGTCTGGTTCGTGAACAATACAGTTAATATTACAATTGCACATGCATGTTGTGCAACTGCAATTTTAAGCATATTTTTACATGCTAGCATACTAAATGTTTTAAATGAGATTATTACATTTAAGATGTTTCTTGTCTTCTGCTGGGCTTGAACCTCCTCCCAAATAGGAGCGAAATTGACCTAATATACCATGCTGGTCAGACATATTGGTTTGGTTTGGGTTTTATTTCGAGTTTTTCTCGCACGGATGTTATATGGATATTATATCAGTTTATCGTCTTTTACGACATCCACAGGTAAAATAGAGAATGGTGAATTGTATTCTAAAGATGATTCAAATTACAATATTATTAATATGTAACTCTCTTTGTTTTCGATAGAAAATTATAATATTCTGCACCAAATAATCAATGTTTGACCTGTAAGATAGTTTAAACATTGAAGATCACAAGTTGCATATAGAATTAGGACGAAAATTTATTGATTGGCTACAGAATTTTCTCATGTAATACTTGTAATATTACCATTTTTTTTTTTTTTTTTTTGTGGGTGGGCCGCGGTCGGCGCGCCTCCGCACCACTCCGTCCGGGGCGACAGAGGGGCTTGAGCACGCAACTCCCGCGACCCACCCGAAAACCACGTCGCCTTCGTCGTTGGGCCGACCACTGGAGCAGCGTTAACTTGTCGTCAGTGGTCGGCCCGACGGAATACCCCCTATTGGGGTACCCTCCCATCGACCGACGTCCCCCCCTCGGGGAGGACGTCGGTCTTTCCTCACGCGGTCGGCCTCTCGGCGGGTGACGGACTAATCCCCGGTCACGTCACCCGCGGCCTCGGCTAGGGCGGCATGAGGCGCAGATAGTTGCGCCTGCGCCGCCCCAGTCGCCGGCGGCGGATCTCCTCATCGAGGCTGCGCTCCTCGCGCAGGCGATCCGCCACCTCCTTCCGCGAGATCACTGTCTCGCAGAAGGCTGCGACCGCGTCCCAATTCCCGACGCTGTCGACCATCGCCCTAGCGATAGCCGGCAGCGTCAGGTCCGTACCGATGATTGCGACGAGTTCACAGCGCTGCACTGCCCAAGCCCCGCAGGCCTCGAGCGTATGGCGCGCCGTGTCCTCGTCGCAATCGCAGTGGTGGCAGGACGGTGTACTCTCCCTCCTAACGACCTTGTGCAGGTATTTGGCGAAGCACCCATGCCCCGTCAAAACCTGCACCAGTCGGAAGGAGAGCACCCCGTGCCGCCTCTCCAACCACTGCATCAGCACCGGCCGGAAGGCCTCCACGGTTCGCACCCCGAACCGAGGCCTCTCCAGCCGGACTGCCCAACGGGCGATGACGTCTCGGCGGGCGTCGACGTGCCAGGCGGTGAGATCCCTTAACGAGACCACACCGCCCTCCGCTCGCACCCCCGTCACCCGCCGATATAGTCCGGCGAGCATCTCCGCCTCCAGGTCCCACGGGGGAGTCCCGGCCAACAGGCACGCTGCCTCCGTCGCCACCGTGCGGTATCCGCGGATAGCCCTGACCGCCATGACCCTCTGTGGTCGCCACAGAAGGGCCCTAAGTCGGGCGGTCATGGACCCCGCCCACACCGGTGCGCCGTACAGGGCCATCGACCGGATGACCCCCGCGTACAGCCGTCGGCACGCAGCGCTCGGTCCGCCCACGTTCGGCATAAGCCACGATAGGGCGGACGCCGTGCCGACGAGCCGCGGAGCGAGCCTACGGAAATGCTCCCGGAACCACCATCGCCCGTCGAGCACCAGGCCCAAGTACCTCATATGGGCCCGGATGCTGATGTCGACCGAGTGGACGGTGATCGAGACGCCGATGGGAGGGCTCATAGTGCGCCCATGGAACAAGAGGGCCTCCGTCTTGTCCAGGGCGACCCTCAACCCCAGCGCCTCGATCCGTCTGACGACCTCCTCGGTACCCGAGGTCGCCAGGCTTACCGCCTCTTCTAGCGTCCCACCGCGGGCTGTGACGAGCGTGTCGTCGGCGTAACAAATCAAGCCCAGCCCGGGCGGGAGGCTCCCCCTCAACGCCCAGTCGTAGCCGATGTTCCACAGGGTGGGTCCGAGGACCGACCCCTGTGGGACACCGCACGTCATGGGCGTCCGCACAACGTCCCCTGCTCGGTCGGTGCAGAGGACGCTGCGCCCCTCCAAATAGTCTGCCACTAGCCGCCTCAGGTAAACTGGCACCCCGTGATACCGGAGCGCCTCCCTGATGCAGCTGAATGGCAGACTATTGAATGCGTTGGCGATGTCTAGGGACACCACCAACAGCACTCCCCCGCCGGTGACGGCCTCAGTCGCCACGGCCCTCAGGCGCAACAGAGCCGCGATCGTCGAACGACCCCTCCTAAACCCAAACTGGGCGTCCGACAGATCGGGCCCCGTGCCGACGAGGTGCCGCTCGATGCGGGCAGCTACCACCCTCTCCAGTAGCTTGCCCGTGTCATCGAGCAGCACGATAGGCCTGTAGGCCGAAGGCGACTCCGGAGACTGTCCCGGCTTCGGCAGGAGCACCAGCCTTCCCTCCTTCCAGCACCCAGGGAACCGTCCGGACGCTAAACACGCGTCGAACAGCTCCCTGAGGCGGGGTCCCAGGTGTTCGAGGACCAGGGCCAGCACGCGGTTAGGAACACCGTCGGGCCCGGGGGCGGTAGACTTTGCGCGCATGCGCGTCACCGCCACCCCCATCTCGGGTTCCGTGATGGGCGGAACACTGTCGTCGTCGGCCTCCCGGTCAGTGTCTGGCGGAGCCATGACCGGGGGCGTGTGTTCCGCCCGCTGCGGGAACAGGTTCTCGATGACCCGGGTGAGAAGGCCGGGCTGGAGAGTCTCGGTGAGGGGAGGGCCCCGCGCGCGTAGCCTATTCAGCACCGCGCGATAGGGGCGTCCCCAGGGGTCACGGTCGAGACCGTCCAGCATCTCCTGCCGACTGACGTCCTTGGCGGAGCGGACGGCCAGCCTGAAGGCCGACCGCGCATTGCGGTAGCCCTCGTAAAGCACGGCTTCCCGCTCCGCGTCGCGATGGCGCCGCCGGCTGCGGGTGTAGGCCCTCCGGGCGCGGATACACGCAGCCCGGAGATCCGCCAGCTCCCGGGACCACCAGTGGACACCCCTCCTCGGGGGCAGACGCCGTACCCGGGGCATGGACGCATCGCAGATCTGCGTCAACGCACTGCGGATGCGGCCAGCCTCGGCGTCCACCCCGTCCGACTGGTGGGCAGAGGACAGCCACGAGTATACGATGGCTGTCTCCGCCAGCTGGTCCCGGTCCAAGCGACCCACAGCCCATCGCGGGAACGCAGGACGCCCATCCGCCCCGTGACCCCTGCTGGGCGTCAGGATTGCAGGGGAGACCTCCATCCGGATATACCGGTGGTCCGACAAGGTCTCCACCTCCTCCACGACGCGCCAGCTCCCCACGCGTGCGGCGACCTCGGGGCTAGCGAACGAAAGGTCCACTATCGACCCGCCCCGTTGTCGCACGCACGTATGCACCGAGCCCCTGTTCAGCAAACAGAGGCCCAGTGCCGCCGCCCACTCCTCGATCGCCCGTCCTCGGTCATCCGTCCTAGGGGACCCCCACGCCACGGACTTGGCGTTAAAGTCCCCCAGGACGAAGACCTGGCGCGATGCCAGTCGCCGTAACGAGGCCTCCATGATGGTGAGGAAGGCCTCGAAATCGGTCACACTCCAGTTAGGGGAGAGATAGACTCCGAAGAGCGTAATCTCCCCCCAGTCCGCCGCGACGTATCCGACGCCCCTGTCCCTAAGGGTCAGAGACGACGAAGGCCACGACGTGGAGGCGACGATTGCCACGGTGCCATCGGCGCTACCCAACCAGTTAATCCGGTCGGGCACCACGTACGGCTCCGCGACTACGGCTACTCCTATCAACCACTCCGCCATGGCTTGCAGGAACACGTCCTGCGCACCGGCGGAGTGGTTGAGATTGGCCTGGAGGAGACGAATGGATACGGGGTCCATTAACGGTCCGTATCCATCGTCACCTCCTCCGCGCTAACGGGCGATCGGGCCGCGCTCGGAGCGGGGACTGGCCCGGTCGATGGGCCGCCCCGCCCCTTCGGGGCCGATGCCGGGGGTCTGCAGTCCCCAGAGCCCATGCGGTGTTTGGCAGGCCTATTGCCCGCCGCACACGCGGGGCAGTGGGGCACCGCAGAGCACGATGCCGCCTGGTGTCCAGCCTGACCGCAACGGAAACATAGCCCGCTGCAGTCAAAGCAGTTTCTGCATGTCGGTCGGGTATGCCCGACCGCCATGCATTTATAACACCTCGCAGGCCGGGGCTCCAGCACGGTTACCCGCGCCGAACTCCAGCCCACGAGGAGCCTGCCTGAGTCGGCCAATTGCTTGACCGACTCCACTGGGCACTGCACCCAGACAGCACCGACGCCGCCCGGACCAGGGCGGATGGTGCCAATCCGGACGGTGTCCGAGGCACACCCGGTACGCGCCATAATGGCCTCCCGGATGTCCTCCACCGCCACGGAGTCGTCCAGACCCGTGAGGCGCATATCTGCGCACTTGACGGGCCTGGCGATTCGGACTCCATCCTCCGGCCCGAACAGCCCCCTCAGCATCGTGGCCAAACTATCGGCCGTCTTCGTGCCCTCGGCCCCAGGGAACTCGAGTATTCGAGCCCCTGTCCGGGCCTTGCGGGTCCTCGCCTCGACGCCCCCGATGTCGGAGACGTCCAGCTCCCGCCGGGCGCGCCTTAGGACGGCCTCATAGTTTAGGCCCCTCTCAGCCGCCTCAGGCAGTACGGTGATTACCACCGCAGCCGTCTTCGGCGACTTGAGGCCCCTACACGACCTTTTCCCCTTTCCGCCGGCTCCCGCCTGGGGAGCGGCGGCCACAGCGGCACTCTTGGCCGCCGCTCTCCGCTTTTGGCCGCGTGCCTTCCTGCTACGCTCAGCCACCTGCCAGCCCTGTTCGAGCCTGGCAGCAGCGCTGAGCGCAGCAGGCGCAGCCGCGGGTTCGCCGACCGGCGCCTGCGGTGCAGCCGCTGGCGCCGGCCGTGGCCCGGCCTTGGCGGGAGCCGGCACCTTGCCGGCCCTCTTGGCCCCCTTGGGCCCGGCCGCGGCCGCAGCGTAGCTCACCACGCGGCCACCCTGACAGGGCAGCGGCGTGGGAGCCGACGCTTGCGGCCGCCTCGCCTTGTCCGCGGCGAGCGGCGGCCGGAGGGGCGGCTCAGGCGGGAGCCTGGCCGCTACGGCGGCGATACGCGCATCCATCATCACCCCTACTCGGGCCAGGATGACGCGTACCGCCGACTCCGACACGCCGTGCACCTCGTCGGGCGGCGGCTCCTCCCCCTTCCGAGGTCTCCCGCGGCCACGAGCCGGCGGAGGGACCACGACGAGGGGAGGCAGCGATGAAGCCACGACAGGCGTAGCCGGCGCAGCGGCCGCGACGGGCGCAGCCGGCGCCACGGTCGCGGACGACGGGCCCGCCCTCACTGGCGCAGCCCGTTTCGGCGGCGGGGCCGGCGCCGGCAGCGCAGCCGGCACCAGGCGCTCGAATTGAGACCGCAGGTCAGCCATGTCTTTGGCCAACCCGCGGTTCTCCCTCCGCACCGCCTCCAACTCCGTCTCCAACCTGCGGTTGCGTTCCTGCAAGCCGGAGACCTCCTTGCTGAGGCGGGCGTTCGCAGCCTGGAGGGCCGCCACCTCGCCTTCCCGGCCGGCCGGACCCGGCGTCGCCGGTCTCGCCGCCGCACCACCTCCCCGACCCCCGCGCCCCCGGCGCGCGGTCGCAACTTTGGGGGGAGGCCTGGTAGAATCGCTCCCCTCCGAGTCGGACACAGAGCTGCCACCCTTTTGCAGGGGGCGCTTCCGGTCCCTCGTTGGGGGGCGGGCCTCCTCCCTCTCCCTCCTAACATCTAGGGCCGCCGTCAGAGCCCTTGTCGCGTGAAGCGGCTTGGACTCCTCGGGGACCCCACCATCCTCCCCATCTAATCTATCCGATCCGGACGACCTGCTCTTCCTCATTCCGGACCCCTCACTTCGCCGGCCCGTTCTTGGCCCCTCAACTCCAGACGGCACTGCGGCCCCGCCGCCCTCGTCCGTCGACATCTTCGACGCGGCCGTACCCAGTCGCTCCGACGGCCCAACGGCACTGTCGTCCTCGTCCGTCGACAGGTCGTACGCCACGTCAGTCTCCGACACCGGCGCCGCGGCCCTGCTGCCGCCCTCGCTCTGTGACGGCTCTGCGGTAAATCCGCCCTCGTCACTCGACAGCTCCGTTTGGCTGCCACTCCTCCTCACCTCCTTAGACGGTCCTGCGACATTGCCGCCCTCGTCCTGGGACACACTTTTGTTGCCGTTCTCCTTCCGCGACGGCCCTGCGGTGCTACCATCATCATGCGACGGCTCTGCGGTCACTGTGCCGCCCTCGTCGCTGGGAGCGCTGGTCTCGCGGGATTCCGCGGCCTCCTGCGCCTCCCGTTCCTTTTTGAGCCGGATCGCGCGCCGTTTAGCACGCTCCGTGGCTGGAGTTATTGGTGGCCTCCTTCGCCTTTTTTTTTTGGGAGCCTCAAGTGTCGCCGGACTCACGGCTGGAGCAGAGATTGCCCCCCACCCATACGATTGGGAGCTGACTGTGCCAGAACTTGGGCGCGACTCCTCGTCGCGCACAAGCACCGGCACAGCAAGGGATTCCCCGGCCTGGCCGGGACCCTCTGGTGAAGTCTTTACAGTATTGACCTCTGCCATCATGGTTTGGAAGTTTGAGTCCTCCTTGACTACTACTCTAACGACTGGACGCTTTTTTTTTTCGCGCGCGCTTCTTAACCCACCAGCCATACATCTCCTCGCCGAGTAGCCAAACTTGAGATTGGGGTGATTTTTTATAGGGGTTTTCTTCCCCGCAGTCCGCAGACCCCCGGTCCTGACCCCCCTACACAGGATTACGGTTTGGGCCTTCCGGGTCTGGCCGCTCGCGAGCGACCGACCCGTCACGCCCCCGGGCCGTGACGCAACCGTCCCTGGCGACGGAGTGCCATGAGACACATCCGCCCCATTGGCCCCGGGCCAAATCCGCCGTGCGCTCTGCCTTCAGAGTCGGCACGCGGAGACTCCCCCTCCCGCCGGAATCTTGGCCGTCCAAATGGACGTTTCCAGGGTGCACCACGTGGAGGTGCCCCGGCCTCGCACCCCACTTGTAATATTACCATGGCGTTTGATTATATAAAACAATTTTATAAACACTAATATGCATATAACATCTATGCAAGAGATGGAAAACTGGAAATGAAATTTCATACTAACACACCTGACCAGCGTGGTATAGTAGGTAGGTTCATTTCACTCCTATTGTGGAGTAGGTTCGAACCCAGCAGTGCGACGTTAATGATCTGTGATGATGATCATCACCACACGGAAGCTATCTCCGAATAAAAGCAAAATTCTCCAATACCTATTTATTCGCCCATCTATTTATTGAGCGATGCATTGTTATGCATTGAAGATCGCATGAACCCAAAGATGAAAAACAAAAACTATTATATTTTGAAAATTAGAGAATTTAAAACCAAGAAAACTAATAAATAATATATTTTGAATTTTTCCAACTTATATTCTATCTATCAAAAAAAGCAAATACATGCATATTAAATTCATTTATTTGCTTTTTTTACATTTCAATCGGTTTCTAAGAACACCGCTCACGCGACCTCCCCGAATCGAACAAGAAGAAGAATCGATTTTAGTTCTTTATTTTTTTAACTAATAAAACAAAAGATAAATCGTTCACGAAGACGTTGAGGATTCAACGACCGGTTGATTGCTTTGTGCGTATGCCCAGGCCGGATGCCCTTCAAGAGCTTAATTAAAGCTTCTGTTACTAGTGCGTATTAATAACGTTAGTATAGTTAAGTACTATGTACCTACCCAGTTTCTTTATTTCGAAGCTATACTTATTATATATTATTATGTGTAATTTCATTTCTGCCAAACAATTAATATCAGATAATTCTATGATTTTATAAGTATAGACTAAATTTTAAAACAGAAAAATTTCTGTATATATTATAGTATTTGAAATCTTTTTTGTCTGTTACGTTTCGACTATATCTCGCCCCACTATCCGGGACCACGCCGAGTCGGTATGATGTTTCATTATTCAACCTGTGTTCCCTCAACCTATGTTCAACCATCACCCATGACGCAGGCTACCAAGATCTTTGCTCTTTTTTAAATAATAAGATCTACTACTACTACTACCCCTTTCCATTTCGTGGGTGAAAGTACAAAGTCAAATAAAATCATTTATTATCCATGACCTGTACAAGGGAACTCACATATTGTCAATTTTCCACTTTGTTTGATATTAATCTAATAATCTACCACAGGATCGGATCACGGCTACAAGCTGAGAAGATCCTGCAAGAAGCTCAAGGTGCTAGTTGTTTTTTTAAGTTGCTTCTTTTAAGTGAAATTGTATACGACACGATGTACCCTCCGAACAGAAATACATTTTATTTTGAAAATATAATACAGTACAAAGAAAACATTATGGCTGGACCAGATCCCATAAGCCGCCATGGGACACGAGTTAACTACTGGAACAGCTATCACTCCTCTCAACTACATTAGGAAAGACCGTAATAAGCTCCGAAAGACGATGACTTTGTCTACTAGATATCCAATCGGACGATCTAGTAGGCCAAGTTTACTATTTTAGGCCAACTTTCTAAATGTAGAACAAACGTGAGTTACAATTAAAGAAAAAAGGAGGAAAATAAAAATTTATTTTAATATAAATACATAATTTTTGTAAATAAACTAAAATAAAAACCACATTTATAATCACATAATCAAACAAGTTAGATAACCGCCTCCAATTACCGTAAAACATTTTAATGAGCTCCGTTACAAAATTATTCTTTATTTTATAGTACAAAAATGTAATTAGAGCTCAAAATAAATACATATTACGAACACATAATTTAGTATTTACGTAAGTTTATAAACGCCTACCTAGATGAAGATCGTAAAAACTATTACGTCCATAACATTTCATATAGCTATTGAAATTTATTGGTAGTTTTTTTTTTAAATAGTAATGTTTTGAAATTTAAAACAAATACTGCTCATGACTGGATCTTGAACTATGATGTACTAAAATATCTAAACGAGTGGGTGATTAGAAATAAGAGTCGGAGATGGCTTTACTTGTCTCGTATCAAGCAAGGCGTTTACTTCTTTCACTAGACGAAATACCGTCGTATAAAAAACTAAACAAAAAACTAAATTTAAAGGGACAAAAAATTTATATTTATTTAAATATGTAAATGTGACGAAAATAAATAAACATTAGCATTTATGCCCTTCTCACTTTGAACGCATACACTATTGTGCAAATATAAATATGCATACACGTTCCGTGTGGTGACGGCGTAAGAAAACAATTCCCCACCCCCTATCTTAACCATGGATGTCACAAAAGTCGACGAAGGGATATAATATGCATATAAGATCTCTGCCAGAGAAGGATAATTCGAAATAAAACCCTATAGCAATATGTCTGACTAGCATGGTATAGTGGGTCAATTGCCCTTCTATTGGCAAAGAGGCTCGAACCCAGCGGTGGGACATATATAGCTGAGACGATTGCAATATGTACTAAGGAAGAAGAGAACATATTACGGCCATCTCAAGTAATTCAGATAAGTGCAGAATAATGATGTGATTATGTAAAATCTTAAAATATTTGATAAGCAGGGCTATTTGTTTATAAATTTAAATATAAAATAGAAGTGGAACTTACCTACTGCTTATAGCCGTAATTAAAAAAGTAACCCATTTTAATACTGGATCGGACCGTGATATTGGTCCACATTTTTGAAGAACTATTTTCATAAATATTATTTGGTTGGTAGACATCACGTTTCGCTTATAACACTTAATTAAAATTAATGACTGTGTTAATCAGTGTTATGCTTTATTTCTTATATGATATCACTAAGATTTAGTGTCATATTTTAATCATCACGTGGTTACTTTTTAATTAATTACACAGTTAAAGGAGCAATTTAATTAGATATTTTGTCTAGTAGGACCACACTATCGACAGTACCTCTGTTTATTTCATATTTTGTTTATTTTATCTGCCTACTTTGTTTTTTTTTTATTGCACGTGATGGCAAATGAGCAAACAGCATACCTGATAGTAGGTGATTCTGCTGCTCATGGGCCTTTGCAAGGCCGCTGCCTATTATGAAGAAATTAAAGGGAGTATGTAAGCGTACTAAAGGTATCACCATATTTCACACAACGCTAACATTGTCAGAGAGTTGAGCAGCTGGCTCTCACTTATTGAACAAAGAGCAGTAACAACATTGCTACTCCTCAGACGTCAATTTTCTGCGAGAATATACCCCGGACAGACCGGCCCGAGGCTGTCGACAGTGTGAGTATCACTAATCATCATCATCATTCTCATCATCATCATATCAGTTCATATACATCTCACACTTGAGCCTCCTCCAAAATATGAGGGAAATTTACCTTACTACACCATCTGGTCAGACAGGTTGGTATAAGGTTTTTTATTTCGAGTTTTTCTTTCCTTGCATAGATGTTATATGCTTATTATATCCTTTAATCGTCTTTTGCGACACCCACGGGCAATATAGGGAGTGGTGAAATGTATTCTTATTCCATCACAATACGGAAATCATTAACACTAATAAAAAATAATAATAATCATTTATATATGTGGCAAGTTCAAATAATTTTGTTAATCCATTGATTTTTAGATCTCTGTAAGGTCTATCTTCTCACTTAGTACCTCAATATTTCAACATGATCATCATTAATTTCTGCCTTTCAGCGTTTGATGATCCACTGCTGGATGTATGCCTCCTCCAGAAATAAGCGATTAGTGCCATAATTATCACACTTTGCGGGATGGATGACGATTTTTATATGTATACTTTTCCTAGAAGTGGGCTGCTGTGAACTCTCTTGGTGAGACACTTAGATGATTTTTACGACTCGCATACAACGGGCAAGCGAACGATTCTCATTATATCACCACTAATTACCTAGAACTAAAATACAAATGGCGAAATATTGATGTTGTATCACCACTAAATAATTTACAAATATAGAGGATAAATTAATAAGAAAAGAAATTCAGTATTATATTTCTTTTCAGTTATTTCATTATTTTGACTTTTACTATTGAGCATTATTAATAATAGCAGCAGATTCAGCCTATTATACCAATCAGTCACACAGGTATTGACATATTGTCAATCGTCTCATACGGCAACCATGGGAAAGGAAGTAATGCTGATCATAATCTTACTCTATCATCATATCATAACCCATTTATACATTCTTCGGATATAATGAAAATCGAGCGACTTTTTTGATGTTATGAAGACTTCCTTAAACAATTTAAATCAGATTGTAGCCATGATAGTATGGTTAAATTGCATTTATTATTTTACTCTGTGCTAATTTTATAGAGTAATATAATATCTGTTTCGGTTTTATCATCAATAATATTGCTATGTGGTTTTAGATGGAATGATAATTGCCATTCAAATTAAACGAGTTCATTTATTTGATAAAGATACACATTAAAGATAATATTAAAGATACAAGATCCGATAAATACTTTTTACAGGTATTTATCTAAATTATTTTATTAGTGTGAATCGAATATTGTAAATGATTTTTAAAATATATTTCTCTAGCTAATAGAGCTAAAATTTTGTATTTAAAATAAGACCTAAAATGTTGATAATGCATAGCTGTCTAACATCATTTAAAAGCCAATATGGCAGACTGACAAAGATAATGGATCAGTTCTATTCTATGTAAGTTCTAATATATAGCTATAACTGACACCACTTGAGAGAAATTACTTCAAAGTGGAGCAAAGATTTAATATGATTTAAACATTTTATAATCCAATACTTTTAGTATAATTTAATGAAAAAGCGAGGTCTTTGCCGGTGGGCAATGCCGATGAGTAGAGACGGTGCGGTGATAAGGTGGAGTTGGGCTTCAGGCTCTCTAGCTAATCAGCAAAACATAAATTGAAAATCAATAAAATGACAATTTTCTGCAAAAGAATCAGAAAAACTAACCCATTTATAACTGCTGACGGCAAACTGTTAGCATAGTCCTACTATTAAAAGCTTTCTTCTCTAAATCGTTGGGGATCGTAATAAATCTATATAGTTTTTGACTAGACGCAGCCGTATCCTTTCGCATTTGCATAACGCTTTGGATTATGCTTGTGGTGACGAAGTAATAATTCAATTCATCTCTCCCACTTTATCGTAAATACGACTAAGAAATATAATATGCATATAAGATCTATGCAAAAGATGGAAAACTTTAAATGTAACCAACACCAACATGTCTGACCCGTATGCTATAGTAGATTAATTTCACTCCTATTGTGAAGTAGTCTTGAATTCAAGATTTAATTGAGATTACTATACTTTTTTACAGTAGATTATTACATTTTTTTTTAATTTATTTAATTTACAAAAAGAAAATACATATTAATTGTTATTATACCTTTAAACCATTTTAAGTTTGTATAGGTACTCACATTCAAATAGCGAGGCCAATAAACATGTCTTATGATAGTAATTACGTTACATTATAAAAATAAATATGTATCTTATTTGACAATCTAGAAAAAGAAAAAAAAACATGCTCCCCTCCACACTATCTCTCGTTATTGTAACTCCTCTAAACAAGAACCCGTAATAGTTACTATAGATAATATGGACTTTTATTTAATATTAACATCTTGCCTACTTAAGCATGCACTTGCATTAGCCAGAAATTATACCGTAGCAACATATTTAAATTTTAGTTTTGATATGCAAAGTATATTGGACCATATCCTGTGTATCGTAATAAATTTTATAATTTTAGTAAGTGATACTGCGATTTTGTAAAAATATTAATTTATTTTTAATATTAAACTATATAGATGGTATAATAGTGTAAGATTCAACCTCAATCGCACAGTTCGTGTGTTCAATTCCCACGCAAAACATTGTTAAATTCTCTAATGATTTTCTGAATTTGGGTGTAAATTGTTTTCGTTAATTGTATATTTATAATATCTTCCGTAATACCAAGGTTTATTTCTTACTGCATACTGTCTTTAAGAATTATCTGATTAGTGATCCACCTGCTATCAAACCGGTTCCAGTTGCCCACAATCTATTATTTTTTTTAAACGGCTGTTATTCTACAACAACGTTATGTACCCTTGGAGGGCATGGGATGTTCAGATCGAAAACTATTAAAATTCACCCCTATATGAACATCGAAGCTGGTAAATGTTTTCTTAAAATTCTATTTGACCATCACCATCATCATGCTTGTCTTATACCAAACCCTTGGGGTTGACGTAATATGCTTCCAAATAACCTTCATCACGCTATCTCTAGGATTACTCTCCATTTAATCATTTCATGCTTGACGCAGTTCATAATTTTTCTGGTCTTCCCTTACCCTTAAAGTCTTCAACATTCGTCGTCTCGTCTCAGCTCATACACGTCCCACTGTTGGGCTCGAGCGTTCTTCCCAATAGGAAGAAAATTGACCAGACATGTAGGTTGAGGGTTTTATTTCGAGTTTTCCTTCCCTTGCAATGGTGTTATTTGCATATTACATCCCTTAGTCGTCTTTTAGGACCACCACGGGCACGATAGGGAGTGGTGGATTGTATTCTTAAGCTTTCACACTTAACATATTCCTTATAACATTTTTCCACCTCACAACTTTCATCCCGTCTCATCACATGTCCATACCACGTTAGGCTCTCCCTTTTTAACTTCTCCGTTACTAGCGCAACTTTCAAACTTTCCCTTAAATGTTCATTCCTTACTATATCTATTCTCATTACGCCGCCCATCCATATCAAGATTTGCAATTTTGCTAGATGCAGTCGTTACTGAAGATACAAATATTTACGAATATTACAGTTATATGAATAAAGTTCACTATCCTATCTATCTTGTCCGTGGGATCGTAAGATGACTAAGGGATGTATATAGCATCTATGCAAAAGAAGGAATCTATACCAATAAATAAAATTTAAGTGTCTGTTTGTAATGTCAAAATAATAGGCTTTTTTCATGCTCACACGGTTATTTGCACGACACCTATGTCTAAAATAGCAATTAAAAAATTTTTGTCTGTCTGTCTGTCTGTTTGTTCCGGGTAATCTTCAAAACGGCTGGACCGATTTCAAAAATTCTTTCACCAATGGAAAGCTATACTATCAGGGCGTAAACTAGGCTATATTTTATCCCTGTATTCCCACGGGAACGGGAACTACACGGGTAAAACGACTATAACCTATAACCGAAGCGAAGCAACCCGCCCTGGGTTGCTAGTACTAAATAAAACCCTATAACTACCCGTCTGACTAACGTGGTATAGTAGATCGATTTTCCGTCTATAGTGGAGAAAACTCTAGCCTAATAGTGAGACGTATACAAGTTTCGATGTTGATGATAATAAGACTTTCATAATTTACCTTATGATTCTTTTGATTTTAAACCTCATCATTTCAGCTCTTACACGTCTAACTGTTGAGCTCGAGCCTCCTCCTAATAGGAGGCAAATTGACCTAATATACCACGCCGGTCAGAATTGTTGGTATATGCTTTCATTTCAAGTTTTCTTTCTCTTGTATAATATAATTCTTCTATATGCATATTTTATCCTTTAGTCGTCTTTTGCAACGCTCACCAAATGAGAGGGGGCGGTGAATTATATTCTTACTCCGACACTATACGGAATATTTTAAAAAACGGATTTTAAACTTAGCTGTTATATGGTGATACGATAGAAGCTACTAGCTACTATATGTAAGTATATGAATATATTTATAAAGATAAGCATTTATGAGATGTTTTGACCGAGCTACAGGAAATGCCTGATTATAATACATGTAATCTTATCTAGAAATGTTATCTTAGATATACTGTCAATTTTTAATTAATAGAATCAAGCAATTAGCTGTCCCCATTTGGACAGTGATATTGATAACAACATAAACTGATCTTGACACGAATCATAAATATTATAAATATGGTATATGGGTACGTATTTAAGTTTGTTATTTACACTTTTTTCGGTTCAGGATGTATGTAAGATGTGCGGCGTGTTGCCGCACTGTAGTGCGGCAACACGCCGCCCAATCCATCCGGGGCGACGGCAGGGACTGCAAGCGACCACATAACCTGCAATGCACGTACCTCTCGGAGATTCTATGGGAGGGTCTGTGTTCTTGTTATCGATGGTTTGTTATTTACACCACAATACCAGTCTCTCGCGGTAAACCAAAGTCTAATTGGTAGCAAGTTGGGCCTACACTTCGTTCGGTGAGCGAGAAAAACAGAAGCGCAACTTTCTGAGAGTGATTGTGTATGGTAGGTTTTGATAATGCCTTTAGTATCACCGAACCTCCTTACAAACTTTCACGACGTGACTTCTTCACGATAGGCAGCCGCTTAGCAAAGGCCATCAGTGTTTGTATCACTTACCATCAGATGTGCTGATTGCTAATTTGCCGCTAACAGTAGTAAAAAAATAACAATAATTCCTTATCATTTTAAGACTATCTTACCACGATGGCCAGACCTGTAGGTATACAATTTTATTTAGAAAATTTCTACCTCACAGTGGTGTTCTTATCATCATTATAATCCTGCTCATCCTTTACTTGGGATCGATACAATAAGTAATTACTCCTATTTTATTGTACATATTCCAAAACTTTTGGCAATATTTTTATGACCGACAGCTTGTTTGACGTCAACCCTCCTTAGGAATATTATTATTGATCAGATGGTATCAGATGCAGTTGGTTCAGATTATACTCTATTATTCCTTAATTTAAAATACCAAACGGCAAGGGAGCTGCAAGAAACCATAGAATCCTTATACTGTAGACACACAGTACGTAATTATTACAGCCATTTAACTCAGATAAATTTTGTTGTTATTGATGATATTATATAATATAATCATCATTATCGCTGCTCACATACGTCTCACTTCTGAGCTCGGGCATTCAATGGGAGGGAATTTTACCTACTAAACCATGCTGATCAGACAGGTACGGGATATGGTTTTATTGTGAGTTTTCCTTCTCTTGCATAGATCTTATATGCGTATTACATTCCTTAGTCATCTTTTATAACATCCATGGACAAGATAGGGAGTGGTGAATTATATTCTTACTCCGTCACCACACGGAAATAATATAATAATAAGTATATATTTTATTATTTTTTGGGGGTTGGGTTACGGTCGGCGCATTCCTCGCACCATTCCGTCCGGGGCGACAAAGGGGCGTAAGCATGCACACCCGTAATCCACCCGCGACACGTCGCCTTCGTCGTTGGATCGACCACCGGAGCAGGGTGACTTGACGTCAGTGGTCGGCCCGACGGAATACCCCGAGGGAGTACCCTCTCCCTTCGACGTCCCCTACTGGGACGCCGATCGCCGTCGCAAGGCTAACCTCCCCGCGGGTGCCCGGATCAAATCCCCGGTCCGGTCACCCGCAGCCTCTGCTAATAATAAGTATATATGGTGTATTTCACGTAAGTGAAGCTTCAAGTAAAGCTTGTAATAATTCTAAAATATTTATCAAGCCAGATGTACATTTTGAATAAAATTGTTACGTAATACGTCCATAAAGCGATGCATTAATTTTCATAGATAGTTATTTTTATTCTTAGAATCTATTATCAATTTAGATTATTATTACATTATTGTTATAGTACAGGATCCCGCTATACAACGACCTTCACCGAGATGTTTATTTGATGAAACTTATTTTTATTGAATTTAATATGTCAATAAATATTTTGCATATGGGTTGCCTAACAAATTTTAGTCCAGAGGATGATTAATTGCCGACGGCTGTACGCGGGGGTGATCCGGACGATGACCCTGTACGGTGCACCGGTGTGGGCGGGGTACATGACCGTCTGACTTAGGGCCCTTCTGTGGCGACCACAGAGGGTCATGGTGGTCAGGGCCATCCGCGGATACCGCACGGTGGCGACGGAAGCAGCGTGCCTATTGGCCGGGACTCCCCCGTGGGACCTGGAGGCGGAGATGCTCACCGGGGTGCGAGCGGGGGGCGCTGTGGTCTCGTTAAGGGATCTCACCACCTGGCGCGTCGACGCCCGCCAGGACGTCATTGCCCGTTGGGCAGTCCAGCTGGAGAGGTCTCGGTTCGGGGTGCGAACCGTGGAGGCCTTCCGGCCGGTGCTGATGCAGTGGTTGGAAAGGCGGCATGGGGTGCTCTCCTTCCGACTGACTAGTGCAGGTTTTGACATGGCATGGGTGCTTCGCCAAATACCTGCACAAGGTCGTGGGGAGGGAGAGTACACCGTCCTGCCATCACTGCGATTGCGACGAGGACACGATACGCTTGAGGCCTGCGCGGCTTGGGCAGTGCAGCGCTGTGAACTCGTCGCAATCATCGGTGCTGACCTGACGCTGCCGGCTATCGCTAGGGCGATGGTCGACAGCGTCGGGAATTGGGACGCGGTCGCAGCCTTCTGCGAGACAGTGATCTCGCACAAGGAGGCGGCGGATCGCCTCCGTGAGGAGCGCAGCCTCGATGAGGCGATCCGCCGCCGGCGACTGGGGCGGCGTAGGCGTCAATACCTGCGCCTCATGCCGCCCTAGCCGAGGCCGCGGGTGACGTGAACGGGGAATTAGTCCATCACTCGCCGAGAGGCCGACCGCGTGAGGAAAGACCGACGTCCTCCCCGAGGGGGGGACGTCGGTCGATGGGAGGGTACCCCAATAGGGGTATTCCGTCGGGCCGACCACTGATGTCAAGTAACTCTGCTCCGGTGGTCAGCCCATTGACGAAGGCGATGTGCATCGTGGGTGGGTGCGGGAGTTGCGTGCTTATGCCCCTCTGTCGCCCCGGACGGAGTGGTGCGAGAGCGCGCCGACCGCAACCCACCCCAAAAAAAAAAAGAGGATGATTAATTAATAATTAAAAAAAAATTTTTTTTGTACATTGCACCGGTTTGATTATTAGACAAATTCTATACCAATCGAAAGTATGAAGCCCATAGAATATGCAAACGTTAGATTGCCTATTCTTTTCCGGTCACAACTCTCGGGTAGCCAGGTATAAACAGATAAATCGATACTAGCATTTTGCACTGGTCTGATCGACGTTTGCATATTCTATGGGCTTCATACTTTCGATTGGTATAGAACTTGTCTAATAATCAAACCGGTGCAATGTATAAAAAAACAATTATTAACTAATCATACTCTGAACTAAAATTTGTTAGGCAACCCATATGCAATATATTTATTGACATATTAAATTAAATAAAAATAAGTTTCATAAAATAAACATCTCGGTGAAGGTCGTTGTATAGCGGGATCTTAGACCATTATAGATAATAGACACCTCCATTTCTATTTATAATCGACTTCGCTTAGTGTCAGAACAATGCACTTAGCTCACAAACATTTCATTGAAAGAGTCATTTCTTGGGCTGCTTTTACGCGTCTATAATAATTCCTTCACAGCGAAATACTTGAATAGCCTGATAGAACAAATTATTTTAGTTATACAATAAAACATCTATATATTTCAAAACGAAAATACTTCAAAATCTAATGCAGACTTTCAATAAAACTTAAGGAATGGTAAATATCAAGCAATATTAACATAAATATAAGCAATATTAGCATGAATTATTTATAGAAGAACAATAATTCGAATAAAACACTACCATTATAAAAGAGCACGAGGTTTAGCTGTTAAAAATATCTAAAAATTCTTTCTCGTGTGCTTAATCTGTCTTTTATAATATTTGGTTTGCTGTAGGTACTGGTAAAATTGTGAATGTAATTTTATTTAGGTGAATAGGTATTTTGCTATCTAAAAAATCCAATGCTTGATAAAATTGCAACAGATTGTAAGTGGGTATTGGTTCTAGATGCTATCGTTTATCTAGAACGACAGATAAATTAACTTTCAGTTGCTCATGTCACAGAACATGACTCAAGTCAATTAAAGTCTTGACCTGTTGCTTGAGTGGTAAATTTAATGCCAGTTAATATAAAAATCTTGTAGGTGAATTAATTTCAAATTATGCAAGAAAGTCGATTTGTTTTACTTAGACTCTCGTAATGTTTAAAGTGCTGCGTAGAAATGTGTAATTTTTGCCATTTTATATTAGGGTTAACATTTTTTTTACTAATAAATTATGAACATTTTTTTATTTTTTTACTAACAAATAATGAGTAAAATAACTTTTAGTAACAAATAAAATAATTAAACAAATTTGCCAAAGATAAATTCCATAATTTCAAGTTCTTTTCATCTCAACCCTACATGGGTTGAGATGAAAAGAACTCCCACTGTTGGGTTCGGGTTTCTTCCACAACAGGAGAAAATTTCACCTACTACACCGCGTTAGTTAGATGTGTTAGCATTTTTTTCCGGCCGGAAGGCCTCGACGACCCTGACACCGTACCGAGGCATCTCCAACTGGAATGCCTAACGGGCAATGATGTCTCGGCGGCTGTCGACCCGCCAGGCGGCAATCTCCTTGATTGAGACCATACCGCCGCGGGCACGCATCTCCCACATCCACCGGTAAATTCCGGCGAGCATCTCTGCCTCCAGGTCTCACGAGGGGGTTCCGGCCAGGAGGCACGCCGCCTCCGTCGCCACCGTGCGGTAACCGCGTATGGCCCTGATCGCCATGAGCTTCTGTCGTCGCCACAAGAGGGCCCTCAGACGGACGGTTAGGGACCCCGCCCACACCGGTGCACCGTACAGGGCCATCGACCGGATCACCCCCTAGATGTGTTAGCATAGGGTTTTATTTAGGATTTTTCTTTTCTTAAATAGATATTACCTACATATCATATCCTTTAGTCATTTCACGGGTAAGAGAAGGGGTAGTAAATTAAACTATATAAGTTTTCTAAGAATGTGACGGCTGTCTGTTTTTCATAGGAGTTTGACGAAATATGAATTTTATCTAATAAGATGTTATAAGTATCTGATCAATATTTTTTTTACGGCTGCGGTCTGGACTCAGCCTTGCCGGAGTGACGGAAGGACAACGTATGGTCCTATAGTCTACCGTATTCCCACTAGGTATTATACAGACCTTTGGTTATCTCCATTATGTTGGCCACTAGTACTGATTCCCTGACCTTCGTGACCATTCTGGTGGATTTGTCATCCTGTACCATCCTTGTAGACCCCCGGTAACAAACAACAGTGTTGTCGAGCCATCAACCTCACAGGGTGGGCCTTTTTGCGGGTGTTGGACTTATTCCCAGTTTGTCTACTAGCCCACGGAAGAACGTTTCACGGTGGAGGAGTTCCTCCCTGACCCATTCTATCTCCTTTTTCTGTGATACGACTACCTTGTTGAAGACGGCAACCGCATTCTAAGTACCTAATTAGCATGAAATATTCGAACGTACTCATTAGTCTCTGTGAGGTGACAAAGAAGAATACAATTCACTACTCCCTATCTTGCCCCCGGATGTCATAAAAGATGTCTTAGGGATGTAATAAGCATAAAACATATATGCAAGAGAAGGAAAATTCAAAACAAAACCCTATTCCAACACGTCTGAGCAGCGTGAATTATTAGGTCATTTCCCGTTCCATTATGAAGAAGGCCTAAGCGCAACAGTGGGATATATATATAGGCTGAGATGATGATGACTCATTAGTCTAGTGCCGTAAGCTGTTAACCACTAAATCCCTACTTACACTTATACTTATACTATCTCATAGACTCTTGCTGAGTATTTTAATTCATCTCTTCTTTTTAAATTAAATTATTTTTACACACTTAACTATTTGAAAGGTGAAATAAAAGTTATGCTCAAGTTCTTCAAAATCTGTGAAAGTGATTTTATTTGAAATATGAACAAATTTGGGTATTTTCGAGTAAACATCAAAAATCATCATGGGTCTTCTCCATATTGTAAGAATATTTATCTATCATAATACACTAGTGAGGTATGTAGGTTAATATAAATCTATATTTCAAGTGTTCTATTTCTTCAAGTACTAAGTAATTAAGACTAAAAATATGTGAAATAATATTTTTTATTATTTGAAAATAGGACAAGAAAATAAAAGTGTTTAAAATGTATTAGTGTTTAATGATCTTTGTTAAATTTTAAATCCTTACCGTTCTAAGGATTTCAATTAAATGTTTTTTTTATCACCCTGCACTTATAGTCGACGTAATCTTTTTTCTATCATCGTATATTGCAAATAATTTCGGCAATAGTTTTATGACGGGTGACTGCCTGACAGCAATGCTCCTTGGAAACGTAATTATTGACGTACGTTTAATTAATTCTACCTTATACTGAAGTGAAGTGCAGTTAACCGCACTTAAAAATTCTATTCGTCGATAGACGATGGATGGATCCGCTCTATGGTTACATTATGAATACAAAAACCGATCAAGTGTGATTTGGATTTATTCGCGAAAAGTTCCGCGTTAGAAAAGATTTATTTCCATGTTCATGATTTAAGTCTATCCACGTTCCCACTGTTGGATAAAGGCTTTCTGTGGGAGGATAATATGGTAATACTATAATTATTACGGTTGGGTGTGGCGATCGCATTTGGTGATATGTTGGAGAGACCTTGCGCCTATTTTCGAAGAAATAAAATAAATTGCATATTGAGTTGACCCCACATAATTGGGATAAGTGCAGGATAATGATAATAAGTGAATCTATATACTACGATTTCTAGTGGTAGACGATTATTCATTAATATTTTGATCAAAGAGTGTCCGTCGTCTTCTTCTTTTTTTTGTCCTAGCAATCAGCTACTAATACGAGCTATTTTAGCTAGTATCGAGTAACAATTTTCTTTACAAATTATCAGTTTCTTCATATTAGTAATTGTCCCTCAGACCCTCAGTAAGTCACATTATCGCCTTCAACAGTTTTATGCCCGCTATTAACGGTATCTTCTGAGATGTTAGGTGGAAACAAAAAGGTATGTAAAGTACTTTTATATCATGTTCACTACAGAACCAGAAATTCCTTCGCCGCATATTACATAAAATGCCATCAAATTTTTAATCATCATCATCATCACAGCTCATATATATCCCACTGTTGGGCTCGAGCCTCCTCGACGGGAGGCTCGAGCCCAAGCGGGAGGACGGGAATGGGAGGGATTTTGACCTACTGGCTGGTTAAATGGGTTGGTATAGGGTTTTATTTCGAGTTTTTCTTCTCTTGCGCGGATGTTATATGCATATTATATCTCATCGTCATACTTTACGACATCCACGGACAAGAAAGGGTAGCGAATTGTATTCTTACTACGTGACGGAGATTTTTTTATGTAACACGTAAAACATTAAGATATTGAATATAATACAAGACCACCACATGACACTTCCATATTTCCACCAAAAGTTGAGCGTTCGTCTCGGGCTACAGAACCCTAAGAATGTAATGCGTGCTTCGGTTACATCGATATTATATCGATGAAATAGAAAATCACCTACGTAAGATACTGTTCCGTTCACAAGTAACAATTGTCCACGTAATATAAATGCATACTGCTTTCATATTGTGCAATATTACACTAAAATGTTAACGGTCAGTTTAAATTGCATTTTCATTAGTATGAAGTAGGCATGTGTGTTATTTCCTGTTTTAGTTTATTTGGTGAGTTTACTATGAATTTCGGCACTTTTGTTTATTATATTTGCTTGTAGTGTTAAATAGTGGTGGCGTATAATTATTTTAATAATCATTATTATCTTGGCTCATATATGTCTCATGCTGGGTTCGAGCCTCCTGCACGATAGAGAAATTGACTTACTAAATTACGTCAATGTAAGTAGGTAAGTAGGTATAGAGTTTTATTACGAGTTTTCCTTTTTTTTTATGGGTGTTATCTGCATATTATATGCCTTAATAGTCTTTTGGGATACTCACAAATAAGAGAGGAGGTAGTGAATTGTAGTTTTACTCCGTCACCACACGCGAAAACTGATAAAAATACTGATAATTAATATTATATCGTCTGACACTTTATAACTTATTGATCGACATTTTTTCTAATTTACTTACTAACATATAGATCAAAAACCTATAGAACCCACTTCCAAATTACGAAAGTTACATTTACCAATTAGTTAGGTGTTTATATGTTTACAGGGGATAAAATACAAAAACAACTAATATTCTAAAAAATAAATTCTTATAGAATTGAAAAATTTTCCATTATTTTTATTAGATATAAAACGGAATCGCTTGCGTGATTACAACAGCAAAAACTTGTTTATTCTTCCTAGGAGAAATTATGTTTCAATATGAAATATTGGTTTTATCGTTTTTATAGGTACTTTAGTTTCATTACAAATTTATAAAACTTACTTTTATGTTTATGAAAATCAACTCATTTATATATCATTAAGCATATTTATATTTCAAGTCTCTATCGGTGAAGTCGACAACCTCACCATAACTATGATAATATTGAACTTGGCTGCCTTCTTCATATTTATGTCTTTACAGGGATCAGTTATACAACACCAAATTCCAACGTGAGTTCGAAGCGTATAAATTTTTCCGGAGCAATGATATGGACAACGAAAAATGGTTGTTTTGATTTTGTGGCCTTTTAATAATATTTGTGTAACTTCACGCCATATTACTTAGCCAAAGATGTTTTTATGTTATTAGTATGTTTTTTCGTGTGGTGACGGAGTAAGAATATAATTCAGCACTCCCTATCTTGCCCGTAGATGTCGTAAAAGACGATTAAGGGATATAATATGTACATAACATCTGTGCAAGAGAAGAAAAGCTCGAAATGAAACCCTACACCAACATGTGACCAGCATGGTATAGTAGATCAAATTTCCTCCCATTGTGGAGGAGGCCCGAGCCCAATAGTGGAATGTATGTGAGCTGCAATGATGAGGAAGATGATAAGTATGTTTTTTAATAAAATAAATGCATTCACATTTTCATTAAATATAAAAATAATATAATAGAATATGTAAGATATATTTCGGCACTATAGACTAAGTAATTTTTAAAATTCTTATCACTGTTTCACTAAACTTTCTTCATTAATCACTTCTTAGAAAACGCCCACGTGACTAAAATAAATTCTATTTAAGCGGTCCATGGCACTGATGACAATACCGGATAAATGATATTCAATTAAATTCATTTTTATGTGTAGATGTTAAAAAAAATACTGAATATTTAATTACTATACTTTCTGTATGGTTATAAAGTACGAATACAATTTATCACTCCACCCTTTTTTGCAAGTATAATAAACGGCAATAAGAGAACGATTGTGTCTATTAATATGATAAGTCAATTCTCTTCTCAGTAAGGAGCACCAATGGATTCAGTGGGGTATCATACAACTAAGTTGTTTATCACGTAGGAATAAAGGAATGTAGTACTTACTATGTTAAATGCCTTGAAAATTGAGGTGATACTAAAGAGTTTCAAAAGGAGTTCTTAACTACTTTACTTGGGTGTTGTATGAGTATGTTGTATATATACTTGACTGAGAGATATGAGATGAATATAACATCTATGCAAGAGAAAGAAAACTCGAACCCCACCCCAACTCTCGTTTAACCAGCATAGTAGGCATACAATTTCTCTCCTATTATGGAGCTGAAGCCCAGTAATGGAACGTATACGAGTTGAGATGAACTACTTTACAGTTCGTATTGCCCACTATTAAACGCGAGTTTGAAATAGATTTGGTTTGGAGATAATATAATATTAAAAAAATATATTATTAGTGTTACAAATACCATTGTGAACCTTTATGATGGAGCTATTTAATCGAATTACATACAATGTAATGTTTGTAGCAGCTTTATTAATTGCACTGTAGACGTTACAGAAATGCTTCTTACATCGAATGTTATAGATTTAATCTCCTCGACATTTTTTATGTATTTACAAATGATTGTTTTGAGTCTGCGTGTTATTTATGTACGTTAATTGTATATTTATAAAGTCCTCCATGACAAAAAGGTTCATATTTTAGTGCTGGGTGTTTAAAAAAGTGTCTGCCAGAAACAGCATGATTGATTGTTCCACAACTGTGTTTTTATGTTATAAAAATGTGGAGTACTACGGCAGAAAACTCTCCGTGTACCGAATTGCAACTGTCAGTCAGCGAACGGGTCGCTGAACCCTGGACGTGAGCGACTGTCCCTTGGACTCCTTTGAGTAATTGTTGCTTGTGATATCCGGCAAAAGGTGAGGGAGCTTTTAATGGGATGCTTCAAATTCACTCCATGTCCTCTTTTTGAAGAGGGGATTGGATGCGAAATTCGAAGGGCGTTGTTGTTTGAGGAGGCAGATGATTACCTCATACGACCTTGATTGGTGCCGAACTAATGCTGTCAAACATTGCTAGGAAGACGCTTGACGGAGACTGGAAATGGGACGCGGTCGCCATCTTCTGCGAGATAGTGAGGTGGCCGGATGATTCAGAGCTGAGGAGAGTCAAGTTGATGCGCTCCGCTATCGGTGCCTCGAGAGGGGTAGGCGGGCATACCTGCGCGAGGATGGATGGTGCCTGAAAGGATAACCCACCGCGCTGGCAGCAGCCGTCAAGATCTTGGTACCAATGGGGAAGTGGGGGAAAGAATACGTGGGTTATGGAGCAGGAGCTGCCTTTCATCACCCTGAACAGAACGGGCGGCATGCGTCCAGACCATCGCCGATACAAAATGAAAGTAAGTAATAAAAATATCGTAAAACTCTACATGGGTAAAAATATCCTCGAAGGAATTGCATATAAAGTAGAACTGCATTCCCGTTTTCAAAATAAATGCTATTTCATGATACCTCTCTAAAAAAATGCATATATTTTATGAATTTTTCATAAGTGTGTGTAAATTCATTGTATTATCCAGCCAAAGCGCAACCGCTGCGCCGTAAGTCGGGCCAGTCTCTAAGGCAAAAAATTAAACATATTAAGATACTTGATGTGGCAAAAAAGTACAACTCGGTCTTATACTTATCACTAAATCAAAATGATTTAAGTATTGAACGGAGATCTTAAATGTTTTCATTGTAGTATATCGATTCAGTAACAACTTGGTACAAAAAGATAATTGTTCTTTGAACCCCATTAAGGAAATATAGTGAACGAAATAAAGAAGAGTCTGTTGCAAAATAAAACAAGTCTACTTTATGTGTATGCGGTAAATTAAAAATTACTGATAACTTTTTTCTTAGTCTATATATATATATATATTTCGCAGGGATGTCTCGTACTGCATCACCATCGGATGGGTCATACATCGCGATGGAATCGAAATAATACTTCGGATGCTTTTTAAACTGTATTCTACAATTAGTGTTAACAATGTTCTTTTATAACCAGTAATAACACGGATGCCGGCGGATAAACCACAAGTTAAGGAAACGCGGTGATTTCGACGCATCATGGCAACAACTACAACCGATCGCCCTCGAGTCTCATTCCCATCTGAATATTCATGGGACCGCTTTAAAACAAACTCTTATAATAACATTCCAAATGTAAACGGTCATGTCAAGGGGTCATAAATTATTGCCAATCGCTGTATCGACTCCACCAAAGTGTAGCACTTTTCATTCAAGTGTTTCTTAAGTACTAAGAATGACGCTGCGACACGGCCGTCCTGACGCCACACGTCCTCGTGTGATGATTAACCGAACAAAGCTCACACAAGTATTTGGTTCCACTCGGTCACTCCTGATCAAACTACATAGGTTCGGTGAGAATAAATGAAATTTTTCATCTTTACAGTTTTATTTTAACTCAATCTTACTCTTTAATTAAACCAAACACTAATTGCAAATAATCACAAATACAACAATAACTGCTTCGGGCCATGTACCATGGTCATTCGTATCAACCTTTATTCAATTGTTACAAAATTGCCAAGCTTATAGAAACCTTGAGTAAAACCTCTATCGCCACGGCTCTCCAGCCGACCAGCATTCACAGTACTCTTACGCATCCAGCGTATGAATCATAAGTCTTTCTAGACCCCGACCTCCGCCAGAGTTAAACGCGCATCGCACACCCACGGACTACTTGAGTTGCCTCAAGAGACACCGATTTCTACCGAGCTACGACTACGTAATAACCACTGGCACGGTCGAACACAATACGGCCGATAGAATACCTTACTCGACTCTCTACCACAACTAAGCTTGCTCATCACCAAAATCCTCGTCAATTTCAACATCGACTGGTACGTGACCCTCTGGCATTTTCCTTAGCCTATAAATTTTCGCTTTTGTTTTATCAAATCGGATCTTGTCATATTCCGCACACCTTTTAATGTTTTCTAACGCGCGCTCGCGTAATTCCTCTACATTCATATCGGTATCGACATCAATACACATTAACGATTCTCTCGCGACTTTTCCTATTAAAAGCTCCAAAGGTGAAGCAATTAATCGTACAATTTAATGCAAGCTGGACATCTCCTATAGAGTCTTGCCACAATCTATTATCACTAGACACTATAGCTATTAACATAGATTTTATGATACTCATGACGCGCTCTACCTGCTTATTAACACGAGATGAACCTGTCGCTGTCAGATGCAAATCAATATTCTTGTTCACGCAAAAATTGCGAAACTTTGCTGGCAAAACAGCGTCCTTGATCGGCCAAAAGCTCTGATGCCGTCACGTTTACAGCAAAACCCTAATTTAAAATATCGTGACCTAACATGACGTTATTTTGTAAATAATTGTCAGGCAAAACGTGCAACAAGAATTTTTAAATTAATATCATTGATGCCAATCAAGATCAACCATTGCTGAAATCTGTATTGTAGAATGCAAGGAAATCTGACCTATTTCAACCATAGCTACATGGTTAGCACCTTTCGTCACTAAAGCAGCAAGTGATTCCATAATCAACGAGCACTCTGCACTAGAATTCTAATGAAATGAGAACTGCTCACCGTTACTGGCGTATTGTTCTACTAGGCGAATTCATGATACACCAGTCAACTCGTTTCTTCTTCGCTGCACCTCTACTGCTGCTCCCATCGTGGTGGCTTCATTGTGGGCAGCTGGACGCGTAGTAACCCTGGCCTCTGCAGCGGAAGCAGGTGGTTACAGGTTTCGGTGCAGACGATGTCATCGTCTTCGAGTGGTTGGCAGGTTGTGAACTCGAACGCTCGTCCGGTCGCCCTAGGTACGGCGCTCTGTAAACTCGTGGCTCAGTTTGCCACAGTAAAAACACTTTAGAGGAGGACGATTATCACAAATATACAATTTCTTTACATCTGGGCTATTATGTTCACTAACACGGGATTTTCATTTGAGAAATGAAACAACTTTGAGCTCCTGCTGTAACTGATTGCGACTAGTCACTTCGATTGTAAATGGTAGTCTTTATACACGACGGTCATAGCGTGAAACATGTGCTAACACGGTAGCAATAGCAAGCTGTACAGTTGATAAGCCCTTCCATCTCGACATAATAGGGGTCATTAATGAGGCAGCATATGTAGCTAGACACTCATTTTCTATGGGCTTGCTATCGCTTAAGTTTATCAAAAAAAAAAAACTAGTCTCAGGGCAGTCGTACCTTTGTATAAATAGCTCCTTAAAGTTGCTCCAGGTCATCCCAGGAAAAGACACCGTTGACAGCCACGTGGACGCTGGTCCCTTCAAAGCACGGCTTAAAGCAACCATAAGCTGCGAGCCTTCACGATTTTCATCATTGGTGCACATCGTTGCCGTCGAAATCCACCCACATCCGTTCGATCGGGATCAAAATCAGGTAGTCGCAGCTCTGTCGACGAAGATGGCGTCTTCATGGCGCGAATAAGCATCATAAAATTTTCACTCTGATGTTCTAATATGCACTTTTCATCACTGACGCCGCTGTTCGAAATATGTGGCGTGGTACTTTCTAATCCTAATTCTGATTTCGAGGGGATGTTTCGTACTGCATCACCATCGGATGGGTCATACATCGCGATGGAATCATGCTCACACGGTTATTTGCACGACACCTATGCCTAAAATAGCAATAAAAAAATTTTTGTCTGTCTGTCTGTTCCGGGTAATCTTCAAAACGGCTGGACTACGGAACTACGCGGGTAAAACGACTATAACCTATGTATAACCGAAGCGCAGCGAGGGCGGATTGCTAGTTACATATAAATACGTGAAGCAAAAACTTTGTACCCCTTTTTACGAAAATTACGTAAATGGAAAAGTATGAAATTTGGCACAGATGAACTATATAATGAGAAGTGCATAAAACTGAAATTTCATATAATAATGGATTAGAAATGCATTAAATTCATTAAAAAGGCATTACGTACACTACAACGCAATCGCTACACACACACACATGAGTGAGTTGCGTAGCAACGCTTATTTATACACTTTTGTTTACGGTTAAAATCTCTGGTCGAATTGAATGTCAAACAATCATAATTATGATTACAATGTCTAATAGAGATTTGCGCTTATATCTGTATTAGTTATTATTGAAATACAGCTTGCTCAATTCACAATTAGGTGTACATAAATAAAATTAAAGAAAATTGTGTAGCAGAAAAATAATTAAAATGAATTATGGTCGAATTTCGACCACACGGCGACCACTGGTATTTGTAATTATTTCAATGGAGTTGTAATTATTTTTATAAATACCTGAACATCTCTGCTTGAGTAATTTGCTAGACATAAATAACATTGAGAAAATTATCATTGACGTATGTGAATGACAAACCTAACCTAACCATAACAACTATTAAGATAAATTCAAAATACGTCAATGATAATTTTATCCGAATTTGTTATCTCGGTTGTTGTTATGGTAACCACGATCGCACATGACGCTTGATGCGCATTGTCCTATAGTTATTCAATTTCCATCCGATTGTGGAGGAGGCCTGTGCCCGAGCGAATTGTATTTTTACTCCGTCACCACACAGAGATGATGAAAATGGATTAATTATAATAAATGAAAGAACAAGAGAAAATCAGTATTTTTGTTTATAACAAAGCAGATAATAAACAATACTCTAAAGTCCTATCATATACGTCACGTAATCTACTAATCTGCCATTAGCATCAGGTGCGCATACAACCTTTTCTGCGATCCCTTTCAAAGTGAATGCACGTTTCATGTTTTAAATTTACTGGAAGTACTTGTAACACATGTGGTTCTAGGTTAAAACACTGTAAAATGTAAATTTACTACCATCATTTTCTGATTTTTTTTAGAAATATAGATTGCATATCTATATATAGGCAAGGCGGGTTTTGCGAGCGATATATTGACTCATCACCATATCTCTGGAACCATAAGGCGTACAGACTTGAAATTTTTGCAGGAATATTCCTTTCGCTGGGTATAGGTCAGCTAAGAACGGATTTTACGAAATTCCACCTGCAAGGGGTGTTGCGGGGGCATCAACAATAATATACAAATAAAGGAACAGGGTGAGCTGAAGCTACTGAAGCTAGAAAAATGAAATTTGGACCTTAGTTTCATTTCATGACGTAGGCACCCACTAAGAAAAGATTTTTTGAAATTCCACCTCTAAGGGAGTAAAACGCTACGGTAAAGTTTGTATGGAAAGAAAAAAAATCTTTGGCTACTGTTTTCAAATTAAGCACAAATACTCTTTAATAAAAATAATTAAACACGTGTTTCAGCGTTTGTCCATTTTCATCCTCTAAGGGTGTAAAATAGGTAGAAAGATGTCAGTTTAATGACCATAGAGCCGAAACTACTGAAGCCAGAAACATGAACTTTTGACATTAGTTGCTTTGCGTGACGTAAAAACCCACAGGTTTTTTTGAAATTCAACCCCTAGGGTGTAAACCGCAGTAACAAAGTTTGTATAAGGAGTAAAAAAAATACATCGATTTTCTTCAAATTGTCCAAAAATACTCTTTAGTATAAATAAATAAACACGTATTTCAGCATAATTTAATTTTTACCCTCTAAGGGTGTAATCTACATTAATATTATAAAGAGGAAACGTTCCTTACGAGTAAACTCAAAAACTCCTGGATGGATTTCGATAATTCTTTCACCATTAGAATGTTACAGTATCCCTGAGTAGCATAAGCTATTTTTATCCCAGTATACCTATTAGAACGGGAACTACGCGAGTAAGGCGAGACCGAAGCGAAGCGAGGGCGGGTTGCTAGTTTAAATATATAATTTTATAAATACTGTTCAAGCTACAAATGTAAATCACAACCGATTTGAAATACATCATATTTGCACCAAGCGTCGTCTATTAGACATCTATTAGCGCCTAGGCAGACCAGTTAGTGACAGTGTGTTTCACTACTTGTTAACTAGCAACGCTTGTTGCGTAGGCGCATAGTTAATTATGAATTTCTGATAATGCATTTTACTTAGATTTTTGTTTAATAGCAATTAAAGTGTATTTACTTTTGCAACGATTTTAATCGTATTATAGAAACGCAGATCCAAAAATTTTCTTCTTTTAAGAGGATATATTTCTGTATACCTACATAGCCACTGTAGGGTACTGATTTCATTTATACCTAGGGGGGGGGGGGGGAGAGAGAAGATACCCGAAATGGTAGTTGGGCTATCCATGGAAGTCGAGGATTCTGTATCAGTGATCGGCCCAATAGCGAAGGGTAGGGAATACTGCGAATTATGGGGTCGCGCACCACCCTTTCAGCACCTCTGACGGGTTGGACGGCATGCGTCCGCGCCATAACTTGCCGAAAATTTGTCGAATGGTTGTGGATAGAAATATAACCATTATAAAATCTAAATTGGTCATCATGGTATCTAGAAATCTTGGCCAAAACCTCAATAGCACTTTTAATAAAACCTATATTAGAACTCGAATCTTAGTATTCGCCCTTTGGATTTATTGGGCAACGTAGAATAAAAATGTGTTCCATCCATCAGCCTACAGACGTCCACTGCTGGACATAGGCCTCCCCACGAGAATACCACTAGGAACGGTCCTGCGCCACTTGCATCCAACGATTCGCTGCGACTTTGAGAATGTCGTCAGTTCACCTAGTGGGGGGTCGTTGTACGTTGCGCCGTCCGATTCGTTGTCGCCATTCTAGAACCTTTCTTCCCCAACGGTTGTCGGTTCGACGAGCGATGTGGCCTGCCCATTGCCATTTCAACGTTCTAATTCTGTGAGCTTTTTTTTTTTTTTTTTTTTTTATTGCCAACGGTGGCAAACGAGCAAGCAGCACACCTGATGGTAAGTGAAACTGCTGCACATGGACCATTGCAATACCAGGGGCACAGCCAGGCCGCTGCCTACCGTGAAGGAAATACTCTTCTTAAACCTCGTTTAAAGAAGGACATGTCATAGCGCTCGGGAAACACAGCAGCAGGTAGTTCATTCCAGAGCTTGCACGTACGTGGGAGAAATGATCGCTGGAAACGTACAGTTGAAGACCATAACGTTTCCAGGTGAAATGGATGAACCCTGCTGCGATGTCGAGTGGTACGTTGGTAGAATGGTGACGGTGGTACCAAGTCAAACAGTTCCTCGGAGCACTCCCCGTGAAAGAGTCGGTAGAGTACACAGAGTGACCCAAAGTCTCTCCGCTGCTCCAGCGACTCCAATCTGTCCGTAAGATTGGGATCCCCGACGATTCGAACAGCCCGTCTTTGCAGGGAGTCAAGTGGGTCTAGCTGATATTTGGGCGCGCCTGCCCAGAGATGTGAGCAGTACTCCACATGAGGACGAACTTGTGCTTTGTATAGCACAAGACGCTGTCTCGGTGTGAAGTACCGCCTGGCTCTGTTCAGGACGCCCAACTTTTTGCTTGCCAATTTGGCTTTGTCCTCCAAATGACTCCCAAACTGGACTTTGCTCGATATTTTGACGCCGAGAATCCCAATACTCTCAGAAATTGGAAGAGTTACTCCTTGGAACTGAGGCGCCATGACAAATGGGTCCTTCTTTGCAGTGAACGCGCAAACTTGTGTCTTTGTGGGGTTGAACTGGACTAGGTTCCGTTCACCCCATTCCGAAGCCCGCCCCAGAGAGCGCTCGACTTCAGACACAAGTTGAACCCTTCTTTCCTGAATACTCCGAGGGATATTCCGTTGCTCAGTGTACCGCTCATCACCCGTACTGTCATCCGCATAGCAACGCATACTCTCGATAGAGAGCATGTCATTGATATGCAGGATAAACAACGTCGGGGAGAGCACCGAGCCTTGTGGTACACCAGCATTAATGGTCATGGTATCGGAGCAGGAGCCATCTACGACGACTTTTATACTCCGACCATCCAAAAAGCTGGCAATCCAATTACAGAGTCCCTCGGGGATTCCGTATGATGGTAGCTTCGATAGAAGTGCCCTGTGCCAGACCCTATCGAACGCCTTTGCGATATCTAGGCTGAACGCCAGCGCCTCACCCTTGCCCTCCAAGGCCTCTGCCCAACGGTGTGTGAGGTACACAAGAAGATTACCAGCCGACCGACCATGACGAAAGCCGTATTGGCGATCACTGATAAGCTGGCGATCCTCAAGGTACTGCAGAAGCTGGCGGTTTATAACCTTCTCCATTATCTTGGAGAGCAAGGATGTTATCGCAATTGGCCTGTAATTCGATGGGTCAGACCGGTCTCCCTTTTTAGGGATCGGGTGGACATGGGCTACCTTCCACAAAGACGGAACCCTATTAGTAGCGTAGGAAAGTCGGTATAGGCGCGTGAGGATGGGAGTCAATTCAGGGGCGCACGTCTTTAGTACCACTGCAGGGATGCCATCCGGTCCACTCGACTTATGGACGTCTAAAAGCCGCAGCTCCCGCCTAACCGCTCGCTGCGTGATGCGGATTTCGGACAGTGAGCTTTCACACCGTGGGATGGTAGGTGGTGTGGCAGCTCCGGCATCCAAAGTCGAGTTACAGGCAAAGAATTGACCTAGAAGATCGGCCTTCTCCTTTGCGCTGTGGGCCAGACTACCATCGTGTTTCTGCAGTGGTGGGAGATTGGGCTGGCAGAAGTTGCCTTGTGCAGCCTTGGCGAGCGACCAGAATGCACGACTCCCAGCGGGATAGCTTTGCAATCGCTCGCCAATTCTGGCAACATGTTCCGCCTTGGCTCTGGCAATAGCCTTCTTACTAGATCTAGAAGCGGCGTTAAATTTCCGCTTTACCTCTTTGGCGTTCGGGTCCTGGCATTTTTTGGCCCTATTCCAGGCCCGATATGCGGACTGTTTCTGGCATGCAGCCGTCCTGCAGGTTTTGTTAAACCACGGTCGGCTGCGGCCACCGACGGGTATTTTGGTGTTGGGGATGAATAATTCCATCCCCGTAATAACCGTTTCGGTAACGCAGTCCGCACAGACGCCAGGGTCCCCAGAGGCGAAGCAAAGCCGCTTCCATGGGTAGGATGCGTAAAACTCGCGCAGTCCATCCCAATCTGCTGACTTATATTGCCAGACTCTGCGAGTCCCAGTCGCCTTAGAACGACTAGGCCTTACAACAGGGGCACTGCTACGGACCAAGCAGTGGTCAGAAGACCCAAGAGGCGCTTCAACCACTACCTGATATCCATGCTGGTGTGTAGTCAACAGAAGATCCAGTAAAGAAGACTCATGGCTCTCAATATCTGGGATACGGGTGGGCTGTGTCACCAGTTGTGAGAGACCATAGGCCGAGACCATATTGAAGAGATGTCGACCCTGGAGGTCAGTGGTTCGGGACCCCAGCCACTCTTTATGATGAGCGTTGAAGTCTCCAAGAACCACCACCTCCGCCGATGGACACTGCTCCAATATTTCGTCAATCCCCCATTGGACGTTCTCAAATAATTGAATTGACCCCGGATCACTGCCATGGGACCTGTAGAGGCATGCGTAGATGCGGGTAAGCCCTCCATAGTCTACGCGTAGCCACAGGATTAACAAGTCACCATGTTCGAGGGCCCGAAGGCGGCGACAGCAGATATCACCTCGGATGAATACGCACACCCCGGCTTTACGACGGAAGGTATGCTCCAACTCGTAGCCGGGGTAATTTAGGTACGAAATGTCATCCGGAGCACCTATCTGCGTCTCTGTTAAAAAGAGTAAGGCAGGCCGCGCCGTCTCGAGGTGATGGTGGACGGCGTCGAGATTGCTATGTAAACCCCTGATATTGCAAAAATCCACATCAAATGTGGATGAGGGGACCGCCGTAGAAAATAGTCTCTTTTTAACTTTCTTGGCCATGATTTTTAATTTAAAAAGAGGAGGAAGGGAGTGTGAATGTGTATAACGGAGTTCGGTGATACCAAAAAAAAAAGGCAGGGCATAGTGCATGGTCGAGGAGTGAGTGTTGTGAGGAGCTGACACGAAGCACGGAAGGGCCCCCGATGCCCCCCCGTGTGTAGCCGCCGAGGTCCACTCCGGTTTCCCACACCGGCACGACGACTACCCAACGGGATTTTCGCCGGTTGGTGGGACAGCCTCCCAGGGAGGATGATCCTGGGTTCGGGTCCCCTGCTGACCGGCAGGTGGCCGGCGGTGACCATTCCCATCGGGTCTCCCTGTACACCATGCCAGCCCCTCACGCTCAATACCCCGACCAAGACCTCACCACCGCAGGTTTCAGGCCTCACCAAAACCCGCCACACACAAACACACCCAGAAAGTTGGGCTCCCGGCTCTCTCGCTCACCGAACGAAGTGCAGCAGCAAATTGCTACTACTCAAACGTCGATCTTCTGCGAGAGTGTGGCTATGTCGGTTACACCCGTTCTTCTACGGATTACCGTGCTTCGGATTTTATCACGTAGAGAAATACCGAGCATAGCCCTTTCCATAGCATGCTAAATACAAAAATGTGTTGTAAGGATATAAGTTACGAATATGTATGATGCTTTTGTATGCTGTAGTGTAAGAATCAGAGCAGTGTACATGTAACTTGAGTGTTGCGTCACGGTCTCTTGGAAGGTGAACCAGTTATAACAAACCCATTATGTTTCATTTACAGGGAAAACTGACAGGATATTACATGTACCAAAGTGTAGTCATTGAGTTTTTATACAACTGAAATAAATTTTGTAGACGTTAGCTACTGATAATTAATAAAATCGAAAGATATTTAAATAATTTTATTTATTTACTCTTATTCCTTGTGGCAACAGAATAAGTATAAAATTTAGCACTCCTATGTTGGCGGTAAATTTTATTCTTACTCTATCTTAACCACTATCTTACCCCCGTGGGTGTCATATAAAACGACTAAGGGATATAATATAGAAATGGCATCTTATTGCCAAACTTCCCATTACCACTTATAACATAAACAACAAACTTCTGTGCTCTTCTGTTTGAAAACACTATATCTTATATCTTTAAACGAGCAATTCTTGTATATACACTCATTTGCAAAAAAAACGGGCACCTAAGCAATGAACCATTTCAAATGTTAATATTTCTTTGTTTGATAATTATAGGTAGTTTTATCCACACAATTTGCTAAATTAATAAGAAAATAATCGTTTTCATCAGTATTTCATAAAATTTAGATACAATTTATGGGAAATAATGCTAAGCCTCGCTAGTAGTGTATATTCGCTAGTAGTGCATATGCTCATGAAGTAAAAATAAAAAAGTTTTTTTGTTTGTTTTTCTTTAATAAAGTAAAAGCAGATAAATGTTTAGTATCGAGTGTGACCCCCTCTAGCTAAAATCACAGCTTGAATTCGTCTGGGCATGCTAGCGAGTATATCCCGGATACTTGCTTGCGGAATACGTTCCCACTCCGCAGTAATCACATTCTTCAGCTCTCTGATGGTCTGCGGAGCCGGGTGTACTGATCTCACACGCCGTTTCAGAACGTCCCAGACATGCTCTATGGGATTGAGGTCGGGACTTCGAGCTGGCCAATCCAAACGACGAATGCCGACCTCTTGCACATACGCATTAACATCGCGGGATCGGTGGGCGCGAGCATTGTCGTCCATAAAAATCGAGTCTTCACCTAGAGCGGCCAATGCGGGTTGTGCATGAGAAATTAGAACTTCCGTTATGTATCGATGCCCAGTCAGTGAGCCGTTTTCAATAAAGACTAACTCTGTACGATCCATTGAATTTATTCCTGCCCAAAACATAACAGAGCCCCCACCATAAGGTGTGATTTCTTCGAAACATGCCTCTGCAAAGCGTTCTCCTTGTCTTCTTAGCACTCGCCGACGTCGATCTTCACCGAACAGAGATATCCTGGCTTCATCAGAGAACAAAACCCTATTCCAATCGTCTTGAGTCCATGATTCACAATTTCTAGCGAACCTAAGCCTGTGAACTCTGTGCTCACGGAGTAATTTGGGGCCGCGGGCCGGGCGGTGACTGCGTATATTGGCAGCGAGAAGCCTCCTCCTGACCGTCCATAGACTAATATGCACATTTCTTACTTCTTGGAGGTTGTTCTTAAGATCCACATACGAAGATTTGCGATTTCTCAATGCGCGACTCACAAGAAAACGATCATCCCGTGGTTGGGTACATGGTTTTCTTCCAGAACCAGGCCTTCTCTCGACGGAACCAGTCTCCTGATATCGCTGCCAGGTCCTTTGGACTGTCGAGCGACTAACATTTAGCCTCCTAGCCACGAAACATTGGCTGCAACCCTCTTCAAGCAGCGCGATAATTTTGGTAGCTTTTACCACTTTATCTACCATTTTTGATACAGCCAAACAGCATTAAATAAAGCTTTGACAGTCAAGGATATGAAATTAATCGATAAAAATTGAATAAAAGTTATGAAAGTCGATGTTAACTTCTGGAACTTCGCGCCAAAAATGTAGGATAAAAAGGGGGTTTCTGTAAAAATGAACATCAAATGAAAAATTGAATTTAGAACGTACTTTTTTAAATACCACAGCATTTTTAAAACCGGCCAGTAACGTGTACAAACGATTGAAACCTTTTTGGTATTGTATCTTTTTAAATATGAATGAAAATCAAAACCGCCCGTTTTTTTTTGCAAATGAGTTTATATATATACAAGAATTGCTCGTTCAATATTCAGGATCTCGGAAATGGCACCAACGATTTTGATGAAACTTGGCATACTAGAGGTTTCGGGGCCAAAAAATCGATCTAGCTAGATTTTATTTATAGAAAATGTTGTTTTGTCGGGGTTTTATATAATAACTAGCAACCCGCCCTTGCTTCGCTTCGGTTTCAGTCACCTTACCTGCCTAGTTCCCTTAGAAGGTAAAAATTGACAAATGCTCTTTATTAATTTTTACTGAAGGGTATTTTCCATGTGATGACGGAATAAGAATACAATTCACCGCCCTCTCTCCTACCCCTGACTGTCGTAGGAGACGACTAAAGGATTATAATATGCTCACAACATCTATCCAAGAGAAGAAAAGCTCGAAATTAAAACCTATGGCAACACGTTTGACCAGCGTGGTATAGTAGGTCATTTCCCTCTCGTAATGGAGGAGGCTTGAGCCCAACAGCGGGATGTATAAGGGTTGAAATGTTGAAACAAATGATGAACGAAGAGTATTTAAGCAAAAAATAAAGAAAATCGGTGACGAATTTTGTCTCCTCATACAAACTTTGCTACTGCAGTTCACCTCTTAGAGGTTGTATTCCAAAACATCCTTTCTTAATAGGTCCCTACGTCACAAAATAAAATTACGGTCTAAATTGCATTTTTCTAACTTCAGTAGTTTCAGCTCGGTGCTAATGAGTTAGTCGACCAACTTCTTCATACCTATTTACACCCTTAGAGGGTGAAAATTAAGAAATGCTGAAATTCATGTTCATTTATTTTTATCAAATAGTATTTGTGGAGAATTAGATGAAAATCGATGAAGATTTTTTTCTTCCCTTACAAACTTTGCTGCTGGGGTTTACCCCTTAGGGGTTGAATTCCAGAAAATATTTTCCTAGTGGGTCCCTACGTTACAAAATAAAATGTTATTTCAAATTGCATGTTGCCAGCTTTAGTAGTTTTAGCTCGGCGTTGATAAATCAGAGAACCAAATTTTTTATTAATTCATATTTACACCCTTAGAGGGTGAAAATTAAAAAATGCTGAAATACGTATTTATTTATTTTTACAAAAGAGTATTTTAGGAAAATTTGAAGAAAATCGATGTAGATTTTTTTCTCCTTATACAAACTTTATTACTGCGGTTTACCCCCTAAGGGATGAATTTCAAAAAAATCCTTCTTTAGTGGGTTTCTACGTCACGCAACGTAACGAATGTCAAAAGTTCATGTTTCTGGCTTCAGTAGTTTCGGCTCTGTAATAAGTCAGTAAACTGACACCTTTCTACCTATTTTACACCCTTAAAGGATAAAAATGGACAAACGCTGAAACACGTGTTTATTTATTTTTATTAAAGAGTATTTGTGCTTAATTTGAAGACAGTAGCTAAAGATTTTTTTTTCTTTCCGTATAAACTTTACCCTAGTGTTTCACAGTGAGCACCCACGTCATGAAATAAAACTATGGTCCAAATTTCATGTTTCTAGCTTCAATAGCTTCGGTTCACCCTGTTCCTTTATTTATATATTATTGTCAACGCCCCCGCAATACCCCTTGCAGGTGGAATTTCGTAAAATCCGTTCTTAGCTGACCTACACTCAACGAAAGGAATATTCTTGCCAAATTTCAAGTCCGTACGCCTTATGGTTCCAGAGATATGGTGATGAATCAATATTTCGCACGCTAAACCCACCTCTCCTATATATAAATATAGATACGACATAAAATGTCATTAGAATATGGATTCAAATTTCGCTGTTGAAATTATGAGTGACGATAGCTCAGTTAGGAAGTAGTCCAGTTTTTTGCTTTGTTTTTGTTGGCATTCAAACAGCGTGGGATCGAATCTCGGTGTTATTATTATTCTCTTTTTGTAATTTTTGATATTATTTCATTATTTAATTTTTATTTTTTATTAATATATATCTAAATAAATTCGGCAAAAATACAACAAAAATATACCGAGCGAAGTTCAATCAACCTGATATTAATATCTTTAAATGAGTCATTCTTGTATAATATTCAAAATAATAATATAATAGGTATATAGAATATTTAGAATCACGGTAACGGTTCCAATAATTGCCATGAAATTTAATACGCAGGTTTCATGCGTGATAAATCGATCTAGCTAGGATTTATTTATAGAAAACCTTGTTTTATTAGTGTTTTCAGATAATAATTAAAACATAATTAAAGAGAGAAGGTAAATTTGACTGTATAGATGGCGTAATGGTTAAGATATCGATTTACTGCACTAGCATTCTAAGTTCGACGAAGACCGACGTCCTCCCCGATGGAGGGACGTTGGTCAAGGAGAGGGTACTCCTCAAGGGATATTTCGTCGGGCTGACCACTGACGACAAGTCACCCTGCACCGGTGGTCCGCCCAACGAGGCAACGACAAAGGCGACGTGTCACGGGTGGGTTACGGCGCTGTGCATGCCGCCCCTCTGTCGCCCCGAACGGAGCCGGGTGACGGGTGCAATGACCGAGGCCCACCCCCAATGAAAAAGAGCATTCCGAGTTGGATTTCTATTGAAACTCAGAACAAAAATTTTTGTTAACTTTGTGCGATCCACAAATTTTTAATCAAATTTTGAGTTTGTATGTAATTTGTCTCTTGTTTGTCCCACGAAACGATTATTAAAGGAAGAAGAATTTTATAAGAAATTATTAAAGGAAGAAGAAGAATCATTAAAGAAAGGATTATTTCCTTAATGCAAGGAATTGATTTAAAAATAATAGCTTTTTATATTGAGAATTAAGACAGGAAATCGAGTAATTCATAAACCTAGACAGACGCCGTTCAATCCTTGATTTATCCTTTTTTAATTTTCTTTTCCTTTCCAAAAATCTTATTTTGTAAATGAAATACGGTCATTATGTAAATATATTTTCTAAAACAAACAAAATAATATGATGGCAAATTCGGGTTCTTTAAATTAAGACAACAGATACACCCGTGTTTTCTATCTCTTATATAACAAGTTATGGAAGAGGAAAATAGAAACTGAATTGTCACGAAGAGCTAAAAGCTTTTTGCTAAACAAAAAGCTTTTTGCCGTTCGTACAAACTTTGATAAGTCTCCTTTAAACTAATCATGAATATTTAGTTCACTGAGAAAAAATCACGTCTCTATTATATACTTTTTTATTCATTTATCACTCTATATTCTGTGTGGTGACCGATAAAGAATATAATTCACCACCTCATACCTATCCTAAATGACGACTAAGAAATATAATATATAGATAACACCCATCATTATCATCATCATTTCATCTCATATACATTCCACTGTTGGTTTAAGCCTCCTCGTTAATAGGAGGGAAATTAACCAACTATACCACGCTGGTCAGACGTGTTGGTATAGGGTTTTGTTTCGAGGTTTCCTTCTCTTGCATAAATATCATATGCAAATTTTCTCCCTTAGTCGTCTTTTACGACACTCACGGGCAGGTGGTGAATTGTATCCTTACTCTGTCACCACACAGAACACTGCAAGAGAAGAAATCTCGACGTTAAACCCAACCCGTCTGACTAGCGTGCATAATTCAAATTCCCTTCTATCGTAGGGAAGACTAGAGGCTACTTATATGAGGTCTATGAGCTGAGATGATGATGGTGATCAGACTATGGACGTTCACTGTTAGACCTAAACCTCTTAAAGGAGAGGATAAACCATAACCAATCGCTCAATATTACATTTATGTTGAATATTTATGATATGAAGACTGCTGTTGACTCTTCTCCTCGTCCTTCTCTTCTACGTCTTCATCTAAAGAGGGCCAAATTAGCCTTACTACCTGCTATAATGGCTACACTAACAAGGACTATCTTATTGAACTATTTATATTAAAATATCAACAGCATACAGTAATTCAAAAACGTTAGTATGCATCCCGGCCGCAGTCAATGTCTCTACGTGACGTGTGTACGAAAAATATAATATTTGCATTTTTATGCATTTCTATGTCTATGACGAGATTTTTTGTTATTGTCTTTGGTGGTAGATGAATAAGCAGCCCATTTGATGGTAAGTGGTAAATGCTGCATATAGATCTTAGGGTCGCAGTCAGATCATTGCCTACCGTAAAGATTTGACACTCCGACTGTCTGTCGTACCAAACTAAGCGCATATTCATCATTTCAGCTCATATACGACCCACTGATGGGCTCGAGTGTCCTCCATAATAGGAGGGAAATTGACCTTACTATACCATGCAGCTGGTTAAACAGGTTGATATAGAGTTTTAGTTCAAGTTTTTCTTCTCTTACATAGATTTGTTTAGTTGGTTTTGTTCAGTTTGCATGAGATAGTTACGGCAGTCAACTATTAACATAAAATTCATTGGCTATTAACATAACATGCATTTATTCAGCTGGTTATTTTAAAAACCAATTGATAATTTAGGTTAGAAGAAGAAGATAAGATGGTTAGATTGTTTCATTTTCATTATCATTCAGCCTATCGTCGTCCACTGCTGGACGTAAGCCATGTTTCGCCACAAAGTGCAGTCCTGAGCTGCTTGCATCCAATGACGCAGCAACTTTTACCGTGTTGTCAATCCCCCGAGTAAGGGGTCATTTAATACTGCGACGTCTGATACGTAGTCGCCACTCAAGAATCTTTCTTCCCCAGCGGTTATCGGCTTGTCGAGCGATGTGGTTTGCCCATAGCCACTTCAACGTGTAATCCTTCGTGCTATGTTGGTTACACTCTTTCTTCTACGGATTTGCGTATTTCGGCATTTTTGACTATTTAGATGATCTGAAATAAATTGAGGATACTTCATATAAGGATGATTATATTGTATTATATAATGGATTCAACAACTGACCCAGCTTATTTGTATAAATCTAAAAGACAAATAAACTAATTATTTGAAATCCATCGCCTCGGTACTTACCGGATCCAATTAATCTAAATCATTGTGAGTCTACCTAAACAGATGAAAACAATCATCTATATCAATCCAGCCCTTTCGGACGTTTTTTATCACACACATGTACAGAAAGTATTAGATATGTATATGATTTACGATAGTTTTTATTCCTCCATGAACCATGAACGCTGAAAAGTGTTCGAAACTTCGGGCAATCAAGAATCAAATTTTGTATTATTTTCGATAAGTGCCGTAAAAATAGATTTATTTCTGATATTCTTAGGACAAATGTTGTACAGGTGAGTATGCATTAAGAGATGCCTATTTATTGTAACTAGTGATAGCCGAGTGGTCAAAATTCGACCCTAATAAATTTAAATTTATTTTTTGCTACAAAATTTTCTTTTTAGTAGTATATATGTATATTAAGCAGGCAGGCAGGTGTGTGTTTGTGTGTGTGTGTGTGTGTGTGTGTGTGTGCGTGGGTGCGGGCGAGCGTACGTGCGTGTATTCGAAAGCGCAAGTGCGCGGGCGCGCGTGCTCGTGTAAATTTAATGTATTTCTAATGCATTACTATATCAAATTTTAGTTTTATGCGTTTCTTCTCAATAAATTATTCCACTATGACAAATTTCATAGTGGTCCATGGCCGCGATTTTTCCGGCTGGAGAGGCCTCGGTTCGGGGTGCGAACTGTGGAGGCCTTCCGGCCGGTGCTGATGCTGTGGTTGGAAAGGCGGCACGGGGTGCTCTCCTTCCGACTAGTGAGGATTTTAACGGGTCATGGGTGCTTCGCCAAATACCTGCACAGGGTCGTTAGGAGGGAGAGTACACCGTCCTGCCAACACTGCGATTGCGACGAGGACACGGCGCGCCATACGCTCGAGGCCTGCGCGGCTTGGGCAGTGTAGCGCTGTGAACTCGTCGCAATCATCGGTACGGACCTGACGCTGCCGGCTATCGCTAGAGCGATGGTCGACAGCATCGGGAATTGGGACGCGGTCGCAGCCTTCTGCGAGACGGTGATCTCGCGGAAGGAGGCGGCGGATCGCCTGCGTGAGGAGCGCAGCCTCGATGAGGAGATCCGCCGCCGGTGACTGGGGTGGCGTAGGCGCAACTACCTGCGCCTCATGCCGCCCTAGCCGAGGCTGCGGTTGACGTGACCGGGGATTAGTCCGTCACCCGCCGAGAGGCCGACCGCGTGAGGAAAACCGACGTCCTCCCCGAGTGGGGGACGTCGGTCGATGGGAGGGTACCCCAATAGGGGGTATTCCGTCGGGCCGACTACTGTCCCTATGTATTAAATAAATTAGCTTAAATCTTTAAAACTGCTTAACGGATTTTGATGCGGTTTTTTTTTAATAGATAGAGTGATTAAAGAGGAAGGTTTATATGTATAACTAGCAATCCGCCCTCGCTTCGCTTCGGTTATAGGTTATAGTCGTTTTACCCGCGTAGTTCCCGTTCCCGTGGGAATACCGGGATAAAATATAGCCTAGTTTACGCCCTGATATTATAGCTTTCCATTGGTGAAATAATTTTTGAAATCGGTCCAGCCGTTTTGAAGATTACCCGGAACAAACAGACAGACAGACAGACAGACAGACAGACAAAAATGTTTTAATTGCTATTTTAGGCATAGGTGTCGTGCAAATAGCCGTGTGAGCATGAAAAAAGCCTATTATTTTGACATTACAAACAGACACTCCAATTTTATTTATTGGTATAGATAACATCCATTAAATAGTGGATAAATACTGTTATTTTTGAGGTTTCTAATGTGATGTTGTAAATAATTACATTTTTTTCGCTTACATTGCAAACGCAAATTCTACGAGATTTATCAAAATAATGTACTAAGTTTTGTACACATTGAAAAGGTCTACAGAAAACTCCGCGATGGTATGTGTCTATCTCTTATGGATATCCCACAATAACATTTTTTTGTTATTTACTTTTTACGACAAATAATGGCTAATTTTCGAAGCGATTTTAACTAATACAGCATTAATCCTTATCCAATTAAATATCTTAAATACATTGTTGATTTAATATAGATCTATATGGCCCTTTACAGCATATGATTTAAGTGTGTCATAGTGCTGTGTGGTAGCGGCTTCGAATACTACTGTTCGCGATGGGAACAAAAGAAATAAAAATAGGCGAATCTTATAATATGGTATATTGTATAAGATTCAATAATTGTTAGCCCGACAATTTTGTGTGCGAATGTGTCGGTGTTCTTGTGTAATGTGTAAGTATAAGATGGCGGGTTAGTGGTCTGTATGAATGAAGTGAATGTGTAAATGAATGTGAAAGAATCTAATGAAGGTAATGATTGCGTGGGTGTATGAATGCAGTAACGGCGGCGACATCCTCCCGGCCGTTGAAAGTAGCCTTTCAACATTCTTGATCCTCAGCCGTAGGTAGAAGACAAAGACGATTGATGGCTCGACGTATGATGCCATTGGCTGTGGAGATATCGACGACACGGGGTACACCATCGGAGCCGACGTACAGTTTGTGCACTCGTCCTAAACGCCAACAAAGTGGTGGTGTATTGTCCTCTTTAATAAGTACGAGATCATTGGCACGTAAATCTCGACATCTGGTGCGCCATTTTGTACGTTGCTGCAGCTCGGCGACGTATTCAGCAGCCCAACGTTTCCAAAAATGCTGCCTAATTTGTTCGAGGCGCTGGAACTGATTGATGCGGTGTGTACCGTGCTCCAAGAGACACGGCGTCGGCAGTGAAGTTAGTGGTCTTCCTATTAAAAAATGTCCAGGTGTGAGTGGCACGTAATCATTGGGTGAAGGTGAAAGTGGACAGAGAGGACGACTATTAAGGATTGCCTCAATTTGAGCAAACAATGATGAGAGCTCCTCGAATGTCAGATGAGCATTGCCTAAGACTCTATTTAGGTGGTGCTTGGCGGATTTCACGCCAGCTTCCCAGAGACCCCCTTGGTGAGGAGCGTATGGTGCCGAAAAGCGAAACTCTATCCTCCGACGGGACGCAAAGTCCATGACATGCCCTCTATTTGAGTCAAAGAGATATTTAATATCCTTAGCCACAGCGACAAAATTTCTACCACTGTCACAGTATATAGTGTGAGATAAACCACGACGAGCAATAAACCTATTTAAAGTTAAAATAAATGCATCCTTCTTAGATGGCTGACGTTTTTCTAATTTGTCATGAAGGTTAGACATATGATTTTCTTTAAGATGAAAGTTACAAAATAGTGACGATTTATTCATTTGTTTTGGTGATGGGAAACAAAGCTTACTTGGCAGAGGCCCTCCTATAAGCCATCCTAATTTGGAGCTTTGTAATATTAGCCCTTGGTCACCTAAGTGGTGCTGCTCGGAACCTATTATTTGCCAGAATAGTTCAGCACCAATTAGCATTTGTATGGAAGCTGACTGGTTAAACCTTGGGTCAGCTAAAGTGAATCCTAATAGGTTAAGTTTAGTAATATCAAAACTAGTTTTAGGAATATTGGATGTGATACTAGGCAACACTAAGCAAGACACATCTGCTTGGAATGATTGACACCTAGAACTAATGTGAACCATGCAGATTTCAGCACTGTATTTTATGGGTGTATCACCAATGCCAGATAGAGAAGTGTTACATGATTGAGATTTTATATTTAATTTGTTTTTAATTTCCTCGGTGATAAATGAAGTTTGACTACCACTGTCGAGTAAGGCACGAATAGTCAAAGTTTTACCAGTGGTAGGGTTTCGAATCTGAATTTCAGCGGTACATAACAATACCTCTGAGGTAGAAATGGATGACAAGGCTATTGAGTCAGACATTTCTGTTGCCTCATTCTGTGGAGAGTCATGTAGCATGGTATTGTGACGTTGTTTGCAAAGCCTACACGTGCCAGGTAATCGACAACGTGACACCACATGACCACCTCGTAAACAATTAGTACATAAATTGAGAGATGAAACTAAAGACATCCTTTCCTTATGGGACTTTGATTTAAAATTTGAACAGTCATATATGCGATGACTACCTTGACAAACTACACAAACTACTTTGGGAGCCTTTGGGCCACTCGAAGTCATCACTAATGCTTTAGATTGATTTTTACAATACGGTACATTATTAAATCTAGATCTATTATTACTGTTATCTTGCCTCTCAATTTTATTGCGATGAACCGTTTCAAAAACATCAGCACGTGATTTTAAAAAAGAAAAGAATTGATTTAATGTAGGAATATCCGTCAAATTGTTCCTATGCTCTTCCCATTTAAATATCGTACTACTATCTAATTTAGTAGTTAACATAAAAATAACTAATACGTCCCACTTATCGGTGGGAAGACCAAGGGTGCTGAGAGCCCGCAAGTTCTTTGTTACATGGTCTATTATATATCTTAATGACTTGTCGGTCTCTCGCACTGTTTCAAAATTAAATAAAGATTTCAAATGAGCATAAATCAATTGGCGTTTGTTGTCATATCGTTCGCACAATAATAACCACGCTTGCGAATAATTACTATCTGTGACTTCTAAATTAGATATAACACCCCTGGCTTCGTTCTCTAAATAAGAATTTAAGTAAAAGAATTTATGAATATTTTTAATAGCATCGTTTTCGTGAATTAAAGCATTAAATGTTTCTTTAAACTCTAACCACTTAAAATATGAGCCATCGAATTTAGGTATTTTTATTTCCGGCAATTTAAAGCCAAGAGGGTTATTTTTGCTGCACTCATCATGATGATGACAATGCGAAGTCACACTATGAGAAGGATTAGATTTAATATTGACAGGATTCGAGTTGGAATTAGTCTCGATCAATTTTTGAGCAAATGCGATACAATGATAGAAATCTTGTTCTATTGCGTCGCGAGCGCTTAACTCAGCGGTTTGATTCATAGCGTTAACAACTTCTATTTCACTTTGCAACTCGTCGAACGATATGAATAACGCCTCAAACTTAGACAACTTCATTGCAAGTTTGCTTATTTCTATTTCAGAAACAGATTCTAATGAACACAAATCGTCAACATGTTTTTTAAATTTAGTTACGCGTCCTCTAATGGAGCTGCGTTTATATGTTAACTCTTTAAGCTTATCGTCTGACATTATAAAACTCGCAATGAAATATAAATAGTAGTTAAGTTAGCTATTAGCTAATGAATAGAATTTGCATACGATACGCTCCTCACGAAAGGTTCGCTGAAGTCGGGCGCAGGTAGCCGGTGACGTCACACGGCTGATCACGCGCTGCAATGGTAGGGATGAACAAAGATGCAACAGCGCACGGGCCGGCCGCAGCGATAAAAACATGCAGTGCACTGGAATGTGATAACAACGCAAATAAATATAATGTGTTTTTACTAGTGAATTGACGAGGATGTATGTGATTTGAGCAATAGGGAAGCTTTAGAATGATAGACAGAATAATTTAGTGCATAGAATTATTATATAGTGCGGTTATTAACGCTGTTTGTGCGAAATAATAATAGTTGAAATAAGAATTTCAAATAAGATGAGCGAGTGAAACGATGTATAATAATAACGAGGTAGGTAGGCAAGTGCGAGTATATGTAGGTAGGCTATGTTAGCTAAACTGCATATGATTTAGCTATAATTTGCTATAACTCCCTAGTAGGCATGAAGTTTGTTGCAACAAAATGAATAGATAAGCTTAGAAATAGGTCTTATCTAGATAGGCTGAACATTCGGTCGCTAAAATCACTGCTTACACGAATTTAAGCGGAAAGTAAGGAAATATAGATAGGAACGAGCTCACTCAGACAGGATAGTGCAGTTGTAGTCTTGTAGTCCTCCTTGGCTGTATCTGCGCCTGCTGCGAAACTCTTCCGATCGATGACGTGTCCCTCTGTATAGTAATAGGCGCTTGTAGGGATGAAATATAGGCTGTTCCTGACGAATTTCGGCTTGTGCTGCGCGTAGTAGGTGTTAGGCACCGCTGATTGCTTCGGATTAGCCACCAAAGTCAGCAGCGCATGTAGGTACCACACGGCAAATCTTCTTTACGTTACAGGAACAAAGAGACCTGCAATCAGACTGCTACCCGGCAGGTCCTGTCACGGTCGCCACTTTTTGTTCGCGATGGGAACAAAAGAAATAAAAATAGGCGAATCTTATAATATGGTATATTGTATAAGATTCAATAATTGTTAGCCCGACAATTTTGTGTGCGAATGTGTCGGTGTTCTTGTGTAATGTGTAAGTATAAGATGGCGGGTTAGTGGTCTGTATGAATGAAGTGAATGTGTAAATGAATGTGAAAGAATCTAATGAAGGTAATGATTGCGTGGGTGTATGAATGCAGTAACGGCGGCGACAACTACCAACCCTTGCTTTGCTCGTGGGTGTCGTAAAAGACGACTAAGAGCTATAGATTGACCCGGACCAACTCCATCTGGTACCATTTGGGTCAACGATTACATTCCCAAGGAGGGTTGACGTCAGGCACGCGGCCGGTCATAAAAGTCATTGCCGAAACTTTTTGCAATATGTCAAAACAGATGACATATTGCGTCGACTCCAAGTAATTGGGATAAGAGCAAGATGATGATGACAGCATATGATTTAAATGAATATTTTCGAAGATATTACAGATTCAAAAATTGCGGGACGTAGTGTTTGCGTTTGCGAGGAAAATAACAATCTATACCAATAAATAAAATTAGTGTCTGTTTGTAATATCAAAATAATAGGCTTTTTTCATGCTCACAGGGTTATTTGCACGACACCAATGCCTAAAATACAGATTAAAAAATTTTTGTCTGTCTGTCTGTCTGTTTGTTCCGGGTAATCTTCAAAATGGCTGGACCGATTTCAAAAATTCTTTTACCAATGGAAAGCTATAATATCAAGGAGTAAACTAGGCTATATTTTATCCCGATATTCTCATGGGAACGGGAATTACGCGGGTAAAACCACTAAAACCGAAGCGAAGCGAGGGCGGGTTGCTAGTATAGATATAAGACTCAGACTTCATGAATTTTAACACAATTTCTAATTGGTACATAAAACATTTTAATCGATAAACATTGCGTGAGCACTTCATATATGTAGAGTTGTATATAGTTTAATCAATTAATGAGCCGACGGAATTAGTGTATAGAATTGCATGCGTATATTGCAAAATTAATTGCCATATTTACGTGTTAAAGGTGGGGCAGGCAACAATAATGCATAGCTTATCTACTAACATGCATTTGTTTTATTATTTTTATGAATTGTTTGCGTATCCAGGTCAGTGTAGAATAGTCTTAACCTTGTTCTATATATTATAAGGGCAGAACTTATTACTGCCATTTTTTTTAGTATTGAGTATTTTATAACACAGGTAGATCAATTTCCAATATGGTAACAACATTTACTGTTCACTTAATTAAATTTTTATGTCTTCCTCTTTGCAAACCGTTGTTGTATGATGTTACGTTGGTTTTATATGTTTTCGAGGACAGTATTGCTGCCCTTTTTGCGGGTTATTTTTCAACCGGTTTATATGATTATCGTGGAAAAGGAAAGGATAATCCTTTCACACACTTTATTTTATCCTATCACGGTTTATTTAGTGCATTAGGGACAAAACATAGAAAAATATCATTATAAATATAAGCCTCTATACTTAAGCAGAATCTTTTAAGTTCTAAATATATAAATCAATAGGAAAGGCAAGGCTTTTACTATGTATTAAGGGGTCTCCACTTTCTTTTGAGAGTCATAAAAACCAGAGGAATGGGTAGCAGTACTCTTTTGGCAAAATCGTACTATCAACTAAGTCACCCAACCCGCTTATAAGCATGGCGGTTATGGTATTATGGTGATCATAAGATAAATATATAGACATCATTGTGGTCTAATAAATCATTACCATCATCATAATTTCAGCTCATATATGTATGTCTCATTGTTGGGCTCGAGTCTCCTGCACATTCTAATTAATAGCTGCTTTAAGGGAGACTTCGTCCTTGAAATTTTCAAAAAATCATTTTTTTTTAATACGGATTTTTAATCTTCATGTAAGTAGAAATAAATCTGTCGAAACATTTCCCGGATTTCGAACGTTTACGATATTTTAAACGCGTTTGAAGTTGATACCGTCAGCGCGCTTTGACCGTCTTAACGGGGCGCCCGCCACTGTACAAAAAAAAGAATGTGTTGGTCGAGAAAAGAATGGGAACGAGATTGAAAAATATGGTATGGTAATGAGTAAGGAACCAAGGGATTCGGAGGAAGAGGGGGCAGGCAAACTCACAGATAAAGTGATCAGAGAACTCATTAAATACTATGGCCTTGCTATCTGCCGAAATTCACATTCTGAGCAAGCCATGAAGGACGCAATATGGGCCACGTATTACCACATGAGCTTCATGGATAAAAACTCCGGTATGAGAAGTGCCCATCAGGAGAAAACAGCTGGTGTACGTGGGGTAAAGCTGAAGCGTCGGATACTTTGTCTTTATATAAGCACAAAGCTCCTCTTAGTGACACTGTTCTGAAAGCCATTGAGCTAATTTACAAAGGCTTGTCGTCGGACAATTTGCTCAAAAGATGTTGAGGTGCTCATACTCAAAACAGTAATAAGTCACTTAATAAAATGATTTGGATGCGTGCGCCCAAAGAACTTCATTCCGGCGCAGATGTGGTCAATATTGCCACGGAATTAGCAATGATGAGGAATCATTGTTAATTGCCGTGGATCTCATGGGCGTCCGGATTGCCACATTCGCTAAGAGCTGGATCCATTCACGGGACAAAGCAAGGATCGAGCGCGCGGAGAGGCAGGTGACCGACGCGGCAAAAAAGGCCCGGATTGAGCAGCGGGAGATGTTAGTGACTTAACATGGGAAACTAGAAGAAGAGGAGGGATGCCTCTATGGACCAGGCATTGCTGATTAACGGTAATTATAAACACATTTGTGTAAACACATTACAAAACTTTAAACGCGTTTTTCTTGAAAACACGTTTTTAAAATGGCTGACATTCTCCTGACCGCTATAATTAACATATCGACCTGAAATTTGGAGAGCATACTCAGAAAACATGTCTTCACCGAATGACGGATCGTTTTTTCGATATATATATTTTTGCATTTATTAGTTATCTTTTTATGCGAAAAAAAAAAACGCGAAAATTCGAATTTTTATTATTGCCACCATTTTTCGAAATTTGTACTAAACGAAAAACCCATTCGTCATTCCATGGCCAAAGGGTCACACATTAATAATATGCTTTGAATTTGTGTTTCAGATCAACAAAGAGGGGCAGTGATGTCAGCCGTTTACATCCCACGATTTGAGGACTTGTTTTCGTGGAGCTGCAACGGTCGCCATTGCGGTTCTTTTTTCAAAAAAAAATTTAAAACGTTCTGTATATCATGAATAAAAGAAAGAAAAAACCGCACCCAAAAAGTTCAACTCGTTTCCTTTAAAAAAAAAATAAAATTGAAACACCTGAAATATGGCACTCCAAGGACAAAGTCTCCCTTAAATCGACGTGAGAACAAATCGCATGTTCGAAAGTTTTTTGTGTAATCGACTAATTATTATTTTCAGTCTGGTTGCAATTTGCATCTATTAAACATTCCGACCGGGACGAAGGAAGAGCGGCCTTCGACCTCACAACCCTGTGTTTCCTTCTCTTCGTCTTTGGGTCGAACAGTGGTATCAATTCCTAGATATCCGTGGCCGTCCAACAGGTCATTCTTTCATGTTCCTATATGGACCCTGTCAACGCCCTGACAACATTATTGTTGTTACTAAGACGTCATCGTCATCGTCGCGGTATGTTTATATAAATCTCTGTGATAGTAGAGATATACTGTTATTCTCCAGAATAAAATGGAAATTTAAATACTATTATACACTGCTAGTCAGAGGGATTAGGATATGATTTTATATTGATCTTGCGTTCTCTTGTATTAATACTGTCTATATACGATATCTTTTAGTCGTCTTTTTGCACATTCACGGGAAAGAAAGAAAGTGGGGAGTTATTTTTTTTCTCTGTCAGCAAATGGAACTTACTATTCATTCTGCGTTTAATTAAAAATATTTTTTCGAAGTCGAGGTACTTTAATAAATAAATATATACAAACAACAAATAAATAATTAACTATTTTTAATCTTCGGTAAACTTCTTAAATAGATTGTACACAAAATTAATTTTATATGGAAATAGTTAAAACTACTTACAGACTAAGGCTCTAAAGCGTGATTAGACCAACAAGCTAAATTGTAAGTAACATCCAATATAAATAACATGCCTAACATTGATTTTATGTCGTATTTATGTCACCACTGAGTTACATACAATTTTGATTCCAATTAATATCAATTAATACCAAAAAAGTTTAGTATCCTCAATGTTATGTCATTTATATTAAGTATTACCTGGAATTTAGTAGTCGGTGAAGATAAGCATTAGAGACTTGTTTTAATTCGTCATATTAATCAAAATGATACTGCGTTTTACAATGCAATTGTAGAACTTACATTTAATCGAGATAACGATAAACATGATAAAATTACTAAGAATAGTTATAAGTATTTAGTATAAATTTGACGCTGGTTTAGATTTAATAATATTTTACGTAATCCGTTGATGTTCTCAGTGTCCGACCCCATATCGCATAGGCATTATTAAGTACTCTTTTAAACCTACTATTGATTGCATAATAAATATTTATTGTTACTTGTATAGAATTTAATAGCTTCTTTTCAATATTACCTCTAATTGTAACCTAACTTATTAATGACATCCAGTCCCAATAAGAAGTTAAATTGAAATCTATTTCCGCACTGAAAGGGAACGAATAGATGAATAAAAAAAACCCACTAATAAAATTGTGATCGTGTTATGGTCGACAAAATAAATTACATAATGTTTTAAATGCCATAGTATTTTTAACATTTATAAAACATGTCACAATATTATATCAAATGTAATCATGTCTCTATATTATTTAAGTCATACAGTTAAATAAATTGTAAGAATACTGCGATATCTATATATTGTTTAAAAAAGAGCGTGTGTATAAAATACGGATGTTAGAATTGAAACTTCTTTGGTGCCACGTGTTTTTTGTCAATATAAAAAACAGATAAAAAATAAAATATGATAAAAAATATTGGACCCTACTCGTTGCTAACGCTCGCGCTGGCCTGTAACAGGTATACTACGCGCATGCGTTCGAGTGCCACGCATTCACTGTGGCTCTGTCTTTTTCTATTCCCGTAGCGTTAAACGTTTAACGCAACCTTGTTGAAAGTCGCATTAGAAGTTTCACTTCAAAGCGTGATCGCCATTTTAATTTCGACCTTTTAATGGCCCTATAATCAATTTTTGTAAAACAAGAATGTTTCAAGAATGTTTTGTTTCAAACTTACAATAATATTGCTACATAAATAGTAAGTATACGTTAAGTAATACACGGTTTCTTTAAAAGATGATTAAAAGTATTGCTCCTGTAATTTTGTTTGTAAGAACCATCCAATTACTATTATATTAATATACATTAGATTAAATCAAGCCAAAATTTAATAATGATTATAGATCTGTCTCGTTTTCTTGAGAAGGTATCCTTTCAAGACACATGGTAACAAAACTATGTTAGCAACTATTATTTTTCTATAGAAATCGTGAAACCATAAGGGGATGAAGAGAATGAGAAACAGCTCTCTCTTGGGAAAGTTCCCTTTAAAGTTTTATCTAGCTAAAAGGACTTCTGTGACTTCTGTGTCTTCTGTGTCGTATATAAGATAAATAGATTAATGAATAGAATAATATATATCGAGGACCTGGTGAAAGTTGCTGGGCGTTATTGAATGCAGGCGGCACAGAACGCGCGCTTTGTGGCGAATAATGAGGGCGGCCTACGTCCAGCAGTGGAGGATGATAGGCTGAATAATAGGCCATAGGTAATTAGACACTTCTTCCTGAAATTTACTAGCACATAATCATAATAACTTACGGAGCCTATACACTAACTACTAATTTTTAATATAAGAGAACTGGTGGTAATTAAATATAAAAGTCACCCTATTTTAAGAAGTCTTATTTGCCAGCAGGGGCTGCAGTCGTTGCTGCTGCAGTAGTTGCACCTGCAGCTGTCGTCTCAGCTGCTGCAGCGGTCGTGGCGGCTGCAGCGGCAGTGGTAGCAACCGGCGCTGCAGCAGTGGTGGCAGCTGCAGCAGCAGCAGCAGGAGGTACAGTAGGAGATGCAGCACCTTGAGGAGAACCCCACGGTATGAAGCTAAATATGGATCCACCGCCAGGAGTTTGCTGAGACATTGTCATATTCATACCTCCTGATGCTGAAATTAAAAGAATCATTAAAACGTAATCATACATTTTCGTTGTCTTTTTTACTTATACTTATAAAATAAATATACTTTTAAAAAACATGCTTCAATGATTAATCGAACTAAAAAATGAAAAATAATTGTTAATCTAAGTATAAAATAATAAACGAAAAATATTAGTTGTATTGTGAAAATACGCGTAGGATGCTTAGTACCATATCTTTTGAATTGTTTTTAGACTAATTAATGGCTCCGATCGAATATTAGTATTAGTATTAGTATCTAGCACCACACAATTTTTATACAGTACTGGTAACCCGCCCTCACCAGCCTTCGGTTTCAGTCGCCTTCCTCGAGTAGTTCACGTTCCCGTGAGAATACTGGGATAAAATATAGCCTAAGTTACTCCTTATTTAGACAGCTACCTAGTAGTAAAATATTATCAAAATCCGTCTAGCCGTTTTGCAGATTACCCAAAACAAACAAACAGACCATCAGAAAGACCGACAAACAGACCGACAGTCAGACCGGTAGACAGACAAAAATCTTTCAAATGTGGTTTCAGACATAGGTATCGTGCAAATAACTATATCAGCATGAAAATAGCTCATTACTTTGACATTACAAACAGACACTTCAATTTTATTTATTTGTATAGATAAATAAATATTTTTTTTTTATAATTCACTTTTAATAAATAAAAAATATTTATTTTACACTCTTTAGTTCGTATCGAAGTAAAGAAATATTTTAATGTTTCAGTCATCATTCGTCAATCCTATTTCCAGTCGTATTTTCAAGAACTGTTGTTGTTTAACAATTGTTTACACAACTGTTAAACTGTAAAAATATAAAGTTTGCCTTACTATGGTTTAGTTTTGATCATTAAAATACAGAATAAGTAAAATTTTACTATACACTACATATGCAAATTCAGGGGTTCGAGTATAATACTGCTGCCTAGTATGTTCTCACTGTCAAGATTAGTCTTGCAGCAGAAGTACTTTTTCTATATTTCATTGGGTATCATAGTGTCACGTTATGTAGTCTATTGCTAATGTACTTTATTAGACATTAGTTGAAGTAACACTATTTGAATCAAGATCTTACTAACAACCGCATATTTATGCTATCGAATATACACAGGTATTAAATAGACACAATTAATTTTCCCTACGTACTGACGACATAAAAAACAATTTGTCATTATCCCTTACTTTCTATATCATAAAAATCACTAAAAGGAGGGGCAGCAGCGAACTCTCTCAGAACTTAAATTTACCCACGAATATCTTTTCGTTTTAGATAATATTGTATTAAAAAGTTATAAATTAAACTTACGTATAACAAAATTGAACGATGGCGGTCTAGCTGTCAATGGGTTTGGAGTAGTGGCATCGAATGTAGCAGGAGGAGCTAGTGTAGTTCTTGGTCTACTTGTACCGCAGCCAGCGCATAAGAGAACATCCCAGTAGTCTTCTGAACTTTCGGTGGTTGTTGTAGTTACATCATCATCATCCTCACACATGAATTCGCACCAAAATGCACCAAACATGGGCTAAAATATTATTTCTTATTAATACTGTATTAAAAATTATCATCACCATCTTAGTTCATATACTTTCTGTTTCTTTGATCGTAACTGCTCCATAATAGGTATCTCAACCTACTAAATTACGCTGGTCAGACGGTCGCACGCTCGAAATGGTCAGACGGGTTAGTAAAAATACTCTATGGTTTTATTTCGATTTTCCTTTCCTTCCTTCTCACAGGACCGTTCCAAATTACATTATCGAGGAGAGGTCTCTGTCCAATAGTGGACGTCTGTAGGCTGATGGATGTATGATTTAAGTTCAATCATCAAATTTATCAAGTCTAGAAAATATGTCCTATCTGCTCGAGAATGGCTGGTTGTACAGTTATACATATATCACCCCTATGGAATACTTCCTGCGACTTTCAATATATCTTCAGCATTTAGTAATTGGAATTCAGCACTCTTTTCAAACTATTGTGGGTTTGTCAAGCGATGTCGCCTACCCATTCCCTGTGCCTTGATAATCCGTCGTCCTTTGTTCTGTTTATTTTGTTTATGATACAGAATAGAGTGTTATTTGATAAAGTATATCTTCTAGATTTAAATTACTTCTAATGATAATGCTAAAAAATCATCATCATCAAAGTTCATTAACGTCCCATTGCTAATTTCCTCTACAATAAGAGTGTAAATAATCTACTACATATATCTATCACTTATGGCATAGGGTTTCATTTTGGGCAAACTCAAACCATCATCATCCCTTGAGGTATATGCATAATATATCTCTCAGTCGTGTTTTACAACACCCTCAGGCAAGATAACGGATGGTGAGTTATATTTTTACTCTGTAACTACACAGACAATGATAAAATATATTAATATGAATATTAAGTTTATGTTCATTACATATGGTATAAGGTGGCTTGGCATGGCTTCGCGTTTAATATTTTATTTATTTTTCTTTTCAATTTTATGTTGGTTGTGACTACTATTCATATTTGTTAATATCCAGTCATTACGCATTTAACGCTACCTTTTTTGTTAGACAAAGTTTTACAAATTAAAATTTAACTTAAATCACAGGCATTGAGATTTATCGCTGGATCAAAAGCCAAAAAGCCAGTAAAACATTCCGATCAGTTGATACCATAATTATTCCTTTTTTTTAATTAAAGACATTACATATGTGTACTATGCTCTCTCTAATTTATGATATTATTATTCGAATCAAGTTTCAAACACAAAAATACATTGATAATATAAGATTTTCAGTTTAATTTATATATTTAACGTTATTATTATGTATTTCATGTCTGAACCACTTAATATGTTTATTGATAAATTATAACTGCTGCTATATTTTGTTGCTTCCAAAAAAACACGTGTACGATAGAAATTATAAATAATGTCCGATAAAAAAAATACCATAAATAATATAAAATTTATTTGATTACTGAATTATTACTTCCATTTTGAGATTTTAATCAATTAAAAAAAAAACAAGTACTAACCTTTCCAATAGCTAATTGGAAGCACAAAAATAGCACTGAAAAATGTATACACGATCTTACTTCAGCCATGTTTATGATGTTATCATGAAAAATGTTCCGTCAGTTCCTTTCATACTTATAACGAAGGCTTTGCGCAAGCGTCTGAATTACTAATATATTACCAAAGAATAAACAATGTTTACGTATTCCGAGTAGATACGCGTTAAGGACACTCCGTTTGATTCAAAGATAAGGTTTCGATTCGCGTTTTGACGCTTATTTATTTCCTATAAAAAATAGCATTAAAATACATGAAATTACTATTATTACTTTTTGTTCTACTGAAAAGAGAGCCATTGGCGCGTTTGAATGTTCGAGAAACGTCGCATAGCGCTTGTGAGGCACCATTTCCGGCTTTACAGTTAACTTCTTTAATACTTTGCAGAATTTTCTAAGCAATTTCCCTAGCTTGCTCATAAAAATGTACTTTATTATACTCGATGAATGTTTTAAAAAAGGCAATTCGCAAGAATAGGTATCGCAGGAGAAAATTAAACATTTTCCGTGCGGTGAGGGAATAAGAATACAGTAGTACCCTCCGTTATGCTCTTGTGGCAAACGAGCAAGCAGCGCAGCTGATGGTAAGTGATACTGCCGCACATGAACCTTGTGCAATACCAAACACACTGCAAGGCTGATGTATACCCTGAAACAATTGCTCTTCTTAAACCTCGTTTAAAGAAGGACGAGTCACAGTATGTACATATATAGACATAATATGTATATAATACCAATGCAATAGAAGAAAAAGTCGAAATAGGACCACCTAACCAGCAGTTCTATACCAATAGAAGGTCAATTTCCCTTACCTTTGAGAGGAGGTGCAAGCTCATCAGGAATTATATAAGCTGAGATGGTGATGATGATGAACACTAAGAAAAAACATTTTAACCTATTCTACACATGATGATGTGTAATATCTTATTTGGGAATAATTCGTGGGTTACATGTACATTAATAAATTGTTGTCGAATTATGCACATAATGTAAGTCTTGGTACAGTCTTGGTAAAGAGGCTCAAATCTCACTTTTAAAACTTATATAATAAATAGAAATAACTTTACTGTCAACTACCAGGTACAAATTAACTGACAGTGATAATTTTCGAATGAACTTTATCCAATAACACGAGTCAAACCAGAAATTGTGCTCGTGCACAAACAAAACAGCTTATTAGAAAAATATTGAAAAGTAAAAAAAAATGTGTGTGTTCTTGGGTACGCACGTAAGAAGTTATACTTCTAACAAGATAAAAATCTTTTTAAATTTTTATCTTTCACGTTATCCTACGTTAGTAGCAAAACGATTCTAAAAATAGAAAAAGGGTATTTAATACATTGAATGGTTTATTATAACGCATTATGTATCTAGTTGATATTTGTGAGGGTGTACGCGCGCATAATTATCATAGTTAATAATGTTGTTTAGTTAACTTCAGGGAGTAGGTTTTTCAGGACAGTATGCATGCGCATCATAAAAATATACTCTCATTTTTCCCTAACGCGCCAAAAGAAGTATAAACTCAAAAAGTAAAAATAATATTTTTAACTGTACACTAAATTAATATTCACGGAATAATTTTTAATCTATGCAAATACTGGAAATCCTGAATTAACAATATGTTCTACACGAACCATTTAATGTTGTTTTGCCATTGTCAGCTCTATTAGACACGGTCAAGTTTGAATGTCATAACTATATTATACAGATATGTTAGTACCTACATATGTTTATTGTCTTGTGTGTATTCAGACGGTATCTGAGTCGCATACAAATTATGTCACGGAACAATGTGCATGCCCTATCAGTTCTTTGAAGGCATATTTAACATTGAATTTACAATAAACGTCGAACTGTGACGGTATAAATTTTTATGTTTTTTACGAATAGTTTTTTGTTTTAACTTGTTTTAGAATTCAATTTTCATGCTCGTCAACAGATCTTAAGCTAGAAATCAGATGAAAAATCAGACGTCACAGAATAACCAGCATTGAGAATATTTCAGTTACAATTATCAATCATATTGGTAAAAATCAAAACGAAATTTCATTATAATAATGGTTACAAAATATTTATTTTTTCGTTTCTGTATGATGACGGAGTAATAACATAATCTTCATCCCGTCTCTTGCACGTAGGTGTTAGTGTTGCCCAAAAAAGTCTTGGTCTTGCGGTCTTGGTCTTGGTCTTGCGAGAAATGCGAGACCGAGACCAAGACCAAGACCGCTTAATTTTTGCAAGACCAAGACCAAGATTGGCCCTGCAAGACTTGAGCAAGACCAAGACTGGGCCTGCAAGAGTCTCGCGGTCTTGCATTTAATTCAAATCACCATTTCAGCTTATATACGGTTGAGCTCGTGTCTTCTACATAACAGGAGGAGAATCGGCCGTGGCCGGAGGGGAATCGCCACGGTGATCGGCCGTGTTATTACAGGTCATACATGTCAAGTTTTCCTTCTCTTGCACCGATGTTATATATTATAGCCCTTAGTCGTGGGTTCGCAGTCACGGGTAAAATAGGGGGTGATGAATTATATTCTTACTCCGTCACTACACGGCAAGTCAAATCAGTCTTGAGATATCCATCTATTGGCCAATCGAGTCCCAATGTTGGTGTTGGCTTTTCAGAATTACTCTTCGGAAAGGCTTAAGGACAAAAATACCGTAATCACGAGAGTGCTCTTGCCCATTATACATATTTATATATCCGTTTATTCATTAGCCCAACGACGTTCACTGTTGGACATAGAAATATGCCTACAATTAATCTATATAAATGTCCATGTAGGGACAGAGTACGATCACCATCAGGCAGTACATGAAGCGTTGCTCCCAGCGCTATTTTGCCTCTGCCACGACTCACCCCAATCCACTAGTGGTTGGGGCGGTAAACTACGTCCCCTCAAAAATATCCGCGGTCCGACGTCCTCGTCATCTTCTTGAAGAAGAAGATGACGCTATTATGATCGCCCAAGAAAGGACCTACACAGCTCGCGCAGCGATAACAGATAAAACTCCGCGGTATCGGCCTCGCCGTCGAGGTCGAAAACCGCGCCGCGTAAAAGTCATTAACCTAAACTTGGCCACGCCCACTTTGCTCTCAGCGACGCCCCGAGCCGAGGTCCGTTCCCCACAGGGGGGAGCCCTCGGGCGATGTTCGCTTAACTTACTTACCGGGTTGAGAGCCATCAGCGCTCACCCATTGACCGCGTTAAGCTGTCAAGGTCATCTGCGACCAACAGCTACACACACACAAAAAAAAAGACAGAGTACGAATATAATTCACCACTCTCTTACCCATGGATGTCGTATCAAATCGGATCGGGCAATGGTGTTAGGAACCCATGAAAAAAAATTGAAATAAAAATATCGATTCGTTAATGAATTGAGAGACATGTAAGTTCTCAATTTTGTCATCGTTTTTTCGTGTAAATTGATTAAAATGTATAAAGGAATGATACTTAATCTACAACATATTCGTATTTTGTTAAATGTTCATTAGAATTTGAATAAATCAATGATTACGTTTGCATAAGCAAGACAAACTTTGCTTTAACATAAATCAGCTGATCGGCCGATGACCGTTGATGAGTCGCCTTTGTACCTACGTAACCATTGAAAGGTTCGCGCAAATCTAATACCTATTTATACTGTCGAAATTTTACATGCTTACATATATCCTGTCTGTACATACCTACATAATGCATAAAATTTAAGGCATAAACTCTTAGACACACATTTTTGTAATCACTATAACTTTTACGTTATATTGTTTTTGTGTAATATACATTCTAATTATGATCTATGACTGTTGAACTACAACATACATGAACAGTTGTCCCATAACCTGATACACCCTGTGTATATAACATATGTGCAAGAGAAATGAAACTAGAAAGAAAACCCTGTACCAACATGTCTGACCAGCGTGGTATAGTAGATAAATTTTCCTCTTACTGGAAGGAAGCTTAAGCCCAGCAGTGGCACTTTTATGAGCTGTGACGATGACGACGAATATCATACATTTTACAAGTATTAAAACCATAAAATTTTAAATCAGTTTTATATGTTCTTGAATAAATAAACTCATTTGCAAAAAAAACGGGCGGTTTTGATTTTCATTCATATTTAAAAAGATACAATACCAAAAAGGTTTCAATCGTTTGTACACGTTACTGGCCGGTTTTAAAAATGCTGTGGTATTTAAAAAAATACGTTCTAAATTCAATTTTTCATTTGATGTTCATTTTTACAGAAAACCCCTTTTTATCCTACATTTTTGGCGCGAAGTTCCAGAAGTTAACATCGACTTTCATAACTTTTATTCAATTTTTATCGATTAATTTCATATCCTTGACTGTCAAAGCTTTATTTAATGCTGTTTGGCTGTATCAAAAATGGTAGATAAAGTGGTAAAAGCTACCAAAATTATCGCGCTGCTTGAAGAGGGTTGCAGCCAATGTTTCGTGGCTAGGAGGCTAAATGTTAGTCGCTCGACAGTCCAAAGGACCTGGCAGCGATATCAGGAGACTGGTTCCGTCGAGAGAAGGCCTGGTTCTGGAAGAAAACCATGTACCCAACCACAGGATGATCGTTTTCTTGTGAGTCGCGCATTGAGAAATCGCAAATCTTCGTATGTGGATCTTAAGAACAACCTCCAAGAAGTAAGAAATGTGCATATTAGTCTATGGACGGTCAGAAGGAGGCTTCTCGCTGCCAATATACGCAGTTACCGCCCGGCCCGCGGCCCCAAATTACTCCGTGAGCACAGAGTTCACAGGCTTAGGTTCGCTAGAAATTGTGAATCATGGACTCAAGACGATTGGAATAGGGTTTTGTTCTCTGATGAAGCCAGGATATCTCTGTTCGGTGAAGATCGACGTCGGCGAGTGCTAAGAAGACAAGGAGAACGCTTTGCAGAGGCATGTTTCGAAGAAATCACACCTTATGGTGGGGGCTCTGTTATGTTTTGGGCAGGAATAAATTCAATGGATCGTACAGAGTTAGTCTTCATTGAAAACGGCTCACTGACTGGGCATCGATACATAACGGAAGTTCTAATTTCTCATGCACAACCCGCATTGGCCGCTCTAGGTGAAGACTCGATTTTTATGGACGACAATGCTCGCGCCCACCGATCCCGCGATGTTAATGCGTATGTGCAAGAGGTCGGCATTCGTCGTTTGGATTGGCCAGCTCGAAGTCCCGACCTCAATCCCATAGAGCATGTCTGGGACGTTCTGAAACGGCGTGTGAGATCAGTACACCCGGCTCCGCAGACCATCAGAGAGCTGAAGAATGTGATTACTGCGGAGTGGGAACGTATTCCGCAAGCAAGTATCCGGGATATACTCGCTAGCATGCCCAGACGAATTCAAGCTGTGATTTTAGCTAGAGGGGGTCACACTCGATACTAAACATTTATCTGCTTTTACTTTATTAAAGAAAAACAAACAAAAAAACTTTTTTATTTTTACTTCATGAGCATATGCACTACTAGCGAATATACACTTCTAGCGAGGTTTAGCATTATTTCCCATAAATTGTATCTAAATTTTATGAAATACTGATGAAAACGATTATTTTCTTATTAATTTAGCAAATTGTGTGGATAAAACTACCTATAATTATCAAACAAAGAAATATTAACATTTGAAATGGTTCATTGCTTAGGTGCCCGTTTTTTTTGCAAATGAGTGTAGTATATTAAGAGCTACATGGATCCAGCGGCCAAAGTATTTATATAGGCAATAGAGCAACAGGTTTTTTCAAGTATCCAGAGTATCAGTAACTAAACTGGAAATACAATAGATACATACCACTTAACTTGAAGGGGAATATAAACAATCGCATTAATTGTAAAATATCGCATTGATTATAAAATGACATAAAATTTATTGTATCAACTGCCTCGTGTGGTGACGTCTTAAGAAAATAGGGTCGAAAGTCCTGTCATAAGAGTAGTAACGCTGTCTAATGGAACACCAGGGGAATAGAAGAGTAATTTTCTCCAGTGGTAAGTATTGTATTCAATAGTAAACTATAGGCTAGCAGATGGATAGATAGGATAGGATATTTGATTTAGTTGGATTTTTCATTGCCATGATAAATTACTGTTACGTTATTCTAACTGCAAAACTTTGCGAGACTCTTGCTGCAATACCAAGACTCGGGTGCGCAAGACCAAGACCAAGACCAAGACTCGGGTGCGCAAGACCAAGACCAAGACGAGACCAGGTGTGATGTTGCAAGACCAAGACCAAGACCAGTCCAAGTCTCGTCTTGGTCTTGCATTTGGGCAACACTAGTAGGTGATGTAAAAGACGACAAAGGGATGTAATGTATAGAAATATCACAGATAGAGGAGAAAAGTTCGACATAAAGCCCGATATGTTTGATTAGCATGCACAACTTCTCTCCCATATTGGTGGAGGCCCGAGCCTAATAGTGGGACTTACATTGACTGTAATATATTTATCTATTAGCTTCGATTTTGTCCACGTGAAACCTAAAAAAAAACCGTATGCACTTTTCGTTCAATTTTCAGATTTCATACTATAAATATATAAAATTTTACAGCATTTATCATTATCATTATCCCAGTTCACATATGTCCTACTACTGGGGTCAAACCTCCGCTCATAATGGGAAGGAAATTGACTTACTATACCATGTTGGTCAGCTGAATTGGTATAGGGTTTTATTCAGAATTTGCTTGGTCATATTTAGTTATTATTCACACAAGATATTCCTTAGCCGTGTTTTATGACACTCACAGGCAAGATAGTGATTGATGAATTGTATTCTTATTCCATCAGCATATGGTAAAGTAGCATTATATAATTTAAAAACTTTATTTCAATCAGAAGTTGTGCACAATTTCTTGAGTTTAAAATTTTTTACATCGTAATTTTTAGTTTTCAAATAAGCTAACTTTCTCCTATATGGATTTTATCGCAGTTCTTTTTTACTGTTCCGCAATTTGAAGCAATTCTCAGCATTTATTGTGACAGGAGTATATATTATACTATATACATATGTAATACTCGCGTAAAAATCAAAGATAATTAAGTTACTTTTATAATGAGCAATCAATAAGAGTGTAACTGTGTATAAGAGGAGATTGGCTATCTGCCAGTGAAATTTCCGTTAAAATCGTATACTGTGAACTACTGACTATACAAACTGAATGAAGATTTAAAAATTGGCCAAGTGTGAGTCGGACTCGCGCACTAAGGGTTGGTATGGTACGGACTATTGACTAAGTAAACAAGTACCGCCCTATTGACATTATCGATATTGAGCAAAAAAATCAAGTTTGTTGTATGGGAGCCCCCTTAAATATTTATTTTATTTTTAGTATTTGTTGTTATAGCGGCAATAGAAATACATCATCTATGAAAATTTCAACTGTCTAGCTATCACCGTTCTTGAGATATAGGCTGGTGATAGACGGACGGACGGACGGACGAAAGGATAGCGAAGTCTCAGTAATAGGGTCCCGTTTTTACCCTTTGGGTACGGAACCCTAATAAACTGTTATTTGGATACTGTTTTGTAAACACAATTCACAACAGAGTGCGGTCCTTGGTTACCTGCAGCTGACGACGCCCAGCAACCTTCACCAGGTCATCAGTCCAATTAGTCGGTCGAGCGTCCTACACTGCGTCGTTCGATATGTGGTCACCATTCGAGAAAGAACCTTTCTCCTCCAGCGGCTGTTGGTTCGTAAGCAATGTGTCTTGCCCGTTGCAACTTCAGTAGGCTAATTCGTGCTATGTCGGTTAAAGCCGTTCTTCTACGCATTTCTGTATTTCGGATTCTGTCTCGCAAAGAAATTCCGATTCTTGCCCGCTCCATAGCACATTGAGCAACTTTGAACTTAGTTATGAGGCTCACATTTAAAGAACTTAGTTATGAGGCCCACATTTAAAGACCACGTTCAAGTGTATTTGTATAAACAATATTCAATAGTAAAACTAAAAGACGTCTGACCAGTGCGTTACAGTAGGTTAAATTCTCTCCCAATGTGGATGAGGATTGAACCCAGCAGTGGGACGTATATGAGCTGTGATGATTATTTATTTGAGACAACATCATGAAAAAAAGAAGCAAGAAATAGCACTATGTAACAGGTTACATGCATACATATATTTAACCTGTATAAATTATGCCCAGCCTCGGAGCAAAGAGAAGTACGTTTTGTGTAACACATTAAGAATTGTCGAGGAAGGAATCAAACTCGAGGCGTTTTCCAGATTAATACATAGACCACTATATTATTTGAGAAATTATGACAATACATTTATTTTCATTCTTTTGTTCAATTGTGTTTTATTCTAAAACTTTTAGCATTTAGTGCTTCTCAGTTAAAATAAAACAATATATTTTTAAGAAAAATATTATATTTAGAATAACAATAATGTAATACAATAATACATATAATAAAATGTAGTTTTCTAAATGTATTTTTTCTTAATACTCGTCTTTTTTTATATATGTATGTATTTGTAAAATTTAATTACCAAAAGGCACATTATAACTAACTCTAGGTCGTTGCGGTACTTTACTGCCAACTTCTACAAGGATTGGCGTATCATCAATTCTCGCTGGCTTTGAAGAACAATCCTTATGAGGTATAGGGAAAACGTAATTGATATCCACGTCGTATCTGTAAATTGTGACAAGGGATTATTATTTCTCTCTTTATGTGTATCATTCTTTGAATTTAGGCAATTTAATTAGATATAGGAACCTTAGATTGGTCTAAACATCAAATTACTTGTAAGTTAAATCATTATCATCACCATTATCTTAAATGATATCCACTGTTGGGCTTGAGACTCCTCTGCAATGGAAGAGAAATTGAACTACTATACGACGCTGATTAAACTGTAATATCGAGTTTCCCTTCTCTTTCATAATTTTATCTGCGTATTATATAACATAGTCATCTTTTACGAGACTCACAGTCGAAAAAGGGAATGATAAATTGTATTTTTACTTCATAACTACGTAGAGAGTTGACTTTGAAAACTAAACTATATTTATGGTTTACTGAATCGCAAGTTACTTTGATAAATCTCGTTCGTATACTAATTAGGGTTTATAAAATTACACAAAAGAGACAACTTGATGAGTTTTTGAATGTATTAAAAAATCGTTAGTACTTTTTACTAAAGATTTTTAATGTAATAATTAGTAACTTTTACTAGTTTATATAATTGTAACTAGGATCAGAGTGAAGAAATTTAAATGCCCGTTCTGTTGCTTTTATTCCTATTGTATAGTTGCAATACGTCTTCTTCTACATATTCTTACAAAATATTGTCGTTATATCCAATTTCTTTTTCTGTTCATGTCCCTTTCCATCATATTTTTTATCATTAAATGCTTAGACACGTACACTGTACCTTTTCTTAATAACATTATTCTTATTTCGACTCGTTAAATATCCATATAATTATGACAGTTCACTCTACATTGACATTGATCTACTCTCTTTCTAATTGATGGCAATTTTATCACTTCTTCGTCTCAGCTCATAAATATCCCACTGCTGGGCTCGAACCTCCTGCCAATAGGAGGGATATTGACTTACTATACCATGTTGGACAACATGTCGTTGGTGTAGTGCTTTTATTTCAAGTTTCCCTTTTTTGTACAGATGTTATATGCATTTTATATCCCTTAGTTATCTTTTACTACCTCCACCGGCAGGATAGAGAGTAGTGAATTGTATTCTTATCCAATCATCAAGCGGCAAACAACACTCTTTGCTAAAAATATATTAACAAATACTTTTTCTCACCTCGGCAATTTGTCTCGCAGATAAGCCATAACATTTTTTGGTAGACTCGTTTTCCTAGATAGAACAAAGGCACTCAAGTATCTAGCACCTTCTGTCTGTTCCGCACAATGCAGTAGAAGAGACCAAGTCTTATACTCCGTGTCTAATACGTATGTATTGTAGATGCCATCATCTGAAATAACCATTTATTATTTGTGTATTAAATGTATTTATTATATTTGTGTATATTTAAAACTAGTTGTAGTTGATTTGATTGCGTTGATTATTCAGATATTTATTAATTTTGGATTGGTTGGTATTTTTTTATCCTAAATTTCATCGTCCTTTAAATAAAACCTTAGGTACAGTGCCAAAAACTGTATCCAATTCCATGGCGCGGTTTTTGCATAATACCTATTTATGCAAATATATAGACAGAGAGATAAATAAAAAATTTTATAATTGTTATTTTGGTTTCTGTTGCTTTAATAAAGACCTCCTATATGAGTTCTTCCATATCTATAACTAGCAACCCGCCCTCGCTTCGCTTCGGTTATAGGTTATAGTCGTTTTACCCGCGTAGTTCCCGTTCCCGTGGGAATACCGGGATAAAATATAGCCTAGTTTATGCCCTGATATTATAGCTTTCCATTGGTGAAAGAATTTTTGAAATCGGTCCAGCTGTTTTGAAGATTACCCGGAACAAACAGACAGACAGACAGACAGACAGACAGACAAAAATTTTTTAATTGCTATTTTAGGCATAGATGTCGTGCAAATAACCGTGTGAGCATGAAAAAAGCCTATTATTTTGACATTACAAACAGACACTCCAATTTTATTTATTGGTATAGATGTACACAAATCGCCTTTTTACAATTTCATTGTATCGGATGGCCCATTTAGATCGTTCAGTATGGGCAAATCTGATAACTATGTAAATCGGTTCGATGACCGAATTGAGTACACGTTTTGTTTAAATTGCATACATAAGTTTTCTAGTTCTTGTAATTAACATCGAGGACATGATGTGTAAGAATAGATCATGTGCATGCATGTATACTTTTAGATTTACTCATACTGACCAATCTTTATAGGCCTGCCTTCCTATATCCATATAACACAGATTTAACCTAGGAGAAATAAATATCAATAAATTTTTGTTCTGACATTATATTTAGGTATATTTATTTGTAAATAGTAATTTCTAAAATAAATATTTCAAAAAATATTATGCTGAGATAACTTATTTCAATCGAAATAAAATAATACTCAGAGTTCTGGAAGTTCAGCTGTGATCATAAATTTCAAGTGATGCAACAAAATTTAGAATAAGAACATAAAAGCATGAAAAGAACTCCCAGCTTTGTTCTTTTAATGGTTAAAACAATGATTAACTATCTTTTTTCCTCCCAGGATACTCTCGAAAGGAGGAAAAGTGGTCTATAATACTGGCTAGTGAGAGAAATAGGATAGGTAGTTTCGTTTATCTTTAACTACCACTTCTACTGCCCTCTCAGGAGAGCAAAATATGTTATACTAGTAACCCGCCCTCGCTTCGCTTCGGTTTTAGTCGTTTTACCCGCGTAGTTCCCGTTCCCGTGGGAATACTGAGATAAAATATAGCCTAGTTTACGCCCTGATATTATAGCTTTCCATTGGTGAAAGAATTTTTAAAATCGGTCCAGCCGTTTTGAAGATTACCCAGAACAAACAGACAGACAGACAGACAAAAATTTTTTAATCTGTATTTTAGGCATAGGCGTCGTGCAAATAACCGTGTGAGAATGAAAAAATCCTATTATTTTGACATTACAAACAGACACTCCAATTTTATTTGTTGGTATAGATCATCATCATCTTCATAGCTCACATAGGTACATCCCAATTATTATAAAGTTACCTATTATACCATGCTGTTCAGGCGGGTTGGTATTTTTTTTTTTTTTTTTTTTTTTTTTTTTTTTAAGCGCACGCGCGGTCCAGTCCGTCCGGGGCGATGAAAGGACGGCGCGCGGGCCCATAACCCACCCGTACCCACGTCACCTCGTTGTTGGGCCGACCACCGGAGCAGATGTGACTTGTCGTCAGTGGCCGGCCGACGGAATACCCTTTCGGGTACCCTCACCTCTCGACGTCCTGGGACGTCAGTCGCCGTCGCGCGGTCAGCCTCTCTGCGGGTGACGGACAATTCCCCGGTCCAATCACCCGCGGCCTCGGCTAGGGCAGGCGGGTTGGTATAGGATTTTATTTCGAGTTTTCCTTCTTTAGCATAGCTGTTATCCGCGCAAGGTATCTCTTAGTCGCCTTTTACGAGATCCACGGACAAAAGAGGCAAATTATAATGTGTTGTATGAATATTATATACACGGAAAAAAGTAAAACCATTCCTATAATTATCTTACATGTTTTCTCAGCATGAGTCCAATGGGCTGGTTCATTTATGTCCACACGCCATGTAATATTGCCAAGTAAATTTTCGCCCAAAGGGTCGTCAGCGAAACGATAAGTAAAGTTCATTGTTACCCCCGGTGTCCATTCCATCAATCCATCTGAAATTAAAAATATAATTCGTCACCCTGATGTTAACCCAATTACTTGGGGTTGACGTAATTTGCATTTTGTTTCGATCGTACATAATAGAAAAAAAAAAAAAAAAAAAAAAAAAAAAAAGATGGCAATCGTTTTGTAACTCGCCTGCCTGAAACTTGAAACAACCTTGCTTGGGAATCTGATTGTTGACCTGACGGTATCAGATAGAGTAGGCCCAGGTCCATGCCCTGGCTCTTAACCATTTTTTATAATACCCACAAGCAATGCAAGAACTTAATCTTGGCAACTCCTCCGTTTTTTTTTTCTAATAAAAATTGTTGTAGGTCCCAAAACAATTAAAGGCATTTTCCAGGACTTCCTGAGGATCAAATCTCGGTGTCTTATACGGAGACCATTGTGGACCATTGTGGAATCGGTCCAGCCGTTTGGAAGATTATACGGAACAAATAAATAGACAGACAAAATTTTTGAAAGTAGTTTTAGGCACAGGTATCGTGTAAATAACAACGTGCGCATGAATAACGTATTATTTTGACATTACAAACAGCCACTTTAATTTTATTTATTTTCATACATATATTTTATGATAATAGTCGTAGTGACAACTATTTTATAGTCAATACGTCATTAAATGTAATGTTGGGTTAAACAGAGAATGATTCAGGAATATAATGTACTAGCAAATCGCCCTCGCTTCGCTTCGGTTTCAGTCGCCTTACCCATGTAGTTCCCATTCCCGTGGGAATGCCGAGATAAAATGTAGCCTATGTTACTTTCTGATATTATAGCTTTCCATTGGTGAAAGAATTTTTGAAATCGGTCCAGTAGTTTCGGAGCCTATTCGTTTATAATATTAGTATAGATTGCAACTCACGTTTAGTATTCACCTACAAAATAAATCATTTTTAAATAATCATATTTAAGGTTTCGCATTTTTATTTTCTAGCGATATCCTCCAATAGGTTCAAGAGATAAATCCAATGACACTGTTGCCTAAATCTGAATGAATATTGAGCAAATATTTCATGTGCGAACAATCGTTCTTGAGGTTAATTGCAATTGTCTTAGCTCATACATACAGGCTTCACGCCCAATAGGAGGCAACTTGATCTACTATACCATGCTGGTCAGGCATGTTGGTATAGGATTTTGTATCGAGTTTTCCTTATCTTGCATAGATACATAGATATCCTTGTATATGCGTATGACATCCCTTAGCCGTCTTTTACGACACTCGGGCAAGATGTGAACTGTAGGGGAGTAGTGAACTGTATTCTTACTCCGTCATCTTACGAAAATTGCAATTTAATAACTTCAAATTTATTAGAAAGTAAGAAATTATTTTTGCTTTGTGGTTCAAGTTAAATATTATGTAATAAATCGTGTTTGTAAACAACGTTAATAAGTTAATTTTGCTAAAGCAAACATCACAAATTGTTTGTTATCTTTGCAATTTAGTAAATGTAAAATTAAGAAAAACATGGTTTTCATTTATTACCAAGTTCGGGACAGTTACAGTAACGTTTAAACACATATATTATTTCGCTTGTAATGCAAAAAAAAAATGTTTCATCTTAGAATCATCCTCTCAGCCCCTATAAGTCCTACTGTTGGGCCTACTATACCGCGCTGGTCAAACGTGTTGGCATATGGTTTTATGATGAGTTTTCTTTCCCTTGCATAGAAATTATCTGCATATGATATCCCTTAGTCATCTTTTACGACATCCACGGGAAGAGAGAGCGTGTGAATTGTATTCTTACTCCGACATCACACGGCCAAAATAGATTACAGCAGAAAATAATTTGCAAGCGGTAACAAACCTGCAGCTGGAACGTGATCTTCTTGAGTGAAAACTGCTTTCATACAGCTGTATGAGAGAGCCTCTTCAGCACTCGCATAATATTCCACTACATACCACTCTCCAAGCATCTACGAACAAAAAATAGTCTTATTATTGCCACTTCCGTCATTAAATCTAAATTAATAATGGTTGCCATTTGCTTATGCCTTTAACTGGCATCTTTCTATTGTGATCTTTGCTATAATTTTTATACAGGCGTTTAAAGTAAAAAAAATATATGTACATACAAATAACAAATAGAAAACTAATTAATATGCATAGCCGAAACTTTTAAGCCATCCAAGAAATTAATAGGTTATCAAAGTCCACTGTTAGTTCATCCCTTTAATATTATAACCGCTGCAGCATACGCGTTGACCTAATTAAAACTCTGAGGGTGTTTGGAAATTACTTATTACCCCAAATCTTTTTGATGAATATGGTCTATTTTACATCCTTATAAAATTACTAACACACTTCCGCCATCCTGCCGTTGCCGTAGGAAAACAGGGTTCAAATATTGCATTAGTAGACTAGTACATTAGTAGATAATAGATAATGTAGCTTTTCAATGGGGATAGAATTTTATAATACGGTATAGTAGTTTGGGCGTGAAAGCGTAATAAACAAACTCACATTCGAGTTTATTATATTAGTTAGGATTTCAATTTATTGCGTAGTATCATCATCATTTTAGCTCATATACGTCCCACTGCTGGGCTCGAGCCTCCTCCACAATAGGAGAGAAATTGATCTTAACTATACCAAGCTGGTCCGACAGGTTGGGTTATATGGTTTTGTATCGAGTTTTCCTTCTCTTGCATAGATGTTATATACGTATTAGATCCTATAGTCGTCTTTTACGACATTCACAGGCAATATAGGGAGTGGTGAATTTTATTTTTACTTCGTTATCACACGGCACATATACTATATGCATATTTAATAATTTAGTCATCTTTTACGACACCTACGGTCAAAATTAAATGTTGTATAATTTCTGTGTGGTGATAGAGAAAGAATACAATTCAGCACCCGCTATCTCACACGTAGATATCGTAAAGGATGACTAAGCGATTAGAAATATGAAAATAACTTCTATACAAGGGAAGAAAAACTTAGAACAAAATCCTATACCAATCCAACTGACCAGCGTGATAGGACAATTTCTCTTCAATGTAGGCGTGAGCCTAGCATTGGGACATATGAGATAACATGATGATGATAAAGAGATGATATTATGTATATTTCATGTCTTGACGTGTTAAGAATACCTTGTGTTACCATCTCTTATTTTCCCGTGGAAGTTGTAAAAATACTGCTGATGGGTGGATCAATGGATGGATCAATCATATTATGTTGCGAAATGTTAGTACATTACGATTTTACATAATCATTTGGAGGTCATCATCATCACAGCCCACATACGTCCCACTGTTGGGCTCGGGCCTCTTACACAATGGGAGGGAAATTGACCTACTATACCATGCTGGTCAGACATGTTGGTATAGGGTTTCATTTCGAGTTTTCCTTCTCTTGCACAGATGTTATGTGCATATTATATCCCATAGTCGTCTTTTACGACATCCACGGGCAAGATAGGGAGTGGTGAATTGTATTCTTACTCCGTCATCACACGGAAAGGTAGGAGGTAAAGGTTATTTTTTTTAATGCTGTTGTTGTGTTGAGCAAATAGCACATCTGATGGTAAGTGGTACTGCTGCTCATGGACATCTGCTAGGCCTACCCCAAAGAAAGTGAAGGAAGTGTGAATGCAATGAGGTTTGGTAATACTAAAGGCATCACCAAAACCCACCACAAGCAAACACCCTCAAAATGCTGGAATTCCGGCTCTTTCGTTCACTGGTCGAAGTGCAGTAGCAAATTGGCACTACTCAGAAGTCGATTTTTTGCGAGAGTGTGGTACTACTCCAGACGGACCGTCCTGCAGCTGTAGACAGAAGACTGTCCACAGTGTGGTCTTACCACTATAAATTGGTAGCCTTACCCTGACCTATATCTCACATACAGCAGGATTGAGTACCTAGATTTAAAAAGTAAATAAATCCATTTTTTTAATGCTCAGTACTCAATAACACTTTATATGATGTATGTATATTTAAGCGTGAGGTAACCATTCCGCATATGGCATCGCACACGTCTTTATGACAGCCAGAATCAACTGTTTTACATACTCTCGAAATATAGCTTATGAATTTAAAATTTAATTTCCGGGTTGTATACCGACCAACGAATATAACACAATAGCGCTATAAAGAGTCTGAAGTACATTTATTTAATGCTCGGCTGCCTTAATGAATTAAATACGAAAAATTCCAATGAAGTATGTTTTTAATCGATAAAAGTATTTCATTATTTTATTCTAGTAAACATTGTCATAATCATCATCATCATTTCAGCTTATAATGTCCCACTAGGAGTCCCGCACTATCCCGCAGACCTGTTGATGGGGTTTTATTTTAAATGAGTCCTCTTTTACGATATCTACGGGCAAGATAGGAAGTGGTAAATTGTATTCTTACTCCGATACCACACAGAAAGCTACAAGGTACTAATGGTACTATATAATACACGAAAAATTCTTACGCCTGTACGCCTCATCGGAGCACAGTTGTATATATATATATATATTTATTTATATATATATATATATATATATACATATATATATATATACATATATATATATACATATATATATATACAGGATCCGGCACCAACTATTTTGATGAAACTTGGCATACTAGAGGTTTCGAGGCAAAAAAATCGATCTAGCTAGGTTTTAATTATAGAAAATGTTGTTTTGTTGGATATTCGCTGTTTAAGTATTGAGTTGATGCCTACTTTGAGAATAAAAGGAGATTTAAAAATATTCTACTTGACCTAATATAAATTTTTTCCGTCCTGGTGAAAGTTGCCGGGTGTCGTTGAATGCAGGTAGCACAGGGCCGCACTTTGCAGCAAAGCATGTGAGAGGCCTATGTCCAGCAGTGGACTGTTATAGGCTGAATGATGAATTAAATCTAATTAACATAAACGCTGAACTTAACTAATAAATCGTACTTTCTATAGTTTTTACATGATGGACCTACATTTGTTTGTTCATTAGTAGGTATCGCGTGATGGACAGACAAAAAATCAAAACTATATTTTTGACTTGCGTAGAGCCTAATTTACTCAGCAACTCTCACCCAAGGCCGCGAGTGACTGGACCGGGGAATAGCCACGTCACGCAGGAAGGCTAACCACGTGAGGGTAGCGCCCCGGAGGTGCTGCATCGGGGATGGATGGTACCCAAAAGGGCATCCCGCCGCGCTGGACGTCCGTATGTCAAAGCTCTCGGTGCTAGTAGTCGGCCCAATGGCGAAGGGGAGGAAGTATAATGAGTTATGGGGCCGCGCGTCACTAGCTTACAAAAAAAAAAGATTATTAAACAGTAATTTCTTTATATCTACAACGTATGTATGTATTTCATCATTTCTCTGAAATTTTATTATACAAAAAATAGTCAAATTAGATAATGCGAAAGTTTTAATATTAAAACACTATAAACTATTACATAAAGAACACAATGAGTCTATTAGAAAATATTATCCTTCACGAATAGAAAGTGAAATGACTAATATTGAATCATCAAATATTAACTTTCAAGGCGTATATCTTTGCATTCAATATGCAAACGATTACTATTGAAATGTCAAAATTCACTTGTTACTAATCCGATAGAAATCTCTTTGTAGAAATGGTTCTTGTTACGGATCATGTTACAGAGCACTTTATGATGTTAAAATATAATAGATTAAGCCTTCATTTCAAGTAGATAATGTATGTGTCATGATTATAAGGCAGATTATAACATAGCTCTATTAAGTTAGTATTTAAATCAATAATAATTATTTTTTTACTATCTTGCTAGGAAATCGATAAATGAAGTATTAGAAAATGCTCTTAATAGGATTCTGATTTTATGCGAATGAATTTTAAGGCTTTTCATAGCCTTTTTTTTTAGAGGTGGCATGGTCGGCGCACCCGCCGCCCGGCTCGGTCCGGGGCGACAGAGGGGTGGCGTGCGGCCCCATGACCCGTCCGTGGCACGTCGCCTTCGTCATGAGGTCGACCACCGATGCAGAGTTTCTTGACTTCAGTGGTCGGCTCAACGGAATACCTCGGTCGCAAGGTACCCTCTCCTCTTTACGTTCTCCCTTGGGAAAGTCGGTCACCGTCGCGCGGTCAGCCTCTCTGCGGGTGACAGACTAAATCCCCGGACCAGTCACCTGCGGCCTCAACTAGGGCGGCATCAGGCGCATGTAAGACTTTTCATAGCCTATGTTGTAATCATAGATTTAGGTTTAAAATTAGTAAGGCGAGTGAAATGCTGGATTAGCTGACAATAGATTTTCTGTCAAGAAATTCTGAATATTGCCTAGTGTCGAGTTTAGAACTAAAATATTGCCTCTATTACATATGAAATATCAGGTTGACCGAGCTTCACTCGGAATATTTTTGTAGAATTTATTTAGGGATATAACAATAAAAAATAAATAATGAAAAATATATAAAAAATTACAAAAAGAGAATAATAATAACACCAAGATTCGATCCGACGCTGTTTAATACAAAAACTAAAATTTAAACCGGTCAACGTCTCACCTGAGCTACCGTAACTCTTGACGTTGACAACGAAATTTGAATTCATATTCTTTTAAAATCTAATGTCATTGTAATGTTTTGCTAAAAACATCGACAAAAGAATATTTTCTATAAACAAAACCTAGCTAGATCGATTTTTTGGACCCGAATCCTCTAGTATGCCAAGTTTCATCAAAATCGTTGATGCCGTTTCCGAGATCCTAAATATATATATATATACATATAGGTATATATATATACAAGAATTGCTCGTTTAAAGATATAAGATTAAAGGAATTATTAACTTTACAGTACTCAAGTTTTAGTTTTGTTAGTAATAATTCTTATAGTATATTTAATATTTTATCCACACTTAAAAGCTTTATGAATACTCCTCATATAAATGAGGGAGTCCCTTTTATCAGTAGCTAATGTCCGACGCCTACACGATTAACCATTGTTTCTGATATCGCTCTACATTTTATGTAAAGTAAAATAATTACTTTAAAAATATTTAATCATCCTCTACACAACGTTAATTATTTTACATTGTATAAGGTACAATAATATAAAGCTTATATATAAAGCAAATAATTACCAAAGCTTTTGTAAGACTCATCAGCAAAAACTCAACATTTATACTGTCTAATTCTTGTTGATGCCATTCGTCAGCCTATTCTAAACATTGATCTTCCTACGAGGTAAGCTAATACGATATAATGGTAACTGCAGTTTTGATGAGAGCGCTGTAGTTAATATTTTTCAGTAATCCCTTCGCTGGTTTTACTTCTTCCATAGACGTAAGGTTTGATAATATTCGCATTAGTAATTTAAATCTGTCAACATACTATTAAATAGGAGACAGTAACGAACTAACAATGTAATATGTACCCGCAAAATAGTGTGTAGTTTCATTATTATCATTAATTCAGCTCATATTAGTCTTACTACTGGCTGTTAAAGCCCGCTTATCAGATGTCGTCGTATAAGGTTTTATTCAAGTCCCTTGTCTTACATAGATATTATTTGCATAACGTAATCCCACAGGCAAGATACGTTAGTGAATTGTATTCTAATGCTGACACTACATGGAAAAGGGTACAATTAGAATAAATTCTTTCAATAAAATCCATCGAAATAACTTACAACTCACATCATAGATAAATCATAACGTGTAATCTAGAAATACATTAAAATCTTTTTAGTAAAACAATGTCTACAGATATTTAATCCTGTTACCGAAACCTACCAAAGTGTACCCTTCTAAGGATTCTAACTATTGTTCCTTGTAATGGATAATTAATGAAACAGGAGTGAGCAAAATTACTGAGATTTATTTTCACGACATCGGATCGTAAATAGTTTTCTGCAAATTGACTTGAGCTTTCACTGAGTGAAGGAAAGTTGATCTAAAGTTATATTGAATCTCAATTGTTAAACAATTTCTATTCAATCCAGTCTATATTCATGGAAGTAATAAGTGTCAGAGACATGTTATATTATTAGCCTCTAATTTAACGAAGCTAGTGAAACGTAATAACTTATTATTGTAAATTTACAATTATATTAGCACTGTTTTGTTTTTGTATTTGAAAGCAATTATTGTTAAGTATGGATTAAGAGTTTCATGTGGTGACGAAGTAGGTATACATATTCACCACGCCATCGTGTCATATAAAAGAACTAAAGGTTAAATATGTATATGTATAACATTTATGTAAGAAAAGGAAATCTTGAAATGAAACCCAACAAGTTTGGTTCCAGGAGCAATTCCGTCGACTTGTTCCCCGGCTTGTCAGCGCGGCGTCCGCCCTTTTGTGGCTGATGCCGAATGTGGACCGACCCAGCGCTACGTGTCGATGGCTGTACGCGGTGGTGATCCGGTCGATGGCCCGGTATGGCGCACCGGTGTGGGCGAGGTCCCTGACCGTCCGTCTGAGAGCCCTCTTGTGGCGACTACAGAGGGTCATGGCGATCAGGGCCATACGTAGTTACCGCACGGTGGCGACGGAGGCAGCGTGCCTCCTGGACGGAACTCCCCCGTGGGACCTGGAGGTGGAGACGCTCGCCGGAATTTACCGACGGGTGCCAGAGATGCGCGCCCGCGGTGGTATGGTCTCGTTGAAGGAGATTACCGCCTGGCGGGTCGAGGCCCGCCGAGACGTTATTGCTCGTTGAGTAGTCCGGCTGGGGGGCCTCGGTACGGTGTCAGGACCGTCGAGGCTTGCCGGTCAGTGCTGATAGAGTGGTTGGAGCATGCTTTCCTTCTGGCAGGTGCTGACGGGGTATGGTTACTTCGCCAAGTACCTGTCAAGTAAGATCGTCAGGAGGGAGAGCACACCGTCCTGCCACTACTGCGATTGCGACGAGGACACGGCACAGCACACGCTCGAGTTGTGTGCTGCGTGGGCGGGCGAGCAACGTGAACTCGTCGGGATCATCGGTGGCGACCTGACGCGGACGCGGGACGCGGGACGTGGTCGCCGCCTTCTGTGAGGCCGTCATCTCACGGAAGGAGGCGGCGGATCGTGCGCGAGGAGGAGGAGGAGGAGCTCCTCTTCGGTGACACGTTCCGCCGCCGGTGACTCGGGCGGCATCAGGCGCGAGTACCTGCGCCTGATGCCGCCCTAGCCGAGGCCGCGGGTGGCCGGACCGGGGATTTTAGTTCGTCACCCGCAGAGAGGCTACTCGCGCGACGGCGACCAACGTCCCAACAGGGACGTCGAGAGGTGAGGGACAGGGTACCCGAAAGGGTATTCCGTCGGGTCGACCACTGACGACAAGTCACCCTGCTCCGGTGGTCGGCCCAATGACGAGTGCGACGTGGGTACGGGTGGGTTATGGGCCCACGCGCCGTCCTTTCGTCGCCCCGGACGGAATGGACCGCGTGTGCGCTTACCATAGACCACCCATAAAAAAAAATACCAACCAGTTTGACCAACGTGGTGTAGCAAATCAACTACCCTCTTATTATGGAGGAGGCTCGAGCTCAATAGTGGTACGCATATGAGCTGAAATGATTATGATGATGGATTAAGAATAAAATGTGTTACTAAACCTTACTTTCCCATGTGTGCCGTAAAAACCATCTAAGGGAGCATCAGGGTAGCTGTACTCTTCTAGATAACTTACGACCTCAAATGCCGTCGCCAACCCAGTTGGCAGATGCCAAGCCTGGCGATTATGTTATTATCTCTATTGAGAGATTCTGCAATGAATATATTTCCACCTCGCGGGTAGGCGTATTAGTATAGTATTTCTAATAGTTACTAAGCTATTAGATACATTAATGCGGCGAGCCTTTTCCATAATAGGAGGAAACGTATAGGGTTGCATAGGGTTTTGTTATGAGTTTCCTTTTTCTTCCAATGAAATCATCATCATCTTGCTCTTATCCCAATTACTTGGGGTCGCCGCAATATGTCATCTGTTTTGACATATTGCAAAAAGTTTCGGCAATGACTTTTAAGACCGGCCGCCTGCCTGACGTCAACCCTCCTTGGGAATGTAATCGTTGACCCAAATGGTACCAGATGGAGTTGATCCGGATCAATCTAGGGCTCTTAGTCGTCTTTTACGACACCCACGAGCAAAGCAAGGGTTGGTAGTATTCGAAGCCGCTACCACACAGCATTTCTTCCAATGAAATGATCTCCTTATATTCCCCAATTCTTTTTTTTTGAAGTCTATTATTCTGAAGTCTTTTGAAATGAAATAAAAGGGTTTCTGATTTATATTCTTGCTCTTCAATCAAATGATAAAGGAGTTCACCTCTGGACAGGAGTCCATACCCATACGTCTCGTAAAAGACGACTAAGGTATATGATATGCAGATAACAATCTATGCTTACAAATCTATCCAAGAGAAGGTTAACTCGAAATAAAACCGTATATCAATACGTCTGATCATTCTTATTCTATAGAGGCTCGAGCCTAGTAGTGGAACGTAAATATGCTCAGGTAATGATGATATTGATAATTATCCTCACTCTATGACAATCCTTACTTATATTATAAATGCGAAAGTAAGTTTGTTTGTTTATTTGTTTGTTACGCTTTCACGCTTAAACCAATGAACCAATTTCAAAAATTCTATCACCAATAGAAGCTATAATATCATGGAGTAACAAAGGCTATATTTTAACTCTGTATTCCCACGGGAACGGGCAATACGCGGGTATGACGACTGAAACCGAAGCGAAGCGAGGGCGGGTTGCTAGTACAGTATAAAATACACTCAAAAATGTATATGTTTACCCCAAAGTCGTAAAGATCTCCCTTGGGTGTTGTAAAAGATGACTAAGAGATATGCAGATTATTATTATGCATGAGAAGGAATCATCATTTCATCATTTCGGCTCATATACGTCCCACTGCTGGGCTCGAGCCTCCTCCATAGTAGGAGGGAAATTAACCTTACTATACCATGCTGGTTAGGCAGGTTGGTATAGGGTTTTGTTTGAGAAGGAATACTCGAAATAAAATCCTTTATCAATACGTCTAACCAGTAAACAGTAGGTCAATTTCCTTCCTATTGTGGAGGAAGCAGGGGGACATACATGAAACGAAATGATTGCATCGCATAGAAAATCTTTGTAAATTTACTTTTATTGTAATGTGAATCAATAATGTGACTAAGTATCTATAGTAAACCATGTAACAGTAATAAAAACATGTTTTAAAAGCAGATATTAGATGACCTACTCTTGCAAATTTGTTTATTAAACAAAAAGAAATTGTATGCCATAAAATTCATACATATAAAAATCATTAATATCAACATTACGCATACTTACCTATGTTTTTTGACATTATTTTTATAACGAATTCAACTTCCGTAATTTGTACATGCAATTGTACCGCTAAATTGCGAAATTATTCTATGTTTTTATCTAGATCGCAAAGTGTATGATTTATTTATATCTATACTAATAAATAAAATTGGAGTGTCTGTTTGTAATGTCAAAATAATAGGCTTTTTTCATGCTCACATGGTTATTTGCACTATACATATGCCTTTTTTTTTTTTTTAGCGTGGATGCGTTCGGCGCGCTCCTCGCACCACTCTGTCCGGGGCGATAGAGGGGCGTATAGCACGCAACACCCGCAACCCACCCGAACACCACGTAACCTTCGTCGTTGGGCCGACCACCGGAGCAGGGTTACTTGTCATCAGTGGTCGGCCCGACGGCATACCCCCTACGTGGGGTACCCTCCCATCGACCGACGTCCCCCCCTCGGGGAGGACGTCGGTCGATGTCTTTCCTCACGCGGTCGGCCTCTCGGCGGGTGATGGACTAATCCCCGGTCACGTCACCCTCGGCCTCGGCTAGGGCGGCATGAGGCGCAGGTATTCGCGCCTACGCCGCCCCAGTCGCCGGCGGCGGATCGCCTCATTTAGGCTGCGCTCCTCGCGCAGGCGATCCGCCACCTCTTTCTGCGAGATCACTGCCTCGCAGAAGGCTGCGACCGCGTCCCAATTCCTGACGCTGTCGACCATCTATACATATGCCTAAAATACACTTTATATTTTTTTTGTCCAGTCTGTCTGTCTGTTTGTTCCGGGTAATCTTCAAAACGGCTGGACCGATTTCAAAAATTCTATCACCAATGGAAAGCTATAATATCAGGGAGTAACCTAGGCTATATTTTATCCCGGTATTCCCACGGGAACGGGAACTACGCAGGAAAGACGACTGAAACCGAAGCGAAGCGAGAGCAGGTTGCTAGTATCTATATAAGATAACGACTTGCCATGCTGTGTCGCGGTTTGGATTTCTATGAAGGTACGTTTTGTGAGCCACAAATTTTATTTTAAATTTGGATATAATTTGTGTCCGTTAATTGACTGCACAGATGGCGTAGTGGTTAAGATACCGACTAGTATCCTACCTACCTACAAAGCTAGTGTCGTGGGTTTGAATCCCACGCTGGAGAACACTGAGTGATCCACAGATTGTTGCTCTGAATCTGGACGTCATTACTGTCATTTAATTATATGTACGTTTGTAAAGTCCTTTGCAACACAAGGATTATTTCTTTAGTGGAATGTATGGTCTTTGAAAAAAAAAAACATATTTGTGAAGTTCTTCGTGTGATGACGGCGATAATAACATTATGCCCCTAAGTGGAGAATCCTAATTCCATCACTGGTCGTCGGTATTGTGATAATGGAGCTTGTTACTTTGCAAATACATACGTAATAGATTTAAGACATTATATATAGCTTTAATGCTTAAAATAAATAAAATAATGAAACCATTGCCTTAAAATATGGTATTGCCAATATTTTACTACAGCTTAGTTTTAAGTTTTCCTCATATTATGTATAAAGTGTTTTTTCCTTCTTTGGTGTCCATCCATCTATCAAACTGTAGACCCAGAACGGTCTTATGCCACTTGTATACTACGGCTCCCTTAAACGGAGTCTTAAAGTTTTATAAGACTGATATATAGATACCATTTCCTTGGTGTACATATGATAATTACTTCATTTGTAAATTATTTTAATAAAGAGACTTTATTTTTTTTCACTAAGAATAAAATTAAGGAGCACTTAGAAATATATAATTAGTTAATGCAAACGACATAATGACTCAGAAGATTTGTGAATCGCACGGAGTATTGTCCTGTGTGGGCATCGAAATAGGATCTTTGGCGCTCTAGATCGATATTTTAACTACTTTACTATCTATGCAGTCGTTATGTTGGCTTATTTCCTTGTTCATTATTTACAATAACCGCAAGAAGCAATTAACTGATTTTTATTTTTAGACCGACCACCGTCGAGATAAAATCTAATTAATCAAGTATACTTCAAAGCATCTTCACCTATCGGAGTGATTAATCCATACTAATATTATAAATGCGAAAGTAAGGATGTTTGTTTGTTTGTTTGTTTGTAACGTTTTCACGCTTAAACCACCGAACCGATTTCAAAATTTCTTTCACCAATGGAAAGCTATAATATCATGAAGTAACATAGGCTATATTTTATCCCGGTATTCCCACAGGAACAGGAACTACGCCGCGGGTAAAGCGACTGAAACCGAAGCGAAGCGAGGGCGGGTTGCTAGTATAATCATAAAACTAGGTTTGGCTTTAATGTAGACTTAGTCTATCAATTTTACTCTCCTTCGAAAACCTGGACAACTGGACAAAGAAAAGATATTGCATATTTGCTATTCAAGACAAGAATGAAGGTATCCAATAGACGTTTCTCTCAGAAATACTTCTGATAACATGTAAGACGTACGTATATATCCGTGTGGTGACATATTGTGCATATAACAATTGTTCAAGAGAAGATAAAGTCGAAATAAATCTCTATACCAACCCTCCTGACCAACGAGGTATAATAGGTTAATTTCCCTCGCAGTATGGAGGAGGCTCAAGCTCAGTAGTGGGACGTATATGAGCTGTGATGATGATTATATGCGAGACTATTGGCTGCGTAGCGTAGGTATCAAAGAGTAACAAACAAACTCACAGATCACGTTATTTTCTGGATGATTCTAATAAAATTAATACTAACTTTATATATCGCTAATATGTATAGTTTACTTATGGTGACTGAGTAAGAATACAATTCACCGCCCTCTTTCTTGCCCGTGGGTGTCATAAAAGACGACTAAGGGATTATAATGTACGTAAAACATCTATACAACAGAAATAAAATAATATAATAATACCCTATACCAACTCGTATGGCCAGTGTGGTATAGTAGGTCAAATGCCCTCTCATTGTAGATGAGGCTCGAACCCAGCAGGACCTATATGAGCTATGATGTTTCATACGTATAAAAATATAAAATTTGGTTGAAATTCGCACACTGAGGTAATATGGGATAGGAATTATATTCTAAGTGTTACGATTTTAACAGATTATTCAGAAATAATAAAAATAAAGAAAGGAGAAGTATTAAGACTTAAATACAAACCTGTGTTAAATCAAAATGTGGCACAGCTCTAACTTCGGGACACTTTCTTTTGTCGATATATCTTGCTGAAACACCTAGAAGTGTTACGCACATCACTATAAATAATGCTTTAGCCATTGTTAATATCGATGAGGTTTATCGATTTCGATAAATTCACAGTATTACTTTGTACGTTTATATGTTTCGAATGTTGGTGTCGTACTAACAAAAGGGATTCGTTATCATTTTGTATGGGAAGCTAGTTAATGTTGGGAATGCTGACAGCATACCACTATCAGTGTGAGTCATTTATCGTTTTGTTATAAATGAATGTTTAATGGTTCTTGCTTCGTTTAAATATTGTCTACTTTAATGTGCTTAGAATTTTCGATAAATATTTAATATCAGTCAACACAATTATCAATTACAGCTATTGTATTCATAGGTCATTCTATTCATTATCATGGCCAGTTATATAGATATACCATAATTTTATATAGAACTAGCTGACCCAATAGACGTTGTTCTATTCAAATCTGTAAAAAAATAGAAAAATGAATTCTCCTTGAAATCGATCGTGGCGCCACCTACTGGTTCCAATTATTAATCTAAACCGAGTGGTTTGGATGTTCCGAATGGCTATTCCGATGGATGTGAGAATTCATAACGGAATGGCCACAAAAAACCATTAAAATTTGGTCCAGCCGTTTAGAAGGAGTTCAATTACAAACACACGAACAGAAGATTTATATATATGAAGATAGAAAAGTTTAAACAGTCGAAAATAAGTTACATTAGAAAAGCATATATAAACGTTAAGTTTTCTTAAATTTTCTAATTTTCTGCCCAATTTTCCTATTTTTATTCCATATAGGCCTTTTTTGAAATATTAGAAAACTTAAAAAAAAGATGGACGGAATCGGTACAGTCGTTCTCAAGTTATGTCATTATTTTATGTCCTGTCCGAACAGCGCCACCTATCGGGTCCAATTGTGAATCTAAACCATCCCCAAATCCCCTAAATTTTTTTTGTGAGTGTTCACACGCACAATAAATTTTGTCACCATCGGTCCAGCCGTTTAGGAGGAGTTCAGTGACATACACACGTACGCTAGGAATTTATATATAAGATGATTACGTATTAACTTTTCAAAATGATAACCATTTACTAAGATTAAAACAAATAGAAAGACCTTTTAAGATATTAACTTCAAATATTAAATTGAAAATTAAAATTGGGGTATTATTTCGGCTGTATAATAAAGATTTTTATTGTATTTGAAATATGCAAGCGTCTTTTTCAATTTCATATGCCATGAAATAAAGCAGTAAATTAGCAAATTTACGAGTTAACACATACATAGTGTTGAGAAGTTAGTGTATTACATCAACTCACTACGAAATTTAATTATTCTTTGCCGTTTTTTTTTTATAGAATTTGATTAAGTAAATCTCCGTATGGTAATGAGTGAATAATAGAGTGTATTAACATTACACACAAACCTAAGAGGTTTAAGATACAAAAATATTATTGTTATTTTTCATTTCTGCCTGTAGGCAGAAATAGATAATATTAAGGTAACAACGGTCGCTTAAACCTAAGTTGAGACTCCTTATTTATTGCTTAAATTCATTACAAGTGAGAAACAGAATCAACACAATTACATTGTTTTAAATAAAACTACTTTACGGATTTTATCGCGTTTGTATTTGATTTTTGATTACCCGACGTTTCGAACACTTTACAGCGTTCATGATCACGGGTGGACTAAGATGTCTCACGTCCAACAAGTCATCGTTACTGCAGAAAATTTTATAATTATCTACCCGATACAGAAATTAGTTATTAAATATTGACCCACATTTTGATACAAAATTTATTGCCAGTGTAAGAAGAAAATGATTCTATATGAAAAAATTATATTGTTTATGGTTAGTAATAATTAAACATTAAAATTAATAGTAATTATATTTAAAAACTAACTAATAATCTAGTATACTACCACCGGATCGGAACACGGTTACACTGAGAAAGATCCGGCAAGAAAACTCAGGTAACATGATGCTAAATTAAAGTTAATTTTGAAGGCGGCTTACTTTATGTTACTAAAAAGGTTTTAATTTATAAAATTATCTTTAGTTATTATTATTGTGGGTCAAATCTATACAATATGAGCTCACGGTGTCTTGCAGTCTTGTGGTGGTCTTTTTGGATTTCTTTTTAATAATGTTTATAACAGGATCCCAGCTTGATGGTAACACCCAGCCATCCTCTCTATTGAAATTTTTGTGTTTTTTAATCTCAATAGCCTCGCGTACCATTCTAGGCAGGTATCGGTGTTCTTTTGCGAGGATTTGTGGTTTATCAAACCTGATGTTATGGTGGGCGCGGTCCTGGCTATGTTCACAGACTGCAGACCTAGTGTCCCGGCGGTGCTTCACATCGGCTATGTGTTCTTTGATCCGAGTTCTTATGGATCTCTTTGTTTGTCCAATGTAAGAGAGACCACAGTCACAGTCAAGTTTATATACTCCTGCATCTTGTAAAGGGATCTGGCACTTGACAGGTGGTAAGAATTGGCTAATCCTCTTCAGTGGCTTAAAATAAGTTTTAATGGAAGAGCGTTTCAGGATGTAGCCTATCTTGTCAGTGACTCCTTTGACATAAGGTAGTATTGCAGGAAGGCGCTCAACTGTGGGTGGTTTCACTCGGTCTCTGCGACGGGGGCGAGGAACTGGCAGCTTGTTTGCACGTAGCACCTGCTTGACATGCTGCAGCTCCCCAGCCAGGTGTTCATCGTCACAGATTCCTCGTGCTCTCTGCAACAAAGATTTACACACGGTAGCTAACTGTGAAGGGGGATGATGAGAATCACCGTTCAAGTATCTGTCTGTATGTGTTGCTTTACGATACACTGTATGACTCAAGGTGTTATTAGGGTTACGTATAACCAAAATGTCTAAGAAGGCTAAAGAGTTATTTGACTCCAGTTCCATAGTGAATTGAATTTTTGGATTAATGGAGTTAAGATGGTTTAGGAATATGGTTATTTTGTCTGTGGGTAATATTGTGAAAGTGTCATCTACGTACCGCTTGTAGAACCTGGGTGTGACAGGTGAGCTTGATAAGGCCGTCTCCTCGAAGTCCTCCATGAATATATCGGCAACAACAGGGGAGACCGGCGAGCCCATAGCCACTCCATCTACTTGCTTGTAGAAGTCATCATTCCACATTAAATAGCCAGTTGTTAGGCATTGATGTAACAGTTCCGCATATCCCAATGGCATATTATTGTCAGATAGCTTCTTAGATATGGTTTTGATGCAATCCTCTACAGGTAGAGAGGTGAAGAGTGATGTGACATCAAAACTGACCATAGTTTCATTGTCAGCGAGATGTAGATCTTTAATTTCACTGACAAAATGGTAAGAGTCTTTCACAAATGCACTAGTGTGTCCCCGGAGTTGGGAGAGGACTTTCGCAACCTTCTGTGCTAATTTATAAGTCGGCGTGTCGATCTGACTTACTATTGGTCGCAGTGGTGCATTTGATTTGTGTATCTTGGGCAACCCATATATCAAATGTTACACAAATCAAATGCACCACTGCGACCAATAGTAAGTCAGATCGACACGCCGACTTATAAATTAGCACAGAAGGTTGCGAAAGTCCTCTCCCAACTCCGGGGACACACTAGTGCATTTGTGAAAGACTCTTACCATTTTGTCAGTGAAATTAAAGATCTACATCTCGCTGACAATGAAACTATGGTCAGTTTTGATGTCACATCACTCTTCACCTCTCTACCTGTAGAGGATTGCATCAAAACCATATCTAAGAAGCTATCTGACAATAATATGCCATTGGGATATGCGGAACTGTTACATCAATGCCTAACAACTGGCTATTTAATGTGGAATGATGACTTCTACAAGCAAGTAGATGGAGTGGCTATGGGCTCGCCGGTCTCCCCTGTTGTTGCCGATATATTCATGGAGGACTTCGAGGAGACGGCCTTATCAAGCTCACCTGTCACACCCAGGTTCTACAAGCGGTACGTAGATGACACTTTCACAATATTACCCACAGACAAAATAACCATATTCCTAAACCATCTTAACTCCATTAATCCAAAAATTCAATTCACTATGGAACTGGAGTCAAATAACTCTTTAGCCTTCTTAGACATTTTGGTTATACGTAACCCTAATAACACCTTGAGTCATACAGTGTATCGTAAAGCAACACATACAGACAGATACTTGAACGGTGATTCTCATCATCCCCCTTCACAGTTAGCTACCGTGTGTAAATCTTTGTTGCAGAGAGCACGAGGAATCTGTGACGATGAACACCTGGCTGGGGAGCTGCAGCATGTCAAGCAGGTGCTACGTGCAAACAAGCTGCCAGTTCCTCGCCCCCGTCGCAGAGACCGAGTGAAACCACCCACAGTTGAGCGCCTTCCTGCAATACTACCTTATGTCAAAGGAGTCACTGACAAGATAGGCTACATCCTGAAACGCTCTTCCATTAAAACTTATTTTAAGCCACTGAAGAGGATTAGCCAATTCTTACCACCTGTCAAGTGCCAGATCCCTTTACAAGATGCAGGAGTATATAAACTTGACTGTGACTGTGGTCTCTCTTACATTGGACAAACAAAGAGATCCATAAGAACTCGGATCAAAGAACACATAGCCGATGTGAAGCACCGCCGGGACACTAGGTCTGCAGTCTGTGAACATAGCCAGGACCGCGCCCACCATAACATCAGGTTTGATAAACCACAAATCCTCGCAAAAGAACACCGATACCTGCCTAGAATGGTACGCGAGGCTATTGAGATTAAAAAACACAAAAATTTCAATAGAGAGGATGGCTGGGTGTTACCATCAAGCTGGGATCCTGTTATAAACATTATTAAAAAGAAATCCAAAAAGACCACCACAAGACTGCAAGACACCGTGAGCTCATATTGTATAGATTTGACCCACAATAATAATAACTAAAGATAATTTTATAAATTAAAACCTTTTTAGTAACATAAAGTAAGCCGCCTTCAAAATTAACTTTAATTTAGCATCATGTTACCTGAGTTTTCTTGCCGGATCTTTCTCAGTGTAACCGTGTTCCGATCCGGTGGTAGTATACTAGATTATTAGTTAGTTTTTAAATATAATTACTATTAATTTTAATGTTTAATTATTACTAACCATAAACAATATAATTTTTTCATATAGAATCATTTTCTTCTTACACTGGCAATAAATTTTGTATCAAAATGTGGGTCAATATTTAATAACTAATTTCTGTATCGGGTAGATAATTATAAAATTTTCTGCAGTAACGATGACTTGTTGGACGTGAGACATCTTAGTCCACCCGTGATCATGAACGCTGTAAAGTGTTCGAAACGTCGGGTAATCAAAAATCAAATACAAACGCGATAAAATCCGTAAAGTAGTTTTATTTAAAATGTATAATACTCGCGTAAACATCAGAAATCAATTACATTGTTCTTCTCTATAAACATTTTTTGTGAACTCTTGCTATGAAATGTACAGAAGTATTACATCTATATTAGTCATTTATATCTATGACGGGTTAAGAATACAATACGTAGCCGTTTGATCACAATGCAAGAACCATTGATCTCATTTCTTCTTATTTATGTAGTGGTAGGACCACACTAACAGTTGTTGTTGACAGCTGTCTGTCTACAGCCGTGGGCCGGTCGGTCCGGGGTAGTACCATACTCTAACAGCAGAATATCGATGACTGAGTAGTAACAAATTGTTACAGAGCTTTGTTCGGTAAGCGAGCAAGTCGGAAGCCCAATTTTCTGAAGTTTTTTGCGTGTGATGGGTTTTGGTGGTCTTGAGTATCACCCAACCTCATTCCACGCATTCACATTTCCTTCACTTTCTTCACGGTAGGCAGCGTCCCAGTAAAGGTTCATGAGCGGCAGTATCACTTAACATCAGGTGTACGGTTTGCTCGTTTGCCACCGTCTGCAATAAAAAAAAATATCTGCTTATACTCCTTAGTCTTCTTTTAGGATATCCGCAGGGGTGATGATTTGTATTCATACATCGTCACTACATTGAAAAGTATTACAAAGGATATATAGCATACTTTCATAAAACTTATTAATTGCTTATTACATTGCGAGGAAGGATCTGAAGTCACAGATCTTATTAAAATATCAATTAACTATTATTACCATAACAGCTATGTCAATAGCAACAATTTATCCGCTACAAACAAGAAATATTCGTGTCAAATACAATATTAAATCTCGCAGACTATAAAGTTTTAATAAATGTCGTTAATTTGAGACAAGGTGGGCTAATGAGACAGAAACGACGTATGACGATGAAGAACTTGTGAAAATTTATGTTTAAATAGCTTTTATTTTTACTTGCGGAAAATGCATTTACATATTCATTTTGTGTGAATATAATGAATGCATTTGGGGCTCAAAACACTGATTGACATTTATATTAAAACTTAAAGTCTATATAGGTACATCCTAATTTGAAATAAAAAAATATTCCTTGTGGTGATAGAGTAGAAATAAAATTCATAGATCGTCCTTGTGGTTGTGGCAACAAATGACTTATAATTTAATCTGCAACTAATATCTATGCAAGTGGAGGCTCGAGCCCTGCCATAAGAGCTGGGATGATGATGATAATATACGTCTTATATTGGATACAGGCCTCCTCTAGATAAAGGAAATTATCCTATTCTAACATACTGTCCTAACGTATAGGCCTCTCCATAAAAACCTACTATTCTTAAGTCACCACACGGAAAAAAATTAGAATCCATGATTTTTGATCTGATAATGGACTTAAAAGGTTGTTACAGAAAATTACCAGTACTCCGTTAACATGACCCATAGGGTGACGAAGGCGTCAATACTTAGGTCTAACGACCAAAGCAGCAGATGGCCGTATTGGTAATCATGTCTATTCAATGAAGGTTACCGCTTCGATGCGAGACCTTGTCATACAAGGAGGGGATAATAAAAATATCCCGTTGGAACCAGCAAATTAATTATGGGGCAGTGGTGACTCATGATATCTCGAATGCTTAGATGACTGGGTGGAGTACGGCTGAATCAAGATAAATGAAAAAAAAAATGCTGATGGTTCTATCGCCTGCTCGTCGTTCTGTAGCCAATATTGTAGTTATTCAAGCCAATTCTGTAGTCACTCAGAATGCAGTGTTTGATAATATAAGCACTTATTAGATATGCGATAATTATTTCTAAGAAACACAACATCAACGAAGTTAAATATATAAAGGAGCAATATTTTATTTGAGCTTATTCATCTTTTTCTCCTCATCTCATTATTCTCAGCTATATAATAATTTAGTACGGAAGATATTACTTTTTTTTTTCAAGAAATTACTAGGAAAAGTCCTTTAAACTACGTTCCGGTCCTTAAGTATTTGCATAAAATCTACAGCGTAAGATCTTCTCCAGTTAAAGCCTCGCATCTAAATTATATGGCTAAAATTCAACGACCTTTTAGTATACTTACTTATAGGTTTATTATAAATTTAGTAGGATTTTTTTATCAAATTCAATGAGAGCCAATAAAATAATTTTATTTCTTATCATGTTTGGGTCTATTAGTATTATATCCTGTGGAATAACGAGTGTAAACAACGTAGTCTAAACAATTAGTACGTTGAAATAGCTATGGGCAGGTGACATCGCTCATTAAATTGACAATCATTGGGAAACAATGGAGTAGTGATCACAAAACAGACGTTGCAGTGTAGATAAACTGATGACGATAGGCTGATGGACAGATGACTATAGCTAATGAAAGTTTTAGTTTACTATACTGACTTTTTCTTTTTTTTTTTTACTGTACTGACTTGACAAACATTTAGTAAAACTAGCATTAGAAGCTGAAGATCTGTAAATATAAAAAACCATCAAATGGTTTTTTTATTCTTTATTTTTTTATGTTACTGTTCTATGGTCTTGTACGTGTCCCTTCCGTAAAGGAATAATAAATTATTTTTCTTCCTTTTTATTTCTGTCTTTTAACATGTGCTTATATTTTTCTAAAATAATATGAGTTATACGTGTGGTCACGGTGTGAGAATACACCACCCGGAGAATATTCCTTGCCCATGGATGTCGTAAAAGACGACTAAGGGACATAATATGCATACAACATCTATGCAAAAGAAGGAAAACTTGAAATGAAATCCTATACCAACACGTATGACCAACATGGTATAGTAGGTTAATTTCACGTGTTACCACGTAGTCTTCTAATAATTTGCAAAGCTGTGCTTATCATGACTGACAGACCATAGATTTTGCACACCTAGACGGTTCACATGTGTTAGAATTAATCATCATCATCTCGGCACACAGGTCTACGACCAGTGTGTGTTTCCAGTGATGACATACGGCACAGAAACGTGGTCCCTAAATGTAGGTCTCATAACAAGGCTCAAAGTCGCTCAGCGTGCTATGGAACGGGCTATGATCGGGATTTCTCTGCGAGATAAAATCCGAAATACGGAAATCCGCAGAAGAACGGGTGTAACCGACATAGCACGGAGAATTAGCACGCTGAAGTGGCAATGGGCAGGTCACACCGCTTGACGAACCGACAGCCGCTGGGGAAAAAAGGTTCTCGAGTGGCGACAACGTGTTGGACGACGCAGTGTAGGACGCCCCCTACTAGGTGGACCGACGACCTGGTGAAAATTGCTGGGCGTCGTTGGATGCAGGCGGCACAGGACCGCAATTTGTGGCGTAACATGAGGGAGGCCTACGTCCAGCAGTGGACGGCGATAGGCTGAAATGATGATGATGATCTCGGCTCATATAGGTACATCCCCACTGCGAGGCTTGAACCTCCTCCATAATAAGAGCAACAGCTGGTAGTTGTCATGAGATAGACTGCTTCTTAATCCGCTCTATCCATCCCCCCATTGCGATTCATTTGTCAAGCAGTTTGACACGCAGTTAGTGATTAATTTCCACAGAGGGTGCAGGGGCAGTCAAGAAGTGTGTCAAGAAATCGGTACTAGTGGTTGGCCCAATGGCGGGAGGGGATACGATAGGTCATAGGGCTGCACGACGCACTTCTGTTTTCTTGGAATGATTGGGCAGGGTGTATCCAGACCACAGACTATCCAAAAAAGAAGGGTGTTGCTGTTCATTTTCCTGGTGATCCTTCAGCCGGTTTTTACGACTCCCAAGGAATAGTAAGAGTTGGTGGTATTATTAACTCGGCAACACACGTGGTTCCATTATAATCAATTGAAACTGTAAAATATTATCAAACGCTTGGTTTTTATTGATAAATAAAAACGAACAGCTGATTAGAATTATGAATCTACGAGAATACTATTCTACCTATATCAAATATGTATGCCAAGTCACACTTACCTTGATTGAAACAATTTCGTCTGCTATTTAATACATCAATAATGATATATGGACCCCAGAAAAGCATGTTTTAATTATTTATATGAGCCAAATACTCCTAACAGGTGTGACCGAAGACAGGTTCCGATTTGTATGTATTAGCAAAATTCGGTCCGTTATAACGTGTTTTTATAACCCACATTTGATTCATAGTTGTAGACTAACTTATGAAGTGAAGGCTTACTTGGAATATGGCTATATTTTTCTTACTTAATTTAAATAATTGCCTGCGTGTAGTGGTGGATTAAAACAATTCCCTTTCTGTTGTGTAACGGGGTACAAATTCAAGGCATCGTCCTTTTTGTACACATAAAATGCTGAAAGGATATAAGAATATAACTTGAACGCAATTTACATCAAATCAAGTCTTAAGAATGCTGAATAAACTTAGGAATTTATATTTTTTGTAATAAAAAAGCTTCTAAAAATGTAGCATAAGGCAGTGACATCTGCTAATGAAGGCGTGAAATAGCGAAAAATTTTTGGAAAGAGTGAAAAAATATTAAAATTGCTTTCAAATGTTCAATCTATTTCATGTTATAATGTTTTATCTATGTTGTGAAACATACGAATACGAACGTAGTAATTAATACCTTTAATAATTCCATTGGCCTTTTTGATAAAATACCAGTCTATATAAAGCATAAGTTCTTTAACATGGTCATTATCTTAGGCCACATTTTTTTTTTTTTTTTTGGGTGGGCTATGGTAAGCGCACGCGCCGTCCTGTCCAACCGGGGCGATGAAAGGATGGCGCGCGGACCCATAACCCACCCGTACCCACGTCACCTCGTTGTTTGTTGGGCCGACCACCGGAGCAGATGTGACTTGTCATCAGTGGTCGGCCCGACGGAATACCCTTTCGGGTAACCTCACGTCTCGACGTACTGGGACATCGGTCGCCATCGCGCGGTCAGCCTCTCTGCGGGTGACGGACAATTCCCCGGTCCGATCACCCGCGGCCTCGGCTAGGGCGGCATTAGGCGCAGATACTCGCGTCTGCGCCGCCCCAGTCGCCGGCGGCGGAACGTGTCGCCGAATAGGAGCTCTACTCGCACACGATCCGCCGCCTCCTTCCGTGAGAATACGGCCTCACAGAAGGCGGCGATCGCGTCCCAGTTCCTAACGCTGTCGAGCATCTCCCTGGCGATGGTCGGCAGCGCCAGGTCGGCACCGGTAACGCGACGAGTTCACGGCGCTCCCTCTCCAACGCAGCACACTCCGCGAGCGTGTGCTGCGCCGATCTTAGGCCACATAGGTCTCACTATTGGGCTCGAACCTCCTCCATAATGAAAGGGAAATTAATGATAAAATTGGTTAGATGTGTTGGCATAGGGTTTTTGTCGAGATTTCGTTCTGTTGCATAGAGGTTGCAGGGTTAATCTGCATATTATATTCCTTATTCGTCTTTTATTAGAGCTTATGCATGTCTCGGCATGTCCGTGGAACACCTACGTGCAAGAGAGGGGGTGGCATAAGGTCTTATATCAATACAATATGCTAATTTTGTATTTATAAAAACGTATAAATAACTAATATAGGTACTCAATATATATAATGCTTCTGTACGTGCGTATGTGACCGAAGTCCTCTTCAACGGCTTGATCAATTTCGATCAAATGTTTTGTGTGTATTTAAGTGGATTCAAGAATAGTTTAGATTATTAGTTGGACCCGATGGATGGTATTAATGACGGTATGTCTAATAAAATAATTTGCTAAACAATTAACTTTTCCGGACAGGAGGAAATCTGCCTGGTTCACTGGTAGTCAATATAATATTAAATAAAATACAGCAGTAATAAATTACACCATATTAACCTAAAAATATTAGCAAATTGCAGGTATTTTTATTTGGTTAATTACTCTACTTAAGACCACGCACCGTGCGAACTAGTCGTTATTACTAGAAGGAATGCTAAATGTTTATTAAGAAAAAGAACACTTCATAGTATGTAGGTAAACATAACTGTAATAACATCGTTTTTCAATTTTATGTAACACAAACTGATCTTAATTTTATTAATGATCTTGATAATATGCATCCTTCATCTCGTAGTTGTTTCAGCTGATATGTATTCCACAGCTGGGCTCGTGTATCCTATAAAATAGGAGGAATATTGACCTATTATATTATACTGGTTAGACTGAGTAGTATAGGGTTTTATTTTAAGTTTAACTTTTTTTCCCTTTATGTTATCTACATATTATATCCTTTAGTCGTAAATAGACGTTAGCCACATATTATATTTCTTAGTCGTTTTTGAAGACAACCACAGGCAAAAAAGGGAGTGATGAGCTTATTACGCTGTCACCACATGTAAAATTTTCTGTAAATATTACAAAATATTCGGTTTTATTCTACGAGCAAACAATGATATTAAATATTCACACAATATACTTGCACGTTTATAAATCTTTGATTCTTTTGATTCCAAGTGATAAGGAAATAATATCTACGCGTTCCTTACCCCTTAAAATGCGATTAGTTTGGATAGCCTTATAGTCCTGAGAAACTTACAATACCAATTTAAAGGCGTCATCTGACAAGCACAACGTTATTTAACATTTTAATACAATTCTGAGACGTAAACAAAAATAGTGTCGCAAAATATCTCAATTTATACATATAATTTATTGTTTATTCATGTTATTAATATATAAAAGTTTCTAATTTTAACAGAGTAATCATTTCTGCGTTCATTTTTATGATTTGTGATATTAGAATGTAAAATTTATTATATACTAGCTGTGTTCGTAGCTTTATTGGATTTAATTTCGCTATGTTATACTGGGATTTATGATTTTATCTTTGACTCTGTTTAAATCCTGGGATCCACTCAAAAATATCCGTATCGCGCGTAATCCAAAACTCAAAGCCAAACTTAGAATTTTCCATATAATATATCGAAATTATATGGCAAATTCTAAGGTTGCTTGCTATAGTACTTACAATTTACTTACAATTTTACAATTGTAAGCTAATTATAAGTGCCATAGCGAGATTTGTCCTATCCTTCTAGTGTATGTTAAAGCCTGTTCAAGTTATTCCTAAAACTTTGCAATGTGAAATTATTCTGTATATGTGAAATTATTAAAATAGAACTAGCTATAGGCAAGACAAAATTCAATGTCAAGTTTGTAGTTTTTAAATTACTAAAATTTCTGATCAACATGACCTAATTGGACTAATATTGATACATATACAATTATTAAGTTTTTATATCATCCTACTTTCCTTTTAGTACATATCTATTAAGAATCTTGTTTATAACAAAATTTCAAACCATTATTCCCTTTTTAATATAACCAAACAATGAATTATAAGCGTAGTTATAAGAAACGAATAAACAGACATTGGTTTTCATATATGAAAATGTAATATGTAGGTCGTATGCAAATAACTAACAATAGTGAGCCACATATTCAACGATATTTTATATAGTATAATCATTAATAAATTGTATGATTATTTGATAAGATTTTTAAGATATTTTACAATGTAATCATGAACGTGGTGAAACATTAAATATAAATTAGCACATTATTCTGGCGAGTAACTAAGGCATATCATATTAATTGCCCAATTCAATTATGGAGAAGAACACTTCAGTAGAAAGCGGCACTAGTAGTCTTTTGAAACTACTATATCTATGTCCCTAAGGTTTAAATCTCTTTGATTAGATATTAACCAATGAGTATCTTTGTATTGTCGTCTATCTAGTATACATGAAAACTTATACGCTCATATATCTATTTCATGATTTTATCCGTCCATTAGCTCAACGACGTCCACTATAGAACATAGATCGTTTTTCTAGCCAAATAGGTTATCAGTTATCACAGATTGATCTTGTATGTTTTTTTCCTCTATGTCTTTTCTCTATTGACTTTTAATATTCTCAAAACATTAGTCGGAGGAGGAAGGTACATATTTTATTCTTCAATATTATTATTATTATCAACGTATGAATTTATCATAGTTTACATTATTTTTAATATTAACATTTGAACTAAAATATTTAAAAATAACTTTAAATTGGAAGGGAACATATAAATTACAAAATAATAATAGCGATATTTATTAATAAGTTATTACAGAAATTATGAGTTATTTTTAAATTGTTAAGCATACAAGATTAATTTGTATGAATTTGTCAGACTAAATGTCTTTGTTTTAATTAAACACTAACTCTATCTATTACAATTAAATATAATACATTGATGAAGAGTTTTATTATTTATGACTGACTTGCTACCGCGATTCGCTTAAATATATTTTGCCAATTGATTTTCTATCCCTCAGGAGCATTCTATTTTGTTTTAATTAATGAAATCAACGAAATAATTAATTAAATAACCTAGGTAGCGTGTAAAAACTTATTGCGTTCGTCAACCTGCTTGCCAAACATGGCAAATCAATGCATTGTGTGGCGTTCTATGGGGAGGCCTAACAGCAGTAGACAGAAAAAGACTGAATGATAATTGTTATTTCCATAATCTTCCTATTTGTTTTTGTTTTATTTATCCCTTGAATCCTAGAACAATTGTATATTAAAATGTAGCAGATCCTGCAGATGACGTCGTTTTTTAATCGGTCTGTGTCTAACGGTTTCGATTTGTGCGCTGGATAATTCTGTGTGTCATTCATAAATAGTTGTGCCAAGCCTAATTTAAATTTGTTATCCGTCAACGCCTATCAATAGTATGGGAACCATTGACCAAGAAAGAGAAGGTAACGCTGTAGGCTAAGTTTCACCGTAATCAAAACTGCCTGGTCCTTTGCAAGAACTTGTTTGAGCGCCAATGTGATATTTTTAATTACCTTTGAAATTCCACAAATTCTATTGCGTAGAAGAAAGCTTAATTTTGCGGTATTTAAAAGTGTGATTTATAACTACAGCGGCTATGAATCTTTAACTGTTTATTTTTAGATACCACTATTTTTAACGGAAAAGTGTTTTATAATAGAACGTATTTTAAAAGACCAACCAAGCAGTCTTAATCTCTTTAAAAAATAGTCATTCAAGTAATAATAATTATAATATAATCTTAAAATCTCTTTAATCTCTGCGCCAGTCGTTATCTCCCCATGAGACTAACGTTGCGTTAGTCTCCTCCTTGGAGGAACATCATATGGCTATCTAAGTTCTTTTGATATAAAAAAATGTATCACAAGATTTATAGGAAAGCCTGGCCTGCGTGTCTATGGCAACCGTTTGGGGGGGGGCCCATTTAGTGAGTTGGCGAGTCACCGTCTGCCAAAGTTCAAGACGATAAAGGTATTGAAGGCGACATACAGTTTTAAATCAATAGTTTTCCATTAATCCAGTCCATCTAACCTCCTTTCCGTGTGGTGACGGAGTAAGAATACAATTCAACACTCTCTATCTTGCCCGTGGATGTCGTACAAGACGACTAAGGGTTAAAATTTGCACATAAGATCTGTGCAAGAGAAGGAAAACTCAAAATGAAACCCTATACCAACATGTCTGACCAGCATGGTATGGTAAGTCAAATTCCCTCCCATTGTGGACGCCTAACAGTGAGACGTATGCGGGCTGCGATGATGATGATGATGATCTAACCTCTAACCCAATAATCATATGTATTAGATACCATCATCACACAATAGTTTTACACCTATCGTTGGCAGTCCACAAGTGTTATGTGAGACGTGGAGTGTCATCGGTAGATGTCCCATCCCATTTTTAGATTAAATTTCTCCAAAGGCCTCTGCCTGTTGGATCCATATCCCCATGTAAGCCTTTCAAAGAACCGGGTATCTTCCCTTGGCAAATATCCGTGAACCAAAAGGCGATCCATAATTATAATACAATAATTATTATTACCACAATCATTACTTATAATTATCATTCTGATCTTATGCCTAGCAATTAATTAGGATCGACGCGCAATGTACTCTTATTCCATCGCCTCGTACAGATTGTAAAGTTTTATCAATATTTTTATGACCGGCTAACCTGATGTCAACCCCCCTAGGGCATGTAATCATTAACCAGACGGTATTAGATAAAAGTTGACTCAAGTCCAAATAAGCCTTAGTCGCCCTTAACAGTATCCATGAGTAATGTAAGAGTAAGAGTTGGTGGTATTCTTAGTTGTCACCACATAGCCTCTTCATACCATAATAACTTAATTATCTTTTTATCTCAGCTCATATACTGCAGCTGCTACTGAGCTTGAGCCTCCTTTAAAATATGTGGGTTATTGACTTATTACACCACGTTAGCCAGAGGTGTTAGTATAGGGTTTTATTTCAAGTTTTCTTTCTCTTTCATTGATGTTACATTCATATCGTATTCCTCAGTCGTCTTTTACGACACCCACGGGCAAGAAAGGGGGGTTATAAATTGTATCATTAATTGACTACAAATATTTTTAATAATACTTGTCTGCAAAACATTAAATCAATTATTATTAAAACTACTTATTGTCATTATGAATTTCTCGGCATATATTCCAAGTCAGCATTAGAATAATAGATGTATATAACCAGATTTTGGATACAGGCCGGTTACAATAGTCTTGTACAAATACATGTACACATTAAGAAAGTGTTTTTACTTTTCTCGGTCGTTGTACAAGTTTTCACCGATTTGTCTCCTTATCTCAAAGCGGTCAGGGGAGCGTTGATTTTATTATTCACACTGTTACGCTTTTGAATATGTACATGATTCTTTCTGAACTTAAAGCTTACATGGTCTTAGAACTGGCAAAATGTTTAATCTTCCGACCACTGATGACAAGTAACCCTTCTCCGGTGGTGGACCCAACGACGAAGGCGACGTGGTGTTCAGGTGGGTTGCGGGTGTTGCGTACTATACGCCCCTCTGTCGCCCCGAACGGAGTGGTGCGTGGAGCGCGCCGACCGCAGCCCACCCCAAAAAAAAAGTGTTTAATCTTAAATATTTCATTGATTAATCTATACACCTGAATAATCCAGAGAAAATTTTATTTACATAAATTATTTATAGATAAACTAGCTGACCCAACAGACGTTGTTCTGTTCAAATAAAGCACCACCTACCGGGTCCAATTGTGAATCTAAACCATTCTCGAATCCCCTTGAACACACACAAATTACTCAATCCAGTCAACAGATATCGCCATCTGTTAAAATCGTTTGGAGTTAATAATAGACAAATAATTTGCAATAAAATAATATTACGACTATAAATTAAGATGTAAGCTATCCTATCTTTCAAGTTGGATCAAACTGCACACGGTGTGCAAATTTGATTAAAATCGGTTAAGTAGTTTAGGAGTCCATCGCGGACCAACAACGTGACACGTAATTTATATATGAAGAAGATAAAAGTCATTCATTCAGTGCAGCTCATATATATCTCTCACCATTAAGCTCATATTTTCCGTGTGGTGACGGAGTAACAATACAATTCACCACTCCCTATCTTTCCCGTGGATGTTGTACAAGACGATTAAGGGATATAATATGCACATAAGATGTGTGCAAGAGAAGGAACACTCGAAACGATATACCCTATATCAACATGTCTGACCAGCATGGTATAGTAGGTCAAATTCCCTCCCATTGTGGAGGAGGCCCGGGCCCAACAGTGGGACGTATGTGGGCTGGGATGATAATGATGATTGGGCTCAAGCTTTCTTCACAATACGAGTAGAATTGACCTACTATATCACACTGATCAGATGTGTTGGTATAGGGTTTTATTTCGAGTTTTCCTTCTCGTGAATAGACGACTAAGTGATTAAATATACTTATATTACGCATATTTAATCTCTTAGTTGTCTTTCACGGGCTATTGTGGTAAATGGTATTCTTACTGCGTCACTATACCACATAAAATGATTAAAGCAATATTTTCAATTTTTTAAATATTCTACTACAAAACTAATGTAATTTTATTTTTTAAAATATTTATACATGCCATTACCAACAGTGATAATGGCAAAAATATGAATTTATTAATTAAAAAAACCTGTTAAATAATTTATTTTTAAATTAATGTTGTCTGACTTAGCATATATTTGACATATACTGATATTTATATTGGTGCTATTGGAAAATGTTAATAATTATTTTGTGAAAATTTTATATTTTAAATTTAATTTGTGGAGTTTTATCTTTTTTGTTGCTAGCGGTGGCAAACGAGCGAACATTACACTTGATGGTAAGTATTGCTGTCGCCCATGCTGATAATGCTCCAAGTAGTATTATCGTGGGAAGGCCTATGTCCAATAGTGGACCTCTATGGGCAGATAGATGGATGGATCATAAAAGATTAGGTCAATACCATCTGAAGCGGCGTCAACAATTACGTTAACAAGGAGAGTGCACGTCAGACAGGACGGTCATAAAACTATTTCCAATAAATTTTGTAATATGTACTATGGCAAAATTGACGTTGACGCAATATGTACTCCACATATTACTTCGATCCCAATTAATTGGGATACCTAAGAGCAGACTCATAATGAGGATAATCCTCTTCTATCGGCTCATATACTGCCCACTGCTGGGCCAGAGCCTCCTCCACCATGGGATGGAAATTTACCTACTATACGATACTGGTCAGACGGGTCGTCATAGGCTTTTATTTCGAGTTTTCTTGATAATAATTATCATTATCTATCTATCAAAAATACATTTATTTAACATCAGCTGCATTTTGCCTTCTCTATTTATAACTTCAGCTGGATATATGCAGAATCTCCGACGAATCTAAATTAGTTTGTGCGTCAGGAATCACAATTGCTAAGTTTTTGTGTCGCTTCCCATTGCAAACAGAGCACGTTCTGGGGTTGCACACTTTCCTAACATTCCTACACTACGTGCGTCTTACCTGTATAAGCGATCATTGTAATGGAATTGGTATTTTCCTTTTATTTATTGTATGGCGGTCGGTGGCTTTAAAGATCGCAATTTGTTGATATCTAGAATAGTTTCGAGTTTAGAATTAGTTTGTTTTCTCTCTTTAAATGTAATCCATGTTCATTCCACAAATCAATAGGAGTATTTTACACAATAAAATTAAAATTGCACTACTAAACAAAGAAAAAATAACTTCAAGTTTTCCTTGCTATGTTATTTTCTTGCGTCTTTTAATTGTCTATTAAGACAAATTCAGGTAAGCAATGGACAGTTTCCGTGTGGTGACGGAGTAAGAATACAATTCACCACCCCCTCTCTTACCCGTGGGTGTCGTAAGAGACGACTCAGGGATATATTACGCATATGACATCTATGCAAGAGATGGAAAACTCGAAACAAAACCCTATACCAACCTGCCTGACCAGCATGGTATAGTAAGGTTAATTTCCCTCCTACTATGGAGGAGGCTCGAGCCCAGCAGTGGGACGTATATGAGCCGAAATGATGAATGATGAATGGACAGTAAAACATTTTATTATTAATTTGTTACACCGTGGCCCAATTAGAATTTATTAGTTTGACTGAATTATATTGTGAGCAGGTTCACTAGAATTCCAAAATCGTTATACATTTTGTCATTTTAACTACTAGAGTATCGGCAAAGCTTCAAGCTTTGCAATCAGTGGAACTATTTTACAGATTTTATCGCGTTTGTATTAAGATAGATTAGATTAAATAGATTTTGGATTGCGCTATGTTTCGAACATATTCAACGTTCATGGTCACGTGAGAACCATGACCATTAATGCCCTCCTCCTGTAATATTCGCGTAAACATCAGCTCTCCCACAATTTTCGCAAAAACAACATCCTGCACTAAGAAAACTGCTCTTTGTATTGCAGGGGACTTCACAAACATATAACGGACACAAATTATAATCAGACCCAGAACAAAAATTTTTGTAACCCAGAAAGGATTTTTTTGCATGGGAGTCGCACCTAGAACATTGACATGATAGGTCGGTATCTTAACCATTACATCGTCTGTGCATTCGATTATATTCTAAACCGACTCATATTGTTGATGTACTAAAAATAGATTAAAATACAGTTAATTTTATGTGGTGACGGAATAAGAATACAATTCATCAGTCCCTATCTTGCCCGTGGATGTCGTAAAAGACGACTAAGGGATATAATATGCTCATAAGCTCTGTGCAAGAGAAGGAAAACTTGAAATAAAACCCTATACCATCATGTCTGACCAGCATACTATAGTAGGTCAAATTTCCTCCCATTATGGAGGAGGCCCGAGCCCAACAGTGGAACGTATGTGGGCTGCGATGATGATGATGACAGTTCATCTATCCATCAGCCAGTAAACCTCCATGGTTGGTCATAGGCCTCCCATGAGAATCCCACTCAAAACGATCCTGTGATACTTGCATCCAACTGTTCTCGACTTTCGAGATGTCTTGAGTGCAGTGAGTAGTGGGTCATCCTACACGACGTCGTCCTTTTCGTTATCGCTACTTGATAACTTTTCTTCCCCAACGGTTATTGGTTTGACGAGCGATGTGGCGATGTGGAAACTACAGTGTAATATAAAATGCACATGGCGAAACTTTAGGTGTGTTATATACCTTGGGCTAACCACTGTCGATAAGGAACTCGGCACCGGTGGTCGATACAATGACGAAGGCGATGTGCTACGGGTGGCTCTGTCGCCCCGGACGGAGCTGGGCGGCGGGTGCGTTGATCGTAGCCCACCTCAAAAGAAGGTGTATATCTTTACTACATATAGATAGATATACATTTAGGCAGGATTGACGGATCGAATATTATTAAACCGTTATGCTCAGTAGGCGAATATGTCAAGGTTGCCTATCCTAACTTCATGGATCAGTAAACACAATTGGTTATTAGTGTGAACAGTAGTAAACCACTTACAAATATTGTATTTATGAAGGTTCAAATATTTACAAGGTCGAATGAATAATTTAAAATATTTGGCGAACACCGATGTGTTACAAATTCTTAAACTAAAAACGAAACTATATCCGCATATTTGAGACCTGAATCTTTTATTTAAATTTTGACAATAAATTATTTTGACTTATTGAGGCTATAAATAATATAAACGTATATATATATATATATATATATATATGGTCAGACAACATCGTGGTATAGTACGTCTATTTGCCTCTTATAGTGGAGAAGGCTTTCAGCTCACATACGGCCCACTGTTGTAGGGCCGTATGTGAGCTGAAATTATGATGATACTGATGATGAATCATGGTATGAGAATGAAATTGAAAGTTATGCGAATTAGAGACTCAATGTTTTATGTATATCATACTATTTTATTTTAAGTCAAGACATTTAATATTCGATGTTCAGAATGGTTCAAGATATATTTTGTACATAATGTAAAATATCTGATATTAATAAAAAAATAATGAAAAAAATATCAAAAATTACAAAAAGAGAATAATAATAACACCGAGATTCGATCCCACGCTGTTTGAATGCCAAAATAAAACAAAAAGAAAACTGGACAACTTCCCAACTGAGCTCTCTCTCTTATAACTCTTGACGTTGACGGCGAAATTTGAATTCATATTCTTTTAAAATTTAATGTCATTGTATTGTTTTGCTAAAAACACCGATAAAACAACATTTTCTATAAATAAAACCTAGCTATCTATTTTTTGGCCCCGAAACCTCTAGTATGCCAAGTTTCATCAAAATCGTTGGAGCCGTTTCCGAGATCCTGAATATATATATATATACATACATATATATATATATATACATATATATATATATATATATATATATATATATATATATATATATATATATATATATATATATATATATATATATGTATATATATATATATATATATATATATATATATATATATATATATATGTATATACATATATATATGGGATTTTCATTTACAAAATATATTTCATTGACAAAATCTAAAGTAATCCACGGTCAACCGTGATGGCGGCTTTGAATAGATTTCCACTAAAAACTGATTAGGTTGAAAAGCCGACCTCAATATTATTAAGAATAATCAATGCTGGTTGGTGAACTGATTGGTAACCCTATATTATGTTTTCTTTTTCGTATATGTAAATTTTCCTTATCTAAAAGAAGCACGTAATCAAGTTTGAGGCGTACATGAACGAACAAGAAGAGGATAAGATAGTAATTTTGATTACCATAATAATGTAATTCATATACGCTTCCTTTCCTATTCTTGCCGTAAGTCTACTAATTAAGGGGTCACTACAAGAATAGAAAATTTGTAATAAAAGCCAGTCTGATCAGCATAGTATTGTAGTAGGTCGATTTTCTAATCATTTTGGAGGAGACCTGTACTGAATAAGATCGTAGGTATATTAACCGAGGAAAATAAAAAAGTAAATTCCATTACGTTCAGTATATATGTATATTTATCTTATTTTATTTAGCTATGATCTAACCACGTTCTAGACGACTGCTGTAGGTTACTACAGCGTGGACTAGGCTAGATTTCAGCTATGGTAACGTCCTGCCTATTATATTTTTTCATTCTTCGGTAATCTCGTCAAAAGATGCTCTAAAGAATGACGATGTCGGGTTGATATTCAATTGCTTTTCAAAATCAGTATATACTTATGGTCTCTTTTCCACTCTTATCTGCTGCGTCATTAAATTACTTTATTAGTATTTTCTAGCATTATTATGTTCAAATAAAGAAATAATCTCTTCAACTCTTTGATAATAAAATTAGTTCTAGTAAGAAATTGTTATTGACGTTCTTATACCGGGAGTCTTTTTACCTTTTTCTTTTATTTATTTTACGCAAAAATATCCTTTATATATCCTCCTCCATAAAAGGGTTTTGCGAAACTCCCGGTCCAAGTCACCACCTACCCGCTAAAACTAGTCCACGGTGTTCCTTCGCCTACCTATTACCGAAGGAGTTACTCGTTTTCATCGATTTACATAAGATTTATACACAAATACATATGTGTCTATGTAATGTGTATTTGGACCCAAATTTCTATTTTCATATATAATGATATATAATACGTCAACTTTTCATTTAGAGTCACATAATTGGATCTATATAAATAAAACACAAGTTATAAATATTAATAATAGTACTAAGCAATTTTATCTTTACCTGCTTAGCCTTTACAAGTCTCATAAATTCATAGAAAAGAAAAAAACATCATAAATAATTACGTGAAAATGGTCTTTCATAGCCAGTTATACAAACTCACATTAAAATATACGATTTTAGTTGGTATACTTCATAATATCAATGGGTCACGCTGATCGAAGTTGAAGAAGTACTCTATATGAAACGAGGCATAAGGGTATCAATCGTGTTGAGATTTCCATTGCGACAAAACTAATCAGCTAGTAACTGTTGATTTCTGTTTAGTATGACTTTTTAATTAATACCTATTATAACTAGAATATATGGGTTGTATTTTTTTTTAAAAATTATACTTACCTATCTTTTACGTTATATACTGAAGGTATAAAATATGGCAAGGGTACTTTGATAAACAAGAATTTACTGCACTTTTATGGCCAGTGTAATACGCTAATAAACATAAGCTTACATGTAAGTCAAATTGTTTTTCAGTTTTAACATGAGTACTGGCAATGTGGTGACTAAATAAGAATATAATTCACCACCCCCCTTTCTTGGCCGTGGTGGTAAAAGATGAATAAGGGATTATAATATGCAGGAAACATCCATGTAGAAGAAAGAAATCTCGAAACAAGACGCTATGCCAACCCATCTGACCAGCGTGATGCAGTAGGTTAATTTCCTTCCCATTGAAGAAGAAGCTCAAGCCCAGCAGTGGGACGTGTATGAGCTGTGATGATAATGATGAATAAAGGCAGTAGTGACAAATATAGACAACAACATGGCAGTAGAATGGTAGAAATTACACAAATTTTTGTTTATGTTTCCTGCGTACTAACAATAATCTCTCTATGTAGTGGCAGGTTAAGAATAGTATGTATGTACTAGCTGACCCAACAGACGTTGTTCTGTTCAAATATGAAAAAAATAGAAAATTGAATTCTTCTTGAAATCGATCGTAGCGCCACCTATCGGTTCCAATTATTAATCTAAACCGAATGGTTTGGATGTTCCGAATGGCTATACCGATGAATATGAGAATTCATATTCATCGGAATGGCCTCAAAAAATCATCAAAATCGGTCCAGCCGTTTAGAAGGAGTTCAATTACAAACACACGAACAGAAGATTTATATATTTATACTAGCAACCCGTCCTCGCTTCGCTTCGGTTATAGGTTATAGTCGTTTTACCCGTGTAGTTCTCATTCCCGTGGGAATACCGGGATAAAATATAGCCTAGTTTACGCCCTGATATTATAGCTTCCCATTGGTGAAAGAATTTTTGAAATCGGTCCAGCCGTTTTGAAGATTACCTGGAACAAACAGACAGACAGACAGACAAAATTTTTTTAATTGTTATTTTAGGCATAGGTGTCGTGCAAATAACCGTGTGAGCATGAAAAAAGCCTATTATTTTGATATTACAAACAGACACTCCAATTTTATTTATTGGTGTAGATATAGAAAAGTTTATATAGTCGAAAAAAAGGATACATTACAAAAACGTTAAGTTTTCTTAAATTTTCCAATTTTCTGCGCAACTTTATTTTTTTTCCATAAAGGCCTTTTTTGAAATATTAGAAAACTTAAAAAAAAAGATGGACGCAATCGATAAAGCCGTTCTCAAGTTATGTTATTGTTCTGCCTGAACAGCGCCATCTACCGGGTCCAATTGTGAATCTAAACCATTCTCGAATCCCCTTGAACACACACAAAAAAATTCGTCAACATCGGTCCAGCCGTTTAGGAGGAGTTCAGTGACATACACACGTACGCTAGAAATTTATATATAAGATATATGCCATCAATTATTTTGGCGTGAAAGTAGTAAAATCATATAATGACGCAGCAGCGGATTAGGCAACCTGAGACGACAAGGAAATCGGAACCAGTGTCCGGTCCAGTGGCCAAGATGAGGGAATACGACGAATAGAAAACGAGTATGCTGACCATAGCAAACCCCAAAAAAAGGAACTATGCAATAGTGCTCTCCTTGGAAAGTAGACTAGCCATTATTGCACTGGCTCTATTTCTTAGGGAAGTTAATCTCCAACAATAGATAGGTGAAAACTGAAAACACAGGTCTACAACCAGTGCGTGTTACCAGTGATGACTTACGGCACGGAAACGTGGTCCCTAAATGTAGGCCTCATATCAAGACTCAAAAGTCGCTCAGCGTGCTATGGAACGGGCTATGCTCGGGATTTCTCTGCGAGATAGAATGCGGAATACGGAAATCCGCAGAAGAACGGGTGTAACCGACATAGCACGAAGAATTAGCACGCTGAAGTGGCAATGGGCAGGCCACATCGCTCGACGAACCGACAACCACTGGGGAAGAAAGGTTCTCGAGTGGCGACCACGCATCGGACGACGCAGTGTAGGACGCCCCCCCCCCACTAGGTGGACCGACCACCTAGTGAAAGTTGCTGGGCGTCGTTGGATGTAGGCGGCACAGGACCGCACATTGTGGCGCAACAAGAGGGAGGCCTACGTCCAGCAGTGGACGGCAATAGGCTGAAATGATGATGATGATGAATAGATAGGTTGATGGATGGATTACCAGTATAAGTGTGAATGTTCAATTTGCATTTCAATTATAATTAGTTATTATGTTATGAAAGAGAGTAGGCGTATCCTTAGTTTTATTCCTTAACCTTTTGTTCTATGGATAGGTTTCAATATTGATTAGGCTTTTGTTAAGTCAGATACAATCTGTTTCAGTAGAATTGATTGGTGTTTTGAGTTGATTCATTTCTAAAACTTACTTTTTGTTCTTATTTAATCATTTCTTCAAACGTCATTTAGATAAAATTTAAGTATGAATATTTAATTTATATGTCACCAAAAACAAAACTTATATATAAAAAGCCCAGCCTCGCAACTGAGTTCTTCTACCATAAAAAGTGGTGAGATCCATGTTATACCAAGTCGGTTATCTCGTTCAGTCCCTGCTTAAGGAATCGTTCTTCTTACGTTATTACGTAAATAGCTAACCTAACAACTTCTTATAGTGACTATATCAATATAAAGATCTTTTATGTCTTGAATAAACAGAATGACTTGGCAATACTACTACCTAAATTAAGCAGAGAGATGTGGAAATAAAGAAATTTGATTAGCTTTTTTTAAAACACATCTCCTCTAGTCTCCTCTCCACTTTGATGGCAATCGAGCCTAATGATAGCGTTCTTTCTTTCAGGTAAATTTCAGGCAATTTAGTTTGCTTAATACTTTGGGAGATTTTGGTACAACTTCATAAGACATATCCCTCTCATTGACCATTTTATAAGTTATCTTTGAACATAATTATATCTAGATATCTGTCTACACCTATTATGCCAATCATCATTCAGCCTATCGCCGTCCACTACAGAACATAAACCCCCCTCATGCTTCACCATAAAGTGCGGTACTGTGCCACTGGATCCAACGACGCTAAAGGGTAACAGAGTTGCCATGACTAGGGCTCATTTTTCTTCGCCATATAAGGAATAATGCCGTAATCGCCACGTTTGGTAGGCGGGCTGGTTTCGCAGTGAGATATCATACATTTCCTCGGCAAGAGTTGCTGCCCACTCTCCTGTTAAATCTTTTTTTTAAATGACAACGTACTAAGGGAATAATAATCCTTGTATTGTGGGGGACTTTACAAACATATAATTCATCATCGCATTATCATCGAAGCCCTCATACGTCCCACTGTTGGGCTCGGGCCTCTTCCACAATGGGAGGGAATTTGACCCACTATACCATGCTGGTCAGACATGTTGATATAGGGTTTCATTTCGAGTTTTCCTTCTCTTGCACAGAAGGTACGTGCATATTATATCCCATAGTCGTCTTATACGACATCCACGGGCAAAATAGAGAGTGGTGAATTGTATTCCTACTTCGTCACTACACGGAAAGAACATATAATTAACCGACACAAATTACATTCAGACTCAGAACAACAATTTGTGAATCGTACAAGGTGTTGTCTTGCATAGCATTCGAACCCGTAACACTGGCACGGTACGTTGGTATCTTAACTACTACGCCATCTGCGCAGTCTTTAGCTGGTTTTTACGATTCCCATAGGGAAGCAATGATGGCGACAAATGTATTCTTATTTTTTACAAAGTTACATTTCATTAACTGCAAATGTAAATTTGTAATCCTATATATTTATATGGGTTTACAAAATTATTTATGCAGTTAGTGTATCTCGGCAACTGGACGAAAGTTACAATGTTTCATAATTTTTCCTTCATTTATACACTAAACACTAATTGTATGCTAAATTTAAAGCTTCTATGTCTGCTAGAAGTGCCTCTTTAATATTGATGATCAGTCAGGCAGTCAGTGAGTGACAAAATTACGAAATTTTGACTAGTTATAATTCTTAAAGTATTGGGTCAAATTGAATAAATTTTGAAATACACAATATGTATACAATGCCTGCTGGGTTACTAAAAATTCAGGCTTCTAGTTTTATTCACAACGAAGTTATAGGGGGTCGAAAATGGCCTGAATTGCTTCAAGAAAAGTATGTTATGGCAGTGTTGCGTTTTGCGCAACTTTTTTTTTGCTCGACTTGGCGGGATGCAGATAAAACTAGTTATAATTCTTAAACTATTGGGTCAAATTTAATGAAATTTGAAATACACAATATGTATACAATGCCTGCTGGGTTACTAAAAATTCAGGCTTCTAGTTTTATTCACAACGAAGTTATAGGGGGTCGAAAATGGCCTGAATTGCTTCAAGAAAAGTATGTTATGGTAGTGTTGCGTTTTGCACGACTTTTTTTTTCTCGACTTGGCGGGATGCAGATAAAATCATACTTAAGGACACTACACATCTTGCAGCTTTAACTGTACAGTGTAACTGTACAGTCGAACTTTATAGATAAATTGTAGGTCCCTGTAGCCCACACACGTTCAAGTAAAACAAGATCTTTCAGTTTTTATCATCATGGCTTCTGTAGACGACGTTTTAACGATTGTAGGGCTAATGTGTGTGATAGAAAGTAGACGAAAACAAAAAAACGTGTGAATTATGGTGTAAACACTGGCTTCTGTTAAAAAATCGTATTCACACACATCCTTGATAAATGAACTGAGAATTATTCCAAAAGATTACTATAATTATTTGAGAATGAATGAGTATACCTATATGAATCTGCTGTCTTTAGGAACACCATAAAAATACGTTTAATAAATTTAATACCAAAAATACGTTTTCAATTTACACTGGCATCGTCAAAACTGACGTAATTGTGCAGTTTTTAACTATACACCCTCAGTTTTAACTGTACAGTTCTATCTGTACAGAATTATCTATTCATATTTTGATTAGATCTCAATTAAACTGTACAGTTCAACTGTTTGTCCTACACACCTAATGATTATCTGTACAGTTCGACTGTACAGATAAATTGCACAGTTAAAACTGAAGGTCTGTAGCGCATAAATAGACGTATATTCGTCTGTATATCTCGGAAACGGCATCAACGACTTTGATGAAACTTGGCATACTAGAGGTTTCGAGGCCAAAAAATCGATCTAGCTAGGTTTTATTTATAGAAAATGTTGTTTTGTCAGTGTTTTTAGCAAAACAATATAATGTCATTAAATTTTAAAAGAATATGAATTCAAATTTCGCCGTCAACGTCATGGAGTTACGATAGCTCAGTTGGGAAGTAGTCCAGTTTCCTTTTAGTTTTGTTTTGGCATTGAAACGGCGTCGGATCGAATCTCGGTGTTATTATTAATTCTCTTTTTGTAATTTTTTATATTTTTTCATTATTTAATTTTTGTTTTTTATTAATATACTCGTATATCTAAATAAATTCGATAAAAATACAACAAAAATATTCCGAGCGAAGCTCGGTCAACCAGATATTTATTAAAAACGGACAAAAGAACTGTCTTCTTTCTCAGCTTTCTTGCACTTACAAGTAGTAATTAATTAATGTAATTTGTAAAAAGAAATAAAAACATATAAAACAATTAAATTTCTTTAACCATTTACGTCGTACTACTGGGCATAGGCCTACTCAAGATGAAAGAAATCTACTATACAACGCATGGGTTTTTATTCGATCTTTCCTTCTTTTGTCGTGATTTTATGCGCTAAAATTATTATTTAATCTTATATAATCGATTTTTGCGATACTCGTGGCAAACGAATAAATGCTAGTTCTTACTTCGAAACAATATTTACTCTTTTTATTAATCATGATATGTCGTTGGAAAGACAGTAAGTAGAGAGGTAATATTTGATAAGCGAATGGAAGAATAGGCAGCATCGTCCCCAGGTAATTGGGATAATAGCAGAATTAAGATGACGATGATAATCGTATAGAACAAAACGGCATTATTAATTTGAAATATTGCTGTGTGAATTGAAGCATTCGTCTTGCACGTTATATTATATTTTTTTGATCATTTTAGCAACGCCTAAAGGTGTTTTTATTTGAATAATTATTTTATCATCCAGTCTCACCGATTCCAGTCCAATTCTCCATAGCAATTACGATATTTTAGCATATGAAGGCAATTAGGTTATTTGAATGTAAATAAAAACTATCACATCTGCCGATATTCTACGTTTTTGCCAACGGAAACATTTTTATCGCTGCCCAAAATATTTGCGGGCCTCAAATATGCATGTCAGGTCACTCTGACGTTATAAACATCTGTGTATCTCAATAATAATAACGGTACTTATACTAGATTAGATACGAAATTTAATTTTAAGATGGGCTTGTCGATGAATATGTAAAAGTCATTGGAGGAAATTAGTGTGGTGACGGAATAAAACCATAATATGTCACCATCCCTTCTTTTTCCATGGGAATCATAAAAATAGCTGAAGGATTAATAGGAGAAGGGCACTAGGAAAAGGGACTATGACCTTCAACCCACCTACCAATGGTGCTGGTTGTGGGATTATACTTCCTTGTAGACGGTCATGCGCAGTAGTGAATATTGATGTGCTATATATACATATGTAAAATGTATGCCATTTCACTTTTACTATTAGGCTCGGTACTACTACGTAATTAGAGTGGCGTTGACCTACTATACTATACTACACTGGTTGTTTGTTTTATTGTTAATTTTCCTTCTATAGTTCTTTCTCTTCTTCTAATCTTCCTTCTCCTATAGTTATGTTATCAGCTCACATCCAGCTTTAGCTATCACTCATAACAGTGTAACAATTATCGTACACACACGAATAATCTTCTTATCCCTTCGATAATGTAAGGTATTTAAACGTATTGTAGAATATGTTCGTTTATTAAACTTACAATTATAATTAAGGTATATAACCTGTACTCACAAACGCCTCAAGCTTAGTAGCATTCCGAACCGCAAAACCTACGTAAAGAACCGCTGACTTAACCACTTTCTCACATCAAACCCAATTTTGTTTATACGAATGGTTTCTAGTACTTAACATACAAAATATTATATCAAATACCACTATTATATAATATAGATATATTTATTTTTAAATAAATAGGTATATTTATTTCTCATTGCCTCATTCCCAGAGGGATATTTTTTGACAGACTATGATCAGCATACCCAGAGCGTCCCGTCCGAAACGACGCAAGGACGGCACGCGGCCCGAAAGCCCACCCTATTCCCTTCCCTTCGGCTTTTTGCTGACCACTGGTACCGAGTTCCTTGACCTCCGTAGCCAACCCGGCGGAATACTATTTCAATTAACGTCCCTCTACGACGCCCCCTCGGAGAGTCGCATGGCCATTGGGATAATAATAAAACACACTTTATTAGGTACAAATCTTTACTAGTAAAACATATTTGCTAAGCTTAACGTTCCTAACTAGTGGATACAATTATAATTTTGAGTTTGCATCTGTCCTATTTTCCTATGTAACTCTCGGAAATATCAAGAATCTCAGGGTTGAAATTCATACCACTCTTTTTATATGTTCGTTATATATTATATCGCTAGCAAAATGTCTTTTATCTTACATTCAGTTAAAGGTTCATAATAAGAGAACGCCGAAAGCTATACTTAATATTGCCGATATTATTGTTATAAAAATAATAATATTGGAAATTTCTACATTGTTATTACAGATAACAAAAAGAGATTTAAAAAATAATTACCATTCGATTATATTAATTTACTGATCATATCAATTTATTGTTAAGAAATTTATCTAATAAACGAAATTTTGTAGTAAATATAATTTTAATTCCTTATTAATTTAACTGCATAATAGTCGCCCACGGATCTCTGTTTGATATCTGAGTATGCAATAGACGTGAGTTAATAAACATTACATATACAGAAAAGTCCTCCATTATATTCGGATGTTTTCAGTGGCCCATGCGATTATTAATTATTTAACTTCAAGTGCATATAACATTAGAAGGATAGATGTGAATGCTATTCAATTTCGGAGGCATTACACATGTTATGCCACCGTTTAACACTATTATGATATTAAAGTCAGACGATAGGTTAAAATTTAATAGTTTTAATTTCAATCAGTCCATTAAATACGTAATCTCATGGCTAGGTGTAAGATATCATCTCATTCAGCGCTTTGCCTTCCATTGCTAGACGTAGGTACATCTCCATCATGTTTCGCCATAAAGTGTAGTCAGTGAGTATATCTCGCCCATAGGTTTCATAAGTAGAGTGATCAAGATTAAATAGGGTAATTAGTAACTATTATGTACGTCGAGCAAACCTGCTAGTTATAATTTTTGCTGACATTATTGTTATTTAAGGCTTAGAATTAAATGATATAATGAGATTAGAATGCTTACCCGTACAAAGTTTATTAAAAATTACTGAATAAATTACAATCTGCCAATAAAGATGCCTTATGCTGACAGACTGTAGAAATACATCTAGAGTGAAAATAATTCGAAAAACTCAAATCAATAAAAAGCCCAAGACGGTCGCCCACGTAATGATTGCAAATATTATTTCTGGAGAATTTCATTTGTGATAAACTTTATTTGAACTAAGAAATTAAAACAGATTAGAAAACTACCATGCAAACAACACTACCGTAGAAAGTATTTGTAAGGTATACTTTTAATTGGTATGTACCTAGAATCAGCGGAATGAATTTAAATTTAACTTTAGTGTGCTTCATTTGCATGAATTTAATTTTCTCAGCATTATTGTCGTTTTCTTTAAGTAGTTTGGTTTCCCTCAAACAGTTGAGCTCTGAATATTAAGTATTTACTGAAGTTTAACATTTACTTTTCTTCGATTATGCTAATGAAAATTGTGTTACAAACTTCTAAATTAAAAGTTTTCCGTGTGGTGATGGAATAAGAATACCATGCTCCCTACTCTCTATCTTGTCCGTGGTTGTCATAAGATATAAGTAAGGGATATATTATATAGATAACATATATGCAAGGTAAGGAAAACTCGACATAAAACTGTAGGTGGGTTGCGGTCGGCGCGCTCCTCGCACCACTCCGTCCGGGGCGACAGAGGGGCGTAAGTACGCACACCCGCAACCCACCCACGATGCTCGTCGCCTTCGTAGTTGGGCCGACCACCGGAGCAGGGTTACTTGTCATCAGTGGTCGGCCCGACGGAATACCCCCTATTTGGGGTACCCTCCCATCGACCGACGTCCCCCTCTCGGGGAGGACTTCGGTCTTTCCTCACGCGGTCGGCCTCTCGGCGGTTGACAGACTAATTCCCCGGTCACGTTACTCGCGACCTCGGCTAGGGCGGCATCATGCACAGGTATTCGCGCCTACGCTGTCCCAGTCGCCGGCGGCGGATCGCCTCACCGAGGCTGCGCTCCTCGCATATTATATACCCTAATCGACTTTTACAACACCCACAGGTAAGAGTGAATTGTATTCTTACTCTGTCACCACGCGGATAACGTAGCGTTTATACGAATGTAGAAAATGTTCTCTTTACAATAAATCGCTTTGGTTCGAGTACAAATCAGAAAACAAGCAACGCTCTATATAACTGTCATTAGTAAGATAAAATCTAATCCAAAAACACTTCGCTAATATAACAGTATCAAAAACAATAAATCAAAATAATGATTACCACCCAATTCAAAATGCTATAGGCAGCAAGATTTTCTAAGAGAAAGTGAATGATTTTATATTGAATACCTATAAACTGGTTATATGTAATGGGATCGCAATTTTTATGTTACGAACTATTGATTATCGGGCGTCGGCACGTAGTGAACCCATGATTAGTAGCTTAGAGAAACATTTATCGGTACAAACAGAATTTAAACTATAATCGAATTTTGTAATTTATGAGTGTGTAACTTGAAGATGATACAAGTTGAAACTTTTTCTTTTCATAATAGAAACTTAATCTATACCTATAAATAAAATTGGAGTGTCTGTTGGTAATGTCAAAATAATAGACTATTTTCATGCTCACACGTTTATTTGCACTATACATATGCCTAAAATACACTTTATATTTTTTTGTCTGTCTGTCTGTTTGTTCCGGGTAATCTTCAAAACGGCTGGACCGATTTCAAAAATTCATTCACCAATGGAAAGCTATAATATCAGGGAGTAAACTAGGCTATATTTTATCCCGGTATGCCCACGGGAACGGGAACTACGCAGGAAAGACTTAAACCAAAGCGAAGCGAGGGCGGGTTGCTAGTAGTTTCTATTATTAGAACAATTTCCGTGTGGTGACGGAGTAAGAATGCAATTCAGCACTCTCTTTCTTATCCGTGGCCGTCGTAAAAGACGACTAAGGGATTACACGCAGATAAAATCTATCTCGAAAAGCTCGAAATAAGACTCTATACCAACACGTTTGAATAGAATAGTATATTACGGTCAGTGTATTTTTTAAAGACATACATAAAGGCACTAAGAAATTATTCTTTGTATTGCGGGGGACTTTATAAATACATAATTAACGGATCGCACAAAAGGATTATCATACGTGGGATTTGAACCCATGACACTTGCACGGTAGGTCAGCATCTTAATCACCACGCCAGCTGTGCAGTCCAGTCTAATTATAAATTGATATTGATATCTATACCAATAAATAAGATTGGAGTGTCTGTTTGTAATGTCAAAATAATAGGCTTTTTTCATGCTCACACGATTATTTGTACGACATCTATGCCTAAAATACAAATTAAAAAATTTTTGTCTGTCTGTCTGTCTGTTTATTCCGGGTAATCTTCAAAACAGCTGGACCGATTTCAAAAATTCTTTAACCAATAGAAAGCTATAATATTAGGGCGTAAACTAGGCTATATTTTATCCCGTTATTCCCACGGGAACGGGAACTACGCGGGTAAAACGACTAAAACCGAAGCGAAGCGAGGGCGGGTTGCTAGTATATAATATATATATTTCTATATTTAATACACAAGTAATAAATGGTCTAAAAACTCAAAATAGGAGACAAATACTTATTCAAATAAACCGCTGCCAGTAGGTAATGTGCCCAGAATGCTGGCAGCATTGCCACGTTGGATGGCAATGCTTAACCTCTGTGCCAAGTAAAGCCCAGCATTCCGGTCATGTGTCGCTTCATTTAGCGTTTACTTAAATCTTTAAATATATTATGAGCGCCAGGTCCCCACGGACCCAAAGTTTCTACCCCAAAAGGCTCAAATATGTATACACTGTCTAGAGTACAGTATTTGCGCCTTTTGAGGTTCTCTGCTGATTCAGCCGCCGCTCCAACCTCAATTTCAGTTCCGGGAAGATGTGACGGCGCTAGGGTATCAACACAAGTTGCATCCCATACCAAAGGTCGACCCATCTTCCACGGAATTAATGTCATACCATCGGGCCTCTTACCATCAGCGCGAACTAGGCCGCAAGATTCTAAAACAGCGGCACAGTTCGCGCTGGTAAAAGCCCGACGGAGGATATCATTGAGACTGGCATGGCGAGGAATTCTACCTGCACTCTTTAAGCAGGAGAGGCCGTGGTGCCCGAGCCGGTCGACGACAAAACCACACTGGCAACGGTGCGGTGCACAACAAGATGCACCCAAGCGTAGACAAGCTGCAATACGGAAAGTAGAAGTGTCCATTAATATTCCAATACGTAGTGAAGGGAGAGCCTGTAACCATAGACCCGATTCCCACTCACCAACAGCTAATAGACGGGCGCGATCCGCAGAGCTTGAGCACGTATTGAAAAGTTGCTTCCGTACAAGCTTGCATAGCGGCCCATCCCACAGCCGCTGAGATGACGGGTCCGTGGGGAGATTTTTATTAAAATTGTGAGTCAACCACGCATTTCTGGCCTCATTAAAAGAAGGAATTTCTATATTTTTTAAAGAGGGTCCTAGAATTTTGTAGATTAAATTTTGAGTGCTATAAACTGAGGACAGAAATGCGGGGTGTGGCGTTACACCAGAAATTGAGCGAATGCCCAAACTTCCAAAACGTACTGGAAGTGATGCCTGAAGCCACTCTCGTTCTTTTAAATTTATATTCATAATTGATTCCAAAGTATCTCTATCTATTTTGTCTAAGCTTTGGAGAATTTCTTTATGCTTCCAAAGTTGACAACAACGAATAGTATACATGAATTTAGGCATAAAAAGGCAATGTCGAAAAATAGTAAAGGCCATGGGTATTGATTTTAAATAAACGGTCTGAATATTCTAAAAAATTTTGAATTTTTTCTTCGAAAAAATTAGGGAAAGATTCGTCATAAATAGGGGCACCCAATAAATGAAGGGAACGTTTGTCAATGATTTTTATATTAGGAGCCAATGTATTTAATTTTTGTATTATTTGATCTTTTTGTAAATTATCTAATATAAAAAGTTCACATTTTGAAAAATTTTGTTCAAGGCCAATCCGGTGGAACTCATCTATTAATACAGTAAGGTCATTAAACACGTCATTTAAGTCACCACCTAAAGTTCCATCGTCCAAGTACCAAAGGTTCAATTTTGATTGGAGCTTTTGGATGACAGGATTAATGGCGAGACTGAAAATTAGTGTTGCCCAAATGAAAGACCAAGACGAGACTTGGACCGGTCTTGGTCTTGGTCTTGCAACATCACACCTGGTCTCGTCTTGGTCTTGGTCTTGCGCACCCGAGTCTTGGTCTTGGTCTTGGTCTTGCGCACCCGAGTCTTGGTATTGCAGCAAGAGTCTTGCAAAGTTTTGCAGTTAGAATAACGTAACAGTAATTTATCATGGCAATGAAAAATCCAACTAAATTAATCAAATATCCTATCCTATCTATCCACTATTGAATACAATACTTACCACTGGAGAAAATTACTCTTCTATTCCCCTGGTGTTCCATTAGACAGCGTTACTACTCTTATGACAGGACTTTCAACCCTATTTTCTTAAGACGTCACCACACGAGGCAGTTGATACAATAAATTTTATGTCATTTTATAATCAATACGATATTTTACAATTAATGCGATTGTTTATATTTCCCTTCAAGTTAAGTGGTATGTATCTATTGTATTTCCAGTTTAATTACTGATACTCTGGATACTTAAAAAAACCTGTTGCTCTATTGCCTATATAAATACTTTGGCCGCTGGATCCATGTAGCTCTTAATATACTATTTATTCAAGAACATATAAAACTGATTTAAAATTTTATGGTTTTAATACTTGTAAAATGTATGATATTCGTCGTCATCGTCACAGCTCATAAAAGTGCCACTGCTGGGCTTAAGCTTCCTTCCAGTAAGAGGAAAATTGATCTACTATACCACGCTGGTCAGACATGTTGGTACAGGGTTTTCTTTCTAGTTTCACTTCTCTTGCACATATGTTATATACACAGGGTGTATCAGGTTATGGGACAACTGTTCATGTATGTTGTAGTTCAACAGTCATAGATCATAATTAGAATGTATATTACACAAAAACAATATAACGTAATAGTTATAGTGATTACAAAAATGTGTGTCTAAGAGTTTATGCCTTAAATTTTATGCATTATGTAGGTATGTACAGACAGGATATATGTAAGCATGTAAAATTTCGACAGTATAAATAGGTATTAGATTTGCGCGAACCTTTCAATGGTTACGTAGGTACAAAGGCGACTCATCAACGGTCATCGGCCGATCAGCTGATTTATGTTAAAGCGAAGTTTGTCTTGCTTATGCAAACGTAATCATTGATTTATTCAAATTCTAATGAACATTATCATGAACATCATTAACGAATCGATATTTTTATTTCAATTTTTTTTCATGGGTTCCTAACACCATTGCCCGATCCGATTTGATACGACATCCACGGGTAAGAGAGTGGTGAATTATATTCGTACTCTGCCTTTTTTTTTGTGTGTGTGTAGCTGTTGGTCGCAGATGACCTTGACAGCTTAACGCGGTCAATGGGTGAGCGCTGATGGCTCTCAACCCGGTAAGTAAGTTAAGCGAACATCGCCCGAGGGCTCCCCCTTGTGGGGAACGGACCTCGGCTCGGGGCGTCGCTGAGAGCAAAGTGGGCGTGGCCAAGTTTAGGTTAATGACTTTTACGCGGCGCGGTTTTCGACCTCGACGGCGAGGCCGATACCGCGGCGTTTTATCTGTTATCGCTGCGCAAGCTGTGTAGGTCCATTCTTGGGCGATCATAATAGCATCATCTTCTTCTTCAAGAAGATGACGAGGACGTCGGACCACGGATATTTTTGAGGGGACGTAGTTTACCGCCCCAACCACTAGTGGATTGGGGTGAGTCGTGGCAGAGGCAAAATAGTGCTGGGAGCAACGCTTCATGTACTGCCTGATGGTGATCGTACTCTGTCCCTACATGGACATTTATATAGATTAATTGTAGGCATATTTCTATGTCCAACAGTGAACGTCGTTGGGCTAATGAATAAACGGATATATAAATATGTATAATGGGCTAGAGCACTCTCGTGATTACGGTATTTTTGTCCTTAAGCCTTTCCGAAGAGTAATTCTGAAAAGCCAACACCAACATTGGGAATCGATTGGCCAATAGATGGATATCTCAAGACTGATTTGACTTGCCATGTAGTGACGGAGTAAGAATATATTTCATCACCCCCTATTTTACCCGTGACTGCGAACCCACGACTAAGGGCTATAATATATAACATCGGTGCAAGAGAAGGAAAACTTGACATGTATGACCTGTAACAACACGGCCGATCACCGTGGCGATTCCCCTCCGGTCACGGCCGATTCTCCTCCTGTTATGTAGAAGACACGAGCTCAACCGTATATAAGCTGAAATGGTGATTTGAATTAAATGCAAGACCGCGAGACTCTTGCAGGCCCAGTCTTGGTCTTGCTCAAGTCTTGCAGGGCCAGTCTTGGTCTTGGTCTTGCAAAAATTAAGCGGTCTTGGTCTTGGTCTCGGTCTCGCATTTCTCGCAAGACCAAGACCAAGACCGCAAGACCAAGACTTTTTTGGGCAACACTACTGAAAATAGCAGGACCAAGAGGATCACCTTGTTGGCAACCAACAGCAGATAAAATGTCATTACCATTATATGTTAATTTGGTGCAAGAACCATAACATTGCCAAAGAAAGTTGTACAAACTAGGAATTTTATCTTTCACCTCCTTTAAAAGGGTACCCCTATCGACAGCATTAAATGCATTTTTTACATCCACCATCAGCAACACTTCGGCACAATCGTTGAATAAAAAAGTGCGAGCAGAATGAACGGCAGCTTTACAACCGCCTTTTGAGCCAAAACCTAATTGAATTGGTCGAAAAATATTACCAAACTGCGGTGCTGTTTTTTTGCAGCAAATTTTAGCTGCTAACCGACGATACGTCATACCAATTGCTATGGGTCTAATGCCGCCGTCCCTTCTTTTTTAAAGCGCAAAGGTTGGCACCGTAGAGCACGTCAATGATGTCACTATTGACCTGTCCAGACAGCATCAAGTTAATAAGAGCCGTCAACTCTCTTAATAGCACCTCACCACTTTCACCACAGCCATTGCTCATGAGGTCTTTTAAATGTTGTGGTGTCAAGCCATCCAAACCACCAGCTGAGCCAGTCTGAAAGGACATAACTTCTGCGTATACGTCTGGACAGGAAACTTCAATAGCGTTTGTAGAATTTATTGGAGCTTCAGGAATTTGGATATCTGTAGCTGAAGATGGATGCTTGTCCTTTAATATCGAGAGGGTTTCAGATGTGACTGGCGCAATAGCATCACTAGAAAAAAGAATTCGAGCAGCGCCTTTAATATCTCCGTCATTGAGCTTATTTTCAGCTAACTTATAGGGGGCAGACACGGTGAATTGTCTTAAATTTTTTGAATTTAAATTTACTGTCGAAAGGTTATCAAAAATTAAAGGATTCTCTCGTTTGCTGTAGCCCGTACAGTTCTCTTTATCTCTTGCCGTTAAAGATTTTTTATTTTTTGGGTCATTATTGACATGAAGAACAGCATACGGGAAAAGAAGTAAACGTTCCCAGCTACGTTTTGAGTTTTCCGTATAAACTGCCTTTATACTTTGGGATAAAGCAGCAGCTACAGAAAGTCTAGCACCACGGGGAATACGTTTTAAAACTGGTTTATATAATTTACAATTAGCTAAAATTTTCCTTTTTTTGGCTTGGTGAATTTTAAGACCACGTTGTCCTTTAAAAAAACGTACCTGGGAGCATTGATAACACTGCACTAGATTTTCCTGTGATGCTATTGGGCGTTGTGTTCCAGACATTGTCTCCTGGGTGCATCTTGACATAACTACCTTTTTTACAAGTTTGTTGATAACTTTAATACTAACAAGTACAAGAGAAACTAAAATAAACGTCCATAAAAACATGAAAATAAATAAATATGACAGTCATATAGTAATAAGCGGCGTCACGCACTAAAACACTTTTTCATGATAGTTCGTATTACCAAAATAATTTGTCCATGGCATAATGCTTCGAGCTGTATGTAAAATATATACATTTATAGTATTTATTCGTTATTTTTACTTATTTCTGAAGATGTCTCAATCAGAGAATATTTTGACGTTGACGTTCTGCTGGTATTTGGTTGTTATTGCAATTGTACTAAAAGATTTTGTTTATACAGATCAACTGGTATGTAAATTATATAACTCTCTTTTTCGGATTTATGGCTATATATAATGGTAAATAATATATCCGCGTTCAATAATCTTACGGAATTTATTTAAGAGCGCTCTCAAAACACGTGTCACCATTGTCTTTTTTTTTTTTTTTATATATTATATAAATATTAATATAGAAATATTAATATTTATATACTAGCAACCCGTCCTCGCTTCGCTTCTTTTTCTATCACCTTATCCCCGTAGTTCCCGTTCCCGTGGGAATACCGGGATAAAATATAGCCTAGTTTACTCCCTGATAATATAGCTTTCCATTAGTGAAAGAATTTTTGAAATCGGTCCAGCCGTTTTGAAGATTACCCGGAACAAACAGACAGACAGACAGATAGACAAAAAATATATAAAATGTTTTTTAGGCATATGTATAGTGCAGATAACCGTGTGAGCATGAAAAAGGTCTATTATTTTGACATTACAAACAGACACTCCAATTTTATTTATTGGTATAGATATATTTTTTATGTAAGTGTGTCTCTGAACTCCTCCTAAACGGCTGGACCGATGTTGATGAAATTTTTGTGTGTGTTCAAGAGATTTCGAGAATGGTTTAGATTCACAATTGGACAGAAACAGTCTGACTTCGCCGTGTGAGTAGGACGCATAGGAGCTGAGATGTTAATTCATTAATACCACTATTTACCGAGCATATTTACCTAATGACGTTAAATTATAAATCTATATGCTTCTATATATTCTTCTTCTATGTGGTGACGGAGTAAGAATACAATTCACCACTCCCTAGCTTGCCCGTGGATGTCGTGCAAGACGACTATGGGATATTATATGTATATAACATCTAAGCAAGAGAAGGAAAACTCCAACCAAAACCCTATACCAACCTGTCTGACCAACATAGTATAGTAAGGTCAATTTCCCTCCTATTGTGGAGGAGCTCGAGCCTGACAGTGGGACATATATGAGCTGAAATGATGATGATGATGCTTCTATAATAATATAAACCTAAAGAGTTTGTTTGATTCAATGCGCTTATCTCAAAAACTACTGGGTTGAACTGAAAGGGTTTTCTTTCAGTGTTCAATAGCCTCTTTATTAGAAGCGGATTATCAATAAAATATTAATAAAAAAAAATAAAACAAACTTTTATTTAAATGATTTAAAACGAAGAAAAAGTGCTTGTCACGACTATTCAAACGAGTCCAAACTCGACAATTTATCTTGATTAGTTTAGAAGTTCCTATGGCCACCTTCCGATGTCATCTTAAGCCCAGCTTCATGGTACCATATATCGCATTGTCACCGAAGTGACGTAAGTAAACCAAATTTCAACCTAATCTAACGATAGGAAGTGGTTCTAACTCGCAAGATTTGTCCCATGCTACTACTATTACTAACTGGCAGCAAGTTAAATAAAAGCTTTTAATAAAAAATGATACAAAAACGGGGAAAATTTAATACTTATGATAGCTACCGTTACCTACATTGCGCATTGTAGATGCTCTCTTATATGACCTACTAGCAACCCGCCCTCGCTTCGCTTCGGTTTCGGTCACATTACCCACGTAGTTCTCGTTCCCGTGGGAATACCGTAATAAAATATAAGCCTAAGCTACTCCTTATATAGACCTGGTAGTAAAATATTATCAAAATCCATCTAGCAGCTTTGAAGATTACCTCAAACAAACAGACAGACAGACAAAAATTTTTTAAACCGCTTTTTAGGCATACGTACAATGCAAATAACTATGTGATCATGAAAAAAGTCCAGTATTTTGACATTGCAAACAGACACTTTAATTATATTTATTTGTATAGATGTATAGATAATAGGCAATTCTTCGTTATGACCCAGAAAAGTTGCGAGTGTCAGCTAATAAAATAATATAATCAATATAGGCGTGCTCTATCAAGTATTAAGATTCAAAATGAATAATTATGGACAAATTTATTACTAAATAATTATTCATGTTAATCTGAGACTCCTTTAATCAACATGCAATATCAATATCTCTTTGCCATTGACAAAACTGTTCCTTTAGAACAAGTTTTGAGATAAGAAACTTAGTTTAAGATAAGTAATCGTATGATATTGAGACTAAGACTGTCTCGTTGAGTGCTTTATAAGTTCTATAACTTTATTAGATTACATTGAATCGTATTTATTATAGGTGATACGAGTGATTTACGATTTAAATTTACTATCCATATTGCTATTATAAAAGACTATGTTTGTTTGTTTGGGCAGATTAATCTCAGGAACTACCACATGAATTTCATAAAATTTTATCGTATAACATAGTTTGTTCATTAAGACAGCTTATAGGATATAATTTATAACATTATAAGGGGCGGTATGAGGGTTCAAAGCACCCCGTTGTCATAGCAACTGCTGAGATAACAATAGTGTTTGATGTATTATTGATGTTGTTTATGTTGATACTATTATCAATTCTACGGGTGGACCTGGATGTTCAAAGTAAATGATGATATTAAATTAGTACGGAATCTGATTCCATGGGTTGACGGAGTAAGAATACAGTCCACCACTCTCTCTCTTGCTCATTGGTGCTGTAACAGGCTCCTAAGTATACGTTTACGTTTGTATATAAAATCTGTGCAAGAGAAGAAAAGTGGTACTAAAATCATAAACTACACTGTTTGACTAGTTCAATCCTATTGAGGAGAAAGATCGAGCCCCGCAGAGGAACGTATGTGAGCTGAGATAAGGATCGTATTACTACTTACATATGATCAGGTTATCAAGCAATCATTTTTTTGTAGCATACATAAGTTTGCGGATAAGTTTTTCTAATTGTATGTATTATTTTTATAGCATTAACCGTCAAATGTTTTCTCAAACAAATGAGGCGCTTGCATCCAAATGCTCATTCAATATAATTTCATATCAAATTTCATGGTTGTAAAGATTAAACATTCATATGTAGATGCATGATAAAAATAAAATAAAAATAATTTTACGATTCAACCGTGTATTGGTAGCTTGTGGAGATTCTACATGCACCGTATCTCGAGTATTCACAATTCAAATTAAGTATGGAAAAGCATCAAATTTGTTTGAGAGCGCTAATCGCAAAGCGACTGGCAGAGAATATTTAAACACGTATAAATAAATAAAATTGCGCGCAGGTACGAAAATGTGTGTCAGTGTGTTGAGTGCGAACGTTCGTCCGGCTTTAAAGGTAGTAGGGTTAGCACTCACTAATCTTTATAGACATTAATAAATTGATTATGCTACATAATGGATTGGTGACTTTTCGTCGTGTCTCAGCTCATACACGTCCCACTGCTGGACTTATAAGCTTCTCAATAGGAGGAAACTTAGCTACTACATCATGCTGATCAGACATGTTGGTATAGAGTTTTATTTCGAGTTTTTCATCTTTTGCATAGATATAATCTGCATATTATATACCTTAGCCGTCTTTTACGACATCCACAGGTAAGATAGGGAGTGGTGAATTATATTCTTACTCTCGGCAAACTATTCAACATCGACAATAAAGGCCTACAGGAAAGAAGTGATAATTTAGAAGTATTGAGCTCAAGAAAGAATCTTCTTTAGAGTAAATTGTCAAGTAGGTTACTAAAATTAACAAACGGCACCTGAAATGCGTAAGGTATGTATGTGGAAAAAAATCTGCTAAAAGTTCAACAGGAGAGTGAAATAGAATTTAATAATAAAATAGTATTCAGAATACATATGTGAATACATACATTATACTAACATAACAATGTTATTATTAATTATATTTTCGCGTGACAAGCTTCATTATCAGATCTACAGAGAATGATATAGTTAATCAAAGAATATTGCACGAGTTGTATAAGAAATAAGAAAACAATAAGGGTGATTTTATATGATAGTGGTTTATGTTTCAATAATATATAAAGGAAACTAGCATGATATTGAATTCTTAATGAATGAGGATTTTTCTGATGAAGTATTCTTTACTTCAGTGTTTTTAATTTAATACAAAATTTTGTATAAATGTATTATAATAATACACACTTTTGTTCTCCTTATAATTAAGATTTAACAGACTTTAAAAAAGGAGGAGGGCCTCAATTGAACTGTATTACATATTTTATGTTTGTTTCCTCAGAACATTGAACTGAGTGAACCGATTTTGATGATTCTTTTTCTAATGGAAAGCTGGTGCTTCGCTTTGTAGTTCAATATCAATTTGGTCCGATTGAAGTCAGTTTTTTCTTTGTTAAAATTATAAAAGTCATTCTTGTCTCTGCCTCTCTGGCGTGGTAAGTTTAACTAACATAACGTCACACCCGATATTATGAATATCGATTTAAAGTTTTATAAGCCTAATATGGAATTTAATTTTGTCTGCATTGACAACCCTACTATTAGCCCTACCTACAGAGCAGATGTTTAGACATCTTTTGATACTCACCTGTTACGTTATTTGAACTTTTATAAAATTACTCGTAAATAATATAGCCGGTTCGAATTACGGATTTCCATGGAGTTTAATAAAAAAAAAATAAGAGTAAAAGATTTCCATATATGGTATTAGATGATGATGTATTTTTTTGTGATATTTTACATTTAAAGTGAATACTTTAAAAGTGACTTTCCTATAATTGTTTTGCCGACGTTTCTAACACTTTTCATGATCGTGCAAAGACCGCCCATATCTTCACATTTATGTAATTAATTTTATTTCGAATATATAATTTTTCACGTAAATAACAAAATAAAGAAATATAACTCGAATTATGGCGGGGTGTCATGCTCATTATCAAATCCTTTGTGTCCATTAATTTATGGATGAAAATAAAACTGAAGCGTCTGTTTGTAATGTCACAACAGTGGGTCTTTTTTATGCTCACAAGGTTATTTGCATGATACCGGTAACTAAAAACTAGTTAATCTTTTTATCTATATGTCTGTCTGTCTCTTTATTCCAGGTAATCTTCAAAACGGTTGAACCGATATTGATAATGTTTTACTACCAGGTAGCTGCCTATATAAGGAATAAATTAAGCTATATTTGATTCCAGTATTCCCACGAGAACAGGAACTACGAGAGTGAAACTTCTTGCTAGTTCAAAATATAAAGTCATCATCATCATCTTTTCAGCCTATCGCCGTCCACTGCTGGACGTAGGCCTCCCTCATGTTGCGCCACAATGAGCGGTCCTGTGACGCCTGCATCCAACGACGCCCAGCTACTTTCACTAGGTCATCGGTCCACCTAGTGGGGGGGCGTCCTACACTGCGTCGTCCGATACGTGGTCGCCACTCGAGAACCTTTCTTCCCCAGCGGTTGTCGGTTCGTCGAGCGATGTGGCCTGCCCATTGCCACTTCAGCGTGCTAATTCTTCGTGCTATGTCGGTTACACCCGTTCTTCTGCGGATTTCCGTATTCCGGATTCTATCTCGCAGAGAAATCCCGAGCATGGCCCGCTCCATAGCACGCTGAGCGACCCTGAGCCTTGATATGAGGCCTACATTTAAGGACCACGTTTTCGTGCCGTAAGTCATCACTGGTAACACACATTGGTCAAAGACCTGTGTTTTCAGACACTGAGGTATGTTGGACGAGAAGATCCTCTTAAGTTTCCCGAACGTTGCCCAACCGAGTTGGATTCGTCGGCTGATCTCTTTCTCGAAATTGGATCTACCTAACTGGACTGTTTGTCCTAGGTAAACATAGTGATCGACAACTTTAAGAATCGCATTGCCAACTAGGACTGGTACAGGAATGACATGGGCATTTGACATGACTTTCGTCTTGTCCATGTTCATTCGTAAACCCACTAGTTGGGATACCCTACTGAGATCATTGAGCATTATGCCAAGGTTCTCCATGGATTCTGCCATAACGACTATATCGTCCGCAAATCGAAGGTGAGTGATGTATTCGCCGTTAATGTTGATGCCGAGTCCAGTCCAGTCTAAGAGCTTGAAGACATCTTCCAGTGCAGTGGTGAACAGTTTCGGAGAGATGACATCGCCCTGTCTCACGCCTTTCTGCAACTGGATCGGTTTCGTACTCTTATCCCAGATACGGACTGACATTGTGGCGTTCCTATACAAACACTTCAGCACTTCGATATAGCGATAGTCGATTTGGCACCGCTGAAGGGACTGCAGCACCGCCCAAGTTTCGACTGAATCAAAGACTTTCTCATAGTCCACAAACGCCAAGCACAGGGGCCGATTATACTCCTCGGTCTTTTGTATAATCTGCCGAAGCGTGAGGATATGGTCTATGGTGCTATAGCCTTTTCGGAAGCCGGCTTGTTCGGGCGGCTGGAAGTCATCGAGCTTGCGCGAGAGTCGATTGGTAATGACCCTCGAAAACAACTTATAAACGTGGCTCAGGAGTGAAATGGGTCTGTAGTTCTTTAGAAGAGCTTTGTCACCCTTCTTGAAGAACAGCACCACCACACTCCTAGTCCACGACTCTGGAACGTCGCCCCCGAGGATAACGGAATTAAATAGCTTCTGAAGGGCTATTAAGACCGGCTTGCCGCCCACCTTCAGAAGCTCTGCCGTAATTCCGTCATCTCCCGGTGCCTTACCGTTACGTAGTTGTTTGAGAGCCATTCTGATCTCGTACAAGCTGATGTCCGGGATTTCTTCGGTATAGTGCCGAGTTTGCTTGGATCTGGGATCTTTCACCAAGCCGACAACAGGATTTCGGGATGATTTGTATAACTGTCCATAGAACCTTTCGACCTCTCCCAAGATCTCACTTTGGGATGAAATCGCTTTATTGCTTCTTTAATACGGAGCGTATTAAATCGGCAAATATCGCGACGCACAGACCTGAAGATCTGCCTATTTAGCTGCCTATGTTAGGATCAATCGGCTGAAGACTACACCGTCATTTCTTTTCTCCGCCCTATGAGCTTGAGAGTCTGGTCAGAAAGTTTTTTAGGTCTATTAACGCGGTGAGCCTTGAAAAATTTCGACCCAACCGCGTGGATAGTTTCCACGAACCTGTTGTTCATATCGTTCGGAGATTCGCATTCGTCCAGACATTGGAAGCGATTGTGTAGTTCGAGTTGAAAGCCTTCGAGGTTCTGGTATTGGACAGATGTAGGTCGGAGTGTAGACTTCATCAAACGTGACCGCTCGACTTTTGTGTGGATATTCAATGTGGCTCGTACCATCCGGTGATCGCTCCCAGTTTTAATCCTGCTGATCACTGAGACATCATTGAATATCTGTCGTTTGTCTGACAAGATGAAGTCTATCTCGTTTTTTGTTGAACCATCGGGGCTAATCCAGGTCCATTTCCTTTGTGGCTGCTTCCTGAAGAAGGAATTCATCATAAAGAAGCTTTCCTTCTCCAGAAAATCAGCCAGTTTCTGGCCCCTCTGGTTTCTCTGTCCATATGCATGTTTCCACACTCATCATCACTCCCTTTGCCTATTTTCGCGTTAAAGTCTCCCATGACTACCGTGAAGTGGGTTTTGGACGTGTGTATGGCTTTCGAGATGTCCTCGTAAAATGCCTCCACCTCGTCGTCGGAGTATGTCGAGGTCGGTGCGTATACCTGTATAACCTTCAGCGAATACCTCTTGGTAATTCTGAGTATAAGGTACGCTATCCTTGTTGACACACTCTCGATCCTCTCCACGTTGTCTACGAGAGACCTACGAACGATAAACCCTATACCACCTTGGGACGGGTGATCGCCCTCCCGGTAGAAGAGCAAGTTTTCAGACTGGAGGATTATCGTGCCCTCGCCCTCTCTTCGCACTTCTGATGATCCTACAATGTCCCAGCGGATTTTGCTCAATTCCTCTTCCAGCTCGATGACCCTCTCGTCAGTCCTGAGTGTCCGAATGTTGTGTGTTACCAGGGCCAAGGGTCGTTTCTGTTGGTAGCCGGATCGCTGCCGGAGATTCCTCGCACCCCCCGCTCCACCCCTACTGGGCCCGCCACCAAAATGAGCCCGTAGAGTACCGGAGCCGCCGTGACTGGGGGCCATTTTTTTATTGTACGCCATTTCTAGGAAAAGGGGATATTGCCGTAATCGCCACGCTTGGTAGGCGGGTTGGCGATCGCAGTATAGGTGTTTTACGTTTCCCAGGAGAGAGCTGCTGCCCTGCTCTCCTGGTGAACCCTCAGCCGATTTTTACGACTCCCACGGGCAAGTAAGGGGTGGCGACATATGTATTCTCAGCCCGTCGTCAAACGGGCGACGAAATATAAAGTAACTCGTATTTATTAATTAATTATTACTACAGTATTCCTTAACAGTCCAGTTACGTAGATCCAATTTCCAGAAAGAGATCAGCCGACGAATCCAACTCGGTTGGGCAGCGTTCGGGAAACTGAAGAGGATCTTCTCGTCCAACATACCCCAGTGTCTGAAAACACAGGTCTACGTCTGTGTGTGTTACCAGTGATGACTTAAGGCACGGAAACGTGGTCCCTAAATATAGGCATCATAACAAGGCTCAAAGTCGCTCAGCGTGCTATGGAGCGGGCTATGCTCGGGATTTCTCTGCGAGATAGAATCCGGAATACGGAAATCCGCAGAAGAATGGGTGTAACCGACATAACACGAAGAATTAGCACGCTGAAGTGGCAATGGGCAGGCCACATCGCTCGACGAACTGACAACCACTGGGGAAGAAAGATTCTCGAGTGGCGACCACGTATCGGACAACGCAGTGTAGGACGCCCAACTAGGTTCGTCCTGGCAATCTATTGACTAATCAATCTATTTATTTAAGACATAAAAGATCTTTAATATTGATATAGTCACTATAAGAAGTTATTAGGTTAGCTATTTACGTAATAACTTAGAAGAAAGGTCCCTTAAGCAGGGACTGAATGAATTACCTGACTTGGTATACCATGGATCTCACAACGTTTTATGGTAGAAGAACGGACAGATTGGAGTCGCTGGAGCAGCGGAGAGACTTTGGGTCACTCTGTGTACTCTACCGACTCTTTCACGGGGAGTGCTCCGAGGAACTGTTTGACTTGGTACCACCGTCACCATTCTACCAACGTACCACTCGACATCGCAGCAGGGTTCATCCATTTCACCTGGAAACGTTATGGTCTTCAACTGTACGTTTCCAGCGATCATTTCTCCCACGTACGTGCAAGCTCTGGAATGAACTACCTGCTGCTGTGTTTCCCGAGCGCTATGACATGTCCTTCTTTAAACGAGGTTTAAGAAGAGTATATCCTTCACGGTAGGCAGCGGCCTGGCTGTGCCCCTGGTATTGCAATGGTCCATGTGCAGCAGTTTCACTTACCATCAGGTGTGCTGCTTGCTCGTTTGCCACCGTTGGCAATAAAAAAAAAAAAAAAAGAACTCAGTTGCGAGGCTTGGCTGTTTTTACAAGTTTTGTTTTTGATGGTATTAGTTTTACATTTATTTAAGTGAACACAATTCAACTGTGATACAAAAAAAAAGCTTATTTAAACATAGGCCTGATTCCATCTGCTATGGACGATCGGACGGAAGCCAAACGGTCCTCAGGATGCCTCGTTCCACCTTCATTCTAGCTTGCAATCCCACTTTTTTTGTGATATGCGTTATATTGATTAACCGTGGAAAAAGTAGTGGGGGAAAAGTGGTAGGTGTCCCTTCCTTCTCTTAATTTTAAAATAATAATTGTTCTACATATAGAAGATATCTTACTGAAGATCTCTCTGGAGCATCGGATTATCAATTGATCATGATATTAGCATATTTAGGCGATCGACAATCAATGAACAAATTACATAGGTAGTCAGAAAAGCGGTCAATATTGAAGTATTGAATAAACAGCTGAAAAATTTAGAAACAGGTGTTTCATTAAAACAGCTGCAATAATCATAATTAAAACTGCCAATGAATGCGTTGATAGTATTCCCTTAAACGAAAGGTGTGGTCAAATGGACCCTACGCGTCTCCACGTGTATGGTATAAATTAACACACCTAATGAAAGTACCGCATTATATTAAAAAAGCCCAGAAAAGAATGTTTAAATAAGCAAAACAAACAAAACCAACGTTTCGGTCACAGATAGCGAAAGCTCTTATTGACACGTTGGAAAGTAGACGCTCATGGGAGAACTTACAATTTTAAAACTAACTACTCAAGCATTTTGATTCTTATTTTATATGTCCTAAAGTCTTCATCGTTGATTGGTTTTGGATGGTGTAACACCATCTGTGGGCGGACCTTATCATCTATTTGACATTTAGGTTGAGTGCTCGTCAATAAAATTCCGGTGTACCAATTGATTGATCTTTTTGTTTGATATTCAAGTAACAAATTTTCCAGCCTCCTATTTATTTATCTATAATAATTCAATAATTATAAACCTGTCTGTATTAAAAGTTCTTTTAATATATAGAGTCATAGGGCAATTTCTATTATTAAAAAGCACGTGTTAAAGTTTCTGATTTTCTTATTTCCAATATTTTGAGGGGGAGCCTCTCGCCCAGGCTGGGCGTGATTTGTTACGCCGACGACACGCTCGTCACAGCCCGCGGTGGTACGCTAGAAGAGGCGGCAAGCCTGCCGACTCTAGGCACTGAAGAGATCGTCAGGCGGATCGAGGCGCTGGGGTTGAGGGTCGCCCTGGACAAGACGGAGGCCCTCTTGTTCCATGGACGCCGTATGAGCCCTCCCATCGGCGTCTCGATGACCGTCCATTCGGTTGAGATCAGCATACGGGCCCATATGAGGTATTTGGGCCTGGTGCTCGACGGGCAATGGTGGTTCCGGGAGCATTTCTGCAGGCTTGCTCCACGGCTCGTCGGCGCGGCGTCCGCCCTATCGTGGCTTATGCCGAACTTGGGCGAACCGAGCGCCACGTGCCGACGGCTGTACGCGAGGGTCATCCGGTCTCAATGTGAGGCAAGTGGAAACCAATATCCAAATGAATGGTGTGGCTCTAGACCTTATGGAGTCAACAGTTTTTTTAGGTATCACCATAGATGCTAAACTTCAGTGGGGACCTCATATTGAAAAGTTGTCGAGTAGGCTTAGCTCAGCGGCTTATGCAGTAAAAAAAATAAGAATGTTAACAGATACTGAAACAGCTAGAATGGTTTATTTCGCTTATTTCCATAGTCTTATGTCTTACGGCATATTACTGTGGGGATGCTCCGCGGACTTTAATAGAATCTTTGTTCTCCAAAAAAGGGCTGTCCGTGCAATTTATAATCTAGGCCCAAGAATCTCACTTCGGGAGAAATTCAAAGAAATAAATATTCTAACTGCTGTATCACAATATATATACGAAAATATATTATATGTCAAAAAAAATATCGCTAACTTTAAGAGATATTGTGACATTCATGAAATGAATACTCGTAATAAGGACAGATTAGTTGTACACACTACTCGTCTCCAAAAAGTTAACAAATCATTCATGGGGCAATGTATACGCTTTTACAATAGATTACCTAAAGATATCCGAGACCTGCCTATGAAAAAGTTTAAAAAAGCCATCAAGAATAGACTTTGTAAAAAAGTTTATTATAAAATCTCGGATTATGTAGATGATAATACAGATTGGTTGTGAGCATCTCCTCATTCAGCAATTTCCTTGTTATTTTAAATATACTGTTTGTAAATGTACTTTTAACTTTTATTGTAAAGTGTAGCGTGTTTTGCCTAACGAATTTTTGTATTTTCAGCGTTTGTAACATATTGTGGTGTTGGTCATGCTCACATAAGGATCTACTTGCGGTAGCTGCGTGGAGCGGGTCTCTCCCTTCCCTCCATAGTGGTTGAGGGGAGTGATGGCTGCTCTAGTAGTTAACTCGTGATCGGGTGCCGCTTGTGGGATCTGGCCCAGCCATAATCGTTTAAATTATATTGTTTGCGGTTCGAAGGGCATCACACTGGAGCTAGTTCTTACAAAACATGTACACAATTGTATAACTAGTAAGAAGAAAAAAAAAATAATTAAAAGTAATGACAAGCCCTCTGAGTTTCTTGCCGGATCTTCTCAGTAGCGGTCGCGTTTCGATCCGGTGGTAGTATATTTTTTTTTGGAAATTGTAAACCTGACAATATGTAAGTGCCCTCTCAGGGTTTATGCATAATAAAATAATTTGAATTTGAATTTGGTCGATGGCCCTGTACGGCGCACCGGTGTGAGCGGGGTCCCTGACAGTCCGACTCAGGGCTCTTCTGTGGCGACCACAAAGGGCCATGGCGGTCAGGGCCATACGTGGATACCGCACGGTGGCGACGGAGGCAGCGTGCCTGTTGGCCGGGACTCCCCCATGGGACCTGGAGGCGGAAATGCTCGCCAGTTTGTATCGGCAAGTGTCGGGGGTGCGAGCGGAGGGCGGTGTCTCGTTGAGGGAGCTCACCGCCTGGCGCGTCATTGCCCGTTGAGCAGTCCGGCTGGAAAGGCCTCGGTTCGGGGTGTGAATCGTGGAGGCCTTCCGGCCGGTGCTGATGGAGTGGTTGGAAAGGCGGCACGGGGTGCTCTCCTTCCGACTAGTGCAGGTGTTGACTGGGCATAGGTGCTTCGCCAAATACCTGCACAAGGTCGTTGGGAGGGTGAGTACACTGTCCTGCCACCACTGCGATTGCGACGAGGACACAGCGCAGCATACGCTCGAGGTCTGTGCCGCTTGGGCAGAGCAGCGTCGTGAACTCGTCGCAATCATCGGTGCCGGCAGCGGTCGGCAGCGTCAAGAACTGGAACGCGGTCGCAGCCTTCTGCGAGGCAGCGATCTCGCAGACAAAGGTGGCCGATCGCCTGCGCGAGGAGCGCAGCCTCAATGAGGCGATCCGCCGCCGGCGACTGGGGCGGCTTACGCGCGAGTACTTGCGCCTCATCCCACTCTAGCCGAGGCCGCGGGTGACGTGACCGGGGAATTAGTCAGTCACCCGTCGAGAAGGAACCGCGTGAGGAAAGACCGACGTCCTCCCCGAGGGGGCGACGTCGGTCGATGGGAGGGTACCCCAAATAGGGGGTATTCCGTCGGGCCGACCACTGACGTCAAGTCACCCTGCTCCGGTGGTCGGCCCAACGAAGAAGGTGACGTGCATCGTGGGTGGGTTGCGGGTGTGCGTGTTTACGCCCCTCCGTCGCCCCGGACGGAGTGGTGCGAGGAGCGCGCCGACCGCAACCCAAAAAAAAAATGTCCAAAAAAAAACTGTCCAATATTGTGTCATAAAATTGTTTATTTTAATGCTAAAAGTACCTATAAACTAACATCATATGCAAATTTATACACAGATATCGGACCCTTTATAAATTCCTACTTCATTTTTATATAATAAAATACCTCCTTATTTCACTTTATTTAAACTGTTTATTTTGAATGGAATATGGACTTTATAATGATAAGATAAGGACTGAGTTTTACTTTTGTCTTTATATGACGAGTTAAGGCATCGGCTACCCATCAAGATGCTATATCGGCTATAAGGTTCGTATCTACTCAAACAAAAGTTGGTCACATCAAGATCGTTAACAAACCGGATCCTTTGTGAAGATGATGATCACTGATGGATGCCTATGCATATGTTTGAATTTTTGACTCTTAGTTGATGCCCGTTTGCCGGTTAACGTTGATTGATTAAATTAATGGTATATAGTTTAAATATCTACTTAATTTCTATTTTTCTTTTCTCTAATTTCTAAATTCTTGTCTATCTAATCTTTAAAGTTTTCTATACTTTTAGAATACAGATTTTATGAAGATTTTCAAAGTAATAACTACAATATTTTGATAGAATGGTTTATTGTCAATAAAACTACTTTTACGGATTTAATCGCGTTTGTATTTGATTTAGGATTGCCCGACGTTTCCGACGTTAGTTTTATATACAATTTGTAGTGCTCGCGTAAACATCAGATATCATTGTAGAATGGTTTATTTATTTATCTAATAACAATGTTTTATAATTACTTTAACGATTCAACTTATATAGTAAATAAAACAATATTTACGAATATTACGGACTTTGTACGGATGTTGTTGTGTGTTGATTGCCCGACGTTACGAAGAATTTATAGCGTTCATGGTCACAGGCGAAGTCTGCCCGTGACTAAGATATAAACGCAATAATATTTGTAAAAATATTTTTATTTACAATTTGGAATACTCGCGTAAACATCAGAATGCAAATTATAAATACGACAAAACTTATATTGGCTTAAACGCGTATTTGTAAACTTTAATCCTGTAAACTTTAATCTTTAAACGAGCAATTTTTGTATATATATGTGTATATATTCAGGATCTCGGAAACGGCTCCAACGATTTTAATGAAATTTGGCATACTAGAGGTTTCGGGGCCAAAAAATCGATCTAGCTTGTCATAAAATGACAATAGAATAGGGATTTGAATTTAGCAGTCGCTGTCAAGAGTAACGATAGCTCAGTTGGGAAGTTGTCCAGTCGCCAGATCGAATCTCGGTATTCTTATTATTCTCTTTTTGTAATTTATGATATTTTTTTCATTATTTTATTATATTTATTCATATATATCTAAATAAGTTCGGCAAAAATACAAAAAAAAAAATATACCGAGCGAAGATCGGTCAACCAGATATTGTAAATTAAATATACAGCATTAATTAAAAAATTAAGATGAAGGTACCCAGGCAAAGACAGAAAACATAAAAAGAAACAAGAGGGTTATAGGAAATAATATTCTTTGTATTACTTAGTGAGTATTTCGTTTATATAAAGTGATTCAAAAGCTTCGCTGGAAGGCACGTATCATAAAGAAACGCCAGGAGTTAGATCTACGCTACCAGAAAATGCTACTCGGTAGACAATCAATATTATCAGTAGATAACAAAGTACTTCTGTACAAACAAATACTTATGCCTGTATAGGCATACGCCATTCAACTTTGGGGTGGTCAAAACGCACCAATGTTGATATAATCCAAAGACTCCAAAACAAAGTACTTCGGAGTATAGTAAACGCTCCCTGGTACATTAGTAATGAGGATATCCACCGTGATTTAGGAGTGGATCTTCTTACTAAGGTTATAAAAAAATATGCCGAAGCACATGAACAAAGACTTATAAAACACCTAAATATCGAGACTATCCAGCAACACTACGGACATAGTAAGGAGACTGAAAAGAACAAAGCCTTTGAGTTAGTATAGTGAAATTAGTGGTAAGTAGTGCAGTGAGTGCTATCATTGAAGAACACAAGAACAAAGTGTAAAAAAAAATAATAAAGTGTTTCAAATACTATTGTATTAATGGTGATTTTTTGTTCTCAATAGTTTATGGAATATATTATTTTAGAACAAAATTGTTTCGTGTTATCACAGTAGTTCACCTCGTCTTATATGCCCACTGCAGAGCTAGAACCTCCTCCAGAAAAGGAGGAAAACTGACTTACTATTACGCTAATCAGACAGGTTCGTATAGAGTTTTGTTTCGAGTTCTGCTTCTCTTGCATAGATGTTATATGCGTATACGGACGTTTATGGGCTGAGATGATGATGATGATGATGATGGGGTTTTTGTATATTGTGTGTGTACACAACAAGGAAACTAGTTGAGCGGCTCGCCGCAGTCAAGACAGCAATGCTTATCGCCTCAATGGGTAAAGAAAAAACATATCACGAGCTTATCACGAGGCCGCGTGCCGTCCTTTGGCCACTCAGGCGGTAGGTCAGGATACAACTCGACCATACGTGGCTGATAAAAAAGAATTATGAGTGATTAATTTACCAATAATTACTGATAATACTCGAGCGTGCGTGACTTGAGTGAGCAATATATTCTTTAAAACCGACAAAATAATAATGTGCCGACGTATGTACAGGAAACATAAAAAAAATTATTTGTAATAATTTGTCATTTTTAGGGTACCGTACCCGCGCCTCATGCCGCCCTAGCCGAGGCCGCGGGTGACGTGACCGGGGAATTAGTTTATCACCCGCTGAGAGGCCAACCGCGTGAGGAAAGACTGATGTCCTCCCCGAGAGGGGGACCTCGGTCGATGGGAGGGTACCCCAAATAGGGGGTATTCCGTCGGGCTGACCACTGACGTCAAGTTACCCTGCTCCGGTGGTCAGCTCAACGACGAAGGCGACGTGCATAGCGTACCTGCAAAACATCTATAAGAAATTAAGACTTAGATCCATCATTTAAATGATTTAAAATACAACAGCTTTCAAGATTATTCTATTGTAGGTATTTTAAAAGGTTTTATTTAGCTTGCCCTGCTTGCTTTTGGGTCAAATTTACTAATTAAAATTTCACCCCCTTTCCGTTGATCGAATAAACTGAAATTCGGTAAACGTCTTAAGTTTAAGGATATATAATTTTCTGAATTCAATATGATTGTACCATCAAGATGGCGCCCGCCCCAAAATGGCGGATTACATTAGAATAATAACGTATCCTTCTAGGGTAGTGTCAATACTTCGAACGTTCGAAAGATGAATCTCAAAATACTAATGGCGCGCAGACGATTACACACATAAACACGCACACCACTATACAAATAATGAAATCAAATTTTGTTTTTATTAACATAAATCGTCGAAATAATTTTTAAAAGTAATGTTAAAAACCTTTTTAAGTTTTTCAAATGTGTTATGACACCATATGAATGCACAAACAGTCATAATTACCTATTTATTTTTTAAGAGTTGCGTACGTACGTGCAGTACAATGACTTATATATTACGGAACGGTTCCGGCGTAAGCTCCATTAGGCTTCAATTGAAATGCTTCACTTTTTGTGCGCAAACTTACCTTCTATACGTTATTATTCTAAGTGGATTACATATTTTCTCACAACTTACACAACATGGCTATCAAATGAAAGAACTAGACTAATAGGATAGTGGATACATTAAAAAAAAATGTCCAGTATAGTCTACAACAAAATGGCGAATTGTATTTCAACAGCCTAAAAATGGTCATCAATTTAAAGGACTTATTTATCTATTACAATAATATACACCTTGAAGAAAATGTAAATCCTATATGGCTGCCGATAAAAAGATGGATTACATGTTTATTTCAAAACCCTCTAAATATAAGTATCAAATGACAAATAAAATAGATAGAACACGAGAAAAGCCTTGTAATAATAAGTACTAAATGTACTAAACAGAATGAGAAACATCGAGTAATAAAATAACGATTAAAAACTTGAAAAAAAACTCGAAATTAGGAAAAGAAATTTTGTTTATTAGCAAGTAGTACTTTATTAACATGGGTAATTATTTTCAATAAAACTGTATAACTAAAATTTTATTGTCTAATTTCATTTTAGTGAAAAACAAAATCTCAGTTATTGCGTTGACAACTCAATCTGAACAAATGTTTTTGACTTACTAATTAATTAAATCTGTAACGAAATCCTTGTTTTGTTCTTCAAGTTCCTCGTAATTATTGAAGTCTTCTTGTTATGATTCTTGTTGTTAGTAATTAGGAAAATTAGAAGCTTTATAAAGGCCACTAAAGAGCACTTTAATAAGTTTTCAATGTTTACACGAATATTAGATATGAAAGTATATTTTACGATTTTACAACCAATTCTTTCGTTATCCTTATCATCACAGTTGATATGCGTCCTTCTGCCTTACCCGAGCCTCAATCGGAGGGAAATTGACCTGTTATACCACGCTAGTCAGACGAATTTTACTTCGAGTTATCCTTCTCTTTCATAGATATTATATGCGTATTATAAACCCATTAGCCGACTTTTACTCCATCCACGAGCAAGAAAGGGGCTGGTGAATTATATTTTTACTCTATCGCTACACGACAAAATTCTTTACAACCGTTTAAAAAAATCGCTTGAAAGCTTAATTTTTTAACCGAATTAGTGCTTGTAATAATCGTTCATTAGTTTATTTGCTTATTCTGTATAATATAGAAAATAGAAATAGAATATTTCTGCGCTAAATAGTTGTATATTTTCAACTTCTTTATTACAATGTATACCATTTAAATTCCTTAATAATACCTTCATTAATATTACATGTCGTATGAACTCCATCAAGATCTGTTAATGCGTGAATAATTCATTTATGTTACTTTCATCTGTTACGCGGAATTTATAAATGAATTGACTAGATAGCGTAACATTTTGCATACATTCTCTTATGAGTAAAAGTATGCTTAATATAATGTTATAACAAAATTCATAACAATAAATACAACAATAATACGTACATACTAACATCTGAATGATTTGTAAACGGATTTTTTTAATAGATTTATAAGAGCTTTTTTTTTTTTTTTTTTTTTTTGGGTGGGTCGCGGTCGGCGCGCCTCCGCACCACTCCGTCCGGGGCGACAGAGGGGCTTAAGCACGCAACTCCCGCAACCCACCCGGAAACCACCTCGCCTTCGTCATTGGGCCGACCACCGGAGCAGGTTTACTTGTCGTCAGTGGTCGGCCCGACGGAATACCCCCTACGCGGGGTACCCTCCCATCGACCGACGTCCCCCCCTCGGGGAGGACGTCGGTCTTTCCTCACGCGGTCGGCCTCTCGGCGGGTGACGGACTAATCCCCGGTCACGTCACCCGCGGCCTCGGCTAGGGCGGCATGAGGCGCAGATAGTTGCGCCTGCGCCGCCCCAGTCGCCGGCGGCGGATCTCCTCATCGAGGCTGCGCTCCACGCGCAGACGATTCGCCGCCTCCTTCTGCGAGATCACTGTCTCGCAGAAGGCTGCGACCGCGTCCCAGTTCCCGACGCTGTCGACCATCGCCCTAGCGATGGCCGGCAGCGTCAGGTCGGCACCGATGATTGCGACGAGTTCACGGCGCTGCACTGCCCAAGCCGCGCAGGCCTCGAGCGTGTGGCGCGCCGTGTCCTCGTCGCAATCGCAGTGGTGGCAGGACGGTGTACTCTCCCTCCTCACGACCCTGTGCAGGTATTTGGCGAAGCTCCCGTGCCCCGTCAACACCTGCACTAGTCGGAAGGAGAGCACCCCGTGCCGCCTTTCCAACCACTGCATCAGCACCGGCCGGAAGGCCTCCACGGTTCGCACCCCGAACCGAGGCCTCTCCAGCCGGACTGCCCAACGGGCAATGACGTCTCGGCGGGCGTCGACGCGCCAGGCGGTGAGATCCCTTAACGAGATCACACCGCCCTCCCCGCGCACCTCCGACACCCGCCGATACAACTCGGCGAGCATTTCCGCCTCCAGGTCCCACGGGGGAGTCCCGGCCAATAGGCACGCTGCCTCCGTCGCAACCGTGCGGTATCCGCGGATGGCCCTGACCGCCATGACCCTCTGTGGTCGCCACAGAAGGGCCCTAAGTCGGACGGTCAAGGACCCCGCCCACACCGGTGCGCCGTACAGGGCCATCGACCGGATGACCCCCGTGTACAGCCGTCGGCACGTAGCGCTCGGTCCGCCCACGTTCGGCATTAGCCACGATAGGGCGGACGCCGCGCCGACGAGCCGCGGAGCGAGCCTGCGGAAATGCTCCCGGAACCACCATTGCCCGTCGAGCACCAGGCCCAAGTACCTCATATGGGCCCGGATGCTGATGTCAACCGATCGGACGGTGATCGAGACGTCGATGGGAGGGCTCATAAGGCGCCCATGGAACAAGAGGGCCTCCGTCTTGTCCAGGGCGACCCTCAACCCCAGCGCCTCGATCCGCCTGATGACCTCTTCGGTGCCATAGGTCGCCAGGCTTACTGCCTCTTCTAGCGTCCCACCGCGGGCTGTGACGAGCGTGTCGTCGGCGTAACAAATCACGCCCAGCCCGGGCGGGAGGCTCCCCCGCAACGCCCAGTCGTAGCCGATGTTCCACAGGGTGGGTCCGAGGACCGATCCCTGTGGGACACCGCACGTCATGGGCGTTCGCACAACGTCCCCTGCTCGGTTGGTACAGAGGACGCTGCGCCCCACCAAATAGTCTGCCACTAGCCGCCTCAGGTAAGCTGGCACTCCGTGATACCGGAGCGCCTCCCTGATGCAGCTGAATGGCAGACTATTGAATGCGTTGGCGATGTCTAGGGACACCGCCAACAGCACTTCCCCACCGGTGACGGCCTCAGTCGCCACGGCCCTCAGGCGCAACAGAGCCGCGATCGTCGAACGACCCCTCCTAAACCCAAACTGGGCGTCCGACAGATCGGGCCCCGTGCCGACGAGGTGCCGCTCGATGCGGGCAGCTACCACCCTCTCCAGTAGCTTGCCCGTGTCATCGAGCAGCACGATAGGCCTGTAGGCCGAAGGCGACCCCGGAGACCGTCCCGGCTTCGGCAGGAGCACCAGCCTTCCCTCCTTCCAGCACCCAGGGAACCGTCCGGACGCTAAACACGCGTCGAACAACTCCCTGAGGCGGGGACCCAGGTGGTCGAGGACCAGGCCCAACACGCGGTTTGGAACACCGTCGGGCCCGGGGGCGGTGGACTTTGCGCACATGCGCGCCACCGCCACTCCCATCTCGGGTTCCGTGATGGGCGGAACACTGTCGTCGTCGGCCTCCCGGTCAGTGTCTGGCGGAGCCATGACAGGGGGCGTGTGTTCCGCCCGCCGCGGGAACAGGTCCTCGACGACCCGGGTGAGAAGGCTGGGCTGGAGAGTCTCGGTGAGGGGAAGGCCCCGCGCGCGGAGCTTATTCAGCACCGCGCGATAGGGGCGTCCCCAGGGGTCACGATCGAGACCGTCCAGCATCTCCTGCCGACTGACATCCTTGGCGGAGTGGACGGCCAGCCTGAAGGCCGACCGCGCATTGCGGTAGCCCTCATACAGCAAGGCCTCCCGCTCCGCGTCGCGTTGGCGCCGCCGGCTGCAGGTGTAGGCCCTCCGGGCGCGAATGCACGCGGCCCGGAGATCCGCCAGCTCCCGGGACCACCAGTGGACCGCCCTCCTCGGGGGCGGACGCCGTACCCGGGGCATGGCCGCATCGCAGATCTGCGTCAACGCACTGCGGATGCGGCCAGCCTCGGCGTCCACCCCGTCCGACTGGTTGGCAGAGGACAGCCACGAGTAAACGATGGCTGTCTCCGCCAGCTGGTCCCGGTCTAAGCGACCCACAGCCCATCGCGGGAACGCAGGACGTCCATCCGCCCCGTGACACCTGCTGGGCGTCGGGATTACCGGGGAGACCTCCATCCGGATATACCGGTGGTCCGACAAGGTCTCCACCGGGGAGCTGGCGCGTCGTGGAGGACCACGACGCGCCAGCTCCCCACGCGTGCGGCGACCTCGGGGCTAGCGAACGAAAGGTCCACTATCGACCCGCCCCGTTGTCGCACGCACGTATGCACCGAGCCTCTGTTCAGCAAACAGAGGCCCAGTGCCGCCGCCCACTCCTCGATCGCCCGTCCTCGGTCGTTCGTCCGGGGAGACCCCCACGCCACGGACTTGGCGTTGAAGTCCCCCAAGACGAAGACCTGGCGCGATGCCATTCGCCGTAACGAGGCCTCCATGATGGTGAGGGAGGCCTCGAAATCGGTCACACTCCAGTTAGGGGAGAGATAGACTCCGAGGAGCGTAATCTCCCCCCAGTCCGCCGCGACGTATCCGACGCCCCTGTCCCTAAGAGTCAGAGGCGACGAAGGCCACGACGTGGAGGCGATGATTGCCACGGTGCCTTCGGTGCTACCCAACCAGTTAGGCCGGTCGGGCACCACGTACGGCTCCGCGGCTACGGCTACTCCTATCAACCACTCTGCCATGGCTTGCAGGAACACGTCCTGCGCACCGGCGGTGTCACCACCGCGGCCGTCTTCGGCGACCTTTTCTTCCCCTTTCTGCCGGCTCCCGCCTGGGGAGCGGCGGCCACGGCGGCACTCTTGGCCACCGCTCTCCGCTTCTGGCCGCGTGCCTTCCTGTTCCTCTCAGCCACCTGCCAGCCCTGTTCGAGCCTGGCAGCAGCGCTGAGCGCAGCAGGAGCGGTCGCGGGTGCGCTGGCCGGCGCTTGCGGTGCAGCCGCTGGCGCCGGCCGCGGCCCGGCCTTGGCGGGAGCCGGCACCTTGCCGGCCTTCTTGGCCCCCTTGGGCCCGGCCGCGGCCGCAGCGTATCTCACCACGCGGCCACCCTGACAGGGCAGCGGGGTGGGAGCTGACGCTTGCGGCCGCCTCGCCTTGTCCGCGGCGAGCGGCGGTCGGATGGGCGGCTCAGGCGGGAGCCTGGCCGCTACGGCGGCGATACGCGCATCCACCATCACCCCTACTCGGGCTAGGATCACGCGTACCGCCGACTCCGACACGCCGTGCACCTCGTCGGGCGGCGGCACCTCCCCCCTCCGAGGTCTGCCGCGGCCACGAGCCGGCGGAGGGACCACGACGAGGGGAGGAAGCGCCGAAGCCGCGACGGGTGCAGCTGGCGCAGCACCCCCGACGGGCGCAGCCGGCGCCACGGGCGCAGACGACGGGCCCGCCCTCCCCGGCGCAGCCCGTTTCGGTGGCGAGGCTGGCATAGGCGGCGCGGCCGGCGCCAGGCGCGCGAACTGGGCCCGCAGGTCGGCCATCTCCTTGGCCAACCCGCGGTTCTCCCGTCGCACCGCCGATAGCTCCGTCTCCAGCTTGCGGTTGCGTTCCCGCAAGCCGGAGACCTCCTCACTAAGGCGGGCGTTCGCGGCCTGGAGGGCCGCCACCTCGCCACCGTGGCCGGCCGGACCCGGTGTCCCCGGCCACGCCGCCACCACCGATCCTCGGCCTCTGCGCCCCCGGCGCATGGTCGGGACCTTGGGAGGAGGCATGATGATGGAACTCCCCTCCGAGTCGGTGTTGGAGCGGCCACCCTCTTGCAGGGGGCGCTTCCAGGGTCTCGGGGGGAGGGCCTCCTCCCTCTTCCTCGCACTTGGGGCTGGAGCTGGCGCCTTTGCAGCCCCCTCCGTCCTCTTCCTCGGCGACGACGACGACGACGGCGACGACGGCAACGACGACGGCCTAACTGCACCCTCAACTGACGGCGCGCCTAGCATCTGCCTACCTGCGGCGCATCCACCGCCCTCGTCCCTACTCCGGCTGACTAGCGCCCAAGGGGTGCTGCTCTCCTCGGCGGACGGCTCTGCGGCACTTCCGCCCACGTCCGTCAGCACCATCTCCGATGCCGCATCCGTCTCCTGACGCTTTGATGGCCCTGCGGCACTGCCGCCCTCATCCTGCGACGGCTCTGCGGCAATGCCGCCCTCATCGCTCGACAGCTCGGAGCTTTCGCCTGCTAACCTTATGCACGGCTCTGCGGCAATGCCGCCCTCGTGCTCGGACCCGCTGCTGCTGCCGCTCTCCTCACGCGGCAGCCCTGCAGTGGTCTCCATCCTCTCTTCCGACGGCTGGGCAGCAACGCCACCCCCGTCCCGCGACGGCCCTGCAGCAGCAATGCTGCCACCCTCGTCGCGTGCAGCAATGGCTTCAGCCTTCATCCGCGCCCGCCACGCCTTCGATGCATTGGCGCTAATGCGGGCTCGTGCAGCGGCGGAACGCCTCGGCTTCGTCCTTCGGGTCTTCTTCCGCACCTGCACCTCCTCCTCGTTCCCTCTCCCCCCCTGAGCCACTTGGTGTTGAGCCGGGCTCTCGGCTTCTGAGGCAGTAGTTGTCCCCCACCCATACGATTGGGGACTGACTGTGCCGGGACTTGGGCGCGACTCCAAATGGACGTCGCGCGCAAGCACCGGCATAGCAAGGGATTCCCCGGCCTGGCCGGGACCCTCTGGTGAAGTTAAACGTGTATTGACTTCTGCCATATCTTGTTGGACGTTTTTAAGTCTTGCCTTGACTACCACTCTAACGACTGGACGCTCGCGCGCTTCTTAACCCACCAGTCATATATCTCCTCGCCGAGTGGCCAAACTTAAGATTGGGGTGATTTTTTATAGGGGTTTTCTTCCCCGCGGTCCGAAGACCCCCGGTCCTGACCCCCCTGCTCAGGATTACGGTTTGGGCCTTCCGGGTCTGGCCGCTCGCGAGCGACCGACCCGTCACGCCCCGGGCCGTGACGCAACCGTCCCTGGCGACGGAGTGCCATGAGGCACATCCGCCCCATTGGCCCCGGGTCAGATCCGCCGTGCGCTCTGCCACCAGAGCCGCACGCGGAGACCCCCCCCCTGCCGGAATCTTGGCCGTCCAAATGGACGCATGACGTCCAAATGGACGTTACCAGGGAGCACCACGAGGAGGTGCTCCGGCCGCGCCCCCCAGATTTATAAGAGCTAAGAGCCGATATACTTTGTACTTAAAACTACATACTTTACTTTCGGAGTTCATGGTCCGCCCGTGACCACGAACGCTGCAAAGTGCTCGAAACTTCGGGCAATTAAAAATCAAATACAAACGCGATAAAATACCTAAAGTAGTTTTATTTACAACGTGTAATACTCGCGTAACCATCAGAAATCATTATCGATATACTTACTTTTTTTATAATTATGTAGTTGGAGTAGAAGTAATATTTACTACTCTTCCAATATCCATATTGCAAAAGTAATTGGTAATCCCAATCCCGATCGTCTGCCTGACGTCACCCTCTTTGGGAATGTTATTCAGCAGAATGTTGATCAGACGGCGTCAGATGCAGTTAGCCTAGATTGATGTATAGCTCTTAACAGTTTTTTACTGTACCCGCCAGCAATATAAAGATTGATATTATTCGTAGCAGCTACTAGCGGCTTATAAGAGTTTGTAAATGATTTTTTTATAGTTTTATAAGATGTTACTGATACTTGTAGAGACGCGATTCGCTTTTTTTGCGAGGTTACGGACGTCAAGGAACTCAGTACCAGTAGTTGATCCAATGGCAAAGGTCCGCGCGCCGTCCTTGCGTCGCCCTAAACAGAATGGTCGGCGTGTTTGCTGACCATATCCCGCCAAAAAAAATCATTAAAAAATGGTGTAATTTACTGTGATATTAGAGCGGCATGAGGCACATAATCTACATTGCGACCTGCCTTTTGAACGGACCGCTGACATCATCGATAGTTTTAGTGGTCCAAAGAGTAGGCTACATTTGCTGGTACCTTCCTTCTGAATGATATACTTAATTTGAGACATGACACCTATTTATCTCATATTCCGTATAGGAGATAGTAGTTATCATCATCACCGCTCATGCTCATGTATGTTCACTTACTGGGCTCAAGCCTCCTCTGCATTGGGCAAAAAATGGATCTATTATACTGTATGTATATATTATACACTGGTCAGGTGGGTTGGTATAGGATGTTATTTCAAATTTTCCTTCTCTTGCATACTTTTTTTATGCACAAGATGTCCCTTAGTAGCCTTTAACGGCGCTCACGACCAAGAAGGGGGTTGACGAATTGTATCCTTACTCTGTCTCGATATGGAATAGTAATTATAGATTCTTGAAATATTTAATACCTGATGATTCTTTTGTAGATAACTGGACACTGTCAAACTAATAACCAGAATCTTCTAATGATATATAGCTAGGTAATGAATTAACTTACTTATCGTATCCGTGGCGCTATTATATTTTAAAGTTTCGTACCTGGAACCGTGACAGTAGTTTAAATAATATTATTGTAAATAGTATTCGCAACAGTGTGTCTACGACGCATGAATACCGTTGGATATAATGTTCACAAGACGCTTGTATTTATTTCTAAAGTCTATCGTTGATAACAAGCAAAATCAAGATCATCATCAGTCTGTACTATTTTAAAGTTTCCTGTAAAACAAAGACTATTTTCTCAGTGCAGGGGTGTTAGAGGTGCTAGAGGTGTCAAGCTGTGAAGTCAAATATGTGTCTCTGCCCTTTTTACTTTAATTCGTCAACTAGGATGGTTGAATATTCTTTAAGTTCGGCGCGTCGGACTCGGAACGCCTGGAGTTCGGAAATACTCCGTAAACGATTGTTCGCAGCATGCGGCGGGTGCAGATTGTTTATTTGAGTGAAGAATATTGAAGAGCAGTACTTTTTCCTTCTTCAAGTAGAAGGAGCAATGTTCGTATTAAAGCATACTTCCCAATGTGATACTGGTTTATCTCGTAATCCCACCTTAGATATGTCTTAAGATTCTAAGTCAGACACACAGACATACAGATACACTCCTAACTGCCAAGGATTGTCACCACCCTGTCACAGGTTGCTAGTCAAGTTTCACATGAATAGCAGAAAGGAATATTTCTCCACCTGCATATATGAGTACCTAAGCATGCGACATTTTTGCCATATAAATCTCATCATTCCGTGTGGTGACGGTGTAAGAATATAATTCACCACTCCCTATCTTGCTCTTGGATGTCGTAGAAGACGACTAAGGGATATAATATGCACATACCATCTGTGCAAGAGACGGAAAACTTGAAATGAAACCCTATACATATCTGACCAGCACGGTATAGTAGGTCAGGTCCCATTGTAGAGGAGGCCCGAGCTCAGCAGTCAGACGTGTATCGGCAACGATGATGATGATGATGAATCTCGTCTTCTGTGCAGAATTATATACACGACATCCGCAATATATTCTAGAATAGGAGGCTCTTGGTCACTGGATCGGTGAATAATCGATCATCCGCAGAGAGGCTGACTGCGTGAGGCGGTACCTGAAAGGGTATCCTGGCTGGGCTGTCCATGAATGACAAGGAACTCGACACCAGTGGTCGGCCCAATGACGAAGGGGAAAGAATACGATGGGTTATGGAGTTGCGCACTTCCTTGCGTCGCCCCGGACGGAGGGAATGGAGTACGAGCTAGCCATAGCCCGCCTAAAAAAAAATAAGAATCTGTCTTTTGAGGCAACATAATTTACACAAGAGGTCCTTGACATAATAGCCAAGTGCTTATCTGTCGAGACCAATTTAGGGTCTGTCTTTGTAAGTATAATCTTCACCTAAATGTCAAATTAATTCTGCATTGATTTAGTTGTAGTCTGCCTACGTTCCATTTTTAATATAATAAAAATAGATGCTCCATTATATTGCTTTATTATTTATTATTATTTTATTGCTGTGTGGTAGCGACTTCGAATACTACCAACCCTTGCTTTGCTCGTGGGTGTCGTAAAAGACGACTAAGAGCCCTAGATTGACCCGGACCAACTCCATCTAGTACCATTTGGGTCAACGATTACATTCCCAAGGAGGGTTGACGTCAGGCAGGCGGCCGGTCATAAAAGTCATTGCCGAAACTTTTTGCAATATGTCAAAACAGATGACATATTGCGTCGACCCCAAGTAATTGGGATAAGAGCAAGATGATGATGATGATGATTTATTATTATTTTACTTTCAACACTAATGTATAGAAAATATTAATTTATTTTTTTATTAGATAACTACGTTACGATGAGTATTATTTGTGAAAATAATTATGCTAGCCGTTCTATCAATACTTCATTATTTAATTATTAAGAATGGTCTTTGAATTATCAGGAAATTAATTCTTTATTTGATCTCTAACGGAAAAACTAATTATTTACAACGTTGATTGAAAGTTAATATTTTTTAAATATTTTAAAAACAGGTCAAGCGGGTTGATATGAGAAATACAGAAGGCGCTCTGTATACATACTACAATTAATTGAAACCTTTATCGGACAAACGTTTCATTATGGATTTATTCATTTATCTTTTATGCATACAAAATTATAATTTACAAGATGACCCGTGCGAAATATTCACACTAGTCAACTAGTAGATAAATATTTGTGATTCGATCTTACAACTATTAATAAAAAAGCAAGAGATTAAATGATAGAAATCAATAGATTTAAATTTGTGAATAATGAATGAAGATTGCGATGAGTAGAATGATTTTTGAATAATGATTAAAGATATCGATGAGTAGAAAGTATTGACTGAAACGCTGTACAGTGACAATATGTCATCGGCATCACATTTTAATGTGTGAAACTCCCACATTGGAAGGTGATACGGCAGGTAAGCGTATAACATCAAGGCAAGAGAAAGATGACTCGAAATTAAAACCTTATGAATTTCGCCGGTAAGTTAAGTATAGGCTATTTACCTTTCATTATAGATGGTCTTTTTCGTGTGGTGATGAAGTAAGAATACATTTCACCACCCCTTCTCTTGCCCGTAGGTCTCATAAAGGCGAAAAGAGGATATATTACACAATAACAACTATGCAAAAGAAGGAAAACTCGAAATAAAAACCTATAACAACCCGCCTCAGCTGCGTGGTATATTACATCAATTTCCCTACCAATATGAAGGAGGCTCAAGCCCAGTAGTGGGACGTATATGAGCTGTGATGATGATGATGATGATAAATGGTTTTATTACCGATTACGCGAAGTGTAACTATTAATGGAGATAAAGAGGAATAAAAATATATTCATTACGAAGCAAAGAGTTTTAAGCTGTTGATAGTGACGAAGATAAGGAGTGTTGTCTAGTAGAAAATTATGTGTCGCATCCGGGGCGGCGAGCACGCGACGTGACCACGCGCTGATATAAGTACCAATGACTATTGTACGTACGATCGAAGAGGGTGCATCGGTTACTGTATTTTTCAAGAAGCGGTAGGACATTCATTGTTAAATACATCAATGTAACAGGATAATTGTATAAAATATGTTGTTATGTTGATAATTTTCCGTATGGTAATGGAGTAACAATACAATTTATCACTGCTTGTCTTGCACGCGAGTATCGTAAAAGACGACTAAGAGATATAATATGCATATAACATTTATGCAAAAGGAGGCAACTCGAAATAAAACCCTATATCAAACCATCTCACCAGAGTAGTTTAATAGGTAAATTTTCTCTCATTATGAACTCTAAGCCGCTTAAAATCATATATTTTAATAAACTCCATCCATCTGTCTATATATCCACTATTATATATAAGATAATAAGAATGCCTTGTAGAACGGTGGAGACATCTTACACTGCGTCATCCAATACATAGTCGCCACGAAAAATCTTTTTATCCAGTAGTGGTAGGATTGTAGAGCAACATGGTCTACCAATTACTTCAGCAAACTTAGAGTCGTTTAAAGAGGACAATGATTTCAAATAAGTAAATCGTTTAGGTTTTTTAAATGAGTTCTATCCTTACTCATTCTGATATCAAATGGTGAAACTTAAAATTTCATCTCTTAAAGAAAAGAAAATCTTTCATGATTACGCAAATGACTGCGGTTGAATGGCCGCGGGTAACTGGACTGGGCAATAGCCCGCTATCGCTAGGAAGGCTGGCCGCCTGAGGGTGATGGCACAAGGGAGGGTTGTCTCAGACAGAGATGGTACCTGAAATAATAACTCTCTAGGCTGACCACGGACGTCAAGGACTCGGTATTAGTGTCCGGCCCAATGGCGAAGGGGAGAAAATACGGGGCCGCTCGCCAATTTCTATTGTTTTTAATTTTCTCCTTGTTCTAATTTCTTGTGTAGTTTTAGTTTTAAAAGGCAATAAACAATTATTATTATTGTTATCAAAAATCAAATATAGACGCGATAAAAAATAGTTTCATTTAATTCTTGCCAACCCAATTCATGCACACTTATTCATCGTATGAGTCATGTACACGTACGGCGGCGTACGTACATACGTGTAGCGTATCTCTGAGTGACAACAGCCCACTTGCGCGCATCCTACTAGTGACCTTGCCGACCGACATCGTCCGAAGATTTCACTTCCTCTTGATACGTTTGAAAAAATTTGATCAGCACGAGCTTTGATCTCACTTTGAAACTGTGTGAGTGCGTTCTGATCTTCTATCTTAAGTATTCAAAGGTGTGTTCCGAAATATTTATTTAAGAAATGTTTCCTTGGAATGTTAAAAACATTATCACATCTAAAAAAAATTCTATACTCTTTTAACCCTTCTTTTTTGTTTGTAAGCAAGCAAGGTTTAATATATATATATTATTGAAGTTACACTTCTTCTGGCGAATTAGCGAAAATGATGAGAGCAATTTTTTTACGACGCGTGGACACACCGTCATAAAGGTCAACTAAATAATGCGTTATAATAAAACTTTTAATGTATTAAATACCTTTTTTATTCTATTATTAGTGTCGTTTTTTAGGGTTCCGTACCCAAAGGGTAAAAACGGGATCCTTTTACTAAGACTACGTGGTCTGTCCGTCCGTCTGTCTGTCACCATTCTGTATCTCAAGAACCGCGATAGCTAGACAGTTGAAATTTTTACAAACTATATATTTACTAGCAACCCTCCCTCGCTTCGCTTCGGTTTCAGTCACTTTACCCGCGTAGATCCCGTGCCCGTTGGAATACCGGAATAAAATATAGCCTATGTTACTCCATGATATTACAGCTTTCCATTGGTGAAAGAATTTTTGAAATCGGTTCGGTGGTTTAAGCGTGAAAGCGTAACAAACAAACTTACTTTCGCACTTATAAGTAGTAGTAAAGATGTTGCCGCTATAACAACAAATACTAAAAGTAAAATAAAAATAAATATTTAATGGGGCTCCGATACAAACAACCCCATTTTTACCTATTTATAGATAATGGTACGGAACCCTTCATGCGCCACTCTGACTCGCTTTTAGCCGGTTTTTTTTTCTATAAACGTAAGATAACGCGAAGCATAAAATTTTTAGAAACACTTGTTGTTACGCCACAACACTCCTTGTTACGCCAAAGAAGTACAACTCTTTACGTGCGTACTTAGAAGAAGTCAGACATTATATACGAAAATAATATACCAGGAAAAACTACTAAGTAATAATTTAAAGAGGTAACTCTGATTTAATTGATAGGATATACGGTGTATAAATATTTATGAAGATCGGTCGCTAATGTCTTGGTTATGTCGTTAATCAAGCTGCAATTTATGCGCGAACACGACTGATATTGATCCTTAAAGAATGTTATATTTCTTTAGGGTATCTCCCTACGGTAAGTAAAAAATCCTAGTATCGCGATCCAAGAATTTAAGTAATGAACACCGATTACACATATTCAACATCATCGTTCATCATCATCATTTCAACTCCTATATATCCCACTGTTGGGCTCGGGCCTCCTCCACAATGGGAGGGAAATTGACCTACTATACCGCGCTGGTCAGACTTGTTGGCATAGGGTTTTGTGTCGAGTTTACCGAGTTTTCCTTCTCTCTTGCCTAGATGTTACTCGCATATCATATCCTTTAGTCGCGGTGAAAATTGTTTTCTTATTCCGTCACCACACAGAAAACCTTTACTATGCATATTGCATATTTATCACAGAATAAAAAAATAAATGTTATTCAAATACATCATCTTACAAAGAAATGGGCTTTAACGAAGAGCAAACACCTAATAAGTATCATAAATTATTAAGGTACCTAAACCTCACAAGTTGACACGCAATGAACTTGATTTGAGAAAAGAAATTTTAGACAAATAGTATGTATCCGGAGAAATGTCCTCAGATGTTTAAGGCGTGAGAAAAATTTTGCTAAATAAAGCCACAGTTACTTTCATTTTATCGTAAGAATATCATTATCAATGAAATAATTAAATATTCAAAGAATGGTGATGTATTCTTTCTCTGTAATCCCAACTAGAGTATTGAATCTAGTAATGATTTTTGATGTTTACGGAATTATAAATTATAAATAAAACTATATTTACGGCTTTTATCGCGTTTGTGCGAACTTTTTTTAGCGGACTCTGCCCGTGACCATGAATGCTGTAAAGAGTTCGTAACGTCGGGCAATCAATTAAATTCAAACGAGATAAAATCCGTAAAAATAGTTTTATTGGAAACAGTAATTCATTTAAATGAAATAGCAAACACATTTAACTTTATCCTTGGGTATAAAGTTGTGAGTATAAATCAATATGACAATGCTGTGTGGTAGTAGTCACTACCGTTCGTCGTCATGCATCAACCCTGATGCTGTCTGGTCAATAATTATATTCTTAAGGACAGTTGACGTCAGGGAAAACTGCTGCTAAAACTTTTGCTTAGTACGATGGAAGAAGTGTATGTACTGCGTCGACCCCAAGCAATTGCGATGAGCAAGATGATGATGATTTTTTTAGCTGTAAAAATATTTCTGATTGAAATTTAAACAAATCCATCCTCTCTTCAGCTTTTTTTTTTGCATTTATGATCTGTTCTAGACATAATCCGTTCATTTCGTCTAGGACGACGCAAGGATGAAATGCGGCTCATAATTTATCGTGTTTCCTCCAATACCTTGACATCTGATCCTATCGCCCTAGCGTGGTTGGTCTTTCTGTGGATGACGAATTGATCCGCGATCCTATCACCTCCGGTCTCCATTGTCTATCTATCAGCTTATCGACGTTAACTGCTAGACATAGGATTCCTAATGAAGGAATAGAAGCATAAACGTTGCACTTTATAGGAGGATTGGTAATCATAGTTTATAAGTTTCTTGGCCCTGCCTGATGCCTATTCTCTTGATGTTTCCTGAATCGATTTTTCGGGAACCGCATTAGTGGCAAATGAGCGATCCATTTAATCGAGCCTTTGAGTTCATTGCCTTCCCGACGTCGACAACGTACCTTTTCAGTTACCTATGCCCTTCTTGACATACCAGCAATATAACGGATGTTACCATCGCATTGCCAGCCTACGGGCAGGAGACGAGGCCCAAGTCTGACAACCGAAAAAATTATTACACTAGGACTAAAAAGTGAAGCCGTAGCCACCTGGCTTCACTTTTTAGTCCTAGTGTAATATTTTTTTATAATTTGTTTAATATGTTTTATTTAAAATTTTCCTTCTCTTGCTATATGCATATTATATCCCTTAGAGAACTTTTTTGCGACCCCCACGGGCAAGAATGCTGAATTATATTCTTATTCCGCCACTAAACGGATATTGCGGATAAATCCTTCCTTACTAATATTATAAACGCGTAAGTTTGTATGTGAGGATGCGAAGATGTGAAGATGTTTGTTGCTCTTTCACGCAAAAGCTACAGAATGAATTTTGATGAAACTTCCCAATAATATAGCTTACATATCAGAAAAACACAGGCTATAATTTATCCCGATACTCCCACGGAAAGAGGAACTTCGGGTGAAACCGCAGGGCGCTGCTAGTATCCGATTGATGGCCCTGTACGGCGCACCGCACCGGTGTGGGCGGGGTCTCTGACCGTCCGTCTGAGGGCCCTCTTGTGGCGACCACAGAGGGTCTTGGCGATCAGGGCCATACGCGGTTAAGGTATGGTGGCGACGGAGGCAGCGTGCTTTCTGGCCGGAACTCCCCCGTGGGACCTGGAGGCGGAGATGCTCGCCGGAATTTACCAGCGGGTGTCGGAGACGCGCGTCTGTGGCGGCATGGTCTCAATAAAGAAGATTTCCGCCGCCGTTGGCGGGTCGACGTCCACCGAGACGTCATTGCCCGTTGGGCAGTCGGGCTGAATAGGTCTCGGTACGGTGTCAGGAGCGTCAAGGCCTTCCGGCCGGTGCTGATGGAGTGGTTGGAGCGGACGCACGGGGTGCTTTACTTCCGACTGGTGCAGGTGCTGACGGAGCACGGTTGCTTCGCCAAGTACCTGCACAAGATTGTCAGGAGGGAGAGTATACCATTCTGCCACCACTGCGATTGCAACGACGACTAGGCGCAGCACACGCTCGAGGTGTGTGCCGCGTGGCCGGAGGAGGGCCGTGAGCTCGTCGCAATCGTCGGTGCTGACCTGACGCTGCTGACCATCGCCAGGGAGATGCTCGATAGCGTCAGGAACTGGGACGCGATCGCCGCCTTTTGTGAGGCCGTCATCTCACGGAAGGAGGCGGCGGATCGTGCGCGAGACGAGCTCCTCTTCGGCGACACGTTCCGCCGTCGGTGACTCGGGCGGCGCAGGCGCGAGTACCTGCGCCTAATGGCGCCCTAGCCGAGGCCACGGGTGACCGGACCGGGGAATTTAGTCCGTCACCCGCAGAGAGGCTGACCGCGCGACGGCGCCCGACGTTCCGGGACGGCGACGTCGAGAGGTGACGGTACCCGAAAGGGTATTCCGTCGGGCCGACCACTGATGACAAGTCACCCTGCTCCGGTGGTCGTCCCAACGACGAAGGTGACGTGGATACGAGTGGATTATGGGCCCGCGCGCCGTCCTTTCGTCGCCGTCGCCCGGACGGAATGGACCGCGTGTGCACTTACCATAGCCCACTCATAAAAAAGGCGCTGCTAGTAGTAAATAAAAGAAATTATTATTCTCATCTCTGTCATGTTTAAAAAAATATTATGTTGGTAATGTCCTTCGCAACGTGGGTATTTAATGCAGGATATTTAAAAAAATATCGCGCTTATACGATCCTTGTACGTGTTTAATAACGAATCCTATCAGCTTTGAACACTTTTTTTAATAAGAGTTCCGAGTAATATGTAGCTTATGTCGTTCCGATGGGAAATCATAAAATATAAGGAAAATGAAAAGGAATTTGTTTGTTTGGGTTTCGTTTGGAAACTGACGATATAAGAAACCTCAGAATTTCTTTTTATTCACATCTAAGATCTCAGAAATATATTATTATATTCACAAAAAAATTGTAAACAAGTAAATATAAATAAGCATTGATTTGTGAAGTAATAAAGTTCAATGAGATATCGAAGATTAAGATTTTTTTTACAGAATAATTTAAGCCTGACATTTGCGGCTTATAGCCGAATAAATCTTACTTAGTCAGCCAACTCACATATGAAATCCCTGAATGGGTGAGCGGGGGGAGCGCCTTACCCGCGTAGTTCCCGTTCCAGAGGCAATACCTGATAGCTTTCCATTGGTGAAAGAATTTTTGAAATCGGTTCGGTGGTTTATGTGTTCTCTATCATATTTCTTCTTTGATGTTATCTGTTATCTATCGTATTTCTTAGTAGTAGTCCGCAGAAGAACTGGTGTAACCGACATAGCACGAAGATTTAGCACGCTGAAGTGGCAATGGGCAGGCCACATCGCTGGACGAACTGACAACTACTAGGAAAGAAAGGTTCTTGATTGGCGACCACGTATTTGGCGACGCAGTTTAGGATGCCATACAACCCCAAACTAGGTGGACCGACGACCTGGTGAAAGTTGGGGGGCGTTGTTGGATGCAGGCGGCTCAGGACCGCACTTTGTAGTGTAATATGAGGGAGGCCTACGTCCAGCAGTGGACGGCGATAGGCTGAAATGATGATGATGATGAGTAGTAGTCTTTTAAGACATACACGTTCTAGAAAGGGAGTGATCTCATTCAATAGTAGACGTTCAACTGCTGATAAAGGAATGAAATAATGCAATACCTTTCTTTATTTGTCTATCAGCATTTCAAATGGAGACTTCACACTACAGGCCCGACTTCAACAGTAAGATATTCTATTGTAATATATAAACACACAGCGGGTGGTCCGTCGCGCCCAGCGTGTGCCGGTTACGTCAAACATTAAGTAAATCATCTGTACACTTTCTATGGTTTTCATTTATAATTTAGTGGAGTATCTTCTATATAACTTGATAGCTTCTGATCGCGTAATTAAGTATATTTTCCACGATGAAATTTTATCCAAAAATCCATTCAACGAATTGTGGTTGATTGAGTAAAAACTGTAGTTCTGTTATAAAAGATTACATCTAGCGTATGGCACGTTGCTGGGACATACAGTGTCGAGAGATTTGCGTACTTATTTAATCCCACCAAAAACATAAATGTAAAAAAGGAGAGCCAAGTTCAATACAAAAATTATGCTTGGCTGTGGGCTTCGCCGCAAAAAGAATGGAGATCTAAACGAGTGCCAAGTTCTATGCAAAATCCAAATATGTATTTATAGGAACAAAATAACATTATCAACAAGTAATAAACTCTATTTCTTTGCTTTATTATATTATGTTAATAGATTTTTTATTATTTTGAATTTAATAATTATTAAAAAAAAAATATGTATATCAATTTACTATTACATACTAACCTGTAATACGGATAATCTACAAAAAATACAAAGGCATAATATACACGCAACAATACAACGGCTCACGAAGTAATGGTATTACTGTAACTACATACAACGTTATAAGATATTGTTAGTATTGTATCTATTCAATGGAACTATTATGTATGTAATTCAACAGATAACACGCCAGTATGAAATAATAGTATTCAATTATACACGTTGAAAAATAATCGTAGAACTTTCGTCCGTCACTAACTTACTATATATAATATACTTACTTACTTGGGCATTATATGTTGTATGAAGCTACATTTTTTTTTGTTAGGAGAATATAACAATCTATACATCTATACAAATAAATAAAATTGAAGTGTCTGTTTGTAATGTCAAAATAATCGGGTTTTTTTTTCATGCTGATAGGGTTATTTGCACGATATCTATGCCTAAAAACCGATTTAAAAATTTTTGTCTGTTTGTTTTTTGTAATTTTAAAACGGTTGGACCGATTTTGATAATATTTTACTACCAGATAGCTGTCTATATACACGGAGTAACTTAGGATATATTTTATCCCGGTATTCCCACAGGAACGGGCACTACGCGGTTAGGCCAAAGAAAATTGCCGTTATGTATGAAATAAAATTAACGAATTTTTTTCATGTATTTTTTATTTGTATTAATCGAAGTAATCACCCATGCAATCAATGCATCTTTGCCAACGCAGCGGCAGTTTATTGATGCCCTTCTTAAAGAAATCAGCTGGACGGGAGGCAACAAATTCTTCAAAGGCATTTTGTACTGCCTCTCGGGTATTGAATTTCTTTCCCGCCAAAAAGTTATCTAAATTCTGGAAAAAGAAAAAAAAAGAGAAAAGTCTGTAGGCGCAAGGTCTGGTGAGTATGGCGGATGACGGAGAGCTTCCAACCCCAGTTCTTGCAACTTGGAGACCGTCTGCTGTGCAGTATGAGGTCGCGCATTGTCGTGCAGGAGCAGCGGAGACGAGCAATTGAGCAATGCTGGTTGGAGATGTGCCAGCTTCTCCATCGTTGTGTTCAGTTCTTCACAGTACACGTCTGCAGTAATGCTCACCCCGTTTGGTAAGAAGCTGTGATGAATCACACCGGCGCTAGACCACCAAACAGTGACCATCACTTTTCTAGGGGTAAGTTTTTGTTTAGGGCGTTGTTTAGGTGCTGAACCAGGATCCAACCAACTTTCTGAGTGCTTGCGGTTATCAAACAGAATCCATTTTTCATCGCAAGTAACAATTCGTTTCAAAATTCCTTCATTTGTGTGTCTGTTGAGCAATGCAAGGCATGTCTCGACGCGTACTTCGCGCTGGTGATCATTGAGTTCGTGGGGCACCCATTTGTCAAGCTTTCTTACCTTGCCAATTTGACGCAAATGGACCAATATTGTTTTGACGCTAACGTCGTCGTAAAGCTGCTGCTAATTCAGCCGTAGATTGTGTATCATCGGCTTCCACCATCTCCACCACCATCTCAGCCCATATATGTCCCACTGTTGGGCTCGGGCCTCCTCCATAATGGAAGGGTAATTGACCTACTATACCACGCTGGTCAGACGTGTTGGTATAGGGTTTTATTTCAAGTTTTCCTTCTCTTGCATAGATGTTATATGCGTTTAATATCCCTTAGTCGTCTCGTACGATCACCCACAGGTAAGATGGGTGGTGGTGAATTGTATTCTTACTCCGTCACCACACGGATAATCGCCTTCCACAATCGGCTTCCACAATCGCCTTTAATTCGTCATTGTCGACCAAAGTCTTCGGACGACCGTGAGGTTCATTTTTCAGGTCGAAATTTCCAGAACGGAAGCGAGCAAACCAATAACAGGCGGTGCGTTGGTTTGTAGTGTTAGCTCCGTAAACGTCGTTGATGTTGCGTGCCGCTTGTGCCGCGTTGCTGCCACGACGATACTTATATTCCATAATCACTCGAATTTTTAACGTATCCATGATGACTAAAAAGATTGAAATGCGATGAAAACGTAACACTAATCAATAAACAAATTACTACTTTTGGAAAATGAATTCCATGTTTTAAAATAAAATTAATTTGAAATTAGAATTCTTAGCCAAACAAAAATTATTTTGATTTGAAATGACCAGTACTGCAGAACGGCAATTACATAGGTAAAGACCTATTATTTAAGAAAATATTATCAGTTCTATTATCTATACCAATAAATAATATTGGAGTGTCTGTTTGTAATGTCAAAATAGTAGACTTTTTTCATGCTCACACGGTTATTTGCACGACACCTATGCCTAAAATAGCGATTAAAAAATTGTTGTCTGTCTGTCTGTTTGTTCCGGGTAATCTTCAAAACGGCTGAACCGATTTCAAAAATTCTTTCTCCAGTGGAAAGCTATAATATCAGGGCGTAAACTAGGCTATATTTTATCCCGGTATTCCCACGGGAACGGGAACTACGCGGGTAAAACGACTATAACCGAAGCGAAGCGAGGGCGGGTTGCTAGTGTAAGTATAAAGTTGAACAACTATTGTTGGATGCCGCTGTTCTGAATAGTGCAATTGTATTATCAAAGAAGAGTTTATAAAATTTTTGATTAATAGATAGTTACAATTTGATCGTTCCGTTAAAAATTGCGATATTACGTTTAGAAAAAATTATAAATATATATAATATGTATAATTGTATATATATATATATATATATATATAGATATGCTCAAATAATCCTCAGAGAAAGTGGTATACGGGGTTATAAGTTCTATTCGTTTAACCTTTAGCCTATGTCTAGACTAAAACCTTTACTTTCGTTCCCATTAATTCATCTCAATTGCAGTATTACAAGCATCCTTTACTGAATTGACGATTAAGATTAAGATTATCATGTTTATAAAATATATATATATATATATATATATATATATATATATATATATATATATATATATATATATATATATATATATATATATATATATATATATATATATATATATATATATATATATATATATATATTACATGAATGAAGTTGACACAGGTCTATTCTAAGTGGTATTCTTGTCCCACAGTAGGCATCTACATGCTGATGGAATTGCCCATCTGTGACTAAATAGGGAATATGCACGAAACTCCAAAATAAACAAATTATTTTTATTTGTAATCTTTATTGCTTAAAAAACGCACCTATACAATTATTTTTGAAGTTATACTTCTTTAGGCGCGTTATGAAAAAATGATGAGAGTGAAATTTTAAGATGCGCGCGCATCTGTGACACAAAATTAACAATATGAAGTTGTCTGCTTAACCGCTCATTGAGTGAAATTTTAAGATGCGCGCGCATCTGTGACACAAAATTAACAGTATGAAGCTGTCTGCTTAACCTTAAATTCAATTTTTGAATTTATTATTAAATTTATTTTTCAAATATTAAATAATCAATAATAAACATTTAAAATTACGAATCTTATAATATTTAGTACAAATTATGTCTTATATATTTATTATTCTCTAAATTTTGTTTTTAATAATTATATATATATATATATATATATATATTAATTATATATTATATAAATTTATATTAAATATATATATTTGAAATATATATATTAAATATATTATTATATAAATATATTAATTTTCAATTTTTAATATTAATTATTGATATCTAAGATCAATCTAAGATTCTTTTAGTTTAAATTTGATGACTATTAAACTGAACTTTGTTGATTATCCTTTTCCAATCCTTCTATTATTTTATTGTAATTAATTATTTGCATGCAATTAAAAACTATTTTTTAATGATGCCAAAGAAGTATAACTTCTCACGCGCGTACATAAGTACACGCACCCATTTTTTTAATTTTATCATTATTTAATAATTAAATTTAATTATCAAAAAGTGCCTTTTTTGAGATTCGCGCGCAAAATTTCTGAAACGCACCACATTGGTTGGAGTACTATGATGTCACGTTTTGAACACGTGACACCCGAGTCTTCTAGTTAGGGCTGTCTATATTAAACAAAATATAGTTTTCGATATATCGATATTTTTAAATATATCAATATCGGAGTTCGATATAACGAAAAAAATATCGATATTTCGATATTTTCCCCATGACCACTCTTTAACTTCGTTCATTGCGGGGTTGCAGTGCCGAGCTTTATTTTATCAAATTCTAGGAGTAAGTGATAACTGATCATCAGTTTCATGCCATGTTCTACAGTAGATTAAGTTTATAAATACTTTAGAAGAAAAGATAAAACACCAAATTTATTCAAATAAATATCGACCCTCGATACGTACTTTTTATTATCGTCCAAAAAAAGTTCAGTATTAAGTATCGATATTTTTAAATAATAATATCTATATTTTGACATAGCGATATTTTATCAACAGCCCTCCTTGAACCTTGGATAGGAGGAGAACCTTGTGATATCAAGTTGCTGTTTGTATGTCTCTAGTGATTATTGTTAGGGATGTGAAAAAAATCGTTTTTTACAAAAAAATAATCCATTAATAATCGATTTTTACAATCGATTATCAAAATAATAAAAGTCGATTATTAATCGATTTTTTATTATTCGAAATTCGATCAAAATTCATCATACTATGTTAGAAAATAAAGCTCACATTTCCTAAAAAAAAGTCATCATAATCCTGTTGGGACAAAAAAATCGATTATTTTAAAATCGATTTTTTTTAATTAATCGATTATTTTATAATCGTTTTTTTTTAAATTAATGGATTATTTTATAATCGATTTTTTTAATTAATCGATTATTTTAGCATCGATTTATTTTAAAGAACAAAAAATCGATTATGTTAGCATCGATTTATTCTAAAGAACAAAAAATCCATTATTACAAAATCGATTTTTCCCCTCCAAGTCATATCCCTAATTATTTTGTATTGTTACCCAGTTATTTCATAATAAGCTATTAGTTTTCTGTGTTCAAGTATTAATCTTGTGAATAAGTCTTATTACAATGACTGAAACTGTTTTCGTCAAAGTATAGTCAGATAATCTTCCTAAAATAGACGTGTATATGATGACAAGTTATTTCGCGTCTAATTCAGATTTAATATCTGTTAAACTCGGAGGAATAAAAGCTGCAAGGTAAATAAGATAAAATATATTTAATAATCGTAATAATAATAAAAATATCGATATTTTTATCGACATATCGATAAAATATTTTTATTTATATTTTTCCAATATAGCGAACCCCGATATTGATACATTGTAAAATATCGATATGTCGAAGAACGATATTTATAAATATATCAACAGCCCTAGTTGGCAGCCCTAGCAACTTGTACGAGTGTCGAGTATTCTGACGTCACAGAATACGCGCGCCGAAGTAGTCGCGTTTACATCGCCCATAAATAATGGCGTATTTAAAAAAAAAAATTTAGCGTAATTGTTTATATTTTGGATGTGTTATATTTATTTCTAGTAATGTAATAACTATTAACTCATAGGTCATCGGTCCACCTAGTGGGGGGGCGTCCTACAACGCCCCCCCACTAGGTGGACCGATGACCTAGTGAAAGTTGCTGGGCGTCGTTGGATGCAGGCGGCACAGGACCGCACATTGTGGCGCAACATGAGGGAGGCCTACGTCCAGCAGTGGCCGGCTGTAGGCTGAAATGATGATGATGATGATGATGTCTCACTGTCGAGTTCGAGCCTTCTCCACAATAGAAGGGAAATTGACCTCACTATACTATGCTGGTAATATAGGTTTTGATATAGGTTTTTCTTCCAGTTTTCCTTCTCTTGCGTAGATGTTACATGTGTGTTATATCTCTTAGTCGTCTTTTACGACATCGACGGGCAAGTGATGAATTGTATTCTTACTCCGTCACCACACGGAAGAGAGGGGATGAAGAGGAGGCGGTTTCTTTTATGGTAAATTTTACAAAGTTATTGGCTATAGATTTATTACCGGCAGAATTCCAGACGACAAGCTTTGGATGAAGAGGAGGCGGTTTCTTTTATGGTAAATTTTACAAAGTTATTGGCTATAGATTTATTACCGGCAGAATTCCAGACGACAAGCTTTCTTGGGAATTGTTGCCCAAAATGCATCAGATGCATTTTGGGCAACAATTCCCAGCCCTGGTCTATGCAAAGTTCTTAGTTGTTTTATACGATAATAATAAATCTCTTCTGATTAATAAAATATCATCTATGATTTAAAATTTATCAAAAACATAAATTATGCCTATCAATATTCATTCCTACATGTGCACGCACTATTATAATAAATCAATGCTTCATTTGCATTGTCACATTTTGTTTGATACATTCCTACATAATATCATCTAAATATAGTCCCAAACGCATTATTAACTCAGAATCTTATTACTTTAAACGAGCAATTTTTATATATACGATTTTGATGAAATTTGGCATACTAGAGGTTACGGGGCCAAAAAATCGATCTAGCTAGGTTTTATTTATAGAAAATGTTGTTTTGTCGTTGTTTTTAGCTAATCAATATAATGACATGAAATGTCAATAGAATATGGATTCAAATTTTGCCGTCAATGTCAAGAGTGGCGATAGCTTAGTTGGGAAGTTGTCCAGTTTTTTTTTTGGTTTGTTTTGGCATTCAAACAGCGTGGGATCGAATCTCGATGTTATTATTATTCTCTTTTTGTAATTTTTGATATTTTTATCATTATTTAATTTTTATTTTTTATTAATATATCTATAACAATAAATAAAATTGGAGTGTCTGTTTGTAATGTCAAAATGATAGGCTTTTTCCATGCTCACACGGTTATTTGCGCGACACCTATGCCTAAAATAGCAATTAAAAAACTGTTGTCTGTCTGTCTGTTTGTTATCGCGGCGGGTAATCTTCAAAACGGCTGGACCGATTTCAAAAATTCTTTCACCAATGGAAAGCTATAATATCAGGGCGTAAACTAGGCTATATTTTATCCCGGTATTCCCACGGGAACGGGAATTACGCGGGTAAAACGACTATAACCTATAACCGAAGCGAAGCGAGGGCGGGTTGCTAGTATCTAAATAAATTCGACTAAAATACAACAAAAATATACCGAGCAAAGCTCGGTCAATCAGATATTATTCATTTATGTAGTCACATATATTATTAATAGTGACATTGGCAAGAAATTTCATCATTTCAAGCCATTTTTTTTTTTTTTTTGTGGGTGGGCCGCGGTCGGCCCGCCTCCGCACCACTCCGTCCGGGGCGACAGAGGGGCTTAAGCACGCAACTCCCGCGACCCACCCGAAAACCATGTCACCTTCGTCGTTGGGCCGACCACTGGAGCAGCGTTAACTTGTCGTCAGTGGTCGGCCCGACGGAATACCCCTGGGGTAACCTCCCATCGACCGACGTCCCCACCTCAGGGAGGACGTCGGTCTTTCCTCACGCGGTTGGCCTCTCGGCGGGTGACGGACTAATCCCCGGTCACGTCACCCGCGGCCTCGGCTAGGGCATCATTTCAACCCATACACGTTCCACTATTGGGTTCAGGCCTCTTCTACTAAGGGAGGGAAATTGACCTACTATACCACGCTGGTCAGACCCTATACCAACGTATAGGGTTTTGTTTCGAGTTTTCCTTCTCTTCCATAGATATTATATGCATACTATAATCCCTTAGTCGACGTTTACGACACCCACAGGCAAGAGAGGAAGGAATAAGATTTATATTCTTCGTGTGGTGACGGCACACGGATCCAAAAAAAAAAACCCACAACGCTATTGGATGGACCGGGGATTAGTTCGGTAACACTGTTGTTGTTGTCGGCGCCTTAATGAAGTAGGTACTTAAAAGCGTATCACACGGAGGTGACCACCGAGGTCATGGAATCGATAACAGTATTTCAATGGCGATGGGAAGTAAATATGGTGGATTATGCAGTCGCACGCCAGTGTTTTGACACCTCAGATGTAATGGGCGGAGTGAGTTCAGACTATAGCCTACCACAAAATAAGATTACGCAACTTTCATTCCCTTCTGGATGAGCTAAAGTTAGTTTTACAACTTCCACGAGAAAGTAAGAAATGATAAAACATATTCTTAAACAATTACTACACAGTAATCATCAACATTACCTTTAAAAAAACAGAATATAATTTAGTCAGCGAAAGATATTTGAAATTCCTAATCTAGGAATAATTTCAAAGAATTTTTTAATTATACTTCACAGATTCAAATCATGATTTTAGATCTAGAGAAATGCCTTTGGATTGAAGTTAATACCATTAGATCACAGAAACAATTTTCAATCGGACGTCACGAGAATATGTGCGTGGGCATAGAAAAACGAACAAGTATAGACAATATACACAAGACATATTTTTTCAAGTAAAGCTCGTATCTTAAATAAATGTATTGCATCTCATTATGCGTATTATAAGTTTACAATTGTAACTGCCTGTGTTTTGACTGCATATTACGGAGTGGTTTCAGTACCGACATGCTATACAGAATGGTTTAATGCGTACGGAAGATAATGTTTTGTGCGTTTGGCAAATGATTATATTTCGAGTCCTCCTGGATACTCCTAGTGTTAGTATCTGATAATTATGTTTGTACGATTGCTTTGAGATACAAGAATTCTTAGTGACAGGTCAAATTCTCTCCCGCAGTAAAGGAGGCTTGAGTTCAGCAGTGGGCCCTGATGGGCTGAGATGATGATAAGTATTTATTAATGTCAGCATATTGATACTAAAGCATATACTACATTATAACACAGTAAATATGAGTAAATTATAACCTATCATTTATTTCATACACGAATAGCGTCCGATAAATAATGTCATCGTTAATAACATAAGCCGGTAATAATATTTTGAAATGCGTATTACTCTGTAGTTTGTAAGGTAGGCTCGGTGTTTAATAGTAATTTGTCGAGACGTGTTTTAGTAGTTAATATTTTAGAAATAGACATTATGTATTCGCTTACAATATATTTAAGACACACTTAAGAACTAATAAATTTTCTTTAGCGCTTTCACACACTCCTCCTCCTTTCATTTTAAGTACTATTTTATCATGTTTCAATATTTAGCCGCTTCTGTTTTATGAAGCTTGACTTTTTTTGGCACGTTAGGGCAAATAGTGAGTGTAAATTTTTACGATGCGCACGCACACCGTCACAAATGTCAAGCAGATAATGCGTTATAATTTACTCATATTTACTGTGTTATAATATAGTATATGCTTTAGTATAAATATGTTGACATTAATAAATATAAAATCATCATCATCTTAGCCCATCAGGTCCCACTGTTGAACTCAAGCCTCCTTTATCGTGGGAGGAAATTTGACCTACTATACCACGCTTTTCCCCTGTGGTGACGGAGTAAGAATACAATTCACCACCCCCTCTCTTGCCTTTGGGTAGCGTAAAAGACGACTAAGGGATAATAATGCTTATAACTTCTATGTAAGAGAAGGAAAACCCGAAATATAACCTTATACACGGTTGACTAGCGTGGTGTTGCATATATTTTACCTTTTATGACGCCTACGGGCAAGGAAGGTTACTGTACTGTTCAAATCCAAAAAAAAATAGGGAAAATCGATCGCAACGACTCCTACCGGGTCCAATTATTAATCTAAATTACTCGAATTCACTGGAACATACACAAAAAATCTTCAGAATCGGTCCAGCCGTTTAAGAAGTGTTTAGTCACATACTCATGAACCGTATAATTATATCCATCCATCCATCCATCAGCCTACAGACGTCTACTGCTGGACATAGGCCTCCCCACGAGAATGCCACTCGGAACGATCCTGCGCCACTTGCATCGAACGGTTCCCTGCGACTTTAAGAATGTCGTCAGTCCACCTAGTGGGGGGTCGTCCTACGCTGCGCCGTCCGATTCGTGGTCGCCACTCAAGAACCTTTCTTCCCCAGCGGTTGTCGGTTCGACGAGCGATGTGGCCTGCCCATTGCCATTTCAACGTGCTAATTCTGCGGGCTATGTCGGTTACACCCGTTCTTCTACGGATTTCCGTGTTCCGAATTTTATCACGTAGAGTAATACCGAGCATAGCCCTCTCCATAGCACGCTGAGCTATAATTATATAGCTACATTTTATTTCGTTTAATTTTAGCTCATTTATATCCCTCTGCCGAGCTAGAGCCTCCTCTCCAATAGGAAGTAAAATGAACTACTATATCTTGGTCAGATATGTTAGTATAGAGTTTTATTTCGAGTTTTCCTTCTCTTGCATATATTTTATATGCATACTATATTCTTTAGTCGTCTTTTACGACATCCAAGGGTAAGATAGGGAATGGTAAATTATATTCTTACTTCGTCACCACACGGAAATACAGATTATTTATAATTGGGCAAATATAATCTAAAAATAACCTAATTATTTATTTATTTCAACTTTACTAGGTATAGGGTATATAAAATATACCTACCTTCTCTTAAATAGATGTTATATGCATATTGAAATCTTAGTCGTGGTAAAAACGTGCAATAGGGGATCAATAATGGAATACTGAATTAAATTCTTACTCCGTCAACATACGGAAGAACGAATATGAGTGAGAAATTAGTTGTCATACACACTGATCCATTTCGTAGGCCGATTGGAATAGTTTGCAATAGGTGTGACTTAGGGTCCCACGTGTGGCAATCATTTTTCGCTCATAAATAAATGTTTATAAATAAATGTAGAGGGAATTTTTTCTCTTAAGTTAGCCAACGATGTTCATACTACACGCTGATGTATGAATCCGTTAGTGATGGCATATAGCGCTATAACTGCTATAAGTATTATGCATACAAGTGTTCGTGTTATAATATCTATTACCGTTAACTTTTACTACCCCATTTACTTACATGTTGTTGGTGTTACCACGAATACCTCTTAACAGCATTCTTTTGACATATACGCGAAAATTTAGATACCATTTTTGTTGGCGGACTTTTTCTTTTTTTTTTATGAATTGGCTATGGTAAGCGCACGCGCGGCCCATTCCGTCCGGGGCGATGAAAGGACGGCGCGCGAGCTCATAACCCACCCGTACCCACGGTTGGCTGACAGTCTAAGAACTTTTTTTGCTTTCAGCCTATAGTTTCATTATATCCGGTATTTCTTTTTTTTTTCAGAGGTGCGTTTTTTTTTCGTCAGTGGTCGGCCCGACGGAATACCCCCTGAGGAGTACCCTCCCATTGACCGATGTCTCCCCCTCGGGGAGGATGTCGGTCTTTCCTCACGTGGTCGGCCTCTCGGCGGGTGACGGACTAACTCCCCGGTCCAGTCACCCGCGGTCTCGGCTATATCCAGTAATCTAGGCTAATTCTAAAGAACCATGGAGAAGTAAATACTGATGTCAAAGAATCGCTAATAAGAAGTGAACATGATAGGTTATAAAACCGCACGGCGCCCTTCTGTCACTGCAGATAGTTTTAGTACGCGAGTTATTGGACCGGAGAATAGGGCGCCAACCGCAGAAAAACTGACTGCGTAAGGGCGACGCCCCGGATGGCGTCGGGGTTGCTACCTGAAGGGTTATGGGCTGGCTACGAACGTCAAGGTTTCGGTACCGGTTATCAGCCCAAAGAAAAGATCAACACAACCAATGGTATACCAAAAAAAAAATCGCAATGAAAACTTTAGTCACACTTTTATTTGTGACAAAGTAGGTATGAAAACAAATCACTACTCCTGCCTTTCTTCCGGGAGTCATAAAAGTGAACTAGGAATCACTATCATCATCATTTCAGTTAATATACGGTCCCAGTGTTAGGCTCGAGCCTCCACCACAATAGGAGATGACCTTACTATACCATGCTGGTCAGACAGGTTGGTATAGTTTTATTTCGATGCCTTAGTCGTCTTTTACGACATCCATGAGCAAGATAGGGAGTGGTGAATTTTATTCTTACTCCATCACCATACGGAAAGTACACAAACTAGGAATATAAATAGATTACTTTAGGGAGGAAATATTGACGCATAACTCTAATACGTTTGAACAGCGTCCTAATGTAGGATTTTCCATGCATTGAAAAAGAGAGACGTTCATAATATTGGCACTTATAGACCTAAAAAGAAAGAAGAATAAATAAAACTACTTTTACGGATTATATCGCGTTTGTATTTGATTTATGATTGCCCGACGTTTTGAACACTTTGCAGAATTCATGGTCACGGGTGGACTAAGGTGTCTCACGTCCAACAAGTAATTGTTATTACAGACATTTATAATTATCTACCCGATACAGAAAATTATCAACAAATTGTAATAATAATTGCTACAAATTTAATAATTAATAATTACTAACCATAAACAATATAATTTTTTCATATAGAATCATTTTCTTCTTACACTGGCAATAAATTTGTACTAAAATGTGGGTCAAAATTTAATAAATTTATAACTAATTTTCTGTATCGGGTAGATAATTATAAATGTCTGTAATAACGATTACTTGTTGGACGTGAGACACCTTAGTCCGCTCGTGACCATGAATGCTGCAAAGTGTTCGAAACGTCGGGCAATCATAAATCAAATACAAACGCGATATAATCCGTAAAAGTAGTTTTATTTACAATGTGTAGTGCTCGCGTAAACATCAGATATCATTAAGAAGAATAAATTCTAAATTAGTTTCTAGCTTCGATTTTCAAACTGTAAACTTTTCCTTTTCAGTATACTGACGGAGTCAGAATACTATTTACCACCCCCTATCATAAAAAACGACTAAAAGATATAAACACACACATAATACCCATGCAAACGGAAGAAAATTGGAAATTAAAGCTCATACGGTCCGTGTGGTGACGGAGTAAGATTTACAATTCACCACTCTCTATCTTATTCGTGGATGTCGTAACAGATGACTAAGGGATATAATATTTAGTCCGGGCACCCGCGGAGAGGCTAGCCTCGCGACAGCGATCGGCGTCCCGGTAGGGAACGTCGACGGGAAAGAGTACTCCCTCAGGGCATTCCGTCGGGCCGACCACTGAAGTCAAGGAGCAGAGTTCCTTGGTCAGTGGTCGGCCCAAAGACGAAGGCAACATGCTGTACGGGAGGGTTACAGGTGTGCTTGCTTACCCCCCCCCCCTGTATCGCCCTGGACGGAGTCGGGCGAGGAGTGCGTTGAATAAAAAAGGGATATAATATGTACATAACATCTGTGCAAGAGAAGGAAAACTCGCAATAAAACCTCCCATTGAGGAGGAGGCCCGAGCGCAACAGTGAGACATATGTGGGCTGCGATGATGATGACGATGAAAACCTATACCAACCCATCTAATCAGCGTAGTATAGTAGGTTGATATCCCTCCTATTGAGGAGGAGGGTCAAGCCCAGCAGTGGGAAGTATGTATGCTAAAATGAAGCCTTTACTTCCGGAAAAGTAACATATTAGCCTTAGTCAGGATTTGATACTATACTTCTCGATCGTGCATGGTTTCGCTATTGAACCAATCAGGCAGAGTAATTTGATTCCATAATAATATTTGTAAATATTATCGGTAACTAAAATAATCCCACGCAATGACCTTACACATTTTTCATTCATCATCCGTACAAAGTTAATTCAGTAAGCTCAATCGGTTCGAAAATTTGGTATGTATGTAGGCAGACTTTCTCCGGGTGAAATGGGTGTGAAGAGAGGGGGGCACGACCTTGTTAGAGGGAGGTTGGCTTTGCACCTGCGCAATACGCAGTATCCACTTGTCACTCTTAGAGACGCGGGCGCAGCCGCGCTCGTTCGAAACACCCGTCGCCCGCGCACGTGGACCTCACACTTATTATTTTTTTGAAATTTCAAATTTTGTGGAACTTTTTTTTTGTGTGCGAACTGTGTTGTGCTTGGAACATTGCTCAACCTGTTGATCGGTTTCGCTGTTTTTTGTTCGTGGAATAGTGGTATGTTTTTTTTTATTGATCATATTTTAATACTAGTTCATGAATACTCATTATTTATCTATATCACGAGTTTTTTTAGGAACTTCCTCAACATGACAATTATTGTAGATCAAATTTGAATATTCATGATCTTAAGTCTAAGTCTTCTACGTTTACTATCAAGGTTATCACCTTATTGAGTTTTAAATTTTTTTATTTGAAATATGCAATATATGTTAACTTAATCCAAGCGTAAATACCTTAAAATATAACAGTTTTTTATTTCAGAAGCTTATGTTTATACTCATAATAAATAAATAGGTCAAACTGTTTTTTATAAATTAAAAATGTAGCATGTCATTACCCTATTATATTAGATGATCCAGTAGATACTATAGTTGATCTATAATTTTCACCATATGCCCTCTAAAAAGGTATGTAGTAAAAGGGGTTACATATTCACGATATTAAAAAAATACGCGCACATTTATTTGTTGATGGTAATTATCAGTAGTAAACAAAAATTACCTTCTATACTCATCTGTACACTCGGTACAATCCAGTGCGGAACTGTGTGGAGTATTCAGAGCGGATCGACGATGTGGGCCAGTTGGGTGCTGCCCTCACGCTTCCGTCAACGATTGTACATTTGTACCTTCCATTTTATAGTAAGGAAAGTATGTTCACGACTGTACCTTTACAGTTTCCCGTATAAGTAGGTAACATTAGATATTGATATAACGATATTATACACTTATAATTTGTCATCGTCGTAAATAATGTAATAAATTAAAGATTCTTTCTAAAATATTCAAATATTATTTAGGTTAATAATCTAGTTTAGAAACGTTAATATTTTATGATCAACTTTTTAATTGCTGTTAAACTGTTAGATTTTATGTATGTTCAAAATAATAATTACCGGTTCGCAAATGTGTTCAATAAAGTCTATTACATTTTTAATATATTGGAGGATATAACGCAATTAAATCGGATGCGAATCAGATTATTTAACCTAGATATATAATTTGCTTCCTGGCCTGTAAAAACAGCCAGCCATACGCCGAAATTGTTATAAAAAAATAATGAAATTTTTAATCTGTATAAGAACATGATAGTTCTAATTTCAAATTGCACAGTTATTTTGTAATTATTGCGTTCCGTTTCGTCGCACGCATATTGCGTAAACTGCGTGCGGACAGCCACCGTTGATCGCGAACCGCATGCGACCTTGACAATGAACCACAAACCGTTTGGCTATCTGTTTCCGTTACCTTTTGTCATTCCGTTGCATTATAAGATTCACTTTCATGCAATACTTTACTATAGTACTTACTTACTTTTTAAATTCTTCTCCTATACTGCTATCGAAATTTATTTCGACTTTTTTTTTATAATTATGTTATCTGATAACTCGTTATAGACCATTATCATCAACACAGCTCAAATATGGCCTACTGCTGGGCTCGAGCCTTCTTCATAATGCATATTGACCTATAGGTACCACGGATATTGACCCATAGGTATCACGTTGGGCAGGCAGGTTATAACCGGTATAAGTTTCTTTTGACATTTCCTCCTCTTGCATAGATATTATATGCATATTACAATCCTTTAATCGTGTTTTATGATACCCACGGGCAAGATAAGGACTAATGAATTGTATTCTGATGGACTTAATCCGGTCTGACGGCAAGTTACCACACGAAAATTCATATTTATATTATTTCTGAGATAATAAGTAAACTTACGATAAATATTACAAGATACGATAAAGGATATTGGTGTAAATTTTTCATTTTTTTTAATGCCTGACAAATATCATTAAAATACGAAATGTTACTGAATACATTAATTAGTATAGACTTATCTAAGCAAAACTTTTGACGCGTGCGTACTTTATTTTGTAGGTTATGAACGAAACT